>CM036312.1:8173397-10676211 GCA_020567845.1 Rhododendron henanense subsp. lingbaoense
AATGAAAAAATGTACCATCAAGTTGGTGAAGTTATTTATTCTGACAACAATGTAATATAGACATATTTACCGTGAATGAAAAAATAAATGGTGATTTTACTCATAGATCAATGATGAAACATTCATGCAAAATAGATGATTTATTTGCCAATCATACAATGCAAATTTGTCATTTTAACTAATATTAACAGCTTACATGATCAATTTACCCACATCTGACGTTAAACATATACCGCACATATTAGGGACATGAATAAATCCACGTCTTATGTTGAGTTTGGTAATAGTACCATGAATTCAGGTCCATCTGGTCATAAAATTCAAACAAATATATCATGTCATCATGGTCTAACTACTTAGTTATGTACATTACTCATAATAGACTGACAAATTTACAATAAGAATGCCAAATGATTTAACGAATTTCCACCATGAACGTATGAATATTTAAAAGATGGCATACCCACCTGACTAGGCTTGAGGTTCTTCAACCCACCAATTTTATTGAATTTTGTCACCATGGCTGGAATACTCCATTTGACGATTCCTAGAGGGTTGTCTGAATGAAAAGCCTTCACCACATTTGTACGTTCACAGATCCAATACTATAAAACACACACATGGTACACTAATAATTCATAATCCTCAATAATTCCAAAACCAAACCAAAAAAAGCTTACAAACTTACCAGCAGCGCAGTAACACAGCCCTTCACTCTCCTCGGTTGTTGGTGTTTTTTCCTTATTGATGACATGAGTTTATCTAATATTGCTCTCTTCCAATCATATGACTTCATCCTTTCAAAATCCTCAACAATTTGCAGGTAGGCCCAACTAACTGTAGTAGCAGTAGGGAAGAACAATGCATGGCAGAGGTGCAAACAAAGCAACCTCGCAACATCTTCCACGTCTTCCTTACTACTCCCCGATGCATACTCAAGCATCTTGTCTTTCAGTGATTTACTTGTAAACCTGTCATCTTTGATCTTACGTCTTCCAGCCATCTTCACATCCTCTTTGCAGCAGTATTTGATCTTTACATACTCGGTCCCGCATGATATGCCAAATATCTGACCAATGTCATCCCGTGTTATGCCCACTAGTTCATTTCCAAGGCGAAATTTATTTGTGGCTGAATCATATGCATTGATTATTTCGATAATCATTTTATCACTCTTCCTACAGTGTCTAGGTGAGAGGTTGTCCTTAATAATTGCCTCGAAAATACCCCAAAATGGAGTGGTCATCAATACTTCTTTGTGGCGATCGCTCAATTTCAATTCCTTAATCAACGGTATTACGCCTCCGAGACTTGACCTGAATGCTGTCTCCCGAACTTTCCCCTCATTCATCCTTGCCTTTCCAATCTTGACCCTTCCTCTAACATTACCAGATTTGGTACGCTTTGATGATGATGGCCGAACATTTGGTGTATTCTTCTCAACATTCAATACAGCAAATGGATGACTCATTTTGGTATTCAGTGGCGTACCCCCTGCAATACCAAAAAAATTCACCATGTAAATGGCTTATCCTACTTACGTAAAGCTGTCACAAAGTAGTAAAAATCTCATTGACTACCCCATTTTTCAATATCATTCATGATACAATAATATTATGCAATATTCAGCCATTATACGCAACGTTTCCTTTATGAATGTGTCATGTTATGTATGCAACTTGATCATGTTAAAATATTTAACCCATCCTCTTACCATGTCTTGACAGATGTGCCATTCCGATTTTGACCCTCCCTGTAGCATTACCAGATTTGTTATGCTTCCTTGAGGATGGCGAAAGATTCGGTGTACTATTCCCAAAATTAAATTCAGCAAATGGTAACCTCATTATGGTTTTGCGTGGCGTACCTCCTACAATAATAAAAAATTTGCCATTAGAATCTGTCATCCTAGACACGTACAAATGTAAGAATCTCAATAAATACCCCATCTTTAAATCTCATTTATGCTACAGTTTGAATGTGTCATTATTATGTACACCAATTTGTTGGGTCATGATACAATATGCAACTTGATCGTGGTAAAACTATAACGATTTTACCATAAAATACTATTCACGACAAAAATTGCATAACTAACTGAAAGCCTTAGCAATTGAACTTAAAAACACTCATGAAACATGACCATATTTGTCCTTAAGGTAATTGAACTGAAGAATTCTTAGCAATTGAACTTAACAATCCTCATTAAACCTGACCAAACAATCCTCTTACCTTCTACATCCCACGAAATATACCCACGGTGATGTGTCTTATCCTTCAAGGAAGGCGTTTGATCAACCTTTGAATCTCTTGTCCTTAACGAAGTCCCCGATGTGACCTTTCTAGGGGTACCTCCTGCAATAATGAATAGCAACCATCATTATATTGGTAATAAAAGAGTTTACCTGTATTCAACACAAGCATATATTCTCCCAACCTTTCATTTCGACCCACAAAGGAACTGTAAATCGAAATCATGAAAAAAAATAGGATATTACTATGCATTGCTAACCCAATATCTGAAACACATCAAGTATCATGACCACATAAATTACCATAGAAACCATGACACATTCATAAAGCATCAACATAGAAAACCTTATGTTTAAAGCAGCAAAGAAAACCTTTTAAGTGTTAATAGTGATTCAATTTATTCGTTTAGAAATAAAGGGATTTCATAAACACACAACCCTCACTTTGCACTCTTTTGTTCAATATGGGTAAGAATCTTCTTCAGAAGTCAAAATAAACTTCATAGCAAGTCATGACAAAAATCGCTAACATGTCCTATAAGATGCAACTTGATCATATTAAAAAATTAGAAGATTTTGATCATGGTATTGAACACTTGTTAACAACCGGCTCATGTTATTTGTTCCAACAACAGAAAGGTACCAGCAACATTTCCCTAATATCATTACGAAGTGCTTTCATCTGCTTCTTGTAATATCTTCATCAAATTACTTAGCAAGAATAATACAGAGGCTAAATAACTAATTATCTGTAGTTCAAAAATAAACAACCATCAGTTGTGAGATCACTTCAGATGAACCTTAAAAATGAAAAACGACCAAAAAACACAGTACATGACAAAATCGGGTAACATACAAATACATATACCGAAATCATGTCAATATATGGTGAAATCGAAACACACTCGCAAGTCATGACAAAATCCTAGAGAACAACAATATACAGAGAAAAACCCATGAATGTGGAAGACAAATCGCAACTTACTGGTTTTAGCCATTGTTTTTCGTTGAGGAAAGTCACCGCTGAGGGTTTCCGATCAGAGTTGCCGGCATGGTTGTGTGGGTGAGTGTAGTTCAGGATTTTCGAGCAGTACAACTTCAGAAGAGGGGTTTTCGTCCAGGGTATCCTTCACTACGCTGGAACGGGATGTAAAGGAGGACGAGATGGCCAAACGAAGTGGATGACGACGAACTGGACCTGTCGTCAACCTATTCCGATTCCCCTTTTTTCTCTTTCTGTCGTCCTTTTCCAGTTTCCAGAGTCCTCCTTTTTCTTCAGCTTTTTTTGAACGATGAGTTTATATGGGGATTGGAAAGCGTGGATTATTTGGGATGGAATGGTGGGACCTATGCAAACAAAGTTACCGTATATATAGATATGGATAATAATTATCTACAACCAATCCTAATCAAAACAGGACTTCCCCCAATCCTAATCAAAGCAGGACTTCCCCCAAACAAGTATTTTCAGTTGGTTAATATATATCCATTTTACTTAGAGAAAAACAATGGTAAATGAAATACTAAGGGTAATATGGGTATTATTTAAATTTCAGGATGACAACATAATTTTTTAAACCCTTCAGGACTAGGACATAAGTATTTACCTACGAGAGGACCCCTAATTAAGTCCCCCTAAAAGAAAATCAAAACTCTAGAAAATTAGGCATGGAGGTTTGAAGGATTGGTAGGCCTAAACACATTTCTATAGGATATAGATAGAAGATAGATAGATAGATAGATAGATAAGATAGATAGATAGATCGATTGATCTCTTGCTCGCCCCAAAACTAGGTGGGTCGTGGCCTTTAGCAAGATGAAGAGGAAATCGTATTAGGTCGATCCCGTTTCGCTATGGTTTTTATTTTATACTCTCTCTGTCTCCATTCTTTAGTTTTTTTTGGGGGATTTCAACTATATAAGAGAACACAATCATTACATTTTCAAAAACTTATTTTTCTTATTTTACTCTTCAATCATTACATTTTCTTACTTTTTTGTACTACTACAAATTTAAAAAATGGAAGGGTAAATGAGGAAATTCATTATATATTACTTATTTAGTTTTGAAATGGGACAATCTTTTTGAGACGGAAAAAAGTTCTAATTGGGACCAAAGAATAGGGACGGATGGAGTAAGTACTTATTTTTTGTTTAACGAGACATGTCATTCTGTCACAATACATCTTCTTTAAATTCAAAAAATAAGTACTTATGCTGTGTTTGGATTGTGTTTTGAATTTTTTTTTGAAAAATAGTAAGGGTAATAAGTGGAGAGAGATAGAGAGAGAAATGTTGAAAGTCGGAGGAATTTTTTGAAAAGTTCTTTTTGAGAAGGGAAAAGAACAAGGCAAAGTCTAAATGACTTTCCTCTGGGGGTAACCAGACATAAAGTTTTTTTTGACAAATACCTATTGTCCGCAACGCAATACCATTCTTATGGCATACATTGCAGATATTCTTATTGACCAATAAAAAGTTGCAAATGGAATGGACTGAGACTAGAAGTTGCCTCATAACTCAGTTGGTAGAACAGGTAATAGGCACTTCATTTGGCTGTTCAAATCTCACTCTTCACCTCCCTTTCCCGTAGGATAGTGAAGAATTGGATTTTCTTAGATTAAAAAAAAAAAAAAAAAAAGGACTGAAACTAAACTTATCACATTAAATAGCCATGTGATCTTTGTTAGTAGCTCATTTGAAGTTTCTATTGGTACATAATATATAATGCTGTGTAGGAGAGAGAGCTATCTCTCTCAATAATCTACCTTTGCTGGATACGGAATGAATCATGTTTTGCTTGCTTGCCTAACTTGTCATGCGAGTGAACTTTGTTTTTCCTTTTGATTGGTTAGAACAACAAGGTACGTGGATTTCATTTAAGCTCCATTATATCTTAATCAACTAAAGAGGATCGAGTATCAAGTTCATACTCCAAGTGCTTATCCAAAAAAATAAAAGTTCATACTCCAAGCAAAGGGCTTCCCTTTTTTTATCTGCAAAAATCGGTACTGTTAGAATAAGGAGGAAAGTCCACTTTCACCCCCTGTGGTTATCGCCATGTGCGGATACCCCTCTCATGGTTTAAAACCGACCACATAACCTACCTGTGGTTTTGAAAATGTGCAAATAGACCCCATGCCGTCATATTTTCCATCCATATTAACGGACACAACATTAAAAGACCGATATACCCTCATCATTCATGTCCCTTGATTCTTCTTCTTTTTTAAATCTAACCACACCATCTCCTATACCAAAAATTGAATCCAAACCGTTGATATTGTAAATTTTGACGAGTAGTATGCCAAATTCAAGTCAATCAAAAAATGAAAAGCTCATGGTCGAATCGATTTTGTTATGAAATTAAAATTTCAATTTTGAATTTACTAAAAATTAGATCACTGGGTTATTGATGCCTGATCGAGATGATTTTTTACAGAGATACTCGATTCTTTATTTAATACATTATGAACGACTCAGATTACATTCTAGATGCGTGTGAGATACACCTCTGTTAATACGGATGGAAAACATGACGGCAGGGGGTCTATCCGCACATTTTCAAAACCACAGGTAGGTTATGTGGTCGGTTTTAAACCATGAGGGGGGTATCCGCACATGGCGATAACCACAGAGGCTGAAAGTGGAATTTCCTCTAGAATAATTAGATTAGCACATTGAAAGATGAGTTGAACTCCCGACATTCTTTCTTCTGACACTTAATTAAGTGCAATCATGATACCTCTTGGCGGAATGACTTCATTTTGTTGATGGTCGAGACAGTTTGACCTGCACTCTCAACAGAGAGAATCATTACATCTGGTTGATGGTCGAGACAGTTTGACCTGCCTCTCAACAGAGAGAATCATTGCTCGGTCCTTGATTTAGGGCGATTATTTTATGTTGTATGTGAGTATTTGCAGTCCGTGATTCAGCCTCTGATCCTCGCGTGATTGGTGTTTCATTGATGGGGATGAGATCTCTCCAGTTTCAATGACTAGACCGTCTACTTGCGTCAATTTGTGAGCTCCTTCTTGGCTCATTTTGATGGTTGGAATCGTTCAATTTTTCTAATTCATTGAGATAATAATCAAGCCAAAAATCATGTTCATCGTAATTTGATTTCAAAACGCATTACGAAAGAGGATCCATTTCCTTACATATGAAAGCAGTTTGTGAAACTCTAAGGCTGTATTTGGATACTTGAATTCGTACATAAAAATTTAGGAAACTGATATTGGCAGTCCAAAAATTGATAGAGGCACTCCAATATTAGTGTAATTCCAAAGCCACTTTCCTTTATTTTTTGGAGTGCCTCCATCAATTTTTGGAGTGCTAATATTAGTTTCCAAAAATTTATTTATTTATCAATATATTATAGAAATGTGTTCCAACCCCCACAAAGTCTCCAAACCCTCAATCCTTAATTTCTAGATTTTTCATTTTCTTTATAAAAAAAAAAAAACCCTCCAAAAACCTCCGAAACTACCCACTTTTTTCTTCTTCTTCTTCTTCTTCTTCTTCTTTTTTTTTGTCAAAACGGAAATTAAAAACCACCCACTTTCTCCTAACACCCGACTTCCGACTCCCAGAAACTACTCACGTGCCCACTCCCAGAAAACTCTCTCTCTCTCTCAATTTTTAAAAACAAACCAAAATTGTACGAAATTAGGCTAATTTTGTTACTAACATTCCCATTTCCTATTGATGCTTACCTCCACAGGTTTTGAATCAAGCAAGGTTCAGCGTTCAAAAAGAAGGAATTGTTTCCATTAGTATTATCAGTTGCTCGATCAAAGGTAGGTCCAAGTTTATAATCACAAATGCTTCAAATCTTTCTTGTCATGCATAATATAAACTAGTATTGTGCCTGTTCGATGCCGAAAAATTTAAAAAAAGCATCGATGCAAGCTTCTTCTTTTTTGTTGTCTCATGCATCGAACGGACACAATGCTAGCTGCGTTCTTATGAACTTAACTTAAATTTGGGAATTTTGTAATTATTTGAATTTTTTCTGCATTTGTTAGTTTTTGCGCCAAACTTTTGTGAGTTATTGATTCGTATTGACGGGAGGAATGGGAAAAGTAAATTTTTTTTACTTTTACCCAAGTATTTTGAGAAATAACCACTTTTTAGTGCGAAAATTGACTTTTTTTGGGCTAAAAAGTGGTTATTTCTCAAAATACTTGGGTAAAAGTAAGAAAAAATTTTACTTTTCCGATTCCTCTCGTCGAGACGAATCAATAACCCATGTACAAAAGTTTGGTGCAAAACTAACAAATGAAAAAAAAAATTCAAATAAGAACAAAATTATCAGATTTAAGTTAAGTTCTTAAGAACGCACCCGAGATAAATGGAAGAGAATGAGAATTCAAAAGCATTATCCGATTGAGGGGAACTATGTGTTCTTCAACAGCTGGAAAGGAATAGAAAAAGTAACATAGCCAACTGAATATATAAAGATAGCAAAACAAAAGCTCTCAATTGTATATTCCCCACTATTAGTAATCAAATACTCCCTCCGTCCCTATTTAATTGTCCACTATGATTTTGCGTACATTTTCAACGGCGGCTTATATCTCTCGACGGTTATTGCTAAAAATATGAAATATGGATCTTGTATGATATATCTCAATTTTTTCTATAAGACAATGATTTCAAAAGCATTAAACATAATATATGTCAAGAGATATAAGTCGTTGAAAATGCACGTAAAACCGTAGTGGACAATTAAATAGGGACGAAGGGAATACTATCCAGCAGGAAACACAAGGATGAAACTATAGAAATCTTCAAATGAGAACCCCAAAAAAAAAAAAAAAAACACTTAACCGATCAATGGTGCTTGATCACGAGCATCTCATCAAAGACGCATTGCCAAAGGTTGTTTTGTTGCCCAAAGTGTAACGTAGATGTCACAACTTCAAATGAACACCCCAAACTTGATCCTCCTCCTCCTCCTCTTCATCTTTGCTGCCGCCGCCACCGCTGGTGGTAGCACAGCCCATTAGAACCTCATTGTGAAACTTGCTCTGGAACCCAGATGGGAGGAAGATGGGATGATCCCCCAAGAGAGAGAGAGTTTATTTAAATTGGAGGAAAGGGAAGTGCTTTGGGCTGGTGGAGAGGATCTTCTCAGCATATGCTTCAAGCATTTACTTGGCCTACCTTTTATTCCCATCACCTTTTGTGATGTCTTTATTGGTATGCTTTAATAGGGGTTTTAATTAACTAATCAAAACTCTCTCAACAAGGGAGAAATTAAACAAATCAAAACTTTCATAAAGTCTGAAATTATCTAGTGGTATCAATTTATGTGGTGTCCATGGGTCACATTATGTGACTCGCATTTATGCGGATGAATGAGAAATTCGTCACTCTTACCATTTTTAAAATACGAATTTAGGATATTTTTCAAATTCATGCATCTATATGGTCACATCGATTGACGTGACTTGTGATGAAATCTTGTGGACAATATTGAGGCAAAAATTTAATTATTTCTTAAGTTACTTAAACAAATGTGCCTACAAGAACAAAGGAATCATATTATTGGAATGTATTCTATAATATCACAAATCTTAACTGCACCGACTCATTACTAAAACAAAGATGAGAGATAAACCGATCTCGCCCACCCCACTTTTCATGCAAGAATCTTGCTTCTTTTTAGTTTGGGATGGGGTTCAGATAGGATACGGACGGGTGGAACCAAATGACCATCCCTAATTATGAGAACCTCAAAATGGAAAGAAACTCTCAAAATTTCAAAATTGGGTTTGGGTAGCTTTTGAGATTTTATAACACAAATTTTCTAAAAGACAATGAAATTCTCATAATCTCGCAACTACAATAAACATGTTTGATGAGTTTAACGCTTTATGAACTGTCATTGACAACGTGAGAGGGTTCACAAGAGATGGGGTTTTAGGCGTCAAAATGTTTGAAGAGTTTAGGGCTTTTATGAACTGCCATTGACAATAAACATGTTTCTCAAATTTCACTAAAAACCGAAATCTAAAATTTGTAGCAGAATCTGGAATTAAAATTTAAAATTTATATTCACAGCTATATATAGCAAACACATCCATCATCTCCCAAATTAAGGAAAGTGTTCCCTTGTTTGGGTCCACGATCACTTTTAAAATAATATCTGGATAAGGAACCCAAAAATGATAGGATCCATGACAAAAATTAGACGGTCACACTAAATCTACGAAACTGTCCATGACAAAATCTGGACCGTCCAGTTTAATGAATCTGCACTGTGCAGTTTTTGTCATGAACAGTTTATGAATCCGATGTCATGGATTGTACCAGAGGTAAGCTACTTCCCCTAACCCTTTGATCAATTACCGAGGATCCCCTGTCCGAGTGAAATCCGGACAGGGACCTGTCCTAGTCCTCAGAACCGTTGATCTCGCAAATCAACGGTTGAGATCTGTCGAGCCAAAACGACGTCATTTTGGACCAAAAAGTGTTCGACAGATCTCAACCATTGATTTGCGAGATCAACGGCTCCGAGCACTGGGACAAGCCCCTGTCCGGATTTCACTCGGACAGGGGATCTGGTCTCTTGATTAATGTACATGCTGGAGATATACTCCACTATTTACAACACTGGAGACAACCCAATAAATATTTTCGACCGACCAATCATGTTCTGGAGGGTAATGATTGGGTGCTAACGACATTGTCGTTTACTTACCATCTGACAGTTGTATCTCAATGATTCGGAACCAGATCCATCTGTAACAGTTACACCTTTAGCACCGTAATTCTTTCAGGGATGTGATTTTGGCACTCCCTAAATTGATAACCGCACTTTTAAAAGAAAGTGCCAAAATCAATTTGGAGAGTGCGGTGAATAGGATTTTGGGGAGTGCCAAAATCAATTTCCTTCTTTAAAATGTCATGCACTATATTACTCACGCTTCTTGCACTGCGTTCGTGCTCTCGATTCTTATTCTCCTGCTTTCGCACTCACAACCCTCTCTCTATTGCGAAATTTAATAGTAGTAGTAGTTTGAGTTGATTTTCAAAGACGTTTTCACGTTCGTGCCCGCACTGTCGCTCACGGCCATAAATGTGATTTGTTTGAGTAGGAGGCCAGATCAGATACCCCTCTCCAGTTATTTTACTAACTGGGAATTGCCAGTTGTAATGTGTTTAGAACCACCTGAATACTCCTCCTGACGCAGAGAGAGTGCCCGGCTAATTGTTCTCTCTCTCTCTCCTCTGGTGGTGTGTTATCGGTTGCGGGTAGAGTTGCTAGCCGGCGCAGGGTAGCAATCGGCGCACGCTAAAAAGGTTAAAAATAAACGAGGGAGACGTGGTGCGCATCCTAGCCATCATCGGACGGTGAACCACTCGGTAAACTTCTCTCTCTAGATCTTCTTCCATCTCCCGTCGTATTTTCTCTCTCTACATTTCTGATCCGGTCCTGCTACTCTCCTCTCTCTCTCTCTCTTTTGACGGATTCGTCTACTTGATTGTCGTTTATGATTTTAATTGTACTGATTTTTCGATTATGGGCGATTTAGGGCTTTTTTGGGGCGGATCGATTATTCAATGGCCGCTCCACCTGCAAGGGCTAGAGCAGATTACGATTACCTCATAAAGCTCCTCCTGATCGGCGATAGCGGTACGTGTGATTCGCATTTCTCCGTTCGGAGAAATTTCAAGTACTTAAAGTGTTACATTGTGTGGATCGCCTGTGAATTTGAAGATATTGATCGAGATAGGGCCGTGTCTGTGGTGGAATTTTTATTCGAGTCACATGTGACATGTAATTGATGCATTAAAAAGTTGGTTTTTGTGAACGGATCTTGTTGGATTCGTACTCTATGGGCCCGATGTTTTAGTACTTCTTGTGTCGAATATAGGAGGGTTTGGAGTCACAATCAGGGAATATAAAAACTGAGGTGCATTAAAAGCCGTAAATTCTGAAGTACATTTACTTCGTTGGTTTTGGATATGGTAGTACATAAGGCCATACTTATTATTCTTTCCACATCTGCTTTATGATTGATTCGTCCCCTCTCACCATCCTCGCACACGCAGAAGTTAGGGTTAATTTGCACCAATGGGGCTCCGATACGTGGCAAGGTTTGTGTATTTGTTGTTGCAACCAAGTTTCCTTTTATTACGGTGTTCTGGCGAGCTTATCTCTTCTGTCTTGACTTATTGGCTAGTTTTGAGAAAAATGTTAAGTAATGTTAAAACTACGCCACATTTCTTCTTTTGTATTTTGGCTCCATATTACACTCTCTTATTATTGCATACTTTATGACTTGTAGAATTAATAAAGAGATATATAACTAATATATGAGGATTATGTCACTCATTGCAAGGAGGAAAGCACCTTGCCTTATGTTCCCCCCCTTATGCTCTTGATCTTGATTATTAGTATTTACTCTGGTTGAGATGTAAGGGCTATAACAATTTGAGGCTCAAACCTCATAGCTGGAAGGTAAAGTGCTTACCTTATACTTGTGCTGCCTGAATATTAGCATCAAGTGGCTGGTTGGCCTTCTACTCTTTTGCTATGAAAAGAATGCTTGTTTTTATCATGCTGAGCTGCTTGCTGACAGAATTGGGTATAGGTCCTATACGGTATAGCAAAGGGATATATGTTAAAGGTGTCTGATGTGTTTATAGCAAGACATTATCTTTTTGGTTGCTTGACAGTTTGAGCATATAAAACTTGAACTATTTCTACTTGGGCATTTATTGATGGAGTAATTGGCACATTTGCAACTAAAGTTTCTTCTAGTTTGTTTGTGGCACTGGTGTTCGAGAGTGTAGGGCTGAGCTGGGTTCTGTGAAGGGATTAGAAATTTATCGTCACAGCTATAGGTGAATAGGAAGTGTTTGTATTGTGTTATCTGTAACTCAATATGTTAGTTTGAGGGACATTCTGCTTAAATAAATTAATAGAGAAATGCTAGGTCTAGCTTTTGATATGTAGTGGTGAATTTGATTTTTGACGAAGTTATGAGATCAAATCTTTCTTTTGCTGTCGTGTAACTAGTGTATTGGTTTCTCTTTAGAGGATAGTATCAAGTGCAATATAGTTGTTCACGTATCGATAGGTGACTGATAATTTGATGAGAGTGTGATTACTGATTACACAATTCTATGGGATTTGAAAATGTTCATCACCCTTGATGCAATCATTGTTATATCCATTTCTGTTTGCAGGTGTCGGTAAAAGTTGCCTTCTTTTGCGTTTCTCTGATGGTTCCTTCACAACCAGCTTTATCACTACCATTGGGTGAGCACAGTTTGACATCTGCAGTTAAAGGTGCAGTCATTCCTGTTCATATCTATGGAAACTGCTTCTAACCTCTTTGAATTTGCTTTCCATGTGCAGCATTGATTTCAAGATTAGAACCATTGAACTTGATGGCAAACGGATAAAGCTACAAATTTGGGATACTGCTGGCCAAGAGCGGTTCCGAACAATCACCACAGGTAAGTTTCTGAGTCTACTAGATGATGAAGCTGTCTTCCATTACCTAGTTGTACTGATCAAGAAGTAGAAGTGACCACCTTTGAATTTCAGTTTTCTGCTTTTACTTTCTTCCCAAACTCATGCCCCAATATTCTCCTCATTTGTCAAATTGAAAAGGTTCCAGCTGTTTAGCGCTTTTGTATTTATTGCAGCTAGAGTGTCCCATTTCTTTTGAGTTGTTACTTTTTGAGACTATCCAGTCAGATTATCTTTCTTTAAGGTCTCTTGCAATGGGAGTTCCTATGTTAATTTAAGATGCCAACGATGAGGCATCAATACCAAGTTAGTGAGTTTGTGTACCCTTGATGAGGATTCCCTTGAGTAATTACGTCATCAGTTCCTAACATCGTCGTATGTTTCATTTTAGATACTTCTCTGCAAGTGTTTTTTTTCCTCCCCCTTTCCTGTTTAATTTTGATCTATTCCAGCTTATTATCGCGGAGCCATGGGGATTTTGTTGGTGTACGACGTTACAGATGAATCATCTTTCAATAGTAAGTCCAAGACTTTGTTGTGTGTTTCTCTCATTCTTTTTGATATAGATGCAAACACACACTGACACACATATATTACTCAATTGGAAGTGTTTTTTTCTGGGGTCTTAATGTTAGATGACCAAACTTCTAAGGGATTGCCTATTAATATTTTTATTCTTTGTGAAACTCTACTAGCCGGATTCCCCTTGATATTTGGTGCACAATTTGTAGTGCTCTTCTTCTGTACCTTGCCTTGTGTCAGAGGGGTGAATGGTGTGCATAACTACTATTATTTCTCTCTCTGATTCATAAGTCGTAACAATCTTGCTTCCCACTGTGTTCAGACATTAGGAACTGGATTCGCAACATTGAGCAGCATGCTTCTGACAATGTCAACAAGATACTGGTAGGCAACAAGGCTGACATGGATGAAAGCAAAAGGGTATGTTTCTTTTGTTAAATCTCTCTCTCTCTCTCTCTCACACACACAAAACAATTTTATGTGTCAATATTTGCTTCAGATTTCATTTTAGATCATGCCTTGAATTTTAGTTCCTTATTTGAATTTGCTTATCAACCATGCAAAATTGAGAATCACCCCCATAAAATTTCTGTAGGCTGTGCCAACCTCCAAGGGCCAAGCACTTGCTGATGAATATGGCATACAATTCTTCGAAACAGTAAGTATGACCCCTTGGAAGTTTCACAACTCAATAAGTGTACTTAGGTACTTACTACATCTATTTGTTCACTACAGAGTGCAAAGACAAATCTTAACGTTGAGCAAGTTTTCTTTTCAATAGCAAAGGATATAAAGCAAAGGCTTGCGGACACGGACTCCAGGGCAGAGGTAATTGAATCACGTATCTCCTATTGTGAAGTATGAAATTGTTCTGTGGGATCCCCGATATTGGTGTTGAAAACTATTTCTATATTGTATCTTCCAGCCTCAGACAATCAAAATCAATCAAGCAGACCAGGCTGGAGGCACTGGCCAACTTGCACAAAAATCGGCTTGCTGCGGCTCTTAGATAGACGAGATATTTGGGGGAGAGATGGCACGGCACACTGGAGGGTACACTTTGGAGAAAAAGCAAAAGGAAAAACTAATTGTGATGACAATGTGATGATGGGTGTTTGTAATTCTACTAAATGCCATTCTTTTCAAAACTTGTTTTAGCGTGTGAAAGATAGGTGGTTATTATCTCGGAAAATTTATTTCATTGCTGATATCTTTATGTTTCCTAACTATTTTCCTAACTTGGCTTGGTATTTTCCTTTTAAGTTAATGTTATATGTGTTTAGCTATACTCTGTAACAAGGCAAGTAGAAGCAGTGATCCTTCCCTAGAGGAAATTGCTTTCGATAGTATTTCAATATGAAGTAATCTGTGATTTAACTTGACCTTTTTCTGTTAGTGGTATGAAGTACCTGTTCTCCAATCAACTCACGGGATGCCACGTGTGTTGTATGGATGCGTGACACATTCATCTTTCACATATGCTAGAATCACACACTAATTCACACACATTCACAGCCTTGTGAAGGTGTTTTTTTTGGTGATCTGGAAAGAGAGAAAAACACACTACTGCATTGCCTGAGGGTTTGTTGGTGTTTTTTTTTTTTTTCCCCCTGTTTTTTGGTACTGGAGAGAAAAACACACTATTGCCTAGCATAGGAAACTCCAGCCGCTGAGGCCAGGAGGTCCTTGACTTCATCAGGTGTCTTCTTGATTGGCTCCCATTCTCGCCTTTTCATCCACTATCTTTGTGAGTGTGCATGTGACCCTTAGGCTTTGGGATTGTGTTTGAATTTGCATGTGGTTCCAGTCTTATCCGATAGCTATCCGATAGTGCGATCCTTGCAATTTCAACCGACCCAAGTCATTTTATACGAACAATGTGCTCATCCAGAAAAGGGATTCGCAATTGACCTTAGTTCAGTTTGTATTCGGCTTGTTAAAAGCCCATTGTGCCATTTACAAATCCAGTATGAACTTAATTTAAAAGATGTTAATCTTCAAAACTTGACTCGACTTGTCTCGAATGAGCTCATTTGGGACGGATCAACAAAAAATCAAGTTTAAATACATTTGAAGCTCAAATAATTTTCCTAGCCAAGCTTGAAACAACCCAACACTTCAATTTAAGTGCCTCATGTAAAAAAGGTACTATATAGTCAAGAAAAGACCCATGTTCGCTTCAAAGTTAACAGAGACGACATATTCTCCAGTACCTGAGGCTGCACCATCCCAATAAGAAGACTCAAGCGCAAATATCCTTAGCAACCAATGTATATTAATTATAGCAGTTTCCAAAAGCTTTTCCAATTCCTGCAAAACAGTCTAGCATACCATTCTTGTGTCCGTCTCTTTCATACAATAAAATTAACGGCAACTTAGAATTTGCTTATATGCACATCAAGTGATCGACAGACCATCCTTGTCTCCTCCATGCTAATTAACATTAACTATGCAGGTCCTCCTTTCCATATATACGTTGAAGCTCGCGAGTAGCAGCTTGAAATGATTCTGAGGAAATGGGAAACACGGAGATAATTGAGTGGGGTTAAAGTTTAAACTACCAGTCTACCAGAATTATGGAGAGAGAGAGAGAGAGCATCAAAATTCAAAACTAATGATACCCACCTTTCCAGGTGAGGAAGGCCTTCTGATTGATTGGTGAACCAGTTGCAGTTTGAATTGCATCATACAACTGAGTTTCTGGGATGCTCCTCAACTCTTGGACTACCTGGTAAGTGGACTTTCCATTTTCAAAGTATATGTGATTGTTGGGGTGTTTTGTTTTGCAACCAGCATGACGCTCGTACTCATGAGCATTTAGCACCTTAAAACAACCACCGGCTTTTTTCATCAGTTAGGCTTTAAGAACTGAGACAACATTAGAGGAAAAAATTCGAATTTTGGTATTCTTACCTTGGAGAAATTGCACGATTGACATCCACAAAGATAACCTGGACCTTTTACAACTCCGGCAAGCTCCTTATCATTACATACGCAAGGAAAATTTTGAGTCATCGGCCAGCAATTTTTAAACAAATGGACGCAAAATAAGTGAAAATTACCTCCCGTGAAACAGCAATATACTTCACAGGCACTCCATCAAGTATACCAGTTGATATCAAGGTTTTGACGTTCCATGGGAAGCTGTTTGGTGCCTCTTTTTCTTTTCTAGTCACTTTTTGCTCTGACTTATTCTTGGACGCTGAGTCTGGTCTGGGTTTAGCTACCTTAGAAACAGGTAGAGCTATTGCAGTTGACGCATCCACCTCATTTATGTTGGGACCGTTGGGTGTTTCAGATATTTGAACAGAAGGTGTTTCAGATATTTGAACAGAAGACTGATCAAAAGTAAACTCATAGCTGCTCAAGGGGCGAGCCAGTGGGTCAATATCAGGTTCTTCTTCTTGAAAGCTACCAAAAGATAGTGCATTAAACCCTTCCTTATTATAGCCATGACCGATTGATATGTTACTGTCTTCCCCTTTCTCGAAGGCATAGCCCATGGATCTGATGTTCGAATTGCCCTTGTAGGTATGGCCCATCAACATTACACTTTCATCTTCCTTACTATATCCCTTACCCATTGATATGTAATCGGTTTCATTTCCCTGGTTATAAGCCTGATCACTGCCCCTATTATGTTCCTCTGGTACATAAAAACCACTGTCAGAATCCTTAATCTGATAGCCATTAATTTTTCTAACCCCACCATAGCTAAGACATATTTCTGGATTTTCTATAGCATTAGATATAGACAAACTCACAGATGAATCATTTCCATGTTGGTTGTTGACACAATTTTTTCTCATACTCGAGTCATCCGTACCAACAGAAGAGATGTTTTGTTCAGTAAAATCAAAAGGCCTGTCTGTCTCACCTCCAAATAACCGGTCCATGAATTGGCTTGGGACTGATGGAAAGAAACTGGAAGCAGTCCCCAAAGGAGGAGGATTTCCATTGAGGATTCCTGCAGTTGATTTGCCATTTGGAGTTTGTACTGCTTGCTTCTTGTTGGGGAATAGCTCTGGTTCGTTAGCATCAGCAAACCATTGATGAGAACGCTTTGGTTCAACTCTTGAGGGGTTATCAAATGCTGCATCCCCATCAGTTAGATGTCCACCACCCTTCGCCATCCAAGATCCCTTGTTCTGGAAAGACTGCTAGAGACAAGTATTCTGTCAATGTCAAACCCTTAAAAAAGCCACGGTCGTGAAGACAATTTGTCTGAAGCCAGTGGAAAGGTGAATGTAACAAGTCAAACAAGAAACTAACAATACAACAACAGTTATCATAGCAAGCCCAGCTAGACGATACAAAATCACAAGAGAGAACGATGAAAAATGGAAGAAAGTTTAGTTCACAGCACATGGGCACGTTAACAAAGAGACAAATGACTAACAAAGCCATACTTTGAAGTTTAACCTATTGCAACCTCAATAATGGAAGTGTTTTCATTCTAGCAAAAGCTTAAACGAGTCAATGAAGTTCCAGCTATTCCCAATAAATATGCGAAAAAATTAAAACGAGAAATGAAGGCCCAACCGCGGGAAGCAGAAATCTTTTGCAAATAGTTCCCAAGGAAAACTCAGCACCCAAGTCATCTTACTTCCAGCCTGCTACTTTAGCAGACAAGAAAACTTAAACATAACTTGCCAACAAAGGTTCCCCTGCATTTGTTTGGTGGTAAAACCCGCTGAACGGTCAGCTGCATTTGTATCCTGGCATAAGTTAGAGCCAGGAATGGAACTCGTGGCCTCACCCCGCCCACCCTACCCTGACCATTCAAAGGTCTGTTGTGAAACAGTCTTGTCAAATCTTCACGTTTAGGAAGGGCCAACGGCGCGAGCATAGATCATATTATCAAAGGAGTAATAATGTGGTTGATATATTCGGGGGAAAAAAGCCTAATTACACGACACAAATGCATGCTAAGAAGTACCTAACAAGTAACAACTAACAAGTATCACTATCTGATAGCCCTTCAACAACCATATTGATTCTCTCGACTCTTGAGAAGCATCCATACTACACCGTCAAGAACACTGATGACAATCCAATTTCAGAAATCCCCAAAAGTAACACCCTCCGCTCACCACATTATCAAATTGGCCCTGCAACCTAGAACCATTCACCGGTACCATGAATCCACTTTCTTAAAGTTTTACAGTGCAAATACAAACTTACTTCAAATGCATCAAACCTAATACTCCTGTGCATCTATCTCCATAAAAGCCACAATCAGTATCCAAACATCATAATGCTATTTGTGCATACACACACTCCCTGAAAGAAATCAAAGAGTACATAATCTGCATGCCCTACCAAATGTAAGCGTGCATATATTCATGCATTTTGAACATCAGTGCACATAGCTGGGCATTCAAATTTCAAATAGAGTCTCTCTCTCTCTCTCTCACACACACACACACACACACACACACAGAGGCACATCATGAGAAAAGCTAGCACAAACCATTCTGAAGTTCCAAGTTCAATGAGCAAACAATCTCCAGGAGAAAATCAGCCTGCAAAATGAAAACTTAAAATCATTCAAAGAAAGACATTTTCACTTCCAATTCAGGGGGGCAAAAAAATAAAGACAATTACTTGAGCAGAGTCTCAGATTTCAAAGAATGAAAGAAGTACGCATGCCCTAACCCAAAAGTCGATGATCAGAAAAGACACGTACCTCCAACGTATCGTACGAAAGTACCGTGTTCAACTGACAAACTGGGAATGCGCACCGGCGGCGAAAGGCCGGCGATTGAGGAGAGAGAAAGGTTAGGTTTTGCGGTGAGGAGAGAGAAGGAGGAGAGAGAGTGGTTGATATGGTGCGGATGGAGCACTCGATTTGTGCTCGTCAAAAGGAGATAGTATAAAAATACTACTGTGATACAGCCTCCACGGTTAAGTGTTACGCTTAGGTCTCCTTTACCGTACACGTGTTAACTAAATGAATCGATCGAGGGCTAAGGCTGAGCTGGGCCGTTTGATTTGGTTTACAACTTGCGAGATCTGGGCGACGTGATGGTCGAGGGATATGAAGCGGATAGTGATTGGGAGCCAACTGTCAATACGTGGCAACATCTTGATGGGTTGCACACCTGCGGTTAAGGTCCCGTTCCGTTAAGATTCTTATTTTTTAAATATTTATTTTTTACTTTACGAGACATGTCATTTTTTTTTTTATCGTACATCACTTTTAATTTATTATTTGGGAAATGATATTGGCACTCCAAAAATTGATGCAGGCACTCCAAAAAATAAAAGAAAATGGCTTTGGAATTACACTGATTTAGGAATGTTTGCATCAATTTTTGGAGTGCCAATATCATTTCCCTATTTTTTTAAACGAAACGGGGCTGAATATCATACCATATCGCCGTATATGTTTTTTCACACTAACCGGTAGTACTTTTTTATTTAATGGCCGGTAGTAGTTTTTTTTCTTTATCGGACAAAAGCCGATACCCCCAAATGACTAATTTCGATTCGATTGAAACACAGGTCGGTACCGATCAAGACCGGCCATACTGAAAAATACCAGCGGGTACTGGACTCAGTTACCTTATTTTAATTTTTATTTTTATCAATAACTTATTCATAGTGTAGAGTATTCTTCTGACTTTTAAAGAAAGGATTTTCATATCCGTCTCGAAATAAAGAAATCAGAGAAGATGAACATAAAAGAAATATTTTTTCAAAATTATGAATTTAAGAAATTTTCCTATTGTCGATCGTAACTTCTTGCTTATGAATTTCACTTGTCAAAAATAATTAAAAAGGCAATTTTATTGACACAAAATTACTAAAAACCTTAACAAAATAAAAATATGTCAAAAATCTAGTCTAATCCGAACTTTTTTTTTAATAGTAGAGCAACTCCCACAGCCTTACCCAAAGTTGGATTAGTTTGTTAACTTTGTTGGGTCATCTGTAATTTCTTTCCCGTTGATTTCAGTTAGCCTGATCCTATTTGGCGTTTTGAAATTTTTTTTTTTTGGGTAAGTCGTTTTGCATTATTAACCTGTATAAGAACATTCCTTTGGGAAACATAAATTAACTAGTGTTAACCCGTGCCTACGGCACTACGCATCCCGGTTGGAAGGGGATGGCAGTTGTGTGATTTAGGTTAAAACCATGGACACTTAACCGGGAAGTGGGAGGATGCACTATAGCCTTTGGATCAAATGAATCTAAGCCGTTCCAACAACTTGTCCCCACACCCTTCTGTTTTATAATAGAGATTACTGTAGTAACAGAGTTGATGAATTTTTTTTTTTTTTGGGGTCATACGGTATACATCACATCAGCAAGGTTAGCGAGATGTTAGTTTGTTAATCAACGGTGGGTTCAGAAGCTATTCATAGCCCTGGAACCCAAACCTACTCCCCGTGCGACTCGAACTCAGGTCACCACTGGAGAAAAAAATGAAACAACTAACTTGACAAGCTTGGTTTCCCCAACAGAGTTGACGATTCTCTTGGTTCAAATTGTTGTAAATCTGAATGCCGTGCCATCTTGACTTTATTTGCAACCCAGAATCACATCTGAATTTACCTTCATCCTCTCTTAAATACAGCACTAACATCCCAAGGTCTCAACTACGAGTTGCACTCGCAGTTTGGCAACTAAATTTCACCATTGAAGCAAAAACACCAGATCTCTTGTTTGTAACCAGTGTCTCCACATCACTCCTTGAGTAATTTCCCACATCTCCTTCAGTCTCGCCAACGCCTTTTGTGCCACCACGAGTTGCAAAAACCCGCTTATTCAACTCAACCTGGGATTCTAAATCTAAATTTCTAAAAGCCCTTCCCCCCGATAAGGTGTGACAAGACAGAGCAGAAGTGGAAAGCACAAATCATGAACAAGACATTCCCGTTTAGTCTTAGACTCTGAAATCACCAAAATTACATTCACTTCTTATTGAATCTTCTAATAATAACAGTTAACAATTTCCAAAGGATTGCCCAATTTTTACAAAGCAGTCTAACAGACCACCCTCGTCTCAGAAACAGGAGCCCAAAGGCAAAAGCTAATAAAACAACTGTTCAACACCCAAAATAAACATTTCCATACCAAACAGCCTTTCATTATGTCTTAACAAAATCAAAGTTTGATTCTGTGCACGTCGACGAGATTACCTGTCTTACATTTTGCAAGAAGCGGCGCATTAGAGATACAACTACTACGGATTCACATCATTGTGCCCATATATACGTTGAAGCTCACGCCTAGCTTTTTGATAAGATTCTGAGGAAGAGAGAAATAGAAAGAGAATCAGTGGGGTAAAACTACCAATCTAGCAGCAAGAAGTTTAAGAAAACCCCACATGAACTAAACAATTTCTCACCTTTCCAGATGTTGAAGGCCTTTTCATTGATTGGTGAACCAGTAACTGTATGAATTGTCTCAAACAACTGATTCCCGGATGTGCTCCTCAACTCTTCGACTACCTGGTTAGCGCTCTTCCCATTTTCAAAGTAGATGTAATTGTTTGGTTGTTTTGTTTTGCAACCAGCATGGCGCTCAAACGTATGAGGAAGTAGCACCTTAAATACCCCATTGCATTCATCAGTTGGGTGATGGGTCCAAAAAAAGCACACAAAAAATAAAAATGATTTTGAAAATCTCACCTTGGAGAAATTGCATGCTTGACATCCACAAAGATAACCAGAATCTTTTATGATACCACAGAGCTCCTTTTAAAATACGCAAGGAAAACTAGAGTCACCGGACAGCGAATTTATAAGAAATGAACTTTAAAAAAAACAGAAAATTACCTGCCCTGACGGAGAAATATATTTCACAGGCATTCCATCAAGCATACCAGTCATTATCAAGGTTTTGACATTATACGGGAAACTGTTAGGTTCCTCTTTCTCTTTCTTAGCCACTTTTTCCTCTGACTTGTTCTTGGGCGCAGAGACACGTCTGGGTTTGGGTTTAGCTTCCTGAGAAACATTTACAATTGCACCTGCAGTTGGTGCAACAACAATCTCTCCCCTGTTAGGTGTTTCCGATGTTTGAACACTAGATTGGTCATATATCCCCTCATAGCTGTTCAAGGGCCGAACCAGTGGGTTGAACACTGGTTCTTGTTGAAAGCCACCAAAAGATAGTCCATTAAACCCTCCTTTATCATAGGACTGTCCAATTGACAAGCTATTGTCATCCCCCTTCTCAAATGTATAGCCAACGGACCTGATGTTAGCATTGCCCTTGTAGGTATGGCCCATCAATGCTACACTTTCATCCTCCTTAGTATATCCCTTCCCCGATGACATGAAATTCGTGTCATTGCCTGGGTTATAGACCTGACCAATGCCGCTATGATGCTCTTCTGGTGCATGAAAACCACGGTCAGAGTTCTTAACCTGATTACTATTAACCTTTCTAAATCCACCATAGCTAAGACATATTTCTGGATCCTCCATGGTATGAGAGATAGACAAACTCACAGATGAATCATTTCCAAATTGCTCATTGATGCCTTTTCTCATCATATTGGAGTCCACCCCAGCAACAGAAGAAACGCTTTGTTCAGTAAAATTAAAAGGCCTGTTTGTCTCACCTCCAAATAAGCGGTCCATGAATTGGCTTGGGACTGATGGAAAAAAATTGGAAGCATTCACTGAAGGACGAGGATCCGGATCTAAGATTCCCGTGGTTGATTTGGCAGTTGGAGCTTGCACTGCTTGCTTCTTGTTGGGGAATAGCTCTGGCTCATTAGCGTCAGTAAACCATTGATGAGAACGCTTCGGTTCAATCCTTGATGGGTTATCATATGCTGCATCCCGTTCAGTTAAATGTCCGCCACCCTTCGCCATCCAAGATCCCCTGTTCTGGAAAGACTGCCAGAGACAATCACTCAGAATAACAGAAGTCAGTTCGGTTCTACAACACGGCCAAAATTCCAACAAATAAACTACAAGCCAGTAAAATTACTAATTGAAACATCAATGAGAAAAATAGAGAGATATCACACCCTAAAAAGCAGTCATTAATGGATGTCCAAATCAGTAACACTATTGGTTAGTAACTTAGTACGTACATCCCATGGTAGGGAAATATTAACTCAGAAGAGATAAAACAGAAATTCCTGGATAAAGTGTAAAAGATTTGCTCTTGGGTTTATATTTCAGATCAGTTACGTGATTGTTATGATAGTAAGGAGAATGAACCTGCTGTGCTCGTTCGACCTATCTACACAAATGATAATAATGTGTCACGGAAATCAACTCCAATTGGAACGATCAAACCTAACTTTGGAATTTCTCTAAGGAAAGCTGGAAACCATGATATTGAGGATATTGTAGCACCTTAAGAGACCATAGTGTCATACAGTTGTAGCTCTTCTCCCAAAAGCATTCACTTGGCTAGATCCATTGCCAGGGAGATTTGCGAAGTTCTGAAATTCTAGCATCCTAGTCCACGTCGAGAGTTATGTTGTTTCGAGCAATTGCTTTATTTTCACATAAATTAATTGTTGAGGGAAGAGCTCATCCTCCATTAGGATGGAATGTGTCATTAAACCATCCCCTTTCTTTCCCATTACTAACTTTTTCCTTCTTTCTTCGTTCATCTTTCTTCTTTCCTCGTTAGGATGAACGTGTCATTAAACCATCCCCTTTCGTTTCGGGTATTTTGGAGCCACAATTGGAAGCATGCATACTGTTAAGAACATGAAGGACACTCACTCTATTTTTCGATATTCCAAAACCTAAAACCCTAAATTGGACCCCTTCCTAAAATATATGGAGTGCACATGTAAACAAATTTCAGATGCATCAAAAGCCAGGACTCCCGTGCATCAATTTAATAGAAGCTATAACCAGTAACCAAACATTTTAATTCCATTACAGTACGCATACAATTCCGAGAGGAAATCAAAGAGTATACATGCACATATAAATGCTCGTACGTGCAAACAAATCTACTACAAACACCTATCCACGTATATATCTAGAACAAACCATGTTGCAGTTTCGAGTTCAGTGTGTACGAAATCCAGACAATGTCCGACCGGAAAACCTGCGTGCAAAACGAAAACCTAATTTATTCAGAAAACACGACAACCGCTGCAATCGAATTTCAATTCCAATTCAGAAAACCCTGTCAATCGATCACGCCGATGATTCGTCTGAGATTTCGACAGGGGAAAGAAATCATCGTGCCCTAACCCTAATACCGACGGGAGTATCAGAAACGATGCGTACCTCAAACTGATCACTGAGAATCGGGAAATGCACACCGGCGATCGGGGAGAGAGAGAGAGAGCAGTGTTAGGTTTTGTGGTGGAGAGAAAGAGAGAGAGAGAGATTGGTCCCTCGGGAGTACTCGATTTGTGCCCCGCGAAGGGGGATATAAAAACGACAGGGCCTTCGTTGTTAATGTTACGGTTGGGTCAGTGTTACCGTACACGTGTCTACAGATGAATCGTTTGCGGAGTCGTTCCCTGATTTGCACCGTCCGATACTGCTGTAAATCTATAGTTTTGGGTGACGGGAGAGGTATTTTGTGAAACAGTTACAAACTTACTGTACAACACAATTGAGGTGGTTTTCGGTAGTGAAAAATTTGTAGATTTGTGGTTGAGAACATGGGCGGAACCAGTATAGGGCAAGCGGGGTCACTTGACCCCGCTGAGTTCCAAAATATCTTTAGAGCAGGTATAGTTTTGAGGAGTATTTTGTAATTTTGCCCCAAAAGATATGTAATTTTGCCCCAAAAGATATATTTATGCCCAGAAGGTCTCACAAAATTACATGTATTGTCAATATTTGACCCCACTGTAACTAAATCCTGAGTCCGCCCCTGGTTGAGAAGTTGTTGGTGTTTCCGGTAGTTAATAGTGAATTGTTGAGAAATGTCAAGTTGGTTTCGGTAGTGAATAATGTAGAGTTACCGTAGAAAAAAAGAGCTTTTATTGACAACTTTTTTGTTAGTACATTGTGGGTTAAGTGGGTTCATACAAATATTCTTTAAGGGTCGGTGCTTATGGAGGATTCAAGTTCCAGCTGAAGCTTCTTGGACTATCAGGAAGTTGTTTAAACTTAGAGATATTGTGCAAACATGGATTACAGCTAGAGTGGGTACTGGGGAGTTTATTTTTTTGTGGCTGGATAATTGGCATCCGCTTGGACCGTTGTTTAAGAAGTTCGGGGAGGCAGTGGTTCAGAATAGAGGTATTTCCTTGCTGGCTAAGGTGAGTTCCATTATTCATCAAGGAGTTTGGAAATGGCCGAGAGTTCGGAGTCCTATAATTCAAAATATTATTGAACATACCCCCACAACTTTTCTCCCAAGTGTAGACAGTCTTGATTCGTTTGTGTGGAATTTGAATGGGAGAGGAGTGTTTACTACCAAATCAGCATGGAATGCATTGAGGCTAGTTCGCCCTGCTGTTATGTGGGCTAAAATTGTCTGGTTTTCTCATAATGTTCCACATTGGGCGTTTATTGAATGGCTTGCGTTTTGGGGGCGTTTATCAACCAAAGATAGATTAAGGAGTTGGGGTTTGCAGGGTGATACAATTTGCTGTTTGTGTGATGCCCAGAATGAGTCCCATGAGCACTTATTTTTCGCGTGCCACTTTTCACACCAGGTTTGGAGTCACTTGCTGGAAATGAACAACATAGACAGGGGTGTGCTTGCCTTTACTGATGAAATAGCGTGGGCTTGTACTCACAAGGCTGGTCCCTCTTTGGCGCACCTTGTTTTTCGCCTCTCTCTTGCTGCTTCTATGTACTGGATTTGGCAAGAGCATAACTTTCGTATTTTTCAGCACCAAAGGAAAGATGTTAAGGGTTTGTCATCTCAAATTGAGGAGGAGGTACGGGCTTGTTTTGTGTCGTTTCAAGGTGTAAAGAAGACTGTTGTTAATAGTAGGATTGTGCAAAAGTGGAGGGTCCCTGCTCGAATTTTTGCTTTGTGTAGATAGGATGTAATTGATTTTGTACTGGCTTAGGCCTCGGTTTCGTTTGTTTGCGCTTAATGGAATTACAGTTACCACAAAAAAAAAACTTTTTTGTTAGTGGATACGGGATGGTAAAATGTTGAAAAAAAATTTATTAGTGAAAAAGAGATGGTAAAATACATTAAATTTTTAGTGTTTTTTGTTAGTGGAAACACCCCCTGAGTTTGGGCTTCGATAAAGGAGTTGAACAAGCCGAGCAGTAGCCTATTTCAAGTTCTTTGAAAGTTCAGCGAGCTTCAAACATTTCGGTTAAGTTCTGTTAAGATTTTTGAGTTTTTTTTTCTTATTTTGTTCTTATTGAAATTTTTTTTTTTTTTGCGTTTGTTAATTTTGCGCCTAACTTTTGTGGATTATTGATTTGTCTCGTCAAGACAAACCGAAAAATTAACAAATTACGAATTTTGCTCAAATATTTTTTGAAATATCCAAGATAAAGTGCAAAAAACCCTAGGAAACAAAACAAAAGAAAAATTAACTACTGAAGGTACTAGGTGATAGATTTATTCCATATTTTGTGGACTAGCATATTCATTTATGTTAATAGTTTCGGATTAGTTTGACTATCAAATATATCGGAGTACTTGTTTAGACCCATTTGGTTAGTGATCACCATTTTATAATGGATAATTTTGATGCACCTAATTTTATGGGAAAATGACGGCCAATGACGTGTTTTGATAATTAATATCCGCCAATGACATTTTCAGCATTAATAAATGTTCTTAGCTTGTCCTTGGCGGGTATTAATTATCAAAGCACGTTCTAGTCCGTCATTTTCCCAAATTTTATTATGTATTTTTGTTAAATGTGGGTTTGATGTTATATGGTTAATTTAGACTCGTAATGGGCTGAACCATTTTATTAAACACAAGAAGAGTATCCGACCCTCGTCCCATATATATGTGTTTGGCCCATTAAAACACATAACTTGAGAATACCAGGAAAGAGTAGGAATGGCAACGGGGCGGGTTTTTTGCGTACCCGACCCAAAAATTATTACACGGCTCCGAACCCGACCAGTTAAGAATAAGGTTTTTTAGTATAATGATAATAATATTAGGGTAAAAATGTTAAATTTTAAATATAATGATAATTAAATTAGGATAAAAGTATAATTATATATATATGTCGGGGTAGGTTTGGGACGGGTAATATCGGGGCGGGGTACTTCCACCCTGAACCCGGTCGGGTTTTGAAATTTTAACCCCGACCCTATATCCGAAAATGAGCTGGAAAACCCGCCCCGTTCAGGGCAGGTCCGTTGTGGTTTCGGCTTGTGAGCTGTTCGATTACTAACAAGAGCGGTTGCTATACACTTCAGATCATAGCATTCTCATCACTCTCAGGTATATGCTATGAGTCTCAAGTTAATTTCACATACCATGAACTGGAGCAAGAAATTAGGACTCGTGTTTGTGTAAGTCTAACTAACACAAGGCCCAAAAGGCAACCTAATGTTACTTGGAGAAGTTACTTGTGCAAAAACTTGAGTTAACAAATGTTTTACTCATATGATCAATCACAGCCGTATTGCAAAAACCCCCCAAAAAAAAAAAATTTTAACACGATCTTGAGAAATTTATTCGTGCCCGATCAACTTGTTTTTGCACAAGTAATAGGATGTGTAGCGGCCCCATAACCATCTAACGCCTCTTAATCGCATGGATTCCCGTATGAATTTGAGGTGTTGGAAGATTTTGGGCACCACCACCATCCAACGCCTCTTAATCACATGGTCCGTAAGATCAAGATGAACCCGTTCGTTTAGGGTTTTGGATTTTGGAATCCAAAATCCCAAAACGAACGGAGCGGATGTGTTTGTCCAGATGGGCGGGCTTGGCATATCCAAAAGGTCAAGGTGGTTTGGTTTTGGGCTTCGGAGTTGGATTCTCAAACTAATCCAAGTCCACTTTGGGCTTCATTCGGGCACTTGACTTCTATGGACACCTTAGACTGGGTTCTGCAGAATTCAGGGCCCAGGTTCTTAGGCTTGATGATGGCTGTTTTTAGCTTATGTCCTACTTTTAAATAAAAGCAAAACATGTGAACTTAATTTAAAAAGAAGTCTCCCAAAGACAAAATAAACTAAAAGAGTTTTGTTTGTCTTCATATTTACTTGACTTTTTTTTTTTTTGAACTGGTCAATAATAATTTACTTTTCAGATATATGTCGATAAGATGAACGGAACAGCATAAACTGCTCAGCCAAAGTAGTAAATTATTATTTTTGCAAGTGGAGTGGAGTGCGCGCAGTTGGTGCCTCTCTTAACTCTCAATGTCTCATACACATGGGCAATGTTTGATTTCCGTAAGCACTCATCCCCCTCCCCAAGTCCGCTAAGATAGACTGAATTATGTTTAACGAATGAAAAAAAAAAAAACTACTTTTTTGTAAAGACAAATTCTGAAAGACAAAAAACTAGTTTTTCAATACATGCCAAGTAAAATCATTAGTTTAATTTGTCATCTCCTCGGGGCTGTGGGTTGCTGCGGTGGTGGATTTGGTGGTGGTGTGGCTGGTGGAGGAGTTGTGGGTAGCTTTTGCATGTTGTTGGTGGCGGCTATCGGCTGATGGTGGTGGTGGTAGAGGCGGGTGAGTTTAGGGTTAGGTTTTGGATCTTGGTTTGGGCCAGGCCCATGAGGTTTAGGGCTGTATTGTATGGGGTCTGGCCTTTAGGGTGTGTTTGGGCTTAGTCCCAATAGTTTTTTTTTTCTTTTTCCATCTAACTCTTGGTTGGATTTCCGTTCCCCTTTCCCCTACTTGATATACCCTTTATGGAGTCTTTAATAAAATTTTATTACCTATCAAAAGTTTTTTTTTGGTCATGTCCTATGAATATGTCTCGTATGCTCATGTCATGTGATTTAAGATGGGGTCCAATATGAAGGCTAGGTTTCGTTTTAACCATCCAAGTTGCTCATTTTAACTTATGATGTGTGAACAATCTATATCAAAAATTAGGTTGATCGAGCATCAATAATTGTCCAATAAAACTACATTTGTCTTGAGAATGCCACTTGTGTAATAATCTGACTTTAATTTGGGACAAATCAGGGCGGATCGGGGATGGAGATCGGATTCGGGGTGGATCGGGGCGGGGACAGACTTACCACCAAATCCGATCCGATCTCCGATTTTTTTTTAAAAAATAAATCCAAATCCGCCCCGATATCCGAAAAATCCAATCCATTCAAGACGGATAACGGATCGGATACAGATGGATCGGCCGAGATGGCCATCCCTATGTAGACTCCTGGCCTGGCAAGCTCTGCTTATGCGAAACAAAGAATAAAAGGTCAAAACTGGAATCATTTTAAGATCAGGATCATTATCCTCATCTTCTACAGATAAAGTTTGTGCATCACATTGTTATCTGCACAGTCTCTTGTGGGTCACTGTCTATTTGCCTATTCACTTTCTATCCTAATGCACAATATTTTTGATAATCGGATGTCCGGGTCAGCTTGCACACACCTCATTTAATTTCGGGGCTCTAAAGGTAACGACAATGCATAACCCCCAGTGGCCTCAAGGTTTGAAATATTTGGTCTCCATGGGAATAGAACCTGTGATCTCATAGAGGAGCACTAAGGGTGTTTACGGTAGTGAAAAATTGGTAAATTTTTATATGTAGTTGAGAAGGTTTTTTTTTCCTGTAATGAATAAGTTGTTGATAAATTTGTAAGTAGAGTTACTGTAGCAAAAAATAAAAAATTATTGACAACTTTTTTGTTAGTGGAAACAAGATGGTAAAATGCTGAAATTTTTTTGTTAGTGGAAACGAGATGGTAAAATGCGTTAAGTTTTTAAGTTTTTTGTTAGTGGAAACACCCCCTTAATGCACAATATTTTAATGGGCTAAAAGAATACACTAAAAAGCATGCATTATGTTTAATTTATGTGATGAGAGCAAAGCCAACATGAATTCTTCAGCTAGTCTTTGCCTTCATTAATCACATCTTTACCACAATAAAACATTAATATGTAGATAGGTCAAAGTAGGGTCACTAAGAGATGATTACAAACTTGAATTTGTAATTTTGTGGTCAAGTCTCATAGATTGAGTGGTTTGTTTTTGGTCAAAAAAAAATTATGAGAAACTCATTCATTTTTAGTGGGGGTCGTATTCATTTTCATTATTAAAAAAGGGGAGTGATGTTGCCACTCCCCAAATTGTTAACGATACTTTTCAGGGGAGTGCCAAAATCAACTCATATTGATTTTGCCACTCCCTAGAGGAGTGGCGTTAACAATTTGGAGAGTGATTTTGTCATTCCCCAAAAAACACACAATAAAATTTTTTACTTTTTAGATTCCTCTTGTCATAACGAAGCAATAATCCCCAAAAAATTGACAATAAGCCACAAATTGCAAAAAAAATTTGAATAAGGACAAAAAAAAATTGGCGGGAAAGCCAAATGGCTTTTTTAGAAGAACAACCATGTACAAACCCGACCGCATCGTGTACTTTTTTTTTTTGTGTGTGGAAGAAGAGCAAGAAATGTATTAATAAGTTTTGGTATTATCATTTCCTATAAGAAAAGTACAACTTCTTGTTACCGTTACAATAAAAAGGCATACACACGTACTTGAAAAGAATAAAGAGAACAGAAAACAAAAGCGATAACAAGCAGGCTTTCCACCTCGCCATATACGTCCAATTCTGGGCTGAAACACTTTTTAAAATGGGATTGAATTTGCGCTCCATTTTTTGATGCAGGCGTTCCACTTTCAACGTGAAGTTACTAGTAACTCCATGAACCAAAGAGGAGCGCCTGCATCAAAGAAGGGAGCGCGAATATCAATTTATTGTTTCCATTAGAATTTCTTAAATTTAAGCGACCAACTTGAATCAGGCCAGCAACCTCTTAATTAGAACCTAATTAAGAAATCTCAGTGCACCATTTAGTTTATCTTGATTTCTATAATCAAGATATTTTGTGTGTTCTTTTTTTTAAAGTTTATCAGAACGTTATATATACACATCTAAAGTTTAGCTGTAGGAGTAATTATTTTAAACTAGCCGCCAGAAAAGCCAAGTATATCCACATTAATTTTGCACTCCTCTTTCATGTGCTTAAACATGGGGCCGGTTCTGTTGACACCAACGTTAACTTAACATCAATTAACATCAATTTAGCCTCTCCGTCTCAGCCATTGAAATTAACGGCTGATATGGAAACATGCTTTAATTAGTCCAAGGCCGCAATGTTCAAGAAGGGCCACAATGGTATTTTTTGTTAATCACAAATATCACAAAAGGTAGATGAATACAAGTATTTGAATTACATAAAATGGGACACAAGAGCATCCACATCTACCTCTTTACTTTCCTCTTCAAACTTAAATTAAAGAGCCAAAACAGGAAAAAATCCCAAAAACCCCTTGCATCAGCCTCTCTTCCTCCCTCTCTACTTTGAAAGAACTTTAACTTTGATACAGTAACTCGTTTATTCCCACGAGTCACTATTCATCTCGTCATCCATTATTTTAATCAGCTTCCTAATAGATCAGCGGTGATGTTTCTCTGTTAATTCCAAACAGAAAGCTGAAGATGATGAAATCATTAAGACGAGAGGGAGAGATTTCAGTGGGAAGGCATTTGGTAAAAAAATAAAAAAAATATCAGAGCTTTTGGTATCTTAGTCTGTTGCTTGTAAAGCCTAGAGAGAGAGAGAGAAGGGGGGTTGTGGGTTTGCTGGTTTTTGCTTCCAATGTTCTGGTTTCGCCTCTTCTTTTTCTATCCGGTTTTGGTTTTGTTGGTTTAGGTTTTTTTTGGGGTTGGAGTTTTTTTTTAAAAGTATGAATATTTAATTGAGTAGAGAGTGAGAGTAAAGAGCCTGATGCAGTAGACATTTTAAAAGTGAATAGCTAAAGTAATAAAGTGGTTTTTGAAGGTGTAATTTGGTCCAAAATGTAGAGAGGCTGATGCGGATGCCCTAAGTCCATTATCGTTCTAAGCCCAACTGATTAACCCAATAAGAGATCACAAATAACTTCCATTTAGTTAGAGAATGAAATAATCTTTAGTTATGTTAATTTTTTTGGGGTCAAACTTTAGAGGTACTCTCATTGATAAGAAGAAAACCATACATCAGGAATGGGTAGCCACCCCTAAGGAGAGAGAAAAGCAATTAGTAAGGAAGCCTAAACTTACAAACGAACATTCAGGACCTCACACAGACAAAATTCGCCTCCGACCTCAAAAAACCATCAAGACGGCATGGAAAACCCACAACAACACCCACAAGGAGTGAGAGAAAGTGTCACGCAGGAGAAGAGCAAACAAGAGAAAGGGCCACGCAAGAGAAGAAAACCAGCAAACAAAAACTAAAGCAAAACCTACAAGTAAACAACAGATCCACACCGCTAAGTCCAGCCGCCCAAAAACGCTGAACAAGACCCTCGCTGCCACCACCACCGCTGCCAAAGGGCGGCCGAGATACAGCAAAGACCACGGAACGGAATCTTGATCACCACAGCAGCCACACCCCACCGTACAGCACCACCAACTGCTATCTCCGTCCCAAGAAACTATGTTGATTGGGTCACGACCTCATCACACATTCACATGTGATAAGTGGTCAACCAATTTGTGCATGATATGAAAAATATGCAGAGATTAAATCAAGCATGATAAACCATCAAAATGGGAGGGCTCTTCTCCACCACCACCATTTGCTTTAGTACAGTACTGGTGCTAGTGGTGTAATTAATTGCACAACCTTGAAATGAGCTCTCTTTTCTATTTCTTGCCATATAATTGAGTCGCAATTTGGAGCTAGATATCATATTATATTGTCTATGCGTATATCTAACTTACCATATTTGCATTTGTTTATTTTAGGCGATTCGGGACATGATTGTAACGTTGCTAGTGGCAATTTCAGGTGATATTGCCATGTGGAATACCACTCGATCGGCTTATCAAATTAGGGTTAATAGTTTGATATATATCAGATTTGAAACACCAAACAATGAATTAAGAACTACTAATTAATTTGGGTTAATTAATACTGGTTTCCTACCTTTAGTAATTCTTCATTTTCCAGGCAGTTTAAATTTTAGATTATTATCACTCCCTCCTTTTATTGATGTATACAAGATATATGTCATTTTCAAAAAAAAAAAAAAAAAAAGAAGAAGAAGAAAAGAAGACATACGTGCAAGAGTGAAGAAGATAAAGTTTAAGTGGGGTGGCCACAAATTGGTGGTTTCCACATCATCCTTCTGGTTCACCTGTTTTTTTCTTGGAGTTCATTGTTTTTGGTTATACCCTCTATCTCTCCCCAACTATGCCACGCAATCTGCCAACTAGTTTATTATTATCGATCAGAAATGTCCGGGTCAGCTATAGTTACCCACATCTCAACTAATCCCTTATCCACGTCGGGACTGGAAAATTCGCAGGAAATTACTTTTTTACAGCTTGATCACAATTCACAAGAATTGAACCTTGATCAATTGTGCGGCCGGGAAGCAATTCTACCAACCAATCAAACCAACCCTTGAGGCTATTTGCTAACTACTAGTTCACTACTATTACAATGGAACGAGTTTTATAAGCAGACCGCAAAACAGGGAATAGAGAAAAGGAAAAAATGGATCGATCGGCAAGATTTAACGAGCTTTGTTGGTAGGACCAGTCCGAAAATGTTATTCACCCCAGGGATGTTTGTGGCCAATGGTGTAATTAACTTTTATGGTTGAAAATCTACTTTTACAGTATTAACAGCAGTGGAGGATGCATGAATTGAAAAAAGTATGAGTATTTAGCTTTTGGAGGGAATAAATTAAAGTTTGAAGAGATTTACATACAAAATTCATTCTTTGAAGGGGCTTAATGCTTTTTTATTTTATTTTATTTATAATGTGAACAGCCAAATATATATTTTTGGGTGGAAAAGGAAAATTTTCATAAATTAAGAAACAACTATCCTGGGTATTTAACCCAACAACATCTTGAAGGGAATTGAAATTCTAGAAAAGATGGACAAGAATTAGAGATTAACTAAGCTTAAGCTATCACCAAAGGCTTTTTTTTTTTTTTTTTGATCCGATCACCAAAGGCTTGATCGTGCAATAGTATCCGCACATCTATTCGCTTCCCAGAATACATGGGTGATGATGGCCGAACTACTGGAACTTCTCCAACAAAACCCTGCAATCGCAAATCGTGTGAAATAAAAGGATGGTGGTTATTTCCTCTCTGTGTATATAAGCCGCAAGAAAAGCAATGCATCAACTTCCAAATCAAGATTAGTTATTTCGTGAATCCAAGCTAATTGTAAGCCATCTCGTAGAGCCCACAGTTCGGCTTCAAGAGAGATTATTTAGTGCCCTTGGGGCACTATCCCAAGCCCCTTTTTATCGTACATTATACTGGAGGAGTCCATACACTTAGTTTCGGACTTCGCAGAATTTTGTGATTAAGGAGAATTCTGAGGCACCACGTGACGGTGCCCCATCAGCAATAAATAATTTCCCCCCGCTCTTGTTCCGTTCTGACTTATCGAGACAAATAGATTCAAAACTGGACTAAATTAGAGGATAGTGGCGTAGTGCCTGTTTGGGCGCTTTATTTTCCACTTCTCAGTTTCTCATTTTTAACTTTTGGGTGTTTGGCTATTGTGGGTTTAGAGAATTTTCGATTTTTGGGTTTAGAGAAGAGAACTACTCCGTATTTAGAAGTAGGGGGTGATGAGCTTTTTGACTTCTCATTTTACATTTTGGTTAACAAAAAGATCTACAGAACACATTTTGCACATATTTTCCAAACACTAATTATGTTGTAAAATACATTCTGCACATATCATCCAAACACTTAACTAAATAAAAAAAAACATTCTGACCATAATCCACAAAATCAAAAAGTTAAAAATAATAAGCCAAAAAGTAGGCTCCAAAAAGAAATGAAAAATCAATGACATGAAAAAACAAAAAAAGAAAGAGGAAATCAAGGTCAAATGCTGGCCCTTTGATTTCAACTCTACCAAACTCAGCATGTTCCCTCCCGATGACCTAACTCTGAGATTGAAGTTCTGGGTAGCTGTTTGATCATGATGTTGGTCTCAGACAGCAGATTCATCCCAAAAGAATCGGTAATCTCTCTCTCTCTCTCTCCAAAAGAATTGGTAATCTCTCTCTCTCAATTCATTTATTGTAGAGTCACTTGTGCACATTCATGATTCATCTCCGAAATTCTTCGAGATTTTCTATGCCCTAATTCCATATCTAATTTACACCATATCCAAATTCGCGCTTTTATCTGCTTCATTGGATGCCTCTGAACTATTAATCATTACCCACCTTTTGGTTTTTCTCATCTTTCCTGCATATATGTTGGTATGTGTACTCTATGTGTATTTGGAGTAACATAGAAAAAGGAATTTTCTTTTGTATACGTTCGGAAACAGATACCCCATGTATTTGGAGAGGTTTAGTAAAAGCATCTCCAACCCTAAACTTCATTACCAAATTCCAAAGATTTGGCTCGAGCCCACAGAAGTAGCTCTACCAGGTTCTATCAACTCTTACGGTGCTTTGCTCCGGCTTCAATTGGGCTCCCCGCTAGTGGACAATGGATTGGTCTCCCAAAATTAGTCGAGATGCACGTAAGCTGAGTCGGACACCTGAATTATCGGGGGGAAAAAAGTGGCTCTAACAATCTTCTCTCTATATTACCATTGGAGCAACATTACGTGATAACAGGATTTTGGTACTGGTCTACTTACCCAATGACTTTGGAATTGCTATTTTGGCTTTAAGCCTTTAACAAGTGGAGATGCTCTAAGTTATAGTATTGGTGGAATCTAACCACATTATTTCTTGAGTTCTTTTGAAGTCATATTTTTGAATTCCATTCATATTTTGAAACTTTTGTAAGATATTTTTTTTTTGGGGAAAAGAATGAAACTATAGAAATCATATTTAGTTTTTGTGCAATTGTAAAGCTTTAGATTAAATTGTTGATTTTCTTAGGCGAAAACATGTAGGCCCATCTTAAGTGGTCGCTTTAGTGCCCCAAAAAGCTCAGATGCGATGTATTGTATGTACTATACTTTGTGGTAGTAGTTGTCCAATGGCGGTAAAATCCCTGCACCAATCGTTGTTGCATTCAAACACCCAAAATACGGTTCTACGAATGTCTCGATCCAATTTCCTGTATAATCCGGCCAATTAAACAGGCCTAAAGAGTATTATAGGAATTACTCATTTATGCTGATTCCATTTTTATTCCATCAAAAAGACCACCCACAGTTGTCTCTCCCATTCCAGCTTTGTAACCTTTGTCCATTTCTCCTCCTCCTCGTCCTTCCATTGGGCATCCGTTTCGTATATATATATTAATATTATCTATACCATTTAATTAAGTGGAGGGTCACCACCACCACCACAATTTCCTCAAATTGGATGGTAGTAGAAGATCTAACAACTTCCATCAACTTTTATTCATATCAAGCCAAGCAAGCTCTGAACTTGTCTTTCTTTTCCACTATCTCCTTTAGAGGTTTTCACTTTCCCCACTTCAACTTAGAGGTTTAAATTTAATCTTGTGAACCATAAATTGGATTTTTGTTATATTTGTAAGGCGCGGCGCAGTCCCCACCTGAAAGTATTAAATATTAACTGTTAGGCATAGTCCAAACAGTTAGTTTCAAGGTTTTTGTCCCTGGGATGTTGATGTCAACATCCCAGAAACAGCGCAAGCACAACCCTGGCCCTGATATTGTAAGGTGCCTCTATGATGAAAGTGGCTTGTGCTGTCTTATATGTCCGTTCTTGATATCTTCATCATCCATTTGAGTGACACTTCTAACATACCCTAAATTCAATATTTTTTCCAAAGAGAAATAAAAGGTTTGATGTGCTGAAATTGGGACAATTTATCACACTGTTACGTGGAGGAAAGTGGTGAAAGTTACATCAACATATCAATATCTTATCTTGATTACTTTGCTTGATAATGGGTGACATCAAATGCACAAGGTGCCTATCACGCGTCTAGGATGTGTCACCACATGGACGGCTAAGATTAAAAACTGGAAAAAGATCACATAATTTCACTACAAGGGGAAATGATGAATATAAATACCAGTACAATCCACCTAGTTTCCTTATACCACAAAGTAGGTTGGAGCCACTTTCTTTCTTGTAAAAGAAAAGGAAAGCAGGAGAGGAAAATAAGAAAGAGTCAGAAACTTGGAGGAACTTGCGAAAATGGTTCAAGAGGGAATCCGAAAGGGGCCATGGACTGAACATGAAGATGTTCAGCTTGTTTTCTACGTGAAGTTGTTTGGGGATCGCAGATGGGACTTCGTAGCCAAAGTTTCAGGTTTGAAGGTGGCGGGAGAACAAAAATAACCCGGTAGGGCTTTTTTGTCACGCCACGGGCTTTTTTTCCCCATGAAAGTAGAGTTAACCACATGGATATGTTGTAGGTTTGAAAAGAACTGGAAAGAGTTGCCGGTTGCGTTGGGTTAATTACCTCCACCCTGGCCTTAAACATGGCAAGATGACTCCCAATGAAGAGCGGCTTGTGATTGAACTTCAATCCAAATGGGGAAACAGGTTTGGAAAAAGCATGCATAACAAGTCCACTTTCTTATAGTTTTCTACCAGGTTGTCATAATTTGTTGAAGTTTGATGTTTAATTGTTTGGTGGTTGTTTTCTGAATCAGATGTCAAGGACTTGTGTTTTCAAAAGCATTCATAACAAGCGGCTTGTGTTTTCAAAAACAGTGTTTGTAAAATTTAATGTGAAAAACTGATTCTGAAATAGCAAGCATACAGGGATGTATTCTATTTTTGCAAATTGAACATATGATTAATCATGTGTAGGTGGTCAAGAATTGCGCGGAAGTTACCGGGGAGAACTGACAATGAGATCAAGAATTACTGGAGGACCCATACGAGGAAGCAGGCTCAAGACAGGAAAAGAGCCGTGTCTCCTACTCCATCAACTTCTAATTCATCTTCTTTCGAGTCTAATGATCCTCCGGTGGACTCGATGCCCTTTATGGAAACCAAGGACCGGAGCTTTTATGATACAGGGGGACTTGAGATGTTGGCTCCAAGGGGAAAGAACACCAAACAAGAAGAGGAAGGGATTGAAAAAGGATACTCTCTGGATGACATATGGAAAGAGATTCCACTTTTTGAAATCGACACAACAAAAGGTTATAGCGAAGAGGGATGCAATTTCTCCAGCCAAACAATGGCTTCTCCAATTTGGAACTATTTTCCTGATATGCTATCGATGATGGAAGAAGAGGAGAGTTCGGTATTCGTCCCCACCATGACCGGACAAATTTTTGCAGGCTATGAACAACTTTAACCGCAGGCTAATCGCAAATTCTTATTTGTTTGTGATTTGTTCATGGATGTAATATAATCCTAAGGAAGTTGTATTTCGTATAGTTCGTGCCTCTATCTGTGTCTGTGTCGTGTACTCGACCAGTTTGTGTTCCCCTTTTACTAGATGAAGATCAATTTGTGGCTTTTAACATTTCTCCTAGTTTTCGCACTTCAAATGGAGTTCTAGGTAGTTGAAGCTTAATCCAACTGCAATAGTTTATGCTTTATTATTGCTTCTTATAGCTAATGGACTGATGCTAATGATGCAAGATTTTCATCGGCCAACTATAGGAAGATTGGGATCTTTACAAGTGGCTTTCTATAGCTTTCCTCTCAATTCATATTTAGCCGTGAGCAATCTGCGTTTGAGATCTCGTAATATGGAATAATGCATTAGTTGTCCTCATTTGACAAGAGTCCTAATATGAAATGAGAACTAATAATGCATTATTCCATATCCAGATGATATTCCGTGATGTATGTTGTTTGCGGATGATATTGTCTTAGTGAGTGTAATTTTGTTCACCCTCCTTAAAAGCGGGTGAATATTATCCTTTCTCTTATTGGTTGAAATAGTGTGGACCCCACTACAAGTGATATCATGCTTACCATGCAATACACTTTTTGATATGCATGACATCACTTTGTGATAGGGTTTACACCATTTCAACCAATATGAAGGAGGGTAATGTTCACTCTCTTAAGTGAAGGGTGAACAAAACTCAACTCTGTCTTAGTAGATAAAACTGCAAGAGGGATAACGATAAATTAGAAATTTGGAGATAAGCATTGGAGTCCAAAGGATTTAGGATAAATAAGAGTAAAACTGATTATGTGCACTAGTGACAATAGAAGTGTCCATACAGAAGAAGTGGAGATTCAAGATCAGGAGATACCAAAAAATGAGCATTTTAGGTATTTAGGTTCGGTTTTGAGCAAAGATGGAGAGATTACGGACAACATAACCCATATGATCCAAGTTGGGTGGCTCGAGTGGAGAGCTGCTTATGGTGTAATGTGTGATCGATGGATCCCTAACAAATTGAAAGAGAAATTTTTTAGAACTACTATACGACCAACGATACTATACGAGACGGAGTGTTGGCCTATCAAAAAATAATAAGTGAGTAACATGAGTGTAGCTGAAATGAGGATATTGAGGTGGATGTGTGGTAAAACTAGAAGAGATAGAATTAGAAATGAAGTTATTCGTGAGATGATAGTAGTTTTACCTATATAGGATAAGTTGAGAGAAAATAGATTAAGATAGTTCGGGGCAGTTCCGGGGACCCTTAAAAAAACCTCTAAAAAAACCCTCCAAATCTTAATCTCATAGTTTCCGATCAAATTTTGATAATCCGAGCCGCTCAATGTGTTCAGAACGTGATTTTAAGGGTGCTCGCGAGAAATTGGCAAAAAAAATAACCGGGAAGGGCTTGATTTGAGCAGTTTTTAATTGAACCGTTCAATAAAGTTCAATAAAAAAACTGTTCGGATGAAGCCCTTCCCGGTCATTTTTTTTGCTGATTTCTAGAGGGTACCCTTAAAATCACGTTCTGATTACATTGAGCGGCTCGGATCATCAAAATTCGATCGGAAACTTGGGGGGGTTTTTTTAAGGGTCCCCGGAACCGCCCCGAAGATAGTTTGGACACATTTTACTAGAATTTACTAGACCTGCAGATGCAGTAGGAGAATAAATTCTTTACACCGCCGGTGTAAATATTTGTTTCCTTCAAATCAATTACATTGCGTCACATTGCAAAACAGTGGTCCCAATCAATAAAATATGGCAACGTGGCACAATACAATTGATTTGGAGGAAACAAATGTTTACACCGGTGGTGTAAATAATTTAATCTCATGCAGTAATCAAGAAGAGTGACATGATAGTAGTAGATAGTCGGGTTAGGGGCCGAGGAAGACTTAAAACTGACTTTAGATGTTGTGATATGGATTGACTTTGGCTTACTAAATCTAAGTGAACAGGTAGCTCTAAACAGAATTCAATGAAAAAACATGATTCATGTAACCGACTCCAATTGATTGAGACATAAGACTTGGATTGGTCAGGCCTTGTTTCCGTGAATAAAACCAACTCCAATCCAAACCCGAAAAAGAAGTCGAAGACCTGCCCCGATTTGGACGACGGGTTTCGGGTCGGGATGGGATGGGAAAAAAGGAGAAAACAAAAGTCCTCTGCCTCCGTAAGCAATGAGATCAGACTTGAGGATTGTTTGCTTTTTGGGTCCATCGTGGTGGACCAATTTGAATAGTTTAATTACCATAAGATAACATAACATATTAGCTGAGTGCTTATACACCGAATCTGTCACCCCATTTTGCAATTCAACTATCACCATTTTTTTTTTTTGGCGACGGTAAGGGATGCCCGGACCAGCTTACGCGCACGCATCTCGACTATTCCCCTTCCCTGTCCGGTCAAAGACAGGCAATCCACGCCGAGGTTCACAAGAGATTTTTCTGTGGCCCGACCCCATGAAGTTGCTAAATTTAGAACTCGGGATGTCTGGATTTACAGTCCATTCATATTGTCACTTGAACCCCTCTTGGGTTGGGGTTAACTATCAGTCTATCACCATTTACTTTAATTGAAAAAATGACCTTTCTAAAAGCTATTGTTTTGTTTCTGTTTTTTTCTTGTATTTCCGGACCGGTAGTGTCCATTTTTGTATTGTGTTTTCTTTTTTTTAATATATCTGCATTGATCTTGTTCGTCCAAAAAAAGCTGTTGTTGAAAAAGAAGAAGAAGAAAGAAAGATATATACAGCAAATAGAGTTCATCTTTTCATTGTTTAGTCTTTGATTTTGTGGAGTGGCTTTGGCCAACAAGGTGGGTTTCTATTTTATACGACTAATTCCGGCCTAAACATTTGATAACAAAATATTTGCTGAGTTAATACTGTTAGGTAGTATTGTTTGGCATCTTTTGATTTGGGGATTAGGCGCCTGGGATTAGACTATGTGGGCCTACTCCTGCTTTTTCCCGTGTTTGGTTCCGGGCCTTCCGGCAAGGATAACCCAGATTAATACTAATACTTTTTAGGATGTTCTGGTTTAAGTTCTACTAAGCTTTTTGGGCTTTTTGAGAATTGCCTTTCAAAAACAAATTTGCGTTTGTTAGTTTTGCGTCAAATTTTTGTGAATGATTGATTTGTCTCAACGAGAGGAATTGGAAAAGTGAATTTTTTTAACTTTTATCCAAATATTTTTGGAAATATCCATGATAGAGCCTGGATTTTATCTGTGATTAAAAAAGCCATGCGCAAAAAAAGAAGTTGCCCCGTTCTACTTAACTTTTTCTAAAAGTTAACATTTTCTCCTTATTTAATTTTTTTTCTCGTTTGTTCGTTTTGCGCCAATTTTTTTTGACTTTCCGATTTGTCTCGGAAAAGTGAAAAAAAATTTACTTTTACCCAAATATTTTGATCAAGGACCACTTTTAAGCTCAAAAAGTCGACTCTCAACGAGACAAATCAAAAAGTCAAAAAAATTTGACGCAAAACTAAAAATTTAGAAAAAAAATTCAAATACGGACAAAACAAGAAAAAGCTCAGAGAAAAAGTGTGGTTTTGTCTTTATTTGAATTTTTTTCGCGTTTGTTCGTTTTGTGCCAATTTTTTTTGACTTTTTGATTCGTCTCGTAAAAAGTAAAAAAAAAAAATACTTTTATCCAAATATTTTGAACAAGGACCACTTTTAAATAAAAAAAAGTCTACTTTACTTTTTTTTTATTTAAAAGTGGTCCTTGTTCAAAATATTTGGGTAGAAGGAAAAAAAATTTACTTTTCCGATTCTTCTCGACGAGACGAATCAAAAAGTCAAAAAAAATTTGATACACAAATAACAAATGAGAGAAAAAATTCTAATAAAGACAAAACTAAAAAAATGAAAAAAGTTGTTAGTGGAACAGCAATTAACCCTAGGCACCAAGTGGTCATTTCCCTCAGTTTTCAAGTACAAAGTCGAGAGAGCTCAAGCTGATAGAGCAATATTGTGACTATTGTCTGTAGGAGGAGGTTTTCAACATATTAACAAAATAAAAAATCCCACTCATAGCCTAAAAAAAAGCATCATCACAGTTAATCTCAATTGAATTGCAATATTTTCAACAAAAAAAATTGAATTGCAATAATAATAATAATAATAATAAAAACTTTTACAGAAACCTTGTCAATCAGAGTCAATGATTGATTATCTCTCGTCCAACAACATCATTTGTGATTAGGTTAGGCTTTCGCAACTATAAATAGTAGGCTTAAAAATTTAACAACACGGTGCACGAGGCTCACAAGGTCTCATATTGCGAGGTTTCGAATAGTCGAAGTATACGTAGTCGTCCAAGTATACGTATTCTTGGGAGATTTTCTGCATTAAAACCTATGTCCTCTAATCCCCAAATCATTATTCGTTGTCTAAGCCCCACCATTTCTCATAAATACTAGCAGTTCTTGTGGCAACAGAAGAAATAGAACAAAAATGCCCTTTTTTGGGTGCTGGTAGGGTACCACACACGTGGTATCTCGTCGGCGATCCGAACTGTTCAAACGTGTTTTGGACGGTCCGGATTTTAGAGAGAGAAAAATAGGAGAGAGTGGTGGGGTGAGGGGAGAGAGGGAGGGAATAAATCTGAGCCGTTCAAAACACGTTTGGACGGTCTAAATGGCCGACGGGTACCGTCACGTGGTATTTGCTTGGCACCCAGAAACTTCTTCTCTCTGGGAGACTGGTTGCCGTAAATGTGCACTCTACACGTCTCTACCATTGCACAGCCCAAAGGTTCAAGTGTTAAATGGGCTTGGAAGAGCCCATGCACATTGCTGGGCGCAGGGAGATTTTGGAATCCTTGAAAGCCCACATTAGTCTTGGACTGGAAGGGTCTATTTTAGGGTAGTTTTAGTGTTTTTTGATAGGCAATAAAATCTTATTAAAAACTCGACAAAGGATACTTCGAGTAGGGAAAAGGGGAAGGAGAATCCAAACAAGGGTTGGACGAAAAAAGACAAAAACAATTGAGACTAAGCCCAAACACATCCAAAGGGCCAGACCCCAAACAATACAGCCCAGAACCACATGGGCTTGGCTCAAATCAAGAACCAAAACAAACCCCAAGTCTAAACCTGCTCCATCTTCAACTCCATCGGGCCCATATTGTGGGAAAAATTTATTGAACACCGTGTCCAGAGATTTTGAGACGCCCAAACGAACAAGGCTTGAAGTACCTTTCCAAGTGGCAAAACAGCATCTGAGGTGAGCTATATGATAGTATGTGTGGTATGTGGGCTTGCTTTTACCGTCGAATCTGGTTCGTGGTTTTTGTTGCATTACAGTCAAACCAAACACCAACCAACAATCATTTACGAATGGTCAAGCCTACAATGAAAAAGGAAACTCTTTTTAGGTAAGCATATTTGGTTTACTAGCTAGGGTGATTGGAATTAGAGAATCCAATGATCTAAACTTAATAATTATACCAATAATGATATAACATGTTCACATGAGTTCACATGATAGCCAGTAGTTTGACTCCATTATGATTTATCCGCTGGCAGAGTCCAATTTTCTTCAACATATTTACAGCAATCTGAGTACCGCAGGGTAAGACCGATACCCTTTTTTTTTTCCCCCTCGGCGAAAGTTAGTATTGTTAGGATAGTTAAATTACTACCTCATTTCTCCTGGCACCTAAGTGCACTCCCTGATGTCGTTGGGTCGAAGACCTCTTGGCAAGACCGACACCAAAATTACAGTAACGTTTTTAGGCTCCGTTTGGCCTTGGTCGAGATCAGGAGGTTTTAGACAAAGGGACAGGAGAAATTGGACAGAGCATCCCGCATTCGCATAATCTATGCTCTAATGTGGCATATACAACATTTGACCTCTGTTTAGAATTCTTGACAAGAAAAATGGGAAACCTACATTTTATATCGTCTCCATTTTCTTTTATCCATAACATGACATGACCGAAACTGTAAAGTTCGAAGATGTTAAGAAAAGCGGAATGATGTACTCCATTATTGATTGTATTCAAACCATAACCCTAGCACGCCTTTATATAGGCTACAAGACGTATAACAAGGAAATACGCAAAATAAGAAAACCTAGACTAACTAGGAAACATAAATAATAATCTGCCTAAATTGGAAACGTAATAATAAAACTTAGAAAATATGGCAACATAATATTTCCTAATATTATGTTAACAGAAGAAACCAAAGAAAGAAAAAAGCTTTTGTTTGAGATATTTCGGGCGTACATAACCTTAAACTTGAGAAATTTCAAATCCTATGGAAGTTTGCACCCAACTCAGGATCGGCTCACAGGGGAGGCGAGAGAATCGACCGCTTCCGGCCTCCAAATTTTGGTCTAAAATTGAGGCCCCACTGTAATGTTACTTACATATTAATATTAGAATGTTTCCAAATAAAAACACAATTGTATCTTATTTTCTTCAAAAACTCTTACAATCATATCTTTTTACGTTTATATTGTCTTAATTGTATCCTTTTAGTTTAATTCTTTTTTTGTTATTTTTGTACTTTTATCATTTTTTTTAAGAAGTTCATTAATATGTAAGTTGCTTAATATAGGGAATTCGCTTTGGGCCTTCCAAAATATATGAGCCGGCCCTGCACTTAAGTTGGTCCCGATACCTAATTACAATAATAATGAAACAAAAGGCTTAAGAAGTTTTCTCATGAGTACAGAGGTCTCTTGAAGTAACTTAGGAGTCGTTCCTATGCAGCACAATTTTCGGACAAGAAAACAAAAAGGATTTCTAGAAATGCCATGGGACCAGTATATGGTGGATACTTCTACTCTAGGAAGATGCATGGAGACATGACTTGGAGACATGACTTTTACCATCAATTTGGTCTCACAATCTCACTCAAGGGCTCACGTAAGTGTATATAACTACAAACAAATGCTACAGATAGATCCAAAGCTTACAGCTGCCAACGCGGGTCGACTCGTCTCTCTCGGGGTCGTTTCTGACCTTTTTAGAGCCAAGGCGAACTTCAAAGTTGGGCCCCTTCACGTGATACTTTCGATTTTTCTCTTCATATATGCCTGTCTACTATAGAAAGTCCTCAAGACTCCATGCATGTGCTGCTATAGATTTGATGTCCGTAGATACTACTGTACCGCAGACAACCACTGTTTTGTGCAGTTAGTAAGTTGTTGCCTCCCTTTTGCGGCAGATTTTGGGTTCGAGCCCCACAGGGGGCAGGTCCTTTTGGGGCCAGGGCCATGGATAGCCTCTGGACCCTCCGTGCTAATCTTAACACCTCCACTAACCGTATATCGTACATATATGTGTCATCGATTTTTCAGTTTTTAAAACAACTTTTTCCTCGATTCTTTTCGGTTTAGATATTGAAACTAAACATTTGTCAGTCTTGCGAAAACAAAATCCATCGCAGCTAGTGTTTAGAAATATGATCCGAATCCTTGTGAAAGATGAAGTCGATCGGACATTGGGAACCTAATGGTTTGTCAAGTGAAATTTAATTACGTGAAATGTAGTTTTACAATGGAGTAATATTTTCCTTTTATTTTTTGCGAGAACGACACTATTGCACTCTGTTTACTGGAGTATTGATGTCCGATGAACCGGTTCTTTTGCAAAAACATTGAACTTATCATACTCAAAAAAATAAATGACGTAGATTAAAATTTTGGACTCGGAGTAAAGCCTGTTTTGATATCACATCAGGGACGTCCATGCTTAAGCCTAGAGGATTGAAACTCACATTTACTCTCAATTCATCTCTGATTGAGTACACGTAAGCTGATCCGGACACCTGATTGAAGGTACTATTGGTTCTTCGGAATTAATCGAGATACACATAAGCTGACCCGGACACCTGAATTATCAAATAATGGTAATTGAAGACATAATGACCACACAATTAGAAGTACATTTGGAAATAGAGATTTAGAATGGGAAGTGATTTTCACATTCTCTTTTTTTATAATCCACTCTTTTTTTTATAATTCACATGAATTTACTGTGTTGCCACCTGCCATTGGATGTGTGAAAAAATTTATTGAAAAAAGGGCAACATTGAATGTGTGAAAAAGTGTATTGAAAAAGGTCAATATTGTAAATTCATGTAAATAAAGGGGAAAAAAAAGAGAGAGAGTGTGGAATATAAAAAGGAGGATGTGAAAATAACTTGACATTTTTCAACAACTTATTCATTACCGAAAATATCTAACTTCTCGACCACAAATAAAAATCTATAAATTTTTCATTACCGGAAACACCACCTCACTCTACGTTTTTTTCTGATTGGCAGAATCGCATGTGGCATGCGACGCGGTCCAAGTGCCAAGTGTCCATCGGAGAGGGATAGGGCTTGCACAGCACGTGCGCGACTCCTCCGTCCAAAACGTTTAGATAAAGGGAAAAAAGAGGGGAAAAATTCAAAATACCCCCCAACCTTTACACCAAAATTCAATTAGACTCCCAACCTTTTAAAAACTTCAATTTTACTCCCAACGTTATCTTACGTTAATCAAAACACCCCCTTCCGTCCGAATGACTAACGGATTTCGTTAAAGACTCCGTTAAATATCGTCCCAAACGAATTTGGATGATCCGAGCCGCTCAATGTGTTCAAAACGTGATTTTAAGAGTATCCGCGAGAAATTAGCAAAAAAAATGACCGGGAAGGGCTTCATTTGAAGAATTTTTTATAGAACTATTCAATAAAAAACTGTTCAGATGAAGCCCTTCCCGATCATTTTTTTTGTTGATTTCTCCCGAGTACCCTTAAAATCACGTTCTAATCACATTGAGCGGTTCGGATCATCGAAATTCGATTGGGAAAGGGGAGGTACAGATCGATCTGGATTTTGTTCAAGTCCGGACGTCCGAATTTTGCTTCGGTCTGCACCTCCCCTTTTCAGATAGAATTTCGATGATCCGAGCCACTCAATGTGATTAGAACGTGATTTTAAGGGTATCCGCGAGAAATCAACAAAAAAAATGATCTGGAAGGGCTTCATCTGAACAGTTTTTTATTGAATAGTTCTATAAAAAATTCTTCAGATGAAGCCCTTCCCGGTCATTTTTTTTGCTGATTTCTAAATGGTATCCTTAAAATCACGTTTTGAACATATTGAGCGGCTCAGATCATCCAAATTCGACCGGGACGATATTTAACGGAGCCTTTAACGAAATCCGTTAGTCATTTGGACGGAAGGGGGCATTTTGATTAACGGAAGATAACGTTGGGAGTAAAATTGAAGTTTTTAAAAGATTGGGAGTCTAATTGAATTTTGGTGTAAAGGTTGGGGGGTATTTTAAAATTTTCCCAAAAAAGAGAGAGTGTGGAATATAAAAAGGAGGGTGTGAAAATAACAAAATAATTTGACATTTTTCAATAACTTATTCATTACCGGAAGAGAATAAATTATGTACGCCGCCGGTGTAAACATTTGTTTCCTCCAAATCAATTACAGTACATTGCAAAATAGTGGTCCCAATCAACAAAACATGGCGACGTGGCGTAACATAATTGATTTGGAGGAAACAAATATTTACACCGGCGGTGTAAAGAATTTAATCTCTCACCGAAAACGCCTAACTTCTCGACCACAAATAAAAAATCTACAAAAATTTTCACTACCGAAAAACACCACCTTACTCTACGTTTTTTCCTGAATGGCATGTGGCACGCGACGCGGTCCAAGTGCCAAGTGTCCATCGGAGAGGGATAGGGCTCGCACAGCACGTGCGCGACTCCTCCGTCCAAAACGTTTTGTGGTTTTGTTTGTTTGTTTCTACACATCGCGTTCGCGTCGCTTGCTACGTTACAGGGAATGCACATGACCCACCCAGTAACCTAATCAGCCATGTGCCGCCGCGCAGCAGGACAACTGGACAAGCCAAAAACACAAAAACAAAAAGCCCTTCTTGCTTACGAAAGTGCTCCTAATTATGGCCCCACAAAATGATAGGGACATGTCCAATTAAATTAGGACTACTCCATAAAAAAAAAACAGAAAGTCTAAGGTTCCCGACGGGAGGGATCCCGACCCGGATTTTGACGGTGCCGCAGGCCCACTCCGGCCACCGAACGGTTGTTTCGAGCAGTCCAAAAATTCTATAAAAAAAAAATCGAGTGGGCCGACGCGAGAATCAACGGCATCCGATGTGTGTAGGTGGCCGATCAAAGCACTCCATTTTTTGTATATATAATCCATTTTTGTGTGTGTATATATATACAAAAAAATGGACTGCTTGGATCGGCCACCTACACACATCGGATGCCGTTGATTCTCGCGAGGGCCCACTCGGTTATTTGTTTAGAATTTTTGGACGGCTCGGATCAACCGTCCGGTGGCCGGAGTGGGCCCGGTGCGCCGTCGGGATCCCTCCGTCGGGACTGTAGCACCGCTGATAAAAAAAAAAAAAACCTAAAAAAAAAACTAAACTAAAGATTGGATTATAGGTTCGCATATTACGGCGGAATATGCCCCATATAGTCATCTAATGTACATAGGCTAAACAGTGCTCAGAGATAACAAATAGATTCACGAACCACAGGTTGCCGATCAAAAAACCACAGGATCGATGCCACGTGTCACCGGTACTTTTACTTGGAAGCATTACGAAAAGAAATTAATCTGCTAATTAACCATCGCTCTAAGACCAATAGATAACTTGTATAGTATTGATGCCCGTGAAATTAATCTGCTAGCCAAAGGTATTGATATTCACGAAATGTGTGTTGATATCGTACTGTAATTCTTATGGCCTTGTTTGTATATATGAACATCATCTACTGTTATTTGAGCTATGATTCGTAAATCGGTACAAAATAAAACGAGTTTTGACAAAATTACTATTGGCATTTTTGTGAGGTAAAACATTAACTTCACTATGGTATGAGTTGATTACATCATGTGGAAGCACCCCAAAGATAAATATTTCCACAAATTATTATGACATAAAGTAGTAATAAAGTCATGTATATAAAATAAAATTGGCCATCACATGAGCAACTTAGAATAATTCCATAGATACCAATGGCTAGAGTAGGTAAAAAAAAAAAAAAATAGTCTTTTACAAAATAGTAAATGTTTTGAATCATCTACGTGAGATTCAAGATGGCCCCCCACACATAGGGCCTTCTGTAACCGGATTTGGCACCCGTTGTCGGGCTGAGCAATTTACGTCCTCTATCAATGTTTACGTTTCTAGATAGCCACCGCATGTAAATGAGACGTATGATAAGCAATAGTCATTTTTTTATTTTTTTAGGACATGCATTAAGTGTTAGCTGTCAATGTTGTTAGGGTGATTTGACCATTGGCTGTCTTGTACATAGTGCCTTCTAATTTGGCTACCACCCCACTTGCAGCCATACTGATTTGAATACTCCTATCATTTTTCACTTATTTTTTTGCCAATATAACATACTTCTGTGGGAAATAAGCGGGGAATTAGTAAGTTAATAACCAAAGAGACTTCGACGTCTCTCTATAGACACGAATTCGAGATCTCTTCTTTGAAAGCCAATAAGTACAACCAGATAGACCAAGAGTTGCATCGGATCATTTTCCACTTCCTACATGCATAATCACGCAAGAAAATTACTCTCTCCGTCCCTATTCTTTAGTTCCTTTTGAGAGTCCGTGCCACTTTTCAATTAAGTATATCTTGCAATCTATAATTTTTTATGTGATTTTGAAAATATCGTTTAAAAGAACTCATTGAGATCTATTAAATAAGATCCTTATTGCATATAAATTGTATTAGCAATTAAAAATTAAAATAATTTTTTTATTCGATTAGAATAGGACGAGGGTCAAAAGAACGAGGACGGATGGAGTAAATCGTTTGCTTATGATTTCACATGATTTGGTCGACGGGTAAAGTCGTTACGGTTGGGGGCCTTGGGATGGTAAAAAGGCAAAGCGGTCTTTGCTTTTTGGGACCGTTTAATTGGTGGGCTCAAAAAGACCCTCCAACGAGCGCAATTACGAATATACCCCTATAGTGGGGCTGTTAGGTCATGGGCTAGGCATGTGTAGCGTTACCCCCAAAAATAAGTTTCCTAGAGAAATTATTCCGTGCACTTGGACCATGCTTCTCTTAGATAAATTATCAGGTGATCGTGGGGCATCGCCACGTGGTTCCCGAATCTCCTTCTCTACCACAAATTTATGTGGGGCCCAGGGAGATCTGTGTGAACTCTACATAAATTTGTGGTGGAGAAGAATGTTGTGACACCACGTAGTGCCCCATTACTACTGAATGATTACTCGTTCTCTCGCCGCAAATTCGTAGCTGGTATCGTACGAGGTGGGAGTTAGAGAAGATTAGGGGCATAATGCATGGTTTCTATGTTTTCTGTAGTTTTTTTTTTTAACGGCAAAAATAGCATTTTATTAAAGAAGAGGGGAACAATTCCAACAAAAAGTTGGAAACACACCTGAGGGCCTAAAGTGCTCAGATAAAACAATAACAGCACAGGAACACCCAAAAGGTCTAAAAATCCAAATACAACAATATAAGCCTAGCCCAAAAACCTAACCCTAGAGTTGCCGCCCACCGCATCTGACAGATCCACCACCACCACTGGATTGCCCCACCAACAACCACCACGCCTCCACTGGCCACCCACGGCAGTGTAACCCGAAAACCCAGAGAAAACCCATCTAGGTTTTCTATTAAGTTTATGTTTCAATCTTCAAAGCTTCTAGTTCTAAGTGACAAATGAGGTTTTGTTTGTTTTAGGATGTCCGAACCAATATATGGCACATCAACTAATTTTTTAAGGACCAATCTCACTGTTCATTAGTCACTTGGCCTAATTTAAGACCGAAGCAAGTGTTGTATAGTTTGGCCCGTAAGAGCTTATAGCATTTTGATCTAATGGCTGAGATTTATCCATTTTTCAATCTAAAGGTCTATATTTATGAGGCAATCATGCCCCCACGCCACTCAGGGTATGGAATAAAAATTCCACTCTTACCACAAAAATCTCCCTCAAAATTTAAACCAAACAAAGCTCTCGTCATGTTACAAGAGAGCAAACTCCTAAGTCTTAGGCCTTATCCGCGAAGCCAATCCAAACCTGGTTTATGCTTAATTGATTTTTGAAACGCTCACCTACAAATGATGGGTCAAAATCTCCAAGATTTACAGACAACAAAATCACACAATACACATAAAGTATATCCATATATACATGAAAAGTACTCCAATATTATTCATTTTTCCATCGACAAGAGTGTCTTAAGGCATTGCTTTCCGCACCACCTAATTGCGACGTACATTTACTCCCATGTTCAACCAAAACTCATTCCATGAAATTAAGCAGTAGTAGTTAATTAAGTCTAATTATGGTAATTTGGCTCGCAATCCTAGGTTATCAAAAAAGCTGAGAACCCATTGACGTCGTAAGCACACTCAACTGGTGTTACCAACCGCGCCACAACGCTCGATGAATTGATCCCCGTAGTTAGCCGACGTACGCGTAAACTGGTCCGAACACTTGAAATATAAAAATAAAAAATAAAGAAAACTACTCCACAACAATTGAACATGCAAGGATGATCAAGGCACAAGGCAGGGGATTGCATGTGTGTGCTGAAACTTTTTCAAACTTCACACAGTATTATTAAGTCATTATCAATGAAGTAACCTGATTCCCTGAAGCAAGGGTTACCTTATACCATGTTTTAAGACTTGAGAGAGAGAGAGAGAGAGAGAGAGAGAGAGAGAGAGAGAGAGAGAGAGAGAGAGAGCTGCTAGATGCATTGCATCAAGTAAAACCATCTAAAGTAAAATCTAGCGGCTGGTTTGTCTTTAAAAAGGATTTTTGGGGGGTTATTAAAAAATTCAGCAGTTTTGTCTGCTTCTCAGTTGGAGAGTACAGCCCGAATTATAAAACTCATGTTTAGAATCACAAACAAAATCCAACCACATAAAAAAAACCCATTGCGTGAAAGCTAAAGCACAATTCAACACCCCCGGTAGCACACGACAAGCGTACTACTCGGAGATCAACGGCCGGATCAACGTCGGATGACGGAATAAAACGTCATCTTTGCTCGATCGAACGGAAGGGGTCGACGGGGCACGGTTCTTCTGTAACGTTTAAAGGGCCATGTTACTATGATACAAAAAAAAACATAGCACTGCAGTTTAATAGTATTATTGATTATAAAAAAAAAAAAAAGGCGAGAAGTGCCGAAACCGCTTGTCGGGGATGAAGAAAGAAATATTCAGGTTTTCTGGAAGGGAATTACCTCATCCATGTTACGTTGTCTTTGTCAAAATTAGACAACGTTTTCTCATGTTGGTTTTTGCAGTAGTATATATAGTAATGTCTATGTTTTAAGCAAGTAATTATACGTATATACAAAATCTGCGTATATGTCTGGACGCCGACAGGACGCATACATGTGCCTTCTTACGTGTGTATATAGTAGTAGTAGAAACTAGGGTTTGTCATTTTGTTCGAAACTGATAACTAAGTATATATGTGTTCACACCATGATGCCATGGATGATTGCACCTCAGTTCCTGTACGGTAGTACCAAAACTTGTTTGTATTGAACCGTGTTGTGCACCATCCGAGCCGTCCGTCCGGCAATCTAGCGGTCCAGATCTCATCTCTTCACCTTGTAGATATAAGCCGTTCATTGTTGAGATGAAATCTGGATCACTGGATTGCCAAACGGACAGCTCGGATGGTGCACAGTATTGCGTTGTGCTCCTGTGCAATTTCAATCGCAGAATGGCACAAAAATACTATCATACTTTTCTGAAACTGCACGGAAACGAAGGTACATACACTTTTTCAGTATAGAAGATTGGCATTGGGGGCGCAGGGATTGTGGTAGGGATTTTTTCGAGAATAGTAGTATTTAGCTTTTGGGTGATAAAGTTAAAGAGATATATGTGTAAAATTAATTCTTTAGTGTGTATATGGAGTCCTATGGATATGTAGTATTAAATTTTTTCCGACAAACCAGATCATCCCAGATATTATATATAAGAAAAATACAGCACAATAAAAACGGACACTACCGGTCTGAAAATACAGAAAACAACGAAATCCAACATAATAGATCCACTTGTTAGGAAATTAATCGTACCGTTCACTACCGAATGGACCAATGAAAATTGGAATTAGGCGTCAGCGTCACCCCCCAGCACATGACCCACGAACGAGGTCTAGTCCAAAAGCTTTCAGAGACTTCTGATTTTGCCAGAGAAATACCATTACCTTCACCCACAAGGCTAATAATTCCACATTTCACACTTTGATACTTCACCCAACCTCTTTTTTCATCCGTAAGGTGTTTCATTTTCTACATATATAGAAAATAACCATGAGTTTGACATGATGGAACAATATCAATACTCTTCGCAATGAGGCAGCCGAAAAGAAAAAGAAATAATAAATTAAACAAACAACAAGAGACAGGGGCAACCCTACTATGTGATCAGAGGTTCAAGCGAAGTCTCTGAGTTCAAAAAATTCATTAAAATTTGCTATTTGTTTGTATGTAAGATGTTTTTTTTTTTCTTGGGTATTGTTGGCATTAGATTTGTATGAAGGAAAAGTAAACAAAAGTCTACTTAAATTTGGAAGTAAGTAGATAATATAGTTCCAAAAAAAAATAAAGACCCGATAAATTTTCAATCGAGATTAATAAGTAAATATTTTTACTTATATACAATTTCGTATATATGCAACAAACTTCTGTACTTTTTTTTTTTGTGACGGAGAAATAGCCCTATGGCCAGGCCACTATATAGACCCGACTGCCCAACCCAAACCTCCGGGAGAGCTAACGCGGCCACACCAATCACGGCCCCTAGCCTCACTTACTTCAGGGTACTCACCTGGTGGAGAATCGAACCCCATACCTTAAGGAGTACTCCCAAAGCTTGGACATCCACCCGAACCACCAGAGCAATCCCTTGGATGTGTAACTTCTATACATTTCTGTCACCATTACATCAAAATCCTAGAGCCACCCTAACAAAGAAGAATGAGTATACACATGTGTACTTGGCATTTGAAGCTGACCGAGACATCAGAATTATCAAAAATGTACAGTACTTTGTATCCGTCAACATGCTAGCTTAAACACCACGTCCAAAAGTACTGTAAAAACAAAATAACATGCGTTCATGCGGTGCAGTTGACATTTGACTAATAGAAGCATCCATAGTTGGACATTACCAAACTTCCATATGAGAGGCTTTTTAACGGGGCCTCCCGTAAATAAATTTTACGGATGCCAATTTCGGCCGTCCAAAAGTGTTTCGAACGATCCAGATTAAAGACAAACTATTTACCCCGATAATACTAGTTTAAAAACGTATCTCAACCGTTGATTGCCAAAACAGACGGGTGAGATTGCGCGGAGCCGTGAATAAGAATCATAAGATATATCTCCTTCCATATACAAACGGTAAATCAAGTTAAATTTAGAATTAAATTAATTTCAGCATTGTGACCCATGGATCTAGGTCATACTATTCCATTTAAAAAGTTTCCAAAAGAGTAGTAGAATAAAAGTGATAAGTCAACTATGTGGTTTATTCTTTTTCCTTGGGCAGTTCACAAGGAAATCTAGCTAGTACACTATCCCCTCATAGCATAATCTCTAATTCTATTAAAAATAAGATTATTAATTTTTTCACCATATGTTGGATCATATTTAATTCAAGTGTTTAGACTCACACTTTTTTGGGACATTTCAGTTTTCTTTCTCTTGACAATGTTGTTAACTGAAATTATATCAGTCACAAACATGAAGAGGGTACATGGAAAATTGGAAATACATCAATAATAATGTCAAATCGGTCACACTATATGTCGACTGCCGTAAAATCTAGAATCATTTGACGTCGTGCATAATATTCATTGACATTAATCCTATTGTCACCTTCTTAATTCTCCATTGTGTGTTTGGGAAACTAGTGAAAAGCTAAAAGCTTAAAATGTTGGTGCTCAGAATCATCCACTGCGAATTAAAACTCAAAAGACCCTGCTGTGTTTGGTTTGTGTTTTGAAAAATAATAAGAGTAATAAATGGAGAGAGATAAAGAGAAAAATGTTAGAAGTATGGAGAATTTAAGGGAATTTTTTTAAAAAATACTTTTTGAAAAGCAAAGAAAACAAGGCTTGGCAGTTAGCTAGCCTGGCGGTCGTGTAGCAACAATTGGACTGTGAGATTGCGATTCAGATTCCATAAAACGGAGTTTGATGCCTATTATTATAATCTGTGATTGATTTGCTAACTTTCACGACATAAATACTAATTAACCCATCATTTTTTGTTGTGATGTCTGGAAAATACGTATTGATATCCGTAAATGTGTGTTGATATCTGAGAAATGCGTATGCGTATGATACCAATTAGGGCTGTAAATGAACTGAGCTGTTCGCGAACTGTTCGAGGCTCGGTTCGGCAAGAGCTCGTTCAAGTTCGATTCGTTTGCTAAACGAACTGAACCTGAACCTCAATTCTAGGCTCGTTCTGTAAATGAGCCGAACTTGAGCCAAACGGTATTCGGCTCGGTTAGGCTCGCGAACCTATACTTAAATTTAATTAATAATTCAATAGGGGTCTATTTGTAAATATAAAAAAAAATTAAGGTTGTATATATAATTCAATACTTATTTTTCTCCCAAATTCTATACGATCAATGAGAGAGTTTGGGTTCGCTTGAGTTTAATGAGCCGAGCCAAACCAAACCCGAGTCTTGACGAGCTCAATTTGAGCTTAGATTCGGCTCGGCTCCATTCATTTGAGTTTAACGAGCCAAACTCAGGCCAAAATGTTCAGGTTCGAATCGAACCCGAGCCGAACTCGAGCCAAACTAGTACTTTAACGAACCCAACCGAGCCGAACCCGAGCCTTGAAAAATTTTAACGAGCCGAACTCGAGCCAAACTAGTACCTTAACGAACCCAACCGAGCCGAACCCGAGCCTTGAAAAATTTTAACGAGCCGAACTCGAGCCGAGTTGTTCAGGCTCGAATCGAACTCGAGCCGAACTAGTACCTTAACGAACTCGAGCCGAACTTAACAGGGTTCGGCTCGATTCGGTTCGTTTACGGCCCTAATACCAATATATTGCATGAATAGTATCGTCCTATATCCCTCTAGGCTTTAGTTAGGAAGACAGGAACATTTGTTTTCACTTTTCATCTTCCTAGCAGTAAAAAAAGAAACGAGTTTCCCATCTTCCTCAGGCCAAATCATTCAGTAGTCCGCGGGCACCGCTACATAGTGTTTTGAACAACTCCGTAACCACACATTTTCGTACATTTTGGACTTGGTGTTTGGACTCCACATAAATATGTGACCCTAAAATAGTTCCGAGCACCACGTGACAGTGCTGAATAATTACTCCTTTCTCACACAGGCACAGTTAAATCATGACATACCGTGTCTTATGATGGTCCGCCGCACACACAAAACTCAAACTTTACTGGTATTTTCCCCCGAAAATGCTAAGGCCACTGATGGCCAAAGCACCGATCGGAAATCGACGAGCATGAGGGGCCCATTCCGGGTTTCACACGGATAATCCGAGCCGTTCAATAATTTTAAAAAAAATCGAGTGGGTCAATCAAAAATTCAGCTCAATCCAATACGTGTAGGTGTTCGATCCACTCTTTCATTTTCTTATTCAGATTTCGGATCCTCAAATCTGAATGAAAAAATGAAAGATTGGATCGAAAATCTACACGTATCGGATTGAGCTGATTTTTCACTAGCTCACTCAGGTTTTTTTATATAAATTTATTGAACAATTCGGATCGTCTGTGCGAGACCCGGAGTAGGCCCCGTCGGTTCCCGGTCGGTGCTGGCCGAGGCAGCGTTGAGTTTCCCCACTCCCCTCTAGAGTCAGAAGACGCCGAAAGGAAACTTCAAATCATACCAAAAGGTCTAAAAACTCGAAAGGGGCATTTTAGGAAAGTTTGCCTTTCTTAACAAACAAAACCGCGTAATCAACAGCTTGCTTTCCGAATAATTAGACAGAGAGAAAACGACCGTAATTTCCCCCATACACCGAAAAGGAATATGAGGAAAATCTAACTCCATTTAGGAGAGAGAGAGAGAGTGTGTCCCAAATGCATTTCAGTTTTTGAAGAGAGAGAGGGAATTCAAAGTTTTCGTTTTGAATTTAATGGAAATGTTTTGGGGATTCCTTAATTAATCTTTTCTTTGTGATGTGGATTGGGTGTTCTGGAAGTTTGTGAGAAAGCCATTACTCTCTCTCTGTCTTTTATTGAGACCTTTGTTCTATAAAGACTCACAAACCCAACATATTCCAAACTCCCCCAATTGCTCTGCATTTGCTCTTTCTAGAGAGAGAGAAGAGAGAGAGAGAGAGAGGGGATGGAGGATATGGCCTCTTTATGGAGTTATCAAGAGGTGGGTAACTCTTAATTTCTTCCTTTGTCCGTCTTTTCAGTTCCTTTCCCACTATGCGTTTGATTAATGCTTTGTTTGGTTCTGCATTTAAAGTTTTTCTTCCACTGTGTAGATTCTCCTTCACTGTACTTTTAACTCAATTCCAGATTTCGTCTCGTCTTCTCTGTTTCCCTTCTGGGTTGCCTTTTTTTATTCATCTTTTGGCGAGAATTTCAGTACGTTCATGCAAAATTCATTGAATTTTGAAGTGTCTTTCTTTGATATTTCAGTAATTATTGAGTGCTAGTTGCAGTCCATTTCTTCTTTTAAAGTTGTTTTTTTTTGTTGTTGGGTAATTCAAAAATCTTCCCCAGAAACTTCATGGATGTCAGAAACTATATACACCTACATGTATGGCTGCATGACTTCCTTAGAATTTTTGGGGTATTCCTGGAAACCTGTCAATTTTAGAAAAAAGAAAAAGAAAAGAAGAAGAAGATAGAAACCTGTGGATATTTAATTGGGTAATCCTTTGAAACCCCATAATCCCCTTTCTACTTCTTTGGAGTAAGAATCCTATGTTGTTTTCCCATTTTCCCCTTTTAACTTCCAATTCAATAAAGCAGCTTTGTTTGACTCAAGTGGCTTGGACCCCAGTGGGTAGTTTTCAGTTCCTCCTAACTTTGGATTAGTTGCTCTCTCTCTCTCTCTCTCTCTCTCTCTCTCATTAACTCTTGTCTGAAATTGCAGGGCATGGATGAACTGAAGCAGAGGCTTGCGTATACCACCCTGGAACTGGAATCAGCAAATGAGAACATGAAGCAACTGCTTCAACACCTCAAACAAGCTTGGCAAGAAAGAGATGAAGCAAGAGACCAACTCCAAAAACTACTTACCAAACTGACTCCTTCCACTCCACCAGCTGAATTCCTCACTGCCCCACCCCAATTCCAACCCACCAAAGCTAACTCAAGCATAACTGAATCAAACAGCTTATCCGATACGTACGGATCGTCCCCGGTTGATTCCCTATTTGATCCTGTCTCATCCCCAGAGCTACTCTCCAACATACCCAACAAGCCATTTGTTCCAGAAATGCCTAATTTCGATCAAGGTTGTTTGGTGGTTGACAATATTGTGAAGGGAAAGGTTCTACCTGAGAAAGGGAAACTGTTGCAGGCTGTGCTCGGGGCAGGGCCACTGCTTCAAACTCTTCTTGTGGCAGGGCCGCTTCCACGGTGGCGGAATCCTCCCCCTTTTCAAGCATTTCACATCCCACCTGTTTCAGTCAATGGTTGCGGCTCAGAATTAGCAGTCAGTCACAAACCAGTTGGAAATCTAAGCTATGTGCCTAGATCGGTGAATTCTCCACCATTTGGTGAGATTCCTTCTCAAATGTTGACGACAACATCTATGTTGAACTTTGTTAGTGGTGGGTATGTTCCGCCCGGCAAGCGACAAAGATTCCTGTGAAACCATAGATGATTCCCTGATTTTCTCTCTAGTATTTTTCGGTGTACATTGATGGTTGAGGGTGTAAATGGAAATACTCAGTTTTGGGATTGAATGATAGTAGCTATTTAACTTTCTTATCATTCTATTTAACTTTCTTGTCACAAGTTCACTTTCTTTACCCAAGGTAGTCATATTCCTAATAACTAATGCTTCAGTCATATTTGAGACAAATCCCAAGCGCGAAATATTTTATAAGTCAACAGATTTTAGACAAAAGATTTTTCTGTCTCATAAGGGATTAAGGAAGAGAGTGGAAACAGAATCATGTGGGAGTTCCTTTTTGACCCTGTAAAAAAGGCAACACCAACAAAACTGTTTTCCGGATCAAAAAAACAAAACTGTTTTCCGATAATAAAAAAAAAACCCAAACAAAACTGTTTCCATCGGCTTATATTTGGCATAATTTTCTAATGAAAAGATCAAGATTATTACAGGAAAACTTTCCTAGAAAAAATAAAACATAAAATGGACTGGACTGGACTGGACTGTTGAATCTTAACAAAGAAGAAGACAATTTACGGAAGAAAATACCATATGAAGACCAGCACATACTCCTCTGTCCATGTGAGTGCTAAGAAAAAACATCAAAAGAGGACAAAGGGGAGAAAATTGGCATTGTTGTATCAAGAAAAATTTGTCTTCCTGAAAAAGAAATGTCATTGCAAGAAATTGTAATATCATTTAAATTTCTACAGTGATGGAGACAGCAGTTTCTGGAGGAAAGCTAAAGAAATGAATAGGTGAATTGTAGTAGAGCTCGCTTTTTCTGTTAATTTCTTCTGCAATTGCCCGCACTCTATAGGTAAATTTGAGAACTATTAGCAGCAGACATGTAAAAGTTGGGTACGCGAAAAAGAAATTGGAAGTAAAAAGTACCTGAACCTCAACTTGGCTTATGTAGATGCAGGCACAGAATAACGTGAATCTTCAATTGAAACATTCGGCCCTTGAATCTGTTTTTTGTTGTGTATTCGGTGTAGCTTCCAATATCATGCCACTGGAACGGGTCATGTCTTCTATACTTATCGTTCGACTCCATGTGTCCGCTGAACAGTTCTGAAGTAGCAAGACGATTGAATGAAGGTGCTGAAACTGTAAGTGGTAGTGAATACTCATTCCACGGAGACAAACCCCTCTGGCGGAAATGTTCCGCCACTATAGACTGAACTCGCTATGAACGTGTATATGTGCATATATATGAATGGAGGACAAATATGAACATTTTTTTTTTTTTACGTTTAGTGGATTTTCTCTAGCAGTGTCATATCAATTTAAACACACAGAGTGAATTTTCTTCCAAAAAATGCAAGCTCTGCATGAAACAAACAGAAGGACCAGAAGAAGTTTTGAGTCTTGTATTGAAATATTGAGTTGCGTGCAATTAGAAAAGTTAAATTCCGAATTCGGTCACATGTTTGAACTTCGCCCTTGGGATCATCTAGTTGAGCAACAACATACATGAAATGTTGAAATAGATGGAATTGGTTCCCAAGATCAGTTGAGGTGTGCGTAAGTTAGCCCAATTGGGAACAATACTCTTATCCTTCTCTCTCTCTCTCTAAACTTATCCTCGTCTAGGGCTTCTCTTCGGCGCCGCCGCCGCCGGGGGGGGGGGAGGCGCCTCCCTCCCTCCTCCCCCGGGCTCCTTTTTCCTCCTCTCTCCTGCTATCTCTCTCTCTCTTTCCTCTCTCTCCTGATCGAGACACCCCCTCTCGTTTTTTCCTATTGTGGGCGGCGGTGTGGTGGGTTGATCCGGTCTGTTTTGGGAGGAGGCGACGGGCGGTGATGTGGTGGAGGTGGTGGTGTAGATAGTGTTTTCTAATCTTTGTTTTTTGCAGATTTTTTCCAGAATCCAATTGGCATCTTGATGGCGGTCAGATCTGTTTTTTCTCTTTCTTTCTTATCCTCAAAATCGATCGGCGAAATAATCGGTTGGACGGCGGCGTTGTTTGCAGGTGGAGCATGCTGGTGTAAGGGATCTGGACGCCCAGCCATCTCGAGGTTGCTTTTTTGGGCGGCTGTCCGGCGACCATCATTCGGAATGGCCGTGCTACGTAGGGTCTGCGTTGGTATGTGGTGGCTTGTTGATGTTATGGTTCTCGACGAATAGGGTATTCAGATCATCTTTTTGTGCTGTATATCGGCCGGCGGTCAAATATGGGTTCCGGACGGCGACGAGGGCGGTGTTGGTAAGTCAATCTCGGTTACTCTGTCTCTCTTCCTTCCCTCCTTTGTTTTCTGCTGCCTTTTGCTTGAGAGCTGTCCGTATTCTACTCTTAGCCTTTTATTTCTTGTCGCCGCCATCTCTCAGCCTTAGTCAACGGTCGACATGCCGGTCGGTCTTTATTTCCTCTTGTGGTACCGATTTTCTGCCTAACGGTGAGGTAGCCGTCTGTTTTGGGTTTGGCCGGTGCGGCTTCCCGCCAAGCTCCGCTGCTGGGCGGCTTGGTAATCGCCTAACGGTTTGGTCGAAGCCCCGCATCAGATCTGGATCGGTTTGGCCTATCGGATGTTCCTCCGGCGGTGGCCAGTGGTGGCGTGGGGTGTTTCTTCTGGAGGTATTGTCTGGTGTGGTGGTGATGGTAGTCTAATTATTGATGGCGGCGGCGGCAGATTGGGTGGCTGTGGGAGGAAGATGTTTCAGTCATTAAGTTTTTTGTTTTGGGCTTCTTGATGGTGGGCCAGTTGTTTGGGCCTTTTTTGTGCTTAACTTGTAATATTCTGGGTGTGTAGACCTTTGGGTGTGATCTTTACTGTTGTATTTGGGCTTTTAGGCCCCAGGTGTTTGGGCTTTGCCCTATAGGTGTATATCCAACTTTTGGTTGGATCCCTCCTTCCCTTTCCCCCTTAATAAAATTTATTTTGCCGATCAAAAAAAAAGTTAGCCCAATTGGAAAAGTTATGGGCACCCTGTGCAGATTGTAGAAGAGGAGTCAATATTGATCCACGAGACAAGTGCAGTCAATCCTTTCATCTGCAAAAGTTCAGTGTTTAAGTTTCTCGGAAACTTCTTCTTCAAGTATAACATACCAGGTGACTGATGTGATTCTGAGAAACTTCATGTATAAATTTCAGCATCAGGTCAAATGATAAATGGATAAGATAGCACCAACAAACTTTCACTTTGCCAAAAATCAAGGGCGGTGAGATGAGGGAGCAAATCCTCTGGATTCAAAAAATGTACTTAATTCTTTTCTATTCTCAAATATAACTTGATTTTTCTTTAACATTGTCGGAACTGAATCATTCATATCTTGCCAAAGAAAATGAAAGTTCACTTAAATTTGTGAGTAAATAGATAATGTAACTCAACAAAAAAAAAAAAAAACTAAGCTCAACAAATTTTCAACCAAAACAAATAAGTAGTACATTTTATATAGAGCTCTGTATACAAGAAAAATTCTGCACATTTTTGTCACCGCAGAATTAAAAATCCTGGAGCCGCCCCTGCCAAATATGGGATATCATTGCTGTAAAATGCAATAAATTTCTAGAGTGACAGGAAGACAGCAGTTTATTAGTTTGGGATAGTTCAAAAGAAATGGACAAACTCAAAATCTCTTTAGTGGGAGCTCTTTGTATACACTTCCTGTTTCTTAGTTACTACAGGTTATTAAAGCAACAATGCTGCATTTTTCATGGGATAACTTTTTTCTAGAAACAGGACTCAGAAGCGAATGCCATGTGAGGACAACCACAAAGACCCTTTGGTGCAATTTCAAAGCAGAGGACTCAATTCTTCCATTATGTACTGAATTCCAATTACCCAGTTCAAGAAGAAAAACGAAGGAAAATGGGCCGAAGCGACAAAGATTGTGCAGTTTGCTTAGGTGAATTTGACAAAGGTGAACGGCTTGAAAACTTACCGAACTTTTCTCACTCCTTCCATGTCGCTTGCAATGATACTTCATTCCAGACTCTTTCGAGCTGCCCTCTTTGTAGATCATATGTCTTTGATCTAGTGATGCACCATGAGTATTCTGTTTCAGTGTATTTTTGTTGGACTCTGCAAAGGGAAGATATCCTGCAAGATAGATCAAACCATCACCAAGTCGTTCAGTCCCACAACCTGCTGAGTTCTTTACCTTAAATAGATCCACAAAATTCCTGGTGATTTAATTTCTTTTCAAAAGACTAAGATAAATCCAGGGGAAATTTACCTGGATTAACAAAGGCAACAAAAGATGCATCCAGAAAAGAGCTATGGTGGTAGTAGAGTGTAGTCAAACCTTTCTCTTGAAGAGCTTAACTGGCAAGTATGATCAACTATAAAAGGCTTACCTTTGAAAATTTCAGCATCACCAAATGAAGAAAAGTGGATATAAAATCACTGACAAAATCAAGCAGAAAAGGTATGCTGAGCAAGAAAGCCTAGTTATGTACCTCTCTCACCCACAGAGTTGATTCCAAATATTTAGGCCAAAGCCTGCACTCTCACAGCACACAATTTATTAGTTATACTTGAAACATGTTGTAAGTAATTTCAGGGCGGCTTTATTTGGGTATGTTTTTATGGTCTATGAGCTCTTTATCAAGTGTAGCTCCAAAACAATGTAATCAATAGCAAGGAAATATAACCATTGAACAAAGCTCCGCAACAACATAAAAGCTGCCTACTCAAATTGAAAATGTGCATGTATCATCCATTAATATGAGGTCCCTCAGTAGAGCCTGTATTATTTACATTTGGACTCATGAATCCATACAATGGTTCTTCTATATCTGACCCATAAACATGACCCATCTTAGTACGTTTTGTTTCCAGATACCTTTGGTTTTCTTCAGTAATGGGCGTTAAGACAGGAACACGCCCAACCACAGCCAATCCGTAGCCCTTCAGACCGGTGAATTTGGCAGGGTTGTTGGTCATTAAGCGCATGGTCCGAACTCCCACGTCTCTTAGTATCTGTGGTATCAGGTAAAATAAGTTAAATAGCATGACCTCCTATGTCTTCTGGAAGACTAGAAACATAAGACTTTGCTTGGAACATTGATTTGATGAGGGATTTATCAAGGGAAAGCGATGAAATATTTGGCTTCTTTGCTCAATCTTTTCCTTTATTTTACCTATCTATATGTCCGACCCCAAATCCATCCCCCCACCCCTAACATTAAAAAAAATAGGGAAAGAAAAGGAGTAAAACAAGTAGACCTAGTACCCACTAATACCTGAATGGAAGGATATATTGGGTCCAAACCTAACCCTTGGCATTAGATGCACAAGGTAGTTTTCCTCCAACTCAAATCGGCAACATTGTAGGATGAGCTTTTGAACATTGAACTAGTGGTCCCCCTAAATATTTTAGACCGGAGATTGGAAAGGAAGTTTTCTTGAACTGACCTGGGCGCCAATACCATACTCCCGTGTATCAGCAGCAAATCCAAGTTCTAGATTCGCCTCAACTGTATCATGACCTTTATCCTGCAAATTATAGGCCCTAAGCTTGTGACCCAGGCCAATTCCACGTCCTTCATGACCTCTAAGGTACACAACCACACCTCTTCCAGCTTGTTCAATCAACTGCATTGCCAATTCCAACTGGCTTCCACAATCACACCGAGCTGATCCAAAGATATCCCCAGTCAAGCACTCAGAATGAACCCGTACTAGGACATCTTGTCCATGACGGATGTTTCCCTGTTTTATTTGAAGGGAAGAAAGAAATATCTTATCAGAGGTATGGAGTGCTAACATTCAAAGAATATGAAGCCTTACCTTTTAGAAAGATTTTTACCTTCACTAACGCTACATGCTCTGTTCCGTCTAGCTTTGAGCAATAGCAATATGCCTGAAACACACCCCATTTAGTTGGCAAACGTGAAACAGAAGTTCTTTCAACCAGCTTTTCCCTCTTTCTCCTATACCTACATGCAAAAGACAGAATAAGTCAATGAGAACCTTTTTTAGGATGTACCACTATAGATGCTCAAAGATATGAATCTCAATTTGCGGAACACAAACAACTAATCAAGTTAAAAATGTGTCCCAAGAAACCTAGTGACATGAATTGATTGAACAATTCAGCAGTGTTTCAATCATGGGTTTCTGGAGGGATTTATGGGTGAAAGAGAGGGTAAATGAAAAAAAGAAAAAGAAGATGATGAATTGAGGAGGCTAAATTTATTCTTGGTTTTCGCAGTCCTTTTCTTTATTACATCTTAGAACTGTAAATTTTCAAGACATTTTTTTGTGTAGCTCACCTAATCAAATCAGTGATTGAAACAATCGGAATGCTGTGGTCAAGAGCCAACTTTCTTAAACTGGACATAGAGGCAAGAGAACCATCCTCTGCATCAACAACTGACGAAAGAACAGAAATTGGCGGCAAGCCAGCCAGCATGGTCAAATCCACAGAAGCCTCAGTATGACCAGCTCTCCGTAGGACTCCACCATTTCGGTACTTGAGGGGGAACACATGACCAGGCCTTCGAAAATCTTCTGGCTTAGAATTAGGAGATGAAAGAGCAAGGACAGTTTTTGCTCTGTCTGAAGCTGATACCCCTGTTGAGGTGCCAGCTTTGACATCCTATAAAGTTATAAAGGAGTGTATGAGTTTAAATGTTTAATGGTGTATCTAATGCAAAGGAAGGGGTAAATGATCTAGAGAAAAACGGGGAATCATTTGCAAATTGAACAGCTTGCAAAACTTTCTATGTACATGACATTTGAAGAAATAAAATGCATCAATTTACAGAGGAAACCTAGCCTGCAAAAAAAAATTCAGACTTTTTCTTTAGAGTGCATTGGTGATTGGCTGTTATCTGTAACCCTTCATGCTCTTAACATCTCGACCCAGGTAAATCAAGGCATTATATTGATATGAGACTTTACCAGCTCAGCTAGCTGGACCTTTTAATTTTTTACTATAGTTATAATTTTCTGCAAAACCTCCATGGATATTGAGATGTTAACGTGTAAGGGTACATTGATATCGCCAAAGTTTTCAGAGGCGAAAGCGCAAGGCGAGGCACTTGACCCTCCATGGGGCGAGGTGTAAGCCCCAAGGCATTGAGGCGTAAGCCTTTTGATTTTCTGTTTTTTAAATAATTAAATTAATAAAATACAAAATACAAAAAATGTGCAGTTCATAAAAGATAGATTAATACAAAGAGATGGCATAAAGTAGATTATCAGTTCATGACATTATTACCTTATCAGTTAATAACTAATTGAGAAACCCTATAACATCACTTTATTAGTTAACTTTTTATCTTATTAACTTATCATTTTATTAGCTATTAACAGAGCACATCAGTTCGTCACTTAGTAAAGAAAAACAGAGCACAACTATTTAAAGAAAAACAGAGCACAACTGTAGATGATGATCGACTTCAACAAGGCAATAGAGAGAGAGGGTTTGAATTAGGAAATTAGGAAAATTTATCTCCTGAGGCTTACGCCTCACCTATCGGGGAGTAAAAGGCGACTGAGGCGTATGCCTCAGTGCACCTAAGGAAATTAGGCGATTGCCTTTGTGGTTCACCACCCAAATTTTCACGCCCTAACGCGTTTTAGCATTGCCTCACCGCCCCAACGCCCCAAGACGAGCCCAGAAAACGCCTTTGAAAACACTGGATATCGCTTCTAAGTAATATATGAATTAAAAGGTGCAATCACTTCTCATGGGATACTAAAACATTTCCGGAATGAGACAAATGACGTACATAGAACCATACGTACCACCGTGATGGTGAAAGAGGGAGCAGACGAGTCATCTTCCTTCTCGGGCGACATTAAGGGTAGATTTAGTCTCTCAAGATCCTCAGCTTTCATTCCCACAGAAACAATCCCCGATCCATGCTTAACCAAAAAAGCAATAGCCATGGTACTTGTAAGAGTGGCTGCCATGATAAGGTTTCCTTCAACTTCCCCACTTTCATCATCTACAACAATCACAAACTAGCACATTTTTGCACAAAATGGACCAGCAAGAACACAATTAGCTTTAAGTTATAACACAATTTTACCCATGTTTGGCATCTTTGATGGTTTCAGTGTTCTATGTCTATTCTATTACCTGGAAAACACAGAAGTCGTTTAGAAATATTTTCAAAACCTACTTTTGGATGACCTTTCTAAAACCAACCCATTTCTCGAATTTTCAAAAATTGCTTCCAAACAAATGAGAAACTGTGATTGGTTCTAAGACCTTCTTCTTCTTTTTTTGGGTTCCCGGAAACATGAAAAATGAAAACAGAAGAAGAAAACAAGGGAACTGAAAACAACACCATAACACAGTATGCTACAAACCTTGCCTTGGCATAGCATATTAAGTGCCTGCTCAATGGAAGAGAACCCTTCAGTTGGGCAGTCAGGGTCTCCCTCGGCATCACTGACAAAGAAATCACTGGTTTCTGCCGTAATCTCCGCCTCCACTGTCCCAAATGGTGCCGAGGACGAGTCATCCAACCCACCCAACAAAGACCCATTTTCGTTTCCTCCCATAGGACTTTCATCAAACAGGTTGTCAGCTCCAATCCCAGGTTCCCTCACAGCCCAACACCCAGAATTCAGCCACCTGTGCCCCTGAAACCCAATTGGGCCAATTCCCACCCTCTGAGGAGCTGTGACAGAGCGATGAAGGCTGAAACTGAACCACGACATAAGTTACAAAACCAAAACCAAGCTCACAATCAAACTAACTCCATTAAGGTAACAAACAACTAAGCAAATAATCTCCCTTACAAGAAGAGAGCTATTGATGATGAATTTGTTGCGTTTTCGCATACCTTGAGCTGATGAAGAGTTGAGGAAAAAGTGGGTGCTGAAACGAAACGCAATCCATGGAGGGTACGATCTTCATCATCGTCTCATGATGTTAGTTTTTTTTTTCTTGCCGGCATAAGCTTGTAAAGTCGTATGTGAAGTGTCAATTTCGAGATGAAATTATGCAAATTCAAGTGGGTTATCCCAATCCAGAAACCCACCTCTAGTTCTGGATTGCGATGTGCACGCAATTGGAATCGTATTCTTGCGTTATCCGTTACGGAATATGTTGGGTTTGTTCTTTAGAACCACTTGCATGCGATACACAGTAACAGCTAAAAATATCTATACCCAAATGAACGCGCGAATTTCTTGCTGGAACAATTCTGCGGCACCGCCACATGGTATCCCTTTCTTGCAGGAACAATTATTCTGCAGATATTCCTAAGCTATGCACGCATGCCGTTGTTAGGCATGTGTGCATACTTGAGTAGCAATGCCTGCGACACCACCAATCAATTGTATTGGGCTCGGAGTGCCCCCATGAATTTGATTACACAATGCCACTCCTTGCGACCGCTCTAAAAATAGACTTGCGGGTGCGATGTCGAATGCCATAAAAGACTTAATTGAAACCCTTCCTACCACCAATTGATTTTAGGAGAGATGGTGGAAAAGCGGTCCGACAAATAATTGTAACCATGTGTGCAGCAGCTCAAGACAAAGTATGCATCCCCGCTCCCTTCCATGAACAATATAATGACAAATGCGAATGAAGTCGTATGATATTCAATTGTTATTGTTGCCTTATTCTTGTCATTTTCATTTTTTTTTTGTTTCACTGTCGCGTAGATATATAAAGATAAACAAGTACATTTGCTTACTGTCCCTGAGACACGAAGTGTTGTCCATTTTTCTAAAATCTGGTAGTTGGTGCAGCGGTATCCTGTCCGTGTCCATATTACTTGGTGCAAAAAAATAGATTTTCAAGGTAGAGTTCAAGGAGGATCCAAAAAAAAAAGAAAGAAAGTAGAATTCAAGGATTGAAGTGAAAGCTCTTAACCCTCAGAATTTGATTGGGTTGTTCTGTTAAATACGTAAGTCAAGTGGATTATTTTTTTGTTCTTATTCAAAAAAAATTCGTATTTTTAAGTTTTGCGTCAATTTTTTGGGGATTATTGCATCTCCATGATGAGAGGAATTTAAAAAGTAAAAAAATTCGATTGAAATCTAATTTTTTTGAATAAAGACAAAAATTAGCCAATAAGCCAATAAGCCAATTTTTTCGGCTTTATTCAAAAAAATTTGGATTTCGATCAAATTTTTTTACTTTTTAGATTCCTCTCGTCATGGAGATGCAATAATCCCCAAAAAATTGACGCAAAACTAACAAATACGGGAAAAAAATTGAATAAGGACAAAAAAATAAGCCATTTGGCTTATTTAGCCGAACGGGGTCGGTCCCTCATTATGGAATGATGCAGGGCATTTGTTAAAAGCTTAAACGCTGCAGCAAGACAAGTTTCCATGACTTCATTAAGACAATGGATATAGGGCTCAAGATGCCAACGCTATTAGCAAAGCAAAGGAGGGTGGCAGACAACATTTTAGTGAAGATACTTAGTTTTGACAAAATGGTGTCCATCTCCTCAGGGCACCATCATGTGGGAGTTCGAATTAATTCTTGTTTTGCTTCTATCATTGCCGAAGCACCCTTTATCCGAGGGCATCTATCGTTGCCGAAGGACCCTTTATCCGAGGGCAGGGGCACTCTATTTGTTTTTGCAATTCAAATGATCGAATCCCATGGAGGTTTGAGCAAGTGAGAATGAGAAAAGCAGTAAATGTTTGTCCTTAATGAAATTGCTTGTTCAAATCTCACGGAGGCCAAGCATTACAAACCTTGGGGCCATTGGAAGATTTGTTCAGTCGTTAATTTCAGAGCTCCAGAATAAGTAAAGGTGCGCGCAACGTGGCCAAAAAAAAAAAAAAACCATGGGGGATGATCTTTCAAGTACCAAAGTTCATTACTTTGAATTTAATTTCTGAAATGAATAATGTAAGAAGTATTTAAAAAGTACGTTCAAAATGATGTAGAGTTACATATATTTTTTTTTACATAAAGGCACGGGCATTTCAAATTTAAAAGAACAAATTTAAATCCATGTCACATGATTCATTACGTATTTGTTCTTCTTTAATTTCCATGTCTACATCATTAAATTTCACGAGATAATCAAACCACACATTAAATTTCAATGAAAACTTATCAACCAAGGAAATTTCATAAAAATAAACCCATCCCCAGTGAAGTGGTGGTAAGTGTGACTGGAGCCACGGATATTTTTTGTTTGAAATAAGAAACAAAAAATAAATCATTAGGAGTAAATTTTTCCATTGGCAGTTAAGTGTTTATACATCATTATTCATCCTTCATACAAAAATACATCACTAATTTTCAGCTGCTGCCAGTACGACGCAAGTAATTCCGGTGCATAAAATTGCTATACAGAGTCCTGGCAACAGCTAAAAGAAACGTAAGTCGACCTCACCGCACGAATTCACCGCTTCATCCAAAACAGCACCGTTTGATGCTCAATAAATGGGCATGATGATTGATGATTTTGTGGGGGTACATTTTAGGTATCTACATAAATGATTCAAATTGCAAGTTATTCTTAAAATATTTAAATTCAGCTTTAAAAAAGTCCGGATATTGGATTGGGTTATTATTATTATTATTTTTTTAAAAGTATTTTAAAATCCAGCCATAGATAGCCGACCTATGCAAAGTGTTACATATCCAATAATTCAAACACAACATCTCACATACATGTGAGACACACGCACCCCACATTTATGGAGGTTGTGTTTGGATTATTGTGTTCCTAGTATTTTTGTAAGCAACCATGCTAACCACACAGACATCTGTGCACAGATTTTGTTGTGGGGTCCACCACAGGTTCCACACAAACGATCTGAGCCGTTCATTAAATGTAAAATATTTTTTCAAAGATCCTCGTGAAAAATAAGCTCAATCTAATACCTATAGGTGCTCAGTCCAATTATCTAAATCTCCATTCAGATTTTCGGATAATGAAAAAGTTAGATGATTAGATCGAGCACTTATAAGTATTGAATTGACCTGATTTTTTGCGAAGGCCTATGAAAAAATATTTTACATTTAATGAATGGCTCGGATCGTTTGTTTGGAACCCATGGTGGGCCCTACAATGAAATCTATAGACAATGTGTGGACAGATTTATCCTTTTGCAAGTAAAACACAGATACGGATAAATAAATAAATAAAAGTACAGATGATAAAAAGAAAAAATAATAAAATACAAAAAAAGGCCATAAAGTGAGGAGACTCCGGTGAGTAAAAGTCGCCGGCGAAAGTGTGCCTGGACTCTCGAGCCTCCTGCTGTCATGCATTACACTCTCATCGCATATAACTATTTGATCTGAATCCATTTCTCTCTCTCTCTTCAATCGACGATCACAGCTTCCCACTGGTGAGTTCCGTCGGCCGAAACCACCTATGCTTCTCAGCTATAGACACTATATATATATATATATATATATGTATATGCACGACAGTATGTGTTATTATACGATGTGTATTTTGATTATCTCGTGAGTTTTGAGGTTCCGTGTTTAATTTGTGATAGAGGAGGATGTCTATGATCCGGTGAAAAGGATTCGTCGCGGTGGTGGTGGTGGATTGGATGGGAGTATGGCGGAACCACCTTCGTCGCCGAGCTTGGAAGAGAACAAGGTTTGGAAAGGGGTTTTCGCGGTGGTCGGAATCATGTCCACTCTCCTTGTCTACGGCGTCTTACAGGTACATACGTACGCCCTATTTACCATCGTCTTCGTTGCTGTTATACTAAATTTGAAACAGCCGATTTGTAGTTATATCGTCTGTAGCTCACTGTTTTTTGTCACTAAATAATCCCGAGAAAAGAAAAATTGGTCCTATTTTTTTTGAGAAAGTGTGCACTGAATGGGAGGAGGGTTATTCGTTTGTTGGGTTGGGCATTATGTAGCCTGACATGCAGCACATTAGAAAATTCCATCAGATCCTTCCAAACAGGAGTACGAATAGCCGAATACAATTGGTTGGGATGCAAAAGGCTTGGCTTGATTTGGTTTGGTTTGGTGCACTGAATGGGCAAGAAATAATTGTTGACCTAGAGGGTCAGCTGGACTATGATAAGTTTAGTATACATTGCTTATTTCGTAGTTCCGAGTCCATCTCTTCACTGGTCCAGCTTCTGAGGTTAAGTACTTCATAGTGGTGCAATCAAGGATCCTGCTATTTGGGAGGATTTGAAAGAAACCCTAGCATTTGAAACCCGATTACTCTTTGAGGACTTCATCAGATGAGGACTGTGCACTCACGTAACGGTTGAAGTGTAGGCTCTGAATTTTTATAATTGATTCTTCACTTTGTTTACTTAGTACCACAATACCTATTCGTGGGGGATGAAACCATGTTTTGGAGGTTAGATACCATGATACGGAAGGACTTGGGTTTACTGAATCTAAGTGAAGAGGTAGCCCTAAACAGAGCTCAATGGAAAAATAGGATTCATGTAACTGACCCCAATTGGGACACAAGGCTCGGTTTGGTTTGGTTTGGTTAGGCGGATTTCAACTGCGTTGGAGGCTTGCCTCCTTTTTTTTGTGTGTGTCTATAACGAAATCTGCTTTACTTATCGTGAACTATAGGTTTATACAAGAGTGTGCTTTTGGTGGCAAGGTAACGTACGTCTCGAAAAGCAAGAGGAATGATAATCCTTGGTTACATATAAATGGTGATCACCATTTATCCCAGAACTCTTTTCCACTCCTTTTGGAAGAGCATCCGACTATGCTCTCATCTTCATTGGAACTTCGTGCTCTTCTATATTGTTTCTTTCCCATCAATCAAGTGCAAATGGAAGTTTAGAGGTTCTTGTATTCATGTCTCTATTAACATGCTTAAAAACTTGTACAACCTTTATTTGGTTGGTTTAATGTTTTCAATTTTCACTTTCTTGCCTGTTTGTCTAGTTTTGGTAAATTGTTATGGTACTCTTTATGTGCATAACGAGTGAGAAAGTTAATTTCCTTGCAGGAAAAGATCATGAGGGTTCCATATGGAGAAAACAAAGAGTATTTTAGGTACTCTCTATTTCTTGTTTTCTGCAATCGACTTATGACATCAGCAGTCTCCGCAGGCGCTCTACTGGTAACTAGCCATTAGTGGTTAATTGATCAATTTTTGTGGTCCTTGCAAGATATGCTGCTTGGTTTATATAGATCTTTGGCATTTCACAGGCACTGCATTTCAATAAAGCATATAATCTTGGCTGAATTTCAATAAAACATAACCGAGATTAAAGCATCTTGATGACTAGAGCTCTCGTGATACCTATGCTTTCATTTCTCCAGGCAAGTAAGAAAGCATTGGATCCTGTTGCTCCAGTTTATAAGTATTGCCTCGTATCAGTATCAAACATACTTACTACGACATGTCAGTATGAGGTAAGTGGGATTTACTTTCAGATTTTATTACCATGAAAGCTCAGAAAGGAACAAAAATTGAAGGAATCTGGAAGAATGAAAACATTTGAGAAGTAACAAGTTATTGCATTAAGTTTGCTGATCTCAAATGCTTTCTCCAGGCACTTAAATATGTCAGCTTTCCAGTTCAGACACTTGCAAAATGTGCCAAAATGATACCTGTGATGGTACGTTAGTCATTGCTGTATTCGTATTTCCCAAGAGCAGATTTCTTAATTTTCTACTTCCATGATGCTGCTACTATGTCTTGGTGCTGTTCCATCAGAAGATAAAGCTGTTCGCTTTTCTTTTGTTAAGTTTTGCCCTTGTTGTGTTGATACTTGGAATGTTGTTCTTCCTGCCGTGCTTCTTGATCTCTATCCTGTGACACTTGCTTCTACCATCAACCCATGGATAAAACTGGATTTCGTTATAGATTCTAATCTCTTTAGTGATTTCATTTTGATGATCTTCTGGAGATTTAGAGACTTTGTTTAGATGGGTGGATCTGCCATATGTGGTGCTGCCCAGTATTGACAACTGTATTATATTTTATCTACCATTGACACATAATTGAAATTGTATTTTTGTATTTCAGTTGCACATGCATATGATATAACTCCCAGTGGTTAACGTATATGTTACTTGCAGCTTTGGAGCACTTTCATTATGCAGAAGGTATACAAGGCGCCGGACTATCTACTGGCTTTTCTAGTGATGCTTGGTTGTGCATTATTTATTCTGTACCCGGTAAATGACTATTCTATTGTCAGCTTTGTTGTGAAACTTCTCTTAGCGATCTACATGTGCATAGAAGAATTCAGGAAGATATTTTCACGAAAAAAAAAATTATTACGTTACTAATGACATTCACCGGGAAATTGCTAGAAAGTTTCCATTTCCATCCCACTCTTGTTGATGCATGAAACTCGTATTGGCCATTTTGGTGAATTTTTTGCATGAGCTAAATGGATTCTGCTTTGTATTTGCTTGTAGGCAGCTGGTGATGTAAGTCCGTATAATAGAGGAAGGGACAGCACAGTTTGGGGTGTTTCACTGATGCTTGGTTATCTCGGGTACCATAACTAGTTTCCCAACCTTTCTTTTTCTGTTTATGAACATTGCACTCACTTCATCTCATCTTTTCCTTCTTTCTTCTCTTTTTCCTAGGAGGTACAGGTCATATGATATGAAATTGTTTTGCTTGAGTATCTATATGCTGGGTTTCCAGCTTCAACTTGCTTTGATTTTTGGTCAAATGGTTTATTTGGTAGCTCTCTGACATGTCTACAGCTCTTTCCTGTTCTTTCTTTTTCTTCGATTCCATTGTTAACATTTTTATTTTTTGCCTGTTTAAATGATGTTCATGCGTGCTTATCTGGGTCTATGTGTCAGAAGGCATAGTGAGTCAGTGACAACAGACAATTACATTTAGCTACATATGTGTCCACAGGTCAGTGAGATGGTCTATGAAAGAGCAAGGGTTTTTGGTTCTGTTAAGCCCCCAGCCTGAGGCCAAGGCCACCTAGTTAGTAAATAAAACAATTTAATTGAAAAACTATTTTTATAGTCTTTATTTTATTTGAATGCTATGGAAGCGGAAATTTGCAGGAATCTACTCGTTGAATATGATTTATTTGAAGCAGAAGAGTGATTAATAGTAGAGAAGAGGCAGCTGTTAATTGGATTTCTAACTTTGAAGTGTACAAAAAAACCTATACTGCCCAATAATCATTTCGTGACACTGATATGGAGATAATATCTAAAATCCATTTGGAAGTAGGCTTGCTCCAGAAAGTGAATTATTTGATTTGTTGTCTTCATTTTTGTTTTGCTTAGTACAAATACCTTAGCATGATGTTTAGATCCTATCTGTCAGATGGGTGTGAGCTAGTGTAGAACTATTCTGTTATTGATTTTTTTGTGAATATTTCCTTCTAATTGACGCTTCTTCTTTTTTTCATTTTGGGCTGGGGTAAATGAAGTGTTATGGAGTATTTGCAAGCATTTAAATGCTTATTTTGAATTCTCAGGTTTGATGGATTTACGAGCACTTTCCAGGATAAACTATTTAAAGGCTACAATATGGAAATACACAATCAAATTTTCTACACAACATTGTGTTCTTGTGTACTCAGCTTGACTGGTAAGTTGTCCGTTCTTATCTAAGATGTGCTGAATTCAGATGGTTTTATGTTACATGATGGTTCATTTCCCTTTGGATGTTCAGACACTGTATTGGGGTTTCGGTATATCAGAAAGCCCTATGGTTACAAACCTATTAGATTGGTTGCTTTCATTGTTTATCCTTTATTCTTCTACGGGGTTGGGTGTATGTAAACAAAACCCTACTCAATTCATTTGGTTTTTGTTTGTTCTTTATTCTTCTGTGGTTTTAGTTGTGAACAAAACTCTACTCAATTCAGTTGAATCGGAGATGGTCTTCTTAAATCTTAAGCCATAACTTCCCCTTGATGTGTAATAGCTTGAGTAGCCTCACACAAGTTCGAAGAATGCCCTGCATTTTGTTACATCTTCAGATATATGAAGTTTTCTCATAAGCAGTGCACTTGAAATGACGAGATCAAGGTTTAAAGTCCAGGTTCACTTCAGGTCACAATTAGTTCACGAAAGATGCAGATTGATGTATGAAAGAGTACGGAGATGTAGTACTCGTGCCAGGATTTAAACTTTTGCCATTTTTGATGTGCACTTAAATAATCAATTCAATGAAAGACGTGCACAAGTGCAATGCTAACCATTATGACTATGTGAACTTCTTTCCTGTTCTTTTCTTAGGTTCTACCATTGTAAACTGTCTGTTGGTCTCTTACGAGACACCAACAGTTAATTGTCTGTGATACATCTTTGGCTGAGTGGGCAGTTAGTCCTGGTTGAAGTTATTTTCTATGTTTGTGAATTGCAAAATCTGCTGTATCTTTCTAATCTGTCGCATCATTAGGCCATCAATAATTGTCCATTTTTCTATTCAGGTTTAATAGTACAGGGGCATCTTCTTATGGCTATAGATTTTGTTGCTCACCATAATGATTGTTTCTTCGACATTGCGCTGCTATCCACTGTAAGTGATGTTGTAGCTTAACTGTTCCATAACTAAAATGTTTTAAAACTCTTTCATATGGCTTAACAGTTTCATGAGAAAAATGTGGTTTTTTTTATTGTTTGTAGGTAGCAACTATTAGTCAATTCTTCATTTCTTACACAATTCGCACATTTGGTGCACTCACATTTGCCACCATTATGACCACAAGACAGGTAAAAAGATATCGGAGAACTAAGTGCATATATATTGCTTATTTTCTTCGTGTGCCTTTTGCATCCGTCTATGCTTCTGATTTCTGATTTATGTGAAAATTTCATGGTTCATAAAGTTGGTGAGCATTCTGCTGTCATGCGTTTGGTTTGCTCATCCACTCAGCTGGGAACAGTGCATTGGAGCTGTAAGACTCAAAAATTCCCTAATACTTTCTTATTGAATCTTGTTCAGCAGTGTTGCACATTCCACTGATTTTTTTCCCATTGATCAGGTTATTGTTTTCGGCTCTCTTTATGCGAAGAGCTTCTTGAGAAGTAAACCTCAGAAACCTTCACCAGCAGAAAATTTGGAAAATGGAGAATCTAGTCCCCTCAAGGGGAACCCCTGAGAAGGGATTCTCTTGTTCCTGCTCCGTTTATCTGCCACAGAAGTTAACCATAGACTAACTAAAGCCAGGAAGATCCAGATTTTGTTTGGTTTATTTTTGTTCTATATCATTTTGCTTTTGCTTTTGTTTTTGTTTTTGTTTTATGTCAATCTAAAAGTTGAATATGGGATTTTGTTTCAGTGTACTAGTCATTTCTTTGATTCAGTAGAAAGGTTTAACCATAGAGTAACTAAAGCCAGGAAGATCCAGATTTTGTTTGGTCTAACTGTTCGCTTCATGTCTTTTATTCCATTTTCTTGTTTCTTCACCTGGTCTTTATTAGCTGCTAGATCTCTATGTTCTTTTAAGAGATTCAAAGAGTAAAGTCCCAGTAACACAGTTGCTAGTGTAGTATCGTGCGACGGCTCTACGAGATTTATAGTTTTCCACGTTTCTTCCCGGGTTATGGTCGTCGTTAGTTTTGTTTTCTTCCTTTTGTGCTCGCAGGTGGTCTTGTGATTGTAGCAGTTCATTCTTGCTGGCTTGCGACTCCAGTTTTGGCGCTTAGCTTCTGCTAATCGACCAACAATGGGCTATTTTTTTAAAACTGAGCAATGCTACTAACACAAGTTTAAAATACAATTCCGGACACAACTACATCCGGAGCCATTCGATGCACATAGATCCATGTACATCGGACGGCTCCAAACACAGTTGTGCAGTGGAGAACCAGCCTACAAATTCAGCAGCCTCATTAACTCGATTGTATTCTTTGTTGTTTTCTCTCTTTGTATCGTTTGAACGCATGGTTTATCTTTCAATGTACACCCATTTGATATGGTTTCAAATCTCATTAACTACAACTATTAACGCTGATTGGTTCATCTTTCAGTGTACACGCACTCCACTAGTCTAAGAAAATAATATGGTCCAAGCCAATGGCGGAGTCAGGATTTTGTTACCGGAGGGGTCGGCTTAACAAACATATATTTTTTATCGGAACATATAATTATTATATCATCATATTTTTGCTTTTCAGTTCATTACATTTGTACATCAAATTGATTCTTTAGGCTATTTCAACTGTTACGTGCTTTAGGGAGATTTAGTGATACGTCTACTTATGAAAGAAATTGAGAAATAGGAATGTAAAATAACCAGTTTTTTTATCAAATCGAAGCAAAATTATTAAGATTATAAGTAACTATACACGAATAATTATCAATAATATTTAAAAGCAAGTATATATAAAATAAATTTTTTAAAATTCAGATGCTTGGAGAATCGGAGCTGAGGCCTGAAGGCCCTACATACCTCCGACCCTGTCCAAGCATATATACCACATGGACAGGAGTCGCTTGTTTTACATAACCAGGCTTTGTTTTTCGTCGTAAGCAAAATTACATACCTAGATTACTATAATCTTGTCTGGATTATCATAATCTGGATCCAAGTTGCCTGGCTTCCTTACCAAGATTATTGTAATCTTCAATTCGTTATTAGTATAATCTTATTATCCAAGTTATGATTAACATCCACTTTTTTAGGATTCTTCTTTTCCCTATCAACTTTCAACAAACCATACTAGTATATGTGTATATTAGTATTAGTATATACTAGTATATGGGTATATTCCCAAAAAAAAAAAAAAGAGCCAAACCAATTGCACACTCCCATATGTGAAGACAATGCAATGATGATTTGTGCCATTATAATTGGTTAATTAAAAACCATTACTTGCTTACTGGGTAGTTTTTAATTAACTCTGCCACGTGGGAGTAGTTCTAAAAATTTGTGGGACCCGGGGTGGTGTAGTGCACCCCTTGCACTACACGTGTAGTGCAACCAATCTGACCGTTCATCTTGGCAATAGACAGCTCGGATTTTCATCCGAACAATGGACGGCTAGGATTTGTAGGAGTTGGGATTAAATCCAAGCCGTCCGTGCCGAGATGGACTATCGGATTGGCCGCATTATACGGTATAGTGCGGCGGATGCACTATAACCCCTCCCATTTAAAATTTGTGGGCCCCACCGAGCGTTTATTATTGTAATCTAAACCGTACACATTGTAGGACCCGCAAAGTAATCTCCATGCATAAAAATCAGCTTGACCGGATATTTATAGGTATATCAAAATTTGAATTTTGTTTATAAAATAAACGATTTGATTCTGTTAATATCTATGAAGACAAACTATCCATTTTACAAAGTAAAATTCAATCGTTGTTATATCTGTCGATGACGATCAAGTTTTTCTTCAGTAGATATACTACTCCGCTATAGGGCCTACAAGATGAACGATTCAGATCAATAATAAACACACGTTGAGATCCAAAAAGACGGTCCCACCGCAGAGGACGGAAAGAATTAATTCTAATCTCAAACAAGAAAGCAACCAAAAAACAAGTTACACCGACAATCATCATCAATTTTAAAGCGTTTAATTTAATTTATGGATATAATAAATTTGAGTTTGGATATAAATTTAGAGTTTGATTTTGTCTCAAATTTATCCTCTTGAATTTTATTTCATCTGAAAGTTATCCATAGGACCCGGTAATAATGATAATGCCCATCTCTTTCTGTAACAATCCGTATGTAACAGAACCTCTTCCTCCGTTATCCACATGCCTATATATACCGGTCTTCCCTTATGCCTTCTCATAGTCTTCCGGGCTTTTTGAGTGTTATCAGTTTATTATTGGGTTTTCTTTGATTTGTTCTGAAGAGAGAGATTTTAGTGAGAGAGAGATGGAGATTGATCTGTCACCCAAGTTGGCTAAGGAGGTGCACGGCAGCGATGGAGGCAAGTACTACGCCTGGTCGCCGGAGGAGCTGCCAATGCTACGTGAAGGCAACATAGGCGCAGCCAAACTCGCCCTTGGAAAGAATGGGTTCGCCCTTCCTCGTTACTCTGATTCCGCCAAGGTCGCTTATGTTCTTCAAGGTACACCACATAAAGCCATATTTTGTTCTAGATTTTGTTGGGTTTTTTATTTTTGGATATGTCTTGGTTTCTCAATTCTCATAATGGGTTTTTTTCTTTTTTTTGTCGGCAAAAGAAATTTCATTCATCACAATTTAAAAGAATAAAATCAGTACAATAAGGGGGAAAAAAAAAAAGCATTGAAGCCTCCTACCACTGCTACTCGCAAATTCTCAACCTACCCCTCGCCTCTCCATTTAGATAGTGTTTATATATGGGTTTGTTGTTGTTTTGGGTTTTCTTTTGTTTTGAAATTTTCGAGAAGGGTCTGTTTTAATTTCTCGAAACAGGTTGGTTTTGGGTATGTTTTAATCATGTTAGTTTTCTTCTTCTTGAGATCCCTTGTTGCTTTTGACCATTGGTTTTCCCGAATTGTTTAGCCTGTGTGGTTTGATTTCATCAGTATTCAGTATGATGTTTCAACATTCAATCAACCATGATCAGTGTTTAAATTGGTTTGATCCTTCGACGAATGGTCCTTAAAACTGAGTTAGTTCATTTCTAGATTCCACTCTCAGAATTTTAGTTGATTCAATACAGACATATACACATCCATAGATTCATAATTGCATGTGTACTTCTGAGGGGTCAATAATTATTTAGGCAAAAGAAATATTGTTACATGATCAGCATGGTTTCACTCATCTCCGAGCCAGTGTCGATTCTATTTGTTCGGTGATTATCAGATCCGATCAGGAACTTGTTTTGCCAGATCTAATTTCAGGCTTCTTCTTTTGTTAATAGAATATGATTCTTTTTTTCTGCTGGATTTTTTTTTTTTTTTTTTGAGGGAGGGCAAGAGTGTTATTTCACCTACCAAACTCACCTAGCAATTGCTGATTTTGTTGACTTGTTGATGAATTAATTAACTTCCCTTTGTTCAAATAGCAAGTATGTTTTTGTCTGTCTTCTTCTGTGGCCAAAAGTATGGGAGTTGACTGATTCGTATAAAAGAGGGTTTGATTAACTGATATGAATAATCTAGGAATGCTGGTAACGTTTGGTTATAGATCTTTAATGATTAGATATAACTCTTGTAATGAACTTGTCAATCTAATGATTCTAATCCTTCATCTCTAACATGATTTTCTTGCTTCCAACCTCACTCTAACCTGTAAATCCTTGCTTGTTTATTTATTCTTTGCCGTGTTCAGGCCATGGTGTTGCTGGGGTAGTCCTCCCAGAGAAGGAGGAGAAGGTGCTCTCTATAAAGAAGGGTGATGCCCTTGCCCTACCTTTTGGTGTAGTTACATGGTGGTACAACAAGGAGGACACCGAACTCGTAGTCCTCTTCCTGGGCGACACCTCCAAAGCCCACAAATCCGGTTCCTTCACTGATTTCTTCCTAACTGGCTCCAACAGCATCTTCAATGGCTTCTCAACTGAGTTCGTAAGCCGAGCATGGGATTTGGAAGAAAGTGTCGCAAAGACACTCGTTGGAAAGCAAACGGGCAAGGGCATTGTCAAGCTCGATGCAAGTGTCAAGTTGCCAGAACCCAATAGTGAACATCGGAATGGGATGGCGTTGAACTGTGAGGAAGCTCCTTTGGACGTTGACATTAAGAAAGGCGGTAGGGTGGTGATTTTGAACACTAAGAACTTGCCTTTGGTCGGGGAGGTTGGACTTGGGGCTGATCTTGTTAGGCTCGATGGGAGTGCTATGTGCTCTCCTGGTTTTTCCTGCGACTCAGCTCTTCAGGTGACTTGTATTGTTTTACATAAAGGAATTAGGGACAATAGATTGAAGTGTTTTTTTTGATTTTCTTGGTTTGTTTTTTTGTTGTTGTTGTCTCTAACCTGATTTTGTTGCAATCTTTAGGTGACTTACATTGTTAGGGGCAGCGGTCGCGTTCAGGTTGTTGGGGTTGATGGAAAACGTGTGTTGGAGACGACTCTCAAGGCCGGTAATTTGTTCATTGTGCCGAGGTTCTTTGTTGTTTCAAAGATTGCTGAACCGGAAGGCATGGAGTGGTTCTCCATCATCACCACTCCTAAGTAAGTATCTCTTACAACGTGTTTGTGTTTAGTTTATGAGTCTGATGATTTATATAGTGCTTCACACCATTTCCTCCATTCCTTTGTCCGAGAGGGAAACTACAATCTACTATGATATGCCTCTAATACTTTGATATCGCGTATTGCAGCCCTATTTTCACCCATTTGGCCGGAAGTATTGGAACGTGGAAGGCCTTGTCCCCGGAAGTGATCCAAGCTTCGTTCAACGTTGGTTCTGACATTGAACAGCAGTTTCGCTCGAAGAGGGCTGATGAAGCCATCTTCTTTCCTCCTCCAAATTGAGAAAGGATCAGCCTTTTTCCAGCTTTAATAATAGGAAAATTAGTGTTTATAGCGTTTTAGACGAGTTTTTCAGTTTGGTAATTTTCTTTGGATTGTTTTTCTCTCTTGCGGTGGACTATGTTTTTAATTTGGATAATTGGGTTTTTATCTCAATAGTAAGTAGAGAGTTTGTTTTATCTGCCGGTTTTACTGTGATAGTGTTCTTTTGTTCATTTGAAAGCTCGGGGCAAATTGTTTACTGCTTTTCTCAGAAATTCTTTGGACGTGAATGCACAAAAAAACTGTGGTTTCTCTGATTTTCTCTGTTTTTGTTCGTACATTCGAAGGAAAGTATGGAAAATGAGAAACTTTTTTACGGAGCAATCCGTAAATAAAGTTTACGACGCTCAATTGTGCGTGTCCAAAAGTGTTTTGGACGGTCCAGATTGAAAATCAATTTTAACCAGTAAAAATTGAAAAGCAAATCTCAACTATTGACTGAAAAGACAAGATTGTGCGGAACTGTGAATAAATTTCTCTCATGGAAAATATTGGAATGCAGAACCTTGCTTTTTAGCAAGGGTGTTATATGCGACTCCTATCTTACTCCAAAATAGAAAAAGCATAACGCAGTTGTGACTCTCCAATTTTTGGTGTTTTGACTATAGGACATAATTGAAATTGACATCTCCCTAAACTTCTGAGACAATCCATGTGAACTTTTCTTACGTAGCATGTCTGGCTATATCTCTACGAGGTCGAATATTTGAATCCTACAGAGGCCAACATTCAAACCTTGTGGTCAGTTTGTCCGGTCGTTAATTTCAAAGTCCCAAAATTAATTGAGGTGTGCGCAAGCTGACTTGGACATCCTCTTGTAAAAAAAAAGAAAAGGACTTGTCATAAGAGTTTCCCAAAGAAGTTTTGCAACTAACATGAAAAAGGTGTGCACTAACATGAAAAAGGGGTGTGATTTCATAATGCATGATTTAATGCTTTTTTTCCCCTTATCTTGCATGATTTGATATTGGAAAAAAAAAACCGAAATGGTCCTTGTAGTTTAGTGTTTGTGTCAACTTGGTCCCTACAGTTTGAATTAGCTCGATTTACACTCTGTAGTTTTCATTTTGTTCCAATTTGATCCAATTACTAACTGCCGTTAGATTTCGTTAACCCCATACAGGAATGGGCCCCTTTTTTCTAGGGTTAAAACCGTAATCTGTCATTCTCCTCTTGCCCTAATATACCTCTGAACCAAAACACATAGCCTCATTGTTCCATTATCCATTTTGTTGCACTACTTCCATTCTCTATTTGTCGTGCCCAAGATTTTACCTTCGATCGAAACGTGTCTCGTTCGCCTTCGGGGGAAGGAGCGAGAGGGATTAGGGCCTGGATAAGTGATCTGATTCCTATGGATTACGACGTGGTTCTTGAAAAGAAAGGAAAAATGAGGAGTTTTGTGTTCTATAAAAGATGTTCGGATATTTTTGAAAAATGTTTGAATTTTAGAAAATGATGTGGGTTTTATTTAAAAGGGACCGAGCTTTCATCAAGATGCCTACATATCTCCGGGTAAAGAAGAATCAGGTCCGGCTGTGGTTCGGGTCACAAAAGGGGTTTAGAAAAAAAAACTTAGAGTCTCCACCGGGCATAGAGTTTAGGTGTGCCTGATCACCTCTTGAATATCGGAAAAATAGTTCAAGTATTTAAGAAAAAAGAACACGGGCCAGAGAATCCGATTTTTAGAAAAGATTGACTCCGTTTTGCTTTTTAAGAAAAGGCTTTAGGTTTGTGAGATTAGAAAAGAAGAGGGTTCGGTAATTCACTAGAAAAGGGACCCATTTGTGTATGGAGTTAACGGAGGCTAACAGCAATTAGTAATTGGACCAAATTGGAACAAAATGGAAACTACAGAGTGTAAATCGAGCCATTTCAAACTGTAGGGACCAAGTTAACACAAATACTAAACTACAAAGACCATTTCGATTTTTTTCCCTTTAATATTTTTATCTGGGTGAAAGAGTAAGAAATTCATAGATAATATTTAGGATAAAATACAAAAAAAAAAAAAAAAAACAGACATTATAGGTGGACGGTCCGAAAAAAACCAAACAGACAACAAAAAATAAAAAGCTTATTCTCCGAAATAATACGATACGATTCTTCGCACTCACTTAAGGAGTTAAAGTAACTAGACTAATAAACAGTTTGCCCCGGGAGCAACCACGCACGGGATTGATTTATCTTGATAATTTTTTGTCATTGGAATTGCATTTGTCCCACAAATTGAGAATCGTTATTGTGCGATCAACTTTGTTTTCGTAAAATAATGAGAAATGATTTTGCAATTCTATTTTTTGTTAATATCACTTCCCTGCAAGTGTATTGAACTGCAAGTATATTTTCAATACATTTGCAGGGAAGTGGCGTTAATAAAAAAAAAAAATTGATAAAATCAGCAGCCAAAATAATTTGGTTTCAGTTATTTTGCTTTACCGTGTTTGGCATAAACGCTTTCTTCTTTGTATTCCGCGCTACCACGTTTCCCGCCTTCTTCTCACAGCTAGGGCACGAACGAAGGGGCTTCCGTCTATCACTCCCCGTCGTATTAAGCCACCGATGAGGCTCCCGTCGTCGATTTAGAGCTCCCGACGCCTGAAATCTGGTACGCACACACACACTCTCTCTCTAGATTTATGTACATACATACATACATACAGGAGTTTATGTGCGGGAGAAACACGGATGCCTACGCGTATGTACTTGTGTGTGTGTGTGTGTGTATATATATATGCTTAGGTATTTATGTATACATGCTTATGTACTTGTATATGTGCACACCCGAAATCAGACTGAATTTTTGGTCGGTGTATAGGTGTTGCTGACTTAGGGCTGTTTGTGGCTCCTTGATTTCTTCCCAATCACCGCGATGCGATTTTGTTGATTAGAATTTACGAACCGATGAGTGCATCTGTTGTGCTGAGTTCGTAGAAGCCTGGTATTGGGCTCTAATATTAACTTCACTTTGGGGAATTAGTGCTGGAAAACAATGCTTCAGGATTGGATCTTCATGATGAACATTTAGTGTGAAACTTTCGGTTTGTTCGAGTTTTATTGTGTGCCCACAATTAGAGCTTGTTTTCCATGTGAAGGATGCTAACATTGGTACAAATAAAAACCTTTACTCTCTCAGTGCGTTTGTGGTGTGTGAGAGTTCTTTCGATTTGTAGACAAATGTGTTGAGTTATCCCTTATTTTTAATGAAAGTTGTAGAAGTACTTAATTCTTTCTTTAAGCACAACAGGCAACACTAATGATTAAGCACTTATACGTAAGACAACCATTACATAAAACATGGCTGCCTTAGCCATCTTATAGGAAGCCATCATCATCGCCCTGGGCTCCCTAGAAACCGCTACGAGGGCCAAATTATTACATGATGACTTGATAGGAGCATTACGTAATAAAGCCATAAAGAATACAAAACAAAGCCGGACAAATATTGCACAACATAGCCTATAGGAGCACTACGAATTGTGAAACACAGAAGGAAGACACGGCACCCATAAAAATTAAGCTCCCCAGCAGAAGAAACGATCCTAACCTGAATTGGAATAGTTGAAGACATCATATCGTCAGAAGCAAATTCTGAATCCTCCTTAATATAGCCTTGATTGCCTCTCTTGCATCCAAGCCATTCCCTTCGGCATCCCTCACAGCTCGAGTGCATCTTCCACAGAAGGAGATGGCGCCGTTGAAATCTCTGGAGCGCGAGTATCCCATAGTCGACTCCAATTTCCAGCAGTTCTGCGCTTCTCATGGCATTTTCTCAGGTATACTTCCCCTCCGTTTTCCTTTTCCCTCTCTAATTTTTTCGAGAAACCCAGTGATCATCACTTAAATTGTTACAATCTTTTTTTCTTTATTATTCTGTTACATTTCTCTTCTTTCTATTTGAATGCACTTCATCTGAACAATGCTTTTTCTGTAGCTTTTAAAGAGTGGATTAGAAACTTGTAAAACTATAATCAGAGTACATTTGATTCGTTTGCTTGAAAGAAGCTTTATTCTTCTTCCATTTAATTTTTTTTTTTTTTTGCATTCTAGGACTGAAATTGCACATCAATCTGGTTTCACCCCTTTCCTTGTAATTGATTAAAAAAGTATTTGGTACTTTATCACAAACTGGTAAGGATGAGTATTTGTTTTACTTATAACTGTTACTATTCCAATTCAGTTGAAGATTTCCTCATTCAAGACCTGTATGTATTAGCTGCTTTGGCAGAGCAACATTCTACTTCAGAGAGATTAAAGGAGGTTAGCTATTTGATAGAAAATTTGCTTCAATGTGTTGTTGTTTGACTTGTTTCTATTGTATTCCAGTACAACATGTGCACTTTCTTGCAAGTAGGGTATTACCCAGGTCCTCTCTATCATAGATTGTCAGCATCAACCATGGTTGAATGGTTTGGAGCTGTTGGAAGATGCTGAACAGAATAAACACATTCTATCTAGTGGATGTGAAAGGTCATTGGTCTCGCAATTGCTATATTATTTTTTTCCTGCGGTGACAGTATGCTGCACGTAAAAGTAAAACACCCATGGTTGTTATTTGAAACAGGATCGATATGCTGCTTCAAGGAGGATTCCGTCAGGGCCATCTAACAGAACTTGTTGGGCCATCATCGTCGTGTAAAACACAGGTAGGAATCCACTTAATATCCGACCTATCCTGCTTACATGCAGTTATATATGCTTCTGAGTTTGTTGAGATTTCACATCCGCTATCAGTAAATGAATGCTTGTTACTGTTTAGGTCTGCCTACAAGCTGCCTCAACTGTTGCAAGAATCGGTGGAGTTTTATTCCTAGACACAGGCAACTCCTTTTCACCTAAACGCATTGCCCAGTTTCTAATATCAGATCCTGCTGGTAAAGAGGTTGAAAATAATAGTTTTAATATGCGATTGCTGGTTGCTTTTGTTGTCGTTCATTTTATCTTCTCTTGGGTGGGATATATCAAGGGATGGAAGAGTTAACTTCTTTGAGGGCATGTTATGGATTCTTTCTACATTTCTATTGCCACCAGGTAAGCATGTGCTAGAGTTGGTGAACTGTAAGACATTCAGTTATCGGTAGTACAGTAACGTATCTGCTACCATAGAGCAATGTCTTAATGTGTGTGGTGGTGCATGGGTGGTGGGTTGGTTTGCATCTGCTTGGATTTCAGTGGTTTCTCGCCTGAGATATCTTCTTCATCATGCATGCCTCCTCACTACTTTCTCAGAACCCCTCTTCCGTCTCTTAACGTTTTTCCTGGCCATTTTCTTTTAGGGAAACCAAAAAGTTCTTCAAAGAGTATTAAAGAGCATAGAATGCCACTCTGTGTTTGACATTTTTACACTGTTGGATTTGCTACATCAGTTGAAGCCCAATTTCATATCTCAGGTTATATTAAAATACAGCACATTTAGCTTTCTTTTTCTTGTGCTATTAAAATACAGCACATGCAGGATATTTGATAACTTGTTAATTTGCAGACAGGTGATCGGGTGCAGCTGCTCATTGTTGATTCGATTTCTTCTCTTATTACACCCATACTTGGTGGCAGTGGTTCACATGGTAGTTATTCTTTACGCCTAACTATTCTAGGAGAAAGGATTATGTTCTGCATTTATGTCTAATGCAAAGTGTGCATTTTTCTTTTCTTAGTTCTCTCTGTTCATCCTTTTTCTACTGTTTCTTTTCTTGCTTTCTCTCAAGTAGACAAAGGTTTGGACCATGTATCCATTACTTTCAATCAGGCAGTTGGAATATAATAGTTTAGATTATGAAAATCCTTTTTGCCGAGGCTGCGAATACTTCAAGAAGAGATTTGACAGGCGGACCCCTATCCACGTTCCTGACACCCATTCCCGAGTCTCTGTAAAATAGCTGATAAGTGACTTCTACTGAAAGCCATGATTTTTCAATTGTCAGTTTTTATGGTGAAGCAGGCTCATGCTGCCAATGTAAACGAGATCTGCAGTTGAGACATGATTCCTACCTATTCTTGTTCATACTCAGGATGCATCAGGGAAAGGGTTTGGTGGGGGCATTTATGGATGTGTTTTCCTTTTATTTAATTTTGGTTTTCCATGCAAGGAATCATGTTCATTCTTATGCCAAAGCGTGATTGCTGTTTGTGGAATTAATGGGCTTATGTTTGACTGGTCAATACAGGGCGTGCTTTGATCATTTCTGCTGGATCATTACTTAAAAAGTTGGCACACGAGCATAACCTTGCGGTGTTGGTAAGTATTGAACTCAAAATTTCATTAACATCTTCTTGCACAGCAAAAATACTTGGTAATTGGTATAATCTCTCTTTTCTTCACATATTTTTGTTCAGGTGATTACAATAATGAAAAGCTTTTGCTTACCCAAAAATAATAATAATAATAATAATAATGAAAAACTACATTCAGTTAATGGGTATTTGTGTCTCCACAATCAGGAATGTATCTGATGACTAAAGCTGTATCTTACACTACGTCTAAAGACTATAATGTAAATCTCGTCAGATCATAGAAGCTGATGAACCTGTGTTTTTACTGACTGGTGAGAAGTATAAAAAGAGTGATATATCAACCATGCTATGAGTTTGTTTCAGTACTGTTGAACTGTAAAGTGAACGCATTTTGAAAATTGTCAAACACCTATTATATCCGATGGAGATAAAGCAATATGGATTAGTGAAACTAATAAAACGAGTACCATGTTTATGGTAGTTGATTTTCTGATTTCAAAGAAATTGTTGATTTCCTATTACAGTCATCAATTCGAGATCAAGATTAAGTTTTCTGTCATCCTCATGTTTCGATGATGCATTCGTTGGCATTGATTCATTATCAGCAGTGACCCGTGGGTCTGTGTAAAAAGCTTATGTTTGCAACATGTGCATATTCTCAGGTGACCAATCACATGGTGAGCGGAGAGGGAGGCACTCATAAGCCGGCGCTCGGAGAGAGTTGGAAAAGCATCCCCCACGTGCGGCTTGAGCTCTCCCGTGAACATGGAAGCAACATTTGCAACATGTGCATAGTTAGACATCCATGCATGGTAATGCTGTTGCCCATAGCTGATACTGAAGTAGAATGATGATATCAATAGTCTCCTGTAGTATCATCTTTACAACGCCATTGAGCAGCGCTTATATCTTTCTTCTTCTTTCTCAGGCTTCTGGTAAAGCGGTGACGTTTATGATTCCGTGACTTGGTTCATCTGAATTGTGCATTGGAACAGAAAGACGATATGGTGTGAAATACAGCTGATGTAAAGCAGTTTGGCTTAGCTCAGAAATAGCAGTCTTTTTAAAAGGGCTTTTCACATCTAGCTTATACTATTATTTCTTTTTGTAGTTATGTATATACGGAATATAAGGTACATGGGAGACCAACAGACAGCTTCATTACTTCATCTTAGGAGTAATATATTGGCTTTTAGCGATCAATGATCAAAACTTGTTTCAGTTTACAGCCATTGTTACTCTCTCTCTCTCTCTCTTATATATGAAGCTCAATATAACATCAGAAAAATGAGGGGCAAAAAAATGAACAAGTTTTTATACCTCCTTAGTAAGAAGTTTGATATTGGTGAGAGAAAGGGAGACTACTAAATTACTAATGGTCTATAGTACATTTCGAGAGATTTCAAGTTATATCCTTCAACTGTGATTGTTCAAATTAGAATCAATTCTTGCTCTCGAAGTACAACAGCTCAAAGCCGCCATCCCGCGATTACATATGGAACTCGTACTCCTGCTATAGTGTTTGTACATTGCCTACAGTACAGGGATATGATGATACATATGTTATAATGTGACCATATCTAGAGATGCAAAGGCAATGTCAATTACAAACAGAGATGCGCAAATTCAAACACATGTGAATATTCGAATTTCAAAGATTAGCCAATGAAAGACCCCAGTTCCAGAGTGTATCATCTTCTTTGCCCACATTGTCCAGTGTTCCAATTTCAAAAGTTCAAGAGGATAAGTAAAATTTTGGAGGCACTGTTGTATGCTGAAGGCGGTTTACCAAAAATTGCCAAAAGTATTGGGGCTCAAAGCCGTAATTTGGTCACTTCTATTACCCTATAAGGTCTCCAACATATTCCCCTTAACCCCACAAGGGGTCCCCAATCTTGCCAATGTCGCCATCCACGAAAGTGTCTTTGCTTCTACATTTTTCCCACAACGAAGGAAGCCGAAGGCCAAAAAACTAAGAACTCCTCATGAGGGATAGCACCGGCCTCCTGAATCAAAATAGATCAACCATTTGACTTCTGTCGAATAATCACGATAGTTTCCCACAGCAATATGATGAATAAGTTCCAAACCAACCACCCAATGCATGATTTGACCTCATGATAGTTGTGCTAGATGGTACATTGCCAATTACCATGGACCACCAAGGCATATTCCATGAAGCCTACTGATGAGCAGAAATCAGTTCAGTCACAAGACTGCTTGCACTGCCATGATCCTCGCCAAAAGCTTCCCTAACCAGCACTTCCCAAGAATGCAGATCAAATCTCATTTTCTTCTTCTCCATAGCTTCCAAAACAAAGCAAACATCATCCACCTTGCCACACTTGGCTAATCCCCTAATCAAACAGCAAAACGTTTCGAGACGTGGGCAATGCTCACTTGCTAACATTGCATTCAAAAGCTTCAAACCTCCTTCAAAGTCCTCGACTCGACAAAACCCATCAACCATCATCCTATACGTGGCTGCATTTGGCTCACAACCTTGAACCTGCATTTCCACAAGGATTTTGTATGCCTCAGCAACTCTCCCATCCTTGCACAGATAATTGATCAGTATATTGTAAGTCACAACATCAGGCTTAAACCGTTTTTTCTTCATCTGATGAAGCAATGCCTTGGCTTCCTCAATCAACCCTCTCTTTGCAAGGTCATTCATCAAAACACCATAATTCACCATCTGTGGTTTACACCCTCGATACTCCATATCAAACATCATCTTCTTCGCTTCGTTGTACTTATCTAAAGAGCACAAACCTCCCATCAACAACGAGTACGTGACTGCATTAGGTTTTTGCCTTTTCTTGGCCATGTCATCGAGCATACCCTTAGCCCTATCCAAGTCACCTTTCTTGCACAAATACCCAACCAGACAATTATAAGTTACCACCGAGGGTTCAACTCCTCTCTCGGGCATTTCATCGAACACCCGGCGAGCTTGTTCCCACTCACCCCTCTCGAGCCACCCCTTGATCATAACAGTAAACGAAACGGAATTCGGCTTTAAACCCATTTTCGACGCGCACTTAAACATCTCATTCGCCTTTTCTAACCTCCCATTGTCAACCAAAACATTGAGGAGGGTATTGAAAGACTGTAACGTACGGACACAGTTAAAACTAGTCATTTGTTGAAACAGATCAATGGCTTCCTCTGGCAACTGGGATTTTCCATAATGACGAATTAAGCCAATAAAAAGGGCTTCTTCGCATCGAATGTTGTGGTGTTTAATGCTATGGAGAAGGGTTTTGACAGGTTCGAAGTTTCGACAACGGGCGAGCTTGTAAATGAGGGAGGAGTAAGATGGGTAGTCGTGTTTGAACCCCATTTGGGTGTAGTCGTTGAAGAGAGAGAGGGCTTCATCTGGGTTTTGGATTTCTTTAAGGTCTGTTATGAAAGGGATTCGTTGGGGGAGGGGTTTTTTGGAGGGTTTGTGAGGGGGTTTGGGTCTGGTGGGGTGAGGAGTGTGGTAAGAGAGAGAAGGAATGCGGTTGGCGAATGGATTGGAATGGTGAAATAGGAGGGTTGATAGTGTCTCATTGAGTGATCCAGATCGCCGTGATGTGATCATCGGATGAAGTGTTCATTCAACGGCGGCGACAGAGTTGTTGCAACATCAAGTTTAGGAATCTCCACAGCTCCTACAAACATTATTTCAGCTTCTCATCATGAACTACAGCAAATCAAAATGATAACCTCAGTATTGAACCCCTATTATATGGAAAATCGCAACATGAAGAGAATACAAAAATCAACAATGGATCTCATTTCCTTCTTGAATATTGCCCATCGCTTTTACAAGACATTAATTTTAGAAAGCCCTCGTTTGAAAAGAAAAAAAACTATTCTCTGAAAACTATACTCTGAGATTTGGGGGTTTTCGGGAAAATGTTCGCAAACTGATTTTAACCAATATTTGAAAAACTAGCAGCAATTTTGGAAAGAAATTAGGGCAAAATGAGTGATTTCCTGACTTCAATCAAAGTTTCTGGTTCGAGATTTTTTGCCGAGAGAGAGAGAGAGGAGTCGGGAAGAAAGGAAGAGGGTGGCTTAAGTGGCGGGGTGGCATCGGTGGCGGGGTTGCGTCGGTGGTGGTGGTGGTGTGGAACTGGGTTGAGAGAGAGAAAGAGATGGTTTCATGAGATTCAATCCATGGGATAATTTTTTCTCTGGTTAGGGAATGGATGGAGAAAACGGTGACTATTAACTTCCGTTTGGAGCAAATAGAGAAACGACGTCGTGTAATTTAGAAGCTCCAAATTTTGGGCTACGATTTAATCTGGCCATCCATCCAATTCATTAATGAGGTGGCATGTTTTGGTGAAAAGATGCGGTAGATGTGAGGAGGGGAGTATGTGGAGATTGAAGAGGATCCGAGTCCATGCAAAGAACAAAAGTTCGACGGGATTATAGTGCATTTTTCTAAGTGCATATTTTGAAATTTTAGAGGCTTTAAAAATAGAGTTGCAAACGAGCCGAATTTTAAAGTATTCAGGTTCGTTCATTAAATTTTTTACCAAACTCAAGTCGAGCTTGAACTCTATAAAAATTTGACGAGCACCTAATTGAGCCAAATACTAACATATTCACTCGGCTTATTTAATACTCAAACAAACCTTTATTGAATTGAGTTTCAAAAAGTTCACGAACAACTCAATTCATTTACAACTCTACTTAAAATAGTCTTAAGTTGGATTTGAGATTCTTTTCGGACTATACTTTTTTTTACTAATGTTTTGTAATCTAAAATTGCAACGTAATTATTACTCCATAACTCGACATAAACCAAATTTTAAATTACTTCTGCTAGATTCCATAATTATTACTCCGTATTGTAGAATTTGAAAGTGTTTCCACAGCTTCCGTACTGCAAGCTCGTCAGCACAAACAAATCCGCCAAATCTTGTTCTAACTGATGCAGCCTTAGGATTTTGTTATAAGAAGAAAATTTTGAGATGCACCTAACAATTTTTAGAACAATGCATTTTATATACTACGATATTTGCACACATCCAAGCAAGTACAGCCCCGTATTTTCTTCTATAGCCCGTTAAAAATTTCCAAGGATTATACTCCCGATAACTACATGTCGAAAATATGTTCAACCTTCGATAAACAACTGCCGAACATACATTTCGGTAACTACATGTCGGAAATGTACAAGAAACATATATTTCGATAATTGAATGCTGAAAATGTATCTCAATTTCGGTAACTAACTGTCGAAACATATTTCGATAGTTGAAAATTTTTAATGGGTTAGGAGAGAATATGGGACTACGAATAGTCGCCCCCTAGAAAAATTGTGTGATTACGGGAAGAGTACATTATCAGGCATCAGCAACATCAAAATAACAAGACAACTTTCCAAATTTCAGCTAACAAACTTTGCTTTCAGTTGATCTCTCCAAATTATAGGGAAGAACTTTTCGCAGTAGGAATCCCTTATTGAGTCAGAACAGAATAATCAAGTAATCAGAGAGAGAGAATACAAATTCACATAACCAGAGAGAGAGAGAGAGAGCAAAATAGAATAAAAATTCACATAATCAGAGAGCAACACAACAATCTTGTACCATCAACAGGGAAAAGAACCCATCAAATTGCAATTTCAAGGCTGTCAATCAATGGAGCAGCTACTAGCAACAGTAATGCAGGAACAACAAACTACCGTAATTACAAGATACTCCTATCTCGAAATCAAACTCCTAGCAATAACTAGATAACCACAATCCACACTCATACCCCCTAGAAACCCTAATAACAAACCCAGAACCAAAATACCCCACCACTCCCTTCTTCATTTTTTCTTGACTGTCAGCAAGACTTATTCCAGCAACAAAAACCCTAACCCCCGAACCCATACAGAGTCCTTCCCTGCCTCTTCAGGGCGTACACCACATCCATGGCCGTCACCGTCTTCCTCCTCGCGTGCTCCGTGTACGTCACCGCGTCACGGATCACGTTCTCCAAGAAGATCTTGAGCACCCCGCGAGTCTCCTCGTAGATGAGACCGCTGATGCGCTTCACTCCTCCCCTGCGAGCCAGCCTCCTGATGGCCGGCTTCGTGATCCCCTGGATGTTGTCTCGGAGGACCTTGCGGTGCCGTTTTGCGCCTCCCTTTCCCAGCCCCTTGCCTCCCTTTCCGCGTCCCGACATTTCCGATTGTCTCAAAAGGCTTTTTGCTCGGATACTGCGATAAAATAGCAGACCATACGTACATTAGCACAAAATCAAGACATCGATAAACTGAAACATTAATAAATTAGGAAGAACACAGTGGATTAAGAAACTAATTACTCCCAATTTACTCGCTACTATTGCAAACCCTAACTAATAAACCAAATCGAATTTACCCAAGCTACTGACGATTGATTAAGCAGATTAAACCGAAATCAAATACGTAACACAGGAGAGAGAGAGAGTAGTACCTTGGATTTGAAGGTACGATTGAATTGGGCGTGTCCTGGTTGAGGGGGGTGGGGTCTGTATATATATAGGGCGAGGATTCATTGGAGTGGTGAGGCTTCGATCCGTTTCCCAGTTGCGGGAGTAATATCTGCCGTCGATGAGTTTATACGGACGGTCGAGATGAGAATGATTGGGAAGGAACGGATCGATGACGTGGCAATTTCTTTTTGAACGAAGTCTGAATTTCCGAAGTGTGCGCGGGAGAGGGTTCTTTTTTGTGGCGGGTGAATTGTGTGTTTTGGGGGAATGTTGGGCTACTTGGGCCAAACCCGACCTGGCCCGCCACGTGGCCCAATTTTGGGCCCATTGGGTTTTTTTGTTTTTTGTTGTCTAATTAGTTACAGCTGGTTCGGTGAGATGTAAGGTTTTTGGTGAATAAGAAAGAATGACGGTAAAATAGGTTACCTTATACTTGGGGCTTGTTTGATAATCTAAATTCAGCACTTAAAATTGAATCAATTAAGTAATAAGTGATTCAGTGGGTTTGATAACGATATTTTGCATTACTTAACAAATTAAGTGCTACTTAAAATGTAGGCTAAAAAGTTGAAAAAAAATAAGTAGCTTTGAGCTACTTAATTCTGGCTGAATTCTTATGCTCTTGCATTTAATCGTCATACCAACACCACAACCACCACCACTCCTACAACTATTCCGCCACCATCACCACCACCACTTTGCCACCATCACCACCACTCCGCCACCATCACCATCACTCCCACCACCACCTCTACCATTCCACCACCACCACCATCACTCCACCACCACTTCACCACCACCACCATCACTCCACCACCACTTCACCACCACCACCACCACTCCACAACTCCCACCACCACCTCTACCACTCCACCACCACCACTCCACCACCACTACCACCACCACCACTCTCCTATCACTCCATCACCACCATTACCACCATTACCACACTGCCGCCACCACTACCACATCGCCGCCGCCACCACCACAATGTCACCATTGCACAACTATCACTCCACCAACACCACTTATTGCCACCATTATACCATCATCACTCCACCGCCACCACTACCATTACACCACCACCACTCACTGCCACCATTACACCACCACCACCACCACTATCGCCACCACTCCACCACCACCACAATCACCATTCCACCTTAACTATAAGTACATTTTGACCATTAGTAAATTAAAAGAGATCAATCGGAACTAAAATTATTTTATCATTTTTTAATTCAGTACTTAATATGTTTACCAAACAGTTTTTCAGCTTAAAAAATTCAGCATTCAGCTTTCAGTACTTAATTTTTCAGCATTCAAATTCAGTTTTTAGTTTTATCAAACAGGCCCTTGGTTTGAGGCCATGTTTAGTACTCATTTTTTAAATTAAAGATGATGAATTGTGAGAGAATGATCTGTCTCGTAAAGCGGAAAATAAGTACTTAAAAAATACTAACCATTGTGGAACGGGGTGGTATTTGATATTGGTAGAAAAAGGTAGAACGAGTGAAAATTACTTGCTCTCGTAAATACATTGCATTGAAAAATACAAAAAAGGATTGAGTGGAAATTCGGTCTTTTTGCACTCATATTAGCTTATCCTATGGCGGGGGTGGTGTTAACTAAGGCTCCGTTTGGATGCCGGAGAAGGAAGGGGGATAAGTTATAACCCCTCCCTTAGACCTGGGCCCATCTCTAAGACCTGGTTTGGGAAGCCAAAACTCAGGGGTCTTCGTTAATCCCCTTTCTTGCGGAAGACCGGAAAAGAGGGCAATGAGGGGTATTATTTTCGGATAGGGTTTGAGGTGTCCATAAATTATCCCCCCAATCCCCCTCCTTCTTGGACGATTTTACCCATCCTAATCCCCTCCCCCAACCCTCCTGGGTTTTCGTCTGCGGACAGCGAAACAGGAAGAAAAGAAGAAGAACAAGAACAAGAGGAACACCAGCAGATTGGAGATCGAACCTGTGACGTTCAGCCGGAATCGGAGAAAGGGAGTGTCGTAGTTCTTCTTCGTCTTCTTCTCTGCCTCTTCGTCTTCTTCTCTTGTTCTCTCTCTCTCTCTCTCTCAAGCGCTGCCTGGAACGGGAAGTGATAAGAACGAGGGGAAAAAGAAAAGAAAAATTATCATGTGCATGTGTGACCATGTGCTCTCATATTCCCTACTCATAATCAATTAAAAAAAATGCTTTAAAAATGCTTTTTAATTTTTTATACGTATTAAATTAATTAGTTAATTAGTAAACTGAATTATTATTGTTTAATTATGAAAAAGTAATTAAATTTATTAAATTTTGCAATTTTATATTTAATTTAATGACTAATCTAATTTAATACCATACAAGGGCAAAAGGGTCATTTGACAACTTTTTATATCATCCACCCTTCCTTATACCTCTTATTAATCCTCCATCCAAACCAAGTATTATTTAATCCCTCTTCTCTAATACCTCATCCAAACAACCTACTATTTAATATCCTCTCCATAAATATCACATCAATGTGGGCCATCCCTTATTAACTAATACCACCTACTATCTTATCTCCCTTATTAACTAATACCCCCAATTCTTTCCCCGCATCCAAACGGGCCGTAAGACCTCTTAGACAGGATAAGCTCTCCCCTTACTAATCTCGTTCTGCTAAGAGAAATAAGTACTTATTTTTTGAATTAAAGTTAATGTATTATGAGATAATGACCTATCTCATAAAGCGATAAAATGAGTATTTAAAAAATAAGAAACTTAGCGGAATGGGTCTAAATACCGGATTTATTCTCACATTCATTTCCTTCTCTTACTACCTCACTTCTTCACTTCCTTTTCCCAATAATAAACAAGTCCTTAAAGGCATCTCTAAAAGATTAATTTTAATACTATCTAACTTAAGTGACTATACTCTAATTGGTATTTATAGTGGCTTACCTAAATGCGTGATTAACTTCATCAACACTAATTGTTAAGTTATTTGTAAGACTGTAGTATCTAATAAAAGTTGGCCCCCAACATACCATCAATGGTTAATGATAAAAAAAAAACATACCATCAATGGTTCTGTTGGAACTTTTGAACTATTGATTTGAAGTTCTTTTAGTCGCAGGAAAACCTCTAGTTTTTTAAAACAAAACAGTCACCTCAATGCTGGAAAGAAACCCAATAACCATTAACTTGAAGGAAAATCCCACTCTCAAACTCTTCTCTGTTTTGGGACAAAGTTGAATGTTCCGATCATTTTCTGGGACCTTAAATGGGTCCAAAACGGATTTGTGCATACTGGTACATATTTTACCAGTTTATTTGATAGCTGTACCAATAGCACCGCTATACCAAAAATTGCTCCAGAGAAATTACCCATTGCGGTCCAAATTGTAATTCTGACTAAATTTAGCGCGAAATTTGTTATATTCCAAACCTTTGGGGTGTTCGATGGACTTCATATAAAATGACCCTCCTTCCTACTACTCCACATCAACCCTACCATTCAACCGAAATTTCAAACGTTCGACTCCCTTCGCACTACTCGCCTCTCTCTCTCTCTCTCTCTCTCTCTCTCTCTCCAATGGTGTTCTTCGACCTCAACATCCCCTACCACGAATCCGACAAACACGTCCCGGACAAATCCGCCAGAAAAACCACCCGCCTCAAACTCGCCGTCAAGGCCATGGAGCTGGGCTACACCGGAGTCGCCTACAACCGCACGATCAAGGGCGTGATGTCCGAACACGACCGCTGCGCAACCCCTAAGTTCCCTCTCTCCTCCGTCCTCAAACTCGCGCCTTCTCTCTCTTCCGCCGTCAAGCTCCACCGCCACGTCCTCGACGTCCCCGCCTCCGCCCCATTCCGCCAGTACACGCGTTTGACGGTCGCCGTCGACAGCTCGGCTCAGGTGGCGGCTCTCAATTCGGGCAATCCGATTTTAAAGACATATGATGTCGTCGCTGTTAAGCCTTTGAGTCAGAACGCGTTCGACCAAGCGTGTAAGGCTTCTGAGGTCTGGTGTAGGTTTTAGTTCGGATTGTGATAATACTGTGCCGTTTTTTGGGGGGATGTTGTTTGAGTTTTGTTTGGATTTGGGGTGTTTGTTGTGCAGGTGGATTTGATTGCGATTGATTTTTCGGATAAGCTGCCTTTTAGGTTGAAGCAACGATTGGTTAAAGATGCAATTGAGGTTAGTTAACTTAGTTATTTACTTGATTGGTTATGTACTGTTTGGGCTTCAAAGTTAAAATTGCAGTCATCCGAATTAGATTGTAGGACCGAAGTGCATTGACAATGAATTTTTGCGGTGGAGCCAGGATTTGAATAGGTAGGTGGTGATGTTTGATGGGAGTCTACTACTATTTGTTGCATGTTGTTTGTCAAAATATTAAGAGACATAAAATAAGGCTTTGTCTTGAGTTTAGCTTTTTTGTTAGAAAAGAACCAAGGCTTGGTTCAACTATCTTGTGCGCTTCAAATAGAAGTCATTGATTTATTAGTTTTATTTACCGGCCAAAAAAAAGAAAGATATATATGATTTTTCTGATGTGAACTGTGTATTTTTTAAAGATCAAGTTGTTCGGATACAGTCAAGTACTTAATGGACTTCACTTAGTGTAAAATATGTTTTCTTTTTTGGAACCAGGGGTAGCATGTGCCACACCCCCTCCATATACCTCCGCCCCAGCCAATGAGCTTGAGACCTAGTACAGCTCCACTAGAACCTAGTTAGGTTACACAGAGATTCAGAGAAGAAAGGTAAGGCAGTCCAATTTTGAAGTAAGCTAGAATTAGGGCAGGACACTACGGTGGTGTATTAGAAGAAGGGTGAAGCATGTGTGCAGTGTGTTGCTTATGGTTTGAGTGTGTCTCTTTACATAGTGTGGTATGCCTTGCCCTCCAAAGCTCCCGACCACCTCACACAGTTTTTCCTATGAAAACCATGCAAACTCAGCCCAATCGCTTGGTCAATGAGTTGTGTTCATCCCTACAGAGTTGACTGTGAAGATGGTTGTTTGGATATATGCATTGTCGTCTAAAGTTTGGCCAAGCATTCCTGAAAATAGACTTCATGCATTGGTTTGTATAGATTCAACATAGATTCGACCCTAGATCGATTTTCTAGTTGGATGATGTGATAGGGCTTTGGAATATACCTATATATTTGCACCTTCAAATAATGATAGAACTTTGTGTTCTGTCAAATTTTCTCGGTGTTAATAACGTCCAATAAACTCATAGGAAGTGCAATTTTGTACAATAGGGTGAATTTAGAGCTTTGGGTAGATGTTTAGTGATTTACTTCGGAACTGCGGAATACAGTGCGAGTTATTGTGATGGTAATTTGTTTTTTGTATTTGGTATTGCAGCGTGGCGTCTATTTTGAAATCACGTATTCACGTCTTATCATGGATGCTCAAGTGAGGAGACAAATGATATCAAATGCCAAGGTGATGACACACTTTACCTTAATGTGGATATTCTGTAGGGACTGAACTTCCTAAAATTTGAATTAGATGAGTGCAGAAAATCTTAACATTTGAATTAGATGATTCCGGCATTTTCTACGCTTATTCCTTCCCGATATTTGTACCCAGTGCATGTAACATAGCTACAAACCTAAGAAGCATGGATATGGGATACGGATACGATACGATACGGATACGCGAATACATGATTTTTCCAAAAAGAAGGATACGATACATTGGGGGATACGTTGAATATTAAAGTAAATAAAAAATATATTATATATAATTTTTAATTCCTAAAATTTCATTAATAAGTTTTCCATTACACAAGTTCACCATTTCACATGCCGAGAGAGATATATTCACGTATAGTTATATATATATATATAACTGTATCGATATAGTTACTATATATATATATTTACATACAACGAGAGAGAGACGAGAGACTTACAAGGTTGTCGAGGGAGAGGATATCGTCGGTGTGTTTATGGTGTCAATTGGTGGGGGAAAAAGAAAAAAGGTCATTCTTGCAATTTTAACCCATATATTTTAAGTAATACTAACATATTTACCCTCGCGTGTATCCAAAACATATTCGAGCGCATCCAACACGTATCCGCACGTATCAGATACGTATCCGGAGTGTATCTGAGAGTATCCGCGCGTATCCAAAACGTATCGGATCAGAATACCCAAAAATAATTCTAAAAGCAGGATACTTTAAAAAGTGTATCGGATACTATCCGGAGAGTATCGGTATCCGATACAGATACAATACGTGATACGGAGGCCAAAATAGAGTATCCATGCTTCATAGCTACAAACAATTGCACTATAGACCAAAACTAATTAGACTTATAAGCGAAAGTTGAATGGTCTTTGAATTCTATGCTTGCATGCATTACAAGTGGCATTAATGCTCAAACCAAGAGTAACCTGAAACTGCAACCTGCAAATGGAATGTCCATTACCTTACTGATAGTGGTTATGTATGTCTATGACAGAAGGTTCTGCCCTTCTGCAGGTAGGCTATTTTCTCGCTTAGAGACTTGCTCCATCTCCAAATCATGCCGAGGGTGGGATATATTTGCTCCACTTTCTGTAATATAAAGCCGAGGGTGGTATAGAAGTGTCAGCACATATGCTCATTGGATGGCATCGAAAGCCATATTGCAGCATGCAGATGCTATTGTCATATAGAAAAAGTCTGGGAGTATTTACAAACGGGGTTAAGTTTTCTGACATCAAGTAGCCAGTAGGTGGACGCAGAATGTAACATGGTGGACGCAGAATGTAACAGGAAGTTTGTAGCCTCATTGGTTGAGTTAAGATCTACTGAGCGTCTATTATTAGTTACAGGTTTCAATTTCAGATGTTTGTTTCCTTTGTCTCGAATGTAACTGGCATGTTATGGAAGTTGAATGCCTTCTTTTTTTGAGTGAAGATAGCATTTTCTTCTGGCTGGAGTATTTGCTATTTGGAGATTTGAGTTCTCACATTATGCAAACAAGACACTGTTTGATGTCAATTAGTAGTATGTTACAGAGAAACCGTTTCATGTTGTGAACAGTCATAGGCAATATTGGACAATGTACTAGAAGCGTCTGAACTACAGAAGTTTACGCTTGATTTATTTTCTAGTTGCCCTTTTTCTAGTTTGCCTGTAAATGGATTTTTTCAGTAAGTTAGCTAAAAACTTTGTCCTGCCTTTATTTTATAGTAGTAAGTTGGTAACTGGCCAGATTGCTGGTTATTTATGATAACCAGCCAGATTATGTCAAATTCTCCTTGTGGTATGATTGCAAGTAGAGGAAAGATACTCGGAATCAATTTCCTACTTGTCTTCAATTGTTTCACCATGTCTGTTGATCAGATGCTCATCACAATCCATTTTCATATTTTATTTGTGCTGTGAATCAGCCACAGAAGCAGTTTCTGGTCTTTTATGTCCCTGTCATTGCCCCATATATCACCTGATCATCTACGTGACTCTGTGCTTCCAGCTACTGGTGGATTGGACTCGAGGAAAGAATCTCATCATCTCAAGTGCTGCCTCTTCTGTGACTGAACTGAGAGGGCCATATGATGTTGCAAATTTATCATCGCTGCTTGGGCTCTCTATGGAACACGCTAAAGCAGCTCTTTCCAAGAATTGTAGGTAGGGAAACTCGCAAAATATTCACCCTGTAGAATGGTTGTACTGATATTAATGTAGGTGAAATGTTTTGTTCCAATGTGTTGCAGATCTCTTATTGCTAATGCTTTAAGGAAAAAACAGTTTTACAAGGAGGCAATCAGAGTTGAAGTTATTCCATCAGGGGAACAACTTGACTCCAAGGAATCTTGCTTGAGCGATTGGTTTAAATGGGATCCCATCTCTAGCGGCGAGGGTGATTTGCTATTAGATGACATGGCCAAGTCCTTCTCTGCCTCCTCTAAAGTATCCAAAACTGTGAAAGCGATTGACTTTGCGGCAGTTGTGGATAGTTTGCCATCTCGTGGGTTGCAAGTTTGTGATTCGAAATCTACAACTGAGGCTGCAGTGCAGCCACTGGATATTGGTAAAAACTTGTCTGCTGTTGGGAGAGCTGATGTCCCAATTGTAGTAACTGGAGTTTCTCAGCAGCTAGAGTCTCTTGAGGATCTTGCTAAAGCAGATCAGACTTCATCATACAATATGCCATCCCAACATTTCATCCATAGCTGTGAAGATTCTATGGATTCATTTTCCCCCACTACTACTATGAGACACTTCGATAATGCTGAGGAAATCATAATGCATACCGTCAACAGTGAAGAAGAACCTAAGAACTCAAATGGGCCGGATGTAGATATATCCCTACGTGGAACTGAAGTGCATAATTTGCAATCCCAGAGTTGCATCACTCATTGTGATGCTCGGGTTTTGTTACCTGATAGTACTGCAGAAGTTCACACTTCAGCAATGGAGACTGAGATTGCTTCTACCTGTAATGCCATTGTTGATTTTGAAAATCCAACTCCATGCAAGGATCTTGATTTTTCTGCCTTCCCGGGTGATGAGGCTAAGATTTCATGTAGTTCGGATGGAATTTTAGGTGCACAAGATCATGGAATGGTAGAAGGCTTAATTGGAAAAAATGCCAACAGTAAAGTAGATTTATCATCGGCTTCACATGAGGTGTGTTTGCATGAAGATTTTATGGAAAGAGAACAGTTCAGGGAAACAAGAGATGATTCAGTGTTTGTTGCTGATGGATTGCCAGCTGAGTCTTATCGTGAGATGAAAGATAGTGATGATCATCCTGCAGAGAATTGTGAGCCACCGGATGAGGTGGTAATTGAAGATCACAAGAGGATAGATATTCAAGCTGAAGTTAATTGTCCAGCTTCGAATGATTCCTCAGGTAATGGCATTATTTGCTTAAGCACAAAGTATACACTACCATTCAAATGGTAGTCTTTCCCTTTCTTTTGCATAAACAAGTTTGTCAGATTGTCTTTACCAATTCTGGATGCTGGTTTCATCAAAAAATCATTAAGTTCTGCATAAACTTTTTCCTGAAGTACAGATTTATTTTTACTCCCTTAATTATATAGGCAATTGTGTCTTAGGTTGAGACTAATTCTGGTATAATGTGTGGCTTTTTTGCTTTCTCTTGTTTATCTTTTCTTTGGGAAGACTGGGTTTTGATAGGTTCTGAGTCAGAGCAATTCCATTCAATTCCAAGATTCAAGCTTCTGCATGAATTTCTCAATGAAAGCTTTCCTTACTGAGTCCTTATCTGTCACCTACTTATTCTTTCGTGATTTCATCAAATGCAGGGAAGGGCAAAGTAAAACCAAGAAGAAGGATACCTAGCCGAGCCTTTTCATTCCCTCTGAAGCGTTTGTTGAATCCTGCACCTTTCAAGAGGAAAGCTCAAAAGTTGAAAACCAAGACTAAATTGCTGTGACTGTGTAAGTATTCACCCTTAAATTAGAATGATGATTGGCACGTGAATAAACAGTTGAGGATGCTCTTACAATTTCTGAGTTGTGTTGCTAGTTGAGCTTGCTCCAATGTTTGGTTTCTTTACTTTTGTTTTGACTCAACATTTGTAATTGGGGAAGATATGTATTCCAATTTTTTGTGGGGTCAAAGAATTCATTACGGGGAAGGTCAAGTTTATTGAAGTTGCAACATGACTCTCTTATTAGACCCAGAGTGCTCTTTTTTTGTAATCGCAATATCTGTGTGTTTTCCTTTGAATTACTATATTTTGTTAGTTGAATTTGTAGCTTATTTGTATGTGTTCATGCGTTCTGTTGTCAGGAAATCAGTTGTGGAAATGACAACTAGCCAAAAGGGTATTAAACCTTGTGTTACCACTGTATATCACTAAAGCTGTTCAGTTATAGCCACGTATCGAGCATGGTTATTATGTTACTTTGTAATTATTTTTTTCGGTTGTGGGTATCTAGAGGTCCTCGCTACTGGAGGAGCCTCTTTAGTAATTGAGGTGGCCACCACCTAATGAGCGCCATCCTCAAGATTGCTCATCACCTTAAGGAGCTCACTCACTGAAGATACCTCTTTATGAGGTCTCACCTATCTCCTATGCATCTATAGCTCCACGAGCCCACTATAACTTATGGTGACTCTAACACCACCTAGGCCGGGAGCAGGGCGCACGTACTTTGCTTGGGACCTAAGGAGGAATGTGGCAAAGAGATTGTCAAGGCTCACCTCCACGAGGTGAGCTTGACCTTGACTGGTCATAGAGAGAGAGAGAGGGGCGTTGCCTAAGTCACGCGACATCTAAGTCTGACACGGTGACACCTGGGAAGATCTCTGCAATATAACGGTTGACTAACCGATCAAAAATCAAAAATCTCGGTTGACTAGCTGACACCTGAAGCTTGTATCATAGCTACTGCCTGTCCCATGATACGACGCTCCTCCCTACATCACCCAACCAGTCTCTGAGAGTCCCACTCAAGGTGAAATCCCGTCAGCCCGTACTCTGTTGCACATTAATGGGGAGAAGCTAACCAGCTCGCTTTCCCTTCCTCCAAGGCTCCTATATGAAGAAGAGTTGACGCATCATTGAAGACAAGTATTCAATACACATTGAATACACACCTAACACCCTTATTCTCTGATTTACCGCTCTCCACTGCTATCCCTCTCTCTATAAGGCTGCCCCGAGCTCTCTCCTGGAAGGCCACTCCAGGTACACTTCCCACGAGAAATTCTACCCCCCCTCCTCTTTTTTCAGTACCACACCAAATTCATTTATATTTCGTTAATTCCCAAATTATCCTTGTCCTTTTTCAGTACCCACACCTCCCAACTTCAAGCCTAGTCACAGCCACCTTCGGGTATTATGCTGCCACCATCCACCACCATCTCCAGCCATCATCCTGCCACTAGCAGCAGCAGCTCTGAGCCATCGTATTTTCAAACCTCTTCCCCATGTCACCCAACCTTACACATCCAGCTCAAACTCTCTAATGTATAGAACAATTGAACAAACTCACCCGAGATGTAAAAACTTAAGTTAGAAAGGATTTTAATCATCCATGTAAACCGTAATGACTATATAGGCTCTTTAATCACCAATTCACCATCATAGCCACCTTGTAAGATTTGAAAACCTAAGGTTTTGCTCGTATTTACAGTGTCATATATAGAACAATAGTTTGGATTTCTAGTTCTGAACAACCAACTATTGTTCAGATCTATAATTCCTGGCAATCAATAATCGTCCTGATTTAGGGTTCCAAACAATCATTTGGAATTTTTATTCTGAACAAGTAACCATCGTCCAAATTTACAATTGCGAACAATCGGTAATTGTTCAGATTTACGATCTCGAACACCTTAGATCATCAGAATAAAATAGGCGGAAAAAACCCTTTGGTGGCACTAGTGATTATGATTGGGGGTGGAAGCCATGGTGGCTGGTGTTGTCCAAAGTTGGAGGTGGAGATGGTTGGAGGTGGAGGTGAGACTTGAGAGCAGTTGGTGTTGTTTGGGGATGGGGTTAAGAGAGGAGGGTGGTTATGAGTGGGGTGGGGTGGAGAAGGAGGACGTGTGACTCTGTCATTACCGTATCATCAAAATCATCACGAAATATTCATGGATAAACCGATTGGCATAGAATATCTTTGCGTAATACAAGTTGTCAGTATGAGCCGTATCTAAGTACGGCTCGTCTAATAGCACACCTTGTTTTGCCAAGTATAGCCTAACTCAACCAACTCCATGAATCAATACAAACCACGTATGCAAGTGTTTGAAGTCTTGAATACAAACACAAGAAATTGATAGAGTAGGAAACACTCCAACCATTCATTCCAAAAATGAAGTTATCCTTAAGCCATACAACTATGATTCATAGCATAGTCTCAAAATACATACAAAACTCAAGATACTTGAAAGGAAACCTTCATCTAACCCTAGAAACAAAGTTTAGCCGGCCATGGAAGGAGAAGACTTCTAATCCATGCTCTCTTGAATCTCCTCCTTCTCTTCTCTTTCCTCCTCCTTTCTTCTTTGTTTAACCTTGAAGCAAATCTAAATGAGTTCCAAGGCAAGATATATGCCCTAGGATGGCCCCAAGGGCTTAGATGTTGCTTCAAGCCTAAGTTCGGTCTTCAAGATATCAAAAAGTCAAGGAAAAAGGCTGCTAGGCGGCTAGATCCGTCCGGTTGGATGTTGGAGTATGTCCAGTTGGACTGGATACCTGACCGGACACATGGCTTGTATTTAAAATCCAAGAATGATCTTTTTTGACTTGTCCGGACGGATTTGAAGTGCAACCGGACGGATTTTAGTCTTTTGTGGCCGTTTGCCTCCCGTTTTGCCTCCAAGCCTTGCTCATTCCTTCTAGCTCGCGTCCACATCGTCTAACTCCTCCGTTTTAGCTCCAACTCTGTCACATTTGGCCTTGAACACCTGGAACGCAAATAACGTGTATAAATATCCAAGTAGCATGATCATGGACTTATCAAGTGTAAATTGGAGAGCTTAAATGTGAAGGTGGAGGTTATGGTGGTTGTTGGACAAGGAGAGGTGGGAGGAGTGGCTACTGAGAAAGGGATGGAGAGAATGGTAAATTAACATGTTAGGTGTGGGTATTAAGAAAAAAAGGGGCTGCAAACAGAATTTCCCACTTCCCACCCCGAACGTCCACATAAGCTAATAGGGAGGGGTAACTGTATCTTATTTTGAAAATGTGGGCATGTGCGTTGCATCAGTTAAAAAAAGACAAGGTAGCATGTATGAACGGTTATAGGGTGAACCAAAAACAATCTTTAGAGCTTACCATCTGGCGTGTAGATGGGGTTAACTTTCTGCTATTGTTACCTTTTGCTCTCTCGCAAGTCACAACTCTTGCAACTAATGATAATGCTCAACTAAGCAAATACCAGTCTATGAATCCCAGCATTTTTAACTCATTGATTCCTTAGATTAGATTGGAGAACTAGGCACTTTGTTGGCTTGTGTGGCTAGAAGTATTGCAGAATTTCCTCTACTACAGGCCTAAGTTAACTTTAATTGCTAGGGAAACTATTACCCAAAGATGAAAAAAGATGGGCACTCGCTGCCTTTTTGGTAGGATACATTGCTTAGTATATTGCTGGTGGGTGGGTGAAAAGGAAGGGTAGAAAGGAGGATATGGAGAGTTGAAAGAGTACAGGAATCTTGTAAGGTGAGGGAGGGTCTGGGTGTTGAAGTTTCCAGTTTCCACCTGTGCATTATTTTGGAAACTTGCCGGAATCACAATTTATTTATGAAGCTGTACTTGCTTGTTGTATATATAGGATGAACAGCTAAAACAAAGACATGAGAAGCTATTTTGTAATTATTATGGACTTTTTAAATTTTTTGGTCTGTGGAATTCGAGGTTTTCAGTTGATGTGCATTTGATGATTCTCTATTTCTTTGACCTCGTAATGGTGCATACAATTCCGTGCACAAATGGGATAGGAAATACACATTTGTTTGAGGAAAGGGCTGCACGCCTGCACCCCTTGGAGCTAGAAGTACACCCCTTGGTCGTAGTTAATTTGTATTAGGTGATTCTCTGCCCAAAATGAATGAACCATGCTTAAATCACTCAAGCATTAGAATATGGATTTCGAGGTAATCCTAGACTTACACACTAAGGCTCAATTTGGATGACATTAATCTTGAGGGGAATGAGAATGTGAGGCCATATTTTCATGTTTTCTACGTTTGGAATTTGACAGGAACATGAATGTGATTCCTAATGACATATTCAACTAGGATTCCCATTCCCAAATTAAGTAGGAATATGATCCCTCCCACCCTCATGGGAATCCTAGATTCTTGGCTCAATCCATACGAAAAGGAAATGTTTTGACTTTAAAAAATTCCCAAAACAAATGATTCCTGGAGAAGATTACGTATTCAATCCAAATGTCGGAATAGAATTACTCCGGGTATTGAATTACTAGGAATTTGATTCTTGGTAATCAAATTCTTCCCACTAACAATTACGGGCATTCAAACTTGAGCCTACAATGATTTCTAGTCGCAAGTGATGATACTAACAAAATATAAGCACTCTACGACCTTATTTTATTAGTAGTATTCAATCTCTCTACAACTTTCATGACTTGATTCAGATTCTTTCCATGTGCTCACCATCTTCCTTATTTTACTCTTCTTATCTTGTCAATGTATTTGCGGTAAAGCAGAGACAGAGCGCCTACAATTTGATTTCTTTTATGCCAGTATCATCATTGGTTACCATTGCCTTTTCTGAATTAACAGGATTGTCAAAGCTAATTGTCAAGTCACTCAACTCTCTAAAGCTAATTGTCAAGTCACTCAACTCTCTTATGCGAGGAAATTTCGTGGAGCAATGACAAGAGATATATGCTTTCAGCAGTGTGTTGTGGGTTCTAGTATCGGAAATCGTTCTCTCCCCAAAAAGTGAAGAGTAAGGTTGCTTACTTATGCAGTTTCTGTTAATATATTAGGTGAGTATGTACTCCTCACTTGTTTAGACTTGTTTGCAATTTATTTAGCTTATCATCTGAATTCACATGTTTAAGCAATACATGAAAGGTAGGGTTTTTGTTCCACTTCTGGTTTTCGGCTTCTTTGTTATTTAGCCTGAAAAACCTTTAGTTTAAATGCTTTCTAAATTCTAAGTACAAAAGAAATTGGTGAAGAAAATTGATAAACTTAGTGGGTAACACACCGCTGGCCGACAAGAATCAACAAGGCCGTCCTCCCCACTTTTGGGGCCGCCCCGGTTATGTAGCCTTTAACTAAAGAAAGCCTGGTACATAATCTACTCCAAAATATTACACTAAATCATGCACATTATTATAAGCTACAACTCATGATTCAGTAACATGGAGGCCTTATTAGCTTAAACATAGTTTAATAGAATGTCAGTGATTGTTTTGCCTTTTTGATTAAAGTTTGACAGTGGTTTTACTTGTAAAGCCAAACCTACACTTTAAAGGGCCTTTAGTTAGCCCTGAATTTGGTGTTTATAACCTCCAAGAGTGGGTAGTTGTTTCCTTTTACTTGATAGTGCTTATTCAAATATTTAACTTCTATGGAGGATTTGTAAAATCAAGTGGCTGATCCTACCAAAATCTCCTACCCTAACAGTAGCTACTAATGGGAACTTAAAACTTATAATCTAGAATCTAGAATTTAAAGCCGCCTTAAAATAATCTCTCCCAAACATATAAGCCTAAACCGATGTGTGGTCCTGTGGTTGGGTACATCTAACATGTAGTGGGGATCGAGTCGTGCAAACTCCCTTCCCATGCCCCTTGGGTTAGAGAATCTCTAACCTCCTTTGTATGTACCCGGAAAAAAATGTAATTGTTGAATGGATTGATGGTTGCTTGAGGCTACAGTTTGCCTTTTGAATGTAGCCTTACGTGCTTTTTTGATGGCTTTTGGTAAAAAACTGTAAAAGGCGAATAACCTACTCTAAAAGTTCAGAGAAGTTACAAATCTAAATCCTGATTGAGAAAATATTAAAACAAAAAAGAAGTCGATTTAGAAGCCGATAAAAATGCATCCATATGAGGCCTTCAACACCTGAAATTCAACTTTTCATATGTTTTGAGCAATTTGTTTTGGCAAAAATACAACGCCATGAATCTTGACTAGTTCTTTTTTTCCAGAAAGGGGAAGTGCCTATAACGCGTATGTTATGTAGGCCTTGCGGGTACGCAGTGTTAGGCGTCTTTGGGCCCCTTTGTTCTATGAGAGCCACTACCACCTCAAGTCCCATGAATTTGACCATTAGATCAAGAATCCATCCCAGATTCTCAAGTGACAAGCGGCTCAGTAAAGCCCCACACTTCACTATATGATCACTGGTATAAAGTATGCACCCACTAGTCGAGTTATAGAGGTAAATTATTCATCCTCTTGATCTGAATTTGATTAGTTTGAGATTTCAAATTTGGAAGTAAATGGAGTGTGCCATAGTAAAAAAGAACACCCCCCCCCCCCCCCCCCCCCTCTCTCTCTCCTTCTTCTTCTTCTTTTTTTCCCCTCTCCCTCTGTTTTGTGTGAGAAATTGAATCACTTTGGCCCTCTCTTTCTTAGATGAAAGACTTAGATTTTTCCAACTTCATTGCTGAACTCCAACTTTAGTGAATCCGAAATTTTCTTGCTGTCACTTTCTTTCTCTTCAAACATATAACAAATCCTACTAACCTTAATTTCGAGTTTTCTACATAAATTTGAATTGAAGGATGTAAAACCAAGATACCTTGCGTTGTTTAGTGTAGTTTGTATCACATATCTACCTCCATCGGCAAAATTAAGGGAAACCTGCTCCCTATTCTCTCTCTCTCTCTCTCCTGTTTTAAGTGGGAGCCTTATGCTGTAGGTATATCTTTATTGTTTTTTAAGCTTTAGTCTATGGAATAGTGATCGAAACCCTACTAATACGTCTCGTTAAGAACCGAAATTGTTAACTTTTAGGTCATGTTAACAAAAAAGGTTGTTGCCTTGTACTTCATATTAACAAGAAAATAATGTAGTCAAATTAAAAGGTGGCCATGCTTGAAATTATGAACAATGACCCTTTACTTCCCCACTAGAAAAAAAAAGGGGTGACTAATTCAACAAACAATATCTTACTTTCAGAAACCTAACCTTCTTTGGCTGAAGCTCCAAAGTAGTTCATACTACACAACAACAAACCAGATTTTGCATTGCCTAATTAAAAGCTTTATATATCTTCTAAAATGCATCATTACAAGGGAAACCAAGTAACCTAATCTTGCCACACTATCATGCTTAAACATCCAAACTAGAGAATTTCCTTGATCGGATGTTTTTAAGGAATTAGGTTCCCCGTAAACGAGTTGAGAAAATGGATCCAATTGTCATCATCTTCATAATCTTCTTCCCCTCTCATTTGACTCCATTGGTTTTGGGAACTGTTTCCGATTTCATCGTTCCTGGCGAATCGCCCCCTGATACGTGGCCTACTGTCTGCCAATGTCTTCCTACATACATACTGATTCAAGAGTGAAAGCTAAAAGTGTCAATGTTATATTCACAGGATTTACAATGAAGTACACAACTAATGAGTAAATATCATATTGGACCCCTTAGATGGGAAAATGGACATATTAAAAGGGAATGGAACCTTGATCTTTTTGTTGAAGTTTCTCTGGTTTCTCTTGCTTCTGTATCTCTCAATCCTCTCTTTTTTCTCCTCTGGATTGTAACGGCAGGCTTTGCTCATACCCTCGATAATACTATGGTTCTCATTTGATAACGGGCTCTCGGATCGATGGTAATGTTGCACCATGTTAATCCTCTGTTTCAAAAGAAATAAACATGACTTACAATAAAGGAACACCCAAAACAAAATTACTATGAAATACGGGTTCGTGTTGAACTGGACTAAAATGAAGGGGTTATATAATCCTGCTAGGTATTGTATATCTTACACTTTTTTAGTTAAACTTTCTAGGATTATTTATCTGGTCGATGTTTAATCCGAGTACAAAAATTAAGGCAAATACCAAATATTTATGTTGTTATCTTGAATATATAATCTAATTCGATGTTCATATTCAGTTAAATTGATTGAAACTGGTTTATTTCCCTTATTTTTTGGATGGAGTAATTAAAAATTTAAAAATGTAGTAATTGAAGTAGAGTCTCGAGTTTAACTAAGTAACTAAAACTGGAATTAGTGGTCGAGAAAGAATGACGAAAAGAAAAAGGACAAAATGTATTGGCCTCCAAAATCGAAGTTTAGTGCCTTGTGTGGGCCCGAGTTAACCAAAAGGTGAGTGAATGAGAACTACTAGTTGACAGGAGAGAGGAAACAAGTGAATGACTTGACGCTACTAGTCAGGGAATCTCACTTGATGTGACCAAACTACAGACTTCGTTTTGTTACACAAGTTACGTACCCACTACCTTTTTTTTATATAACCGGATGTCTGGTCCAGTTTGCGCACATCTCAATTGACTCCCGGACCTTGAAGTTAACGACATAGCGATCCTTTACTGGCATTACGTGCATGAATTGTTACATGGGAATTGTCACATGCATTAGTTGTTATGCTATGAGATTGAACCTCACTCTTGATCAGGTATGACATCCTCTAGAATTGGTAGCTAAGTTAGACAATTCAAAACCACATATATTTAAAGGAGTATGATTGGCTTTAGGACGGTGGATAATGGGTAGAAAATACTGGCACGGTGGATAATGGGTAGAAAATACTGGCATTAGTGAAGTTGTATTGAAATGTACGAAGGTAGATTGATATTAGTGAAATATGTATTGTTATATTTTAGTAGTATATGAGTATTGTGCACTTGCTAACCGGCATATGAAATGGGGCTCACCTGTAAATCACCGGCGCTGAACACCCTCCTAACGTGACTAGTCTCCGAGTCCACGAAATCACCCAGGGATGTCGTTGAGACAAATTGACGAAACCCATTGACACCATCATTCTTCTGGAGCGAGAGACTGCTGATGCTCCTCTGCATCAAGCTCGGACTCGGAACTGAGTAGCTCGTGAGCGAGCTTGGTGACTCGTAGCTACTGCACCCACTGCTGCAGCTGTAACTCAACTCCAACTTCGGCAGGGCCACCGCTCCCATCGGGTCGAACTCGTAGCTCGGAGGGATGAGCAGAGGTGGCGGCAGAGCCGTTGCGTCGAGCAAGGGGAGGTTGCCGATGAGGTCGGCTGAGGTGTAACTGACTAGTGATTGGTGGCTGTGTCCGTACATGGCCTGTGGAGGGTGCTTAGTTTCTTGAGGGGTTTTGGTTGTGTTTTTAAGAGAGAGAGACAATGGTGAGACAACCGGTTGTTAAAATTAGTTGGTACTTAAAGAGTTGCACGAGCTGTCTGACGTGGAGGGTGACGTCATTTTTTCCTGGGGTTCGTTGACTTCCTCCACTAGAAGAGGTTTCTTCTTGGATTTTGATTTTGGCGCTCCAAAAATTACAGTCGGCGCTCCAAAAGTGGAGTGCCAAGATCAATTGTATATAGTGATTGATTTTGGCACTCCACTTTTGGAGCGCCGCCAGTAATTTTTGGAACGCCAAAATCAATCTCCTTTCTTCTTCTTTGATTCTTTTAGCACATATTTTAAGTGCCAAGCTGGGAACCCCGTGGGACTAAAAGGGCTCTTACATGTTGAAGATAGAGAACAGATGAATCTAGCCTGGCCTGATAATGCAAGGTATCGAGCTCGATAATGTGTAGTTGCGTCGCGTCTCGAGACGAACTTGAGCTATAACTCAATTCCAACTCACCTAAAACTGATCTGTAGAGATTCATAGTCACGAGTCTCTCAGCCAAATGAATCTAGCCGGGCCAGACAATGCAGGGTACCGAGCTCGATAATATGTAGTCGTGTTGAGCCTCCATACCAACTTGAGCTATAACTTAGTACCAACTCACCTAAAGCCGATTTGTAGATACCAATAGTCACGAGTCTACGAGACTCAAACCTATCTCGTTCTAGTCATCAAACCACTTGGAGTTAAGCAACTTATTTAAACTTAGGGCCCTTTAATTTGCTCAGCCCATAGTTCTCTCCTCACATGGGCAGAGGATATGTTTTCTAATGAAAAGAGCAGTGGATTAATTAGGAAGTTTCTTTTCTTTACTACTCCCTCCGTCCATTTTTAAGTGTCCTGCTTCGTAACTCCAACTTTTTAAAAAGACATCATCATTATACCTTTTACATCAACTTTTTCCTCCACTTTCCTTACTTATCCATCATCATTACACTTTTACTCACTTACTTTTCAAAATAGAATCTACTTTTAGGGACAAAATAGACAATACACCAACTTTACAAAATGGACACTTAATAAGGGACAGCCCAAAATGGAATACTGGACTATAAATAAGGGACGGAGGGAGTATTTGCTTCTTAATTACAGTAACTTCTAATAATGTCTTTTCAAATTGATCTGAAACAATCAATCGAACTCCATTTGCCCCCCGATTTTTTATTTTTTTAGCGGTGAGAGTTGAATCTGCAAACTTAGGAGAGTAGTCCTTTTATTTGATGTCATGTTCTTACGGATTAGCTGGTTAACATTGTCTTTACAAGTTAATCATTCTATTAACAGACAAAAGCAACGGACTCTTTAACGAGATAATACCTTCTTCGGGAGACAAGCCCTCCAAAAATAATAGTCTCTGAAATGAATTAGTCATTATCACAACTAAGTGGGAAGGCAATGACATTCGGTCAAACAATGAAGCTCTAAATAGAAATTCACTTTTTCAATCGAGCAAAGCAACGAACACAACTCCGGACATTTCGGATATTACTGTGTCTGAAATCGTTCGATGAACATGCGTATGTCTATATGTATCGAACGGTTCAAGACATAATTGTGTCCGGAGCTGTGTTGTAAAATTATGTTGGTGGGCTTTTTATTTTCGATGTGGTCCAATGTATTCAATCTCAATTGAGTGTGTGCAAAAAACTTTGGGACTGAGGAGACATCGATTTAGAACCAACTTGCAAAGGTAGACCCCACCACTTAAATCCGAGAGAGAGAGAGAGAGAGAGAGAGAGAGAGAGAGAGAGAGAGAGAGAGAGAGAGAGAGAGAGAGAGAGAGAGAGAGAGAGAGAGAGAGAGAGAGAGAGAGAGAGAGGTGCATAATTTATTATTATAGTTGGCCATGTGGGGCATATAATCCCAATCATTTGATTTAGGTTAGGGATGATTAAGTTAAGGGTAATCATCATTAGAATGACACAAGGTTGTTCATAAATTCCTGGATTTTGGATAAATGTTGTTAGTGTTAAGACAAGATAACAAATGTATTCCACACTTATACCCATCTCCTAAAATTATACTGATTCATTTCTTGGTCAAGCTAATTCGAGAACAAAGTTTTGCGTACAAGTTACAAAGTTTTCATCCGGTCACTGTTAATAAGGACATGAGCACATTCCAGAAGCAAATGTTTTTTGTAATTATATGTGTTTTGCTTGTGAAGCCTGATTTGGTTTGACTTGTGCTTCGCTGACTGTTCGGGGTTCAACTTTCCGGGTCAAGTTTCAGGGGTTTAGGGGGAGCGTCTCTGAAAGATAGACATGAGTGGTACGGTAGTTGATTATGTAACCCCGAGCTATAAATACTTGTTGTACACAATAGACGATGAGACAATGAGACTCTTGTACTCTCTTCTCTTCATTCAATATTTAGGAAAACCAGTGAGCCGTGAATTTACTCAACTACTTAATTAATTAGTTTGGGAACCATGTTAAAATTTATGCGAATTGCTTTGTTTGTCTTGCGTTCTTTATTTCTTACTTGATTGTTCTTCGTGTTTTGTGTATTTGTTGACTTAAATAATTTTCTCAGTTATATATATGAACCTATAACTTGACATTGAGCCGAACACAAGATTTATTTATTTATTTTTGGTCAAATGGAAATATAACCGAACACAAGATTGACATGCCCAATTGTCGGATTCGTTGTACCTTACATTATTAGAAGTTTATGCTCTTAAGATAAAGGTCAAAAGCATCAAAGTAGAGCTTTATGAGTTATGAACATTTTACAAACTTTAGCCCCGTTTCTCTAAAGTTCTTATTTTTTGCATTACAACATAGATCATTCTCTCACAATACATCACTTTTAATAGTATCGATTGTTTTTACGAAAAAACTATGGGTACATATAAACATGTACATATCGTGCACATATGGATTTTGTGGGGCCCACCTCGGGTCCCACAAAGATGATTCGAACAGCCCATTATTTTTAAAATATTTTTTTACGGAACCCTGTAAAAAATTAGCTCAACCCGATATCAGTAAGGATTTTTTCGAAATTTGTAGGGGCGAAACTACCTAACTGCTCAGTTTCGCTCCTACAAATTCACGAAAAATCCTTATCGATATCGGGTTGAGCTGATTTACAGGGCTCTATAAAAAAATATTTTAAAAATAATGGACGGTTCAAATCATCTCTGTGGGACCCAAGATGGGCCCCACAAATCTCATATGTGCATGATATGTGCATACCATATGTACCCATAGCAAGACTCTTGTTTTTAAGTAGGAGTATTTATTTTCCTTAGCGGAATGGAAGCTACCGTAAACAAGCTGACAGCTTCCAAAGGACCGGTAAAAAGAATTGATCCGTTTAGTTCAGTTCTTTCGTTTCTAAGAACAAGACCTTAGAAAAGAAGGAAAAAGAAGCTAAAAAATCCTAAACAAGTACCGATTATTCTCAGTTCAATTGCTAAACGAGGGAACTGTTCACTTATTGAAAGAACGAGTTCTAATTGGTCACAAGAACGAGTAGTTGATAATTGTTGACCATATATGTACTCACAGGTAGTTGTGTGATGTGACGGGATGATACTCTCTCGTAGGGGTGACAGGGTACTATATCTGCCCTTCCATTTTAAGCGCAAAAAAGAAGAAGTAAAACCTATGCCTGCACTTTGGTGTTGTAGATCTTGTCATTAGTCATTTTCCATTTGGGTTGAATTGTATATGAACAGAATTGTTGTGAACTTGTTGTGATCGTGAGTGTGCATAATAGTGATTAAACTATAAACTCAGTAACGTAAGGAATATGTGCTTGACTCAAGTGTCCTACACAATCATGCATTCTTTGAAAGCTCTCCAAAACGCGAGAGCATCAGTGTATAGGCACGAGAGTGGGGACGTCCCTATATAGGCTTTATAAATGTACTCCGTAGTAGGAGTAAATTTAGAGTCTTCTATACTCATGTAGTATAAGTCATTACCAACACCTCTATGATCACCTTCGTGTAATATATATATTTTTTTACGAACAAGATTATTTCAGTTATATTAATACGAAAATAAATTACCACCACCAAACAAAATAAAATGAAACAAAATGCCGGAGTCGGATCCATCAGACTGAAGGACCATCACTGAATCTGCTGTAGACACCGCTATCGTCGTCGTCGAACCGCTCTATATATCGACGAAGCTGAACGGATTCAAGAGCCAAAACCCAGATGTAGTTCCCTAGATTTGGCTCATGAGTCCAAAAATGATGGGAGAGAGTGGGAGATCTGTCCCTTTAAGGAAATAGTCTCAATCATCTCACATCTATAGAGGTAGGAGAGGAAAGAAGAGGAAGAGAGTCCGGATCTGAGGGGAATTAAGGGGAGGAAGAAGAAAGGAAGAGAAAAAAAAAAAAGGGGGAGGAAAAGAAGGGGAAGGGGGCGGCGGCTGGAGTGAGGGGTCCCAAACCCCTCACCCAAAACTCTGACCCCCTCTCTCCTCGGTCCACAGAAACAAATAAAATATTAGGTTGATGCCAATAGTTCATCAACTAGAAGTATACATCCAAAAAGAGATGTGTGCGCAATAGAATTCTCCATATAAATATAGATATATGTATATGTATATCTAGAGGCGGACGTAAGGGGCGCCAGAGTGCCCGCACGACTTCAAATATTTTTACTAATTATGCTAGTTTTTCAGGTTAATTTGAAAAAAAACTATGGAATTGGTCCTGCAAATAAGAAAAATTCGTAACACATCTATTTTTGTGTGAAAAAAACTCCCCAAGTACATATCCACAATTTCGTCTCTTATCAACGTAGCGAGTTGCAATATGTACACATGAGATATTTTCCTTAATCATTTTAGAAATACATATAATTTGGGCTCCTGCTAAATACCAATCCTGCGTCCACCATCGGAGAAAGTTTTGGGTGCTGAGCAGGACCCACTTGGCTGCACCTGTCGGAGAACATGGACGGCCCAATCCTGCGTCCACCATCTGGACCGTCCAAAGCATGTTTGGACGGTCGGGATCGTCAAACGAGGTATAACGTGCGTGTACGTACCTGCCTGGCACCCGAAAACTTCTCCCGCCATTGTGTACATCCTCGCGAATCATCTTCATCAATCATCGATCACTTAAAAGGGGGCATCTATGATCTGTCCATCAAGAAAAGAAACCCCACCGAGTAAACAAAAAAAAAATGATGATGACCAAGTAGACTACTCTCTTGCAGTTGCACATTTTTCATGTTGGTGCACAGAGTAACTAAGAGAGTACTGCCTGATGTTTCGTTCGGCAGTTGGTCAATAACTGAGTGTTGGCATAAGTCTGGGCCAATCAAATCACAAACCAAAGCTTTGCTCCAGTTCTTTTGGGCAACTTGCCAAAGCTTTGCTCCAGTTCTTTTGGGCAACTTGAAAGACGCACTCACACCAATCTCTCAATGGCGTAACCGAGTGTCACCACAAATAATAGCATGTCACAGTGCCAATCACCCCACCTTTGATGTACTATGTCCCTAGGGATCGAATTTATGGATCAGGATCCTCTACGAGAAATTTGTCGGTGAGGATCGTGCGAGGGTTTTAACGAGAGGAGATTGGAGCTTGTAATTCTTATTGATTATAGTGGACCACCAAAACTAAATCGCAAAAAACAGGCAACCCACAAAAACCTATCTTACTCTTTGAAAAAAAACGCAAGAATTAAACATCAAGCTAACTAAAAAAATCCGAGCTGGAAGGTGCCGAAGGGGAGAGAGAGAGACAGGTTTGCATCTGACTTCTGGACTCTTCTCTGTGAACATATCCAAGCTCTAATATCAGTAACTGTTTTTGACTCCGACAGCTGAACACTAGCTAAGGCTGCAATGTTGAAATATTCTTCTATTGTGCTCACCTTATTGTTCTTGTTTGTGGTTGATATTGCTTTGATAGGATTGTTGGGTCTTCTGCTTATCGCACAACAACAAGGCACTTGTTTTTTTACCACCAAACGACGTGGTTTAGCAATCAAAAAGCACGAACGGAGGGAAAACGGAAACCCAGCGTTCCCCCTGTTTCTTCTCCATCCCCACTTCATGTCTTCAACACCGTTCTCGGACCAAAAAACCCTTTTGATTCTCCCACTCCAACCTCTCCAAGGATTCATGGTAGCTCAAGCCCCAGTACTTGACGGGTGGGTCTTTCCATACGATAGTCCGGGAGTATCGCCACGTGGTATTCCAGACCACTTTATAACCACACATTTCTGTGGGGTCTATCACTAAATGTATAGACTCCATAGAAACGTGTGGTTGTAAAGTGGTCCGGAGTATCACGTGACGGTACTCCTGAACTATTGTGTAATTACTCTTCTTCTCCCATCGATCTCAGTTCCCATTTAAGCCCTTAGTCACAAACCGATACCCTCCATCCTTTTCAGTCAGCCCAACGTTAGGGTCCGTTTCTTATTTTTGTCAAGGAAGCATCTAATCTAGGTTTTCTTTTCGCATTTGATTTTGTGAAATCCGATTTTGATATTTGTGTGGTTGTTTTTAATTTGGGCTTTGATTTCTTCATTATACGCGCGTGAAAAAGAATTAACAGAGCTTTGGGTATAGGTAATTAAAATTTTGGGCCAGATTTTAATGATTCGGAAGTTCCCAATAAACCGTGTTTCTAATTTAAGAGAATTTAGGGTTTTGGTGGGCTGGTTTGGTGAAAAAGATAATGGAGAAGGGACCGAGGGAGGTGAAAAAGATAACTGGTACTTATCGAATCCAGAAAAAATACTTACCGATATTCGTTAGAGATTTTTTTATAGGACCCATACAATATTATTTCAAAATTTATGGGCATTTTTATGTATTTTTGTGGGATCTAGAATGGGCCCCACAAAAAATGTAGTGGTGTGGTGTAGTGTATGTAGCATCTCTCTGAAAGAAAATGACAAAAAAATTTCTGTTTGTGTTAAAGTCATCTCCGATGGTGATTTTGATGGTAGACAACGATGTTTCGTTTTAATGAAGTAGTGCCTTATTTATTGCCGTTGGATCACTTCATTTATACGGTGGCACTCTCCCATTAAAACTCCCACACAATCCTCACAGACAAATCTCATTCCCTCGACTTTCTTCTCTAGGCTATCTTTCAAGTGTGCATTAAAAGCGTTCAATGGTACGGACTCCAATGATAGAATATTCATTTCCGGTAGTTCAAGGTCGAGATATTGTCGATCAACCAAGTAGCTAGTAAAGCCTTGTGTACAAATTACACTTGGCTTTGTGCCAGTAGTTGTAATTAGTATACTGATAAATACACATGCGAACGCAACCAGGCTAGTTAGCCTTAACGGTCGTGGATTCAATTCCGATAGAGAGGAAGTTGATACCCTTGTTGAGGGTTGGGTTGGAATCAGAGCAAGTGTAGCTTCTTTTTTTTTAGAACACGCAAAGAGTTGGAATCCTTTTAGGATAGGTGAGAAAAGAAAGCAAGGAGGAGAGAGAATATGTTCAAATACTGGGATAAAAAAACTAGTGAGAGAGGTGGTAGGGCTTGAGGCCATTTAATTAGGTGTCTAAATGGGGTCGAAATAATAAAATTGATATAAATTCGATAATGTTCAGGTGAAATTTTTCAAGTTGCTGGGTCAATCAACTAGCCTCATTCGTGTCTACGTAGCTTCGCGCTTGTTGAGAATTCTCATGTGGGTGAGAAAAGAGAAGAAACGCTTGATATTTTCTCACTATTGTTTATCATCACCTTCTAATTAAGAAAATACGACTTGATGGGTTTTTTTTTTTTTTTTTTTTAAAGTTGAAATAAAACGACAAAATTTCGCCACAAATATCTTTATTATCATTGCTGAATATTCTAAAAGGTCGTCGGTACTGTATACCAACTAGTGTTCTACTCTCTGTCGATTTAATATTTGTTGAAGGCCAGATTTTTAATGTACGATTTCCTAGTTCACCATGAATAGAGTCTGTCTTTTTTCCTCAAAGTGGTAATTATAATTTGATGGAATAATAAATAAAGACGAAAGGCAGCCTAGCTAGCATAATAATTCAAGCCTATATATATCCTACTGTGGTTGATATGATTCTATTTTCTTGTGGAGCATGGAAAAAAAACTAACACATGGTGGGGGGGACTCTTGTAGAAGAAAAAGGTAGTACTAAGAAAATATATGCCAATAAAGATCCTGTGACCCCCATTTTCACCATTTAGTCTTGTGGTTTTGTCAAATTGGGGACATACCAATAGTGCCCCCCACTACAATATAGGACTGATTGGGTGACCATGTGGTTAATGTGCTATCAACTTCATAGGCTCCTAGGTATAGTTTTGGAAATGCCAATTTATCAGCCAAAAAAAAATATGATAAATATGCATGAGTAAAAAGTGGTATATATGCAAATCAACCTCAAAAACAAGAGAGGAATAACTAATAATGCTAGGCAAATAAACTTACAAAAAGTTCTAGTTATATCAATCGCGTTGTTTCGGTAATTAATTGAGTGACTCGTATCCATAGTCAAGGTGCCGTTAAATTTGTAGACGATGTTGTGAAATGACAATTTTATGAAAGAAATGTTATTCTTAGTATATGAGTAGTGCAATGCAAACCTAGAACTAGCTAGAAAGGAAAATAGAGCGGAGTACTTGGACTCTTAAGAACGCCAATTGATATCCTGGTCACTGAGTTGCAAAACAAACATACTAAATCACGCAATTTGGCTACATAGTAAGGTCCCGTTTCGCTAAGGTTTTTATTTTTTAAGTACTTATTTTCCGCTTTATGAGACATGTCATTCTCTCACAATATATCACATTTAAGTACGGAGTACTTATTTCCCGATTTACATGATTAGAAAAAGTTCTTAGGGGAAAAAAAAATCAAGGATGTGCACAATGGCATTCTTATGATGATGAAATAAAATGAGTACACAACACACTAAAATATGTATAAAAAAACACAAACACGAAAAAAGGTGAGAAAATGAGAGTTTAGTGCTTAATTTCTAGGAATGGTAAATTTACAAACTACTGTCAAGGCCACGAGATTCCCCTTTTTCTGGACAAGTCAATGGAGATTTCACATGAGAGAGTGGGACAAACCTTCCAAGACAGTCAATGCCAATTGAGCCCTTTCGGTTTCAAAAGCAGAGAGAGATAACGTTTACTTATTTGAATTTCCATTTGGTCTAATAGTGTTGAAATGACTTGAGTGTTGTGTGTCACATTCATCATTATGGTGAAGTGATCTGTATACATATCAAGTATGCCTTTTGATACGACAATTTGTTATACACACTCTACTAATGCTGTGTCGGAACCAGAAATTAATAACTTTTAACTGCTCTTACAGAAATAAAGTCACTAATTTGAACTTACCGTAATAAAACGCCACAAAAATTTATGTGTCAATGCTAATTGTGCTTGCATGTTGTCGTAGCGAATTGAGCTCGAGAGAAACTTCAATGCGCTTTAACCTAAAATGCCAAAGTTTAACAATCTTGCTCCAATTGAAAAATGCTGTTTCTTCAATCCTATTTAAAAGCCATCTTTAAATTGTACTATTTGTGAGTCTGATCTTTTGAAGTGGATCCTACATAAAAGTTACTACTATATCTAATAAGAGGGTTGGCTCAAAAATTGGTGAATATTTTTGCCATATACTAATTTGGTTTTGATTTTGATTTTGTTTTTGGTTACTCATATGGGGCGAAAGTAAATAAAATTGATTCCATTATGTTACCGTTCCGAAGCAATTCCTAACTGAAAGCAAATTTAGATCATTCGTAAGTATACTAGCTAATGAAACGACGTTCCGCTTGGTTGATTAACCTCATGTTGTAGGGTGGGAGACGCCAACAACACTTCCCAATGAGGAGTAGTATCGTGGTTTGATCAGAATCGATCGTTTATTCTGCTGGATTCATCAAGTAAATAACCAATGGAAAAAAAGAAAAGAAAAAGTCAATTAGATGTTGAGAGCCACCTGATTAGCTCATAAACAAAAGCAGGCGAAGCAACGGACTAGAAACACGATATATTAGCACTGCTTCGAGGCGCAAAGAAGTAAATGATGCCGGTGCTCTGAAAGCTACCGCGTCAACTGCTTTCTGATACGTATCGCATAATAATAATAAGCTCGATGTCTGGTTTAAAAATATGAGTTGAGTGCTAAGAAAAATTTACCAAATTTGTCAAATCATGTCCAAAATAATCAAAGCCGGTGATCATCCATTTTCCTTTGGTTATTTGATCCTAGCAAGGTGTCCTAAGAGTATCACCATGCTATAACCAAAATTAAAAGGTTTTTAAAGTTAACAATATTGGTGCAAAATATGACTCACAATGCTACAATTAAACTTAACAACCTCATTGGAAATAATCAAATTTTGGGCTTTGAATAACCAAAACTAGCAACCTTTTGACAATAACCAAATTTAATAGACCCTACATATTCTTAATCAAATACACCAATCATTATACAAAAATATTGATCTCTCTTCCCTTTTCCTCTCTCTCTCTCTCTTTCTTTTTGAATAATATTTTCGAAAAAAAATATCTTACTAACTTTTTTTTCGTTTTTTTTAGAAAACAGTTTTTTTTAAAATAGTTTTTTTTCCAAAAAAAGTTTCAAAAACTATTTTCTACTGTTCACAGTTTTTAGTTTTTTTTTTAGTTTGAAAATATGATGTGATAAATTTTGGTTATCCAATGTTGACTATGTCATTGTAGACATTTACATTGCTAACCTTAACAATCTCTTAAATGAATAATCAAAAGCTGATGTGCCAACTTTTGATTATCAATTTTTGATTATAGCCTTGTGGATACCCTAACAAGCTAGAACACGAAATCTTGTCCCCCTTATAGAAGTTCAACATCAATAGTCATTTTCACAAGAAAGATATATCATAAGGCATTATTTTGGTGCAAACCTATCCCAAGGCATTAATTTGGTGCAAAGTTGAAAAACTAATGATAGAGAAAGATGCGGAAAAAAGCCATTGAAGATAAGGAAAACATCAATCCCCAAGTCGTTTTCATGCTTGTATTTTTCAACTAAAGTTTAAAAAAAGAGCCGACTTAGTTCTTCTAAGAAGTTGGCTTTTGACCAACGAGTTCATTGTACCGTCCTTTCGTTCTGAAATTCGTTCGCCAAGAAAATTGAATTTTTGACGGGCGAGCGAAAAAAAGAAAAAAGTTGGCTTTCTTTTTAGGCGAAACTAAGAACAAGAAGTGACAAGAAAAAAAAAAAAAATGAAGCTGAGGGGGTCAACTGCAGCTTTCAAATATGTACACTACTAGTTGGTTAGGTTCATATCATAGGGCACCAATTTTTCTGGGGGTAAAGATTCGACAAAAATAGTATTGGAATACCGGAAATTTGAGTGATTTATATATGGTGCTATGTATCTCGATGCACCATTAGCGAATGGCCCAATTAAAGCCGGAGGAATGCCACGTATGAACTAGCCACAAATGAGTTGATAACACGGGAGATGTTTTGAATTTGAAATCTTATGAGGGAGCAAACCTCTAAGTTCTAGGCCTCGATCATCGGCCAAAACCTTGGGGTAAAAAAAGAAAAGAAAAAAGAACTATGTATCTCATAGCACTTACATGACAACTAATCTCCTTTTGCAATTAATTAAGCATCATAATAATATCTTAATGGATGGAAATGGAAAAATTAATGGACCGGGCCAACCATGAGTGGGGGCTTTCCTGGAGGGGTATAGATGGGCTAAGGCCTGGCCCTATATTGGGCCTCGACAGCATAATCAAAGCCCAGTTTTAAGACAAACTGGAGTACAATGCTCCCTTCTGCTCGAAACAAATTTAGATATGTTGTGCAGAAAGGGACACCCCGAAACATAAACATGCGCGCGCACACCCGAATACAAAGAGACAATAATTTTCCCGCGGTTTGGCAAATCGATTACTCCACGGGCAGCTGATTTGTATTACGGAGGATTTACAATCACTCACCCCAGTGCATACCCAATTACCCGCTCACCTCAAAAATCACTCAAGAGAATGTCATCTACATCTTGTTGCACTTTCCTCAATCAGACTTATACATATATATGTAGGGGAGAGGAAAGCTTCACCCATCCATGGATGAAAGTGAGGGTTGAGAGTTGATATGTGCGTTAAAAAATACTCGGAGTTTAACGTTTTGTTTTTGTGTTGTAGGTATTTGGAGGCTTTAATATTGAAAAAAAAACGACAACGTGATTTTACTTGGTATTGAAACAAAACCCGTGATGGGTCCAGCTAGCAATTGCATTCAAGCTAAGTCCAATTCTTATCATGAACTAGGTACATTGCGACGTACAAGGCACGTCCGTCCTGCCCGTTGAATTGAACGGTGTTGAGCAGTTTTGAAAGCTAGGCTGCATAAGTTTGATGTAAAGTTTCATATACATAAGTGTGCCGTATTTATGATTACAAAAGGCCCAACAAAAGAAGGCTGCATAAGTTTGTTTGATATACATAAGTAGAGATCTGCTGGTTAGTTTTTTTCTCATGCCAAAATTACAAGTAAATCAATCCATAAAAGTATGAGCTTACTTATTTCCAGTTGTTTTCAACACATGTATGGAAGTAAAAACCAATACACAACTCGAAAACAATCGTCTGCATCAAGCTATAAATTGGACTGGAAGTTGTACATAGCAAAAGGCTTGCTATGACACATAGAACATACAAGTTGTATAAGCACCCAAAACCAAGCTTGCAGGAAAGGATATTCAAAAAATATAAACAACTATCTTGTATAAAAACAAGTAAACTCAATACCTCATCCTCTGCATGCCACAGTTCAAAATTCCGCGCAGCTCCTGCCTCGAAAACAGAGTCTGAATTTTGGGGGTCTGTCGTCATTGTTAACTCCACAGAGCACTTCATGCATTTGAAATAAACACATCGTTAAATTTTGAAATGGAGTTGGCTTATTCGCAGTTAGAGCTGTAAACGAGCCGAATCGAGCCGAATATTAGAATGTTCAGATTCGTTCATTAAGTTTTTTTAGCGAACTCGAGCTCGAGCCGAACTCAATGAAAATTATGAAGAGCCAAACTCGAACCGAGCTTGCCCAGGTTTGGATCGAACTCGAGCTTGTTCACGAGCCTTAACGATCCAATAATATCATATTTTTATGCTCTCATACAGGTCTAAAACTGCAAATAAATTTTTCATTATGTACATAAATATGTTCATATACATATAAAATGATAAAAACATATACATAAGTAAATTTTTAGTAATCGTAAATGTTTAGACTTGTACAAGTTTTAAAATTTTCACTATATAACTATATAAAATCCACAAGATACACATATTTTCCAGGTTCGCGAGCTTAATCAAGCCAAATACTGCTGCGTTCATGTTCGGTTCATTTATGAAACGAGCCTAAAATTGAGGTTCAGGTTCGGTTCATTTAGTAGACGAATTGAACTCGAACGAGCCTTTACCGAGTCGAGCCTCGAACAGTTCACGAACGGCTTAGTTCATTTACAGCCCTATTCGCAGTCCAACGGCTAGTGCACATACTTATCTTACCGCAAAGAGATATGAATAAAAACCATTGATTGTTGAAATCGACAGACTAAATCTCATGCAGTCTGGTGCAAGGAGTACGGGACTACAGAGAAGTCCGGTCCGTCATCTTGAGAATTCTGGTCCTTTATCAATGTATCATAGGACTTTGTCCGATTTAAAATGAGAGAGATGTGAGTGTTTTGGCCAAATTATTTGTTTTGTGACCAATTAAGGGTAAAATGGTCGTAGTACAAATAAGTTAGAATCCGAACTACTTGGGTTAGAAAGTAGGATCAACAAGCTTTCTAACGGTTCAAACCACGCACAAATCGGAGTTCATGAGTGTTCGAGACGAGCACGCGAAATTTGACATATTGTGGCGCACCTACATGCGCCCTAGGCGCACCTCTATGCACCCAGGCGCACATCATTGCGCCCCAGGCGCATCCGTTATTGCTAACAAAATGGCCGAACTTTGCGGTCTTGCCACAGACACACCCAAACTCCGATTTTGACGTGGTTTGAACCATTAGAAAGCTTGTTGAATCTACTTTCTAACCCAACTAGTTTGGAACCTAATAATTTTTTAAATCAAATGATATGACCATTTTACCCTTAGCTGGTCCAAAAACAAATAAATTCGACAAAACACTCACATCTATCTCATTTTAAATCGGATAAAGACCTATGATACATCGATAAAGAGGGTTTTCAAAGCAATAAAAGATGGTGGAAATCAAAAATAAAAATAATAAACTTTATTTTATGTAAAGGGGCAAAAAGCAGGCCACTACTAATATCATCAAACTTTTCACACTTCATCAAAACATACGGAAACTGTTTCATCGTCGAGATTCACCCAAAATGCCTAAGACATGACTTGTACTTTTTGGGAAGTTAAATTTGGGTGTCTAAACCACAAACACTATACCTTGATCATTACGACTTCTGCGCTAACGTCACCACCACCATTCGAAAAATAAATACTTATTTTAATTAGTGGAATAAACCCTAAATAATGCGGGAGTTAGCCGCGGGACAATCCAACATTGCTCAAGGGCTAATTAGGGCTTAACATCGTTAAATTTTGAATTGGAGTTGGCTTATTCGCAGTCCAACGGCTAGTACACATACTTATCTTACCACAAAGACATATGAATAAAAACCATTGATTGTTGAAATCGACGGCCTAAATCTCATGCAGTCCGGTGCAAGGAGTATGGGACTACAGAGAAATCCGGTTGGTCATCTAAAGAATTCTGGTCCTTTTTCGATGTATCATAGGTCTTCGTCCGATTTAAAATGACAGAGATGTGAGTGTTTTGGCGATTTTTTTTGTTTTTTGACCAAGAAAGGGTAAAATGGTCGTAGTACAAATAAGTTAGAATCCGAACTACTTGGGTTATAAAGTAGATTCAAGTAACTTTCTAACGGTTTAAACCACGCACAAATCGGAGTTCGGGAGTGTTCGAGACGAGCCCGCGAAGTTTGACATATTGTGGTGCAAATACATGCGCCCCAGGCGCACCTCTATGCGCCCAGGCGCACATCATTGTGCCCCAGGCGCATCCCTTATAGCTCACAAAACGGTCGAACTTTGCGGTCTTGCCACAAACACTCCCAAACTCCGATTTTGATGTGGTTTGAACCATTAGAAAGTTTGTTGAATCTACTTTCTAACCCAACTAGTTTGGAACCTAATAATTTTTTAAATCAAATGATATGAACATTTTACCCTTAGCTGGTTGAAAAATAAATAATTTCGGCAAACACTCACATCTCTCTCATTTTAAATCAGATATAATCCTATGATACATCGATAAAGAGGGTTTTCAAAGCAATAAAAGATGGTGGAAATTAAAAATAAAAAAACTATATTTTATGTAAATGGGCAAAAAGCAGGCCACTACAATATCATCAGACTTTTCACACTTCTTCAAAGCATACGGAAACTGTTTTTTTTTTTTTGATCCGTACGGAAACTGTTTCATCGTTGAGATTCACCGAAAGTGCCTAAGACATGACTTGTACTTTTTGGGAAGTTAAATTTGGGTGTCTAAACCACAAACACTATCCCTTGATCATTACGACTTCTACGCTAACGTCACCCCCACCATTCGAAAAATAAATACTTATTTTAATTAGTAGAATACACCCAAAATAATGCGGGAGATAGCCGCGGGACAATCCAACATTGCTCAAGGGCTAATTAGGGCTTAACATCGTTAAATTTTGAATTGGAGTTGGCTTATTCGCAGTCCAACGGCTAGTACACGTACTTATCTTACCGCAAAGACATATGAATAAAAACCATTGATTGTAGAAATTGACGGCCTAAATCTCAAGCAGTCCGGTGCAAGGAGTATGGGACTACAGAGAAATCTGGTCAGTTATCTAAAGAATTATCGTCCTTTTTCGATGTATCATAGGTCTTCGTCCGATTTAAAATGACAAAGATGTGAGTGTTTTGGCGATTTTTTTTTTTGTTTTTTGACCCAGAAAGGGTAAAATGGTCGTAGTACAAATAAGTTAGAATCCGAACTACTAGGGTTAGAAAGTAGATTCAAGTAACTTTCTAACGGTTCAAACCACGCACAAATCGGAGTTCGGGAGTGTTCGAGACGAGCCCGCGAAGTTTGACATATTGTGGCGCACATACATGTGCCCCAGGCGCATCCCTTATAGTTCACAAAAAGGCCGAACTTTGCGGTTTTGCGACAAACACTCCCAAACTCCGATTTTGACGTGGTTTGAACCATTAGAAAGTTTGTTGAATCTATTTTCTAACCCAACTAGTTTGGAACCTAATAATTTTTTAAATCAAATGATATGACCATTTTACCCTTAGCTGGTCGAAAAATAAATAATTTCGGCAAACACTCACATCTCTGTCATTTTAAATCGGATAAAGTCCTATGATACATCGATAAAGAGGGTTTTCAAAGCAATAAAAGATGGTGGAAATCAAAAACTATATTTTATGTAAATGGCAAAAAGCAGGCCACTACAATATCATCAGACTTTTCACACTTCTTCAAAGCATACGGAAACTGTTTCATCGTTGAGATTCACCCAAAGTGCCTAAGACATGACTTGTACTTTTTGGGAAGTTAAATTTGGGTGTCAAAACCACAAACACTATCCCTTGATCACTACGACTTCTGCGTTAACGTCACCACCACCATTCAAAAAATAAATACTTATTTTAATTAGTGGAACACACCCTTAATAATGCGGGAGTCAGCCGCGGGACAATCCAACATTGCTCAACGGTTAATTGGGGCTTAACATCGTTAAATTTTGAAATGGAGTTGACTTATTTACACTCCAATGGCTAGTGCACATACTTATCTTACCGCAAAGAGATATGAATAAAAACCAATGATTGTTGAAATCGACGGCCTAAATCTCTTGCAGTCCGGTGCAAGAATTACGGGACTACAGAGAAATCCGGTCAGTCATCTAGAGAATTCTGGTCGTTTTTCGATGTATCATAGGTCTTCGTCCGATTAAAAATGACAGAGATGTGAGTGTTAAGGCGAATTTTTTTGTTTTTTGACCAATAAAGGGTAAAATGGTCGTTGTACAAATAAGTTACTTGTGTTAGAAAGTAGATTCAACAAGCATTCTAACGGTTCAAACCACGCACAAATCGAAATTCGGGAGTGTTCGAGACGTGCCCGCGAAGTTTGACGTATTGTGGCACACATACATGCGCCCCAGGCGCACCTTTATGTGCCCAGGCGCATCCTTTATAGCTCACAAAACAGCCGAACTTTGCGGTCTTGCCACAAATACTTCCAAACTTCGATTTTGACGTGGTTTGAACCATTAGAAAGTTTGTTGAATCTACTTTCTAACCCAACTAGCTTGGAACCTAATAATTTTTTACATCAAATGATATGACCATTTTACCCTTAGATGGTCGAAAAATAAATAATTTCGGCAAACACTCAGATCTCTCTCATTTTAAATCGGATAAAGTCATATGATACATCGATAAAAAGGGCTTTCAAAGCAATAAAAGATGGTGGAAATCAAAATTAAAAATAATAAACTATATTTTATGTAAAGGGGCAAAAAGCAGGCCACTACAATATCATCAGACTTTTCACATTTCTTCAAAGCATACAGAAACTGTTTCATCGTTGACATTCACCAAAAGTGCCTAAGACATGACTTGTACTTTTTGAGAAATTAAATTTGGGTGTCAAAACCACGAACACTATCCCTTGATCACTACGATTTCTGCGCTAACGTCACCACCACCATTCGAAAAATGAATACTTATTTTAATTTGTGGAAAACACCCTTAATAATGCGGGAGTCAGCTACGGGACAATCCAACATTGCTCAACGGCTAACTAGGGTTTAAAATCGTTAAATTTTGAAATGGAGTTGGCTTATTCGCACTCCAACGGCTAGTGCACATACTTATATTACCGCAAAGAGATATGAATAAAAACCAATGATTGTTGAAATCGACGGCCTAAATCTCATGCAGTCCAGTGCAAGGAGTACTGGACTACAGAGAAGTCCGGTCCGTCATCTAGAGAATTCTGGTCCTTTTTCGAAGTATCATAGGTCTTTGTCCGATTTAAAATGAGAGAGGTGTGAGTGTTTTGGCGAAATTATTTGTTTTTTGACCAATTAAGGGTAAAATGGTCGTAGTACAAATAAGTTAGAATCTGAACTATTTGGGTTATGAAGTAGGTTCAACAAGCTTTCTAACGGTTCAAACACCGCACAAATTGGAGTTCGGGAGTGTTCGAGACGAGCCCGCGAAGTTTGACATATTGTGACACACCTACATGTGCCCCAGGCGCACATCATTGTGCCCCAGGCACATCCCTTATTAGCTCACAAAACGGCCGAACTTTGCGGTTTTGCCACAGACACTACCAAACTCCGATTTTGGCGTGGTTTGAACCATTAGAAAGTTTGTTGAATCTGCTTTTTTACCCAACTAGTTTAGAACCTAATAATTTTTTACGTCAAATGATATGACCATTTTACCCTTAGCAGGTTGAAATATAAATAATACAATCACCTTTCTCTGTCTCTTTTTAAATCGGATAAAGTCCTATGATACATCGATAAAGAGGGTTTTTAAAACAATAAAAGATGGTGGAAATAAAAAATAAAAAACAATATTTTATGTAAAGGGGCAAAAAGCAGGCCACTACAATATCATCAGACTTTTCACACTTCTTCAAAGCATACCGAAACTGTTTCATCGTTGAGATTCACCGAAAGTGCCTAAGACATGACTTGTACTTTTTGGGAAGTTAAATTTGGGTGTATAAACCACGAACACTATCCCTTGATCATTACGACTTTTGCGCTAACGTCACCACCACCATTCGAAAAATAAATACTTATTTTAATTAGTGGAACACACCCTTAATAATGGGGAGTCAGCCGCGGGAGAATCCAACATTGCTCAACGGCTAATTAGGGCTTAACATCGTTAAATTTTGAAATGGAGTTGGCTTATTTGCACTCCAACGGCTATTGCACATACTTATCTTACCGTATAGAGATATGAATAAAAACCATTGATTGTTGAAATCGACGGACTAAATCTCATGCAGTCCGGTGCAAGGAGTATGGGACTACAGAGAAGTCCGGTCCGTCGTCTAGAGAATTCTGGTCCTTTTTCGATGTATCATAGGTCTTTATCCGATTAAAAATGAGAGAGGTGCGAGTGTTTTGGCGAAATTATTTGTTTTGTGACCAATTAAGGTTAAAATGGTCTTAGTACAAATAAGTTAGAATCCGAACTACTTGGGTTAGATAGTAGATTCAACAAACTATCTAACGGTTCAAACCACGCACAAATCGGAGTTCATGAGTGTTTGAGATGAGCCCGTGAAGTTTGACATATTGTGGCGCACCTACATGCGCCCTATGCGCACCTCTATGCGCCCAGGCGTACATCATTGCGCCCCAGGCGCATCCCTTATTGCTAACAAAACGGCCGAACTTTGCGGTCTTGCCACCGACACACCCAAACTCCGATTTTGACGCGGTTTGAACCATTAGAAAGCTTGTTGAATCTATTTTCGAACCCAACTAGTTTGGAACCTAATAATTTTTTAAATCAAATGATATGACCATTTTACCCTTAGCAGGTCCAAAAACAAATAAATTCGACAAAACAATCCCATCTAACTCATTTTAAATCAGATAAAGACCTATGATACATTGATAAAGAGGATTTTCAAAGTAATAAAAGATGGTGGAAATCAAAAATAAAAATAATAAACTTAATTTTATGTAAAGGGGCAAAAAACAGGCCACTACTAATATTATCAAACTTTTCACACTTCATCAAAGCATACGGAAACTGTTTCATCGTCGAGATTAACGCAAAGTGCCTAAGACATGACTTGTACTTTTTGGGAAGTTAAATTTGGGTGTCTAAGCAACAAACACTATCCCTTGATCATTACAACTTCTGCGCTAACGTCACCACCACCATTCGAAAAATAAATACTTATTTTAATAAGTGGAATACACCCTAAATAATGAGGGAGTTAGCCGCGGGACAATCCAACATTGCTCAAGGGCTAATTAGGGCTTAACATCGCTAAATTTTGAATTGGAGTTGGCTTATTCACAGTCCAACGGCTAGTACACGTACTTATCTTACTGCAAAGACATATGAATAAAAACCATTGATTGTTGAAATCGACTGCCTAAATCTCATGAAGTCCGGTGCAAGGAGTACGGGACTACAGAGAAATCCGGTCAGTCATCTAAAGAATTCTGGTCATTTTTCGATGTATCATAGGTCTTCATCCGATTTAAAATGATAGAGATGTGAGTGTTTTGGCGAATTTATTTGTTTTTTGACCAATAAAGGGTAAAATGGTCGTAGTACAAATAAGTTAGTATCCGAACTACTAGGGTTAGAAAGTAGATTCAAGTAACTTTCTAACGGTTCAAACCACGTACAAATCGGAGTTCGGGAGTGTTCGAGACGAGCCCGCGAAGTTTGACATATTGTGGCGCACATACATGCGCCCCAGGCGCATCTCTTATAGCTCACAAAATGGCCGAACTTTGCGGTTTTGCCGCAGACACTACTAAACTCCGATTTTGGCGTGGTTTGAACCATTAGAAAGCTTGTTAAATCTACTTTCTAACCCAACTAGTTTGGAACCTAATAATTTTTTACAACAAATGATATGACCATTTTACCCTTACCAGGTTGAAAAACAAATAATACAATCACATATCTCTCTCTTTTTAAATCGGATAAAGTCCTATTATACATCGATAAAGAGGGTTTTCAAAACAATAAAAGATGGTGGAAATAAAAAATAAAAATAAAAAGCAGGCCACTACAATATCATCAGACTTTTTCACACTTCTTCAAAGCATACCAAAACTGTTTCATCGTTGAGATTCACCGAAAGTGCCTAAGACATGACTTGTACTTTTTGGGAAGTTAAATTTGGGTCTCTAAACCACGAACACTATCCTTTGATCACTACGATTTCTGCGCTCACGTCACCATCACCATTCAAAAAATAAATACTTATTTTAATTAGTGGAACACACCCTTAATAATGTGGGAGTCAGCCGCGTGACAATCCAACATTGCTCAACGCCTAATTAGGGCTTAACATCGTTAAATTTTGAAATGGAGTTTGCTTATTCGCACTCCAACGGCTAGTGCACATATTTATATTACCGCAAAGAGATATGAATAAAAACCTCTGATTGTTGAAATCGACGGCCTAAATCTCATGCAGTCCGGTGCAAGGAGTACGAGACTGCAGAGAAGTCCGGTCCGTCATCTAGAGAATTCTGGTCATTTTTCGATGTGTCATAGGTCATTGTCCGATTTAAAATGAGAGAGATGTGAGTGTTTTTGCGAAATTATTTATTTTTTACCAATTAAGGGTAAAATGGTCGTAGTACAAATAAGTTAGAATACGAACTATTTGGGTTAGAAAGTAGGATCAACAAGCTTTCTAACGGTTCAAACCAAGCACAAATCGGAGTTCTGGAGTGTTCGAGACGAGCCCGTGAAGTTTGACATATCGTGACGCACGTACATGCGCCACAGGCGCACCTCTATGCGCCGGGGCGCACATCATTGCGCCCCAGGCGCATCCCTTATAGCTCACAAAACGGCCAAACTTTGCGGTTTTGCCACAGACACTCCCAAACTCCGATTTTGACGTGGTTGGAACCATTAAAAAACTTGTTGAATCTACTTTCTAACCCAACTAGTTTGGAACCTAATAATTTTTTACATCAAATGATATGACCATTTTACCCTTAGCAGGTCGAAAAACAAATAATTTCGGCAAAACACTCACATCTCTCTCTCTTTTTAAATCGGATAAATCCTCTGATACATCGATAAAGAGGGTTTTCAACGCAATAAAAGATGGTGGAAATCAAAAATAAAAATAATAAACTATATTTTATGTGAAGGGGCAAAAAGCTGGCCACTACAATATCATCATACTTTTCACACTTCTCTAAAGCATACGGAAACTGTTTCATCGTTGAGATTCACCGAAAGTGCCTAAGACATGACTTTTACTTTTTGGGAAGTTAAATTTGGGTGTCTAAACCACAAACACTATCCCTTGATCACTACGATTTCTGCGCTCACGTCACCATCACCATTACAAAAATAAATACTTATTTTAATTAGTGGAACACACCCTTAATAATGCGGGAGTCAGCCGCGTGACAATCCAACATTGCTCAACGCCTAATTAGGGCTTAACATCGTTAAATTTTGAAATGGAGTTGGCTTATTCGCACTCTAACGGCTAGAGCACATACTTATCTTACCGCAAATAGATATTAATAAAAACCATTGATTGTTGAAATCGACGGCCTAAATCTCATGCAGTCCGGTGCAAGGATTACGAGACTACAGAGAAGTCCGGTCCGTCATCAAGAGAATTCTGGTCTTTTTTTGAAGTGTCATAGGTCATTGTCCGATTTAAAATGAGAGAGATGTGAGTGTTTTTGCGAAATTATTTGTTTTTTTACCAATTAAGGGTAAAATGGTCGTAGTACAAATAAGTTAGAATCCGAACTACTTGGGTTAGAAAGTAGGTTCAACAAGTTTTCTAACGGTTCAAACCACGCACAAATCGGAGTTCGGGAGTGTTCGAGACGAGCCCGCGAAGTTCGACATATTGTGACGCACCTACATGCGCTCCAGGCGCACCTCTATGCGCCCGGGCGCACATTATTGCGCCCCAGGCGCATCCCTTATTGCTCACAAAATGGCCGAATTTTGCGGTTTTGCCACAGACACTCCCAAACTCCGATTTTGACGTGGTTTGAATCATTGGAAAGTTTGTTGAATCTGTTTTCTAACCCAACTAGTTTGGAACCTAATAATTTTTTACATCAAATAATATGACCATTTTACCATTAGCAGGTCGAAAAACAAATAATTTCGGCAAAACACTCACATCTCTCTCTCTTTTTAAATCGGATAAAGTCCTCTGATACATCGATAAAGAGGGTTTTCAAAGCAATAAAAGATGGTGGAAATCAAAAATAAAAATAAAAAACTATATTTTATGTAAAGGGGCAAAAAGCTGGCCACTATAATATCATCAGACTTTTCACACTTCTTCAAAGCATACAGAAACTGTATCATCGTTGAGATTCACCCAAAGTGCCTAAGACATGACTTGTACTTTTAGACAAGTTAAATTTGGGAGTGTAAACCACAAACACTTTCCCTTGATCACTACGACTTCTGCGCTAACGTCACCACCTCCATTCGAAAAATAAATACTTATTTTAATTAGTGGAACACACCCTTAATAATGCGGGAGTCAGCCGCGGGACAATTCAACATTGCTCAAAGGGCTAATTAGGGTTTAACATCGTAAAATATTGAAATGGAGTTGGCTTATTCGCACTCCAACGGCTAGTGCAAATACTTATCTTACCGCAAATAGATATGAATAAAAACCTTTGATTGTTGAAATCGACGGCCTAAATCTCATGCAGTCCGGTGCAAGGAGTACGGGACTACAGAGAAGTCCGGTCCGTCATCTAGAGAATTGTGGTCCTTTTTCAATGTGTCAAAGGTCTTTGTCCGATTTAAAATGAGAGAGATGTGAGTGTTTTGGCGAAATTATTTGTTTTTTGACCAATTAAGGGTAAAATAGTTGTAGTAAAAATAAGTTAGATTCCGAAGTACTTGGGTTATAAAGTAGGTTCAACAAGCTTTCTAACGGTTCAAACCACGCACAAATCGGAGTTCGGGAGTGTTTGAGATGATCCTGCGAAGTTTGACATATTGTGACGAAACTACATGCGCCCCAGGCGCACCTCTATGCGCCCAGCCGCACATCATTGCGCCCCGGCGCATCCCTTATAGCTCACAAAATGGCCGAACTTTGCGGTTTTGCCATAGATACTCCCAAACTCCGATTTTGACTTGGTTTGAACCATTAGAAAATTTGTTGAATCTACTTTCTAACCCAACTAGTTTGGAACCTAATAATTTTGTTACATCAAATGAAATGACCATTTTACCCTTAGCAGGTCGAAAAACAAATAATTTCGGCAAAACAATCACATCTCTCTCTTTTTAAATCGGATAAAGTCCTATGATACATCAATGAAGAGGGTTTTTAAAGCAATAAAAGATGGTGGAAACAAAAAATAAAAAAAATAAATTATATTTTATGTAAAGGGGCAAAAAGCAGGCCATTACAATATCATCAGACTTTTCACACTTCTTCAAAGCATACGGAAACAGTTTCATCGTTGAGATTCACCCAAAGTGCCTAGGACATGACTTGTACTTTTTGGGAAGTTAAATTTGGGTGTCTAAACCTCAAACAATATACCTTGATAACTACGACTTCTGCCCTAACGTCACCACCACCATTCGAAAAATAAATACTTATTTTAATTAGTAGAACACACCCTTAATAATGCGGGATTCAGCCGCGAGACACTCCAACATTGCTCAAGGGCTAATTAGGGTTTAACATCGTTAAATTTTGAAATGGATTTGGCTTATTAGCACTCCAACGGCTAGTGCACATACTTATATTACCGCAAAGAGATATGAATAAAAACCATTGATTGTTGAAATCGATGGCCTAAATCTCATGCAGTCCGGTGCAAGGAGTACGGGACTACAGAAAAGTCCGGTCCGTCATCTAGAAAATTCTGGTCCATTTTCGATGTGTCATAGGTCTTTGTCCGATTTAAAATGAGAGAGATGTGAGTGTTTTTGCAAAATTATTTGTTTTTTGACCAATTAAGGATAAAATGGTCGTAGTACAAATAAGTTAGAATCCGAAGTACTTGGGTTAGAAAGTAGGTTCAACAGGCTTTCTAACGGTTCAAACCACACACAAATCGGAATTCGGGAGTGTTCGAGATGATCCCGCGAAGATTGACATATTGTGACGCACCTACGTGCGCCCCAGGCGCACCTCTATGCGCCCAGGTGCACATCATTGCGCCCCACGCGCATCCCTTATAGCTCACAAAATGGCCGAACTTTGCGGTTTTGCCACAGGCACTCCCAAACTCCGATTTTGACGTGGTTTGAACCATTAGAAAGTTTGTTGAATCTACTTTCTAACCCAACTAGTTTGGAACCTAATAATTTTTTTACATCAAATGATATGGCCATTTTACCCTTAGCAGGTCGAAAAACAAAAAATTTCGGCAAAACAATCACATCTCTCTCTCTCTTTTTAAATCGGATAAAGTCCTACGATACATCAATGCAGAGGGTTTTCAAAGCAACAAAAGATGGTGGAAATCAAAAATAAAAATAAAAAACTATATTTTATGTAAAGGGGCAAAAAGCAGGCCACTACAATATCATCAAACTTTTCACACTTCTTCAAAGCATACGGAAACTGTTTCATCGTTGAGATTCACCCGAAGTGCCTAAGACATGATTTGTACTTTACGAGAAGTTAAATTTGGGTGTCTAAACCACAAACACTATCCCTTGATCACTACGACTTCTGCGCTAAAGTCACCACCGCCATTCGAAAAATAAATACTTATTTTAATTAGTGGAACACACCCTTAATAATGCGGGAGTCAACCGCGAGACAATCCAACATTGCTCAAGGGCTAATTAGGGTTTAACATCGTTAAATTTTGAAATGGAGTTGGCTTATTAGCACTCCAACGGCTAGAGCACATACTTATCTAACCGCAAATAGATATGAATAAAAACAATTGATTGTTGAAATCGACGGCCTAAATCTCATGCAGTCCGGTGCAAGGAGTACGAGACTACAGAGAAGTCCGGTCTGTCATCTAGAGAATTCAGGTCCTTTTTCGATGTGTCATAGGTCTTTGTCGGATTTAAAATGAGAGAGATGTGAGTGTTTTGGCGAAATTATTTATTTTTTGACCAATTAAGGGTAAAATGGTTGTAGTACAAATAAGTTAGAATCCAAAGTACTTGGGTTAGAAAGTAGGTTCAACAAGCTTTCTAACGGTTCAAACCACGCACAAATCGGAGTTCGGGAGTGTTCGAGATGAGCACGAGAAGTTTTTACATATTGTGACGCACCTACATGCGCCCCAGGCGCACCTCTATGCGCTCAGGCGCACATCAATGCGCCCCAGGCGTATCCCTTATTGCTCACAAAATGGCCGAACTTTGCGGTTTTGCCAGAGACACTCCCAAACTCCGATTTTGACGTGGTTTGAACCATTAGAAAGCTTGTTGAATCTACTTTCAAACCCAACTAGTTTGGAACCTAATAATTTTTTACATCAAATGATATGACCATTTTACCCTCAGCAGGTCCAAATACAAATAGGTTCGGCAAAACAATCACATCTCTCTCTCTTTTTAAATCGGATAAAGTCCTACGATACATCGATAAAGAGGGTTTTCAAAGCAATAAAAGATGGTGGAAGTCAAAAATAAAAATAATAAACTATATTTTATGTGAAGGGGCAAAAGGCAGGCCACTATAATATCATCAGACTTTTCACACTTCTTCAAAGCATACGGAAACTGTTTCATCGTTGAGATACACCCAAAGTGCCAAAGACATGACTTGAACTTTTTGGGAAGTTAAATTTGGGTGTCCAAACTACAAACACTATCCCTTGATCACTACGACTTCTGCGCTAACAACCCCACCACCATTCAAAAAATAAATACTTATTCTAATTAGTGGAACACACCCTTAATAATGCGGGAGTCAGCCGCGGGACAATCCAACATTGCTCAAGGGATAATTAGGGTTTAACATAGTTAAATTTTGAAATGGAGTTGGCTTATTAGCACTCCAACGGCTAGTGCATATATTTATCTTACCGCAGATTGATATGAATAAAAACCATTGATTGTTGAAATCGACAGCCTAAATCTCATGCAGTCCAGTGCAAGGAGTACAGGACTACAAAGAAGTCCGGTCCGTCATCTAGAGAATTTTGGTCCATTTTCGATGTTTCATAGGTCTTTGTCCGATTTAAAATGAGAGAGGTGTGAGTGTTTTGGCGAAATTATTTTTTTTTGGACCAATTGAGGGTAAAATGTTCGTTGTCCAAATAAGTTAGAATCCGAAGTACTTGGGTTAGAAAGTAGGTTGAACAAGTTTTCTAACGGTTCAAACCACGCACAAATCGGAGTTCGGGAGGGTTCGAGATGATCCCGCGAAGTTTTTACATATTGTGACGCACGTACATGCGCCCCAGGCGCACCTCTATGCGCCCAGGCGCACAACATTGCTCCCCAGGCGCATCCCTTATAGCTCACAAAACGGCCAAACTTTGCGGTTTTGCCACAGACACTCGCAAACTCCGATTTTGACGTGGTTGGAACCATTAAAAAACTTGTTGAATCTACTTTCTAACCCAACTTGTTTGGAACCTAATAGTTTTTTACATCAAATGAAATGACCATTTTACCCTTAGCAGGTCGAAAAACAAATAATTTCGGAAAAACAATCACATCTCTCTCTCTTTTTAAATCGGATATAATCCTATGATACATCGATACAGAGGGTTTTCAAAGCAATAAAATATAGTGAAAATCAAAAATAAAAATAATAAACTATTTTTATGTAAAGGGGCAAAATGCAGGCCACTATAATATCATCAGACTTTTCACATCTTCAAAGCATACGGAAACGGTTTAATCGTTGAGATTCACCCAGAGTGCCTAAGACATGACTTGTCCTTTTTGGGAAGTTAAATTTGGGTGTCTAAACCACAAACAATATCCCTTGATCACTATGACTTCTGCGCTAACGTCACCACCACCATTCGAAAAATAAATATTTATTTTAATTAGTGGAACACAGCCTTAATAATGCGGGAATCAGCCGCGGGACAATCCAACATTGCTAAACAGATATTTAGGGCGTAACATCGTTAAATTTTGAAATGGAGTTGGCTTATTCGCACTCCAACGACTAGTGCACATACTTATCTAACCGCAAATAGATATGAATAAAAACCAATGATTGTCGAAATTGACGGCCTAAATCTCATGCAGTCCGGTGCAAGGAGTACGGGGCTACAGAGAAGTCCGGTCCGTCATCTAGAGAATTCTGGTCCTTTTTCGATGTGTCATAGGTCTTTGTCCGATTTAAAATAAGAGAGATGTGAGTGTTTTATCGAAATTATTTGTTTTTTGACCAATTAAGTGTAAAATGGTCGTACTACAAATAAGTTAGAATCCGAAGTACTTGGGTTAGAAAATAGGTTCAACAAGCTTTCTAACGGTTCAAACCACGCACAAATCGGAGTTCGGGAGTGTTCGAGACGAGCCTGCGAAGTTTGACATATTGTGATGCACCTACATGCGCCCCAGGCGCACATCATTGCACCCCAGGCGCATCCCTTATTGCTCACAAAACGGCCGAACTTTGAGGTTTTGCCACAGACACTCCCAAACTCCGATTTTGACGTGGTTTGAATAATTAGAAAGATTGTTGAATCTACTTTCTAACCCAACTAGTTTGGAACCTAATAATTTTGTACATTAAATGATATGACCATTTTACCCTTAGTAGGTCGAAAAACAAATAGGTTTGGCAAAACAATCACATCTCTCTCTCTTTTTAAATCGGATAAAGTCCTGGGATATATCTATACAGAGGGTTTTCAAAGCAATAAAAGATGGTGGAAATCAAAAATAAAAATAATAAACAATATTTTATGAAAAGGGGCAAAAAGCAGGCCACTACAATATCATCAGACTTTTCACACTTATTCAAAGCATATGGAAACTGTTTCATCGTTGAGATTCACCCAAAGTGCCTAATGGTTTAATGAGAACTCGTATTTTGGGAATACGAGTTGAATGCGCACATGGGCAACCAAACTCGCCTCTTTGGAATGCGATTTACGTTTGACCTCGAATTACTTCACCGTCTATCAAATTTTCAATACTTTTTTTTAAATTTTAACTGTTGGGTGCTAAAGTAGGCAATGTTTGAAATGTTCGTAATCTTGGGTGAATTAGGATTTGATTACAGTAACGAATGATATACTTTCAGTACAAATTAGTTTAGAAATCAGGATCACGAACATATCCATGGAGCCTTAGGATGACTATAAAGTTTAGCATTCCTTTTTTAGCGAGCTTGTTCTTGTGCTACCAAACCCGTAGAGCAAGAAGCCGTTAGTGGTTACCGACAAATAGAACTCGACCAATAAATAGGGTTATAAAAGTGTTAAAAGATTGTGGATTCTGACTATAAAAATATTTTGGTTATGTTCATAAAAAATGAGTAGAAAGCATACCACTATAGAAATCGTCGGATCCACTAATCCAAAAGCATATTTTAAGTTTTATTCAATGCTGAAATCACTTATTCTTATGTTTTTCTTCATTGCTTAAATGTTCCAAAGAGTTTATATATAGACAATGCATCCACATTGCATGGAAGCGTACGGAAAATCATTTCATCATCGAGATTCGTTCAAAGCAAGGCTTAAACGTTTACAAACAATTTGAACCATAACCACTTCGATTAGAAAGTACATTTAACAAGCTTTTTTAACTGTTCTAACCATGCGCAAATCAGATTTCGGGAATGTCCATAGCATGCGAGCGAAGTTTGGCTTGTTTGGCAATTTTGAGGACGACGCCCGGGGAGCACAAACAAGCGCCTGGAGCGCATGAAATTGCGCCTAAGGCGCATCGAAGCTGTAGAACAAGTCAATCGTTGCGGGATTGCTTCGTACACTCCCGAACTCCGTTTTACAAGTGGTTTGAACCGTTACAAAAGTTGTTGAATTTACTATCTAACCCAACTGGTTTCGATTCAAAATTATTTATACATCAGAAGAAGTGATCATTTCAACAGTATGCTAAGTTTAATCCCAATGGATATCTAAATGAGCTCTCGATTTGATCCCAGTTGCTTTTTCTAGTGTCTGGTCCTAATAATTATATGCTGAGTTGATTTTCAATGTTCAATGCTCTGAGTCTTTTGACATAGTTAAAAAGAGCCTCATTTTAACTTGTTTTCATGTCATGGGGCTTCCAGTTGTTCGATAAGCACATCTTGCATCGTTTTGGCCCCCGGGCAAGAAGGAGAAATAGGCGATGCACCATCCTTGCTGCTACGTACGTTGACCTATCTGTCAATAATGTGCCAGAAAATTAACCAGAAGCCGTATTCCATGGTAGGTACAATATACTAAATAACCAATGCAAACAGTGAAGAGACTAAGAAAAGTAGCAATCCCGCAATTGACGTGAGTTTTAGCGGAAACCCCTACGTTAAAAAAGGGAAAACAGTCAGGCAAATGCAAAAATGTGCTGTTATGAATAGTTACGATGCAAAATCCTCTAGTTTACGATAAAAGAAAACACAATTGGACACGATTTATTTGCTACTTTCGTGCCAACGGCAAGAAACCTTCCCCCGTGCAGGGATCTACCACACATGATAAGCTTCGACATCTTCATTCTTCCCCTTATTGAAGGGTTTGATCATCCGAATTGATTCCTGCATTTGAAAATATTTATTAGTGATTCCAAAGTAATTTTCGGCACTATGTTGGTGTACTTGACATGATTAAATAAGCTTGAAGGCATTTCAATGGGACATTTTGGTTTGGGATTTGTAAAATATTTTCTCAACGTAGCAACATATAATTTTAGGTTTCTCTTCGATGTAAGTGGACCAAAGTCTAGCTCTAGTTATCATTTTATGAGCGACAGTAACACGGAATAGCGAAAGCGTTGATTACACAAGGTCATTGAAAGTGCAGGGTAAATTTTTTTGGGGTCCAATGAATATTTTGATCCTGTTACACTGATTCAAAACTGTAATAGTAATTTTAATTCTTTGTGTTGCTTTCTCTCACATGTACCCAATTGAAATAGTCCGACTTTCGCGAGAGTTGGTTATGTCCAAGGAAGCTAGGCTAGTTACAATATGCACCAAGGACAACAAATGCTTATGGCTCTGCACACAACTGATATCTTAGTTTGATTTGAAATGTTTGTTTGAAAAGTTTGAATCATTTACAACAAAGGATCAGGAAGAATGAAAAATGTAAATGAGTTGGAAGAAAAAAGAAAAGGATCAATGTACTAGGATGGAATTAAATATACATTATTTACAAACAAAAGTATTCGGTTATTCGAGAAAAATCAATATACATTTGACAACATCGAATTTCCTTTGAACGCTACGAATGGCTCTTGGCCGCGTTTAATTGCATTTGGCCGCACCGAATTGCTTTTGGACGCTTAGAATTGCCCTTGGCCGCTTAGAATTGCACTTGGGTGTGCAATTAAACGCGGCCAACTGCAAATCCAAGCGGCCAATTACAATTCGACGCGGCCAACTGCAATTCGACGCGGCCAACTGCAATTCCAAGCGGCCAACTGCAATTACATGCGGCCAACTGCAGTTCCACGCGGCCAACTGCAATTCTAAGCGGCCAACTGCAATTCGACGAGTATAAGTGCAATTCGACGCAGCCAAGTGAAATTCCATACGGCCAAGTGCAATTCGAGGCGGACAAGAGTAATTCATAGCAGCCTAGTGCAATTCAATATGGCCATTGCAATTCGATTCAACCAAGAGCAATTTGATCTGCCAAGTGCAATTCGATAAAACAATCTTAGCATGGGGCTTGCAGTTGTTCGATAAGCAATCTGTCAATAATGTGCCAGAAAATTAACCAGAAGCCGGATTCCATGGTAGGTACAATATACTAAATAACCAATGCAAACAGTGAAGAGACTAAGAAAGTAGCAATCCCGCAATTGACGCGAGTTTTAGCGGAAACCCCTACGTTAAAAAAGGGAAAACAGTCAGGCAAATGCAAAAATGTGCTGTTATGAATAGTTATGATGCAAAATCCTCCAGTTTACGATAAAAGAAAACACAATTGGACACGATTTATTTGTTAATTTCGTGCCAACGGCAAGAAATCTTCCCCTGTACAGGGATCTACCACACATGACAAGTTTTCATATCTTCATTCTTCCCCTTATTGAAGGGTTTGATCATCCGAATTGATTCCTGCATTTGAAATATTTATTAGTGATTCCAATGTAATTTTCGGCACAATTTTGGTGTACTTGGCATGATTAAATAAGCTTGACGGCATTTCAATGGGACATTTTGGTTTGGGATTTGCAAAATATTTTCTCAACGTAGAAACATATAATTTTAGGTTTCTCTTCGATATAAGTGGACCAAAGTCTAGCTCTAGTTATCATTTTATGAACGACAGTTACACGGAATAGCGAAAGCGTTGATTACACAAGGTCATTGAAAGTGCAAGGTAAATTTTTTTGGGGTCCAATAAATATCTTGATCCTGTTACACTGATTCAAAACTGTAATAGTAATTTTAATTCTTTGTGCTGCTTTACCTCACATATACCCAATTGAAATAGTACGACTGTCGCGAGAGTTGATTATGTCCAAGGAAGCTAGGCTAGCTACAATATGCACCAAGGACAACAAGTGCTTATGGCTCTGCACACAAGTGATATCTTAGTTTGATTTGAAATCTTTGCTTGAAAAGTTTGAATCATTTACAACAAAGGATCAAGAAGAATGAAAAATGTAATTGAGTATGTAGAAAAAAGAAAAGGATCAATGTACTAAGATGGAATTAAATATACATTGTTTACAAACAAAAGTATTCGGTCATTCGAGAAAAATCAATATACATTTGACAGCATCGAATTTCCCTTGGACGTTACGAATTGCTCTTGGCCACGTTTAATTGCAGTTGGCCGTAACTAATTACGTTTGGACGCTTAGAATAGCACATGGCCGCCTCGAATTGCACCTGGGTGTGCAATTAAACGCGGCCAATTGCAATTCGACGCGGCCAATTGCAATTTGACGCGGCCAACAGCAATTCCAAGCGGCCAACTGCAATTACACGCGGCCAACTGCAGTTCCATGCGGCCAACTGCAAATCTAAGCGGCCTAGGGCAATTCGACGAGTATAAGTGCAATTCGACGCGGCCAAGTGAAATTTTCCATACGGCCAAGTGCAATTCGAGGCGGACAAGAGTAATTCATAGCAGCCTAGTGCGATTCAATATGGCCATTGCAATTCGATTCAACCAAGAGCAATTTGATCGGCCAAGTGCAATTCGATTAAATGATCTTAGCATCCGTTAGGAATACCATTAAGGCTGCCTCCTGTTTAGTTGGATACCTTAGGATTGGAAAGCGTGAAACGGAAGCACACTTCTATTTTAAACAATGGCCACGCGCTTTTACTCTTGGCTGCACAAACATGCGCATGGGGCGCATGAAATTGCGCCTAAGGCGCATCGAAGCTGTAGAACAAGTCAATCGTTGCAGGATTGCTTCGGACACTCCCGAACTCCGTTTTACGAGTTGTTTGAACCGTTACAAAGCTTGTTGAATTTACGATCTAACCCAAGTGGTTTCGATTCAAAATTATTTATACATCAGAAGAAGTGATCATTTCAACAGTATGCTAAGTTTAATCCCAATGGATATCTAAATGAGCTCTCGATTTGATCCCAGTTGCTTTTTCTAGTGTCTGGTCCTAATAATTATATGCTGAGTTGAATTTCAATGTTCAATGCTCTGAGTCTTTTGACATAGTTAAAAAGAGCCTCATTTTAACTTGTTTTCATGTCATGGGGCTTCCAGTTGTTCGATAAGCACATCTTGCATCGTTTTGGCCCCCGGGCAAGAAGGAGAAATAGGCGATGCACCATCCTTGCTGCTACGTACGTTGACCTATCTGTCAATAATATGCCAGAAAATTAACCAGAAGCCGGATTCCATGGTAGGTACAATATACTAAATAACCAATGCAAACAGTGAAGAGACTAAGAAAAGTAGCAATTCTGCAATTGACGCGAGTTTTAGCGGAAACCCCTACGTGAAAAAAGGGAAAACAGTCAGGCAAATGCAAAAACGTGCTGTTATGAATTGTTATGATGCAAAATCCTCCAGTTTACGATAAAAGAAAACACAATTGGACACGATTTATTTGCTACTTTTCATGCCAACGGCAAGAAACCTTCCCTCGTGCAGGGATCTACCACACATGATAAGCTTCGACATCTTCATTCTTCCCCTTATTGAAGGGTTTGATCATCCGAATTGATTCCTGCATTTGAAAATATTTATAAGTGATTCCAATGTAATTTTCGGCACAATGTTGGTGTACTTGACATGATTAAATAAGCTTGACGGCATTTCAATGGGACATTTTGGTTTGGGATTTGTAAAATATTTTCTCAACGTTGCAACATATAATTTTAGGTTTCTCTTCGATGTAAGTGGACCAAAGTCTAGCTCTAGTTATCATTTTATGAGTGGAAGTTACACGGAATAGCGAAAGCGTTGATTACACAAGGTCATTGAAAGTGCAGGGTAAACTTTTTTGGGGTCCAATGAATATCATGATCCTGTTACACAGATTCAAAACTGTAATAGTAATTTTAATTCTTTGTGCTGCTTTCCCTCACATGTACCCAATTGAAATAGTCCGACTGTCGCGAGAGTTGGTTATGTCCAAGGAAGCTAGGCTAGTTACAATATGCACCAAGGACAACAAATGCTTATGGCTCTGCACACAACTGATATCTTAGTTTGATTTGAAATCTTTGCTTGAAAAGTTTGAATCATTTACAACAAAGGATCAGGAAGAATGAAAAATGTAAACGAGTAGGAAGAAAAAAGAAAAGGATCAATGTACTAGGATGGAATTAAATATACATTATTTACAAACAAAAGTATTCGGTTATTCGAGAAAATTCAATATACACTTGACAACATCGAATTTCCCTTGAACGCTACGAATTGCTCTTGGCCGTTTTTAATTGCAGTTGGCCGCAACGAATTGCGTTTGGACGCTTAGAATTGCACTTGGCCGCCTCGAATTGCACCTGGGTGTGCAATTAAACGCGGCCAACTGCAATTCCAAGCGGCCAACTGCAATTCCAAGCGGCCAATTGCAATTCGACGCGGCCAACTGCAATTCGACGCGGCCAACTTCAATTCCAAGCGGCCAACTGCAATTCCACGCGGCCAACTGCAGTTCCATGCGGCCAACTTTAATTCTAAGCGGCCTTGTGTAATTCGACGAGTATAAGTGCAATTCGACGCGGCCAAGTGAAATTTCATACGGCCAAGTGCAATTCGAGGCGGACAAGAGTAATTCATACAGCCTAGTGCGATTCAATTTGGCCATTTCAATTCGATTCAACCAAGAGCAATTTGATCGGCCAAGTGCAATTCGATAAAACGATCTTAGCATCCGTTAGGAATACCATTAAGGCTGCTTCGGCCACGCGCTTTTACTCTTGGCCGCACTCTTTTAGTCTTGGCCGCGGAATTTGACTTATGGCCGCTCAATTTTGCAACGGGGTCGTTTGGATTAATGAGAACTCGTATTTTGGGAATACGAGTTCTATGCGCACATGGGCAACCAAACTCGCCTCTTTGGAATGCGATTTACGTACGACCTCGAATTACTTCACCGTCTATCAAATTTTCAATACTTTTTTTTTTTAATTTTAACGGTTGGGTGCTGAAGTAGGCCATGTTTGAAATGTTCATAATCTTGGGTGAATTAGGATTTGATTACAGTAACGAATGATATACTTCCAGTACAAATTAGTTCAGAAATCAGGATCACGAACATATCCATGGAGCCTTAGGATGTCTATAAAGTTTAACATTCCTTTTTTAGCGAGCTTGTTCTTGTGCTACCAAACCCGTAGAGCAAGAAGCCGTTAGAGGTTACCAACAAATTGAACTCGACCAATAAATAGGGTTTTAAAAGTGTTAAAAGATTGTGGATTCTGACTATAAAAATATTTTGGTTTTGTTTATAAAAAGTGAGTAAAAAGCATACCACTATAGAAATCGTCGGATCCACTAATCCAAAAGCATATTTTAAGTCTCATTCAATGCTGAAATAACTTATTCTTATGTTTTTTTTCATTGCTTAAATGTTCCAAAGAGTTTATATATAGACAATGCATCCACATTGCATGGAAGCGTACGGAAAATCATTTCATCATCGAGATTCGTTCAAAGCAAGGCTTAAACGTTTACAAACAATTTGAACCATAACCACTTCGATTAGAAAGTACATTTAACAAGCTTTTTTAACTGTTCTAACCATGCGCAAATCAGATTTCGGGAATGTCCATAGCATGCGAGCGAAGTTTGGCTTGTTTGGCAATTTTGAGGACGGCGCCCGGGGAGCACAAACATGCGCCTGGGGCGCATCGAAGCTGTAGAACAAGTCAATCGTTGCGGGATTGCTTCGGACACTCCCGAACTCCGTTTTACGAGTTGTTTGAACCGTTACAAAGCTTGTTGAATTTACGATCTAACCCAAGTGGTTTCGATTCAAAATTATTTATACATCAGAAGAAGTGATCATTTCAACAGTATGCTAAGTTTAATCCCAATGGATATCTAAATGAGCTCTCGATTTTATCCCAGTTGCTTTTTCTAGTGTCTGGTCCTAATAATTATATGCTGAGTTGAATTTCAATGTTCAATGCTCTGAGTCTTTTGACATAGTTAAAAAGAGCCTCATTTTAACTTGTTTTTATGTCATGGGGCTTCCAGTTGTTCGATAAGCACATCTCGCATCGTTTTGGCCCCCGGGCAAGAAGGAGAAATAGGCGATGCACCATCCTTGCTGCTATGTACGTTGACCTATCTGTCAATAATGTGCCAGAAAATTAACCAGAAGCCGTATTCCATGGTAGGTACAATATACTAAATAACCAATGCAAACAGTGAAGAGACTAAGAAAAGTAGCAATCCCGCAATTGACGCGAGTTTTAGCGGAAACCCCTACGTGAAAAAAAGGAAAAACAGTCAGGCAAATGCAAAAACGTGCTGTTATGAATTGTTATGATGCAAAATCCTCCAGTTTACGATAAAAGAAAACACAATTGGACACGATTTATTCGCTACTTTTCATGCCAACGGCAAGAAACCTTCCCTCGTGCAGGAATCTACCACACATGATAAGCTTCGACATCTTCATTCTTCCCCTTATTGAAAGGTTTGATCATCCGAATTGATTCCTGCATTTGAAAATATTTATAAGTGATTCCAATGTAATTTTCGGCACAATGTTGGTGTACTTGACATGATTAAATAAGCTTGACGGCATTTCAAATGGACATTTTGGTTTGGGATTTGTAAAATATTTTCTCAACGTAGCAACATATAATTTTAGGTTTCTCTTCGATGTAAGTGGACCAAAGTCTAGCTCTAGTTATCATTTTATGAGCGACAGTTACACGGAATAGCGAAAGCGTTGATTACACAAGGTCATTGAAAGTGCAGGGTAAACTTTTTTGGGGTCCAATGAATATCTTGATCCTGTTACACTGATTCAAAACTGTAATAGTAATTTTAATTCTTTGTGCTTCTTTCCCTCACATGTACCCAATTGAAATAGTCCGACTGTCGCGAGAGTTGGTTATGTCCAAGGAAGCTAGGCTAGTTACAATATGCACCAAGGACAACAAATGCTTATGGCTCTGCACACAACTGATATCTTAGTTTGATTTGAAATCTTTGCTTGAAAAGTTTGAATCATTTACAACAAAGGATAAGGAAGAATGAAAAATGTAAACGAGTAGGAAGAAAAAAGAAAAGGATCAATGTACTAGGATGGAATTAAATATACATTATTTACAAACAAAAGTATTCGGTTATTCGAGAAAATTCAATATACACTTGACAACATCGAATTTCCCTTGAACACTACGAATTGCTATTGGCCGTTTTTAATTGCAGTTGGCCGCAATGAATTGCGTTTGGACGCTTAGAATTGCACTTGGCCGCCTCGAATTGCACTTGGGTGTGCAATTAAACGCGGCCAACTACAATTCCAAGCGGCCAACTGCAATTCCAAGCGGCCAATTGCAATTCGACGCGGCCAACTGCAATTCGACGCGGCCAACTTCAATTCCAAGCGGCCAACTGCAATTCCACGCGGCCAACTGCAGTTCCATGCGGCCAACTTTAATTCTAAGCGGCCTTGTGTAATTTGACGAGTATAAGTGCAATTCGACGCGGCCAAGTGAAATTCCATACGGCCAAGTGCAATTCAAGGCGGACAAGAGTAATTCATACAGCCTAGTGCGATTCAATATGGCCATTGCAATTCGATTCAACCAAGAGCAATTTGATCGGCCAAGTGCAATTTGATAAAACGATCTTAGCATCCGTTAGGAATACCATTAAGGCTGCTTCCTGTTTAGTTGGATACCTTAGGATTGAAAAGCGTGAAACGGAAGCACACTTCTATTTTAAACAATGGCCACGCGCTTTTACTCTTGGCCGCACTCTTTTAGTCTTGGCCGCGTAATTTGACTTATGGCCGCTCAATTTTGCAACGGGGTCGTTTGGATTAATGAGAACTCATATTTTGGGAATACGAGTTCTATGCGCACATGGGCAACCAAACTCGCCTCTTTGGAATGCGATTTACGTACAACCTCGAATTACTTCACCGTCTATCAAATTTTCAATACTTTTTTTTTAATCTTAACGGTTGGGTGCTGAAGTAGGCCATGTTTGAAATGTTCATAATCTTGGGTGAATTAGGATTTGATTACAGTAACGATTGAAATACTTCCAGTACAAATTAGTTCAGAAATCAGGATCACGAACATATCCATGGAGCCTTAGGATGTCTATAAAGTTTAACATTCCTTTTTTAGCGAGCTTGTTCTTGTGCTGCCAAACCAGTAGAGCAAGAAGCCGTTAGAGGTTACCGACAAATTGAACTCGACCAATAAATAGGGTTTTAAAAGTGTTAAAAGATTGTGGATTCTGACTATAAAAATATTTTGGTTTTGTTCATAAAAAATGAGTAGAAAGCATACCACTATAGAAATCGTCGGATCCACTAATCCAAAAGCATATTTTAAGTTTCATTCAATGCTGAAATCACTTATTCTTATGTTTTTCTTCATTGCTTAAATGTTCCAAAGAGTTTATATATAGACAATGCATCCACATTGCATGGAAGCGTACGGAAAATCATTTCATCATCGAGATTCGTTCAAAGCAAGGCTTAAACGTTTACAAACAATTTGAACTAACCACTTCGATTAGAAAGTACATTTAACAAGCTTTTTTAACTGTTCTAACCATGCGCAAATCAGATTTCGGAAGTGTCCATAGCATGCGAGCGAAGTTTGGCTTGTTTGGCACTTTTGAGGACGGCGCCCGGGGAGCACAAACATGCACCTGGGGCGCATGAAATTGCGCCTAAGGCGCATCGAAGCTGTAGAACAAGTCAATCGTTGCGGGATTGCTTCGGACACTCCCGAACTCCGTTTTACGAGTTGTTTGAACCGTTACAAAGTTTGTTGAATTTACAATCTAACCCAAGTGGTTTCGATTCAAAATTATTTATACATCAGAAGAAGTGATCATTTCAACAGTATGCTAAGTTCAATCCCAGTGGATATCTAAATGAGCTCTCGATTTGATCCCAGTTGCTTTTTCTAGTGTCTGGTCCTAATAATTAGCATACGGAAACTGTTTCATCGTTGAGATTCCCCCAAAGTGCCTAAGACATGACTTGTACTTTTTGGGAAGTTTAATTTGGGTGTCTAAACCACAAACACTATCCCTTGATCACTACGACTTCTGCGCTAACGTCACCACCACCATTCTGAAAATAAATACTTTTTTTAATTAGTGGAACACACCGTAAAGAAGGCGGTAGTCAGCTGCTGGACAATCCAACATTGCTCATGGGCTAATTTAACATCGTTAAATTTTGAAATGGAGTTGGAGTCAGCTAGTCAACCAGTTGTGACACATTTATGCATGTCTCATCTAAGCATAGAAGGGCATATAATAATGGAGATGCTCATGGGAAGCATATCATCTTGACTTTCCTCCACTGGTTCTTGAGCATTTGAAATGATAAACCATATTTAGCAATAGAAAACTCAAAATCTTTGAATACCGAGAGATCATGTATCTTTTTTTGGACAAAACCAAAGAGTAGTAGTGATTTCAAGAATAGAGATAGACGTAATGAATCATAAAGGAGGTTCACTGAATGAACTATGTTCTATAATTACTTTCCGAAAAACAAAATATGTCCAAGTTCTGTCCTAAGTTGGGGAAGACCAACTGCACCCAAGGACATGATACGTTTATGCTGGCATGCCAATTTGGTCTTCCACCAGGCACATGTAAGAGAAATTATGCAAAAGTTCAAACACGATACATTTGTCCAAAGTTCTATATTGAGTTAATTACGAATTAGAAATCTCTGCAAAGTCATTACATTGGTTTGACAAAAAGCTTTCTTTCGATCTAAAAAACTTTAGTCTTCTTTCCCTAAACTCTTCTAGTCCATGGCATAAGCAACACATACAGCTCTTCTAGTCCATGGCATAAGCAATATAGTTTTAACTAACACATACACAAAAATCAGAGATGGGAGATCAGTAAACGAATGGAAGAACATATGAATAGAGCACATCTATGTAATTTGTACCAAGTCTATACTCTTGCACATTAATCAAAATTATGTAATCACAAAGCTTATTGGTCCTAAGTTCAAGGCAAATGAAAAACACAATCATCCTCCCAATCCAAATTTTACTTCAACGCAAAAGGTCAAAAAGCTAGAATGATAGAAGAACACCGTGTAAAAGATCTTTGCACTAAAATCGAACATAAATTGATTAATCTTAAAACATATTACCGGTGGGAATTTCACTCTTCTAAATATCTTTTCCAAGAGAGAGCTAGGGAGAGGACACCGCACCTGATCAAGTTAAAACATACCCAAAGCGATGGGGCCACAAACTTAGGGTTTGGATTTTGCGCGCGAGTTGAAGAACCCTATATCGAACAAAACAATAGAAGAGCATAAAAAGAACCCCAAATCAAACAATCGCACTGTAGAATTGAAACTATAAATCAAAGAACTCCGAAGACTAAAACATAATTTAAAATATGTAAAAAAATCAAATAAAACGGAAATAATACTGATATCACCCAACATCAGTCACAGTAGGAAGCGACGCCATCCAGCCAACCACCACCGCAGGACCACCAAGCCGTAAGGAAAGAACCCGGTAAACAAAATAGAAAATTGGGAAGGGGAGACAAACGGAGGAAGTGGCAAGAAGAGAAACAGGGGAGGAACGGAGGAAAAAGAGGAAGAGATAGAAGGTACACAGACAAGCATGATAAGGGGTCGAAAAAAAGGAGGAAGAAAGAGAGAGAGACAAGAGGAACCAGAAAAGTATATTCCATTTTGAAAAGTTAGGGGGTAAAATTGTAATGATACACAGACAAGCATGATAAGGGGTCGAAAAAAAGGAGGAAGAAAGAGAGAGAGACAAGAGGAACCAGAAAAGTATATTCCATTTTGAAAAGTTAGGGGATAAAATTGTAATGATGATATTTTTATAAAGGGTAAGTAGGGAAAGTGGAGGTAAAAATTGATGTGAAAGGTGCAAAAATGATATTTTCTTAATAAGTTGGAGTTACGAAGTAGGACACTTAAAGAATGACGGAAGGAGTAATACATAATTAATTTAGGTACTTCACAAGGGCAAAAGAGTTATTTGACAGTTTTTTACATCATCCACCTTTATTTATACCCTCAATTTATCATCCATCCAACCAAGTACTATTTTATACCCCCTTTGTAATATCTCATCCAAATCAAGTACTATTTAATACCTCCTCCATAAATATCACATCAATGTGGGTCATCTCTTATTAACTAATACTTCCTACTATCTTATCCTCATTATTAACTAATACCCCCAATTCTTTTTCTGCATCCAATCGGACCCTTAATGTAATCATCACCCTCCACAAAAATGTCACAAGACTCCCCAACGAGAACGATATCCAAACTTTGAAAATTCTCATTGGAAGTGATGGATGGTTACCATTTGTGAGATACTAACTAGTAATTTTTCTTTTATAACCAGATGTTCGAGTTAATTTGTGAGCACCTCGACTAATTTCTATGTCTTGAAGTTAACGAAGGGACATAACCCCCAGTAGTCCCAAGTTTGAAATGTTTGGCCTCCGTAGAAATAGAACCAGTAATTTTATGGAAGAGCACTTATTATTCTCTCACAATTACTTGGCCGAACCCCTTGAGGTTTACTATGACTAGTAATTTTACCATTTTCATTAAAGTTTTGCTAAAAGTAAAGCAGAAACACTTGAAAATTTGTCCGGTTATTAACTTGTTGTCCGGTCATTAACTTAAAGGTCTTGAAATTAATTGAGTTTTGCACAAATTGACCCAGACATCCGATAATAAATAAATAAACACTATTCTAACTTGAATTTAGTTACCCGTAGTAACTTATTACAGAGAGAAACACATAACACAACTTGCCCCAAAACCAAATAACAGCAGCCAATTTTCACACACATAGACTCCGTTCCGCTTAACCTTTAGCATTTTTTTTGGAGATTTTGTCCTCATTCAAAAAAAAAAATCGTGTTTCTTAGTTTTGCGCCAAATTTTTGTAGATTATTGATTTATCTTGACGAGACGAATCGAAAAATAAAAAAGTGAGGCTCAAAACTAACAAATTACAACACCAACACCGTAGTACCAAAATACAAACCCACGCAAACCGTTAATATATAGCAATTCCTAATGGGAAATCGCTAACAAAAGATTGCAATTTTCCCTCATAGGGGAACCCTCTAGCCTTAGAATCATCAGCAGACCAAACGAAAATCCCATCCAGTTTCTGCCGACGCTTGAGCATTCTACAAGCCGCAAAAAACCCGTTTTCCGGCGTCATACCGCCGGGATTCCTCGCGGTGGACAAGCTAACCAGCACCTTCCCTCCGTCGTAATTCGCGCTCTGATTCATATAGTAGTCTACGAATTGAGGAACCGTGATCCCCTTTTCGTAAGCGTAAAATTGGAAATTCACGTAGTCTATCAAATACCCGTAACCCTTCCACAGAGCCAAGTAATGCCTCTGGACTTGATCGTCGTCGTACGGCGCGATCGAAGCGAACGAGATCACCCCGTTTCGCTTGAGGGTCGATATCAGCCGCCCGACGCATCGAGCGAACGTCTCGGGATCCGCGTCGAAGTGCTCGTAATCGATGTCGATTCCGTCCAGATGGTACTTGCTGATGATGCTTGAGAGGGAAGCGACCGCGTTGGAAACCCACGAGTCGATCGAGGAAGGGTTGAAGTAGGCGTAGTCATTTCCGACGGTGTCCCCGCCGAGGCTGACGGCCACTTTGACGTTCGGGTTTTTGGTTTTGATGGAGGAGACCTGAGAAGGGGTGAGATTGTCGGAATCCCAAAATATGTTGAAGATTCCGTTGGTCGGAGAGGGGGAAGAGGTGTTTGTGTAGTCGATGGCGAAGGAGAGGATGAAGTGGAATTCGACGGTGGAGTTTATGGGGACGTCGGCGAATGTGACGTTTTTGAACTCTGCTCCTATGTATTCGCGGAAGATGTTTGAATTGGCGGATCGGATTGATGGAATTAGGTAGAAGAAGAAGAGAGTGATGAAGAAAAGCTTATGGGTTGCCATTAGATTAGCTTCAGTAGGAGAGAAGATAGAAGTAGACCAGTAGCAGTAGTTCTTTTGCTTTTTCTGGGGGAAGGAAAATTTTTCAGTGCCGAGCTGGCACCGGCCACGTGGTGCCAAGCATGCATCTTGACCGTCAAAACGTGTTTTGGACGGTCCAGATCTATTTGGGCTTGGGGGCTATTTTGGTAATTTTACACTTAAAAATTACCCCAAACAGATCTGAACCGTCCAAAACACGTTTGGACGGTCGAGATGGTGCTCGGCACAACGTGGCCGGTGCCCACCCGACACTGAAACATTTCTCCCGGGGGAGAGATTATATGTGATAAGGCATCATAGAAAGTCACATAAAATGCTTTAAATTAAAATATATAATAATCAATTAAAAAGTAATACAAATTTTTAAAAGAGATTGTTAGATGAGGACCGAAGGAGACTAAATACTACTATCTCTGTCCCAAATTGGATGTCAATTTTTGATATCCGTGGCAATTTTAATTCCTCGCATCTTTCAATGTGGATCTCAAAAAATATGTAATATGGATCTTGTTTGATAGTTCTCGATTAGTTCTATTATACAAAGTTTTCAAACTCAAGAAAAACATTATAGATTGAAAGATATAAGCGATAAAAAATGACACAAGTTTCAAAAATTGTCATTCTTTTTAGGACGGAGGGAGTATTACCCTCAAAGAAAGACAAAAAGGTCTGAATAGTGAATACGCACGCGGTCAAAAAAAAAAATCCAAAATACGTGATGGTAGAGGGTAACCTTGGTGCGGGGATTTAGTGAGAGAGAGTGTTTGAAGAATGGTGGTAATGGAGAAGGGGAGTGGTATGGGAAATGGCGTGTGGAGGGGTGACACTGTGGTAAGAGCATCTCCAATAGCCTCCTCTCTTCCTTATTCTCGCCTGAGATGAGAGCCAAACCCTCAAAAACTCTCACCCTATAGACTAGCTTAGAGCTCGGTATTTTGATCGGGAGCTATAGTACCACGTCACAAGGGGCGAGGCACTGTTCACTCTGCGCTCTCTCTCTCACACCCAATAAACTACGTATCTCATAGCACTTACATGACAACTAATCTCCTTTTGCAATTAAGCATCATAATAATATCTTAATGGATGGAAATGGAAAAATTAATGGACCATGAGTGGGGGATGGGCTTAGGCCTGGCCCTATATTGGGCCTCAACAACATATTCAAAGCCCAGTTTTAATACAAACTGGAGTACAATGCTCCCTACTACTCGAAACAAATTCAGATACGTTGTACACAAGGGACACCCAGAAACATAAACACGCGCGCGCGCACACCTGAATACAAAGACAATAATTTTCACGCTGTTTGGCAAATCGATTACTCCACGGACAGCTGATTTGTATTACAGAGGATTTACAATCACTCACCCCGTGCATACCCAATTACCCGCTCACCTCAAAAATCACTCAAGAGAATGTCATCTACATCTTGTTGCACTTTCCTCAATCAGACTTATACATATATATGTAGGGGAGAGGAAAGCTTCACCCATCCATGGATGAAAGTGAGGGTTGAGAGTTGATATTGATATGTGCGTAAAAAAATATTCGGAGTTTAACGTTTTGTTTTTGTGCTGTAGGTAATTGGAGGCTTTGATATTGTAAAAAAACGACGACGTGATTTTATTTGGTATCGAAACAAAACCCGTGATGGGTCCAGCTAGCAATTGCATTCAAGCTAAGTCCAATTCTTATCATGAAAAAAGAAATTGGCAGTTTTAGCTTTCAGATTGGGTCATCATGAGATTGGGTTTGATTAGCAATGCAATTGGCTGGAGCCAATAGGACTTGGGCTATAATTGTGGTTTTCTGGAAAGCACATGTTGGGTGGAATTCTAATTAGTACCTTTTTCTCTCTTTTTTTAATTAGCAGTGAGGCAATTTATTTCATAACCAATATTCGAAGGTAACAAATTTCATCACCATAAACAGAAATGAATCAAAATTACCTAATCTAAGACACGAGCTACTGCGAAAAGCACACTAGGCTAACAGATTCAATTGGCACTTTAATAAAATACGTTAGGCGTGTTTTATATAACAAAAAGTGTTGGAAAATGAAAGAATGGTGTACATGATATTTTAAGATGTTTTTTACAGGGTTATGTTTAAGTACAAAAATGCGAATAAAAAAAGGGGACAAACTCTACATTGGTGCCAAAGGGAGGTCATTTCTTAATTCTATTCTCTAATCAAACAAGTGTCATGAAAGTGTGAGACTAAGCATGTTTAATCACTATACTATACGTAGTATTTTCTATATCATTCAGCTAATAGGTAACTGTAACATTGTGGAGCTACCAAGATATTAAATCCCAGTTCAAAAGAATAGATAGTTATTAAATCGTTCCATTCTCAATTTTTTATTTCACAAATTACAACAATTCCTCTATACTGACGAAATAAAATGTTTAATGCAAAAAGTAGCCCTCATTTACCATTACAACAATCTTTAATACAGAATATCCATTTTCAAAGGAATCTAAATCATTGGCTATGTGTATTATACTTTATACAGACAGTTATTCATAATTTTGACTGGAATCTTGTTTCTTTTCTCTATTGGTAGTAAGTATAATTCCGAAGTGTCTAAATCATGGGCTATATGCATTATACTTTCATCGATTTTTTCTTTTTTGATTCTTTTTGTCGAAACGAAAAATATGATGTAGTAAAAATTTAACCAGAATCTTCAAAAAATTTAAAGAAAACAACAAAAAAGAAGAAGAAGCAAATCTCTAATAAATTTGTCAATAAATACCGTTATTACCTTTCAACGTCTTCCACTTTGATTGAATTGAATAATTGATCCGTCTTTGTCGACTCAATGAGTCCCCCAGCCCGAGAGGCGAGAGTGATGTCATCTCCTTTCCTCTTCTGATCACACAATCTAATCACCTATTACTACTAGTAATGTTTCTTTTTATTATTATTATTATTATTATTATTATTATTGGATGTCCAAATCAGTTTGCACGCACCTCGACTAATTCCGAAGCCATGAAGATAACGACCGGGCATAACTCCAATGGCCCCAAAATTTTGAATATTTGACGCCCGTAAGAATGGAACCTGTGATGTGAGGAACACTAATTACTTTCTCACAAGCACTTGACCAAACCCCATGGGATTTACCATTACTAGTAATGTTACCATTTTCATTAAAGTTTTGCTAAAACTAAAGCAGAAATATAGGTGACTAACTTGAAGACCTCAAAATTAATCGAGATCCGCACAAATTATTCCAGACATTTGATTATAAAAAAAATTTAAAAAAACATTATTCTTGAACTTGTATTTAGTTATACCCGGAGTATACTTATTACAGAGAGAAACACACACACAACACAACTTGCACCAAAACCAAAAACGGGAGGCGTAAAACTAACAAATTACAACACCAACTCCGTAGTACCAAAATACAAATCCAGGCAAACCGGGATGGCAATTAATCCTAATGGGAAATCGCTAATAAAGATTGCAATTTCCCCTCATAGGGGAACCCTCTAGCCTTAGAATCATCAGCAGACCAAACGAAAATCCCATTCAGTTTCTGCCGACGCTTGAGCATTCTACAAGCCTTAAAAAACCCGTTTTTTGGCGTCAGACCGCAGGGATTCGTCGCCGTGGACAAGCTAACCAGCACCTTCCCTCCATAATAATTCGCGCTCTGATTCTTATAGTAGTCTACGAATTGAGGAACCGTGATCCCCTTTTCGTAAGCGTAAAATTGAAAATTCACGTAGTCTATCAAATGCCCGTAACGCTTCCACAGAGCCAAGTATTGCCTCTGGACTTGATCGTCGTCGTACGGCGCGATCGAAGCGAACGAGATCACCCCGTTTTTCTTGAGGGTCGATATCAGCCGCCCGACGCATCGAGCGAACGTCTCGGGATCCGCTTTGAAGTGCTCGTAATCGATGTCGATTCCGTCCAGATGGTACCGGTTGATGATGCTAGAGAGGGAAGCGACCGCGTTGGAAACCCACGAGTCGATCGAGGAAGGGCTGAAGTACGCGTAGTTGTTTCTTACGGTGTCCCCGCCGAGGCTGACGGCCACTTTGACGTTTGGGTTTTTGCTTTTGATGGAGGAGACCTGAGAAGGGGTGAGATTGTCGGAATCCCAGAATATGTTGAAAATTCCGTCGGTGGGGGAAGGGGAGGAGTTTGTTGTGTAGTCGATGGCGAATGAGAGGATGAAGTGGAATTCGACGGGGGAGTTTATTGGAACGTCGGTGAATTTGACGTTTTTGAACTCTGCTCCGATGTATTCGCGGAAGAGGTTTGAATTGGCGGATCGGATTGATGGAATTAGGAAGAAGAAGAAGAGAGTGATGAAGAAAAGCTTATGGATTGCCATTAGAGTAGCTTTAGTAGTACTCCGGTAGATAGATAGAAGTAGACTATTAGTAGTAGTAATAGTTCTTTTGTTTTTTTGGGGGAGATTACAGGGGATAAGGCATCATAGAAAGTCACATAAAATGCAACTCCATCCGTCCCACTTTCATTGTTCATTTTCGTTTTTCGTGTCGTTCTTTCAACACTTATATCTTCCGATATGAATCTCAAAAAATATGCAATATGGATCTTGTTTGATAGTTTTCGATTAGATCGATAATACAAAATTTTCAAAATTACGAAAAATATTGTAGATTGGGAGATATAAGCGTTGAAAGAACGACACGAAAAATAAAAATGGACAATGAAAATGGGACAGAGGGAGTACTATATACTATCACCCTCAATGAATGACTAAAAGGTCTGAATAGTGGATACGCACGCGGTCAAAAAAAAAAAAGAGAGAGGGTAGAGGGAAACCTTGGTGCGAGGATTGAGAGAGTGTGTGTGTGTGAAGAAGGGGGAATTATTGTTCAGTGGTAAGGGGCAAATAATGTCCAACTCATGGATTACTTTTTTCCAAATTCATCTAGACATGAAAAGGAGAAAAGAAATTGCCAACACATGGAAAGGGCCTCCTAAAATGAATATTACGCCCTCAAGTTTTTGCGGAATTGTCCATACATGAAACGGAGAAAAAGAAATTCCCCTGGAGTCGGTTTGTAGGTGAATTTGGGTTTGGACCTAAGTTATCCCTTCTATGGACCTAAGTTGCACCTTATATGAGATCATGAGTCGGTTTGTAGTTAAATCTAGGGGTGTACACGGTCCGGATTGATCCGATTTTCTAGAAAATCAATAACTGAACCATTTCAAACAGTTCTAAAAAATTGGGAACCAGAACCTAACCAATATATGCATGGAACCTAACCAAAACTAAACCGCAAGATCGGTCCGATTTTGATTCGGTTCCAATTCTATCCAATAAGCATCCAAACACTTATTCACAAAATGTGAACTCAGAAAATTAAAGAAATAGGAAGATAATCTACTAGAATAGGAAATGAATGAAGAAAATAAAAGCTTTCCTAACAAATGAGATTTCATCTCCAAATAAATTAAGTTTAGCAAGGAAAAAATTAACCTACCAAATTTAAATACATATTTAATTACACACACATATGTATTTCTATATTTATCTTAGTTTTAAACGGTCCGGTTCGGTTCTAACCATGGTTCATTAATTGAAAACCAATAATCGAACCAAAATTAACGGTTCTTATTTTTTTGGAACCATAACCTGACCGTAGAACCGCAGAACCGGACCAAATAGAACAGTTCAGTCCGGGTCGGACCGATTTTAAGGTTCAGGCGATTTTCTTGAACACCCCTAGTTAAATCTGGGTTTGGACTTAAGTTGTCATTTCTATGGACTTAAGTTGCCCCTTCTATGAATCTAAGTTTCTCCTTCTATGGACCCAAGAGATCCAATGGTCCACAAGAGCTTTCTTTTTCTTCTGAAGCAAAAGGCGCCGTTTTACTTCATAAAAATCTAACGTCTCCTTCCTTCTTCCGTTTTCTTCTTTCTCTGTTACGTCTCTTCTTCTGTTTTGTTTCTTTACCAGTTTTCTTCTTACCTCAAACTTGAACATTATCAAACTTAAGGTCCTAGCTTGGATAAATAACTCAATTAACTTAATTTTTTTCTATTAAAAAAAATTATCTTAATTTTTTTTCTTTATTCAAACTTTTTCCGCATTTGTTAGTTTCATGTCAAATGTTTGTGAATTATTGGATTGTCTCGACGAGGGATAAAAAAATGTAAAGAATCACGGTGGAAACTCAAATTTTTAATTAAGATGAAAAAACTAAAAAGATTAGTTGTCCTTTTGATTTATAATTGTCCTTATTCAAAAAAAATCATGTTTCGAACATAATTTTTTACTTGTTCGATTATTCTTGTCGAGATGAATATTTTTTTGGGACTTTTTTTTTTGGTGAACTCAAATATTATATAGCAAACCAACTGGTCCTTGTCAATTTCAACCGTGAACTCAAATATTACATCTGTTGGTAAAAAAAAAATAGAGAAAGAAGAAACAGAAGGAGGAAATGTTGGTAAAAAAAAAAAAAAGAAGAAGAAACGTAACAAAGAAAGAAGGAAACGGAAGAAGGAAACGTTAGATTTTTATGAAGTAAAACGGTGCCTTTTGCTTCAGAAAAAAAGAAAGTTTTGTGGACTATTGGATCTCTTTATTTGTGTGTTGTCAAGCTCAAAACAAAATCCTCACAAGATTCTCACAAAGGATCCGAATCCATAGATTTTGCTCAAATGAAATTCCATTGCACTTTGTGTGAAACGTATTGCCCCTAGTAAAATTTAAAGTGAAGGGTATTTTTTGTTTGAGTAAATTATTTGGATTAACCCAGAAAGAAAAATGGGTTTCTCTTTCTAGAATGGAAAAAAATGGTTCAAAATTTATGTACTCTTTTGGAAAAAATTAGTATTGCTCTTTTAATCACATAATATTGCACCTTCAATTAAATTATATTGCTCTTTAAATCATGTAATATTGCTCCCTCAGTGTGTGTACATTGCTCCCTCAGTGTGTTATACTAATAGAGAGGGGTATTTTTGTCTTCAACACCATGTCTTGAGAATTATTTTTTCCCTTCACATGACTGGGCAATTCCGAAAAAGTGTCCCATGTGTTGGGACTTATTTGCTCTACTTCCCACTGTCCCGCAATTCCCCCTTTGAAGAATGGTGGTTATGGAGAAGGGGAGTGGTATGGGAAATGGCGTGTGGAGGGGTGACAGTGGGGTAGTCTAAGAGCAAGTACATCAGTGGGTAGCTAAGCTACCTTGTGAATAGTTCACAATTCTAATTTATCTATCAACTTTTTCTTTCACAACTACACTAACACTATCTATTTTACCAAACACCTATTAAAATACACATTTTCTCACTCGTTTTCTTTATCCTTTTATTTTTACCATTTTGAATCACAGGCCACTATTGAAATGGAAAAACCCACAATCTCTCGCCCCGCCGCCCCCCCCCCCCCCCTCGAAACCACCAAAAAACCCACAAATTGAACCTAACAATCAAAACCCACAATCAAACCTCAAATTGAAGCCATTCAAAACTCAAACCCACCAAGGACGGAAGTGGAAAGAGAGAAGGTGAAGAACTTCCTAGCAAGAGCAGTACGAGAGAGAGAGAGAAGAGAGAGAAACAATAATATTTTACCTGATAACTTGTGAATAGTGGTTCGGTACATGTAGCGAAGTTTTTTTGTAGAGGTAAAATAGCTTCTTGTTTACCTAATCTGTTGCAGCTTGATTTTCTGTGTTTTGCTTCGTTACTTCACCGAAATCCTCCTTTTACCAATGCTGGTGTTGTTGCTCTAAATGTAGAGGTGAAAACCTTTCGAAGTTCAGGGGTGTTTTTCAAATTAATTAAAAAAAAAAAAAAAAAACTAACTTCGGTTAGGTTAAGGATGGTCCCAATATCTCTTCTTAGCCAATGAGGGAGAGAGTTTTCATTAATCAATCCAGTTCCTAAACTAAACTGTTGACCTATAACAGTAAGTCTACTGGTACAGAGTACAGATTTTCTGTACAGATTTGTTGTGGGGTCCACTATGGGTCCCACACAAATGATCCGAGCAGTTCATTAAATATAAAACAGTTTTTCAAGTGTCCTTGCGAAAAATCAGTTCAATCCAATACTTATATATGCTCGATCCAATCATCTAATTTTTTATTTAGATTCCCGGATAATAAAACATTATATGATTGGATCGAGCATCTATAAGTATCGGATTGAACTGATTTTTCGCAGGGCCCTTGAAAAACTGTTTTACATTTAATGAACGGCTTGGATTATTTGTGTGGGACCCGTAGTGGGCCCCACAACAAATCTATACAGAAAATCTGTATATTGGACCTATAATGACCATCCCAACTTCAAAATGGCACAAAGGCACATCTTTTTCTCCTTTTTTTTTTAAATTAAAAAGGGAGTATTTAATTATCCATCCTCAAAACTCATCCCACGTAAATATCCATCCTACACTTTTTGAACAGTTATGATTTCATCATCATTTTTTCATATTACTAATAGTGTCCTCGGATATTTTATATATATATGTATATATAATGGGAGGAAAAGATAACTCCGGCAATCCCGCCAGTAATTCAATCCAATCCCGTAAATCTCTCCCGAAAATCTAGACCACCACCTCCCCAAAACCGTACAAAATCATTTCATCCTCAGCCATTTTGATCAAAACGGGATGGTCACACCCCCACCAATCGAGACCACTGCCGCTGCAAAACTCATCCGGCCAACCGTCGTCACCGATCAAGCAAATTGTTGCCGACCAGATCACAACGGGATAGCCGCAACCTCCAAGGCGGCGGAACCGACGGCGCTCGCCGTTTCGACAGATGCTTGCCGCTCTTCCTCCATCGCCGCCACCCGGAGTGGCTAGCGTTGACGAATTCATCGCCATTTTTTTTCCCACTTTGTTTGCCGGAAAAGTAAAAAGGAAGCTATTGGTGGGTTTTCAGATCGGGGCTCCTTTCAAATCTTACATATATGATATTGTACTACTGCCCCGGCCCATTTGTTAATTAAGTAGTACTCCCTCCGTTCCATTTTTATTGTTCATTATTATTTTTGTCACTTTTATGTCTATTGCGTATATCTTTCAATCTATAATATTTTTCATGATTTTGACATCTTTGTATTATAGAACAAATTGAAATCTATCAAATAAGATCTATATTGCATATTTTTGGAGATTCATATTGGAAGATATAAGCGATTGAAAACTAACACGAACATCAAAAAAAGACAATGAAAATGGGATGGAGGGAGTAGTATAATCCCCGATCCTTCTTATTTGGTCTTGGTTTGAAACATTCAAATATACTTCATATGGCTTCTTCCTCTTCTTCTTCTAATTTTTTTTTTCCAGCTAAACATGATTAGAGTCCTATTTTTCAGATTGAAAAAACATTTTATATTCATGTTTTTTCATGCTATTTTCCCAGAATGTTACGGGTTTTCAAGTTTCGCCAAGAAATCATGATTTTGGTTTATTGTTTTTCATGATAAATTAACCATGAAAAACATGGTTAGTATTGTGTATGTTCCGAAATATTTCTTCAGATCATTTTGCAAAAAATAAAAACATGGTCAATCCACTATGTTTCAAAAAAGGGCTATTTTCCCGGAATGTTATGGGTTTTCAAGTTCCGCCGAGAAATCATGATTTTGGTTTATTGTTTTCATAACAAATTAACCATGAAAAACATGGTCAGTACGAATATTGTATATGTTCTGAAATGTTTTTAATGATAATTTTGCAAAAAATAAAAATATGGTCAATATTCCACCATGTTCCAAAAGGTTTCATGATAATACGTGATATAAATGAAAAAATAAATACTCCGTATGGTTTTCGAACGTAAATCGGTGAAATTTGGTTATTACGAATCTTTTAAGTTTTGAAATCATCTTTCATAATTATCTCCCGTAATTATTGAGATTGAATCCCACTAAATTAGGAAATGGTTGAATCCTACTAAATTAAAAAATGGTTGAATCCCACTAATTTAGGATATCAATTTAATAAAACATATATGAACTAGTGTTTGCCCGCCGGTAGTGCCGTAGGCACGGGCATTTTTGTAATATATCTTTGTTTTTTTATACCAACGCCAGAAGCCGAGCAGTGGCTAAAAAGAACCGATGGCATTTTTGTAATATATTTGTAAGAGTGTGGGTGTTTTCTTAAGAGAGTTAAAGAGCACACATTAACCCTTAGATCAAATGAATCTCAGCCCTTCTTTCAACTTGTGTTTGTGTGGTCCCTACACCCTTGTATTTTATTAGGTAGATATATTATTAAAAGGGTAAGATAGGCAATATTTCACCATTTGAAAGGATGAAAACATAACTGTTCAAAATAATCGGGATGAATTCTTACGTGGGATAAGGTTTGAGAATGAATATTTAAGTCTCCCTTAAAAAAGAGCATAAAAAAAAGTTTGTAGAAACTAGAAATAGGACCAATAGGGTGCCGAAAAAAAAAACAGAGATCAGTAGAGATTTTGAAAACTTCGATATAATTAACATTCCATTTCAAATATATAGGAGAATTAAGCTCTTCATTACAACCACTTTCTTATAATTAAGTACTCTACTTCCATGCATGTAATTAACATAACATCCCCACTCTCTACTTGAATATCTTTCCCTCTCCCTCTCCCTCTCTCCTTCTAATTACCAGTGGACGATCAACTCCTGCAGGAAAAAAAGAAAAAGAAAACCCCAAAGTCACAGAAACTACAAATTAAGTTCATTATTAACATAAAAAATAGATGACTTTTTCATTACCTCACCAAAACCCAAAGCCAAAGCCATTGGGGATGAAATCTCCCAAACTAGGATTAGTACCGATGTCGAAGGGGTAATGCGGTGGTGTTGGCGGAGGTGACTGGTTCGGTGTCTAGGCTTTGGAGCCGTACATGGAGTGAGAGTGGGACGACGGGCCTCTGGAACTTGGGGGCGGCGAGACGGTGGATCACGCTGACGTCGGCAAAAAGCCAAATACACAACATAGATCGCCCCATAAATAATCACGCCGATGCAAATATGACCAAAGGTACTCATGAACAAGCGATGTAGCATGGACGGTGAGTTCCCCGGCGGTGGCTGAGCAACCAGTACATAACAACAACACTGAGGAATGGGGGGAGGTGGAGAACAAGCGGTCACCGGCATGTCTGGAAACGGTGGCAACAAGGGCCGTACTTTTTTCGTACCCGTGCTTTTTCCGTGCCGTTGTCGTGCTCATGACACGTTTTTCAAAATAACATATCAACCATACCCACCTAAAAGTGAACTCGAAAATTTCCCAAAAAGATAAATAAATGGTTTAGATTCACTTTGATGTGATTCCAGGACATTTGGGGATTAACTTTTCGGGCTACCTAGCATTGCTCGGGTTATTAGTTAATAACCCACATCTCTATAAATATCATCCATACTTCGGCTCCACCATTTCCACCAAGCTGATCATAATGTTGTTCCTCCTTTTACCAGACTTTCCTTCTCTGACTGTTTGTAAAGACCTCAAAAGCTTCATGATCTCGGCACCATTCCCACCACCCACTCTCTTCGCACCACCGGAGGCTCTCGGTTTACCACCGTCGTTGCCATTCATTACTATATCATCGCAATAGCTAACCAAATAGCAACTTAACCGCTAGAGATGCTCTAACTTCTTTTAGTTCTATCATCGTTGTATTTGTCTTGGGTTTGCCATCCCAAGATGCTAGTTTATTGTGTTTTTTTTCATATTCATATGTGGATCCAATTCAAAAAATTAATCCCTTATGTATGTTGAGCGACCTCTTATTCTCTAACACATGATAACTTTTTCATGCTCCAAGGAGTTGATGATAGCAACAGTGGACAACCCATCAAATGCATTAGAGTGGGCACTTGCCGAGATGATAAATCAACCAGAAACACTTGAAAGAGCCACGGAGGAACTAGACAGAGTGGTGGGGGATCATAGACTGGTTCAAGAATCCGATCTCTCACAACTCAACTACGTCAAATCATGCGTGAGAATCATTCCGCCTCCACCCTGTTTTACCTTTCAATGTCCCCCATGCCACGACTGCTGACGCCACCATTTTGGTTATTTCATCCCCAAAGGTAGCCACGTTTTGCTGAGTTGCCCAGGGCTCGGGCGCAACCCTAAAGTTTGGGATGAGCCACTCCGGTTCAGACCAGAGCGCCACCTGAAAGAAGACGGCTCAAAAGTGGTGTTGTCCAACCCCGATTTGAAGATGTTGTCGTTCAGCATTGGGAGGCGTGGATGCCCAACGGTTAATCTAGGGTCCACAATTACAACCATGTTTTTGGCTAGGCTCTTGCAGGGGTTTTCTTGGAGATTGCCACCCACCGTGTCGAAGATTGAGTTGAACGAGTCTGATGGAGACCTATTTCTTGCGGAACCACTCCACGCAAAAGCACAACCACGATTGGCCGAAAAAATTCCCATTCATGCAGAAGAATTTGTGGCTGTCTTGGGCCAGCCACCGTCGGGGGGAGAGAGAGGGAATTGAGAAGACGAGGACTGAAGTCGAACTATGGATGGGTGTTACCTTTTAGAGAGAGAGAACAAAGGGGAAATGGGAACAGAGGAAGGGCTTTACCTATTAGTACTCATCAGTGGACGTGTGGATGAAAGGCCTATGAATTAGGATATACGCTAGTATGTCTATCTAGCAGTGTGTGTTGAGACAATGACATAGATACCAAACCTGTGGTTCTACTATTTTTATGTTGGGTTATGCTCATGATTTATTGGGTCATTTTAATTGATCCAATTAATAAATTGATTAAATGGGTTGAACCCATTCTAACCCAATTAATAAATGGGCTGAGTTGGGTCTATTTTCTAGTGGATGAGTTTGGATTGATTAATGGATTTGAGTTTAATTTGCAACCCCTAATTTTCACCCTCTTTTAGGGAAGGGTGAACAAAATTGCACTCGTTTTGGGGCTGTTGCCTTCGTTATGGTTTTCTTTGATTTTCTTTTTTCTTTCACATCTTTGGGAGGATCTTCTCATGCTATGATTATTAATGCAAAAATACAACGCACCTAAATTACACACTCATTTACACATCTACACACATTACATGTGTGTGGAACCCATATACTTGTGTGTGTGGTGTGTGTGTAAATGGATGTGTAATTTGGGTGTGGTTCTAGACTTTGTTATTAATGTTGTTTATAATGTTAGGAAAGAGTGCATAGACTTTCTATCTATAGATTAGGACACATTTGATAACTCATGTCGCATTTGATCAGTTTAGAGCTATACACATAAGTCTGTGCACGTGGATTTTCTATTTAGGAAAAAGATGATATTGCGTCTAAAGTCAAGATGTGTGTGTGGATTAATGCTTCTAGTGCAGCTTGAATCTAGGTTTGATAATTTAATGGAGTTCTGATGCCTTGTCAAATTTCTATGCAACGAAAATATTGCATTTAGAATTGACTTTAAGGGCAGACTCAGGAAGCAACCGCTTTAAACCTCCAAAATTTGGGCCAATTTTAGGGTCCTCAATTTTAGTGGTCCACATACATAAGCACAAACAAATATATATACAACCACTCATAAAGCCATTCGTGTACGCATACATTTGTACACATGCACTATTTTTACGAAGTGTGATTTAAATTAAATGTGCAATTACAAAAAATAAATGTTAAAATAAAAGTGCTATTCAAAATTTCAGATTGTTACTACAAATTAAGATACCGTAATAATGTTCCATGAACATTGGATAATTTTCCAAATATTTACCCTGACTCAGGATACACCGAGTGGCAAGGGTACTCCCAATCGTAAAGAATCCTTTTGTTGATTAAGAATCAGGATGCTCTCACACAGTGACTACAATAAGATCCACTACCGTTCGTTTGACGTTTTGAATCGTTCTTCTTACAGACTTTGACGCGAAAATAAAACATATAGAAAATCATGTTAGTTGGATATCAATATATGTAGACTCGTTCGATCCATTTCTCCACGCATGGAGAACGATTCGTCCACATTGACGTCGATTCCCTTTCTTCTTCGCGAAAAACTATAACAACATGAAGAATTATAACATGTGAAGATGTTGACAGTAGGAAAAACTACAAGAGTGGCAACGGTAATGAAAAACGGCCTTAAGTGAATGAAAAACGGCCTTAAGTAACTTTAGGTTGGCGCTATGCAGTGAGGTGCACAACACCATCCGAGCCGTCGGATCATGCATTCAACGGCTCAGATCTCATCTCAGCAACCAACGATCAAGAACCGTTCATTGCTGAGATGAGATCCGAACCGTCGGATGCACGATTCGACGGCTCGGAGATGCGCAAAATGGTGCTGCGCACACCATTGCACAACACCATCCCCCAATTCCTTTCAATGAGTCATGAGCGTGATAGTAGTAGTATAAAAAGTGCATCCTCATATAAGCTTTTCTTCATATAATCATATACGATCTCTCCTAATATGATGCTCACATGAAACCCATCATGATCTCATACAACAATCCAAGCCATTTTATTAGTCAGAAAGTCTACTGGTACAGCAATCTGTGCACAGATTGTCCACAGATTTTTTTGTGGGGCCCACTATGGGTCCCACACAAGTGATCCGAGCCGTTCATTATGTTTAAAACATTTTTTCAAGTGCCCCCGCGAAAAATCAGCTCAATCCGACACCTATAAGTGCTTGATCTAATCGTCTAACTTTTCATTCTCTAAAAACCCGAATCAAAAGTTAAATGATTAAATCAAGCACTTATAGGTATCAGATTGAACTGATTTTTCGCGGGGGCACTTGAAAAAATATTTTAAACATAATGAACGGCTCGGATCACTTGTGTGGGACCCGTAGTGGGCCCCACAAAAAAATCTATGCACAATCTATGCACAGATTTCTGTACCAGTAGCAAGGTTCTTTATTAGTACCAATACAATTCATATACTCCCTCCGTCCCTTTTTTAGAGTCCGATATTCCATTTTAGACTGTCCCTTAATTAGTGTCCATTTTGTAAAGTTAGTGAGTAAAAATTGGTGAATTTTTCATTTTGCCCCTAAAAGTAGATTTTATTTTGAAAAGTTAATAAGTAAAAGTGTAATAATGATGGGTAAGTAAGGAAAGTGAAGGAAAAAATTGATGTGAAAGGTATAATGATGATGTCTTTTTAATAAATTGGAATTACGAAACAAGACACTTAAAAAGGGACGGAGAGAGTATAAAAATAAAAATAAAAATAAAAACGCGCAAACTAGTCCGGACTCCTGAGTTGTTAAAGAGTACTAAAAAAATTAAGTTCATCGAAAGTTCATCGAATCTCGGTATCCATTTGAATGGATAATATTTGTTCGACCGTTCATTTTCGTAAAAACAAATATAATTCAACAATACCTGTACCAATGTCTGATTAACGTATTAACCTAATTTTTTGCATGGATGATTCATGCCTCGAGGCTTATAAGAACAACAGGCTTACATTATCAATTGGGACCGTGATAAAAGTTTATGGCTTCGCGGGAGATGATCCTTTCCTTTTGCTTATAACCCAAATCTGTCATCTCTTGGAGCAAAATGATGTTTCTCCGGCCACTGGCACAAGTGCAGGGAAACAGCCAAGTCCGCGGCCATACACCAGAATGACGAGAACCATATACAACGGTAGAACAACTACGCCAATGAGAAGGAACAAAGTTGCCTGTTATTCCAAAAGACAGAATACCAGTACAGATTTATCGACACATTCACAACCGAAGCTCCCTGCTAGAGACAAGCATCCGCCTCTCTCCATAGGATTACATGTAAATAAGGGTGGAGAGAATGCTACATTCAAGTGGTGTTATGCAACATTCTCACGATCATCAAAACTCCTTAGTTACCTTCAACCATTCATTCACTTCTCGTGCAAAATAACCTCCGGTACTGAATTTGTAGAAAAGAGATCCGTACCTGATGTACACTATCAATTGATCAATACCTCATCCCCGAGTTCCGTCTAAAGATGAAGAAAAGATCATTGTCATCCCTGAGGATAAAAATATAAAGCGTCTTTATTGGGAATTAATCACCCCATCCTACAAAAGACAACTAAAAGTCCACTTAAAATTTCAAGAGATGCAACATTCAAGTGCAAGCAAAAAAAAGCTGAAACTACCACCAGATGCTAATCTGATATTTCAACAAAAATAATTTACAGCTCCAACATACAGAATTTACCCCATTTTATCAGTAAACTATACTCGGTTGATCATAGTACCAAATTTGATGTAAAAGAAAAATCTGGGATCTGGAGGTCAAAGCTCGAGATATCTCTGTAAAACACTAAATTGGGCCTCAACAAGGATAATTAAGTGAAAAAATCCGAACCCGAAACGATTTACATGTTTGGTGCTGACCCTTGAATGAATGGAAAACACCTTGCTGGAAATCATCCCCAAGATGTAGGTGGACACCAAGCCTGTAAACATATTACATTCTACTTTGTTAGAAATCCAGTGGATTGGGCACAAAGTATTTATGACAGAAAAATAAAGAGAACCAAGAAAACAGTAACAAAAAAAGTTTGAATTCTCTTAGAGAAACACGAGAAAAAAAAGGGCATCTTCCCAGGCCAATTTTCATAGTTGACATGATAACAAGTGCCACTGGCATTTGATAGGAACTACATATTTCAACTATCAATATACACAAAATTCTAGCTCAACAAATGAGTTTCAGCTTATAAGTCGTACCCAATCTCGTATCATGGAATGGCAGTCCTACTTCATACAAAAGAGGAAAAAGAAAAGGAAAAACTCCATGCATTTAATGCTGAATCTGCCTGGAACAAGGGCTAGGGATTGTGCTTTAGAAGAAATAATATCTAGCATTATTTGTGTGACAATAAATATGTATATTTGACAAGCAAAAAACTTCTTCTTTTGTGGGGTAAGAAGCATAAATTGTGAAAGATAAACGATAATGTGAAAGTATGGTCGATGAAGATGAGAGAGTCGCGTTAAAAAATGATAATGGTTATGATTGCAGGTGATAAAAATGTAGCAAAGAACATACAATGGTTTTGTCAAGAACCTCAAGTTTCTTTCACTTGGGAACATCAGACAATTCATTAGGAAATGAAATCAAAAAAAGCTTTTAGAGCCATATCTCATGACATAAAATAAATCTGGCAAGGCCCAACCACCTTGTTTCTGGTCCAACAAAAGTTATTACAGCAAATGAATTCCGTGCACACCATTATGGCCACTTTACTGAGGATAAAATTAACATGACACGAAAAATCATGTTCAGAAGACATAATTCGGGCTATTTTGAATCACTTGCGTATGCATACTGCAATCACGAACATGTTCACTTCCTGAATAATTAAGTGGTTTACAACAATGTCCAGACTTGTATATTCCAATGAAAAGTCTGTAATGACATAATTAATAGGACCAGAATCAACCAGCAGGCATGCTGGCCACAATACTCAGAACTTGGGATATGTTTTATTCAAAATAGCCCGAATTACTCAAAATCAAAGAAACCTCCTGGAATGCGATGGTCTTTCTGGACGAATGGTACAAGATGCAACAATCTAAGGTACAAAAAAAGGACTCAGGCCTTCCTTTTGTATTCCTTCAATAGAGAGCAAAAAATCACAAATAAACCGCCCAGAAATGTCACAAACCACCAAAATGAAAGCTAACCAAATCTGAACTTAACAGAGCCTCGGACTGTTATAAAAACCAGTAATATAACAAATATATGACAAATGCATTTTTAAAGCTAAAAGCCAGAAGCCCGGATATGTCTCCTTTAGTTCTGTAACTCCTGTTCCAAAACAAATTCTTCACAGGTCATGAAATTACCACATATGGAACTCCACATATTCCAACAATTAATACACGTTCCAAGTACTAAAAAACAGAAGACTACAAGGCAGTCGACAAAAGGCAAGGAAATACTAAAAACTACCTGGAGCCTCACGACAAGCTTGTGCTTAAAAGTTCCGGTGGTTCTATATCAAACATCTCATCATCAAAATCTTCATTGGTGGAATTTTCTTGACAAAGCAATCTGTTCTCTCGCATAGAACTCAACCGAAGAGACTCCCAATCCATTGGACGACCCTGATGCATGGTCCCTTGTTCAGACCCATGGTTAGTTTCGACATAGTCCTCTGTAATATGCTTGCCGTCATAATCTGTTAACTCCATTCTCTTATTCTCATCCCCGCATGATGGCTCAGCATTGAGATCAGAGCTCAACTCAACCCCAGGTTGTTCCCCAGACCCATGATAAGCCACAGTCACAGCTCCCTGCTCAAATGGCTCAGTGGCTTCTTTCTTTGGCCTCTTCCATTTCTTTGTAGATGAAGTCCCATCGTCCTCAAAATCTTCTTCTTCTCTTTCCCGGTGTAAATAAACCCACAATTTCCTTTCCCCGTCAAACTGAACACACGGATCACGTTCGTAATGCAAACGGTCCAAGGCTCCACTAACAACTTGATTGACTTGTGCATCAGAGACTTCTTCCACTATATACTGCGAGTCTCTAAGCAAAGTACAAACATCTGCTCTGGTACCAATACTTCCAGGCAATCTTGCAGCAGCATCTCTCACAAGACAAAGAATGGTTACATGAGGCGGCCGATCTCGTTTCAGCAAAAAATGGTCGCGGGCTTTAGATGTTGGCTTACCACCACACCTTCTCAAGGGAGCAACAATAGATTTTCTACCATCAATAGCTGTGTAAGAGAATGCCCTGTCAGGAATTGAGTACCTGAGAACTTCTTCTTTACGGAAATACCCTCTTACTTCTTCAGAGCTCGGAATGATAGTGGTGAGACTCTTTTGAGCTCTTAGGTCCCTGAACCTTTCTTTCTCGTCCAAATTAAACTGCATCAGCGACGAGGGTGGGCAAGGAAGACTTCCTATTTGTTGAAGGGTCTCTTGCCCACTTTTGAGCCAATTAGCGAATGCGTCAACCAATTTGACAAGCATCTTGTGAGGAAGACCCCAAGATTCAGGAGATGTCACCTCCTCAACGACTTCATGATCTGATGATGAACTATGGGAAGCTGGACCAATCCAGGACCAGCTTTTGGTGGATTTTTCATAGAAGACAAGTGGCTTCCATCCTTTTGCTCCCAAAGGTGCTGATTTGGAAGAAAATATTTTCAGAACTCCTCTGACTAAATCCAGAAGTGGTTCTTGAGTTTCAAGAATAAACGGATCTCCAGGGTTTGATCTCACACGATTGACAATTTCCTGAACAGTAAGAGAAGGGACATTAAGTTGCACAAAATTCTCTGATTTGTTGATTTCCAAGTTCACCTGAGAATGAAGCCCATTTGTCACTTCCTGGTTTCCGTGTTGGTCCTCCCCGACTTTCTCCCCTCCATCATTCTTATCAAGATGCTTGCCAGCATCCAAGGAATCATCTGGAAGCAGAGTTATCATTGCCGTACGTACTGCTGAAAGAAGATGTATAATGGAGAATGAGAAGCCAGTGTGGAATGTAGGTGTAATCAGAATAAATGGCTTTTTCTGTGGTACGGGTTCAATCTCTACTTCTGCTGCTCCCATTTCTGCGATAGGGGTCTCAGAGGTTCCCAACTCAAAAGCACCTGAGCCATCCTCTGATTTCCGTTTTCCCCGTTTCTTAGAAACAGTAGTATCACTGAGCTGCTGCTGAGAGCTAAAGTGCACATGATCATTATCATCTCGCTCATCTTGAGTCACATCTTCCTTCACTTTTCGCTTCTTTTCAAATGCCAATGGGACATCAGATCTTTCGTAACGTTCATCACCATAAGCTTCCATGCCTTTAACTTTCTTCCCCAGTCTACCAGTAACTACTTTATCCCCTGCTAATTGCCGTGCTTCAAGAGAATCCCTCTCATCAACAACATAATCATGCAAGTTATTTGACTGATGGAGAGAATAATCATGCCTAAAATGCCCTTTCTGCCTTCTCTCTGCAGGGAGGGTCCTCAGTGAGGCCATGTGAAATCTTTCGCTGTGTTCTCCTTGCAACTGGCTATCATTCTTCCTCGACTCGTATGTTTGTTTCTGATTGTCATCACCATTAAACTGGCCTGATCCAGAGAAATAGTGATCTTCCAACAATTTAGCGGCAGAATTTTGTAAATTCTCCATATCATGCATCTTACCCTTCTGCTTTGCTTTCAAACGAGGACTTTGTAAGTAACCCATATCAGCCATCTTCTTTGAGGGGTGTGATAATCCATCTATAGGCTGATTCTTCTTATTTTTGTTGAATACTTTAGCCTTTCTAGGCTCTGGACCAGATATCCCATGAGGGTATGCCAGCTTGCTCCTCATCAAAGGATTGTCATCATCATCATCCTCATCTTCTTCATCAGTTTGCCTTGACGAGTCTGATTCTGTTTCCTCAGTGTTGTCATACGTTCTACTGCCCCTCAGTGCAACACCGTCTCGCCTCCCATTCTGCACCGAAATTCCCCTCACCTTCTCTAGAGATGGCTTTGTCCTGTAATCAGGCTTAGCTAACCTCTCATTAACTTTAAGGTCAGAAGACTCTCTCTCCATCTTCCACTTGTTGCTTTTAACATTCCAATCACCATATTTAAAGGAGGGATCAACAGAGAAAGCTTCTCCTTGTGCTTTTTCGTGCCAAAATGGTCGGGGTCCATCAGATAACTCATTCCAACTTCCTTTCAGAGACAAATTCTGATCCCGGCCTTTCCCATAATTCATTGGTTCTTCAAATGGAAATTGCGGAACATTCTCAAGATATTTCACCTTTTTGCCATAATCATAGGAAATTTTGGCATTAGATGGCTTAGCAGTTAATATCTTAATATCAGACAACTTATTCACGGCCCTGTTGCCACCATAAGTTGGTACATCACTCAAACCCATGAAACTGTTAGTGGTATAATCATCGACTCTCAAGCCTTCCTGCTTCTTTCCCACCTTAACGGGTCCCACTTTATCCAGTGAACTAATTCTTGAGAAACTCGGATCTTTCTGAACAGCTACTTCATACATTGCTTCTTCAGCATCATCATTACCTCTCATATGATCTCTCATCCGGGCAGCAGCCCCTAAATCATACCCTGCAGCCTTATTTGGTCGAGAAAGAGCTGCCAACGGTGAACCATAAGGACCCAGTTTCATTTCTGCACCATGGTGAAAAGGAGGAAACCGACCCACTAATTCTTTTGCCGAAGGTGTCTTTGATCCTGCCAATTTCAATGTTCCTTTAGGGTTCTGCTTTCCAAACTTTGCTTGTTCCAAGGGCATTGGCGTCCCCCTAGAAGTAAAATCTGAGGTTGGACTTGTTCCATAAACAGGATGACGACCTGTTTTCGTACCGTACTTCCGGTCCTTTAGCTTTCTACTCCACAAACCTTCCCCTGATTCATCTCTTTCTGAGGAGTCCGATTCCAACTCTTCCATATTTTCATGCATCAAACTATCCTGACTTTTCCTGATGTTTAACACACGAAGTTTCTCTTCAATACTGTATCCCCTACAATTAAGCCAAGCATCCCTTATCTGATAAAGATTGTTGACCACTGAGTCCTGATGCTTCCTCAAAAGGTGGTAGTGTTGGCGCTTCTGAAAAGATTTCAGACCCTGTCGATACAAAGCAACCCTTGGTTCACATAGCCCTCCCTTCAACATACCAAAGAGCTTAGTAATGGGACTCCCAAAGTGCAAATTGGAACCAGTGAAGAGCTCTTTCAAAGTCCTCATAAACATCTCTTGGTCCATATCGGGAAGATATTTCGCGAGGAGAAATCTATCTTCCTCACTCAAACACTCATTCCACACATCCATTGATAAAACATCACCCAAACTCGAGAGATCGTACAACTCAAACGGTATGCTACAAGTCTGATCCCCAACTTGACAAAACTCCTCCCCAACTTCCCCCAATTCCAACAAATCAAAGTCATCGGACCCCGCCCCCGAGTCACAGTCATCAAACTCATCATCGTCATCGTCTGATTCAACACCCGGGCTCGGCCTCTGAAGCTCATCGTCCTCACTCGACATACTCCCCCTACTCCGCGTCAAAAGCTCCGAATCAAGCCTGGAAACCTTAAAGCTGTTCTTTTCAATCGCCATTCAACATAACACCAAAATTACCACAAAGCAGTAACCTTTTCTCTGTTGGAATTTGAATTCCAACCCGTAACAAAGCAACCGAAAGGAAACCCTAGAAAAAGTAATTCGATATTAACGAAACGACCTCTCAATACATAATCAACAATGCCATTTACACGAAGAGTGAAATACAGATATTAAAAAAGGGAACTTTGAAATAATTTAGTGAGTTCGGTGTAAATTAAAATGCCGATAACGAAATATAGAGCTGAAATTAGATCGATACCTTGGAGTGGAGGAATTTGCAACCAAAGGATCGAACTGTGGGGAAGGCGAGAGAAATCCTTTGTGTTGTGGAGAGAGAAAGAGTAGTGTATTTGGTTGTCACGAGCCAATGGAAACCCTAGATGAGGAGAGAGAGAGAGAGAGGGGAGGAGAGAGAGAGAAAGTGTGCAGAGGCGGTTTATGAGCGTGGGATGTAGCAGGGTAATAACGAAGAAGACGAAGGAGATGTGGAGATGCGTGAGCCGTCTGATTTGCTCGGGGTTGTGAAAAGACGATAAAGGACAGAGGAGAGAGAAGGACTGATTCTGCAGAGAGAGAGAGAGAGTTGCTCTCTTGTTGGTCGTGAGAACAGACGGCGAGTCAGGGAACTGAGTCGATACTCGGGAAGACGTTGCAGGGATTAAACGGGTCGGGTGGGTCTCATCGCCTCATACAACCACCAACCCGATAGTATGACTATAGTTATTAGTACTACTCTCTCCGTCCCATATTGAATGCCAATTTTTGATATTCGTATCAATTTCAATTCTTTAAATTTTTTAATATGGATTTCAAAAAATATGCAATATGAATCTTATTTGATAGTTTTCGATTAGTTTTATTATACAAAATTTTCAAACTCATGAAAAACATTATAGATTGAAATATATAAGCAACAAAAAATTATACGAATTTTAAAAACTATCATCCTTTTTGGGACGGATCCTTTTTGGAACGGAAGGGGTATTTTTTTTTTTGACTTTCACCCGAAGAAAAGTGGTTGAAAATGCAAATATCTTGTGCAATGAATAAAATTAAAGTAACATTAAATGTTAAGGAGCCAAAAGAAGCAAGGTTTTTTATTTATTTTTCTTTGAAGAGGCAAAAGAAGTAAGATTGTAAAGTTAAGGGTAGTGATCGGGATCTTGGAGTGCAAGGTGCACTACAAGATTGTAGTGGGCATCCAAGCCATCCATATCGCAATCAAAAGTTCGAATTTTATTTTGGCTCCTGCCAATCTGAGCCGTCCATTGCCGAAATAAAATTCAGATCACTGCTTGTAAAAATAGACGGCTCGAGTGCCACACTATGATCCTTTAGTGTACCCTACACTACGGGACTACTTTTCTTTTTTCTTTTTTTTGCCATAGTTTATACATCAGCAGGAGGTTAGCAGGACGTTAGTATGTTAGTCAACGAAAGTTCAAAGGCTATTCATAGTCCTAAACAGTGGTGGATTCAGGAATTTTACACAGATGGGTCACCTCCCGAGTACAAGATTGGCCCAGAGATTTCGAGTACAAATATGGGCTCTCGATAATGTTTTACAATAATTAAAAATTATAAAATCACTCAAATAAAATTAAACCTTTGTAGTAACGTTGTTAAGTTTGAATTAAGTTCATGTAATGGACAACGATAAAAAAATAAACTTGCTAAGAGTTCAACGAAAAATATATGGCATGCTATAATTACACATAATCGATTTTCAAATGGTAAAAAAAGTAAATAAGTTTTAAGTTACAGGAAGAAAAAAAAATTGAAACTATGTCAAACACATTAAAACGTATTGTGTATATATATTTGCGCAAGAAATCTTGGAGAGAAGAACTTTTAGAGTATTAAAAATGAAGTAAAGAGGAAATCTTCAAAAAAATTCGGAGAGAAGAACTGTTAGAGGCTTAGACCATTTTAAAATGAACAAACAGAGTTCACTACAAATTTTGAACCTGCGTCCTTTACCTTACATGCATCAGTTCTTACCACTGAACCATCAGTCATTTCAATAGCAATACTAACATATTTACACCTTGTTCAGTTCCTAATTTAGTTTTGTTTTTCAATCATTATCCTATTTTTTTCCAATCATTACTCTATTTCTCCAATTATTACTTTCTCATCTCTCTATCTCTCTTCAATCATTACCTCTATCTTTAATCATTACTCTATTTCTCTCTCCACCCACTACCAAAACTAAACTAAACTAAACTAAACTCTCAACCAAACAAAGTGATTCGGTCCGGCTAACCAGTGCACTATTGCACTGTTTAAGCCCTTACTGCAGTAAGCCAGGTGTCCAGCGTTTACTTTTTATCTTTGACAGGACCGATTACAGTCTGTCGCCTTCTCTCAGATGACAATTTTGTCCTCGTCTTTATTCTTTCACAAAACTCTCTCTCTCTCTCTCTCTCTATAAGAACTGCAGCACGCAAAGCAATAATGAAACCACAATTTTGTCATTTTCTGATTCTCTCTCGTCATCAGTTCTTTTTTACTAAACGGTACATATTTCACATTTGTACTAGCGCCCACATATTCTTTTTCAGTAATGCTACACAAACAGAAAAAATGCACAGATTTTGCATACAGATTTTGTGTGGGGCCCACTACGGGTCCCATACAAATGATCCGAGCCGTTCATTAAATGTAAAACAGTTTTTCAAGGGCCCCCGCGAAAAATCAGTTCAATCCGATACTTATAAATGCTCAATCCAATCATCTAACTTTTGATTTTGATTCCCGGATAATGAAACATTCTATAATTGGATTGAGCATCTATAAGTATCGGATTGAACTGATTTTTCGCGGGGACCCTTGAAAAACTGTTTTACATTTAATGAATGGCTCGGATCATTTGTGTGGGACCCGTAGTGGGCCCCACACAAAATCTGTATGCAAAATCTGTGCATTTTTTCTGTTTGTGTAGCATTACTGATTCTTTTTAGACCCGTTTCAAGTTCAAAAAAAATGATTGGATTTGCTTATTTTATTTAAAATATTTATTTTACAGTCCTTGAAAGAAATAAGCTCAAATTCGGTATCGGTTAGGACGTCTACCAAACATCCAATTTTGATATAGAATTCAAGCCTGATTTTATGCTCATTTTATTTAAAATAATTATTTTTGGCCCGTTTGGTTTTCAAAAAAATGCAAAAAAATGATCAGAACCATTCAATTTTAAAAAAAAATTCAAAATGGGCCCAAAAAAAATTGTGTGCACTTGTACAGATTTTATATCTGTACCTTTATCCTTTCTGCTTCTCAAAACCCTCTACAAAAAGTTTACCCCCACCGCATGATTCCTCCGCTCCCTTGTTGTTGTGCCAAAACAGAAGACCCATTCTTGGTGTCCAATAAATGGGCATGATGATTGATGATTTTGTGAGGCCCGATTTCGGGTCTTAAAAAAATGATTCAATCTTAATTTTTTTATGGGTTCTTGTAAAAAAATATCTCAATCCCTTATATGCAAGGATTTTTTCAAAAATTTAAAGCTATTTTAAGAACAACTTGCGGTTTGAATAATTTTTTGGGACCCGAAAATGGGTAGACTTTTTGAACCCCAATAATCTAAAATTGAGTGTTTGGTCGCTTAGATTAATGATTTATGCCGATAAAAAAATTGATGAACAATTTATTGATGATTTTGTGGGACCCATTCAAATTCTGAACAAACCCTTACGGATATTGGATTGACATAATTTTTTGTAAGAAGTCTTTAAAAAATAACTTGCGCTTTGAATGAGCCTCATAAAATCATCAATCATCATACCCATATATTGGCCAAAACAAAACTATTTTGGCATAGCAGTGAGTGGAGTGGTGGAATCAAGCAGTGAGGGTAGGCTTTATGAACCCCAAAAAGTTGATATTTCAGTAGAGAATAACGAGGTGTTTTCGGTAGTGAAAAATTTGTAAATTTTTATTTGTGGTTGAAAAATTGTTAGTTGTTTCCGATAGTGAATAAGTTGTTGAGGAATGTCAAGTTGTTTCCTGTAGTGAATAAATTATTGATGAATTTTTTAGTAGAATTACTGTAGCAAAAAAGTTTTTGTTGACAACTGTTTTGTTAGTGGAAACAGAATGCTGAAATGCTGAAATTTTTTTATTAGTAAAAACAAGATGGTAAATGTATTAAATTTTTAGTATTTTTTGTTTGTAGAAACACCCCATGCATAAAATCAAGAAATTGTGGTTTAGAATTTGTTGAACCACAAAAAGTTCTACACGTACTATATCCTGATTTTGGTGTATTTATTAGAAGCAAATGAAGAGAGACTAGTACAGTATTTTAGCAAAGATTGGGAACAACAATGAAGGGTAAGAATGTCATTTTCGTGTACATGGTAAAAGTATCACTGCACACGCTGACATTGACGCGACGGTGACATCTAAAAGGTTGAAAAGTGCGCGCGTGAGGTACCCAAACCAGTGCAATATAGCACTGGTTAGCATTTGCCATATTTATTATGAAGTCAGCTGGGTCACGTGACCCAGCTGGTCTTACATTGAATCTGCCCCTGGTCCTAAACCCCAAACCTGTTCCCCCACGGGACTTTCAAGTACCACTTTTTTTACAAATGCACTTAAAAAGTGCTTATATTCATACGCAGCACTGCAAAACAAACTTTAGAGTGCAATAGTAAAAAGTGAAGAGCAAAATTTTTTTCCTTAAGATAGCTCGACATTGCAATTTTACAACTATAGGTAAAGGTATAGTAAAAATGCCAACTTACTTGTAAGAGATGTATAGCCCCGACATGTATACACACGAAGAAGATAATTACTCTAACTACACAATGATCTGAGGAATACCAAAGACATGCATGTCTACCAATCGATCAAAGGCTTATTTTTCATCGATCTTCATCGAGCCGCACTTCTTCCATTTCTACGTAAATGCATTGTCTAGTTGATAATTTTTTTTAACCGCATTTTTCTAGTTGATAATGGCGATCTTATATATTCATCGAATCGGTTATGGAGTTGATAATGGCGATCTTATTTTCACCGACCATATCAATCTTCATCGTCTACCTTATTTGTTCGGACAAGCCCTCAGATTTTTATGAGAAACAAAATCAATTTAGTGGTTATTCAAGGCATGTTTTGTTCACCATTTTTTTTAAAAACCTTTTGTAAATAAATGATAAGTAAAATACTAGAAAAATAAACAAATCATTTGACTACAAAATCTTTATTTGCTTATTTGCATATTAGTATTTTCTTTCAAACACGAAATAACAGATAAAAAAACATATCGAATGAGCCCTTAGGGATCAGAGGTTGTGAATAAAATTTCCCTAATACAATGATTGTTCGTGTTTCGAAGGAAAGTCTAATTGACGGTTTTGCCCAAAAAGAAAAAGAAAAAATGGAGTCGTCACGAGTCTATTCAACTTTACAAGCCGAAGCAATGTCCACTCGATATGGCTGTGTTTTGGCAATTCGGGCCCTGTGTTTTGGCAATGGCCACCGGGTTGCAGAAGCCGACCGAAAGTGTGTTCTGAACGGTCTGGACTAAAACAAAAATCTATTCCATGGAAGAGGATAACTCTTTCCTGAAAGTGTTTTTTAAAAATTCGGACCGTTAATTACTAAGATAGACGGTTGTGATACTCACTGCAGGGTCCCTGGGTCTGTGCTTTGGCTACTAGCAAAAAGTTGTCAAGCATCTATATCTATATTATAAAACAAAGCGATTTCTGTTAAAAATGTCTAGGTTTATAAACGAAAACAACTTTTACAACCGTTAGATCACTTCCTTTAAAATTTATGATCGTACGATTAGGAAAAAATAAAAAAGGAATACTTCATCTCACCTTTCTCTACCAAATCTCAATCTCTCTTTTAAATTGGTTCTGATACTTTGTGAAAATGGAAAAGTGAATTTGAAAGCAAATGTGTTAATGCACGGAAATTACTAAGAGATATAAAACTTATATTCAAAGTGCTTTTAGGCACGGGCAATTCGCTAGTTCAGGTAACAACAAACATGTTTTTTGCCATGTGCTTCAAAAATGATCCTCCTTGAAAATGTGCATCTGCAATCGATGATCATTGATCAAGCATCTGCAATCGATGATGTTCAAGCTATGCCTTTGGAGTATCTCTCTCATCCTCGTGGACCGTGGTGCTCCGTGAAAGCAAATGAAGCTAGTAGGAGTACTATTTTTCGTGTTTCGTGTTTCTTTCTTTTTTGGAACAAGGCGAATCCTATACTACTTTAACCAGAGGAAGAGGGACGAGACTTTAACCAGAGGAAGAGGGACGAGATAGGGGCAAATCGAAACCAGCACCTGATGAACCAAACATACGGGCAACAAAACAGTCTACCAATCAAGTTGATGAAGCTACTGATTGGCTTGCCAAAACCCTTGACAAGAACCTTTTGCCCGTTCTTGGATTTTCATATCCCTCCGGAGATTTTTCTCAATTTTCTTTATCGTGATACCTGTCCGAGGGTTTGTAGTCGACGATACAAAAAAAAAAAAAAAAAAAGGTAGAAATTTCCATACCTTCTGTTACTCCCCTAATGGAGTCATTTTTAGCCCTCTGCATGATGTGAGACAATGGGAATGGTGAAAAAATTGAAAGAAGACCAAATAACCAGATAAGTTCTTATCTAATGACGAGAATTGCAAATTGACATGCTCTTAAAGGTGTCGCAACACCTTTGAGAGCAAAGAAAGAACAAAAAAGTAAAGGATATAACTACTACAAACAGATGGATGTGTCATTCACCACTAATAAACTTATTTCATTCGCATAATACAACTTTGATATAAAGGTCAAGTGAGATAGTTGTTCATGCACTCTGGCCATCTGCACAATTTGTCATAACTTAGGCCAAAGGAGCAATTTCAAAAAACTCACTCAAACCATAAGAGTGACAAAAAGTTCGAAGAGAACAAGTAACGTATCTCCATTTTGACCTTTCTGGGCATGTCTCTGGCTCCAATCATGTGAAAACATAAGGAAGTATAACCATGTCACGATGAATTACGCTTTGCATTTTTGTCTTATAGCATTGGATCAAGTCCAGGATTCGGCTGCTCATCAACTCTGTTAAAAGAGAATACAATTAAATGCAAGTATAAAAGTCAGCAAGCAGACTAGAAAGTATGCAGTCAAAAGCTAGGAAAAGGACAATTCAACGCTCAATGCCCATAAGGGCAACATTGTCTGCTGTTGAGCTCAGTGATCAGAGTCGCTCGTCAACTAACCTGCCAAACAGATAATCAAGGCCAATTATCCATTTGTAGCCACATGATGAAATCGCGAATAAACTGTCCCTTCTTCTTAGGACAAAACGTGAACCGGTTATGTGACTACCAATGTTCAATCAATTGGATTTCTCATATGGATGGTCTGCTCAATAGCTAGGCAAGATGAACAGTTTGGCCCATAGAAGAGGACCTAGAGTGGACTCACAAATCCGGGACAGCATAAACTGCTTCCTTATCAGCATAGCAGACTGCCAGCAACCCTTTTAGCAGCACAAATGGTTCTGAATGTCATGCCCAGGTGATCAATAATTCTACTTTTTTGGAAGTCATTAAACAATACTTCGCCATCAAGATGCTTCATTTCTGTTATATTTGCTAATTTTCGAATCATTCTTCAAGTGCCACATGGTTAGTACTTTGTATGCCTAGTTATCCAACCACAGAGTGCAATACATAACAGTGGTACAGACCCTTTTAAATTTTAAATGTTAGAAGAAACTACAGAACCCTAACTTCACCCCAACCCATCACCAAGGGTACCAACTTTTTCCATAGTTGACATCATAACATATGATTGTAGCTATACAACCGTTGCGCCAATTGTCACAGTTGTGGTATGGACTTTACATGGGCTAAACCCTTGCCATTGTGAAATTAGACTCCTACTCATCAATAATGCAACGCAGTGATAATAACCTACTAATACTATTCATCCGAGAAAGGGGCATAGAAAAAGAGTTAATCCGGGTGGCTAAACTCTTAAAGCCTGGTTGATATATTTAACTAACAATTGATAAGAATTTGTCTTAAGTGTCCTAATTTCATCTTCTTGCTAGGTGGGGGAGACCATTAAGGTGGTGTTTCTCCTACCTTTTTTGGGAGTTTTTTGGGCTTTTTGAGTTGTCTTTGTTCAAATTTTTCTCTTTTGTCAGTCTTGTGTCAAATTTTTGTGGATTATTGGTTCGTCTCGTTGAGACGAATCGGAAAAGTTAAACATTATGACTTTTACCCAAATATTTTTGGAAATATCCAACTATTCAAGACAAAGCCCAAAAGCTCGATTCCTCTCGTCGAGACGAATAAATAATCCACAAAAGTTTGGTACAATACTAATAAACGCGAAATTTTTCGAATGACAAAATGCCCAAAAAGCTAAGAGAAACATCACCTAAAGCTGCTCTTGAGAATCTTTGCATAAACATATTTTTCATTTATCCCCAAACTTTAGCGTTATGACTTTCCTGCCCTCTATCATCCTCCTTTACGAAGTATTGTGTAAGATTTTCATACGCATCGTGTTGTACTTTAGGGGAAGTATCCCGTGGTCTAGCGATGGGTAAGGACAAGCATTTAGCAGGAGAAAACTCATGCAACTGATGGAGAACATCCATAGAAAAATTTGTACACATACTGTTACCCATATATTTTCCCTTCCTCACCTACCAAATGTTTCACATACCTTTGCATCACTTTAAGTATTCCAGTGCCTATCTGCATTGGTATGCCCATAATGATGCATTCACTAACTCCTTCAATCTTGTCATCCCTCCCATTCACAGAAGCATTGAAAAGGTGATCAGCTGTCTTCTCAAATGAAGCCAACATCAGTACACTCTCTTTCATTTTCTGAATCCCATATCTAGTGATTCCGAGAACTTCACCCTGATACAATTGCCATCAACAAAACGAATATACATTTATTTCCTCAGAATAAACATCTAGACTACAGACCCCAATTTATTAGTTCCAAAAAGTAAGAAAAGATAGCTTTCCAAGGAAAAAATTACTCACCTTAAATGTCATTAGATCTGCCAAAAGCATCATATGTCGTAGATCTATGGTCATTCCATGACTTGCCATCGTGTAGTTTATCTCTTCAATTATACACCTTCTTGCAGCTTCAATTCCGATGACTTGCTGCACTTCCATAATATGATTACTGGTCGTTTTACGCCCATTAATTCCTTCAGTGCCCATGACATCTTGAAGTCCCGTGCTGAAAGAAACATGACATATACTAAGGTCCAAAACACTTTTATCTGGAAGACTGGAACTAGGGGTACAAAATTGCTCACCGTTGAAGAACCCAAGCCCAGTCCCGGCATGGGGCTCTGTCCCATTCGGGCAATGGCCTTGGGCTTAGGCCTAGGCTGTGGGGCCTTTAAGATCTTTCATTTTACACATATACAGCATTTTTTAACTTTTCTTGAAGTAATTTTACGATACCAAAAATAAGTATTGAGCATGTAATCCCCAATTGATGAGACAGAGTCTAAACTTGGGCAATATATGCACAAAGTGGCTGCTATAAAAAAAATTGCCACTGGAATAACTGCCTCCTTATACCTCCAAAATCGAAATTATGCCGTGGAACTATGCCCCCAAATCACAGCTGGACGGCACATTGCCTGAACTTCTTGATCAAGTATGGCTTTGGAACCTTTTTCACAATTGTTCCCATAATATTCACTGCCTATATCTTCCATGACAACAGTGACTTCTAATTTCTACATCATTCCTGTAACCTCTGAAAGTTTGGCATCTTTCAACCTATGAACAGATTATCCGGAAAACTCCACTCCACTTCTCAACTCAACCTTCCAACCCAATGTTTTATCTCCTAATATTAATCGGCATTTTTGACATTATTCTCAACTTTATGATGATCATATTGATCTTGTCAAAAATAGACCTCCAACTTGAAACCATGCCAAAGAAACACAAAAGACGTTATTCCCTGTCAATAGGGGTCAGTTACATGAGTCTTTTATCCCAATTTGGGACGGTAAAGGGAACCCTCCTAACATTTCATTACTAGTAATTAGTCTGATCGTTATTTCCTGCATACTTGTGAACCTTGTTAGGCAACAATGAAATGCACATTCGTAATCATAAACAATTGGCAGTTAGGTACAAAGGTGAGCTGAAATAAAACATAATTCAGAAAAATAGAGTGAAGAAAATAGAACTTAATCAAGTTCTATAAAAACTGACCCCTCCACAAGTAAGTTGTACTGTTCCTTGTTGTCCACTTTAGTTCTATTAATCACTGCACGTTCTACACTGTTTACACCCTGTCATCCAAGACAGCCAAGTGAAAGTTAGCTCAAAGCGAGTAGCGACGATTGGAAAAACATTTTTGCAGCATTGTCGTTAATTAGATAAACAGGTCCAAAGTCCTGAAGTTGAAATTCAGGAAGTTTGCCTCACCTTCACAACAACCAATGGAAGCTTATTTCTTAGTGAGTGAAGTTCAAAATGAAGTTCACTCTTATCAGCTGGAGGAATAATTTCCAGTTTCCTAGCATCCAAGACCTTAATATTCTGCACAAAGCATTTGTTTGAGTTGTCATTTACACAGAAATATCATAGAACTTTTAAAACTCTTGCAAAGTACCTCACCGGTTCCTTTAATTTGATCTTTGGTGTTCTCAATATAGATTCCTTTACATGCTGTGAGTTTATGCAAAGTTGAGAAGCTTGAATACTTTCCATGTTCAGGGTGATGACAATGGATGCTGACCTCGATGTCATTACAATCCTTACACTTTTCGCAACCTGTTAGCAAGAAGATGGTCAAAGTGAAACTATAAACTTGAAAGCCATTTAGGCCTGTTAAGATCAGTATAATCAAACCAAACCTAACCAAAACTAGTGGTAAAACTGTTTTCTAACAACAAATGGAGGAGCTGAGTAGCCAGAAGCTGTCATACAGACATTTTCTACTATCGTTAGCCACCTTGAGAAACGAGCCCTACCTCTGATGCACCCTTCTTTTAATAAGAAACATTGACACAGAAGCTAGAGTTGGCATCGAAGTTGGCTTGGGTTTTGAAGCAATTTCCCAATCTGAAAACCCCACTTAGGGACACAGTATCAAGATTGGGCGAACTCATCAACCTTATCTGGCTAATTTTCTTTGCCAAAGGATCTACCATACTAGGTTAGAAGTGGTATGAATTTCACAGTTAATTTCAATGTGTCTATTCCAAATATTGGTAGCTTAACAGAAGGCATTTAGATAGATAGGAGATTGATAACATGAATATGAATGCAACTTCATTATCATTCTTTCTGCCACGTGCCACATGAGACTCAGGTTCAATTGAATGAGCAATGTATCAGGTTGTGACTCTTCATTCACGCACTGTGAGGTTCAGCATCAATTGGTCAATTTCTCCCTAGTAGTTTCTACTTGGTTGAGTAAGTTATTGGGTGGTCAATGGTCATCTAGAAATCAGCTTATAATAAGTTTCACCGTTGGGGTGTACCATCCTGTGGATGTTCTACCTTGCTAGTCGATCACTGGTTTCATGATTAACAGATCAGGACCGGTCCTCTAGTAGTCTATTAAATAAGAACAGTTCGGGACTTATACCCATCTTAGACTATTCCAGACATATTTTACATGCTCTGCTACTCCTGGTACTATTGCGAAGGTCACCCTAGCACCTTCTGATGGTAACAGATATCAGTTAGAACAGCAACAATAACAGCACCCACGTAATCATAATCAATGGGGCTAAGGGTAGGGAGGACTGGAACAGACCTAACCTTAAGCAATATATGGACAAAGTGGTTGCTCTCAAAAAGTTTTACCACTGAAATACCACCCCCTGATACCTTCGAAATTCAAGGAACTCAAGGGACGTATGTTGTGGAACCATGACCCCAATCAAAGCTGAAAAGCGTCAAAGAGGGCAGGCCAAGACCCGATTCAATTTATGTGCTCATTACCTTGCTTCTTGCGGTTAGAAAAGATAGAAAAAAGAAAAGAAGAGAAAAGAGAGACAAAGATGGAGGAAGAGGTCTTAGTCAATGACTGATCTCATGATAAAGGGGAAGGGTAAGTGGGATCTGGTGCCTCTTTGCATCAGGGTCAATTTGGAGAGGGAGGCACTCGAGATCTTTTGACAGGATTGAATGCTCCTTCGGAAATGAATTGTGCTATCCTCCCTTTTGGCTAAAAAGAACTTTTTTTTTTGGGTAAGTGGCTAAAAAGAATTTGTTAAGTTCAGGAGCACTGGTATACTCTATACTGTAGGTACTTGTGGCTTTGGTTTATGTCTTGTATGCTCCGTGTGAACAAGGTTGCACCTTTAATGATGTTACTCTCTTAATGAGAAAAAAAGAACAGAAAAGAAAAGACAACTACCCTTCCAATACTGAATTTCACTTTTTGGTCCACATATTGGAAGTGTCATCTTGAAGGACAATTTCTAATGAATTCAACAACTCTTCAGAGAGGCAAACACCGCTAATGTTTAGGGGTAGTCGGCAAACTGTTGAACACACTTGCAACAATGATGACTTACAATATTGGAGTTAAAAATGGTTTAATTACTGTCCATTACTCTAGCCATGGTCATGAACTGGTACAGATAACTCCTAAAGAAGTAAAATTACCTGGCCTAGAAGCGTTTTTTCCACACGACCCTTGACCATTCTTGCTGTTTTCAAATTATCATTCCTATCAAGAGGAGCAGTAATGATTGGTGTGCTGATTTTTTTGGAAGCATTAATAATTTCCTTTATACGAGGAACTCCAAGTGTGACATCTAGCACCGGGTCAAAGGAAAACAAGGAGAACCTACTAATTAAATCCCAATGAACCAAGAAATAGAGTACCACTAATTTCCCAGAATGTTAATATCAACTACAGAAAGGATACTCATGCTTGCAACTCCAGCAAAATGGAAAGTCTTTAAAGTCATCTGTGTCCCTGGCTCTCCGATACTTTGAGCTCCAATTGCACCAATTGCAGTTCCAGATTCTACTCTCTTTAAGTGATAACGGGAAATGCAAGTTTCTGAGAAAACCTGCAATATAAGTAAAAAAAAGACAAGAACTTGAATATATGCACAGACTGAGTGATTAAATTATACCAGGAACATAGAAAACAGTGACAAAAAACGGAATCTAGATTTTGTGAGTTTACATAAGACTCTCTGAGCTCCAGGATTACGCAAGACAACCCAGGGCAGCACTTTAGCTCCTCTAAAATAAGCCAAAGGAGAAAGTCGCTCCAACTCATTTCCAACAATTCATGGATTCCTTAAAAGGGTTCATTGTCAAATACTCCTATCCAACAACTCAAAAATTAGGAAAGAAGAGGACACTGGACCATTTAGACAAAGGAAGTCATCAAAGAAATAGTGGAACTCAAAATGAAATAATTTGGCTTAACACACTAAAGTACCTGTAGCTGCTTGGAAGTAACACCAGATATATTTTGAGCAACATTTTCAAGGATATTGCGATTTTCTTCCTCAACTTGCTCATCATCCAATTTCAGTGCTTTTCTCGTGCTCCTCAATCTTGTATTGCATTCCTGAATGAACTCAGATAACGACGTCTTGAATGCATCAGAACAACCCCCATCAGGAGTCATGTCACGTTCTGACAGCCTTTTATTACTCTGTTCGATGATTTCAGAAGGAGACAAACTTTTTTGTTCTCCAGCAGGACATGTAGCCTGAGAAAACGACAAAAAAAGTAACTATATTTTATGCTCAATCTCAAAAAAAAAAACAACGTAAGGGCAAAAAAAGGTTCATACCTTGACTTTCATAAATAATCTCTCAAAGTTCAAGGGAATTCCACCCTTCCCTTCCATTTGTGATGGATCCATACCATCATCGCCATAAATGAACTGAACTATAGCTCCGCTAGCATTTCGTACTGTGTTATCATATTGGATGGAAAGGTCCTCCAAAGCTTTAATCAGTCTACGAGACATATACCCTGTATCAGCTGTTTTAACCTGCAGTAATTTATAGCGTAGAATAACCATACGGCTTGAGAAGTTTACCTTAATGATAGATAAAACGGTGGAAGAATTGAACATTACATGAAACTTCAAAGCAAATTCTTTTCGATTATGACTTATGAGTTAAAAATACTCATAAGCTTCATAGGAAAAACTAAAGAAACATCAACCCATTAAATCACATCCACTTTAGCTAATCATGTTTAGTCTTTACTACATGCAACCAGTGGAAATAACATACTTAGCTCTACTTAATCTCGATTAATACCAATCCCAAAACATGGCATAAACTAAGTAAAGCAATTAAGAACCTTGATTAAGGAAGAAAGGATCATAAGCTACGCAATCCACACAACAATGATTGCAACCTATGCAATCCCCACAATAAGTGAGCTTTCATTGAATCACGTGGGCATTTTCTATCACACATGCTACTATGACAAGTGAACCTGATGTGCCTTCTTTTACTCTTATCAATGCCCTTCTAAATGAGTTCCACTCTTATTCTGGGATAAGACCGAACATGGCTAAAAGCTCTATTTTCTATGCTGGGGTGGATTTACAATTGAAGGAGGAGCTGGGTCTTATTCTTCCAATTCCAGAAGCTAATCTGCCTGTTAGATATCTGGGTGTTCCATTAATTTTAGCTAGGTTGAAATCAATTGCGCTGTTTTGAAGGAGAAAATTTTGAAACGAATTCATGGATGGTCTAACAAGAAACTCACCTATGCAGGTAGAGCTCAGTTGATTCAAACTGTTTTGTTCTCTGTCCAAGTCTATTGGTCTTCTATTTTCATCATTCCTAGAAAAGTTATCAAGAAATTGAATCATCCTTGATGGCCTTCCTCTGGTCTGGACCTGATATGAGACATAATGGGGCAAAGGTGAAGTGGGATCATATTTGCAGGCCTGAGAGGGAGGGTGGTCTTGGCTTTAGAAAGATTAAATAGTGGAATAAGGCTACCATGCTTATGCACCTCTGGGTCCTTTGCAAGAAGGCTGATTTGCTCTGGGTCAAATGGGTGCATACCTACATCATCAAAACTCAGAGTTTGTGCAATATAGACACTCCTAGAGACTCCTCTTGGACTATAAGGAAGATCTTTGGCCTTAGGAGTCTTGGCCAACCTCTAATCCAATACAAAGTGGGTAATGGTCAGTCTACTTTCCTTTGGATTGACAATTGGCACCCTTTAGGGCCCTTATATAAAATATTTGGAGAGGAAGTAGTTTATAATCTTGGTACTTCTCTGAATGCTAGAGTCTCTTCTATAATTCATCAAGGTCATTGGAGGTGGCCCAGATCCAGGAATAGAATCACTCAATCCATTATCAACCAAACTCCTGCAACCTTTCACCCTGATTGTATTGTTGAAGACTTGGTGGTTTGGCTTCCTAGTTCTGATGGTGTTTACTCTACTCGGTCTGCTTGGGAGGCTGTGAGAACAAAATATCCTTATCAGCCTTAGACAAAAGTGGTTTGGTTTACTCAGAATGTTCCACACTGGGCTTTCATCATTTGGCTTGCTGCTCAAGAGAAATTGAGTACCAAAGACAGATTGCGCCAATGGGGAATAGCTGTGGATGAGATATGCCCTTTACGTGACTGTGAGAAGGAAACCCATCAGCATTTATTCTTCGAATGCTCTTACTCTGCATCTGTATGGGCTCAAGTGTGGGGTGAGTCTTCTTCTACTAGAGGACGACTTACTTTGGGTGCTTTGCTGGACTGGTTTGTCCAATCTGTCAAGGGGACTAGCTTCAAGAGCAAAATTTTAAAATGTTCTTTGGCTGCTACTGTTTACTTTGTTTGGAGGGAAAGAAACTTGAGAGTTTTTCAACAGAGAATTGTGGCTAGTGATCAAGTTGTGCTGACTATCATAAGCTGTATAAGGGATTTCCTTGGTGAAGGCTTCAACAGAAAATAATGAACTGTGCTAAATGGAGGCTTGCAGAACATTACATTCTCAGTCAATAGGTTGGTTCACGTGAAACGGATGCTTGTGGCTCTTTTCAGGTTGTGGTTGTTCTCTTTGGAATGTGGTGATACTAGATTGCTCTGTATAGGTTTACAATTTCTTTTCTCTTTCTAACTGTGTAATTCTCCTTTGAAGGAGTATAGCTGTATAGTCAGGAGAGTCTCCTTGACATAGTTTGCTTGGTTGGGGCTTTATAAAATGGTTTCGTACTTATCAAAAAAACAACAACTTGATATTCATTGCTCGGGCTACTTCCTAAATAATTGGTAGCTTAAGTGCTTAACATGGTTTCAAAGCTCAGGTTTTCGGGTTTTAGTTTGCATTAGGCCTCTCTCTCTCTCTCTCTCTCTCTCTCTCTCTCTCTCTCTCCTTGACATAGTTTGCTTGGTTGGGGCTTTATAAAATGGTTTCGTACTTATCAAAAAAACAACTTGATATTCATTGCTCGGGCTACTTCCTAAACAATTGGTAGCTTAAGTGCTTAACATGGTTTCAAAGCTCAGGTTTTCGGGTTTTAGTTTGCATTAGGCCTCTCTCTCTCTCTCTCAGCTTAAGCTTTTGTGACAACAGATAACTTGACAGACCCACTTCCAATTCAAATCGGCAACTAATTAAAGTAAAAGAGTCATCCATACCGCTGTATCCACAAGACCTTCTCGCCCTCCCATCGTATGGAAGAAAAATTCAGTAGCCGTTAAACCACTGTAGAATGAGTTCGCAACGAATCCTTTAGCCTGCATTTACAGTTTAAAATTAAAAATAATGCTGTTAATGCATGAGTTCTGATGTCTGGAAACTGGATAACAGTTATGCAACTGAAAATACATGCATCCTTATTTCTAACTGCATTTATCCTGCAATTTACTTAGTATATTCAACGTCAAAATATATCCTGAGGTGGTATAGAAGTGCATAACGGCATTATAATACCAAATTAAAATAAATATCTTAATCTCTTGGATCACCACAGAGATAGAGAACTTTCTCTCCCTTTGATTCCTAGGGGGAACAAAGACGAACCCAGATACCAGAGAATAAATTTAACGAGATAGTTTGCAAGAGCAACTTATTTTCAGGTATTATTGTCCTCCAAACAGTAGAAGTATAAAGGGGCAACACAATTTTGTTGTTCTTTCTTGAAGCTATGCCATGCTGTTTTCAATGCTTTATCCGAATCGCGCAGCATACCAATTACCCGTCGGCTGTGCGCCCTTGTACAAGCGAAAACCAGTACAAGAATCAATAACAGGGTTTAATTAAAGTGGATTTGTCCCATAACCAGAGACGGAGCTAGGATTGACATAGAAGGGGGAATCAACTACCTAGGGAACATATTTAAGAACAAAATCAAGAAAGTTTTAAATTAATAAAATAACCAGACGACGGGGAATCAACTACCTAGGGAACATATTTAGCCTCTACGCTGTATTCTTCTTTTCTTTTTCTAGAATGGCGTCGTCTATTTTATCAATACAATATCACCTTCAATTCCTGTTTCCATATCATGCATTATCAGTGTTTTGGCACAGCAAAATTCGTACTGACACATTCTAGCTTAGCGAAGCAAAAAACTGTAACGCTAACGAGACGATAATGTACAGAAAGATACTTGTTAAAATCTCAATTACCATATCATTTGCTTAATGATTTTCCTTAAGCATTACTTGTACAACATTGAAGTATTTAAAAAGCTTTAAATAGAACCAGAAGCGAAATGAAAGCAGCACAGAACATACAGCAGGGGTCTTCGATTTTCTAGGGAAATGAGGAAGGCTTCTATCAATAAATCCATTTGGAGCGCGACGACCCCCTACAGATTGCTGCCCAACACATGCAATCATCTGACTTATATTGATAGGAGATCCTTTGGAACCACACTGTGACATAATCAAGGGGCTATTCCTCCAATGTAGTTCTTCCATACAAACCTGCAGAAAAAAGAAAATAATTAAAAGAGATAACCATAGACTCAAATAGGAAAGAATGCAATAAACAAACCAAAAATATCCTTACTTTTGCAGTCGTTTCTCGAATATTATTTAAAAAACTGCTTATCTGAGCTTCTAGTGTTTGAGCAGCATCACAACCAGGTTGAAGTTTCAGCATTCCTTTGTTATAGGACTGTATGAGCTCATCACATTTCCTGTACCCTTCCAAAATTCTAGCCCTTTTGTTTTCATTCAACCGTCCTCCAGGTTGGACATCATCAATTCCAATTGAGAAGCCGTGATTCCCAATCCACCGAGCACTGGAACATGCAAACCATGAAAACAGACGCAAAATTAGAACTCAACTAGTTATGCTATTTGTTGGAATCTGTTTAACATAGACGACTATCAATCTTGTAGCATTATAAATGAATCACAATCAAACGGAACATAAGTTCTTAGGTGGTGTTCCACTTTTACAAAAAGTACTTTTTTTTTCAAAAGAAGGTAATTTCAAACTCAAATATAATGAAAATTAAAATATTTTTTCAATTTTTTTTGCACCGTTTAAAGATCTTAATGAGATCTATCAAACAAGATCCATATTGGTGGGAAAATTATTTGCGTAAACACATAATTTTTGAGCTTGAAATTACCTTCTTTTTCAAAAAATACTTTTTTGGAGAAAGTGGAACACCCACTTAATCAGACAAGAAATGTGTCAAACTTCACACAGTCAAGTAGTGATGATACCAGCCCCTGAGAAACAGATGCCACAACAAGCAAGGATTGTAGAGGACACGGTTTCAGTGACAACAGCGAAAGAATTGAACACATGCGCACACCAGCACTCACACACACAGTGTGTGTGTGTGTGTGAGAGAGACGAAAAAGAATTGGCGGAAAAACTAACACGTAGTGCCCAAAGCAAACTCAAGATCAGATGGTGAATATCCTTGAATCTCACATTCAGTAGTTCGTTTTACTATCACAAGTTCTGCAACTCACCCAATTGTACGAAACAATTACAGAATAGAAGATATTCAAAAGCATCAATTCACAGATGTACTCATCTACACGATCTATAAGAAGCTTTAACAATTAAAGAGCACATCTATAACTCACACGAGCTTGACCACTACTAAATAACTTTATACATAACACTCATTTTAAGCAACGAGATGATTACAGGAATCAAGTGATAAGGTAAAAGGTCAGTCATGGTCAGTTTTAGTAGGTAAATAACGTAAATTGGCAGAAAGAGCCAAATTCCCATTGATAACTTGTCAGTTGTCACAGAAGAGGTGATTGCCAATAAGAAACTGTGCTCTAGGACATACCTCAGTTTTGCTAATTTATTCATGCAAGCTGCAGCGGCATATGCATTGTAGTCCCTAAGAAGTATAGAGTAAAGACCATCCTTGTTGCCGTTTCCTGGAAATCTCAAGAAAGTACTTCAATTTTCCATGACAAGAATCAAGATAACAAGGTAACGGAATTATTCTCCACAGTACTTATGCATGTAAAGTACAAACTAAGACAAAAGGTTCACATATAGAATCAGGAAAGAGAAAAGGTTGAAACCAAGGCCAATAAAAAAAAAACCCGAAGATAACTTATATAAGGTATAGAAATATCCATAATTTAGACAGCTAAAGACTTCTACAGCTAAACTGTTGCCAAAATAATTTCAACCGTAACAGCAGGAACCTCCTACTGTGGGGTGACAAATCCTCTCACTGAACATTGATTCTGCGATTCAAAGCAAGGACCTTATGAGAACCTGACTCCGATTGAAACCATAACCTTGCTCCCATCCAGGATGGAAACCCTCAAAATAGACAAATCCCAAAGTAACCACGGAAAAAGCTACAAATCGAAAGAAAACAAGTACTAGCCATGAAACTATAGAAGGATAATTACTCAAATTTGTGGTAATTCCTTACATAAAAAAATGCAACTGACATCAAAACTGTCATTTGTAGTACAGCTTTCAGGGATCGTGTCGAGTGGGATTTGACTAGCCTATGAGTCTTTGAGTACTAGTCATAGAACTTGATCATCATTTTTCCATGTCAATAGAGATATAATAGCGCTGGTAACAGAAGTGAGGAACCCGTTTTGTTTTCAAAAGCATTAGAGAGAAAAATAATACTCCCTCAACAAATCCCATTCGTTATGTGAACAAATTAATAATCAAAGGCATTATTTCAATTTGATATGTACAATACAAGAAGCAAAATTCGACGTATTTAATGACAAATTTTACAATTGCCATCCTGTACTCACAGATAAACTGATATTTCACTTGAAAAAGAACATGATTTTTCGGAAGCAGCCGAAACAACAATAGACATCTATGAGCCATGCAGATAAATAAGGACTTTAAAGGAAGCTGACCTAAAGTAGCCTTCCCTAGTTGCCCACATATTAGCTCACTATTACGGAAATAAACAAACCCATCATTAGGACACATTGTCTCTCCAGACTTGCTATAATTCTTTTCCCTAACGGTGAGATTGACATAAACTCTCATATTTGCATGTGGGCGCAACAGAACACTAAATAATTGTTTCCCAGTCCAAAGCTCTATCGGCTGCAAAACAAGAAATACGTTGACATCAGAAAGAAGCCAATACAAAATATGCATAAAAAGAAAGCCAAGCTTGTCCCATATCGAGTAAGTATATGAGCCTAGGCGGCCGAATTGGTTTTAAGTTGGATACTTCAACAGAAACGAACATAGATACAATCAAGCAGAGCTGAAGTGGAAAAACAAAGCAGAATAGAATTGGAATCTAAAAACATGCGATACAATTTATGAGCAACACCTCTTTCTTACCTTAACTAATGCTGGTGTAGGCAAGTCAACAAGATCCATCCCATCCCCCATATAAGAACACAAGAGGGAAAACGCAGCACGGTCATAAAATGTGTCTTTCCTTGTTATGAGGAAGGAAGACGTCAAAAAATCTTGTGTGGAAGCAACCAAAATCTCTCCATTTTTTGGTGTACATAGGTTGTTTTGCACCTGCGAGATAATCATCCTCAGAATAGTGACAAAAAGAACAACAGCTCAGAACAATGCAACAACAATGGGAGCACAGAAACACCTGTTTCTTCTTAATAACTACGGCCGAGAGTTAAGCACCAAAGCTATCCTATATTTTGAAATACTCCATCATTAAGACAGGAATCCTATGTAAGGAGAAGGCTAAGTTATTTTCAGCCAAAAGAATTTATAAGTAGCTGACTCCTTAAGGAGAATGTACCCAAAATGGAGTAGAAAAACATAAACCTAACGAGATTGCTTTATTAAAGTTGCTACAGACCTAAACAACAGTGTGCAGCAATACATCATCTAGTTCAGACATACTGAACCAAAGTCTCATGCAATTCCACCAGAAACCACCAATTGACACTTAGTACCAATTAATATCTTTTTGTTTATTCGCCTCCCACATTTGCCACACATCCACTTCCCTATGTGTTCATCATTCTTTTTTCCCCTGTTACTTTGCATTCATGTTCTAACGATCTTTAAGTTCCTCAAATTACTTTAATCTGCGGACAATTCTTCTGTTCATATCCTACTTTTACTATTTCATATATTACCTTCAACAACTTAACAAACTTGCAGTTCACAAAAATAGTTTATTCACTTCACAGAATTAGAAGCAAGTCAATGATTAATTCTTTTGTACCTATTTCAATTTCAGGTTAAACATAAGCATGCTGGAAGTGTGTGTTTATAGTTGCTAACTTGCTATTTTAAGCTCTTAACTGAGTTATTGATTAGCTCTTTGTATCAGTTTATAACAGATTTTAGAGTGGTAGAGACTTTGAATGGTTCTGTGAAAACAATAATTTAGGTACTCATTGGCAAATGCAAGAAAAATGTCGAACTTAACAATAAACATAGCATCCACAAGTTATTACCAAAGAAAATGAATTATCTAGCATAATTCATCCATATTTGGGGTAAAAAGCAAGGCAAATAGAAAAATGGAACCCATAGCTATAATTAGTTCGGAACAATGCAGATCCCAAAAACAGTGAGAGCAAAGAAATTACCCCCATCAGCATAAGAGCCTCCGTGCGAGCCTCCTCTGTTTGTGGGACATGCAAATTCATCTCATCACCATCAAAATCAGCATTGTATGGATTGCAAACCGATTCATTGAATCTTAAAGTACGCCAAGGCATTATCCTTGCCTACATGGAAAGAAATGTATAAATACCCAAACACGATGATTACATCTTTTATAGATTTAAGTTGTAAGTGCAGTCACCCTATGGCACATGATTGACATCCGATGCAAGCTTGGTTGTCTGTTAAAAAGAACAATGTCCCCATCTTCCAAATGTCGGTCAACTATTTGACCAAATTTCAATTCATCAGCAAGGCGCTTTCTAGCAGGGACCATCAAATTCCTGCAGCATAGAAGTAGGTGGACTCACTTCAATTCAAGTATAAAAGAACAAGGACAAAGTTAAGAATGATAATGATCCTTACACCAAGGCGCCCTCAGTTCTGAGGAACCTAGCACCAGGGTATTTATTAGGCCCATTCCGGACACACTGTCTCAACTTCTCTATATTGTGATGGGAAACACGCTCTGGATAAGTTAGGGTCCGAGCCATTAACAGAGGAATTGCAACCTGGAGACCCAATAAGTCTGTTAAGGAAACAGGGCAAGCACATCAAAAACATAGGCAACGATATCCACTCTCCAATTTTATGAACGCCCGCTTTTTTTTGGTCTTTTAGAAGGAAAAGTTACTAAAAAGTCCACCACTAAAAGACAAAAAAGGACTTGATGTAATTTTCCAAACTATGACAAAAAAAACAAGAGCATTTATGAAATAGGGGAGCATGAAAATCACTGCTCTAGAGTTACTTATCGAAAATCATTGCTCTAGTGCAGTGTCTCACCTCAGTAATCTTCAGGTTAGGATCAGGGGATATCACGGTCCTTCCAGTATACTCAACACGCTTTCCAGACAAGTTCCCTCGGAAACGTCCCTGTTTCCCTTTGAGGCGCTGAACAAAACCACTCAAAGGCTTTGTAGCTTGCATATTGACACCACCACGTACGTCACTATTTATGTACTGTGCAACCTCCATTTGCAGTTCAGCCCAACCATTCTGAACACAGTTCGTGTCGTAAGTTTCCAATACAACGAATTGGTGCGATAGAGAAATAATGCCTACTGAATGTATAAATTCTTGAGAACATGGTTCAGAGGTAAACACCACTACAACAGAAGCCCACAGGCACACACAGAGGATAGTCAGCAATCAGCATAATTAAAAACCAATTACAAAATATATATTACATCAAACAAAGATGTGTCCACCGAAAAGTGCTACCTGCAATTTGTTGTTGCATATAGGGCACCTCTTTTTTCTTCTCAATATTTGCTCATAATCATAAGAACACTTAAAACATGCAAGTGGAGAGGATCTCACCATCCGTTTTCTCTATTCAAGCCCTGTCTATTTTACTTTTTCCTTTTTTGCTGTGATGTTTGCAAACACCAGTAGAGGGTGGCAACCCTTATTTAATTAAACGATTATGAGGTCGGCACTGCTTACCAGGATTATTTCAAGACACAAACCTGATTCAAATGCTAGACAACAAATTTCAGAGTCACAAAATGAGAAGGAACACAAAAGACAATTACCAAAACCAAACTCATTTTCCAGTCAGTTTGCCGAGGGTCCAACCAACGGATTATAAGACGTGCACTTCCAGTCACAGTTGATATGACAGACCAAACTTACTAATGGAACAGCACCATGAGGCAAGATAGGGCATGCCCCATGAATTAGGGAATCATCAGACAAATCATGCATTGCAGCCTTTGCAGGAGTTTTCATCAAAGTCGAAGAGAAACAAATCCCGAGAGACATAATGAAAAAATTGTATCTTCAAAATTTTATTTCCTCAATCCCCAAAAAAAACAGCATGAAAAATCCTAGCTCCATCATGAGATTAAAAAAAAACCAAAAAAATGGAGTTAAGTACTTAAATTGCCACAAAAAAAAAAACGTTTACCAATATGCTTGGAGTAATATCAACAAACTATCCAATCCATTATCTAACTTGGAATTAAACACAAGAACCACTAGTGTTGGAATATTCAATATGCACAATCAGTGTGAGGTATATATCAAAGGAATAATAAAAATCTAAGAACAAAAACCTGTTAGATTTCTTAGAGGGTTCCAATCTAAAACCAATTGGCAATAGGTGGAGTAGCCTCTAGAATTTATTAACCAAGCTTGGATGGCTTAGATGAGCGATGTGGGACAAGTCTAGCACTCCCCCTCACGTGCAGCCCGGATGCACGTGGAGGTGACAGACTAGGAGCTGACTGACTGACTGACTTGGGCGACAAAGATGACAGAAACTTTCCCACGAGAGGTGAGGCCACCCAAGACCTAGCTCTGATACCATGTTAGATTTCTTAGAGGGTTCCAATCTAAAACCAATTGGCAATAGGTGGGAGTAGCCTCTAGAATTTATTAACCAAGCTTGGATGGCTTAAATGAGCGATGTGGGACAAGTCTAGCAAAACCATAGGGGGAAAAGTAACAGCTCAAAATCGTAGCATACCGAATTTCTCGTAGTGGAGATTATGTCTGATAATTCCTGCTGTAGGATAGCATTTGCTTGAATAATCCGTTTTAACCTCTCTGTGATGTCACTTTCGTTGCTGTAACAAGGTATATGGGAAAATGTTGAACATTATTGAAATACACCCACCAGTGCCATCAAATGTGATACAATTGTGGAAATAGGGAGCACAAATAAAAATAAACAAACAATGGAAGGGATGCGGAAAAGAAGAAAAAAAAAAAACAGCAATGAGAAAAGCAAAGGATATAAGTAAACTGAAGTGTGTGACAACCTCCGTGTTCCACCGTCAACAAAGACAGAAGGACGAAGAGCTAAAGGTGGCACTGCAATATTCCTTAGAACAAGGTTCTCAGGTCTATCACTCAAATAAAGCAACTCGCAATCCTGCATCACAAAAAGAAATGAAACGGATGTAACAAAAACATATGCAAAAGAAAATACAGGGACTAAAACGGTCTCAGACAGTTAGAATTCCCTATCCCTCATTAAATGTGCATAAAGCACAAGGATATAAGCCAATACTTATGAATACTAAAACATCACCAATAGACACAAACTTTACCTCATCCAGCATCTTCTTAAAAAGGGACAGGACTCTATCTGGGTTTAGCATGTTTCCCATGCTAATGGATGCCCTGGACTCTTTTGTGTGAGAAATAGCTGATCTGCATTCTTCTAAACTATTATCAACAATTGGGGAACGATCAACATTGACCCCCAACGTACTATTACCTGTAGCCTTTTTCACCATTCCTGAACGCATAAGAAGAAAAGATAAGTTCTCAATGTTTAAGTTTACTAAAACAACAAGCCCTTATATTGCAAATTCCTGGTAAATGACCAAAAGAAAAGACATGCTAACAGAAAAGAACAACTCAAAGTCCATTTAAGTCGCCGTGGAAATGTTTAAGAGAGATGTTCGAACAGGTAAGATCCTTCAACTTACCTCATTCGATGCACAACTACAACATTCAACAATACTGTCCACAACAATCTGAGAAGACTACTTTTAACATTTCTAGCAAATTAGAGGAGTACATAGCTTTTGTTGGTTAGGGTGAACCAAAGAAATAGTCCAAAGAAAGAAAAATAGTTTCAATCTGATCATTTGGAAAACCAATTACAGATTGACAAGGAATGCCCAGAGAGAGAGAGAGATCAGGTTTATCTCATCAGAACTCGAGTTGGAGAATCAAAGGTTAAACTAGTAAAATATCTAGCTCGATACATTACCAAGACAAGCACCGGCACCTCATCATTCAAAAAAAAATTCCTTTTTAATTGAAGTAAAAGAATAATAAAACAAATAAAAATTACTCAAGATATTTTTATTGCAATTTCTTAAGCTCAACTGCACAACTAGGTTGCATGGACACTTCTGTATGAACAGTACCATGTCAGACTTGACACCTTACTAATCAGCCATAAATGTTCGGACATCCACCAACCAGCATCTCTGTATAATTATGCATAGAAATACCAAATCATGCATGACATTGTCAAATCTATCATGTAAAACCATTTTACCCAGGAAAACAACAGAAGTAAATTGATAATATGATTAGTCCGATGTGTCCTTTGTTGGAGTTTGTCCCACATTGGTTAATTATCTTCTCCAAAACTAGTATATGAGTATGCGCGGCTTCTCCACTCATTGCCAATTGGTCTTGAGTTGGATGCTTTAACAGGGTATCAGAGCCTCCCTTAACCTAACCCTAATTCACCTATCACCACCGTAACCTTCTTACGTAACCCTAAAGCCGCTGCCGCCCATCACTACCACATCCACTGTCTTTGTCATCATTCGTCCATAAACATGGTCTTGCAGACTTAAACCACCACAGTCCCAACCCTAGCCGACTCACCTTTCAATGACCACAGCCAAATCGAGCCATCCCCAGACCCTAAAAAGTGAGATCGAAGTCCTGAAACCTCTCAAAACCCTTAAACATCATTGACCTAGTGCTCGTAAGTCCCCATTATCCCTTACCCAGAGACCGAAACTTCCACTACAACCCTCGCCGACCTCTGGCGACTCTTCTCCGATCGATCCAATAGTTAGACACGTACATGCACCAGCACCTCAATCCACGGAACATTGACACCAAGCTACAGGTATGGATGTCTAATGGATTTCAAAACACATACACGCACCCAAGACCTGTACCTCAGTCCACAGACTTCACACAACATAAACAAGTGCATCAACACCAAGCTATATGCATGGATGTCAATGGATTTCAATCCCTATCTGCCAAACATAACCAAGACATGTAAGATTGCATAAATTGGTAACAAGACCTGCAATACAAGGAGAAGGATACACTCAAAGAGTATGGCACAAGAAGTCACAAGTCCAAGATATGTCAGATGATGAGTGAGTATCAAGAAATGATATGCTGAAAATAATACAAGTGGATTCATCGACATTTACAAAGAGGATGACCAACATTTTACCCACACTAGTAGGTGCATAGAAAGGCATAAAAACTCAAACCGTTAATATATCCGCATCTTGAACACTTCACCGCCTTCTTACTGCTTGCCATGCTATTACACCTTTTCACGATCCTTTTCAAAATCTCACTCTTCCTTAGGGGTTCCAACTTGGGGTTTCTAATCTTCTTCAAAAACTCCACACGCTCTTTCTCCGGCAAGAGTACACGAGAGCAAGACTGTTCAACAATAAAAGAAGAAAAACTGAAATATTTAGAATTCATATGACCAGTTCGTTCAGACCAAAACACCTTCCAAGGCAAGGATCATTGGCAAAGCATCTAATTAGTATAAGAAAAGTAACATCCTTCAGTTACATTGTTTAGTACGTTGTTCAAGTGAAAGGAAATATTGTTTCAGGTCTTCTTGTGAATGTGTGCCTCTTTTACTTGGAGTGTGGCCGTACTATAGGGAGAATGTGACCAGTTTTCTGGCAGGGGGAAATTAATGTATTATCTGGCCACAGAAAAAATCGGACCATGACAATGCACTGGTGTTCTGCACGTGCATAGCATATGTAGGAACTTTCGAGAAACGATATATTGGTTCCATGGTTCCATAAAATAGTCACAAAAGGAAAATTCTAACCACCGCCCATTGGCTTGTGGTCAGTCTCTATATATGTGTATAACAAGTGTATATATAAATGCTTCAGTGTCTTAAGAATTAATGAAATGAGTATTGGAATGCTAAAGAATTCGTTGTCACCTGCAACTTAACCAGCAGGTCCAACACCCGTTCGGCGGTGTTAGCAAGACCCATTCAAGAGTGGCCACAAAACATATGAAGGTAATTACGAATTCATCGTATGGTATATACTAATCACAGTGTCAATCTATAATTTGGCATTATAGTAGGGATACTGATTATACGACTACTCTTTGGAAACTAACAAGGAATATATGTTCCATAACTCGGAACAAATTAAAGTCCATGGGTCAGGCAGTTTAAAGCACTTCGAAAATTCCTCGACCCAAACTTTAATCTGCTTGCCTACCTGAATTATCAAATTTTATTTATCAATTAATCTATATACGTATGTGTGTTTGTGTTTGTGTTTATATATCTATATATGGGGGCCGGTTCCCCCTAACACATATTTTGACACTCAACTTGTGTGAAACCCATTTTGGAGTCCCACATAAATGATCTAAACCGTTCAATGTTTAAAACAAGTTTTTAAGAGTTTCCATAAAAAATCAACTCATTCGGATATCGGTGATCGGTATATGTCCCTAAATTTGACACGATAAAAACTACAGGAATCGATCAAGCCCTTACTGATATCCGAATGAGTTGATTTTTTTATGGGAACTCTTAGAAACATGTTTTAAACAAATTGAACGGCTCCGATTATTCACATGGAGCTCCGATTTTTGTGTCAAAATATGTCTCTAAGTATGTGTTAGCGGAACCAGCCCATAATGTGCACACACATCTCCATTCATGTGTGTGTGTGGGAGTGACTTGTGTTGGTGAGCAGCTGTGTGCACTGTTTTCAGACTTAAACTTCCCCATTCCAAAATAAAGTACCCCAAGTTAAATGCCTCCTACAGCAAGAGTACCCGAACAATACCCACAATATCATAGTTGAGTAGAAATGTTATCAATCTAGAATGAGAAAGAAAAGTATGCCAACAAGGTCTATGCCTAGAAAACGCAAAAGAAATTTCTTGTAAGGATATTGACTAGACAATAGTTTGAAAGTAGGAAAACTCAAATCAAAGCATACTTCAACAATACACTACCTTGCAAATGCACTTCAAGATGTCCACAATAGTATTCAGATAGCCAACGTTATATACGGGGAGGGCAAGAGCCAAGTATCCATAGTGCCCAGGACAATCCTTAAAATTCCCATGGCAAGTTGCACAAACACTGTTCTTGTTTGGTGGCCCCTGAAACCACAAAGAAAAGCACCTTCAAAATCTTCCTCCCCAAATACTGCAAACCGATAGTCATAACACGTAAGGTAGATGGAATTCTGATAGAAAATGATTTTGAAGCCAATTCCTCAAAGAAGGGAACATACTTGAGTACATGTATGCAATATAGTTTTACGTTCAGACTATTATCCTTTCTAGTGCCCCACCATTGCATGAGTGGGATCTCAGTATCTTATGGAAGAGTTGCTAGTCACTCCCAAACAATAATGGTTAAGCAAAAAGGGGTTCATTTCTAGAAAAATCTAGGAAGGAGTTAACGTCGTTTAACAGCTGTATTGTTTTCTTCTTGCGCGGTGTCATGGGCACTTCAGATCACAGCATTAAGAAAGAAGGTAAAGAGTTCAGTTCAAAAATGGAATTGCTTAATGATAAAGGAGTTGGCCAAGCAACAAACAAAGTGGCAGGAGTATACAAATTCTTAGACCATAAAGACATATGAGATGTAAAATCAAATATGTGGTCTTAAAGACCGGTTTCCTGAATACGTGATCAAAAAGGTGGTGCCCAGCGCAAAAGGTTCCCACTTACATCGAGTTATGAGAAACGAGAACGCCGGCAGCCTTTCATTAACGTAATTGTATTAGGAAAGCATCAAGGGGATGCAGCCCAAGTGCATCAACAAAAACCTAGACCAACAGGCTCATAAGATGCAAAGAATAAAAGCACCATTACCCACAAAATAGAAATTTGTTCCAAGTTGGGCCAACCCCCATGCCCTGACGAACTGAACATTCCATGTGTTGGTTCATCATATCCATAAAAACCTACTATGTTCCCTAAAATGTCCAAATTAGGCATAAGAGCATCAAAATCCATGTCTCCCTCCTCTTTGCTACTTACCGGCCCACCTTGGCATGGATGCGAGAATTCTACATTTCCTCAATGGAAAATGGAAAACCCATGAAATAAATTAAACTATTTCTCTCAAAACTCTGATCCGAATAATGAAAACACTCACTACTTCTATAAACTCAGTTGTTTGCACGTTCCACATTCTCAAAGAACTAAACCTATTTCCCTTCTAAACCTTACCATCGAGTTATAGTTCCACCAAAAACCTATCAACCCGGTGAAGCATGTCGAATCCTTTTAACCGCCTTGCTCAACCTTTGCTTTTAAAGAATGTCATGGTAATTAACATCCAATCAGCAACAATCACAACTTCACGAGCAAATTACCATCGAGTCATCAGTTAAATCATTATTACATACACTAAATCATGCACCAATAGAAACTACTAATACAACACACCAAATTTTTCACATAAATGCAGAGGGAAATAGTACCATGCGAGGGTCCAGCAAGCCATGTTGAACTGGCAATCTTTTATCGTCGTAGTAGCGGCCAAGATGCACTTCGACCTCGGCGCACTTGAAGATGTCGGATTCCGAAAACATGGAGAACTGAATGCTCCTTCTGCATATGTGCAATAAACCAGAAGGCAAAAAATCAATTTACGAAACTGTTTCTACTTGAACTACTAATACCGAAACTGCTGAGAGGCCTTTGGCCCAACGGCATCAGCGTTGCACGGTTGCACTTAGGTGCCAAGAAGTTCAACTCCTATTCCAAGTTGTTAATCTAACTATTCTAACAATACGAACGTTTGCGAATCAAAAAACAAAAAAACTACTATTACCGAAACTGGAAAAAAAAGAACTCTTTTGTGAATGGGAAAGGAGCTCACATTTTACGAGGCCCGACGTCCTCGATGTAGGGCTGCTTTGTGAACTGAATGCCGTCCTGTGGCTTCTTCGCCATCTTCGGTCGGAAATCTGTTATCTAAAACAAAGAGGCGGTGTAAATATACTTGATGTTGTAGAGCCTACAGAGGCAAATAAGCAGAGTTTCGGGGCTCTGCTGGTTGAACGGCGGGATGGTCGGAGAGAGAGAGAGAGACGGTGGTGGGAGAGAGGAGGAGATATGAACGGTCGAATCGCGGTAAACCCTAGGAGGGTTTTTGCGGTTCTATTTAATAATAAGTAATTTATAAGGGAGCGGATGGAACGAAAAACTGCGGCGGAATTGTGGTAGCGGCAAGCAAATAAGTTGTACGTAGGTAAGGATCGAAACTCCGGGACTACGGTATTACGGAGTATTTTGCAAATTTTTTCCGATCATACCACGTCGTTTTGGGGGCTGAGAACTTTAGAATTTCCCTTCTCCCTTCCGTACCGAGTGGTGATCAGTAGGGGTGTCCACGGTCTGGATCGGATCGGATTCGTATGAATCCAATCATAATCCGTATCTCACGGTTTTTAGAAAATACAATCCAATCCTAATCCAAAAGTCTTACGGTTCGGTTTGGATTTCGAACCGTGAGTCACGGTTCGGTCCCGGTTTTATCCACGGATTTCCTTCCATAAACATTAAACTCTAAAAAACGCAAAATTACTTCAACTACTGTATTACATATCATTCCAAATTTCTAGTTCAAAATTCAGTCCAAGTTTCATCAGCCATTGTTACATCCACGGAGCAGCAGGAGGTTCTATTTACACAGTGGTAGTAGCTGACTACAAGTTATAAATCAGAGGGGGATGGCAGGTGAAGTAAAAGTAAGGAATTTCATATAAGGAGCAGATTTCCTTCGGTCATTGTTATGAACTTAAATTTGTTAAAAAAAATTCATAACAAGTAGTAGAATTATAATTATTTATAAATATTACACACACACACATATATATATTTTTTAAATTTTTTAAATATCTCACGGTTCGGTTCGGTTAATCCACGGATTTAAAATAAAAATCCAATCCTAATCCGTATCTCACGGTTTTTTAATTTTCAAATCCGTGTCCGGACCATTAATCCACGGACAAAATCCAAAAGGCACGGATCGGTTCGATCCGGACCGGTTTCACGATTCTCGATTTTTCTTGGACAGCCCTAGTGATCAGCAAGTACAAATGACTTTTTGGGCCTCTTTTGGGTAAAAAAAATGATCGGAACCGCTCATTTTGTTTAAAATACTTTTTTTATGATCCTTACAAAAAATAAGCTCAATCCAATATCGGTAAGGGCATTTACAAAACATCCAACTTTGTCAAAGAATTCAGGCCTGAATTCTAAAGCAAAGTTGGATGTTTTGTAAATATTCTTACCGGTACCAGATTGAGTTTATTTTTTGCAAGGACCATAAATAAAGTATTCTAACAAAATGAGTGGCTCCGATCATATTTTTCTTACCCAAAAATGCCAAAAAAGGCGTTTGTACGCACTGGTACATATTTATGTCTGCACCAGTATCATTTCTGCTTCCGTACCATTCCAATGGTTGCGTAGGGTGCACCTCGGGATCCGAGTTGTTTAATAAGCTTAAAATAATTATTTTTCTGCTAAGGTTCTTAAATTTTAAGTATTATTTTTCGCTTTACGAAATAGGTCATTCTTTCATAATATATAAACTTTAATTCAAAAAATAAGTATTTTTATTTATTTTAGTTAGTAGAACACACCCTAATTGTAATTACTTAATCTCGTATCTCAATTTTTTTATTCAGAATTTAGGATTCTAAATACTAAATGAATTCGAAAAAAATGTACACAATCGTGCGTTCAATATATCATTGATTTGACCCACATATATTGTAAGGCATATTGAGAAGGGTAGTTAGTTAGAAGGTAGTCTTGATTGAACATCGCTAGGTATCAAATGAAAAGATTATCTTTCAGATAGTGATTTGTTTTGATACCCAGTGAAGTCTGATCAATATTATTTTTATATTGAACACTCTTCTCAATATGTCACGCAATATCTACTGTTGTTCAGAAGGTATATTGAACGATTGTGTAAAAAATTTTCAGAATTCATTTAGTATTCAGGATCCTAAATTTTGAATAAAAAATTAAAATATGAGATTGACTAATTAGAATTATCAGATTGAGCGAAATTTTTTACAAGACAATTCAAATAATTATTTTAAACTTATTGAATGGTTCGAATAATTTGTATGAGACCCTGAAGTGTGCCCTACACAACCATTGGAGTGGTACGGGAGGGAGAAGGAAAAGGCTTAAAGTCCTCGGCCCCCAAACCATGTCCTTTTTTTCCCATATTGGAGATTTATGCTTTGTTTTGAACTTGTGGAAGGAAAATGAAAAGAAGAGAAAAGAAAAGAGAGAAAAAATGTGAAGAAAGTAAATTATTTTCTCTTGTTTGGTTGTAAAAAGAAAACGAAAGAAAACTTATATTTAAAAAAATGAATTTCTTCTTGTTTGGCTTCAAGAGAAAAATAGAAAGAAAATAAAATTTTTGAACTACCTTTTTCCTTATAAATTCAAAAGCTAGTTGCTTCCATCTCCCATTTTCCTCAACCGTTTTCCTTTCCAGAACTTTCATTTTCTTCATATTTTCTTTTCCTTTTCCTTAAAGCAGGAACCAAACAATCATTAAGAATTTATTATTATTTTCCTTTCTTTCCCCCAATTTTTCCTAGGTTTCAAACAAAGCATTAAATTTTGTCTATTATAGGGCAGTTTGGAACATCTACTCTTAAAATTCATTCTAAGGAAGCAAAAAATGGTAACTGATTTTCACACTTTTATATAATTGCTGTTTTTTTCGCTTTCTTTGTATAAATTTACATCAACGTACATATATATTTTAAACAAGTGAAAGGGCAACGTTATGATTTTGTGAGAAGACAAAATAAATTAGATAGTGTAAAAATCACTCGCCAAGTAAATTTTAGTTTTTTTTAACAACAAACTAATATACAAATGCTCCCTTACCCTCTAAAGAGGTCTAACCATTTTTAACTTCGATTCCCCCTTTATAGTTTATCACACTTGTGATAGTTAATCGTACAATGATACATATTAATATGAAGGGGCCGGTTCCCCTCACATAAAAGTTGACACAAATTTTAACACAATACTAATCGGAATCTCAAGCAAATGATCGGAGTCGTTCAATTCGTTTAAAATAGTTTTTTATAGAGTCCCCATAAAAAATAAACTCATTCCGATGTCGATAAGGGCTTGATCAGTTCCTTCAATTTTATTGTATAAAATTTGACAGGAACCAATTGAATGAACCGATCAAGCATTTACCGATATCCGAATGAGTTGATTTTTTTTATAGAAACCCTTAAAAATACATTTTAAACAAATTGAACGGCTTCGATCATTTGCGTGGGACTCCAAAATTGATCCCACAAAAAACTTGTGTAAGGGGAACTGGCCCTTAATACGAATTAGATGAGGTAAATGCAATGTGATATTTTGTATTAAGGGTATACGGTCTTTTATGCATCAAATTTAACACACTTTGAGCATCTCGAATCTATTTCAAATTCTTCAAAATAGAGAATGGACGTGACATATTGAAGAGAAATTCTGTAACTTATCTCATATTTTATGTATTTTAAGGAGAATTTTGAAGAACCCATCGCCTTTTTTAAGAGATGTGATCTTTAAATATGAATACCACCCTTTTATTTTGGAGAGACGATGGTTTGTTTGGATGAGATTTTGAAAAAAAAAATTACAACTAAAAATATACTCATTATCCTTATCTTCAATTATTATCTTAATTTATCTCTCCACTCATTACTCAAAAACCAAACTAAAAATTTTTCAAAACATTATCCAAACAAGGCACGAATCTTTAAAAAGGACAATGAATCCCTCCGAAATTTCCCAATAAGTACAAAAAGGTAAAGAAAAGAGAGAATAAATTATAAAATTTTCTCACACTATGTCGCATTCATTCTCAATCAGGGAAGGTCAGTGTAATTTACCCGAAAATTATTTGACACTAGATAGATTTGTTCCCAAGTTTGTTTGTGGGGGCGAGATTTGTTCCCAAGTTTGTTTGTGGGGGCGACTATTCGCAATCCTCAAATTTTCTCCCGTAGCCCGTTAAAAATTTTTGAAAATTATATTTCAGTAACTACATGTCGAAAATATGTTCAACCTTCGGTAAACAACTGCCGAACATACATTTCGGTAAATAGCTGTTGAAAATAAGATTATATTTCGGTAACTACATATCGGAAATGCACAAGAAACATATATTTCGGTAATTGGATGCTGAAAATGTATCTCAATTTCGGTAACTAACTGTCGAAAATGTATCTCAATTTCGGTAACTAACTGTCGAAACATATGGAAATTTTTAACGGGCTACGGGAGAAAATTGAGGGGTGCGAATAGCAGCGCCCTTGTTTGTGGGTTAAACATGTAATCTTCAAAACTCATGGGTCAAAATCTGCAAATTGTAAGTACCCATAAATACGCTCCAACCCTAATTTGTGATTCAGCGGAATCTCTGAACCCAACCGCACTCTGCAGCTCCACCAACGACCCGCGGCTCCGCCAACAACAAGACTCTCTCTCTCTCTCTCTCCCCCTGTGAGTGTGCGCGTGTGTGTGTTCGTCTCCTCTCTCTAGACGACCTGTTCGTTGATTTTTTTGGGGTCCCGGAGCGGTTGCTTTGCAGGCACTGTACTACTATGAAATCCACATCAGGGAAAATCACATCAACGAAGGAAATCTCCCTATCCAAAGCATCCAAAGTTCTATCCAAGTTCGTCCACGTCGAGAACGGAGCTTCCCAAGCAGTGTCCTCGTACCTGAGGCGCGCTTTGGCCTCGTTCGACGAGCTGGTTCAGCTGCACAAAGACCTCAAGGCTACCAAACCAGTTCGGAAGCCGAGAAAACCGGAGCAAGAGAGTAGTACATTAGATGGAGAAACAGTGAAGCAAGAAGAGAACGAAGGTAGCGAGGGCAAGAGGCATAAGAAGAGGAGGAAGAGCGAGGAGAGTAGTTTGAAAAAGGAGAAGAAGCGGAGGAGAATCGAAGGAGAGGATTAGACACGGGTTTGGATTATCGTTGATTTTGTACGCTGTTGTTGATTAGTGATTGAGGTTTTGATTTGGAGGGAAGAATGGCTTAGAGAGGTCTTTTTTGGCGGTGGCGATTGTGGTAATTTTTTCCATGTAATACCAGGGAATTTTGTTCTTGTTGACTATTATGTTAGAAGATATATATTTGAATGAAATTTAGTCGTGATGATTTGTGTTACGCGTTTTATTGACGATAGTTTTTAATTCAAATTGTTTGGTGCATTTTGGATGAGAATGACTAGATCAAATTCCATATTGTAATTGATAGTTATGTTAGTTATTGTAGAAACATAGCAGGGGATGAATTTGAAACCTTGGGAAGTTTCATACTATTGTAACACTTAAATGACTTAGTACGATGATCGGAATAAGGGATAACAGATTCAAAGTGTGCTAGTAGTTGACATTATATTGGAAAGTGAAGTTGCTGTCGACAAAGTTTAAGACACCTACTTATTTGCAGACATTCTATGCATGTTACATGGATTGGCAGTCATCCTCCTTTATGTTCGGATACTTAAGAGTTGGTTTATTACTGGTTAGGTTGACACATCATAAGATGCATTTTTGCTTTATTGTTCATCTCTGCATATTTGGATTAATGGCTTAAAATTTTTGCTGCGTGTATGGGTATCTGTGGATTACTCTTGGCAGCTGCACTGACTTATGCGGTGATAGTTTTTCCTGGTATCTTGTGTCTGTGTTTTAGTGCATAATGTAAAGAAATTTCAAATGGTCCTCCATGAACTTCTACACTTAGTATTATCGGAGCTGTCATAACTTATTGCTGCTGGTGAGAAATATGCCGCCAGTCATCTCCATAGGCAAATCAAAGAAATGTCTTCATTTATTTTCTTTTCTGAACACATAGCCTTTAGGCCATAGCCTGGTACGTTTGACCAACTCGGCCATCTCAAGTCTCAATACTGATGGATTTCTTAATTGTCTGCTCATAGGAATGCAGTCTATGCAATTTTTTTCGGTAAAAAAAAATATTGTTTTCACATGAGTAAACCTAGTTGTAGAGATGTCTAATTTGTATTGCTGTCAAGAGACCTCCAAGGATGGACGTGATGAATATGGATCCAAACTTCTACACTTTTAATTTGCCTTCATGAACAAGTTCAAGCTAGGTATTGTTGATACTATTGTGGAGTCTTCACCCTGGTATTACTGTACATTAAGCTATGTGTCTTGTGGATAAAACTGTATTGCAGTGATTGGCGAACTCCGATACATTGTATTCTCTATTTCGTGATAGTTAAACTGTTGCAACAACTGTGGACGTAGCTCGCTTGAGGTGTCTCATGTGATTGGGTTTTGTTTTCGTTAGTTTCTGCATCTCATACATTATTAAAAGCAAAATGATTACAAAGTATATTCATAATCACATCAAGAAGATAATTTTCCAAAAAAGAAAAAGAAAAAGAAAAATGACTGTTGATATAATCTTTTATCTTATCGATCTAGTATTAATTATGAAACGGCGTAGCATGCATCATGGCAATTCAAGATAAGCGGTTCAACATCTCATTTTTGCTGCCCTGACATCGAATGGTGAATTTTTTATTATTCTATTTTCCTTTGTTGTGTCAAGCTTTGGGAATTCTTCTCTGTAGCGGTCTGCAGCAGTGAAGTGGATTCCTTATGAGTGTAAAGAAACAAAGGAAGGATGAGCAAGAGCCTGAATCTACAACATCAGATTTCGGCAATCTAGTTTGAAGTGTTAGATATGATTGGCAATAAGTTGTATGTTAGGTATTTTACTAGTCAACTAGGGACCAGATTAAGGGGTAGTTTCCCATTTTGGCTAAAAGTACTAAAAGTGCATTTTTCATCACTAGAGGTGCCTTTTTCCTTCACAAAATACTAAGGGGAATTTAGCACTTTTAGGACTTTTAGCATTTTTAGAACTTTTGGGAAACTACCCCTAACTGCTGAATAATTATGCTTCAAAGGCTCTAAAGAGGTTTATGATTCCAAGGAACATGTCGCTTTTGGAATTTTGGAGGCTTATATGCTTATGTATTGACTCCACAAACTAACCGGAGAAAGATGTAAGAATCAGCCTACGCTTCAGTATACTCTAGTGTCATTTACATACACATTGTCTCTTCATACCTTTCTTGTGCGTGTGTTCTCTTTGTTTTCATAGATTTGAGTCATTTGACGCATGGACGTTCAGCTACCTTCCTGGCTTAGTCTGTTTCAGTTTCTGTAGCCAAAGATAAAAGGAGGGCTGAGGTGTTTGGAGTGGAGGAAGTTCAAAAGTTTGGTGACTTGGAGGTTCATCGAATAAAGAAAAATGTGGTTGAGTGCTTGAGGATCAGAGATCATTTCTCTCTCTCTGTATCTCTATGCCTCTGTTTTGTGTTTGTGCATTCTTCACACACAATGCACCAGTTCATGCGTACGTTGGTTTTCTTTTGTCTGCGTTTTTAGGCTCGTTGCATATGCTGAAGGCCCTTCTGTATCAATGATGTTGTTTAGCTAAAAGTGCTCTAGTTTGCAGGGAATCAACTCTTTCTTGCTTGTTGCATCTCTTTTGGTGTTTGAGGCTTCGTACAGGCACATGTTCGCTCATGAGCAAATGTTGTTCTAGGCGTATCTTTTTCTCCCATGATGGAAGGAGCTAATAGGTATCATTGCGTGCCCCTATCAAGTTTCTTAATAAAATTTTGCCGATTAAAAAAAAAGGGGGTATCATTGCGTGCATTTTGGTGTAAAACACGTATAGTGTGAAATTTAGTCTCATAACTTCTGTGTACATGCTTCTTGTGAACACAAACAAATATGGGCACACACACCCCACAAGCCATGTAGTGGCTACACCATAGTGGGGAGAAACTTGTATCAACATCAATTCTCAATAAATATCTTTGCTTAAAACCCCATAATGGAAGTTTCAGAATTCAAACTTATTTCTTCTTCGTAGTGATTTTTCTTTTGATAAAGAAAATTCTCAAGACAATTACTGCAAGGAATAGCTTTTTTTCTTCTTCAAAACCACATGAGTGAGATAATTTTCCTCTGGCCAAAAGGTCTTGTGATTGCCTCGCATAACTAAAACCCACCTCCTTGGAATCATCCGCGGACCACATAAAGATACTGTCAAGTCTTCCCTGTTTAAGCATGCTACTTTCTTTCTTTCTTTTCTGAGCTGTGTTTAAGCATACTACTGGAATAAATAAAATTGCTCCTTGAGATTAAAAAAACCCTACTGGAATCGAAGTCCCAGTTTCAGGAGTCGAGCCACCACTTCCATTGGTGCCAAAGCTCACTCTTATATTACCTCCTCCATGAGGGCTTCGAGTCTCAAGGAACAGTTGTCCTGTTGTCATAAGCAAAAAATGGAAGTTCATGCCATCTATTAGATGTCCATACTTCCTCCACAGAGCCAAATAATGTGGCTGGATAGAATCATCCTTGTATGGTGCAGTTTATGCAATGACGAGATATCATTTTGCTTAAGACACAAAATCAGCTGTCCTAGGTACTCAGTGAATGTATCAGGACAGCATCGAAGAGGTCATGATTGATGTCAATTCCATCCAAATGATATTCCTTGACCATCTCTGGATCGAGAAAGTAGCACTCATAACTCATGAAGTTATCGATGGAGAGTTGAAGTAAACATAGTTGTACAAATCACTGCCAAGACTCTTCACCACCTTGACGTTTGGATGGTGGGCCTTGACGGAAAAAATGGAAATCGCCATAAGTTAAGGAAGGAGGCGACGAGTTTGAGTAATCAATGGCGAAAGAGACAATGAAGTTGAAATCGACATCGGGATTAATGGGTACATCAGAAAAGGTAACATTTCTTCCCTCAGCTCCTATGTGTTGAAGAGCTTTGAGTTTGCTTGGGTTTTCTGAATGAGTAAAGAAGTGGTGAAGAGGAATTGAATGATGAACAGAGACAGAAGGAGATTTGCACATAGGTTTATTTGTATGTGCTGGATTTGCACATAAGTGCTGCTTTCTGAGATGCATTTTTGTAAATGTGTTTATTCGTATTATTGCCTTTCTAGTGTTTGTTCTTCTATTGGCATTTGTTTTATCTAAACAATAATCTTGATCTCATAATCCAGATTGAATTGTTCTATCATTCTCGTACCATTTGGCGGTTATAGAAATTTAGAAGATAACAATGGCATTGTTTTTGGTGCAGCGGTGCAGGTGTCTTTGTTTACATCCGGCCCTATCTATGACAACATATTGTGTATGCTATTCTCTCCTGAATCATGTTGTGTCGTTCATTATTATATATTGCATTAATCTATGCCTTCTGTATGTTGATGCTAACAACAGCTGTGCTAAAAGTGATCCTGTCTTTCTGTTTTCTCGTTTTGTAAAATAGCAAATTGCATGAACTGTTGTAGATGCTTAGATAATTATTTTGTTTTCCGGGTACAGAGACACTGATACAGTATTACAGTAATTGCATTGACTGCAATTTGAGTAGACCTAAATTTCCATGCATGGAAGAACAACATGACAAATTACACCAATAGACCAACAAGACCCCGTGTTTGGCTTCTCTCCTGTTAGTGGTCCCGCTCTTGGGGCTTTTTGAGAAATTCACCTATTTTACTGGAACAGTCACGAAATTGGATCGCACAAAGCTTGGGCAACATGACACAAGTTAACCTATGACAATGATGTAGGCTACTGCACCCGATACGAAAATAGTGGATCGTTGTGTATATTCAGGATATAAATCAACACACAGACTGAATAGGGTTACAGGCACTTGGCTTTCTCCTCCTCCTGTGGAGCCTTCAAGGAATCTTCGAAGGAGAGGAGTTTTGTTGAGGAATTCACTGTATGAGACCATATCACTATCAGGGTTAAAGCTTGGGCTTACATGTGCAACTTAAAACACTTACGCATGCGGAGGAAGTAAGGGACACGTGGAAGCATGTGCCCGCGCTCCTTTTTCCACAAATCACATTTTTTTTTGATCGGCTTTTTCCACAATCACATTAGTACCACATAAAGCTACGAATTTCTTAAAGTCTTGCCATTGTATGATTTAAATATTCGCCCCTACAATAAAAGGATCGTGGCTCCATACCTGTATATTAGGCTACTCTGTCCATGTGGGTGATCACATATTTAGGAATTCACACTGGTCTCTCCAATCGGGAGTTTCTTGTCGTAAGACCAAACCAAACTGAGCTTTATGTCCCAATCAATTGGGGTCAGCTACATAAATCATTTTTCTCTATTGAACTCTGTCAAGAGTCACTTGTTCACTCAAACCCATTAGACTCATATATTTGTGCACAATTGCATCTAATATCAATTTAGGTCTTCCCCTTCCCGTAGCGTTGCTACCCAAAGCTATCCTATCCGCTCTCTTAACTACTGCATTTCCAGGTCTACGGTAGACATGCCCAAACCACCTTATCTTATTTTCTCTCAACTTCTCCTATATTGGTTCTACACCTATCCTCTCATGAACCGTTCATTTCTAATCATGTCTCGTCTAGTCTTATCATACATCCACCTCAACATTTCCATTTCCGCTACACTCATCTTGCTCACCTGTTGTTTTTTAATAGGCTAACATTTTGTCCCATAAAACATCACTGGTCTTATGGCAGTTGTATAGAATTAAAATAAAAATGGAGCCCTTCAAAACTACTGTAATTGTTGTGGGCATTTTTTTTTTTTTTTGGGCAAGTACAGTTCAGTAAAAATTGGAACTAGATTAAGTGAAAAAAAGGAAAATCAGCATAATGCAAAGGTAGGAAAGGAGTGAACCAGCGTGAGGGGTCCAATCAACCATTTAACATGATCTCTCCCTTTCTCTGTCCTTGTTTTTTTTGGTTTCTGGTCTGGGAGAAGTACTGAAAAGTGACTAGACAGTTAAATTTGCAGGTACGTAAATGCAGAATCCGACAACAAATTTGTCTGTGTACTTGGAAGATTTAGGAGTCTATTACCATGTTATTATTGCAGAGCTTTCAGTCCGGGCCTTGCTGATAACCTCACCACATCCATGCCCCTCATTTTACAAGGTTTTCTCGATCCTTACCCCAACAGTTCTTGAAATTACTACCATGCCCTCGAGTATTTTTCTTCTTTTTCCTTTTGTCCGTTGAAATTCCTTCCTATTAGGAGTAGTAGATATTTAGCTCTCTTCATCAAAAGTATTGTGTGGTTGAGCATATAATTGGTCTGTATAATTTTTGTTGTGGCGATTTTGAGTATGACAAGAAGGCCTGAACACCCAAAGGTGTGCTGTATGTATATAAATTAATGAATAGCGGCGTGCTGTTAATACTTCGATAAACCAAACTCCTATTTTTCTTACATGAAAAATGAAACAGCTGAAGGGAAATCGGATAGGAAATTTCAAATGATAACAGTTCAAAAACCACAAGCGAAATGAGATTTAGGACAATTTGTTGGTAAAAATTTCATTGAGTTTACGAAGGAAAAACGCCTAACCAGTTGTGTTAGAGACACGGAAACCAATTACATAACCAACCAGTGGCGGACCTGTGCTTAGGGGTGGGGGTGCCATGGCACCCCTGTTTTGCTAATTACACCCAACATATGAACATATAGTATGTATACCTTCAATATGATTGATATTTTAGTATCTTGGCACCCCCTCTATAAAAATCAAACTCAACTTAGTACAGCAAAAAATGTTATAGTCAATTGTGGCTTAGGTCTTAAGACAATTAGTTGGGACTCTTTGCTAATCAAATCCAATTGAACTAAACCCCTACACCGAACTAAGTAGTACGCAGTATCTATAGTCAAAGTTGTATACTCCCTCCGTCCCCATTCTTTTGTCTCTCATTCCATCCTAACCAGATAGAAAATTGATTATAACTTTTAATTGGTAGTAATGTTTATATGCAATATTGATTTTGTTTGATAGATCTTAATGAGCTCTTTTAAACAAAGTTTTCAAAATCACTTAAAAGATTATAGATTGTAATATATAATCAATTGAAAAGTGACACGAACTCTCCAAAAAGACTAAAGAAATGGGACGGATGGAGTATAATTTTCTGGGTGAATTTCAGATTTGTAACCCTTGAGATTTTAGTTTTGCATCCTAATATGTTGCTCATGCTTGAACTTTCAAAATTCGCACCCCTAAAAGAAAATCCCGGTTCCGCCCCCGTAACCAACAACATACCATCGCTCGCGTACACGTGGCCCTCAGGCCCCTCACAGTTCCCTATTTTCTCACCATGCCCTCCATGTCCTCCCTTTAATGGACTATAGTATAAGTTCTCGGATGTTGAGCATGATAGGTCACTTTTTTACACCTGCATTGGCATTTGACTTAGGAGGGAAGGAGGCATTAATTTGAATTTTTTTTGGTAATTAGTTGGGGGGACAGTCTCGTGAAAGTATTTTTGGATGTTTAGACGGTGGAGATTAATGGGTTTGCGAGACAGAGAGGATAAGGACTCCCCAAGACAAAAAAGATTGGACAGTGCAGAATCTGCATTGCATTTATAGAATGTAAGTCTGTTGTCTAAACCTCCTCTACCTTTTGTCACAGTCAACTTCTGGAACGTCTAAACCTCTCCCTATTGCCTTTTCCTTTTTGTTACAGTGAACTTATGGAAGAGAGAGAGAATTCCCCTAGTCTCACATCCCAAGGATCCCCACACAAGGAATGGTCTTCAATTTAGTGCTGATGGAAAGTGGTACTGAATGAGAAACTGCTGAAATGAAAACAAAGAACGAGCCAGCAGGCTAGCTTTTTACCAAGCGAGACAAGACAAGGGACATGGAGGAAAGGAAACAACTAACAAGAAAAATGAAAACAATTGAAAAACAAATGGTATGATCACTCAATTCCTTTTCGTATTCTTTTCTTGTGTAGTTGTCTGCTACATGTTTAGAGAGGTATTATTACGTCTTTTTTTTTTTTTCGCGCTTAATCTTGACCGATTCTCTCGTTTCACGAGTCCTAACCTCGTATAATTATCTTGTTGATTGAAATCGGATGTTTATAAAACAGGATTACAATCCAACGTATGAGTCTCAATATGACTGAGTTTTTCTCTTATGTTGTTTAAGTATCACGAAATTGTTCATATTACCTTGAACACCTCAAGTCCTTTCTCTAGTACTTAATTTGAATGAGACTTATCATGTGTCCTACTAATTCTGTTCTTCCATATATGTGAAAGAAGCCATGTATGTGTACCATAAATCGAAATGCCCATGGGTACCACTAGTGATAATTATATGTGTTGATACGTTGTCAGCAAAAGCTTAACGCAATACTTTCAAATTCACAATCTGTTCAGTTAATTTTCTTATATTGTTAGACTATTCTTGTGTTTGTGTTTGTGGAATTTGATAACTTACACTTCATCTGTCCGAAATTGTTGTACATGTTTTTCTTTTTGAGACATCTCAAAAAATTATCTATATCTTTTAATTTATAATATTTTTTTATATTCAGCATGGATCTTGTTTGATAAATCTCAATTAATTTTATTAAACAAAGATTTCGAAATTGTGAAATATAGACAACTTTTTTGAAAGGTCCCAAAAAAGAAACTGACACAACAATTTGGGACGGAGGGAGTGTTTACTAATTATACTAAAAGTGAAGACCGTAAAATAATATTCCCAATGCCATATAAAGTGATCAACAAAGCTACACATATGCCTAGAAAAAGCAATTTCATTCATTATAGGAAAGAAACAACCCACCCTGTACCAAAATACTAGAACATAATTAAGCTGAAAACTTGGTTCAATGGCTGTACATTTTCGATAACGGAATCTCCTGGGCCAGCTTACACATAGTAACCCCAGATCCTAGAGTTAGCGATTGAGCAAACTTCTTATGGCCCCAATTGTTTCTTGTGGGAAGTGAGAGTCGAACATATTAAAGCCCTTAATTGCTGGCATGCTGCAATTGAACCAATCCCCTTTTTTTTTTATAAAAAATTTGATCAAGATCCAACAATCCCTTGAGTTTACATATGGTATATGTGTTCTCACCCTAATTAAGGTAGCTTCTGTTAATATGGTGGTCCATCCAGGCATTTCTGCAGCCGAAATGCAGGTGGCAGGTGTGTATTTTGTTCTGTCCTTTTCCCAAAGGAAACAAATTTCAAAACTGTTGCATCATACAGTATATCCAACTTGCTTTGCGTCCCAATTCCTTCTGCTCTGGGTGAAGCAAAATTAATAATATCGTGATGATGACGGAATCATTCAACTTCTCAACCCCAACCCCATCACCCAATTCCCTCTCTCTCCTCTCATTCACACACATTCTCTCTCTCTCTCTCTCTCCCTCTCTCTCTCTCTCTCTGCATGAATGCTTCTCTGAAGGGAAACATCACCAGTCCTTTTCTCTCTTTTACCCTCTCCATTTTGCCTCCCACTCCCACCTCTCTATCCCTTTTGTCTCACTCCTCTCCTCTCTCTTTATCTCTCTCTCCCCCCCTTACATTTATACCCCACCTTGACAACCCAACTGGCCTAAACACTCTTTCCGCAAAGCAAAAAGATCAGAAGGTAAGAGTGAGAGAGAAATGTCACCAGCAGCAGCAGCAGCAGCTGTTTCATCATCATCATCATCATCATCAAGGTGGTGTCCAACACCAGAGCAGCTGATGATCTTGGAAGAGATGTACAGAGGTGGAACAAGGACACCCAATGCATCCCAGATACAGCAGATCACTGCCCACCTCTCTTTCTATGGGAAGATTGAGGGGAAGAATGTGTTCTACTGGTTTCAGAACCACAAGGCTAGAGACAGACAAAAGCTTAGGAGGAAACTCATGAGCAAGCAGATTATGCACCAACAGCATGTACTCTACAACCAGCAGCAGCAGAATAACAATGGACCACAAAACCACCACCTCCACTCCCACCACCTACTTCCTCAGTTTTCCCACTATACCCCAGTTGGGTTTCTTCCTCAGGTAGTACTCTTTCTTATAGTATATGAGTAATGCGTGTGTGTATATATATACTCCCTCCATCCCAAAAAGTTGGACACTTTTGGAACAGCGTTCCATTTTCAATTGCGTATATATTTCAATGTGAATGTTAAAAATTATGCAATATGGATCTTGTTTGATAGATTTAATTAATTCTATTAAACAAAGTTTTTAAAATCACATAAAATTTAATAAATCGAAAGATATAAGCAATCTAAAATGGCACGCAGTCCCAAAAGTGTAACTTTTTGGGACGGAGGTAGCATATATATATATGGTTCGACTTAGAACAAAACATGCAGATAGAATTTAATGAGGTAATATGCTCTCTTATATAATATATGCATGTAATGTTTACTATCAGTGTCAGAATTGTGTTTATCGTGATAGTTTCACACTGAATAATGTCGTACTTTGTTAAAAAAAAATTAAAATCAAAACACCCATGTTAGTTTTCTCAACCTTTTCTATGTGTTACTCACTCCAATATGGCCTTTTAAGGATATGGTTATAGGTAATGTGATCTAAGCAAAAAAGTTTGTATAGAATCCTCTCACTGAATGATTACCCTTTAAAATCTATTCCTAAGTAACATATAGCACCCATGTTGTAGCTCAAAATAACTGAAGTAGCACTGTCTGGCGTCTATTCTTTTTCTTTTTTTGATGATTGAATGTCCGGGCCAACTTGCACGCACCTCGATTAATTTCGAGACCCTGAAGAACTACTGGACAAATCCTCCAATGCGTCCAAGGTAGTGTCTACCCTTTTCTACATCCTTCTATGGTATCCATTGTCTAAGAAGAATGAATTAACAGAGAAAATATGATTTTTCCGACCTTATAACATTTTGGTTCTATGTTCCAATGGCTTTTGTCTCATTACATCTTTGTATGCGCCTGGGATTAGGGAGGAGTTGAGGATGCATCAACACCAATGGTGGGTTACTCATGGAATCATCATCATCTTCCAGAAAGGTGCGAGGTGGGGGAGGACAAGCCCATGGCCAGAACCTACGGCCGTGATTGGATGATTATGCTGGATCTGGCCCCCACATCTCCCAATTCTTGCAGCAGACCCCTCAAAACCCTAGAACTCTTCCCCGTCACAGCCACAGGTCTCAGAGACACCACATCCACCAACTAACCCTGGCTAACTGCATGCACCTCTCTCTCTCTCTCTCTCTATGTTGAAAAATGCTTTGGACACAGATGTTCGGGTACAGATATGTTTCCACGCGTTCAATGCATGTGAAGTCCATTTTTATTGTTCAAAGCTCACATGCATCGAACAGCTCCGGAAAAACCTGTATCTGAATCTGTGTCCAAACATCTATATCCGTAGCATTACTGTTTTTCGTGTATCTCTAAACTAAGGTTTCACATCCCTATGATGAACATGGTCATGGCATTGTCTTTGGTTTTGTTGTGTTATGTGTCTCTAGCTAGCTCTGAAATGAGAAAGATCTGGATTGTCTAATTATGTAGCACTGCCTGCCCACTGGGCCTACTATATTTCAAACTATTCACTACCAATTAGAATCTGCATTGGGCATCACAAGGGCTTGTTTTTTACTGGTTTTTTGTGTGCTATTAGCTAACTTATTTTGTCTTTAACTTGTATCATTAAAGCTGGCATGCCAGGGTGCATGAAACATCACTAGTACTGCTTCATAGACTAAACGAAGAGAATTCCTCTGGTTTTCTTATTGATATTTCAAGCACCCTTCGACAAGTCAATGGAATATATATTAGCATTTTCAACCCCAACTTCTTCTGTTTCTTCATTTGAGAGGATGAAAAGTAACATTTTTTAATCAAAAAGTGAATATTAAGAATTATAACTAGTCATACAAATAGTGGGGGAGCTAGGATTTTGAACCCGGGGGGAGGGGGGGCCGGATTAATAGACATATTTTTTTTTTATTGGAATGTATAATTATTATATTATAAATTTTTTGTTTTTCAATACATTACATTTGTACATTAAAATTATTATAGTCTAATGCAGTTAAAGTATATCAATTATTATTATTTTTTTCTTTAGGCTACTTCAACTGCCAAGTGCTTATTTTTTATTTATGAAAGAAACTGAGAAACGAGAATGTAAAATAACAAGTTTTTTATCAAATCAAATCAAAATTATTAAGATTATAAGTAGCTATACATGAATAAGTATTACGTAATAATCTTCAAAATCAAGTATATACAAAACAAAAATTTAAAACTCAGGAGCTCGGGGAGCCGGGGGGCCCCAATATAGCTCCGCCCTGGCATACAAACTCCAATCACAAATTTCTATATCTCATTTATATTTCAAATATTTTCCCTTTTTTTCTCCGATCATTATTCTCTTTCCCTCCAAATCTAATACTTTCTGCATTTGTATATTCAAAAAGTGAATTTGGAGGATTTGGGTTGGAGCAGCTCCGGAGAAAACAGCCGTTTTTAGCCTTTCATAAGGTAAATTATGAGAAGCTACCGCGTTTAAATTGCTTAGCAAAGAAAAGCTACAGTGTTTAAATTGAAGTATTCGACAACCACTCTTCTGTACAAGCAGTACACTATTTCTTCATTTGTCTCCCTCCTCAGTGTCAGAAAGAGAGTAAAATAATTTGGCCAAGGCCAAGTTTAGTTACTCCTATTTCTATAACCATGCACTGGAGCTAGCTAGCACTGAAATTTCGTGTTAGAACGTTTAGCGCCTCCTGTGCTGTTACTTCGTACAAAATCATTTGCGCCTTGCATGATATCCTATGACCATGCACCGGAGCTAGCTAGCACTGAAATTTCGCGTTAGAATGTTTAGCGCCTCCGGTGCTGTTACTTCGTGCAAAATCATTTGCGCCTTGCATGATATCCTATGACCAAACGTGAGAGAGTGCATGATCGAGAACGTTATATAAGGGCCGGGCATGGATTTAATGACCCTGAAACAATTTACCATCTTGTACCTACCTACCTTCATCTTAGGCTTGTACGTAGCTGGTGTTTCATGTTAAACGAACTACATCTTTTGACTAAATCTTCACCATTGTTGGATTCTTCTGAGTACTAACTTGTACTGTATGATATTTGGAAATTGTAATTCAACGATTGCTCCAACGGCCAAAGGAGGTAGCTAGTTCACGCGGCCAATGATAAATTGTGGTTGTTTCAACTCGTGTATCTAGCTAGTCTCGTGACTATATAAGCAAATGCATGTCGCGTAGCAATGGAATATTAGATGAGATCTCAAACCGGTATATATATATACATTCTCACATACTCTGATATACTACTTAGAATTATGGGCAAAGTCCACTTTGACCCTCTGTGGTTATCGCCATATGCGGATACTCCTTTCATGGTTCAAAACTAAGCACATGACCTACTTGTGGTTTTGAAAATGTGCGGATAGACCCTCTGTCCTCATGTTTTCCATCCATATTAACGGACACAACATTAAAAGACCGATATACCCTCATCATGTCTCTTGATTCTTTTTCTTTTTTAAATCTAACCGCACAATTCCCTATACCAAAAATTGAATCCAAACCGTTGATATTGTAAATTTTGATGAGTACTACATCTATGCCAAAATTCAAGTCAATCAAAAAATGAAAAGCTCATGGTCGAATCGATTTTGTTATGAAATTAAATTTTCAAATTTGAATTTACTAAAAATTAGATCACTAGGTTATTGATGTCTGATCGAGATGATTTTTTACAGAGATACTATATTTTTTATTTAATACATTATGAACGACTCAGATTACATTATAGAGGCGTGTGATATATACCTCCGTTAATATGGATGGAAACATGACGGCAGGGGTCTATCCGCATATTTTCAAAACTACAGATAGGTTATGTGCTTAGTTTTGAACCATGAGGGGGGTATCTGCACATGGCGATAACCATAGAGGGTGAAAGTGGACTTTGCCCTACAATTATTGATGTGAACTGTGATTTTGGACAAGATCATTACAAGCTTCCCTGGCCCCCACTATTATGCCCTCTCAAGAGGACACAGGTTTGAGGCCCTAGAGTCAGGATGGATATTGGATCGATGGGTTGAAGCACAAGAATTACTCTCTCTCTAACACACACACACACAGAGTACACACAAGCTTTTCATGGCCAGAGTAGAATAAATTTAAACTAATTTGCGCATCAAGTTTCTGATCTCACATAGCTGTCTACATCAATATCCTCTAATATCATGAGTAATCCAGATCGAAATTACCCAAACCGACCGGCTAGCCCATAATCTGCCTCAATTTGTTTGTCTAATTTCGATAAATTATTCTTTGTGTGGACATTTTAATCGATGAACTATATACATTATGAACGGCTCGAATCATCTCGGAGAAATTCAGGTGAATAAACTGCACCCTGCAGTGCAATCTTAGGACTTCAGAAAAGATGCCCTGAAAAATAGATGTGACACTTTGGTATCCTGCATGAAATTTTTATATGCAAATCTTGTTCTTCTATCACTTTCTGTATAAAGGACAAGAGAAACAGAGACAGATTTAGGTGGGGTCGTATGGGGGCCACGGTTTCCACGTTGTTTCAGGTTTTTAAAAAATAATAATAATATTAGTAGTGGTTTTTATTTATTTATTAAGAACATCTAGATATTGTATTTTGTATTGAGTGTTATTTAGGCACTTAAATTCTTCAAAAATGTGTTCGTTTTAGGTCCCAAAACCCAATTTCTCTCTCTGCGCTACGATCTCCCATAAGTTTTTTCTTTAATTATTTTTTTCATTCCTCTTTTTATCTCTCTCCACTTACTACCCAAAAAATCTCTCTCAAAATCTAAACCAAACAAACTATTAGATTTTCGAACATTAAAATTTTAAAATCTTGTTCATAGTTCAGCCCCTGCATTTACGAAATTCTGATTCCGTCCCTGAAGAGAAAGGACAATTATTAGCCCAAGTCCTTAATTATACCCTCACCAGGACACAGAGGTTGAAGCCCAAGAGTCACCCTCACAAGGATGCATGGTTTGAAGAAGAGGAAGAATTATCCCACACACAAATTTTCTCTAGCGGCCAAAGTAGAATTAACTTTAACTAACGACAGTGCTATTGGTATTTTCCCAAAGGTCATTTAAATCAACAAAGTTGTTATTTTATTTATCTATTAATGCAGTGCAGTAGACTCAGCTTGACCTAGGTTCAAGAGCCTAGATTCATGGTCAGTCCTTTCCCATTGGCACATGAGGGTGCACATTTGGGTGTGGTCAGAGAATTAGAAAGATTGGGGTAGTAAGTGGAGAAATATTTCTATAATTACACCCAAATGCAAACACAATTACAGAAGTGTTGGGGCTCCATATGGCGCATGTGTGTGGGCCCGTAACACTTGTGTGAGTGTGAATAGTTGGGTATGTAGAATTGGTTTAGTTGTAGAATGAGTGTAAGTAGAGAAAAATTTATTGAAAACCTTGCACATAGAGAGAGTTGCGCCATGTGGGCCCCAACACTTTTGTGAGTGCGTGCGCATTTGGGTGTGTAAAAATGAGTGTGTTGTAAAATAATTGTAAGCAGAGAGACACTTATTGAAAACCGTACACATAAAAATGGAGAGGTTCGGCGTACCCAAGAGAACAAACCTTTGGATTATTTGATAGTAAAGGTTTTGAGGGATTTTTTGGAGTAATAATGGAGAGAAAATTTATTTCAAACAAACTTAGAAAGGTTCTGGAAACCAGGTGAACAAAGCCAATAGTGTAAGGGGTTCTTCCGGGTCAGTCCCATGTGAGTGGATTATGTCCCATTAGATCCTTGCAAACAAGTATTTTTCCATGAAGTTCTATTACGCGCGCGCACTCTTCCTCTTTCTGTCTGTCTGTCTCTCTCCTCTATGTCGCCATGCACCTCTCTCTCTCCCCTCACTCATACACGCGCACACTCCCTTTGTATCTCTTTCTCTCTCTCTCTATGTACCATCTCTTTCTCCTCTCTCATCTTTATTTATCTCCCTCACTCTCTCTCGATCTCTCCTCTCTTTCCTTTTTTTTTTAAGTTTAAAATCTTGTGCTTATAAGTTTTTTTGTATTTATAAAATTTATATATTTGAAATCTACTCGTAGAAATTTAGCTAATGGGATCACTATCGGCTATATAAAATTATAAAAAAATAAAATTTTTATTTTTCAATGTCCATTTTATTTTATCTAAATTTACAATTAACTGTCTAAATCCACAATTAGGACAGACAATAGAGGTGAAAGTGACAGGAGGGAGAGGGAGAGGGAAATGAGAGAAGAGAGAGAAAGCGACAAGGGAGAGAGAGAGAGAGAAAGCGACATGAGAGAGAGAGAGAGAGAGAGAGATTAAAAATGCTCACATAACGTGTAGGCGCGTGTGAAATTTTTGGGAAAGAACCTAGTGAGGTGCTAAAAAATAGGACCGGCCAACAGTTATCTCATATTGCTATCAAATGATACTCTAGGGATTTCCAGTTTGTATAGGTTTGATTCATGTAAATATCACATCAAATACTAGTACTATACCAAAAGTAGCTTTTGATTTCCTGGATGTCTTCTGTTCTACTGTAGTTTTTAATTTCCAATCAATTTCGAATTAATCAAAGCTCTGTTATCTTGAAATCAATGTGAGTAGAGTATATGACCTAAATGCCACCCACCTAACCTTTTTTTGTTTGAAATCGGGTGCCCGGCCCAGTTTGGGCACAGCTCGACTATTCTCGAGGTCCTGACGTTAACGACCGAAAACAAACCTTCAGTGACTACAAGATTTGAAGTATTTGGCTTTAGTGAGATTCAACCTTACAACCTCTTGGGGGTAAACTCTTTAGTTGTTGTGTCATATTACTTAGGCCAAACCGCTTGGTATTAATCATTCACCTAATGACATACCATTACTCTTGTTTTATTACTCAACAATACCGAGATAATGAGTGGAGAGAAATAGAAAAACGTGAGTAATAATTGGGGACTGCAGAGAGAGTGGTTAGTTTAGAGACTCAAAGCGAACACAGTTGTGATATTGTATGCCTTATTCTAGCTACAAATACCAATGACACGTGCTATGCGAGATCAATCTATTAAACTCGTTGATTAGTACTGATTGTTGGATTAGAAAGGTGGGGATTCGGATTGAGATTAAATTCTTTACACCGCCAGTGTAAATATTTGTTTCCTCCAAATCAATTATATTGCGCCACGTCGTCATGTTTTATTGATTGGGACCACTATTTTGCAACGTGGCGCAATGTAATTGATTTGAAGGAAACAAATGTTTACGTACACCGACGGTGTAAAGAATTTATTCTCATTTGGATTAGGGGAACACAAGAACCCATATGTTTCCCATTTTTTCTTAATCCTCGTGTTTGTGGGCGTATGGAATTAACCACTGGACTAAATAAGGTGAGACTATTTTTCAATTTAGTACTCCATGCAGGGATTAACTAATACCAGGGCAGGGGTGGTATTAACTAGTCTCCTTCTCCAGATAATCTCCCTCCTCATATCATCTTTACTCTATCTTTATCTCACTCTAATCAAATAGAGTACAACTAATCCCAATTATTCATCTATTCTCTCCCCATCCTTAATCCCATATTTTTCAATCCGTTCTAAAAATAATTTGACAATCAAACATGCCCATAACACATAACTTGCAGGGAGCAAGATGTTCCTTAAAATTGTTTGCATGAAAACCCTTCCCCGTGGAAGAGATTAATGTGGTGGTCAACACTGAAGTGCTTCCGCCTAATTTTGGTGATGATGACCTGTCTTTAACCGTACTAGTGAGAAAATTAGTTGAGATGCACGTAAGCTGATCCATGCTAGAGGTGGGCATCGTGTCGTGTCTGTGTTTATGTCGTGTCATCTCGTGGTCGTATCATAATTCTCTCAACCCTAACCAAACCTGGCTAGTTTTTCGTGTTATCGTATCGTGTCATATTCGTGTTTCATATAAGAGATAGCCGACCCTAACCTGATAACTTTGTGTCGGGTTCATGTCGGGTTCTCAAGTCCAGACATACCTGGACCGTCTGGAAAAAAAACCTGTTTCAACCTTGTTTTACCAATTCCATCCACCACCAAGTGTCGTACCCGCCCTCAACTTCTTCGATTCCATAACAAACTTCAAAACAAACCCCCTCCCCCCCCTCTCTCTCTCTCACTTCAATCTCTCTCTCTCTCATCACCCAGATCCGAACAAATCTCACTCCAAGTTCCCTCTCCATCACTCACTCCATCCATCCAATGATCTCAAACCATGGGACTCCTCAACCAACACAAAACAGGCCGGTTTCCAAACCGCGTTGGAAGCCTCACAAATGACCTCCGCCAACCACCACCAACGCCCCCAGACCGGCCTCCTCGCCACCAGCCGCCTCCGCAGTTGCGTCACCTCGCTCTTCCTCCTCCTCCTCCTCCTCTACGTCCTCTACTCCTCCAGCCTCATCCTCCTCCCCCCCTCCTGCCCCCTCCCTTCCACCCTTCAAAAATCCACCTCCTCCTCCACCGCCCTCCCTCTTCCCCTCACCAACTATTCCAAAGGAAACCAACAAGAACAAGAACCCATAATCCTGCCGCAGAAGTCCCTCCGATACGACACGGAAGCCAAGCACATCGTGTTCTGCATCGCGGCCTCATCGAGCTTATGGGACAAAAGGAAGGAGTATTTGAAGCTGTGGTGGAAGCCGAAGGAGACCAGGGGAGTCGTTTGGCTCGACAAGAGAGTGAGAACCAGGCGGAATGAGAAGTTGCCGGAGATTCGGGTATCCGAGAGCACCGCCAAGTTCAAGTACACGAACAGGCAGGGGGACAGGTCGGCGCTCAGGATATCGAGGGCAGTCTCCGAGACGCTTAGGCTCGGGATGAAGGACGTGAGGTGGTTCGTGATGGGGGACGACGACACGGTGTTCATGGTGGAGAATCTGGTTCGGGTTCTGTCCAAGTACGATCACAACCAGCTTTACTACGTCGGGAGCTCGTCGGAGAGTCACATACAGAACATATTTTTCTCGTACGCGATGGCGTTTGGCGGGGGAGGGTTCGCGATAAGCTATCCGTTGGCGAAGGAGTTGGAGAAGATGCAGGACCAGTGTATTCAGCGGTATCCGGGGTTGTATGGGAGTGATGACAGGATGCAGGCTTGTATGGCTGAGTTAGGGGTGCCCCTTACCAAAGAACCCGGGTTTCATCAGGTAATGGTTTATGCTTAGCAGAGATATACTTTCCGAGGTGATGAATGGAACCAAACAATCTTGTTTGATTCATTATTGTTGGACCAATGAGATACAATGATTTTAGAAAGGTAAATGACCAACCAACTGTGTAGAATTAGGGATACTGCCAAGCACCGCCCTGCCAAGTGGGTGCTGAGCGGGGTGCTTGGCAGCATCCCCGGGTCCTTTTTTTTTTTTTTTTTCACAGTATTGCTGCTGTGTTGATACTCTTGATGCCAAGAATGTTGTGCAAGTGCACCAATACATTTCATTTAAGTGTTGGATTAGTTACTTCTGTATCTTTGATGAGTTATATTAAACAGAGACGAATAACATGTCCCAGAATACCATGTCACCCTATAGGCCTATACCCTCTTGTCAGTTGTACAATGTGATGTTTCGCAAATTAAGAACCACATCATGCGGCTATGAGAGGGGCTGGGACAAGGAATCCGAGCCCCATCGAGGGCATTATCGTCAAACTAATAGCAATAGTCAGTAACTATAGGTTGCATCAGACATAATGTTATTAGTGATTGACATCGAGATTTTTTTTATGTTCGTCGACACCACAATGATCGTAGCTTCCTCAACTACTACTTTTGAGAATTTTAGTATGCGATACCTTAGAAAAGTAGATTCTGCATATAGAAATCCAGAATTCAACTAGAAATTGGTTTTGAATTAACTGTCTCTAGTCTTGTGGCTATGCAGTACGATGTGTATGGAAACCTCCTAGGCCTATTGGGAGCTCACCCTATAACTCCACTGGTGTCGATCCACCACCTCGACGTGGTGGACCCTATCTTCCCGCAAATGAAACAAGTGCAGGCCCTCCACCACTTGTTTGAGTCCACCAAGGACGACTCGGCCAGCATGATGCAGCAATCCATCTGCTTCGACAGGCGACGACAATGGTCCATCACCGTCTCATGGGGCTACGTGGTTCAGATCATAAGAGGAGTCATGTCTCCCAGAGAGCTAGAGATGCCCACCAGAACCTTTCTCAACTGGTACAAAAGAGCTGATTTCACAGCTTATTCTTTCAACACTAGGCCTGTGACCAGGCACCCCTGCCAGAAGCCTTTCCTGTTTTATGTGAAATCCTCACAGTATGACAAGGGCAGGAAGCAGATAATTGGGGTTTATGCCCGCGATCAAAAAGATCCCCACCCTTATTGTCGATGGCAGATGAACTCGCCAGACAAGATTGATTCTATTGTGGTATTGAAAAGACCGGATACCCAACGCTGGAATAAGGTATGGATATTGGAAACAATTTTCTTTCTCTTCTTATGCAACTATGTTGTAAGGTTTGATATGCTACTGATGTTTTTGACTTGCTTAACCTATGAAGCTGTATGCATAACTTTGGTACCAAAGGTGAATTCGGATCTAAATTCCACAAAACGATATTGTTTGAAGGTGATAAGTGTATCGCTATGTCCACTTTAATCAAAACTCACGGTTTATGTTAAGATAACCTCCAAAATTCTTACGCAAAAATAAACAAGGAATCAATCACCTGTTTTCCCTCCTAGAAAACATACTTGCACACAACTTGAACAAATAACACAAAAATATTCCTCATACTATTAAACATTTCTACCCTCTCGCCCAATCCCCAAGGAATTTTTTTTTTGGAACCAAGCAATTTTATAAAGGGGACAAAAGCCCATCAAACGAGCAGGGGGAACACCTGCAAACAGAATACAACCAAACCTAGGCTACAAAGCTAGGCAAAAAGAATCCCCAAGGAAATTGCATTGCTATATACCTAATTCAAAGCTGTTAATCAGGTTCGCAAAAGCAAACAGAATTAACTCTGTCTTTTGCATTCCGTTAGATTGATAAAGCGTGTGAAACCAATTTTGTTTCACTTATATTGCCTTGCTCTTGTTAGAATTTCCCTATGTTTTTTTAGCAATACTTCTAAATTACGTTAAGAAACCCCTGATCATCTTTTGCAGGCACCGAGGAGAGATTGTTGTAGAGTTTTGCCATCAAGTAAGAGCTCACAGATGTATATATGGGTGGGCAATTGCCGAGAAGGTGAGGTTAGCGAGTTGTAGCAGCAAGAGGGAGCTGACTTTGCCTCTTTTCCAAGTTCTCTGATGGCACGCACGTAGGATTCAAACATATGCCATCAGTGTAATGGAATTCAAACACAGAAGACTCATGTATTTATCTTTAAGCACATCAAAATGGCTGCACAAGCAGCCTTCGATTTGGCCAACATCGCTGATCGATTGAATTCGTAGGCTATATTTGCTATTTCTCCTTTTTCTGACTGTAAATTTGAGACAAGCATGTCAATTTTGAACCTCAACCCTATTGGTATCCCAGCGCCATAGTCATATGCAGGGCAGCGGGGGATTTATTCTACCATATTCTCCTATGAAACAAACACATCCGAGTATCACCTTACATCCCATTCATGGTTCTTGTAATTGTTTAGGGCAAACAGAACCCAGTACCTAAGAGATGATTCTTCAATAAGTTGGACTCACCGGTTCCACTTCAGGTTTCACTTCAACTTTGTTCTTCAGTGTCGGAATATGAGGAAATGAGGCGTTTGGTGGGGAAGCTAATGCCAGGATGGTGAGGTCAACATCGCGAGTGTCCTTAAGAGGCTTGGGCAGGTTGATCCTATGTATTCCTATGATTTGGCCATCTTTGATTTCCAAGGTTACTGCATTCATTAGCAAAAAACCAGAAAAACAATCAGGATGATTAGAAAACAAACGGGGTAGACGATTGATCTTCCTCTTTTTCTTTCCTTCAACATTCTAAGTTTCTAACCAAAACTCTTTTTTCTCAAAACAAGCAGATCACGAAATTGAACAACAAAGTAGCAGAAATCAAAGACAGAAAACCTTCTTTTATACCTGCTTTGCTTAATGGTATGAAAATGCCAATGTTCTGGTTTCTCTAAGGATTGTGTTTGGTATGTTGAATTCAAGAAAAGGAAACTCATAATAATAGCCTCTCTAATTTGAATTAGCGTGTCAAAATCCTACCGGTAGTCTTCGCTTTTACACTAACTCAACTTCGCAGTTCAGAAGACAAGGACCTACTTCATTATATGTTTAACTCGAATCAAACAGTAAGTATACGTATGTTATACATGAACATATACGTAGACATAAAGCGTACAAACATATGCCTCTTTCACACACTTCCCCTCGATGCCGAAGACCCCAGAAATTAGAAACAAACAGGCATGCCATCCGTAGATCAACTTAATGCATACGGGAATACAAATTACAACACGACACATATAACTATATAAGTGGTATACACATGCAGAGTGGAGCAACTTCGAAATTAAGAACAGGATTGGGGCCCGGGGGTTCTTGAATTCAAGCAATGAGAATTCTCAGAGAGTTAAGTGGCAGAGCAACATAATCACAGGAAGAGCATGTATGTGAGTCAAGGTTTTAATTAACAATAGTGGGACATGTAATGGTAACGGTCGCGGTGTAACGGTATTGAGGTATCGAAAAGTGCATATCGGGAATCAGTTGACACGGTTGTCAATTTTTTTTGGAAAAATCATCTTTGGAAAAAAAAATGCTGAGTGCCTGAATCACCTTAACCGTTGAGTATCACCCGTGAACGATATGTAGCAGGAACAAGCGTATACACATGAGGTTTTCCGTGTCACCAGTATATCAGCGTATAAGAGTACCGGAAGACTAAAAAATGTTACCTATCGGCTGATATGATATGCTCCTATCGTATTGTGTATATGTATACGTTCATGCATACATAAAAGTAGAGGGAGCATTGTAGTATATGTACTCGAGTCTTATACGCAACAGCAAGATCAAACAAAAAGGCGTACAAATGCACAACAATTACATCCCTCGTTAACTTGATGCATAAGAGGATGCAAATTACGGTACGAAATACTCTGCAGAGCGAAGCAACTACCAATTTCAAGAACAGAATCCTGTTCTTGAATTGAAACATCGGGAAATGAAGAAGCAGAGCAACATAATCAATGGATATCTCATAAGAATGTCTACACACACACAGTATATATATATATATATATATAGAGAGAGAGAGAGAGAGAGAGAGAGAGAGAGAGAGCGTTCTCATCAGTTTAGTTACCTGGATAAGAGTACCACCAGAGAATGAAGAACGAGAGCAACACGATCACCGGAATGGCATGGATCCAGTGCTTCTTCAGTGACCGCCACAGGGACCTCCGCGCCCACGCCTCCCCCCTCCTCGGAGAGCATTCGCCTATGTCGATCACGTGGTGGTGGCGCTCGTCGGATGCTCGGGCCAAGCTCGTGGCCCTCTGCATTGTAGAGAGAGAGAGAGAGAGAGGAATGTAAATTGGAAAAGAGAGTTTGTTAGAGCGCCTCGTGAGCTTTCTGATTCCGGTTAGTTATATGGAGAGTTCTTCTAACGAACTTTGGGCGGGAAGATTTTCGCTACAGGCTTACAGCTGTGTCTTCAGCCTTTTCTTCAACCGGACGAACCGTTTAGGTGAATAAAATATTGAAAAAATGGAAATTGCTTAAATAATTTTATATAGTAATTTTTCGTCTTTCTTGTTTTAACCCAGAAGCACCTCAACCTTAGTCACATAGTTCTTGAAGATGTCATGTGTTTACGTTATCAATACTCGCATTGCGTTCACGTTCTTAATCCTCGCTCCTGTAAATTTTTGTAGTTTGAGATATGATTCAAAGACGTTTTCACGCTCAAATTCTTGCTCACGCACACACGTGAATTATGTGACCCAGACCTCAACGCCTAGATCAACCTTATGGGTCTTCAAGAATTTTAATTTACGCACTTCATTCTCACTTCTCACTTGGTAGTGGATTGATCAATACTCTACAAAAATTCTCACAATTTTAATAAGGTCATCACCAATAGATTCTAAACTTGTTACGAATGGATCAACTCATTTACTATACGTATAAAACTGAACAAGTATGGAAAGTTGATAGTTCATGCTGTAAAAAAAAACTGAAAATCCCCTTCGAAGTTGGTTAGAAATTAGTAGAATTCAAATGCTGATCTAAAAAGTACTTCCAACTTTCCCTTATTCGAAAACAGTTTTTAGACTCTTTCTTAGCTTAATTTCTAGAACTCTAAGATATGTTAAAAAAACACTGCTGATCGATAGAAATATTCAAAAAACACTCACAGTTACTTTCCAAAAGCTAAAACTTGAAAATCTATTCCTAAATGTTTTCATAAATGGAAGCATTTTGAGCAGTCTTACAGTTATAACCTTTCTCTCTCTCTCTCTCTCTCAAAACGACTTTTTGGGCTTTATCTTGTATATTAGTATAAAAAATATTTAGGTAAAAGTAATAATTTTCTGCTTTTTAAATTCGTTTGCGAATCAATAATTCACAAAAATTAAGTTCAAAAACAAACAAATGCGAATTTTTTTTTAAATAAAGACAAAATAGAAAAAACCTCAGAAATCTTAGCGGAACTTAGTCTTACTCGTGATAAAACATATATCGAGGGAGAGAAACTTATTCACGGAGGCTCCGTGAATAGGTTGTTCATGGACCGGCGCAATCATAGTCTTCCATTCGCGCAATCAATGGTTGAGATTCGTTTTCAATTTTGAACGGTAAAAATTATTTTTGACTAGTCAAAATTGATTTCCAATGTGGACCATCCAAAAACTTGAAAATCTATTCCTAAATGTTTTCATAAATGGAAGCATTTTGAGCAGTCTTACAGTTATAACCTCTCTCTCTCCATCTCTCTCTTTTTGGGCTTTATCTTGTATATTAGTATAAAAAATATTTAGTTAAAAGTAATAATTTTCTACTTTTCCAATTTGTCTGCGAATCAATAATCCACAAAAGTTAAGTGAAAAAACAAACAAGTGCGAAAAAAATTTGAATAAAAACAAAATAAAAAAAAAGAAGGGAAAAATTCAAAAAAAAACCCTGAACTTTGAACCTAATGTCAAATAGGCACCTGAACTTAAATAAACTTCAATTGAACACTTGAACTTTTAACCCAATGTCAAATAGGCACCTGAACTTAAATAAACTTCAATTGAACACCTGAACTTTTACTCCGTTATTCAATTTACCCCATGCCGTCTCAATCCGTGACTTTCCTAACGGCAACCGCTGAGCAGCTAGGGTAAATTGGTTCTTGAAGTTGGTTATCATCCTTCAGGCACCACATGGGCCACGCAAATTCATTGGCCCTAGGCCTCATTTTATTTTATTTGTTGTTTTCATTTCCTGTAAATGCAGCTCTTGTTGCATGTTTGGGGGATCTGAAAGAAAAAAGAAAGGGAGCCAAATCTCTACTTCTCTCATTCCAAAACCAAACATTTCTCCTTCCATCCCAAGCCAAAAGGCCGAGAGCAAAGCTCTCATTTTGTCACTCACATAAAACCTCATTGTTCCTCCAGAAAGAAACCACCCCCCCCCCCAAAAAAAAAAAATATATATTCTCATTCCCCAAATACAAGAAAAATCTGTCTTTACCACACAAAAAAACAAAAAAAAATCCCTTTCCCCAAATACCACTGGTGCAAATCACCTTCTGGGTTCCGCAATGGATGCACAGTTTGTTTTCAGCATTTTGGGAGTTCTCGTTAGTACTACCAGTGGTGTTCATTTTGTGAGTTTGAACGATTTTTGGAAATGGTAAGGAATGGAGAATTTGAAGCTATGGAAGAGAATACTGGGGGTGAGGACCACATGCTCTGTTTTAAGGCAGAGGAATCAGATCTAAAAATGGGGGAAATTTTCTAGGGTTTTGAATTTTCCCTCCAAAAAACCTATGACTCATCCCATTTCCCTCCCATTTAAGCCCAGTCATGTGTATAACGTCTGTTAGTGTCCAGCTCAGCGGTTGCCGTTAGGAAAGTCACGGATTGAGACAGCAAGGGGTAAATTGAATAACGGAGTAAAAGTTCAGGTGTTCAATTGAAGTTTATTTAAGTTCAGGTGCCTATTTGATATTGGGTTCAAAGTTCAGGTGTTCAATTGAAGTTTATTTAAGTTCAGGTGCCTATTTGACATTGGGTTCAAAGTTTAGGGGTTTTTTTTGAAATTTTCTCTAAAAAAAACCCAGAAATCTTAGCGGAACTTAGTCTTACTCGTGATAAAACATATATCGAGGGAGAGAAACTTATTCACGGAGGCTCCGTGAATAGGTTGTTCACAGACCGGCACAATCACAGTTGTCTATTCGCACAATCAATGGTTGAGATTCGTTTTCAATTTTGACTAGTCAAAATTGATTTCCAATGTGGACCGTCCAAAAACAATTTGGACGCGCTCGATTGGACTCCGTAACTCTCACACACACTCACAAAGGGGGTGGACCCCACACTCACTAAGAGAATGAGCCCCATAAACTGTGTGTGGGGCCATCCCTTTGTGATTGTGTGTGTAAATGTTTGTATGTGGTTGTAAAATTGAGGATGATTTTAGCACTCCAAGTTTACCCATTGGCACTCCAACTTTTGTCCTCATTATGTAAAATTACAAAAGTATCCTTCTTTCTTTAATCTTTCAATTCCCAAATACCTTAACTACCCTCACAATAAATTACTCGGCATACTCAAAATCACTACAAAACCAGAATTCCACTTCCCTCGTGATATGCCAGAATTCCACTTTCCATTGGCCTGGCCTTTCCTATTGATACCAGAATTCCACTACAAAACCATAACCAGAATTCTACCTCAAAAAAAACTGCAACTGACATAACTCCAAAAAACACAATGTTACTCCAAAAACACATACAAGTTCCCATAAAATTGCATATGACATTCCCAAAAACACACTCCAAAAAACTGCAGATGACATTCCCAGATTAAGTCAAAAAATACAAGAAATTCACACAATGTTACTCCAAAAATTCATACAAATATCCATCATCTATCCCAGTACAGATCTCCAAACATTCGATCTTCATAAAGTCCAACAAAAAAACTGCAGAAGACATTACAATATATATGTTCCAGCAGTTTCATAACTAGTTCATACCAAAAAGTGGAGATCTTCTTTGCACAATTGGTTCTCCACAAACAAATAGCATCACATCCACAAAACAAACTCCACCACGACTATAGTTCCAGTGAGGTATTGATCTCACATTCAACTGCAAAAAGTAGTTGGAAGCACATATCAATAAAAAAGAATAGTTCAAAGCATTGATTAATCGAGGAAAAAATCTCATGGAATATACTACAAAAAAAAATCTTACATTGTGTTTCTAGCATATTTATGTTGACATGTTGATTAGACAAAATGAGGACTCCTCCTAGTGTTTTCATCCTTATGTGGGCAAGTCCGACTATTATGTCCAATGTGGTGGCAAATACTACATTTTCGAGTGTTTTCCGCAATCTCGAAAGCTGAAGGATCACGGGTGGTAGCTCTGAATGATTTGTAGAACTCCGACATTTCTTCAATGTTCTTTGTGGCTGTGAGATTTATTATGTCAGTTAGCTCTGAAAAATCTTCATCTGTCAATCCCATACTTGCTTGAAAGCCACCAATATCTTGATTCTCACCCTCCATTGTTGAACTACAAAATCATAGAAAACCAACACAAAGAACCCCATATGAACGTACAGGGTAGTTTAGGTTTTAATCGTAGAAAACAAACACAAAGAAAAGGTTTAAATCATGTGTTGTATTTACCAATTAAAAAAAGATGATGGAGGTTGACGATGATGGCGCCGGAGGCCAGTACGACTTTGACGATGACGGCGCCGTCACAATAGGCAACTGTGGAGTCTGCGACGGCGCCGGTGGCTGTACGGTTGGTGACCGTGGTGGTGCGGAGGATGAAGTTTGGCGACGGTGGTGGTCGTACTCTCTGGTGAGAGACGATGCCGTTGGTAGAGACGGTATGAGAGGTGTAGACGAAGATGTATTCAGTGAAAAGGGTTTTCACTTTTCACACTGGGATTGGGAATTGGGAGTAAAGAAAGAGAAAAGGTAACTTGGAAACCCAGAAGAAAGTACAGGGTAGTTTAGAAACTTTACCTACTTGGGCCAAAAGGTGGAGCGCCTGTGGATAAAATAGGAGCGCGAATCCAATTTCTGATATCGAGGTGAAACGGAATCGTCCGGAGGTCACATTTTACGCCACGTGAGAAAAGCACAGCACAGGAGGAACACGAGAGAGAGAGAGAGAGAGAGAGGAATTGAATGGCTTCACTGAGGTTAGTAGCCCTAAAAGCTCTACATAGACCATCATCGCTGTGGAAGTGCAACCTCTCCCACTCCTTCCTCCCCCGCACTCATGCCTTCCCCACCGTCCGACCTTTCTCCGCCGTCATGTCGCCGCCGTCCACGGCGGTCGTCTACGACCAGCACGGAACTCCCGATACCGTCACCAGGTCCATCTCTCTCTCTCTCTCTCTCTCTCAGAACACTTGATTTTCCACATAATTCTTTAGTTCTCAATTAATACATATATAAATAAGTGTTCGTATATTTGCAAGTACTCGAGTATTCATGTATCTCGTGATTGAAATACGTGCAGAATAGTTGAGGTTCCACCGGTTGAGCTCAAAGTAACCGATGTGTGCGTTAAAATGCTCGCTGCTCCTATTAATCCTTCTGATATTAACAGGATTGAAGGTCTGATTACTTCTTAACCTATTTAATTCTGTAGTATTTGGATATGTGCGGATTTTGTCTAGTATAGCTATGTGTTGTCGATGCTGTTATTCCTAGGAGAAATATGGGTTTCGGGCGATGCAACCCTCGGTTGAGGAGAAATGAGAGTTTTGGGCGAGGCAATGCTCGGTTGAGGAGAAATTGTCCGGAAACATGCAATGAATTTTGGTTTCTAGGCTTCAGGTTTTTTAATGCATGAGGAAATGCTTGGATATGTTTGCTCCAAAGTTCGAATAGTTGAGGTGAATATTAGTTCTAGAGAAGGAATAGGAGTTAACATTTTTCCAGTTTTGAAAAAGAAGTTTTGCCTAAGGCATGTTTATGATAGAGGGGGTCCAATCCATCTAATCTATTATGTAGATGATATGACCGAGAATCCTCTATTCTAGGCGTGACCAGAAATTTAAATGTTATTTATTATCTGTGGTAATAATTAAATGTTACAAACGAATTGAAATGTAAAATATGCTGCAAAATATAGTATGTTAAAGGATCAATATAAAAGAACTTGTTGGAAACTTGACAAAGATAATAGGGGCTGTAAGTGACATTAAAAGGGAAGCGTGTATAGTTTCTGGGATACAAATTGTTATGACCTTTATAATTTGGGTGTAGAAATTATTGGAAAGTGCACCCCACACTTGCCCCCAATCCTCCGCTGTCGATGAGGTAGTTGGTGATGGAGATTAGAAGCTCCTAGTCCAGGTTGGGAGTATGCCCTATCTCTCTATGGTGTGAGTATTTGGGTCTATTGTTGTTTGTTATTGGTGCTGCTGAAGCTGCTAGTAATGCATAGAGTTGCCGGAACCTAAAAAGCCGGAAGACAGTTGGTTAGACCGACAACTAAAATATGTTTCCTTTTTTATCTGCTGGAAACCATCTGATGGCGAAAAACATTAACCATTGGTAGAACCATCTGTTGCTCATCAAGGGTAGAAAAACTGTTGTTTTTTTAGCTCGACATTGTCATACAGAAAACTCAACCAAAATGACAGGACAATGGCATTGCCGAATATATGAGCCACAATAATTGGTAATGTGATTTGTGGGAAAACAGTTATTGAACCTGCAAATTGGCCTATATCTGTGTTACTAGAAGTCGATAATATCCTTGTGAATTATGGAGTGGAATGCATGTTCCAAACTGTAGTACACCTATGTTCCAATACGGTAAATTAAGTGATCCAAACCAATCCTACCGATTTTAATATTGATTTCCTTAAAAAGTTTTCAAGGAGAAATAAATTGATGTGATAAGCTAAAAATCTAGAGAGAGTAGAGCTTTAGCAAGACAAAATGTGGAAAAGTTGGTCGTACACAGATATTTAATTTATGTATACCATTTTATTTGATGTCTCTCTCTTGAATTTTGCTTATTCTGCTATTTTAATCTAGAGCACCCTACCCCTACCGCACCACAATCTAGGGCATGTGGCCTACCCCTATACGCTATGTAGCACCGACACTTCACCGGGGGTGACGTACCGGTGTCGGACGCGTGTCGGACACCGACACGCCCGGACACGCAGCCGACACGTGTCGGACACTTCTCCAGAAGTGTCCCGTTATTTTGGACAATATTTGGAGTCCGACACTTAACAGACACTTGACAGACACTTGACGGACACTTTTGGGACACTTCGGGGGTAAAAATACAAATATGAGAACTTTTAAAATGGATCTAAGTGTAATTAAAACTATCCCAGCCTACAAGTAGTACGTTACACTCTCATGCTCTCAGACTACGCAACACAGAGACGAAGTCTGATCGACGACGCAGAGAAGAAGACTGATCGAAGACGACGACGACTAATCCAGGTAAGTTCGACTCTCTCTCTCGCCTCTCTCTCATTCTCGCCTCTCTCTCTCTCTCTCTCATTCTCGCCTCTCTCTCTCTCTCCTATACTCGTGTCTCTCGCCTCTCACTCTCACCTCTTTTATCTTATTAACTTTTATCTTATTTGAATTTTTTTTATTCTTGACTGATATATATATATAGACGTGTCCCCAAACGTGTCGTGTCCCCCATTTTCTGAAAATTTACGTGTCGGAGTGTCCGTGTCGTGTCGTGTCGTGTCGGTGTCCCGTGTCCGTGTCCGTGTCCGTGCTACATAGCCTATACGTGTATTTACACTCCCGTAATTGCCTTTTTCAGTGAAAAGACATGCTTGTTAACTCATTTTCGTTTCAGGTGTGTACCCGGTGAGGCCACAAGTGCCAGCAGTGGGAGGATATGAAGGTGTTGGAGAGGTACACTCTTTAGGATCTTCAGTTAAGGATCTATCTCCTGGTGATTGGGTCATCCCATCTCCTCCTTCATCTGGTATGCTATTTGACTGTTTGTTTTGCTGCTATTCCAAGTTTGATGTAATTTTGGAGTTTCAAAATGTCACAAAATTGTGGTGATAATACATGGAGGATGTTGACTGGCATAGACTGATAGACTTGTAAGAGTTCTCTGGGATGCTTTATGGATAAAAATTGAGTTAATCCGTAAAGGACTAATGATGAAGGAGCATGAAATCCATCGTAGTTGGCAGTTAGAAGTTATAGTAAAGGACGATTACTGGGCTCAGCTGTGACCTACGATTGCCTTCAAGTTTGGTTTCATTTGCCGACGTGGAAGAGAGCACCCTCCACCTTATCTCGATTTAAAGGAAAATATATACATATGGCATATTTTGGAATTACATCTGATATTTAGTACTCATAAATTCATAATGGAACATGACAAAGTTTCTTCTTCTTAGGTACATGGCAGACATATATTGTAAAAGATCAAAGTATATGGCACAAAATAGATAAAGGCACGCCAATCGAATATGCTGCCACAATTACTGTTAACCCTTTGACTGCGCTAAGAATGCTCGAGGACTTTACCAGTCTAAAATCAGGTTCTGCCATTTGCTTTGATATTATCCTCTATGATGCATATTTACTGCTTTCCCTTGAATAGTCTGCATCTCAACTTGAACAGGCGATTGTATTGTTCAAAATGGGGCGACAAGCATTGTGGGGCAGTGCATTATTCAGCTTGCTAGATATCAAGGCATCCATAGCATCAATATCATAAGGGACAGGTGCTTATCTTACTACAAAAGTTTGGGCTTATGTTCATCCAAGTTTATTTAACATTGCCACTCTTACTGAAAGTTTGGGCTTATGTTCATCCAAGTTTATTTAACATTGCCACTCTTACTGAGTTTCCTATGAATAAATGAACTTAAGCTTTCTCTGTGTGTATGCGTGTCTATTTATTGTCTCTTGTTGATGTCTACATCGTTCGTGAAATTTGGTTAATCTAGTCAAAATGGTTTTTGCCATTTTTGCAGTCATCTTGTCACTCAAAATATGTTAGTGTTTTGGGTGGCAACTTGAATTTGTACACCTAGTGACCTTTTCCAACAAAAGTCCAGTATAGTTGCATGTGATGGGATGAGCATTTGACTATTATGTCCTAAGAGACGAGATATCTCCAAATAATTTTTTTTCATACGACCTAGTTTTAGCAGAAGAAATTATCACAAAATTAGCTGTATTATCACATTCTGCTTGGACAGGCCTGGATCTGATGAAGTAAAAGATAAGCTCAAGAAGCTTGGTGCAGATGAAGTGTATACTGAGAGCCAACTGGAAGTGAAGAATGTCAAAGCTCTCTTGGTATCGTTATCAACTTATCACAGTTGATACAGTGTCTGAAGTAGGGAGGCTTTTATTTTGCCTTAGATGTATCTAGAGTCATTATAGAGGATTTGATGTTCAGTTTTATCTCTCAGTAGTGTTATTCATACTCACATCCCTTGAATTTTGCAAGGCTAACATACCTGAGCCTGCTCTGGGATTCAACTGTGTTGGAGGCAATGCTGCTTCTTTGGTTCTTAAATTCTTGAGGTCAGATGAGCAGTGCTAAGTTCTGGAGTTAGTATTATTCAAAATTCATCTCCACGGGAGACTCATTACATTTTAGGTTTTCAGGCAGGGAGGAACTATGGTAACATACGGTGGAATGTCCAAAAAGCCTATAACGGTATCAACCTCGTCTTTTATTTTCAAGGTGAGCCATGAATTCTTTCCAAGTTTCTTGTTCTTGTGGAGAAAATTGTTGGTAATTACTAATTAGGATAGTGCGTGTTCATGGTGCATGTTGTTGCGTGTATGAGAACATTGATGGGAATTTAAGCATACGAGCGCGCTAAAACCGTCTCAGGCGCATTTAATGCCACAGCCATTTGCATTTTGTGCACTGTTAAATTTCACACATGTATTTATGCACTTGTCTTTTTCTCCTTTTCATTCTTTGCTTGGATTAATTTTAGATGCTTGAGTTAATGCAGAGCCTCCACTTCAAGCGTACATACTACATAGCTAAAGAGTAAAGACTGATCACTGGACCATGTAAAATAAGTAGCACTGAATCAGAAGTAGTTGAAAGTTTTTAAGACTTGCTCAAAATCTGGGTGTGACAGTGTCAAATAACAGCCTACTGGCTTTGAAGGAAATCTCATTTTCATAATGGCATGCAGAAATATCTCTGTGATCTTGAACAGGAAAATATGAGTGCAAACTTTGTAAGGGATCACAATCAAACTGTTTAAAATTTTGAATGTTTTTCTTATTTTAAAGACATCGATTTGTTTGATATTATGGTTGGGGTGAAGCAAGGGAATGGGAAATGACCGACGTGTTTGTTAGGAAGTGGACAGTTTGTTTACCCTATCTCAATGTGTCGTGTCATTTTAATGTAGGCATAACCAATTCCACAGCCCAGTGGAACTATTTCATTATATCTTGACCTGATTCAAATTCCTATGAATGCAGGACCTTTCCCTGAGGGGATTCTGGTTGCAGAAATGGATGAGTTCTGATAAAGCAAAGGAGTGCAGAAATATGATAGATCATCTTTTGAGCATAGTTCGCGAGGGAAAATTAACATACGAGTATGTCTACGTGTCTTTCTTTGTTTCTTGCATTCCTTGTCTTTTGGAGATAAAGACAAAAGGATACATTGATGCGATGATAGCTTCGTATTGGAGAATTCCCTTCTTTTTTTTTTTTGAAAATGCACGTATGAGTCCTTGATTTTACTGAATTTTTTGAAAATGCATGTATGAGTCCTCGATTTTACTGTTCGGTGTGAGTTTTATGCGGATTATTGCCGAAAAGGAAAAACCAGATTGATCAGCTACTGAAATTTTGACATTAGGTTGCAGTTTCTGAAGCTGCTACTTGAGTGAGAGAAAACCTTTACATGCTTAGCGAATTTAGAGTCTCTCTGTTTTAGCAACTTGGAAGTCCAAAGAAAGCATGAATGCCTTGTTGTAGGTTTTTTGTATAGATTCTTTAGATAATGATTTTGTATTAGGATACCCTGTTGGATTGATTTCCAACTATTCTTAGGGGCACTTTAGTGTAAATTAAGGGAGTAGTTTTTTCTTTTCTTTTTTTTGGAAATTTTAGGCGCCTGTTTCAAATGGGTTTTTCCAGCGGCGGGGACAACTTTAGTGAACGTACTTGCTCTTTTTCTGAGTGTTTCGTGCCTACATCACTGTGTTTATCCCCGTGCAAAGGACACACATACACATAACTCCTAGGGGACATTCTAGAGGCACTAGTTTTTTTTTTTTTATCAGCTTCTAGAGGCACTGGTTGCAGTTACAAGGACTAGACTCCGAGTATCCTTAACGTGCCTAAGAAAAATAGCTTGAGCAGTGAAAGTGAATTGCTTGCTTATCTTTGCTTTTAGCTCATGTTTTGCATTCCATCAGGAATTGATGTTCATGCATTCTTGAGGCCTCACTCTTTGCAGGATGGAGCTGGTTCCTTTCAGTGATTTCCACGCTGCATTGGATAAGGCGCTTGGAAAACTAGGAAGTCAACCAAAACAAGTGATCAAATTCTAACCCTGATGCGGGACGGATGGAAATTTAACTCCTTACAAGTTACAAGTCCCTGCTACATGTGGGATTTAACTCAGGCTTTCGCTTGCTTCTACTGCTCTTCAAAGTGCAATTTGGATCAAGGATTTTGGTAAAGAACAGGAAATGGAAGGATCTAATTCTTGCATTAAATCCGTCAACATATTGGAATTTCATATTTCTATTCCTTATTGAAATCTTTGATCCAATTACATCCTCAAAGTGCAATCTGAAATTGCCTTGATGAGACCCCTTTCCCTTCCCTCAGTGCAATTTCAAGGTAGTTTTGTAGACATGTGTAGCCAACATGCACAATTTCAGGGTACCTTTCTTGCTGGAATTTTTCCGCTGTAGAATTGGAGTTTGTGTAAGGATACCAAGATGAGGAAGCTTTTGGTATAAGAGAACTCCTGTTTAATGATTTTTTTTTTTTCTTTTCTTGTGTAATCTATGACTACCGAATACTGGTTGTGAAAGAAAAATTAATCCTCACATCCAAGCAACTAGCCAAAAGAAATGGTGCTGTAAATTATATTAGCATGCATGCCAAATGATCCATAGATCCGTTCAAAGTTGGGGGGAAACAAAAGCTCGTCACAAAGATCGACAGGCACAGGATATGAAGTGCACCATAAAGCTTGATATTAGCTAAATTTTCGGTCTAGGGACGCCAAACAAATGCTGCTAGTTCACCTTGATTGGGTAAAAAAAATGGGCCCTCTCTTGCACCCGTTCCCTCTCCTCTGTAACCGAAACAATGAAATAAGAATTTAGATGCCCTCCTTCCTCAATATATAGTCAACTGCCTCTTCGACTGTGTCAACAACCTGCCCAGGCAAACACATACAACTTTAGCCAAAAAAATTTCTTTGCACTCCTGATAACTAAACTAGCTGGCAAATGTACCAAGCAATTTCCAGCATTTGACAACCATAATGCCATGCTTCGGTCTTGGACATGCATACAGAAAACAGAAGGAGAATATTGGAACGGAAATAAAGTGGGAGCAAAAGTTGGCCGCTATTTTGGTTAGGTTATGAAAATAAGATATTTGTCAAAAGTGGGGGAAGAATGTATAACAAATACATTGCTCGGGCACGGGAAAGGAAATCAATCTGATTACCAAAGGCAGGAAACGTACAAAACTGAATTTTTTTTAATGCTTAAGCAAAAGAACATTAGATATGTGGCAAATTCAGTAGCATTATAGGATCATCTATTTACAAGGTCAAAACCAACGGTTTTGTTTCTCATTAAAATCATGGACGAAAGTTGTTCATTTTCACGCTGGGTCCTTTATTTTCATGGACGAAGGATGTTCATTTACGATGAACTAGTGGTGAGTAGTCCAGAACTGTAATGTTTTCCCTGAATTCGTGAAGTCTAGAACGGGGGAAAAGAGTCAATACCAGAAAATGCATTTCCTGTATTATATAAAAAACAGTGGAATCAAAAGTGAAGTTTAGGCTCCGTTTGTTTGGGTGTAAAATGTTTTTCGGTAAAAGGTTTTACCTATTTTTCGGTGTTTGATTGTGTAAAAAAAGATAAAAATATTTTACATGTAAAACATTTTATTTGATGAAAATGACTTGCCCTTAAATCTTCCGTTAGTTATTTTCCAAAATGAACCCGTTGCTTTCTACTGCAATTCTCACTGCTCAGTTTCTTTGATTGTCAGTCTTGACCCACGTTCAATTCCAATATGCTCAGATCTCTCCACCGTTTAAGCCCCCCTTCCTATCTACACTATTTTGTCGATTTTTGAAAATATTTTTCAAGTGCCAACCAAACACCGAAAAATAAAAGTTTGAAATTTATTTTCTGAAAAAATATTTTACATGGAGTAAAATATTTTACATCGAAACAAACGGAGCCTTAGGGTAAAAATTTATTTCAAGGTAAGCATTTCCTCCACAATGTCAAAAGGATATGGGTATGCAGGTCTTCTTTAGGGATGAAATATACTGAGATTTAGTTAGATTTGCACACAATTCTCCAGGGGTTCTGTTCGCATACCAGATCTGCTGGATACTCGTCATGGTTTTCCTTCCCCTTGAAAACCCCCGTCCTTGTCAGAATGGAAAACCAGGGACGTCCAGCCTGAAAATGAAAAAATAGATTCATGATATCCATTACACAACCTCAGATTCCTCCCATAATAGGCGATTATTATATCATTGAATCTACGAGAGAGAGGGAGGGAGAGACCAACCTGTCGTGCTCCTTTGATGTCGACTGAAGGATTATCTCCTACCATGTAAAGGGTTCTAAAAACATGATTTCCGCCAATTTGATCATTCGCTGACTGAATGGCATTGGATGATGAATGCACCAATTCCCTCAGTACAGTTTCAGCATTCCTGAACACAGAAGTATTTGGTTTCCCAAAAGATGTATACTCAAGGGCATTAGGATGAATCCTGCATAGTAAAACCAGAGCATAAGAAATGTGCAAGAATTTGTCGCATAATCAATTACGAGATGGGACTGATAAATCGAAAAACAAAGAAAAGGAGAAATAAAATAAAAAATGAGGTCAATGATTTTCCCTAGAAAATATCAAATGAAAGATGCGGTTAAAAATTTGACCCATCTAAAAGTCACATCCACACCAAGCTTTAAAGTTTTTGCATTTCTCCCTTTCTTTTGGGATAAGAATTTGATAATGGCTCCTGCATTCCTTAAGATTCTTTGTTCCAACAGCATATTACTAGATCACCATACCTGAAAATACGTGAAGATCTGGTTTTACCTGTTGAAGATGGATTCAAGTGCAATTCTGAAAGCACCCATACCAAGACGTTCACTTGGAAATACAGCCTACCTATGTTGTCACCTCATCAGTACAATATCAGGTTCTATAGGATATTACTACAAAATATTCAAGAAATAAAATCTGGTGAAAATGTCAACGCAATAACTAACCTGGTATTCAAGGTCATCGCTTGCAAAATACAAAGGAGGTTGGTGTGCAATTTTGCTTCCAGGAAGACCACCAGTTCTTAAAATGTCACAGAGAACCTAAAATTATCACTCTGTCAGCTAAGGGTTCACAGGTTCAAAACTGCAAAATTTGAGATTATCAAGACATAATCAAAAAGCAAGGAATAGGATGGAGAGCTCAGCTATGAATGAGCTTATGGTTTCCTTTCTTGCTTTCGAAAGAGTTTCTACAAATGTTCCAATTAAGTTTCCCACTAGACTCTTGGCTGATTCTCAGCTTCATGTTTCCCCTCTAGTTTTCGGCTGTGTTTCCTGCTTCCACTTCCCCAATCATATCCCGCTACCACTATTGTGCCAACTATGGTAATATACACAATGATACATGAAAAATGGGCTTCTGTCATTCATGATCCTTTTCATGAACCTTTTGTGAATGGATCATTCAACAATTTGACTATCCACATTCCACATGCCCAACCATTTGAATAAAGTGAAGCAATTCCAAGGACAGGAATTCAAAACTTACAAAATTTGACACTTTTTCAGAAATTTTCACATTCCATACATGACACAGAGTTCAATGCAAGTTTACAGGATGAGCAGGCCGTAGAGGTTCATATACTTAACATATACAACTAGGACTATCTTTCTACTTTCTATCCAACAGTATACAAAGACATTAGAAAATAATGGTGCCATACACATATAACATTAATAACAGTATCCCACCATCATATTAAAATGGATACACTATAGTTTATCAATAACTTTGGTACATGTTCAAACCTTTTTATTAAGCTCTGCAGGCACTGATTTTTCCACGATTACTACAGATTTAAGGAAAGAACGATTATACACCCAGTCTGCTATAATTCGCAATAGCATTGGTTCAGTCCGTGACTCGCAGATCAGCAAACATACACACATACAGACTCAGTGAGCATATATGTCATTTCATTATATGCATGTATATGTGCACAAGTAGGAAAAATGGTAAGTGCAGCAATCTCATCGGCGCCATCACAAACTATTGCAAACAAATGATGGAATTGACATATTACACTGCATGACGACATAGATAGACGAATTCAGCTAAAACAAAGGGAGGACAAACACAGACGAAAATGGAAGGAAACACAAGAAGTTCCCAGTGCCTCCAAACTTCTTCTTTATGGTATTGAGCTAGTGTTTTATAGGACAACCAGACTAGGAAAACAAATATATGAACGCATAATGTTTTATTTTTAAGATCAACTAAGTTAAGAGGGAGAACCTGAATGTCCCTGCTCCAGTCAATAGAATCACTCACAACAAATGCTGCCTGCACCCTTTGCGAGCAAACAGAGCTTCTAATAGTGTTGATCTGATCAGAAACATTCCCAGTTGTCCACTTCTTATAATGCCCCAGGGGATCAATGTTGTCAAAGCAAGATGCATAATCATCTATTGAAAGAACATTTCTGAAAATAATACCAATAAGCACACAATAAAATCCAAAACACAAGGGCAGACCATGTTGGGGAATTCACTGAATGGGGTGCACAATCAGATAAAACGATACAATGAAGCTAAACCCTTACTTGAAACCATATTCAGACATCACTACAGCAGGTTCACCTTTTCCCACAGCAATAACGAGCTCTTTCTCAAATCTGTGAATGAAGGTAGTAGTTAAATGAGCCACTGGCCAACATAGATTCCATCTACCACATGGATTGAATGTTCTTTTAATTAGGACCATTTTCTTGGAATCACAACACTTTTCCTTTTGTTCTTCAAAATTCATTGATTTTTGTGAGGATTTTGCATAGTAAATTTCACCTTTCATTACCACACGAGGTATTGTGTGATAACAAATAAGAGAAGCAAGGTCAACTCCCGAGCCCTCGTCAGAGCCCATGATCCGGGATCTTTACTTTAAGCACTAAAGTGAAGTCTAGAAAATTTAGGGAATCCTCTCGTACGCTCAAGGAGAGGATTCATGACCCATCACAAAAAGAAAAAGGAAAAAAACGAAGATATATTCATCTGATTGTCAAGGGAAAGCCAATAACTCACATACATATGGACGTTCGATCACACAGACACCCCTCTCTACGGTATTACGTAAATCCACTATCCTAGCTGTTGATTGACAATCGGCTATAAGACGGAGGGGAGCTCTCAACATACCCATAAGCCCCCTGAATTCTATCCTCCCATTGTAAGGAACACTTTGCATTCTATTTGATGATTAAACTAACACCACAACATATGCATACCTCTTCACCAGCTGTTTGAAAGGTGTATGCCCTTGTATAACCTGCATCCCAAAAATCAGTCAAAAGGGTTAATAAAACACACACACACTAGGCACTTTGACTGTGGGGAGATGAAAAAAAAAACCAAGAGTTCAATGATATCTTTGTAGGAGTTACTGCATAAAACATGTTTGAAAAAACATCAATGTCCACTAAATGTTGACGTATAAGCAATTTGAGGAAACAAATATATCTAAAATAACGTAAATTCAGCAATTTTAAGAGATGTGCGAAAACTCACTTGTGAGGACAAGATATTAACACCCAATTGTTTTTCCAACTCCAAGGCTCTTTTAGATTCAGGGACTCCACCTCCTGATAAAATTGGGATGAGAAATAAACAATAACAAGAAAGAGGGGATCAGTCAGTCATACCAATATGGCAATATCCATAACACATAAAAATCTTACAAACCAATATTCTCAAGAAAATCCCAATCTACCTAGAAAAGGTTTGGAAAACATTAACCTTCAACACAATAGTCAATCTGCAACGGTTTGCACTTCAACAAGACAAGCAAATTGTCATCCAATCCTACCTGGGGTGCGCTGGGGCTAATCACAGCAACTATATAATTATTCCCAGTCACAAGATGATACAAATTGTCCATGCTAATTCACCACACCCACACTGATCAATCTCATTTCCTGGCTAATATTCCTTTTCTTTCCCTTCCTTAATAGAAAGGTAGGTGAGAATAAGAACCTATCCATGTAAGTAGAGGGAAGGATGTTAAGAAGGTACTTGTAATAATTTCATTAATTTTCATTCCTTGCTGGTAGATGGAATGAAAGTTTTCCTTGAGCCCGCTTTTCCTTATGAAGATGGGAGCTTTTATATCATATTTGTATAGAAAAACAGGGATCTATCACTTGGCTTTATTAATTGGTCTTTGATGAACTCATATATCTAGCCTAAGTCATGATATCTTGAAAAGAAAATCATATATTGTACACTAGCCCATTTCTTACACTTATGGAGGACTTGGCCCCTATTTTTACTTCCTAAATTATTGTACTTTTTAAAGTGAATACTCTATGCTACATTAATTTCATAATATAAGTACACGCGCCTCTCACGCTCCCAACCTTGGGAGCTTCTATATTCCCTCGCTCCGCCGCTCCCGCCCTCACTTCCGCTCCCGCTTCAGGCAACTAAGCTTGAGAATGTAGTTAAGGAATGAAGGAAAGGTAAAGGAGAACTCCTTCCCTCAACTGAAATTAAATGTCCTTGAGAAGCTTACTAACACTATCCTTACACCATTTCTATGTCCATCTTCGCCATCGTAACACATGTTCCATCCCGTATTATCAACTTCTTTTGCTTTCTCACCAAACCTCTTTATTTCTTGCAAGACACTAAACTTTCTTCCAATGTTCTGAAAAAGGAGCTCTTTCTTCACTTGTTGCAGGATTTAAGTAGCACAGTTGCTATACGCGAGTGCACGCGTTTATGCCTGTGTGGAAAAGAAAGAGACACTCTCTTCTAATTTCTTACGTGTCACCTTTGTGTGATTTTAACAAATACACTGTGCATCCTCTTGCCTTCTTTGATCTAGAAGAAAATTTAACATGCTTACTCTAGGAGGTAAGTTATCCTACTAATCATGGGAAAAATCACATAAACCACAACACAAACGGATGCAGAAAAAATTCCATCATATCAGCTAATATCGTCGATATAATTCAACAGAACAACACATCACACAAACGGCTCACCATTTGTCAAGAAAACATAGGGAACTTTCAAGGTACCTGCCAAAACAAGAGGATTTAGGTTAGATAAAAAAAAGTGTACCATTAACTAGTCATCAATAAGTGCCTGCTGATCAACTACAAAATTCGACATGCAAATACAACAAAAGACACCAATGATAGTTGCAAATTGTGATTCAGCATCAGAAGATTCCAAGCTAGTGTCTTGTTTCAAGTTTGATTAGTTTAGTCCAGCCAACATGAAATGCCTTCAAACCTAAATACGGACTTACTGAAATTGTTGCATACGTGTCGTTAACAACTTATTTATCCTCCATTATACTCAATCGTTCAACAAGACGTATCCAAAGTCAGAACCAATTGGAATAAAATTACTTCCACAGTCGTGACTCTAATAACCTAACAAGTAACAATCAGTTTTTTTTTTTTTTTTTGCAGGTTAACATCTAAACATCACAGGAGAAGTAAACAAAACAAAAGGAATAACTAAAGCATACAATGTCTACTAAAATTTCACTAAGGCGCTAATGCAAGTAAAATCAACATGCATAATTTAGAAACCTTTCCAGCCGAATTGCCAAAAAACAAAAGGAGCGTTAACTCCCCCTTAATTGCAACAAACACTATGCACGTCATTGCAAGTATACGAAGGTATCGAAGCAGTTTTTTTCCCAATACATACCGATCGAATCGTCATATAATCGTCCGAGAGCACGCGGAGAGCCGCCGATGGGAGCGTCGCCGCGTAGAATGACGCCGTCGATGTCGAACGCAACGCCGAAAGACGGCCTGAAAAAACGCACAACCGCAATGGCATACAATCGGAACAAGGAAACAAACGGATACAGAAATTGTGTACTAGTTAAGACGAACAAGATGGAGATGGATTCGGAGCGAGGCACGTACCGTTCGGAGGACGAGCGGGGTCGCGAGAAGGAGCGAGAGACGATCGCGGAAAACAGCGTGGTCGACTGGCTTCGGATTTTGGTCGAGGAAGAGGCTTTAGCGAGGTTTTGGAGGAACCTCATGTTGCGTGTCTTCCCTTTTTGTAATCTCGCCAGTGGCTTAAATACTGTTAAACTTTTTTCCCACTTGTAAAGACCTCGATCGGGTTAAAGATTGGAGCCTTGGAGGTTAGGTCAAGGAGAAATTTGTGGGTGCAGGATGGGTACACATCACCCGACTTGATGCTCAAGCTACACATTTGAGCCATCCAAAAATATATTAGACTGTTCGGATGTGCCAAGCGAACAGCGTAGTACCCTCTCGACATTGAAAATCTTCTCTCGGTCAAAGGTTTAGTTGCGTTCCCGATTAAAGATCTCCGGGGTTGAAGCTGCAAGGTTAAACATGATCTATTTCCTTCTTAATTACTAGTTAATTTTATATCCCTCCCTCATTTTATATTTTTTGGAACTAATACTATTTTCTTTTCTTTTTTGGAACTAGTACTATTTTCTTGAAAAAGTAATGCACAAGACTATTTGAAAATTAACATCACTTTGGAAAAGACTGCAATTATTGGACGAGAGGGAGTGCTTCTTATGCGATAGTTAAATAATACTCCCTCCGTTCTAGTTTGTTTGTCCAATTTCGACATACGTACCTTTTAAAAAATTGTCTATATCTCACAATCTATGTTTTACATAATTTCGAGAACATTATATTTTAGACCTAATTGAAATATATCAAACAAGATTCATATTGTATATAAAAAATATTATAAATTGAAACATATAGACAATTTTGTAAGAGGTCCCAAATAGTGAAAATGGACAAACAAATCGGGACGGATGAAGTACTTTTTTGTTGAAATACAAAAGATAACAAATTTTATGTTTTCTATACTAACCATTCTATAACTGTACACATTCACACACATGTGAGGGTTCCACACATAGGTGTGCATTCCACAGTTACGCGTAAGGGTCATCATCGGGCTGGGCCGACGCCAAGTCACTACCCAAGCTCGCCCACAGGCTGGGCCAAGTGGGCTTTTTCTCTTTTGCGGGCCGGGCTAGGTACCTAAAATTGAAGCCCAGGCCAGCCCACGGGTAGCCCACTTGGCGGGCTGGTGGGCGAGCTTGTTGGCGGGCTAGCAGGCGAGCTAGAATTATATTGGGCTTACAGGTTGGATTTTGATTGCTCTGTTTTTTTTTTTTTTTTTTTATGGAGCTAGAATTGTATTGGGTTTATTGAAGCTCTGTTTTTTTTTTTCCAGCTTATTAACTTATCACAAGATAAAATTAAAGATTCTTTGAATTGTGCAATTTAAAGGAAAACCACCAAGAATTTTTTCGGTTTTCCTATACCAAAAGATGAAAAGATAAAAATATATATCCTTGAATTGAATGTTTTGGGTTTTGTGTGCTTAATGGGCAAAAAAGTGGTCTGCCATGTGCGTGTGTGCTGGGTTTTGTGCGATTAATGGGCTATCCGGGCGGGCTCACAGGCGGGCCAAGCTTAAATATCGAAGCCCAAGCCTGGCCCATGAAGACTTTGGGCTGGGCTAGCCCGCCCATTGGACGGGCTCGGACCGAACAAAAGCCCAACGAGCTGGGCGGGCTTTGGGCAGGTCGCGGGCCGACGGGTACAAATTTATTCTTTCTCATTATTCTTTTTACATTCTTCATTCTTGTAATTACGGACAATTCCACCATCTCAAGCCTATGTTGCGATCAACTCTTAAGCCAACCTTTTTTTGTTTAAAGGCAAATTCTAGAAACAACCCAATGGGTATCTCACTATGGCCTTCACCCGCCGAAAAAGGCATCCTTTATTACGGGTTTCAATGCAATGATAGTCTTTCTCTCACCTCCCTTGAAGTGATGCAAGTTGTGAAGTTAATTGATGAAATTGACCCCATACCATTGTTTCCCCTAGTAGACCTTCTCGCCTTACTTTGAAAAAAGTAAGAACTGTTTTTTTTTTTTTTAACGGAAACAATTAGGTGTCAAGTTACTAAAAAATGAAGCATTTGTTTTGGATGCCCTTCTCCTCAACAAATTTGCCCCTTTAATATTTTGATTTTATACTTTGATCTACAATCTCCATTTTCCATTGGCTAAATGTCTTTTGTCACTGTTTTCTAGTTTATTTTTCTCAATCTCTATCGAATCCAGTAATCATTTGTCTTGACAAACAGAATCTACAAAGTAAAATTTTATGAATTTTTTTTTTTGAAGGCTAGAGAAGCCACTCCATGAGCATCCTCATTTGCCGATCGTCTCGCCCATCTGAATTCGATTCCACACAAATTTACAAGATTTTGATTATCATACACCAAAGCAGCCTCCTCCCAAGGACGCACAGGCTCAGACACTGAAAAAAGGCCCTGCTCCCCAATCATTGGCACATCCTATGTCACATAATTCGCGGACGGGTGCATAAGCAGGAGCGTAAAAGTATTTTTAAAACACATCTCATACTACAAAAATTTGCAAGAACAAGTATTGAAAACGTGAGCACAACATTAGGTTTGAGAGCAAGTCACAAGACATTTTAAAGGTTTACGTGACTAAGCCGCACATCACACCCAACTGCCCTTGCCCAAGAGTACTCAAACAAAAGGTGCTCTTTCTCTCCAAGTTGGCTTTCTTATGAAGTAGTACACATAAATGATTCTCAATCATCAACAGAATGATATCCAAGAAAAAGGAAGTCATAAAAAAAAAAAAAAAAGAGCAAGGTAATATAGGAAAGCCAATTTCTCACGCAAAAATATTTCAAGCCGCACATCACACCCAACTGCCCTTGCCCAAGAGTACTCAAACAAAAGGTGCTCTTTCTCTCCAAGTTGGCTTTCTTATGAAGTAGTACACATAAATGATTCTCAATCATCAACAGAATGATATCCAAGAAAAAGGAAGTCATAAAAAAAAAGAAGAGCAAGGTAATATAGGAAAGCCAATTTCTCACGCAAAAATATTTCAAATAGTTTCACTGAAATAGCTGCATGCTCTCAGTATTACCTTCTGGGTAATTTCAAAGTGTATGTTTTGACTACAGTATTGATCAAAGATTAGACTCTATTTCGGAATATACAACACCAAATAGAAAATGAAGGCTAGGATCATAACCTTCTCTTACGCGTACAACTTATTATTCATCGGGTGGATTCTCGAAGAGTGAATCCAGTGAATATATCGGAGAACCTATCTCCTTACTGCTTGTATGAAAAAGCTCGAATCAAACTTATACATGCAATCAGCATTCAAGCCAAAATCCAACACTCAGAGCATTCGATGGACTAACCCAACGGAAAAAACAACGCAGAAAATCGGTTTCATCAGTCCACCTCATCTGGGTTGAAGGTAAGTGACTCCATCCAGATGAGCTCCTTTATGTCCTCTTCGTTCAAAGATAACTGCTCAAAACCAAAGACGAATGGAGATGCGCAAGTTGGCTCCTCGTTGATCTCATGGAGACTTGATAGAAATGGATGATTCAGTGCTTCCTCCACTTCATACGTACCAAGTAACACGGGTAGATTTTGTCAGTACAAATGATGACAATATGAAATGATCAATTATCTCAGGGCATCGCTAAATGATATAATAACAAGTGGCATACCGGTTATGCGCTTAGATGGATCAAAAACTAGCATCTTTTCAGCAAGGTCGATGGCTATTGGGGACAAATCTGGGAACTTCTGTGGAAATGATTGCTTTGGGACACAAGGGAGTTGCTTGACATACTTTCGAGCATTCTCACTCCTCAGAAATCCAAGATCTGAATCTTCCGGCGTACCTAACAGCTGTGGAAACAAGCATGAAATATGTTAATGCACAATAATTTCTAGAGTAAAAACAGTGTAGAAACATGACTGATGTTCCTTCTATAATTGTTAAGCCTATACTGTACGCAAATTATTACAAATCCATGCATGCTAAATACATGCGGAGGAGTGTCTTACACACAAAAATTACCTCTGTTATAAGTGCCAACTGCTGAACATAGTCTTTACCCGGAAATATTGGTTCTCTTATAAGAATCTCCATTAGAATGCAACCAACAGACCATATATCAATGGCGGCGGTGTATTCCGAGCAATTGAGTAACAATTCAGGGGCTCTGTACCACCGAGTTACAACATATTCTGTCATAATATCTGTCTCTGAGGTAGTTCTTGCAAGCCCAAAGTCACAAATCTTGAGGTCACAGTTTGCATTGAGAAGCAAGTTGCTTGGTTTCAAATCTCGGTGCAAAACATTTGCAGAATGTATGTATTTCAGTCCCCGCAACAGCTGATATAGAAAGTACTGCAACAACACATAAATGATGTTAAGTGCAGCTCATGTAAAACATGATTTCAAGCAATTTCACAATCATTTGAGAAACTAAGTTTACGATGCATGTTTAAGCACATATTGTGCTGTATAAATAAACTATAAGGGTATGTCATTTTTTACCCCGAAGTGACGTGAGGGTGAGTATTTAACACTTTGGTAAGACCTAATTTCTCAAAAGTAATTCAAATTCAGCTTTAGTCGCCTCAAACCAGGATTCTTGCACTTGGCAGCTTGAACTTTATTCGCACCTATTTATGGCCAAAGGGTGAAGCATAGACATCAGGAAAATAGTTGTAGCAAATAGACTCTCTTGGTAATAAGAACAAATTAAGTATCCCTTTGCCAAATAACGAAACTCAGCTACGGACTTAGGGTTAAGTCTGCACATCTGATCAACTTACATCCTTTCAGATAGTACACCAATATTAGTAACCATAATAGCGTATGATTCTGATATGAACCGTGCAATGCCCCGAGCCTTTGTAAATGAGTATAGGTATGTGTAAACTGTACAGAATCGTAATTGAAGAACTTTCTTTCTTCCAGTTCACATGTAATAGTGCAGGTTAGTCAATGGTTAGACAAATGAAAATGAAGTTGGCTTTGAAGCTTGCAGCCAATCGAAGGAAGCCGAAGACTTAAACTGTGCGGTCATAAAACAATGAATCAAATCCTTTTTTTGACACCAACACATAGTTGCAGTGAAAAGAACGTCCCAACTAGTCGACACTCAAATCAATCAGAAGCATCAGAACCAATATCTCCGTAACGTTAGTGTTCAAAGTAGCGAAATATGGAACAAAGTCATCATGATGCATCACGAAAGGAACAAAGAAAGAAACTTCACAGCCTCTATAAGAAACTTGCTCAAAAATAGCGATAGGAATCTCACAAATATTGCTTTATCACTTATGTGCCCTAGTAAGAGGCTGGATCTGATGTGCAACCTACATAGTTAGCCTTGCAGGTCGATTTTTCTAGGCATACTTCACTATTCAAACCGAGCTACACAAGATCATTGATGATTTAACACTGGAGAGAGAGAGAGAGAGAGAGAGAGAGAGAATGACAAACAATGGCAAACTTGACCTCATCTCATTTTCAAATACACCACCATGTTACTTATTGTTAACAATGAATTGAATTAATTAACCTTCTGTAATCCACTATGGGTAGAATATAAACTCGGTAGAGTTGCAGCATAGCTCACAAAACTCTGCCGTCTGTAGAGACAGTTCTTTTACAGGAGAGTGCATTGTATGCAGTAAAGAGAAGTACCTGACAATGGTCTTCTGTGAGTGCCTGGGAAGAGCGTATTATTTGATGTAGATCAGTCTCCATAAGTTCATATGCAATATATACATCATTGAACTCATCTTTCTCTGGTGGTCGCATGATGTCCTTAATTTTGATAATCTGCATAATATTTGTGTGTTAAATCGTCTCAAACTCACAGAATAACTCAAAAGCATCCAGAGAAGAAGGGTCAGGCTCATATTATCATCCATACTCTCGACGGCAAATGTTGACGTGATTTTGAAAGAATACAGTACAATATCTATGTGAACCTAAGCACGGGTAGATATGAATTGTCTGAAATGTGTAAGCTGTTAGGAAATTGATCCAACAAAAACGATGTATTATCAAGTAATACTCCCTTTTACATGTAATCCAATCTTGTCCATGCAGAGACAAACATATTGAATTGAACAAAATGAACAGACACTAGCAAAACAAAGTGCACAATGAGAGAGACAATGGGGAGGACTTGGAATCGTGGACCAGTGACCTCCAAGAACCAAAGATCTGACAACAGGTGAGATCACCAAAGCACATAAGCTTTGGGGAAATCAGTCCAAGGTATATAGAGCTAACAAGGACTGTGTCCAATACAGAAACCAAGTCCATCAAGCTAACAAGGACCATTTACTCTAAATAGAAACTAAGCACATAAACTGGCATCAGCTTTGCAGAGGACATGGAGAAGATCAACAATACTGAACTATGCGTTTTGTTTACTTGGGCTTACATTCTCATGATCCAAATGGCAAAGAAGTTTGATTTCACGTAGGGTCCTTTTAGCATCAATCCTGTTGTCAAATGCATTCCCGATTCTCTTGATTGCAACCTCTTCCTTTGTCTCAGAATTTGTTGCACAGCTGTAAGAAGGAAATAAATCCAAGCAAGGCCACTCACGAGTAGAATAGAGAAGGCCGGGAGGGGGGGGGGGGGGGGAGCAAGATATATAGGGATGTATTAATAAAGACTAACAACTATAAACACATTGTCTATTAAATAAATAACACAATTTCTTGCATTGTACATGTGTGATAAGCTCCAAGATAGTACTGAGCAGATATTGTGCCAAACAAACGGATTAGATTTAAGTTTTAACTATGTAACTTTAACAGACCTATCAAAAAAAAAAAAACAGAATACATAGAAGTACCGGTTTCAAAGTTCAAACAAAACCACCGTATACTTCAAACAAGTAGAGGGATTGGACAGAACCGCCCAGTTCGGATTAGGTTTAAGTTTTAACTGGGTTTAAGTTTTAACTATGTAACTTTAACAGAATACATAGAAGTACCGGTTTCAAAGTTCAAACAAAACAAATACTTCAAAATTTTAGAGGGATTGGACAGAACCACCCAATTCCAAAGGGGACTGGGGAGGATCCCTTCCTTTCATGCAATTGTTTACGAACAAGTCCAGAGCAATATCAGCTGCTTTAAAACCTAAAAGTTGCATCTCAAATTGGCATTTGATAATGAAGATAATTTACCTAAGCCAAGTTTGCCTCACAAGGAGCTTGAGAACTTGAAAATGAGAAGAGATTTCGCATCACACAAGTTTTGTTCTTAATACATACAGAAATAAATAATATTAATAACAACAACAACAACAACTTAATCCTCCTGTCCCGTTCCAGATCAGTGATCCAAGCAAATAGAACAGAAAATAAAAAACAAATGGGTTCCGAAGCAACGAACATTTCTATTTAATTATTTCTCAGAAAATTAACCTTCGCAATCACAGCAACTGAGGTTTCCTTTCCCTTAATTTAAGTTAACCTTAATTCTCTCCAGCTTCTCAATTTTCCTTACTTTAGGTTTTGAGCTGTTAATGAATTCTACCCGCTCATCTAAATTACACAAATACATATATTCAGTAACTAGGATTTCCCTTTCAGTGACTTCTATTGCCCTTAATTCCCTCAGCCATCTCATCTTAAACGAACCAATAATGCTAGGGGTGTTGTGTCCCTGGGATTATTGCGAACGAAATGCAATAAATACAAGGACAATCAATTACATACAAACGCACACATTACATAAAAATCCAATTGCAAATCTACAGTTGCATTTGCCCTTAAGTCAGGAACTGGGCTGTTTACGGCTTTCTAATTCTCAGATTAGCCACACAGAGACATACATTCATACAGCAAGACATATATGTATGTAGAGAGAGAGAGAGAGAGAGAATATACCAAACGATGCCGTAAGCACCGCGACCGAGGGGCATAATCGGAGGAACGTACTTGGCGGAGAGCTCGAAAAGGTGACCGACAACGTTGTACATAACGTACCTCCCGCCGTAGGTCGGAACGCCGCCTTTAACCTCAGGGGCGGTGGTGGCAGATTCGTTTTCCATTAGGGCTTTTTTTTTTCCTTTCCCTTCTTCTTTAGCGAGAGATTCCGAGATTCAGGTGAAAGGGGGGAATGTCAATTCGAGCTGCTTCTTTTTTTGTATCAGTGTATCGATCACGCTTCCTGTATCTGTTTTGGAAAACAGCTGAGATCAAGCTTGGTCTGGAATTTGGCTTTGTAAAATCTAGAGAGAGAGAGAGAGAGGTGAGAGAAAAGTGGAGAGGAATTTTTTTAGTGCAGTCTGTAGCTGTCATTTTTGCGGGCTTTTTGAACTTTGAAAATTTGAATGGGATTGGGCATCAAACGTCGGGTGAGGATTCACGAATCAATAACCCACGCAAAAGATTGGTGCAAAATTAACAAAGACAAAATTTTCAGATTTAAATAAGTCCATAAGAATGCAGCCACTTGGCTTATTTTTTTTTATACTTATTCAAAAAAAAATTCGCATTTGTTAATTTTTTGTCAATTTTTTTAGGGATTATTGTTTCTTCATGACAAGAGAAATCTAAAAAGTAAAAAATTACAATTGAAATCTTTTTTTTTTTTGACTTATTGGCTTATTTTTGTCTTTTTGAAAAAAAATTAAGTTTCAATTGTAATTTTTTTATTTTTTAGATTTTTCTTGTCATGACGAAGTAATAATTCCCAAAAAATTGACGAAAAACTAACAAATGCAAAAAAAATTAAGCCACTTGGCTTATTTAGCCGAACAACCCCTCGATAAGAGTAACAAAGAAATTACTACAAAGTAGTCCGGGAGTGGCGGCACTCCCAGGAGTCCACGACTAAAGTGTATAGACCCCACAAAAATAGTATGTGATTCTGATATAGTCTGAAGCACCACGTGGCGGTACTCCCGGATTACTCAGATGTTGTTTCTCTTAGCTTTTTTGGACTTTGTCTTTCTTTGAAAAACAATCGCGTTTGTTACTCTTGTGTCAAAATTTTGTGGATTACTATTACTCGTCTTTCTTCAAGATTTTGTCAAGATGAACCGAAAATGTAAAAAACTGTAATTCACAAATATTTAGGTTAAAATAAAAAGAAAATACTTTTCGATTTCTCTCATCGAGACGAATCAATAATTCACAAAAATCTTTTGGCACAAAACTAATAAACGCGATTTTTTTAATAAAGACAAAACGTCTTAAAAAACCCCAAAAATCTAGAAACCACACCAAAACAATAGGAGTACTATAGATATTTGCAGTAAAAAGTAGCTTTGTATTTTTAGTGCTAATGTTTTTAGTTTTCATTAATCTGTTTACTATTTACGTACATCTAGATTAGCATCCCCTAAATTTCTGCTTTGCTCGGTTCACATTTTGAAAGAAAAAAAAAATCTCAACTCAAAAAATACTTCATTATCCCTATTTTCAATCATTACTTCCATTTCTCTATTCACTCATTACATTTGTCTCCAATTATTATTCTCATTTCTCTCTCTATCTCTCTTCACTCATTACTCTACTTCCAATCATTATTCTCATTTCTCTCTCCACTAATAACCCCAAAAATTTTCTAAAAAACTCATCCAAACACAGCAGAAAATACATTAAAAAATCGCAGAAAAATACAAGGTTATAAAAGAAAGAAAATTAAGGGTTTTTTTGGTCAAACAATATTCATTAGCGGATTAGTATTGTTAGATGTTAGAGAGGGGAGAGGGCTCGAACCCGGCCCAAATGTGTGGGAGTACAAAGGAGTCACCAACTGCACTCCACTCACTACTGCAAGGGCTTGTTTCACTAAGTATGAAATGCTGTGAGTGTGAACCCATGATGGGGTTTTGATTGCATTTTATTGCAATTAGATTGTTTTGAATCCCCAAAATGAAGATTGAGAAACCCACGGGGATGATATTGGGAATACAATGTAGAGTATTGAGCGGTAAAATTGTACCACCTCTGTCCCAAAATAAACGTCTAGTCCGTAAAATAAGGACTTAAAAATGTTTTGTACAAGAAATTTTTTTTTAATCTTTTTTTACAAGTCGAAAGAACTCATGGATATCTAATAAATTGTTTAATCAAAGTTTTAATTTTTCTTGGAAAATTCGTATTACATGTTTATAACCATTCCTCAAATTCGGATCTCGGAATGAAGTAAATATGAGAGTGAGATCAAATTGTTAACTTCCCTACAAAATTCTACTCGCTATGAACTCTTAACTCCATCCCAATCTCCTTCCTAGTACTCTTTATCTCCTCCAACCCACATGTATCAAGCGAGACCAAAAGATTGATGTGTTTTTTAGAAGAGATTACTATCATTGTCATTATAAAGAAGATTCAAAAGCATCAAATTACAAAGATACATGACAATAAGATAGACACAGGGCGATGAAGTACCCGAAACAAACACTAATAACTTTGAAATACAACCCCGGCTAAAATATTCGAAGCACATTCAATGACAACGAATGCGACTTGCTTACACATCAATGAATATCCACAATCTAGAAAATGGCATGTTGTATGGACATTACTTACGGAATTGGCCTGTAGAGTAGTGCAGAGTGACTGATCTGACAATCGAAGGATCGGATCTTAACTAAACAATGGACAATTTAAATTTGTATGCACTCAAATTCGATCCGAGCTGTGCCGAAATAAACGGCCAAATCAGCCGCTCGGCGGGGAGGTGCTCGACTAATTTACTACTCCTTCCTTTCCCTAATAGTGGCTTTACGTCATGTTTACAATCTTCATTGTAATAAGCAATTGGGTGTGGATAAGCAAATTTAACAACAATGTTAAAAAAATACCTCACATTGTAAGGCCATCCACAGTGGTATAATCAAAAGCTAATTATTTTTAAAGTTAACAATGTTGGTGCAAAAAATGGCTCACAATGGTATAATCAAACTTAGCAACATCCTTGGAAATAATCAAATTTTAGGCTTTGGATAACCAAAACTAGCAATCTTTTTCAATAATCAAAATTTGTGAACCCCACATCATAAGTTAACTAGTTCCAAAATTTGTATACACACGTGTTTCAACTGGTATTTTCTTCTTCTCTTCTTCGCCTACTCTATATCTTCTTTACTTCACTCACAAACTATTTCTCTTTCTTTCCCTCCAAAAATGAAGCTCATATCTCTCGATCATCTACAATTTAATCCATCGTCGCCAGATTAAGGTATTTCACTCTTCTTTTCCGTTTTTATTTTTTTCCCCAAAAAAATTCATAATAGAAGGAAGAAAGTCATCAATTTTTTCCCAAAATTAAAAGAGGGAATCAATATTTTTTTGCTCAAAAAAACCGTAAATGGAGGGAAGTGAATGGGAAACAGAGGGGGGAGAGAGAGAGAGAGAGTGTGTGTGTGAAATTGCAGTGGACCTCTTATTTTGGTTATGCACTAGAAGTGACCATTGTGAAGCTCAACATTGTTAAGCTTAGCAATCTCTTAAGTGAATAATCAAAAGTTAATGTGTCAACTTTTGGTTATCCTTTTTTGATTATACCACTGTGGATGGCCTAATAACCAAAGTTATAAGTCTTTTAGCAAATAACCAAATTCCACACATTCCATAACCAAACTTAACAACTTTTACCAATAACCAAAACTCAATAACCGAACTCAAAACTTAATAACTCAAAAACACCCCACATTTGAATCGTCTCATCGAAACGAATAATTTGGTGTGGTCAGGTGCGTGATTGAAACTCGTTTGCGATTGGACAAATGTGCATTACGTATTTTGGGGGTTTTTTTTTATTAGGGATGCAAAAATAACCAATGCAGAGGTAGAGGTTGTTAAGTTTGATTATGAATTAAATGTGTAATTAAATGCTGACATGGGTCATTTTGGTTATTGATTTTGATTATTAGCATTGCGGATGCTCAAATAATACTAAAAATAAAGGTCCACAACCACATGCTAAATTTGAAAGGATTGCTTCCTCTTTATGACCAAAGAATCTACTACTGGATACTAGGATGCTTTTGGAAAAAGGGTCAGGATCCGGTCGACCAAGAAAGACCGGACTATCTTGTTACTTGTTAGGGAAGCTTGGGCCTTTTGCGGAGAAACGTACCTGATAAGATTTTGTCGAGAAAATGGCGTCAAAAATCATGTTGAAAGCAATACAATTAATATCAATTATGAAATATATTTATCTTGAAAAAATAAGGAGATGTTTCCAGTAGTGAAAAATTTGTAGATTTTTATTTGCGGTTAGAAAGTTTGATAGGTATTTTCGATAGTGAATAAGAGTGAATAAGTTGTTGACAAATATTAATTTGTTTCCGATAATGAAAAAATTGTTGATGGGTGAGTGAAAAAGTTGTCGAGAAAAAATTGTTGGTAAAAACATTTTTATTAATGGAAACGAGATGGTAAAATGTTGAAACTTTTTTGTTAGTGAAAACGAGATGGTAAAATGCGTCAAGTTTTTAGTGTATTTTGTTAGTAAAAACGGGGCCTAAGTTAGCACACTAGATTGCAACCGATCAACATACTTTTTTACGTAATTTAATGTTGTCCATAAGATTTAAAAATAAAATAATTCAAATATTCAAAGTGGGCCCAAACAAAATCCACAAGAGCCAATAAGAGAATCGTACATCTTCATAAAATAGAATTCATGTCATTTTCAAATAAGTTTTTCCTTCAATTATTACTCTCATTTTCTATTTTTATCAAACCTCCGTCAAAGCCCAACAGAACAAAGCCCCTGCCAATTTGAGTAATAACAAAACCCTCCCTAAATCCCTCCAAGTTTTTCTCTTTTTTCATTATTAAAAAAAATAAATTCCTCTAGCCCCTCCTCTCATGACCCCTACAGCTCAAATAACCTGATAAATTATGGGATTCCTGCCAATTAATACAAACCCAGAAAACCACAATCATTTTTATCATCACCACAGCAGCAAAACAAATGAAGCATTAAATAAAAACAAAGGAAAGAGGGAGAAGAATAAATCCATATACTGTACCACTTTTCACAAAACTTCATACCAAAGTTAAAACACTAGTACGAAATACATCTCAGCTTTGAACACCAAATCAACTATGATCTTCAATCTCACCCCTCTTCCATCATTTTCTATCTAGTATAGGAAAACCCAGAACCTAAAAAAACGTATAACAAGTTATGAATCTATTGACTATTATTGCCCAAGACCAAGATAATAACAACTGGAAGCTGAGACATATGAAAATGGCAGAAGGCTCTGTTTCTGACCATTCAACTACACAAAAACAAACCCAAAACTCAGGGAATTGGGAAACCAATTACCCAATATCAGAATGACCATCTGAATTGTACCCACTTGGTGTTCCCACTTGAGCTCAAGGACTACCACTTTTCTCCTTTTCTTCGGTTGTTCCCTCCGGCCACCGAAGCGACCGATTTCAGCAATTTGCCTATTATCCTCAGCTTGATCTCACCTCTCCTGGGAGGAAGGGTTTGGTTCTTCTTGGGTGTGGATTTGGACCACTTGGTATTCTCCATTTCTAAAATGGGATGAGAGCAATTATGAAGCAGGGGAAAACAGAGGAAGGAGTGGAGAGTGTGTGAAAGAGGAGAGAACTTTTGCTTTGGGAGCTGAGCAGAGTGAATGGTGAGGGGATTAGAGTGGGTTCATTATATACAGCTGTCTGTGGGGACCATGGAGCAAAGATTGTATTACTTTTTTTTTGATCCTTAAGATTGTATTACTTGGCTCCCAAGATTTGACACTACGGCCCTCATACAGTATGTGGGAAGAATTTATACTACCTCAAGCAAAAACCCAACTCATAAACATGGATCCCAAATTCCTTTCAATAAGAGTTGAACACACAACTGATGGGCCAAGTGTCCCGGTTTCAAAACAATACTACTAGTAGTATCGATCTAACTTGGAAAGTTATAATTTTGTTGTGTTTGGTTTGTGTTTTGAAATTTTTTTTTGAAAAATAGTAGGGGTAATAAGTGGAGAGAGATAGAGAAAGAAATGTTGAAGTAGGAGAAATCTAGGATGAATTTTTTGAAAAATGCTTTTCGAAAAGCAAAGAGAACAACTATGCTTTTTGAAGTGTGTGAAGTTATAACAGTAGTAATCTCTTAAGTCTTAACCATCACTCATTGAAGATTAGTATTTTAATCTGGGTTTAACTTTTTAATTAGAGTTTTTTTTTCATTTTTATCCCCCAAACTAGGAACATTTTATCTACTTAGTTCCTAAACTATTAATTTGACGATTTCATCCCCTCAACTATCATACTGTTACCTACTTAGTCCAATAGATAACGGAAGTTAGAAATTTAGACGAAAAATGCCAAGTAAGGTCTGTTAGAGACCCTGTAGAGCAGATACTTGATTATGAGAGCCTTGAAGATAAAAATTAATTATGACCCTTTAGGATAAAATGATTAGAAAAATAAATTCTTCGCACCGGTTTCAATAGATTAAAAATTAGAGCACTTAATTTTTTAACCATATTTTTAAGTATATAAACCTTCTTAAAAAATTAAGTGCTCGAATTTTCAATCTCTTTTGATTGGTGCGAAGATCTTATTTTTCTGATCATATTATTCTAAAGATTAATGATTAATTTTTATCTATAGGGCTATCATAATTAAAAATTTGTTTTTTATTTGAGACCCTTTAGCGCAAATACTTGATTATGAGAGCTCTAGAAACAAAAATGAATTATAACATTTTACAATAAAACAATCAGAAAAGTAAGATTTTCACGCCGGTACACGGATTGAAAATTAGAGCGCTTAATTTTTAACCATATTTTTAATATATAAACAGTCTAAATTCTATATAAAGAACTCAGTCTTTTAAAAAAAAATATGTATGTGTCAATCTCTATAAAATGCCTCGCAAGATTCTGATATATGAACCTTGTAAAAAAACGAAGTGCTCCAATTTTCAATCTGTTTGAACTAGTGCGAAGATCTTATTTTTTTTTATCATTTTATCCTAAAGGGACATAATTAATTTTTATATCTAAAGCTCTCATAATCAAGTATCTGCTCTACAGGGACCCAAACAGGACCTCACGTGACATTTTCCGTCTAAATTTCTAATTTGCATTATCTATTGGATTAAGTAGGTAACGGTATGATAGTTGAGGGGATGAAATCGTCAAATTGATAATTTAGGGACTAAGTAGAGAAAATGTGCATAATTTGGGGATGAAAAGGAAAAAAAACTCTTTTAATTAATACTCCCTCCGTCCTTAAATAAATATTCGACGCGCAAACCTATTAGATAGCAATGAGTTCTATTAGATTGTGGAAAAAAATTGAATTTTTTAATAAAAAATATGCATATTTTGCAAGGCCTAATTTTGCGCGCCGGACACTTATTTAGAGAAGGAAGGAGTACTATAAAATTTATCTAAGGGAAGCATCTAACTTTTTTTTGGGTAAATCAGGGAAGCATCTAACTTGCAAGGGAAGAAAAGAAAGAAAACGTGGCACATGTAAGCATGACGTCAGTCCAAGAAAGGGGAGGTGACATCACATTATTCGTCTCATATGATCTTATAATGATGCCTCAGCATTATCCTGCCGGTTAGGTCGCATGCGGGGCAATCTTTCGATAAGATAATGATGGGTATTAAGACAAATTTAAAGGTTCAAATTTAAAGGCTAAAAATGAAGGGGAGTGATTTTGGCACTCTCTAAATTAATAACCTCACTCTATGTGGGATTGATTTTGGTGTGGTTATCAATTTGAAAAGTGTGATTATCAATTCAAAGAATGTCAAAATCATTACTCAAAATGAATGGTATTAATTATTTAGAACTTCCACTACTAATTTAGGAGTAACAATTATAGAGGGAAGATGCCAGATGGGGATTTGGACAACGTGTTTCCAAACCAAATGTGATTTAACTGGAATACACCTATTTTTTATCCCCCAAATCTCTCTCTCTCTCTCTCTCTCTCTCTCTCTCTCTCTCTCTCTCTCTCTCTCTCTCTCTCTCTCTCTCTCTCTCTCTCTCTTCTTTTCGTTACGCAACCATCTCATTTGCGGACGAGGGGAGCGTGCTGTGCAGCTTCGTGCTGCACAGCCTCTGGCGAGGCTTTTTTGGCATCGGCTCGACGATCGGAGACATTCACCGCGTAGAGCTTGTCGAGTTCTACATATTCACCAAAAATCAGCTCGATCAAATATTGTATATGTTCCGATGAGGATCAAAACCACTAAATCCATTTTTTTCAAGTTATATATGTTCTGATGAGGCACTTAACGATATTTGATTGAGCTGATTTTTGATGCACATGTAGAACTCGACGAGCTCTACGCGGTGAACATCTCCGATCGTCGGACCGATGCCGGAAAAGCCTCGCCGGAGGCTGTGCAGTACGCTGTGCAGCACGAAACTGCACAGCACGCTCCCCTCGTCCCTCATTTGCTGTATTTACCCACCCGGATTTAGTGGTGGAGGCAGCCCATGAGCCATTTCGTTTCCTGACAACCCGATGCGCGCAAAGTTGCAAACAGCTCCATTTCAAGCATTTCCATTATATAGCTAGCTGCCATTTGCGCTTTGGTAATAACATTAAAAGTTGTAAAAATCAACGGAAGAATAGATAGTGATTTTGAAGTGCGACAAATACTTGACACAAATTATGATTCTATGAAGTTCATGACTAACCAATAACTATACTTTTCACACTTAAGATTACCCACTTTTCACCACAAGTTTTAATTTTAAAGTTCAAAATCTATGTAATTATGATCATGGCTGGCAAAGTAAGTGTGAAATAGAACCCAGGTTCATACTTCACGCCTCTTTTGGGGCTGTGTTTGGATATTGGGTAATCCAGTGGAGCCCTAACTTTTGAAATGAGCCCCTCAATCCAGACAAACCCGTGGGTGTCCGGCACCAAATCTAAACTTCACCGTCCAGTTCTCCGGGTGGGCTCCCTTTATTCGTTATAACTAGGGGTGTTATTCGGTTGGTTCGGTTCGGGGTATATAATTCCGGGACTGATCCTGACCGGTATTAATTTTGGTTCAGTTCGGTTCGGGGTGAGTTCAAGGAGTTCGGTCCACCCCCAAATGGGCCTTAGTTGGGCCACCGTTCGGGCCATTTTCAAAACAATGGACTATTGGGCCTGGAAGATTAAAACAATGGACTATTGGGCCTGGAAGATTAAAACAATGGACTGTTGGGCCTGGAAGTAAATAGTCCCTTAGTTGGGAGTGGATGGTGTAGATTAAAACACCAAATTGATTGACGGTCAAGATTAAAACGATTTATATAAATATATACTCCATAATATATATGGTTCGGTCGGTTCGGTTCTACATCGGTTCGGTTAGTTCGGTTCGGTCCGTATAGATTTCCAGAAAACCGAGACCGAACCGACCTAGGTTCGGTTCAGTCGACCCCGAACCACCAAAAAACGCCCCTAGACCGACCGAAGACCGAACCGATCAGTCGGTTTTTTCGGTCCAATCGGGTTCGTAACAGCCCTAGTTATAACCCATGCCACTAATTATAGGATTCGTCAAACGCATCATCTTAATAAACAAAAAAGGAAAATTAGTTGATCGGACAGCGATAAATCATATTTTCCGAGCTACTTTTATATAAGATATTAAAATCGATGAGTATAATTTTAAGCATAAAAACGGATAAAAAAGATGAGTATAGTTCCAAAAGTGTAGTTATCAGTATCCGATCAACTATTTTTTTTCCAGAAGGACAAGATACCAGCCAAATTATACGAGTAGTAAAACATAAGCAGCTCAAATGATCAAAGAGGTGTCCGGAGTGGACCACATGATCCAATCCAGATTGGCTCCAGCCCATTTGGTGGGAAGAGAAGGAGGGAGTGAGAGAAGGAATTATCCCATGTTAGTTAACATCACCCTCCACCTTAGGAATAGCTAATTCGAGTGGGGAAAATTACCCCTCAAACCTTTTTTATTTATTTATTGTATTTTCAATGCAATGATTTCATAAGGACAACCAAATAATTTCTTACATTATTCACTCAATTTTATCCACTCATATCAACTACCATTCAAACCAAGTAGAAGCCCACACACACACTACACACCCAATGTATGTGTGACCCACCCCTATTGTAAATGTGAGTGTACAAATGTTTGTGTGTGATTTTAGAATTTTTGCTCCGTTGCCATTGTAAGTATGCCCTGAGTACTATATGGGTGTGTCCCTAGCAATTTTGTTTCTTCTCTCTCTCACTCTTCAAACTAAAAGTCCAGAGGCACTTTCACTTTCTTTTATTTGTTAAAAAAGTGTCCGGGTCAGTTTGTGTACATCTCGATTCATCTTTAAGGCCTGAATTTAACGATCGGGCAAGCCTCCAGCTGCCCCAAAAGAATTGGCAGCACCTAAAAGGTTTCGAACATGCAACCTTAGGAGAAAGCAAACCAAACTTCGTAGTATTCAAGTTAGGCTCGCTTACTAATACCTTGTTTGGATGGTATTTTGAAAATTTTTGAGTAATAAGTGAAGAGAGAAATTAAGATAATAATTGGAGATAGGGGTAATGAGTAAAGAGAGATACAGAGAAAAATGAGAGTAATGATTGGAGAAAAATGAGAGTAATGATTGGAAGCATGGGTAATGAGTTTTTTTAGTCGAATTTTTTTCTTCAAAATCCCATCTAAACATGGCATAAACGAACCTAAAACTCGAGCTTGGCTCGTTTGTAAACGAGCCGAGCCCTTAACGAGCCAACCCTGACTTATTTACTTAACGAGCCTCTTTAAACGAGCCGAGCTTTTAAGTGTCAAGTTCGACTCGTTTAGTAAACGAGGCTAAAACTCAAGCTCGAGCTCGCTCGATTACTCAACGAGCCGAGCCACAGGCTGCTCGCGAGCAGCCCGGTTCATTTGCAGCCCGTGTGTTTACACGTACTTGCACACCTACTTAGGGGGGGGGGGGGGGGGGGGGGGGAGAGAGAGAGAGCTTTGCTGCAACGAATGTGTTGACAGAGAGCGCATTAGAGGGAACGAATTTTGAGACGGCTGATGCAAAATGCACAACACCGACCCCATAGACATTAGACCAGAGGAAACGGTTAAAGGAAGACAAAGAAAAAGGTCCCCCACAGTCCCCCCTATCAGCTATCAAGGATAGGCTGAAAGGAGACCCACACGCATAATTCTGCTGGGTTGGGTTCTTTTTGGGCTCACTCCCAAGTCCCACCACCCTTATCATCATCCATCAAACAAAGGGAACGCCCATTTTGAATCTCTGTTTGACCAGAAAAAAAAGAAAGGATGCCCATTTTAGTGTTAGAAAACCTAGAAATATTGCATCGTTCCCACGATAGACAACAACTCGGAGATTCAAATGAGATGAAACAGCAATACCAAGAAATTGATCTAAGGAGTAAGCATGAGCCGGTCTGAATGTTCAATTATCAACAAAAAAAAGAAAAGAAAAAGAAAAAAAAAGACATGAAAGAGCCAATCCGTCTCAAGGATCGTAGTATGGGACAAGGCGTCCCGATACTGCGGGGACTGAATAGTGCACCTAGGTGGGTTTCAAAAAAAAAAGAGAGAAAAGAAGCAGCTAAATTGATCAGGTACGATTAGTCTCTTGATTACAAAAATAGTAATACTTGTTATCAGGGTCGGTCAAAGGTATTTGGATGCCTTAGGCAAGTGGTGGAATTGTGCCATACATAAATTTCCTAATTTAAAAATAATAAATAGAAATACTTATCTTTATATTATTTTCGTTCATATTATTAATGACTTGTGCGGTTGCAATAATATTCAGTAGAAGCCCCAATTTGTGTGGCATGAGAAATTTTTTTTCAAAAAAGTATTCTTCTAGGACTTGAACCCAAGCATCTTATGTTAAAGAGCAAACACTTTACCACTAAATCACCAAAAGAGTTTGTATTATAGTTGCGTACAAAAAAAATATATACTTATCTAGGAAGGAGTGCCCTATTTTTGACCTCAAATGTAGAGGCTCAAAGCGGCGGCCTCTTGGGCCGGCCCCACATGTTATGCAAAATATGTGGTCAGTATGGATTCCAGAAACAAACTGCACGACAAATCCATTATGACTATGTGGTTATCAATGTTCAATTAATTTAATCCTTTGTACGGATTAAAATAGTTCCGATGACGGTGATAAAATCTTGACAAAGTATCCGGGACCGTGCACTTTACCCTTTACCCGAAAGGGACCCTCGTCCCAGTAGTACAACCACACCTGGTTATTTTTATTGCAAATTCCACCTATGGGGTGTCATGGTTTAGTCGTCCCAGCCGACTTTAATTTGCGCCCTTCCAAAGGAAACATGACTGCAGGTGACCAAAACGTACATCCTCCAGGCTGTGGGACCGTGTATGGCCCGCGAGATTAATCCTATTCCACCCTTATCGTCTAAACGGGTTAAAGCCTACGGTAACCCGGGTTTCGAAGCTTCGAAACTCTGTTTAACCAAAACAACTTGTTCAAAATTCTTATGCCTTGTTTGTTTCCTTTTTCGAAAAAAAAATTTCAACTCAAAAAACACTCATTATCCCTAGTTTCAATCATTACTTTTCACTCATTACCCCTATATCTAATCATTATTTTCATTTCTCTCTTTATTTCTCTCCACTCACTACCTTTACTTCCAATCATTACTCTTATAAAAAATTTCTCAAAAACTCATCCAAATACGGTATTAAGGTGTCGATAAGTTTTTTCTGGGAGTCTAAAGGAGTAGCTAATGCCCTGTGGTTTAGGGAGTTGTGGTAGTTCTGTATGAATGACCCTGACCACTTTTTTGGGCACTCACCTGATAGGGCGCAGGACCCAGGTGGCCCCAAAAGTAAAGCTCTTTTTCTCCATTGAAAGGGATAGGTTCATGGATCCACCTCCAAACGTTGCTCTCCGGTCTCACCGACTTGCTGTTGGATGTTGCATTCAGCAGCACTTAATTTCATAATTAATTGTTGAAACGGATGGTGAAATTGAGTGTTTTTGTAAACAGCAGCTCCCCAAGTCCCAGTCTCACGGTATCACTATGTTGTCAATGGATTGGATAAAATACAATTTGGATTCGACCCGAAATACTATCTGAATTCGGCCCTATTACAATCGGATTACACTCCCCACCAAATGCCAGGACCTTCTGTGGATTTCAAACAAGGTGGTGCCAAAAAACTGAAGTCAGATAAGTTCCACTCATGACTCCATGTATAGGATAGTTAGGCCACAAGCTAAGCTAATAATCTTCCATAAAAATCACAAATCCATCAATTTACAACACAATTAAAATTATGACCCTAAAAAAAAAAAAAAAAAGGTGACAGTGAATCCTGAAGAGTTCAAGGTGTTGCAATTTATGGCCCTTTTGCAACAACTTCAAAATCTTCTTATTTTAATAGAGGCAAATTGCAACACATGATTCAGCCATGCTATTAATAATATTAACCTGTAAAGCAACTTCTTTTCCAGTAATGTTATTCTGTATATGGACCTTTTCTGGATTGTGAGCAGATACGTTTGTGTTCAAATCTTCTGTAGTGACATCTTTCTATGCCACTGTACCGGTGCATTTTCGAAAATGGGATCGAATAATAATTTTAAAAAACAAAAAATTGTCACACAATTTAAGGACCCAAAATACACGGATACGTGAAATTTTCAGTACAGAGGATTTGAGTGGGAATAGGTTTGGGTGCGGGAAGTTTATATGTAAGTTATATTTCTAAACTCAACCTAGCGAAAGGAAAGTCTGTAAACACAAACACACAATCCTATTAAACACTGAGGATTCCCTATCCGAGCCCAATCCGGACAGGGGCCTATCCCACCCCTCGGAGCCGTTGATCTCGCAAATCAACGGCTGAGATGTACCGAACCAAAACAACGTCGTTTTGGAGCAAAAAGTGTTCGGCACATCTCAACCGTTGATTTGCGAGATCAACGGCTCTGAGAGGTGGGACAGGCCCCTGTCCGAATTGGACTCGGACAGGGGATCTGGACTCCCTATTAAAACAAAACTCTCCTTTCAAATGATTTAAATAATTAGCCACTCCTAGTAGTTTGCTTAACCCTAAAAAAAGTAGTGGTTTTTTTTATAGACCTTTCAATCTAGTCAAGCAAGGTATCTTTTAAAATAATGTTCGGCAGCATGCCCTTTCAGGATTATGATAAATTCGTCGAATTTCGTGTTTGGGTGGTTATAACAAGTAATACATTAGTGTTTGAGTGGTTATCGAATTTCATCGAGCCAATCACTAGGTTATTCAATCTTGGCCTCAAAGTACAATACTACCCCAAAAGACATGCTATTATTTACGTATTTACAAAATGTACATCACTGTCTTCTGAGATGATCTCTAATGTATTAATCAAGTTGGTAACAAGCAAAGTTGGAGAGGTAAGGATGAGTTCACACTTCACACGTAGGGCCTTGAACAGATAATCTTTTCAAAGTCAAAAAACAGCCGCCTAGGGTTTTGAGAGCTTTAAGGCGATTTTGACAAGTCAAAGTCGCCTAGCTTTTCTAGACGCGCAGGGGGGGGGGGGGGGGGGGGGGGGGGGCGGGGCGGGGCGGGGAAGAAGACACTTCACACGTAGGGCCTAGGGCCTTGAACAGATAATCTTTTCAAAGTCAAAAAACAGCCGCCTAGGGTTTTGAGAGCTTTAAGGTGATTTTGATAAGTCAAAGTCGCCTAGCTTTTCTAGACACGGGGGGGGGGGGGGGGGGGGGGAAGAAGGTGCCCCTCTCCCTCCTCCCCCGGGCTCCTCCTCCTCCATCCGCTCTCCATCCTCCGCTCTTTTCTTTCTTCCCCCTCTTCCCTATGGTTTTTTTCTTTATGTTTTCTCCTCCCTTAGATCTGATCCTCTCTGTTTAGCGGGTTCCGCCATCACCAGAGTCGTTTTGTCATAATGTAATTCGTCGTCGGAACCCTAGTGGCAGCAGTGGTGGAAGCAGTGAGAGTTGCGATCCGTTTGGTGGTTTTTGGACGATTGGATTTAGAGCAAGATTTGGGAGAGTTTTGTCTCTCCTTGTGAGAGTAATAAAGTTCGCCTTTGGGCAATTTGTTTACTGTTCGGGCTCGAGAAAATTAGTATGCATCTATTGGTGGTTAGCTAGAAATTCATTAGTGTGTTCATTTCTGATCGAAATTCATCTGATTGTCTGGATTCTTGTTGTCTTTTTTTCTTGGCTAGTAGTGTAAATCTTTCTGAGATTGCTATAGGAAATATGAATCTTCCGCTCAGCAGAAGATTCGTCAGGCGATGACTGGGCCGGGGATGAAAGATATCAATCGTCTTGTTCTTTCTCGTTATGTATCAGTTAGTTGATTAGTTTGGCTTTGTCCAAGTTATCTGTAATGAATTTCGTCATGTAAATATCGTTGGGCTTTATCAATGCAGTACCTATCACTTTTGTCAAAAAAAAAGAAGAGGATGAGTTCACACTATATATTTTGTCTTCATATTGACGTGATAATACTTACTTGTTTCTGCTAAGAATATCAAAAATACTATTTAGAAAACAAAGTTGAGGAAAATGAGTTGTCTTGAATGGTGGGCATTTTTGGACAATCACGTATAGACAAAAGCGTGAATTCATCCTAATTTTTTTCGGAACAAGCTTTCAACAAGCTGATTGCAATTACAGAGTCTCAAAAAGAAGATCAAAAAAAATTCGAACGAGCTTTTAGTGAATCACACAACGGTCAAACTCAAGTAAGTAACTTTATTTTAGAGTGAATTTCTCTACGGGAAATGGCTGATTTTCCTTCACAATATAGAAAGAGAAATAAACACCATTACCCGTTTAGCCCCATAGAAAGACCCACCCCAATTACCCGTTCCCGAAAGGGAAATAAGTACTTATTTTTTAAGAAGGCAATTTCAAGCTCAAAAATCATGTGCTTACGCAAATAATTTTCCTATCAATATGAATCTTATTTGATAGATCTCATTGAGATCTTTTATACGGTGCAAAAAAATTGAATTTTTTTTTTCATTTACATTATTTTTAAATTTGAAAATGTGAAATAAGTACTTATTTTTTAAGAAGGTTTTCTGGAACGGGACCTACTCCACAAGGACCACAACCTAGCCTCCAGGGCAAGTTCCATCTTCCCATCTCTCTCTTCGGATATAGGAAAAAACAGTGTGAACAGGGACCACATAAAGGGAAGGAAGGTCTACCCATTTCAAGAAAAGTGAGAGATGCTATAACCACACCCAAAATCACACACCCAAATACACACTCTCTCACAAAACACAAGGGTCCCACACACATTCATAGTGTGTGTGGGACCCTTGTGTTTTGTGAGAAGGTGTGTATTTGGGTGTGTGATTTTGGGTGTGGTTGTAGAATATTTGTACGTAGAATGATACAGTATTTGTCCACTCTCACCGCCGACCATATCAAGGGAGTTTAATGCCTGGATTTACCAAATGGGTAATCCCCCCGGACCCGGGGACCTTGCCGAGCGGCACCCCTGCCGAGCGGGTGCCAAGCGGTCAATCCGGCCGTTCATCTCGGAATCAACGGCCCGGATCGAAACATCTTTTTCCTTTTCCATTTTTTTTTAAAAAAATCCGTTCGGTACCTTTGCATCTGGACTGTCCAAAACACTTTTGGATGTCCGTGATGCGCTCGACACCCCTGCCAAGCACCCTGCTTGGCAGGGTCTCCCGGTCCAATCCCCCCCTAGTGGACAATGGACATTGATGTTTCATTCTTTGGGTGCACTAGAGATTACAGCTGTATCCTAACGAGCTGACAGTATGATTTTCTACATTAGACAATAATCACTGGTGATGCTCCATGTGAATATGTACAAAGTTTTTTCCTTTATAACTCAGGGGTCCGGACGACCAACTTCACTATACCTAGATGGAAATAAAAATATTTACGAGAATCACAACAGCATAATGGAGATGAAGACAAATTCAAAGGGGTCAAGAAAGTAAGCGTTGACCTCAAATTTGGTCAACGGCTGAGGTCAACCAAGAACGCTGATCAACCTAATCAACGACTCTCAATTCCGACCTCAAGCTCAACAACCGTCTCCTCGGACATGGTCAAACATTCGAGGAGGACATAGTTCTAGATCCATCAATGAGATTAAAAAATCTTCATTAGGGACCTTGGCCTTGAATAACGTCCGAGACCCAAGATCTCAACAAAATGTCAGCAGTTTTCTTCGAAGTCATCACCAAGAAGAATCAGGCACATGTGCACTCAAAATGATTGTCGAAATATCCCAAAAGTCGTAACGGAAGTGGGGCAGGTAGATAGCTGATAAGATGAAGGCACACTACAAAGGGATCGAAAAAATCGTACACGAGAGCATTGTGAGTAAAACTACTCTTGTATTCATAATCTCTGAGAATTCTTGGACTAGCATTCCTAGTCCAAGAATTTACCCTTGAGTGGAAATTGACTTGACCGTCGAGGACATTTTCAACTGTCAACACAGGTCGGAGTATCGCTAATCGTCTTCCCTTTTGCAGAGTCAACAAGTCAAGAGAGTAAATCTTCTAACCAGGAGCTCCAAGAGTAAATCCAATCACTAAAAGGATGTCCTAAACCCGGCCTCCGCACGACTAATTCTAGAGAGACCAATTCTACCGTTCATTAGTGGGGGTCCCACTTAAAGCCCCTTATGAACTAGCCCTACAAGAGTTAACAGCACCTGAAAAGTTTCGAGCCTGAAATCTAAGAAAGAAAGTTTCGAGCCTGAGATCTAAGAAGGAACAAATACCTAAGACTCAGACATTGACCATCAAACCAATCTCTCTTGAAGTTATACTTATGTATAAACACCGGACACTCAATGCTTAGACAACCGTATGAGATTTGTACATATGCTCCTATCATATTAGTTAGAACTACACCTAGGAAGCTTCTTTTTTTTTTTTAAATTTATTTTTGTGTATCACCGTGCATAAAAATTCTCTATAATACCTCTAAACGAAATCTCACCCAAGATCCTGGTAAAAAAAATACTACTCCGTAGTACTATGGTAGCTCATATGATCGTGAGAGATGCTACATACACTACCATTCATCCACTACATTTTTTGTGGGGCTCACCTCGGGTCCCAGAAAAATATAGAAAAATGTTCATAAATTTTAGAATAATATTTTTATGTGGCCCTGTAGAAAATCAGCTCCAACGGATATCGGTAAGTATTATTTCTTGATTCGTAGGGGCGAAACTTTCGCCCCTACGAATCAAGAAATAATACTTACCGATATTTGTTGGAGCTGATTTTTTACAGGGCCCCATAATATATTATTTTAAAATTTATGAACATTTTTTAATATTTTTTTGGGACTCAAAATAGATCCTACAAAATATGTAGTGAATGATGTAGTAGTTGGATGTAATGTACCTGGACTTATTGTCATATCTATAGTTCCATCGCTTTCTCATAGTACCACGAACTTGAATAAACAATTCTTAAGTAACACCGCCACCAAAACACCCACCCCCACACATTGAGAGAGAGAGAGAGAGTTGGGAACATCACCAGATTACGACTTCAGCAGCAGGAAAAAGCGCTGAAGCTGAATTGACTATTCGTACAAGGTGGCTGGAGGCTGGACAGCCTGGACCTTATTGTAAGCAAATGTAGGTCTGGCCTAAGGATCTGGTTCCAGATAAGAACAAACGTTAGCCATTCCTACTTGAGAGTGTGGTCCCAAAAGGTCATTTTAAATCAAAAAGCTGTCATTTTTTCATCTGTAAATGCAGTAGACCCACCTGACCTACGTTTTATACATCAACGGAATTGAGAGAGTTAAAAAGTTAGTATGTTATTTCACAGGGAGTTCAAATATTGTCCATAACCCTAAACCCCAACCACACCGCGAGCCCTTATTTCGTTTTCCTTTTCTAATATAGATGCCGAAATGTCCAAACTTGAAGGTTCACTTCTTTAATTATAATTCCAAGCTTCATGTTGAGCGATCAAATGGCAGCTCTAGGAATTTTTTCACTCGGGTAATTAAGTCCCACAAGTTTTGGTAAGAAATCGTTTCAAAATTACAGACGGACAAAGTTTTGGCACGTCCACACAGATGTTTTCACGAAAAGAAAAAATTGTACAAACTTACGAATTATGTTGATTAGTTTTTAATAGTTTCTACTTGTTGCCTAGTGTCACGGCCTTAGAATTCACCTCATAACCTATGCTATCAAATACATCTCCTCATCAATGTATGTGATTTTACTACCAATTTTTATAGGAATTTAATTGCTAAAACACTCTTGCCAGCCTTACAACCGCTACTGCTAAAATCTAAGCTAATTTTTTTAATACCTCACTCAGATATAGTAGAATATTCCCCTGTGTGTCTACAAGAATCTAAGAAGTGAAATCCCTTTTGCTCTCCAACTTGACCCCTCAAGAGTCAAGTCTTCTCCCTCCATTTTTATAGGGAGAGAAAAAAAACACGTATGCTCTCAAATCTAATCCTCTGAATCTTTTTGTTGTATGCTTTATCATTTATATTCTGACCCCATAACTTTCTAAAATTTATGCAAAAATTTTCAAATTTCAATCCAAACACAACATTAGTCTTTTTGCCATTTTTATGTGGGTTGTTAACCTTTTTTTTAATTGGTGGGTCCAATCCTAAATAAAAACGATTACGAAATTCTCCCTCAAGTACTTTCATAACCAATGGATTGAACTGATCATTCCACAAGGAGAAAAGTGTCCTATAACACTGAATTTGAAGGAATATGGACTCATGGTGATTGCAACAACGATTCAGAATATTATTATACTACAAAAATGAAACAAAATGAAAAAGGGAAATTTATTGCCACTGTATAACTGAAAGAGTACAGACAAAAGGATAGATCCAAGTACAAACAATCATACCTCCTCCTAGATATCATCTCTCTCTAAAACTTGCAGAGACGACAGAAGAAGAGGCATGTCCTACGGTCTATAAAACAACAAGACACTGATAAACTAAACACAGATGACGTGAAAAGGAATATTTACCCAATAGACATACTACTAGAACCCAATAAAAAGCCACAGAAAGCTTTGGTCTGAATCTAAAACAACAGACTTTTTCACAGCTTCTGATTTCCCTAAAAACAAAAAACAAACAGTGGCTATACTCGACCTTAGATACCCAGCATCAGAAGGCTTCGAGAAAATATTGAAACCCACGGAATTCAGTTGAATGATGATGGTCCTGAGTCTTGACCCATCATCTAATTCATATCAGAGTTGTAGGTACTGGGCGGTGGACTATCGGAGGTGCTGCCACCGCCGCCGCCTTCTTTCCGGATCCTACCCAGTGCTTCCCCTGTTTTCAAGGCGACAGAGGATATGGTCTTGACCAAGCTCTCAAAAATCTGAGCTTTGATCTGCCCTCTCTTGGGGGGAAAGCTTGTGCTTTGTTTGTTTGAGGGATTGGAATCCTTTGATGGAGAGGTGGCCATTGAAGCAATTATCAGAGAAGCAGAGAAGGGAAACAGAGTTTGTGATGTCAACAAAAGGAAGAAGTAACAGAGGGTGAGGGAGAAAGAAGAAATTACGGACTTATCAGAGAAGCAGAGAAGGGAAACAGAGTTTGTGCTGTAGACAAAAGGAAGAAGTAACAGAGGGTGAGGGAGAAAGAAGAAATTACGGACTAATTTGAAACAGAAGGAGCGAAATTGAGGATTTAAGTGAAAAATTGGAAGAAGCAGACTAAGGTAAGATATACAATTCAGAGTTCCATAATAGGAGGAGGAGGAGGAGGAAAGGTGAGGGTAAGAGGCAAGAGGCCTACGCAGGTAGGAGCCAAGAGGCCTGTGTGAGTTAATTGCCAAGAGAAGTTGGTGCTCTGGGTAGGTATATATAGGCGGTTTTTTAGGCCTAAATTCCGACGAGGAACCCAAATGTATCACTATATGCATTTTGCTCCTTTCGCAAAATAAATCCAAACCCGAGCCATCTCATCTAGGCCCCTGACCCACCATAACATCAAAAACGGGAAAAAACCGTCTCACCTAGGATCCACCATAACAAGAAAAAGTTGTACTCGGTATCAGGCACTCGGAACTCGAGTAAGTGTGTGGGATATGAGTCCAATTTTTAAGGGAACACTTAAATCTGTAAATTTTGTCTTTATTTGAATTTTTTTTGCATTTATTAGTTTTGCGTCAAATTTTTTTATGGGTTATTGATTCGTTTCGACGAGAGGAATTCGAAAAGTAAAAAAAAAAAATTATTTTTACCCAAGCATTTTGAGAAATAACCACTTTTTGGGCCCACTTTTTAGCCCAAAAAGTTACTACTACATTTTTTTTGCTAAAAAATGGTTATTTCTCATAATACTTAGGTAAAAATAAAAAAATTTACTTTTTCAATTTCTCCCGTCGAGACAAATCAATAACCCACAAAAGTTTGGCGCAAAAATAACAAATGCGAAAAAAATTTAAATAAGGACAAAACTTTCAAATTTAAGTTAAATGCAAGAGAACACAGAGAAAGCAAAAAACATACTACGTAACAAGGGCCACATAACATGTAGTAAGTGGAGAAATCGGGTGATTATTTTGGTGACATTCAACAGCACTCTTTTGCTAATGGAAGCCCCAATTCATATGCAATGTAAGTTGCCATTTAATCCCCTGTTCTTTTGTTTCCATACCGGGGTACTTTCTTTACTGTCTCAAGAGCTGAGGCCTGAGGGTTACATGCCCCATCAGTTAAAGTGCAGGAGTCCTAATTGGCTAATTTTTGTTTTGTGGAAGAAAAGAACAAATGTGGTTACTTCCGCTGCAAGTTCCCATCCTTGTGGATAAGTCCCAATTTCTTAGTAATACTGAGTACTACTTTAAAAGGAGATGCCTATTCGAATGAATACTCTGAAGCGTATATTCAAGACTCAAGAGCATTGGGTAGGCTGACTAAAAGGTCCCGTTTCGGATTACCTTCTTTTTTTAAAATTTCTTTTTTTAATTTTCAAATTCAAATGTAATAAAAATAAAAAACAATTTTTTCTTTACTGTCTCAAAACAATTTTTTTGAATTTTTTGTGGATAAGTCCCAATTTTTTGAATTTTGAATTTTCTTTTTTTGAATTTTCAAATTCAAGCGTATATTCATGACAATGTTGATCACTTGGAAAAATGCTTTTTATTGATGGGTGGCAAAAGTGAAGTACACGTTAAAATGCATGACGTGGTACGTGATGTAGCTATATCGATCGCATCTAGAGAGGAACATTCGTTTATGGTTAGGTGTGACGAAGCACTGAAAGAATGGCCAGAGGAAGAACGACGCGGGAACTATGGTGTAATTACAATGAGATGCACTGGTATGGAGTGGGGGCTATCCGATAATTTAGAGTTTTCGAGGCTCCAGCTTTTGCGGCTGGAGTCCGACAACAGTAAATTTCTCATAGAATCCCCTGAGAGCTTGTATCAAGGGATGAAGGAACTCAAAGTGGTAGCTCTTTCAAGGATGGAGATCCCATCACTGCCGCCATCACTCCGATGCTTAGCCAACCTTCAAACCCTGTCACTGTCTCATTGCAATTTGTCGCATACAGATTTGTCAGTAATCGGAGGGCTTATGAATCTGGAAATTTTGAGCTTTACTGGATCTAATATCAAAGTGTTGCCGAGAGAAATAGGTAATCTTACTCGCTTGAAGCTACTAGATTTATTGGCTCGGCTCGGCTCGGCACGTTTTGATGGTCCGATTATTTTTAGGAAAATTGAATAAGATGGAATTAAGAAAGAAGATAGAAGGGACAAGTAGGGCCTACGAGATAGTAGATGGGATTATATGAATATCGTGATTAGTTGTACTGTGTTTGCTAACTTCGATTTGAGTGATTGAGTGAGATAAAAATAAGATACAGATGATGATTATTTTTGGCTGTTGGACGAGGGAGACTAACTAATACCAACCCTGTTCCTGGAATTAGTTAATCTAGCTCCCACATGGGGTACTAAACGGACAAATAATCTCACCTTGTTCAGTCCAGTGCTGTTCTCCAATCAAACAAGCCCATAGGTTCCCTTAATACTAATCCTACCTTCCTAATCCTCCAATCAAACAAGCCCATAGGTGTTTTGAAAATAAGAACAAGAGACGGATCGTGGTAAGTAGATGCTGACTTTTATCTAAAAGAAACCAATATCTAAGCTCAATTTCAACCAATTGAAAGCAATGGGTTCCCTAGCTACAATTTTCCAATGTTATTAATCTCTTTGTTGCTTTCACTACAGATGCATTTGGATATGGTTTCACTTTCATTTCACTACACAGTAAGCCCGATAACTAAAGCTAAAGTTTGGAGAGACAAGGAATCACTTCTACAGCCACCAAAAATAAAAGCTTGTAAATATCACAAGACAAAGATAGTTCAGTAGTTTTTCTCTATTACTTATATCTGCTGAATTTAATTTCCATCTTCTTTAAAGAATGCAGCTGTCACTTTTCCTTCCTTAATTAGAATATTATAAGATGGACTGAAGTCTGAAGTTTAATAATTTCGCTGAAGCCAAACGAAATTACCTGAAAAACACTTGTATCCTTCTAGAATCCGGCATCAGGACTCCACCCTTCAGTAATACAGAGCCCATGAGAGGAATCCCTCCTTCTACAGCCGTAAGAAAGCTCTTTTACTACCGGGAAAACCGGAAAAACTAACCCGAACCCATAACTGATGAAAGTTACAAAAAGAAGATTCGAAAAAAGCCAAGTCGCTATAACGAAATTCAACAGTGTCAATTGACCTTAAGTCGCTGTGAATCTCCAAGGTATGGCAAATGCATGGGCACCATGAAAATGAAAGCAGCCGCGTTAACTTGATAAGGTAAGATTGTCTGAACATTTTTAATTACTTGGGTCATGTGCGGATACACCCCCTATGGTTCAAAAGTGTGCACATAATCTCCTGTGATTTTGAAAATGCGCGGATAGACCCCCTGCCGTCATGTTTTCCATCCATATTAACGGACACAACATTAAGAGATTGATATGCCCTCATCATCTTCCTTGATTCTTCTTCTTCCTTAAATATAACCAATCCATCCCTTATACCAAAAATTGGATCTGAATCGTTGATATTGTAGCGTTTGACGAATACTACATTCATGCCAAAATTCAAGTTGATCAAAAAATAAAAAACCTCATAGTCGAATCGAAATTATTATGAAATTAAAATTGTAAATTTGAATTTATCAAAAATTAGATCACTTAGTTATTGATGTCTGATGGAGATGAATTTTTTTTACAGAGATGTTCTATTCTTTATTAATACATTATGAATGGCTCAGATTAGATTCTAGAGGCGTGTGAGATACACCTCCGTTAATATGAATGGAAAACATAACGGAAGGGGGTCTATCCGCACATTTTCAAAATCACAGGGGATTATGTGCACATTTTTAAACTATAGAGGGTGTATCTGCACATGGTACAAACCACAAGGGGTGAAAGTGGACTTTGCCCTTGAAAAAAAATCACACAACTTTTCTTAATTAGTTTTTCTTTTTCATTGTATGACGGTCAAGGATGTCCAGGCTAGCTTACGCGTACCTCAACTAATCTCATCCTTGGTCCGATTAAAGGCAGGTCATCCACGTCGGGATCAGGGAATTCTTGAGAAATTACTTTCTTGCGGTTTGACCGCAAAAATCGAACCATGGTCAATAGTGTAGGAGAGCAAACCTACCAACCAACCAGACTTATCCTCGGGGCTGTTTTTTCTTAATTAGTTAGGGGAGATAAGGGGGAAAAGTATTCACGAATTATACCTAATCATCTATCTATATAATAAAACAGAAGGGTGTTTAGGAATATTCATTTTCAATGGTTCAGATTTCTCCCTCACACAAGTTTTATTTACCTATACAAACAAATCCAACGGTCCAGATACCAATGGCATCTTCGTAAATAACTTACATTGTTTGGACAAATTACAACTTTCCACAATAAGCTGACATCGCATTAATGAAGCCATATCAAGCGGCAGATTTTTTTTTCCGCTCCAAACGGCAGATTGACACCCCTGTTTGCGAAGTTCTACGGCGACTACGATTCACTCTGGATCTTCATCTCGGTAACTTAATTCATTGATCTATTAGCTTTGTGGTTGATTTGGGTTTTTTTTTAATTTTAAAAAACTGTATTTTAGGGTTTTGTTGATTTGGTTTCGTTTTCGTTTTTTTTTTTTGAACTGTATTTGGGTTCGTTTGATTGGTTAGTAATTGCAAGGAGGGAGTTGGTTGGTTGATCGGGGCAAGCCTCATTCATTACTTGCAGTATACAATCCCATGAGATAGTAGAAGGGACAAGTGGGGCCTACGAGATAGTAGATGGAATTATATGAATATTGTGATTAGTTGTACTGTGTTTGATAACTTCGATTTGAGTTATTGGAGTGAGATAAAAATGGGATACAGATGATGAGGATTATTTTTGGTCGTTGGATGAGGGAGACTAGCTAATACCAACCCTACACCCTGGAATTACTAATCTCATGGGACTACTAATACTGTGTTTGATAACCCAAAATGAGTTGGAATTATTAATCCTTAGGACTAGCAGGTGATTAGAGGGTATTGAGAAGAGCCTCTCCCATTTGGCATTAATAATCCAATCCCCTCCTTGCCAATGCACAAATACGAAAATAGCATTCACCAATCCCATCTCCTTACCAATCCCATCATATGTGAAGGGCAAAAACGAAAATGTATACTATCAATCCAATTCTATCCCATGTGAAACAAACATGATATTAATAATTCCATCATCTAATCCCATCTCAAACAAACATACTTATCACCAGTCTCATCTCCTTACTAATCCATTCTCATTACCAATCTCAATCCTAATCTCATATCCTTACGAATTCCAACCATCTATCACTGTTATCAAACGGGGCCTAAATGGACAAATAATCTCACCTTGTTCAGTCCAGTGCTTAATCCCAAATGTACCGAATACGGGACTAAGGAATAATAGAAAATGTGTGTGCCCTTGTGTTCCCCTTAATACTAATCCTACCTTCCTAGTTCTCCATTCAAACAAGCACATAGATTCCCTTAATACTAATCCTACCTTCCTAATCCTCCATTCAAACAAGCACATAGATTCCCTTAATACTAATCCTACCTTCCTAATCCTCCATTCAAACAAGCCCATAGGTTCCCTTAATACTAATCCTACCTTCCTAATCCTCCAATCAAACAAGCCCATTGGTGTTTTTTGAAAATAAGAACAAGAGACGGGTCGTGGTGAGTAGATACTAACTTTTATCTAAAAGAAACCAATATCTAAGCTCAATTTCAACCAATTGAAAGCAATGGGTCCCCTACAATTTTCCAATGTTATTAATCTCTTTGTTGCTTCACTACATCTGCATTTGGATAATGATTTCACTTTCATTTCACTACACAATAAGCCCGATAACTAAAGCTAAAGTACGGAGAGACAAGAAAGTGTTCTGGAACGGGTCAACGGGGCAAGTTCCATCTTCCCTTCTCTCTCTTCGGATACAGGAAAAAGCAGTGTGAAAAGGGACCAAATAAAGGGAAAAAGGTCTACCCATTTCAAGAAAACGTAGAATGATACAGTATTTCTCCACTCTCACCACCGACCATGTCAAGGGAGTTTAATGCCTGGATTACCAAATGGGTAATCCCCCCCTAGTGGGACATTGATGTTTCATTCTTTGGGTGCACTAGAGATTACAGCTGTATCCTAACGAGCTGACAGCATGATTTTCTACATTAGACAATAATCACTGGTTATGCTTCATGTGAATATGTACAAAGTTTTTTCCTTTATAACTCAGGGGTCCGGACGACCAACTTCACTATACCTAGATGGAAATAAAAATATTTACGAGAATTACAAAAGCATAATGGAGATGAAGACAAATTCAAAGGGGTCAAGAAAGTAAGTGTTGACCTCAAATTTGGTCAACGGCCGAGGTCAACCAAGAACGCTGATCAACCAAATCAACGACTCTCAATTCCGACCTCAAGCTCAGCAACCGTCTCCTCGGACATGGTCAAACATTCGAGGAGGACCTAGTTCTAGATCCATCAATGAGATTAAAAAATCTTCATTAGGGACCTTGGCCTCGAATAATGTCCGAGACCCAAGATCTCAACAAAATGTCAGCGGTTTTCTTTGAAGTCATGACCGAGAAGAATCAAGCACATGCGCACCCAAAATGATTGTCGAAATGTCCCTAAAGTCGTAACGGAAGTGGGGCAGGTGGATAGCTGATAAGATGAAGGCACACTACAAAGGGATCGAAAAAATCGTACACGAGAGCATTGTGAGTAAAACTACTCTTGTATTCATAATCTCTGAGAATTCTTGGACTAGCCTTCCTAGTCCAAGAATTTACCCTTGAGTGGAAATTGACTTGACCGTCGAGGACATTTTCAGCTGTCAACACAGGTCGGAGTATCGCTAATCGTCTTCCCTTTTGCAGAGTCAACAAGTCAACAGAGTAAATCTTCTAACCAGGAGCTCCAAGAGTAAATCCAATCACTAAAAGGATGTTCTAAACCCGGCCTCCACGTGACTAATTCTAGAGAGACCAATTCTACCTTTCATTAGTGGGGGTCCCACTTAAAGCCCCTTATGAACTAGCCCTCCAAGAGTTAACAACACTTGAAAAGTTTCGAGCCTGAGATCTAAGAAGGAACAAATACCTAAGACTCAGACATTGACCATCAAACCAATCTCTCTTGAAGTTATACTTATGTATAAACACCGGACACTCAATGCTTAGAGAACCGTATGAGATTTGGACATATGCTCCTATCATATTAGTTAGAACTACACCTAGGAAGCTTTTTTTTAAAGAAAATTTTTATTTTTGTGTAACACCGTGCATAAAATTCTCTATAATACCTCTAAACGAAATCTCACCCAAGATCCTGGTAAAAAAAAAATACTAGTACTATGGTAGCTCATATGATCATATCTATAGACTATAGTTCCATCGCTTTATCATAGTACCTTATCATAGTACCACGAACTTGAATAAATAATTCTTAAGTAACACTGCCACCAAAACACCCACCCACACACATTGAGAGAGAGAGTGGGAACATCACCAGATTACGACTTCAGCAGCAGGAAAAAGCGCTGAAGCTGAATTGACTATTCGTACCAGGTGGCTGGAGGCTGGACCTTATTGTATGCAAATGTAGGTCTGGCGATCTGGTTCAAGATATACAAGAACAAATGTTAGCCATTCCTACTTGGGAGTGTGGTCCCAAAAGGTCATTTAAATAAAAAAGCTGTCATTTTTTCATCTGTAAATGCAGTAGACCCACTTTTTCAATTTCTCCCGTCCAGACAAATCAATAACTCACAAAAGTTTGACGCAAAAATAACAAATATGAAAAAAATTCAAATAAAGACAACTTTCAAATTTAAGTTAAGTTTAAGTTAAGTGCAAGAGAACACAGAGAGAGCAAAAAACATACTACTACGTAACAAGGGCCACATAACATGTAGGAAGTGGAGAAATCGGGTGATTATTTTGGTGACATTCAACAGCACTCTTTTGCTAATGGAAGCCCCAATTCATATGAAATGTAAGTTGCCATTTAATCCCCTGTTCTTTTGTTTCCATACCGGGGTACTTTCTTTACTGTCTCAAGAGCTGAGGCCTGAGGGTTACATGCCCCATCAGTTAAAGTGCAGGAGTCCTAATTGGCTAATTTTTGTTTTGTGGAAGAAAAGAACAAATGTGGTTACTTCCGCTGCAAGTTCCCATCCTTGGGGATAAGTCCCAATTTCTCAGTAATACTTTAAACCACGTTATCAAACAGTGATAGATGGATGAGATTTGTAAGGAGATGGAATTAGGATTGTGATTGGTAATGAAAAGAGATTGTTAATGAGAATGGATTGATAATGAGTATGTTTGTTCGGGATGAGATTAGATGATGGGATGGGATTGGATTGATAGAAGAAATTGGTAATGAGAAGGTGTTGGGATTGGATTACGAATACCAAGTCCCAAGGGGTATTGCTAATATTCCCTGTGGGCCGGATTGTTCATCTCATGAGACTACCAATCCAGACAAATTTTGGAAACCAAACAAAGTATTACTAATACCATCACCTTAGCAATCCAATCCCAACTAGAGGTGTCAAACGTGCCTGTCGTGCCGTGCCGTGCCATTTTCTTCCGTGCCAATCGTGCTTCGTGTCGTGCCGTACCGTGCCCGTTTACTTCATCGTGCCATAGCGTGCCGTGTCATACTGTGCCCGTGCCGTGCCGTGGTGGGCCATTTTGCTTTGTCGGGTCGTGTCGTGCCGTGCCTTTTTTAAATCGTGTCGTGCCCGATTAATTAATCGTGCCGCGTCGTGCCGTGCCTTTTTCTGTCGGGTCGTGTCGTGCCTTTTTTTGTCGGGTTGTGTCGTGCCGTGCCTTTTTTTGTCGTGTCGTGCCGTGCCTTTTTTGTCGGGTTGTGTCGTGCCGTGCTTTTTCTTGTCGGGTCGTGTCGTGCCGTGCCATTTTTTGTCGGTTCATGTCATGCCGTACCGGCCCTTAATCGTTTGTCGTGCCGTGCCATGTTGTGCCATCGATTTTCGTATACACATCACCAACCGGCAACCGATTTTCGTCTAAAAAAAAATCGGACCCTATGGGCCTATGCCAATCAGCACGATAAAAGCTCGACTCGGCTCGTTTACAGCCCTATTCCTGGGGCCTTTTCCCCCCGAAATTTTGGTTGTGGTTTTTTTTGGGAATCATTTATTTCTTGTAATTTTCTTAGTTTTTTGGCATAATTTTTTGCATTAATCATTTGGCTTGACGAGAGGAATCAGAATAGTGTAAAAATGTAAACGGAGGTTGAAATGGAATCAGAAGAGTATAAAAATGTAAACAGAGGTTGAAAAAAATATACAGAACGATACTAAATACAAAAAAAAAAAAAAAAACCCAGTTGTTTGGTATGTTTTTTCGTCATGGTGATTTATTTTTAACAACATTGTTAGTTTTTGAACTCTCCTCGTCGAGACAAATGGCCAACCCAGGAAGTTTAATATGAATTTAAAAAAATTGAGAAAAAATGGTTTAATTAATACGAAAGCAAAAGTTTAGGAGGAACAGTGCCAAAAGTCCCTTGGTTTCACATATTTGGAGGGCTGGTTTAGATTTGTTAATACTTGCTTTATACGTAATATTGGTCTCCTGTAGGTAAGAAACTATTAGTACAATTTTTAACTATTGATTCCGATAAAAAAATAAAAATAAAAATCAGAACTGTTTAATCAAGTTCAAAATAACAACCAGAGCCACGTTGTAAGAGAATCCCTAAGTAAAATTATCAATGTAATAAAGACCAAAGAGTTTAATAATTTTTTCCTGCTGGCAGTGAAAATCGAGTTTTTCGCCATTGCCATTATGGGTTTCACTGTGTGTTTATTATATTAATGTAAATCGTTGATCTTGTAGGACTCGCAGAGTAGTGTATGCACGCCAAAAAATCAAAACTCGAATTTTTGTTTATAAACTCCCAAAACCAAAATGCAGGGTAAACTTGGAAAATAAAAGAAATGAGGGCAGCCAATGGGCTACACAGTAAGTGTTTGTAATTTTATGCTTTTATGTCAATTTTCAAATCCCTCAAGCAAGTTATTTGGAAAACCGTGGCTTGTCAATTTTCAAATCCCTCAAGCAAGTTATTTGGAAAACCGTAAAGCCACTGTAGGTCTTTTATGTCAATTTTCAAATCCCTCAAGCAAGTTATTTGGAAAACCGTAAAGCCACTGTAGGTTTTTGATCGTAATGTTATACTACTTCAATTCTAAGTATTGGGACGTGTTCTCTGATCAAAAGTTCAAATAAGTTGTTGCATCAATTATTAAAGGCCAAGGATAAAGTTGATCTCATCAAATGTAATAGGATCATCCCTTTGGAAACTATTTCTTTACGACAATTTATTTGCTACCTTGCTATCTTTGCCCTAGATCAAATACTCCTATTTCATTGAACAAGATATGACTTATCTTTATCAATAAAAATGATGGTCTGTTTCAATATAATAAAAAGTTTATTTCATATGTTGACTTGCCCTTTTTTAGCCGAAAGAAGGTTAGTTGAGCTTGAATGGGAGATGACATTCATTGAACAAGGTATGCTTTGGTCTTTATCAATAAAAATGATGGTCCATTTTAATATAATAAAAAGTCCGTTTCATATATTGACTTTGCCCTTTTTTGGCCCAAATAAGGTTGGTTGAGTTTCAATGAGAGATTGCATTCATTGAACATTATATGATTTGGTCTTTATCAATAAAAATGATGGTCTATTTGAATACTCCCTCCGTCCCAATTTGTTCGTCTAATTGTTAAAATTCGTATCTTTCAAAAATATACTTATATCTTACGTTTCATAATGTTTTTTTATGATTTTGTATAATAAAACTAATTGAGATCAACCAAATAAGATCGATATTGCATATTAAAAATATTACGAATTGAAAATTAAAGGCAATTTTTTAAAAGGTCAAACGCTCTCAAAAAGTTAAAAAGGGGACAAACAATCGGGACGGAAGGAGTATAATAAAACGTCTGTTTCATATATTGACTTGCCCTTTTTTGGCCCAAATAAGGTTGGGCCTTCTGATTACAAACGGTGCCATTTTATATCCATGGGCAAAATTGTCCCAACTGTTCCATCAGGGTTATGGTTATCATGTATTTGTCATTAAAAGGCTCCCTACCATGTATGAGTCATTTTGAAAGTGTAGCCCATGAAAGTGACAATTAAGTCTTCCGTACACCTCTGTCCGTAATTCTCCCTATTGTAAGCAAATGTAGGTCTGGCCTAGGTATCTGGTTCAAGATAAGAACAAATGTTAGCCATTCCTACTTGAGAGTGTGGTCCCAAAAGGTCATTTAAATCAAATAAAAAAGCTGTCATTTTTTCATCTGTAAATGCAGTAGAGACCCACCCTTTTTTTTTTTGAGGGTAAACTAGTAGACCCACCTTGACCTACGTTCTCTTTTTTTTTTCTTTTTTTTTCCCCACCTTTTATACATCAAAGGAATTGAGGGAATTAGAAAGTTAGTATGTTACATTACAGGAGGTCTAAAGAATGTCCATAGCCCTGAATCCCACCCACGCTCCTTGCGGAGCTCGAACTCCTGCCTCCACTGAAGGAGGGAGTGAACTTACCATCTAAGCTAGCAAGGCAGTTCGCTTGACCTACGCTCAAGAGCCCTGATTCACGGTCTGTCCATCCCATTGGCACATTACAATCTCTAATAACAGACTACCAAAACTTCCGAGAGTATACACCAAAGAGAAAAACTTTTTAACGCCTCCCGTAAATAAAGTTTACGAAGACCAATCTCGGCGGTCTAAAAGTGTTTTTGATAATCCAGATTAAAGACAAACTATTAATGGTAAGAAATATTTATTACCGATAATAGTTTAAAAACGTATCTCAACCAGTAATTGTCGAAATGGATAGGTGAGATTGCGCAGAGCCGTGAATAAATTTCTCTCTAAACCAAAATAGTTCTTTTTCGTTTTCGTTTTCTAATATAGATGCTGAAATGTCCAAACTTGAAGGTTCACTTCTTTAATTATAATTCCAGGCTTCATGCTGAGCGATCAAATGGCAGCTCTAGGAATTTTCTCACGCGGGTAATTAAAAGTCCCACAAGTTTTGAGATACCTCACTCAGATACAACCGCTACTGCTAAAATCTAAGCTAATTTTTTAATACCTCACTCAGATATAGAATATTCCCCTTTGTGTATACAAGAATCTAAGAGCAAGTACACTATATGAGCAAAAATACATTTTTTGCTATTTTACCTAAGAGAAACATAAAAAATAGTCTACACCAAATGAGCTAAAAGAGGAGCTAAAATGTATTTGTGAATAGTTGTTCTCTATTTTTACCTATGCACTATTCATACTCCTTTCTTTTTTTATTATTTCTTTCTCTCTCTCCTCCTTCCTTTTTCCTCTCTTTAAACAATAAAGGTAATAAAAAAATGAGTGAAAAATATATATTTTAATTGGAGTTAGGTAAAATAGATAATATTGGTGTAGTGTTGAGAGAGATGTGAGTAGATAAAATGAAAAAAGTACACTGTTGATCAGCATTTTTACATTTTCATTGTTGTACATGCTCTAAGAGCAAGTACACCAGTGTTTAGGTAAATTAGCTCGTGAATAGTTCACAAATCTACTTTAGCTATCAACTTTTTCTTCCACAACTACACCAATACAATCTATTTTACCTAACATCAATTAAAATATATATTGTTTCAATCTTTTCCTTTATCCTTTTATTTTTATCATTTTCTACCAACCATTTGCACCAACCAGCCAGCCAACGGTCTTCTGCTTATTTTCTCTGTAGCCAACGGTCAAGTGGTACAGTCATGTGAACCAAATGCAATTCTTTCAAGCCAACGGTCAAGTGGTACAGTCATGTAAAGCAATTCTTTCAAAAAAGTAACGGTAAATTTTTTACTTTTCCAATATAAAGTTTTGCCACTTCAAGCCATTCAACACCAGAATTTTTTTTGCATATTGGAAGAGAAAAAAAACTGCTTCTTTGTTCCATTCATTCCTTTCACCCCCTTCATTTTTTATAATGGCTCCCAATCGGTTACTTAATCTGATTATGAACGATTCAGATTTTTCTGACTCGGATGATGAGTTGGAGATATTTCAAGCAGTGGCTACGTATGAAAGTGAGAGGGACTCGAGCTCAAGCCGCAATCGTCGCACGGTTATTAATCGCAACACTTTTGGAGCTCAAAATCGGCTTTTTGATGATTACTTTGCTGAATCTCCTGTATTTCCTCCGCATTATTTTCGAAGGAGGTTTCGAATGAGCCGTTCTCTTTTTCTTCGTATACACGATGCCGTAAAAGCACAGGAGCCTTACTTTATCCAGAAAAGAAATGCAGCAGGAAAGCTTGGTTTATCATCTCTTCAAAAAATGACTGCCGCGTTTAGGATGCTAGCTTACGGTGCACCAGCCGATTCCGTGGATGAATACGTGAGGATTGGAGCAACCACTGCCTTAAAAAGCCTAAGAAGATTTCTTAGAGCAGTAATTGAAGTGTTCTCCGAGGAGTATTTGAGGTCACCTAACGCTGCTGATGTAGCTAGATTGCTAGCGGTTGGTGAACTACGGGGATTTCCGGGGATGTTAGGGAGCCTTGATTGCATGCATTGGGAATGGAAGAATTGCCCAACCGCTTGGCAAGGTATGTATACTGGTCACGCCCATAAACCAACAATTATTTTAGAGGCTGTTGCATCATACGATCTTTGGATATGGCATGCAAATTTTGGACTGCCCGGGTCTCATAACGATCTTAACGTATTAGATAGGTCTTCATTATTCGATGAGGTTTCTTTAGGACGTGCTCCTCCAGTCAATTATACCATCAATGGAAATGAATATAATATGGGATACTATTTAGTTGATGGTATATATCCACAGTGGGCATCTTTTGTGAAAACAATTCCATCTCCGCAAGGGAATAAGAAAATTTTTTTTGCTCAACAACAAGAATCCACAAGGAAGGATGTAGAACGGGCATTTGGAGTTCTTCAAGCAAGGTTTGCAATTGTGCGAGGACCGGGGCAATTGTGGGATAAGAAAACACTAAAAGATATCATGTTAACATGCATAATATTACACAACATGATCATTGAGGATGAACGAGATTATAATGGAGTGGTCGATCTCAACTATGATCCATTGGAGCATACTCCTCTTGTAGAAGTTTCACACGAGAGAACTATTGACCTTGTGGAATTCATTCAACGCAATCATCAGATAAGGGACAGGGGAACTCATTCTCAACTCCAAGTAGACCTAATTGAACACCTTTGGCAAATGTACGGCCAATCGTAGTAACTTGTAGTTTGATTTGAATTCATTTGTGTACAATGTACTTTAATTTGGAGTCCCAGTAGTCTATTTAGGCCTAGAGAGATTGAATGAATCTGCTTTATCTTCATTTAGTTTATTCTTTTTTTTTTTTTTGGATAAATAAGTTTGAAATAGAAAAAATGATAACCGAATGTACAGCCTTCAAGGGGTATACCCCAGGAGGAAACAAAACAAAACAAAAAGAAAAGAAGAATAAAGAAATGTGAGACTTAAGCTCATTGGCTACAAGATACTAAATAGAAGAAACCAATTGTTTCCATTCCATCTAAGAAGAGAGAACGGAAACAATGGAGCAGAGAGATGAGATTGAGACTAGAACAAAGCTATAACAATGTGGACAAAACAGAAACAGAATAATGGGCTGTCGCCATTTTGCCCTATATTCAGAGAAGCTTCAAAATGAACCTAGCAACCAAAGTTGACAGCTCAACTACCGGATTGCATTTTCTGGACAGGAAAACAGTGGGGAATAGCAGCATAACAGCAGCTGCCTCACAGCAAAACAGTAGCAGATAGCAAAAGAACTACTGAACACTAGCAGACAGAGCACTAGCTAGTAGCCGCAATTCACAACTGAACGCCATCATCTTTTACTCCTCACACCAGCAATTGGAAAAGAAATCCATAACAATGGGGTAACACACCCTTGGGAGATCCCACTAGAAAGTGAGCAGGAACAATTCCTGAACAAAAATTGTATGCTTTCTATTTGAAAAAAACAATAAGCTACCTAATATATTTGATTAGCTGTAAGACTCTTCGGGTAGAGGCAAACCATAGGAATATGAACACACAAAATATGCCAAAAAGTGGGTTCTTTTACAATTTACTTGCAGTACATACATAAAATCCCACTCATCGAACTACAAAATGGATAAGCCCCCCAGCTTGCCATTCAAGGCTTCCTTTAGACAATTCAAAAGATAGAACTCCTGCCATAGATTTCAAACATCAAAACAAAAAAACTGAGATATATACCTTTGAGGACTTCAAAAAGTGAGAACTAGCTATCCATTTGTAGCTTCAAAATAAGTTTTTGCTTCCCCAATAAACAGATTACTTTACCCTTCTTTTTTCAAGGATTTCCATCTTCCGATACGTATAGAATTCTTGTTGCTCTTCCGACAAGCCATTAAGATCCATCATCATTACTCTCTCATCCTCTTTGAATTTATCCATTTCAAGCTTTTCTTTCTTAATGCGAATTTTCTCTTCCTCTTGATCACATGTTTTTGTAAGCATCTCCATTTTCTTCTCAACTAACTTGATTTTGCATTCTTTTATCTCATCCAATGCCCCAGCAAATTGAGTTGAATTTGTGATGTCTTTGTTCTTTCGTTTCATCAGTTTCATCGGTTGCTCCTGAAATGACCTCTCCTTCTCGCCTTTTCTTCCCGCTGGTCGCTCCACATCCACAAAATTATCCATTGCAACATTGTTGTCCTCTAGATTTATCGTATCTGGAGTAGAAGGACCAGATGCTGTCCCTATTCTTGGTCGTTTCAATTGATTTTTCTTTTCACTGTCCAACAACCATTTAGGTTGGTTCTTCAATAAAACCCAACAATGATCGAACTGGAAGGAACTGCCGACCTTCTGCTCGTACATCTCTTCTGCTTTAGATATCTAAAAATATACCGTGAGAACTACTAGGTACGCTACAAAGAAAATGATAACCGAAATTAAACAAAAACTTATAAGTAGTACCTTGTTTTCCTCGGTTAAGCCACTTTGATTCAGTAAATCAACCTTCGCATAGCAGCTACAAAACTTGTTCGTGCACTGCTGAATTGTTGACCACCGATTTGATAGCGAAACAGATGTACGGTTGTAAACAGATCGCTTGTGTTCATCAAAGTAATCCTTCACTCGTAGCCAGAAAGCAGTTTTTTTCTGGTCCTTACCTTGTATTGGATCCATGCTAATATTAAGCCACGCTGACACAAGGAGTTTGTCCTCTTCCATGGTGAAATTCCCACCACGTGGTGGTTTCTTTGGAATTGATCCCATTTCAGCGGTGAATTGAGTTTCCTGGGTGAACACTTGAGCATTTGGATTCAAACATTGTGATTCTATCACAAATTGTACTTCATGCAAATCCGATTCTGATTCCATAAGATTGGTGTAGTACCCATCATGCCGTTGATCCATCCCTAAAATACCATTCCATAAGAATTATACGGGTTCCAACTACTATCATTGCCATTCAGCTTATTGAGCCAACGAGAAAACATATAGCCCAATGTATTATGCAAGAAATAGCTAAATATAAGGGAAACAAAATTGAAGTCGTGTTCATTCCCACGGCTATATCAACTTGCTTGCAGCATTCTTCTTTCTCCTATGCACTTAATATCTTAGACAGACATTTTAGGTAGTCAAGGCACAGATAGTCCTAAACTCATAATTAAAAGAGCAGGCTCCACGAATGCTTTTACCCAACCTTCCCCTAATTTGCTGTTCAGATTTCACAGTTGTGAACCTTATCAGACCTGAAAAGGCCCATTACTGCAATAGCAACGCCCAAGTGCTATCTCATTCACTCAAGCTGCAATACATTCTTTGTTGTTATCTCATTCACTTCATACATTCAGCCGTTGATGTGATATCAGTTAAGGTAGCATTTTAAATCTGAAGTGATAAGATCCCAAGTGCTTAGTCTAAGTTCAAATAATGGAAAATGAGACTAACAATGAGTTGTAAGATAGATAAAAGTAGATTCAATATTATTAAGTAGGGGACGAGATAAGTCAAATCTCATAGGTAGATCATTATTACATAAGTTTATTAGTTTATTCCACTTATTATTTTCTGACTTCTTTATTATTTGTGGTGGGGGTGGATTTATGTTAAGAAACCGCCAAAGCTTTGGGAAGGATTTCATGACGAAATATAGGAGAATCGGTGGCAGATTTGTGCACTCACTACAAGTGGTGCTTGGACCCCCCACCTTCCAGAGAGATTTCCAAAATTAGAAGTTGGAATTGAGGTATCTCTTGCCATACTTAAGGAGGTGTCAATCCAAGCAGGGGCAGAGGATATACTTGTCTACCTGAGAATGAGAGTTTCTCAGTATCATCCTTCACCAAAAGCTAGTTGGAAAGGAGGAAGAGAATTTTAACGCGTAAGGGGATCTAACACCATGCACATGCCATGATTTCTGATTTTGTGTGTTACCATATTTGGCAAGTAAACCAAGAACTCAATTCCAACTCAAAACAAAAGAAGGCCAGTCCTTAATATAAGAAGGAACGGCAGAAGCAATTGTTATCAAAAAGGGATTCGCTAAAAACTCTGCATTAATCGATGCTTCCAAAGGTCTAGCAAAGTTACATTGATTCAAACTTTGAAAACAAGACAGAATGAGCTCTATTTCCCACTTTTAGCTTCACTTCACTTCTTTCTACAATGAATCCCTTGAAAACAAATCACTCAGTAAATTTCTCAAACAGTTGGTGAGCCATTTTCTCCAACAAGTTTGTTCATACATGGCTCCCCACAAAAGCTCCAATCTTATCCAACGAAAAAAATTAGCAAGTATTTCAAGCCCTAAACCCAATAATCATGCATTCTTCTTACCATAATTTCTCTATCTCAAACTCATACACAAAAACAATACAAGTTGGAATTCATACCTGTTGCAGCAGACGGACTGACAGGAAATCTTTACCAGGAATAGGGTACTGAAAGGAAGAGAAGAGAGAGAGAGAGGGAAGGGGGAGATAACGCGGGAAAAGGATCACAGCCGGAGAAGAAAAACGCGCCAGAAAAAATTGATAAACTATTGGATCGCGTGTGAACAGTTGTTCGGTAGAAGAAGCGAAGAACTGTAGCGGAAGGAATTATACCGTGTGGTTTACCTCTTCTGGTGCAGGGGAAAATTTATCTCCTGCATTAGGTAAAATGGCTTTTTCTCTTTTTCCCCTAAGCTGATAAACTTGCTCTAAGAGCATGTACACAAGGCTAGCAAAACACTCAATCTTAGGTACTTTAGCTATGCAAAGTGAGAAAAGGATGGTACAGCAGAATAGGTAAAGAGCAAGGTAAAATACATTTGGAATTTTTGCTCGGTATTTTTGGAGAGGTACTGTAGCACAAGTAAAAGTAAAATACTATTGTTTCTCTCTCCTCCTCTCTCTCTCTCCCTGTTACTCAAGTCAGCAGCGGTGGGATGGGTAGGTAAAGTAGGAAGGCTGGTGCAGTGTTAGAGGAGAATATGAATAGGTAAAGTAAATTTTTGGTACTGTTCATATGCATTTTTGCTCACAACTGGTGTACATGCTATATCATTTGCTCTCCAACTTGACCCCTCAAGTTGACCCCTCAAGTCTTCTCCCTCCATTTTTATAGGGAGAGAAAAAAAACACGTATGCTCTCAAATATAATCCTCTGAATCTTTTTGTTGTATGCTCTATCATTTGTATATTCTGACCCCATAACTTTATAAAAAATTTAGTCTTTTTGCCATTTTTATGTGGGTTGTTAACCTTTTTTTTAATTGGTGGGTCCAATCCTAAATAAAAACGATTATGAAATTCTCCCTCAAGTACTTTCATAACCAATGGGTTGAACTGATCATTCCACAAGGAGAAAAGTGTCCTATAATAACACTGAATTTGAAGGAATATGGACTCATGGTGATTGCAACAACGATTCAGAATATTATTATACTACAAAAATGAAACAAAATGAAAAAGGGAAATTTATTGCCACTGTATAACTGAAAGAGTACAGACAAAAGGATAGGATCCAAATACAAACAAACATACCTCCTCCTAGATATCATCTCTCTCTAAAACTTGCAGAGACAACAGAGGAAGCCACAGAAAACAACAAGACACTGATAAACTAAACACAGATGACGTGAAAAGGAATATTTACCCAATAGACATACTACTAGGAGTAGAACCCAATAGAAAGCCACAGAAAGCTTTGGTCTGAATCTAAAACAACAGACTTTTTCACAGCTTCTGATTTCCCTAAAAACAAAAAACAAACAGTGGCTATACTCGACCTTAGATACCCAGCATCAGAAGGCTTCGAGAAAATATTGAAACCCACGGAATTCAGTTGAATGATGATGGTCCTGAGTCTTGACCCATCATCTAATTCATATCAGAGTTGTAGGTACTGGGCGGTGGACTATCGGAGGTGCTGCCACCGCCGCCGCCTTCTTTCCGGATCCTACCAAGTGCTTCCCCTGTTTTCAAGGCGACAGAGGATATGGTCTTGACCAAGCTCTCAAAAATCCGAGCTTTGATCTGCCCTCTCTTGGGGGGAAAGCTTGTGCTTTGCTTGTTTGAGGGATTGGAATCTTTTGATGGAGAGGTGGCCATTGAAAGCAATTATCAGAAAAGCAGAGAAGGGAAACAGAGTTTGTGATGTCGACAAAAGGAAGAAGTAACAGAGGGTGAGGGAGAAAGAAGAAATTACGGACTTATCAGAGAAGCAGAGAAGGGAAACAGAGTTTGTGATGTCTACAAAAGGAAGAAGTAACTGAGGGTGAGGGAGAAAGAAGAAATTACGGACTAATTTGAAACAGAAGGAGCGAAATTGAGGATTTAAGTGAAAAATTGGAAGAAGCAGACTAAGGTAAGATATACAATTTAGAGTTACATAATAGGAGGAGGAGGGGGAGGGGGAGGGGGAGGGGGAGGAGGAAAGGTGAGGGTAAGAGCCAAGAGGCCTACGCGGGTAGGAGCCAAGAGGCCTGTGTGAGTTAATTGCCAAGAGAAATTGGTGCTCTGGGGAGGTTATATATAGGCGGTTTTTTAGGCGTAAATTCCGACGAGGAACCCAAATGTATCACTATATGCATTTTGCTCCTTTCGCAAAATAAATCCAAACCCGAGCCATCTCATCTAGGCCCCTGACCCACCATAACATCAAAAACGGGAAAAAACCATCTCACCTAGGATCCACCATAACGAGAAAAAGTTGTACTCGGTATCAGGCACTCGGAACTCGAGTAAGTGTGTGGGATATGAGTCCAATTTTTAAGGGAACACTTAAATCTGTAAATTTTGTCTTTATTTGAATTTTTTTTTGTATTTATTAGTTTTGCGTCAAACTTTTATGGGTTATTGATTCGTTTTGACGAGATGAATCCGAAAAGTAAAAAAAAAAAATTACTTTTACCCAAGTATTTTGATAAATAACCACTTTTTAGCCCAAAAAGTTACTACTACATTTTTTTGCTAAAAAATGGTTATTTCTCAAAATACTTAGGTAAAAGTAAAAAAAAATTTACTTTTTCAATTTCTCCCGTCGAGACAAATCAATAACCCACAAAAGTTTGGCGCAAAAATAACAAATGCGAAAAAAATTCAAATAAGGACAAAACTTTCAAATTTAAGTTAAGTTTAAGTTCAGTGCAAGAGAACACAGAGAAAGCAAAATACATACTACGTAACAAGGGCCACATAACATGTAGGAAGTGGAGAAATCGGGTGATTATTTTGGTGACATTCAACAGCCCTCTATTGCTAATGGAAGCCCCAATTCATATGAAATGTAAGTTGCCATTTAATCCCCTGTTCTTTTGTTTCCATAAAGATTACTGGGGTACTTTCTTTACTGTCTCAAGAGCTGAGGCCTGAGGGTTAGTGCAGGAGTCCTAATTGGCTAGTTTTTGTTTTGTGGAAGAAAAGAATAAGGCTGTTGATTTTGCCACTCATTTTTTAGTTAACGCTACTCTCCTGCAAGTGTATCACAAAAAATACACTTGCAGATGGGTGACGTTAAGAAACAAGAGAGTGATAAAATCATTTTCCAAAAACAAATGTGGTTACTTCCGCTGCAAGTTCCCATCCTTGTGGATAAGTCCCAATTTCTTAGTAAAACCCAATTTCTTAGTAATACTTGATGCGTATTCGAATGAATATTCTGAAGCGTATATTCAAGACTCAAGAGCATTGGGTAGGCTGACTAAAGCGCCGTTCTGGATTACCTTCTTTTTCTATTTTTTTTTTATTTTCAAATTCAAATATAATGAAAATAAAAAATAATTTTATGATTTTTTTTGCACCGTATTAAAGATCTCAACGAGATCTATCAAACAAGATCCATATTAGTAAAAAAATTATTTGCGTAAATACATAATTTTTAAACTTGAAATTACCTTTTTTTTCTCTAATCCGGAAGGGGGGGGGGGGCCTAATCCTGTAGTCACAGGTATCCTCAAAAAAAAGCGGCAAACCAAACATGGCCGATTCACCAACCACTAATCACCTAATCTTCGATGAATTCCACATATCGGTCGGCGTATAGTTAGGCATCATGTTTCCAAATCATCGTTTTCTCCCGACAAGTTAAGCGGGACCATATCTATAGTGCTCCGAGTACTGGATAATTTCTCCTCAACTACACGAAATTGGATTACTTTTACGAAAGTTGGATAAGATGTGGAATTAAGAAATGAGATAGAAGGGACAAGTGGAGCCTACGAGATAGTAGATGGGATTATATGAATACTGTGATTGGTTGTACTGTGTTTGATAACTTCGATTAGGGTGACTGAGTGAGATAAAAATGGGAAAAAGATGATGAGGATTATTTTCGGACGTTGGATGAGGGAGACTAGCTAATACCAATCCTGCCCCTGGAATTAGTTAATCTCCCACATGGGGTACTAAATGGACAAATAATCTCACCTTGTTCAGTCCAGTGCTTAATCCCGAATGTACGAAACACGGGACTAAGGAATAATAAAAAAATATGCGTGCCCTTGTGTTCCCCTTAATACTAATCTTACCTTCCTAGTTCTCCAATCAAACAAGCCCATAGGTTCCCTTAATACTAATCCTACCTTCCTAATCCTCCAATCAAACAAGCCCATAGGTGTTTTGAAAATAAGAAGAAGAGACGGATCGTGGTAAGTAGATGCTGACTTTTATCTAAAAGAAACCAATATCTAAGCTCAATTTCAACCAATTGAAAGCAATGGGTCCCCTACAATTTTCCAATGTTATTAATCTCTTTGTTGCTTTCACTACAGATGCATTTGGATATGGTTTCACTTTCATTTCACTACACAATAAGTCCGATTATTATTATTATTATTTTGATCCGTGCACAATAAGCCCGATAACTAAAGCTAAAGTAGTTTGGAGAGACAAGGAATCACTTCTTCAGCCACCAAAAATCAAAGCTTGTAAATATCACCAGACAAAGATAGTTCGGTAGTTTTTCTCTAGTACTTATATCTGCTGAATTTAATTTCCATCTTCTTTATAGAATGCAGCTGTCACTTTTCCTTCCTTTTCTTTGATTGTCATATATAGTATTGAACTTTTGACTCATAATAAAAACAGGCATATGCACCTGTGTGCATAAATCGAGTTATGAACTCAAAGTGCTCAACTGCAGTCAGGGACCATACTTGAGATGCATGAAAATATGAAATAGTAAACAACAACAACAACATAATCCATATAGTCTCCAGCCATTGGGGGTATGGGCGGGGGAAGATTGGAGACAGACCTAACATTTGACAATATGCACAAATTAATTAGAACATAAGATGGACTGAAGTCTGAATTGCTTAATAATTTCACTGAAGCCGAACGAAATTACCTGAAAAACACTTATCCTTCTAGAATCCGGCATCAGGACTCCACCCTTCAGTAATACAGAGCCCATGGGAGGAATTCCTCCTTCTACAGCAGTAAGAAAGCTCTTTTACTACCGGGAAAACAGGAAAAACTAACCCGAACCCATCACTGATGAAAGTTACAAAAAGAAGATTTGAAAAAAGCCAAGTCGCTATCAATTGACCTTAAGTCGCTGTGAATCTCCAAGATATACGTATATGGCAAATGCATGGGGACCATGAAAATGAAAGCAGACGCGTTAACTTGATAAGGTAAGATTGTCTGAACATTTTTAATAACTTGGGTCATGTGCGGATACAACCCCCTATGGTTCAAAAGTGTGCACATAATCTCCTGTGATTTTGAAAATGTGCAGATAAGCCCCCTGCCGTTATGTATTCCATCCGTATTAACGGACACAACATTAAGAGACTGATATGCCCTCATCATCTTCCTTGATTATTCTTCTTCCTTAAATATAACCAATCCATCCCCTATGCCAAAAATTGGATCTGAACCGTTGATATTGTAGCATTTGACGAATACTACATCCATGCCAAAATTCAAGTCGATCAAAAAATAAAAAACCTCATAGACGAATTGAAATTATTATGAAATTAGAATTTTAAATTTGAATTTATCAAGAATTAGATCAATGAGTTATTGATGTCCGATGGAGATGAATTTTTTTTACAGAGATGTTCCCTTCTTTATTTAATACATTATGAATGGCTCAGATTAGATTCTAGAGGCGTGTGAGATACACCTCTGTTAATATGAATGGAAAACATAATGGAAGTGGGTCTCCGCATATTTTCAAAATCACAGGGGATTATGTGCACATTTTTAAATTATAGAGGGTATATCTGCACATGGCAAAAACCACAAGGGGTGAAAGTGAATTTTACCCTTGAAGAAAAGTCACACAACTTTTCTTAATTAGTTTTTCTTTTTCTTTGTATGACGGTTAAGGATGTCCAGGCTAGCTTACGCGTACCTCAACTAATCTCATCCTCGGTCCGATCAAAGGCAGGTCATCCACGTCGGGATCAGGAAATTCTTGAGAAATTACTTTCTTGCGGTTTGACCGCAAAAATCGAACCATAGTCAATAGTGTAGGAGAGCAAACCTACCAACCAACCGGACTAATCCTCGGGGCTGTTTTTTCTTAATTAGTTGGGGGAGATAAGGGGGAAAAGTATTCACAAATTATACCTCATCATTAAACTATAAGTCAGCTGGCATCTATTGCTAGGAAGCTTCTCCTTCATGTTGGTCGAGTCTTTTTGGGTCACAGCTGTACCATGGACTTCGGGGACCTTAAGCAGCCAACTGATGACTCCCGGAGGTGTGAAAGGCTTAGAAACACATGGGGAAAGGTCAACAAAGTGGAAGAATATTTGCTGGACTAAATAAATGGCTAATAGCCGGAAACTACCCTGCCATTTCTAAATTTACCAATCTCAATTCCAAAAGCAACCGAGTATCTTGGTCTGACTGACATCCCCTCTCCTCTGAGCCTCTAATGTATTGTAAAGAGTATGATAATAGTAGAATAGTAATAATATGATGCAATCAAAACTCCATTATGAAAACGACCTCTTACAAGCCTACTGTCCACTCAAAAAAATTGGCCAAAAACGATAAAGATATAGGTACTGACGCCCCCTAGGGAAATCGTACCGACGGCCGCACCGGACGGCCGATCCGAGCCGTTCAAAATATAAGTAAAAGTGGAACCCATATTTTGTAAGAAGGCAGGCAGCTAAAGAGAACTGCGACGGGGGAACCTAATAACCGAAAGAAAAAGAAATCCTTAGAGTAAACGATTCAATCGAGATAAAAGTTTCTTCGATTGAAACCTACAGCCACAAAATTTCACGGCATCAGTTTCTACATCATAGGCTCTTCCAAGTTCCAAGTAGGAAAATGCTTAATGGAGCAAAGCAGCTCAATCAAATACGTAGTAACATGCAAATAAGTGACCACAAATGATCAATAAGCGGATACGATAGCTAATGGGTTAAATAATGGCTGCAGCACATCAGAGAGGATTAGACAAGATCGAATTGACCTATTGTAACAAAAGTCAGGAACTAAATGTGAAAATTTAGAAGAGCAAATAAACAGAACAAAACCCGGACTTGGGCTTCCAGCCGAATGGTCATAAACCAACAGTTAAGTGTTGGGAGTTTACGATTTTGAGCCGAGGGACTGAAATCGACAACCTTTTTTGTAGTAATCTAAATCGCTAACCAAATAACGCTACCTATGAACAAAAAACCAAAACTATGGAGCAAAGCAAATGCCACTATGTTTTGCGCAGGAGATGCTGCACTACTCGAGCAGCTGTCGTTTGCGATAGGACGGTGGTCAGGAAAAGAAAACAACGCAGTTGAACACCAAAAGAAGCTAAGAAAAGCATCTATGCAAAGAGACATGATTAAACTCAGGGGCGGAGGGATATTGGGTTAAGCGGGTGTTGCGGAAACTAAGGACCAAACCAGAACACAAACACACACACGAACACAGAGACAAAGATTTACGTGGTTCCCCAAAATCGGGTACGTCCACGGGGGGCAGCCAGATTATATTTAGGAGGAGGAGTTACAGAACACTCTACTCACACTCTCTCAAACTGATACAAACAGATACAAAATCAGATACGTTTCTGATTTCCCACACCAAATACAAGTGCAGAGGGCTCACTTTATAGGCAAAGGATAGAGCCCTGTTCACAAGCCATGCTTATGGCATTAATTGCAAACCATGCGTGATATCTTCCCAGTCTAAGATCTTCCCACGCCTGGGATTTCCAAACCAATTGCATTCAATGCAACCCACGCCAAATCTTCTGCAAATGTGCAGATCTTTCTATTGTCAAGAAAGACTGCTAATCTTTGACAAATGAGAATGAAGCCAAATCTCAACAATCTCCACCTTGGCGACAATTCTCCAAGGTCCGCTGCTGCCCCAAATGCGCCCCTAGGCGCTCTGAACTGGAGAGATGTTGATCAAGTCCAAACAATGATTGAACTTGATCCCAGTAACAAACTTCGTCAACATATCAGCTGGGTTGTCTGCAGTGGCAATTTTCTCAAGCAATATATCCCCTTCTTCCAGAATCTCCCGAACAAAGTGAAAGCGGACATCTATATGCTTCGTCCTAGCATGGTGCACCTGATTCTTTGCCAAATGAATGGCACTCTGACTGTCGCAGTAGACATTGACGTGCTCCTGTTTGGCACCCAAATCACCAATCAAACCCTTCAACCAAATAGCTTCTTTTATGGCCTCAGTCACAGCCATATATTCAGCCTCCGTAGTAGATAGTGCAACCGTGGACTGTAAAGTCGAACGCCAACTAACTGGTCCTCCTGCCATAGTGAAAACATAACCAGTAGTTGACCGCCTCTTATCAAGATCACCAGCGTAATCTGAATCTACATAACCAACTGCAAGCTGATCACCAAATTTCTGATCTCTCCCAAATTTTAGGCCAACATTAACTGTGCCCTGAATGTATCTGAGAATCCATTTCACGGCCTGCCAGTGACCCTTTCCTGGATCATGCATATATCTGCTAACCATACTGACAGCATGTGAAATATCAGGTCTGGTACATACCATCGCATACATCAAGGATCCCACAGCGTTGGCATACGGAACTTGGGCCATTTGCTTTCGTTCCGCATCAGTATGAGGTGACATCGAAGCGCTGAGCTTAAAATGCGGGGCTAACGGTGTACTCACGGGTTTAGCTTTCCCATCTATGCCAAACCGTTGAAGTACAGTCTTCAGATACTGAGTCTGCGACAAGCAAACTGTGCCCTGCTTCCTGTTGCGCTGAATCTCCATCCCAATGACCTTCCTTGCTTCTCCAAGGTCTTTCATTTCGAATTCTGAACTCAGTTGTGCCTTCAACCGAGAAATCTCCACCTTGCTCTTAGATGCAATTAGCATATCATCGACATATAAGAGCAAATAGATAAAGGAACCATCACGAAGTTTACGAAAGTAAACACAATGGTCAAAACTGCTGCGAGTATACCTCTGCGTAGCCATAAACTGATCAAATCTCTTGTACCATTGTCGTGGCGACTGCTTCAGGCCATATAGTGACTTGCGGAGACGGCAAGCCCAATTTTCCTTTCTGGAGACCTTGAAACCATCTGGTTGTGACATATAGATCTCCTCGTCCAAGTCGCCATGCAAAAATGCAGTCTTGACATCGAGTTGTTGTAACTCAAGGTCGTACTGCGCAACCAAAGATAATAGAATGCGGATCGATGCATGCTTCACCACCGGAGAGAAGACCTCATTGTAGTCTATCCCTTCGCGCTGAGCATAACCCTTTGCCACCAATCTGGCCTTATGTCTGACACCACCCTTGACCGAACTATCTTCCTTGTTGGCGTAGACCCATTTGCATCCTATAGCTTTCTTCCCTTTGGGAAGCGGTACCAGCTCCCAAGTCTGATTCTTATGAAGAGAACTCATCTCCTCGTCCATGGCCTGTTTCCACTGAGAGCTGTCTGATCCTGTAACTGCTTCTTTGTACGTATTCGGAACACCTGTGATAACTGGAAGGGCGTATGCGACCATACCATCATATCGGGCAGGTTTTCGAATTTCCCTCCTCGGACGGCTAGTAGCGATAGACTGAGTTGGTGCTACAGCCTCGGGAACTGAAACATCATCAGACTCGGAACTCGAATCTGAAACATCACTGTGGTGCTCTTGTGGTGGCGAAGTGGTAGGGACTGGAACTACAGGAACCTCCAGCTCCACTTGCTCCACCTGATCTGAACACCCTGGAATGGTGTTAACCTTTCGAGAGTTGGTCGGAAGCATGGCCGACTCATCGAAAGTAACATCTCGGCTGGTAATAATCTTCTTAGACTCCGGGCACCAGAGTCTGTAGGCCTTTACACCTGGAGTAAAGCCAACAAATATAGCCTTCTTGGCTCGAGGATCCAGCTTAGATTCTGTGACATGAAAATAAGCAGGACAACCAAATACATGCAGCCGATCATAATCAGTCGAAGACTGACCAAAATATACCTCCATGGGAGTCCGTCCACCAAGTGCCTCTGACGGTAGCCTGTTGATCAACTGACAGGCATAGGCGATTGCCTCTCCCCAAAATGCTTTGCTCAAACCGGCGTTGGACAACATGCACCGCACCTTAGTCACCAAAGTGCGGTTCATCCTTTCTGCAACTCCATTTTGCTGTGGAGTCTTCGCGGCGGTGAAATGTCGGACTATCCCCTCCTCCTGACATACTTTGAGAAAGGGATCTGAAGTATACTCACCACCGTTGTCTGACCGAAGTACCTTGATTTTTCTGCCAGTCTGAGTCTCCACCCTCTGCTTCCAACGAAGGAAGGTGTCAAGGACCTCGTCCTTGCGTCGCATGGGATAAACCCATACTCTTCGTGAAAAATCATCAATAAACGTGACAAACCACCGTTTGCCACCAAAAGTTGCTGTCTTTGTGGGCCCCCAAACATCTGAATGAACATAATCCAGAATACCCTTCGTACGATGAACTGCGGTGCCAAATTTGACCCTGGTCTGCTTGCCCAGAACACAGTGCTCACAGAATCCAAATTTCCCTGTCTTGGCCCCCTTGAGGAGACCTTTCTTCACCAATCCTTGAAAAGCTTTCTCCCCGGCATGACCTAGGCGCATGTGCCAGAGTCGGGAAATGTCATCTGTAGCATCATCTGAGCTGCTACTGGAGATGGCTGCTCCTCCTGTAACTGTTCTCCCGTCGAGGAAGTATAAGTTTCCCCTCCGAGTGCCTTTCAGGACCACTAATGCACCATGGGTTACTTTCAGGGCTCCACCTTCTAAAGTAATCTTGTAACCTTTTGCATCCAAGGTTCCAAGAGAAATCAAATTTTTCTTCAAATCCGGGACATACCGGACATCTGTCAAAAGCTTGGTTGTACCGTTGCGCAACTTGAGTCGGATTGTACCTATTCCTTGAGTTTTGCAGGCATTGTCGTTGCCCATCAAAACTACGCCGCCATCAATCTCCTGGAAGTTTGAGAACCAATCCCGATGGGGACACATATGGTAGGTACATCCCGAGTCTAGAATCCATTCATCTGAATTCGTGTCTGATGAAACAATCAAGGCTGACGCCATGTCGTCAACCTCTCCTCTGGCGACGTTCGCTCGTTGTTGTTGTTGTTCCTTGATTTTGGGGCAATCCTTCTTCCAGTGCCCCGTTTCGTGACAGTAAGCACACTCGTCCTTTGCAATCTGCTTCCTGTCACCGGATTTCTGATTCCTATCAACTGATTTGCCTCTTGACTTGGACCGTCTCCTCCCGGACTGCCTATTCCTTGATTCGGTCCTTCCCCTTACTGATAGTGCTGATGAAGAGGGATCTCGATGAACTTGTTGATCCTTCTTCCGTACCTCGTTATTAATCAAAGTTGAGCAAACGTCATTAAAACGAATTTCATCTTTTCCATACAGTAAGGTAGTAACTAAGTGGTCATATGTATCAGGCAAAGAATTTATCAACAAAAGTGCCTTATCCTCATCGTCAATTTTAACATCAAGATTTTGCAAATCGGCCAAAATTTTATTGAAACTATTTAGATGTTCGTTCATTGACGCACCTTGTTGATACTGAAACCGATACAGTCTCTTCTTCAGGTAGAGTCTGTTCTCTATGCTCTTCGTCATGTACTTGCTCTCCAATTTCTGCCACAACTCCTTGGCAGAATTGTCCCTCATGACGGAATACTTGATGTCTTTGGACAAACAAAGACGGATCGTGCCACAAGCTTGCCGATTAAGCTTGTCCCAATCGGAGGCGGACATATCCTCGGGACGATCCTCCAAAGTGCATTCCAAATCTTGTTGATTTAGAATATCCAGAACTTCGCATTGCCACATGCCGAAGTTAATTGTGCCATCGAACTTATCCACTTCGAATTTGGCATTCGAAACTGAGTTCCTCCTCATGTAGGAACTGACCGAGGGCTCGTCTGAAGTCTTCATATCTAATGATTTGTCCATAGGTGTTGAAAAAACAACACCAGGGCTCTCCTCGTCGATGCTGGACATCCAACGAAGTCAAAAACGGGAGTTTTACTGCTGAAAATACTCCCAACAGATTTTTCGAAGCAAAATCTCGAGAAACGGAGCACTGGGTTGGATCCGGAACGTCGAGATAGTCAAAATCGACTACTCACGAGCGCAAAACGGAGTTTGGACGGCTCCGAAATCACGGAAAAACAGATTTTTGGAATATTCCTTCGTACCAAGGAATATTCTGCTGACTGGACGGTTGACTGGACCGCTTTTGCTGAGGTGTCGAACACGTGGCGCCCACCTGGCGCTGACGTGGAATGACACGTGGCTGATGGCGTGGCTGATGACTCAGCACTTGTGGATCCCGTATGCTGACGTGGCGGATGACTGTATGACACGTAGCAGATGACGTATCTGCTGACGTGGATGACAGGTGTCGCTGACTAGGCGACACGTGGTGTGCTGACTGGGCGTTGACCACTGTTTGAGGCGTGGATTTCACTGCTGCACGTAGATCTAACGCGAGTTACACGCGCCTCCTTTGCACCGCGCGCGAGGACACTACGGTAATCGGTTGACGACGATTCTTGCGGGGTTTTGATCGTCTCAACTAGCCGGATCTGGGTCTTTGATCAAAAAAAATTTCCGATCACTTTTCGGAACTGGGTTCTATCTGGACAGAACTCGTGGTGAACGCACCTCCGTCGAACGGAGCGTGTAGCTTCTGTGGTGCTCAGTTTGCGACGGGCCTTGGTGCGTTGGAATTGTCTCGGAGAGACGCACGAGACTCGGTGCTTAAACTGAGTTTCTGATCAGAATTCCGTGACTGTAATTTTCTGGACAGAAACGGAAAAACAGAGCAGAAACAGAGTGTTTGTGTTCTTGGTAACCAAATGCTCTGATACCAATTGTTGCGGAAACTAAGGACCAAACCAGAACACAAACACACACACGAACACAGAGACAAAGATTTACGTGGTTCCCCAAAATCGGGTACGTCCACGGGGGGCAGCCAGATTATATTTAGGAGGAGGAGTTACAGAACACTCTACTCACACTCTCTCAAACTGATACAAACAGATACAAAATCAGATACGTTTCTGATTTCCCACACCAAATACAAGTGCAGAGGGCTCACTTTATAGGCAAAGGATAGAGCCCTGTTCACAAGCCATGCTTATGGCATTAATTGCAAACCATGCGTGATATCTTCCCAGTCTAAGATCTTCCCACGCCTGGGATTTCCAAACCAATTGCATTCAATGCAACCCACGCCAAATCTTCTGCAAATGTGCAGATCTTTCTATTGTCAAGAAAGACTGCTAATCTTTGACAAATGAGAATGAAGCCAAATCTCAACAGCGGGGTGACTTCACCTACTAACCTCCAACTTCTCCCTTGATGAACCGTTTGTGAATTTGACCCCCCCGGTCAGAACAAAATTATCCAAACCATAACAGAATTCCTACTAAAGTTATATAATTGCCCCTTTCTACCACAATAATTTTGCTTACAAATGTCTAATACGCTTGGATATTACCCACACAATACCAAAAAAAAACTCGCGAAGATCGATATATATTCATAACTTTTCCGTCGGCCCTTTTTTCCGCAATTGGCGATTAGGCTTTCTTTTCCGATATTTGAATCCATTTTTTCACAGATGTCGAAACGCTTTTAGCATATTAATCATTCCCCTAGGGACTGTCGTTAGCAAATTTTCTATGGTTGAGATTTGGCCCCACGATCCTGACTCCGCCCCTAATCAAACTTTAATCAGCTAATACAAATCTAACAGACTCTTGCCAATCCATCACAAATTCGCGATAGCTGTAGAATGTAGGCTCTTTCGACACATATAAGTAAATAATTAACAACTCGATTCGATTCAATGCCTACGAGTTATAAGAATCACAGGTAACGATTTCAAATCAAGGAAGCAGCCATGAGATTCTGCAGATGTAACGAAAAAACATATACAGATGAACATTCACAGACAACACAAACCCAACAAATACGACGAACACGAAGGAAATCACGTACCGATGAATGCTCGAATCCATTGAATTAACCTAATTACATAACCACGTTTGAGAGGACATAACGACCCGCCATAGCTTCGCGCCATTCTTGTGATTACTTCTCTGTTTCCCTCCACGAAACCCCCTAAAAGGCCGCGTTTGAAAATTTTGGAAATTGGTGCGGGCGATAGGCCCATGGGCTAACTATGGGCTTTGGACTGGAAAATTTCGATTTCAGGCCCTGGCCCACGGTTACTCGGGCCAATTTTTTTGGGTCTAATTTCGTTTGTTTTTTTCTTTTTAACAAAACAGACTTTGATTATTAAATAAGATTATGCTGGAAAGTGAGAGTGGGAGAAGGTAAGGTGAAAATAGTAAGATTTATTTTCTTCCTATGCGTTTAATTAAAATGAATTTTTTTATACGAAACTTGCAAGAAAAATAAAAGTTACTAACTTTTTTTTTTTGAACGGCAAAGTTACTAACTTACCCTTAACATATAGTAATATCAAGATTACGGGGCATAGTAGAAAGTTTCATAACAAAATAATATAATTTTTTTGTATTTTTAGTATGAAAGTGAAAACTACATAACCATGCCTATAAACGGTTGTACAAGAAAAATTTCTGAATACTTTTGTACTATTTTAATTTTTTTTTCCCTCGGATGCTAGTCAAATGCCAAAAAGAAAAAATCATATTTTTTCTTTTTTCCATTTCCTATCATTTCACTCTAATCAGTAATCAAATAGATTCTCCATTCTTAACATATAATTAGTCTCTCAATTGAATTTGAACTTTCCAATTTTCAATAGGGGTGCACGTTGGTCCGGTCCTCTTGAAAGCCATTAACCGGACCATTTCAAATGGTTTTAAAATATTGAGAATCAACATCTAACCATTATAGCTATGGAACTTAATCAGAGCTGAACAACAAGATCGGTTCGGGGTTTTATTTTATTTTATAGGGGATCAATTTGGTTTTTGTTCGGTTATGATTCCATCCAATTAGCATCAAAATACTTGTTTACAGCACATGAACTTATAAAATAATTGATGATTTAAGGCACCGACTATAGTAGTATATTAAAGATTTTCCTAACCAATGAGATTTATCTTCTAAATATACTAACTTACCAAAGGAAAAAAATTACCAAATCACAATACACACACATATATGTGTAGATTTTCCTAGCAGTGTTCTAAATGAGATTTATCTTCTAAAGATTTTCCTAGCAGTGTTCTTAGGAACCGAATTAAAATTAACGAGTTAACCTAACCGGACCAATGAACTTCGCGACCAAACCAAATAGGACTGATTGGTTTGGTTTGGATCGGCTTTTCAATTAGCCTTCAATTTATACACTCTCACATTAGTCTCGGGTTGGTGCTACGCAGTGAGGTGCACAGCACCATGCTGCGCATCTCCGAGCCGTTTCTTGGCAACCAACGATCGAGAGCCGTTCATTGCCAAGATGAGATCCAAGCTGTTGGATGCACGATCTGACGGCTCAGAGGTGCTGCTGTAGACACCCTATTCTGGACCGTCCGGATTAGTTTACTTACGGTCTTTTGATTCCCCAATGATGATTAAGGTCAGGAACATACCGAGTTGTTTGATGAGTTTGAGCTTTGAGTGTCCCGAACCTCGTCCAAACCCGTTTCAAACCCTTGTCGAACCCTCAAGCCAGAACCAAATGGCCTCAACAAAACCCTTCTGGAGTACGCTGGTGGTAGACTAGCGTGCGCAGGAACCACTGCCACGTGTCAGTCACTACCGCTCTCTGGCGCACGCCACTCAACAAGTGGCGCACGCCAGTCAGCACCAGTCAAATCAACCTTTTCAGCCAGCTGGGCGGGAGCTTCTGTAGCCGCCTGACGTCAGCTGGCAGCCCCCCTGATCATTACTCCGGCCAGAACTGTTCCTTTCTCATCCATCAAGCCAAGTCCCATGCATTTAATGCATGGGAGCTTCCTCCAAAGTTTTTTGCCATCCAAACAGCCCCTAAGGGCAGGCTGATTTCAGTCCTCCCTCCTCCATAAATACCCCCCTTGCATTCATTTGCAAAGGGTTAGCACCATTAAGAAAAGGGTAGCTTCATAAAAGCCAAGCCATCCTTTGTCTTCTTCTCCTTCATTGTTCTTTGCTTCCTTTCTTCCTCATAGAAAGAGTAAGTGAAGAACATACCTTCCACAGTCCATAACCATTTCCACATTCATCCTCCTTCACCCTCTTTCAAGCTCAAAGCTCAAGCTCTCTCTCAAAACTCACAAGCAAAGGTATAATACCTCTTGCTCCTGCTCTCTGTTCTGACCCCTGAGGGGGGCTGGCAGGGTCAAGACTGGTAATCTATACCAGTCCTGGCCCTAATGCTGGCAAGGTTTCAAAACCGTTCCCAGTGATGAATGGCGCACGCCAGTCATGAGTGCCGTGCGCCAGTAATGGTGGCGTGTGCAAAGCTGGTGTGGGGACCATTGATCATTGTTTTCTTGCTTTCCTCTAATTTTGATCACCTTGTTGCATGCTAAAACCAGTCTATTGCTTTCTGTATTTACTACTGCTTTCCCTTCCATCTATATTTATTGCTTAGTTTGGCCTTCTGGGTCCCTCTGGTCCTATTCCAGAGCCCAGAATGTGCAAAGCCAAAGCACTGGAACCAAGAACTAATTGGCGTACGCTCCTTTATTAGTGGCGTGCGCTAGTTATCTATATTCCAGTGGCTTGGCCCTTGCATGGATCTTACATCCAGGCCTTTGATCATCCTCCCCTCACTGTTTAAGGGGTTTTCTGCTATTTGGAGGCTTTTAAGCCCATTTATCTGTCTGCAATAGTTTAATAACCTTTATGAACTGCGTGGTTTGTCCTGGGTGTGCACTGGTCCTTTCCAGAGCCCAGAGGGTTGAGAACAGAAGCTGTGGTATTGGATTAAACGGCGCACGCCAGTATTGAGTGGCGCACGCAGGTATTGACTGCATGCAGTAGTTCGTCCAGTGCATGCAGGCTTGTTCCTGTATGTGCCATTGTACAGTCAGTGTGTGCTAGTTTGTCTAAAACGTCCACAAAAGCTTGTTCTCAATCTATTATATTTGCTTAGATCAAACATTCACCATCCATAAACATTTTGTTACATCTTTTGTACATAAATGCAATGTGTTACAGTTTTAATCCTTATTAACTGTTCCCCCGCCCTAACTGGTTAAAAGAATGATCAAATAAAGAGAGAAATGCAAATGTTTTATAAAACGCCTGAGTAGAGACCGGTCCCCGGACTGGGCGAGGGGGGTGCCATAAAACCCTTCCCCTCTCGTAATCTGGCTCCCGAACCTCAAGATCGAAGGTGACGACGGCCCAGTCTACAAAAGCCTTTTTCAAAATCAAACAAACGCGATCCAAAACGTTTTCAAAATCACGGTTTCTTGGGTACTAACCGCAAAACCCGAGTGGCGACTCTCTGATATGCGAAGCACTTCGCCGCGCTTTCCGCGAGATAAGGGCGCACCCGGGATTTTCATGCTAAAAATGGGAATTTTTGGGGCGTGTGCCCACAGTGGCGACTCTGCTGGGGAAATTACATTAATCTACATTTGGAAATTAATACATGGATGAACAATCTTTCAAAAGTCTGGCAAAACAGTACGCTCCGCGCTACTGAAGAGCAGAATGGTATCATAACAGGATTCTACATCCGACCATTCCAATCTGGGGCTTTTACTATTGTTCGCTTATGTAGTTTTCTCCAAGTGTCGATTAATGAAGTGAGCCAAGCTTAAAAAGGCGTTTTTTTGAAAAGCATTTCGTTTCTCTCTCTCGATCATTCTTTTGACACACGTTCATTTGCATCGGTGTTCTATCAGCCCCGTTGAGGTGTTTTGGGTAACCGGCACAGTTTACTGGAGCCCGGGGTCCTCGAACGCCCAACAACCTTGGACGATGATGAGACGTATTACCGTTCGACCATTGCTCTGCTGCACGCGTTGCGATGGGAGGTATAAAACATCTCTAGTCTGAGGAACCCCTCTAAGCCAAAACCAGCCTCGCCATGCGTACAAAGCAATAGAACCTTTCAAAACTAAGACAGGAACCCACAGGGTAGGATTACTTGCATCTAACCCCCGTAAACTGTCTATGTGTTACTGCTTTCCATATCGCATGCCTGTACATACATTCATACCGGTCTGCGTAGGAGCATGCTAGGGCGGCTTTTAGGGTTTCTCTCTTTCAAAGCCTGTTTTATGCCTGCTCGGGCGCTGCCTGAACCGATGAAGAGTCGTGCATCGTGATGGTGCACGTTATCAACTTTCCGATTCCTTGGGTCGACAAGACTTTGGGAAATCGAGACTTTCTAAGTCCTTGTCTAAAACCCAATCGAGGTTTCAAACAGAAAATTAGGAACAACGGGAGTCATGCCATGATACTCATACCGCCCAGGTTAAAAGTGTTAAACACTTACACCATTCAAGGCTCCAGCACAGTGCTGCTTATGCCCCCTTGGTTATGGTATCATGTCGTCGGCACCAAGTTGTTCCATTCCCACATAGAAACTTCGAGAACGGGATAGTCAAAGATTTAGGCTGTTTCGACATCTCTTAGTGTTAGTCGATTCTTTCAAGGTACACTGTCGAAAAGAAATCCGAGGACTTGGGCAGCGTCCGGCTGTCATAAAACGGTTTTGTCTGCTAGTTCTAGAGTCTAGGAGGACACCGACGACGTTGAGCATTTTTCATTCTCTCTTTCAAATAAAATTGTTGCAGGCTGTCACTGAGCCCCTCTACTTTACTGTCTAGCCATCGCACCGTACAGATTCAGAATCAAGAGCCAAACCTACTTGAGAACGTCCGCCAGGTCTATCTGTGAGAAGATTTGGGTAGGTCTGTTTCCGAGTCTGCCACGACGGAAGCTCCGGATTGTTTTCTGTTGGGAGAGGCCTCACCTTTCACTCCATCCTCTACGCCTCGACAGCCCTTCCAAGCCAGGATCGAACCTCTCAAAATGGCTGAAACTCCGACTCTTGCTCAGGTCCTCGCCGACATCCAACGCAATTTGGCCATTATGCAAGAAAGGGCCGATCAGGCCGATGCCTCCACTGCCAATCTCCGTGCCTTAATCGAGGAACGCCTCCCTCCGGCAGCTGCAGCTGGAGGAGGCGGCGAAGAACGTGAACTTGTGGTCGAAGAAAACCGTCAAAGAGAAAACCCTGCTCCGAATCCAGAAATGGCCATGCTGATCGCCAAGATGGCCAAACTCGAAGAAACGGTCTCCAAGGCCGAGAAGATAGGTGCCGGTGGGTTAGACATGGATCGTCTTTGCCCTTTTCCTAATGCTAGGCTGCCCGAGAGGTTTAAGATGCCTGATTTTGTAAAGTTTGATGGTTCTGGGGATCCTAAAACCCACCTGTTGGCATATCACAGCGCAATGAAGTTACATGGGATTGAGGAAGAAACAATGGCTCAACTTTTTCCACAAACCCTCACTGGTCCTGCATTCCAATGGTTTCTATCATTGGACCTTTCCAAAAGGAAGACCTGGGTCGATATTGGGGCTGCCTTCAACTCCCAATATAGCTACAACGTCCAACTTAAAATGACCACGCGAGAGTTGGAATCAACCAAAATGGGCGCAAAGGAACCCTTCGCCGACTTCATTCAAAGATGGAGAGCAAAAGCGGCCAAAATGACGGATCGTCCCAGCGAGAAGGACCAAATTCGCATTATCTCCCGCAACTTGCAGCCGGACTTCGCAAAGAACCTTGTGCTGGTACAAGGGGCAAATTGGGAAACCTTCTTCGACTCCGGACTCGCCATAGAGGAAGCTCTTCAGAATGGGGTCATCCCAAGAACCGAGGCTGCTCCTGCCTCCTCAACATCGCAATCAAAGCCCCGTGTGTACACCGGAAGCAGCACTGCTCTCTTCGGTGGTAACAACTATGCTAGTGCCACAACTGCAAGCAACACCGCCACAACCCACAGCTCCAATCATACCGCCGATGTCAACCAAGTTCAAGCACCACAAAAACCCCGAAACCGCAACCAACCCCGTGTCTTCGCCAATTTCGAAGCACCTCTCTCTGCTGTCCTTGAGAAATTGGCCAAGTCTGGCCATCTCAGGCCTCTTACCCCAACTCCACTCCCTCAAAATCCACCACCTAGCCATAACCCCAATGCCTTCTGTGCCTACCATCAAATGCCCGGCCATTACACTGACTCTTGTTATCGTCTCCGTCACGCGATACAAGATTTGGTGGATAACGGAACCCTACCTAACCCACCATCTAAACCTAATGTCATCTCCAACTCCCTCCCGAAGCACCACAACCAAATCGGCCAAATATCCATCAGCTCCACCATATTTAACCCTACCAACTATATAACCTCAGAGGATCACCCAAGGCCCATCGTGGAATTCCCGACCGAACTCGACGTCAACATGGTATCTCCCGTCTGGGAAATGGAAGAAAGGATGAGAGCATGGACGGCACTGGCTCACGACTGGAATGAGCAATACCATCTGGGTTTCCCTATGCCGCTGCAAGCTTATCAAGCATGGCTCGACCAATTGGAAGAAGAGTGGATTGCAGTGCAGTCCGACCCGCTCGATGGCCTGTCACTACACACGTTATTCTATCAGGCCGAACCTGCACCTATCGTCGAGGAGGAACCGTATTTCTGGGATCCCGAGCCAGCATGGCAGTTCCCAGCCGACTATGATTTGGAGGCAGTCCTGCCCAACTACGAAGCACTCTACCCTGAGGAAGACGTCCACCAAGAAGAACCCCTAGAGCAGGAGGCCGAGGAGGAGTTTGATCCGGCTTCCTACATAATTGATGAAGAGCTTCCGCCGCCCGTCGTACCTCTATCTCGTGACGAATGCAACATCATGACTTTGGACACTGTGCCCGACAGTTTGTGGGAAGTCGACGAGATCGTCGACCTTAACGCGAACCCACTGCCCGCAGACTTTTGGGACGAAGAAAAAGTAGTAGACATCAAAATGGGTAATGAGGTGTGGACCGTCAACTCCGCTTTGGTCGATGCAGGTTTCTGGGATACGCCATTTGTGACCAACCCGGGAGCACCATTTGAAGAAGCTGCAGCACAGGATCCGTTGTTTTGGGAAGACTTAGCGATGCAGAGCTGGGAACAGGATCTGGCTTCGGAACAGGACCCGTCTGCAACCGTGGCGGCGACCGATAAGGGAAAGCGTAAGATGGAGGACATTCCCGCGGACTTTTGGGATTTCAAGGATTCAACCTCTTGGTGGGACGTCGCCCATGTTACGAGGAGTGGCCGAGTCTTTCAGCCCTCTCACTTACAAGCAGGGAGTTCATCCAATCCCCCCGTGTTGCAAACCGCCAATCCAGTCGTTCAAAGGGGTGCGCCAAACATCCTTAGTGGGGTCCCGGAAGAGGACATGATTCAGAAGCAACTGGAGAAGATACCTGCTGCCATCTCAGTCTGGGGTCTGATTGCATCTTCAAAGGAACACCGCGACAAGCTGTCTTCATCTCTCTCTCGACTCAAGGTAACCACCGACATCACCCCGGAAGCATTGGTCGCTCTCATCCTGCCACTGCTTGCCAAACACTCCGTCACATTCACCGAGCGGGACCTACCCGTTGAAGGAGCTGAACACAACCGCCCACTGCACATCACCGTCAAGTGCAATGGACTCTGGGTGCCAACCGTGCTTATTGATAATGGATCTGCCATTAACGTCTGCCCGCTGAGGGTTGCTTACCGCCTAGGGCTTGCAAAGAAGGATTTCACACCGTCTAACCTGGCGGTCAAGGCGTATGACAGCACCCGCCGTGTGGTGGAAGGCACCATCATGCTCAAGCTCAATGCCGAGGGATTCGAAATGGAGGTAGAATTTCATGTGGTTGACATCCCAGCCACTTTCAATCTGTTGCTAGGAAGGCCATGGTTGCACAGATCCGACATCATGGCGGTTCCCTCCACCCTGCACCAGAAAGTCATGCTAGCACTGCCAACAGGAACCCTTACCATCTGCGGAGACTCTGGGATCCGCCCACTCAAGGAGGACGAGCCCGTTCTAGGAATTGCACACGGAGAAGAAGACTCTGACTTTGGGGGTTTCTCGTTTGACACTGCAGGTTCCGTTCTTACCGTCGCTGTGGACAAGGACTTCTACGTCAGTTCCGCCGCAATCGATATCATGAGGAAGATGGGCCACATGCCCGGCCTTGGACTCGGGGTCAACCAGCAGGGGGTCGCCGAGTTCCCCATTTTTCCCTCTTCCGAAAGCCGAGCTGGTTTGGGGTACACACCTCCGGCCAAGAAGGCTAAAGGGAGGAAAGGTGCGGGAAAACTTCGAACCCTCTACGGTAACCCCGATAGCTACTTTATCCGAGAAGGTGGGAGCATTGTGTATGGGGGTCAACCAGAGCCATTTTGGGATCCGGAGACTGGGACTTGGCTGCCGGGTTTCGAGATCTTTGCTGCGGACACCTGGTCCGATGATGAAGAGGAGTTAGCCAAGGACAAGCTGGAAGAAGAAGAGTTCAAGAAGCAACTGGTCCAGATCAAGGAAGAGACAGACTGGGTCATGGCTGTTGATCAAGAAAGCTTGGAGATGCTGTTCTCTCAAGTAGGTTTGGTTGGTGAAGAAGAAGAAGCCGAAGTGCTGATGCTTGGGCCCGACTCGCAGGACGTCATCGAGGATCCGACCTCTCTCATTGTAGAGGCTAAGGGTAGCCTAAATAATTGCTTTTTCACTCCACGCTTGACATGCATTGATAATATGCCTGAGTCTGACACGGAGTCTGTCCGGTCTAGGTCTAGCTCAGAGTCGGAGTTTGTGCCTCTTGGCCCTCCACGTCATAGCTTCTACTTTGAATTCGAGTCAACTGTACTTGGTAACCCGTCTGGGTTTTATGAAATGAATGACCCTGCTTCTGATTACTTTGCTGAATTATATATAAACTGTGTCGACCCCGACGATGAAGGAACAGACTTCGATGGGAGCATTCCCGCTGAGTTGCGTTCCCTCATCGAAAAGGAAGACGAAAGGCATGCTCAGCCTCTAAAAGAAGAAGTAATTTCTATAAATTTGAAAGACGAGGATAACCCTCGAATGATGCAAATTGGTTCAACTCTGTCCCCCGAGGATCGCACCGCGCTGATTGATCTGCTCAAAGAATACTTCGAGGTTTTCGCATGGTCTCACAACGACATGCCCGGTATCGATCCTGAAATCGTGCAGCACCAAATTCCGTTAGCTCCAGGGGCTGTTCCAGTCAAGCAGAAGCTCCGCCGAATGAGACCAGATTGGGTGGAAAAGATCAAAGAGGAAGTCATCAAGCAGATTGACGCCGGATTCCTGAGGGTTGCTGAATATCCAAAATGGGTGGCTAACATCGTGCCAGTTCCTAAGAAAGATGGGAGAATCCGAGTCTGCGTCGACTTTAGGGACTTGAACAAAGCGAGCCCCAAAGATAGTTTTCCCTTGCCTCACATTGATGTGCTCGTGGACAACACGGCGGGGCATGCCTTGCTCTCTTTTGTCGACGGATTCTCATGATACAACCAGATCTTTGTGGCACCCGAGGATCAAGAGAAGACAACTTTCGTCACCGAATGGGGTACTTATTGCTATGTGATGATGCCGTTTGGGTTGAAGAACGCCGGTTGCACTTTCCAGCGGGCCCAGACCACCTTGCTACACGATCTGATCCACAAAACGGTTGAGGTCTACGTTGACGACATGATTGTCAAGGCAAAGGAAAAGGAAGACTTCATTCCAGCGCTCAGGCAGTTTCTTGAGAGGCTCCGCAAATACAACGTGCGACTTAATCCACAAAAGTGCACATTTGGGGTCACGGCAGGCAAAATGTTGGGGTTCCTGATCACCGCAAGGGGAATCGAGGTCGATCCCTCTAAGATTACAGCAATTCTCGAGATGGAACCACCACGGTCAGAAAAGGGAGTGCGAAGCTTCTTGGGAAAAGTTCAGTTCATCAGTCGATTCATAGCCAAGCTAACGCTGACCTGCGAACCGCTGTTCCGTCTGCTCAAGAAGGATGTCCGTTTCGAATGGACGGAGAAGTGTCAAGCTGCTTTCGAATCTATCAAGACGTATCTGAGGAATCCGCCAGTCTTAATGCCGCCTACACCGGATCGACCTTTGATCTTGTATTTATCCGTCACACCGACGTCTATGGGATGTTTGCTGGCGCAGGAAGGAGAAAATGGAGTCGAGAAAGCCATTTACTATCTGAGCAAGAAAATGGTGGGGAGTGAGGAACGTTATACCCCTTTGGAAAAGACATGTTGGGCGCTAGTTTGGGCTACCAAAAAGCTTAGACACTACATGCTAGCCTATTCGGTGAAGCTGATTTCTCGGATGGATCCTATCAAGTATCTGTTTGAGAAGCCGGCGCTCACCCATAAGCTAGCACGTTGGTTGCTTCTGCTGGCTGAGTTCGATCTCCAACATGTCACAAGGAAATCAGTGAAGGGCCGCGCTGTGGCAGAATTCCTGGCCGATCACCCGATTGACGGACCTGAAGACGTAGACTTCAATTTCCCGGACGAGGATGTGTTAACAATTGTCGAAGAAGTGTGGACGCTCTATTTTGATGGGGCTGCTAATCAAAGGGGTTTCGGAGTTGGGATATTACTCATTACGCCCGCTGGGGCACATATCCCGCTCGCTTTCAAATTGAACTTCGACGTCACCAACAATCAAGCTGAGTATGAGGCCTGCATCGTCGGAATGGAGGCTGCTATTGCATTGGGAGTCGAGAAGCTTGAGATAATCGGGGATTCGAACCTGGTGATCTCTCAAGCTAATGGAGACTGGAAAGTCCGTGAGGAAAAGCTGAAGCCTTATCACCAAGATTTGAAAGAACTGATTCCTCGCTTCAATAAGGTGACCTTCACCCACATTCCCCGTTTGAAGAATCAGTTCGCCGATGCTTTGGCGACTTTGGCTTCAATGATCGAACTTCCAGTAGGGGTCCGGATGCGACCGATTGTGATAGAGCAAAGGGATTTGCCCGCTTATGAATACGTCAACGCCATTGATGATGTCGATGATGGCCTACCCTGGTACCACGATATCTGGAACTTTGTCGAACGAGGAGAGTTCCCTGCTGAAGCTTCAAGGAAGGATCGGGTTGCTCTGCAAAGGCTGGCTGCTCAGTACATCATTTGTGGAGGGAAACTGTATCGAAGATCTCACTGTGGAATGCACAAGCTGTGTGTCAACGGGGCCGAAGCAACAAGGATAATGGAAGAGATTCACGAAGGAGTCTGCGGCCCCCACATGAGCGGAGTCATGCTTGCACGAAAGATCCTCAGGCAAGGCTACTACTGGTCAACAATGGAATCTCAATGCATCGACTACGTGCGGTGTTGTTTCAAGTGTCAAATCCACGCCAACCTGCAGCATGTTCCACCCTCTAAGCTACATGGCATGACCTCACCGTGGCCTTTCTCGGTGTGGGGAATTGACGTTATCGGGATGATCTCACCTCCTGCTTCCAATGGTCACAGGTTCATACTAGTGGCAATAGATTACTTCACTAAGTGGGTCGAGGCTGAATCGTACAAAACTCTGACAACGGTTCAAGTGGCTCAATTCATCCGAAAGAACATCATCTACCGTTATGGAGTTCCTCAGGCGTTCGTCTCGGACAACGGGAGTCATTTCAAGGGAAGGGTCCTGGATCTCTTCGAAGAATTCGGCATCGATATCCACCGGTCAACAACATACCGTCCACAAACAAATGGAGCAGTCGAGGCAGCAAACAAGAACATTGAAGTGATCATCAAGAAGACTATCGAGTCCGCAAGGGATTGGCACGAGCAGCTGCCTCTAGCGCTATGGGGGTATAGGACATCAATTCGAACGTCAACCGGTGCAACTCCTTTCTCCCTAGTGTAGACACCTCCCAAACGGGGCATCGCCATACAGATTGATCACGTTTGTGTTTGCTCGATTGGTTGCTCACTTCATAAACCAAAATCATGGACATTCCCATGGCTAGGAACATCACCACATGATAACGGTTATCATCAAATAGAGTCGCCACCTAGTTTATTAAAACTAGGAAAATGGATAGAGATTCTGGATTCGGGAGCCAAAAGTACAGTAAGGGGAAGGTGTTAGGCACCCCTCTCTGCCCAGTCGTGAGACTGGCCCATAATTGTTCAACATAAGACGTATAGATGCTTTGTCTAATTCTAACACATAGTCTGTTTAATTATTCCTTTAAACAGTAAGCAAAGTGAGCCAATGCGATAATTGAAGCATGCATCAGAAAGCAGATAAAACAAACAAAATGTCCCAGGGAGATGGATCTCGCGGCCGGTGAATGGATCTCACGGCCGAGAGATCCCCCTGGTTTTATTTATCGGCCGAGGGATCGAATCCCCGGTCGATGTTCTTCCTCACACCAGACAGAAAAGCTTAGCGAATGATTTAAATGCTACGGTTAGTCATAAACATGATAAATAAAACAAACCAGAGGCCGTTGGGCCTCACCACCTTGATCCCTCAGTTGTTTGATCGCTTCGGATTAAGCGTGATTGATTGATTGCTTGATCGAGAACCCTAGGGTTAGGGTTTGAACTTCGGGGTTTGATCGCCGGATTGACGGCTGCCTTCGGAAGGTTAGGACTTTTGAAGAGTGGGATTGAGGGAGTATTTCTGCAGAGCTTCGAGTTTTGATTGAGTGTGTGGGTATCTCAATTTCTGTGTTAAATTTCGGAGCCCAAAGGCCCCTTTATATAGGCATAGGGATGACTCACTCCGGCCAATCAAATCACGAGATAGCAATTGCAATGCATCTCAAACTCTACGTCGTGATCTCCGAACGTAGCCCGAACGCATCGGGAAGGTAGTGTAGTTGGATCAAACCAGACGTCTGACAGAACGTTCGAGAGTCTGGAAAAAGGTCGATCTGGCGGCCGAGCAAAGGAAGTCGCGGCCGTGTAATGGATGTCTCGGCCGAAGGATGGATCTTGCGGCCGAGAGATTGATCTCTCAGGGAGATTTTGCTGGCAACAGGTTGCTCGGGCGAGGGATTGATGTTATGGCCGTGGGATCGATGTTACGGCCGTCAGATGGATTCTCCTAGGCTTCTGTATTTTCTGTCTGAAAGGCTGTATGGCTCTGAATTGGGTCCTCTAAGTGGTCAAAGTTCTCACCGAAAGTCCTAAGGTCCTCAAGGAAGCAATCAGCAATCACTGTATCCATTTCATCATCGGGATTGTCCCAAGGTGGGACTTGAAATAATCGTTAGGCCAAATTGGGGTGTCTACAGATGCCCCTCTTTGACTGAACTCAGACGGATCGCGAGACATGTTTGAGTAAGAGTCAAAGCTGTAAAAAGCAACTCAATTTGGTCCAACCACTATTCCAAGGGTTTTCGAAAAAGGTTTTGTTATGGTCGGGCCGGGAGGCTGCCTACGTATTCCACAAGGGAAATTCAGACCAACCGTAGTTCGGGCAATAAAAGAAAATAAAAGTTTGGAGGGTTAGAGACAGAAGACGTACCTTAGGGCTTAAAAGCCGTAGTGTGACGTACCTAGACTGAGCCAGGGTTTTGGCGGAAGATAGTTGAAGGAGCGCAGGGCTGCCTGGGGAGTTTTTGCGGAGAGCTTCCTTAGTATTTTGGGGTAGATCAGTACACTGCAGGTGCGTTTGCTTTTCTTGATCATCCTTACTTTGACTGAAAGGAGCTCGGTAGAGTAGCCTATCCTTGCGAATGAGCTGGAAGGAATTGATGTAATGGGGTGGAATCCAAACCATCTGCTGGGGATGAGTTGGACGCCAGTTTGCTTTTGAGATGTAGGGGGGCGCAGGGCCAGTAGCTGTAGCACGGAGCTTTGCATAATGAGGGAACCGAGGCACGGAGCCGGTTGTAGTCATGAGGCGAGAGCCTGAGGTGTCAGAGCTTTGAGCTTGTCGTGCTGAACCGAAGCGCGGAGCTGGTATAAGGCGAAAGCCTGAGGTGATGGAATTTGATGGAACCGAAGCGCGGAGCTGGTATAAGGCGAGAGCCTGAGAGTGATGGAATCGAGGCGTGGAGCCTGTCGCGATTTTGAGGCGAATGCCTGAGGGGTTTGATAAGACCGAAGCGCGGAGCTGGTATTGATCATAAGGCGAGAGCCCGTGGTGATTGATAGGACCGAAGCGCGGAGCTGGTGTTGATCATAAGGCGAGAGCCCGGGGTGATTTGATTGAGGCGTGGAGCCTGCTGTGGTTTATGAGGCGGAGGCCTGAGGAGATTGGGTAAGACCGAAGCGCGGAGCTGGTGTTGATCATAAGGCAAGAGCCTGAGGTGTCAGAGCTTTGAGCTTGACGTGATGAACCGAAGCGCGGAGCTGGTGTTGATCATAAGGCAAGAGCCTGAGGTGTCAGAGCTTTGAGCCTGACGTGATGAACCGAAGCGCGGAGCTGGTATAAGGCGAGGGCCTGAGATGATTAGCTTTGAGGCATGGAGCCTGCTGTGGTTTATGAGGCGGAGGCCTGAGTTGTCGGAGCTTAGAGCTTGATAGAACCGAAGCACGGAGCTGGCATAAGGCAAGGGCCTGAGTTGTCGGAGCTTAGAGCTTGACGTGATATGAACCGAAGCGTAGAGCTGGTTGTATTCTGATGATCTGTGCACGGAGCTTTTTCATCATAAGTGTTTGACGCGGAGCCAAAGGATCGAGGCGTTGGGCCGATCAATAAAACCGAGGCATAGAGCCGGTTGACTGCAGGACTGACCTGTTTCATGAGAGATATGCAAAGTGTATATGTGCAATGCTTGTTGTTAGATGTGAACAGATATGATGATGCAGACTCGATGTGAAATGTTGATGCAAATGTGCACGGGCCCGTGCGTGTGTGTTTGTTTTAAGCTTAGAGCTTCTATCAAGTTCCGGACTTGAGCATTCAGAGCGTAGAGCTCGAGCATTCGGACGGCAGAATCCGAGCATTCAAAGTACAGGCTTTGAGCGTCCAGTACACAGTGGTTGGGCATCCAAGCGTAGAGCTTGAGCATTCAAGTGTATGACTTGAGCATCCAGTACACAGTGGTTGGGCATCCAAGCGTAGAGCTTGAGCATTCAAAAATGTCAGATTTTTGAGCATTCAGGCGTAGAGCCTGAGAATAAATGTCTTGATTGTTGGGGCGGCGTAGAGCCTGTTGCTTGTTTACGGCTTCGAGCCAGTTGAAATAGTGGGCTTTGAGCCGCTGAGTTGTGATAACAGGCATAGAGCCTGTTGAGATGGTAAATACAGGCTTTGAGCCTATCGAAGTAATGGGCTTCGAGCCGCTGAGGTGATAGACATAGGCTTCGAGCCTGTTAAGAGCTTGATTGTGTACGGCTTCGAGCCAGTTTGAGACAATGGACTTGGAGCCGCTAAGTTGAGTGATTACAGGCGTAGAACCTGTTGCCGTGATAGCGAGCATAGAGCTGCTGAGATAAAGGGCTTCGAGCCGCTGGGATTGCTTGTTTACGGCTTTGAGCCAGTTGAGATAGCGGGCTTGGAGCCGCTGAGTTGTGTAGAGACGATGGGCACAGGGCCGCTGAATTGATACGGGCGTAGAGCCGCTATGATAAAGGGCTTCGAGCCGCTGGGTGATAGTAGACGTAGGCTTCACGCCTGTTGAGGTAATGGGCTTTGAGCCGCTGAGTTGATTGTATAGGCATAGAGCCGCTGAGTGAGTTGATATGGGCGTAGAGCCTGTCAATAATGGGCTTAGAGCCGCTAAGATGGTTGTCATGGCTTCGAGCCAGTTAAGATAGCGGACTCGGAGCCGTTGAGTTAGTAGGTGGAGGCGTAGAGCCGCCAGGTGTCCTGTTTTGCCATGGTAGGAGCTTCGGCCAGCAGTTTGTGGAGAGAGATTTTCCTCATGCTTGGGCATGCCCCCAAGGCTAATTTTGATTACATTGTATTGGCTCGGGGATGCCCCCAAGGCTACTTTGGTTGACTGAAGACTTAGAAGTCTGTAATCGCTTGAGTTGGTGCACTGAGCAAAATCTGCTTCTTGTCGAAGGAAATTGATTAAGGGGCCAGGAGATCGATCCCTCGGCCGAAGAATTGATGTCTCGGCCGAAGAATGGATGTCTCGGCCGTGAGAACGCCAAAAGCCAGGAAATCGATTTAAGTTCAGTTAAATCGATTTCACGGCCCATTTAATCCTTTCTTCTCCTCCTTTCCCATTCTCCTCCGTTCCTCTCGCCCGACGACCACCGTACGTCGCCGCCCTCCACTACCGTCGGCCACCATCTTCTCCGGCGACCATCCTCTCCGACCACCGCCGTCATTGCCGTCGCTGCCGGCTTTGGGGTTTTCCTAGAACCGTTGGTTTTCTTGGCTTGGACGTAATGGCTACGTCATCTTTGGGTGTTGCGGGTTCGTCCTCGCATCCTCCATGTAGATGCGAGCACCCGTCTTCTGACGAGGAGGCGATTGAGGAGCCCGGTTTGTTTGACCCTGCTACCTACGCTCTTCCTTCGCGTAGGCTGGGTTATGGCGGTTTCCTGCAGTACCATCCTCCAGTTGGTGGCCCAGGGGCCGAGATAGTTCGCAAAGAGCCTGAGCATCATCTGAGCGTTCTGAACGTACCGGTGACTTTCCTGAAAAAGTAAAAAGTTTACTTTAGTTCAGAGTTACGAAAATCTTCGTATTTAGAATAAATTTTGCTTGCGGGACGAAAATCCCTTTTGGCTAGGAGCGTGAATGTGAGGAACCCATGTTCGGGTTGAATTTATTTTAAGGAAACTAAAATAACTATGCCCCCTATCTAGGCAATGCATGCTTTTAGATGTTAATTTGACGCCCCTTAGCATTTTCTTTGTTTATGCAATCATGAGATTAACTCCCTTTTGTCTTTGGCAGAGAAACAGGAGGCTGGAAGCTCGCGGTGGAGGCAAGGAGGTGCATAGATGGTTCTTGAAGCTGCCAGAGCAGGCTCGGGAATTAGTACGTGCTGCAGGCTTCGAGACATTCATCCTAGGCCTTGATCTTCCAAAGATGGATTGGTCACTGATGACCTCGCTGGTTGAGAGGTGGTGGGATACCACCAATACCTTCCACTTCCCTGCTGCTGGCGAGATGACTATCACTCCGGGCGACTTTTCTTTGTTGACTGGCTTGCGGATAGGCGAAGTGGCCCTTCGAGTTGACCCTCGGCTTTGGGAGCGAGACGGTGCTTTGAGGTGGTTTCTGGGCAAGGTGCCCCCTGTCCGTTCTCGGGGTCACATTGATCTTGCTTGGCTGAGCAGATCCTTCACGCAGGCTGATATCTTGACCCAGGTGAGCGTCGAGCAGTTGACACGGGCCTTCCTTCTTTACCTCCTTGGGCAAACGTTGTTTGCCAACAAGGATGGTTCAGTACACACACAGTTTTTGGCTCCGCTGCAGCACCTGGGGGCTACTAGGGAGTTTGACTGGGGCTCGTCTGCTTTGGCCACTTTGTACGGCGGTCTTGGAGCTTGCTCGCGGGACAAGAGTCCCATTCTTTGCGGCCACTTTCGAGTGCTTGAGGTACGTATCATTCCTTTGTACTTCTGTTTTTACTTCGGCTTTTTCCTAGTTCTGAACTTGTTTTGTTGATTCCTGCTTTCCAGCTCTGGGCTTTTGAGCACCTTCTTCAGTTTCCTCCTGAGACCAGGTATGGTGATGTGAACTGCGTACCTCGTTATGGGCGATGGTTGATGGGGCAACGGAGGCCACGGTCACCAGTTTTGAGCCTTCCCGAGTGGCGGCGAGTTTTGGACCGACTGACAGTCGATCAGGTACCTTTTCTTTTGTTCCTCTTGTCCTTTAGGCTTCAATATTCTTGTGTCGAGACTGATTTGTCATTACTCTTACAGGTACGGTTTGACCCTTGGGGCGGTGTACCAGAGGATGCCCCTCTCGCACGTTGTAGAGTTCTGGATCGGACCCGTAGTTTGCTTGAGGGTCCGTTTTGCAGAGCTTGGTACTTAGGTGACCGAGTGGCCAGTCAGTGGCGGCCACGCGTTGAGGCTCTTCGGTTTGTTCCCCCTTCTCCTCCAGTATCCATGAGGTCCACTTCCTTGATGTCGAAGGAAGATCTGAAGACTGCCCGGATCAGAGATTGGGCAGGTTTACTCCTCCAGGCAGGTGACTACACAGAGTACTGCCGCCTTTTCTTGACCTCCTCTGTTGCGGCTCCTCCCGTTGCTCCTGTTTGGCCACGGGCTCCTTCGTTTGTTTCCTTCCACTCAGATGATGGGGAGGAGGAGCGCCTGGCGCTGACTCCTTGTGCGACCCCGTTCTATACTTTGCCAGTCGGGGCCTTACAGGTATTTTTAGCTTCCTATGATAGCTTTCATCATTCCGTATTGTATCCTTGCTTTAAATGTTTGTAATGCTTGGCTGTTCCACAGGTGCCTGCCGAGATAGTGCAGGAATGGCTTCGCGCTTACCAGAGTACGGAGGTTTTGGTCCGGAGACAGCGCCGTAGGATCCTCGAGGTATGACTCTCTTTATAGGCTTTATCTGCTATGTATTATTCCTTGAATCTGAATGTTTATATTTTCCTTGGCTGCAGCTTGAGGCTGAGAGAGTACCAGCTGCTGAGGGAAACGTGGAGACCAGTGAGCAGCCTTTGCCTTCTTCCCAGAGATCGCCCAGTTTTTAGGGCTTTTCTTTTTCCTGTTCATAGTTAGTAGATAGGCAGAAACTATATTTGTATAGTGAAAGCAACCACAACAATAAGTTTTTGTTTGAGAAATGAGAAATGCCTTTCCTGCCCCTAAATGTTTTGAGTTTGCATGCGATAGTCAGAACATGGCTTTGTGAACAAGTTTTTGCTGATAGACAGTTAAAAATATTTGGCCGAAGAATCGATCACTCGGCCGAAGGATTATTGTTACGGCCGAGGTGTCGATTGTCCGGCCGTTACATAGGTTTTACTTTATTCAAGTAGCATCCTGTTTCACATCCCTTCCTATGCTTAGCCTTTGATTTGCTGTCTCTTGCCTTTGTCATGCTTTACAGCCTGATTGCCAAACTTAAGAGTCTTTTGAAGGATTATACCCATTGCGTTGACGACTTTTGGGTTAGAGGAGATGAACTGTAATCCTTACGTGTCTTTGTTTTTGCCAATTCCTTGGAAAATGACTAACTCATCTTTTGTGAGCTCAATACGCAGGGTTAACTATGCCTATCATTTGAGTACAAACATGTTGATGTTTTCCTCTCTCCAAATGTTTGGGCCGTATCTCGATGTGAGACTGCCTACGTATCCCGATCAGGGAATCAGGCCTTTTACGTAGTTCCAAGATCACCACCTTTGGGGGTTGGGTTTTCACTCTTGGTTTTTCTTTCTCTTATGCTTTTTGCTTGGGTTACCTGATAGAGGTTGAGTCCCTAGCGAGCTTTCCTTCAAATGCCTTAACTTTTGCCTAGGGCGCATTTCTTGTCCTAGCAGGCTCTGCTCTTACTTTTGCTTGGGTGTATAGTTTGCCCAACGAGCATTTTTCTCTCAAGAGGGTTTTGGTATTTTGGAGAGGAAACTGATGGGGATGTTTTTATGAATCTCCTGTTGTGTTTGTACTTTCATAATAGACAAGCTAATCCTAAGTGTTCTCACGGAGATAGCGTCTTCTTCCTGGGTTTTGATAAAAACCTAGTCCTAAGTAATTAGAGTTCATCATTTCCTTCCTTTTTGTCAGGGACACACAGGTTTTGATCCCTTCAAATTCTTCTCTTGTTTTGGCAATGAGAGCATAGTGCATGGCAATTGCGATTTAGAAATTTGGATTTTAGATAAGCATAATCTGGAAGATGAAAAAGGAATTCTCTTAGCAGAAATAAAATGCCCAAACAGGGGCCCAAAACTCATTCTAGTTTATTTGAAGCAAAAACAATGTTTTAATGTTTCTTATTTGCCATGTTGTGACTTCTCAGCTACTGCAGCATGTCGGGGTCATTTCCCTTGTCTTTTGCAACTTTGTACTCTTTCCCACCTTCTTCCTTGCCAAACAGAGCCTTTGAACCGGGTTCATCTCTTGCACGATAGCTATCTCTTTGAGCCATAAGTAATCCCCAGATGGATGTGTTGGCAGGAAACTCCCTTTCTCTTTCCTCATTGATTGCGTGGTCATCAGCTATTTCCTCTTGATTGAATAGTGATGCTAAGGAGGTTTCATCTAGCGGATCATTGCACTCTTCTTCCATTTCATCAAAGTCGCTTTCCCCTGTTTTGTAGGGTTCTGTGCACATGAAATCTAGATCTTCTCTTTCCTCTATCCATTGACTATAGTCGCACTCATCGTAAGGGTTGACCCATGGTTGCATTTGAAACTCCTCTACTTTCTCAATGAGATTGATCGTTTCCCAAACAATGGGCGGTGTTGGAATTTTGGGACGGTTGATGCGTACCACTATTTGGGCGGGCTCGAAGCGAGCGTGCCTTCTCATCATGATGACCCTTTCTTTTTCCTTCTTCCTATTCTTAAACCAGATACGAAGCCATTCGTCGTCTTCTACAAATGGAATGTCTGGATCTTCCAAATTGTGTTTCGCCCAAGAGTGTTCCTTCCACTTCCTTAGCTTTTCCCCCTCTGCCTGATCCTTGCTGCTTATGTCGGACATATCCATGTTGATTACTTCTGACTGATCAGAATTATCATCTTCTTCCTCCTCCATCATGAAACATTCGTCCCCCTCGGGGAAGGTTAAGGTAGGTTTGGTTTGGTTGTCTTGGACAATGTATTGGTTAGGATTGTATGTGGGGTTGTGAGATAGATTTATGAGATTGATATTTCGGGGTGGCGGCTCAGCATTGTGAGTAGGGAGTTGGTTGGCTTGCCCATCAGGCTTTGGTGGCTTTATGGTTCGACTATCAATAAGGTCTTGAATGTCGTGACGAAGACGCATGCAATTGTCTGTTTCATGCCCAGGATGTTGGTGGTAGGTGCATTGTTTGTTTGGATCGTGGTTTGGGCCGTAAGGCGGCGGAGGAAGTGGCTTGTTTAGAGGTTTGAGATGCCCTTGACGGCTGAGAATGGTCAGGGCTTGGGACAAGGTCATGTAAAGAGGATCAAAGTTGCGGCGGGGCCGATTTGAGCTTCGGGATGGGCTAGTTTGGAAAGGGTCCTGAGACAAGGATGTGCCAAGGGCATTCACGGAGGCGTGAGATGTGCGGCCAGAGAAGGTTTTCTTAGGCGGAGGAGTGGTCTCTTCTTTCCCAATGAGTCCTAGCTTGATTCCATCTTCGATTTGCAATCCAGTGGCATGCAAGCGCTTGAAATCGGTGATAGCCTGCGTGTAGATATGCCTGAGATATTTGGGTTGCAAGTTTTTGACAACTATCCTCACTTGGTCTTCCTCGGAGGGACGGTTCTTCATTTTGGCAGCCTTTTCCCTCCATCTTGCCACGAAGGTAGCAAAGTCCTCATTGGAATCCTGTTTGGTCATTTCCAAATCTCGAGTTGTCAACTCAATTTGGACGTTGTATGCATACTGCTTGACGAAAGCATTGGCAATTTCTGGCCAAGTTTGATAATGTACAAACTCCAAAGTGAGGAACCAGTCGAGGGCGCTTCCGGTGAGGGTTCGTTGGAACAATTGAGCGATGAGCTCGTCATTCAAGCCCATCGGCTTCAGGGTGTTGATAACATGGCGGACATGACTGGTTGGATTGCCAGTTCCATTGAACTTCTCGATGTTGGGCATTTTGAAATTCTCAGGCAATTTGGATTCTGGGAAGAGGCAAAGTCCTTCGAAATCCAGAATTTGATCCCCTTGTGAACGAGCTAAAGCCTGTTTGATTTCCTTGACTTGTTTGGTCAACTCAGGACTTTCTGCCACTACCACTTTATGGGGATTCTCGTCTTCCATCGATTTTTCCTCATCTTCAGCATCTCTAGCTGCCTTTTCTGCTAGTAGTGCAGCGATTTGAGCTTGGAGGTCAGCAATAGTGGCGTCATTGTCTGCCATGAAGGCAGAAGGGTTGCTTGACGAAGCTTGAGATTTAGTGAATGACGGGGTCTGTTGAGGGGATGACCGGGAAGTTTCCGAGAGCGGTCGGAATTGTTGTGGTGAGGGTGTCTTGTCAGATGAGGACGATAGACGGGAGGGTTGCAGAGACCTTTGTTTGGCGTAGCTTCGGGTGTTATAAGAGTACAAAGTTGGCTGTGGTTGCTTCTTTGATTTACCTATTGTGCCTGCTTTGAAAAGTAGAATACCTGGAAGTCAGTATTCGGCTTGTGTAGGGTTAGGATTTGGGCTGAAAATCCCAACCCTTCTGCACAGAAAGAGTTAATACAACAACAAATGATACAAGGTGTGAGGAAGAACTTTTGCAAGTAGAATGCAAGTAGGTTCCTAGCCTGTAGGTTCCTGTCTTAGTTTGATAAGTTCTATGGCTTTCTAAAGCATGCAAGGTTTTTGGTAGTTTCAGGGTGCTCCGTTGTCAAAGGGCACCAATCCTCTCACTAGCCCATTATAGGCGGTGATTGGGTGATTTCCTTTTTGATATACCACTAGGTACGAGTGACTGTGGAGTTTGCTGGAACCCCCAACATAGCCCGTGTCATGCCGGGATATCAGGTGAACTCAACGGGTTGCCCGCTCGATGCATATGATAAATGAATTAGACAAGGCATGTATTAGTCTTATGTTGAACTTTCTGGTTATGGCTCTCTAATCCCCAGCAGAGTCGCCAAAAACTGTAGACACCTCCCAAACGGGGCATCGCCATACAGATTGATCACGTTTGTGTTTGCTCGATTGGTTGCTCACTTCATAAACCAAAATCATGGACATTCCCATGGCTAGGAACATCACCACATGATAACGGTTATCATCAAATAGAGTCGCCACCTAGTTTATTAAAACTAGGAAAATGGATAGAGATTCTGGATTCGGGAGCCAAAAGTACAGTAAGGGGAAGGTGTTAGGCACCCCTCTCTGCCCAGTCGTGAGACTGGCCCATAATTGTTCAACATAAGACGTATAGATGCTTTGTCTAATTCTAACACATAGTCTGTTTAATTATTCCTTTAAACAGTAAGCAAAGTGAGCCAATGCGATAATTGAAGCATGCATCAGAAAGCAGATAAAACAAACAAAATGTCCCAGGGAGATGGATCTCGCGGCCGGTGAATGGATCTCACGGCCGAGAGATCCCCCTGGTTTTATTTATCGGCCGAGGGATCGAATCCCCGGTCGATGTTCTTCCTCACACCAGACAGAAAAGCTTAGCGAATGATTTAAATGCTACGGTTAGTCATAAACATGATAAATAAAACAAACCAGAGGCCGTTGGGCCTCACCACCTTGATCCCTCAGTTGTTTGATCGCTTCGGATTAAGCGTGATTGATTGATTGCTTGATCGAGAACCCTAGGGTTAGGGTTTGAACTTCGGGGTTTGATCGCCGGATTGACGGCTGCCTTCGGAAGGTTAGGACTTTTGAAGAGTGGGATTGAGGGAGTATTTCTGCAGAGCTTCGAGTTTTGATTGAGTGTGTGGGTATCTCAATTTCTGTGTTAAATTTCGGAGCCCAAAGGCCCCTTTATATAGGCATAGGGATGACTCACTCCGGCCAATCAAATCACGAGATAGCAATTGCAATGCATCTCAAACTCTACGTCGTGATCTCCGAACGTAGCCCGAACGCATCGGGAAGGTAGTGTAGTTGGATCAAACCAGACGTCTGACAGAACGTTCGAGAGTCTGGAAAAAGGTCGATCTGGCGACCGAGCAAAGGAAGTCGCGGCCGTGTAATGGATGTCTCGGCCGAAGGATGGATCTTGCGGCCGAGAGATTGATCTCTCAGGGAGATTTTGCTGGCAACAGGTTGCTCGGGCGAGGGATTGATGTTATGGCCGTGGGATCGATGTTACGGCCGTCAGATGGATTCTCCTAGGCTTCTGTATTTTCTGTCTGAAAGGCTGTATGGCTCTGAATTGGGTCCTCTAAGTGGTCAAAGTTCTCACCGAAAGTCCTAAGGTCCTCAAGGAAGCAATCAGCAATCACTGTATCCATTTCATCATCGGGATTGTCCCAAGGTGGGACTTGAAATAATCGTTAGGCCAAATTGGGGTGTCTACACCTAGTTTACGGAATGGAAGCAGTACTTCCTATTGAACTTGAGGTTCCCTCTCTGAGGATCATGGTCGAAAGCGGTCTCGAAGAATCTGAATGGCTCAGCGGGAGATTTGTTGAACTGATGTTGTTTGATGAAAGGAGACTCCGCGCCCTGTATCACGTTCAAGGTTACCAGCGTCGAATTGCACGGGCATTTGACAAGAAGGTGAAATCCAGGGGCTTGGTCGAAGGAGACATGGTCACAAAGGAGATACGGGCTCCAGTATTCGACGCCCGCGGAAAGTTTCGACCAAAGCGATCCGGGCCTTTCCTTATCAAGACCATCCTATCCGGGGGCGCTGCTCAACTCATCGATCTCGACGGCAACGAATTCAACACTTTGGTCAACCTGGATCAACTCAAACGCTTCTATCCCTGAGAGATGCTCGTTGGACCGAAAACCACAAGGGTGGGCGATTCCAAGCAAAAGTTAGAGCAGCCTGCTAGACCGAAAAACCTGTGAAGGGGGTCTAGGCAAAAATAAATAGGCAAAAGTCGAAAGCTCGCTAGGCCGAAAACCTGTTAAGGCGGCACTAGGCAAAAATTAGAGCGTAAAAGGAGAGGTAAAATACACGAGTGAACCTTGGCCTGAACTACGTTCTGACCTGATTCCTTGAAAAGGGATACGTAGGCAGTCTCACCTTGAGACCCGGTCATATTCTATCAAAACAATCCAGTGATCAATATTCCGTTGCTATGTCAAGATCCAAGCAAAGTCAAGGAACGAGCCAACATTTCATTAAGAAGTCAGAAGGGGGAAACCCTCCGTCTTTCAACTTTATTTATAATTACTATTTCTGATACACAAGCTGAGCATAAAAGCCTTAAAAACAACTAAGCATAAAAACAGAACAGATGCCTGAGAAGCCTAACGGCTCACAGTTTATTCTAAAAACAGCAAAGTGGTCCGGAGTCAATCAATGTTTTCCCTTGCTTCCACATCTGCTCTTAGCCACTGTCGATAAACGTTCCTCAGTCTTGGAGTAAAATCCGGAGACTCCGCCTGCAGGGCCCTGTCCGCCCAGCGCCTGTTATACCCATGAAGCGTCTGAGCATTGAAATTGGGGACTCGGAAATCCCCGGCAGTGACACGAACATTCCCCTGAGGGATTCCCAGCTGACGAAGGACACGGCCTGGAATGTAGAAAGTGAACTGCGTCAACCCTGCAATCACAACCCTGTCAAAACCATCTGAGAAAACCGTCATCCTCTCCAGTCCCAGCCATGAGCACCTCCAAGCAATTTCATCCGGCTGTATCTCCTGCATGAAAGCAAACCATTCCATCTCATTCATCTCGGGGTACCTCATTTCCCGCTGGTGAATCCTCTTCGGAAAAAGTTCCCAGCCTTCCTCCGGAGGATGCAACAAGTTCAGCTTGTCACATAGCCACAGCTGCATGAGCGAAAAGACAAGTAAGAAGCCAGATAAAGCCTGAGCGAAAAGACAAGTGAGTAGCCCAGCAAATAGCCTAAACCGAGAGTCGAGGTAAAATGAGAAAGTGCGAAAAAAACCAGAAAAAGGTGAGTTGAGTGAGTCTACCTGAAGGAGCAGCGGACTGCCGCTGAAGGTGTGTGACACCCCGGAATACACCAAGTCCAAACCAATGAGCGTCTCAGCTAGAACCAGCGGGATCACATTTTGCCGATCCCCCTCCCCCATTTGGAGAGCAACACTCACTAGCAAGGGGCTGACCCGCCCGTCAGCAGGAATGAGCAGGTAGCCGGCAAGAAGGCAGATTACCAGAGCAAAGCGGCGCCGCGCCTGCCAAGCCATGTCCCTCAGATCACCCTCGGGACTATATCGCTCGATCAGCTGCAAGATATGGACCTGGCCACCCTCTAACATGGAACGGGCCAGACCTCCGGGGATGGCAAGTGCCGTAGTCAGCAGCCTGGGCATGCTAACTTGGTAGGGCGGAACGACAAGCGTCGGAGAAGAGTATGTCCGGAGATAAGCCTGGAACTCCTCGACTGTAGGACAAATTTCGTCATCACCAAAGCGGAAGACGTGGACGTCGGGATCCCAGAACCGGAGCGCGGCCCTCAAGAGAGCCGGGCGGACTGGCACATGCCGCAAGTACCGGAACGAGGAAAGGCCGTGGTATTGGAAATTCAACCAGTCAACGCCGAACATCTCCGTCAACCAAGGCCGGATTAGGGTGGGAATGGGATTTGCCATTGAAAAGAATTGCAGAGGAAATGCTAAACAGAGGGAAGACAATGAAATGCTGTGGTTCTGCAAGTGCATGGCGTGCATCTTTATAATTGAGTACGCATCTTTCTTTCATCCGAGGATGCATTTGCCAAGGACTAGCATCCAAGCCTACCTTACAATGAGTACACTGCCCCTCTGAGGAGCCAGAACCACTGTTCTGAACGTGGGATGGTAGAAACAAAGGGCAGCCAGGGGAAGGACAGTTGGTCAGGAGAATGGCACTGTGTCGTACTTGTGTGGCGCACGCCACAACTTGACCAGCGTGCGCAGGATGCCCTACACCACTGGCGTACGCAGTCCAACTACTGGCGCACGCCAGAAAAACCTGCACCAGACAGCAGCAACAACAGCAATTGTGATCAAGCAGCCATTTTCGATTCCGGGGCTGGTTTAGCAAATTTGTCGACTCGTACAAGTCATAGATGGTATTTGGGACTGTAGGGAAGCATCGGTTCGGAAACATCACACTTAACGAAGAATTCGGACCTCCGACGGTCCGTATCCTCCAAAAGTTAGGATACGGAGACTCCAAGTTCATCCCGAGGGTCTCGTGCCAAGTTTTCTTATGCCGTACATGTCATGTAGGCCTTATGTGACTATACGGGGGTGTCGGTTTCAGTCCGGGACTATATTGAGTCGTCTTTGGTGTCTTACGTCTATTTTATGACGTTTTTGAGCATTTTGCGGTTTATTTTCCACTTTGAGCCGTCTTTCTCGAGTCTTTCCACTTATGCAGGCCTCGGTACACCTCTTTGGTCTCACAAAAGTGTCAATTTCCCTTTCAAAGGAGGATTGGGCGTTTTCAGTCCACTAAAAACCAAATTGCCGTATCCTCCGCGTGTCTTAAGGATACGCGACGTATCCTGGGGCTTTCCTTCCTTTTCATTCGAGCTGGGTCAGTTCTACACATATCCTAGTGTTTGTCGATCGATTCAGGACGTTTGTCAATGCATGTCAGGTGTTAGTGGTGGTTTCATTTACTTCTATCATCAATACTACTACTATGGAAGTCGAATAAACTGAAAAAAGCAATTATTATACTACCCAAAGCATGCATCTATAAAAGTAAAAGGTGGAAATGTATCAAGCGGCACAACGGCCCGAGCAAAAGCAAGCTGAAGTATGTACTGGGCAAACAGTCGCCCGTGAGTCAGAAGGCACGCAGGCCCCAAAAAAAAAAAAAAATCAAAGTCAACAGTATCAAAAGGCAAAGACAGTAAAGTAGCTGAGGCTCAGTGGTAGCCCTCACTGGTCGAAAAGCTCGTCAGTGTCGCCGCTGCCGTCCTCGCTCTCCTCAGCTGCAGCTAAGTCTCTCTGAGTGGTCCTGTACCTGGGGTCACCGGCAGAGTCAGAGCCGCTGCTGAGGGACACGGGATCCTCGTCCTCGTCCTCCTCTCTCCTCTTCTTCCTCGCGGGCCCCTCCGCTGGCTGCTTCTGAGCAGCCCTCTTCCGCAGCACTCTCTGAGGCGGTGGTGACCCTCTGTCGGGGGCTATCACCACCCCTCTGACCTCGCGCCGTGGAGTCCTCGCCGGTCGCTGGACTGTGGCAGGAGCCTTCCTCTTGCCCTTCTGAGAGGCTGGCTCCGCTGGTCGCCGCCTAGAAGCCGCCCTAGCGTGTCCCTGCATTGTCAATTCAATTCAATATCAATATCGTGCATAGCGTATATGTAAATGCTGAAACAGGAATCAAGAGAAGGTACTTCTAACATGCATTGTAACAAACATGCACAGAAGATAAGTATCGAATTCGGAATTCTGGGTTATACCTGGGGCTGCGCAGCAGGCGCTGGAGCTGCCGGCGGGTAGTGCAACTGCAAGGGAGTCCCACTGGCTATCTGGTGGAACTTTTTCTCCATGGCAAGCATCAAGCGCATGGACTCCCTCGCCCACTCCAGCGGCACCTGAATCACAAGTAGTGAAAGTCACAGGCAGTTCAAATGCAAGACAAGCATGATATGGGAAACAGGGAATAAACGAAAGCTGAAAGTACATCATACCGGTCCCGTGACCTCTGCCGGCTCAGTCCTAGCAGGCTCAAAGTGAACCTCTGCAGCCTCCCCCTGAGGGTCACGTACAGACAACGTCCAAGAAAGCTGAGTAAGCCCCGTCGACTCCGCGTACTCACTCCTCTCCTCAGGCCTCCTCCTCCGACCCCGTCTCTCCTCACCAGCAACCAGAGCCTCGTCCCGCACTGCCCTGTGCTCCAACACTCCAAGCGCCCCAGCCAAGTATCGCCTCTGGTAGACGGCGTAGTCTCGCCCTCGTCTCAAAAAGGGAGCCGCAGCGGCAGGAACAGTGAACCTCCTCAGCTCTCTCAATGTGTACCTCCCAGTGTGCGAAGCACGAGGCGGAAGTGGCCCAGGGACAAGGAACTCGGACGAGTCGAGTGACTGTCGCGTCACCCGGTCGCCCAAGTACCACCGCCACCCGAAAGCCGACTCCAGCAGCACCCGGCTCGCTGTCACCACTCTGCTCCGGGCAAGGTACTCAGGCTCAGGCCCTACGGGCCTCCACGGGTCCCACTCCACCTGCAAAGCAATCAAAGGACATCAGCAACAGCATTGGGGTATTTCAAAGGCACGAACTATCGAAAGGGCAAGCTAGCCTTACCTGAGAGGCTGTCAAGTGGTCAATGTACAGCCGGAAGTCTGCAAGCGTCTTCGTCGACCTCTTCTTCCCGACGCGAAGCGGTCCCCAGACCATCGCTCGAGGAAGCACCCTCGGGTCCGGACTCCTATTCTCCGGAGGGTACATCCTCAGCACCTCGTAAGCCCACAACTGCAAGGTTGTCAAACAATCAAACGATCAAGACATCAGAAATACAATATATGCAAGATGAAGTGCAAGTATGGAATGAAATTGAAAGACAGTATCGATTCCTTACCTCCCACACCCTCCAGTACCCGGCAGCTGCCCTGCTCCCTCTGGAGAACTCACCGAAAAAGCAGTAGCACGTGCCCAAGGCCGCTCCTCCCCAGTCAAACCGAGAAGCAGACCGCAGGTCAAAGAGAGCAGGCAGGTAGGACAAGTGCACCGTGGACCTCTTGTTCGGGTACAGAGTAGCCCCGAACAAGTACAGCAAGTAAACCCGGGCCAGCTGCGCCGACTCTAACTCAGAAACCTCCCCTCCTGCCAACTCCAACTCTGGGACCCGCTGCTCCACACGCCTCACAAACTGGTCGTATGAGACCATCTCTGAGCTCCCCGCCGGCACCATGCCTAAGAACCACTGCAGCGCCTCCCTGTCTCTGTGGATCCCCGAGTCAAACGGGATCGGGTCCCCTCCTACCCTCAGGCCCGTGATGGCCGCAAAGTCCGTCGGAGTCACTGTCATCTCCCCAATCGGGAAGTGGAAGGAGTTCGACGTGTCCCACCACCTCTCCGCCAGGGCAGACAGCACCGCGTGGTCACTCCTCACCGCTGTCAGCGTGGGGATGAACACGCCAAACCCCGCCGCGTCCACCAGCTCTCGTGCCCCCGCCGGCAAAGTCAAGTACAACTCGAGCGAGTGTGCCGGACCACCGTGCCCCCGCTGGCTAACCACTCCTCTCTGCACATCACAACAACCAAGGCAACAGAAATAGCATCAGTACAGCAATTCAGGTTATCAAGTCAACAAGGGCATGATTATTCAGTCAAATCAAAGTTTGGGGCATTCATTCAAGGCATTCATTCAGTCGATTATCGTTTCTGAGCGTTCATTCAGTCGATGCAAGTTTCAAGTTATTTTTATGGTCGATTCAAGCTTCAGGCATTTATTTAGTCACTTATCAAGCTACCAGTCATCCTATCGGTCGATTCAAGTTTTCAAGGCAACAAAAGCATGCTGTTCGGTCGATTATCTTTTTCAAGGCACCCTATCGGTCGATTCAAGTCATTCGAGCATCCTACAGAGTCAAGTTAGGTTTCAGGGCAATCTATCAGTCGAGGTACATTACATGGCATACCACAAGGCGATATCACTTGTCTACAGGCATTCTATGGTCGAATTGTGCAGTCAAGCTCTCTACAGCCAACATGGTCTACTGCAAGTCGAGATATCGCTAACTCTACACAGTCAATCAAGTACAAAAGGTTCGAGTATCATGCATCGCAAGTACAAAACAAAGGCTAAAGGGGAGTTTTAAAGAGTATACCTCAGTCCAGCCCCTGGACAAGTGCCGCTCACGGTCCCTCAACACCAGCTCCTCGTCGTAGTCCCTCTGTAGAGGGACGTAGCTCTCAGCACCAGACGCCACAAACACGTGCGGCTCTGGAGGAACGTACGTCTCAGCAGCAAACGGGGCACGAGTGGCCGACCGTCTGGTCTCCGCTAGGTCCACGGCCACCTCGTACGCCCCAGGACCCTCCTCCTGCTCTCTCTCAGCCTCCTCGGTCTCCCGCACCAACTCCTCCTGGTCTCTCTGCACCTCCTCGGCCTCTCGCCTCAGTCTCTCTGCCTCGTCAGACAGGGCTATCTCCCTCAGCCTCTCCTCCCGCGCCCTCTCAACAGCCGCAACTACCTCGGGACACTCTCTCATGAGCCGGGCAAGCTCAGACGCACCCACAAACTCCGCCAAGTCACTACTCGTGATAGGCTCGCGTCTGGACGAACCCACGGGCGGCACGAACTCAACCCGGACCGCCCTCGGAGCCTCCTCCTCAACTAAGGGATCCTTCCCTCTATCCGAGTCTCTCGGCGGCGACCCCCTACCGCCATCGCCACTGCTGCCGCCGGCCCCGACTGAACCCGAACCACCGCCGGACACCACAAAACCCTCTACGCCACTGCTAGGATCCAGTCGATCAACCTGTGAACCCCCTGTAACCAAGGCGACCGGCGTACGCCCCTCCTCCACTGGCGCACGCCGCTCGTCGCCACCACCAGCCTCCTCTGCATGGCTGCCTTTGTCGCCGCCGTCGCCTGCGATCTCTGCACTGATGGTCGACGAAGCCCCCAGAGTGGGTTGATCGTCGATTAGTGGCCTCTCGGCCTCGCCTCTACCAACCCCCAACTGATCACCGCCGTCACTGCCTCCATCACCGCCGCCGTCTCCGCCTGGTTCTGCCATGAAAAGGTGTGGGTCTGTGGATGTGAAAGAGATGAGAGGGATGGAAGAGATCGAGACTTGGGGGAGTTTTGAGAGTTTTGAAGGTTTCAAAACCGAAGAATGGCGGTTTCAAGCGTCGCCTGGAAGTTTAATCAGCGTAATACAACACTGGGCCGGGTCCGGGCCAGATCTGGGCCTGGGTATTACAGAATAAGTGGCGCACGGTACAAAACTAGTGGCGCACGCCAGTAGTTTGTGGGCCTGAGGCCCAATTCACATTCTGTGGTCAAAATCGAAGCCCATGGTCATCAAATTGGTTCTATCACCTAGGATGGTCACTCCCCGAGCAGAGCCCGTCCAAACTCAATTCAACGACGATCTATCCGTCCAATTTCAAATCAACGACGATCTATCCGTCCAATTTCAAATCAACGACGATCTATCCGTCCAATTTCAAATCAACGACGATCTACCCGTCCAAATTCAAATCAACGACGATCTATCCGTCCAATTTCAAATCAACGACGATCTATCCGTCTAAATATCAAATCAACGACGATCTATCCGTCCAAACTCAAATCAACAACGATCCATCCGTCTCAATCTCAAATCAAACAGGTAGCCCCGGGTTGCTTTCAAAATGGATTCTTCCCCAGGAGAGTTCCCCAACAAGTGACGGCCTGTTCTGTCCATCCCAAATCAACGACGATCTATCCGTCCAAATTCAATCAACGACGGCCTCTCCGAAGGACCATATCTTTCTCAACGGAGCCAATCCACGGCCTATCTTCCCCAGCTGAGTCAGCCGCCCAGGCCGAGCTGTCAGAAGTCAAGGTCAGCATCGACCTATCCTTATACATCAAACATCCTCGACAACAGCGATCTATCCGCACTATCCATCCGCTCAATCAGGTTCTTTAAATTTATTGTCTATCATTGAACTCGTATGTTCTGCTCTGGATGGCCTAGATGGGTGTCTAGAAAACCTTTGACGTTACTTACGCCAAGTCGATAGGTGCTTTAAGTGCCGTCAAAGGGGGGCTACTGTAGACACCCTATTCTGGACCGTCCGGATTAGTTTACTTACGGTCTTTTGATTCCCCAATGATGATTAAGGTCAGGAACATACCGAGTTGTTTGATGAGTTTGAGCTTTGAGTGTCCCGAACCTCGTCCAAACCCGTTTCAAACCCTTGTCGAACCCTCAAGCCAGAACCAAATGGCCTCAACAAAACCCTTCTGGAGTACGCTGGTGGTAGACTAGCGTGCGCAGGAACCACTGCCACGTGTCAGTCACTACCGCTCTCTGGCGCACGCCACTCAACAAGTGGCGCACGCCAGTCAGCACCAGTCAAATCAACCTTTTCAGCCAGCTGGGCGGGAGCTTCTGTAGCCGCCTGACGTCAGCTGGCAGCCCCCCTGATCATTACTCCGGCCAGAACTGTTCCTTTCTCATCCATCAAGCCAAGTCCCATGCATTTAATGCATGGGAGCTTCCTCCAAAGTTTTTTGCCATCCAAACAGCCCCTAAGGGCAGGCTGATTTCAGTCCTCCCTCCTCCATAAATACCCCCCTTGCATTCATTTGCAAAGGGTTAGCACCATTAAGAAAAGGGTAGCTTCATAAAAGCCAAGCCATCCTTTGTCTTCTTCTCCTTCATTGTTCTTTGCTTCCTTTCTTCCTCATAGAAAGAGTAAGTGAAGAACATACCTTCCACAGTCCATAACCATTTCCACATTCATCCTCCTTCACCCTCTTTCAAGCTCAAAGCTCAAGCTCTCTCTCAAAACTCACAAGCAAAGGTATAATACCTCTTGCTCCTGCTCTCTGTTCTGACCCCTGAGGGGGGCTGGCAGGGTCAAGACTGGTAATCTATACCAGTCCTGGCCCTAATGCTGGCAAGGTTTCAAAACCGTTCCCAGTGATGAATGGCGCACGCCAGTCATGAGTGCCGTGCGCCAGTAATGGTGGCGTGTGCAAAGCTGGTGTGGGGACCATTGATCATTGTTTTCTTGCTTTCCTCTAATTTTGATCACCTTGTTGCATGCTAAAACCAGTCTATTGCTTTCTGTATTTACTACTGCTTTCCCTTCCATCTATATTTATTGCTTAGTTTGGCCTTCTGGGTCCCTCTGGTCCTATTCCAGAGCCCAGAATGTGCAAAGCCAAAGCACTGGAACCAAGAACTAATTGGCGTACGCTCCTTTATTAGTGGCGTGTGCTAGTTATCTATATTCCAGTGGCTTGGCCCTTGCATGGATCTTACATCCAGGCCTTTGATCATCCTCCCCTCACTGTTTAAGGGGTTTTCTGCTATTTGGAGGCTTTTAAGCCCATTTATCTGTCTGCAATAGTTTAATAACCTTTATGAACTGCGTGGTTTGTCCTGGGTGTGCACTGGTCCTTTCCAGAGCCCAGAGGGTTGAGAACAGAAGCTGTGGTATTGGATTAAACGGCGCACGCCAGTATTGAGTGGCGCACGCAGGTATTGACTGCATGCAGTAGTTCGTCCAGTGCATGCAGGCTTGTTCCTGTATGTGCCATTGTACAGTCAGTGTGTGCTAGTTTGTCTAAAACGTCCACAAAAGCTTGTTCTCAATCTATTATATTTGCTTAGATCAAACATTCACCATCCATAAACATTTTGTTACATCTTTTGTACATAAATGCAATGTGTTACAGTTTTAATCCTTATTAACTGTTCCCCCGCCCTAACTGGTTAAAAGAATGATCAAATAAAGAGAGAAATGCAAATGTTTTATAAAACGCCTGAGTAGAGACCGGTCCCCGGACTGGGCGAGGGGGGTGCCATAAAACCCTTCCCCTCTCGTAATCTGGCTCCCGAACCTCAAGATCGAAGGTGACGACGGCCCAGTCTACAAAAGCCTTTTTCAAAATCAAACAAACGCGATCCAAAACGTTTTCAAAATCACGGTTTCTTGGGTACTAACCGCAAAACCCGAGTGGCGACTCTCTGATATGCGAAGCACTTCGCCGCGCTTTCCGCGAGATAAGGGCGCACCCGGGATTTTCATGCTAAAAATGGGAATTTTTGGGGCGTGTGCCCACAGCTGCGCACACCATTGCACAGCACCATCTCCCCAATTCCTCGGTCCTCAACTAAAACAAGCATAGTTGATAGTTACAACAAGAAGGGAAAACGACGGCGTAGGACATGTTTTGATAATTAATACCCGTCAGGGATATGCTAAGAACATTTGTTAATGCTGAAAATGTCATTGACTGGTATTAATTATCAAAACACGTGTTTGGCCATTATTTTCCCAGGGAAATGCTAGGTACCCGGAAGTAATTACTCAGAAGTGACACAGAATCTGTCGTGTAGTGCCAAGAAGTGTAGATGGGTCCCTCCCATTAACCCAAAGCCAAACGAACTCTTCTCTCTCTCTAGTCCCCCCCCCAAACGAACTCTTCTCTCTCCCTCTCTCTCTCTCTCTCTCTCATACACATATAGCGGCTTACTGGGGTAGCTTTAATTTGTCTTACCTCTATCTAATCCTTGAAAAGAGGTGGGAGTTGATTTTTTTTGCAATTGGGTAGTTGGTGGCCAGATTTGGTTGAGATGTGGGTTTGATTGGTTTTAAATTGCCCAACAACCGGGCTAATTTTGAGTGGTCCTACTTTATTTTGAGTTGTTGATGTTTGGCACCGGAGGTTAGGGCTTGGAACAGAGTGAGATTGTAAACAACGTGGAAACCGATGTGCTAAATAATCTCCTCCATCTCATAACCATTTCTTCACTGTAACAAATCCCTAATCCCCAATTTCTCTTCTCAAACATATATATTTGTTATATATGTTCACAGTGTGCCTTGTTCATACAGATTGACCTAATTGATTGGAGTTATTTCTTCCTCTCTTCAATCTCTGTGTTTCCTCTTTATTTGGATTAGACCCAGAAAGAACAATAGAAAAAAGCATCATTGTTTCTCTCTCTAAAATGCTTAAAGCCCTCCAAAATTATGTACTCATTTGAGACTTTACATTAAAAAAGTGTAGGTGATTTGGGTTCCGCTGGACGTGCTTACGTGTATGATGTGAGCTGGAGAGGTGCGATTGGCTGATGGTTGGTAAGAAGGAGAAAAGGGGAGGAATCTTATGGGGTGAGGGAAGGAGCAGGAGGTACAGAAGGAACAAAGGCAGCGTGTCCCTTACGTTCTCCGCGGGGTGGCGTCTGACTTTCTCTGGATTCGAACAGGTGAGGTCACCTTCTCTCTGGGGAAGAATATTCTCCTTCCTCAGAATCAGTGCTCGCACCCTTTCTTTCTGGAAAAGTCAGCTCTGTCTAATCATTGGAAATGTCAGGGGTATTTATAGGCACCTGGGTCTAGGTCAGGCCCAGAACGGCGCTCCTATAAGACCCCAACACGTGTCCCCTCCGTACCTCCAGGTCTTGGAGAAGCTCGTCCTCCCGCGGAGGCCTTTTCCGCGAGAGGGCTCGAATTTCCGCGACGCTACCTCCATCCCAAGCCACCAAACCACAAGAAATTCCCCAATTCTCGCAAGAGCAAGGTTGCGACCCGCGGCGATCGTGTGTTTTCCGCGGAGTCCTTTCCGGGCCCTGCCTCTAGGCCCAGATGGAACCCCGGAGACTTTCTCGAAATTTAGCAGTTTGCAGGCCTTCTCATAACCTTCTGCTGTAAAGGCCGGCCCAAGATACGTTTGGTCCTTCCGCGGGGCCAGCGGAGGTCCCGCGGTAGCTTCCCTCCCGCGGTTACTTTCGCGGGGACCACTTTTCTATGTCTTTGCACGGGTTCCTTTCCCATTGGGCGGTCAACTATTTCTCTTTCAATGAAGCTTTGACCGGGGCTTCTTTTCCGCGCGGGTCCCATTGCCATGTGTCTACACGCGATTGCAGGGTCAAAAAGTCTTTCCTGCTGATGTGTCAATAATTTTGTCTGCGCCTACAAAAAGTAAACTGTAAATTACTGGTGGTAGTGCTGTTAGAAAATCCCTGATGGAACCATGGAAGAGAAGGGATGTGTGTGTGAGAGAGAGAGAGGAGTTCGTGGAGGCAGGGGATGGAAGGGGGAGACTGGTGAGAGAAAAGAGTTTGTTCTGTTTGTTTGGCTTTGAGTTTATGGGAGGGACCCACCTACACTTCTTGGCACTCCACGACAAATTCTGGACACTTTGGGTAATTATTTCCGGGTACCTAGCATTTCCCTATTTCCCCTTACAAGAATCATGCATTTCTGCATATGTTCCTACTTCCTAGGCAGCATTTCCACAAAATTGGAGAGAGAGAGAGAGAGAGATGGCGAACAACGGAACAAAGATGGGTCTGTCCAAGTCAAATGCCAAATATTTCACAGCTCGCAACGTATGGATAGCCAAGGTAAATAACCCACACATCATACTCCGTTCTCTCTGTATTTTACTCTCAATTCAATCCACTTTCGAACACTCTTTCCTGGAATTCAATTGACAATTCAATTTGAGCATTTGGGTTTTGGCTCTTTGGAGTTCAATCGCGATTACCGATCAGAATATCTTATATTACGCATGGTTATTAATGTGGTGGTACAGAGGTCGTTATCTATGTTGATTTTTTTGTTCTTTTGTTGGAAAAACTCACTTGCCCAAAAAAAAAAGAGAGAAAAACATATGAAATTGACAAATCTTGCCCACGTGACAAGCCGATTCATCCTGTGGAAGTTCTGTTGATGTAATTTTCTTTCGTAAGTGGTGGTCCCGTTGGATACAAAGCGAAGAACAATTGTGAGAGATGGTTATCAGCAGATACATTAGTCTTGTAGAAGTATAGGATACATTAATTAACCTCTTAGAAAATCACAAATTGCTCAAATATTGAAGGGGTTGCGACTTTATTTAGCCACACCCGGCATTATGGACCCAAAAACCAGCTACGCGTGACAATGACATAGCAGTCTCAAGCGAACAAGTGTTAGCCGTTTAAAAAAAAAAAAGCGAGGGGGTGTTAGGGAATTCAATTGGAGGCTGAAAAACCAAGATCGGATCACGTCGAGATTTACTACTACGGAGAACCAATTAAATTAACCAACTAATTTAATCAAACCCTAATCTATGTGATTATGCAAGATAATAAACGCAATAAATAAAGAAGCAGGCATCACAGAGATATACGTGGAAAACCCCAAGACGGGGAAAAACCATGGGAGGGAAGAGAGCACTACACGCAAAACGCAGAAACAAAGAGTTCTTACAACCACGCTATGACTCCTCAATATTGGCTAAGAATCTCTTTGCTGACTCCTCATGAACCGCTCTAATAGATACTCCTTCGTATTCGACTCCTCGAATATTTGATCTACGCAGGACTCCTCCTTTAGACCAACCTCCAATCGCCTTTGAACTCCTTCAAAGAACTCGGCATCATGTAGAAGATGAACAACCCACCTTGAGAGAGATTATGTAAGTGTATAGATCTTAAGATCTCATCAAATCTCTTAAGGAATCGACCCACAAATTATTCCAGTGAATCTCACGAAATTTTACTCTTAAAACTTTGTGGCTGCCGTATTTGATATTCTGAAAGCATAACATGCTTTAAATAGATTTTCCTGACCTAGCATGGCATGCTTGAGCGGTCATTTAATGCTCTCTGAATTTCGCTTGTCCGCCGCAGGAATACAAACAAGGGCACTTCGGTTGAGGCTCTGATTACTAGCTAAACTTCAACCCCAACACTAAAATAACTAACTAGCGATTACATAGGGTTTCAATTACAAAAAACGTCACGGAATTAGCCAACCACAAATAAGGAACTTACAATCTCCCCCTTTGGCAATTCCGAGACAAAACTAAATCGACTAACAATTGAAAATCCTATCCACTGAAATCAAGAGACCAAATAGCCCCATACCTGCACGCAAGAGCACATGAAACACGAAAACGAACATTGTGGAACTAATTAAGCATTAGCAACAAGACATTTCTCCCCCTTTTTGTCACGGAATAACAAAGATCATAGCATGCATAAAAAGACACCTTAAAAGAGATAGTTAACGACCAACACTCAAGTACCAGGAACCGTCAAGATATCAAAAGCATAACTTAATTATGAATGCAAACATATGACTAACGATGTTCCCATGACAAAATTAATTAAAAAAAATGCAACACACCAACGAGGACCCAGTTCCCAAATATGAGATTTAATGAATATGAGAACATTTAAAAATGCATGGACAACCTCTTTTGAAACCAACTCACGGATTCATTTAGAAGATAAATGTGCCATGAGACATGAATTGGTGACAAATGGTGAGTGTGTGAACCACGTCATAAGCTATTCAGATTAACATTCAAGTGCCTTGATTTCTTATGTAACTCTGGGCTGTCAAATTGTCTCCCCCTCACGAAGTCAAACCAAGCAATCATCGATACACATTAAGTGCCAAAGAACGATCACAACTCCCCCTCAACCAATGAATACTCCCTCCATTTTATATTTTTTATGTAACCATCAAAAGTGTGTTTCTCTTTTACCCCACTGCCGTTTGACGCGAACGTTCAGATTGGATAGAGCCGAATGGATCCGGTTACTAGGCAAGTGGTCCAATACGAATGTCTTCACAAGGTCAATCCACCTTTTGACGCGAACACTCACTGCTTACTGAGGCAAGAGGCCCGGTTACTCAGTGAATGCCCGGATAAGCATTATCAACTCAAACATAACATACATAATTTTTTTTCTTTTCATAGCATGGCATATGGAACGTTGTATCCCCAAAACAAAATTGATATGCTAAACGGTCAATCGCGGAGGGAGTACAGAAGACAGAGGAGCAAAGTACATGGGAAGGGACAAGCCTCTATAAGAAATCTGGCTATCTTTGACGTGTAAAAAAGTGGAAATCACAGAGCCATGGATCAAGACACACTTAACTTTCTAATGCATCACATGAATGAAATCATCCAAGACATCCATGCATTAACAAATATGCTCATATGCCTAAAACTCATAGTAAACAAGAATTTTTTTTATAAAAAAAATGATTTTAAAGATTTTTTTTTTCCATAAGTATTGCATAAATGAAAACCAACAGCACTAAACAAGTGAAACTAGATAAGAAAAACAGAAATACGCAAAGGAAAAAAAATGACTCAACCATAGCTCTAGGTAGAAGATAAAAAAATGCAAATTAACCTAGACTATGGACACGATACCAAGCATTAAAAAACAAGGTCAATGCCTCCGGATGATTCAGCGTCATCTAGAGGATTAAAAGGCAATTCTACAGGATGTCTCAAATCTGACCTCCTTACCCAAATAGGTCTAGTCCTGATACTAACTGATTTTTCCTTGACGTTACTATGCACATGCCTTTTATGATTACCTCCATTCTGATTAACATTAGTGTTGTTATGGTGAACGTGATGATTTGCAGGATAACCATAAAGTTGAAAACAGTTAGGGCGAATATGACCTTTCACATCACAATAGTGACACATAGGAATAAATTTACTAGCAGTAGACCTTTGAATATATCCAGGCATTTTAACAAACATTCGAGGCTTAGCATTATTCTGAATAGATTTAGCTTTTACCTCGTTATGCTGAGTCTGAGATATTTTGGCACTTACTGGGACTTTTGATACAATCTTCATACTCTTTTCATGTATCTTTTCTTCTTTTTCTGGACGTGAAAAAGAGGCCTGATACCCAAGTTCTGATCGGTCGCTAGTTGGTCTTTGAATTCAAGAATCTCATTTAATACTTTAGACCCTGCATTGAAACGCTTAAAAACAACATCAGCATTTTTAAGTTCAGAATTCAACTTGTTGATTTTAACTTCTAAAGATTTGTTTAATTCAACAAGATTGTTTTCTTTCTCTTGAAAATCACAAACTGTTTTTTTCAACACTTCACATTCATCATTACTAGATTTCAAAGAGACTTCCAACTCTCTTATCTTGATTTGATCCTTCTCCAAGTCTTGTGTGAGATTAACAACATTTTTCTCACTAGATTCAAATTTACTCACCAGCTTAACATTCATGCGAGATATTTTCAGACTTTTCAAATAAAGTTTGTTGTAGTCATCTTTCAATGTCTCAAAATCTAAAGTCTCATTCACCTCCTCTTCCTCACTATCATCTTCAGAGTTAGACGATGCACACTCAAAAGATGCAACAAAAGCAACAACATTCTCATTATCACTACTGCTTTCCTCTTTGAGATAATCAGAACTACTAAAGTCACTATCATCATCCCAAGTCTTAACATTCAAGACTTTATTGTTCTTTCTATTTCCACAATCTTGAGCAATATGCCCATAGCCTTGACATTCATAACACTGAGGACCTGAGCATTGACCTTTTCTAATTTTCTTCTCTTTATCTTTGGAAGAATCAAAATTAATTTTTCCACTGCCTTTATCTTTTGACTCCTTTTTAGAAGATCTCTTAGTAAAATTTCCTTTTTGAAAAGCCTTCTGGAATTTTTTAGTAAAGAGAGCCATAGCTTTAGTATCATACTCAACATTACTGCAGTCAGAATCAGAATCATCAACTTGAGTACTCTTAAAAGCAATCGACTTAGCCGAAGTTTTAGTTTTATCATTCACAGAGTCATACTGCAATATGTCTGCTTCATAAGTTTGAAGGAGTCCGACAATTTCTTCAACAGATATGTTAGGAAGCTTTTTCTTACCCTGAAGCATGGTGACTTTAGTTCGAAAACGTTTAGGCAGGGATTTTAAAATCTTTTTAACAACTTTAAAATCAGACATAGGCTCACCCAGGGTAAAACTCGTGTTGACAATGGCAATAAGTCTTGCATAAAACTCATTGAAGGATTCATCTTCCTGCATCCTAATCAACTCGAAGTCAGTAGTGACCCTTTGAAGTTTGGATTGCTTAACAGTGTCAGTTCCCTTATGAGTAGTAACCAAAATATCCCAAGCTTCTTTAGCAATTTCACAATTACATATGCGAGAAAATTCATTAAGATCAACAGCAGAAAATATTGCATTAATCGCTCGATCATTAGCATGACGAGCAGCTTTCTCAACGTTGTTAAGCTCAGATTTAGGGACTATCTTCCCTTCAAGCGTAACCGTGGGTATTGTGTAACCCGTAAGACAAGTATTCCAAACACCACTATCAAGAGCTTTTAAGTAGGCTCTCATCCTAGCTTTCCAATAATCTAAGTTATTACCATCAAGCATAGGCGGACGAGGAGTGGAGTTATTTATCTCCATAACAGTAAATCAATGTTCAGATTTTTGAAAAAGTTTTCTTTTAAAAAAAAAAAACTTTGATTAACCCGCTTTGATACCAATTGAAAAACCAAGATCGGATCACGTCGAGATTTACTACTACGGAGAACAAATTAAATTAACCAACTAATTTAATCAAACCCTAATCTATGTGATTATGCAAGATAATAAACGCAATAAATAAAGAAGCAGGCATCACACAGAGATATACGTGGAAAACCCCAAGACGGGAAAAAACCACGGGAGGGAAGAGAGCACTATACGCAAAACGCAGAAACAAATAGTTCTTACAACCACGCTACGACTCCTCAATATTGGCTAAGAATCTCTTTGCTGACTCCTCATGAACCGCTCTAATAGATACTCCTTCGTATTCGACTCCTCGAATATTTGATCTACGCAGGACTCCTCCTTTAGACCAACCTCCAATCGCCTTTGAACTCCTTCAAAGAACTTGGCATCATGTAGAAGATGAACAACCCACCTTGAGAGAGATTATGTAAGTGTATAGATCTTAAGATCTCATAAAATCTCTCAAGGAATCGATCCACAAATTATTCCAGTGAATCTCACGAAATTTTACTCTTAAAACTTTGTGGCTGCCGTATTTGATATTCTGAAAGCATAACATGCTTTAAATAGATTTTCCTGACCTAGCATGGCATGCTTGAGCGGTCATTTAATGCTCTCTGAATTTCGCTTGTCCGCCGCAGGAATACAAACAAGGGCACTTCGGTTGAGGCTCTGATTACTAGCTAAACTTCAACCCCAACACTAAAATAACTAACTAGCAATTACATAGGGTTTCAATTACAAAAAACGTCACGGAATTAGCCAATCACAAATAAGGAACTTACAGAGGCTTAATGTCTTCAAGGTGCAATGTGTGGCATCTAGAACGAAGAACAAGAAAGAAAGGAAAATCTAGGACACGGATGCTATTTCTTGATACACTCGACAAGAAGTTTATCAGGAATGCTCTCGTTGCGACATAGTTGTTTTAGAGTTTTAATTTGGGCAATGATTTTGGCACTCCACTTTTTGATAACCACACTTCACTATTTGTCTTTTAATGTTCTTGTTATGTGTATTTTAAACTCTAAATACAAATATTAGAGTGTAGTTTCTGGTTATCAAAAAGTAGGTATGCAATGTTCAACATGTTATTGATATCTTCAAACCATTACCTTATCTTGCAATGTGTGGCATCTAAACCATGGGATTCAGTATGTGTTTGACTGATAGTTTGGTGCTACTGCTACCTACCCTTTTCCCTCTCTCCCTCCCTCTCTTTCTTTCTTTTTATTGGTCTTTGAGCAATGAATGATTGAGCATGTATGTGGTTTGAATGGGGGGATATCTGTGAAGAGTTGAAGCTTCCCCACCGTTGGGTCATATGCATAGGACTTCATTGTACTTCAAGGATTTTAGCCCCAATGGAGTGCTTTTTATTAACATATGCTGATAGAATTACATCCACGCAAAACAGAAGAGTTTATAACTCAAAAGCCATCGAAATAAAAACCTTTCTATATTCGTGATACGGATCATGTCCATGTATTGACTGATATTAGATTACTTTTCGCTTATCGTTATTTACAAACATTAGTAAGAGCATTTCCAATCCAACACCCTCCAAATCTCTATTTGAGAGGATCAAATTAATCTATTTTATTTGAAAAGTAGATTTAGAGGATTGTACTATTTATCTCAACTCCAACCCAACACTCTATTTCTCAACTCCAATACATATTTGGAGGAGATCCTCTATTTTTTCCTTCATCCTCTATATTTAGAGGATCAAAGTTCATCCTGCCAAATAGAGGAGAGTTTTAGAGGATGGATTGGAGAATATTTTTTCTCCAAAATGAAGAAATGGAATATGGATTGGAAATGCTCTAAGACCTTCTCCATGGATTGGGTGCTGAAGCCTGAAGCGTTCCTGCCGAAACATCCACTCAATGATCAATGGCCACAAAATTCTGACATGAAATCAGTACATTTTGGAAAAATTTGTACATGGACCTACGCTATTGTGGTGTTATATGGAGGATTAGATTCTTCCGTACCTAGAACAGTAAAGGGTTCAGAAACCCCAGCCAGCCTTCTTGTCCTCTTCCCCAGCGCAATCATGTTAAAAGGAGTACATACATAGATGCATTTGTTCAGTTTAGAAGTGAACTACAGACTACAGTCACCACCTCACCGACTCTCTCTCTCTCTCTCTCTTAAAATGGATTTTCTCTCTCTGCTTGAAGCGACTGGAATACTTCTAGCCTTACTTCTATTCTACAACCTGTGGTGGTCGAAAACATGTACGAATAAGTATGCACCGGAGCCAAAAGGTGCCTGGCCGATCATAGGCCACCTCCATCTTCTAGGGGGAAAAACTCCGGTTTTCCGGACTCTTGCAGCCATGGCCGACCAACACGGGCCGATTTTCACAATCCGGCTCGGTTTGCGGTGTGCCTTAGTGGTGAGCAGCAAGGAAACCATCATGGAGTGCTTCACCACCAAAGATCGTGCCTTTCTGACACGCCCAAAATCTGCTGCATTGAAATACTTGGGGTACGATGGTGCCATGTCAGCGCTCGGTCCTCACGGGCCCTACTGGCGTGAGTTCCGTAAGGTGGTGACTCTCGAGCTCCTATCCAACCGTCGCCTGGAGATTCTGAAGCAAGTGCGAGCCTCGGAAGTGGGCTCGTGCATCAAACACTTGTACTCGTTGTGGGTCAGACAACAAAGCAGTGTTTCCAAAAGAAGAGAGAATTTTTTTCTACCTGGTGCCATCAAGGTTGACATTGCTCAATGGCTTCGGCATGTGATTATGAACATGATGCTCCGGCAAATTGTAGGCAAGGGCTTATCCATTTTATGAACCGTCCTATGTTCCTTTTTGAGGTCTACTAGTAGCTTTCTGTTCATGTGTAGTTTCTACAATATATACACTGCCATGTTTTTAGAAAATTCTTGTTAGCTCTTTAACTCACCATTTAATATTCTTTTGACATAGGTGGATGATCCCCGGCTTTTTATTCCATCAATGTATCATAATCGATTTTATTGAACATGCAAAAGTTGTCTGGCTAATTCGACTCAAAGATCCTAGTTATAGAGCTCGAAAATTTTGCAAAATAATTGAAGTCAGTATTATATATAGTTCGTCTGTTTTTTGGTTTAGGAAGATTATTTTCTAAATGCTAAGGTAAGAAATTATCTTTTTGCCCAACTTATTTGGCCTTTTTCATACATTTGGTTTTATAGTTGATTGAATCTAAACCTAAATCATGGCTTTGTCCGTTATTGTAGGGGTGCGGTATGGCCTTGACGATGATGAGAAAGACGAGGAGGCTAGGCTTTTCACAAGAGCCATGGACCAGTTTATGTATCTAACTGGAGCTTTCGAGTTTTCTGATGTGATACCGGGCATTGAGTGGATGGATTTGCAAGGACATGTGAGGTTGATGAAGCAAAATGCCGAAGTGATGGACTCTTTCATGAGCAGATGGCTGGAAGAACATGTCCAGAGCAGGAAAAATGGCTTGATGAAAGAGGAACACGACTTCATGGACGTGTTGTTGTCTTTATTTCCAGAAGATGGCGTGGAATATGGGCACAAGTGTAGGAACATTGTCAAGGGAGTTTCCCAGGTACGCGTCCTCCGTTCATTTTCCTGCAGAAGTTCCTCTTCTTTGCTACTAAGTTTTTTTCTTTTCAATTTTATGTTCTTATAATAGTTCTTCTGTAACAATCAATGGAAGACAAACGAGAATGGAAAACCGTAGATCGCTCTGGTGGATAAACAGGACATCACGCCCGTTAACAAAGTGGCTCAACAATTAGGCAAATCTGTTGATTTAGTTGTAACCCAGTTGGATTCGAGCAATTCATGGTTCCATCCAGATTCTATACTATAGTTCATAACAGATTCTATATACGTTCTTTCATTTGAAATAGCCCCTAGGATGGGAGACCCAGGGATGGGCAAATTAATGGCCCGTAAGATCTACTAACCGAACCAATCCAATCTCTATGGGTTGGGTCGGGTCAGTTCTTGAAGAAGTGCTGTTTGATTCTTGGTCTAACATGGCTAACCTGATCGGGTTGGTTCGGTTCAACTAACCCGCAGTAACAAACGCTTGCCCTTCTACATCTACATATTTTCTTCAGAATATTTTGGACCTTTTGGTCCTTTGCGTCAAATTGAAATATCCATCCCTCATTATGGCTTATTTTATTGTTTTGGTGACATGAGTTTGAAGGTTTTTCACCTATTTGTCCCGGCCCTCCCGGGTATGTGTAATCCACCTGTGGCACACTGCCTGGTAGTTGTCAGGCATTGCCCTTGATTGATCCAAGGAGATTAAGCTAGCAGCTCATGGGATTCAACTCGTGACCTACTCACGAGGCAATTGTCGTAGCTAAACTTACCATGTGACTAACTTTTTTCAGAGTAACGTGGTTCGTAATACTTCATCCATCCCAAAATGGAAGTCCATTTTAGAAATTCTAGAAAATTAGGAGACACAACACCTGTTCCAAGTTATAGATTTCCAGGAATGCCCTTCAATCATTACTTCTTTTGTCATTTTTTAATATATCTTAATTAGTTAGAGAAGGACAAAGGTGGAGAATAATTGGTTTTGTCCCTTCGACTTTTCAAAATGGACAACAAATTCGAGACAGTAGAAAGCGTTTATCCATTTTGGGATAGAGGGAGTATCAGTTATAATGTTGTTAATTTTTATCATGAATAGTAGTGTTCTTACAATTTCCAAAATTTAGGCTATATATGGTTGCATTCATTTTATTTGTAATATCACTGGATGATTTTGAAATCACATTCATCTTGCAGAGTCTTATCACGGGAGGCGATACCACGGCAGATGCCATGACATGGGCACTTTCCCTACTCCTAAACCACAAAAAATCTCTCGAACTTGTCCAACAAGAACTAGACACCCGCGTTGGAAGAGAAAGGTGGGTGGAGGAATTTGATATAAAAAACCTAGACTATCTCCAGGCCTCTGTCAAGGAAACATTGCGACTCTACCCTCCGGGCCCCCTGTCAATTCCCCGTGAAGCAATGGAGGATTGCTGCGTGGCTGGCTACTTCGTTCCTAAAGGGACTCGCCTGATCGTGAATCTGTGGAAATTACACCACGACTCTTGTGTTTGGACCGATCCTCATGAGTTCCGACCAGAGAGGTTTCTTCATAGGGATGTAAAAGCTGGTGAAAGAGGGCATGAATTCGAGTTCGAGTATTTACCATTCAGTTCGGGGAGAAGATCGTGCCCCGGAGCTAGGGCGGCATATCTGATGATGCACTTGACGCTTGCTCGTTTGCTTCAGGGATTTGACGTCGCGACGCTGACGAATGAGGCAGTGGACATGAGTGAGGGATTGGGGCTAGCCCTTCCTAAAGCAACTCCACTTGAGGTCGTGGTCTCCCCACGCCTTAAACATGAGCTTTATCTGCAGTAGAGTAGACACCAGTATGTGGAATCACATAAGATGATAAGAAATGGGGTGACAAATAAAGTGAAAAATTACTATGTGATATGAGGGAGAGGTCTTGTTGTTTGAAAGTGAAATGATTGGGTGAGATTTATGAAGGGGTAAGGGGCGGGGTAGGTGTACATTAGCATGTATGTGAATCAAACGAAACAATCTATATATAACATGGTCGTGATTTTTGTGATGTTTTATTATAACTCATGAAGGTTTCAACCTTTGATCTTATGACACTACTACAATAATAGATATGTGTCACATTAAGAAAATTCACAAAAATCACGGTTTTCAGTAAAAGTGTGGTAAAAAGTGGTGCTTGAATTTTTTTTATCGCAATTTAAATCCAAAACTGATATAAAAAGTGGGTTTTAGCGCGGAATAAAAGACCTTGCTTTTGCGGCGAGATAAAAGAAAAACAATCTCACCCTTGCAGCGTGATAAAAGATTTTAGGGCAGAAAAAAATGTGATAAAAGATCTTGCTCTTGTGGCGAGATAAAAAAGAAAAGACCTCATCCTTATGGCGTGATAAAAGATTTTAGGGCAAAAAAGAATGAGCTAAAAGATTTCGCTCTTGTGACGAGATAAAAGAGAAAAGACCTCACCCTTGTGGCATGATAAAAGAGAGAAAAGACTTCACCCTTGTGGCGTAATAAAAGATTTTAGGGCGGCAAAGAATGAGATAAAAGATTTCACTCTTGTGCCGACATAAAAGAGAAAAGATCTCACCCTTGTAGCATGATAAAAAACTTTAGCGCGGAAAAAAACGAGATAAATGATCTCAATCTTGCGGCGAGATAAAAAGCCTCTCCATTTAGGAGCGCAGTCTGAATTTTCACATGGGCGGGCTGATACTCATTTAGGCGGGCTTTGAAAAGTTATGTGAGGAAAACGATGTTGTTTAAGGACTTTGAAAAGTTTTTTTTTTTTTTTTTACAAAAGATAAAAAGATAAGCCCTAATTACACTCACCCCTAAAAATCTTTACATTTCATCTTCATCTTCACGCCAAAAGAGAGAGAGAGAGGGGGGGCAAATCTCATGACTGGGTTCCACCAGTGCCCACTTGTTTTTTCGATGACGGGTGAGTTGTTCCATTAGTGCCCGATTTTCACGTGTCAAGATGAGATCCGAGCCGTCGGATGCACGATCTGATGGCTCAGAGGTGCGCAACACAGTGCTACGCATACCATTGCATAGCACCATCTCCCAATTCCTCGGTCCTCAACTAAAACAAGCATAGTTGATAGTTACAACAACAAGGGAAAATGACGGCGTAGGACATGTTTTGAAAATTAATACCCGTCAGGGATATGCTAAGAACATTTGTTAATGCTGAAAATGTCCTTGGCGGGTATTAATTATCAAAACACGTGCTTGACCATTATTTTCCCTGGAAATGCTAGGTACCCGAAAGTAATTACCCGGAAGTGCCCCAGAATCTGTCGTGTAGTGCCAAGAAGTGTAGATGGGTCCCTCCCATTAACCCAAAGCCAAACAAACTCTTCTCTCTCTCCAGTCTCCCCCCCCCCAAACGAACTCTTCTCTCTCTCTCTCTCTCACATACACATATAGCGGCTTATTGGGGTAGCTTTAATTTGTCTTACCTTTGTCTCCTCTATCTAATCCTTGAAAGAGGTGGGGGTTGATTTTTTTGCAATTGGAAAGTTGGTGGCCAGATTTGGTAGAGATGTGGGTTTGATTGGTTTTAATTTGCCTAACAACCGGGATAATTTTGAGTAGTCCTACTTTATTTTGAGTTGTCGATGTTTGGCACCGAAGGTTAGGGCTTGGAACGGAGTGAGACTGTAATTAACGTAGAAACCGATGTGCTAAATAATCTCCTCCATCTCAGAACCATTTCTTTACTGTTACAAATCCCTAATCCCCAATTTCTCTTCTCAAACATCTATATCTGTTATATATGTTCACAGTGTGCCTTGTTCATATAGATTGACCTAATTGATTGGAGTTATTTCTTCCTCTCTTCAATCTCTGTGTTTCCTCTTTATTTGGATTAGACCCAGAAAGAACAATGGAAAAAAGCATCATTGTTTCTCTCTCTAAAATGCTTAAAGCTCTCCAAAATTATGTACTCATTTGAGACTTTACATTAAAAAAGTAAACTGTAAATTACTGGCGGTAGTGCTGTTAGAAAATCGCTGGTGGAACCATGGAAGAGAAGGGATGTGTGTGTATGTGTGTGTGTGAGAGAGAGAGAGAGAGAGAGAGAGAGAGAGAGAGAGAGAGAGAGAGAGGAGTTTGTGGAGGCAGAGGATGGAAGGGGGAGACTGGAGAGAGAAAAGAGTTTGTTAAATTTGTTTGACTTTGAGTTTATGGGAGGGACCCACCTACACTTCTTAGCACTCCACGACAAATTCTGGGTCATTTGGATAATTATTTCCGGGTACCTAGCATTTCCCTATTTCCCCTTACAAGAATCATGCATTTCTGCATATGTTCCTACTTCCTACGCAGCATTTCCACAAAATTGGAGAGAGAGAGAGAGAGATGGCGAGGAACAAAGATGGGTCTGTCCAAGTCAAATGCCAAATATTTCACAGCTCTCAACGTATGGATAGCCAAGGTAAATAACCCACACATCATACTCCGTTCTCTCTGTATTTTACTCTCAATTCAATCCACTTTCGAACACTCTTTCCTGGAATTCAATTGACAATTCAATTTGAGCATTTGGGTTTTGGCTCTTTGGAGTTCAATCGCAATTACCGATCAGAATATCTTATATTACGCAAAAAAAAAAAAAGAAGAGAGAAAAACATATGAAATTGACAAATCTTGCCCACGTGACAAGCCGATTCATCCTGTGGAAGTTCTGTTGATGTCATTTTCTTTTGTAAGTGGTGGTCCCGTTGGATACAAAGCATACAAAGCGAAGAACAATTGTGAGAGATGGTTATCGGCAGATACATTAGTCCTGTAGAAGTATAGGATGCATTAACCTCTTAGAAAATCACAAATTGCTCAAATATTGAAGGGGTTGCGACTTTATTTAGCCCACACCCGGCATTATGGACCCAAAAACCAGCTAAGCGTGACAATGACATAGCAGTCTCAAGTGAGGAAGTGTTACCCGTTTAAAAAAAAAAAGCGAGGGGGTTTTAGGGAATTCAATTGGAGGCCTAATGTCTTCAAGGTGCAATGTGTGGCATCTAGAACGAAGAACGAGAAAGAAAGGAAAATCTAGGACACGGATGCTATTTCTTGATACACTCGACAAGAAGTTTATCAGGAATGCCCTCGTTGCGACATAGTTGTTTTAGAGTTTTAATTTGGGCAATGGTTTTGGCACTCCACTTTTTGATAACCACACTTCACTATTTGTCTTTTAGTATTCTTGTTACGTGTATTTTAAAATCTAAAAGACAAATATTAGAGTGTAGTTACTGGTTATCAAAAAGTAGATATGCAATGTGCAACATGTGATTGATATCTTCAAACCATTACCTTATCTTGCAATGTGTGGCATCTAAACCCTGGGATCCACTAGTACGTATGTGTTTGCCTGATAGTTTGGTGCTACCTACCCTTTTTCCCTCCCTCCCTCTCTTTCTTTCTTTTTATTGATCTTTGAGCAATGAATGATTGAGCATGTATGTGGTTTGAATGGGGGGATGTCTGTGAAGAGTTGAAGCTTCCCCACCGTTGGGTCATATGCATAGGACTTCATTGTACTTCAAGGATTTTAGCCCCAACGGAGTGCTTTTTATTTACATACGCTGATAGAATTACATCTACGCAAAACAAAAGAGTTTATAACTCCAAAATCCATCGAAGTAAAAACCTTCCTATATCCGTGAGTCGTGACACGGATCATGTCCATGTATCGGCTGATATCATATTACTTTTCGCTTATCGTTATTTACAAACATTAGTAAGACCTTCTCCATGGATTGGGTACTGAAGCCTGAAGCGTTCCCGCCAAAAACATCCACTCAATGATCTATGGCCACAAAATTCCGGCATGGAATCGGTACATTTTGGAGAAAACTGTACTTGGACCTACGCTATTGTGGTGTAACTGGTGTTATATGGAAGATTAGATTCTTCATTACCTAGAACAATAATTGTAGAAACTACGCTGTCGGAGTGAGCGGGGAAGGAGATAGCAACAACTCAGAATTGTATTTTTCCCTAGTTACATCGTGGTTTATTGCATTCACGCTTGTCTACCGATTTATGGCATGCATGTACAACGTTTTCCTTTTCTTTCGTGTCTTTTTTCTTTTAATCATACTGGTCCATTGGCCAGAAGTACCTTATCTTGGGACTTGGGAGCAAAGCTATCCACATTTGTGATTCAAGCGGTTATTTTGATCACACATTGTGTATGTTCGGCCTTGTTTGGCTAGCACAAAATATGTCTTTTTTCGTGTTTTTCGATCTTGTTGTACTTTCATAGGGTACCTTAGGGTTTTAGGCACTTTCATAGGGTTTTAGGGTGCACTTTCCTATTATAGGGTTTTAGCGGTTTAGACACTTTCATAGGATACTTTAGGATTTTAGGCAGTTTCATATATAGGATACCCTAAGGTTTTAGGCAGTTTTATAGGGTATCCTATGATTTTAGGCACTTTCAACACCGGTCAACCTTGATCAACGTTGGTCAATGCTGGTCAACTTTGATCAACGCTGGTCAACTTTGGGAGGAGGGTTTTTGTAAATTCTGGGGAGAATGTCCGTTGGACTTTACAGGAAAATATTTAAAGGGCTTAAAAGGGTTCAGAAACCCCAGCCAACCTTCTTGTCCTCTTTCCCAGCGCAATCATGAACTATGGTCACAAAATCGTTGCAATGACTCCGTACATTTGGAAGAGATTGTCAGTGACCTACACTCGTCTTATTAAATTCAACTTACTGACCCTAAACAGCAAATGATAGGAGATTGAAGGGCATGAAAGGCAGTGCAATGGTCAAAAACATTTATCACGGGGATCAATCCTAAGGCAGTGCAATGGCGTTTAGCATCCCTCCCTCTCTCTCTCTCTCTCTCTCTCTCTCTCTGCGGGTCTGCGCATTTAACTTCTCTCTTACGTAACTACAGTAGATACAACACACGTTGAGTACAGTTGCATTTCAAAGACCCCTGCCAACCTTCTTGTTCACCTCTCAACCACAATCCTGCGATGAGCATTATATAAGATTGATTAATTATTGAAGTGAACAAACATCGTGTAGTCATCAGTCTGTCTATCTTCCTCTCCCTCCACCCCTCCTTTCAAAATGGACTATCTACTTTTGCTTGAAGCAACTGGAATGCTTCTAGCCTGCCTTCTACTCTGCTACCTGTGGAAGTCCAAAACCAGTATGGATACTAACGCGCCTGAGCCAAAAGGTGCGTGGCCTATTATAGGCCACCTCCTTCTTCTAAGGGGAAAAGCTCCGGTTTTCCGGACTCTCGCAGCCATGGCAGACAAACATGGGCCGATTTTCACAATCCAGATCGGTATGCAGAGGGCCCTAGTGGTGAGCAGCAAGGAAACCATCATGGAATGCTTCACTACCAATGACCGCGCTTTTGTTTCACGCCCAAAGTCTGCTGCCATGAAATACATGGGGTATGATGGTGCCATTTCAGCGCTCGGTCCTCACGGGCCCTATTGGCGCGAGCTTCGTAAGGTGATGACTCACGAGCTCCTATCGAATAGTCGCCTGGAGCTTATGAAGCACATGCGGGCCTCGGAGGTGGGCTTGTGCATCAATGACTTGTACTCACTGTGCGTCAAACAACTGAATTGCGTTTCCGAAAGACTAGATAATTGTTATGAACCTGGTGCTACAAAGGTAGACATGACTCAATGGTTTGGGCTAGTAACTATGAACCTAATGCTCCGCGCAATTGCAGGCAAGTGAATAACTATGTTATAAAGCCCCCATTTTTTTTCCTTTCTATTTTTTTAACTTCTGCTAATAATACTCTGTTTATGACAATATTATTACTACTATTTACTATGTCTATTCTTCACAAAGTTTTGCGAGAGAAACTTATTAGCCTTTTAACGTCGTCAGTCTTAATACAATGTCTCTGAGGTGGCGGGTGGCTCCCAACCTTTTTTGTAATATCACCAATATCTTCTATATATTTTCAATAATTGAAATTTAATATGTTTTTTGTAAATATAAAAATTAGAAACATGGGGTTTTTTTTTTTATTATCTACGTCTATCAGTCAATAAAGCGCATTAGAAACCACGGTCTTATAGATTATATATTAAGATCCTAATTACATATCCCAAAATTGTAGGAAACAATTGAAGTGTGTTAATAACTATATAATATAGATTATATATCCTTTTGGTTCTCTTATTTTGTTTTTCGTAGTACTTGTGAAAGAAATTATGTTTTTTTGGCTAACTTGTTTTCATTGCTATGTAACTATTATATATCTTTGTAGGGAGGCGATTTGGCTTCGGTGAGGATGAGAAAGATGGGGAGGTTAGGCTTTTCACCAGAGCCATGCACCAGTTTATGTTTCTAATTGGAGCTTTCGAGTATTCTGATGTCATACCTTTCATTGAATGGATGGATTTGCAAGGACATGTGAAGTTGATGAAGCAAATTGCCAAACTGATGGACTATTTCATGAGCAGATGGCTGGAAGAACATGTCCAGAGCAGGAAAAATGCCCTGGTGAAAGAGGAACGCGACTTCATGGATGTGTTGTTGTCCTTATTTCCAGAAGGTGGTGTGGAATATGGTCACAACTGTAGGAACATCGTCAAGGGAACTGCCCTGGTACACTTCCTATGCATGCACTTTCAAGTTTCAAAGTATAAATATCATCTAGTTCTGGTTATTTTCAGATATATCTTTTTTCAAAACTAACAGAAGTGAACAAGGAATGGGAAGTTTCAGGCCGCAATTTGAGAAATAAACACGGACACCGCAACTTAGACAATCCCTTGCTATCTTCCTCCATCTCATATACTAAAATCATTGGACTGCAACTAAAATCATTGGGTTAGGTTTAGGGTTTTCTTTGTATTGGGCTTAATTGTTTTGATCTGGGCTTTTGGCCTTTTGCGGTTTTGTGCTTGTATTTGTTTGATCTGGGCTTCTAGGCCCTTGGGTGTTCTGGGCTTTGTCCCTTTGAGGTTGGGCTTTGTCCCATTTGGCTGTATTTGTCCAACTTTTTGTTGAATTCCCTTCTCTTATCCCCTAATAAAATGTTACTGTTGCCTATCAAAAAAAAAGTAAGTCTGTTCACACAGACTTTTAGCACACAGATCATGCACAGATTGTTATGTGGGGCTCACTACGGATCCCACACAAATGATTCAAGCCGTTCATTAAATGTAAAACATTTTTTCAAGGGCCTCTGAAAAAATCAGCTCAATCCGATACCTATAGGTGCTCGATGGGTGGATTTCTCCGTCACTTGCACTGCTAATTAAGATAAACCTGGGGTTGGGGGTAGGCTTAACGTCCTGCAAACGCGAATCTTATATGGAATGATGTGGTTTTTAGACCTTTTGATTTCAAGACAGGAAACCAATCACTTCTTGTAAATTTGTAACTCATAATTTAAAAGGTGTATGTAATCTTGGTATTGTTGATATAAACCATAATGTTCTGGAGAAACACTTCTTTATTGACGGTACCGTAAATAAGTTTTATAGAGGTGCATCGCAACCGTTAATGAAATTTTTCTGGGGAAGAATTTATATCTGGACCATCCAAAATATTTTGGCCTTGGAACCTTTTCAATTGACATGGAGAGCTTTTCTAATTGTGTTTATATTTGCAGAGTATGATTCTGGCGGGCTCTGATACCACAACAGCTGCCATGATATGGGCACTCTCCCTCCTCCTAAACCACAACAAATACCTCAAACTTGTCCAACAAGAACTAGACATGCACGTTGGTAGAGAAAGGTGGGTGGAGGAATCTGATATCAAAGACTTAATCTACCTCCAAGCCGTCGTCAAGGAAACATTGCGACTCTACCCTCCGGGCCCCTTATCGATCCCCCGCGAATCAACAGAAGATTGTCACGTGGCCGGGTACTTTGTTCCTAAAGGGACTCGCTTGATAGTGAACGTTTGGAAGTTGCATCGCAATCCTCGTTTTTGGACCGATCCTTGTGAGTTTCGGCCTGAGAGGTTTCTTGACAGGAATGCAAAAGCTGGTGAAAGAGGGAGCGAATTCGAGTTCGAGTATTTACCGTTCGGTTCGGGGAGGAGATCATGCCCAGGAGCTAGGGCGGCGCATCTGATGATGCACTTGACGCTTGCTCGTTTGCTTCAGGGATTCGACATCGCGGCTCCGATGGATGGAACGGTGGACATGAGTGAGGGGTTAGGGCTAGTCCTGCCCAAAGCAACTCCGCTTGAGGTTGTGGTCTCCCCACGCCTTAAACGTGAGCTTTATCTGCAGTAGAGCAGACACTAGTATGTGGAGTGATATAAGATGATAACTTAAGGGGTGTCAATAACGTGGAAAATAATGTGATTATGGGAGAGGTCTTGTTGTTTGAAAGTGAAGTGATGAGGTGAGATTTATATAGCTAACATGTGTGTCGTGATTCTTGTGCTATTATGAAGCCATAAATGGGTGTTTTGTGAAAGAAATAATTTAAATAGACGTTACTTCTCACGATGCTACTATGGTGTTTCCCCCTTGTCGGAGGGACACGTACAATATCCTCCTATAACATAACCACTTGAAAGCATAATATTAACCAGTCGAAAGCATAATACTTTAAAAAATGGCATAATATTTACTCCCTCCGTCTTGATTTAATAGTCATTTTTGGAAGTTCGTGTCACTTTTCAATCTATATCTTATAATATATTTATAATGTTTTACGTAATTTTGAAAACATTGTCTTATAGAATTAATGGATATTTATCAAACAAAATCCATATTGGATATAAAATTCATTACTAATTTAAAAATATAACTCATTTTTTATCCGGTTAGAATTGAACTAGAGACTATTAAATCCAGACGGAGGGAGTATTATTATTAAGCCATAACACTTTTTAAAAATGGTATAACATAACCGTTCGAAGGCATAACTTTGTTCTCATAGTGCAATGGTAGAGTTGTAGTTGTCATGAGTTCCACACATGATATACTCATTTTTGTCAAAATGAAAGGTCCATGAAGTAGCACCTCAGTCTTCCTTTATTTCTTTGGAGCAATTATCCCATAAATTGGGGTGTCAAACAAAATCCGGTTGGCCTCTTGTAGCCACGGTTATAACGTGGTAAACTGTGCTATTGTCTTATTTGGGCTTTTAGGCATCTTAGGTGCTGGGCTTTCTTCTTTGGGGTATCCCTTTGGTTGGCATCTTGCCAATCAATGATTTGGGTCTCGTATGGGCATTTATTGTCTTTCTACTCCTTTTAGTCTTTGTTTTTATTCAAAGATTAATAAAATTTCATTTTTAGCCGTTTAACAAAAAAAGATGAGGTGAATTGCGATGTTTGGACTAAGGATGTGTTCCACAGACTAAAATAAGACAATAACACAGTTAAATCATTGGGTTTACACATAACTTTGGTGATTTTCAATCCTTTCAAAATGGTAGCAATCTACCTTTTTTTGTGATTTCTTTCTATCTTTTATCAAAGAATCATACAAACGGTTGATTTCCACGCGATACATTTTGTATCGAAAGAGTTTTGTCAATTCTAAGAAACTTTCCTTTTCGATTGGAACCCTTTCCATATCAAAAATATACTTACAAAGCTGTTCCAATTTATTGATTGGCATTAACCCTAAATCCTTGCCCCTGAGAAATGAATCAATACTTTCTACTCGAACTTCATCATAAACTATTTACATTACAACCCCCCCCCCCCCCCCCCCCCCCCCCCCCCCCCAAAAAAAAAATAAAATAAAATAAAATAATAATAATAATAATAAAATAAAATAAAGGTGAGGTTCTAGTGGAATAGAACAACCGATGTTAAGCCAAGAGCACCTTCATTCTTTTATAGAGTGGTGGGTGTAAAAATCCGCAACGGACCGTGTACTTCAAGTCGCACGTTGCTTTCTACTATATCATTTCAAATGAAGTTTTACCATAACATTTCTCTAATTTGAAGCCGGTATGGAATCATGAATAATCATTTGTTCAGTTGGTAGGAACAAGTTTTACCCAGAATTCTCATTGATTATTGTATAACTATTCCGGCGATTCTTGATTGTCTTTCAAATCAAGAAAATCGTGTATTTTTTTGACAATTTCGTCTTTATCTTTCTCCTCCAAACCTTATATTTCTAGGAGGTTCTCACGAGTGTAAATTACGATCATTATAAGATCGTGTATTGTATATATGTTGTCTTTTATAAGTAAAATAGTGACTTTTCGAGACAAGCCTAGCTCTGGAATATACAATAGACGTGGATTTCTCCTTATGTATAGCACGATATACCACTCCGGTAGAAATTTGAATTTCTGAGAGTTAGAATAAAAATAAAATAACTCCGTTAGAGTGTCTGACCAAAATTTTCAATATAAGTTAAGGAAGATAAAATACGAGCTTGTTTTATAGCAATAGTAATTAATCGTTGTTGTTTCAAGGTCAATCTATTCACTCGTCTAGATAATATTTTTCCTTGTTGACTAATAAATTGATTAATTACACTCAAGTTTCTATAATCAATTCGATCCCCTGATTGAATCGGGGGTAAACGCCTATGAAACCAAATTTCGGATTATCGGCGTCTAAAGAACTGGATCATGTAGTAGAGTAATAACGCGCACCAGATTATCCGACTTTCAACACCCATAATCGGTTTGCATAATCACGGTTATCGAAACAGAAATAAGGGGGTGTACCCTTTACTACGGTCAGGGGCATTGCTTCGTGAATAGCCTCTACTAGCTGCTCTTCATTATAGAAAGAAGTTTCCGTGTCAATTGCTTTCATTCTCACCCTTATATGACGATATGAAGGAGCATGAGCTAGAACTCGATTAGTGTCTTTCAGGAATGCGATTACCTGGCATCGCGCAGTAATCGGTAACCCGTTATTATCTATACCTTCAACTACCAGAGCGTTAAGCTTTGGCATCTTACCCGACGGAAAGTCGATTTCTAGGGCTGACCCAATCATTTTAACCACATATCCGTCGTTTTTTTCTACTCTTACAAAATCATTATTTTGGGAAATATTTTGTGTCATAAAAAATCCTTATTTTTTTCTTCTTTTTTTTTCCCATTGAACGGCCATTCTATATTTAATTTAATTAATTAAATAACTCATCTATACAGACATAGTTAAGGGGCCCTCTATGATCGATGATCCTAGAAATGAAAGGATATTTTAATTCTTACCAACTTGATCTTGTTGCCCCGGCATGCAAGGAAACACCCTTTCAAATCATGCTCGATTCAACATTAAATCCACAAGTTCACTTTTATTAACAAAAATACGGAATCAAGCATTTCGTATACATGCAAAATTTATAAAAGGCATGTAATCAAAGTATATTCGTAACTCACCTCTGTAACGTGAAACCAAGCTACCTCACGTACAATTTCTAATAGTTTACGTCGGAACCTTGGGAGAGAGGGAGGGGCTGCCTGTTAAATGACTGTAGAGTGGTTGCGGAAAAGCTCGGAAGTGAACCGTGGTGGTGGCTTACGGAATGACGAGTGAAAGGTGGTGGTTCGGGTAAGAGGGAGAATGGATGATATTGTGAGAGAAAGAGGAGGATGTTGGAAATTTACAGAATTTCGGATGAATGAAATCGGGGCTACCGGAGGGTCTCCCGAGGCAACCGTGCATGTCTTGGGTTTGTTGTATCTGGACACACCACAATCAATAGACGTATTGATGTGTGGATCCTATAACCCCCGTAACCTCTCCCCATAATAGAGTATTCAATCCTGTAACCTCCCTAATTCATTGGCAGAATTCATTCACCTGTTAATAGCAGCATTCATCTCCAGGAGTTATATAGGCCACCCTCACTCTATAAAAGAGGGCTCACGTTTTTTGGAAAAGGGACCAGCAAATTCACAACATTCTAGCATATACTGATATTCGTTCTTGAGAGAGAGAGGCAGACGGTAGTCAGTTCGCCAAGGTGGTCGACGGTGGTGTTCCGACGGCTTGCGGTTTAGCCGAGCCAACCCTGGGAGGAAGTCGCTGATGCAACCTACAACAGTACCCACGGTAGGCGGCAAATCTTTCTTAAGGAGACTGTGGTATCACACAGGACTCGGTTCATCTTCCACAAATTCTGTTCGTATCTTGTTAATTGTAATATGTAATGTATTTTTATTTATATAATTGTTATGTTATCAATAAAATTGTTCTCTGGAATTTCCGTTACTGTCGAATTTTTCCCAACAGAAGAGTTTTGCTCTGAGAATTGCTTTGGGAACAAAAATGTGTTAGAGGGAGATTTTTATGAAACAAAGGAGAAGACAGGTTTCAGACAAAATTAATGGGGGTGCTCCACATCCAACTCAACCTTATCTGCTATCATGAAGTTCTGCACCGACGGAAGCTGGGAAAATCATCCCACCGACAGTGTGAAATCGGTGACTGTCCGGGTTTCGTTATCAGAAAAATACCAAAAATCACCGTAGACTGTAAAGATTATTCTGAGTTTAACCACGACAAATGGAATCCAAGAAGGAAGCTTGGAAATTACTTTTCAAATTTTTATGATGGAAATTCGGGTTATCACAGGAAGAGAGATAGAACATTTTTGTATTATAATTGGTGTATTTGATTGAGAATATGTAGGATCTATTAAAATTGGTTATTATCAAAATGTTGCTAATTTTTTTTATTCAAAGCCTAAAATTTGATTATTTCTAAGGAGATTGTTTAATTTGATTATAGTATTGTGAGCCATATTTTGTACTAATATTGTTAGCTTTAAAAACTTTTACTTTTGATTATAGTATTGTGGATACTCTAATAACAGCAGCCCCAAATCCGTGTTCCTAGGCAGCATTTCCACAATAGTTTTAGGCTCTGTTTGGAACATATAGAAAAGAAAACAAAGGAAAGGAAAAGAAAAAGGGAGGAAAATAGGAGAGAAAATTTACTATTCATTTAACTTAAACCTTTATTTTCTTCTCTCTTTCTCTTTCAACCAAACAATGTAAGAATTTTTTTTTAAATTTCTTTTCTTTTCCTTTCCTTTCCTTCCATAAGTTCCAAACAGAGCCTTAGTTTTATTTTTTGTATGGACTGGTAGCCATGTGTATTTTTTTGAACAAAGATGCTTCATGCTAGAATCACAAAATTAGGGAGAGAGAGAGAGAGAGAGATGATGGCGAACAACGGAACAAGCTCCTGAGTGAGATGGGTCTGTCCAAGTCAAATGCCAAATATTTCACAGCTTGCAACGTAAAGATAGCCAAGGTAAATAACCCACACATCATACTCCGTTATCTCTCTATTTTACTCTCAATTCAATCCACTTTCAAACACTCTTTCCTGGAATTCAATTGACAATTCAATTTGAGCATTTGGGTTTTGGCTTTTTGGAGTTCAATCGCAATTACCGATCAGAATATCGTATGGTTATTAATGTGGTGGTACAGAGGCCTTTTAATAAATTAGTAATCCACGCTGATTATTTTATTTTATTTTTTGATCGGAAACCAAACTGATGTTGATTATTTTGTTCTTTTGTTGGAAACCCTCACTTAATTGCCCAAAAAATATATATATGAAATTGACAAATCTTGCTCACGTGGCAAGCTGATTCATCCTGTGGATCGAAGTTCTGTTGCTGTCATTTTCTTTCGTAAGAACAATTGTGAGATATGGTTATTAGCGCCTCAGCGGATACGTACAATATTAGTCCTATAGAAGTATAGGATGCTTAAACCTCTTGGAAAATCACAAATTGTGACTTTATTTAGCCCACACCCCGCATTATGGACCCAAAAACCAGCTACACGTGACAAATGACACACCCAAAAGGCAGTCCCAAGCAAGCAAGTGTAAGCCATTTACCAAAAAAAGAAGAAGAAGCTAGCGGGTGTTAGGGAATTCAATTGGAGGCTTAATGTCTTCAAGGTGCAATGTGTGGCATCTAGAATGAAGTAAAAGAAAGAAAGGAAAATCTAGGACACGGATGCTATTTCTTGATACACTCGACAAGAAGTTTATCGATTAGGAATGCCCTCGATGCGACATAGTGGTTTTTGAGATTTAATTTGGGCTATAATTTTGGTACTCTACTTTTTGATAACCACACTTCACTATTTGTATTTTAGTGTTCTTGCTATGCGTATTTTAAACACTAAAAGACAAATATTGAAGTGTGGTTACTGGTAATAAAAAATGTAGAGTGCCAAAATTTAAATTTCTAGAGGAATTGCACGGGAGGACAAATTTAATTTAATTTAATTATTCTTTTGTTTTAATCCCGTGATTCTCTTTCATTTTTGTTTCAAAATTGCAGCTTTGCTAAAAAATAGAGTAGAAAGTTTTCTAGAAATATCTTTACATGGAAGTAGTGGCACCAAAGGTATGCAATATGCAACATGTGCTTGATATCTTCAAATCATTACCTTATCTTGCAATGTGAGGCATTTAAACCATGTGTTTGACAATTTGGTGCTATCTACCCTTTTCCCTCCCTCTCTTTCTTTCTTTGTATTGAACTTTGAGCAATGAATGATTGAGCATGTATGTGGTTTGAATGGGGGGATATCTGTGAAGAATTGAAACAAAAATGACACCCCGCATTATGGACCCGAAAAAAGAGATAATACTGGTCCATTGGCCAGAATTATTGCATGCACTCATGTCCACCTCTTTATGGCTTGTAAAACGTTTTCCTTTTCTTTCGTGTCTTTTTTCTTTTCAAAGATTTTTTTTTTTCCTTTGAAGAGTTAAAATCATACTGGTCCATTGGCCAGAATTACCTTATCTTGGGACTTGGGAGCAAATCTATCCACATGTGTGATTCAAGTGGTTATTTTGATCACACGTTGTATTTGTTCGGCCTTGTTTGGCTAGCACAAAATATGTCTTTTTTCGTGTTTTTCGATCTTGTTGTACTTTCATAGGGTACCTTAGGGTTTTAGGCACTTTCATAGGGTTTTAGGGTGCACTTTCCTATTATAGGGTTTTAGCGGTTTAGACACTTTCATAGGATACTTTAGGATTTTAGGCAGTTTCATATATAGGATACCCTAAGGTTTTAGGCAGTTTTATAGGGTACCCTATAATTTTAGGCACTTTCAACACCGGTCAACCTTGGTCAACGTTGGTCAATGCTGGTCAACTTTGATCAACGCTGGTCAACTTTGGGAGGAGGGTTTTTGTAAATTCTGGGGAGAATGTCCGTTGGACTTTACAGGAAAATATTTAAAGGGCTTAAAAGGGTTCAGAAACCCCAGCCAACCTTCTTGTCCTCTTTCCCAGCGCAATCATGAACTATGGTCACAAAATCGTTGCAATGACTCCGTACATTTGGAAGAGATTGTCAGTGACCTACACTCGTCTTATTAAATTCAACTTACTGACCCTAAACAGCAAATGATAGGAGATTGAAGGGCATGAAAGGCAGTGCAATGGTCAAAAACATTTATCACGGGGATCAATCCTAAGGCAGTGCAATGGCGTTTAGCATCCCTCCCTCTCTCTCTCTCTCTCTCTCTCTCTCTGCGGGTCTGCGCATTTAACTTCTCTCTTACGTAACTACAGTAGATACAACACACGTTGAGTACAGTTGCATTTCAAAGACCCCTGCCAACCTTCTTGTTCACCTCTCAACCACAATCCTGCGATGAGCATTATATAAGATTGATTAATTATTGAAGTGAACAAACATCGTGTAGTCATCAGTCTGTCTATCTTCCTCTCCCTCCACCCCTCCTTTCAAAATGGACTATCTACTTTTGCTTGAAGCAACTGGAATGCTTCTAGCCTGCCTTCTACTCTGCTACCTGTGGAAGTCCAAAACCAGTATGGATACTAACGCGCCTGAGCCAAAAGGTGCGTGGCCTATTATAGGCCACCTCCTTCTTCTAAGGGGAAAAGCTCCGGTTTTCCGGACTCTCGCAGCCATGGCAGACAAACATGGGCCGATTTTCACAATCCAGATCGGTATGCAGAGGGCCCTAGTGGTGAGCAGCAAGGAAACCATCATGGAATGCTTCACTACCAATGACCGCGCTTTTGTTTCACGCCCAAAGTCTGCTGCCATGAAATACATGGGGTATGATGGTGCCATTTCAGCGCTCGGTCCTCACGGGCCCTATTGGCGCGAGCTTCGTAAGGTGATGACTCACGAGCTCCTATCGAATAGTCGCCTGGAGCTTATGAAGCACATGCGGGCCTCGGAGGTGGGCTTGTGCATCAATGACTTGTACTCACTGTGCGTCAAACAACTGAATGGCGTTTCCGAAAGACTAGATAATTGTTATGAACCTGGTGCTACAAAGGTAGACATGACTCAATGGTTTGGGCTAGTAACTATGAACCTAATGCTCCGCGCAATTGCAGGCAAGTGAATAACTATGTTATAAAGCCCCCATTTTTTTTCCTTTCTATTTTCTTAACTTCTGCTAATAATACTCTGTTTATGACAATATTATTACTACTATTTACTATGTCTATTCTTCACAAAGTTTTGCGAGAGAAACTTATTAGCCTTTTAACGTCGTCAGTCTTAATACAATGTCTCTGAGGTGGCGGGTGGCTCCCAGCCTTTTTTGTAATATCACCAATATCTTCTATATATTTTCAATAATTGAAATTTTAATATGTTTTTTGTAAATATAAAAATTAGAAACATGGGTTTTTTTTATTATTATCTACGTCTATCAGTCAATAAAGCGCATTAGAAACCACGGTCTTATAGATTATATATTAAGATCCTAATTACATATCCCAAAATTGTAGGAAACAATTGAAGTGTGTTAATAACTATATAATATAGATTATATATCCTTTTGGTTCTCTTATTTTGTTTTTCGTAGTACTTGTGAAAGAAATTATGTTTTTTTGGCTAACTTGTTTTCATTGCTATGTAACTATTATATATCTTTGTAGGGAGGCGATTTGGCTTCGGTGAGGATGAGAAAGATGGGGAGGTTAGGCTTTTCACCAGAGCCATGCACCAGTTTATGTTTCTAATTGGAGCTTTCGAGTATTCTGATGTCATACCTTTCATTGAGTGGATGGATTTGCAAGGACATGTGAAGTTGATGAAGCAAATTGCCAAACTGATGGACTATTTCATGAGCAGATGGCTGGAAGAACATGTCCAGAGCAGGAAAAATGCCCTGGTGAAAGAGGAACGCGACTTCATGGATGTGTTGTTGTCCTTATTTCCAGAAGGTGGTGTGGAATATGGTCACAACTGTAGGAACATCGTCAAGGGAACTGCCCTGGTACACTTCCTATGCATGCACTTTCAAGTTTCAAAGTATAAATATCATCTAGTTCTGGTTATTTTCAGATATATCTTTTTTCAAAACTAACAGAAGTGAACAAGGAATGGGAAGTTTCAGGCCGCAATTTGAGAAATAAACACGGACACCGCAACTTAGACAATCCCTTGCTATCTTCCTCCATCTCATATACTAAAATCATTGGACTGCAACTAAAATCATTGGGTTAGGTTTAGGGTTTTCTTTGTATTGGGCTTAATTGTTTTGATCTGGGCTTTTGGCCTTTTGCGGTTTTGTGCTTGTATTTGTTTGATCTGGGCTTCTAGGCCCTTGGGTGTTCTGGGCTTTGTCCCTTTGAGGTTGGGCTTTGTCCCATTTGGCTGTATTTGTCCAACTTTTTGTTGAATTCCCTTCTCTTATCCCCTAATAAAATGTTACTGTTGCCTATCAAAAAAAAAGTAAGTCTGTTCACACAGACTTTTAGCACACAGATCATGCACAGATTGTTATGTGGGGCTCACTACGGATCCCACACAAATGATTCAAGCCGTTCATTAAATGTAAAACATTTTTTCAAGGGCCTCTGAAAAAATCAGCTCAATCCGATACCTATAGGTGCTCGATGGGTGGATTTCTCCGTCACTTGCACTGCTAATTAAGATAAACCTGGGGTTGGGGGTAGGCTTAACGTCCTGCAAACGCGAATCTTATATGGAATGATGTGGTTTTTAGACCTTTTGATTTCAAGACAGGAAACCAATCACTTCTTGTAAATTTGTAACTCATAATTTAAAAGGTGTATGTAATCTTGGTATTGTTGATATAAACCATAATGTTCTGGAGAAACACTTCTTTATTGACGGTACCGTAAATAAATTTTATAGAGGTGCATCGCAACCGTTAATGAAATTTTTCTGGGGAAGAATTTATATCTGGACCATCCAAAATATTTTGGCCTTGGAACCTTTTCAATTGACATGGAGAGCTTTTCTAATTGTGTTTATATTTGCAGAGTATGATTCTGGCGGGCTCTGATACCACAACAGCTGCCATGATATGGGCACTCTCCCTCCTCCTAAACCACAACAAATACCTCAAACTTGTCCAACAAGAACTAGACATGCACGTTGGTAGAGAAAGGTGGGTGGAGGAATCTGATATCAAAGACTTAATCTACCTCCAAGCCGTCGTCAAGGAAACATTGCGACTCTACCCTCCGGGCCCTTTATCGATCCCCCGCGAATCAACAGAAGATTGTCACGTGGCCGGGTACTTTGTTCCTAAAGGGACTCGCTTGATAGTGAACGTTTGGAAGTTGCATCGCAATCCTCGTTTTTGGACCGATCCTTGTGAGTTTCGGCCTGAGAGGTTTCTTGACAGGAATGCAAAAGCTGGTGAAAGAGGGAGCGAATTCGAGTTCGAGTATTTACCGTTCGGTTCGGGGAGGAGATCATGCCCAGGAGCTAGGGCGGCGCATCTGATGATGCACTTGACGCTTGCTCGTTTGCTTCAGGGATTCGACATCGCGGCTCCGATGGATGGAACGGTGGACATGAGTGAGGGGTTAGGGCTAGTCCTGCCCAAAGCAACTCCGCTTGAGGTTGTGGTCTCCCCACGCCTTAAACGTGAGCTTTATCTGCAGTAGAGCAGACACTAGTATGTGGAGTGATATAAGATGATAACTTAAGGGGTGTCAATAACGTGGAAAATAATGTGATTATGGGAGAGGTCTTGTTGTTTGAAAGTGAAGTGATGAGGTGAGATTTATATAGCTAACATGTGTGTCGTGATTCTTGTGCTATTATGAAGCCATAAATGGGTGTTTTGTGAAAGAAATAATTTAAATAGACGTTACTTCTCACGATGCTACTATGGTGTTTCCCCCTTGTCGGAGGGACACGTACAATATCCTCCTATAACATAACCACTTGAAAGCATAATATTAACCAGTCGAAAGCATAATACTTTAAAATATGGCATAATATTTACTCCCTCCGTCTTGATTTAATAGTCATTTTTGGAAGTTCGTGTCACTTTTCAATCTATATCTTATAATATATTTATAGTGTTTTACGTAATTTTGAAAACATTGTCTTATAGAATTAATGGATATTTATCAAACAAAATCCATATTGGATATAAAATTCATTACTAATTTAAAAATATAACTCATTTTTTATCCGGTTAGAATTGAACTAGGGACTATTAAATCCAGACGGAGGGAGTATTATTATTAAGCCATAACACTTTTTAAAAATGGTATAACATAACCATTCGAAGGCATAACTTTGTTCTCATAGTGCAATGGTAGAGTTGTAGTTGTCATGAGTTCCACACATGATATACTCATTTTTGTCAAAATGAAAGGTCCATGAAGTAGCACCTCAGTCTTCCTTTATTTCTTTGGAGCAATTATCCCATAAATTGGGGTGTCAAACAAAATCCGGTTGGCCTCTTGTAGCCACGGTTATAACGTGGTAAACTGTGCTATTGTCTTATTTGGGCTTTTAGGCATCTTAGGTGCTGGGCTTTCTTCTTTGGGGTATCCCTTTGGTTGGCATCTTGCCAATCAATGATTTGGGTCTCGTATGGGCATTTATTGTCTTTCTACTCCTTTTAGTCTTTGTTTTTATTCAAAGATTAATAAAATTTCATTTTTAGCCGTTTAACAAAAAAAGATGAGGTGAATTGCGATGTAAGGACTAAGGATGTGTTCCACAGACTAAAATAAGACAATAACACAGTTAAATCATTGGGTTTACACATAACTTTGGTGATTTTCAATCCTTTCAAAATGGTAGCAATCTACCTTTTTTTGTGATTTCTTTCTATCTTTTATCAAAGAATCATACAAACGGTTGATTTCCACGCGATACATTTTGTATCGAAAGAGTTTTGTCAATTCTAAGAAACTTTCCTTTTCGATTGGAACCCTTTCCATATCAAAAATATACTTACAAAGTTGTTCCAATTTATTGATTGGCATTAACCCTAAATCCTTGCCCCTGAGAAATGAATCAATACTTTCTACTCGAACTTCATCATAGACTATTTACATTACAACCCCCCCCCCCCCCCAAAAAAAAAAAAAATAAAAAAAAAAAATAATAATAATAATAAAATAAAATAAAGGTGAGGTTCTAGTGGAATAGAACAACCGATGTTAAGCCAAGAGCACCTTCATTCTTTTATAGAGTGGTGGGTGTAAAAATCCACAACGGACCGTGTACTTCAAGTCGCACGTTGCTTTCTACTATATCATTTCAAATGAAGTTTTACCATAACATTTCTCTAATTTGAAGCCGGTATGGAATCATGAATAATCATTTGTTCAGTTGGTAGGAACAAGTTTTACCCAGAATTCTCATTGATTATTGTATAACTATTCCGGCGATTCTTGATTGTCTTTCAAATCAAGAAAATCGTGTATTTTTTTGACAATTTCGTCTTTATCTTTCTCCTCCAAACCTTATATTTCTAGGAGGTTCTCACGAGTGTAAATTACGATCATTATAAGATCGTGTATTGTATATATGTTGTCTTTTATAAGTAAAATAGTGACTTTTCGAGACAAGCCTAGCTCTGGAATATACAATAGACGTGGATTTCTCCTTATGTATAGCACGATATACCACTCCGGTAGAAATTTGAATTTCTGAGAGTTAGAATAAAAATAAAATAACTCCGTTAGAGTGTCTGACCAAAATTTTCATTATAAGTTAAGGAAGATAAAATACGAGCTTGTTTTATAGCAATAGTAATTAATCGTTGTTGTTTCAAGGTCAATCTATTCACTCGTCTAGATAATATTTTTCCTTGTTGACTAATAAATTGATTAATTACACTCAAGTTTCTATAATCAATTCGATCCCCTGATTGAATCGGGGGTAAACGCCTATGAAACCAAATTTCGGATTATCGGCTTCTAAAGAACTGGATCATGTAGTAGAGTAATAACGCGCACCAGATTATCCGACTTTCAACACCCATAATCGGTTTGCATAATCACGGTTATCGAAACAGAAATAAGGGGGTGTACCCTTTACTACGGTCAGGGGCATTGCTTCGTGAATAGCCTCTACTAGCTGCTCTTTATTATAGAAAGAAGTTTCCGTGTCAATTGCTTTCATTCTCACCCTTATATGACGATATGAAGGAGCATGAGCTAGAACTCGATTAGTGTCTTTCAGGAATGCGATTACCTGGCATCGCGCAGTAATCGGTAACCCGTTATTATCTATACCTTCAACTACTAGAGCGTTAAGCTTTGGCATCTTACCCGACGGAAAGTCGATTTCTAGGGCTGACCCAATCATTTTAACCACATATCCGTCGTTTTTTTCTACTCTTACAAAATCATTATTTTGGGAAATATTTTGCGTCATAAAAAATCCTTATTTTTTTCTTCTTTTTTTTTCCCATTGAACGGCCATTCTATATTTAATTTAATTAATTAAATAACTCATCTATACAGACATAGTTAAGGGGCCCTCTATGATCGATGATCCTAGAAATGAAAGGATATTTTAATTCTTACCAACTTGATCTTGTTGCCCCGGCATGCAAGGAAACACCCTTTCAAATCATGCTCGATTCAACATTAAATCCACAAGTTCACTTTTATTAACAAAAATACGGAATCAAGCATTTCGTATACATGCAAAATTTATAAAAGGCATGTAATCAAAGTATATTCGTAACTCACCTCTGTAACGTGAAACCAAGCTACCTCACGTACAATTTCTAATAGTTTACGTCGGAACCTTGGGAGAGAGGGAGGGGCTGCCTGTTAAATGACTGTAGAGTGGTTGCGGAAAAGCTCGGAAGTGAACCGTGGTGGTGGCTTACGGAATGACGAGTGAAAGGTGGTGGTTCGGGTAAGAGGGAGAATGGATGATATTGTGAGAGAAAGAGGAGGATGTTGGAAATTTACAGAATTTCGGATGAATGAAATCGGGGCTACCGGAGGGTCTCCCGAGGCAACCGTGCATGTCTTGGGTTTGTTGTATCTGGACACACCACAATCAATAGACGTATTGATGTGTGGATCCTATAACCCCCGTAACCTCTCCCCATAATAGAGTATTCAATCCTGTAACCTCCCTAATTCATTGGCAGAATTCATTCACCTGTTAATAGCAGCATTCATCTCCAGGAGTTATATAGGCCACCCTCACTCTATAAAAGAGGGCTCACGTTTTTTGGAAAAGGGACCAGCAAATTCACAACATTCTAGCATATACTGATATTCGTTCTTGAGAGAGAGAGGCAGACGGTAGTCAGTTCGCCAAGGTGGTCGACGGTGGTGTTCCGACGGCTTGCGGTTTAGCCGAGCCAACCCTGGGAGGAAGTCGCTGATGCAACCTACAACAGTACCCACGGTAGGCGGCAAATCTTTCTTAAGGAGACTGTGGTATCACACAGGACTCGGTTCATCTTCCACAAATTCTGTTCGTATCTTGTTAATTGTAATATGTAATGTATTTTTATTTATATAATTGTTATGTTATCAATAAAATTGTTCTCTGGAATTTCCGTTACTGTCGAATTTTTCCCAACAGAAGAGTTTTGCTCTGAGAATTGCTTTGGGAACAAAAATGTGTTAGAGGGAGATTTTTATGAAACAAAGGAGAAGACAGGTTTCAGACAAAATTAATGGGGGTGCTCCACATCCAACTCAACCTTATCTGCTATCATGAAGTTCTGCACCGACGGAAGCTGGGAAAATCATCCCACCGACAGTGTGAAATCGGTGACTGTCCGGGTTTCGTTATCAGAAAAATACCAAAAATCACCGTAGACTGTAAAGATTATTCTGAGTTTAACCACGACAAATGGAATCCAAGAAGGAAGCTTGGAAATTACTTTTCAAATTTTTATGATGGAAATTCGGGTTATCACAGGAAGAGAGATAGAACATTTTTGTATTATAATTGGTGTATTTGATTGAGAATATGTAGGATCTATTAAAATTGGTTATTATCAAAATGTTGCTAATTTTTTTTATTCAAAGCCTAAAATTTGATTATTTCTAAGGAGATTGTTTAATTTGATTATAGTATTGTGAGCCATATTTTGTACTAATATTGTTAGCTTTAAAAACTTTTACTTTTGATTATAGTATTGTGGATACTCTAATAACAGCAGCCCCAAATCCGTGTTCCTAGGCAGCATTTCCACAATAGTTTTAGGCTCTGTTTGGAACATATAGAAAAGAAAACAAAGGAAAGGAAAAGAAAAAGGGAGGAAAATAGGAGAGAAAATTTACTATTCATTTAACTTAAACCTTTATTTTCTTCTCTCTTTCTCTTTCAACCAAACAATGTAAGAATTTTTTTTTAAATTTCTTTTCTTTTCCTTTCCTTTCCTTCCATAAGTTCCAAACAGAGCCTTAGTTTTATTTTTTGTATGGACTGGTAGCCATGTGTATTTTTTTGAACAAAGATGCTTCATGCTAGAATCACAAAATTAGGGAGAGAGAGAGAGAGAGAGATGATGGCGAACAACGGAACAAGCTCCTGAGTGAGATGGGTCTGTCCAAGTCAAATGCCAAATATTTCACAGCTTGCAACGTAAAGATAGCCAAGGTAAATAACCCACACATCATACTCCGTTATCTCTCTATTTTACTCTCAATTCAATCCACTTTCAAACACTCTTTCCTGGAATTCAATTGACAATTCAATTTGAGCATTTGGGTTTTGGCTTTTTGGAGTTCAATCGCAATTACCGATCAGAATATCGTATGGTTATTATGTAAGACTAAATTTTAATTTAGTCATTTTGGTGGCCCACATATTTTATATGGCACATATTGATTATGAGTTTAATAGGATTGTCCATATCCTTATTTTATTCTATTGGTCAAATAGAGAAGCCGTTTCCTAAATAGACTCTGCTTTGATGGGAAGTGAGTATAATGTTTAATAAGGAAATCGGTCCTCTCTCTGCCTATAAAAGAGCGTCTAGGGTTCCATCAATATAATGTGATATACTAAACAGCTAGAAAGGAGGCAAGGGAGAGAAACCGTCTTCCACCTAGGGCTTAATGCTCTAGTAAAATTATGGTCGCTATAGTCACTCACCGGATTGCTCAAGTTCCGCATAAATGGATCCGGGTACGCCATTCTTGATTCCTTAAGTTCCGCTTAATGATTGTATTGTGATTATCATGATAGTTCTAGATCCTGAGATAAACGTAGGGTGTTAATTATCTAACCCCATTAAGAATAAAACTTACATGTGGTATCAGAGCTTGTGTTTAAGAACATCATGATTTTCCGCTCATGTAGTAATAACTTAACAATTCCCATGATCGGCTTGGAACGGAAAAATTAACCTGTCGTACATTATGCATCTATTAATTGTATGATTCCCCTACAGTAAATTCTTGTTTTGTGTGTCTAAAGTTCTTACCCAAGGTTATTGTCTTTTTCTGTCTTATTTTATTTGCCGTGCACTGGGATGTATTCATGACGGTTTGGTGAATCACTTACCTCGATTATATTTTGCACACACTGATGATGTATCAACATGGTTGGTGGCAATCGGTTTTGTTTGCTTCCGAATTCTGGGTTCTTTTGATGGATTTTCTATGTAACGGTGCGGGTTTTATCCTCGCATGCCTTGTGATCCTAAGGCTCGAAAAGAAGAACTCAATAAAGTTATTATTTCCAAAATTAAAGAGACACCGTTTGTTTGGGTTCTGCTTACAGTTGGAAATCTACTCTTATGTATGGATTCTCATCTACGTTTCAACGAGCCGCTTGCAGATGCTTGTACATATGATGGATTTTAATGGCTTGATGATACGATTTACATGATGAGTGTTGTGAATAATTTTGTTTTTATTCACCTAATTGTTATGTGAAAATTATTGTTTCGACGGATAATCTACGTTATGGTCGATTTGGTAGTCACCAAAGTGATCCAATCATAATGGTTCGTAGAATCGTCAAATTTCAGTTTTATTTGTGAATACTTCATTATTCACCTTATTTCCATAAAGGAAGTTATATATTTGAATCTATATTATGGAAGATTTGGTAGTCACCAAAGTGACCCAATCATAATGATTTATAGATATCAAATCATATTATGGAATTGTGAATAATCTAAGATTCATCTAATGTCTATGAAAAGGTCACTATTTTGATTTAACTCTATATAATGATGAGGTTTGGTGTCGCAAAAGCGACCCAACCGGAATGTTGATAGATGTTAATCAAATTATAAAATTCTAATACCTATTATGACGAGGTGTTAAAATAGTGATACTCTTCTTCTTGTTTTTTCACCTAAAGTTTATGCAAAGTCATTATCTTGATTGTAATCTATATTAAGACGCAATTCGGTAGTCACCAAAGTGGCCCAATTGGAATGTTTCATAGATTTCAATTAAATTATTGAAACTTAACACTTCTTTTATTTGATATTTATATTATGATACGGTTTGGTAGTCACCAAAGTGGCCCAACTGGAATGATTCATAAATATCAAGTTATATATGAAACTTATTCCCATTTTTAAGTGTTAAGAATAATGACTTTACAAATCGCAGTTCTCTAGTTGCATGGATATTAGGTAGGCCCAAAGGTGCACCACTTCTAAGTGATTAGTGAATTGGAATAGGATAATTTATAAGTATTCATAATTGAGATTAGATTTGGATACTCAAAGGTAACAAACCTACTCAATTGTGAATCCTTATCGATTAGTCCTATTGGTGAAAGGGAATCACCACAACTGTTAATAGTGTAACATTGGATGAACCCAAAGGCAGATCACCGTTGCACTATATATTATTGTTTGGACAAATTTTATTTTGTCAATTTATTGGTAACTCAAAGTATTATTGTAGTGAGCATATATTATGTGTGCATTATCAATTATATCTGTTTCACATTCACATGCTTGGTATGTTTCATTTTAATTTAAATGATTGAATTTCTCATTTTGAAAAAGAAAAGGATCGATTAGTTTCCTTTTGAATACTAGATCTTGATAAATTATTATTTTTTGAGAAATTCCTTTATTTTGGTTAAGTATGAATGAAATGAAATAGACTAAGCCTTATGTTTGTGTGAATGTTTAAAGTGAGCACTATTATGTTTATTGTGCTTAGAATGCTTGAGGATGCCATTGAAATGTTATATTTGGTCTACTCAACTAAAGTATTTGAGAATTAAAGTAGAGGAAGCCTAAATGGGACATGAAGTTGGCATTATGTAGTGTGCTAATGAGTCTGCTAATGATTTTGGACTCGAAAGAATGTAAGGGCAATGATATATGTCACTGATGTAAATAGTTGAGACATTGTCAAAAGTTTGTCATTAACGGAAGAAATGATTCGAAAAGGGAAAGTGGTTAATATCTTGTATGTTTCGAATCAAACTTAGCTAATTGAAGTCCCCCTAACTATGAAATGTTTTAATTATGAGCTACTACTTATGTTTATAACCAAGATGCGGGGAGATTTGAAGTTATTAAAATCATAAGCCCATTGAATTCTAAAGATTTGAATTACAGTTTTTATTAAAAGGGCTTTGTGACTTATCATTTATTATTTAAGAATTGGTTATCATTTTGTATTTTGTTTACAAATTTAGTTTCTTTTGTCCAAACTAGATTTTGGTATTATGTTTCGAAACCAAATTTTATGGTGATTTTAAAATACCAATTATTGTGTTATGGTATTTTATTATGTTTGAACGAATTAAAGTTTGATGACCATTTTATTGAGAACTCTCCATATGCTGCATCATAATGTTAGTTTGGTTAGTAGCCTCATGAATGAAAATTACTTCATCTTGTGACATTGGCGATTGAAACTATGTTTCAATCAAGCATATTAAGTGATTGATATATAACAGAAATTTTATTAATCTCTTGTATGTGTGATTTGCATTAAGTACAAGCAAATCATATTAAGTAAGGAGTAAGTCACAAGAAATAACAGGCTTCTTAAAGTGATTTATATAGACGTAAAAAATTTCATCTAAGAGACCTATTTTATCACCTATAGATGACTTTTCCTATTATGTTAGCTTTTCTATTACATAAAGATCTCAATCAATGAATGCTAAGGTGTATGTTATTGAGATAGAAAAGGCAAATAGAAAATAATGTAAAAGTCATGGGGTAGGACATATGTGATAAATATTATGAGAGGTCTGTTCCATTTAGCATAATGTGATAGCTGAAAGGTAATCGCACATTATTGGATATGGTTAGAAGTATGTCTGTAATTCCGAAATACCCATTATGTGGTGGATAGATACTTCTAAGCCTGCTGCATTTATGTGAATCAGGTTTCTAGTAAGACAGTTTCAAATACTTCTTTTGAATTGTGGATGGAAAAGAAATCAAACTCAGGACACCTGAATGTTTAAGGTTGTCCAGCAGAGACTAGAATTTTTAATTCACATGATAGAATTTGAATTTTAGAATGAGTTATGGTGACCTTATTGGTTGCTTTAGAAGATTCAAAGGGTATGAGTTTTACTATTTAACCATAGTACGAGAATTATAGAAATCGATCATTCAGATTCGTTAGGAATGGTGAAATTAGTGGGAGTGATAAATCATGGAATGTGGTCACTTAAAAGTTAGGGTATAAGTGTCTTTACCCATAACTTAGAATGTTGTTGTTCTTACCGTTGTTAAACAACATAATGATTTAGAACAACAAAGTAAGTTGTCAATCACTCCATAATAAGATTGACACCACTGAAGAAATTGTAGAACAATCAAAGAAGATAGCATCAAGAATATCTCGAAGGAATAAGAGATTTGCTGTTTGAATGTTTATTTGATTTATCTACACGAATGCTTTTGATCCGATTTCATTTTCACAAGCCCTTCTCTCTTGTATCCGAGAAGAACTCGTTGAAAATTATTGTGGCGTTGGAAGGTAACTCTTTATGTTTTGGAGTTACATTTAAACGTGAAAATAGCCTTTTGAATGAGAATTTAGATGTAGTGTCTATATGAATCAGCATGAAGGCTTCTCAACTAAAGTAAAAGAGCACTTGGTTGCAAATTTAAGAAGTCAACTTATGGACGTGAATTACCTCCTGCCATTGGTTCCTTATGTTTGCTGATACCATAGCTTTCTTTGGAATTAAGAAAAAACACTATTAATTAGTGTACAAATCCAAAGATTAGTGGGAGTTGATTTATATTTTTGATACGTATGTTGACTGTATTTTGCTTGCTACAGGTATCTTTATTGTTTGCACTTAAAAGTTTTATCATGAACTTTTAAACTAAATGTTATATGCTCACAGTAAGGAAGTCTTATGATCTTGAGTTTATTAGCTACTCGGATTTAGATTTTGTTTAAAGCTTTGATAGTAGAAAGTCTACTTTTAATTAGTTGTTCCTATTATGTAAAGGGGCAAACAAAAGTTTTAAAGTAGCTATCATTGCTTCATCCATTATGTTGATAGAATTGTGGCATGCTTTGAGGCCAAACTTCGTGGATAGCAGTTGGGAAGTTTTTCTTAGGACTTGGGGTTGTCGGCACCATTACCAAGTCGGTAGGAGTTTATGATTCCGCAACTATTTTCTTTTCTAAGAAAAATTTCAGAAACAAAAGTGTCACTTAAGGTATAAGCATATAGCTTATGATTGCAGATCCACTTATGAAGGGGTTAACACAAGGACATTTAAGATATATGCTAATAGAAAGAGTCTAGCGTAACCCATAACAGTTGTAACTTATGGACTGCAATATGATGACAATAGTGTTTGACACTTGGAGAGATCTCAATTATGTGTTTCTGATAATTTCCTGTGATGAATAGTGTACGTACATGTATGTGAATGATTTGTGATTATAGGAATAGTCTTTGACAAAAGACATTATCGTTGGACCTTATGAAAACGTTTCTCACCTAAAGACTATGTTAAATAGTTTGCTAGTGTTGTGGTACATGGAAGGGACTATGTCATTGTGATGTAGAACCGCCATGACTCGCATTAGTGGGTTGTTTAATAATAGTATTATGATTGTGACCAAATTAAGAACTTGATATGGACTTATGGCGCGCCTTATGTTTTTCTTGTTAAACTCTACTTAAGTTATCATATGGGCCAAGTGGGAGAATGTAAGACTAAATTTTAATTTAGTCATTTTGGTGGCCCACATATTTTATATGGCACATATTGATTATGAGTTTAATAGGATTGTCCATATCCTTATTTTATTCTATTGGTCAAATAGAGAAGCCGTTTCCTAAATAGACTCTGCTTTGATGGGAAGTGAGTATAATGTTTAATAAGGAAATCGGTCCTCTCTCTGCCTATAAAAGAGCGTCTAGGGTTCCATCAATATAATGTGATATACTAAACAGCTAGAAAGGAGGCAAGGGAGAGAAACCGTCTTCCACCTAGGGCTTAATGCTCTAGTAAAATTATGGTCGCTATAGTCACTCACCGGATTGCTCAAGTTCCGCATAAATGGATCCGGGTACGCCATTCTTGATTCCTTAAGTTCCGCTTAATGATTGTATTGTGATTATCATGATAGTTCTAGATCCTGACATAAACGTAGGGTGTTAATTATCTAACCCCATTAAGAATAAAACTTACATATTAATGTGGTGGTACAGAGGCCTTTTAATAAATTAGTAATCCACGCTGATTATTTTATTTTATTTTTTGATCGGAAACCAAACTGATGTTGATTATTTTGTTCTTTTGTTGGAAACCCTCACTTAATTGCCCAAAAAATATATATATGAAATTGACAAATCTTGCTCACGTGGCAAGCTGATTCATCCTGTGGAAGTTCTGCTGCTGTCATTTTCTTTCGTAAGAACAATTGTGAGATATGGTTATCAGCGGATACGTACATTAGTCCTGTAGAAGTATAGGATGCTTAAACCTCTTGGAAAATCACAAATTGTGACTTTATTTAGCCCACACCCCGCATTATGGACCCAAAAACCAGCTACACGTGACAAATGACACACCCAAAAGGCAGTCCCAAGCAAGCAAGTGTAAGCCATTTACCAAAAAAAGAAGAAGAAGCTAGCGGGTGTTAGGGAATTCAATTGGAGGCTTAATGTCTTCAAGGTGCAATGTGTGGCATCTAGAATGAAGTAAAAGAAAGAAAGGAAAATCTAGGACACGGATGCTATTTCTTGATACACTCGACAAGAAGTTTATCGATTAGGAATGCCCTCGATGCGACATAGTGGTTTTTGAGATTTAATTTGGGCTATAATTTTGGTACTCTACTTTTTGATAACCACACTTCACTATTTGTATTTTAGTGTTCTTGCTATGCGTATTTTAAACACTAAAAGACAAATATTGAAGTGTGGTTACTGGTAATAAAAAATGTAGAGTGCCAAAATTTAAATTTCTAGAGGAATTGCACGGGAGGACAAATTTAATTTAATTTAATTATTCTTTTGTTTTAATCCCGTGATTCTCTTTCATTTTTGTTTCAAAATTGCAGCTTTGCTAAAAAATAGAGTAGAAAGTTTTCTAGAAATATCTTTACATGGAAGTAGTGGCACCAAAGGTATGCAATATGCAACATGTGCTTGATATCTTCAAATCATTACCTTATCTTGCAATGTGAGGCATTTAAACCATGTGTTTGACAATTTGGTGCTATCTACCCTTTTCCCTCCCTCTCTTTCTTTCTTTGTATTGAACTTTGAGCAATGAATGATTGAGCATGTATGTGGTTTGAATGGGGGGATATCTGTGAAGAATTGAAACAAAAATGACACCCCGCATTATGGACCCGAAAAAAGAGATAATACTGGTCCATTGGCCAGAATTATTGCATGCACTCATGTCCACCTCTTTATGGCTTGTAAAACGTTTTCCTTTTCTTTCGTGTCTTTTTTCTTTTCAATGATTTTTTTTTTCCTTTGAAGAGTTAAAATCATACTGGTCCATTGGCCAGAATTACCTTATCTTGGGACTTGGGAGCAAATCTATCCACATGTGTGATTCAAGTGGTTATTTTGATCACACGTTGTGTTTGTTCGGCTGTCTAAATCTGATTTTGTAGCTAGTCTTGCACTGTAACAAAAACTGAAGGTGATTTAGGACGACAGTGCTCTAGTCATGGACTCAGTTTGGGAAGTAGAGGCTCCCGAACCAGAGTAGCCGAGGGTCTCTCGGGTCTCTGGGTCTCACTCTCAATGGGAAAAGTCAACATGACATTTATCGCGTCGAACAGTTTTTCTGGTTAATTGTAGGCCGAAGGACTAGATCGTCCATGTTGAACGGCCTTGTCCGTACATTCTTGTTATAACTCTGGACTAACCTATGTTGATACGCCGCATACTTGACATGGGCGTTATCCCTGAGTTCATCAGCATGATCCGCCTCGGCAGCCAACATGGCATCGTTTGTCGGGACATCAAAAGTAGCGGTTCGGGCCGTCGGGCGGGTAACCGCCACAGGAAGCACGGCTTCTACGCCGAAAGCCATGGAGTACGGGGTTCGGCCAGTACCACGTCGTGGAGTGGTTCGATAGCCCCAAAGTACATCAGGAAGCTCGGCTGCCCACCTGCCGCGCTTATTAGTAAGTCGGCGCTTTATTCCGGTAGAGATGGCTTTGTTGGCTGCTTCGGCCTGACCATTCCCCTGAGGGTAAGAGACAGACGCCGTCCTCATCTGAATACCGCGTCTCTGATACAGGGCCTTGATAGCATCGGCGACAAACTGGGTACCATTATCGGACACAATGGCATATGGCACGCCGAACCTGGTAAAGATTTGCTTCCAAAGGAAAGCTTCCACATCGGCGGTCGTAATTGTGATGAGTGCCTTGGCCTCCACCCACTTGGTATAGTAGTCCGTGGCTGTGATAATGTGCGTGAAACCACCTGGGGCCTTCGGCAACTTGCCAATGATGTCGACCCCCATTGGGCGAAGGGCCAAGGACTGGAGACTGGTTGCAAAGGAAGGGTGGGCTGATGAATCAAGGGAGAATGCTTTTGGCACGCCGTGCACTGTTTGGCGAATTCCGAAGCCGTATGTACCATTCTCTTCCACCAGTATCCTTGGGAAAGGGCGCGATCGGCTAAGGATCGGCCGCCGGAGTGACACCCAGCACTCCCACCGTGCAACTCCTTGAGAATTCCTGGTACCTCTTGTTCATGGACCACGCGGAGGTTGGGACCAGTGTACGATCGGCGGTACAGAGTGCCGGAGGAATCGATAAAATAAGAAGCAGATTGACAGCGGATCTTGTGGGCCTCTTTGCGGTCGGCAGGTAGTACGGCATGCTTCAAATAGGAGACGAGATGGTCCATCCAGCTGGGTGCCTGATGGATGTCCATCACTTCCTGTGACTCAGGCTCGAAACTCGGTGATGGGACCTCGCCGAGGACTATCGTTCTTTCACCTCTCTGATCGGCACAGACGACTCCCAGACCGGCAATTGCATCGGCATGAGAATTAAGATCGCGGCCAATATGGTCAAAAAATACATTCTTGAATGAACCAGCCAAGGCTGCGACTTGGCTCACATACTTGCTCATGCGTGCATCCTTAACCTCGTAATCCGAGGTCAATTAAAGCCAATTAAAGGGGCGTCCACCGAGGTCAATTGATCCTTCGAGAGGCCAAGAGCCTTGAATGCCGAATAGAACAGGATCTCCGCTGAGCTACCCTGATCAACCAATACCCTACGAACCATTTTCCGATGGAAGGGTATAGAGAGGACCAAGGCATCATTGTGGGGTAAGGATAACCCCTCCAAATCTTGCTCGGTGAACGTGATCTCCCGCGTACAACGAGCGTCCATTTTCCGCTTTGAAGATTGTTGAATCATCATCACCTCAGACTGGGAAGGCCGGTATAATTCTTTGTGGAGCTCGTTGGCCCGGACCCTGTTCATCGGCCCGTGAATGCAATGTTCCACGCCGTCCAGAATTTGGGCTCTCGGCTGGATCCCTGCATTTGGTGACTTGGCTCGGTCGATCCACCGGTCCATCCTTCCCTGTTGGACTAGTTCTTCGAGGTAGACCTTGAACGGCTGGCATGCCGTCGTATAGTGCCCTTGTTCGTTGTGGAATGAACAGTACACCCTCTGGTTCAGTTCCCGGCCATCGGCAGTTCCCAACTTCTCCGCCGCCCCTGTTGGCCATAGGAACCCACGGAGCCGTCCGCATTCTCGGAGCACACGGAAGATTGGCTCTTTGAAGTAGGTTGTGATGGCAAGGTGGTCCCGCCCATCATTTGGTGGGCGATTCCATGTCTTTCCGCCTCCCTTGTTGCCGCCGAACCCTGCGCCTTCTTTCTTGGACACCACATTAACCTGCTTCTTCACCTCATTCGCCCCTGTTTTACCCTGCTCGGCTACCGGTGCAACATCGGAGCCACCGATGTACTCCTCAAGTTCAATGTACCGGGCAACGGTGTGCATGAGTTCTGACATATCGTTCGGCAGCCGTAGCATCAATTCTTTGGACAGGTCAGAATTTCTATCCAGTCCACGCTTGAACGACGTAGCTGCAGTCTTTTGGTCACAACTCTCAACCATATTGTATACATTGTAGAAGCGCTCAGAATAATCCTTCAAGGACTCACCAGTCTTCCGCCGAAGGTCCGTTAAGGCTTCTATTGTCTTTGGTCTCCGATTACTTGCCACAAATCGCGCCGTAAACGAACGCTCCAACTCGCCGAAGCTGCTTATTGAACCTGGTTTTAACTGCGTATACCACAGCATGGCAGTGTCCGGGAGGCTCAGCGAGAACGTTCGGCACATCATTGCCTCGCTCAATCCGCAGAGCGCAGCCATGGACCTGAATTGCTGCACATGAGTCGGCGCATCCGACTTTGCGTTGTATACGCTGAACTTTGGGACCTTGAAATGGGGAGAGGGAACCTCATCCGCTATGGCCTTGGAAAAGGGGGAGACGCTCTTTACAGAGGTTGCTGCAACCACTTCCTTCGGCGGAACGACCGCCGAAGGCGCGATGCTTTTCTCTCGAGCGTCATCCCTTGACCTCTTATGGGTCGGTGGGGTCCGAACCCCCCGGCCGCCGACACTTGGCTCGGGGGTTCGCCGCTTCGACCCCGAGTCCCTCCCGTTCCCCCTTACCGGGGGTTCTTCCTGATGCTGGGCGGCCCGGTAAGTGGTTCTTTCGCCGGTGCGAGTATTTACTACTGTTAAAGCCCACCGCCGGCACTGATCTCGCATTTCTCCTCCGGTAGCAGCCCCTGACTGTCCTCCTCTTGGGGTCTAGATCGTCCGGCAGAACGCCCCGGTGAACGCCGATGATGACCTTGGTCAGACTGCCCCGGTCGGTGGTGGGAGCGACTGGTAGAGTGGCTCGGTGACCGCTGTCGGAGTCGTGTGGCCGTTTCCCTTTCCTGATCTTCGTGCCGCCGCCCCACAGACCTGTTCGTTCCCCGGTTGTCCTGGTGATCTTGCAACCTAACAGGAGAAACACGAGGATCTCCTGCATCATTTCTTCCGTCTCCAAGCCGAGGAGTTTCTTGTGTCTGGCCCAGCCTCCCCCTTGACTTTGAACGAGCGCTTGATGCCGTGGCGCTTATTTCTGGAAATAATGTTCGGCGAACATTGTCGTCTCTGGACGCACCGTCTTGTTGGCCGGTTCGGTGTCTGGGTTCCAGATGGACATGGTCGCTAGCGTCAATGCGACACAGTGGGCCGAGCCTTGTAAAGGCGGAAGCCCTAACAGTGTCAGCCGTTTGGGTCGGCTGGGAAGCATTCCTCCTCCGTCGCCATTCCCGCGACCTGGAGACGGGTGGGACCCTCTGATGTTCCTGGAGCTCCTGTACTTGTGTTCTCAGTTGCAACAACTCCTCCGCCATACTCACCGGGAGCTCCGGCGGGGGAGGAGGAGCTGTGAGGCTTGCTGCAGAGCGGTGCACACCATTTATGTGGAACGACGCCGTTCCTATAGCCTGGCCGCTAGGGGCAGGGATGATTGAACCCGCCACCCTGGAGTCACCGGGTCCCCCGGTGGGGATTCCATTTGGCCCTAACCCCGTCCGCTGGGAGGGGTGGTGACCCAGGGGGTTTGAATCGAAATGAACGAGACCGAGAAGTCGTCTGTCCGTGCCAGTCATCCTGAACTGGGATAGAAGAATGGTAAGAAGAAAGCTTCACCACGAGATGTGTTTGTTACTATCTTCCCCAGCAGAGTCGCCAATTGTGGTGGCAAGCTTTCTCCGGTTGGATCTTGTAGCTTGGGTTGTTAGGGTTTGCACGGAGGTGGGTTAGCCCTGCACACGAAGCAACCGCGTTAGTGCCCAAGCCCGGAGCGTGGTGGTCCGGGGTAGGCACTCCGACGCTCTAGTCAGTTTAAGGAGAATAAATATCGAAGTGTAGTTTAGGGTTTAGGAAAAGTGTTACCTCCTTCTAGAGGGGAATACCCCCTTTTATAGCCACAGGGAGCGCAGAGTTCGGCCCATGCAAACCCATCTCGTGCTATGTGATGAACCCGCCAACCTCGGTCCCAGATAGACTTCCCAATCTTGGATCTATCCACTCCCCCACAATCCGCTCCTACAATAAGGGATGGGATAAGACGCGAGGTTGCCCATTCCTGCCCATCTCTTCCTAACTTCCTCTTTAAGTTAGGGGCAGGAGGCTCGGTGAGCATGGGTTCCGCCGGACAGATGGCACGGCATTAACTAAGCTCCTACAGGGGCAATCTCCTACCCGTTCGGCGGGAAACCGCCGAGCCAAAGTATATTCTCTCTCGGATCAACCATGATCAAGCCTAACCAGCCTCGGCTAGATCCGGATCGGCCACCGAGCCAACTTGCCGACTCACGAATGGTAAGTCCACTGGTTCGGCAAATAGGTGCACCTTGGTCCCTCCACCGGACCACGCCCGCCACAGAAAATGTTTTACATGTAAAATATTTTCTTCATTTTTTACACAACCAAACACTAGAAAATAGGTAAAACATTTTACCGGAAAATATTTTACGTCCAAACAAACGGAGCCTAATTGTAAAACATTTTTTCAATGGCCTCTGAAAAAAAATCAGCTTAATCCGATACCTATAGGTGCTCGATTCAATCATCTAACTTTTCATTATCCTGAAATCCGAATGAAAAGTTAGATGATTAAATCGAGCACCTATAAGTATCGGATTGAGCTGATTTTTCGCAAGGACCTTTGAAAAAATGTTTTACATTTAATGAACGGCTCGGATCGTTTGTGTGAGACCCATAGTGGGCCCCATACAACAAGCTGTGCACGATCTGTGTGGAATTCTCTATGTGGGTAGCACGGCAATTGGGTCTGCATATTGTCTGTACTCTGTACGCTCCACAACTTGAAGTATAATAGTACTTGGGACACAGACATCCAGACACGATGCGAACGTAGATGTGTCCGGAGCCGTTCAGTGGACGTGCATCCTATGAACGCATCATATATTTGTGTCCACATGAATAGACGCCTCCGGACACTTTGATTCTGCATCTATGGGCGGATTTCTGCATCACTAGCACTGCTCATTAAGATAAACCTGGGGTTGGGGGTAGGCTTAATGTCCTACAAACGCGAATCTTATATGGAATGATGTGGTTTTTAGACCTTTTGATTTCAAGTTAGGACTTAGGAAACCAGTCACTTGTTGTAAATTTGTAACTCATAATTTAAAAGGTGTGTGTAATCTTGGTATTGTTGATATAAACCATAATGTTCTGGAGAAAAACTTCTTTACGAAGGGTACCGTAAAGAAGTTTTACGGAGGTGCATCGCGACCGTCCAAAAGTATTTTGGACGGTCCGGATTTTAATGAAATTTTTCCGGAGAAGAGTTTATATCCGGACCATCCAAAATATTTTTGATGGTCGCGATTCATTTCCTCCATAAAGAACTTATTCATGGCCCTGAAACCTTTTCAATTGACATGGAGAGCTTTTCTATTTGTGTTTATATTTGCAGAGTATGATTCTGGCAGGCTCTGATACCACAACAGCTGCCATGATATGGGCACTCTCCTTCCTCCTAAACCACAACCAATACCTCAAACTTGTCCAACAAGAACTAGACATGCACGTTGGCAAAGAAAGGTGGGTGGAGGAATCTAATATCAAAGACCTAATCTACCTCCAGGCCGTCGTCAAGGAAACATTGCGACTCTACCCTCCGGGCCCCTTGTCGATCCCCCGCGAATCAACAGAAGATTGTCACGTGGCCGGGTACTTTGTTCTTAAAGGGACTCGCTTGATAGTGAACGTATGGAAGTTGCATCGCGATCCTCGTGTTTGGACCGATCCTTGTGAGTTTCGGCCTGAGAGGTTTCTTGACAGGAATGCAAAAGCTGGTGAAAGAGGGCGCGAATTCGAGTTCGAGTATTTACCGTTCGGTTCGGGGAGGAGATCGTGCCCAGGAGCTAGGGCGGCGCATCTGATGATGCACTTGACGCTTGCTCGTTTGCTTCAGGGATTCAACGTTGCGGCTCCGATGGATGGAACGGTGGACATGAGTGAGGGGTTGGGGCTAGTCCTGCCCAAAGCAACTCCGCTTGAGGTTGTGGTCTCCCCACGCCTTAAACGTGAGCTTTATCTACAGTAGAGCAGACACTAGTACGTGGAGTGATATAAGATGATAACTTAAGGGGTGTAAATAACGTGGAAAATAACTCGATTATGGGAGAGGTCTTGTTGTTTGAAAGTGAAGTGATGAGGTGAGATTTATATAGCTAACATGTGTGTCGTGATTCTTGTGCTATTATGAAGCCATAAATGGGTGTTTGGTGAATGAAATAATTTAAATAGACGTTACTTCTCACGATGCTGCTATGGTGTTTCTCCCTTGTCGGAGGGACACAGTATCCTCCTATAACATAACCACTTGAAGGCATAATATTAATCAGTCGAAGGCATAATACTTTTCAAAATGGCATAATATTTACTCCCTCCGTCTAGATTTAATACTCTTTTTTGGAAGTTCGTGCAATTTTTCAATCGATTATATCTTGTAATTTATAATGTTTTATGTAATTTTGAAAACATTGTCTTATAGAACTAATGGATATCTATCAAACAAAATCCATATTAGATATAAAATTCATTACTAATTTAAAAATATAACTCATTTTTTATCCGATTAGAATTGAACTAGGAACTATTAAATCCGAATAGAGAAAGTATTATTATTAGTACTATTATTAAGCCATAACACTTTTTAAAAATGGTATAACATAACCATTCGAAGGCATAAATTTGCTCTCATAGTGCAGTGGTAGAGTAGTAGTTGTCATGAGTTCCACACATGATATACTCATTTTTGTCAAAATGAAAGGTCCATGAAGTAGCACCTCAGTCTTTCTTTGGAGCAATTATCCCATAAATTGGGGTGTCAAACAAAATCCGGTTGGCCTCTTGTAGCCACGGTTATAACGTGGTAAACTGTGCTATTGTCTTATCTGGGCTTTTAGGCATCTTAGGTGCTAGGCTTTCTTCCTTGGGTATTCCCTTGGTTGGTATCTTGCCAATTAATGGTTTGGGTCTCGGATGGTATTTGTTGTCTTTCTCCTTGCTCCTTTTAGTCTTTGTCTTTATTTCAAAGAAAAATAAATTTTCATTTTTAGCCGTTTAACAAAAAAAGATGAGGTGAATTGCGATGTAAGGGCTAAGGAAGTAAGGATGTGCTCCACAGACTAAAATAAATACTTATTTTTTGAATTAAATGTAATGTATTGTGAGATAATGAAAAAAGAGCATGAGCACCACACCACACGTAGCAGTATCCCAAGTGCATTGATCCCATGTTGGTCGGGAACCCGAAAGTAAGTTCATGAAGTTGTTGCATATAAACACAGAGAGAGAGAGAGAGAGAGAGAGAGAGAGAGAGAGAGAGAGAGAGAGAGAGAGAGAGAGAGAGAGAGAGAGAGGCGAACAAGCTCCACGGCGAGACGGGTCTGCGCGAGTCAATTGCCAAGTTATTGAATCTCATAACAGTTTAACATCCATCTAGAGGTAACGAACTAATCCACGACTAAACACCTACCGAAACTCCATATTCCTTGTGTTTTCCGCCCAATTTAATACCATACTCTTAGCTGGATAAAACAGGCATACTTGAGTTATGATAACATACTCTGTTCTCATACCAATTTGGCAGGAGCTGACTATTCAATTTAGTTAATTTTGTGCAGTATGTGTTGTGAATTTGCGATTACTAGAGTTTGAGTGTCCACCTTATCAAACTAGTATAAGTATTTATCTTGGTATTAGAGAGTAGTTTGTGTATGTATTGTTTTCCATATAAAGCATAGACATTGTTGACTGCATTTATGAGCCTATCTACGACAATTTCCTCGACTTGTTTTGGACAGCATTGAAATTTAATCGTGATTTATGCGGCTGGGTTATGGCATATTGATGCCGCGGCCCCATTCTTGATTAGCGATTTTACATCACATGTTGCGTACAATTCAACGTACGGAGCCATACACGTTCAATGAAAAACGCAACCTCTAATGTTTGTCTTCAACGATTCTGGGCATTGGAGTTTTACCCTCCTAGCTCCTTGGAGTGTAGATTTTGCCAGTCTATAGGAAGAGGCGCAAGTTTCTAGTTTATGGGTGAGGTTGTGTCCTAGTTATCTTAGAAAAGGAAGTAAGAAACAGAGAAGGAAAAAAACAGACACATAAATTATTCTTTGATACCAAAAAGGAAGAAAAGAAAAAAGGGCAAGAAAATTTCTGATACATTTGGGTAACTTGGCAAGAAGGGCATTGGAATTTCATAGGTGCCAAGTAGTTCTTTTTTTAGTTCGATATCTGGAGGAATGCATATGACTATATGAGTTGTTGAAGGTATAGATAATGTAGTTGCCCCACTCTCTAACAAACTTAAGCTTTTAGATGAACTGGTGGTTAAAAATCTAATATGGTATTAGAGCAGGTAATAGATTATGTATTCGAACCTCACCGCCTACCTAATGTTACAAATATTTACATGTGTTTAGCCTGCTTATGGATGAGAACTTGGCTACATGTGAGGGGGCGTGTTGAAGGTATAAATAATAAAGTTGTCTCTCTCTCTAACAGCTTAAGCTTTTAGATGAGTTGGTGGTTAAGAATCTAATATAAGTAATCACTCCCATTGGTGCTGAAGGACAAGTTGCATTTAAGGAAATTCCTGGTTTGATCGTTCGATACTCCATTCAGTTTTCTTGCACTGGCTTTGAATCTGCCTTTCTCAGGATGACAGAAATCAGAATAATAGTTTCCCAGAAACAGTTCACATGGACGGAAGGGCACAAGAGGTACGCAACACCTTATCCATTACTGAGCTCAAATAATTAAATAAATTCAGTTTCCCCCCTTACTTTTAATAATCCAATTAAAGCCTTAATGTCTTAAAACCATTACCTTATGCCATAATGAGGGGTGTCATAAATGTACGCCGCGCGCATTTGGCTGGCTGAAAAACCAAGGGAGAATAATGTAAAATTTGGAACACTTTGTGACTGGGTAATCTGTCCATATCATGGTTGTCCTGGATTTTGCACTGTCTTTATTTTCTGCAGAATTGTCAACCAATTAGCTACAAAGTAACTACGTACCAGATGGGTAACTTTTTACTCCAACATCAATATTTACCCATATATTGGCCGATACTGTCAAATATAATCCGATATGTAACCCAAAACTTATATATGTAACATTAGTGGTTGTTTACCCCCGTTTTTGGCACTCAGTCCTAAGTTAGCTTTGGACGGCCATTTAATTGGAATTTAATTAAATTGGGCCATAAATAAAGGCGTATTGGGTTCAAAATTAATGGGCTACGAAGATATAGAGTGGGCCCAATTAATTTTAACCCAATCTAATTATAAATTGAAATTATGGGTCATGGGCCATAACATTTTTTGAGACCAAAACAAGGCCCAATAAGTTTGGATTTGACCCAATCACGGGCTAAAAATACTTGAGGCCTAATTGTCTACTAAAATTCGACGGCCCATAGTTGGAAATGATTATTGGGGAAATGACGGCCCATGACGTGTTTTGATAATTAATACCCGCCAAGAACAAGCTAAGAATATTTGTTAATATTGAAAATGTCCGTGGCGGATATTAATTATCAAAACACGTCATTGGCCGTCATTTTCCCATGATTATTTGGAAGTGGGCCCATGAAATTGGTATGTTTACTGGCCATTTTGAAGTCAAAGGGCTCTTAATTCCCTTATGCCCATAAAAGAAGGAGAACCACGTGGCCCATTACCTTTGTAACCTTCCAAAGCCATCCCATGAAATGAGGGAGTGTGTTAGTGGGGATAATTGCCACATGACCATTTGACTGTCAAATGGCCCAATATTCTTTGAAGACCCACGGAGTAAACAGGTGGAAAAAACCCATGACGTCTTAACTGCCCATGATCAGGAGTATACATGTGGGTAATTGTTTTTTACTTCCAGTAACTCCTCTCAACCGTCCATGATCCCATGATTTGGAAGTTACATGGACACTTGTCAACACAAGAGCAAGGCGGGAAGGCACACATGCAAAACCGTGAGCATCGTCTCTAATAGAAGAACTCAAAAAGAAAAAGGGGTTCATACACCAATCAAGCTCAACACTTACAACTAAAGCCTTCCTAGCGAAGCAATTATCTCACTTTCCTCACATTTACTCGATTACTTCATCAAGTAATTCGGGTTTCTATCTCTCTTGTACCCCAACTTTATTATTACGACATAATAAAGTTATTCCTATCTCTCTTGTATCCCCTTCTTTATTATTGCAAAATAATAAAGTTATTCTACGTTGTTACTTCTTTTCCTATACGGTCAGGAAATTATTAAGTACTCGCTCGAAGAGGCAAAACCACGAACCAACACTGCAATCCAACCCTTAGGTTGCAGAACTCTCGCCCCTACAGATTCGAAGTCAGAAAAGGGATGCTCAGTCCTTCACGTTGGACGCGACAAGTTTTGGCACGCCCGCTCAATCCTTTGAGCCATTTCGGAGCCGAACAGTGGCATAACCTCTTCAATGGATTTGGTGCTGAATCGTTCGTGCCAGACTTCCACAGGCATGAATTATTATAAGGCTAGATCCTAAGATAGTGAACTGGCCACATGGGCATTTTTCATGTGGCTTAACTTCTCTCTTACCTAATACTACGTGAGTATATGGTTACATTTTCACGCATTTAGATAATCCTCATCGATAGAGTAGTAGATGGGTCGCATCGGAGTATAGGTCTGGAGTTTAGGTCTCTACCAAATGGTGGGTTACGGTACAGTTCCATTTAGGAATGGGCCAAGTCCTCTGCCAGCCTTCTTGTCCCCCTGCGCGGACCACAATCCTGCCAGCCTTATTTAAGTGAGCAAATATAGTCTAGTCCTTAGTCTTTATATCTCCCTCTCCCTCTCTCCCTTGTTTCCAAAATGGATCGTCAACTTCTTCTTAAAGCAACAGGAACGCTTCTAGCCTTCCTTGTACTCTATTGCCTGTGGAAGTCGAAAGCCAGTACGGGTATTAATGCGCCGGAGCCAAAAGGTGCGTGGCCGATTATAGGCCACCTCCATCTTCTAGGTGGAAAAACTCCGGTTTTCCGGACTCTCGCAGCCATGGCCGACAAACACGGGCCGATTTTCACAATCCAAATTGGTATGCGGCGGGCCCTAGTGGTGAGCGGCAAGGAAACCATCATGGAATGCTTCACTACCAACGACCGCGCTTTTGTTTCGCGCCCAAAGTCTGCCGCCGTGAAATACATGGGATATGATGGTGCCATGTAGGTGTTCGGTCCTCATGGGCCCTACTGGCGCGAGCTTCGTAAGGTGATGACTCTCGAGCTCCTATCGAACAGTCGTCTGGAGCTTATGAAGCACTTGCGGGCCTCGGAGGTGGGCTTGTGCATCAATGACTTGTACTCACTGTGCGTCAAACAATTGAATGGTGTTTCTGAAGGACTAGATAATTGTCATAAACCTGGTGCTACAAAGGTAGACATGACTCATTGGTTTCGGCTAGTACCTATGAACCTGATGCTCCGAGCAATTGCAGGCAAGGACATAACTATGTTACAAGATTTACGGAGTAATTTATTTTGGAACTGTTGTTAATTTTTTTGCTATCCTCTTATCTTGATCCCCTTGAACCTTAGTCCTAGCTCTGACCCTTGCTGCAGGGAGACGATACGGCCTTAGTGAGGATGAGAAAGACGGGGAGGCTAGGCTTTTCTCCAGAGCCATGCACCAGTTTTTGTTTCTCACCGGAGCTTTCGAGTGCTCTGATGTGATACCATTCATCGAGTGGATGGATTTGCAAGGACATGTGAGATTGATGAAGCAAAATGCCAAAGTGATGGACTGTTTCATGAGCAGATGGCTGGAAGAACATGTCCAGAGCAGGAAAAATGGCCAGGCGAAAGAGGAACACGACTTTATGGACGTGTTGTTATCTATATTTCCGGAAGATGGCATGGAACATGGTCACACGAATAAGAACATCATCAAGGGAACTGCCCTGGTACACTTCCTATAGTTGCATTTTTTTCCAAGTATAACTTTAATGTAGTTCTTTTGTTTTAAGGTGTATTTTCCTTCACTACCAGTAACAGGGAATGAGGGCCAGTTCCCCTACAAAAAGAAACAGTTGGGAGGATTGCACCTCCAAATAGCAGTTGAGCTTTTCCAGACATCTGCAATTCTTGTCTAATTATACAACAAAACGGGGAATGGGAGTGTTGTAGGCTGCAATTGTGAAATAAACACTGACATCATCGCGCCTAATAACGAAGTGGTTCATTAGTGAGACACTCAGACGTTTCCATGTTATCTATCTTTCTCCGTCTAAATAATACTACCATCATTGGACTCGAGCAATTATGTTTACGGATTGTAGGCTTAAACTTCTACAAACACATATCCTGTATAGAATGAGGCGGCTTTTGAAGTCATTTGAATTCCAGTTAGAAAAGCACCCACTTATTGTGACTCTTAGTTTAAAACGTCTGTAAACGATTATACTTTGCTTTGGTGATTGAAAATAGTAGGTTTTTTTTTGCTAAGTTAAAAGAGGTGGAAGGAGGGAGCGATCGGGCATAGCAACCCTCCCCTGAACGTGACCATAGGGACTCTAGACCAGCGGCGGATCCCGGGAGGAACCAAAGAGCCATAGCAACTACTGCCCCACCAAGGACTAGCGGGCCGGCCAAAGCCGGACAGAGGAGAAGGACCAAATTCGAGAGCCGCTGGCACAACTCGAACTTGATACCTCCTACCTCACCTAAACCCAAAGGGAGTAAGCCTTGACCAACTAGGCTATCACCCCTGATGGTAGTAAATAGTAGTTACTGGAACCTTTTCAATTGACATTGAGAACTTTTCTATCTGTGATTAAATTTGCAGGGTATGATTCTGGCAGGCTTTGATACCACAACAGCTACCATGACATGGGCACTTTCCCTACTCCTAAACCACAAAAAATCTCTCAAACTTGTCCAACAAGAACTAGACATGCACGTTGGCAGAGAAAGGTGGGTGGAGGAATCTGATATCAAAGACCTTATCTACCTCCAGGCCGTTGTCAAGGAAACATTGCGACTCTACCCTCCGGGCCCCTTGTCGATCCCCCGCGAATCAATAGAAGATTGTCACGTGGCCGGGTACTTTGTTCCTAAAGGGACTCGCCTGATCGTGAATCTGTGGAAATTACACCACGACTCTTGTGTTTGGACCGATCCTCATGAGTTTCAGCCAGAGAGGTTTCTTCATAGGGATGTAAAAGCTGGTGAAAGAGGGCGCGAATTCGAGTTCGAGTATTTACCGTTCAGTTCGGGGAGAAGATCGTGCCCCGGAGCTAGGGCGGCGTATCTGATGATCCACTTGACGCTTGCTCGTTTGCTTCAGGGATTCGACGTCGCGACGCCGACGAATGAGGCTGTGGACATGAGTGAGGGATTGGGGCTAGCCCTGCCTAAAGCAACTCCGCTTGAGATCGTGGTCTCCCCACGCCTTAAACGTGAGCTTTATCTGCAGTAGAGTAGACACCAGTATGTGGAATCACATAAGATGATAATAAATGGGGTGACAAATAAAGTGAAAAATTACTATGTGATATGAGGGAGAGGTCATGTTGTTTGAAAGTGAAATGATTGGGTGAGATTTATGAAGGGTAAGGGGTGGGGTAGGTGTACATTAGCATGTATGTGAATCAAACTAAACAATCTATATATAACATGGTCGTGATTTTTGTGCTGTTTTATTATAACTCATGAAGGTTTCAACCTTTGATCTTATGATCGAGGGGCAAATCCTTATGTCTCGAGCCCAAGCCAACCCCGAAGTCGGCAAAAGTAAAGAATTTTTCTTTTGAATTTGCAAAAGTGCTAGAGAGTTCCGAGCCAAATTTGCGAATAGCCACAAACATATTGGGGAATAGGCATCCGATACCATAACCAAAATGCTAAAAGCCATTAATATAGGGAATTGATTTAAGCACATCCATTTTGTCTCCAAGTCACTAAGTGCACTTCATTTTTTTTGTTTTTATTTATATGAACTTATAAAAATGTCCTCCATGCATTCTTTTCTTCAAACATGAAATGATGAAAAGTACAATTGCGTAATTTCACCTGAATGCAAACAAAAAGATGAGTGCTTTTAGATAAAATTGGAGTCTAAAAATTAATTCCCATATAACTTCTTTTTGCAATGTATGACGATGACATAAACAAACCATCAATAATACGATTTGAACACTTAATTTAGCCTAAGTTTGGCTTACCCTTTTTTATTTCATCTTATCTTAAGTATTTTCAATTTCTATGAACTTTTTGTCAATTATATGTTGATGATTTATATGTCTTGATGATAAGAGTTCACAAGTAAAAGTTTCTGTGAAGAACTTAAAAACATTTACTAAAGCTAAAAAATAATCTAAAGTATGCATAATTTTCGAAGTACTTTTATCCTTTTCTATTTTTATCTAAATTTAACTAACATTTTTTTCTTTTCTAACTCCTCCCATTCAGCCTAATAAATAATCTAAAAAACTTTTATACAAAATTAGCATAAATATTGTACAGAAGACAAAAGTACCCCAATGCCAAACCCCTTAACTTTTAAACCTCATCGTATCCTTCTTTTAAAAAGCTAAACAAACCAAGTAACTATTAGGCCCCATTCCAGATTTTCAAATAGTAAGTATTTAAAAAATAAAGACATATTTTAAAACTTAAAAATAATAGGCTTACAAAAATAATTTTTCAATTTTTTTCAGGGTTTGATAGATATCATCAAAATCTATCAAATAATATTCATATTGCATATTTTTTTTAATTTTAGTAAGCTTATTATTTTTAAGCTTGAAAATTGCAAATAAATACATATTTTTTAAGGCGGGAAAGCGGAACACAAACCCCTTCTAAAATAATTCTTCCTCTTATCAATGTACTCCTCTTTATCCTCCTATTGTAATACTCCGTCCGTCCCGATTTGTTTGTCCCTTTTTCACTATTTGGGACCTCTTACAAAATTGTCTATATATTTCAATTTATAATATTTTTTATATGCAATATGGATCTTGTTTGATAGATCTCAATTAGATCTAAAATATGATGTTTTTGAAATTATGTAAAACATTATAGATTGTGAGATATAGACAATTTTTTAAAAGGCATGTATGTCGAAATTGGACAGACAAACTGGGACGGAGGGAGTAACTGTTAAAGGTATAAATAATAAAATTGTCCCTCCCTGTAATAGCTCAAGCTTTTAGATGAGTTGGTGGTTAACAATCTAATATGGTATTAGATCCTGTTATTTACACATGTTTAACCTACTTATGGAGGAAAGTCTGGCTACACGTGAGGGTGTGATAAGCCCTCAATAGTGTAAATAATAGGGCTTATCTCTCTCATTTTTTGTCACACACAAGTGCATAACTTGCTTGATTTGAACGATATTGCACGAAAGGTGTGTTTTTGGCATTTTCAGGTAAATCGTGCGAATAAGGTGCATTTGAACGCCATGAATAGCCCCGAATGTGTCCAAGTACCCAAGACCACGTGGCGCTCCGCGATCAAGTCCCAAAAGTCATAAAAAGAAGCTTTGAAGCATACTCGGGATGTCCAATGCTCAAGGGAAGTGAGGGAGATGCAAGGATGTTACCCAAAGCAACTCATTTTCCGACCAGCTGAGGGTAGAATCAGCATAACTTTTGATGTAAAAATTACTTTTTCTCCAAACCACTTGGGTTAGAAAGTAGACTCAACAAGCTTTCCAACGGTTCGAAAAACACCCAAAATCGAGTTCGGGAGTGTCCGGAGCGACCCCGCGAAGTTGAGAAAATGCCTGCAGAATCCAGCCAGCCAGGGATCGATCCCCCTATCACCCTTTCAGCTCCTGCAGCATCCAGAAAGCACCGGGATCGATCCCCCAATGTTTAGGGATCGATCCCTCACTCCTGCGCGGACATTTCAGTGGCATTTATGTAATTTTTTTTGTAAAGGGGGTATATATACCACCCTTAGCCCGATTTTAGGGCATTCTTCACTTTCACTTTCTCTCTCTACCTCCCTCTTCTCCTCTCTTCTCTAGCTCTCCTTCTCTCTTAAAAAGAGGGGGATTGCTAAGGTTTTGGGTTAGATTTCTTTCATTAATGTTGTAAGTACTCTTGTTCTTTACATTAATCTAGCTTTTATTTTCACTTTTGCCAATGTTTTCATATCTCTGTTCATTTTGCCTTGTGTTTACACCCACTATGGGTGAGTAGTGATTTAAGCTTGGTCATGGGGTGATTTCTACCCCATGATTTAGGTAGTTTAATGGTTTCTCTCATTTCTTGTGCTTAATGTGGTTTGTGAATGGATTAAGTTCATTTTTATGTAACAAAACCTAGGGTTGTTAACCTCTTTGATTATGTGTAGGCAAGGACTTGATCTCTTGCCACATATAATGCTTGGAGCTATGTCACTCTAGGTGTTTGCCAAAATGCCTCAAAGAACTTGTTGAACTCTAATATTTGGACAAAACTTAGGGTTGTTAACTTCTTTGATTGTGTGTAGACAAGTCTCCTTGGCACACTCAATACTTAGAACCATGGCACTCTATGTATTTGATAAAATGCCTAAATGAGTTCCTTTCCATTTCCAAACCTCATTGTATGAGTTAAACTTGATTTTCATGGTTAAACCTTCCGAGTGAGATCAAATGAATATGACTTTCACTTGAGTTATCAAAGAGAAGCATTGAACGGCCTAAGTTATGGGCGGAATGAACCCCTAGACCTTGCCGCTTTTAATTTCTTATCAATCTTTGTTTTCAATTAAAGTTATGAGGTAGAGAGAATTTCCATCACTCAAAAGTTGGCCGTCTCAAAGCCGAACTAAAGGTTGGCGGTCCTAACGCTAAAAACCCTTCGTAAATCAAACCTCCGGCCTAGCTCCATTGGCTCCCTGTGGATTCGACCTCGGACTTCCGAGTTTATTATGCTACAACCGACCTAACCCTACGCTTGGGGCACTCTTTACTACGACACACTTTGGTCGAGCAAGCATTTGGCGCCGTTGCCGGGGAATCAATTGGTAGCTAATTTGGAGGTATTTGCTTTACACCGCACTGTAAGTATTCCATCTTTTATTTTTACTTCATGTTTTTAGCTTTAAAATAGAATGTTTTCAGCACATGAGGAGATAGAATCCAGGACTATGCAGGAGTTATGTTATCTAGCACACACGTTTACACCTCCTAGCATAGCCACTCATGACGCCAATGTTTTTAGGATTCAAATGAGCATTTCCAATTGGCTACCCCACTTCTATGGCATGGATCACGAAAACCCTCTCTCTCATGTTCGGGCTTTCGAGGCCAAAATTGGTACCCTTGTGATGTCAGAGACCGCGCGGATGAATTTTTTCTCTCTCTTTTTAAGGGATAGTGCCCTAACTTGGCTCGATTCCTTGAATCCTCAATCCGTGCGGACTTGGGATGATTTGTAAAAAGAATTTTACAAAATGTTCCTTCCCATATATTATACAAGGGCTCTCCAGCAACAAATTCAAACTTTTGCCGAAAGAGAGAATGAGCCATTTTATGTATGTTGGGGAAGATATCAGGACTTGTTCAAAGCGGTCCCGCATCATGGTTATGACATTTTCGAAATAGTGGGCTATTTTTATAAAGGACTTTCTCAAAAGAGTCAACAATTCTTGGACATGATGTGCAATGGGAAATTTTTGGACAAAAAACCCGTTGAAGCTTTAGATTTTTTTGATCAATTGGCTGAAATTTTAAAGTCTCGGGTTTATGTTAAACATTTTCAAGGTCTCAACTCACATGCCATGGAAGAGGAAATTGAGCCACATAACTTTATTGATGAAGTTAGTTTAGATTTTGATAGCTCATCGGAGTCCGAATGGAGTGACGTGCCTAATGATGAGCCTGACATCCAGTGTCTCCCCCCTGTGGATCCCCCTCTATGTTTCGATCTGGGGGAGAAACTTCTCACTGTTGAAGAGATGGACGCAGAAGTGGATTACTTGTACTCCTTGTTAGAAGAGCAAGACAGGGTATATGAGACAAAGAGTCGGTCTCCTACTCTGGAGAATCCTGTAGATGTTGCACATACTCCTATTAGGTCTCCACCATTGAACGATTTTGTTGAAGTTGAACGGGTCGATTTTCTTGGTGTTGATGATTTTAATTTAGTTTATCATCCTTATCTTGTGGATTTTGTCAACAATCTGAAAATCAATCTAGTTTGGAATGCTCACTTGGTGGAACTTAAATATCTAAAATGGATTCGGCAAATGTGTTGCTCAAAGTATCTTATTTTGTGGTATGGCCGGATTCAATTTTTGACCAAGATTTTGGAGTGGAGTGCTATGTTAATTTTGTTAGCTCTCATTGGCATGATAAATATTCGGAGCCCGCGTTTGGCTGAACGTACATAAATTCTCTCTCTCTCTCTCTCTCTCCTTTTTCTCTTTTGATGGTCTGGTATAGCCACCCGTTTCAAACTTAAGATGTTGTATGACTTGCTCTGCGGCGCCTTAAGCGAGACATGGGGAGAAAAGTAGTACCCGTTCAATCACGTGACGATTTGGTGGTTTTTAAATACTTGTTAATAATAATTTTTATTGCCGGGCTACCACGAGCCGGTGGTACTAATGTCTTTTGTCTCCAAGTAGGAGGTTGGTTCTTAAGCCTTTTGCAGGAGTGGGCCTAGGAAGCGGTTCCAATGACGAACGGTAGCAATGACACAAAATCCTCCAACTTGGTCGAGGTATCGGGTGGTTGACATTCCACCCCGTTGGTACTTTTGTTCTATCCCTCTCCTTACTTTTTTGTCTTTTTGCATTGAGGACACTGCATATTTCAAGTTGGGGGGGATGGTTTATACTTTAAGTTTATTTCGTTCTCGGTATTACATAGAAAATTTTAAAATTTTTTGTGCAATTTTCCCTTGTAATTAGTGAATTCAAGTGCTAGATACTTAGTATATGCTCAATTTTCCCTAATAATGGCAAGAGTTGTGCACCCCGTCGAATTTGATTATGTGTTGAATCCATATTGCATGCATATACGTGAACTTTGTTGAACAAATTGAGCTCCAAGGTGTGTCAAGTATTATGCATTGCTTAGAGTTGAAGTTCGTTTTGAAGCACCCCATGCTCGTTTGTCTCTTTTTCCGCACTTGCGTAAATAATATCTGTTTGTTCATACTTGAGTAGTTTCGATATCTTTTATGCATCATATTAGAGTTGATTGGCGTACGTAGGAAATGATACAAGACAATTTTTGCATGATAAAACCACAAATGTGTCCCTTCGTTCCAATTTGTTGAACCGTAGTCTGAGTCTCCATTTTTGCTCAAGCTTAGGAAGCCGGATGTTTGGAGGGTTGTGTGAAATTGATTTTCAATGTTTCAAGGAGGTTTGGGGGTGGTGTGAATGTGATAGAAGTGGTTGGGATGCAAAAGGGCGAAGAATTGGTACATGATTCCCTATCTCTCCTCTCCCACTTCAAAAGCTAAAGCCCCAAATTTTCATCTCCCTCTCCAAAGCTCTTGGAATTGGCCCCTCAATCTCTCTCACAACAAATCTCACCTCAAATGACCCTAATCCTCAAAGAAAAATCAAAGAAATACTATGAAAGAGAAAAATCGAATTCGAAAGAGGGTTGAATACCATGATGAGAGGATTGGTTAGACCTCCGGGCTAGCATACATTCCGAATGAGAAGGAGTCCGATGAGAAGGGGGAGCTCGAGGCTCAATACCGTGAGGAGTCGAATGAGGAGGACGACGGTGTGGTGGAGTCGGTGGTAGTAGTTTAGTAGGATTAATCTAGTAGATTTTCTTTATTTCTTCTTCGTAGCTTTGTTTGGTGATTGGCCAATACATGTGGCCGTGCCTTGGGTAGTTTAGGGTCGGTGGTGGCCAAGCGTAGATGAACCATGCTAGCATATGACCACTACACATTTTGTAGTCCGTTTTCCTTTGTATCCAATGTCGTTATAAGCTAATAAAGTCCTCCGTTGATCTTGTGTACGCTCATCTAACTCCTTTTGATGCATGATCAATATTTAATGCTAATTTAGTATGGAATTTCCGTTAGCTTAGTTTGTTTGTGAATAATTGCTTAGCTCTCTTCGTCGGCGCTCTTTTGATTAGCATGCATAGCTTTTTGTCTCTTGCTATTGCAATTCTTGCTAGCGCTTATCATGAGATGTTCTAGTTTATTACTTTGTGCAAGTTCATATCAGAGTACGCTCTTTTGAGTCCTGGAATTGAAATTCAAGGTGGATGTGTGTTGCTTGGCCGTTGGCATAATTTGTTCACCTTAGTTCATTGTATGCATGTGCGTGGGTTGCATGTGATTGAGTTCGAAGGGGTGTTTGTCTGGATTCTTGCCAAGTGTCGTTGAGCATAGTTGTCTTATCTTGTTTCGGGGGAAGATTGCATAGCATTAGTTACTTATGTTTTATTTTAGTTTTGCTAGGGACTAGCAAAGTCTAAGTTGGGGGGTGTGATAAGCCCTCAATAGTGTAAATAATAGGGCTTATCTCTCTCATTTTTTGTCACACACAAGTGCATAACTTGCTTGATTTGAACGATATTGCACAAAAGGTGTGTTTTTGGCATTTTCAGGTAAATCGTGCAAATAAGGTGCATTTGAAGGCCATGAATAGCCCCGAGTGTGTCCAAGTACCCAAGACCACGTGGCGCTCCGCGATCAAGTCCCAAAAGTCATAAAAAGAAGTTTTGAAGCATACTCGGGATGTCCAATGATCAAGGGAAGTGAGGGAGATGCAAGGATGTTACCCAAAACAACTCATTTTCCGACCAGCTGAGGGTAGAATCAGCATAACTTTTGATATAAAAATTACTTTTGATCCAAACCACTTAGGTTAGAAAGTAGACTCAACAAGCTTTCCAACGGTTCAAAAAACACCCAAAACCGAGTTCGGGAGTGTCCGGAGCGACCCCGCGAAGTTGAGAAAAGGCCTGCAGAATCCAGCCAGCCAGGGATCGATCCCCCTATCACTAGGGATCGATCCCCCCCACCCTTTCAGCTCCTGCAGCATCCAGAAAGCACCGGGATCGATCCTCCAATGTTTAGGGATCGATCCCTCACTCCTGAGCGGACATTTCAGTGGCATTTTTGTAGTTTTTTTGTAAATGGGGTATATATACCACCCTTAGCCCGATTTTAGGGCATTCTTCACTTTCACTTTCTCTCTCTACCTCCCTCTTTTCCTCTCTTCTCTAGCTCTCCTTCTCTCTTAAAAAGAGGGGGATTGCTAAGGTTTTGGGTTAGATTTCCTTCATTAATGTTGTAAGTATTCTTGTTCTTTACATTAATCTAGCTTTTATTTTCATTTTTGCCCATGTTTTCATATCTCTCTTCATTTTGCCTTGTGTTTACACCCACTATGGGTGAGTAGTGATTTAAGCTTGGTCATGGGGTGATTTCTACCCCATGATTTAGGTAGTTTAATGATTTCTCTCATTTCTTGTGCTTAATGTGGTTTGTGAATGGATTAAATTCATTTTTATGTAACAAAATCTAGGGTTGTTAACCTCTTTGATTATGTGTAGGCAAGGACTTGATCTCTTGCCACATATAATGCTTGGAACTATGTCACTCTAGGTGTTTGCTAAAATGCCTCAAAGAACTTGTTGAACTCTAATATTTGGACAAAACTTAGGGTTGTTAACTTCTTTGTTTGTGTGTAGACAAGTCTCCTTGGCACACTCAATGCTTAGAACCATGGCACTCTATGTATTTGATAAAATGCCTAAATGAGTTCCTTTCCATTTCCAAACCTCGTTGTATGAGTTAAACTTGATTTTCATGGTTAAATCTTCCGAGTGAGATCAAATGACAATGACTTTCACTTTAGTTATCAAAGAGAAGCATTGAACGGCCTAAGTTATGGGCGGAATGAACCCCTAGACCTTGCCGCTTTTAATTTCTAATCAATCTTTGTTTTCAATTAAAGTTAGGAGGTAGAGAGAATTTCCATCACTCAAAAGTTGGCCGTCTCAAAGCCGAACTAAAGGTTGGCGGTCCTAACGCTAAAAACCCTTCGTAAATCAAACCTCCGGCCTAGCTCCATTGGCTCCCTGTGGATTCGACCTCGGACTTCCGAGTTTATTATGCTACAACCGACCTAGCCCTACGCTTGGGGCACTCTTTACTACGACACACTTTGGTCGACCAAGCAGGGGAGTGTTAAATGTATAAATATTAAATAGTAATAAAATTGCCCCTTCTCTCTAACATCTAAACTTTTAGATGAATTGATGGTTAACAATCTACTAATAACCACGTTCTTCCCTCTAAGGCCATCCATAGTGATATAATCAAAAGCTAATTATTTTTAAAGTTAACAATGTTGGTGCAAAAAATGGCTCACAATGGTATAATCAAACTTAGCAACATCCTTAGAAATTATCAAATTTTGAGTTTTGGATAACTAAAACTAGCAACCTTTTTCAATAATCAAAATTTGTGAACCCAACACCACATAAGTTAACTAGTTCCAAAATTTGTATACACGCATGTTTCAATTGGTATTTTCTCTTCTCTTCTTCGCCTACTCGATCTATATCTTCTTCAATTAACCCACAAATTGTTTCTCTTTCTTTCCCTCCAAAAGTGAAACTCATATCTCTTGATCATCTACAATTTAATCCATCGTTGTCGGATTAAGGTATTTCACTCTTCTTTTCCGTTTTTATTCCCCCCCCCCCAAAAAAAAAAAAAAAAAATTCATAATATGAGGAAAGAAAGTCACCGATTTTTTCTCAAAATTAAAAGAGGAAATCAATATATTTTTGCCCAAAAAAAACGTAAATGGAGGGAAGTGAATAGCGAAAAACAGAGAGAGAGAGAGAGAGAGAGAGAGAGAGAGAGAGAGAGAGAGAGAGAGAGAGAGAGAGAGAAAATTGTAGGGGACCCCTTATTTTGGTTATGGAGTAGAAGTGACCATTATGATGCTCAACATTGTTAAGCTTAGCAACCTCTTAAGTGAATAATCAAAAGCTGATGTGTCAACTTTTGATTATCCTTTTTTGATTATACCACTGTGGATGGCCTTATAATAAGCAAATGGGTGTGGATAATCAAATTTAACAACAATACTCAAAAAACACCCCACATTGTAATAAGCAAAGTTACAAACAAATAACCAAATTCAACTCATTCCATAACCAAACTTAACAACTTTTACCAATAACCAAAACTCAATAACCAAACTCAAAACTCAATAACTCAAAAACACCCCACATTGGAATCGTTTCATCGAGACGAATAATTTGGCGTGGTCGGGTGTGTGATTGGAACTCGTTTGCGATTGGATAAATGTACATTGTGTATTGTGGGGATTTTTTGGTTAGAGATGCAAAAATAACCAATGTGATAGTAGAAGTTGTTAATTAAGTTTGATTATAGATTAAATGAATAATTAAATGCTGACGTGACACATTTTGATTATTACCATAGTGCGGATGTTCTTAGAGAGTAGTTTGTGTATGGATTGTTTTCCATATAAAGCATAGACATTGTTGACTGCATCTATGAGCCTATCGACTACGACAATTCCCTCGACTTGTTTTGGACAGCATTGAAATTTTAATCGTGATTTATGCGGCTGGGTTATGGCATAGTGATGCTGCCGCGGCCCCATTCTTGATTAGCGATTTTACATCACATGTTGCGAACAATTCAACGTACGGAGCCATACACGTTCAATGAAAAACGTGACCTCTAATGTTTGTCTTCAACGATTCTGGGCATTGTAGTTTTACCCTTCTCCTTGGAGTGTAGATTTTGCCAGTCTAAAGGAAGAGGCGCAAGTTTCAAGTTTATTGGTGAGGTTGTGTCCAGGGTCAGCCTTGGGCATAAATAGGGAAAAAAATCGAAATGGTCCATGTAGTTAAATGTTTGTGTCAACTTGGTCCATGTAGTTGTAATTGGCTCGATTTACACTTTGCACTTTCCATTTTGTTCCAATTTGGTCCAATTGCTAACTACAATTAGTCCGCCGTTAGTCATTTTAATAGCAAAATCAAATGGGCCCCTTTTTTAGGGTTAGAACAGTAATTCTCTCATTTTTCTGTTGCCCTAATTTGTTTCCCGTTGGATTTGGACTTCTCATTTTGAAGCAGACGATTTTGGAGGCAGAAGAACATCCAACACCTTGGCTAACTTCAAGAGATGGAGGAACCAGATATGGCTTGTTACAGATTCGACGGAAACATGCTAGAATATGGTGAGTTTTTCGACTAATAGACAATGGAAACATGCCAGGGCACTATTTTTTGTAACCACTTGGGCCGTTAAGTTAGGTTTATTGTGACCTAGTTGAGTGGTTTATTATGTCATATGTATTAGGTTATGACTTGTTAAATTTGGAATTGAGTTTATGTAATATTCTGACTTTTGGACATGGTTCTTTATCATGTTGTGATTTTTGGATCTATATCATGTTGTGACTTTTGGAGTGCCTTTAAGCACGAGTAATCTGCTAGTATTACAAATATAGGGGTAGATTTAATAAAATTTCCAAAATATGAGATATGTATCGGCATTTCATATGAATATTTTTACCAGTTTTATAGTACCATTGCATTCAAATAGGAAATATTATCTGTGAGATATGAAAATTTATGGGTTTGAGAGTTTTTACTTTAATAAATGTAGCTAGTAATAGAATTTTGTGTTTATGAGTTTTTTTTATCTAGATTAATGATGCTAATTCTTCTTTATAGCAACACTCTATACCTAATTATGTTTTTCATAAATTAACATATTACAAAAGCAGTAATGACTTACCTCAATCTATCTAGTAAAATGATTGGACAAAAATATACCTACACCTTAGATTTCACCAAGATTACTTAGGGTTCCCAAAATTATCTTCTCTTTTGTTCCAATTTTCTCGAAACTGCCTTCAAAGTCTAAATGATGTGGGATTTTTATGGGTGAAAAATTGAGAATTTTATTAATTGAATATCACAATGTTACGTAACCCTCAAATTTTATGTTTTGCTATATTTTAATCAGTCCTTTAGAAATTAATGTTGGTATCATTGTATTTCAAAGGTTACCACTATTTGATTATTTTTTCCAAAATACTAGAGGGGGGCGAGCCTATATACTTTCATTGGAAATTTATTTATTTTAATATAATTGTAAAGTTTATTTATATTTGTAACATTAGTGGTATAACCTCTTCAATGGATCGATTTGGTGCTGAATCGTTCCTGCCAGACTTCCACAGGCATGAATTATTATAGGGCTAGATCCTAAGATAGTGAACTGGCCACATGGGCATTTTTCATGTGGCTTAACTTCTCTCTTACCTAATACTCCGTGAGTATATGGTTACATTTTCACGCATTTAGATAATCCTCATCGACAGAGTAGTAGATGGGTCGCATCGGAGTTTGGAGTTTAGGTCTCTACCAAATGGTGGGTTACGGTACAGTTCCATTTAGGAATGGGCCAAGTCCTCTGCCAGCCTTCTTGTCCCCCTGCGCGGACCACAATCCTGCCAGGAATTTCGTTATACGGGGGCGACCATGTATGCGAGATAAAAAAAATAAAAAAAACCATGCATAGCAATGTAAATGCATTAAAACTAAAAAAAGGTACGAAATAGGAACACTCCATACCTAATTATGATTTTCAAAAATTAACAGATTGCAAAAGTAGTAATGACTTACCTAGGGCTGCTAAACAAACCAAACAGCTCGAGCTCGGCTCAACTTTTAGCTTGTTTAAATTCATTTAAAAAATATATAAGCAAAGTTCAATCACGTTTTTTTGTTTATTTATGAATTCAAGCCAAACTTGAGCATATGAGTATTTGGCTTGATAAGCTCGTGAACAAAGAGGTCATTCTATAAATCTATATTATAAAATAAAGTAGTTTTTTTTTAAATGTCTAGGCATACAAATGAGAAAAACATTTATATTAATTGGATTACTCTTCATTAAAATAGTAAGTATGTGATTAAAAAATGAACAATAAAGGAAAACCTAATTATTGCTTTCCTTACCAAATATCTATGTCCTTTTTTTGTAATATTTATTAATTTTTCCTCTCTATCTCTATCTTTATCAAGTTGGATTACTCTTCATTAAAATAGTAGTCATGTGATTAGAAAAGAAACAAAAAAGGAAAACCTAATTATTCATTCCCAAGTTTTCTTACCAAACATGACAAATTGATTCTAGGAATACATCAATTTGTCACACTTTAACCACACTACTTCTCACAAACATGTGGGCTCTACACATTTATTGTTGAATTCTCACACATGTATGTGAGAAGGGTGTGACAAATTGATGTGTCCCTAGCATTATTATTCTTTTTTTTCTTCATAATATTTGTTTTCCCTCTCTCCAATTTAATAAAGATAGAGACAGAGAGGGAAAGCAAATATTATTGTGAGAGAGAGAGAGTAAGGAAAGTAATAATTAGGTTTTTTTTTCTTTTCTAATCACATGGTTACTATTTAAACGAAAAATAACTTGATGGCGATAAATGTTACTCTAATTTGTATGCGTATAAATAGAGCAGTTTTCTCTGAAAATGTCTAAACATATAAATGAGAGCAAATTTATCGTCATCGAATTATTTTTTGTTAAAATAGTAAATAGAGAAATTTTCTTTGAAAATGTCTTGGCATATAAATGAAAGCAACATTTATTGCCATCAAATTATTTTTCGTTAAAATAGTAGCCATGTGATTAGAAAAGAAATAAAAAAAGAAAACCTAATTAGTGTTTTCCTTACCAAATCTCTTTCTCTCTTTTTTAGTACTTCTTTCCTCTCTATCTCTATCTTTATAAAGTTGAGTTATTTTTAGTTAAAATAGTAGTCATTTGATTAGAAAAGAAACAAAAGAAAAAAAGAAAACCTAATAACCTAATTAGTGTTTTCCTTACCAAATATCTTTCTCTCTTTTTTAGTACTTCTTTCCTCTCTATCTCTATCTTCATAAAGTTGAATTGTTTTTAGTTAAAATAGTAGTCATGTGATTAGAAAAGAGACAAAAAAGGAAAACCTAATTATTGTTTTCCTTACCAAATTTGTCTCTCCTTTTTTTGTAACATTTTTCTTCCTCTCTATTCCTCTCAAACTTGATAAAGATAGAAAAAGAGAGGGAGAGTAAATATTACGGAAGGGAGAGAGAGAGAGAGAGAGAGAGAGAGAGAGAGAGAGAGAGAGAGAGAAGCAATAATTAGATTTTTTTTGTTTCTTTTTCTAATCACATGGCTATTATTTTAACAGAAAAAAATTCGATGGCGATAACTGTTGCTCTCATTTATATGTCTAGACATTTTTAAACAAAACCACTATATTTTATAATATAGATTTGAGATAGTATTTTAATATGTGCGGATATTAAAAAAATGAGATTATTATTAGGAGTGCCTTTAAGCACGAGTAATCTGCTAGTATTACAAATATAGGGGTAGATTTAATAAATTTTCCAAAATATGAGATATGTATCGGCATTTCGTATGAATATTTTCACCAGTTTTATAGTACCATTGCATTCAAATAGGAAATATTATCTGTGAGATATGAAAATTTAAGGGTTTGAGAGTTTTTAATTTAATAAATGTAGCTAGTAATAGAATTTTATGTTTATGAGTTTTTTTATTTAGATTAATGATGCTAATTCTTCTTTATAGCAACACTCTATACCTAATTATGTTTTTCATAAATTAACATATTACAAAAGCAGTAATGACTTACCTCAATCTATCTAGTAAAATGATTGGACAAAAATATACATACACCTTAGATTTCACCAAGATTACTTAGGATTCCCAAAATTATCTTCTCTTTTGTTCCAATTTTCTCGAAACTGCCTTCAAAGTCTAAATGATGTGGAATTTTTATGGGTGAAAAATTGAGAATTTTATTAATTGAATATCACAATGTTACGTAACCCTCAAATTTTATGTTTTGCTATATTTTAATCAGTCTTTTAGAAATTAATGTTGGTATCATTGTATTTCAAAGGTTACCACTATTTGATTATTTTTTCCAAAATACTAGAGGGGGCGAGCCTATATACTTTCATTGGAAATTTATTTATTTTAATATAATTGTAAAGTTTATTTATATTTGCAACATTAGTGGTATAACCTCTTCAATGGATCGATTTGGTGCTGAATCGTTCGTGCCAGACTTCCACAGGCATGAATTATTATAGGGCTAGATCCTAAGATAGTGAACTGGCCACATGGGCATTTTTCATGTGGCTTAACTTCTCTCTTACCTAATACTCCGTGAGTATATGGTTACATTTTCACGCATTTAGATAATCCTCATCGATAGAGTAGTAGATGGGTCGCATCGGAGTATAGGTCTGGAGTTTAGGTCTCTACCAAATGGTGGGTTACGGTACAGTTCCATTTAGGAATGGGCCAAGTCCTCTGCCAGCCTTCTTGTCCCCCTGCGCGGACCACAATCCTGCCAGCCTTATTTAAGTGAGCAAATATAGTCTAGTCCTTAGTCTTTATATCTCCCTCTCCCTCTCTCCCTTGTTTCCAAAATGGATCGTCAACTTCTTCTTGAAGCAACAGGAACGCTTCTAGCCTTCCTTGTACTCTATTGCCTGTGGAAGTCGAAAGCCAGTACGGGTATTAGTGCGCCGGAGCCAAAAGGTGCGTGGCCGATTATCGGCCACCTCCATCTTCTAGGTGGAAAAACTCCGGTTTTCCGGACTCTCGCAGCCATGGCCGACAAACACGGGCCGATTTTCACAATCCAAATTGGTATGCGGCGGGCCCTAGTGGTGAGCGGCAAGGAAACCATCATGGAATGCTTCACTACCAACGACCACGCTTTTGTTTCGCGCCCAAAGTCTGCCGCCGTGAAATACATGGGGTATGATGGTGCCATGTCAGTGCTCGGTCCTCACGGGCCCTACTGGCGCGAGCTTCGTAAGGTGATCACTCTTGAGTTCCTATCGAACAGTCGTCTGGAGCTTATGAAGCACTTGCGGGCCTCGGAGGTGGGCTTGTGCATCAATGACTTGTACTCACTGTGCGTCAAACAATTGAATGGTGTTTCTGAAGGACTAGATAATTTTCATAAACCTGGTGCTACAAAGGTAGACATGACTTATTGGTTTCGGCTAGTAACTATGAACCTGATGCTCCGAGCAATTGCAGGCAAGGACATAACTATGTTACAAGATTTACGGAGTAATTTATTTTGGAACTGCTGTTAATTTTTTTGCTATCCTCTTATCTTGATCCCCTTGAACCTTAGTCCTGGCTCTGACCCTTGTTGCAGGGAGACGATACAGCCTCAGTGAGGATGAGAAAGACGGGGAGGCTAGGCTTTTCATCAGAGCCATGGACCAGTTTATGTTTCTCACCGGAGCTTTCGAGTGCTCTGATGTGATACCATTCATCGAGTGGATGGATTTGCAAGGACGTGTGAGATTGATGAAGCAAAATGCCAAAGTGATGGACTGTTTCGTGAGCAGATGGCTGGAAGAACATGTCCAGAGCAGGAAAAACGGCCAGGTGAAAGAGGAACACGACTTTATGGACGTGTTGTTGTCTATATTTCCGGAAGATGGCATGGAACATGGTCACACGAATAAGAGCATCATCAAGGGAAATGCCCTGGTACACTTCCTAAAGTTGCATATATTTTTTTTCGAGTATAACTTTCATGTAGTTCTTTTGTTTTAAGATGTATTTTCCTTCACTACCAATAGCAGGGAACGAGGGCCACTTCCCCTACAAAAAGAAATAGTAGGGAGGATTGTCCCTCCAAATAGCAGTTGAGCTTTTTCCAGACGTTTGCAATTCGTGTTAATTATACAACAAAACGGGGAATGGGAGTGTTGTAGGCTGCAATTGTGAAATAAACACTGACATCATCGCGCCTAATAACGAAGTGGTTCATTAGTGAGACACTCAGACGCTCCCATGTTATCTTCCTCCGTTTAAATAATAGTAGTAGCATCATTGGACTCGAGCAATTATGTTTACGGATTGTAGGCTTAAACTTCTACAAACACATGTCCTGTATAGAATGAGGCGGGTTTTTAAGTCATTTGAATTGAAGTTAGAAAAGCACCCGCTTATTGTGACTCATAGTTTAAAAGGTCTGTAAACGACTATACTTTGCTGATTGTAAATGGTAGTTTACTGAACCTTTTCAATTGACATTGAGAACTTTTCTATCTCTGATTAAATTTGCAGAGTCTTATCCCGGGTGGCTCTGATACCACAACAGCTGCCATGACATGGACACTTTCCCTACTCCTAAACCACAAAAAATCTCTCAAACTCGTCCAACAAGAACTAGACAACCACGTCGGAAGAGAAAGGTGGGTCGAGGAATCTGATATCAAAGACCTAATCTACCTCCAAGCCTCCGTCAAGGAAACATTGCGACTCTACCCTTCGGGCCCCTTGTTGATCCCCCGTGAAGCAATCCAAGATTGCCACGTGGCCGGGTACTTTGTCCCTAAAGGGACTCGCTTGATAGTAAATGCATGGAAGTTGCACCGCGATCCTCGTGTTTGGACTGATCCTCATGAGTTTCAGCCAGAGAGGTTTCTTCATAGGAATGTAAAAGCTGGTGAAAGAGGGCGGGAGTTCGAATTCGAGTATTTGCCGTTTAGTTCGGGGAGAAGATCGTGCCTTGGAGCTAGGATGGCGTATCAGATGATGCACTTGACGCTTGCTCGTTTGCTTCAGGGATTCGACGTCGCGACGCCGACGAATGAGGCTGTGGACATGAGTGAGGGATTGGGGCTAATCCTGCCTAAAGCAACTCCGCTTGAGGTCGTGGTCTCCCCACGCCTTAAACATGAGCTTTATCTGCAGTAGAGTAGACACCAGTATGTGGAATCATATAATAAGATGATAACAAATGGGGTGACAATAAAGTGGAAAATTATGTGATATGAGGGGGAGGTCTTGTTGTTTGAAAGTTAAATGATTGGGTGAGATTTATGAAGGGTAATGGGTGGGGTTGGCGGAATCGGGGATGCTGTAGGCCGTGTCCCTATAGTGCATCTTGTAGGACAGATCCGGACAGTTCATCTTGACAATCAATGGTTGAAATTTGTTGAAGCACTCTTACCAGTAAGAGTTAACTTTGACCGGTAAGAGGGCTTGGATGAATCTCAACCATTGATTGTCGAGATGGACGGTCCGAATCTGCTCTATAAAGTGCACTACCTACAGGGTGCACTACATGGAGCACCATACAACATCCCCGGATCCGGGTTAGGCGTACATAGCATGTATGTGATGTGAATCAAAGTAAACAATCTATTTAACATGGTCGTGACTTCCGTGTTGTTTTATTATATAACTCAGTGACTTCTGTGCTGTTTTATTATAACTCAGGAAGGTTTCAAACTTGCGATCTAATGAGGAACGTATTTTTACGTCTCATGCCCAAGCCAACCCTTAAGTCAGCAAAAGTAAATAATTTATCTTTTAGGCTCCGTTTGTTTGGGCGTAAAATGTTTTCCGGTAAAATGTTTTACCTATTTTTCGGTGTTTGGTTGTGTAAAAAATTAAGCAAACATTTTACTTGTAAAATATTTTTCATCAATTGGATGAAAATGACTTACCCTTAAATCTTCTGTAAGTTATTTTCCGAAATGAATTTGAAATTTGTTTTCTGAAGTAAAACATTTTACATTGTAAAATATTTTACATCGAAACAAACGGAGCCTTGAATTTGCTAAAGTACCGGAGAGTTCCAAGCCAAATTTGCAAATAGCCACGAACATATTAGGGCATAGGCATCCAATTCCTTAACCAAAATGCTAAAAGCCATTAATATAGGGAATTGATTTAAGCACACCCATTTTGTCTAAGTGCACTTTATTTTTTGTCTTTATTTATACGAAAAAATGTCCTTCATTCATTCTTTTCTTCAAAGATGAAATGATAAAAGTACAATTGTGTAGTTTCACATTAATTCAAACAAAAAGATGAGTGCATTTGGATAAAATTGAATTTCAATATATAACTTCCTTTTGCGATGTATGATAATAACATAAACAAACCATCAATAATACATACGAACACTTAATTTAGGCTAAGCTTGGCCTACCGTTTTTTTTATTTCAGCTTATCTTAAGTTTCTTCAATTTTTATTAACTTTTATCCGTTATATGTCGATGATTTATATGTCTTGACGATAAGAGTTCACAAGTAAAAGTTTGTGTCGAAAAACTTAAAAACATTTACTAAAGCTAAAAAATAATCTGAAGTAAGCATAATTTTCGAAGTACTTTTATCCATTTCTATTTTTATCTAAATTTAACTACTCTGTAACATATTTTTCTTTTCTAACTCCTCCCATTCAGCCTAATAAATAAGGGAAAATGACAGCCCAAGACATGTTTTGATAATTAATACCCGTCAAGAACATGCTGAGAACATTTGTTAATGCTGAAAATGTCATTGGTAAATATTAATAATCAAAACACGTCCTGAACCGTCATTTTCCCTATAAATAAAATAAATAATCTAAAGAACTTTTATACAAAATTAGCAAAAATAATGTATAGAAAAAAAAAGTAATTCAACGCGAAACCCATTAACTTTTAAATCTCCTCGTATCCTCCTCCTAAAAAATCTAAACAAACAAGTAACTTTTAAATCCCTTTTAAAATAATTCTTCCTCCTATTTATTCTCCTTTTATTATAACCTCATTATTCGCTCTAAAACATATTCCGCTAACAAATTAATGAGCCGTAAAAGTGATTTTTTTTTTTTTAAATCCGGAGCCGTAAAAGTGTCTATTTCTACTTGGGAATTGATATTCGCGCTCCAAGATTTACTGCAGACACTCCACCTTTTTGTTTTTACACTATGATGTTGTTGGCAACATCACAAAGCTTGGTGGATGAAGTTCCAGCCTGATTGGTATTCCCGAAGAGGACATTGCTGTTCCCTGAATATGCCCTTTTGGACTTTGTTCCTGATTCCTTCTTCTCCAATGTACCATCTCGCAAAGCTTCCTCTACGGCCAAACCCGAGTCGTAGAAAGTTTCAAAATTTGGGGCTACCTGGGAGAGGACCATGTATGGGGCAAAAGAGCTTGGCAGGTTCTTGGTGATGATCTTTATCTGTTCCTTCAAATCTGGTTTGTTTTGCATCTGAGCAGCCTTAGCCCTCCAGCGCTTTACAAAATCAACGAAACTTTCTTTCTCGCCCATCTTGGTGCTTTCTAGCTCTCTTGTGGTCATTTTAAGATCAACGTTAAAATCATATTGAGCCACGAATGCTGTCCCAATGTCTTCCCAAGTCCTTTTCTTAGAGGGTTCAAGTGTAAGAAATCATTGCAGGGCTGGTCCTGACAAAGATTCATGGAACAGCTGTGCCATGGCTTCCTTTTCAATCCCCCTCATGGTGAGTGAACCAACATACCCTTGGAGATGAGCTTTTGGATCCCCGGTACCATCAAACTTGGCAAAGTCCACGCCCTTAAACTTTTCCGGCAACTTAGCGTTAGGGAACAAACACAACTTGTTCATGTCAATTTCTCCTCTTCCTAATCGCTTATTTTCTTGCACAGATTCTTCCAACTTACCAATTTTAGCCATAAGGGCGGCTAAATTAGGATCAACGGCTGGTGTATCTTTGGCTGGTGTCTCACCCTGGGGTATTTCAGTCTTAACTAAGAGCTTGTCACACACCTCCTGCATAGACTCCATTATCATATTCATGTCGTTCTTCATGGATGCAACCGAGGCTTTGAGTTGTGTATCCATGCTGGCGAGGGATTGCCTAAACTGGGTGTCCATAGTGGCCATGTTCTGTCTAAGCTCTTCTACCCCATTTCCTTGATCAGCCATCGGTAAGGGACTTTCAGGTGACAGAGACTCCTGTATGGCCAACCTTGGCGAAACTGCTAATGATGACTGCCCTTCCTACTCTATGTGGACTTCAAACAGTTGGGTTTCTTCCAGGGTATCTATGCGAACCAATCTTTGGGACGGACGGAACCAATTGGGTATAGCCTCTTCTTTTCGCAAGTGTCCAATGTTTCTGAACTGGCAACAAGGCAAAAGGGAGTAACTCAGAACCTATCCCGAGTGTCCGTCCTACCTTCCACGCGCCTCCTAAATCCTAAGACCTACCGTGACTTGAGTCTCATTTGAGGCATTTGTACAGAAGATTTCTGATGGCCCGGGTAGGTACTGTCAGGTAGGTTAAATTTCGATCGTTTTGGAACCAGAGCCAATCTCCTTACCTTGACCATCCGAGGCAGAGCAATGTGACCGTCAGAATCCAGATACGCATACCTTCAAGGTTAGTCCCAAGTCAAGGGAGCCGTTCGGGCACGGCAAACACCAGAGGTATCGCAACCTCCATGGATTTACGGTCTCCTAGACCGACCGAAAAATCCTAAAGAATTCTAGGGAAGCCTAATCCTCTAGCCTGCAAGATGCAATGATGCGTGAATGATATGCATGTACAGAAAAGAAATACACATAAACAGGATATATCACATAAGTCCTAGCCATGGGTTCTTGTTCTAGTTGGGAAGGTTCTATGGTTATGTACAAGTGCAAAGGCCGGTTTTGGTCTCAGAAGGGTTCCCCGGACTAGAGCCAAGATGTACTACCCCATGTCAAGTGTATTGCAAGACAATGGTCGAACAGCACGATGGCCCATCATAGTCGAGGGTTGCTAGGCATCCCGGGAGAGCTTGTCACTGGAAAACCGGGCAAAATTGCCGAGACGCGCTAGCGAGGCTTGTGCGGTGCATAGTGTAAAAGAAAATTTAGGTTTTCCAAATTGCATTAAGCCCCCCAGGTAAAATACCTTTCAAATTTGGCCCTCTTGATTATTCAACACTCTTTTATTCTCTTTTCTTTTCTTTAAAAAAAAAGAAAAAAAGAGTATTGAATAAAAAGTCCCCAGCAGAGTCGCCACTGTGGGCTCCCGCGCCCGGCGCGTTCGAAGAGTCGCCACCCAGATTTTTGAGATGGATGATCTGAGGAACCGAGAGTTTGTTTGGAAAAGGCTTTTGGTCTATCGAAATCGTTGAGATTTTGGATCCGGGGGCCACGTTACGAGCGGGGAAGGTTTTGTTGAAAAAGCACCCCGCTCGCCCGGCGAAAACCGGTCTCTACTAAATACTTTAAAAGGGGGGAATTTAACACCATTCGGAAAACCTTAAAAACACGTACGGGAAAGTGGGAACAAGATAAAGTATATCACATTGTCGTGCGAGTGGTGCTTACTGTACAGAAATGATAAAGGATGTTATGATGATATTAAATAAGGGAAGCATCTAAATGAGCTGTCTGGATCACCATCCTCTGTCACACGGCACACTGCCTTACGGCACACGGCCTTCTGATATGCCGTGCGTGGTTATGACCCTGTCATCAAACTTTTGTTATTTTACAAAGCCTCGCACGGCATACCTCGTATGACGTACGGTGTTGTTTTTAAAACTTCAGAAAGCTCACTGCCATCAGATCGTCTCAGAACTGTACCATTCTTCCAAGCCACAAGTAGAAAACCGTTTTTGATATATTAGTTCATTTTGAAAAAAAGTCTATAGAGTTTAAAACATGGCTTGTAGATATGGTCTCATTTCAAGACTGCTTTTGGTGTACAGAAACAGATCCAGTAACAGATGATCGTGATCCAGACAGTTTAAACAAGAAAACAGTGGCTAACCAAAACGCCGTGCGTGTGAGTCCACTACGCCGTGCGACGCTTCAAAGCGCCGCGCGGCGTAGTTTACCCAGCACAGAAAACTAGTTTTGTTCTGTGAAAAAGGATTTTGGGCCAGATCCTAACCAAAAGGGTTAGGCCTGAAGACAGAAGGGTCCCCTCAGGGTTAGGACAGAGCCTAGCCCAAGGAAACTTGGCTTTTACCTTTGATCTTGAGCTTGAACGAGTATTGATGATGGTGGATGGACGTCGGAAGGTTGGAAAAGAAAATAGAAGTATGGGTGTGTGTAGTAGATGGGTGTATTGAGTGGTTGAGGTCTCAAAGTTAGTAAGGGACTAACTTCAATGGTGAGGAGAAAAATGGAGTAAAAGGCCTAGAGAATGTCTTTTGCGAGCAACATTCTCAAGACTTGGAAATAGGAAAGTGGGTGTGAAAGCAAGATGAGAGAGAAAGGGTATAATAGTGATCAAGGGCCCTTTTCCCTTGAGTGGAGGGGTGTATTTATAGGCAAGAGCCATGGATTTTGAATTTCAAATGTTGGAGGTATTTTCTGGGAGGGGCCAGAAGTGTGCTTTCGGCTGAGCCGTTTTGCAGCTGTGGCTCAAATAAGCATGGCCGACAGGTTTCTGAGCCAGTCAGAACTTTACCCAAAATGCCGTGCGGCTAACCTCATGATCGCGTGCGGCATAATGATTTTTGATACGCCGTGCGGTATAGAGATGTCACGCGCGGTATTCCGGGTTTACTCCAGGGCTTTTGGGCTTTCTCTGGGCTTTTGGGCTTTTGGGTTTGTTTTGGGCTGATGGTCTGTTTGGGGTTAAGGGAGTCCTTCATTCAAGCTTGCAAAGGTTCCGTTTCCTTTATTTCATCATCGGGGTGGACAAAGACCCTTCGAGGTCCGGATTGGGGTGTCTACAGTAGTCCCTCTTTAACGTAACTAGGATACCATTGTTTTGATACGAGTGACGCTTAAAGAATAGGCACCCCGATCCGTTGCTCTAAAGTCTTTGAACAGAGACAAAATACTCGAAAATGCAAGTAAATGACAATGGTGGTCGCGCTCGTGGAGCTGCCTACGTACCCCATTTGTAAGGATCAGACCAACGTAGTTCAATTGGGACAATGCAATCGCAGCAAACAATGTGAAAAATTCGAAATGAGCCTTTTGAAAATGAGACGAGTCTTCAGGAGACTAAAAATTCGAGACGAGCCCTTGGGGGGAGAAATTTGATTTGAGACGAGCCCTCGGAGGCGAAATTTGATTTGAGACGAGCCCTCGGGAGGCGAAATTTGAATTGAGACGAGCCCTCGGGAGGCGAAATTTGATTTGAGACGAGCCATCGGGAGGCGAAATTTGAATTGAGACGAGCCCTCGGGAGGCGAAATTTGAATTGAGACGAGCCCCCGGGAGGCAAAATTTGATTTGAGACAAGTAATGCGAATTCAACGAATACGACAAGTCCTCGAGGGACGAAAAATTATGCGAGTCCCGGGGGACAATGATTGAATAAACCCATAATTAATGTACGTCGTTCCAAAAGATTTATGCTGCAAGACGACTGGATTATTTGATTTCCGAGATGATTTTGGTGGCTAGGTTGATCAATTTTCGAGAAAACAAACTTAATCCTCTAGAGTCATAATGCCGTGCGGGCCTTCAGTATGGCGCGCGGCGTTTCGAATTTTCATGCACCCCTTCGATTTCCGAGGTCAGTTGGCTGGTTTAAGGGTGCCCATTAATACAGGCGTGCCCTTTCGTCGGCTGGAACTGCTTTTAAAAGGATGGTGGTGCCTCATTCTATGCACCATTCTCCCAAGTCTCTCTACCTTCCTCCTCATTCTAAGAAAAAGGGTACTCTCGAGATATCGGCCATGACGAACAACAACTTGGCAACACGGGTGACAGCCCTAGAGATCGAGATGGGTTTCTACCGAGAGGAGATTGAGCGACTCACTGCTCAAATCTCTAGGCTGGTCTCTACCATCCGTACCCTCTGCCGTGCGGTGTCCAACCTGCAGGACTTCGCGTACGACCAGCAGGATGACAAAAGCGACGCGTGGTTTGCACCGGAGTGCTTGTCCAGTGATACCGCGGAGGATTCCGAAGGGAACCCGAACGGTTCCGACGACCATTCGGACGGGGCAAATGACCCATCCGATGATTGAGGTGGAGGGTCCGGCAGAAGAAGAAGAAGAAGAAGAAGAAAAGGGCAGTAGGATTATTTTTTATTTTTATTTTTTTCTCTTTTTTTTTTGAACAATGTAATGGGAATCCCGGTGGTCATCCCGGTTTTGATGAAATGAAAAGTCCCTTCCTTCTTCCATTTGCCTATTTGCTTGCTATCTTCTTTCTGCTTTCTGCACACGTGCAAACTCGATCATGAACGCCATTGTCAGAATCTGTCCTCAGAATCAAACTGTCGAACTAACCCAGTATGCCGCGCGTAGTATACAAAACGCCGCGCGTCGTGGCAACTTGAGAAATTTCGTACAGCCAGGTTACTATGCCGCGCGCTGCTCCCTAATATGCCGTGCGGCACACCTTTCGTAAATCCCGGTCCATTTTAATTCCAAACGACCCGGTTCGAGGGGGATATATATATATATATATACGGGGCGTACACAGTACGCCCTCTCGTTCGAATTTCCCTCTCTCTCTCTCTCGTTCCCTCTGCTCTCTCTCTCTCTCCCAATCATCCCTCTCTCCCTCGCTCAACTCTCTCTCGCTCATCTCTCTCTCTCTACTCTCGGTTCTCTCTCTTCTCTCTCGGTTCTCTCTCTCTCTCGATTATGGGCGACACGGACACATCCGGGGGTGATCATCCCCCGCGGGTAGAGGTTGTTTCGGCCACGGTGGCCCCGGAGAGCGGTGTGGCAGTGGGGGAAGGACCGGAGACCGTGGGGGTCTCGGTCCGGTCAGCATTGGCCGAGGAAGCCACGACCTCGGCCGCCGCGGTGGCTGGTAGTGGCAGCGGTGACGGTGGTAGTAGGGTGTTGGCCGGCAATGGCCAGGAGACGGAGACTCCGGGTGCAGTGGAGTCTAGGGGTGAGGACAAGGCCACGGGCCGGGTGGAGGGTGCAGTAGGTTTAGAGGAGATGGCCACAGAAGCTCGCGGTGGTGACGGGCTCGACGGAGTGGAGGTGGAGACAGAGGCTTCTCCTGTGAGAGAGCCTCGGACTGACTTGGGGAAGGGCCCCGTTGTCGAGGAGGAGTTGGTGGAGGAGAGGGAGACGCCGGCTTTGTTCGTTGGTAGTGGTGAGGGCGCAGGGTCGTCTCGACCCATAGGGTTGAGCGACTACCTTGAGGTGATGTCTCTCGACAACTTGGTCGAGACCTTCCGGGGAGTGCCTGGGTTGGCGGAGGCCTTACTTGAGGCTAGGGAGAGAGCGTTCCAGGCTGAGACTAAGACGGGGGCCGCTGGGAGTAGAGGAGGAGGCAGCTGGAGGTGAGACAGTCCCTCGGAGGAGTGTCGTGGAGGAGGCGACGGAGGCCCTGAAGGGGTGAGGGGCTTACGTGGCGGAGTCCTACGTGTCCTTTCCGCACGTGGTAGTCCCTACCCTTCTTAACGCCTACAGGCCGGAGCGGCCTACGTACGACGAGGCCTTGGTCCTGAGAGACCCACAGCTGCACCTTTCCTTGCGCCGAGACGAGGTATACCTTAAACACTTGCATTTCGAATTTCAATGTATCGTACTTTCATTTCCTTATAGTATTTTCCTTGAATAGTATACATGTTTACTGAATGTTATCAATTTATTGCAACAGGCGATCACCATCTCGTGCTACGGTGGTGCAGCCGACGTGCCAACGTTCTGGGAGAGGCTCCCCGAGGCTGTGAGGGAGATAGTGAGACAGGCGGGCTTCGGGGAGTTCGTCAGCGTGTTGACGAGGGCGAGCAACAATCGCCAGGTGGTGAGGGCGCTTGCCGAGAGGTGGTGGGACACGACGAATACGTTCCACTTCCTCTTTGGTGAGCTGACGGTGACACCGCTGGACTTTGCGGCGATCACTGGTTTTAGGGTCGAGGATGACCCTATCCCTTACGACGCCGTTACAGGAAGGAGCGCGGCGTTCCAGCAGCAGATGCTGGGGTACGTGCTGAGGGTAGAGAGGGAGGACGCCTAGTACGCCTAGCTTTTGGAGTTTTGGACGGAGGAGCTCCCGACTGACAGGGTACAGGAGGAGCAGATGGCGCGGTGCTTTTTGTTGTACTTGCTCGGTGCGTCCCTGTTTCCCAACAGGCGCAACCGAGTACACCTTTCGCTCCTGCCGGCCTTGAGGGACGTCGAGGAGGTAGCCCGTTTTGACTGAGGCGGCGCGGCTTTAGGGGCGTGCTACGCCTTCATGGGGTCTCTTTCTCGAGGAGCGGGGAAGAGCCTCGGCGGCTACTGGAGAGTCTGGGAGGTATATTTCAAACTTCTTTTACGCTTATTTGTCTTTCTATTCACTTATTGCATATCCTGTGCTAATCCTTGATGTTTGATTCTGCAGCTGTGAACGTACGAGGTACTGGACATGTACCCTCCCGAGACCTCCTGCCCTAGCGAGACGGTACTTCCCCGGGCCCTGCGTTGGTCCAAGGAGTTCCGGGGAGTGAAGAAGGGGAAGGGCGACCTGAACGCCTACCGCCTCTTTCTGGACGAGCTTCGTCCTGACAGGGTATGACTACACCTTGCATGCTTTTACTTGCGATAGTTCTATTCAAATCTCAAGCTAATGTTGTATATCCTTGATTGTAGGTTCGCTGGCGTGTGTGGGACCGCTGCGAGCGCCCTTACCTGGTCCGGAGCAGGGAGGTGACGAGGTGCTTCTCGAGTCCCCTTACGGCTGGCAGTGGTACCTGGGTGACCGGGTGTCACGTCAGTCGTTGAGGCTGGACGTCTTTCGAGTCCCTGGTCCCCTTCCTGCTCTGGTGAAGAGGACGAGCTTGTACACCGGGGAGGAGGTCGAGCGGTTCGTGCAGCCAGACCTTGAGCTGGAGCCGCTTTTTCAGGCAAGCGCTGACTACTCTGAGTACCGGGCTCGGTACTTGATGCCGAGCTTCGGGATACGAGCCGCTGCCTGGGAGGCGACGCTTCGAGCGTCAGGTGGCAGAGGCGGTAGAGGTGGACGAGGAAGGAGAGGAGGGAGAGGAAGAGGAAGAGGGCGTGAAGGTGGTGGTGGTCAGGGCGACGGTGCAGGTCCGAGCGGGGCCAGCTTGCGTCGACTCTCCTGGACTGTGGACGTGACGACTGCCCAGGGAGTTTCTGGTGTAGTGGTGGTGCCACGTCCCACAGTTGCAGTTCCGGAGTTTCTTGCTCAGGTATAACTCGTATTCTTTCGCCTTTTGCATGCACTTGTTATTATCACTGTTCATTCTAATCAATTTGCCTATTGTGCAGGCGACTCCGGAGTACGTGAGAGAGATGGCAGGGGCCATGATGGGCCTGGAGCAGTTGGTGAGGCAATACGCCATTGGCCACGCCCCGGAGGTGCTTCTTCGTGCTGGCGGGACGATGGTAAGGCTTTCAAACCCTTTGCTTTTACTTCCTATTGCTTATACTATGATTACAATGCAAATGATGAATGTCATGTTATTGCAGGCTGGAGGAGGGGCTTCTCGTGGGTTGCGTAGGAAGTCTGTGCGCATGCAAGCGCCACAGGCTTCCTCTGCTGGCTCTCGGGAGGAGCCTCAGTCGAAGAGGCCACGGCTTTCTGGGGGGACAGAGGACGAGCCAGTCGACGTCTCCGACGAGACCGAGGAGCCTACAGATGTCGACCTAGAGGACACCTCAGGGAGCTCTGTGCCCAGGGTGACGGGTACTCAGGAGGCGGCCAGTTCCCAGGCAGAGGAGGCCTCTGGAGAGGACGACAAGGAGGGTGAGGACGAGGATGAGGATGAGGATGAGAGCTGAGCTTCCTCTTTTGTTTGTTTTGCTTTTGCCTTTTTGTGGGGCCTGCGCTTCTTTTGGAAGGGTGCCTGTTTACTCTCAGTAGATAAGATTTTTGGGCTTGCACACCTTCTTGTACTTTGACTCATGGATATTCGGGAGATTATATATAGAAAAGTTAATTCTTTCAATGTTTATGCCATTCAATTTCCCTTATTGTCATTTGTATAAAGAAGATTGAATAACGGAAACATTAACCAATGCACGCAATTAGTCTTTGGCTATAAACTGGAGTGAACTTAAGCTTTGCGATGAGCAGTATGTCGGGACATTGATATATTGACGTTGGAAGAGAAACCAAAGAAGGTAAATGAATAATTCTGAAGAATTGACACTTTGTACAGGAATTTACAAAAATACCTCCGTTGTGGACTCTCATATATCAACAACGACCCTTAACATTTGACATGTGCTTAGAAAACCCAAGCTCTCGTTTTGAAAACTACTTGAAAACTGTTTGAAAAGCAAGAAAACGTTGACTTTGAAGGATGACATTCTCAAATTTTGACTTTGACCTCAAAACGGAACTTGGACCAGGCTACTTTTGACTATTACGACCTGTAGGACTCGAAAGATCAGCTTGAAACGACTTAGAACGGACTTTGATACCCCGACACAGCTTGAGGAATGGATTTTTGTCGACTTTTGGCGCCATCACGTCAAATTTTGAGAGTTGACTCGAAGCGGAACTTCCCCGAAGTCCCAAATACCCATTGAAGTGTGTTCTGGGGGGTGGTGATGCTTGCGAGTGCCTTGAATTAGTTTCAAACCTCTACTGTCAAAGTCTGTAGAAATGCAGACTTAATATGCCGCGCGGGGCTTCAAAATGCCGCGCGTGGTTTTATCCGATCCCGCGGCGTATCCGTGCTATGCCGTGGCTTTCCCTTGGGTTTGTTATGACGTGCGTTACTCCGATATGCCGCGCGGCATCTTTTCCCTGATATTCTGCCACTTGCTGCTTCCCAAGACAGATTGCACGAAGATTGAAGTTTGACCTATTCTATAACATTTCCGAGCCAGTGTATGTCTGCTTTGTTCTTTTAGGACATGACCAAGCCTTTCCCTATGTAAGACTTCATGGAAAATTTGTACTTTTGGAACCCAATGCTCTTTTGAAAGTTGAAGTTGTCTCCTCTATCCCTCTTATAAATTCAAGCCTTAGGCCTCATGCTAACCATATCTTTCTTAGTCTTTCACCTTCCTCAAACTTTCACTTCCTCCCAATGGCTCTTTCTCTCACCGGCTCGCTACGGCCATGGTTGGTTTCCATGGAAGGAGTTGATTGGCTCAACTTTCGGGCGTATGGTCTCTACTCCATGAGATACCTTCGCAACATCCGCCTTCGTCCCGAGCTCTTAAGGGCTGCCACAAGCCTTTGGGACCCGGAGGTGCACGTATTCCGCTTTGGTGAACAAGAGCTTTGCCCCACAATTGAAGAGTTCCGCGCCTATCTTGGCGGCTTCGGCTCTGGAGAGGTTATTGTCCCTCCCGTGCGTGAGAACATGTCCAAGGTTCTTGCTACTTCTCTGAGTTGAATGACGGTGTTGCTCGTTACTTGGTTAGCAATGGTCACCTCAACGTGATGCGCCTTATCGAGATGTTCTCTCCTCTCGGTAACCTAGCGGACACAACCTACCACACTCGGCGCATGACTGCCCTTTGCATGTGCTTACTTGCTGCTTACTTCCTGGTTCCTTCCACTGGTCATGTTAGCTCGGCGTTGGTCAGCATTGCGGTGCAGATTGAAGCTCGAAAGGATGTGATTCCCATGGTATTGGCTGAAACATTGATAGGTTTGGACAAAGTTCGTTCTGGAGAGACCGAGACTTTTGGCGGCAGTCCTCTCCTTTTACAGGTTGGTTTCCTACTCAACTTTCCTTTCGCGAGCTTTTCTCCCATTCTCATTTTTCTCAACATTTGGCTTGGCTTTTAATGGTTTCTCACTTGTTTTCTCTCTTGGGCAGATTTGGCTTTGCGACAAGGTGAATGTGCTAACTCTCCCTCCTGGCAACTTGGTGTATGAGGCTAGGTTATTGTCCTCTCGGTGCTTTGAATTTGCAGACAGGCGAGCTTCCGAGTGGGTCAACTTCTTCAAACGTCAGCAGGCTGAGACTATTTCCTGGAGATGCTCATGGCTTGACCTTCCACCCATGACTGTACACTATATGGGCCCTCAGTGGGTGGTTCTTGCTGGTCTGGAGGCTTTTACCTTCTACATCCCCTATCGGATTCAGCGTCAGCTTGGTTTGAGACAGGAGGCTCCTACAGAGATCCTGGTGGATGTGGATCTGCCTTTCTTTCGTCATTCGGCTCTTTGCAACTACCAGCGATTCTGAAGGTCTCGCGAGGTGACTAATGCTCATCCTTACCCATCTGTGGCAGTGCGTGGGAGCTACAGGAAATGGCTCAGGAGGGACATTGCTGCAAGGGCGGGAGTCCAAGGAAACTGACTCGATCTTACGGCCCTGACCATTGAATAAATCGTGGACCCACTTTTTTATTGTATTGCACTTTTATTTTCGAAACTCATGCTCAGCCTTATGTATTAGAAGTAGTTATTTCAATAAAGTGAGTTACAGAGGGTCTCCCCCTTTCTGATTCCGCATTTCCGAATTCTGTCACCCTGGATTTTGCTTTGATTGATTGTGACCGAGTCTCGTAGCGAGACTGCCTACGTATCCTTTTTGGTGAAGGAATCAGGTCATGACGTAGTTCAAGGATAGGGTTCGCTCTGGTTTTGACACTCTCCTTTTGCGCTCTAATTTTTGCCTAGTTCCGCCCTTTGGGGTTTTCGGCCTAGCGAGCTCATTCATTGTATGCCTTGATTTTTGCCTAAGATGCCCTTGTGGGTTTTCATCCTAGCAGGCTTCTGCTCTAACTTTTGCCTGGAACTGGCTGCCCTTGCAGCTTTCAGCCCAGCGAGCTTCTCTCAGGGGTAGTAGCGCTTGAGTTGATCCAGGTTGACTAGAGTTGAGAATTCGTTTCCGTCCAGGTCAATGAGTTGCGTAGCCCCTCCAGATAGAATGGTCTTGATGATATAAGGTCCGGACCATTTTGGCCGGAACTTTCCTCGTGGATCATAGACCGGTGCCTGAATTTCCTTCAAAACCATGTCACTTTCTGCTAAGTCCCTGGGCTTTACCTTTTTATTGAATGCGCGTGCGATTCTCCTTTGATATCCTTGAATATGGTAAAGTGCCCTTAGACGGCGCTCATCGAACAACATAAGTTCTTCAAATCGGTCGCTCAGCCAGTCTGCCTCTTGAACATTGCATTCGATCATAGTTCGGAGGGATGGAACCTCTAATTCTATGGGAAGTACAGCCTCTATACCATAAACCAAGGAGTACGGAGTTGCCCCCGTTGGTGTACGTACAGACGTGCGATATCCCCATAATGCCAACGGTAGTTGTTCGTGCCAATCTCTTGCAGGCTGAATGGTCTTTTCCAGGATGGTTTTGATTGTTTTGTTGGCTGCTTCCACGGCCCCATTGGTCTGTGGTCGGTAAGTTGTTGACTTATGCACCTGGATCTGGAACTCCTCCAAGACTTCCCTAGCTCGACCTTTGAAATGAACCCCGTTATCGGACACGAATGCATGTGGGACCCCGTACCGATAGATGACGTTTTGCTTGATGAAGTGCGCGACTTGAACTGCGGTCAGGGTTGCATACGAGGCTACTTCCACCCATTTCGTGAAGTAATCAATGCCACTAGGATGAACTTATGGCCGTTAGAGGCTGCTGGGACAATCCTTCTGATGACATCAATACCCTACGTCGAGAAAGGCCACGGCGAGGTCGTTTGCTGCAGCTCATGCGGTGGGACATGCGTGAGGTTAGCGTGAACCTGGCAATTATGACATCGTCGTACGTATTCCACGCATTCCGTCTCCATGGTGGACCAGAAGTAGCCTTGTCTCAAAATCTTTTTGGCAAGCATCATACCATTCATGTGAGGACCGCATACGCCCTCGTGGACTTCCTCCATCACTCTTTTTGTCTCCTCACCATGAATACACAGCTTGTGGGTACCACAGTGAGATCTTCGGTATAGGTTTCCCCCACAAATGATGTATTGAGCTGCCATTCTTCGAAGAGCGATCCTGTCTTTCTTGCTAGCTTCAGAGGGGTACTCTCCCCTTTCCACGAATCTCCAGATATCGTAAAACCAAGGGTGACCATCTTCGGGCTCATTAATGACCATGACATGCTGGTATACCGGGGTGTCCCTTTACTCGATCACAATTGGCCTTAGCTTTACACCGACAGGGATTTCGACCATAGAGGCCAATGTTGCCAAGGCATCAACGAATTGATTCCTGAGTCTCGGGACATGAGTGAAAGTTACTTTATTGAAATGGGGAATGAGATCTTCGAGGTCCTGATGGTATGGCTTTAACTTTTCTTCCTTGACCTTCCAATCACCGTTTGCTTGAGAAACAACCAGGTTTGAGTCTCCCACAACCTTCAATTTTTCTATACCGATTTCAATAGCTGCTTCCATGCCTACAATACAAGCTTCGTATTCCGCTTGATTGTTGGTGACTTCGAAGTTAAGCTTGAATGCGAGTGGGATATGCGACCCATCCGGCGAAATTAATAGCACACCGATCCCAAATCCTTTCTGATTGGCCGCTCCATCAAAATACAACCGCCACACATCTTCGGCTATGGTCATTATGTCTTCATCCGGGAACTCAAATTCAGCATCTTCCCTTCCTTCGACTGGGCAGTCGGCCAAGAATTCAGCGACAGCTCCTTTTACTGACTTTCTGGTGACATACTTTAACTCAAATTCTGCCAACATTAATAGCCATCGTGCCATTCTTCCTGTAAGCGCCGGCTTCTCGAATAAGTACTTCAAAGGATCCATTCGAGATATCAATCTTACCGAGTAGGCCAGCATGTAATGTCTTAATTTTCTGGAAGCCCAAACGAGTGCCCAACACGTCTTTTCTAAAGGAGTATAGCGTTCCTCGGATCCGACCATCTTTTTGCTGAGGTAGTAGACAGCTCTTTCAACCCCATCGTCTCCTTCCTGTGCCAGCATACACCCCATGGAAGACGGAGTGACTGACAGGTATAGGATCAAAGGTTTTTCGGGTTCAGGTGGCATCAAGACTGGTGGATTCCTTAGATAGGCTTTGATGGCCTCGAAGGCCTGCTGACATCTGTCGTCCCATACAAATGGTGTTCCCTTTTTGAGCAGGCGAAATATGGGTTCACATGTTGAAGTCAATTTTGCAATAAACCGATTGATGAACTGCACTTTGCCAAGGAAACTCCTTACGTCCTTCTCTGTCCGTGGCGGTTCCATTTCCAGAATGGCCTTAATCTTTGACGGATCGATTTCGATACCGCGAGTGGTGATCATAAACCCGAGCATTTTCCCTGTGGTGACTCCGAACGTGCACTTAGCCGGATTGAGGCGTATCCTGTACATCCTTATCCTCTCGAAGAACTTTCTGAGCGCGGGTAAGTGGCTTTCCCGCTCCTTCGCCTTAACGATCATGTCGTCAACATAAACCTCTACCTCTTTGTGAATCATATCGTGTAACAAGGTTATAGCAGCTCGCTGATAGGTGGAACCAGCGTTTTTCAGCCCAAAAGGCATGACCCGATAGCAATAAGTTCCCCACTCAGTGACGAATGTGGTTTTCTCTCGGTCTTCCGGGGCCATGAGAATCTGGTTGTATCTTGAGAAACCATCCATAAAAGAAAGCAAGGCGTGCCCTGCGGTGTGGTCAACCAGCACGTCAATATGCGACAGAGGAAAGTCATCCTTGGGGCTAGCTTTATTCAAGTCCCTGAAGTCTACACAGACTCTGATTTTGCCATCCTTCTTCGGAACAGGAACAATGTTTACGACCCACTGAGGGTATTTAGTTACCATTAAGAACCCAGCGTTGATTTGTTTGATTACCTCCTCTTTTATTTTAAGCACCCAGTCGGGCCTCATGCGTCTCAGTTTCTGTTTTACTGGTTTTGTGTCAGGATAGAGGGGAATCCGGTGTTCCACGATTTCAGGATCGATTCCGGGCATATCAGCGTGTGACCATGCAAAAACATCTTCGAATTCTTTTAGCAAATTTACGAGAGCCTGGCGCTCATCTTCTGATAGCGCGGAACCGATCTGAACCATTCGGGGATTCCCTTCATCCCTCAAGTTTATTGAAATAACCTCTTCTTTTACAGGCTGAGCATGCCTTTCGTCTTCCCTTTCGATTAGGGACCGAATTTCTTTAGGGATTTCCTCATCGAAATCGATCTCTTCATCGTCGGGGTCGACACAATTTATTTCAAAGTCAGGGAAGTAAGCGGAACCAGATTCATTTATTTCATCATAAGCAGAGGCCTCAGGGGCACCATACACACGGGTAGACTCAAACTCAAAATACAGACTCTGAGGAGTTGGGCCAGGAGGCACCGACTCAGACTCAACAGACGCAACAGACTCAGAAGACTCAGAAAACTTAGAGGACTCAGAGGACTCAGAGGATTCAGAGGACTCGGATTCAGCCTCATGACTAATTGCACTTGGTATGAAAGTCCAGTTCTTATAATCCCCAGCAGCATCCATGATGAGTGAAGTCGGGTCTTCGGGGGCCTCCTGCCCTAGCATCTGCACTTCTGCTTCCATGGCTATACCCGATGGCTCGTCTTCCCCAAATAAGGTCGCCAGACTACCCAGGGCAAAGGTTTCAACCCAATCGGCCATCTTTGCTTGTTTGATTACTGCTTCCAATTCTTCATCACTTTCAGGCCAGACATCATTAGCGAATATCTCAAATCCTGGTAGGAAGGTGTTGGTTTCCTTGTCCCAGAATGGTTCCGGTTGCCCTTGGTAAATCTGCTTTGCCTCTTCATTGACGAAATAGTCATTCAATCTGTCCCCCTTCTTTTCTTTCTTAGCCTCAGAAGGGTGGTATCTCAAGCCTGTTATGCGGGTTAAAGTTCCGGATTCTTCAAATTGCGCTGGCCCCTGGAGATTCTTTCCCAACCCTAAACCTGGCATGTAAGACATTTTCTTCATTATCTTTATGGCGACATTACTAATGACGAAGTCGTCATCAATCTTGACAGTGAAAACAGAATTAGAGGTATCAAGCGAAAAGCCTCTCAAGGCAATGTCCTCCTCCCCGTGTTGTATCTCCAAGAGTGGGGCATTGTCTTCCACAGGAGCGCGAATCCCAGAGTCGCCATGAATGGTGAGCATCCCAGTCTCAAGTCTCAGTCTAATTTTCTGATGAAGTGTTGAAGGAACTGCCATGATGTCAGGTCGATGCATCCAAGGTCTACCCAGCAGTAGATTGAAGGAAGCGGGAATGTTTACCACATGAAACTCCACCTCCGTTTGGTAAGGTCTGAAAGTCATAGGAAGCATGAGGGTTCCAATCACATCCCGACGGGTGTTGTCATATGCCCGGACTTTGACTTCCGATGGAGAGAAATCATTATTTTTGTACCCCAAGCAATAGGCAACACGGAGTGGACAAACATTAATTGCTGACCCATTATCAATCAAGATCACCGGTACCCATTTTCCGTGGCATTTTAGAGTGATATGGAGTGGCCGATTGTGATCAGTCCCTTCAGCGGGTAAATCTCGATCAGTGAAGGTGATAGCATGTTTGACAGGTATGATTTTGATGAGTGCTACGTGTTCATCAGGGGTTATGGCGGAAGGAACTTTCAGGTGAGAGAGGGCTTGAATGAGTCCTTCGCAATGGTGGGTGGAGTGAACGAGCACGTCCTAAACAGACATTTTGGCTTGAGTCTGTTCAAGTTGGCGCTTGATCATTCCTTCTGGGTTTTTCTCAGGGCGAGAAGGCTCCTTAACTGGTGGGGCAAAGGGTTGGAAGGTATCTTTGATTGGGTAACGAACGGATTAGAAGGTTCTTTGGTCAGTGGAGCTGGAGGGTTGGAAGATTCTCCGATTTGAATATTAGGGGGTTGATAGATTCGACCACTCCTGGTCAATTGACCAATTTGTTGGTACTTGGACTCCTCATTCCACAAATCAGCAAGGGCCTTGCGCTTGTTTCCAATAGTGGTGTCTTGAAGGTTGGCAGCCAAATCAGCGATAACCAGATCTTCCCACAGATCCTCGGGCTTCCACTTCTCAGCTTCTGCCACTGCCCTGTTTACGGTCCATTCCTCATTTCCCACCTTTATGTTAATGATCTCCGTATTGCCCCACAGATTCTTAGCTCCTGGTTCATCTTCCCACAGATTCATCATGGCGAAATCAGCATCCTTCGGGAAAGTAACAGATGACTTTGATTTAGCTTCATCTACCAGGTAATCCATTGGGTCGAACTCATTACTGGCCACATCTTCTTCGGGCCCCGGAAGTTCTGGGCATGGGGCGAGACCTATATTATTATATGGATCATTGGCGATGAGGTCATGGAGGTAGGAGGGATTCGGTTGGAATGGGGCAGGCTCAGGCCAGTCATAGGCCATTGCCTGAGGTTGGTATTCTTCGGCAAATAACATGGGTATAGAGAAGGTATCCAAATGATCATTCCAGGCTAAGAGTTGGTATTCATCCGGGATTGGATTCCATTCCCATTCAGGCATTCCCGGAAAATTCTCATTTTGGTTTTCGAACATCATGTACAGAGAAAACCCATCAAGAGGGTCCGCATGAATGTTTTGCCAATCGATTTCCCATTCCGGCTCAAAGAACGGATTCGCGTCTTCAAAATTGGTGGCTTCGAGCTCCTCCCAATCAGCAATCAAATCTCCCCAATCCCAAAGGTAACAGAGGGTAGTCTCTTCAGGAATTTCCACAACAGGCTTTGATTCGGTATCAGGGATGATGAAAGAGGTAGGATCAAAGTCTTGGCTTTTGGCTTGGGTGATTTGGTTGATATGGAAGGGGGTATTATGTTGTGGTAAGGGGTTTGTCATGGTGTTTGGTTTGTCTGAAGGAGGGGTATCAATGACTTTATTGTCAATGAGGTTTTGAATCTTATGACGGAGGCGGATACAGTTGTCAGTGGCGTGGCCATGCATTTGGTGGAAATCACAGTAGACATTCTGGTTCAGGTTAGGTGGAATGGTTTGTGGTGGCGGGAGAGGGTTCAGCACCCCTACTTCGGTGAGCTTCTTGAGTAGGGCGGATCTAGGAGTGCTAAACTGGGTAAAGACTCTTTGTTGGGACTTTGGTTTTTCGGAAATTTGGTTTACTTCTGCCGGCTTGGTGGATGAAGTTCCAGCTTGATTGGTATTCCCGAAGAGGACATTGCTGTTCCCTGAATATGCCCTTTTGGACTTTGTTCCTGATTCCTTCTTCTCCAATGTACCATCTCGCAAAGCTTCCTCTACGGCCAAACCCGAGTCGTAGAAAGTTTCAAAATTTGGGGCTGCCTGGGAGAGGACCATGTATGGGGTAAAAGAGCTTGGCAGGTTCTTGGTGATGATCTTTATCTGTTCCTTCAAATCTGGTTTGTTTTGCATCTGAGCAGCCTTAGCCCTCCAGCGCTTTACAAAATCAGCGAAACTTTCTTTCTCGCCCATCTTGGTGCTTTCTAGCTCCCTTGTGGTCATTTTTAGATCAACGTTAAAATCATATTGAGCCACGAATGTTGTCCCAATGTCTTCCCAAGTCCTTTTCTTAGAGGGTTCAAGTGTAAGAAACCATTGCAGGGCTGGTCCTGACAAAGATTCATGGAACAGCTGTGCCATGGCTTCCTTTTCAATCCCCCTCATGGTGAGTGAACCAACATACCCTTGGAGATGAGCTTTTGGATCCCCGGTACCATCAAACTTGGCAAAGTCCACGCCCTTAAACTTTTCCGGCAACTTAGCGTTAGGGAACAAACACAACTTGTTCATGTCAATTTCTCATCTTCCTAATCGCTTATTTTCTTGCACAGATTCTTCCAACTTACCAATTTTAGCCATAAGGGCGGCTAAATTGGGATCAACGGCTGGTGTATCTTTGGCTGGTGTCTCACCCTTGGGTATTTCAGTCTTAACTAAGAGCTTGTCACACACCTCCTGCATAGACTCCATTATCATATTCATGTCGTTCTTCATGGATGCAACCGAGGCTTTGAGTTGTGTATCCATGCTGGCGAGGGATTGCCTAAACTGGGTGTCCATAGTGGCCATGTTCTGTCTAAGCTCTTCTACCCCATTTCCTTGATCAGCCATCGGTAAGGGACTTTCAGGTGACAGAGACTCCTGTATTGCCAACCTTGGCGAAACTGCTAATGATGACTGCCCTTCCTGCTCTATGTGGACTTCAAACAGTTGGGTTTCTTCCAGGGTATCTATGCGAACCAATCTTTGGGACGGACGGAACCAATTGGGTATAGCCTCTTCTTTTCGCAAGTGTCCAATGTTTCTGAACTGGCAACAAGGCAAAAGGGAGTAACTCAGAACCTATCCCGAGTGTCCGTCCTACCTTCCACGCGCCTCCTAAATCCTAAGACCTACCGTGACTTGAGTCTCATTTGAGGCATTTGTACAGAAGATTTCTGATGGCCCGGGTAGGTACTGTCAGGTAGGTTAAATTTCGATCGTTTCGGAACCAGAGCCAATCTCCTTACCTTGACCATCCGAGGCAGAGCAATGTAACCGTCAGAATCCAGATACGCATACCTTCAAGGTTAGTCCCAAGTCAAGGGAGCCGTTCGGGCACGGCAAACACCAGAGGTATCGCAACCTCCATGGATTTACGGTCTCCTAGACCGACCGGAAAATCCTAAAGAATTCTAGGGAAGCCTAATCCTCTAGCCTGCAAGATGCAATGATGCGTGAATGATATGCATGTACAGAAAAGAAATACACATAAATAGGATATATCACATAAGTCCTAGCCATGGGTTCCTGTTCTAGTTGGGAAGGTTCTATGGTTATGTACAAGTGCAAAAGCCGGTTTTGGTCTCAGAAGGGTTCCCCGGACTAGAGCCAAGATGTACTACCCCAAGTCATTTGTATTGCAAGACAATGGTCGAACAGCACGATGGCCCATCATAGTCGAGGGTTGCTAGGCATCCCGGGAGAGCTTGTCACCGGAAAACCGGGCAAGATTGCCGAGACGCGCTAGCGAGGCTTGTGTGGTGCATAGTGTAAAAGAAAATTTAGGTTTTCCAAATTGCATTAAGCCCCCCAAGTAAAATACCTTTCAAATTTGGCCCTCTTGATTATTCAACACTCTTTTATTCTCTTTTCTTTTCTTTTTTTTTTTAAAAAAGAGTATTGAATAAAAAGTCCCAAGCAGAGTCGCCACTGTGGGCTCCCGCGCCCGACGCGTTCGAAGAGTCGCCACCCAGATTTTTGAGATGGATGATCCGAGGAACCGAGAGTTTGTTTGGAAAAGGCTTTTGGTCTATCGAAATCGTTGAGATTTTGGATCCGGGGGCCACGTTACGAGCGGGGAAGGTTTTTGTAGGGAGGTATTCCCGAACAGATAAAAGTAGTAGCCGAACACGTGGTGTGCCAGATCCGTGTAATGAGGAAAGTGATATGGGACTCCATATAAGATGAACGGCGGCGGAAAGGTCCGGTGCATCAAGAAGGCACCAGATTAGATTGTCTGTTCGGCTGAAAGGGACTAACGACATGAGAAGTCGTTAGTTGGTACAGTCTGTTCGGCCAAAAGGGGCCAATGACATAGGAAATCATCTGGTTGTGCTGTTTGTTCGGTAGGAGTATATGCCGAACAGATGGAGTCATCTGGAGGAACGCAGCCTTAAGAGATAAGGTAGATGGGGTATTCTAGAAGAGGAATCCAATACATAGTAATGATAAGTAAGGGGACAGTCCTATTGTGGGACGAATTCCTCTTAAAGGAGAGACCCTATGAGTAAGGGATCTCAGTTGATTGGGCAAGAGATTCCCAGAAGAGCCAGGTTTCCTGTACGAGACAGGAGACCTGGGACGAGAAGGATGCTTAAGGAGCAAGTAAGCTCATATCTATAAATACGAGGTAAACCTGGAGGAAAAATGTACGCAATAAGTTGCATTCATTCCACACTTCCTATTGATAATTAGGGTTCTGAAACAGTACGAGATACTAACTTAGGCATCGGAGGGCCTTTGCCATGAGAGGCAAAGGTGCGCTCACCCCTTGTCTGTTTTACAGGTTAGGGTTCAGGCGAAGGTACTAGGGTTCCGGTTGAACAGCACGTGACGTAAGGAGATTTGGCGTTGTTCTAGGTACCATCTGTTTTTCTCCACCTACAATTGGCGCCGTCTGTGGGAAACGAAAGAGTTCCCTTTTGAAATACGACCATGGTGGAGGTAGATCCAGTCACACCGATTACCGACAAAAACCAGGCTGGTGGGGGAGGAGATAAATCCCCACCAGGTGCTCAGAGAAAGCCAACCAGCGGGCCCGATAAGAGGACAGCAAGCAAAGATCCTCTTACCGTCCATGACAACTCCAAGAATAAGGAGGGCAGAACGGCTACGACCTCCACGCGAATGAGAAAATCCCATCACAGGGGAGAATCGGTTGCACATTCGAAAAGTGTGCATAGCAATGAAGACATTATCGACAAAAAGAGGCAGGAAGTCGAGAAATTTGCTCGACTGATTCGTAAAAGAGAACACGAGATCCGAGAGTTAGAGCGGATCCGAGAACATCCTGAGGACTCTGGACTATCAAGAAGGAGATCTAGGGGGGACGGACTGGCCATGGTACAGTACACAAAGGCCTCTTCACGAAGAGGAAGGAGCAAGTCCAGGAGCCCCACTCCTCCCAAGAAAAGGGTTTCTTCACGAAAAAGAAGGAGCAGGAGCCCTGTCAGGCAAAGAACACCCCCACGCCATAGGAGAAGCATAAGCCGAAGCTCCTCACCCGAGGAAGGCGTTAGAAAACACCACAGAGACAGGTACGAAAGACCTGATAATGATTGGAGCAGGGCAGTGGCCCACGGATCCAAAAAATGAGAAGATGGGTCCTTGACTGCACGAGAAGCAGCAAGGCAGGCCCTGAGTAATATAGCAGCATCACCTTTTTCGAAAAGGCTACAGGATGCACGATTGCCGAGAAGGGTGAAATATGGGACATTCATACTTTACGAGACAAACGCAGACCCCGTTGCTCACATACAACATTATCAGCAGGCCATGTTCATGCATGATGGGGATGATGCCATTATGTGTAAGATGTTCCCTTCAAGCTTGGGAAAAGTAGCTTTATCATGGTTCCATAAGTTAGAACCACGCTCCATACGAGGATGGACGCAGCTAACAGAAGAGTTCACTGCTTGGTTCTTAACAAGTAGGAAGGCTCCCAAGACGTTCGAAAGTCTCTCAATGATGAAGCAGGAAGACAATGAGCCGATCAGAGACTATGCAAAGAAGTATTGGGAGACCTTCAACGAGATAGACAACTGTAGTGAGGAATATGCGATTGCTACGTTCAAAACGGGCCTACCTGTTCGGGGGGAGCTGAGACGATCTTTGAACATACATCCCGTACGAACTGTGGCAAGGTTGATGGAGTGAATAGAGCAGCACGCAAGAATGGAGGATGATATACTCCGGGAGGAAGGCAGGGTTGTCGCCGAACAGCCAAAAACCCCAGCAAAGAGGGTGGATAAGCAAGAGCCCAAGACCTACAGAGAAAGGAAAGAATATGGGCAGGCTAAGAAAGAGCCATATAAGGAAAAGCAGGCACCGGATCCTAAATCCTTCTTTTCGATAAACACGGTTTGGAAAGAGCCAATCTATAGGATTCTCTATCGAATAAAAAATCAACCCTACTTCAAATGGCCCCCAAGTCTGGGTGGAGATAAGGATGCAAAACGTGCTACGAATCAGCACTGCAGTTACCACAAGAACTGGGGTCACATGACCGAAGATTGTGAGATGTATAAGAGGCATCTCGACGACTTAGTCTCTCGAGGTTACCTCAAAGAATTCATTCAGGAGGATCCCAAAGATAAAGGGAAAGCAATGGAGTTGGATTATGAACAGAATCCTAAAGGGGTGATCCATATGATACATGGATTAGCCACGCCTTATACGAGGAATGAGGTGAGGATGCTGCAGAGGCAGGTCAAGCATGACCAGTATGTCATGCGAGTGGGAAACAAAAGAGGACGAGAGAGTGACATACCCAACGATGTCATAGTCTTTACAGATGAGGATCTGGCAGAGGTTCAGGTGCCCCACAATGATGCATTAGTCATAACCCTACGAATTGGGGAATATGACATTGAGAGGATCCTGGTAGATTCAGGGAGCTGTACAGAGGTATTGTACTACGATGCATTCAAGAAGTTGGGGCTGAAGCAGACAGATTTGGAACAATCTATTACACCCTTGGTTGGATTTGGTGCAAGTGCAGTATGGCCCCTTGGGAGAGTAACATTGCCTGTTCGAGCAGGGACAGTGGTCCTAAGGACAGACTTCTTGGTGGTAGATGTACCATCCTCCTATAATGCAATCATAGGGAGGACTTGGCTACATAAGATGAGGGCTGTTTCTTCTACATATCACCAGATGGTGAAATTCCCAGGGTCCAACGGGATCGAGAAGATTAGAGGAAATCAAAAGTCAGCACAACAATGCCTGATTTCCATCATCAAGAAAGTTCCAAAGGCCCACCAAGTTCATACAGTTGAAGTACCCGATCGACCAACTGTCGAGGATGTTGGGAGAGATCCAGCAGAGAAAGTAGTGGAAGGCTTGAAGAGGATACAGATCAACGAAACTGATCCTGAAAGGTATTTTCTCATTGGGGTGTCTCTACCGGATGAGGAGGAATCCGAGTTAGTGGATTTCTTGAAAGAACATGTTGATGTGTTTGCCTGGGTACCGGAGGAAATGCCCGGAGTAGATGCAGATGTGATCTGTCATCACCTGAACGTTGACCCGCAGCATAAGCCCGTTATTCAGAAGAAGAGAAGGGCAGCTGTACAGCATGTTGATGCTGTTATTGAAGAGATGGGTCGTTTGCTAGAAGCCAAAGCAATACGAGAGGTCTATTACCCAGAATGGCTCTCCAACACTGTGGTAGTGAAAAAGAAGAACGGGAAGTGGCGTGTCTGTGTGGACTTCACAAACTTGAATAAAGCGTGTCCCAAAGATAGCTTTCCTCTCCCAAGGATCGATCAACTGGTTGACGCCACTGCTGGGTATGAGCGAATGAGTTTCCTCGACGCGTATCGAGGATACCATCAGATTGCCATGTTTGGGCCTGATCAAGAGAAGACTTCTTTTATTACACCACGAGGGTTGTACTGTTACAGCGTTATGCCGTTTGGACTGAGGAATGCAGGAGCAACTTACCAAAGGCTGGCTACAATCATGTTTAGAAAACTTCTTGGCCAAACTATGGAGGTATACATAGACGATATGGTAGCCAAGAGCAGGACCAGGCAGGGGCACATTCTGGACTTAAAAGAAGCCTTTGGAATCTTGAGGAAATACAAGTTGAAACTCAACGCCTCGAAATGTGCGTTTGGAGTTGGCTCTGGAAAATTCCTGGGCCACCTGGTGACTCTGAGAGGAATCGAGGCAAATCCTGATCAGATAACGGCCTTACAGAAGCTCCAAAGTCCTAAGACTACGAAAGAAGTCCAGAGACTGACCGGAATGGCTGCAGCCCTAAACAGGTTCATTAGCCGTTCAAGTGATAAGTGCAGGCCTTTCTTCCAGTTGCTAAAGAAAAGAGAAGGGTTCGAATGGGGAGCAGAGTGTGAGCAGGCATTCCAGGACTTAAAGAAATATTTGGCTCAAGCCCCCCTCTTGTCGACCCCAGACCCAGGTGAGATTTTGATTTTATATCTAGCAGTTTCTGAACATGCTGTAAGTGCGGTTCTGTTAAGGGACAAGGGACCCGAGCAGATCCCGGTGTATTATGTGAGTAAAACACTTCTGGACGCAGAAACGAGGTATCTGCCTCTCGAAAAATTGGTCCTTGCTCTAAGGACGGCAACGAGGAAGTTGCCTCATTATTTTCAGAGCCACAAAGTTGTGGTTTATACTGAGTTTCCATTAAGATCACTACTACGAAAGGCAGACTTCTCTGGACGGATCTCAACTTGGTCTGTTGAGTTAAGTCAATATGATATTGACTTCCAGCCGCGCACTGCAATCAAAGGCCAAGTGTTGGCTGATTTTGTGGCAGAATTCTCACCAACCGTAGCACCTCAGCCTCCTACGAGACAGGAGCAGAAGGTTGAACCGTTAAGAAGAAAGGGTAAGGCACCTGCCGAACAGGACCCTTTGGAATGGAAATTATTTGTTGATGGATCTGCCTGTAACACTGGTTCAGGCATTAGAATTGTTTTGTTCCCTCCTGGAGGGGTTATGTTGGAGCAATCTGTTCGGCTAGGATTCAGTGCATCAAATAATGTAGCAGAGTATGAGGCTCTCCTGGTAGGCTTGAACAGTGCAAAAACTCTGAAGGTTAAAAGGATCAGGGTCTATTGTGATTCACAATTGGTGGTAAACCAACTGTCCGGCGAGTATGAAGCTCGAAATGAGAAGATGGCAGCCTACGTGGAGGCAGTCAAAAGTCTACTTAATACCTTCGAAAGGGTGTGTATAGAACAGATAAGCTCCGAACAGAATTCTCATGCGGATTCCTTGGCTTGGTTGGCTGCAGCTGTCCCAACTGAGTTCAAGCGAAAGGTAGCAGTTAACTACTTGGCCGAGCCGAGCATCGAAAGAAGTATGGACTTGGTCCTGGACGTGAACCAAGGACCAAGTTGGATGGATCCAATTGTGGAGTTTTTACGAGATGAAACACTCTCTACGGATAAGAAAGAGGCACACAAAATCAAAACCAAGTCTGCAAGGTTTTGGATGTCCCCTGATGGGAAGTTATATAAGAAATCCTTCACTGGGCCATATTTGCTTTGTGTACACCCCGAAATGGTACAGAAGTTCCTACATGAGATACACGAGGGAACATGTGGAAGCCATGTTGGGGGCAGATCTATTGCCCACCGAGAAATTTCCCAAGGATATTGGTGGCCACACATGCAGGAAGATGCCAAGGTCTATGTTAAAATTTGTGAGAAGTGCCAGAAGTTCTCACCCATGATAAAGACACCGGCCGAAGATCTGGTACCCTTAACTAGCCCTTGGCCATTTGCCCAGTGGGGAATGGACATCGTGGGTCCACTGCATAAAGCAACAGGAAATCGAAAGTTCTTATTGGTGGCCACTGATTACTTCACCAAGTGGATTGAGGCAGAACCTTTGGCCAAAATCACTGAACCTATGATAGAAAGGTTTGTGTGGAAGAGCATTATCACTCGATTTGGAGTCCCTTACTCTTTGATCACAGATAATGGGGCACAGTTCCAGAAAAAGTTCAAGACTTTTTGTTCCCAATATGGAATAAGGAACTATTACTCAACCCCTGCCTACCCTCAGAGCAATGGGCAAGCAGAAGCTTCCAACAAAACAATTCTTGATGGGATCAAGAAGAGGTTGGACAAGGCAAAAGGCAAGTGGCCTGATGAACTGCCCCTGGTCCTATGGGCCCACCGAACAACACCTAGGAGGTCTACGGGAGAGACTCCCTATTCATTGGCATATGGTACAGAGGCAGTCATACCCCTGGAAGTTGGACTTCCAACCAATAGGACTGCATTGGTTGAGAGTGGGGGTAATGACAGGGCTCTAGAAATTGAGCTTGATCTGGCCGAAGAGAGGAGAGAAAGGGCTTTGATCCACCTGGCCTCATACCAGGAACAGCTAATGAAAGGCTACAATAAACATGTCCACCCCCGAGAATTTGGTATTGGGGACCTTATGCTACGAAAAGTACTTGGCAATACCAAAGTAGCTAATGAAGGAAAGCTGGGAGCAAATTGGGAAGGACCGTATCGAGTAACTGAAATTGTGGGCATTGGGGCTTATAGGTTGGCTGACCTGGACGGGAACCCGGTACCAAGGCCTTGGAATGTCCACAATTTGAGAAAGTTCTTTGTTTAAAAGACTTTTTGCTTTTAAATTCTGTTTTAGGATTATGTTACTGTGTGGGAATTACGAAGACAATTCCTTTGTTTTTGAATTATGTTTTAGAATTATGTTATTTTGCGGGGATTACGAAGAAAATTCAATCGTTTTCTCCTTTTAGTTGCAAGGTGTACGCATAACGACTCCTTGAGTTTCAGAATTATGAATAAAAGTAGCAATTTTTGTGCAATTTTGTTTCTTCTAGTATATGGTTATTTTCTAACTTGTCAAATACGAACAATGGACGAAATATCCCTCCTTCGTATTGGGGAGCAGGTAATAGGCATGAACGCCTTAGAACGTATGAATTTGCATATTAAAAGTACGAAAAACTTAGAATAGGTACGAAATACCTATTAACTTACAAGAGACAATTGTATGCACAAATCGATAAGTATGAGAAACTTAACGATCTCTTTAAGTATGAGAAACTTAACGATCTTTTTAAGTACGAGACACTTAAAGATCTTGTTAAGTATGAGAAACTTAACGATCTTTTTAAGTATGAGAAACTTAACGATCTTTTTAAGTACGAGACACTTAAAGATCTTGTTAAGTATGAGAAACTTAACAATCTTTTTAAGTATGAGAAACTTAACGATCTTTTCTAGTATGAAAGACCCTCATAAGTATGAGAAACTTAACAAAATAAGTATGAGAAACTTAAACGATCTTTTTATATAAGAGACTCTTCTTAAGTATGAAATACTTGGGAAAAAACTAAAAGTCACCTAACGAGCTAAGTACGCAGATACTTAGGAAATTTTCCAAGTATATAATAACTTGGGGTGCATACCAGAATATACGTAATTCTGCCAAATTTGAATATTTTTTGGGCACTAATCTAAGTACGGGAAACTTAGAAGCACATAAGTACGAAATACTTAAGGGCATATAATAACATGCTTGAACAAGTCTAAGTACGAAAGCACTTAGCAACTCAACATAAATATTTGGCCATGAAGGGTCCCTGCAGAAATCAAAGCCACAAAAGGCCGAGCAAACTAAAGTAAGCGCCACGAGGGGCAAAATACTTGTGTTAAAAGTATAATAGAGTATACTGATGCCACGCAGGGCTAAAGATTACGGTCACGCAGGACCAACAAAAAGTTTTGAGATGTTCGGAGGAATGGAATAAAAACTTACCAAGTCAATCCAAGTTTTGGATCTCTGGAGTGATACTGCTTGGAGCCACTGCAGCGTTGCTAACCCCAGCTGGTGGTTCATCCAAACTGACAGTTTCGGTGGACGCTCCCCCAGTGGTTGGTTGTTCAGGAAGCGTTCCCTGTGATCCAGGCTGGGCGCCTTGGGATTCCATCTGTATTTCCTCGTCTGCATCAGCGAAGTCGTCAATCTGTTCCTCAATATCATCCACATGGGGCTCTTCGGAGTCATGGGACTGCTGAGGACGTTTACTGGGTAGGTCGTTATCCACCCAAAGAATGGAATCTTCAGAGACTCCAACCTTCGTAAGGCATGCCTCCCAGCATACACTCCAGATCTGGTCCTGGATTCCGGGCATCTGCTCGACATAATTTGCTGTTGCAGCATCGAAGCCTTTCTTGAAACCATCTTCGTGTGCTATCTTCTTTGCGCTGTCAATTTCAGATAGCGCCTGGCGGAGATTTTCTTCAGCAGCATCCAATTTCACCTTCATACCATCGGCTTCCAATTTAGCTTTGTCTCTCTCTCTCTCTCTCAAGCCTTGTGACTGATCGGATCAGACTGGTGTTTTCATTCATCAGCCTGATCCTTTCAGCTTCAGTCTCTTGAAGCCTCTGCCCCATTGTGACCATCTTTTGAATAAACTAAGAGCATGACAAAAACTCAATTTATAGTCAGACATTCTTAAAAACTACCACGACAAAATATGGGATGAAAGACAAAAGTAACAATTAAAGGTTACCTTGATATCACTGACGAGCCCAGTGGATAAAAGCCGTTCAGAGGAGTTAGTAGATTCCTTCTGCATATCTACTGGCAGCAGCAACCCTGTGCGAGGGCCAGTCCAGTCTCAGAAGAACTCGCATTATCGCCGACATTTACTAGCCGGTCACCCCTAGTAAATTGAGGGGCCCAGGCGTCGTGGATCACTTGGGTGACCGGGGTAGGAGGCCCCAAACTTGCATCTGCAACGACTTGAGAATCTGGGCCCCCGGTTTCCTGATGCCTTGGGCGTTTGTCCCGATGGGCATCAGTAACCTCAAGGGAACTGTCCTGATCCGGAGGAGAAGAAGAAGATCGTGTATGGGGACCCCTGGTACGGCGGGGTGGCGGGGGACGTGACCAGTGGAAGCCGCCCTGCCCGGGGCACCACGTCCCCGAGGAGAGATTGTCAAAAGTGTGCTGAGATTCAGAGGTTGGTGAGACATTGTACCTGAGTCCAGAGGAGAAGGAGAGTATCCAGAAGAAGATGATTGACTTGTGAGTTGAGGTGCTGGCTGTTCGGATTGCTGTTGATTGGCCTCCTGTCGACGTGAGGACCTTCTAAGTATCAAGCGGGGTAAAGGGATCCCCTCGGAGATTGGAACCTCCCCTGGCTATCCGGCGATTGTTACGCCAGCACTTGATCTTGAACTTCTGGCTTGAGGAGCAGTCGAAGTCGAGGCGCCGCTAGTGCTTGGGTGAGCAAGTCTTCTGTCTATGAAACCCTTGTAGGCTGGATCGTAGCCGAGCAAAACACTTGCATCACGTCCTCGTCCAGCTGTTCGTGTACTTGGCACCCCTTTGTATCTCAGGACCTTGTTGATATCCCCTGCTTGGATGTAGCTGGGTTCTCTGCTTGGGCGTCTGTTGGCATTTTCGGCTGAAATAACAAAACAGATGAAACTCTCAGTGGGACAGTTTCAGTATAAGAAGAATAAGTAACTGAACTTAAAAGAGCAGAAAGTAGAGGCGTACGTGGGAAGCCCCATTCGTGGGGAACGTGGACACCCACCACCTGGCCATCCTCCCCCATGGGCTCGAAAGCTCCAGTAACGTACAGAAAATCCATCTCGTGGTCCTGAGCAGAGTCTGGCAGGTTAAGCACGAAGCGCTTCTCTGCCTTTCTCACTTTTAAGTAGTAGGTATTGTATTCACGGTTTAATACAATACTGTACCATCACTGGATGTCCCAGATTCCTAATTGGGTCCCCAAGATTCTATTTAAAGCTACAACTCCCATAACCAATCTGAAAAAATTGGTGGATACTTGCATGGGGTTGAGTCGATACCAATTAAGAACACGACGAAGTAGTGGATCGAGGGGGAAACGAACTCCGCCCTCAACGATGGCCACGATAGGGATGCATGTTCTAACCCATGTACAAGCATTTTTAATCGCACCCAGAGGTGCAAGTTCTAGACCAACGTTGTCAGGGATATTGTAATCCCTCCTAAAGGCTGCCATTGCGGCCGGAGTGTCACAAAGTTTTCTAAACTTCCCTGGTTTGGGATCATTATTATCATCCGCCATGGACGAGTTTCAAAAAACACTAAAGACCAACTGAGATTTGGAAATGGGATCGAAACCCTAAGAAGAGGGAGAATCTGAGAAAGAGAATCTCATAAATGAAACGAATAAAGGAGTAAGGATGAGAGTCTTACAAAGGATTTGTGAAGATTTCCTGAGGTGGATTCGAGTTTGCAGACGGCGGCGATGGCGGACTGAAGATGAACAGTTGCGACTGGTTTTAGAGAGAGAAAGGGCTGAGATTAGAAGATTTTTGATGAAAACCCAAAAAGATCCTCTTTTTGAGTTTAAGAGTAAGAAACGGAAACGGAACGTCTCCGCTAAACCCCGTTACATGAAAAGTAACAGAAAAAGAATCAAAGAGAATAACGTTCTAAACGCCGTTAGACGGAACATCAGTTTGAATTAAATGCGTGGCGTACGAAGTACGCCACGTGGATTTATTACCTCGAGATGGTATAATGACTAAACCGCCAAAAGACATCAATGGAAACCCAGTGACTATATCTACACGGTATCTAATCTGTTCGGCCTCAGGTTCATTCTTGAGCTTTACTCATCATTTTTGATAGAAATAATGAGCAAAAGCTGGGGAGCAATTGTAGGGAGGTATTCCCGAACAGATAAAAGTAGTAGCCGAACACGTGGTGTGCCAGATCCGTGTAATGAGGAAAGTGATATAGGACTCCATATAAGATGAACGGCGACGGAAAGGTCCGGTGCATCAAGAAGGCACCAGATTAGATTGTCTGTTCGGCTGAAAGGGACTAACGACATGAGAAGTCGTTAGTTGGTACAGTCTGTTTGGCCAAAAGGGGCCAATGACATAGGAAATCATCTGGTTGTGCTGTTTGTTCGGTAGGAGTATATGCCGAACAGATGGAGTCATCTGGAGGAACGCAGCCTTAAGAGATAAGGTAGATGGGGTATTCTAGAAGAGGAATCCAATACATAGTAATGATAAGTAAGGGGACAGTCCTATTGTGGGACGAATTCCTCTTAAAGGAGAGACCCTATGAGTAAGGGATCTCAGTTGATTGGGCAAGAGATTCCCAGAAGAGCCAGGTTTCCTATACAGGACAGGAGACCTGGGACGAGAAGGATGCTTAAGGAGTAAGTAAGCTCATATCTATAAATACGAGGTAAACCTAGAGGAAAAAGGTACGCAATAAATTGCATTCATTCCACACTTCCTATTGATAATTAGGGTTCTGAAACAGTACGAGATACTAACTTAGGCATCGGAGGGCCTTTGCCACGAGAGGCAAAGGTGCGCTCACCCCTTGTCTGTTTTACAGGTTAGGGTTCAGGCGAAGGTACTAGGGTTCCGGTTGAACAGCACGTGACGTAAGGAGATTCGGCGTTGTTCTAGGTACCATCTGTTTTTCTCCACCTACAGTTTTGTTGAAAAAGCACCCCGCTCGCCCGGCGAAAACCGGTCTCTACTAAATACTTTAAAAGGGGGGGAATTTAACACCATTCGGAAAACCTTAAAAACACGTACGGGGAAGTGGGAACAAGATAAAGTATATCACATTGTCGTGCGAGTGGTGCTTACTATACAGAAATGATAAAGGATGTTATGATGATATCAAATAAGGGAAGCATCTAAATGAGCTGTTTGGATCACCATCCTCTGTCACACGACACACTGCCTTATGGCGCACGGCCTTCTGATATGCCGTGCGTGGTTATGACCCTGTCATCAAACTTTTGTTATTTTATAAAGCCTCGCACGGCATACCTCGTATGACGTACGGTGTTGTTTTTAAAACTTCAGAAAGCTCACTGCCATCAGATCGTCTCAGAACTGTACCATTCTTCCAAGCCACAAGTAGAAAACCGTTTTTGATATATTTGTTCATTTTAAAAAAAAGTCTATAGAGTTTAAAACATGGCTTGTAAATATGGTCTCATTTCAAGACTGCTTTTGGTGTACAGAAACAGATCCAGTAACAGACGATCGTGATCCAGACAGTTTAAACAAGAAAACAGTGGCTAACCAAAACGCCGTGCGTGTGAGTCCACTACGCCGTGCGACGCTTCAAAGCGCCGCGCGGCGTAGTTTACCCAGCACAGAAAACTAGTTTTGTTCTGTGAAAAAGGATTTTGGGCCAGATCCTAACCAAAAGGGTTAGGCCTGAAGACAGAAGGGTCCCCTCAGGGTTAGGACAGAGCCTAGCCCAAGGAAACTTGGCTTTTACCTTTGATCTTGAGCTTGAACGAGTATTGATGATGGTGGATGGACGTCGGAAGGTTGGAAAAGAAAATAGAAGTATGGGTGTGTGTAGTAGATGGGTGTATTGAGTGGTTGAGGTCTCAAAGTTAATAAGAGACTAACTTCAATGGTGAGGAGAAAAATGGAGTAAAAGGCCTAGAGAATGTCTTTTGCGAGCAACATTCTCAAGACTTGAAATAGGAAAGTGGGTGTGAAAGCAAGATGAGAGAGAAATGGTATAATAGTGATCAAGGGCCCTTTTCCCTTGAGTGGAGGGGTGTATTTATAGGCAAGAGCCATGGATTTTGAATTTCAAATGTTGGAGGTATTTTCTTGGAGGGCCAGAAGTGTGCTTTCGGCTGAGCCGTTTTGCAGCTGTGGCTCAAATAAGCGTGGCTGACAGTTTTCTGAGCCAGTCAGAACTTTACCCAAAATGTCGTGCGGCTAACCTCATGATCGCGTGCGGCATAATGATTTTTGATACGCCGTGCGGTGTAGAGATGTCACGCGCGGTATTCCGGGTTTACTCCAGGGCTTTTGGGCTTTCTCTGGGCTTTTGGGCTTTTGGGTTTGTTTTGGGCTGATGGTCTGTTTGGGGTTAAGGGAGTCCTTCATTCAAGCTCGCAAAGGTTCCGTTTCCTTTATTTCATCATCGGGGTGGACAAAGACCCTTCGAGGTCCGGATTGGGGTGTTTACAAAGGGGTGGATGTAGCATGTGTGTCTTATGAAGCCGTAAATGGGTGTTTTGTGAATGAAATAATTTAAATAGACATTACTTCTCATGATGTTGTTATGGTGTTTCCCCCTTGTTAGAGGGACACAGTATCCTCCTATAACATAACTACTTGAAGGCATAATATTAACCAGTCGAAGGCATTATACTTTTCTAAATGGCATTATATTTACTCCCTCAGACCGGATTTAATACTCTTTTTTAGGAGTTTGTGCCACTTTTCAATTAATTATATCGTGTAATTTATAATGTTTTATGTAATTTTGAATGTAAGTGCAGAAAAACCAAGAGTGGTTTGAGCAGCACAAGAACGTAACGGCTACTTCAAGATCCTCGCCGGAACCCTAATACGCCGCCGGAATCCTTATCTGCAAAACAGACAAGGGGTGAGTGCACCTTTGCCTCTCGTGGCAAAGGCCCTCCGATGCCTAAGTTAGTATCACGTACTAGTGGAAAACCCTAATTAAGCAAAAGAGAATATGTATGACTGTAATGTATTGTGTACCTTTTCCCTCTAGGTTTGCCTCGTATTTATAGGTTTATGGATGCTTGCCGCCCAAGTATCCATGTTTCCCTAGGTTTCCTATCCCGTATAGGAAATCCAGAACATTTTGGATTCTCGTTCCCTTATCAGTTCATTACTTTAGCCCGTTTAGGACTCCTTTCCATAGCTGGCCGAACTTCCCATTCCCGTTGGGTATCTCTCCAAGATCCTATTTTATTGGGATCTTATCCCTTGACAGAATATCCCTGTTCTGGAACCTTCTGGAGCGTTCCTTGCTCCTAGGGTTGCTTTCTCACGGGTTCTCCTTCTGTTCGGCCCTTTCGTTGCCGAACAACTATTTGGACCAGTGACTTCGCATGCTACTGGTCCTTCGTCAATCCCTTGGTCCAACATCCTCTCGTGTTACTGGATCTTGACCTTGTATAAACTCTCTGGACCAATGATTTCTCATATCATTGGTCCCAGTCGCCGACCACCATTTTGCACGGCGACTGTCCTTATCATAACTATATCGTGGTCCCACGTACCATGTGTTTGGGCCCTATTCGTGCCTGATCGGGATTTACTCCCTACAATTGCTCCCCAGCTGTGAGAACCCTCACGTTAAAAATAGTATTAGTACATGATAATTCGTCACTACCTTTAATTATGGGTCACGGACACATTTTATAAGTCAATCGGTCAGGCATTACAAATCTATGTGTTCTGGATTTTTCCTTGAAATTCCGCGAATGGGGTTATTCTTAGAATAATTTATTTAGGGTACTGTACGAATTTTATATTTTTCTGAGTCCAGAACCCGTACAGTTTTTCGAGCCGCACGCGAGTCGCGCTCCGGAACTAGCCATGCGTGCATGGCTAGGTGTCAAGACCAAGCCAACACTTGGCATGCTTTTAAATTGATCATGTGCCAAGTAAGTGGGCATGTGGCACTCTAGGGGAATCTAATAGATTTTTATAATTATACTCATAATAGTTGCACTTGCATGCCTAATTAAAAGAAGAAAGAAAATAAAAAAGAAAAGGAAAGAAGAGAAGAGGTCGGCAGAGAGAGAGGGAGAGAGAGAGAGAGAGAGAGAAGAGGAAGGAAGAAGAGAAGCCATTTTAGCTCCTCCAAGGTCTGGACCAGCCCTTAGACACTAAGGTTCTCCGTCAAATCTTGCCGGTAACCTTTTAAACTTTCTTGACAGCTTTCTGGACCATCACAAATTCGTATTTTGAGAACCCTTCTGCTATGATTCAATTTTTGAAGTCTTCATAACTTTTAAATTACGTTTAAAGACGAAGATTTTGACACCAAGAACATGCAAAACCAACCAACATAGAATTAGTTATGAATTTTTGAATATTGACTGTAATCTGTGTGTCCGAATCTGATTGTGTCTGTCTTCTTTTAAATTTATGGAAACTTTCACTACTTGCATGGCTATGGTTTTTTTTCAGGAATTAAACCTTTAAGTTGGAAACATTTTGGCGTTGAAATCAAATCATTTGGATAAATATACAATATTTGGTGAATTTTTAAAGTAGAGTTGTCTGACAGGGACATAAACTGTGATCGATCTGTTTTCTTTTGTTTGCCGAGGAAAATCCTTTTTACTTTTGAATCTGAGATTTTTACTGAGAATAATAGTTTACGTTACAAAACTTTGAGCACTGGTTTCAATATTTTTGGAGTTGAAATGAATTAGTTATGAATTTTCTACTAAAACATGTTTGGCTGCCCTGTTTTCTGTAGAACAGCTTGTTCTTTTGAAATCTGGAGAATATTTGGTTGATAACTTATCTTTCAATTTTTACAATAGATACACATGGACGTTTCGCAAGTTTGGGCGCTGGTTTGAGTATTTTTGGACTTTTTATGAATAAGTTATGATTTTTCAAAGAAAGGGGGACAGATTTTAGTAAATGAGCAAAGTATTGTTTTTATTTCTTAAAATACCTTGCATGCATAGATTTTTGAGAGTTTTTGACAAAACTAAGTTTTTACCCAGAAATTTCATGTGATCTTAAGGTGGAATTGTGTTTACCATTTTACCAATAGAGGCTATTGAACCTTCAATCCATTGTGTTGCGTTTCTACGCCAAAAATAGACTTTGTATATAATTTTATTGATTTTTGTAAAAATTACAGGATTGTAATTTTTGAATAATTAGGTTACTTAAATTTTACACTTCATACTTAGAGATTTAAAATGACTATTTTGCCCTTGGGATTCAATGTGTGCTAAAATGATCTTTTTAGTCATAACCGTTTTAAAACTGAGTTTTATACTTGAGTTTTGAGTAATTTATGATTTTTGGACCAGATTTGAAAAGATGAGAGATCTTAGTTCATAGCACTTGGATAGATTGACTCTGAAATGTAAAATGACTATTTTACCCCTAGTAACAAATTGGCTCTAAGCCATGACTTAGACGACTAGAATTAGATTATTCGGACTTAGTACATTAATTGTACTCATACTTGGACGTTTATGATATTCTCATTAGGTCTGTGTGATCGTTAGTGTGAAATACGTGAAGACTCGAGTAGAGATTAGCTGCGTCTTCAGGAACAAGGTGAAACATGCATATCTTGTTTACATGTGTTGTTTAAATATTTCATTGCTGATGAAATCTTAGAAATGTTTTCTAAATGGAATCATGGATATTGATTAACTTGCTAAATGACTTGATGAAATGTGTATTTTTCCTGTCGATACATCTGAACAAGTGTCCGTGCTTGAGGACTTTAAACAGACAAAGTGGATTTGGAGTTATAAGGTTGGGGGATATTAACCAGGTATCCTGATGGTTTGACGTCATTCCCTTTATGATATAGAGGTCGCTCCTCTAGATTCTGGTTGAAACTTGTTCTTGAAAGATGTGTGAAATCGATGAATATTATGAAATGTGATATTTTTAATATCATGATGGTTTTCTGCTTTATCCTGAAAAGTTGGATTTCATTCTGTGAATGAACTGATGAACTGATGACTGAGAATTATTGCTTTTGGCATAAGTCTATTGAAAGTCTTGAATTCATTTTATTATGGACTTGAGATTCGATTACCTTTGAAAGAAGTACATTTTACATGTTCGATACTGAGGAGTATGACTACACTTTTTATAAGATGTTAGTTGTATCCATGATTTAACATGTTTATTGGATATGTCATGTTTCATACGAGCTTTAGCTTATGGAGTTTTTCAAAAACCATACTTTTCAGGTTAACAGCATTAGATGGACTCGGCTTTGCTCTCAAGTCGAAATCTTTTTGGTGATCAGTTCTTATGTGTATATAGTAGTACTGTTCTGATGTGAGTATAGAGCTATGAGGCCTTGTCTTGAAGACATTCGGATTTTGATAACCGGCTTGTTCCGGTCAGGTTATGCTATGGTTACTTGCAGGTATTGTTAAGCAATTATATTTATTTCCGCACGTAGAACTCTGGATTGGGCCAGCGAGCAGTGCTTCATATTCTGCCTCATTATTTGTGGCAGGAAAATCGATGGTGATAGCACTCTCGTGAAGTGTTCCGCATGGTGAGACCAAAACGACTCCGGCACCGGCTCCGTTGTTGTTGGAGGCGCCGTCAACTTGCATCCGCCAAGTTTCTCCCTGAAAGAGGAGCCACCGGTTCTCTTTTGGTTGGTGTTCGTCAGAGGGTTCGGTGGGAGGATTGTGTAGGATCTCAGAGTCTTCTGGTGTGAGTTCAGCAATGAAGTCGGCGAGGACCTGCCCCTTTATTGCTGTCCTCGGTTCAAAACGGATATCGAAGTTTGCTAGCTCGACGGCCCACTTTGAGACACGGTTGGAGAGGTCGGCTTTTCGAAAAAGCGCTTTGAGAGGGTGCTCGGTCAATACTGTTATTGTGTGCGCCTGAAAGTATGGCAGGAGTTTCCTCGCCGCAGATACCAGGGCGAGTGCCAGTTTTTCTAGTGGAAGGTACCGAGTCTGGGCGGGTAGGAGTGTCTTACTCGTGAAGTATACCGGCATGTCGTCGGCCCCCTCTCGCCGAACAAGTGCTGAGCTAATGGCGTGGCTCGAGACTGCAAGGTAAAGGTAGAGATTTTCGTATTCCTTGGGTTTTACCATTAGTGGTGAAGAACCTAAGTAATCTTTGAGCTCGGCCAACGCCCTGTCGCAGTCTGGCGTCCACTCGAAACTTCGTCGGCTTTTCCCTTTGAGGGTGTGAAAGAAGGAGTGGCATTTGTCGGACGATTTGCTGATAAAGCGGTGAGAGCCGCTGCCATCCCAGTTAGTTTTGTACCTCTCTGATTGATCTTGGTGGCCGAAGGTCTGCCACTGCCTTGATTTGGTTGGGGTCGGCTTCTATGCCACGTCGGGTGACCAAATGGCCAAGGAATTTACCACCACTTACGCCGAACGCGCACTTCTCCGGGTTTAAACGGAGTTTGTGGAATTTAAGGATCTCGAAGACCTCGGCCAGCTCCGTCAAATGGTTGTGCTCCTTTTGACTTTTGACGACGAGGTCGTCAATGTATGCTTCCAGGATGTTACCTATTTGTGCGTAGAGCATCTTGAAGATCGCTCTGTTGAATGTTGCTCCGGAGTTTTTTAGACCGAACGGCATCACCATATAGCAAAAAATTCCATGTGGAGTTATGAACGCTGTCTTCTCCATGTCGGCCAGGTCCATAGCAATCTGGTGATAGCCACGGTAGGCGTCCAGAAAGCTTAGCCGAGCATGGCCGACCGTTGCATCTACGAGCTGGTCGATCTTCGGCAGTGGGAACCAGTCTTTGGGGCAGGCGTCATTAAGATTCGTGTAGTCGACGCAGACTCGCCACTTTCCATTCTTCTTCTTGACGACCACCGTGTTGGAGAGCCAGGTTGGGTATTGGACTTCCTGAATGGCGTTGGTGTCGAGAAGTCGGTTGACTTCTTCAATCACGGCGTCGGCGTGCTCTGGTGCCGAACGTCGAGCCCGTTGAACGACTGGTTTGGCGTCCTTTTTTATGTTGAGGGAGTGACAAATAAAGTTGGGATCCACCCCTGGCATCTCGTCCGGGGTCCATGCAAAGACCTCAAGATTGTTTTTGAGGAACAAGAACATCTCCTCTCGCTCGGCGTCAGATAGTGAGGAGCCAAGCAAGAAGAAGCGTGATCCGTTCTCGTTGATGGGCATTTTCACCAAGTCTTCCTCCGCTTTGTCTTCTGCTTTTTGGCCGACGTCTTCGATGATAGCCATGTCTGGGACTTCCACCCACTGCACTTGTTTTGCCTTTGAGGAGCTGTGTACGGCGGAGACGTAGCATTTTTTGGATGCAATTTGGTCTCCCCGTAAGTCTTCTTGTCTCCCTGTTGCGCCGATGAAGCGAACAACCTGGTGGTATGTTGAAGCGATTGCCTGCATTTCATGGAGCCAGGTTCGGCCGAGGATGGCGTTGTATAGGCTCGGCGCGTTGACGACTATGAATTCGACGGTAACAGTCCTTGAGCCGACGACGACCGGGAGAAAGATTCGGCCGATCGGCCATACAGGAGCTCCGCTGAAGCCAATGAGGGGTACCTCGGTGGGCTGCAAAGCCGACTCTGGTAGGTCTAACTTCTTGAAGAGGTCATAGTACATAACCTCAGCCGAAATTCCCTGATCGATGAGTACACGCTTGACGTCATGGATACCAATCTGGACAGTAACGACCAGTGCATCCGAATGTGGGGTCTGAACGTGTTCAAGATCACGTTCGGTAAAGCTGATAGTCCATTTGGGTAATTCTTGTGGTCGGGAACGTTTGGATCCGCAGCCGACGGAGAGTATCTCTTTTGAAGTTGAGGCTTGATCGATGTCGGCTCTGAGGGTGGTTTCGAATGCCTTTGTTACCGGTCCATGGATGACGTGGATCAATGGTCGTTGTTCGGTGGGGTTGGGATTTGGCTGCCAGGCGGGCGTCTTTGCTCGATCAATGTATTGATCGAGATGGCCTTGGGCCGCAAGCTTTTCAAGGAGAGCCTTGTATGGTGCGCAGGCAGTCGTGTAGTGACCGAGCTCGTTGTGGTAAGTGCATTTCTTCCTTGGGTTTTGATCCGGTTGGCCAGTGTCGGTCCCGAGCTTTCCCGTCGGCCATTCAAACCACGGTTGTCTCATTATTTCCTTCAGAAAAGACCAAATCGGTTCCTTGAAGTGAGTGGTTTCGGCCACGTGATCATGCTCCTTTGGCGGACGCTCCTTTCCATTTTTAATGTTGTGCACTTGCTTCTTCGGCTGCACATGTTGGGTCGCCGTTTGCGCCGGCAGCTGGTGTGCGGTTGAGGAGAATGGGTTGTTAGAGCTCGGGATTCCCTGTGCGGCTCTGTCGGCGTAGAGTTCTTCGAGAGCGCAGAATCTTTCCACTACACGCATCAGTTCACCCATGCCGTGTGGTGGGCGGATGGCGAGTTCGTCTAAGATCTTGCTCCCAGTTTCCAGGCCGTTCTTGAAAGTGCGTGCGGCCCAGTACTCATCGATTCCAGGGATCTCGTTGAACAACTGCCAGTAGCGCTCGGCATATTGCCTGAGGGTTTCCGACGATAGTTTCCTCATCTGAGACAGTGATTCAGGCTCTTTAGCCGTTTTGTTGCTTGTGATGAAGCGTGTGTTGAAGGCGCGTTCAAGGTCGGCCAGGGTCCTTACGGATCCAGCGGGCAATTTGTTGAACCACTGGAGCCCTAGGGAGCCGAGGCTGGATGGGAACGCCTTGCATTTCACCTCATCTTTACTCGTGCAGAGTTCGATGGTTTGTCTGAAATGGATGAGGTGAGTGTAGGCCTCACACGTCGACGGATCGAACTTCGTGAACTTGGGTAGGTGGAAGGTGGGCTCTGGCGGCGTGTTGATTATGTGGGACGTGAATGGGGAGACGCCGAGGTCTTTTAGCTGCCTTTCGAATCCGGGGCGCGGCGGTTTGCCGTGCTCGTCCGTTTTCGATCGCTTTGAATCTCTTTCCTTGTGTTCCCTTGCCGACGTCTTCTCCGTTTCCCTTCGGCGAAGCTTGTCTCGCAGGTCTCTCTCCGTTCGGCGTGGGCCGTCGACGGTTTTGTCGTTGTGGCGACGGGTTTTGTTCTCGTCGTTCGCGCCCTCAACGCGTACGTCTTTCCCGTTGCGCCGAGCGTAGTGCTCATCGTCTTTGTTTTCTATCGGGATGTTCCCCAGGCGCTCAGAGACATGGGGTCTGGTTCGGGCAGAGTCTCGGCTACGGTGCGAGGCCGTCGTGCGAGAGAACTCTGCGCGACCAGTCGAGTACGTACTTGTAAACGACTCGGTGTCCCTTGTTCTGGTTCCATCATGATGGCTCCTAGAACGATGCGTCCCGGATACAGCGGGTTGCTTATAGAGAATGATCCCCCTGGCGTCGTCTGGTGCTGGAGTGAAGCCTAGGCGGTCCTTCACGGATCCGCGTTGGCCTCCTTCGTTCTGACGCCCTTGCGGTGGTGGAGGGGGAGGTGGAGGCGGTGTTTGCCCTCCTCTACCTCTGTCTCCGCCAGATCGTGAAGCGGCAGGGGTGGCGTCCTGCTGCATGCGTTGCTTCATTTGGGCCACCTCCGCCCTTAGCACTGCTAGTTCATTGTCGCGACGCTGCAGCAGGCGGATGTAGGCCGAAGCGACGTCGTCTGAGACCGGTGAGAGCCCGGACGCAGGGGCGAGGGAGAGGGACATGTGCCTTTCGAGGGTTGGCGTGGAATTGACGTTTCCAGCTGCGTCTTTGGCCCCCGAAATGGTTGCGTCTGCTATATCTCCGCCCATGGTAGGTGATTTGGTGGTTGTTTTACGAAGGAGTGAGGGGGGTTTGGAGGACGAGAGAGCCGTTGAGATCAGAAGTTTTTCACGTCGGGTTCACCAATTGTGTGGCCCGTGATCCTTTGGTCCTCGATCCTTCGTGGGTGGTCCGATGACGGGTTAGCTTCCTTCTCCTAGCCTGCACAAGGAACGCACGACTAAGACCTGGCCGGGGGTTGTCCCGGCAAGGCCCTCCGGCGCGAGGATGAGTATAGCGCAGAGAGGAAGCAGAAAGCTTAGAGAGAGTAAGTGTGAGTATTCAGTAACCTGTCCCTTTAGGGTTTCCATTGCCAGATATTTATAGACCTCCCTTGGCTTGCTCCTCAAGTGTGGTCATGTGCCCTTCACGAGCCGAGTGTCGTCATGGTGACATCATGAAATAGATCTGGTAACCGCTTCCAGGGTTGAGCTGGCACACCCATGTGCGCCCGCGATCATCTTCCGTTATAACTGCTTCCGCACGTGAGAAGACACGTGACTCAGCAGTTAATCGCCGTCGGCCTCGGCCATGCCTAGCAGGAAGCCGAGCACATACTTGGCCGAGCATGGCAACGTGACCGTTAGGGGAGAGGACGCGCCGAAAAGAAGCTTGCCGAGCATGGGTCTACCTCTCGGCAGAAACGAAACAACCAACGGCGGTCGTCAGTGGACAGCCGAACATAGAGCCTGGTTGCATCTTGGACACGCACGGCCACGCCGAGCATGGAGACGAGGATGATCTCTATTCGGCCCGCTACAAATACGTAGATGATGAGTTTGAAATTTGTGAAGCCAACGTTATGGAGGATATTGTTCATGTTGCAATTCAAGAAGATGGAACGGTGGGTAAGATTATTGATGGTAGCAATGAAACAAAATTCATGTCTCTTGACTCAAGTTCGTCAATTGATAAGAGTTTTGTGACATGGAAATTTTCTAATTGGGTTGATATGGGTAAAAACCCCAAGTCAGATGAAATTGAAATTGCTTGGGGCAGTCAATTCATGGATCATTTTAGGGAGTATATTGAAGCTGTTGTGAAGAAGAATATTTGGATTGCGTACTTCGAGCAAGTTGTGACAAACAATATTGATTTTATTTTCGAAGACTCATCTTTACAATTTGGGATCCGAAAAATTAATTTGAGGTACAAGATTGATGCGGACAAGTTACGACGAATCCAACTTTATAAACTCGAGGACGAGTTTCTTCAAGACGGGGAGAATGATGCAGAATGGAGTAGAGCGGGTCACGTCCACGTTCCTCGAGCGACTGGACCGAGCACAGCCCAACCCAAACTGGAGCGGGGTGACAACGGCAGAATGTTCACTGGTTTCACTAGTTCTAAATTAGTGAATATTCACTAGTTCTAAATTAGTGAATATTCACTAATTTCATGTTTCCTTTTGAGAGGAGATTTAGTGAATATTCACTAAATCCTTTTTGATAATATTTAGATTGCTAATAACTTTTGATAGGAAATTCTGTTTTAGTTGCCGCTTGTTTTGGCAACCTTAGATTTCTTTCTAGTATTTGATTTTCCAGTCAAGGTAGGATTTTCCGTTTTTGGTAATTTTCTGCAATTAGGGACCGATTCTCAGCCCTAATTGTTTCCTAAGTTGTTAGGGTTTCTATCGCTCTATTTATATTCATTGTAAGCCTAAGGGGACGGTAGTTTTTGATATTGAATTAATGAAAAATTGAGAGTTTATCTCTATTCGTGTTTGTGTTTCAAAGAGAGAATCTTTAACATAAGCAAGTTCGTGATCTCTTCTTGCAAATAGTTTCGTAAAAGGAGGCTGCGCTGCATCTTACAATTTCCAAAATTTAGGCTATATATGGTTGCATTCATTTTATTTGTAGTATCACTGGATGATTTGAAATCACATTCATCTTGCAGAGTCTTATCACGGGAGGCGATACCACGGCAGATGCCATGACATGGGCACTTTCCCTACTCCTAAACCACAAAAAAATCTCTCGAACTTGTCCAACAAGAACTAGACACCCGCGTTGGAAGAGAAAGGTGGGTGGAGGAATTTGATATAAAAAACCTAGACTATCTCCAGGCCTCTGTTAAGGAAACATTGCGACTCTACCCTCCGGGCCCCCTGTCAATTCCCCGTGAAGCAATGGAGGATTGCTGCGTGGCTGGCTACTTCGTTCCTAAAGGGACTCGCCTGATCGTGAATCTGTGGAAATTACACCACGACTCTTGTGTTTGGACCGATCCTCATGAGTTCCGACCAGAGAGGTTTCTTCATAGGGATGTAAAAGCTGGTGAAAGAGGGCATGAATTCGAGTTCGAGTATTTACCATTCAGTTCGGGGAGAAGATCGTGCCCCGGAGCTAGGGCGGCATATCTGATGATGCACTTGACGCTTGCTCGTTTGCTTCAGGGATTTGACGTCGCGACGCCGACGAATGAGGCAGTGGACATGAGTGAGGGATTGGGGCTAGCCCTTCCTAAAGCAACTCCACTTGAGGTCGTGGTCTCCCCACGCCTTAAACATGAGCTTTATCTGCAGTAGAGTAGACACCAGTATGTGGAATCACATAAGATGATAAGAAATGGGGTGACAAATAAAGTGGAAAATTACTATGTGATATGAGGGAGAGGTCTTGTTGTTTGAAAGTGAAATGATTGGGTGAGATTTATGAAGGGGTAAGGGGTGGGGTAGGTGTACATTAGCATGTATGTGAATCAAACTAAACAATCTATATATAACATGGTCGTGATTTTTGTGCTGTTTTATTATAACTCATGAAGGTTTCAACCTTTGATCTTATGACACTACTACAATAATAGATATGTGTCACATTAAGGAGATTCATAAAAATCACGGTTTTCAGTAAAAGTGTGGTAAAAAGTGGTGCTTGAAATTTTTTTATCGTAGTTTAAATCCAAAATTGATATAAAAAGTGGGTTTTAGCGCGGAATAAAAGACCTTGCTCTTGCGGCGAGATAAAAGAAAAACAATCTCACCCTTGCAGCGTGATAAAAGACTTTAGGGCAGAAAAAAATGTGATAAAAGATCTCGCTCTTGTGGCGAGATAAAAGAGAAAAGACCTCACCCTTATGGCGTGATAAAAGATTTTAGGGCAAAAAAGAATGAGCTAAAAGATTTCGCTCTTGTGGCGAGATAAAAGAGAAAAGACCTCACCCTTGTGGCATGATAAAAGAGAGAAAAGACTTCACCCTTGTGGCATGATAAAAGATTTTAGGGCGGCAAAGAATGAGATAAAAGATTTCACTCTTGTGCCGACATAAAAGAGAAAAGATCTCATCCTTGTAGCATGATAAAAAACTTTAGCGCGGAAAAAAGCGAGATAAATGATCTCAATCTTGCGGCGAGATAAAAAGCCTCTCCATTTAGGCGAGCGGTCTGAATTTTCACGTGGGCGGGCTGATACTCATTTAGGCGGGCTTTAAAAAGTTATGTGAGGAAAACGATGTCGTTTAAGGACTTTGAAAAGTTTTTTTTTTACAAAAGATAAAAAGATAAGCCCTAATTACACTCACCCCTAAAAATCTTTACATTTCATCTTCATCTTCACGCCAAAAGAGAGAGAGAGAGAGAGAGAGAGAGAAGGCAAATCTCATGACTGGGTTCCACCAGTGCCCACTTGTTTCTTCGACGACGGGTGAGTTGTTCCATTAGTGCCCGTTTTTCACGTGGGCGAGCTATGATCTTTATGGTTTATTGTAGTAGTAAAATTTAGTTATTTTGGATGTCTTCCAAGTGTTTGACATATTAGGTAAAAAAATAATTATATTATTATGGCTTAACCTTGTCTGAAAAAGATTAAAATCCAATTGGGAAGCTACCATTGAAATTGAAATTCAATATAAACACAAAATTCATGTGAAATGGTTAGTTTATAAAAAAAATCTAAAGTTTGTCCATAATGTTACAATCTGTAGGTTGTGATAATTTTCATAAAATTTGTCTATATCATGTTAATTGCATTTCAAAAAATTGAGCAAATTTTAAGGGAAAAAAAAAAGTTTTATCACTTTAGGAAGTAAATATAAATATTCTTGTTTTCCTATTGTAACAAAAGTTCTTGGCTAACTTAATGGTAAGAGCTTAGGAAATCAACCAAGGGTGCATGGATTCGAAACTTGGCAATGACAAGAAAAGAAGGTCTAATAGATACAAAGAAAAGATCACGCGCAATGATTTTCTATATCAGTTTATGGTGTGATTATTTTGAACTTTCAATCAAGGTTATAGACTGTGATTTAAAGTGACATACAATCACACCCAAAAAAGAGAAACGATCACGCCCAAGAGAAACAATCATGGCTTATAACTGTGATAAAAGAGAAACAATCATGCCTTTTGGCCGTGATTGTTTCTCTCTTTCAATCACGGTTAAAAGAGAGTGACTTACAATCACACCTAAATCCATCACAGTAGTAGGAGCGTGATGAAAAACTTACAATCACGACCAATAGCTATGATCTTTATGATTTATTGTAGTAGTGTGAGGGGCAAATTCTTATGTCTCGAGCCCAAGCCAACCCCGAAGTCGGCAAAAGTAAAGAATTTTTCTTTTGAATTTGCAAAAGTGCTAGAGAGTTCCGAGCCAAATTTGCGAATAGCCACGAACATATTGGGGAATAGGCATCCAATACCTTAACCAAAATGCTAAAAGCCATTAATATAGGGAATTGATTTAAGCACATCCATTTTGTCTCTAAGTCACTAAGTGCACTTCATTTTTTTGGTCCTTATTTATACGAACTTATAAAAATGTCCTCCATGCATTCTTTTCTTCAAACATGAAATGATGAAAAGTACAATTGTGTAATTTCACCTGAATGCAAACAAAAAGATGAGTGCTTTTGGATAAAATTGGAGTCTAAAAATTAATTCCCATATAACTTCTTTTTGCAATGTATGACGATGACATAAACAAACCATCAATAATAAATTGGTGCGGGCGATCGGCCCATGGGCTAACTATGGGCTTTGGCCTGGAAAATTTCGATTTCAGGCCCTGGCCCACGGTTACTCGGGCCAATTTTTTTGTCAAATTTCGTTTGGTTTTTCTTTTCAACAAAGCAGACTTTGATTATTAAATAAAATTATGCTGGAAAGTGAGAGTGGGAGAAGGTAAGGTGAAAATAGTAAGATTTATTTTCATCCTAGGCGTTTAATTAAAATGAATTTTTTTATGCGAAACTTGCAAGAAAAATAAAAGTTACTAACTTTTTTTTTTGAACGGCAAAGTTACTAACTTACCCTTAACATATAGTAATATCAAGATTACGGGCATAGTAGAAAGTTTCATAATAGATGACAACTTTCACAACAATATAATATATATTTTTTTGTATTTTTAGTATGAAAGTGAAAACTACATAACCATGCCTATAAACAGTTGTACAAGAAAATTTTCTGAATACTTTTGTACTATTTTAATTTTTGTTTTCCCTCGGATGCTAGTCAAATGCCAAAAAAAAAAAACTTCATATTTTTTCTTTTTTCCATTTCCTATCATTTCACTCTAATCAGTAATCAAATAGATTCTTCATTCTTAACATATAATTAGTCTCTCAATTGAATTTGAACTTTCCAATTTTCAATAGGGGTGCACATTGGTCCGGTCCTCTTGAAAGCCATTAACCGGACCATTTCAAATGGTTTTAAAATATTGAGAATCAACATCTAACCAATATAGCTGTGGAACCTAATCAGAGCCAAACAACAAGATGGGTTCGGGGTTTTTTTTTATAGGGGATCGATTTAGTTTTTGTTCGGTTATGATTCCATCCAATTAGCATCAAAATACTTGTTTACAGCACATGAACTTATAAAATAACTAGCGAATGCCCGTGCCTAAAGGCACAGCTCGAACATTCAGCACACGCAAATTAAAACTGAACAATAAATTTAACCAACTAAAACGTATAGAACAAACTCAAATGCATAAATCTTGATCAAATCAAAAAACACCATCCAAAACACCGATGAAAATAAAAAATGATATACATTAATGAAAATGCGTGCCTCGAGGAGACATATAAAAAGAGAACATGAAACATGTCGAGACTAAAAATCTTCAAGCATATTGATCCTTTTGAGCTTCGAGGCTTCTCGATCACACAATCCTAAAAAAGAATGATATGTCAACAAAAGCCTAGTTAGTACACCAAGTCAATTTTTTAAGGGATGATATATGATAACAGAAGAAAATCTAATTATAATACTTTACAACTCGTTGTACTTGGTATGATAAAGCAAACTACAGCAGAACTTCAGGGTAAACAATATTGGTAGTGAAATCTGTTTCTTCTTCAGGGAGAAGGACAGTTATACGGTCAAAAGACGTGCACCTTGATAATGCCACATATTGTCCATGACTAAATACAGGTGTGCGCAAATCGACTCCAACGAATTTGACCGATTGTCCTTGTGATTTGTTAATAGTCATAGCATATGCTAAGCGAACTGCATCGACTATCATATTTGTTGCTTTTAATTTCATTTTGCATGTCATTGTTTTTATTCAAAAGAGTCTTACCGTGGTATCCCATAACAGGTGTTGTTCTGACCAGTGAACAGTGCTTTGCTTTAGGTTTTGTTCTTGTTTCCGTCGCGCACGTTGTGCCAGTATTAATTTTGATATCTCTTTACCAACCTGTAGCTAAAGAATGTGTAGAAGTAATTTTTATGTCATAATATTATACTGATACTAATTAAAAAAAGAAGCAGTATTACTTAAGGACTATTTTTTTTTTCCAAATAAAAGGTAGAAGACATGTGTCAATGTGTGATACCTCAGAGTTTTCCTTTCCACTCCCAACATACGTTGCCTTCCTTTTCCTAGCCATTGCCCCTATTCTTTGTATCTCCTGTTAAGAGACACATAAATTATATTACAGGTACTAATCAGGGTTTGCAAGAAACTCCATATTTATATGGAGACCTACCTCGGGAACATGGACAGCATGGTGGTCTCGCCCATCGCGGATTTCGGCTCTAATATTTTCGTCTCGGAGATGTTGATTCTTTTACGTACAAAGTCATCAATTGAGAAAGAATTTTAAAAAAAATAGTTAGAAGATATAGATAGTCGAACATGAAAGTAGCAGTATTACTTAAGGACTATTTTTTTTTTTTTCCAAATGCAAGGTAGAAGACATGTGTCAATGTGATATACCTCAGAGTTTTCCTTCTCCTTCTGTTTCCTAGTCATTGCCTTATGTTTCCTAGTCATTGCCCCTATTCTTTGTATCTCCTGTTAAGAAATACATAAATTGCATTACGGTTACTAATTAGGTTTGCAAGAAACTCCATATTTATATGGAGACTTACCTCGGGAACATGTACAGCATGGTGGTCTCGCCCATCGGCTCTAATATTTCCGTCTCGGAGAGGTTGAATCTTTACGTACAAAGTCAACAATTGAGAAAGAATTACATAAAAAAAACCATGGTTAGAAGATGTAGATAGTCAAACATGATTTTGATTAATAAGAGTCTTACACTTGTATTTATCGGCGAGTGTTGTTCCGATTGCCTTTCAGTGGTTTGCTTAAAAATTTGTTCTCGTTCTCGTCGGGCACGTTGTGCAAATGTTCCTTTTGATATCTCTTTACCGGATTGTTCCTAAAATATGTGTATAAGCAACTTTAAGAAATTAGAATGTCGTTTAGCTAATTGACTATCAAAGGGTGATACCTGTGAATGTTTTTCTCCATTGCTAACATGTGTTGACTTTCCTTTGCTGGTCATTGCCTAATGCAAGGGAAGAGACAAAAAAAAAAAAAAAAATCACAAACCAAGATTGGGAAGACAAATATTGGACGGAAGGCTATATCACTTATCAAGTGGTTTGCTAATGGCTAGGATTTAAATGCCTAGAAATAAGAAAATTCACACATAGGCTGCTTTTCCTTTACCCTAGCCCGTAGAGTAGAGCTTTCCTTATGCTTACACCAAGCCTCATAGCCATTAGATTGACCCACTTGTTAAGTGAGGTCACGGTCACTTGGGTATTTTGTGTTATCTGTTTTGAAGCTTCTCTTAAATTTCTTTTGGCCTAAATCAGCTATGGCATAAGCTTCTCTTAGATTGACCCACTTGTTTTACAGAGCAAGTTCTTACTACTACTATATATTAACCTACCATGACTAAGCAGCTACACTAGATATCTAGACCGTTGGCTTAGTTGATGTACATTCTCTAGTGCATTCTCGTTATTATTGCATATGAGTCGTGTGCTGATTGTTCGAGCCGTGCCTTCAGGCAACGCAAATAGCATCTCATTAGAGCAGATAGCGCATGTCCGTGCCTTCAGGCACGGCTTGAACAATCAGCACACGACTCATATGCAATATCTCAACCCCTGTTCAATGGTTCCAACTATTCGAAAAGTTAGTAAACCATTCAAACCCAAAAAAAAAAACTCTTGAATGAATCGTAAAAGCATTGATAATATGAAAATTAATACCCTGTGTTTTGCCCCATAGCCTCATAATCTTTGAAGATGATTCAATCATCAATGTAGCAGTAGAGTACCCTAACTACCGAAGCACATTCACGAAACAATTTTGCAACAACACCACAATAAGATAATGCAAACCCCTCTTTCCTTGAGCCATGGCCAGTTTTACTAAGATTGACTTGCACCCACTTCAACCATTGTTATCCTTTAATTTCAAAGCAAAAAAACATGAGAGTAGCCATCAGCAACCACAATAAGCGTTAAAATTAGTTTCGAAAATCAGCCCCATTAATTTAGAATTGTGTTAGGCCAATTTAGAACTCAAAAAATCCAAACACAGTACCCCAACTTGTAGCTTATACTATAAAGAGAATGAATTGAGCGAAACTACCTTCTAATGCACGGTACTCACAGGAATGGCCTTAATGGTTTAGATTTCAGCATCACAATAGCTGCAATAAATAAAATAGAAAACCCATAAAATCAGAACTTAAAACCAACATAACTTAAAATTAAGTAGAATATTATAGTAAAAGATATAAAAAAAATTATAAACTCAATTGTGATTTCACATTTACACTACTAATTTGAAACACCAAATGAATCCATTTTCATAGTAGCATATACGAAATCACATTCGCTAGATAACCTTGCATATCCGCACAACATGATACTACACTTTTGTAAAACGAAATCACATTCGCTAGACAACCTTACATTGGATATAAAGTCCTTTTAAGGAAAGACATGGAAATTCATGAATTCTATTTACTAATATAATATCGTTGACTCCACCATTAGAATGTAAGGAATGCTTCGTAATTTTTTGTTGAATAAGGTAACAAATAAGATACGTTAAACATGATTCTCCACATTAATGTCAATTCAGCCAGCGGTCTTGATTTATGATTCTACCATATTAGGAGATGTTTCCTTAATGTTTAGTCTTCTCCCATATCGGAAACATGTAAAACTTATAAAACCTAAAAGGAATGTAGAATGGAGGGCGGAGATTTATGCAGAAGAAGGGGATAAATCTTAAGCGTTGCTTGTCTTTAAGATTCAAACACTTCCCTGTCATATTATATAGATTTTCCTAACAAATGAGATTTATCTTCTAAATATACTAACTTACCAAAGAAAAAAAATTACCAAATCACAATACACACATATATATGTGTGTGTAGATTTTCCTAGCAGTGTTCTAAATGAGATTTATCTTCTAAAGATTTTCCTAGCAGTGTTCTTTGGAACCGAATTAAAATTAACGAGTTAACCTAACCGGACCAATGAACTTCACGACCAAACCAAATAGTACTGATTGGTTTGGATTGGATCGGCTTTTCAATTAGCCTTCAATTTATACACTCTCACATTAGTCTCGGGTTGGTGCTGTGCAGTGAGGTCGTGTTGCGCATCTCCGATCCGTCGGATCGTGCATCCGACGGCTCGGATCTCATCTCGGCAACCAACGATCGAGAGCCGTTCATTGCCAAGATGAGATCCGAGCCGTCGGATGCACGATCTGATGGCTCAGAGGTGCGCAGCACAGTGCTACGCATACCATTGCATAGCACCATCTCCCAATTCCTCGGTCCTCAACTAAAACAAGCATAGTTGATAGTTACAACAACAAGGGAAAATGACGGCGTAGGACATGTTTTGATAATTAATACCCGTCAGGGATATGCTAAGAACATTTGTTAATGCTGAAAATGTCCTTGGCGGGTATTAATTATCAAAACACGTGCTTGACCATTATTTTCCCTGGAAATGCTAGGTTCCTGAAAGTAATTACCCGGAAGTGACCCAGAATCTGTCGTGTAGTGCCAAGAAGTGTAGATGGGTCCCTCCCATTAACCCAAAGCCAAACAAACTCTCCTCTTCCCCCCCCCCCCCCCCCCCAAACAAACTCTTCTCTCTCTCTCTCTCTCACATACACATATAGCGGCTTACTGGGGTAGCTTTAATTTGTCTTACCTCTGTCTCCTCTATCTAATCCTTGAAAGAGGTGGGGGTTGAATTTTTTGCAATTGGAAAGTTGGTGGCCAGATTTGGTTGAGATGTGGGTTTGATTGGTTTTAATTTGCCTAACAACCGGGATAATTTTGAGTAGTCCTACTTTATTTTGAGTTGTCGATGTTTGGAACCGAAGGTTAGGGCTTGGAACGGAGTGAGACTGTAATCAACGTGGAAACCGATGTGCTAAATAATCTCCTCCATCTCAGAACCATTTTTTCACTGTTACAAATCCCTAATCCCTAATTTCTCTTCTCAAACATCTATATATGTTATATATGTTCACAGTGTGCCTTGTTCATACAGATTGACCTAATTGATTGGAGTTATTTCTTCCTCTCTTCAATCTCTGTGTTTCCTCTTTATTTGGATTAGACTCCAAAAGAACAATGAAAAAAAGCATCATTGTTTCTCTCTCTAAAATGCTTAAAGCCCTCCAAAATTATGTACTCATTTGAGACTTTACATTAAAAAAGTAAACTGTAAATTATTGGTGGTAGTGCTGCTAGAAAATCGCTGGTGGAACCATGGAAGAGAAGGGATGTGTGTGCGTGTGAGAGAGAGAGAGAGAGAGAGAGGAGTTCGTGGAGGCAGGTGATGGAAGGGGGAAACTGGAGAGAGAAAAGAGTTTGTTTGGCTTTGAGTTTATGGGAGGGACCCACCTACACTTCTTGGCACTCCACGACAAATTCTGGGTCACTTTGGGTAATTATTTCCGGGTACCTAGCATTTCCCTATTTCCGCTTACAAGAATCATGCATTTCTGCATATGTTCCTACTTCTTAGGCAGCATTTCCACAAAATTGGAGAGAGAGAGAGAGAGATGGCGAACAACGGAACAAAGATGGGTCTGTCCCAAGTCAAATGCCAAATATTTCACAGCTCGCAACGTATGGATAGCCAAGGTAAATAACCCACACATCATACTCCGTTCTCTCTGTATTTTACTCTCAATTCAATCCACTTTCGAACACTCTTTCCTGGAATTCAATTGACAATTCAATTTGAGCATTTGGGTTTTGGCTCTTTGGAGTTCAATCGCAATTACTGATCAGAATATCTTTTATTACGCCTGGTTATTAATGTGGTGGTACAGAGGTCGTTATCTGATGTTGATTATTTTGTTCTTTTGTTGGAAAAACCCTCACTTGCCCAAAAAAAAAGAGAGAAAAACATATGAAATTGACAAATCTTGCCCACGTGACAAGCCGATTCATCCTGTGGAAGTTCTATTGATGTCATTTTCTTTTGTAAGTGGTGGTCCCGTTGGATACAAAGCATACAAAGCGAAGAACAATTGTGAGAGATGGTTATCAGCAGATACATTTGTTACGATCGTCACACACACGCACACGATTTACGAGTATAAGAACAGTAAAGAAATCGACACAGCAATATACGTGGTTCTCCAAAACCGGATACGTCCACGGGAGCTAGAGCGGTTGTTCTTTTATTATCATAGTTATGAACTAGGGGTTACATCATAGAGTATTTATAACGACTCTATTCTAACCCTAACTTGGTATTTGGTCTGAATCCCAAAAATACCCTTGTACGATACCGTACCATACCGCGGGGGGCTACGCCCCCCACACCCCCCAACTTACGAAACTCCTGGGGAGTTGCGACTTTATTTAGCCCACACCCGGCATTATGGACCCAAAAACCAGCTACGTGTGACAATGACATAGCAGTCTCAAGCGAGTAAGTGTTAGCCGTTTAAAAAAAAAAAAAAGCGAGGGGGTGTTAGGGAATTCAATTGGAGGCTTAATGTCTTCAAGGTGCAATGTGTGGCATCTAGAACGAAGAACGAGAAAGAAAGGAAAATCTAGGACATGGATGCTATTTCTTGATACACTTGACAAGAAGTTTATCAGGAATGCCCTCGTTGCGACATAGTTGTTTTAGAGTTTTAATTTGGGCAATGATTTTGACACTCTACTTTTTGATAACCACACTTTACTATTTGTCTTTTAGTATTCTTGTTATGTGTATTTTAAATTCTAAAAGACAAATATTAGAATGTAGTTACTGGTTATCAAAAAGTAGATATGCAATGTGCAACATGTGATTGATATCTTCAAACCATTACCTTATCTTGCAATGTGTGGCATCTAAACCCTGGGATCCACTAGTATGTGTTTGACTGATAGTTTGGTGCTACTGCTACCTACCCTTTTCCCTCCCTCTCTTTCTTTCTTTTTATTGATCTTTGAGCAATGAATGATTGAGCATGTATGTGGTTTGAATGGGGGATGTCTGTGAAGAGTTGAAGCTTCCCCACCGTTGGGTCATATGCAGTACATAGATAGGACTTCATTGTACTTCAAGGATTTTAGCCCCAACGGAGTGCTTTTTATTTACATACGCTGATAGAATTACATCTACGCAAAACAAAAGAGTTTATAACTCCAAAATCCATCGAAGTAAAAACCTTCCTATATCTGTGAGTCGTGACACGGACCATGTCCATGTATCGGCTGATATCAGATTACTTTTCGCTTATCGTTATTTACAAACATTAGTAAGACCTTCTCCATGGGCGTTCCGGCCAAAACATCCACGTACTCAATGATCTATGGCCACAAAATTCCGACATGGAATCAGTACATTTTGGAGAAAACTGTACATGGACCTACGCTATTGTGGTGTAACTGGTGTTATATGGAGGATTAGATTCTTCATTACCTAGAACAATAATTGTAGACATGAAAGGAAATAGCAACGCTATTGTGGTGTAACTGGTGTTATATGGAGGATTAGATTCTTCATTACCTAGAACAATAATTGTAGACATGAAAGGAAATAGCAACGACTCAGAATTGTTTTTTTTCTCTAGTTTCATTGTGTAGACACCCCAATCTGGACTTCCGGATTGCTTTTCTTTCTTTTTTGGTTTTTGATTCTCCGATGATGAAACGGATCAAGAATACCCCGAGAATGATTAGTGGTTGAGCTTTGAGCGTTTTGAAACCCCAATAAACTTTCCAAAACCCTATTGGCACGCGCTGGTTGAGAATCAGCGCGCGCGGGTCAAAGTGCCAGGTGTTGGTCAAATGGTCCTGATTGACCGCTGACCAGCGCGTGATCATTTGGACCTGTGCGCTGGTTAAAGTTGCAGCTGACCTTATACTTTCTATTTCTGGAAGGTTTCCATTTATGGAGGATTTTCATTAATGGAAGGTTTCTAAAAGGTTTCCATTAATAGAAGGTTTCCATTAATGGAGAGTATTTGCCCTATAAATTTATAGTGCAGTCATTAGTCTGTCTATCCCCCCCCCCCCCCCCCCCCCCTTTGTTCAAAATGGACTATCTACTTTTGCTTGAAGCAACTGGAATGCTTCTAGCCTGCCTTCTACTCTGCTACCTGTGGAAGTCCAAAACCAGTATGGATACTAACGCGCCAGAGCCAAAAGGTGCGTGGCCTATTATAGGCCACCTCCTTCTTCTAGGGGGAAAAGCTCCGGTTTTCCGGACTCTCACAGCCATGGCAGACAAACATGGGCCGATTTTCACAATCCAGATCGGTATGCAGAGGGCCCTAGTGGTGAGCAGCAAGGAAACCATCATGGAATGCTTCACTACCAATGACCGCGCTTTTGTTTCACGCCCAAAGTCTGCTGCCATGAAATACATGGGGTATGATGGTGCCATTTCAGCGCTCAGTCCTCACGGGCCCTATTGGCGCGAGCTTCGTAAGGTGATGACTCACGAGCTCCTATCGAATAGTCGCCTGGAGCTTATGAAGCACATGCGGGCCTCGGAGGTGGGCTTGTGCATCAATGACTTGTACTCACTGTGCGTCAAACAACTGAATGGCGTTTCCGAAAGACTAGATAATTGTTATGAACCTGGTGCTACAAAGGTAGACATGACTCAATGGTTTGGGCTAGTAACTATGAACCTAATGCTCCGCGCAATTGCAGGCAAGTATATAACTACTCGTATGTTACAAGGCCCCCATTTTTTTTTCCTTTCTATTTTTTTAACTTCTGCTAATAGTACTCTGTTTATGACAATATTATTACAACTATTTACTATGTCTATACTTCACAAAGTTTTGCGAGAGAAACTTATTAGCCTTTTAACGTAGTCAGTCTTAATATAGTGTCTCTGAGGTGGCGGGTGGCCCCCAGCCTTTTTTTGTAATATCACCAATATCTTCTATATATTTTCAATAATTGAAATTTTAATATGTTTTTTGTAAATATAAAAATTAGAAACATGGGTTTTTTTTTTATTATCTACGTCTATCAGTCAATAAAGCGCATTAGAAATCACAATCTTATAGATTATACATTAAGATCCTAATTACATATCCCAAAATTGTAGGAAACAATTGAAGTGCGTTAATAACTATATAATATAGATTATAGATCCTTTTGGTTCTCTTATTTTGTTTTTCGTAGTACTTGTGAAAGAAATTATGTTTTTTTGGCTAACTTGTTTTCATTGCTATGTAACTATTATCTTTGTAGGGAGGCGATTCGGCTTCGGTGAGGATGAGAAAGACGGGGAGGTTAGGCTTTTCACCAGAGCCATGCACCAGTTTATGTTCCTAATTGGAGCTTTCGAGTATTCTGATGTCATACCTTTCATTGAGTGGATGGATTTGCAAGGACATGTGAAGTTGATGAAGCAAATTGCCAAACTGATGGACTATTTCATGAGCAGATGGCTGGAAGAACATGTCCAGAGCAGGAAAAATGCCCTGGTGAAAGAGGAACGCGACTTCATGGATGTGTTGTTGTCCTTATTTCCAGAAGGTGGTGTGGAATATGGTCACAACTGTAGGAACATCGTCAAGGGAACTGCCCTGGTACACTTCCTATGCATGCACTTTCAAGTTTCAAAGTATAAATATCATCCAGTTCTGGTTATTTTCAGATATATCTTTTTTCAAAACTAACAGAAGCGAACAGGGAATGGGAAGTTTCAGGCCGCAATTTGAGAAATAAACACGGACACCGCAACTTAGACAATCCCTTGCTATCTTCCTCCATCTCATATACTAAAATCATTGGACTCCAGCAATAGTAAGTCTGTTCACACAGACTTTTAGCACACAGATTGTTATGTGGGACTCACTACGGATTCCACACAAATGATTCAAGCCGTTTATTAAATGTAAAACATTTTTTCAAGACCTCTGAAAAAAATCAGCTCAATCCGATACCTATAGGTGCTCGATTCAATCATCTAACTTTTCATTATCCTGAAATCCGAATGAAAAGTTAGATGATTAAATCGAGCACCTATAAGTATCGAATTGAGCTGATTTTTTCACAAGGACCCTTGAAAAAATGTTTTACATTTAATGAACGGTTCAGATCGTTTGTGTGGGACCCGTAGTGGGCCCCATACAGCAATCTGTGCTTGATCTGTGTGGAATTCTCTGTGTGGGTAGCACGGCAATTGGGTCTGCATTTTGTCTGTACTATGTACGCTCCACAACTTGAAGTACAATAGTGCTTGGGACACAGACATCCAGACACGATGCAAACGCAGATGTGTCCGGAGCTGTTCAGTGGACGTGCGTCCTATGAACGCATCGTATATTCGTATCCACATGAATAGACGCCTCCGGACATTTTGATTCTGCATCTATGGGTGGATTTCTGCGTCACTTGCACTGCTAATTAAGATAAACCTGGGGTTGGGGGTAGGCTTAACATCCTGCAAACGCGAATCTTATATGGAATGATGTGGTTTTTAGACCTTCTGATTTCAAGACAGGAAACCAGAAAGTTGTTGTAAATTTGTAACTCATAATTTAAAAGGTGTATGTAATCTTGGTATTGTTGATATAAACCATAATGTTCTGGAGAAACACTTCTTTACGGAGGGTACCGTAAAGAAGTTTTACAGAGGAGCATCGCAACCGTTAATGAAATTTTTCTGGGGAAGAATTTATATCTGGACCATCCAAAATATTTTGGCCTTGGAACCTTTTCAATTGACATGGAGAGCTTTTCTAATTGTGTTTATATTTGCAGAGTATGATTCTGGCGGGCTCTGATACCACAACAGCTGCCATGATATGGGCACTCTCCCTCCTCCTAAACCACAAGAAATACCTCAAACTTGTCCAACAAGAACTAGACATGCACGTTGGTAGAGAAAGGTGGGTGGAGGAATCTGATATCAAAGACCTAATCTGCCTCCAAGCCGTTGTCAAGGAAACATTGCGACTCTACCCTCCGGGCCCCTTGTCGATCCCCCGCGAATCAACAGAAGATTGTCACGTGGCCGGGTACTTTGTTCCTAAAGGGACTCGCTTGATAGTGAACGTATGGAAGTTGCATCGCGATCCTCATGTTTGGACCAATCCTTGTGAGTTTCGGCCTGAGAGGTTTCTTGACAGGAATGCAAAAGCTGGTGAAAGAGGGAGCGAATTCGAGTTTGAGTATTTACCGTTCGGTTCGGGGAGGAGATCGTGCCCAGGAGCTAGGGCGGCGCATCTGATGATGCACTTGACGCTTGCTCGTTTGCTTCAGGGATTCGACGTCGCGGCTCCGATGGATGGAACGGTGGACATGAGTGAGGGGTTAGGGCTAGTCCTGCCCAAAGCAACTCCGCTTGAGGTTGTGGTCTCCCCACGCCTTAAACGTGAGCTTTATCTGCAGTAGAGCAGACACTAGTATGTGGAGTGATATAAGATGATAACTTAAGGGGTGTCAATAACGTGGAAAATAATGTGATTATGGGAGAGGTCTTGTTGTTTGAAAGTGAAGTGATGAGGTGAGATTTATATAGCTAACATGTGTGTCGTGATTCTTGTGCTATTATGAAGCCATAAATGGGTGTTTTGTGAATGAAATAATTTAAATGGACGTTACTTCTCACGATGCTACTATGGTGTTTCCCCCTTGTCGGAGGGACACATTGTAGAGACTCATCCCTAATTTTAATTTATTTATTGGTGATGTCGTTATGTGGAATTATAATTAGATAATTTTGTGCGCAATGAATTTTATTTTATATATGTAGATGTATGTTTGGTCGTGCGGTCCCGAGTTCGTGGGCCATAGGATGAGAGTGTTGGGGGACCCGCGGTGGGTAACTTTTATGAGTAGTTAGTATTTATTTTTATAGATCATGAGGTATTAGTGTAGCTACATATTAAATTCTAGGACTTGAGGAAGTGTCTATGGTAGTTGAGGGGGGTGTAGTGTTATAACTACACCTAAAAATCTGAGAATGGGATCAGAAGAGCCGATTCCTCTTTTTTCTTCTTTTTCTCCTTTCCTGCGTTTTCTCTCTCTGTTTTTCTCTCTCTCTCAAACCCTCATGCTTCAACACTAAAATCGAAGGTCAAGGCTCGTGAATCTCGCAAAAAGGCAAGAAGAGAACGTGATCTACGGACAAAGGGCTACGCATCCATCCGAACAAAACCTCAATCAGTCAAATTCGGGATTCCATCAATTTGGGGATTTCTCTCTTTGAGATAGGATTTATGCTAAATGATTAAATATGGGTGTGTATATGCCTTGGTGTGCACTAAATTCGAGTTTGTGGTTGAGTAATCAAATTAAGAGCCAAGCCCTAATTTATATGTTTGGAATTGTGTGCTATACATGATTTTTGTGAGGGATTTTGTTGTTATTCATGGTTAGGGTTGATATTTTACTGCTTTTGGCATATTTGGTCTTCATTAGTAGTGGGTTCACCTTCTAAGTGATCAAAATCATGAATTTTAAGTGATACAAGAATATGAGTTAGTTTATGCACACTATGTGTTTGAGGAAATGCACGTGACTTATATGGGCATATTTATATTAAGAGTATAATTTTCCTTTTGCATTCAGTAAACACGAGGAAAGGTATTTTTTTTGATATGTGGTTTGGATACTTGGTAGATTTTGTGTAGACTATATTGAATTTATTCCATATTGGCTATTTTGATGACTTTGGATGGGTATTCGAGGAATTTTAGTGGATTTGGGCTTTAAGGCCAAGTATTTGAGATATTCTGGAATATAATAGTTTAGTGATTTTGAGTTGGGTCACCGGAGAACTCGGGTCAATTGTGACGCCGTCGGTGAAAGTCCGTAAATGCACTGGGTCAATTGTGACGCCGTCGGTGAAAGTCCGTAAACCTACTTGGGTCAATTATGACGCCGTCGGTGAAAGTCCGTAAATCCGCGCGGGGTAGGTTGCTTCGTCCTTCGGGTTAGTAGCCCGTAAAGTGCTTGTGCTAGAGACGTCTAGTACGGTTGTTTGGTTGTATCGGTGAGCAACTCATATAATTTTACGTCTCGGGTTGAGTAAATTTGATATTCGTTTTGGTTGGCTATTCTATTATGAGCTTTGTTATTTTCCGTATCGACTTTTATGGGTAATTTCCTTTATTCGGGACTTGATTTGAGTTTGTGGTTTAATGACATTTCTTTTGAGCATTTGAAGGGAAAGAGAAATTGGAAACACTTGGTATAATGCATGAATTATTTTTGTTACTTTGAACTTGGCTTTGAATTGGGAGAATTAATAACTTCATTTAGAATATTGGATGAAAGAAAGCATGGAAAACTTTTCAATACTTGTATATATAAAAAGAGTATATTTTGTATATCAAGCTTTGCATGTTCATATCTTTTCATTAGGGGTGTACACGGTCCGGATTGGTCCGATTATCTAGAAAACCAGTAACCGGACCATTTCAAACGGTTCTAAAAAATTGGGAACCAGAACCTAACCAATATATGCATGGAACCTAACCAGAACCAAACCGCAAGACCGGTCCGGTTTTGGTTCGGTTCCGGTTCTATCCAATAAGCATCCAAACACTTATTCACAAAATATGAACTCATAAAATTAAAAAAATAGGATGATAATCTGCTAGAATAGGAAAGGAATGAAGAAAATAAAAGTTTTCCTAACAAATGAGATTTCATCTCTAAATAAATTAAGTTTAGCAAGAAAAAGATTAACCTACCAAATTCAAATACATATTTAATTACACACACATATGTATTTCTATATTTATCTTAGTTTTAAACGGTCCGGTTCGGTTCTAACCACGGTTCATTAATTGAGAACCAGTAACCGAACCAAAATTAACGGTTCTTATTTTTTTGGAACCATAACATGACCATAGAACCGCAGAACCGGACTAAATAGGACGGTTCGGTCCGGATCGGACCGGTTTTACGGTTCGGACGGTTTTCTTGAACACCCCTACTTTTCATTTAGCGTATTTCCTGCACGAGCTATGGCTCATGTTGTTGCAACCCAATTTTTTTTCAGGTTTGGAGGTGGATTTGAGGCTTAAGAATCATGAGATATGTTCTAGTCTTCTATTTAAGAGGGTAGTGGAATACTTGTATATTTTTGGCCTGTAAGACTTGCAAACTTTTATCTTGGGTTGTAAGAACTTGAATAGCGAGATATATTAATTTGGTAATATAAATTTGGATATTGAGAGTACGGGGCCTGGATGTGTATAAAAAATAGTGTATTTTGGAGTTTATTTCTAATAGAAGGCGGGTCGTGACACACATACAATATCCTCTTATAACATAACCACTTGAAAGCATAACATTAACCAGTCGAAGGTATAATACTTTAAAAAATGGCATAATATTTAGTTATTTACTCACTCCGTCTGGATTTCATAGTCATTTTTTGGAGTTCATGTCACTTTTCAATCTATATCTTATAATATATTTATAATGTTTTACGTAATTTTGAAAACATTGTCTTATAGAATTAATGGATATTTATCAAACAAAATCCATATTGGATATAAAATTCATTACTAATTTAAAAATATAACTCATTTTTTATCCGGTTAGAATTGAACTAGGGACTATTAAATCCGGACGGAGGGAGTATTATTATTAAGCCATAACACTTTTTAAAAATGGTATAACATAACCATTCAAAGGCATAACTTTGTTCTCATAGTGCAGTGGTAGAGTAGTAGTTGTCATGAGTTCCACACATGATATACTCATTTTTGTCAAAATGAAAGGTCCATGAAGTAGCACCTCAGTCTTCCTTTATTTCTTTGGAGCAATTATCCCATAAATTGGGGTGTCAAACAAAATCCGGTTGGCCTCTTGTAGCCACGGTTATAACGTGGTAAACTGTGCTATTGTCTTATTTGGGCTTTTAGGCATCTTAGGTGCTAGGCTTTCTTCTTTGGGGGTATCCCTTTGGTTGGCATCTTGCCAATCAATGATTTGGGTCTCGTATGGGCATTTATTGTCTTTCTTCTTAGGAGGTGTTCCACTTTCTTGAAAAAAGAACTTTTTAAAAAAGAAGGTAATTTCAAGTACAAAAATTATGTGTTTACGTAAATAATTTTCCTACTAATATAGATCTTGTTTGATAGATCTCATTAAGATCTTTTAAACGGTGCAAAAAAATTGAAAAAATATTTTTCATTTTCATTATATTTGAATTTGAAATTACATTCGTTTGAAAAAAAAGTACTTTTTTTCAAAGTGGAACACCACCTACTCCTTTTAGTCTTTGTTTTTATTCAAAAATTAATAAAATTTCATTTTTAGCCGTTTAACAAAAAAAGATGAAGTGAATTGCGATGTAAGGACTAAGGATGTGTTCCACAGACTAAAATAAGACAATAGCACAGTTAAATCATTGGGTTTACACATAACTTTGGTGATTTTCAATCCTTTCAAAATGGCAGCAATCTACCTTTTTTTGTGATTTCTTTCTATCTTTTATCAAAGAATCATACAAACGGTTGATTTCCACGCGATACATTTTGTATCGAAAGAGTTTTGTCAATTCTAAGAAACTTTCCTTTTCGATTGGAACCCTTTCCATATCAAAAATATACTTACAAAGTTGTTCCAATTTATTGATTGGCATTAACCCTAGATCCTTGCCCCTGAGAAATGAATCAATACTTTCTACTCAAACTTCATCATAGACTATTTACATTACAACCCCCCCCCCCCCCCCCCCCCCCCCCCAAAAAAAAATAATAATAATAAATAAAATAAAATAAAGGAGAGGTTCTAGTGGAACAGAACAACCGATGTTGAGCCAAGAGCACCTTCATTCTTTTATAGAGTGGTGGGTGTAAAAATTCACAACGGACCGTGTACTTCAAGTCGCACATTGCTTTCTACTATATCATTTCAAATGAAGTTTTACCATAACATTTCTCTAGTTTGAAGCCGGTATGGAATCATGAATAATCATTTGTTCAGTCGGTAGGAACAAGTTTTACCCAGAATTCTCATTGATTATTGTATAACTATTCCGGCGATTCTTGATTGTCTTTCGAATCAAGAAAATCGTGTATTTTTTTGACAATTTCGTCTTTATCTTTCTCCTCCAAACCTTATATTTCTAGGAGGTTCTCACGAGTGTAGATTACGATCATTATAAGATCGTGTATTGTATATATGTTGTCTTTTATAGGTAAAATAGTGACTTTTTGAGACAAGCCTAGCTCTGGAATATACAATAGACGTGGATTTCTCCTTATGTATAGCACGATATACCACTCTGGTAGAAATTTGAATTTCTGAGAGTTAGAATAAAAATAAAATAACTCCGTTAGAGTGTCCGACCAAAATTTTCATTATAAGTTAAGGAAGATAAAATACGAGCTTGTTTTATAGCAATAGTAATTAATTGTTGTTGTTTCAAGGTCAATCTATTCACTCGTCTAGATAATATTTTTCCTTGTTGACTAATAAATTGATTAATTACACTCAAGTTTCTATAATCAATTCGATCCCCTGATTGAATCGGGGGTAAACGCCTATGAAACCAAATTTCGGATTATCGGCGTCTAAATTAAGAACTGGATCGTGTAGTAGAGTAATAACGCGCACCAGATTATCCGACTTTCAACACCCATAATCGGTTTGCATAATGCACGGTTATCGAAACAGAAATAAGGGGGTGTACCCTTTACTACGGTCAGGGGCATTGCTTCGTGAATAGCCTCTACTAGCTGCTCTTCATTATAGAAAGAAGTTTCCGTGTCAATTGCTTTCATTCTCACCATTATATGACGATATGAAGGAGCATGAGCTAGAACTCGATTAGTGTCTTTCAGGAATGCGATTACCTAGCATCGCGCAGTAATCGGTAACCCGTTATTATCTATACCTTCAACTACCAGAGCGTTAAGCTTTGGCATCTTACCCGACGGAAAGTCGATTTCTAGGGCTGACCCAATCATTTTAACCACATATCCGTCATTTTTTTCTACTCTTACAAAATCATTATTTTGGGAAATATTTTGCGTCATAAAAAATCCTTATTTTTTTCTTTTTTTTTTCCCATTGAACGGTCATTCTATATTTAATTTCATTAATTAAATAACTCATCTATACAGACATAGTCAAGGGGCCCTCTATGATCGATGATCCTAGAAATGAAAGGATATTCCGTATTTTTGTTAATAAAAGTGAACTTGTGGATTTAATGTTGTGAGAGAAAGAGGAGGATGTTGGAAATTTACAGAATTTCGGATGAATGAAATCGGGGCTACCGGAGGGTCTCCCGAGGCAACCGTGCATGTCTTGGGTTCGTTGTCTTTGGACACACCACAATCAATAGACGTATTGATGTGTGGATCCTATAACCCCCGTAACCTCTCCCCATAATAGAGTATTCAATCATGTAACCTCCCTAATTCATTGGCAGAATTCATTCACCTGTTAATAGCAGCATTCATCTCTAGGAGTTACATAGGCCACCCTCACTCTATAAAAGGGGGCTCACGTTTTTTGGAAAAGGGACCAGCAAATTCACAACATTCTAGCATATACTGATATTCGTTCTTGAGAGAGAGAGGCAGGCAGTAGTCAGTTCGCCAAGGTGGTCGATGGTGGTGTTCCGACGGCTAGCGGTTTAGCCGAGCCAACCCTGGGAGGAAGTCGCCGATGCAACCTACAACAGTACCCACGGTAGGCGGCAAATCTTTCTTAAGGAGACTGTGGTATCACACAGGACTCGGTTCATCTTCCACAAATTCTGTTCGTATCTTGTTAATTGTAATCTGTAATGTATTTTTATTTATATAATTGTTATGTTATCAATGAAATTGTTCTCTGGAATTTCCGTTACTGCCGAATTTTTCCCAACAGAAGAGTTTTGCTCTGAGAATTGCTTGGGAACAAAAATGTGTTAGAGGGAGATTTTTATGAAACAAAGGAAAAGACAGGTTTCAGACAAAATTAATGGGGGTGCTCCACATCCAACTCAACCTTATCTGCTATCATGAAGTTCTGCACCGACGGAAGCTGGGAAAATAATCCCACCGACAGTGTGAAATCGGTGACTGTCCGGATTTCGTTCTCAGAAAAATACCAAAAATCACCGTAGACTGTAAAGATTATTATGAGTTTAACCACGACAACGGAATTCCAAGAAGGAAGCTTGGAAATTACTTTTCAAATTTTTATGATGGAAATTCGGGTTATCACAAGAAGAGAGATAAAACATTTTTGTATTATGATTGGTGTATTTGATTGAGAATATGTAGGGTCTGTTAAATTTGGTTATTGTCAAAATGTTGGTAATTTTGGTTATTCAAAGCCCAAAATTTGATTATTACCCTCTTGCCCTCCCTAAAAAAAAAGGCCCAAAATTTGATTATTTCGAAGGAGATTGTTAAATTTGATTACAGTATTGTGAGCCATATTTTACACCAATATTGTTAACTTTAAAAGCTTTTACTTTTGATTATAACATTGTGGATACTCTAAGTACAGCGGCCCCCAAATCCGTGTTCCTAGGCAGCATTTCCACAATATACTTAGTTTTATTTTTTATTTTTTGTATGGACTGGTAGCCATGTGTATTTTTTTGAACAAAGATGCTTCATGCTAGAATCGCAAAATTGAGAGAGAGAGAGGAGTTTTTTAGTGCCGAGCGGGTATTGTCGACGTGGTACCCGTTGGGCGCATCTGAGCCATCCAATACACTTTTGGACGGCTCGGATTGAAACTCTCTTTCTCCTCTCATCCTAACACTTTCTCTCTCATTTTTCTCTCTCCAAATCTGAGTCGTTCAAAAACGCAATGAACGGCTCGGATGCGCGAGCGGGCACCACGTGATACCCGCTCGGCACTGAAATTTTTTCCGAGAGAGAGATGATGGCGAACAACGGAACAAGCTCCTGAGTGAGATGGGTCTGTCCAAGTCAAATGCCAAATATTTCACAGCTTGCAACGAAAAGATAGCCAAGGTAAATAATCCACACATCATACTCCGTTATCTCTCTATTTTACCCTCAATTCAATCCACTTTCAAACACTCTTTCCTGGAATTCAATTGACAATTCAATTTGAGCATTCAATCGCATGGTTATTAATGTGGTGGTACAGAGGCCTTTTAATAAATTAGTAATCGATCCACGTACGCTGATTATTTTATTTTATTTTTTAATCGGAAACCAAACTGATGTTGTTCTTTTGTTGGAAACCCTCACTTCCCAAAAAAAAAAAAAAAAATTTGACAAATCTTGCTCACGTGACAAGCTGATTCATCCTGTGGAAGTTCTGTTGCTGTCATTTTCTTTCGTAAGAACAATTGTGAGATATGGTTATCAGCGGATACATTAGTCCTGTAGAAGTATAGGATGCTTAAACCTCTTGGAAAATCACAAATTGTGACTTTATTTAGCCCACACCACACATTATGGACCCAAAAACCGGCTACACGTGACAAATGACACACTCAAAAGGCAGTCCCAAGCGAGCAAGTGTTAGCCGTTTTACCCACACAAAAAAACGAGCGAGCGGGTGTTAGGGAATTCAATTGGAGGCTTAATGTCTTCAAGGTGCAATGTGTGGCATCTAGAACGAAGTACAAGAAAGAAAGGAAAATCTAGGACACGGATGCTATTTCTTGATACACTCGACAAGAAGTTTATCGATCAGGAATGCCCTCGATGCGACATAGTTGTTTTTGAGATTTAATTTGGGCTAAAATTTTGGTACTCTACTTTTTGATAACCACACTTCACTATTTGTATTTTAGTGTTCTTGCTATGCGTATTTTAAACACTAAAAGACAAATATTGAAGTGTGGTTACTGGTAATAAAAAATGTAGAGTGTCAAATTTTAAATTTCTAGAGGAATTGTAGGGGAGGACAAATTTAATTTAATTATTCTTTTGTTTTAATCCCGTGATTCTCTTTCATTTTTGTTTCAAAATTGCAGCTTTGCTAAAAAATAGAGTAGATAGTTTTCTAGAAATATCTTTTACATGGAAGTAGTGGCACCAAAGGTATGCAATATGCAACATGTGCTTGATATCTTCAAATCATTACCTTATCTTGCAATGTGAGGCATTTAAACCATGTGTTTGACAATTTGGTGCTATCTACCCTTTTCCCTCCCTCCCTCTCTTTCTTTCTTTCTTTGTATTGAACTTTGAGCAATGAATGATTGAGCATGCATGTGGTTTGAATGGGGGTATATTTGTGAAGAATTGAAGCTTCCCCACCTTTGGGTCATATGCAGCACATAGATAGGACTTCATTGTAGCTTCAAGGATTTTAGCCCCAACGGAGTGCTTTTTATTAACATATGCTAATAGAAATATAACATCTATGCAAAACGAAAGAGATAATGACTCCAAAATCCATCAAAGTAAAAACCTTCTTCCTATATAGACCATGTCCATGTATCGGCTGACATCAGATTACTTTTTTGCTATCGGTATTTAAAAACATTAGTAAGACCTTCTCCATGGATTGGGTGCTGAAGCCTGAAGCATTCCGGCCAAAACATCCACACACAATGATGTATGGCCACAAAATTCTGACGTGGAATTGAATCAGTACATTTTCGAGAAAACTGTACAATGGACCCAGTTAAGGGCCTCATTATCTACGCTATTGTTGTGTTATGTGGAGGATTAGATTCTTCAGTACCTTGAACAGTAATTTTAGACATGAAAAGACATAGCAACGACTCAGAATTGGTTTTTTCCCCTAGTTACATCGTGGTTTATTGCATGCACGCATGTCCACCTCTTTATGGCATGTAAAACGTTTTCCTTTTTCTTTCGTGTCTTTTTTATTTTCAATGAAATTTTTTTTTTTCCTTTGAAGAGTTAAAATCATACTGGTCTATTGGCCAGAATTACCTTATCTTGGGACTTGGGAGCAAATCTATCCACATTTGTGATTCAAGTGGTTATTTTGATCACACGTTGTGTATGTTCGGCTGTCTAAATCTGATTTTTTAGTCTTGTGGGATTTATATGGGTGAAAAATTGAGAATTTTATTAATTGAATATCACAATGTTACGTAACCCTCAAATTTTATGTTTTGCTATATTTTAATCAGTCCTTTAGAAATTAATGTTGGTATCATTGTATTTCAAAGGTTACCACTATTTGATTATTTTTTCCAAAATACTAGAGGGGGGCGAGCCTACATACTTTCATTGGAAATTTATTTATTTTAATACAATTGTAAAGTTTATTTATATTTGTAACATTAGTGGTATAACCTCTTCAATGGATCGATTTGGTGCTGAATCGTTCCTGCCAGACTTCCACAGGCATGAATTATTATAGGGCTAGATCCTAAGATAGTGAACTGGCCACATGGGCATTTTTCATGTGGCTTAACTTCTCTCTTACCTAATACTCCGTGAGTATATGGTTACATTTTCACGCATTTAGATAATCCTCATCGACAGAGTAGTAGATGGGTCGCATCGGAGTTTGGAGTTTAGGTCTCTACCAAATGGTGGGTTACGGTACAGTTCCATTTAGGAATGGGCCAAGTCCTCTGCCAGCCTTCTTGTCCCCCTGCGCGGACCACAATCCTGCCAGGAATTTCGTTATACGGGGGCGACCATGTATGCGAGATAAAAAAAATAAAAAAAACCATGCATAGCAATGTAAATGCATTAAAACTAAAAAAAAGTACAAAATAGGAACACTCCATACCTAATTATGATTTTCAAAAATTAACAGATTGCAAAAGTAGTAATGACTTACCTAGGGCTAGATCCTAGGATAGTGAACTGGCCAGTGGCCACATGGGCATTTTTCATGTGGCTTAACTTCTCTCTTACCTAATACTCCGTGAGTATATGGTTACATTTTCACGCATTTAGATAATCCTCATCGATAGAGTAGTAGATGGGTCGCATCGGAGTTCGGAGTTTAGGTGTCTACCAAATGGTGGGTTACGGTTACGGGTGGCAAATGGGCGGGTTTGGGTCAAAATGGGTAAGTTGCAAGTGGGTTGGGTCTTTAATGGGTCATTGATCCATTTAGACCCATTAATTATGAGTTTAATTACCCATACCCAACCCAACCCATTTATTTAAAAGCAAACCCGACCCGCCCATTAGTCCAATTACATACTATATACTAAAATGACTAAAATACATATGTACACTAAAACGACCATATTACCCCTGTAAATTTAAAGGACTAAAATACCATGTACACTAAAATTACCATACTATCCCTCTACTACAAAAATGACCAAATTACCCCTGTACACTTAATTACCATATTGGTCGCTCTTAATTACTAAATCGCAACGTATCCAAGTGGCTTTTTTTTTTTTGTCTTTATTCAAAAAAGTTTCGCATTTGTTAGGCTTTTGTCAAATTTAGGTTTCGATCATAATTTTTTACTTTTTAGATTCCTCCTATCATGTCGAAGCAATAATCCACAAAAAATTAATGAAAACCAAACAAATGCGGAAAAAATTGAATAAGGACAAAAAAATAAGCCACGAACAAACCAGTTTTCCATTCATAAGTTGAATTTTCCATTCGATCAGAACCAAAACTAGCCCGTTGCGAGATGTATATATCTTTTTTTTGTCTTTATTCAATTTTTTTTCGTATATGATAGTTTTGAGTCAAACTTTTGTGACTTAGTGATTCATCTCGTCGAGAAAAATCGGAAAAGTAAAAAATTATGATTGAAACTCATAAATTTTTTCAAAAAGACAAGAATAAGTAAATTTTTTTGTCTTATTGACTTATTTTTGTCTTTATTTAAAAAATTATAAGTTTCGATCAAATTTATTTTACTTTTCTGATTCCTCTCGTCGAAACGAATTAATAAGTCACAAAAGTTTGACGCAAAACAAAAAAATGTAAAAAAATTTGAATAAGGACAAAAAAATTAAGTCACTTAAAACGGAATTGAAGTGGGGAAAGCCAAGAGATTCAGATTAATTTTCAGACATTTAAATTTGAGGCTCAGTAAACGGTTGAGTAGTTAGATAAAGAGTCTATGGCACTTTTATTTTGTTCTTCTTTTGGAATTCCAATTTACTACTAGATTAGAAATCAATTCTAAACTGGAGATATGCAACCGGAAATTGTGAAGAATTTTAGTTGATATGGGATGGACAGTGCCAAACGCAGATGAGAGAGAGAGAGAGTGAGTGAGTGGGAGGAGGAGGAGGAGAGAGAGAGATGTACATGAAGAGAGAGAGAGAGAGAGAGAGAGAGAGAGGCGACAGAGGTCGAGAGGAGGAGAATCAAGAGTGGAAGGAAGGTTTTTTGTGGGTCATGTTCATGACTTATTGGGTCATTTTAGTTGACCCAATTAAGACCCAATAAAGACCCAATTAATAAATGGGTTAGATGGGTTGGACCCATTCTAACCCAATCAATAAATGGGTTGGGTTGGGTTCATTTTTTGGTGGATGGATTTGGATTGATTAATGGGTTTGGGTCCAATTTGCCACGCCTAGTTACAGTACAGTTCCATTTGGGAATGCGCCAAGTCCTCTGCCAGCCTTCTTGTCCCCCTGTGCGGACCACAATCCTGCCAGCCTTATTTAAGTGAGCAAATATAGTCTAGTCCTTAGTCTTTATATCTCCCTCTCCCTCTCCCTCTCTCCCTTGTTTCCAAAATGGATCGTCAACTTCTTCTTGAAGCAACAGGAACGCTTCTAGCCTTCCTTGTACTCTATTGCCTGTGGAAGTCGAAAGCCAGTACGGGTATTAGTGCGCCGGAGCCAAAAGGTGCGTGGCCGATTATAGGCCACCTCCATCTTCTAGGCGGAAAAACTCCGGTTTTCCGGACTCTCGCAGCCATGGCCGACAAACACGGGCCGATTTTCACAATCCAAATTGGTATGCAGCGAGCCCTAGTGGTGAGCGGCAAGGAAACCATCATGGAATGCTTCACTACCAACGACCGCGCTTTTGTTTCGCGCCCAAAGTCTGCCGCCGTGAAATACATGGGGTATGATGGTGCCATGTCGGTGCTCGGTCCTCACGGGCCCTACTGGCGCGAGCTTCGTAAGGTGATGATTCTCGAGCTCCTATCGAACAGTCGTCTGGAGCTTATGAAGCACTTGCAGGCCTCGGAGGTGGGCTTGTGCATCAATGACTTGTACTCACTGTGCGTCAAACAATTGAATGGTGTTTCTGAAGGACTAGATAATTTTCATGAACCTGGTGCTACAAAGGTAGACATGACTCATTGGTTTCGGCTAGTAACTATGAACCTGATGCTCCGAGCAATTGCAGGCAAGGACATGACTATGTTACAAGATTTACGGAGTAATTTATTTTGGAACTGTTGTTAATTTTTTTGCTATCCTCTTATCTTGATCCCCTTGAACCTTAGTCCTAGCTCTGACCCTTGCTTCAGGGAGACGATACGGCCTCAGTGAGGATGAGAAAGACGGGGAGGCTAGGCTTTTCTCCAGAGCCATGGACCAGTTTTTGTTTCTCACCGGAGCTTTCGAGTGCTCTGATGTGATACCATTCATCGAGTGGATGGATTTGCAAGGACATGTGAGATTGATGAAGCAAAATGCCAAAGTGATGGACTGTTTCATGAGCAGATGGCTGGAAGAACATGTCCAGAGCAGGAAAAATGGCCAGGTGAAAGAGGAACACGACTTTATGGACGTGTTGTTGTCTATATTTCCGGAAGATGGCATGGAACATGGTCACACGAATAAGAACATCATCAAGGGAACTGCCCTGGTACACTTCCTATAGTTGCATTTTTTTCCAAGTATAACTTTAATGTAGTTCTTTTGTTTTAAGTTGTATTTTCCTTCACTACCAGTAACAGAGAATGAGGGCCAGTTCCCCTACAAAAAGAAATAGTTGGGAGGATTGCACCTCCAAATAGCAGTTGAGCTTTTCCAGACATCTGCAATTCTTGTCTAATTATACAACAAAACGGGGAATGGGAGTGTTGTAGGCTGCAATTGTGAAATAAACAGTGACATCATCGCGCCTAATAACGAAGTGGTTCATTAGTGAGACACTCAGGCGCTTCCATGTTATCTATCTTTCTCCGTCTATATAATACTACCATCATTGGACTCGAGCAATTATGTTTACGGATTGTAGGCTTAAACTTCTACAAACACATATCCTGTATAGAATGAGGCGGCTTTTGAAGTCATTTGAATTCCAGTTAGAAAGCACCCACTTATTGTGACTCTTAGTTTAAAACGTCTGTAAACGATTATACTTTGCTTTGGTGATTGAAAATAGTAGTTTTTTTTTTGCTAAGTTAAAAAAGGTGGAAGGAGGGAGCGATCGGGCATAGCAACCCTCCCCTGAACGTGACCATAGGGACTCTAGACTAGCGGCGGATCCCGGGAGGGACCAAAGAGCCATAGCAACTACTGCCCCACCAAGGGCTAGCGGGCCAAAGCCGGACAGAGAAGAAGGACCAAATTCGAGAGCCGCTGGCACAATTCAAACTTGATACCTCCTACCTCACCTAAACCCAAAGGGAGTAAGCCTTGACCAACTAGCTAGGCTATCACCCCTGATGGTAGTAAATAGTAGTTACTGGAACCTTTTCAATTGACATGGAGAGCTTTTCTATTTGTGTTTATATTTGCAGAGTATGATTCTGGCAGGCTCTGATACCACAACAGCTACCATGACATGGGCACTTTCCCTACTCCTGAACCACAACAAATCTCTCAAACTTGTCCAACAAGAACTAGACATGCACGTTGGCAGAGAAAGGTGGGTGGAGGAATCTGATATCAAAGACCTAATCTACCTCCAGGCCGTTGTCAAGGAAACATTGCGACTCTACCCTCCGGGCCCCTTGTCGATCCCCCGCGAATCAATAGAAGATTGTCACGTGGCCGGGTACTTTGTTCCTAAAGGGACTCGCCTGATCGTGAATCTGTGGAAATTACACCACGACTCCTGTGTTTGGACCGATCCTCATGAGTTTCAGCCAGAGAGGTTTCTTCATAGGGATGTAAAAGCTAGTGAAAGAGGGCGCGAATTCGAGTTTGAGTATTTACCGTTCAGTTCGGGGAGAAGATCGTGCCCCGGAGCTAGGGCGGCGTATCTGATGATCCACTTGACGCTTGCTCGTTTGCTTCAAGGATTCGACGTCGCGACGCCGACGAATGAGGCTGTGGACATGAGTGAGGGATTGGGGCTAGTCCTGCCTAAAGCAACTCTGCTTGAGGTCGTGGTCTCCCCACGCCTTAAACGTGAGCTTTATCTGCAGTAGAGTAGACACCAGTGGAATCACATAAGATGATAAGAAATGGGGTGACAAATAAAGTGGAAAATTACTATGTGATATGAGGGAGAGGTCATGTTGTTTGAAAGTGAAATGATTGGGTGAGATTTATGAAGGGTAAGGGGTGGGGTAGGTGTACATTAGCATGTATGTGAAGCAAACTTAACAATCTATATATAGCATGGTCGTGATTTTTGTGCTGTTTTATTATAACTCATGAAGGTTTCAACCTTTGATCTTATGATCGAGGGGCAAATTCTTATGTCTCGAGCCCAAGCCAACCCCGAAGTCGGCAAAAGTAAAGAATTTTTCTTTTGAATTTGCAAAAGTGCTAGAGAGTTCCGAGCCAAATTTGCGAATAGCCACGAACATATTGGGGAATAGGCGTCCAATACCTTAACCAAAATGCTAAAAGCCATTAATTTAGGGAATTGATTTAAGCACATCCATTTTGTCTAAGTCACTAAGTGCACTTCATTTTTTTGGTCCTTATTTATACGAACTTATAGAAATGTCCTCCATGCATTCTTTTCTTCAAACATGAAATGATGAAAAGTACAATTGTGTAATTTCACCTGAATGCAAAAAAAAAGAAAAAGATGAGTGCATTTGGATAAAATTGGAGACTAAAAATTAATTCTCATATAACTTCCTTTTGCAATGTATGATAATGACATAAACAAACCATCAATAATACGATACGAACACTTAATTTAGGCTAAGTTTGGCTTACCATTTTTTATTTCATCTTATCTTAAGTATTTTCAATTTCTATGAACTTTTTATCAATTATATGTCGATGATTTATATGTCTTGACGATAAGAGTTCACAAGTAAAAGTTTCTTGTAAAGAAGTTAATAACATTTACTAAAGCTAAAAAATAATCTAAAGTAGGCATAATTTTCGAAGTACTTTTATCCTTTTTCTATTTTTATCTAAATTTAAATAACTTATTTTTTCTTTTCTAACTCCTCCCATTCAGACTAATAAATAATGGGAGACTTAAATATTCATCCTCAGAACCCAACTGACTTATGTTTTCATCCTGCTCATTTTGAACACTTATGTTTTCATCCTCTATCTTTTTTAATCCCAAAAGTACCCTTATATATATATATATATAGCACCGAAATTTGGGACTGAAAAATAACACTTGTCGTCCCCGCTAAAGAACCGGTGACCCACTGATTTCGTGTATATATAGCTTTGATTTTTGGGATGAAATCTTAAATTTGAAGGTCCTAGCTGTTATTAGGGGATATTTTTTGGGTACTCAATCCCGAAATCAATGCTTTCCTATTCTACAACAAACCCAAACCAATCATCCCGAAATCAACGCCTCCCAACCCAATCATCTACCCCATTTATTTGCATCTGCATTCGTCCTCTCCAAATGTACTGGTTCAACCCCGGCCAATGCTCCTCCCTCCTTGCCTAGGGCGCCCATGCCCGCGCGACGTCGTCTGTCCATCGTCTGACAATTCGACAAGCCCCAGAGCTACAAGCATTTCATCAAGAGCTGCACTGTGGGAGAAAACTTCAACATGACCCCGGGTGCACGCGCAAGGTCAACGTCGCAGAAGAATGATGCTTCGTCGCCATTATCGTTCAACTTCGCCTTTGCCAAAATCAACGCGTTCAGAACCGATGGCGATCCACTCGTTGTCCGACATCTTCTGCTCTGTCGCCGCCGTTCGCCTCATCTCCGATGTCTTCAAGTCCAAACTATCCCTCTTCCTTGGACTGATCTTCACCATCAGCCACATCCGCTACTCCACCGCTGGTGCCTCCATGGTCAAGAACATCTAGCCCTTCGTCGATCGCTAGCAGTTATATTGGTTTTAGTTTTCATGGTAAATTATTTGTATCATTTACCATGAAATATGTTTCTCTGTTATTTTCATTTGATAAATTATTTGAACCGTTTACTATGAAATATTTGTTTGAATCATGGGATATTTTTCGTGTTCACGTTGTAATCGTCATGGGATACTTATCGTGTCCACATTAATGTCATGATAATTTAACCATGTAATCGTCATGGTAATTTAACCATTTAATCATGTAACAGTTTAAGTATGTCATGTTATTTATTTATTATGGTAATTTAGCCATGTTCCGTGTAATAAGATCAATGGAAAATATGACTTTTTGTTGTCTGGTTGGCCAACTCGAAGATTGAAGAAAACATTCAAAGATGTGGTCAACTTATCATGTTATATTCCTAAAAAAAATCAATTCCACAAATACATTCCATGATAAAAAAAAGAAGTAACTAATAATATTTAAATTTGCTAAATCCCACTGAATTAGGAAAATAATCCAATTCAATCCCATTAAATTGGAAAAACAATCCAATTCAATTAATCCCACTAATTTAGGAAAGCAATATAACATAATTTATGTATATCATAGTGAAAAGGGTAAGAAATGTAATTCACACACTAAGAGGATGAAAACATAAGCATGAAAAAAAGGGCGGGATGAATTCTTACATGGCATGGATAAAGAGGATGGTTATTTAAATATTCCATAAATAATCTAAAGAACTTTTTATAAAAATTAGCATAAATATTGTACATAAGACAAAAGTAACCCAACGCCAAACCCCTTTAACTTTTAAACCTCCTCGTATCCTCCTTTTAAAAAACTAAAGAAACCCAAGTAACTATTAAACCCCTTCTAAAATAATTCTTCCTCTTATCTTATCAATGTACTCCTCTTTATCCTCCTTTTATTATAAGTGTTAAAAGGTACTCCCTCCGTCCCTTTATTACAGTCCAGTATTTCATTTTGGGCTGTCCCTTAATAAGTGTTCATTTTGTAAAGTTAGTGGGTAAAAATTGGTGAATTGTCTATTTTATTCCTAAAAGTAGATTCCATTTTGAAAAGTTAGTGAGTAAAAGTGTAATGATGATGGGTAAGTAGGGAAAGTGGAGGAAAAAATTGATGTGAAAGGTATAATGATGATGTCTTTTTAATAAGTTGGAGTTACGAAGCAGGACATTTAAAAAGGGACGGAGGGAATATAATTAAATAATAAAATTACCCCTCTCTGACAGCTCAAGCTTTTAGATGAGTTGGTGGTTAACAATCTAATATGATATTAGATCCTGTTATTTACACGTGTTCAGCCCACTTATGGAGGAAAGCCTAGCTACACGTGAGGGGACGTGGTAAAGGTATAAATAATAAAATTGTCAATCTGTCTAACAGTTTAAACTTTTAGATGAGTTGATGACTAACAATTTGCTAATAACCACATTCTTCCCTCTAAAACATATCCCGCTAACAAACGAGCCTAAAGGGTGGGGACAATGCCACGACAACTATTTTTAATGCCACGACAATTACTTTCATCTCCCAATTTTGCCCTCCACCAGTCATTCTCTCAACAGCCGCCTCTCTCTCTCTCTCTCTCTCTCTCTCTCTCTCTCTCTCTCTCTCTCTCTCCTGATCTCTCATTAGTGCGTTTGCCAGAGGAAAACCCAGTTGTAGATGGTGAAGCCAAAGGAAGAGACCAGGACAGCGAGGTTTGAGGCCCTCCGTCACTCTAAGACCCGCCCGGCCTCTCTCCCTCTTCTCTCGCTACAAATGTGCCAACACTGTCACTCCCATTCCCCTCTTATCATAGAAGACAAATTGCTTGATGGGAAGATCAATTGGCAGGAGTATTGCCTGATTCCGAGATCTCCGATGGCGAAGAAGGCGGCAATGATTTGGTCTTGTTCAACGAAATTTGCTCCGGTGAACAGAGAGAGAGAGGAGTAGCTCTGCCATAAGAAAAGAGAGGTTTGATGTCATGTCTATGCCGTCGAAAGTAAAATTAGGAAAGTGCTGGAAGAACATGTCCAGAGCAGGAAAAATGGCCAGGCGAAAGAGGAACACGACTTTATGGACGTGTTGTTGTCTATATTTCCGGAAGATGGCATGGAACATGGGCACACGAATAAGAACATCATCAAGGGAACAACCCTGGTACACTTCCTATAGTTGCATTTTTTTCCAAGTATAACTTTAATGTAGTTCTTTTGTTTTAAGTCGTATTTTCCTTCACTACCAAATAGCAGTTGAGCTTTTCCAGAAATCTGCAATTCTTGTCTAATTATACAACAAAACGGGGAATGGGAGTGTTGTAGGCTGCAATATATTGTGAAATAAACACTGACATCATCGCGCCTAATAACGAAGTGGTTCATTAGTGTGACACTCAGACGCTTCCATGTTATCTATCTTTCTCCGTCTAAATAATACTACCATCATTGGACTTGAGCAATTATGTTTACGGATTGTAGGCTTAAACTTCTACAAACACATATCCTGTATAGAATGAGGCGGCTTTTGAAGTCATTTGAATTCCAGTTAGAAAAGCACCCACTTATTGTGACTCTTAGTTTAAAACGTCTGTAAACGATTATACTTTGCTTTGGTGATTGAAAATAGTAGTTTTTTTTTTGCTAAGTTAAAAAAGGTGGAAGGAGGGAGCGATCGGGCATATCAACCCTCCCCTGAACGTGACCATAGGGACTCTAGACTAGCGGCGGATCCCGGGAGGGACCAAAGAGCCATAGCAACTACTGCCCCACCAAGGGATAGCAGGCCAAAGCCGGACAGAGGAGAAGGACCAAATTCGAGAGCCGCTGGCACAATTCGAACTTGATACCTCCTACCTCACCTAAACCCAAAGGGAGTAAGCCTTGACCAACTAGCTAGGCTATCACCCCTGATGGTAGTAAATAGTAGTTACTAGAACCTTTTCAATTGACATGGAGAGCTTTTCTATTTGTGTTTATATTTGCAGAGTATGATTCTGGCAGGCTCTGATACCACAACAGCTACCATGACATGGGCACTTTCCCTACTCCTGAACCACAACAAATCTCTCAAACTTGTCCAACAAGAACTAGACATGCACGTTGGCAGAGAAAGGTGGGTGGAGGAATCTGATATCAAAGACCTAATCTACCTCCAGGCCGTTGTCAAGGAAACATTGCGACTCTACCCTCCGGGCCCCTTGTCGATCCCCCGCGAATCAATAGAAGATTGTCACGTGGCCGGGTACTTTGTTCCTAAAGGGACTCGCCTGATTGTGAATCTGTGGAAATTACACGACGACTCTTGTGTTTGGACCGATCCTCATGAGTTTCAGCCAGAGAGGTTTCTTCATAGGGATGTAAAAGCTGGTGAATGAGGACGCGAATTCGAGTTCGAGTATTTACCATTCAGTTCGGGGAGAAGATCGTGCCCCGGAGCTAGGGCGGCGTATCTGATGATCCACTTGACGCTTGCTCGTTTGCTTCAGGGATTCAACGTCGCGACGCCGATGAAAGAGGCTGTGGACATGAGTGAGGGATTGGGGCTAGCCCTGCCTAAAGCAACTCCGCTTGAGGTCGTGGTCCCCCAACGCCTTAAACGTGAGCTTTATCTGCAGTAGAGTAGACACCAGTATGTGGAATCACATAAGATGATAAGAAATGGGGTGACAATTAAAGTGGAAAATTACTATGTGTTATGAGGGAGAGGTCATGTTGTTTGAAAGTGAAATGATTGGGTGAGATTTATGAAGGGTAAGGGGTGGGGTAGGTGTACATTAGCATGTATGTGAATCAAACTAAACAATCTATATACAAAAATGCTAAGGGTACATACAAAATGTACATACAATGTACATATAGATTTTGTGAGGCTCAAATCGGGTCCCACAAAGATGATTCGAATCGCCCATTATTTTTAAAACATATTTTTATGGAGCCCTATAAAAAATCAGCTCAACCCGATATCGATAAGGATTTTTTCTGAATTTGTGGGGGCGAAAACTACTCGTCGCCCACACAAATTCAGAAAAAATCCTTACCGATATCGGGTTGAGCTGATTTTTTACAGGGCTCCATAAAAATATGTTTTAAAAATAATGGACGGTTTGGATCATCTTTGTGGGACCCGATTTGAGCCTCACAAAATCTATATGTACATTGTATGTACATTTTGTATGTACCCATAGCAGCACTCATCTATATATAGCATGGTCGTGATTTTTGTGCTGTTTTATTATAACTCATGAAGGTTTCAACCTTTGATCTTATGATCGAGGGGCAAATTCTTATGTCTCGAGCCTAAGCCAACCCCGAATTCGGCAAAAGTAAAGAATTTTTCTTTTGAATTTGCAAAAGTGCTAGAGAGTTCCGAGCCAAATTTGCGAATAGCCACGAACATATTGGGGAATAGGCATCCGATACCATAACCAAAATGCTAAAAGCCATTAATATAGGGAATTGATTTAAGCACATCCATTTTGTCTCCAAGTCACTAAGTGCACTTCATTTTTTTGTTTTTATTTATATGAACTTATAAAAATGTCCTCCATGCATTCTTTTCTTCAAACATGAAATGATGAAAAGTACAATTGCATAATTTCACCTGAATGCAAACAAAAAGATGAGTGCTTTTAGATAAAATTGGAGTCTAAAAATTAATTCCCATATAACTTCTTTTTGCAATGTATGACGATGACATAAACAAACCATCAATAATACGATTTGAACACTTAATTTAGCCTAAGTTTGGCTTACCCTTTTTTATTTCATCTTATCTTAAGTATTTTCAATTTCTATGAACTTTTTGTCAATTATATGTTGATGATTTATATGTCTTGATGATAAGAGTTCACAAGTAAAAGTTTCTGTGAAGAACTTAAAAACATTTACTAAAGCTAAAAAATAATCTAAAGTATGCATAATTTTCGAAGTACTTTTATCCTTTTCTATTTTTATCTAAATTTAACTAACATTTTTTTCTTTTCTAACTCCTCCCATTCAGCCTAATAAATAATCTAAAAAACTTTTATACAAAATAAGCATAAATATTGTACAGAAGACAAAAGTACCCCAATGCCAAACCCCTTAACTTTTAAACCTCATTGTATCCTTCTTTTAAAAAGCTAAACAAACCAAGTAACTATTAGGCCCCATTCCAGATTTTCAAATAGTAAGTATTTAAAAAATAAAGACATATTTTAAAACTTAAAAATAATAGGCTTACAAAAATAATTTTTCAATTTTTTTCAGGGTTTGATAGATATCATCAAAATCTATCAAATAATATTCATATTGCATATTTTTTTAATTTTAGTAAGCTTATTATTTTTAAGCTTGAAAATTGCAAATAAATACATATTTTTTAAGGCGGGAAAGCGGAACACAAACCCCTTCTAAAATAATTCTTCCTCTTATCAATGTACTCCTCTTTATCCTCCTATTGTAATACTCCCTCCGTCCCGATTTGTTTGTCCATTTTCACTATTTGGGACCTCTTACAAAATTGTCTATATATTTCAATTTATAATATTTTTTATATGCAATATGGATCTTGTTTGATAGATCTCAATTAGATCTAAAATATGATGTTTTTGAAATTATGTAAAACATTATAGATTGTGAGATATAGACAATTTTTTAAAAGGCATGTATGTCGAAATTGGACAGACAAACTGGGACGGAGGGAGTAACTGTTAAAGGTATAAATAATAAAATTGTCCCTCCCTGTAACAGCTCAAGCTTTTAGATGAGTTGATGGTTAACCATCTAATATGGTATTAGATCCTGTTATTTACACATGTTTAACCTACTTATGGAGGAAAGTCTGGCTACACGTGAGGGGGAGTGTTAAATGTATAAATATTAAATAGTAATAAAATTGCCCCTTCTCTCTAACATCTAAACTTTTAGATGAATTGATGGTTAACAATCTACTAATAACCACGTTCTTCCCTCTAAGGTCATCCATAGTGATATAATCAAAAACCAATTATTTTTAAAGTTAACAATGTTGGTGCAAAAAATGGCTCACAATGGTATAATCAAACTTAGCAATATCCTTAGAAATAATCAAATTTTGGGTTTTGGATAACTAAAACTAGCAACCTTTTTCAATAATCAAAATTTGTGGACCCAACACCACATAAGTTAACTAGTTCCAAAATTTGTATACACGCATGTTTCAATTGGTATTTTCTTCTTCTCTTCTTCGCCTACTCGATCTATATCTTCTTCAATTCACCCACAAATTATTTTTCTTTCTTTCCCTCCAAAAGTGAAACTCATATCTCTTGATCATCTACAATTTAACCCATCGTTGCCGGATTAAGGTATTTCACTCTTCTTTTCCGTTTTTATTTTTCCCCCCCAAAAAATTCATAATATGAGGAAAGAAAGTCACCGATTTTTTCTCAAAATTAAAAGAGGAAATCGATATATTTTTGCCCAAAAAAAACGTTAATGGAGGGAAGTGAATAGCGAAAAACAAAGAGAGAGAGAGAGAGAGAGAGAGAGAGAGAGAGAGAGAGAGAGAGAGAGAGAGAAAATTGTAGGGGACCCCTTATTTTGGTTATGGAGTAGAAGTGACCATTGTGATGCTCAACATTGTTAAGCTTAGCAACCTCTTAAGTGAATAATCAAAAGCTGATGTGTCAACTTTTGATTATCCTTTTTTGATTATACCACTGTGGATGGCCTTATAATAAGCAAATGGGTGTAGATAAGCAAATTTAACAACAATACTCAAAAAATACCCCACATTGTAATAAGCAAAGTTACAAACAAATAACCAAATTCAACTCATTCCATAACCAAACTTAACAACTTTTACCAATAACCAAAACTTAATAACCAAACTCAAAACTCAATAACTCAAAAACACCCCACATTGAAATCGTTTCATCGAGACGAATAATTTGGCGTGGTCAGGTGTGTGATTGGAACTCATTTGCGATTGGATAAATGTGCATTGTGTATTGTGGGGATTTTTTGGTTAGAGATGCAAAAATAACCAATGTGAAAGTAGAAGTTGTTAATTAAGTTTGATTATAGATTAAATGAATAATTAAATGCTGACGTGACACATTTTGATTATTACTAGGGCTGTCCAAAAAATCCGCCCGCCCGACCACCCGACCCGACCGAAAATGAAGGCAATGGACGGGTTTGATCAAACCGATCGGTCGGATTTGGGTCCATTTTCTCGGATTTCCTAGTTGGTCGGTCGGGTGTCGAATGCACCCAATAATTTTCGGATGGATCCGATCCGACCGACTAATGTTTAAAACTTTAAAAAAAAAACCTATTTTTTTACTTTTCCCAGAGTCCAGAGTCCATAGTCCAGACCCACTTTCCCACGCAGACTTTCTCTCCCTATTTTTTTTTATGTTTCCCCAGTTTCCACTTTCCCCAAACACTCTCTCTCCTCTGAATTGTGGAGCTCGGCCTCGGGGAACGAGATTGGAGGGCCGCTGGCTACGGCGGTGGCTCCACCTCGATCGTCCTCAACAACGTCCTCGTCGGCCATCGCAGTTGTTCCCAGCCGTCGATGCTCCTCTCGATCAAGGACCTCTTCCCCTCTCCCAGCCGCCCATGTCCACCTGACCTGATTCCTACTCCGCCGGCCGCCACCTCCTTCACCGACAAAAGGTTTTGTAGATATGTGATTGACAAATTGTGATTCTGTACTTAATATTTTTCTGTGAAACCCGACCAAAAAATGGTTTGTAGAAGTGTAGATCTGTAATATTTTGAGAGGGATGCTTTTTTTTTTGGTGATCTGTGATTGTGATTTTGTAGATCTGTGATTTGTAATTGACTGATTTTTGATTTTGTACAACCAGCCAATCCGACCGAATCTGACCCGAACCAATAAGCATTCGGTTCGGTTGGAACCCGACAAGTATTTCGGTCGGGTTCAGGTGACCATTTTACAATCCGACTAAAGTCGGGTCGGATCCAACCCGACCCGAATCCGACCAAATCCGCCCCGTGGACAGCCCTAATTATTACCATAGTGCGGATGCTCTTAGAGAGTAGTTTGTAGAGGTGTCAAATGGGCCGTGCCGGCACGGGCACGGCACGGGCACGAGGCGGCACGGCACGTCACAGGCACGGTCTTGGCCTGGCACGGCACGACACGACACGGTTTAAGTGGGCCAGGGCACGGCACGGGCACGGAAGTGGGCGGCACAGCATGGGCACGGCACGATAATTGGCCTGGCACGGCACGACACGACACGATCGTAGACGGGCACGGCACGGGAACGGGCACGGAAAGTAGACAGGAACGGCATGGCACGGCACGGTTCTAGCAAGGCACGGGCACGGGCACGGGCACGGGCACGACCCGGCACGACATGGGCACGAAAGGGCACGGCACGAGGCACGGGAAAAAAAAAAATTAAATAAGCCAAATGGTTTTTTTTTAAATTTTAAAAAAAATTAAACAATTTCTATTCGGTAAAAAATATTTGTTTACCTTTTTTTTAAAGGTAAACAACTAAGATATTTAATTTTTAAAAAAAATTCTTAAAAAAATCATGTTTTTAAAAAATCATTTTTTTACTTTTAAAAAATTATCAATTTTTATTCGGTAAAAAATATTTGTTTTGTTTTTGTTAGTAAAATAGGCTTTGGACATTTGGTTTGTAAATTTAACATTACAAGATAAAAAGTAAAATTAAAAAAAACTTATCAAAATATTTATGGTGCAATAGTAATTTAATACGAAATGAAATGTGCAAGAGTCATATATTTTATACCCCAAATGGTTATGGGCCAAATCTAACGAGAAATAAGAAAAAATGTGTCAAACAAAAAAGAAAAAAAATACATAGTAAATAAGGAAAATAAATAAATAAAAAGGGGTTAGCTAGAATAGGACTTGAACCCAGATCCTTAAGTTCTTTCATAGAATCATACACAAACAAACCACTATGCCACCAATTAACTTGTGTCATAGATTTGAAAAATTAGTATATAATATGTAGCTCTATTATATAAAAACGAGGTCATTAAGCATCAACCACACAATCGCAACGCAATCACGACGATCAATACCATTCAATGCGTTCATTTTGTTATGCTTAGTGTTTTAATCATGGGATCCTATGTTTTGGTGCGTCGGATTTTGAAAGCTCTTTCATCGGCATGTTAATTCATTGTTTGATTGAATTTTGTTTACGTCCGATCAAGTATGTAGCGATAAGCATTGTACTTGATTATTGGCATGAATGATCTAATCCCTCCCACATAAAAGTTAGATGGTTTCGATTTTTAAAAAATAGCTTGGGCGACCCTCAAGTAATGCATTATTGGACTTTAATGCCTATGGAAGCACCGAATGTGTTTCGATGATGTGGTTTCCGACATTCGATTATCACCTATTCAGGTGAGAATGATAAATTTGATAAGACGTTAAATCGTAACGGTTTAGATCGAACATTCGGGAAAAAAATATTGTAGCTACCTTTCAAATCTATACATCGAACTTGATTGGTTATGAACCAAGGTATTCTGCTATAGTATAACGTACGTTAGCCACACGATCACAAAACAAATATGACGATCCATACCGTTCATTTTGTTATTCTCTGTGTTTTAATGACTCTCACCAATTTTTGGGTCTATCGGATTTTTAAAGCTCCTTCATCGGCACGTAGATTCATTAATAGGAAAATGAACGTTATAAACAATCAAGTATATAACGATAACCAATTTACTTCATTTTTGGCAGGAATGATATAATCTCTCCCACATAAAAGATAGACGGTTCCGATTTTAAAAAAACAGCTCGGGCGGCCCTCGAGTGATGCATTATAGGACTCTACGAGAATTTTTGATAAGCTGGTGCATATGGATTATGGTGTCTCGCATGCACATGATCACACAGATCATATAAAAGGAATGAGATGCTGCCCTAGCAGACATCTCATTCTCAGTCTCTCAGATCTCTCTCGAACACAGAACACTCGAACAGTCTCTCTCTCAATCTCAGACTCTCTCTCTCTGACTCTCTCAACGTCTCTCTGTCCTCTCTCTGACTCTCTCAACGTTCGGATTCTGATCGAAGTTATCACCTCTCTCACCGATTGATTCACTCACCTCTCTCACTCTCTCTCTCTCTCTGACTCACTGGTCACACGACTCACACCTCTCTCTATCTCGCTGCCGGCTGCTCTCCTCTCTCTCTCTCTCTCTCTCTGTACTCTCAAACGGTGACTCGGTGTGACCGTGCGACGGTTAGTCGGTGACCATCACAAGTGAAGTCGTGAAGAGATCAGATCTGAACTCAGTGAGTCAGTGAGCATCATCATCTCACTCTCTCAACGTCTCTGTCTCTGAGTCTCTCCGACTGTCCGACAGTCCGACTCTCTCATCACCTCAGGACCTCTGCTCACCGACTCACTCACTAGTCACCGTATCTCTCTCTCTCACAGGTACCTCTATCACTTCCCTCTCCAGTCTCCACTTATCGTTATCTACTGACTACTGTAATTAGGGTTTCTGAAATTAGGGTTTTGACTTGGTTTCTGAAATTAGGGTTATGAAATTAGGGCTTTTGTTAATTGTTACTAATGTCTGAAATTAGGGTTACGAAATTAGGGATTTTATTAATTGTTACTAATTTCTGAAATTAGGGTTACGAAATTAGGGCGTTTGTTACTAATATCTGAAATTAGTAACAATTAGTAACAATATCTGAAATTAGGGTTAAGAAATTAGGGCTTTTGTTAATTGTTACTAATTTTTTAAATTAGGGTTACGAAATTAGGGCTTTTGTTAATTGTTACTAATTTCTGAAATTAGGGTTACGAAATTAGGGCGTTTGTTACTAGTATCTGAAATTAGTAACAAGAAATTAGGGCTTTTGTTACTAATTTCTGAAATTAGTAACAAGAAAATATCAACTTTGAAATGAAAATTGGTAACCGAGTCAGTCATTATTAACTTATTTAGATGTTATTAACTAATATTCTACTGTACTAATTTTCTCTGTTTTATTTTCAGTTTTTTGTAGGAGATGGATCCTGAAGACCTTCATTTTGACAATGAGCGTTTAAACCCTAACTTGGATGATGATGGACAAACTCCACCACCGAGAAGCCTGGGAAGGGAGTCTGTAGGTGAAGCTGGTTCAAACATTGCAGCAGCTTCTACTCCTATAGGCGTAACAGTCCGTAGCCAATCGGCCCAGTCTGCTGGAACAAGGCGTCGCTCTTGGGTATGGGTACATTCTACCATAGTTAAGAACTATAAAAATGTAGAGGGAATCGATCTAGGACCTAGAGCTGTATGTAATTATTGTCCAAATACTTATACCTGCTCAAGTAATGGCGGCGTAGGGCATATTGAACGACATTTACAAAAAAAACATAAAAAATTTAAACATACCGTAGTTGGCCAAGACAGTGGTGAATCTGGTGGTATTGATACCGTAGGTGGTATGTCGAATTTCGTATATTCTCAATCTAGTATGAGAGAGGGACTGGCCCGTTACGTAGTTGCAGCAGAACAACCATTTACTTTTGGTGATGATATTAGATTTGAATATTTTGTCAAACATTATCTTCAACCTCTTTTTTCGAAAGTTTCTAGAAATACAACTAGAAGTGATTCTTTGAAAGCTTTTATTGAAGTTAGGAAAATTTTGATAAGTGAAATTGCAGCACTTGGTAGTTTAGTCTCTTTTACTTCTGATATGTGGAGTGGTCGAAATAATTTTGGTTACATTTCTGTGACAGCTCATTATATAGACTCCAATTGGATTTTGAATAAAAAAATTATTGCTTTTCGTTTAATGGAGTATCCTCATAATGCTATTAACATTTTTCAATGTATAATGGGTGTTTTTAGGGAGTTTGAACTTGTTGATAAAGTTTTCAGTATTACTTTTGATAACCATACTGCTAATACCAGTTCAATTGATTTGTTCAAACATAATTTGACTATTTCTCATGCTGGACAGTTTTTTCATGTGCGATGTGTATGCCATATCATTAACTTAGTTGTGTCTGATGGTTTGAAATCTATAGGACCACAAATAGAAAAAATTAGAGATGCTATTCTTTATATTGCTACTTCCCCAGCTAGGCAGCAAGAATTTGAAGGATTGTGTGTAAGTTACAATGTTAAACCAAAAAAAATGAAAACTGATGTGAAAACTCGTTGGAATTCAACATTTCTTATGTTAAAATCTTGTAGGAATCACATTGATGTAATTTCTGCTTATGTTAATTCCAAGTATGATGGTGGTTTAACTAGAGCTGATTGGAATATTGCTTTTGAGTTTATGAACTTTTTGAAAAAATTTTATGCTGCTACCTTAGCTTGCTCAGGTGTTCGTTATCCCACTACTTGTCTTGTGCTTAATCACTTGTATAATATGAGTCACACTCTTAAAAGTCATAGAACGAAACCAAATTTTGTAGGTGCTTGTAAGTCTATGGAAGATAAATTCAACAAATATTTCGAGAACATGCCAACAATATTTATTGTAGCTTCTGCCATGGACCCAAGGATTAAGTTAAAGGGTGTTGAAAAGCTCTTAAAAGGGATTGGTGAGAATTTAGGGATTACATTACCTTCTACTTCTAGTGTCACTGCACTGTTGACTTCTATATATGCTTCATATGAGTCTAAATTTGCATCTGTTGCTGCTGCTGCTCCATGTTCTTCAAGTATTAATGACCCATGTTCTACAAGTAACAATGACAATGACCCATCTTGGTTTCTGATTTCAGGGCTAGGTAGTAGTGAAACTTGTTCACGATCTGAACTTAGTCAATATTTAGAGATAAATTTAGTTACCACTGAGGACTTACAATCATTTGATATCTTAGCTTGGTGGAAAAAAACTGAAAAGACATTTCCCATTCTTTCTATCATGGCACGTGATTTACTAACATCACCTGTGTCTTCAGTGGCTTCCGAATCTGCTTTTAGTGCAGGTAATAGAGTGTTGGATGAGAGGAGGAGTAGACTAGCTCCTGACATTTTGGACTGTCTTATATGCTTAAAAGATTGGGAGGATGCACGTCTTGGAATTCAAAAATGTCATCCTAGAGATGAATTCAGAGATTATTTTTCGGACTCAGATATAGATGCTGATTAGGGGTGCTGGACCTGCTGGTGCTGGTAACTTATGAAGGCCTTAAATGGCAACTTAATGCTGCCGCATTCAGGTGCTATTCTTTATATATTTGAGTGTGGCTATGATGATATAATCTGAGCCTTTGGTGTTTAGTGTGGCTATGATGATATAATAATCTGAGCCTTTGGTGTTTAGTGTGGCTATGATGATATAATAATCTGAGCCTTTGGTGTTTAGTGTGGCTATGATGATATAATCTGAGCCTTTGGTGTTTAGTGTGGCTATGATGATATAATCTGATTCAAATTGGTGTTAAGTGTGGCTATGATGATATAATCTGAGCCAAATTGGTGTTAAGTGTGTGGCTATGATGATGTAATCTGAGCCTAATTGGTGTTTAGTGTGGCTATGATGATATAATCTGAGCCAAATTTGTCTTACACTTCAAGTTTTCATTTGTTATTGGACTGAGCAGAAACTGAGCAAAAATTGAGCAGAAATGACTTTGTGTGCTGCTGCTGCTGCTGTTTGAACAACTCTGTGTGTCAGTGTGTGGGTGTGTGTGATTTGTTCAAAGTTTGGAGGGTTTTGGCAGGTTTTTGGTTCAAAAAAGTGCAGGTGTGTCATGTGTGTGTTAGTTCCACCAGGTGTGTGTGTGTGTGTTTGGTTTAAACAATTGAACCAAAGCTCAGCCAATGATGAATGTGAATACCTAATCAATTTTGCCAAGCCTCATGCGCAAAAATCGTTTGTTGTAGATAGCACAACCGCTGTAAGTATCCCGCTTCTTTCTTGTAGTAGTAGTTTAGTAGTTTATGTGTTAGTAGCTCATATTTAGCTTGGTGGATACCTCTAACCTGGTTTTATGCCAAACCTGAGGTGTAACGAAGCCAGGCTAAATATTGAGTTTGTTTTTAGTTAGTATAGTTAGTTTTATTTGATTGCATTGCTTAGCCGAGGTGGTGGCATAACCCCTCGCATATTCTGTTTGCTGAGTTGAGGTGGCGGCCTAGCCCCTCCAGTCTGTTAGGTGCGTGTGCGTGTGTGTGTGTCTGCTATCATTATTGTGATCAAAAGTTATGGCTATTAGCATTATTGTGATCAAAAGTTAACTGTCTACATTCATTCTACTTATTTGAATCTTTCATGATCCTTCTTTTCACTTTGATAATGGGAATAATAGCATATTTTCAGCAAATTAAACAAACTCTGCTGGCCAATACCCGAGTCTGAAATTTGAATACGTCTCTCTGCCTAGAAATACGATAACCTAGATTCATTTCATACACAACCAGCCTGTTGCTTGCTTATATTAGCAGTTGGAGATCAGATGGTGGAGTTCTAGACTTTTTCCCTTCTTAATTTACTGTTTATCTCTGAATTCCGCATCAACAATTGTGGAAATTCTATATTTTCCTTTTATGATAGGTATAGGCTATGTAAATAAATTGGTGGATTTAGTTTGTTCGAAAACCGAAGAAAGATGAGGCCATTTCAAGAATGTCAATATCTTCATATGTTTATGTTCTTTCTAGAGGTGTGTTTGATGTTAAACATTTTTAGTGCTGAGCTACTTTCTCACTTTTCAACGCGATTCCAATTTTGGGTGACATGACGGAGAAAGCAGCGGCAGCTCGAAGTTATAAAACTTAATGCTTTCCGCGTTCATACCTTTTCTCATTCAATTTTTCCTTAGATTTGAGAAGGAATTGATGCCCGATTCTCACTTGGGGCCCTTAGTTCACTAACTTGGTTTCGAACAGATAGAAGTAAACTGGAAGTCCATCTACTCTTTTTCTTGAGTCCCCACAGCAGCATGAGGGACACACATCCCTAATCCAAGGGAAACCTGGCTGTTATCTTGCAACTTTCTGCAGTTTTTTAATGATTCCTACACTTGGGATTCCTCTTTCACTTAATGATTCCTACACTTGGGATTCCAAGTTGTTCTGCATCCAGTTCTGTCCAGTTCTGCATCCAGTCAGATTGCACAGTTGTTCAAGTCCAGTTCTGCATCCTGCGGGTGTTGTGAGGCCTGCTGCTGTTTGGTTGCTGCGGCTGCTGTCTAGATCAGTTGACTTTGCAGCTGTAGCTTGTAATTGGTTACAAGTCTAGTTCAGTCCTATTTGTAGTCGGTTTTTCACTCTAGTTCGTACTTCAATTTAGTACATGGTATGTATTGGCCGCTTAGCTTAAGTCTGCTTTTGTCCAGTTTGTTGTTTCTTGACTGTTATGGCTGGACAGCAGAATTGATGACTGATATGGCTGTCCAGTTAGATGTTACTGTTTCTACTTTATGCTATAGCAGGGCAGTCAAGTGTTTAGCTGTTCAGTTTCTGTTTTGGCAGCCCAGTTTTAGTTGTATAGTTTCTGATATGATTGTCCAGTTTTAGCTGCTATCCACGAGCTGTTTTGGTACTCTTTTGCTGTTATTTATGCCTAACCAACTGGGGATGTTCGGAGGGGTCCGAAGAGGGCATCTAAAATCCGTAAACTCTTCAACCTTTCCAAGGAGGATGATGTTCGGAAGTACGTCAATACCTACCGCAGAACATTCACAAACAAGGCTGGTATGCCTCTCAGCTTCTAAGTTTGTTTGTGTTTAATCAATTCAAGACCTATAGTTTCTGCATCTGTCTTTTTATCAACAGCTGGGTTGTATAGGTGGAGATACAGAGATTGGTTACCCCGTTGACTTTGCAGAGGAAGCGAGCTAAGATTGCAGAGAAGAAGAGGAGAATTGCAAAAGCCAAGACTGAGGCAGTAGAGTACCAGAAGCTCCTCGCCAGCAGGTTGAAGGAACAAAGGGAAAAGCGAAGTGAGAGCTTAGCCAAGGAAAGGTCGAGGCTCTCTGCTGCTTCTAAGCCATCTATTGTGGCTTAGAGGTCTTGGTTCTGAAGGAAACTGCATAGTCTGCATTTGATTTTGAAGTCTGGATAATTGTTAGTTACCTATGAGATGGTTTTCCTTGATGTGTTGATGTTTTCAGCTACCTGGCCCTAGTCCATTTTGAGACTTATGGTTCCTTTGAGAAACTTTGGTGATTTTGAGTTTGTAGTTTGGAGCACTTGGCTTTGAACCGAGTGTGAACAATGTTTTGCAGTTCTGAATTAGGTTGGTTGCAATATTATGACTTATAAGTTTATGCTTTCTGTGGGCATTCTTAATGGAACTTGACAAGTTCTGTTTTTCTTTGGTCTCAAACTCTTAATGTTGCATGTGCACATAGAAAGAACAAAATTGAAGAGTCTAATTGGACTCTCTACTCAAATTAAACCATTTGATTAAGAAATGAAATTAAAAGTCTGTAAATATAAAGAACCAACCATTTAATTGCTCGACGACAAATAGATGGGCCAGATGGCCAAGCGGTATATAACTATAAGGCTTCAACTTGCAAGCTAACTCAAGTTGATGAGTGCTTGTTGCCTTGTTCCTAGTTCATCTAAACTCTCCCGATCTCCCCCCCATTAACAAATTAACAAACATTGTAGGAAGTTCTTGCCTTTCTTGTAAAACCAAAAAAAAAAAAGGGCAGTTTTCAACTACTTTGGCATGTTCGGATGAAAATTGGTTGGCGATGTGCCGGGCACGACTTAAAAACGGCACGGCCCGACCCGACCCGATTCAATAAACGGGCAGACACGTCTTGACACGATTGAAAACGGCACGGCACGACACGATTTAAGAAAACGGGTCGGCACGACACGACACGATTTAAGAAAATCTGAAAATGGGCCGGCACGACACGACACGATTGGCAAACGGGCCGGCACGACACGACACGATTGGCAAACGGGCCGGCACGACACGACACGATTTGAGAAAACGGGCCGGCACGGCACGACACGATTTAAGTAAACGGGCGGGCACGGCACGGCACGATTGACAAACGGCACGGCACGGCACGACACGATTTGAGTAAATACTGTAAACGGGCCGGCACGGCACGGCACGAAGCACGGTTAGCACGGAGTTAAACGGGCCGTGCCGGCACGGCACGGCCCGTTTGACACCTCTAGTAGTTTGTGTATGGATTGTTTTCCATATAAAGCATAGACATTGTTGACTGCATTTATGAGCCTATCGACTATGACAATTTCCTCGACTTGTTTTGGACAGCATTGAAATTTTAATCGTGATTTATGCGGCTGGGTTATGGCATAGTGATGCTGCCGCGGCCCCATTCTTGATTAGCGATTTTACATCACATGTTGCGAACAATTCAACGTACGGAGCCATACACGTTCAATGAAAAACGTGACCTCTAATGTTTGTCTTCAACGATTCTGGGCATTGTAGTTTTACCCTTCTCCTTGGAGTGTAGATTTTGCCAGTCTAAAGGAAGAGGCGCAAGTTTCAAGTTTATTGGTGAGGTTGTGTCCAGGGTCGGCCTTGGGCATAGGCTCACCAGGCAACCGCCTAGAGCCTTTCGTTTTGGACCCAATAATAGAGCCCCAAAATAGTGAAATATATTAAATATTACTGTATGTTGACTATTTTACAAGTAGGGTGATGTGCCATAGTGGTAAGTCACGTGCGGTTAGACCATGGGATCTCGAGTTCAATCCCCATCCCGATCTCGAGTTCAATCCCCATCCCGTTTGCTTTTTAATGTCACTGTTCAAAAAAGATTTTCAAAACACTGCTTTTGTGGGTAGAACCCGTGACCTGGTTATACTATAGAGTTAGCACAACCATTTTGCCACCAAGCTACAAGTCGGATTTGTTACTTTTATTGAACAACTAATATATATATTAAAAAATAGGAGGCCCCATTCTCATACATCACCTAGGGCCTCGAAAATCTTAGGGCTGGACCTGGCAGTGTCCTAGTTATTTTAGAAAAGGAAGTAAGAAATAGAGAAGGAAAAAAACAGACACATAAATTACTCTTTGATACCAAAAAGGAAGAAAAGAAAAAGGGCATGAAAATTTCTGATACATTTGGGTAACTTGGCAAGAAGGGCATTGGAATTTCATAGGTGCCAAGTAGTTCTTTTTTAGTTCGATATCTGGAGGAATCAATGCATATGAGTTGGTGAAGGTATAAGATAATATAGTTGCCCCACCCTCTAAGAGCTAGCATCTCCAATAGCCTAGGTTTTTTATTATTATTATTTCATTTTGGTTAGGAATTAGAGTTTAGCTAGCCACCAAACAAGTGGAAACACCCAACAATCTAGCCATTTGGCTCTACATCCTCAACTCCCTAAACTGAAAAAACCCACAAATCAGAAACCCTAAACTGAAAAAAACCCACAAATCGAAAACCAACCAATTCCCACCACCACTGAAATCATTGTTGTCGTCGTTGTTCAAACCCACCAGAAAATGATTTTGGCAAAAATCACAAAACACACATCTGTAAAAATCTAATTACGAAAATCAAAAAAATCACAAACCCAACTGCGTCGAGTATGGACGGCGGCGATGCAGGGTAGCGAGGTGGAAGACGCCGGTGGCGCCGTGGACAACGGCGAGTATGGAGTCGTAGTCGAGGAGATTGATCTGGAAGAGACAGGGTGGAGAGAGAGAGAGAGAGAGTGTTGAGGTGCAAGCGAGCTCAAAAAGATCACCACACCCAGTGAGGGGCTAGAGCTCAGGCTAAATTGGCGAGGTGGATGCCGTGAGTCCGTGACTGCTGGGCGTGGTTTTGGAGGGAAATCCTCGCCAGTTTGCCGGAATTCTCCTTTTGCCGTGGCTGATGGAGATGCTCTAACAACTTAAGTTTTTAGATGAGTTAGTGGTTAACAATCTGATATGGTATCAGAGCAAGCAATAGATCCTGTGTTTGAACCTCACCGCCTACCTAATGTTACAAATATTTACACGTGTTTAGCCTGCTTACGGAGGAGAGTCTGGCTACATGTGAGGGGGCGTGTTGAAGGTATAAGTAATAAAATTGTCCCCCTCTTTCTAACAGCTTAAACTTTTAGATGAGTTGGCGGTTAAGAATCTAATATAAGTAATCACTCCCTTTGGTGCAAACTGGGCTGAAGGACAAGTTGCATTTAAGGAAATTCCTGGTTTGATCGTTCGATACTCCATTCAGTTTTCTTGCACTGGCTTTGAATCTGCCTTTCTCGGGACGACAGAAATCAGAATAATAGTAGTTTCCCAGAAACAGTTCACATGGACGGAAGGGCACAAGAGGTATGCAATACCTTATCCATTACTGAGCTCAATAATTAAATTTAGTTCCCCCCCCCCCCCCCTACTTTTAGTAATCCAATTAAAGCCTTAATGTCTTAAAACCATTACCTTATGTCCAGGGACGGAGCCAAGGAATTTCATTATACGGGGGTGAACATATATGCGAGATAAAAAAATAAAAATAACCATGCATAGCAATGTAAATGCATTAAAACTAAAAAAAAATACAAAATAGCAACACTCCATACCTAATTATGATTTTCAAAAATTAATAGATTGCAAAAGTAGCAATGACTTACCTAGGGCTTCGAAACGAACCAAACAGCTCGAGCTCGGCTCAACTTTTAGCTTGTTTAAATTCATTTTAAAAAAAATATAAGCAAAGTTCAATCACGTTTTTTTGTTTGTTTATGAATTCAAGTCAAACTTGAGCATATAAGTGTTTGGCTTGATAAGCTCGTGAACAAAGAAGTTATTTTATAAATCTATATTATAAAATAGAGTAGTTTCTTTTTTAAATGTCTAGGCATACAAATGAGAACAACATTTATATTAATTGGATTACTCTTCATTAAAATAGTAAGTATGTGATTAAAAAATGAACAATAAAGGAAAACCTAATTATTGCTTTCCTTACCAAATATCTATGTCCTTTTTTTGTAATATTTATTAATTTTTCCCCTCTATCTCTATCTTTATCAAGTTGGATTACTCTTCATTAAAATAGTAGTCATGTGATTAGAAAAGAAACAAAAAAGGAAAACCTAATTATTCATTCCCAAGTTTTCTTACCAAACATGACAAATTGATTCTAGGAATACATCAATTTGTCACACTTTAACCACACTCCTTCTCACAAACATGTGCGCTCTACACATTTATTGTTGGATTCTCACACATGTATGTGAGAAGGGTGTGACAAATTGATGTGTCCCTAGCATTATTATTCTTTTTTTCTCATAATATTTGTTTTCTCTCTCTCCAATTTAATAAAGATAGAGACAGAGAGGGAAAGCAAATATTATTGAGAGAGAGAGAGAGAGAGAGTAAGGAAAGTAATAATTAGGTTTTTTTTTTCTTTTCTAATCACATGGTTACTATTTTAACGAAAAATAACTTGATGGCGATAAATGTTGCCCTAATTTGTATGCGTATAAATAGAGCAGTTTTCTCTGAAAATGTCTAGACATATAAATGAGAGCAAATTTATCGTCATCGAATTATTTTTTGTTAAAATAGTAAATAGAGAAATTTTCTTTGAAAATGTCTTGGCATATAAATGAAAGCAACATTTATTGCCATCGAATTATTTTTCATTAAAATAGTAGGATTAGAAAAGAAATTAAAAAAAGAAAACCTAATTAGTGTTTTCCTTACCAAATCTCTTTCTCTTTTTTTAGTACTTCTTTCCTCTCTATCTCTATCTTTATAAAGTTGAGTTATTTTTAGTTAAAATAGTAGTCATTTGATTAGAAAAGAAACAAAAAAAAAAAAGAAAACCTAATTAGTGTTTTCCTTACCAAATCTCTTTCTCTCTTTTTTTAGTACTTCTTTCCTCTCTATCTCTATCTTCATAAAGTTGAATTATTTTTAGTTAAAATAGTAGACATGTGATTAGAAAATAGACAAAAAAGGAAAACCTAATTATTGTTTTCCTTACCAAATTTGTCTCTCCTTTTTTTGTAACATTTTTCTTCCTCTCTATTTCTCTCAAACTTGATAAAGATAGAAAAAGAGAGGGAGAGTAAATAATACGAAAAGGCAGAGAAAGAGAGAGAGAAGCAATAATTAGATTTTTTTTGTTTCTTTTTTTAATCACATGGCTATTATTTTAACAGAAAAAAATTCGATGGCGATAACTGTTGCTCTCATTTATATGTCTAGACATTTTTAAACAAAACCACTATATTTTATAATACAGATTTGAGATAGTATTTTAATATGTGCGGATATTAAAAAAATGAGATTATTATTAGGAGTGCCTTTAAGCACGAGTAATCTGCTAGTATTACAAATATAGGGATAGATTTAATAAATTTTCCAAAATATGAGATATGTATCGGCATTTCGTATGAATATTTTCACCAGTTTTACAGTACCATTGCATTCAAATAGGAAATATCATCTGTGAGATATGAAAATTTAAGGGTTTGAGAGTTTTTAATTTAATAAATGTAGCTAGTAATAGAATTTTATGTTTATGAGTTTTTTTTATCTAGATTAATGATGCTAATTCTTCTTTATAGCAACACTCCATACCTAATTATGTTTTTCATAAATTACCATATTACAAAAGCAGTAACGACTTACCTCAATCTATCTAGTAAAATGATTGGACAAAAATATACCTACACCTTAGATTACACCAAAATTACTTAGGGTTCCCAAAAATCTCTTCTCTTTTGTTCCAATTTTCTCAAAACTGCCTTCAAAGTCTAAATGATGTGGGATTTTTATGGGTGAAAAATTGAGAATTTTATTAATTGAATATCACAATGTTACGTAACCCTCAAATTTTATGTTTTGCTATATTTTAATCAGTCCTTTAGAAATTAATGTTGGTATCATTGTATTTCAAAGGTTACCACTATTTGATTATTTTTTCCAAAATACTAGAGGGGGGCGAGCCTATATACTTTCATTGGAAATTTATTTATTTTAATATAATTGTAAAGTTTATTTATATTTGTAACATTAGTGGTATAACCTCTTCAATGGATCGATTTGGTGCTGAATCGTTCGTGCCAGACTTCCACAGGCATGAATTATTATAGGGCTAGATCCTAAGATAGTGAACTGGCCACATGGGCATTTTTCAAGTGGCTTAACTTCTCTCTTACCTAATACTCCGTGAGTATATTGACAGGCGCCCAAATGTTCACATTAGCGCCCCCTAATTTATCATTGTTAAGTCCATTTATGTTGTTACTTGGAGATTAATAATGCGTTTCTTGTGATTGTAGATATTTGGAGGCTTAACATGTTTATGGGTTTTGCTTAAGACTCAAGGATGGAATCTAATGCAAGAGTTTAGCCTAGTCCTAACTGAAGACCCAAAAGGCATCTAATCTAATCTGTACGGGACGGAAATTGGAGGACAACCCAACATGATTTTTGCACGTGGGGTGTTCAAATCCCTTTTGGAATTGATTGGCTAATATTAGAACTCTAAGATATTAGTTTCCATATTATTCGGTCAAGACTACAGAAGGGAAAAGGAGTTGGATTAGGAAAAGAAGTCTACAAAGAAGGAATTGTTTTCTCCTAAGGCAAATTCGGGGCAGCACATATAAAAGTGGAGCGAGGGTTTTTACTAGGGGAGAGAATTATTCGAGGAGATAACCGGCTGCTACTTCGAAAGAGCAAGACTTCAGAGCCCATGGCCGGCTAACTCCATTCTCTAGGGGAAAGATGAAGCCCCGTGCCGAGTAACTTTGTATTTGCATAGATTAGGGTTTTTATTCGAATCGGATTATGTGTTCAAGAACTCCTTCTATGATATAAATGGAATGGTTTTAATTCTTTTTATCGGTTGAGTATTTGTTTCCTAGGTTTTCAAATACCGTTCACATAATAGTTTTCATTGTTCTCAATCTGGGTGACTGAGATGGGTTATGCTCGTGAGACGGACCGTGCCGTTAGGCGGCTAGACCGTGCTAGTGAGACGGTCCATGCCGTGGGATAGTCCATGCCGGTTGGCGGATTGTAGAAATTTACTTGGCCACTATCGATAGGGATTGCAAGCCCTAGCGATAGTGATTTGCGATTCGAGTGTTAATCCAGTCTATGCGATACATAGTTATGCGGTTGGGGTGGATTCTAAACCCTAGACCTTTCCTCATCAGTTTTCAAACCTCTTATTTAATTGTTTTAGTTTCTTTTAGTTCTCAAAATAATCAAACCAATCAACTCTCCTTTTTGTTCCGAATTAATCTAAAAATTGATCGAATCTATAGTAACTTCGCCATACTGTCCTGAGGATCGATACTTGAACTTGGCCACTATTCTTTTGAATAAGGGTTAATTCTTAGTTTTTATAAATATATTTTTGACACGGTACGACGCGGTCAAATTTTGGCGCCGTTGCCGGGGACAGTTTGCACAGTTGCATTCATTCGATTAGTTTTTATTTTAATTCATTGTTATTTATTTTAATTTTGTTTATTAGTTTTGGTACTCTTAGCTACAGGTTACGAGGCGAAAAAAAAACAAGCGAAAATTATTGTGGAGCAGCGGTGCCGTGATATATGTAGGTGGAGAAAAATAGATAGTACCTAAAACAGTACTGAATCTCCTTTGCTTCACGTGCTGCCCAATTGGAACCCTAATACCTTCGCCTGAACCCTAACCTGTAAAACAGACAAGGGGTGAGCGCACCTTTGCCTCTCGTGGCAAAGGCCCTCCGATGCCTAAATTAGTATCACGTACTGTCTCAAAACCCTAAAAATCAATAGGAAGTGTGGAATGAATGCAACTTATTGCGTACCTTTTTCCTCTAGGTTTACCTCGTATTTATAGATATGAGCATGCTTGCTTTCCAAGTATCCTTCTCGTCCCAGGCCTCCTGTCTCGTACAGGAAACCTGGCTCTTCTGGGAATCTCTTACCCAATCAACTGAGATCCCTCCCTCATAGGGTCTCTTCTCTCCATAGAACTCATCCCTTAGTAAGACTGTCTCTTGACTTATCTTTGCTGTATATCGGGTCTGTCTTACAGGACACCCCTATTGCCTTATCTCTTAAGACAATGTCTCATCAAGTAACTCCATCTGTTCGGCATATGCCCCTATCGAACATACTATACAAGTAAATGACTTCTCATGCCACTGGCTCATCTAGGCCGAATAGAATGTAGTAACTAATGACTTCTCATGTTACCGGCTTATCCCAGCCGAACAGATGGTCTAATCCGGTGCCACCTCGTCGTACCGGACCTTACCGCCGCCGTTCATCTTATATGGGGTCCCACATCACTTTCCTCATTACACGGATCCGGTACATCACGTGTTCGGCCCTTAATTGCACCTGTTCGGGAACACCTCCCTACAATTGCTCCCCAGCTTTTGCTTATCACTGCTGTTCGAAGATGATGAGTAAAGCTCAAAGAACGAACTTGAGGCCGAACAGATCAGATCCCGTGCAGATATAGTCATTGGGTTCCCATTGATGTCTTTTGGCGGTTTAGTCATAATTTTCTCGAAATAATGACCCCACGTGGCGTGCTTCGTACACCTCGCTTTTAATTTGAACTGACGTTTCCGTTTAACGTCGTTAGAACGTTATCCCCTTTCAGTTCATTCTCCGTTACTTTCTATGTAACGGTTGTAAGGGGGGACGGTTCGTCTCCGTCTCCTTCGCTTAACCCCAGAAGGAGGGACATTTTCGGTTTTTACACCATAAAAGAGGTCCCAATCTCGTTTTCTCTCTCCAAAACCAGACGATAATCTCCGCTTCTCATCCGCCATCGCCGCCGTCTGCAAAACTCGATTGCATCCTAGGATATCCTTACCATATCCCTGTAAGACTTTCATTCTTACCTCTGTTTTCATTTCGCCTTGAGACTTCGTTCTCAGATTTGTTTCTTAGTCTAGGGTTTCAATCCCTTTTCCAAATTCCATTCTGTTTTAACGTTCCCTCGAGTTCATCCATGGCGGATGAAGCTGATAGTGGCCCTAAGCCAGGAAAGTTTAGAAAACTCTGCGACACCCCTGCTGCCATGGCGACATTTAGGGCTGATTATATGATCCCTTCGAACGTTGGGCTTGAGCTTGCCCCATTAGGTGCAATCAGGGAAGCTGGAAAATGGGATAGACAGTGCATCCCCATAGTAGCCATTGTTGAGGGTGGGGTTCGTTTTCCCCTTGACCCGTTGCTTCGTCGAGTTCTTAGTTGGTACAAACTTTCCCCCATGCAAGTATCGACTAACTTCTTCAGGTTAGTGATGGGAATCGTGGCCCTAAACAAAATTTTAGGCACCCAAGTAGGATTATGGGAAATCCAATGGTGGTACAGCATCGTGCTGAACCCAGAATACAATACTTATTATTTCAAAGTAAGGAAAGCAGAAAAGCGCCTCGTGCTTAATTTGCCAGATTCTGCTCGTGATCATGAACTGGACTTCCTGTACGTCACTGGTGCTTACGAGCCTTTTGGGGAAGATGGCCAAGTGGTGGGCTTTCATTGCCCCCACAAATGGGGCCACCCACGTATGCTTCTAATTCGTTTTTCTATAACTGACTGCTTCCATCATTACCTCTTTATGTGATTCTATCTGTATTTGAATTTCGATTCTGCAGCGTTAAATGCCAACAAACGCCCCGGGCGAGAGCCAAGCTACGTCCGAACAGCAGACATAAACAGGATACTTCAATACACTGGTGAGCCAGGGACCCGAACAGCTGGGAGAGGCCGGGACGCTAGCGTGCTCTTGGGCTACGACCCTGCCTATAGGGGTTTCATAGATAGAAGGTTAGCTCACCCAAGCGTCAGTGCTGCCTCTACTTCGACTGCTCCCCAGCCTAGAAGCTCAAGATCAAATACTGGAGTAACTGTAGCCGGTCAACCAGGAGAGGTTCCAATCGCTGAAGGTGTTCCCTTGCCACGACTGATACTCAGGAGATCATCTCGTAGACGGGCTGCTTCCCCACAACAGCCCGAACAGCCAGACATCAATCAATCTCCCTCTCCAAGATACTCTCGATCGCCTCGAGACTCAGGTATCATGTCTCAACAACCTCTCAATCTCAGCACCCTCCTTACCATTCCTGCGCGGGGACGGGGCTCTATTGGCCGGGTGTCGTCCACCGGTCAAGCTCCTCCTGCACCTCGCCGAAGCAGGGGGGGCTCAACGAGATCTTCTTCTCCTCGGGAACAAGATGGTTCCATTGGGGCCTCTGATGCCCATCGGGACAAACGCCCCAGGCATGGCGAAGACGGGGCCTCATACGTCGAAGCTGCTGTCGGGACCGTGGATACCCCGTCGCCGATCATCCAGGTTGTACACGAGGCCTGGACACCCCAACTCAAAAGGAGTGACCGGCCCGTGAATATAGGGGACAGTGTCGGCTCATCAGAGACCGCATTGGCTGTTGCTCAGGCATTGCTACTGCCCGTGGACATGCAGAAAGAAACCGCTTCTTCAACTGACCGGCTAGTGGCTACTGGGGTTGCAAGTGGGGTCAAGGTAAAGTATTACTTTCACGATACCTCAGTATCCATTGACCATATATACTAATTGCTCTTTTACTTTAATGCATTTCAGTTTATCCAGAAGATGGTCGCTCTAGGCCAAAAATTGCAGGAGATTGAGCCTGACCGAAACAGGCTTTTGAGAGACAATACCAGGCAACTCCAGACCATAACAAGACTGGAGAGGGAGAGGGACAAAGCAAGGCTTGAGGCCGAAGGGATGAAGAAAAAGATGGAGGCAGCAGAAGAAAACCTTAGACAAGCTCTGGCAGAAATTGATGCTACCAAGAAGGCTGCATATGATGACGGGTATCAGAAGGGTTTTGATGCTGCAACAGCTAGCTACGTGGAACAGATGCCGGGCATTCAAGATCACATATGGGCTGCTGGGTGGGAGGCATGTTTGATCAAGATCAAAGCCCCTGATGATTGCACCCTCTGGGTCGACAATGATTTGCCTAGCAAACGTGTCCAGCCATCTCAAAGCTCCGTGGAGCCTGCTTTTGATGACATTGAAGAGCAAATCGATGACTTTGCTGATGTAGATGAGGAGATGGAGATGGAGACTCAGGCAGCCCAGCCTGGATCCCAAGAAGCCCACGATGAGCAGCCAGACACGGAGGGAGCAGCTACGGAGACCGTCATCCTGGAAGAACATCCAACTGGAGACAGCACTGCTGCTGTTGTTCCAAGCGATACCACCGCTGAGGTCCAGAACTTGGACTAACTTGGTAAGTTTTAGCCCATCTCATTTGATCATCCATAAACATTTTTTGCTGGTCCTGTGTGACCATAAACTTCAGCCCTGCGAGGCGTCAGTATATTTTGAACATATTTTTAACACAGGCATTTGGCCCTTCGTGGCAGTACATTGGTTTGCTTGGCCCTTTCGTGGCTTTTTCTGATATTGCACTTAGCTCCTCGTGGCCAGAGGTTTCAGTTTATTTTGACTAAGTTTATTCCATACTTAGCCAGTTTCTTGTACATTTGCTTGTATCTACCAAGTGTATTCATACTTGGATATTTGTTCTAAGTCCTGAGATACCTTAGCTGTCGATGCTCATGCTTGCTGAGCGTACTAAGCTTTTACTCATATTTGGACGCACATGCATTTTCTCGTATGCTCCCCAATTTCTACGTTTTTGGAGACACTCATAGGTGTATTCGTACTTAGGCTGTTTGCTTGTAAGTTTTTCATACTTAGTTGATCGTTGTAAGCAAGGAACTTAGGTAACTCGTACATGATTGGCTTCCAAAAAACTCTACTTCCAAGTGTTTTCAGACTTGGAAAAGAGACAAGTTTTGTTCGTTGTTTTGAGTTTTATCATACCCAAAAAGGATCTTTAAGTGTCTCATACTGTAAAGGGATCATTAAGTTTCTCATACTCTAAAGGATTTTTAAGTGTTTCGTACTTAAATAGATTTAAGTTTCTTAAGTATCTCGTACTTAAAAAGATTTAAGTTTCTCATACTTAAAGCGATCTTTAAATGTCTCGTACTTAAAAAGATTGGTTAAGTTTCTCGTACTTATTCTAGTTTTTCGTACTAGGATATTTTAATGTAAACATGTATCTCGTACTTTTTAAGTTTCTCGTACTCAGCCGTCCTGTTAAGTTTTAATCGTACTTAGCAGTGCAAACAAGTATTTCATACTCTGTTTAAGTTTCTCGTACTTTAACAATTCGTGCAAGCAAGTATTTCATACTCAAATAATCTAATTTTTTATACAGATATATTTATCACGTATTTTCGTACGTTCTAAGGCGTTCATGCCAATTACCTGCTCCCCAATACGAAGGATGGTTAACTTGATCGTCATTCGTATTCATAAGTCAAGAAAGGACGGATATACTTAGAAGAAACAAATTTTCACAAAAATTATTTCTTTTATTTCTCAAACTTAAGGAGTCGTTACGCGTACTCCTTACAACTAATAAACAGAGGAATTTTCTTCGTAATTCCCACACAATAACATAATCCTAAAACAGAATTTAAAAAACAAAGGAATTGTCTTCGTAATTCCCACACAATAAGATAATCCTAAAACAGAATTTAAAAAAAAGTCTTCTAAACAAAGAATTTTCTCAAATTGTGGACATTCCAAGGCCTTGGTACCGGGCTTCCGTCCAGGTCAGCCAACCTATAAGCCCCAATGCCCACAATTTCAGTTACTCGATATGGTCCTTCCCAATTTGCTCCCAGCTTTCCTTCATTAGCTACTTTGGTATTACCGAGTACTTTTCGTAGCACAAGGTCTCCAATGCCAAATTCTCGAGGGTGGACATGTTTATTATAGCCTTTCATTAGCTGTTCTTGGTATGAGGCCAGGTGGACCAAAGCCCTTTCTCTCCTCTCTTCGGCCAGATCGAGCGCAATTTCGAGAGCCCTGTCATTACCCCCACTTTCGACCAATGCAGTCCTATTGGTTGGAAGTCCAACTTCCAGGGGTATGACTGCTTCTGTACCGTATGCCAATGAATAGGGGGTCTCTCCCGTAGATCTCCTAGGTGTTGTTCGGTGGGCCCACAGGACCAGGGGCAGTTCATCAGGCCACTTGCCTTTTGCCTTGTCCAATCTTTTCTTGATTCCATCAAGAATTGTTTTATTGGAAGCTTCTGCTTGCCCATTGCTCTGAGGGTAAGCAGGGGTTGAGTAATAGTTCCTTATCCCATACTGGGAACAGAATGTCTTGAACTTCTTCTGGAACTGTGCCCCATTATCTGTGATCAAAGAATAAGGGACCCCAAATCGAGTGATAATGCTCTTCCACACAAACCTTTCTATCATAGGTTCAGTGATTTTGGCCAAAGGTTCTGCCTCAATCCATTTGGTGAAGTAATCAGTGGCTACTAACAAGAACTTTCGATTTCCTGTTGCTTTATGCAGTGGACCCACGATGTCCATTCCCCACTGGGCAAATGGCCAAGGGCTAGTTAATGGTACCAGATCTTCGGCTGGTGTCTTTATCATGGGTGAGAACTTCTGACACTTCTCACAAATTTTAACATAGACCTTGGCATCTTCCTGCATATGTGGCCACCAATACCCTTGGGAGATTGCTCGGTGGGCAATGGATCTGCCCCCAGCATGGCTTCCACATGTTCCTTCGTGGATTTCATGAAGGAATTTTTGGACCATCTCAGGGTGCACACAAAGCAAATACGGCCCAGTGAAGGACTTCTTATACAGCTTTCCCTCGGGGGATAGCCAAAACCTTGCAGACTTGGTTTTTATCTTGTGTGCCTCCTTTTTGTCCGTAGGGAGAGTTTCATCTCGTAAGAACTCTACAATTGGATCCATCCAGCTTGGTCCTTGGTTCACGTCCAGGATCAAGTCCATACTTCTTCCGATGCTCGGCTCGGCCAAGTAGCCAACTGCTACCTTTCGCTTGAGCTCAGTTGGAACAGCTGCAGCCAGCCAAGCCAAGGAATCCGCATGAGAGTTCTGTCCGGAGCTTATCTGTTCTATACACACCCTTTCGAAGGTATTAAGTAGATTTTTGGCTGCCTCCACGTAGGCTGCCATCTTCTCATTTCGAGCTTCATACTCGCCGGACAGTTGGTTTACGACCAATTGTGAATCACAATAAACTCTGATTCTTTTAACCTTCAGAGTTTTTGCACTGTTCAATCCTACCAGGAGAGCCTCGTACTCTGCTACATTATTCGATGCACTGAATCCTAGCCGAACAGATTGCTCAATCATAACCCCTCCGGGAGGGAACAAAACAATTCCAATGCCTGAACCAGTGTTACAGGCAGATCCATCAACAAATAGTTTCCATTCCAAAGGGTCCTGTTCGGCAGGTGCCTTACCCTTTCTTCTTGAAGGTTCGACCTTTTGCTCCTGTCTCGTAGGAGGCTGAGGTGCTACAGTTGGTGAAAATTCTGCCACAAAATCAGCCAACACCTGGCCTTTGATTGCAGTGCGCGGCTGATAGTCAATATCATATTGACTTAACTCAACAGACCAAGTTGAGATCCGTCCAGAGAAATCTGCCTTTCGTAGCAGTGATCTTAAGGGAAACTCAGTATAAACCACAACTTTGTGGCTTTGGAAATAATGGGGCAGCTTTCGTGTTGCTGTCCTTAACGCAAGGACTAGTTTCTCAAGGGGCAGATACCTCGTTTCTGCGTCTAGAAGTGTTTTACTAACATAATAAACTGGGATCTGTTCGGGTCCCTTGTCCCTTAACAGAACTGCACTTACAGCATGTTCAGAAACTGCTAGATACAAAACCAAAATCTCACCTGGGTCAGGAGTTGACAAGAGGGGAGCTTGAGCCAAATACTTTTTCAAGTCTTGGAATGCCTGCTCACATTCTGCTCCCCATTCGAATCCCTCTCTTTTCTTGAGCAACTGGAAGAAAGGCCTACACTTGTCACTTGAACGGCTGATGAACCTGTTTAGGGCCGCAGCCATCCCTGTCAGCCTTTGGACTTCTTTCGTAGTTTTAGGGCTTTGGAGCTTTTGTAAGGCCGTTATCTGATCAGGATTTGCCTCGATTCCCCTCAGAGTCACTAGATGGCCCAGGAATTTCCCAGAGCCAACTCCAAACGCACATTTCGAGGCGTTGAGTTTCAATTTGTACTTCCTCAGAATTCCAAAGGCTTCTTTCAAGTCCAGAATATGCCCTTGCCTGGTCCTGCTTTTGACCACCATATCGTCTATGTATACCTCCATAGTCTGGCCAAGAAGTTTCCTAAACATGATTGTAGCCAGCCTTTGGTAAGTTGCTCCTGCGTTTCGTAGCCCAAAAGGCATAACGCTGTAGCAGTACAATCCTCGTGGTGTAATGAAAGAAGTCTTCTCCTGATCAGGCCCAAACATGGCAATCTGATGGTATCCTCGATATGCGTCGAGGAAACTCATTCGCTCATACCCAGCAGTGGCATCAACCAATTGATCAATCCTTGGGAGAGGGAAGCTATCTTTAGGACAAGCTTTATTCAAGTCTGTGAAGTCTACACAGACACGCCACTTCCCATTCTTCTTTTTTACAACCACTGTATTGGACAGCCATTCTGGGTAATACACCTCTCGTATTGCTTTAGCCTCTAGCAAACGGTCCACTTCTTCAATAACAGCATCAACATGCTGTACTGCTGCCCTTCTTTTCTTCTGAATAACGGGCTTGTGCTGCGGGTCGACATTTAGGTGGTGACAGATCACATCTGCATCTACTCCAGGCATCTCCTCTGGTACCCATGCAAACACATCAACATGTTCTTTCAAGAAATCTATCAATTCGGACTCTTCTTCATCCGGTAGTGACTCTCCAATCAGAAAATACCTTTCGGGATCAGTTTCGTTGATCTGTATTTTCTTCAGGCCCTCCACCACTTTGTCTGTTGGATTTCTTCCAACATCTTCAACAGTTGGTTGATCTGCCTCTACTGTATGGACTTGATGGGCCTTCGGAACTTTCTTGATGATTGAAATCAAGCACTGTTGTGCTGATTTTTGGTTCCCTTTTATCTTTTCGATCCCGTGGGATCCTGGGAATTTCACCATCTGGTGATAAGTGGAGGAAACAGCCCTCATCTTGTGTAGCCAAGTCCTCCCTATGATTGCATTATAGGAGGATGGTACATCTACAACTAAAAAATCCGTTCTTAGGACCACTGTTCCTGCCCGAACGGGCACTGTCACCTTTCCAAGGGGCCATACTGCACTTGCACCAAATCCAACCAAAGGCGTAATAGACTGTTCCAAATCTGTCTGCTTCAGCCCCAACTTTTTGAATGCATCGTAATACAATACCTCTGTACAGCTCCCCGAGTCTACCAGGATTCTCTCAATGTCATATTCCCCAATTCGTAGGGTTATGACTAATGCATCGTTGTGGGGTACCTGGACTTCTTTCAGATCTTCATCTGTAAAGACTATAGCTTCATTGGGCATATCATTCTCTCGCCCCCTTTTGTCTCCTACTCGCATTACATACTGATCATGTTTGACCTGCCTCTGCATCAATCTCACCTCATTTCTCGTATAAGGTGTGGCCAATCCATGTATCATATGGATTACCCCCCTAGGATTCTGCTCGTAATCCAATTCCATTGCTTTCCCTTTATCTTTGGGATCGTCCTGAATAAATTCCTTAAGGTAACCACGAGAGACCAAATCATCGAGATGTTTCTTGTACATCTCACAATCCTCTGTCATATGACCCCAATCCTTGTGGTAACTGCAGTGCTGATTCGTAGCACGTTTTGCTTCTTTATCTCCACCTAGACTCGGGGGCCATTTGAAGAAAGGCTGATTCTTTATTCGATAAAGAATCCTATAGATTGGCTCTTTCCAAACAGTGGTTATCGAAAAGAATGACTTAGGGTCAGGCGCCTGCTTTTCCTTGTAAGGCTCTTTCTTAGCCTGCCCATACTCTTTCCTATAGGTCTTGGGCTCTGGCTTATCAAACTTCTTTGCTGGAGTTTTTGGCTGTTCGGCAATAACTCTGCCCTCCTCCCGGAGTATGTCATCCTCCATCCTTGCGTGTTGTTCGATACACTCCATTAGCCTGGCCAACGATGCCACAGGATGCTTATTCAATGACCGGCGTAACTCTCCCCGAACAGGCAAGCCAGTTTTGAAGGTTGCAATAGCATACTCCTCACTGCAACTGTCTATCTCGTTAAAGGTCTCCCAGTATTTCTTTGCATAATCTCTGATCGGCTCGCCATCCTCCTGCTTCATCATTGAGAGACTTTCGAACGTCTTGGGAGCCTTTCTGCTGGTTAAGAACCGAGCAGTGAACTCTTCTGCTAACTGTGTCCACCCTCTTATGGAACGTGGTTCCAACTTATGAAACCATGATAAAGCCACCTTTCCCAAGCTTGAAGGGAACATCTTGCACATGATGGCATCATCTCCATCATGCATGAACATTGCCTGTTGGTAATGTTGCACATGAGCAACGGGATCTGCATTTGTCTCGTAAAGCACGAACGACCCGTGCTTCACTCTGCTCGGCAGACGCGCATCCTGTAGTCTTCTTGAAAAAGGTGATGCTGCTATATTACTTAGGGCCCGCCTTGCTGCTTCTCGTGCAGTCATTGACCCATCTTCTCGCTTCTTGGATTCGTGGGTTACTGCCCTGTTCCAATCACTAGCAGGTCTCTCATACCTGTCTCTGGGGTGTTTTCTCATATCCTCCTCGGGTGAGGAGCTTCTGCTCCTGCTTCTGTAACGGGGGGGAGTCCTTTGCTTGCTTGGACTCCTGCTTCTTCTTTTTCGTGAAGAAGCTCTCTTTTTGGGAGGAGTGGGGGTTCTGGATCTGCTCCTCCTTCTTCGTGAAGGAGCCTTTGTGTACCGCACCATGACCAACCCATCTCCCTTGGACCCCCTTTCTGCTAACCCAGAATCCTCGGGATGTTCACGGATCTGCTCTAACTCTCGGATCTCGTGTTCCCTCTTCCGTATTAGTCGAGCATATTCCTCGACTTCCTGCCTCTTTTTATCGAGGATGTCCTCGTTGCTGTGCACACTTTTCGAATGTGCAACCGATTCTTCTCTGTGATGGGATTTGCTCCTTCGCGTGGAGGTTGTGGCCGTTTTGCCCTCCTTGTTCTTGGAGTTGTCATGGATGGCAAGAGGATCCCTGCTTGTGGTCCTCTTATCATGTCCGCTAGTTGGCTTTCTCGGAGCACCTGGTGGGGACTTATCCCCTCCGCCACCAGCCTGGTTTTTATCATTGATCGGTGTGACTGGATCTACCTCCACCATGGTCGTATTTCAAAAGGGAACTCTTTCGTTTCCCACAGACGGCGCCAATTGTAGGTGGAGAAAAATAGATAGTACCTAAAACAGTACTGAATCTCCTTTGCTTCACGTGCTGCCCAATTGGAACCCTAATACCTTCGCCTGAACCCTAACCTGTAAAACAGACAAGGGGTGAGCGCACCTTTGCCTCTCGTGGCAAAGGCCCTCCGATGCCTAAATTAGTATCACGTACTGTCTCAAAACCCTAAAAATCAATAGGAAGTGTGGAATGAATGCAACTTATTGCGTACCTTTTTCCTCTAGGTTTACCTCGTATTTATAGATATGAGCATGCTTGCTTTCCAAGTATCCTTCTCGTCCCAGGCCTCCTGTCTCGTACAGGAAACCTGGCTCTTCTGGGAATCTCTTACCCAATCAACTGAGATCCCTCCCTCATAGGGTCTCTTCTCTCCATAGAACTCATCCCTTAGTAAGACTGTCTCTTGACTTATCTTTGCTGTATATCGGGTCTGTCTTACAGGACACCCCTATTGCCTTATCTCTTAAGACAATGTCTCATCAAGTAACTCCATCTGTTCGGCATATGCCCCTATCGAACATACTATACAAGTAAATGACTTCTCATGCCACTGGCTCATCTAGGCCGAATAGAATGTAGTAACTAATGACTTCTCATGTTACCGGCTTATCCCAGCCGAACAGATGGTCTAATCCGGTGCCACCTCGTCGTACCGGACCTTACCGCCGCCGTTCATCTTATATGGGGTCCCACATCACTTTCCTCATTACACGGATCCGGTACATCACGTGTTCGGCCCTTAATTGCACCTGTTCGGGAACACCTCCCTACAATAAAGCGATTTCGTTGACCCACTGTGAGTTTTGTTCTTCTTTTTGGCGAATTAGTATCTGTGTCTGGAGGTACCCCGTTTTTACACTTGTGGGATATTGAACTTGCATGCTTGGTCGTCGGTCTTTGGCATCCGAACTCGTACCTCTTAATTTGGACTTAGACAGGAGACGTAGGGGTAACAGAAAGACCAACTTAGTCACAATGGCAGATGATGCTGATGGAGCGCTTGTGGTACCTGACCCCCTCCCTCTCAACTCACACTTCGCTCCCACGGCTTACACTACACCATCATGTGTACGACTACCCACAATCACGGCTAACCATTATGAGATTAAGTCCGGTACACTCCAAATGCTCCCTAAGTTTCAAGGGCAATCTCAAGAGGATCCATATCAACACATCACTGAATTTGAAGCCATCAGTTCCACGCTTTTAATTAATAATTTTCCGATGGATGCATTGAGATTGATTCTGTTTCAATTCTCTCTGGTAGGAAACGCCAGACATTGGCTTAGTACTTTGCCGGCCAACTCGATAACATCTTGGGCGGAAATGAGCACGGCATTCCTTAAGAAATACTTCCCCATAGGGAAAACGCTCAGACTTCGACAAGAGATCACCACTTTCCGACAAGTTGAGAATGAACAGTTCTATGAGGCTTGGAAGAGATATGGGGATCTCATTCGTAAGTGTCCGCACCATGACATACCTAAGTGGCAATTAGTGCAGAGTTTCTATCAAGGGCTACTCCCGCAGAACCGTGTTGTCACGCCCTGGATTTTCAACATAATAATAATAGCATTTCCAATAAAAGTCCTTCGCAATAATACGTCATAATACCCCAAATTTGCTTCCCATAATCCGTCCAAGAGAACGATCAAGTTTAAAAGTTTACAATAAAGGCACTCCAGCCCCAAATTCTTAGACAGTATCCTAAAGAGAGGAAGTCAAAGAATATAATTGAAATTACGATTACATCTTCAAAAAGATTTAACAAAGATGCCATGGTAATTCCTCAATGTTAGCTTTCAAAAGTATGATCAGATGCACAGCAAGCACTCCATATCAATGTCCCTGAGAGGTACCTGAAAATAATGATAGGTTGAGCTACACTAGCCCAGTAGAGAAATCTTTGCTCAAACTATATGCATATAAGATGGACGATGCACCGAGATGAACATTGATAAAGTTTTCCATGTGAGCAAGAGCAAGTGATTAATACCTGACAATCAATACCGTTCATATTCACGTCACTTAATAATCTCTAAATTCTCCGTTTTCATTATATCAAGTGTTCTCGATTTCCTTTCCGGGCATTTGGGACCCCGTGCATCCCGAATTCATTCCGGCATCGCACCATTCGGTGGATCCGTGGCTTTCTTGTGCACTTCCGGGCATTTGGGACCCCGTGCGTCCCGAATTCATTCCGGCATCGCACCATTCGGTGGATCCGTGGCTTTCTTCGTTTCGTTCTATCGTTCTAAATTGTGATTTTTCGTTCTACAAGCCTCAATACCGTAGAGCATGACGTATGTCAAGTCCGCATCATTCATAAAGCATGCCACAATACTCATGTAATAACCCGAATGCATAAACAAAGGAATGAGTATCATATTCATTTAGTTTAAAGCCTTTCTCTATTATAACGAGAGCCCAAAGAGTAGGGACGAATAACGAATCATTGAAACGCGAGCAATCAACCTTAGAGATGATTTAAAGGTGTTTAAAAGGTATTAGAAGTGATCGGGGGTCCAAACCATGAAGGGAGAAACTTTTCAGAAATTTCCAATTTGGTACATGTAGCAGAAAAATGTGCTACATGTAGCCAGCAAACAGAACGTAAAATCTGGGTTTTGGTACATGTAGCAGAAAAAGGGTGCTACATGTAGCCAGCGAACAAAATCAAAGAAATTCGGGTTTGCTACATGTAGCAGAAAAAGGGTGCTACATGTAGCCAGCAAACCAAAATCAAAGAAATCTGGGTTTGCTACATGTAGCAGAAAAAGGGTGCTACATGTAGCACCTGGGTTTTTCAGCACGTTTTTGACAGATTTCAAGGGCGAACACAAGGCTTCCAAACAACGATCCAAAGCAAGTTTTGGATACCGAATCAACTCATAAACATATAGAGAAAGTTAGAAATCCCTATCTCGACTTTGAGAACGAAACCCAACGAGATTGATCGAGCCCTAGCCTTTGAATTCGAAATCCTTCGAAAATACTCCTCTCCGAGCTTGCTCCAACGAAACCCAAGGTCGAGAGCCCGAGAGGATGATGATTTGGTGAAGGATCTTAGTGGGTTTTGAACTTGGAGTGGGATTTTTGGGTGAGAGGGTGAGAGAGAGAGAAGAATGCCGAGAGGGAGGGAGAGACGTGGTGTGTGTGTGTTTGGGAAAGTTATTTCTCTACACCACACTCTCCTACACATATATACTCAAATAAACCCATATTGCACATACACCCTCTTACAAGCCATTCTATCACATTAACCCTAATTCAATTAAACTCTACAAATTTCCTATTCTAGCATTTATAAAACTTTTAAACGATTTTTTTTTTTTTCGAAACTACGGGGCTCTACACGTGTGATGGTTGATGCCTCATGTGGAGGCTCTGTGATGATTAGGAACGAAGAGTATGCCTGGGAGTTGTTTGAGACCATGAGCGAGGCATCCCTACAAAATGCCTCTTTTGAGCGGAGAGATAGGTCAGTCACTTCTAGTTCCGATAAGCCACGAGGTATCTATGAGATTAAACCATCTCATGACCTCCACTCTAAAGTAGAAGCACTAACTGAGAAGGTTGACAAGCTTCTTAGTATGGGCATGGCCACCCCACAACCTCCACCTTATAAGGAGGCATGTTCTTTATGTGCAAGTCCAGCCCATTATATAACTGAATGCCCTGCAGCACCACAATTCCCCTTGTTTGTGCAGGAACAGGTTAACGCTGCACAGGGGTACAACAATGCACAAGGTTGCTCGTGGAAAACGGAACAACAGGGCAACAATTTTGCCCAGCAGCCTAGGCCATTCAACACTCAGTTCAATCATGCGGCCTATCGCTCACAAAACTTCCAGCAAGCACCTTCCCAATCCTCGAGGGACCCATCCTTTGAGGAGAAGGTGCTGCAAGCGCTTGATAAACTAAATGACACCCAACAGCAAGTGCGCTCCAACACACAGTCCATCGCAAGGCTAGAGACCCAAGTGGGTCAAATAGCCAATGCACTGAGTCATAGGGAAGAGGGTAGGTTGCCCAGTCAGCCTATCCAGCCCCTTAAAGGACAATTTGTGGTTCACGAAACAGCCCCTGCTGATGCTAAGTGCTTGACCTGTCGGGTGTTTAAAAATTTATACTAAAAACGCGTCCCAAGCGTAGGACTCTCGACCAGTGTAGCACAATAAATCCGGAAGTACCGGAGTCGAACCACAGAAACGGACGGACGGTGCTTAACTTAAATGTGATGAATTCTAGTTTAATCTGGCTCTTAGGTAGCCACCCTTTGTTCGATTGATTGATTGATTGACTAAATTACTAAACTGGATTAATTAACTATGAAATTAAAGGAGGGTACAGCCGTGGGAATCCAGCGTCTGCAACTAGCCTAACCAATATTACTCGGGACACAATTATTCAATTCACTGATTTCAGAATAAGGGAAGAGGGGGTTCCCAATAAATGCCTACCACCTGTCACCAGCCCTCATGCGCATTTGAAATCTGATGATGCCTGGGTTTTGTTTATTAGAAAAGGATTCTCTTTCGTATCCCAAAATTGTTGGAAAAATAAATTAATTCGTACCCGAGGTGAAATATTGATTAAATTAATCACAGGACGCCTTTGTCCCGTGGCTGTACCCTAAGGAACTACTCACACATGCTTGGGGTAACAGGCAATAAAAACCTAGATAAAAACATGATCATCTATTTTTAATAGAAATGGAAAACAAAAGAAAGATCTACGAAGAGTAATTAATAACGAACAACTTTAATTAATGAAGAAAATCTCAAACGTTACCAGAATCCAAGCGATTGAAGGAAATAGTGCCGAAAACTCAAGAACTGAGAGAAAACAAAACAACGTTAGAGAAAAAGCTGCTACGTAAAGTCTGGAATCGAAAATCTACCCTAAAACTAAGTTAAAACGGGATATTTATATTAATCCCCTTAAAAACAATTTAAATCCTAAACTAAATCGGAAATTGAACCGAGACGACCCCAAAACGCCGTCGTTCCTGGCCTTCCATAAGCGCTCGGTAGCGCTACACCAAAATAGGTGTAGCGCTCGCGAATCCATTAAGGGCGTGTTTCGTTGACCTGCTGACGTGGCCGTTGACCTCTCAAAACCCATTGTAGCGCTATACCAAAAGGCCTATAGCGCTCGCCAACTCTCTGATCTCTTCGTGCAACAAATTATGCCATTTTGAGCGCTATACCACTTCCTTTGTAGCGCTCACGAAATCTTTACTTCAACACTTAGTCTCCTCAACCCTTTTTGCTCTCAAACTCCACCTCGGCTTTCCAGGACACCTCCTATTAGCGTCAAAACATCCCAATTTCCTGCAATTTCAGCACAAACACAAAAACCAACCACGTGCACGTATTAAACGGAAAATGAGAATTAAAGGCACGTCTAACGCGCTAATTTCCCCTACTTAGGCGCTAAAATCCTATGCATTTCACGCGCCTATCACATCCCCCAACTTGAGCGTTGCTAGTCCCTAGCAACCAACGAAATAAAAATAACAAACCAAGACTCAACAGGGGATACGAAAGTTATGCAACCTGTATAAAAATTAAGTGAACATAAAATTTCCTCCTCATTGCCACCTTTAATTCAGTCACATGCATGCCCTCGCTATTATTTGAACCATTTCGCACCAAAACATACTAGAGATGAAACGTCCCCACAAAGTTACAATGTTACTCTTGCTCACCGGAACACTCAACATCCCATGCGAGGCGCTTGGCGACCAACGTGAGATGGAATAAAAATCACCACGTGCCAATCAAACTAACGCCAGTATAACAATGAAAGCTCAACGGAATAAAGATACCACATGTTCATAGCTAAATATAAAACGTGCATGCAAGAGAGTTAACAACGTGCATTGGGTCAACTAAGGGCTTCATTGGCTTTTAACGACCGTGGTTACGAAGAAAAAAAAAAAAAAAAAAAAACATGCAAAGGGTAGCGGCCTATAGAAACGCATGGTTAGTCTACCCTGACTGGCCGCCACCTTTTGACTCCTGCACCACACCGGTGCTCAACACAAAACATTAGTCACAAACATAACAAAGTACGAATTATTACACAATATCTGAATGACAAGACTCAATCCACCGACTCACAAAACACATGAAATAACACAAAAACTGACATGACTCGACAATGGAACATAAAATAACACCACCACCATCCCAGCTCTATGCTCAGTTACCATCTCCAGCATCCGAATGCTGCTCCTCCTCAGGCTCATCCCCAAAATCATCGCTCACCTCTAATGCCGGCCACCTCCTAGGTCGGAAAGGCCCTGGATTTTCCCCAGACATCTGTGCCTCCATGTGGCGCTGCCTATCAAGTAAGTCCGCCTGATTCCGAGCCAACTGCCTTTGCTCTCTCTTTAACTTGCGCTGGCTCCTAGCAAGGCCCGTCAAACAACCAAAAATCTTTTCCAGCCAAGTCTTAGTACTAGCACTAGCCGGTGGCGGAGTCAGTAACGATCCCTCTACTCCTCTTAACTGGGCCATACTCCGGTGAATAAACGAGGAATCCAAATCCCCCGGCAGTAGATCATCATTACTATAGAATCGCTTTCCCGGAACATTTCTAGTCCTCAAAATTTTGGTAACTAAGCACGGGAAAGGCATTCTCAAAGTATTCGGAGCATCTCTAAAATCACACATTTGCCCAAAAATATATAGGGCCCAATCAGAGACCGTATCCTCTCCCATGAATGCATACATCAAGTTTCCAACCGACCTCTGGGGTGCGCCCTCCCGACCCCGAGGATACAAATTAAAGCAAATCACTTGGTTGATAAACCTATACGCAGTCGTGAATCTACCAGGCCAATGAGGAATCCTAGCATTCCTTCGGTGCTCATACAGATATCCAGCTATCTCATTCTGATCAAAAGTTTCATCCGGCCTAGGGAAATTAACAGGTCCCGTGGGCCTCTGATAATCTAAAGCAGTGGCTATCTCAGCCACATCAACAAAAACTGGAGTATTACCTATTCGTGAAGTAATCCGGGCACCCGGAGCCAAAAAGTGACCCGGCTCCGGCACAACCATATTCTTATAAAACTCCTCACATAAAGCATTGTTATACCCAGGATTAGGAGTGAACCAATACCTTAGACCTTGGTCCCGAATGGCGGCAAAAGGTTCAAAATTTGCCGGCCATAACCCATCATCAACAATGTGTCTCTCGTTCTTAACGCCCCGCTCCTTTATAGACGCCTCCCAGCCCTCCTGGTTATCCCTCTCTATCTGCTCCCGGTCCCTACGCTTAGCCCGGGTCTTTGGAACTTCCTCCGGTGGACCAGAGGTTCCAGCCACTGCCTTTCCCTTGCCAACATTCTGCTTTTTGGGTGCCATACTTGGTGGGTTTTGGGCTGAAAAGGTTGGTTTGGGATTTTCGGATCTGAAAATTTTATGGGGTTAGAATGGAATTTGGGTTGGATATTATGGTAGAGGAGGGTGAGAGGAGTGTTTTTGTGAATTTTGGTAAAGATTGGTGGAGTTTTGAGGGAGTTAAGGAGTTTTGGAGGTTAGGGTTTTTGTTGGTTATGGAGGATGGGGAGTCTGGTTTTTGGAGGATAAAGGGAGAAGATGAAGAAGATGAAAGGGAGAGAGAGAGAGAGAGAAAGATTCGTGGGGCATGGGGAAGTGGGGAATCCTGATGGTGATGGGATTGAAAAGCCCCCACCCCTTGACCGTTCGGCTGTCTCTTTTTTTTTTTATTTTTAGTTCGACCCTAGCGCTACACCACTTTGGGTGTAGCGCTCCCGAATGGCTAACTCTTTTTTTTTTTTTTTTTTTTTTTTAATAACCAGGTCAAAGGGTCAGTTGACTGATCTCTGTTTTTTTTTTTTAAACTTCGGGTCAAAGGGGTCAAATCAAAATCTCTCTCTTATTTAAAAGGGATTATGGCTAGGCTTAAGAATGGTTTAAGGATTTGGGTTTTTACCAAGATACAGCACCAAAAGCAAAACTTTAATTCTCACCGAATGACGATGCTCCTTAATCTCAACAATTTGAGGCCTTCTAAAAATGTGCACAGAGCTGGACTACCAAACACTCACCCCATCCAACACCGGTTTCCTAAGTTGACACAGATATTGACTGACACGGACGGGTCTAAAAACGGATCAACGGGACTCATTTAGTGGTTCAATCATACAAGAACTGCCTTGTTTCATCCCCTAAGCACGTTTCCAACTCTCAATCATGCATGCAAAATATTTAGACTACGACAAGCGGTACAAACGCCTACTATTTTATGCAATTGCGGAAATCAAAGAACAAAGAAACATGGGAATGCTTCAGGACACACTGTGAACTAAGTGGGAACATCTACTCAACATTGCTTATGGTGCGAAAATACTCAAACAGAGATACCAGATATATGCATATAAAACGAGTTAAACAGGCAAACAACAAGACAAAAATCTAGCATGCTCATCTAACTCATACAAACAAGCATAACAATCGTATCCCCAGACAAAAATAAAAATAAAAATAAAAATAAAAACCTAAACCAACTAACAAGTCTCAATAAAAATAAAAATAAAAGCAAGTGTACAAAGTACACCCCTTCCCCCAACTTGAAATGCGCTTGGTCCCCAAAGCATGGAGACACTGAACAGAAAAGAGCAAAAAGAAGGAAAGAGTGAACCTGGGGTGGCAGCCAACCACCGTGACCTCGGCCGATGTTCGAGGAATTTACTGTCACTGTTGCGTTTCGTCATCGGAACTGCTTTCAGAATTCGCTCCTTCGGACCTCACGAGGTCCACAGCTAGTCACATAGAGCCGCGCCAATGCTTTATCGGACTGACAACCGCCACACATAGTGGCACCCCTGCTCGAGGCTCCTGAATGCCTCACTCACACCGGCGGAGAGGCCCAAACTACCAAGGCTGATGTGGTAGCATGCTCATCCTGCAAAAGTCTTAAGAACCAACTACCTACTAGGCAACATATGACATTAGTATCGCCCGCTAATATAAGCCGGGCCACTATAAGAAATAATAACAAAAATAAAAGAACACCACCAGACATTCACGCAGTCGCACGATTCATACTTTTCTTCCCGAGTCTCACCGAAGAGACAAAACTCGGGTGGCTATACTAGACCGTCAAATGTGTTACATTATGCTCGAAGTAAAATTTACCGCTTGACCTCGCCAAGCAATTAAGCCCAGCGTTCCCTCGGTCGAAACAAAGTGAGACAAGAACAAAAGTAAATCTCACCCACAGACCTAAGCTGCCACCGATAGGGACAATTTCGGAGAGCACGGATCATTAACGGTAAACTACCACAAAGACGGACTACTAAAAGTCCGATACAATAATGCGTTGATGAAATCTTTTGAATAAAAAAAAAAAACCCGAAACACAAAGAAACAAACAACCAAAAAGAGAACTATGTACAAAATATACAGTATGTGCATTATTTACAAGATTCATGAGTTAATATCAGAACTCGGAGCGTCCAAGTCACCGCTGGACTCCGCCAAACAATTAAGTCCAGCGTCCCCTAAGATCGTAACTAGGCAGGCACGAGATAGAGCCAAGTGCGGTTATGGAGCACGGGAATACCAAAGCCTAACCTATGATCTATACCGCCCCCGATGGGGCTAATCTGGAAGACGTGAGTGGTGCACGGTGAATTGCTCCTATCAGAAAAGCTAACTAAAGCCCTATGTCACTGATATTAAAAATTATCCTAGTAATAAAGAACAAAGAAATAAAAGACGAAAATACATAGATTGTGCCAAAAGCAAAAGATCCTAGGAAAAATCCAATGCTACTGACACAAAATTGCCCTTACTAACCGGAGCTGGGCACACGATCCTTATTTTAATAGCGGCGTGCGGAGCTATAAACCCAAGTCAATGATGGGTACCCCTATCGCTAGGGGCCGGGCCCGACAAACAATTAAGTCCAGCGGTACGCTTTCGCTCCCCGTGCAAATCATGACTATCAAATTATGCAACCGGGTCATCCTGATAGACAGGATTGACCAACTCCTCATCTGGTTCACCTACTTCTAGAAATTCCAAATAGGGTTTCAGACGCTGCCCATTAACTTTAAACATATGATCATTTTTAGAGTCTTGGACGTCGACTGAACCATTTGGATATACCTGAACCACTACATAGGGACCGTCCCAACGTGACCTCAACTTCCCTGGAAACAAATGGAGACGCGAATTATAGAGCAACACTTTCTGACCAACTCTAAAGGTTTTGCGCTGAATATTCCTATCGTGATACGCCTTAACCTTAGCCTTATAGATGCTAGCGTTCTCATACGCGTCATTCCTAAGCTCCTCGAGCTCACACAACTGTAACTTTCTATGCTCACCCGCCTCACTCAAACTCGAATTGACTTTCTGAATGGCCCAATAGGCCTTCTTCTCTAACTCAACTGGCAGATGACAGGCCTTACCGTAAACAAGCCGGTAGGGTGAAGCACCCAACACGGTCTTATAAGCAGTGCGGTAGGCCCATAACGCATTGTTCAACCTGGTGGACCAATCTTTCCTCGTCACACCTACAGTCTTCTCTAAAATCCTCTTAATCTCTCTGTTAGCTAATTCGGCCTGCCCATTAGTCTGGGGGTGGTACGAAGTGGACACTTTGTGGGTGATTTGAAACTCCCCCATCAATTTCCCAAATGACCGACTCGTGAAATGCGTGCCCTGATCCGAGATGATGGCGCGTGGCACGCCAAACCTCGACAAAATATTAGCTTTAAGAAACTCTAGCACGACTTTAGACTCCAAAGATTTAGTGGGAATCGCTTCCACCCACTTTGACACATAATCAACTGCTAACAGAATGTACTCAAAACCATGAGACATAGGAAATTGACCCATAAAATCGATGCCCCAGCAATCAAATACCTCTAACACAAGAATGGGCCGGAGGGGCATCTCCTGACGTGAAGACAGTTTGCCAAGCCGTTGGCAACGGTCACATGACCTACAGAACGCCTGCACATATTTAAACATATCGGGCCACCAGAACCCGCACTGTAAAATCTTGGCGGTGGTCTTCTTCGAAGAGAAGTGACCCCCACACGCTTCCCCATGACAAAACTCTATAATCCCCTGCTGATCAGCCTCGGGGACACATCTACGCACGATTTGGTCCGCACAGTACTTGAACAAATATGGGTCATCAAAAATGTACTGTCGGACACTCCTTAAAAACCGCTGCTTTTCCTGGGTAGACCAATGGGAAGGAATCTGCCCGGTTACTAAGTAATTGGCAATATCAGCATACCACGGGCACTCGTTAGCAGCAAACAACTGCTCATCTGGAAAAGAGTCTCTAATGGGAAGATCCGAGGTGGGATCCTCGAACTCCAGGCGAGACAGATGATCAGCTACTACATTCTCTACCCCTTTCTTATCCTTAACTATGAGATGGAATTCTTGCAGCAGCAGAATCCACCGAATAAGGCGAGCTTTCGCATCCTGTTTGGTCATTAAGTACTTCAGGGCCGCATGATCGGTAAACACCGTGATCTGCGACCCCACCAGATAGGATCGAAACTTATCTAAGGCAAACACCACCGCTAACAACTCTTTCTCGGTAGTGGTGTAATTCATCTGTGCCTCATTGAGTGTCTTACTCGCATAGTAGATCACAAATGGGTCCTTCCCTCTCCTCTGTCCTAAAACAGCTCCGACTGCATAGTCAGATGCATCACACATTAACTCGAAGGGAAGACTCCAATCAGGAGACTGCACAATAGGCGGAGTAGTGAGACTCCGCTTCAGCTTTTGGAATGCCTCCTCACACTTATCGGACCACACAAAGGGTGCGTCCTTTGCTAACAACTGACACAACGGACGGGAGGTAGCACTAAAATCTTTAATGAACCGCCGGTAAAAACCAGCGTGTCCCAGAAATGAACGCACATCTCTGACAGACTTTGGGGTTGGAAGCTTACGAATTAAGTCTATCTTAGCCTTATCCACCTCGATACCCTTGGAGGACACAATGTGTCCCAACACAATCCCTTGGGTTACCATAAAGTGGCATTTTTCCCAATTCAGCACCAAGTGCTTCTCCTCACATCGCTGCAATACTTTGCCTAAATTCTCGAGACACCCATCAAATGAGTCCCCGAAGACTGAAAAATCATCCATAAACACCTCCACTATCCTTTCCACCATGTCACTAAAAATCTCCATCATACACCTGGAAAAAGTACCAGGTGCATTGCACAACCCAAAGGGCATGCGACGGTAAGCATAAGTACCATACGGACACGTAAAAGTGGTCTTTTCCTGGTCTTCTATCGCAACCTCTATCTGATTGTATCCTGAATACCCATCCAGGAAACAATAAAAAGCCCGACCAGCTACCCTCTCTAGAATTTGGTCAATGAAAGGGAGGGGGAAGTGATCTTTCCGGGTGCTCGCATTGAGCTTCCGGTAGTCTATGCATACTCTCCATCCCGTTGGAACTCGGGTTGGTACGGACTCACCCTGCTCATTGGTAACAACTGTAACCCCAGCCTTCTTAGGCACTACCTGAACTGGACTCACCCACTCACTATGGGCGATTGGGTAAATGATACCCGCATCTAAAAGCTTCAAAACCTCAGCTCGAACCACCTCCTTCATATGGGGATTCAAGCGCCGCTGAGGTTGCCTAGAAGGCTTCACACTATCCTCAAGATCGATTCGGTGTGTACACACCGTTGGGCTTATACCATGCAAGTCCGCTATGGTCCAGCCAAGCGCGCCTATGTGCTCTCTCAGCAAATCAAGCAACTTCCTCTCTTGATTCTCCTCAAGAGATGAGGAGATCACTACCGGATAAGTGTCACTGCCCTCTAAAAAGGCATACTTGAGTGTGTCCGGCAGAGGTTTTAACTCTGGTTTGGGCGGCTGAACTGAAGACGGAAGAACCTTGGGCGGAGGGTCGCCGAGAGGCTCAAACAATGGGTCATAAGAGACCCCACATACTTCCTCTACTGAATCCTCAACATTTAATAACTCTAACAAACTTCCTACCTCTGGAGAATCTAAAAAAGACGCCTCATCGGCGGTAAGAGCAATCTCCAAAGGATCCTTATATAACACTGTATCTATATGCTCCTGAACGAGCGCATCAATCAAACTCACCTCTTCTACCTCCTCATCATCCTCCTCAAGAGTGTTAACATTATAGACATCCACCTCCATCATCTCCTCGCCAACAGACAACTGGACTCTGCCAGTTTTGCAATTCATGACGGCATTGGAGGTGGCTAGAAAAGGACGACCTAGAATAATGGGAGTCTTCTCTAGAACCTCAGGGTTTCGGCAAGTGTCTAGAACAATAAAGTCTGCAGGAAATTTGAACTCACCTACCTGAATCATTACATCCTCCACCACACCCTTGGGTACTCTCACACTCCTGTCTGCCAACTGTAGCGTGACAGGAGTGGCTCTCAGATCCCCTAGACCTAGCCTCAAGTAAACTGAATAGGGGAGCAAGTTAACACTTGCTCCCAAATCCAACAATGCCTTATCGAACGTCTGGCCTGCTATATCTATGGTAATGGTGGGACACCCAGGATCCTTGCACTTGGCAGGAATTTCAGTCTGAAGGATGGAGCTCACCTGCTCGGTCAGGACCACATTATTCTGACCCTTGTGCTTTTTCGTGCAAAGGTCTTTCAATACCTTCGCGCACTGGGGAAAAGACTCAATAGCCTCCATCAGGGTGATAGGGAATTGCACTCTCTTAAAAAGCTCAATCATTTTATGGTTCATGTTTTGCTTAGGTTTCACCGCTAACCTCTGGGGAAATGGAGCTACTGGCCCAACCTGCGGTGTTGGAGTCGTGGGGGCTGCAGCTGCAGGCACCACCACCTCTGGTGACTCCTCATCATCCTTAACCTCTTTCCTAGGTACATTAACAACATCAGGAGTTGCTTTTGGTGCATCAACCGGCTCCAGGGGTGGAGCTGGTTTCTGCTTTGGCTGGATGGACTTATCGATCTCCTTCCCACTCCTAAGAATGGTGACCGACTTAGCCTCCTCCTGATTTGGGTTATGAATATTGGAACCTGAAGAATTTTCTAAATAATGGGCCCCTGCTGTACTACCCTGGGCCGGAAACTTACCTTTCTCCTGCTGCAGATGACCGATCACCGCAGTGAGCTGTGACATTTGGGTTGTAAGAGCCCCAATTTGCTGTCTCGTTTCCGTCTGAAATGTCATCTGTGACTGCATCAGGGAATTGACAGTATCATCTAACTTATGGTCACGCGCGGTCATCTGTGAATACCCTGGGGGAGGACCACGAGTGGATGGTCCTGCCCCTCTACCAGCCTGTGGCTGGAAGTGAAATGGGATAACCTGGCCCTGAGGGGGCCTGGACGATTGGGCCTGTTGAAACTGCTGCGGCGGAGGTGGCCCAAAGGATTGAGCTTGGCCTCCACCCACAGGTCTGGAGTCAGACCACCCAAAATTGGGGTGATCCTTCCATCCCGCATTATACGTGGTAGAATAAGGATCCCAAGTCCTAACTGCATTGACTTCCTCCTGGGTAAATTGACTCGCCCCCTTGGCGGCAATAAACCCAGGGCAAACGGTCGCGGTGTGCCCTTTACATTCACACCACACGCACACTTCCTCAATTGATACCTCATGAACTGGTCGAGCCTGCCTCACCTCTAGTTCCTCTAACCTCTGAGCCATTTTCTCCACTTGAGCTTGAAGTCGCTGGTCACGAATGGTGACCGGGATAACACTGGACCCAGAAGGTCCGGATCGCTCAAAATCGGATGGCTCTAAAGCCCTCTGCCTATCAGCTAAGTCATCTAAGAAATCCCATGCCTGGTCTGCTGTTTTGGACAAGAAATCATCCCCTTTACAAGAATATTCTATGTGCTGGACTGACTCAGCATTGAGACCAAGATGAAAGAACCCAATTAACTGAATTCTCTCAAAGCCATGGTGTGGCAGCCTTAAGAGCAATTCCTTGAAACGCTCCCATGCCTTGAGAAATGACTCATCCCTCTCCTGCCTAAAACCTTGGATTTGGCGCCTAAAAGTCTTAGTCTTAGCCTCAGAGAAATACTTCCTATAAAACGCATCACGCACTTGTGCCCAAGTGGTGAAAGACTGAGACTTTTGCATTCGAAACCACAGAAGCGCGCCATCTTTCAATGTCGCCTCAAACAGCTTGAGGCACGCATTCTCATACTGGGTATTAGACGCAAGGTTGCGCACCAATCCCTCAAATGTCCGCACATGCTCATACGGATCATCACACTCTCTCCCGTGGAAACTAGGAAGACTATTTAGGACACCAGGCTTGACTGTAAAAGCATTACGTGCCTCTTGTGTTTCTTGAGGGAACACAATAGGTCCGAGAGGAGTGGTCCTCTCAGGATGCATATGCTGTCTCAAGGACGGCTGAATGGCTACCTGTCTATCTCCCATCTCAACGGATTCTGACTCTGATTCTAAAACCGACTGGAAAAGTGGATTACTGACACTAACTGACTCAAATGGTAATTCTATAAAAAAATCACTAACGGGAATAGACTCTGACTGGTACTCAGCTGAGTCTGACTCTAAACTAGAAGATGAAGAACTAGAACACACAGGCTGACTCGACTCCAGTTCTTTTCGAACTAAACGATGTGTCGGGTCGCGATAATAAAGAGGGTCCTGTTTAAAGGACACCTTCTTATCTCTACCTATGGTGACTCAAATAAAAGACAAAAATATGAAAACTCACACTCTAGAACACATGTCGCCGTCCCCGGCAACGGCGCCAAAAATGCTTGACCTGTCGGGTGTTTAAAAATTTATACTAAAAACGCGTCCCAAGCGTAGGACTCTCGACCAGTGTAGCACAATAAATCCGGAAGTACCGGAGTCGAACCACAGAAACGGACGGACGGTGCTTAACTTAAATGTGATGAATTCTAGTTTAATCTGGCTCTTAGGTAGCCACCCTTTGTTCGATTGATTGATTGATTGACTAAATTACTAAACTGGATTAATTAACTATGAAATTAAAGGAGGGTACAGCCGTGGGAATCCAGCGTCTGCAACTAGCCTAACCAATATTACTCGGGACACAATTATTCAATTCACTGATTTCAGAATAAGGGAAGAGGGGGTTCCCAATAAATGCCTACCACCTGTCACCAGCCCTCATGCGCATTTGAAATCTGATGATGCCTGGGTTTTGTTTATTAGAAAAGGATTCTCTTTCGTATCCCAAAATTGTTGGAAAAATAAATTAATTCGTACCCGAGGTGAAATATTGATTAAATTAATCACAGGACGCCTTTGTCCCGTGGCTGTACCCTAAGGAACTACTCACACATGCTTGGGGTAACAGGCAATAAAAACCTAGATAAAAACATGATCATCTATTTTTAATAGAAATGGAAAACAAAAGAAAGATCTACGAAGAGTAATTAATAACGAACAACTTTAATTAATGAAGAAAATCTCAAACGTTACCAGAATCCAAGCGATTGAAGGAAATAGTGCCGAAAACTCAAGAACTGAGAGAAAACAAAACAACGTTAGAGAAAAAGCTGCTACGTAAAGTCTGGAATCGAAAATCTACCCTAAAACTAAGTTAAAACGGGATATTTATATTAATCCCCTTAAAAACAATTTAAATCCTAAACTAAATCGGAAATTGAACCGAGACGACCCCAAAACGCCGTCGTTCCTGGCCTTCCATAAGCGCTCGGTAGCGCTACACCAAAATAGGTGTAGCGCTCGCGAATCCATTAAGGGCGTGTTTCGTTGACCTGCTGACGTGGCCGTTGACCTCTCAAAACCCATTGTAGCGCTATACCAAAAGGCCTATAGCGCTCGCCAACTCTCTGATCTCTTCGTGCAACAAATTATGCCATTTTGAGCGCTATACCACTTCCTTTGTAGCGCTCACGAAATCTTTACTTCAACACTTAGTCTCCTCAACCCTTTTTGCTCTCAAACTCCACCTCGGCTTTCCAGGACACCTCCTATTAGCGTCAAAACATCCCAATTTCCTGCAATTTCAGCACAAACACAAAAACCAACCACGTGCACGTATTAAACGGAAAATGAGAATTAAAGGCACGTCTAACGCGCTAATTTCCCCTACTTAGGCGCTAAAATCCTATGCATTTCACGCGCCTATCACTAAGGTAGTCATGACATTGCGCAATAAGAGAGAGATCGAAACCCGACCAGAGAAGGAGAAGCACAAGGAGCACTTGGCTCCCTCTGATCCCAATAACTTTGGGGAGGAGAGTTCACATTGTAAGGAGGAAACCCCTCCCGTCACACCTTCACCATCCACCTCCACTTCCAGGGGCTCTAAGGTACCACCCTATGTGCCTAAAGCCCCATTCCCACAATGTCTTGATGCCCCATCTCCCTTCCCCAAGAAGGGCGCTGCTATGGAGGATATTCTTGAGGTTTTTAAGCAAGTGAAAGTAAACATTCCTCTCCTAGACGCGATCAAACAAGTCCCCACTTATGCTAAGTTTTTAAAGGACCTTTGTACTCAAAAGAGGAAATGTAAAACCAATGTGTCGAAAAAGGTCCTTCTCACTGAGCAAGTGAGCTCAGTGTTCCAATCGATTGCTCCCCCTAAGTTGCAAGATCCAGGCACCCCTACTATTTCCATAGGAATAGAGAACCATGTCATTGAGCGCGCATTGCTAGACTTAGGGGCTAGTGTCAATTTGATACCTTACTCAGTATACGAACAATTGAGGCTTGGGGAGTTGAAACCCACGTCAGTCACCCTTCAGTTAGCAGACCGATCCATTAAGGTGCCGCGTGGGGTAGTTGAGGACGTTCTTGTCAAGGTTAACGATTTTTATTTTCCAGCTGATTTTATAGTACTTGACACGGAACCGGTGCAAACCCTCAAAAAGCAAACTCCCATCATTCTTGGTCGCCCCTTCTTAGCGACGGCCAATGCTAATATTCATGTGAGGAGTGGGGAGATGGAGGTGACCTTTGGGAATATGACCCTTAAGCTGAATGTGTACAACACCGCAAAACACCATCCAATGATGAGGTATATCCACCTCTCACTGTTAATGATCTGTCTAAGGTGAGAGAGGTTAACTCCGAGGTTCCTAAAGATCAGTCTATACAAAAAGGTCCAATTTTGTTTGATGTTGTTCCACTTATGACTGACCCTCCTTTGAAAAATGATTTAAAGTTGCCACCTCATTTGCTCTCTAGCACGCCTTTAGGTCCGTGTAGTGTGTACTCACCAGAATTGGCATGGAGACCTCCTTTGGTCTCGGCAGCGTGTTCATATGCGGGGTTGGATTGTAATGCTCTGTTGAATGATGATTTTTGGAGTGATTGATGTCTGGCTGAAGACATAAAACTTAGCGCTGCTTGGGAGGCAACCCAAGCTTCTTTTGCTCTCGTGTTTTCGATAATGGTCTAGGAGACTTTAAATCTTTGGAGGTGAAATACCTCCAGTGTTAACCGTGCTCGAACGGCTCCTAACGGTCTGGTATAGCCACCTTGTCAAAGCTATGTATGTAGTACCCAGGAGGTTGGGCCTGGCGGCAGGCGCGTAGTTAGCAGCGAGAAATCTGTCTGAACCATCCGACTTTAGTGTCCAACTTGGCAGAGATTGCTTCATAAGCCAAGTGGTGGGTAAGGAATCTGGCAGCCCCAGAGGGAGTGACAGCCTATTAGATGATGGCACCACTTCTCAAGATATCATTGAATCCTACGCATATTGCTCTTCCAACAAGTAGGGAACCACAGTCTTTGGCAAGGGAGAAAAGTAGTACCCGTGTTTTTCGAGTGAAGAAAGCGGTGGATTTTAATTTTTGTTCATGTTTTTAATTTTTGTCAAGCATTTATCTGTAAATTTTTATGTTTTTGGGGACTAAATTTGCCATCTAGAATTTTGTTTTTGGGTGCAGGAGCATGCGATAACATGTCGAAGTTGGATTGTGCGAGACAGGTTGGTCCGGACCAAAATAAACCCGTGGTCCGGACGAAAATAACAGGCTGCTCATGTTTTGGTTTGCGCACGGCTGGTCCGGACCAGAAAATGCAGTGGTCCGGACAGGATTTCCAGTAGCCCCAGATTTTGCACACAAGAATTGGTGGTCCGGCCCTGCTTCCCTTGGTCCGGACAAGCGGACGGGCTTCCGAAAAGATAAAAAAAAACGGAACAAGCAGGAAAAGGAAACAAAACAAAGGAACCGAAAAGGAAAAAAAAAAAAAAGAGAAACCAACGAGAAAAAGAAAAGCAGCCGTATCACCCTTAATTTTTCCAGCCCACCTTTCCAGTTTTTTTTTTTTTTAATCTTCTTCCTTATTTATTTATTTATTATTTTTCTTTGTCCATTCATTTTCTTCTTTATTTTAGTGTCTTGTTTTTTTTGGAGCTTCACGCTTTGCAGGTTGCATTGTTTAAGTTGGGGGGAGTTTCACTTTCTCCCACATCTTTTTAGTTTGCGTGTCTCCGTGCCTAAGGTAATATCTTTCCTCTCTTTTTCGCTCTTGTCTTACCTTTTAGTGTGCTTATTTTCAATGAGGACATTGGACGGTTTTAAGTTGGGGGAGTGACCCTTTGGTGCTTGATTATGTTTAGAGTCATTAAAATCCAAAAAAAAATTGAAAAATTGAAAAATAGTGGGGTCTTTCTTGCATGGAACTTGAAATTTGCGAGGTATTTGTTGGTTGTTTGAGTTGAGACATGATGTGCATTGCCTGGATATTTTGCGGACCGTTAATTCTTTATGCTATCTTGTTAATGCATCTTCTCTATGGCACTCTCTCTGCACTTCACATCTTTTGGGCTTAGTTTTCTAGTGAGTGTTATTTGAATGTTCTCGATGGCTAGATTAGTGGAGACTTATGCCCTAGTGAGCTTTCGTGCCTTAGCTTTTTGTTGGAGTGGTGTCACGTAACTTCTCAATTTGTCAATGGAAAGAATATATTTCTTGATGGTCTCATTATTCTTGATTGCTGAGTGTTGGAACTTGAATGCATAATTCTATCTCTTGGTTTTGGTTTGTCACATGGATATTACACCCCTGGGAGAGGATTATAGGCGTTTTCTTGATACTTGGGCCGGTTCGTTCCTTTGTTTTTACATTTATCCCTTGCAAGCCACTTTGAGCCTTATATATTTAGTCTTTCTTGGTTAGCTCCACCTTCCATATTGTGTTTGGAGAAAGGCAAAAATATAAAGGTGTAACTTTTGGGTGGATTGTGAAATTTTGTGCTTGAATTGGTGATGCCCCTTTAAAAAAAGAAAAAAAAATGAAAACAAAAGGGGCACCGATATAGTTGAAAAGGAGGAATCGTGCTTTATGGTTGAAAAATGTTAAAAGGTTAGAAGGAGAGATAAGGTGGAATAGATTTAATGTTAAGGGGCACACATTGCATACTCGCCCCGTTGTTGTCTTGAAATACTTGCCTTTTCTCGAACGCTTGAATTTGATTTATCCTAGCCTTGAAACATGACCATTCACCCAACGCTACAACCATAAATAAAGTCCTATTTGATCCTAGGGGTGATGGGAAGTGGATTGATGGATGTGAGAGTGAGTTCCAATGCTTGGTGTTCCGTTCATGAGACCGTGTGTCCACTGTATAAAGCGTTCTTTTCGTGTCGTAGTGTGCGAAGTATTTTGTTCTCAATGACATAACTTCCAAATTGCACACTTGAGAGTTTATATGCACCTTGTTTCGAGCGAGTTTCTTTGTGAGTGCATGACACGGTGAGAAATTGAAGTTGAAGCTCGGTCTGAAGAGAGTTTTGAGTGGCACTTCACTTGCGACTAAGTCCAAGCTCCCACACACATGCTAACGTCGGTGCCATAGTTTATATGCATGTCTTGATAGCATCTCGAACTGGTTGTACCCATTATACTTATGCAATGACTTTGTGCCTTGGCTTAAAAGATCAATGAGTTACTTGCAGGTTGTGGGTTCCGTGTAAGAAGATTTACGGTGTTTTGTGGGTGATCACTGCTGAAAACCCTCACGAGACTTCACTCGTCCTACCGGGGCCGCCCGGGGGTTTAAAAGAACTATCCATTTTAATTTATTTTCGTTAGTTATTTGCTAGGGACTAGCAAAGTGTAAGCTGGGGGGTGTGACAGGCGCCCAAATGTTCACATTAGCGCCCCCTAATTTATCATTGTTAAGTCCATTTATGTTGTTACTTGGAGATTAATAATGCGTTTCTTGTGATTGTAGATATTTGGAGGCTTAACATGTTTATGGGTTTTGTTTAAGACTCAAGGATGGAATCTAATGCAAGAGTTTAGCCTAGTCCTAACTGAAGACCCAAAAGGCATCTAATCTAATCTGTACGGGACGGAAATTGGAGGACAACCCAACATGATTTTTGCACGTGGGGTGTTCAAATCCCTTTTGGAATTGATTGGCTAATATTAGAACTCTAAGATATTAGTTTCCATATTATTCGGTCAAGACTACAGAAGGGAAAAGGAGTTGGATTAGGAAAAGAAGTCTACAAAGAAGGAATTGTTTTCTCCTAAGGCAAATTCGGGGCAGCACATATAAAAGTGGAGCGAGGGTTTTTACTAGGGGAGAGAATTATTCGATCGAGAGGAGATAACCGGCTGCTACTTCGAAATAGCAAGACTTCAGAGCCCATGGCCGGCTAACTCCATTCTCTAGGGGAAAGATGAAGCCCCGTGCCGAGTAACTTTGTATTTGCATAGATTAGGGTTTTTATTCGAATCGGATTATGTGTTCAAGAACTCCTTCTATGATATCAATGGAATGGTTTTAATTCTTTTTATCGGTTGAGTACTTGTTTCCTAGGTTTTCAAATACCGTTCACATAATAGTTTTCATTGTTCTCAATCTGAGTGACTGAGATGGGTTATGCTCGTGAGACGGACCGTGCCGTTAGGCGGCTAGACCGTGCTAGTGAGACGGTCCATGCCGTGGGATAGTCCATGCCGGTTGGCGGATTGTAGAAATTTACTTGGCCACTATCGATAGGGATTGCAAGCCCTAGCGATAGTGATTTGTGATTCGAGTGTTAATCCAGTCTATGCGATACATAGTTATGTGGTTGGGGTGGATTCTAAACCCTAGACCTTTCCTCATCAGTTTTCAAACCTCTTATTTAATTGCTTTAGTTTCTTTTAGTTCTCAAAATAATCAAACCAATCAACTCTCCTTTTTGTTCCGAATTAATCTAAAAATTGATCGAATCTATTGTAACTTCGCCATACTGTTCCTGAGGATCGATACTTGAACTTGGCCACTATTCTTTTGAATAAGGGTTAATTCTTAGTTTTTATAAATATATTTTTGACACGGTACGACGCGGTCATATATGGTTACATTTTCACGCATTTAGATAATCCTCATCGATAGAGTAGTAGATGGGTCGCATCGGAGTTTGGAGTTTAGGTCTGGAGTTTAGGTCTCTACCAAATGGTGGGTTACGGTACAGTTCCATTTAGGAATGGGCCAAGTCCTCTGCCAGCCTTCTTGTCCCCCTGCGCGGACCACAATCCTGCCAGCCTTATTTAAATGACCAAATATAGTCTAGTCCTTAGTCTTTATATCTCCCTCTCCCTCCCTCCCTTGTTTCCAAAATGGATCGTCAACTTCTTCTTGAAGCAACAGGAACGCTTCTAGCCTTCCTTGTACTCTATTGCCTGTGGAAGTCGAAAGCCAGTACGGGTATTAGTGCGCCGGAGCCAAAAGGTGCGTGGCCGATTATAGGCCACCTCCATCTTCTATGTGGAAAAACTCCGGTTTTCCGGACTCTCGCAGCCATGGCCGACAAACAAGGGCCGATTTTCACAATCCAAATTGGTATGCGGCGGGCCCTAGTGGTGAGCGGCAAGGAAACCATCATGGAATGCTTCACTACCAACGACCGCGCTTTTGTTTCGCGCCCAAAGTCTGCCGCTGTGAAATACATGGGGTATGATGGTGCCATGTCGGTGTTCGGTCCTCACGGGCCCTACTGGCGCGAGCTTCGTAAGGTGATGACTCTCGAGCTCCTATCGAACAGTCGTCTGGAGCTTATGAAGCACTTGCGGGCCTCGGAGGTGGGCTTGTGCATCAATGACTTGTACTCACTGTGCGTCAAACAATTGAATGGTGTTTCTGAAGGACTAGATAATTGTCATAAACCTGGTGCTACAAAGGTAGACATGAGTCATTGGTTTCGGCTAGTTCCTATGAACCTGATGCTCCGAGCAATTGCAGGCAAGGACATAACTATGTTACACCTCCAAATAGCAGTTGAGCTTTTCCAGACATCTGCAATTCTTGTCTAATTATACAACAAAACGGGGAATGGGAGTGTTGTAGGCTGCAATTGTGAAATAAACACTGACATCATCGCGCCTAATAACGAAGTGGTTCATTAGTGAGACACTCAGGCGCTTCCATGTTATCTATCTTTCTCCGTCTATATAATACTACCATCATTGGACTCGAGCAATTATGTTTACGGATTGTAGGCTTAAACTTCTACAAACACATATCCTGTATAGAATGAGGCGGCTTTTGAAGTCATTTGAATTCCAGTTAGAAAGCACCCACTTATTGTGACTCTTAGTTTAAAACGTCTGTAAACGATTATACTTTGCTTTGGTGATTGAAAATAGTAGTTTTTTTTTTGCTAAGTTAAAAAAGGTGGAAGGAGGGAGCGATCGGGCATAGCAACCCTCCCCTGAACGTGACCATAGGGACTCTAGACTAGCGGCGGATCCCGGGAGGGACCAAAGTGCCATAGCAACTACTGCCCCACCAAGGGTTAGCGGGCCAAAGCCGGACAGAGGAGAAGGACCAAATTCGAGAGCCGCTAGCACAATTCAAACTTGATACCTCCTACCTCACCTAAACCCAAAGGGAGTAAGCCTTGACCAACTAGCTAGGCTATCACCCCTGATGGTAGTAAATAGTAGTTACTGGAACCTTTTCAATTGACATGGAGAGCTTTTCTATTTGTGTTTATATTTGCAGAGTATGATTCTGGCAGGCTCTGATACCACAACAGCTACCATGACATGGGCACTTTCCCTACTCCTGAACCACAACAAATCTCTCAAACTTGTCCAACAAGAACTAGACATGCACGTTGGCAGAGAAAGGTGGGTGGAGGAATCTGATATCAAAGACCTAATCTACCTCCAGGCCGTTGTCAAGGAAACATTGCGACTCTACCCTCCGGGCCCCTTGTCGATCCCCCGCGAATCAATAGAAGATTGTCACGTGGCTGGGTACTTTGTTCCTAAAGGGACTCGCCTGATCGTGAATCTGTGGAAATTACACCACGACTCTTGTGTTTGGACCGATCCTCATGAGTTTCAGCCAGAGAGGTTTCTTCATAGGGATGTAAAAGCTGGTGAAAGAGGGCGCGAATTCGAGTTCGAGTATTTACCGTTCAGTTCGGGGAGAAGATCGTGCCCCGGAGCTAGGGCGGCATATCTGATGATCCACTTGACGCTTGCTCATTTGCTTCAGGGATTCGACGTCGCGACGCCGACGAAAGAGGCTGTGGACATGAGTGAGGGATTGGGGCTAGCCCTGCCTAAAGCAACTCCGCTTGAGGTCGTGGTCTCCCCACGCCTTAAACGTGAGCTTTATCTGCAGTAGAGTAGACACCAGTATGTGGAATCACATAAGATGATAAGAAATGGGGTGACAAATAAAGTGGAAGATTACTATGTGTTATGAGGGAGAGGTCATGTTGTTTGAAAGTGAAATGATTGGGTGAGATTTATGAAGGGTAAGGGGTGGGGTAGGTGTACATTAGCATGTATGTGAATCAAACTAAACAATCTATATATAGCATGGTCGTGATTTTTGTGCTGTTTTATTTTAACTCATGAAGGTTTCAACCTTTGATCTTATGATCGAGGGGCAAATTCTTATGTCTCGAGCCTAAGCCAACCCCGAATTCGGCAAAAGTAAAGAATTTTTCTTTTAAATTTGCAAAAGTGCTAGAGAGTTCCGAGCCAAATTTGCGAATAGCCACGAACATATTGGGGAATAGGCATCCGATACCATAACCAAAATGCTAAAAGCCATTAATATAGGGAATTGATTTAAGCACATCCATTTTGTCTCCAAGTCACTAAGTGCACTTCATTTTTTTGTTTTTATTTATATGAACTTATAAAAATGTCCTCCATACATTCTTTTCTTCAAACATGAAATGATGAAAAGTACAATTGCATAATTTCACCTGAATGCAAACAAAAAGATGAGTGCTTTTAGATAAAATTGGAGTCTAAAAATTAATTCCCATATAACTTCTTTTTGCAATGTATGACGATGACATAAACAAACCATCAATAATACGATTTGAACACTTAATTTAGCCTAAGTTTGGCTTACCCTTTTTTATTTCATCTTATCTTAAGTATTTTCAATTTCTATGAACTTTTTGTCAATTATATGTTGATGATTTATATGTCTTGATGATAAGAGTTCACAAGTAAAAGTTTCTGTGAAGAACTTAAAAATATTTACTAAAGCTAAAAAATAATCTAAAGTATGCATAATTTTCGAAGTACTTTTATCCTTTTCTACTTTTATCTAAATTTAACTAACATTTTTTTCTTTTCTAACTCCTCCCATTCAGCCTAATAAATAATCTAAAAAACTTTTATACAAAATTAGCATAAATATTGTACAGACGACAAAAGTACCCCAATGCCAAACCCCTTAACTTTTAAACCTCATTGTATCCTTCTTTTAAAAAGCTAAACAAACCAAGTAACTATTAGGCCCCATACCAGATTTTCAAATAGTAAGTATTTAAAAAATAAAGACATGTTTTAAAACTTAAAAATAATAGGCTTACAAAAATAATTTTTCAATTTTTTTCAGGGTTTGATAGATATCATCAAAATCTATCAAATAATATTCATATTGCATATTTTTTTTTAATTTTAGTAAGCTTATTATTTTTAAGCTTGAAAATTGCAAATAAATACATATTTTTTAAGGCGGGAAAGCGGAACACAAACCCCTTCTAAAATAATTCTTCCTCTTATCAATGTACTCCTCTTTATCCTCCTATTGTAATACTCCCTCCGTCCCGATTTGTTTGTCCCTTTTCACTTTTGGGACCTCTTACAAAATTGTCTATATATTTCAATTTATAATATTTTTTATATGCAATATGGATCTTGTTTGATAGATCTCAATTAGATCTAAAATATGATGTTTTTGAAATTATGTAAAACATTATAGATTGTGAGATATAGACAATTTTTTAAAAGGCATGTATGTCGAAATTGGACAGACAAACTGGGACGGAGGGAGTAACTGTTAAAGGTATAAATAATAAAATTGTCCCTCCCTGTAACAGCTCAAGCTTTTAGATGAGTTGATGGTTAACCATCTACTATGGTATTAGATCCTGTTATTTACACATGTTTAACCTACTTATGGAGGAAAGTCTGGCTACACGTGAGGGGGAGTGTTAAATGTATAAATATTAAATAGTAATAAAATTGCCCCTTCTCTCTAACATCTAAACTTTTAGATGAATTGATGCATGGTTAACAATCTACTAATAACCACGTTCTTCCCTCTAAGGTCATCCATAGTGATATAATCAAAAGCCAATTATTTTTAAAGTTAACAATGTTGGTGCAAAAAATGGCTCACAATGGTATAATCAAACTTAGCAACATCCTTAGAAATAATCAAATTTTGGGTTTTGGATAACTAAAACTAGCAACCTTTTTCAATAATCAAAATTTGTGAACCCAACACCACATAACTTAACTAGTTCCAAAATTTGTATACACGCATGTTTCAATTGGTATTTTCTTCTTCTCTTCTTCGCCTACTCGATCTATATCTTCTTCAATTCACCCACAAATTATTTTTCTTTCTTTCCCTCTAAAAGTGAAACTCATATCTCTTGATCATCTACAATTTAACCCATCGTTGCCGGATTAAGGTATTTCACTCTTCTTTTCCGTTTTTATTTTTCCCCCCCAAAAAATTCATAATATGAGCAAAGAAAGTCACCGATTTTTTCTCAAAATTAAAAGAGGAAATCGATCGATATATTTTTGCCCAAAAAAAACGTAAATGGAGGGAAGTGAATAGCGAAAAATAGAGAGAGAGAGAGAGAGAGAAAAAAAATTGTAGGGGACCCCTTATTTTGGTTATGGAGTAGAAGTGACCATTGTGATGCTCAACATTGTTAAGCTTAGCAACCTCTTAGGTGAATAATCAAAAGCTGATGTGTCAACTTTTGATTATCCTTTTTTGATTATACCACTTTGGATGGCCTTATAATAAGCAAATGGGTGTAGATAAGCAAATTTAACAACAATACTCAAAAAATACCCCACATTGTAATAAGCAAAGTTACAAACAAATAACCAAATTCAACTCATTCCATAACCAAACTTAACAACTTTTACCAATAACCAAAACTCAATAACCAAACTCAAAACTCAATAACTCAAAAACACCCCACATTGAAATCGTTTCATCGAGACGAATAATTTGGCGTGGTCAGGTGTGTGATTGGAACTCGTTTGCGATTGGATAAATGTGCATTGTGTATTGTGGGGATTTTTTGGTTAGAGATGCAAAAATAACCAATGTGAAAGTAGAAGTTGTTAATTAAGTTTGATTATAGATTAAATGAATAATTAAATGCTGACGTGACACATTTTGATTATTACTAGGGCTGTCCAAAAAATCCTCCCGCCCGACCACCCGACCCGACCGAAAATGAAGGCAATGGACGGGTCTGATCAAACCGATCGGTCGGATTCGGGTCCATTTTCTCGGATTTCCTAGTTGGTCGGTCGGGTGTCGGATGCACCCAATAATTTTTGGATTGATCCGATCCGACCGACTAATGTTTAAAACTTAAAAAAAAAAACCTATTTTTTTACTTTTCCCAGAGTCCAGAGTCCATAGTCCAGACCCACTTTCCCACGCAGACTTTCTCTCCCTATTTTTTTTTATGTTTCCCCAGTTCCCACTTTCCCCAAACACTCTCTCTCTCTCTCTCCTCTGAATTGTGGAGCTCGGCCTCGGGGAACGAGATTGGAGGGTCCGCCAGCTTCCCCACCACTCCTTTGCTGGCTACGGCGGTGGCTCCACCTCGACCGTCCTCAACAACGTCCTCGTCGGCCGTCGCAGTTGTTCCCAGCCGTCGATGCTCCTCTCGATCAAGGACCTCTTCCCCTCTCCCAGCCGCCCATGTCCACCTCACCTGATTCCTACTCTGCCGGCCGCCACCTCCTTCACCGACAAAAGGTTTTGTAGATATGTGATTGACAAATTGTGATTCTGTACTTAATATTTTTCTGTGAAACCCGACCAAAAAATGGTTTGTAGAAGTGTAGATCTGTAATATTTTGAGAGGGATGCTTTTTTTTTGGTGATCTGTGATTGTGATTTTGTAGATCTGTGATTTGTAATTGACTGATTTTTGATTTTGTACAACCAGCCAATCCGACCGAATCTGACCCGAACCAATAAGCATTCGGTTCGGTTGGAACCCGACAAGTATTTCGGTCGGGTTCGGGTGACCATTTTACAATCCGACTAAAGTCGGGTCGGGTCCAACCCGACCCGAATCCGACCAAATCCGACCCGTGGACAGCCCTAATTATTACCATAGTGCGGATGCTCTTAGAGAGTAGTTTGTGTATGGATTGTTTTCCATATAAAGCATAGACATTGTTGACTGCATTTATGAGCCTATCGACTATGACAATTTCCTCGACTTGTTTTGGACAGCATTGAAATTTAATCGTGATTTATGCGGCTGGGTTATGGCATAGTGATGCTGCCGCGGCCCCATTCTTGATTAGCGATTTTACATCACATGTTGCGAACAATTCAACGTACGGAGCCATACACGTTCAATGAAAAACGTGACCTCTAATGTTTGTCTTCAACGATTCTGGGCATTGTAGTTTTACCCTTCTCCTTGGAGTGTAGATTTTGCCAGTCTAAAGGAAGAGGCGCAAGTTTCAAGTTTATTGGTGAGGTTGTGTCCAGGGTCGGCCTTGGGCATAGGCTCACCAGGCAACCGCCTAGAGCCTTTCGTTTTGGACCCAATAATAGAGCCCCAAAATAGTGAAATATATTAAATATTACTGTATGTTGACTATTTTACAAGTAGGGTGATGTGCCATAGTGGTAAGTCACGTGCGGTTAGACCATGGGATCTCGAGTTCAATCCCCATCCCGATCTCGAGTTCAATCCCCATCCCGTTTGCTTTTTAATGTCACTGTTCAAAAAAGATTTTCAAAACACTGCTTTTGTGGGTAGAACCCGTGACCTGGTTATACTATAGAGTTAGCACAACCATTTTGCCACCAAGCTACAAGTCGGATTTGTTACTTTTATTGAACAACTAATATATATATTAAAAAATAGGAGGCCCCATTCTCATACATCACCTAGGGCCTCGGAAATCTTAGGGCTGGACCTGGCAGTGTCCTAGTTATTTTAGAAAAGGAAGTAAGAAATAGAGAAGGAAAAAAACAGACACATAAATTACTCTTTGATACCAAAAAGGAAGAAAAGAAAAAGGGCATGAAAATTTCTGATACATTTGGGTAACTTGGCAAGAAGGGCATTGGAATTTCATAGGTGCCAAGTAGTTCTTTTTTAGTTCGATATCTGGAGGAATCAATGCATATGAGTTGGTGAAGGTATAAGATAATATAGTTGCCCCACCCTCTAAGAGCTAGCATCTCCAATAGCCTAGGTTTTTTATTATTATTATTTCATTTTGGTTAGGAATTAGAGTTTAGCTAGCCACCAAACAAGTGGAAACACCCAACAATCTAGCCATTTGGCTCTACATCCTCAACTCCCTAAACTGAAAAAACCCACAAATCAGAAACCCTAAACTGAAAAAAACCCACAAATCGAAAACCAACCAATTCCCACCACCACTGAAATCATTGTTGTCGTCGTTGTTCAAACCCACCAGAAAATGATTTTGGCAAAAATCACAAAACACACATCTGTAAAAATCTAATTACGAAAATCAAAAAAATCACAAACCCAACTGCGTCGAGTATGGACGGCGGCGATGCAGGGTAGCGAGGTGGAAGACGCCGGTGGCGCCGTGGACAACGGCGAGTATGGAGTCGTAGTCGAGGAGATTGATCTGGAAGAGACAGGGTGGAGAGAGAGAGAGAGAGAGAGTGTTGAGGTGCAAGCGAGCTCAAAAAGATCACCACACCCAGTGAGGGGCTAGAGCTCAGGCTAAATTGGCGAGGTGGATGCCGTGAGTCCGTGACTGCTGGGCGTGGTTTTGGAGGGAAATCCTCGCCAGTTTGCCGGAATTCTCCTTTTGCCGTGGCTGATGGAGATGCTCTAACAACTTAAGTTTTTAGATGAGTTAGTGGTTAACAATCTGATATGGTATCAGAGCAAGCAATAGATCCTGTGTTTGAACCTCACCGCCTACCTAATGTTACAAATATTTACACGTGTTTAGCCTGCTTACGGAGGAGAGTCTGGCTACATGTGAGGGGGCGTGTTGAAGGTATAAGTAATAAAATTGTCCCCCTCTTTCTAACAGCTTAAACTTTTAGATGAGTTGGCGGTTAAGAATCTAATATAAGTAATCACTCCCTTTGGTGCAAACTGGGCTGAAGGACAAGTTGCATTTAAGGAAATTCCTGGTTTGATCGTTCGATACTCCATTCAGTTTTCTTGCACTGGCTTTGAATCTGCCTTTCTCGGGACGACAGAAATCAGAATAATAGTAGTTTCCCAGAAACAGTTCACATGGACGGAAGGGCACAAGAGGTATGCAATACCTTATCCATTACTGAGCTCAAATAATTAAATTTAGTTTCCCCCCCCCCCCCCAACTTTTAGTAATCCAATTAAAGCCTTAATGTCTTAAAACCATTACCTTATGTCCAGGGACGGAGCCAAGGAATTTCGTTATACGGGGGAACATATATGCGAGATAAAAAAATAAAAATAACCATGCATAGCAATGTAAATGCATTAAAACTTAAAAAAAATACAAAATAGCAACACTCCATACCTAATTATGATTTTCAAAAATTAATAGATTGCAAAAGTAGCAATGACTTACCTAGGGCTTCTAAACGAACCAAACAGCTCGAGCTCGGCTCAACTTTTAGCTTGTTTAAATTCATTTTAAAAAAAATATAAGCAAAGTTCAATCACGTTTTTTTGTTTGTTTATGAATTCAAGTCAAACTTGAGCATATAAGTGTTTGGCTTGATAAGCTCGTGAACAAAGAGGTTATTTTATAAATCTATATTATAAAATAGAGTAGTTTCTTTTTTAAATGTCTAGGCATACAAATGAGAACAACATTTATATTAATTGGATTACTCTTCATTAAAATAGTAAGTATGTGATTAAAAAATGAACAGTAAGGAAAACCTAATTATTGCTTTCCTTACCAAATATCTATGTCCTTTTTTTGTAATATTTATTAATTTTTCCCCTCTATCTCTATCTTTATCAAGTTGGATTACTCTTCATTAAAATAGTAGTCATGTGATTAGAAAAGAAACAAAAAAGGAAAACCTAATTATTCATTCCCAAGTTTTCTTACCAAACATGACAAATTGATTCTAGGAATACATCAATTTGTCACACTTTAACCACACTCCTTCTCACAAACATGTGGGCTCTACACATTTATTGTTGGATTCTCACACATGTATGTGAGAAGGGTGTGACAAATTGATGTGTCCCTAGCATTATTATTCTTTTTTTCTCATAATATTTGTTTTCTCTCTCTCCAATTTAATAAAGATAGAGACAGAGAGGGAAAGCAAATATTATTGAGAGAGAGAGAGAGAGTAAGGAAAGTAATAATTAGGTTTTTTTTTTTCTTTTCTAATCACATGTTACTATTTTAACAAAAAATAACTTGATGGCGATAAATGTTGCTCTAATTTGTATGCGTATAAATAGAGCAGTTTTCTCTGAAAATGTCTAGACATATAAATGAGAGCAAATTTATCGTCATCGAATTATTTTTTGTTAAAATAGTAAATAGAGAAATTTTCTTTGAAAATGTCTTGGCATATAAATGAAAGCAACATTTATTGCCATCGAATTATTTTTCATTAAAATAGTAGGATTAGAAAAGAAATTAAAAAAAGAAAACCTAATTAGTGTTTTCCTTACCAAATCTCTTTCTCTTTTTTTAGTACTTCTTTCCTCTCTATCTCTATCTTTATAAAGTTGAGTTATTTTTAGTTAAAATAGTAGTCATTTGATTAGAAAAGAAACAAAAAAAAAAAAGAAAACCTAATTAGTGTTTTCCTTACCAAATCTCTTTCTCTCTTTTTTTAGTACTTCTTTCCTCTCTATCTCTATCTTCATAAAGTTGAATTATTTTTAGTTAAAATAGTAGACATGTGATTAGAAAATAGACAAAAAAGGAAAACCTAATTATTGTTTTCCTTACCAAATTTGTCTCTCCTTTTTTTGTAACATTTTTCTTCCTCTCTATTTCTCTCAAACTTGATAAAGATAGAAAAAGAGAGGGAGAGTAAATAATACGAAAAGGCAGAGAAAGAGAGAGAGAAGCAATAATTAGATTTTTTTTGTTTCTTTTTTTAATCACATGGCTATTATTTTAACAGAAAAAAATTCGATGGCGATAACTGTTGCTCTCATTTATATGTCTAGACATTTTTAAACAAAACCACTATATTTTATAATACAGATTTGAGATAGTATTTTAATATGTGCGGATATTAAAAAAATGAGATTATTATTAGGAGTGCCTTTAAGCACGAGTAATCTGCTAGTATTACAAATATAGGGATAGATTTAATAAATTTTCCAAAATATGAGATATGTATCGGCATTTCGTATGAATATTTTCACCAGTTTTACAGTACCATTGCATTCAAATAGGAAATATCATCTGTGAGATATGAAAATTTAAGGGTTTGAGAGTTTTTAATTTAATAAATGTAGCTAGTAATAGAATTTTATGTTTATGAGTTTTTTTTATCTAGATTAATGATGCTAATTCTTCTTTATAGCAACACTCCATACCTAATTATGTTTTTCATAAATTACCATATTACAAAAGCAGTAACGACTTACCTCAATCTATCTAGTAAAATGATTGGACAAAAATATACCTACACCTTAGATTACACCAAAATTACTTAGGGTTCCCAAAAATCTCTTCTCTTTTGTTCCAATTTTCTCAAAACTACCTTCAAAGTCTAAATGATGTGGGATTTTTATGGGTGAAAAATTGAGAATTTTATTAATTGAATATCACAATGTTACGTAACCCTCAAATTTTATGTTTTGCTATATTTTAATCAGTCCTTTAGAAATTAATGTTGGTATCATTGTATTTCAAAGGTTACCACTATTTGATTATTTTTTCCAAAATACTAGAGGGGGGCGAGCCTATATACTTTCATTGGAAATTTATTTATTTTAATATAATTGTAAAGTTTATTTATATTTGTAACATTAGTGGTATAACCTCTTCAATGGATCGATTTGGTGCTGAATCGTTCGTGCCAGACTTCCACAGGCATGAATTATTATAGGGCTAGATCCTAAGATAGTGAACTGGCCAAATGGGCATTTTTCATGTGGCTTAACTTCTCTCTTACCTAATACTCCGTGAGTATATTGACAGGCGCCCAAATGTTCACATTAGCGCCCCCTAATTTATCATTGTTAAGTCCATTTATGTTGTTACTTGGAGATTAATAATGCGTTTCTTGTGATTGTAGATATTTGGAGGCTTAACATGTTTATGGGTTTTGTTTAAGACTCAAGGATGGAATCTAATGCAAGAGTTTAGCCTAGTCCTAATTGAAGACACAAAAGGCATCTAATCTAATCTGTACGGGACGGAAATTGGTGGACAACCCAATATGATTTTTGCACGTGGGGTGTTCAAATCCCTTTTGGAATTGATTGGCTAATATTAGAACTCTAAGATATTAGTTTCCATATTATTCGGTCAAGACTACAGAAGGGAAAAGGAGTTGGATTAGGAAAAGAAGTCTACAAAGAAGGAATTGTTTTCTCCTAAGGCAAATTCGGGGCAGCACATTGTGGGCACACGCCCCAAAAAATCCCATTTTTAAGCATGAAATTCCGGGTGCGCCCTTATCTCGCGGAAAGCGCGGCGAAGTGCTTCGCAGATCAGAGAGTCGCCACTCGGGTTTTGCGGTTTGTACCCAAGAAACCGTTCTTTTGAAAACGTTTGGACCATGCTTGTTTGATTTTGAAAAAGGCTTTTGTAGACTGGGCCGTCGTCACCTTCGATCTTGAGGTTCGGGAGCCAGGTTACGAGAGGGGAAGGGTTTTATGGCACCCCTCTCGCCCAGTCCGGAGACCGGTCTCTACTCAGGCGTTTTGTAAAATATTTGTATTTTCTCTCTTTATTTGGTCATTCTTTTAACCAGTTAGGACGGGGGAACAGTTAATAGGGATTAAAAACTGTAACAGATTGCATTTATGTACAAAAGATGTAACAAAATGTTTATGGATGTTTGCATTTATGTATAATAGATTGAGAACAAGCTTTTGTGGACATTTTAAGTAGACTAGAACATACTGATTGTGAGGTAATGCACACAGGAACAAGCCTGCATGCACTGGCCAAGCCACTACATGCAGTCATGACCTGCGTGCGCCACACCACAACTGGCGTGCGCCGGTAGACTTAAGACCACAGCTTCTGTTATCAACCCTCTGGGCTCTGGAAAGGACCAGTGCACACCCAGGACAAATCACACAGTCTATAAAGGCTATTAAGCTATTACAGACAGGTTAATGGGCTTGAAAGCCACCAAATAGACAGAAAACCCCTTAAACAGTGAGGGGAGGATGATCAAAGGCCTGGATGTAAGATCCCTGCAAGAGCCAAGCCACTGAAAAATAGACCACTAGCGCACGCCACTAAGGAAGGGCCGCACGCCAGTTCTCTCTTGTTCCCAATGCTTTGGCTTTGCACATTCTGGACTCTGGAACAGGACCAGAGGGACCCAGAAGGCCAAACTAAGCAATAAATACAGTTAGAAAAGAAAGCAGTTCTAAATACAGAAAGCTGTAAACTGGTTTTAACATGCAGCAGGGTGATCAAAGCTTAAATAATGCAAGAAAACAATGATCCATTATCTCCACGCCAGTTTTGCACATACCACCATTACTGGCGTACGGCACTCGTTACTGGCGTGCGCCACTTAACATTGTACACGGTTTTGAAACCTTGCTAGCATTAGGGCCAGGACTGGTATAGATTACCAGCCTTGACCCTGCCAGCCCCCCTCAGGGGTCAGAACATAAAACAGGAGCAAGAGGTATTATACCTTTGCTAGTGAGTTTGAATGTGAGTTGGATCTTTGAGCTTGAGAGAGGTTGATGGAGGATGGATGTAGAGATGGTTATGGACTGTGGAAGGTGTGTTCTTCACTTGCTCTTTCTATGAGGAAGAAAGGAAGCAAAGAACAATGAAGGAGAAGAAGACAAAGGATGGCTTGACTTTAAGAAGCTACCCCTTTCTTAATGGTGCTAACCCTTTGCAAATGAATGCAAAGGGGGTATTTATGGAGGAGGGAGAGGGCTGATCAGCCTGGTCCTTAGGGGCTGTTTGGAGTGGTGAGACATTGGAGGAAGCTCCCATGCATTTAATGCATGGGACTTGGCTTGATGGAAGAGAAAGGAACAGTTTCTGGCCGAAGTAATGATCAGGGGGCTGCTAGCTGACGTCAGGCGGCTGCAGAAGCTCCCGCCCAGCTGGCTGAAAAGGTTGATTTGACTGGTGCTGACTGGCGTGCGCCACTTGTTGAGTGGCGTGCGCCAGAGAGTGTAATGACTGACACGTGGCAGTGGTTCCTGCGCACGCTAGTCTACCACCAGCGTACTCCAGTAGGGTTTTGTTGAGGCCATTTGTTTCTGGCTTGAGGGTTCGACAAGGGTTTGAAACGGGTTCGGACGAGGTTCGGGACGCTCAGAGCTCAAACTCACTCACAAACTCGGTATGTTCTTGACCTTAATCATCATCGGAGAATCAAATACCGTAAATAAACTATCCTGGAAAGTCCAAAATAGGGTGTCTACACACATATAAAAGTGGAGCGAGGGTTTTTACTAGGGGAGAGAATTATTCGAGGAGATAACCGGCTGCTACTTCGAAAGAGCAAGACTTCAGAGCCCATGGCCGGCTAACTCCATTCTCTAGGGGAAAGATGAAGCCCCGTGCCGAGTAACTTTGTATTTGCATAGATTAGGGTTTTTATTCGAATCGGATTATGTGTTCAAGAACTCCTTCTATGATATCAATGGAATGGTTTTAATTCTTTTTATCGGTTGAGTATTTGTTTCCTAGGTTTTCAAATACCGTTCACATAATAGTTTTCATTGTTCTCAATCTGGGTGACTGAGATGGGTTATGCTCGTGAGATGGACCGTGCCGTTAGGCGGCTAGACCGTGCTAGTGAGACGGTCCATGCCGTGGGATAGTCCATGCCGGTTGGCGGATTGTAGAAATTTACTTGGCCACTATCGATAGGGATTGCAAGCCCTAGCGATAGTGATTTGCGATTCGAGTGTTAATCCAGTCTATGCGATACATAGTTATGCGGTTGGGGTGGATTCTAAACCCTAGACCTTTCCTCATCAGTTTTCAAACCTCTTATTTAATTGCTTTAGTTTCTTTTAGTTCTCAAAATAATCAAACCAATCAACTCTCCTTTTTGTTCCGAATTAATCTAAAAATTGATCGAATCTATAGTAACTTCGCCATACTGTCCCTGAGGATCGATACTTGAACTTGGCCACTATTCTTTTGAATAAGGGTTAATTCTTAGTTTTTATAAATATATTTTTGACACGGTACGACGCGGTCAAATTTTGGCGCCGTTGCCGGGGACAGTTTGCACGGTTGCATTCATTCGATTAGTTTTTATTTTAATTCATTGTTATTTATTTTAATTTTGTTTGTTAGTTTTGGTACTCTTAGCTACAGGTTACGAGGCGAAAAAAAAACGAGCGAAAATTATTGTGGAGCAGCGGTGCCGTGATATAAAACGATTTCGTTGACCCACTGTGAGTTTTGTTCTTCTTTTTGGCGAATTAGTAACTGTGTCTGGAGGTACCCCGTTTTTACACTTGTGGGATATTGAACTTGCATGCTTGGTCGTCGGTCTTTGGCATCCGAACTCGTACCTCTTAATTTGGACTTAGACAGGAGACGTAGGGGTAACAGAAAGACCAACTTAGTCACAATGGCAGATGATGCTGATGGAACGCTTGTGGTACCTGACCCCCTCCCTCTCAACTCACACTTCGCTCCCACGGCTTACACTACACCATCATTTGTACGACTACCCACGATCACGGCTAACCATTATGAGATTAAGTCCGGTACACTCCAAATGCTCCCTAAGTTTCAAGGGCAATCTCAAGAGGATCCATATCAACACATCACTGAATTTGAAGCCATCAGTTCCACGCTTTTAATTAATAATTTTTCGATGGATGCATTGAGATTGATTCTGTTTCAATTCTCTCTGGTAGGAAACGCCAGACATTGGCTTAGTACTTTGCCGGCCAACTCGATAACATCTTGGGCGGAAATGAGCACGGCATTCCTTAAGAAATACTTCCCCATAGGGAAAACGCTCAGACTTCGACAAGAGATCACCACTTTCCGACAAGTTGAGAATGAACAGTTCTATGAGGCTTGGGAGAGATATGGGGATCTCATTCGTAAGTGTCCGCACCATGACATACCTAAGTGGCAATTAGTGCAGAGTTTCTATCAAGGGCTACTCCCGCAGAACCGTGTTGTCACGCCCTGGATTTTCAACATAATAATAATAGCATTTCCAATAAAAGTCCTTCGCAATAATACGTCATAATACCCCAAATTTGCTTCCCATAATCCGTCCAAGAGAACGATCAAGTTTAAAAGTTTACAATAAAGGCACTCCAGCCCCAAATTCTTAGACAGTATCCTAAAGAGAGGAAGTCAAAGAATATAATTGAAATTACGATTACATCTTCAAAAAGATTTAACAAAGATGCCATGGTAATTCCTCAATGTTAGCTTTCAAAAGTATGGTCAGATGCACAGCAAGCACTCCATATCAATGTCCCTGAGAGGTACCTGAAAATAATGATAGGTTGAGCTACACTAGCCCAGTAGAGAAATCTTTGCTCAAACTATATGCATATAAGATGGACGATGCACCGAGATGAACATTGATAAAGTTTTCCATGTGAGCAAGAGCAAGTGATTAATACCTGACAATCAATACCGTTCATATTCACGTCACTTAATAATCTCTAAATTCTCCGTTTTCATTATATCAAGTGTTCTCGATTTCCTTTCCGGGCATTTGGGACCCCGTGCATCCCGAATTCATTCCGGCATCGCACCATTCGGTGGATCCGTGGCTTTCTTGTGCACTTCCGGGCATTTGGGACCCCGTGCGTCCCGAATTCATTCCGGCATCGCACCATTCGGTGGATCCGTGGCTTTCTTCGTTTCGTTCTATCGTTCTAAATTGTGATTTTTCGTTCTACAAGCCTCAATACCGTAGAGCATGACGTATGTCAAGTCCGCATCATTCATAAAGCATGCCACAATACTCATGTAATAACCCGAATGCATAAACAAAGGAATGAGTATCATATTCATTTAGTTTAAAGCCTTTCTCTATTATAACGAGAGCCCAAAGAGTAGGGACGAATAACGAATCATTGAAACGCGAGCAATCAACCTTAGAGATGATTTAAAGGTGTTTAAAAGGTATTAGAAGTGATCGGGGGTCCAAACCATGAAGGGAGAAACTTTTCAGAAATTTCCAGTTTGGTACATGTAGCAGAAAAATGTGCTACATGTAGCCAGCAAACAGAACGTAAAATCTGGGTTTTGGTACATGTAGCAGAAAAAGGGTGCTACATGTAGCCAGCGAACAAAATCAAAGAAATTCGGGTTTGCTACATGTAGCAGAAAAAGGGTGCTACATGTAGCCAGCAAACCAAAATCAAAGAAATCTGGGTTTGCTACATGTAGCAGAAAAAGGGTGCTACATGTAGCACCTGGGTTTTTCAACACGTTTTTGACAGATTTCAAGGGCGAACACAAGGCTTCCAAACAACGATCCAAAGCAAGTTTTGGATACCGAATCAACTCATAAACATATAGAGAAAGTTAGAAATCCCTATCTCGACTTTGAGAACGAAACCCAACGAGATTGATCGAGCCCTAGCCTTTGAATTCGAAATCCTTCGAAAATACTCCTCTCCGAGCTTGCTCCAACGAAACCCAAGGTCGAGAGCCCGAGAGGATGATGATTTGGTGAAGGATCTTAGTGGGTTTTGAACTTGGAGTGGGATTTTTGGGTGAGAGGGTGAGAGAGAGAGAAGAATGCCGAGAGGGAGGGAGAGACGTGGTGTGTGTGTGTTTGGGAAAGTTATTTCTCTACACCACTCTCCTACACATATATACTCAAATAAACCCATATTGCACATACACCCTCTTACAAGCCATTCTATCACATTAACCCTAATTCAATTAAACTCTACAAATTTCCTATTCTAGCATTTATAAAACTTTTAAACGATTTTTTTTTTTCGAAACTACGGGGCTCTACACGTGTGATGGTTGATGCCTCATGTGGAGGCTCTGTGATGATTAGGAACGAAGAGTATGCCTGGGAGTTGTTTGAGACCATGAGCGAGGCATCCCTACAAAATGCCTCTTTTGAGCGGAGAGATAGGTCAGTCACTTCTAGTTCCGATAAGCCACGAGGTATCTATGAGATTAAACCATCTCATGACCTCCACTCTAAAGTAGAAGCACTAACTGAGAAGGTTGACAAGCTTCTTAGTATGGGCATGGCCACCCCACAACCTCCACCTTATAAGGAGGCATGTTCTTTATGTGCAAGTCCAGCCCATTATATAACTGAATGCCCTGCAGCACCACAATTCCCCTTGTTTGTGCAGGAACAGGTTAACGCTGCACAGGGGTACAACAATGCACAAGGTTGCTCGTGGAAAACGGAACAACAGGGCAACAATTTTGCCCAGCAGCCTAGGCCATTCAACACTCAGTTCAATCATGCGGCCTATCGCTCACAAAACTTCCAGCAAGCACCTTCCCAATCCTCGAGGGACCCATCCTTTGAGGAGAAGGTGCTGCAAGCGCTTGATAAACTAAATGACACCCAACAGCAAGTGCGCTCCAACACACAGTCCATCGCAAGGCTAGAGACCCAAGTGGGTCAAATAGCCAATGCACTGAGTCGTAGGGAAGAGGGTAGGTTGCCCAGTCAGCCTATCCAGCCCCTTAAAGGACAATTTGTGGTTCACGAAACAGCCCCTGCTGATGCTAAGGTAGTCATGACATTGCGCAATAAGAGAGAGATCGAAACCCGACCAGAGAAGGAGAAGCACAAGGAGCACTTGGCTCCCTCTGATCCCAATAACTTTGGGGAGGAGAGTTCACATTGTAAGGAGGACACCCCTCCCGTCACACCTTCACCATCCACCTCCACTTCCAGGGGCTCTAAGGTACCACCCTATGTGCCTAAAGCCCCATTCCCACAATGTCTTGATGCCCCATCTCCCTTCCCCAAGAAGGGCGCTGCTATGGAGGATATTCTTGAGGTTTTTAAGCAAGTGAAAGTAAACATTCCTCTCCTAGACGCGATCAAACAAGTCCCCACTTATGCTAAGTTTTTAAAGGACCTCTGTACTCAAAAGAGGAAATGTAAAACCAATGTGTCGAAAAAGGTCCTTCTCACTGAGCAAGTGAGCTCAGTGTTCCAATCGATTGCTCCCCCTAAGTTGCAAGATCCAGGCACCCCTACTATTTCCATAGGAATAGGGAACCATGTCATTGAGCGCGCATTGCTAGACTTAGGGGCTAGTGTCAATTTGATACCTTACTCAGTATACGAACAATTGGGGCTTGGGGAGTTGAAACCCACGTCAGTCACCCTTCAGTTAGCAGACCGATCCATTAAGGTGACGCGTGGGGTAGTTGAGGACGTTCTTGTCAAGGTTAACGATTTTTATTTTCCAGCTGATTTTATAGTACTTGACACGGAACCGGTGCAAACCCTTAAAAAGCAAACTCCCATCATTCTTGGTCGCCCCTTCTTAGCGACGGCCAATGCTAATATTCATGTGAGGAGTGGGGAGATGGAGGTGACCTTTGGGAATATGACCCTTAAGCTGAATGTGTACAACACCGCAAAACACCACTCCAATGATGAGGTATATCCACCTCTCACTGTTAATGATCTGTCTAAGGTGAGAGAGGTTAACTCCGAGGTTCCTAAAGATCAGTCTATACAAAAAGGTCTAATTTTGTTTGATGCTGTTCCACTTATGACTGACCCTCCTTTGAAAAATGATTTAAAGTTGCCACCTCATTTGCTCTCTAGCACGCCTTTAGGTCCGTGTAGTGTGTACTCACCAGAATTGGCATGGAGACCTCCTTTGGTCTCGGCAGCGTGTTCATATGCGGGGTTGGATTGTAATGCTCTGTTGAATGATGATTTTTGGAGTGATTGATGTCTGGCTGAAGACATAAAACTTAGCGCTGCTTGGGAGGCAACCCAAGCTTCTTTTGCTCTCGTGTTTTCGATAATGGTCTAGGAGACTTTAAATCTTTGGAGGTGAAATACCTCCAGTGTTAACCGTGCTCGAACGGCTCCTAACGGTCTGGTATAGCCACCTTGTCAAAGCTATGTATGTAGTACCCAGGAGGTTGGGCCTGGCGGCAGGCGCGTAGTTAGCAGCGAGAAATCTGTCTGAACCATCCGACTTTAGTGTCCAACTTGGCGGAGATTGCTTCATAAGCCAAGTGGTGGGTAAGGAATCTGGCAGCCCCAGAGGGAGTGACAGCCTATTAGATGATGGCACCACTTCTCAAGATATCATTGAATCCTACGCATATTGCTCTTCCAACAAGTAGGGAACCACAGTCTTTGGCAAGGGAGAAAAGTAGTACCCGTGTTTTTCGCGTGAAGAAAGCGGTGGATTTTAATTTTTGTTCATGTTTTTAATTTTTGTCAAGCATTTATCTGTAAATTTTTATGTTTTTGGGGACTAAATTTGCCATCTAGAATTTTGTTTTTGGGTGCAGGAGCATGCGATAACATGTCGAAGTTGGATTGTGCGAGACAGGTTGGTCCGGACCAAAATAAACCCGTGGTCCGGACGAAAATAACAGGCTGCTCATGTTTTGGTTTGCGCGCGGCTGGTCCGGACCAGAAAATGCAGTGGTCCGGACAGGATTTCCAGTAGCCCCAGATTTTGCACACAAGAATTGGTGGTCCGGCCCTGCTTCCCTTGGTCCGGACAAGCGGACGGGCTTCCGAAAAGATAAAAAAAAACGGAACAAGCAGGAAAAGGAAACAAAACAAAGGAACCGAAAAGGAAAAAAAAAAAAAGAGAAACCAACGAGAAAAAGAAAAGCAGCCGTATCACCCTTAATTTTTCCAGCCCACCTTTCCAGTTTTTTTTTTTTTTTAATCTTCTTCCTTATTTATTTATTTATTATTTTTCTTTGTCCATTCATTTTCTTCTTTATTTTAGTGTCTTGTTTTTTTTGGAGCTTCACGCTTTGCAGGTTGCATTGTTTAAGTTGGGGGGAGTTTCACTTTCTCCCACATCTTTTTAGTTTGCGTGTCTCCGTGTCTAAGGTAATATCTTTCCTCTCTTTTTCGCTCTTGTCTTACCTTTTAGTGTGCTTATTTTCAATGAGGACATTGGACGGTTTTAAGTTGGGGGAGTGACCCTTTGGTGCTTGATTATGTTTAGAGTCATTAAAATCCAAAAAAAAATTGAAAAATTGAAAAATAGTGGGGTCTTTCTTGCATGGAACTTGAAATTTGCGAGGTATTTGTTGGTTGTTTGAGTTGAGACATGATGTGCATTGCCTGGATATTTTGCGGACCGTTAATTCTTTATGCTATCTTGTTAATGCATCTTCTCTATGGCACTCTCTCTGCACTTCACATCTTTTGGGCTTAGTTTTCTAGTGAGTGTTATTTGAATGTTCTCGATGGCTAGATTAGTGGAGACTTATGCCCTAGTGAGCTTTCGTGCCTTAGCTTTTTGTTGGAGTGGTGTCACGTAACTTCTCAATTTGTCAATGGAAAGAATATATTTCTTGATGGTCTCATTATTCTTGATTGCTGAGTGTTGGAACTTGAATGCATAATTCTATCTCTTGGTTTTGGTTTGTCACATGGATATTACACCCCTGGGAGAGGATTATAGGCGTTTTCTTGATACTTGGGCCGGTTCGTTCTTTTGTTTTTACATTTATCCCTTGCAAGCCACTTTGAGCCTTATATATTTAGTCTTTCTTGGTTAGCTCCACCTTCCATATTGTGTTTGGAGAAAGGCAAAAATATAAAGGTGTAACTTTTGGGTGGATTGTGAAATTTTGTGCTTGAATTGGTGATGCCCCTTTAAAAAAAGAAAAAAAAATGAAAACAAAAGGGGCACCGATATAGTTGAAAAGGAGGAATCGTGCTTTATGGTTGAAAAATGTTAAAAGGTTAGAAGGAGAGATAAGGTGGAATAGATTTAATGTTAAGGGGCACACATTGCATACTCGCCCCGTTGTTGTCTTGAAATACTTGCCTTTTCTCGAACGCTTGAATTTGATTTATCCTAGCCTTGAAACATGACCATTCACCCAACGCTACAACCGTAAATAAAGTCCTATTTGATCCTAGGGGTGATGGGAAGTGGATTGATGGATGTGAGAGTGAGTTCCAATGCTTGGTGTTCCGTTCATGAGACCGTGTGTCCACTGTATAAAGCGTTCTTTTCGTGTCGTAGTGTGCGAAGTATTTTGTTCTCAATGACATAACTTCCAAATTGCACACTTGAGAGTTTATATGCACCTTGTTTCGAGCGAGTTTCTTTGTGAGTGCATGACACGGTGAGAAATTGAAGTTGAAGCTCGGTCTGAAGAGAGTTTTGAGTGGCACTTCACTTGCGACTAAGTCCAAGCTCCCACACACATGCTAACGTCGGTGCCATAGTTTATATGCATGTCTTGATAGCATCTCGAACTGGTTGTACCCATTATACTTATGCAATGACTTTGTGCCTTGGCTTAAAAGATCAATGAGTTACTTGCAGGTTGTGGGTTCCGTGTAAGAAGATTCACGGTGTTTTGTGGGTGATCACTGCTGAAAACCCTCACGAGACTTCACTCGTCCTACCGGGGCCGCCCGGGGGTTTAAAAGAACTATCCATTTTAATTTATTTTCGTTAGTTATTTGCTAGGGACTAGCAAAGTGTAAGCTGGGGGGTGTGACAGGCGCCCAAATGTTCACATTAGCGCCCCCTAATTTATCATTGTTAAGTCCATTTATGTTGTTACTTGGAGATTAATAATGCGTTTCTTGTGATTGTAGATATTTGGAGGCTTAACATGTTTATGGGTTTTGTTTAAGACTCAAGGATGGAATCTAATGCAAGAGTTTAGCCTAGTCCTAACTGAAGACCCAAAAGGCATCTAATCTAATCTGTACGGGACGGAAATTGGAGGACAACCCAACATGATTTTTGCACGTGGGGTGTTCAAATCCCTTTTGGAATTGATTGGCTAATATTAGAACTCTAAGATATTAGTTTCCATATTATTCGGTCAAGACTACAGAAGGGAAAAGGAGTTGGATTAGGAAAAGAAGTCTACAAAGAAGGAATTGTTTTCTCCTAAGGCAAATTCGGGGCAGCACATATAAAAGTGGAGCGAGGGTTTTTACTAGGGGAGAGAATTATTCGAGGAGATAACCGGCTGCTACTTCGAAAGAGCAAGACTTCAGAGCCCATGGCCGGCTAACTCCATTCTCTAGGGGAAAGATGAAGCCCCGTGCCGAGTAACTTTGTATTTGCATAGATTAGGGTTTGGGTCCAATTTGCCACGCCTAGTTACGGTACAGTTCCATTTGGTATGATGGTGCCATGTCGGTGTTCGGTCCTCACGGGCCCTACTGGCGCGAGCTTCGTAAGGTGATGACTCTCGAGCTCCTATCGAACAGTCGTCTGGAGCTTATGAAGCACTTGCGGGCCTCGGAGGTGGGCTTGTGCATCAATGACTTGTACTCACTGTGCGTCAAACAATTGAATGGTGTTTCCGAAGGACTAGATAATTGTCATAAACCTGGTGCTACAAAGGTAGACATGAGTCATTGGTTTCGGCTAGTTCCTATGAACCTGATGCTCCGAGCAATTGCAGGCAAGGACATAACTATGTTACAAGATTTACGGAGTAATTTATTTTGGAACTGTTGTTAATTTTTTTGCTATCCTCTTATCTTGATCCCCTTGAACCTTAGTCCTAGCTCTGACCCTTGCTGCAGGGAGACGATACGGCCTCAGTGAGGATGAGAAAGACGGGGAGGCTAGGCTTTTCTCCAGAGCCATGCACCAGTTTTTGTTTCTCACCGGAGCTTTCGAGTGCTCTGATGTGATACCATTCATCGAGTGGATGGATTTGCAAGGACATGTGAGATTGATGAAGCAAAATGCCAAAGTGATGGACTGTTTCATGAGCAGATGGCTGGAAGAACATGTCCAGAGCAGGAAAAATGGCCAGGTGAAAGAGGAACACGACTTTATGGACGTGTTGTTGTCTATATTTCCGGAAGATGGCATGGAACATGGTCACACGAATAAGAACATCATCAAGGGAACAACCCTGGTACACTTCCTATAGTTGCATTTTTTTCCAAGTATAACTTTAATGTAGTTCTTTTGTTTTAAGTTGTATTTTCCTTCACTACCAGTAACAGGGAATGAGGGCCAGTTCCCCTACAAAAAGAAATAGTAGGGAGGATTGTCCCTCCAAATAGCAGTTGAGCTTTTTCCAGACGTTTGCAATTCGTGTTAATTATACAACAAAACGGGGAATGGGAGTGTTGTAGGCTGCAATTGTGAAATAAACAGTGACATCATCGCGCCTAATAACGAAGTGGTTCATTAGTGAGACACTCAGGCGCTTCCATGTTATCTATCTTTCTCCGTCTATATAATACTACCATCATTGGACTCGAGCAATTATGTTTACGGATTGTAGGCTTAAACTTCTACAAACACATATCCTGTATAGAATGAGGCGGCTTTTGAAGTCATTTGAATTCCAGTTAGAAAGCACCCACTTATTGTGACTCTTAGTTTAAAACGTCTGTAAACGATTATACTTTGCTTTGGTGATTGAAAATAGTAGTTTTTTTTTTGCTAAGTTAAAAAAGGTGGAAGGAGGGAGCGATCGGGCATAGCAACCCTCCCCTGAACGTGACCATAGGGACTCTAGACTAGCGGCGGATCCCGGGAGGGACCAAAGAGCCATAGCAACTACTGCCCCACCAAGGGCTAGCGGGCCAAAGCCGGACAAAGGAAAAGGACCAAATTCGAGAGCCGCTGGCACAATTCAAACTTGATACCTCCTACCTCACCTAAACCCAAAGGGAGTAAGCCTTGACCAACTAGCTAGGCTATCACCCCTAATGGTAGTAAATAGTAGTTACTGGAACCTTTTCAATTGACATGGAGAGCTTTTCTATTTGTGTTTATATTTGCAGAGTATGATTCTGGCAGGCTCTGATACCACAACAGCTACCATGACATGGGCACTTTCCCTACTCCTGAACCACAACAAATCTCTCAAACTTGTCCAACAAGAACTAGACATGCACGTTGGCAGAGAAAGGTGGGTGGAGGAATCTGATATCAAAGACCTAATCTACCTCCAGGCCGTTGTCAAGGAAACATTGCGACTCTACCCTCCGGGCCCCTTGTCGATCCCCCGCGAATCAATAGAAGATTGTCACGTGGCCGGGTACTTTGTTCCTAAAGGGACTCGCCTGATCGTGAATCTGTGGAAATTACACCACGACTCTTGTGTTTGGACCGATCCTCATGAGTTTCAGCCAGAGAGGTTTCTTCATAGGGATGTAAAAGCTGGTGAAAGAGGGCGCGAATTCGAGTTCGAGTATTTACCGTTCAGTTCGGGGAGAAGATCGTGCCCCGGAGCTAGGGCGGCATATCTGATGATCCACTTGACGCTTGCTCTTTTGCTTCAGGGATTCGACGTCGCGACGCCGACGAAAGAGGCTGTGGACATGAGTGAGGGATTGGGGCTAGCCCTGCCTAAAGCAACTCCGCTTGAGGTCGTGGTCTCCCCACGCCTTAAACGTGAGCTTTATCTGCAGTAGAGTAGACACCAGTATGTGGAATCACATAAGATGATAAGAAATGGGGTGACAAATAAAGTGGAAGATTACTATGTGTTATGAGGGAGAGGTCATGTTGTTTGAAAGTGAAATGATTGGGTGAGATTTATGAAGGGTAAGGGGTGGGGTAGGTGTACATTAGCATGTATGTGAATCAAACTAAACAATCTATATATAGCATGGTCGTGATTTTTGTGCTGTTTTATTTTAACTCATGAAGGTTTCAACCTTTGATCTTATGATCGAGGGGCAAATTCTTATGTCTCGAGCCTAAGCCAACCCCGAATTCGGCAAAAGTAAAGAATTTTTCTTTTGAATTTGCAAAAGTGCTAGAGAGTTCCGAGCCAAATTTGCGAATAGCCACGAACATATTGGGGAATAGGCATCCGATACCATAACCAAAATGCTAAAAGCCATTAATATAGGGAATTGATTTAAGCACATCCATTTTGTCTCCAAGTCACTAAGTGCACTTCATTTTTTTGTTTTTATTTATATGAACTTATAAAAATGTCCTCCATGCATTCTTTTCTTCAAACATGAAATGATGAAAAGTACAATTGCATAATTTCACCTGAATGCAAACAAAAAGATGAGTGCTTTTAGATAAAATTGGAGTCTAAAAATTAATTCCCATATAACTTCTTTTTGCAATGTATGACGATGACATAAACAAACCATCAATAATACGATTTGAACACTTAATTTAGCCTAAGTTTGGCTTACCCTTTTTTATTTCATCTTATCTTAAGTATTTTCAATTTCTATGAACTTTTTGTCAATTATATGTTGATGATTTATATGTCTTGATGATAAGAGTTCACAAGTAAAAGTTTCTGTGAAGAACTTAAAAACATTTACTAAAGCTAAAAAATAATCTAAAGTATGCATAATTTTCGAAGTACTTTTATCCTTTTCTACTTTTATCTAAATTTAACTAACATTTTTTTCTTTTCTAACTCCTCCCATTCAGCCTAATAAATAATCTAAAAAACTTTTATACAAAATTAGCATAAATATTGTACAGACGACAAAAGTACCCCAATGCCAAACCCCTTAACTTTTAAACCTCATTGTATCCTTCTTTTAAAAAGCTAAACAAACCAAGTAACTATTAGGCCCCATACCAGATTTTCAAATAGTAAGTATTTAAAAAATAAAGACATGTTTTAAAACTTAAAAATAATAGGCTTACAAAAATAATTTTTCAATTTTTTTCAGGGTTTGATAGATATCATCAAAATCTATCGAATAATATTCATATTGCATATTTTTTTTAATTTTAGTAAGCTTATTATTTTTAAGCTTGAAAATTGCAAATGAATACATATTTTTTAAGGCGGGAAAGCGGAACACAAACCCCTTCTAAAATAATTCTTCCTCTTATCAATGTACTCCTCTTTATCCTCCTATTGTAATACTCCCTCCGTCCCGATTTGTTTGTCCCTTTTCACTTTTGGGACCTCTTACAAAATTGTCTATATATTTCAATTTATAATATTTTTTATATGCAATATGGATCTTGTTTGATAGATCTCAATTAGATCTAAAATATGATGTTTTTGAAATTATGTAAAACATTATAGATTGTGAGATATAGACAATTTTTTAAAAGGCATGTATGTCGAAATTGGACAGACAAACTGGGACGGAGGGAGTAACTGTTAAAGGTATAAATAATAAAATTGTCCCTCCCTGTAACAGCTCAAGCTTTTAGATGAGTTGATGGTTAACCATCTACTATGGTATTAGATCCTGTTATTTACACATGTTTAACCTACTTATGGAGGAAAGTCTGGCTACACGTGAGGGGGAGTGTTAAATGTATAAATATTAAATAGTAATAAAATTGCCCCTTCTCTCTAACATCTAAACTTTTAGATGAATTGATGCATGGTTAACAATCTACTAATAACCACGTTCTTCCCTCTAAGGTCATCCATAGTGATATAATCAAAAGCCAATTATTTTTAAAGTTAACAATGTTGGTGCAAAAAATGGCTCACAATGGTATAATCAAACTTAGCAACATCCTTAGAAATAATCAAATTTTGGGTTTTGGATAACTAAAACTAGCAACCTTTTTCAATAATCAAAATTTGTGAACCCAACACCACATAACTTAACTAGTTCCAAAATTTGTATACACGCATGTTTCAATTGGTATTTTCTTCTTCTCTTCTTCGCCTACTCGATCTATATCTTCTTCAATTCACCCACAAATTATTTTTCTTTCTTTCCCTCCAAAAGTGAAACTCATATCTCTTGATCATCTACAATTTAACCCATCGTTGCCGGATTAAGGTATTTCACTCTTCTTTTCCGTTTTTATTTTTCCCCCCCAAAAAATTCATAATATGAGCAAAGAAAGTCACCGATTTTTTCTCAAAATTAAAAGAGGAAATCGATCGATATATTTTTGCCCAAAAAAAACGTAAATGGAGGGAAGTGAATAGCGAAAAATAGAGAGAGAGAGAGAGAGAGAGAGAGAAAAAAAAAAAATTGTAGGGGACCCCTTATTTTGGTTATGGAGTAGAAGTGACCATTGTGATGCTCAACATTGTTAAGCTTAGCAACCTCTTAGGTGAATAATCAAAAGCTGATGTGTCAACTTTTGATTATCCTTTTTTGATTATACCACTTTGGATGGCCTTATAATAAGCAAATGGGTGTAGATAAGCAAATTTAACAACAATACTCAAAAAATACCCCACATTGTAATAAGCAAAGTTACAAACAAATAACCAAATTCAACTCATTCCATAACCAAACTTAACAACTTTTACCAATAACCAAAACTCAATAACCAAACTCAAAACTCAATAACTCAAAAACACCCCACATTGAAATCGTTTCATTGAGACGAATAATTTGGCGTGGTCAGGTGTGTGATTGGAACTCGTTTGCGATTGGATAAATGTGCATTGTGTATTGTGGGGATTTTTTGGTTAGAGATGCAAAAATAACCAATGTGAAAGTAGAAGTTGTTAATTAAGTTTGATTATAGATTAAATGAATAATTAAATGCTGACGTGACACATTTTGATTATTACTAGGGCTGTCCAAAAAATCCTCCCGCCCGACCACCCGACCCGACCGAAAATGAAGGCAATGGACGGGTCTGATCAAACCGATCGGTCGGATTCGGGTCCATTTTCTCGGATTTCCTAGTTGGTCGGTCGGGTGTCGGATGCACCCAATAATTTTTGGATTGATCCGATCCGACCGACTAATGTTTAAAACTTAAAAAAAAAAACCTATTTTTTTACTTTTCCCAGAGTCCAGAGTCCATAGTCCAGACCCACTTTCCCACGCAGACTTTCTCTCCCTATTTTTTTTTATGTTTCCCCAGTTCCCACTTTCCCCAAACACTCTCTCTCTCTCTCTCCTCTGAATTGTGGAGCTCGGCCTCGGGGAACGAGATTGGAGGGTCCGCCAGCTTCCCCACCACTCCTTTGCTGGCTACGGCGGTGGCTCCACCTCGACCGTCCTCAACAACGTCCTCGTCGGCCGTCGCAGTTGTTCCCAGCCGTCGATGCTCCTCTCGATCAAGGACCTCTTCCCCTCTCCCAGCCGCCCATGTCCACCTCACCTGATTCCTACTCTGCCGGCCGCCACCTCCTTCACCGACAAAAGGTTTTGTAGATATGTGATTGACAAATTGTGATTCTGTACTTAATATTTTTCTGTGAAACCCGACCAAAAAATGGTTTGTAGAAGTGTAGATCTGTAATATTTTGAGAGGGATGCTTTTTTTTTGGTGATCTGTGATTGTGATTTTGTAGATCTGTGATTTGTAATTGACTGATTTTTGATTTTGTACAACCAGCCAATCCGACCGAATCTGACCCGAACCAATAAGCATTCGGTTCGGTTGGAACCCGACAAGTATTTCGGTCGGGTTCGGGTGACCATTTTACAATCCGACTAAAGTCGGGTCGGGTCCAACCCGACCCGAATCCGACCAAATCCGACCCGTGGACAGCCCTAATTATTACCATAGTGCGGATGCTCTTAGAGAGTAGTTTGTGTATGGATTGTTTTCCATATAAAGCATAGACATTGTTGACTGCATTTATGAGCCTATCGACTATGACAATTTCCTCGACTTGTTTTGGACAGCATTGAAATTTAATCGTGATTTATGCGGCTGGGTTATGGCATAGTGATGCTGCCGCGGCCCCATTCTTGATTAGCGATTTTACATCACATGTTGCGAACAATTCAACGTACGGAGCCATACACGTTCAATGAAAAACGTGACCTCTAATGTTTGTCTTCAACGATTCTGGGCATTGTAGTTTTACCCTTCTCCTTGGAGTGTAGATTTTGCCAGTCTAAAGGAAGAGGCGCAAGTTTCAAGTTTATTGGTGAGGTTGTGTCCAGGGTCGGCCTTGGGCATAGGCTCACCAGGCAACCGCCTAGAGCCTTTCGTTTTGGACCCAATAATAGAGCCCCAAAATAGTGAAATATATTAAATATTACTGTATGTTGACTATTTTACAAGTAGGGTGATGTGCCATAGTGGTAAGTCACGTGCGGTTAGACCATGGGATCTCGAGTTCAATCCCCATCCCGATCTCGAGTTCAATCCCCATCCCGTTTGCTTTTTAATGTCACTGTTCAAAAAAGATTTTCAAAACACTGCTTTTGTGGGTAGAACCCGTGACCTGGTTATACTATAGAGTTAGCACAACCATTTTGCCACCAAGCTACAAGTCGGATTTGTTACTTTTATTGAACAACTAATATATATATTAAAAAATAGGAGGCCCCATTCTCATACATCACCTAGGGCCTCGGAAATCTTAGGGCTGGACCTGGCAGTGTCCTAGTTATTTTAGAAAAGGAAGTAAGAAATAGAGAAGGAAAAAAACAGACACATAAATTACTCTTTGATACCAAAAAGGAAGAAAAGAAAAAGGGCATGAAAATTTCTGATACATTTGGGTAACTTGGCAAGAAGGGCATTGGAATTTCATAGGTGCCAAGTAGTTCTTTTTTAGTTCGATATCTGGAGGAATCAATGCATATGAGTTGGTGAAGGTATAAGATAATATAGTTGCCCCACCCTCTAAGAGCTAGCATCTCCAATAGCCTAGGTTTTTTATTATTATTATTTCATTTTGGTTAGGAATTAGAGTTTAGCTAGCCACCAAACAAGTGGAAACACCCAACAATCTAGCCATTTGGCTCTACATCCTCAACTCCCTAAACTGAAAAAACCCACAAATCAGAAACCCTAAACTGAAAAAAACCCACAAATCGAAAACCAACCAATTCCCACCACCACTGAAATCATTGTTGTCGTCGTTGTTCAAACCCACCAGAAAATGATTTTGGCAAAAATCACAAAACACACATCTGTAAAAATCTAATTACGAAAATCAAAAAAATCACAAACCCAACTGCGTCGAGTATGGACGGCGGCGATGCAGGGTAGCGAGGTGGAAGACGCCGGTGGCGCCGTGGACAACGGCGAGTATGGAGTCGTAGTCGAGGAGATTGATCTGGAAGAGACAGGGTGGAGAGAGAGAGAGAGAGAGAGTGTTGAGGTGCAAGCGAGCTCAAAAAGATCACCACACCCAGTGAGGGGCTAGAGCTCAGGCTAAATTGGCGAGGTGGATGCCGTGAGTCCGTGACTGCTGGGCGTGGTTTTGGATGGAAATCCTCGCCAGTTTGCCGGAATTCTCCTTTTGCCGTGGCTGATGGAGATGCTCTAACAACTTAAGTTTTTAGATGAGTTAGTGGTTAACAATCTGATATGGTATCAGAGCAAGAAATAGATCTTGTGTTTGAACCTCACCACCTACCTAATGTTACAAATATTTACACGTGTTTAGCCTGCTTACGGAGGAGAGTCTGGCTACATGTGAGGGAGCGTGTTGAAGGTATAAGTAATAAAATTGTCCCCCTCTTTCTAACAGTTTAAACTTTTAGATGAGTTGGCGGTTAAGAATCTAATATAAGTAATCACTCCCTTTGGTGCAAACTGGGCTGAAGGACAAGTTGCATTTAAGGAAATTCCTGGTTTGATCGTTCGATACTCCATTCAGTTTTCTTGCACTGGCTTTGAATCTGCCTTTCTCGGGACGACAGAAATCAGAATAATAGTAGTTTCACATGGACGGAAGGGCACAAGAGGTATGCAATACCTTATCCATTACTGAGCTCAAATAATTAAATTTAGTTTCCCCCCCCCCCCCCCCCCCCCCCCCCTTACTAACAGTTCACATGGACGGAAGGGCACAAGAGGTATGCAATACCTTATCCATTACTGAGCTCAAATAATTAAATTTAGTTTCCCCCCCCCCCCCCCCCCCCCCCTCCCCTTACTTTTAGTAATCCAATTAAAGCCTTAATGTCTTAAAACCATTACCTTATGTCCAGGGACGGAGCCAAGAATTTCGTTATACGGGGGCGACCATGTATGCGAGATAAAAAAATAAAAATAACCATGCATAGCAATGTAAATGCATTAAAACTAAAAAAAAATACAAAATAGCAACACTCCATACCTAATTATGATTTTCAAAAATTAATAGATTGCAAAAGTAGCAATGACTTACCTAGGGCTTCTAAACGAACCAAACAGCTCGAGCTCGGATCAACTTTTAGCTTGTTTAAATTCATTTTTAAAAAAATATAAGCAAAGTTCAATCACGTTTTTTTGTTTGTTTATGAATTCAAGTCAAACTTAAGCATATAAGTGTTTGGCTTGATAAGCTCGTGAACAAAGAGGTCATTCTATAAATCTATATTATAAAATAGAGTAGTTTTTTTTTTTAAATGTCTAGGCATACAAATGAGAACAACATTTATATTAATTGGATTACTCTTCATTAAAATAGTAAGTATGTGATTAAAAAATGAACAATAAAGGAAAACCTAATTATTGCTTTCCTTACCAAATATCTATGTCCTTTTTTTGTAATATTTATTAATTTTTCCCCTCTATCTCTATCTTTATCAAGTTGGATTACTCTTCATTAAAATAGTAGTCATGTGATTAGAAAAGAAACAAAAAAGGAAAACCTAATTATTCATTCCCAAGTTTTATTACCAAACATGACAAATTGATTCTAGGAATACATCAATTTGTCACACTTTAACCACACTCCTTCTCACAAACATGTGGGCTCTACACATTTATTGTTGGATTCTCACACATGTATGTGAGAAGGGTGTGACAAATTGATGTGTCCCTAGCATTATTATTCTTTTTTTTCATAATATTTGTTTTCCCTCTCTCCAATTTAATAAAGATAGAGAGGGAAAGCAAATATTATTGAGAGAGAGAGAGAGTAAGGAAAGTAATAATTAGGTTTTTTTTTTCTTTTCTAATCACATGGTTACTATTTTAACGAAAAATAACTTGATGGCGATAAATGTTGCTCTAATTTGTATGCGTATAAATAGAGCAGTTTTCTCTGAAAATGTCTAGACATATAAATGAGAGCAAATTTATCGTCATCGAATTATTTTTTGTTAAAATAGTAAATAGAGAAATTTTCTTTGAAAATGTCTTGGCATATAAATGAAAGCAACATTTATTGCCATCGAATTATTTTTCGTTAAAATAGTAGGATTAGAAAAGAAATTAAAAAAAGAAAACCTAATTAGTGTTTTCCTTACCAAATCTCTTTCTCTCTTTTTTTAGTACTTCTTTCCTCTCTATCTCTATCTTCATAAAGTTGAATTATTTTTAGTTAAAATAGTAGCCATGTGATTAGAAAATAGACAAAAAAGGAAAACCTAATTATTGTTTTCCTTACCAAATTTGTCTCTCCTTTTTTTGTAACATTTTTCTTCCTCTCTATTTCTCTCAAACTTGATAAAGATAGAAAAAGAGAGGGAGAGTAAATATTATGAAAAGGCAGAGAAAGAGAGAGAGAAGCAATAATTAGATTTTTTTTTGTTTCTTTTTTTAATCACATGGCTATTATTTTAACAGGAAAAAATTCGATGGCGATAACTGTTGCTCTCATTTATATGTCTAGACATTTTTAAACAAAACCACTATATTTTATAATACAGATTTGAGATAGTATTTTAATATGTGCGGATATTAAAAAAATGAGATTATTATTAGGAGTGCCTTTAAGCACGAGTAATCTGCTAGTATTACAAATATAGGGATAGATTTAATAAATTTTCCAAAATATGAGATATGTATCGGCATTTCGTATGAATATTTTCACCAGTTTTACAGTACCATTGCATTCAAATAGGAAATATCATCTGTGAGATATGAAAATTTAAGGGTTTGAGAGTTTTTAATTTAATAAATGTAGCTAGTAATAGAATTTTATGTTTATGAGTTTTTTTTATCTAGATTAATGATGCTAATTCTTCTTTATAGCAACACTCCATACCTAATTATGTTTTTCATAAATTAACATATTACAAAAGCAGTAACGACTTACCTCAATCTATCTAGTAAAATGATTGGACAAAAATATACCTACACCTTAGATTTCACCAAAATTACTTAGGGTTCCCAAATATCTCCTCTCTTTTGTTCCAATTTTCTCAAAACTGCCTTCAAAGTCTAAATGATGTCGGATTTTTATGGGTGAAAAATTGAGAATTTTATTAATTGAAGTTACGTAACCCTCAAATTTTATGTTTTGCTATATTTTAATCAGTCCTTTAGAAATTAATGTTGGTATCATTGTATTTCAAAGGTTACCACTATTTGATTATTTTTTCCAAAATACTAGAGGGGGGCGAGCCTATATATTTTAATTGGAAATTTATTTATTTTAATATAATTGTAAAGTTTATTTATATTTGTAACATTAGTGGTATAACCTCTTCAATGGATCGATTTGGTGCTGAATCGTTCGTGCCAGACTTCCACAGGCATGAATTATTATAGGGCTAGATCCTAAGATAGTGAACTGGCCACATGGGCATTTTTCATGTGGCTTAACTTCTCTCTTACCTAATACTCCGTGAGTATATGGTTACATTTTCACGCATTTAGATAATCCTCATTGATAGAGTAGTCAGGGCCGGCTCTGAGATTTTGGGGGCCTAAGACGAACATAGATAGTGAGGCCCTTAATAAAATTTACGAAAATAAAATAGTAAGTAGATAAATGGTTTTTTGTCAAAGCCAAATGCATGTATTCAACAAAGGAAAAAACCCATGCAAATACTAATTTCTGATCCTGTTTTCTCTCCTTTGATCACTAATTCATTTCCTTCCATTTTATTGTGTGTTCTTGGAGATTAGAGCTATAAGAATAAAATATGCATAAAACTTATCGAGGAACCCACCACATGAGATCATTTTTCAAGGGGCTCTACATGAAGATAGCCACCTGTGATCTGCATTTTCTTTTTCCTTTTTTTGTTTCCTCTGATTGAGCAAGTCAGGTTGGGCCCAACTTTTGGGCCTGTGTCCCTTAAGTGAAAAATAGGTGGTTTGGGTATTAAAATGGGTCTCTAATGTTGCTATACCTAAAAAGATTGGACATATATAATGGGTACCCAAAAAAGTAGGAGGCCCTAATTTCTACACATTTTTGGGGGCTTAAGGCGCCGGCCTCTTGGGCCTTAGCCCAGAGCCGGCCCTGAGAGTAGTAGATGGGTCGCATCGGAGTTTGGAGTTTAGGTCTCTACCAAATGGTGGGTTACGGTACAGTTCCATTTAGGAATGGGCCAAGTCCTCTGCCAGCCTTCTTGTCCCCCTGCGCGGACCACAATCCTGCCAGCCTTATTTAAGTGAGCAAATATAGTCTAGTCCTTAGTCTTTATATCTCCCTCTCCCTCTCTCCCTTGTTTCCAAAATGGATCGTCAACTTCTTCTTGAAGCAACAGGAACGCTTCTAGCCTTCCTTGTACTCTATTGCCTGTGGAAGTCGAAAGCCAGTACGGGTATTAGTGCGCCGGAGCCAAAAGGTGCGTGGCCGATTATAGGCCACCTCCATCTTCTAGGTGGAAAAACTCCGGTTTTCCGGACTCTCGCAGCCATGGCCGACAAACAAGGGCCGATTTTCACAATCCAAATTGGTATGCGGCGGGCCCTAGTGGTGAGCGGCAAGGAAACCATCATGGAATGCTTCACTACCAACGACCGCGCTTTTGTTTCGCGCCCAAAGTCTGCCGCCGTGAAATACATGGGGTATGATGGTGCCATGTCGGTGTTCGGTCCTCACGGGCCCTACTGGCGCGAGCTTCGTAAGGTGATGATTCTCGAGCTCCTATCGAACAGTCGTCTGGAGCTTATGAAGCACTTGCAGGCCTCGGAGGTGGGCTTGTGCATCAATGACTTGTATTCACTGTGCGTCAAACAATTGAATGGTGTTTCTGAAGGACTAGATAATTTTCATGAACCTGGTGCTACAAAGGTAGACATGACTCATTGGTTTCGGCTAGTAACTATGAACCTGATGCTCCGAGCAATTGCAGGCAAGGACATGACTATGTTACAAGATTTACGGAGTAATTTATTTTGGAACTGTTGTTAATTTTTTTGCTATCCTCTTATCTTGATCCCCTTGAACCTTAGTCCTAGCTCTGACCCTTGCTTCAGGGAGACGATACGGCCTCAGTGAGGATGAGAAAGACGGGGAGGCTAGGCTTTTCTCCAGAGCCATGGACCAGTTTTCGTTTCTCACCGGAGCTTTCGAGTGCTCTGATGTGATACCATTCATCGAGTGGATGGATTTGCAAGGACATGTGAGATTGATGAAGCAAAATGCCAAAGTGATGGACTGTTTCATGAGCAGATGGCTGGAAGAACATGTCCAGAGCATGAAAAATGGCCAGGTGAAAGAGGAACACGACTTTATGGACGTGTTGTTGTCTATATTTCCGGAAGATGGCATGGAACATGGTCACACGTAGGCCTGTCAATGGATCGGATCCGATCCGGATCCGATCCGAAAAATCCGATCCGGATCCGAATTCGAATCCGATAACGTCGATCCGATAATCCGATAATCCGAATCCGATAACGGATTCGGATCCGGATCGGATTCGGATCGGATCGGATTAAATCCGTTATCAATCCGAATCCGAACTTTATTTTTTTAAACTTTTTTTAAAATTTTTAAAATTTTTAAAAAAAAAACAGTAAATTTTTTATTTTGAAAAAAAAATGTTTAAGAAGTTGTATTTTTATTTTCAATTTTTTCTTTTATTTTTTTTTTGGAAAATAAATTTTTTTTAAAAAAAATTGTATTTTTTAAAAAAAAATATTTTTTTTTTCCCTAAAATTTTTGAAGTAAAAAAAATTTCGGATCGGATTCGGATTTCCGGATCGGATCCAAATTTTTCGGATCGGATCCGGATTTCCACTATCAGATCTGAGTCTTATCGGATTCGGATCGGATCTGAGTCTTATCGGATTCGGATCGGATCCAGTCTTATCGGATCCGGATTCGGATCCGGATCTGTCGGATTCGGATCGGATCCGATCCGTTGACAGGCCTAGTCACACGAATAAGAACATCATCAAGGGAACTGCCCTGGTACACTTCCTATAGTTGCATTTTTTTCCAAGTATAACTTTAATGTAGTTCTTTTGTTTTAAGTTGTATTTTCCTTCACTACCAGTAACAGGGAATGAGGGCCAGTTCCCCTACAAAAAGAAATAGTTGGGAGGATTGCACCTCCAAATAGCAGTTGAGCTTTTCCAGACATCTGCAATTCTTGTCTAATTATACAACAAAACGGGGAATGGGAGTGTTGTAGGCTGCAATTGTGAAATAAACACTGACATCATCGCGCCTAATAACGAAGTGGTTCATTAGTGTGACACTCAGACGCTTCCATGTTATCTATCTTTCTCCGTCTAAATAATACTACCATCACTGGACTCGAGCAATTATGTTTACGGATTGTAGGCTTAAACTTCTACAAACACATATCCTGTATAGAATGAGGCGGCTTTTGAAGTCATTTGAATTCCAGTTAGAAAAGCACCCACTTATTGTGACTCTTAGTTTAAAACGTCTGTAAACGATTATACTTTGCTTTGGTGATTGAAAATAGTAGTTTTTTTTTTTTGCTAAGTTAAAAAAGGTGGAAGGAGGGAGCGATCGGGCATAGCAACCCTCCCCTGAACGTGACCATAGGGACTCTAGACTAGCGGCGGATCCCGGGAGGGACCAAAGAGCCATAGCAACTACTGCCCCACCAAGGGCTAGCGGGCCAAAGCCGGACAGAGGAGAAGGACCAAATTCAAGAGCCACTGGCACAATTCGAACTTGATACCTCCTACCTCACCTAAACCCAAAGGGAGTAAGCCTTGACCAACTAGCTAGGCTATCACCCCTGATGGTAGTAAATAGTAGTTACTGGAACCTTTTCAATTGACATGGAGAGCTTTTCTATTTGTGTTTATATTTGCAGAGTATGATTCTGGCAGGCTCTGATACCACAACAGCTACCATGACATGGGCACTTTCCCTACTCCTGAACCACAACAAATCTCTCAAACTTGTCCAACAAGAACTAGACATGCACGTTGGCAGAGAAAGGTGGGTGGAGGAATCTGATATCAAAGACCTAATCTACCTCCAGGCCGTTGTCAAGGAAACATTGCGACTCTACCCTCCGGGCCCCTTGTCGATCCCCCGCGAATCAATAGAAGATTGTCACGTGGCCGGGTACTTTGTTCCTAAAGGGACTCGCCTGATCGTGAATCTGTGGAAATTACACCACGACTCCTGTGTTTGGACCGATCCTCATGAGTTTCAACCAGAGAGGTTTCTTCATAGGGATGTAAAAGCTGGTGAAAGAGGGCGCGAATTCGAGTTCGAGTGTTTACCGTTCAGTTCGGGGAGAAGATCGTGCCCCGGAGCTAGGGCGGCGTATCTGATGATCCACTTGACGCTTGCTCGTTTGCTTCAAGGATTCGACGTCGCGACGCCGACGAATGAGGCTGTGGACATGAGTGAGGGATTGGGGCTAGTCCTGCCTAAAGCAACTCTGCTTGAGGTCGTGGTCTCCCCACGCCTTAAACGTGAGCTTTATCTGCAGTAGAGTAGACACCAGTGGAATCACATAAGATGATAAGAAATGGGGTGACAAATAAAGTGGAAAATTACTATGTGATATGAGGGAGAGGTCATGTTGTTTGAAAGTGAAATGATTGGGTGAGATTTATGAAGGGTAAGGGGTGGGGTAGGTGTACATTAGCATGTATGTGAAGCAAACTAAACAATCTATATATAGCATGGTCGTGATTTTTGTGCTATTTTATTATAACTCATGAAGGTTTCAACCTTTGATCTTATGATCGAGGGGCAAATTCTTATGTCTCGAGCCCAAGCCAACCCCGAAGTCGGCAAAAGTAAAGAATTTTTCTTTTGAATTTGCAAAAGTGCTAGAGAGTTCCGAGCCAAATTTGCGAATAGCCACGAACATATTGGGGAATAGGCGTCCAATACCTTGACCAAAATGCTAAAAGCCATTAATTTAGGGAATTGATTTAAGCACATCCATTTTGTCTAAGTCACTAAGTGCACTTCATTTTTTTGGTCCTTATTTATACGAACTTATAGAAATGTCCTCCATGCATTCTTTTCTTCAAACATGAAATGATGAAAAGTACAATTGTGTAATTTCACCTGAATGCAAAAAAAAAAAAAGATGAGTGCATTTGGATAAAATTGGAGACTAAAAATTAATTCTCATATAACTTCCTTTTGCAATGTATGATAATGACATAAACAAACCATCAATAATACGATACGAACACTTAATTTAGGCTAAGTTTGGCTTACCATTTTTTATTTCATCTTATCTTAAGTATTTTCAATTTCTATGAACTTTTTATCAATTATATGTCGATGATTTATATGTCTTGACGATAAGAGTTCACAAGTAAAAGTTTCTTGTAAAGAAGTTAAAAACATTTACTAAAGCTAAAAAATAATCTAAAGTAGGCATAATTTTCGAAGTACTTTTATCCTTTTTCTATTTTTATCTAAATTTAAATAACTTATTTTTTCTTTTCTAACTCCTCCCATTCAGACTAATAAATAATGGGAGACTTAAATATTCATCCTCAGAACCCAATTGACTTATGTTTTCATCCTGCTCATTTTGAACACTTATGTTTTCATCCTCTATCTTTTTTAATCCCAAAAGTACCCTTATATATATATATATGGCACCGAAATTTGGGACTGAAAAATAACACTTGCCGTCCCCGCTAAAGAACCGGTGACCCACTGATTTCGTGTATATATAGCTTTGATTTTTGGGATGAAATCTTAAATTTGAAGGTCCTAGCTGTTATTAGGGGATATTTTTTGGGTACTCAATCCCGAAATCAATGCTTTCCTATTCTACAACAAACCCAAACCAATCATCCTGAAATCAACGCCTCCCAACCCAATCATCTACCCCATTTATTTGCATCTGCATTCGTCCTCTCCAAATGTACTGGTTCAACCCCGGCCAATGCTCCTCCCTCCTTGCCTAGGGCGCCCATGCCCGCGCGACGTCGTCTATCCATCGTCTGACAATTCGACAAGCCCCAGAGCTACAAGCATTTCATCAAGAGCTGCACTGTGGGAGAAAACTTCAACATGACCCCGGGTGCACGCGCAAGGTCAACGTCGCAGAAGAATGATGCTTCGTCGCCATTATCGTTCAACTTCGCCTTTGCCAAAATCAACGCGTTCAGAACTGATGGCGATCCACTCGTTGTCCGACATCTTCTGCTCTGTCGCCGCCGTTCGCCTCATCTCCGATGCCTTCAAGTCCAAACTATCCCTCTTCCTTGGACTGATCTTCACCATCAGCCACATCCGCTACTCCACCGCTGGTGCCTCCATGGTCAAGAACATCTAGCCCTTCGTCGATCGCTAGCAGTTATATTGGTTTTAGTTTTCATGGTAAATTATTTGTATCATTTACCATGAAATATGTTTCTCTGTTATTTTCATTTGATAAATTATTTGAACCGTTTACTATGAAATATTTGTTTGAATCATGGGATATTTTTCGTGTTCACGTTGTAATCGTCATGGGATACTTATTGTGTCCACATTAATGTCATGATAATTTAACCATGTAATCGTCATGGTAATTTAACCATTTAATCATGTAACAGTTTAAGTATGTCATGTTATTTATTTATTATGGTAATTTAGCCATGTTCCGTGTAATAAGATCAATGAAAAATATGACTTTTTGTTGTCTGGTTGGCCAACTCGAAGATTGAAGAAAACATTCAAAGATGTGGTCAACTTATCATGTTATATTCCTAAAAAAAATCAATTCCACAAATACATTCCATGATAAATAAATAAAAAAGTAACTAATAATATTTAAATTTGCTAAATCCCACTGAATTAGGAAAATAATCCAATTCAATCCCATTAAATTGGAAAAACAATCCAATTCAATTAATCCCACTAATTTAGGAAAGCAATATAACATAATTTATGTATATCATAGTGAAAAGGGTAAGAAATGTAATTCACACACTAAGAGGATGAAAACATAAGCATGAAAAAATGGCGGGATGAATTCTTACATGGCATGGATAAAGAGGATGGTTATTTAAATATTCCATAAATAATCTAAAGAACTTTTTATAAAAATTAGCATAAATATTGTACATAAGACAAAAGTAACCCAACGCCAAACCCCTTTAACTTTTAAACCTCCTCGTATCCTCCTTTTAAAAAACTAAAGAAACCCAAGTAACTATTAAACCCCTTCTAAAATAATTCTTCCTCTTATCTTATCAATGTACTCCTCTTTATCCTCCTTTTATTATAAGTGTTAAAAGGTACTCCCTCCGTCCCTTTATTACAGTCCAGTATTTCATTTTGGGCTGTCCCTTAATAAGTGTTCATTTTGTAAAGTTAGTGGGTAAAAATTGGTGAATTGTCTATTTTATCCCTAAAAGTAGATTCCATTTTGAAAAGTTAGTGAGTAAAAGTGTAATGATGATGGGTAAGTAGGGAAAGTGGAGGAAAAAATTGATGTGAAAGGTATAATGATGATATCTTTTTAATAAGTTGGAGTTACGAAGCAGGACATTTAAAAAGGGACGGAGGGAGTATAAATAATAAAATTACCCCTCTCTGACAGCTCAAGCTTTTAGATGAGTTGGTGGTTAACAATCTAATATGATATTAGATCCTGTTATTTACACGTGTTCAGCCCACTTATGGAGGAAAGCCTAGCTACACGTGAGGGGACGTGGTAAAGGTATAAATAATAAAATTGTCAATCTCTCTAACAGTTTAAACTTTTAGATGAGTTGATGACTAACAATTTGCTAATAACCACATTCTTCCCTCTAAAACATATCCCGCTAACAAACGAGCCTAAAGGGTGGGGATAATGCCACGACAACTATTTTTAATGCCACGACAATTACTTTCATCTCCCAATTTTGCCCTCCACCAGTCATTCTCTCAACAGCCGCCTCTCTCTCTCTCTCTCTCTCTCTCTCTCTCTCTCTCTCTCTCTCTCTCTCTCTCTCTCTCTCTCTCTCTCTCTCTCTCCTGATCTCTCATTAGTGCGTTTTCCAGAGGAAAACCCAGTTGTAGATGGTGAAGCCAAAGGAAGAGACCAGGACAGCGAGGTTTGAGGCCCTCCGTCACTCTAAGACCCGCCCGGCCTCTCTCCCTCTTCTCTCGCTACAAATGTGCCAACACTGTCACTCCCATTCCCCTCTTATAATAGAAGACAAATTGCTTGATGGGAAGATCAATTGGCAGGAGTATTGCCTGATTCCGATATCTTCGATGGCGAAGAAGGCGGCAATGATTTGGTCTTGTTCAACGAAATTTGCTCCGGTGAACAGAGAGAGAGAGGAGTAGCTCTGCCATAAGAAAAGAGAGGTTTGATGTCATGTCTATGCCGTCGAAAGTAAAATTAGGAAAGTTCTGTCGGTTTGATTACTGATGTAGTGATGTAGGATGAAGAGAATTCTTTTAGAAAAAGTGGAGAGAGACGATGTTAGCTCAAGAGGCAAGGGTATAATGACCTGTTTGGATGGGGTATTGTGAAGGGAGATTGTGTTATACCCCCTTTTAACACCTGGGACCCACCCTTATACCCCGTTTGGGATCCCAAAAGAGAGGGGGTATTGTCTTTACCCTGTAGGCTCGTTTGGATGCGGGATTAGGTTTGGAGGTGTTATGTAATAAGGGGAGATTGGATAGTAGGGGGTATTGGTTAATAAGGGATGGCCCACATTGATGTAATGTTTATAGATGAGGTATTAAATAGCACTTGGTTTGGATGAAGGATAAATAAGGGGTATAAGGAAGGGTGGATGATGTAAAAAGTTGTCAAATAACCATTTTGCCCTTGTGCAGTCCCAAACTTAAATACGTGTTAGCAAAAAAAATTAAGTGTTCCAAATTTCAATCCGTTTGAATGGGTGGGAAGATTTTATTTTTCTGATCATTTAATTCTAAAGGGTCATAATTAGATTTTGACTATAGGGCTCTTATTGATTAACCCTAAGAAAGTCGTAAAATCAAATATTTTTTAGGGCTAACTAACGAGAGCCTGGAACCAAAAATTAATTATGACCCTTTAGGATAAAATGATCAGAGAAATAGGATCTTCGTACCGGTTCAAACGGATTGAAAATTGGAGCACTTAATTTTTTAACCATGTTTTTTAATATATAAACTGCAGGTTGAAAAATTAAGTGTTCCAAATTTCAATCCGTTTGAACCAGTAGAAAGATTTTAGTTTTTTGATCATTTTAACCTAAATGGTCATAATTAAATTTTGACTCTAGGGCTCTCGTTGGTTAGTCCTAAGAGATATTTGGTTCTACGACTTTTTTAGGGCTAATCAACGAGAGCCCTATAGTCAAAATTTAATTATGACCCTTTAGAATTAAATGATCAGAAAAATAAAATCTTCCCACCCATTCAAACGGATTGAAATTTGGAACACTTAATTTTTTTTGTTTTTGCTCAAGAAATGGGTACCTGGGATTGGGAAGGGGGATTAGGAGGGGTACAGTTGTCCGAAATGGAGGGGGATTAGGGGGGATTCCACAATAACAGGTCAAACCCTACCCATGGCTAACACCCCCTCGGGGGGTATTAGGAGGTGTAGTGGAAGAGGGCCGAAAGAGAATACCCCTCCCAAATTAACTTGCCAAACGGGGTCTTGGGGTGGGGCCCAAGTACTAGGAGGGTATATCACAACACCCTTTCACAACACCCCATCCAAACAGGCCCGTATTCCACTGCACCAGCTAACACCGGCTGAGGGGGTGTTAGCGATAGGCCACCCTCGACCAGTTGCTGTGGAATCCCCCCAAATCCCCCTCTTTTTCGGACGAATCTACCCCTCCTAATCCCCCTTTCCCACCCCCCGATACCCATTTCTCATGTCGCAAGTCTTCGCCGCGCTGGTTGTTTGAAGAGACGATTTGTGGCGATTTTGGGTGCTTTTCGATTTGAGTTTGATTCGACCAGTGAGGTATGAGTTTTTGTTTGTGCTTTTTCTGTTGCTACTCTTCCCACACTGTCTCTGTTGCTGTTTCGATTCCATGGCAGTGTTAGGTTTGATTTTGTATGCTAGGGTTTTGTGGGTTTCGACTGTTATGCATGGATTTTGCGATTCCATGGGTTTTCGGTTTTGTTTCTGATTTTTTAGGGTGATGCTTAAGAAATCCCGAGATCTTGATTTTTTGGTGTAGATTATGAAACCCTAAACCCTAAATTGCAATGGAATGTGGCTTATTGTTTTCGAAAACCCATGGTGAATTGTTCAGTCTCTGAAAACCCTGATAATTAGCTCATCACAGATTTGCCTCTTAATTTTCTTAAACTATCATTGACGCCAAAAAATTTATAGTTCAGTAACTTAATTTCTCTCCACTTCGGCCAACCCACCCGCCGGTGTCGAGGTCTATCCTAGCCACCATCCGAGCCTCTCCCACTACATAATTTTCCATGGCCGACCTCACCAACTACCATAGCTACAGGGTTGGCCCTAAAATTGCGAGGCCATATGTGATATTGGAATAGAAAGCACTTGTACATGTTTATAACATCAAGTTTTGGAAGCATTTCTAGAATTAAGGGCCCGTTTGGGAGTTTCATTAACACGTAATTAACAAATTTTGGATGATGTATTAAAGAATTCCTATTGTATGGGAGAAAGGGGCCAGAATGCATACTTCAATGGATTCTCAATTGTTTAAAGACCCATAGGATGAAATCAGAGATTATGATACAAAATGAACTTCCTGGATCATGAACATATAGACCCATGAACTTGCTGGCATAATATAGTGCAATTTTTTGACTGCTAAGTGGCATGTTTTCATGTGTTAGGTGGGCAGTGTGTTGACTGCTTTGTGGGCTGTCTCCATGTGATTTCTGGGCTGTTTTTTTTCAGGTTGTTAACTTGTGGCAATGATGAAATTTTTCTAAGCCATAAAGTCAGAAATGAAGGCTAAGTTAGAACTGCAGTTTTCATGGATATTGGAGGCTGTTTTACTGCATTATTTTGTCGGTCATATGTAGGCCATGATGATAACGAGACAATTTTCTGCAGTTTTTGGTACCCCTAATAGGACAATGATGAAACAATTACAATGTAAATAAAGGTAATGCCTTAGCGGGGCAACTTTTGGATGCAGCCATGAGTACCCTCGTGCGTTTCGTAGTATTTTCTGAGCCCACTATGATGGTTGGAGAGGGATGGTGTGTGTGTGTGTGCCACATCCAATCGAGCCCTATCCTATGTCCAAGCTTTCTTGGCTGTTGTTACCATTGGTTCTGTTGTGTGTGAGTTGGATTTTGGTGCTGATTTTCTGTGTGTGTTAGAATTATGTTCCAATTTTGTACCTCAGTTGCAACAGGTGTGTGTGTGTGTGTGTGTGTAGGGGGGGGAGGGGGGGCATGGTCTCTGTTGTTCAGGTTCAGTGTAGGATTCGGGATGTTGTTTGGTCTCTGTTATTGGTCTGCAAGTTCAAAATGCAGGTTTTGGTTTTCAAAATCTGAGGCAGATTTGTGTCCAACTAGATACATCTGGTGGGGGTGTGTGAGCAAAAACTGGTGCAAAAAATGCAGGTTTTTGGAAATCTGTGATGTTTGTATCTGTTTTCGTTGGTATTGCTACTGCATTGTTTTGTGCAACATTGCTGCATTTTGTGCTTCTGATGCATTATTTGCTTGGCTTCTTGACTGTTAATGCAAGTCATTTGCAGTTCCAAAATCTGCGCAGTCCCTTTTTTGTTTTTTTGTTTTTGGCTATGATGATATGTACACACGTGTCAAGGCTAGCACTAAACTTGGTAGGACACTTGTGAGGGTCAACGGATTAACGACCGTTCGGCAACATAAGGTCCATCCAAGTGGTGCATTGTGTGCCAATGGAACAAATATCTCTGCCACAAACAAGTTTTTAACTCCGCCTGTGCAATTCTTAGTACACAGCCGGTCCCAAGCCCGGAGAAAAGGAGGAGGGTTGATTAGGTAGCTTCTACCGTGTAAAAAACTTGTTGATTTTCACCATATTTTATATTTTTCATTAGGCTTCGTTGGGCAATTGAATCCAAAAATGTGTATGTGAAACTATCTATTAAGAGATCTACTTCTCTGTCTTCACTTGGTTTTCTTATTTAATATGCAGCATATCGGTCACTACACATTTTGTCCTCTTGAACTATAATACATTGATCATCATTCTTGTCACTTCTCCTCCACTTTCTCTAATTCAGTTGTCTCAATTTTTTTGGTGCCACCTTTTCATGCCTGCATGTGTATCTGCAGCAGTACTGAAATTCCCATTTCTTCAGCAAGTAGTGAAGATACAAGTTCACGAGCTGATATTGCCGCCTCTTTCCAGGTAATAATATTCCTTTGTATACATGCCTCTGTGCATCATAACTATATCAATCATAATAGCTCTTATCTTTTTTACTTGGTTTTCCCCCATGAACCATGAAAACTTGTTTCAACGAGTTGCAGTGTTACATCTGGACGAAAAGTGTGAACAAGCGGTTGAATGGGCATTGAAGATTGAGCCCTCCATAAAATATTTGGTTATGTAAATGCAATTGTTGGCACTTGTATTTCATTCCGAATGAAGTTTGTACATTTATTTTCAAGATTTTGGAAATGAAGATACATTACATTACATTACAATGGTACAAAACAACTACTCGTAAGATTTTCGAGCAACTCCTCCTTCTCGCTCCAAGTCCGGCGTGCCATTCAACTAATGAAAAAAATAAGGAGAATATGAAAACACAAATTAGAATGATGATATGTGGGATGATATGAACAAAAAATGAGACTTATTTATAGAAAAAATTTGCCTAACAAAGTCGTTCAACCTACTAACCATATGCTTCAACTACCGCTATAATTAAATTACTTTCAAACTACTAAACGATATAACTCCGATTTTTAAAAAAAAATCATAACAAAAAATTAAAGTTTACAGAATCTAACAAAACTAATTTTATGAATTTCGTTTTTTTTTTTAAAATATTCGAAATTTTTAAGGCTTAAACATTTTTTAGCTTAAATGAATTCATTTTATTAAAAATTAATGGTAAATACGTATTTATTCTAATTATAATGGAACTAACAAATTTTGTCAAAAAAACACTGCATAAGGGCAAAAAAGTCGTTTAACAGCTTCTTACATCAATCCCCCTTCCTTATACTCCCAATTAATCCTCCTCCAAACCAAGTACTATCTTATCCCCCATTTCTAATACATCATCCAAATCACGTACTATTTAATACCCCCTTCATAAACATCATATCAATGTGGGCTATTCCTTATTAACCAATACCCCAACTATCTTCTTTTTTTTTTTTTTGATCTGCTCAAATATCATTCATAATCAAAAACGCCATACGGCATCTACAGATTTCAAACAAAACCACGAAAAGGTACAACAAGAAGAACAGGAAGGGTTGATTGTAGCCTAAGACCAGGGACATCTTCACACCGCCACATACTCAAAGGCAAGGTCGGGACACGTGGAATATGAATCTAGACAACAATTCCCTTCGAGAATCAAAAACCTAATCGTAGTGATCAGTGACGCACAGTGAAACCTGTCTTCCCCAATGCAGTGATCCAAAAGCCACAATGCCGGCGAAACTGCAAAGCAAAAACACAAAGTGATTTCCCTTCGCAGGCATGGACGCCACTCCAAAGAGCAAACTCCCGCTGGCACGTGGAGTTCTGGCCGCGGAAGGACGATCGTTGAAAATCAACGCAGCTCCGCGGCCACGGCGGGCAAACAACTGATCAGAGGCAGCAATCACCCAAACCAGAACACAGAAAACTAATCAGACACAAAGTTATTTGCCCACCACCGCACCCTTCGGATCTGGGGGAAACCCAGACCGGAAACAAAGCCGGAGTGAACAAACAGTCGGTGAAAAACAGGACCGAAACAAAACCTACCAGAAAGGGAAAACCCAAACCCCAACACCCCCTCCTATCCAATCCTCCCTTCTTACATAATACCTCCAAACCTAATCCCGCATCCAAACGGGCCCAAATGGTAAGACACTAATAAAATTCGTGGCATTAACAAAGCCACTCGTGGCATTATCAGAGGTGTGTATTTAGGGTTGCTTCTTTCTCCCATTTGAAACAGAACCGTTAGTTGATAACTTGATAGTACATAGGCATACAGAGAGAGAGAGAGAGAGAGAGTGATGGCGAACAAGCTCCTCAGTGAGATGGGTCTGCCCAAATCAATTGCCAACGTTTTCACAGCTCGTAACTTATTGACAGCTAAGGTAACTTATCCACGCCTAAGCACCCATTGAACTCCGTTCTCTTCGTGCTTTTGTCTCGATTCGATCAGCATTATCAGCAACTTTTTCCTAGGGTTCAGCCTTGCTTATTGTTTTCCGACATTGACGATGCAGTTTGAGTACACGGGCTTAATCTTGTGTAGACTAGTGACTTTTTGCATTTCAAATCGTAATTGACAATAGAAATCCAGTAAGTACAGCGATCGTTGATGTTGATCACAATAGTGGTTGTAAAAAGGCGGGCTTGTTTGATTATTAACTCTAACTGATGTTGATAAGCAGTAAGAATTCGTTCTATTTGTGTTGTGTCATCGTAGAAGTTGTAGAAAGGATCAAAGGATGATTTATTTAATTACTAGTGTTGCTTTTTGCGGGTTTCCATGGGTAAACTTTTGTTATTATTATTATCTCTCGTGACCACATCGATTCATCCTCCGTGGAAGTTCTTGCACAGTCATCTGTCATCACAAGTGCTGGATAGAAAGCGAAGAACAAGAGTCCGAGGTTGAATGCCTTAATGGCTTTCGTATACGTACCTGTGGGATGCTTGGGGAATGTTGCAATTTTTTACGTCTATTTCGCTAACCTTGCAGGGCACGTCTTACCCTGTTGGTAATTAACCTCAGATTTTGAAGCATCAAGTCCTTTAGTTGCATTGTGTAGACAAGATTTCATAGTACCATCACGTCCATGTGGTAAATTTTGAGTCTCAATTGTAACCCATCTAAAATTTGATGTCTGGAAATATGCCTTTCCTTCTATTTGAACATATCAACCATTTGAAATTTTGATTTGGTTTCGCAAATACACTGAACAGTTTCAATACTTCAGTTTATCAGTGGGAAATAGTCTTTTCAACCTGTTACGTAAATATTCTCTGAATAGATTGGGAGGTGTTTGACTCCTCAAGTTAGTTTTCTTCCAGGATGTGTTATCATTAACTGAATTCGAGTTGATGGAGGTGTTAGATGTGGGGCTCGCAGAAGTTACATCTGCAGTAGCGCAAGTCAGTGAAATTGCATGTCCACCTTATCAAACTGTAAGGGTACCAGATTCGTATTAGAGATAAGTTTGATAGTTGCCAGGACTAAAGTGGAGGAGATAATTAAGTTATTATTTTCATTTCACTTTTGCGTCTAGGTATTATTCTTACTGGAGCAGCAGATCAAAAATGAATTCTATTCTGGCCATCTCCCCACACGTCTAAAAGGATTGGACGAGGTCTTATGTGGTGGCATACCTTTTGGCGTTTTGACAGAGTTGGTCGGTCCTGCCGGAATTGGCAAAACACAGGTATGAAATTAGTCAATGTTTACGTGAATTTTTTGATTCCTTTCATTAAATGCTCCATTGGTTACTTGAAAATGAGAAGGTCACCATTTGTAAAGTATATGTGTTTACACCCAATTTTGACCAAAATTTAAGTGGATTGGATGAAGGAGAAATTGGCCCAATAAAGCTGAGTTTAAACTTGGGCTAGAACGAATTCAATGGGGCCGTGAGGTTCTCAGGTAATGTTTACATTCAGGATTGGGCCTAATGCCCAAAATTTCATTAATATATACCCAAACTCACAGCCCAGGTTTCTTTGGTAAAAGAAAGAGTTCTCTTGGCTTGTTTGAGAGCCCAGATTCACATTCCATGGGAAATCCCATGGATCCGTTTATTTGGCCCGAGGTCAAGGGCCAAGAGACACCGTTGGGCTATTGGGCCCAGGAGTAGGTCCAAATCAGTTAAAGCCCAAACGTGGGCCCAATTGGACAAAAGGGGCTCAAGTGAATGTGGTGGAATGAGGAACATGGAATAAATACTTAGCTATTATTCTTCCACATGAAGTAAAGCCCAAGAAGACACACGGTGCCCATGCAAGCATCCCTCAGGCCAGAAGCTGCTTAGTAAGCAGCTGAGTCAGGCCTGAGGAAGTAGCCCAACAGTGAGCTAGCCGAAAGGGAGGGATCAAGTCCCAATAAATTATCTTTGTCCTAGATCTTCATGAGTAAGGAACCTATTTTTAAATCAGCAAGGGCCCACGAGAAAGGACGAAAAGCTAGTGAAAATAGCTTTTGCCCCTTGAGCTTGGCCAAAGTTTTTCGGCTTTTTACCTTGGTGGGCCCACGGGGCAACTATTGGCAAAGTTCTAGGCAGGGGAAGCAGCTGCAAGCAGCTCAAAGGCCTAGAAGCTTCTCTCTGAAGGCAGCGCAAAGTGCCTTTTCGGCAAGTCCCCATGCATGCAAGCAGCTCAGAGGCCTGAAGATCGTGCAGCCGATTTCTTGGAGTAAAAAGCAAGAATAAAGGACACATGGCGACCATGCAACGGATCAACCCCAAGCAGCTCAGACCTGGAGTTTTCTGTCTATAAATACCCAAATGTACAACCTTAGAAGGGGTCCACGACCAAATCAAGCCCAGCGCTTATCTCAATTACATTTCAATTATCTTTTTCTTTCCAGCAAAGTTTGTACTCAATCTAGCCCCACCTAGATTGTATTTCATTGCCTTGCACTCAAACTTCGTTAAACCGTTAATGGAGTTCATTTAATTCGCACTCAGTCCTGTTTTATTTCCTTTCCATTTTCTAACAACGGTTAGGAAATTTAAAGTCCTTTTTCGTTAAAGGCAAACCACGAACCATCTCACGGCCTTACCCTTTGTGTCGTACGCAATTGTTTTATAGAAGTCAAAGTTGAGGCATTCAGGCCTTAGTACGAATTTGGACTGCGAACTAGTCCTGGCACGCTCGCGACGCAGGTTCACTTAGTTTTGCTCTTTTTGAGGAAAACAATATGACAGCGGGATCAGTTTGGAAATTCTGCCTAAACTGCTGGAGTTGTAAAATTTGTATACTTAGTCCAGCGATTACATTGATTAGTGTTTGCCACTTCGCATGATTGTATTTTCATTCAAGTGAGATAATTATACGTGGTTCTATAGCCTAGCCATCCTTAAAGGCTATGGATGATGCAATATTAGAGATCTTCCTATTTGGGGATGTTGATATATCAAATTCTCTAGTCATATTTGTTTTAAAATGCAGTTCTGCATGAAGCTTTCATTACTGGCTTCCTTACCTGCTAAGTTTGGCGGTTTGGATGGCCGTGCAATTTATGTCGACGTGGAATCCAAATTTAGTTCGAGAAGGTATCCAAGGCATGCCTTTTTGGTATATCTTCTTTCAGGTTTGTGATTTTTGTTGTACTTCATCAATTTAGTTAGACATGCAATTACCCAACCTATAAAATCTGCCCGTCTCAGGTTGATAGAAATCGGAGTCAATAGTTTCCCAGAACTATTTCACATGGAAGGAATGGCACAGGAGGTATGCAGCATGCTTATCCATTTCTTCATTCTTTAAATCATGTCTTACCGTCCAATGTTTTTCATCTAATGAGTAACTTCCATTTATTCTGCAGATGGCTGGTAGGATCCTAGTTTTGAAGCCGGCATCACTGGCTGAATTTACTGAGAGGTTTGAATAGAGTTACACTTCTTAGCAGTATTAGGCTTGTAGGCTTTGCTTGTAGCATCATAAAAATGTTGGCACTAGAATTTTGTACGGTTTTGGTAACAATTCTCGAGCATCTTTCTGACAGTAAAAACTAATGAAGAAATTGGACGAACAGGAAAAAGTACTGGCTATGAGTTATGACAATGAAACTGATTTTGGACTAGTATATTTGAAATGACACTGAAAGTGGACCTCTGTTCCGCTAGGAATTGATACATTGCTTTTCTCTCTTAAACCTAAGCATCTATTTTGCACCTAATGCTGCTTGTTTTCTTTTTTCCTTTACTAATTGAAAAGTTATTGCTGCCTGTAATTGAATACTGCAAATCGGAAGGTAGGTACTGTTGGTTATGGTGTAGGTTCTCTCTTAGTTCTACCTAAATTATCTGAAATATCTAGAAGCCCATTGTCTTTCTGCCTTACTTCCTATACTTGGACTTACCAGGTAAGGATAAGAACTACCTAGTTTAATTTTCTAGTTTGTATGTTTTTTTATTCTTTTTACCAGCTTGCAGCAGATCAAGGTTTCACTTCTCCAGCATGAAGTGAAGTTGCTTGTCATTGATAGCATGACAGCTCTTGTCTCAGGGTAAGTTCAAGTTGTGCTTGTTTATCATATTAAGCTGAAGTTTTATTCGTTCTCCCCCGACGTTAAGGTTGTGTAGAATACCTTCCATCGCCTATCTGCAGGGGGGGGGGGGGTAAGAAAGGTATGAAAGCCAAACGACTTTCAGTTAAGGGCAAGTGGGATTCGAACCAATAAGCAGTATTTAATACGATAGTAAGAAGGCTTGGACTCTTTCTTTTAGACCACCGGGAATGAATAAAGCAGGCAAAGACTCAAGGGGCTGCAGATAGAAACTACTATAATAATGAAATAAAGTAAAAGGTAAATTCCAAGAACGATGGGCTCGATTGCAAGTCGATGACATCAGGTGTAGTTGCAATATTAAGTAGCTGCCCATGTAACCATGTTTCTCGAAATATTACTAAAAACTGGTCATTTGAAATTCAGTTAAAGTATATTGCTAAATGTCTTGAAAGTCTTGCATCTTTTAGCAGAGTTATCCCGTTGTATTCCACTGCTAGATACTTTAGGAATATAATATTCCATGTACTTAAACCCTAAGCTTAAAAGTTTAGTTAAATGCTAGAGGATTCATGTACCTTGGTATTGAAGCCTAATTTCATTTTTTGAACTATTGTTCAACTTTGTCATTGCTCTCCCATTTCATGCGACCAAGGTGCACTTTACTCAAATCTTTACCTGAAGTTGTTACACGATCTTGGGTAGAACTCAACCCCAAAAACTAGCTCTTGAAGTGAGGGTGCCCTCACGCTTATATTCTTCATATTATTTTGGTACCCAGGCGATGTAGGACTTCGCTTCACACCCTCCCTCACGCACAACGTGCTCACTCTGCAGCACCTGCCGCGTGTAGGCCAGAGACACGCACCCTACCTATCTCTGGTACCTCCTAACTCTGATACCATGTTACACAGTCTTGGTAGAACTCAACTCCAAAAGCTAGCTCTTGACCCTCACGCTTATATTCTTCATATTACTTTGGTATCCAGGCGACGTAGGACTTCGCTTCACAGTTGTCGTGGAACATGTCATTTCCTCTGGCTTGTGTTGCTGTTTAAGAATTGTTTTCATGATCCTTTGGTTAGGGAATTCGAGCAAGGACCTCCTAAACAACATCCATTGGGTTGGCATATTTCGTTCATCAAGTGAGAACTGTATTCAAACCCTCGTCTGCTTATCTGTAGAACTTCTTCGCTATGGATGGTTGTCTTTGTTTCTCAATTGATATTCTTTTTCTGCTGTGTTCAGGTCACTTGCAGAATTTTCTCAAATTCCTGTAGTGGTTACAAACCAAGTTAGATCTCAAAGCCGTAATGAAGTCTCCCAGTATTGTTTCCAAGGTAGTATTGTTTCCAAGGTAGAATGGCATAGTTGGCTTATGAGAGATTTTGCTCCTCTCCTTAAACACCATTGATTCATCTGTGCAGCTCAGAGCAGGGATGACATTCTAGAGGGTCCTGCAACATTCGATTCTCATCTTGTTCCTGCTTTAGGGATTCATTGGGCTCATGCTGTCACTATACGTCTTGTGCTTGAAGCTAAATCAGGTTTGTATATGCTTTTATGTGGTTTGATGGATGTCTTAGTAAAAAGTGTGCACTCTATGAATTTGTTTCTATTCAAGTGAGGTTGTAAAAGAGATGTTCGGGTTGAATTTGACCAATTATCTGATACGGCAGACCCGGTGATAGTTTGGGGCCTTGAAGGGGTGAATAGGCCAAAATTGGAATCAGTTTTTGCAGTATATTATTTGAAATTTGTCTTATCACCCACCTTTGTGTTTCTTGCTAATTCAGGATTTTTTTTTTTTCTCTAATTTTGGCGCCCATACACTTCTGAAGATCCTTGTTGTATTTATCCTTACGGCCCTTTAGTAAGGATCATTTAAGGACCAAATAACACACCTCTCACAACAAATAGCATACGTGGCTAGTGATATGTGCAAAAAAAATAGTGGAGATAATGAATTCATAGTTTGATTAATTCTAAGGACTGCGTTTCCCACATATTAGGAAAGTTATGTAACAAAATCATCTCATCCTGTTGTAGGTTACAGCATATGATACTATTTTATTAGTTTCAGTCATCTAGCTACCTTATCTTTTAATCAAAATCTTTTTATTTTTCAGGTGAGAGGTTTATGAAGGTGGCAAAATCTCCAATTTCTCCCCCTCTGGTATTCCCTTTCAAGATAACTTCATCCGGTATTTCATTGCTGACTGATGCTGGAGTAGAAATGACAGGGCCGCAAATAAACACAATACGAAATCAAGGTCTGTTCTTGACTTTTCTGATCCGCTTCAATACTTTCATGGGTTGTTTTCATGCATTATGCATGTGAAAACACTGAAAACTAAACCCCAGCAACTATAGCTGTTAATTATATAATCAGCACATGGTGGCTCTAAGCTTACCATGTGCATAAATTTGGCCATATCTGTAATACCTGAAACGCTGATTGGAATGAAAATATGCTGTATTACCCAAATTGTGCTGCGATATGGTCTACGTCTATGTATAGTAGGATGTACTTCTTTCAGGCTAGACACATGAATGAAACAGAGTACTATTTTTCCGATTATTCAGTCATAACAAATTTCTGGGAGTATTGTTACCAAATTTTTATGTTGATAAGACTCTGAATTTTAGTTCGGTATATTTTATTTTATTTTCTCCAAAAGAAATTGTCAAGGAAATAAATAGGACAACTTGGGGGGGATCGCTCATGTGAAAGTCGTCGTTTGAAACGAAGGTGTACAGTGTTTCGGAAAGTGGGTTCCAGAACATAAATCCTTGGGATATTTGCAATTTCTGGTAATGCAGTGTTATACATATTGGGGTGCTCTTTTTCTGGCAATATTGAGGTGCTCTTTTCTTTCCTGGCATATGATTTATCATTTGTTTTAACATTCTATTGTTACTTTGTTTACTCTTTACTCTTCTTCATGTTTGATATAAGAATATTATTTCGTATTTTAGAGTATAGATGTGTAAAATCCTTAAGAGCAAGAATATGTTTTTCGTATTTTAGAGTACAGAGGTGTGAAAGCCTTGAGAGGAAGATTATATTTTGTATTTTGTGTTTTATATTTTGTTCTCATATGATTGAATGCAGGCAACAATGACATCATTAATCTCCACAGTGAAAGGTTATGATGATCGATCAGATTGGCAAGATGTAGGTATATGAAAGACTCTTCTATACATATTAGTTCCACTGTGAATTTCTACTTGAATTTGTGAGGAAACTATAGTCGTTAATGGGCTTATACTTGGGAGTTACATTCTGGAGCCAAGCACGAGTATTTTGGTTTCTTATCGGTTGACCCCAAAACATTAACGAGCTTCAAAATATGTTGTAGTTTGGGTTGTTTCTGAGACGGGACGATCTCAAACGAGTTTTGAACAAGTCTCCAGTTCTTTTTACAGACCTAAGCTAACGGTAAATGGGCAGCTTGCATCTGTCAATGCAACACGAATGATACTGAGCATATGTTTTTGTTTTTTTGATAACGGTGGAACATCCCTACAGCCAAGCTACTATATGGATCTGACTGCACAACCCAAACCTCCGGGGAAGCTAGCGTGGCCACACCAGTCACAGCCCCCCACTCACTGTAGGGTACTCACGTGAAACGAACTCCAGACCTAGAAGAGTACTCCCAAAACTTAGACATCTGTCAGAACCACTAGGGCAACCCCTGGGTGTGTTCCCTTAGAACGTTTGGAAGCTACAGTTTTTAGATTTAAGGTGGAGTCTAGCTCGTGGTAAAGAGTGTTAATGAGGCTGAGTTTCCCAAAAACAGCCAACTTGACTCCTTATATTTTTGTCTTTATTCAATTGGTTCTCGAAACTTTTGTGGATTATTGGTTCATCTCAATGAGAGGGGTTGTAAAAGTAAAAAATTATGACCGAGACCCAAAAAAAAATTCTGGAAAAAAAGAAGATTATGCAGAACTTACAAACACAAAAAAAAAAAAAAAATACTAATAAAGACAAAAAAGAGAGCTAAGTTAGCTTTTTTAGGGAAACTCAGCTTCATGTTAGAAGTTTGACTCTTCCTAATCCCATCTAATTTCCTACAGATACTGTAATGATTTTCAAACTTTCCTTAGGAAAAAAAAAAAGAAGAAGAGGTTTTAAATAATCTTTGTTGCGTATCATGTTTCTTTGAGACAGGAATACCTTAACATGCACTCCTTCAAGATTCAGGACAACTTCTTCTCATTTTATTGATTCTTTTTCAGAACCAATCTAGGACCAGATTGTGACCTATTATAAATATATATGAGGAGATCCAGTTATCTGCAACCTTCTAGTGTGTGTGTATATTATATATTAAGTAAGGGAAAAAAAGGCCTCTTGGCTCTTTAGGGTTGTTCCTCCCTCTCATTGGCTTTCAAGTTTCGTTGCTTATCTTAACACACGCACGCGCGCACGCCCAAACACACACACACACAACATCTCACACACACGCACACATTTTTGCCTTGTTCTCTTCCCTTCTCAAAAAGAATTTTTCAAAAAATTCTTCTTAGATTTTTCCTACTTTCAACATTTCTCTTTCTATCTCTTTTCACTTATTACCCCTACTATTTTTCAATAAAAAATTCAAAACACAATCCAAACACAGCATTTATTTTTTGAACTGATCTCATATATACACCAACATGGGGAAGTGATTCTGTGAATCATCCACTGAGCCAGTGGGCTGACTTTGACATACAGACCATACAAAATTGGATTTTTAGATACTGTTTTATATCTCTGAACCTGGTCCTTTTAGGGCACAAATGCATTCTGATCTGTTCTGATTGTGAATTTGGCTCTTTGCTCTTGTTTATTTTATACTCCATTATAATCCTAATCTCCTTGAATTTTTAACAATACCATATTCTAGTAGCACCCTGTGTAATTAAATGGAGTAGTATTTGTTAGTGACATGGTAACATGTGGCCATGATAAGCGATTTGACATTATCCAAAATCTACCTGTGCTATTGCCAATTTATTTATTTATTTATTTCCTGTTTTTCCAAAGTGTACCTTTGCTTTTGGAGCAAGTGTAGTACACTAGTACTCTGTACTTAGGTTTCTTCAAACTTTACATGATTTGGTATTGACATGCTTTTGTATCATATGTTTTGAATCAACTATGCTACTATTACACATGCTTTTACACACACAATCACACAAACTCTTTTACATCAAACATGGGGCCCTCACACAGTGCACACACATTAGATGTGTGAACCCCATGTTTGATGTGATAAAATTTGTGTAATTGTGTATGCAAGTGTGTGGTTAGAGAATTGTTGGTTTTGAATATGGTGCTCAAGAAAATGTCAGTATCTTCAATTTTACTTGTTTAAGACATGATTACCTCTTCAAATATATATATATATATATATATATATATATATATATATATCGGAGCGGTTCCGGAGACTCTTAAAAAAAACCTCTAAAAAAATCCCCTCAAGTTTCCGATTGAATTTTGATGATCTGAGCCGCTCAATGTAATCAGAACATGATTTTAAGGGTACACGCGAGAAATCAGCAAAAAAAATGACCGGAAAGGGCTTCATCCGAACAGTTTTTTATTAAACTTTATTGAATGGTTCAATAAAAAACTGCTCAAATCAAGCCATTCCCAGTTATTTTTTTGCCAATTTCTCACAGGCACCCTTAAAATCACGTTCTGAACACATTGAGCGGCTCGGATCATCCAAATTTAATCGGAAACTATGAGATTACGATTTGGGGGGGTTTTTTAGAGGTTTTTTTAAGGGTCCCCGAAACCGTGTGTGTGTGTATATATATATATATATCGGGGCGGTTCCGGGGACCCTTAAAAAACCCTCTAAAAAAACCCCCCCAAGTTCCCGATCGAATTTTGATGATCCGAGCCGCTCAATGTAATCAGAACGTGATTTTACTATGAGATTAAGATTTGGAGGGTTTTTTTAGAGGGTTTTTTAAGGGTCCCCGGAACCGCCCCGTATTATATATATATATATATTTCTTGCCATTCTCTCAAAACAGAATAAATAAATTTGTCCGGGAACAATTTGCATGGATAGATATAATAAGTACATAGATTTGGACACAATTCTCTCAAAAGTGAATCTTCCGGTTGACCCAAAAAAAAATTCTCTCACAAGTCACTGGCGTTGGTTGGCACTTTCTCTAGGCCTTCTAATGATATGTTTAAACAGTTTTTGCTAATCTCAGCTCATTAGAGTAGATAATCCGTCCTCAATATCAAATAAATTAGAGTTTTTTTTTTTTTGTGCTTTCCACATATATCAATGCATTTTTGTATATTTATATACACATTTCACAGATATCAATGCACTTTTTGTACATTAGCAATTCGGCCACTAGGCTAAGGTTAGCATTTTCCATGTTTAAATTACATGAAAAGTGGTTTGGTACAAAAAAAATTACATGAAAAGTAGGAAGTGAAGTGAAGGTTGAATGGAAATTATTTGGGCCAAAACGATGCACCTTGTTAGCCTTGCATGCCCCAAAAGTCGAAAATGGCTTTCTTTCCCAAGGGGTGCCTTTGAAGTTTGGGCAAGGTGGTGTTCTCTTTTAGAAATGATACTTGTTTACTCTCTCTCTCTCTCTCTCTCTCTCTCTCTCTCTCTCTCTCTCTCTCTCTCTCTCTCTCTCTCTCTCTCTCTCTCTCTCTCTCTCTCTCTCTCTCTCTCTCTCTCTCTCTCCGCGTGAATCTTGTGACTTGGACTCTTTTTAGTAGTACTCGTAATAAGGAAAATAATTCTTAAACAACGTGACTTGGACTTTTTTTTAGTACTAGTAAATAAGGAAAAATAAATCTTAAACAACTCATGACTCTTCACAACTCATTACTCTTCCCTCTGCTTATACATGGTTAATGGTGTTGGCCTAATGGCCTCATATTTTGAACCAGGGGTCTCCGTAGTGAAAAATTATAAGAGAATTATTTTATTGTAAATGAGTCGAGCTAGTCGAGTCAAATACTTATTTTTAACAAGGTCTAAAATGGTTTATGCTTGAATGCCAATCTAGTTGTTTATAGGCGCAGCTCGAGTAACTTTCATTTTTAGATAATCTCAGAGCACATAGAAATCTAGAGCACTTAGTTTAAAAGCTAGTAACATATTGCTTCAATATAGACTTACATTTGGAACACATGGCCCGTTTTTTAATTTCTTTTCCCCAAAACCTAAATCCCACTTCTTTTTAGCAGGATTGAAATGTAATTTTTTTTTGATCGGCAAGAAAAATCCCTCTCCCATCTTGATGTACCCTTTGTCAGGATTAAAATGTAAATTGTAGTTTACAACTCACATGATCTAATCATATTGGTCTTCCAGAAAAAGGAACGGTACATTTTTTAATCACACTTACCTTTTATATTTATAATAGTAAAAAAATAAATTCTACTTGGTTAATTGATTTTTGGCCTAATTTATGCTGTGTTTGAATGAGTTTTTGAGAAATTTTAAAAAAAATTTGTAGGGTTATAAGTGAAAAGAGAAATGAGAGTAATGATTGGAAGTAGATGTAATGATTGGGGAGAGATAGAGAGAGAAATGAGAATAATGATTGGAGATATGTGTAAGTAATGATTGGAAGTATGAGTAGTGAGTATTTTTTGAAGTTAGAGGAATTTTTTTTATCCAAACAAGGCATTAATCTGCAGAGGCATGAAAAATGCTTCATGAATCATGTCATCAAGGTGGGGCTCACAACATCTCGCTTTCATAATTTTGTTTTATTTTTCTATTGCAAAGTGACAAATAAAAATAAAACAAAAAGGTAAGTGTCGGATTGAATAGGATTCTGATCCCTTCGGTCCTTAATTTAGACTGGATCGCGACATCGAGTATTGCTGTAGTCAATGGTTGGTAAGCGTTCCTAAGAAAATTCAAATCATCGATTATATCAATGCATGGTCTAGGTTTAAATTGTCTCGTCTAGTCCAAAACTTAGACCGAGAAGAATTCGGACCCATTTAAATATAGCAAGAATATGGAGTGCGCGCATGAAAGAAAGGTAGGGGATATGACTTTCCAACGAGTGGAGGTGAAAGCATCCACGTCGCCCAACTTCGTCACAAACCTCGTACACAGCCTTGCCGACAATGAATAATAAATCCTGTAAATACTCACAGTAAAATGCTCGTGACAAAATTATTTCCACTGTCTTTTAATTAACTTTTGACTTATTTATTTTGACAGGTAAAATTTAGAAATACACACGATTACGATTAAACATAAAAAAAATTACGGAAGATGAAATAAGTTCGAAAAAATTGTGCACTTTTTTTTATGATTTTTTCAACTTTGATCAATGTTACTTAGTACTAATATATTTGTTTAGAATATTCTTGTTCAGACGAATGATTAATCCCTCATTTTAATGGAAAGCTAAAAAAAAATCACTAAATACCAAGCATACTAGGTGTCTTAGAATAATTTATTTAGCCTATTAATTCAAGTTGATTATACTGAAAAATTGCTTGACATGATAATTTTTTTTTTTTTGCCATATTTTATAGTTAGCGGAGGTTAGTGGGAAATTAGTCAATGAGGGGGCTCAAAGGCTATCCATATCCCTAAATCCCAAACTCCGCCCCTTGTGGAACTCGAACCTTGGTCTCCACGGAGGGGGAGACATGAGCAAACCATCTCACCAAGCATTTTTATTGGGTTTTGAGGAAAGTTTTTGAGAGTAGTGCTTGGAGAGACAGAAAAAAAATTAATTAAAAACTGTGTTTAAGAATTTTGAAACCCAAAACGAACAAGCCTGCATGCGCTAATCAAATCTATTCGTGTATGGGCCGCTCATATCATATGAAATACGATCGATCATCTGTCGTTACACATTTGAGTATTTGACTTCAACAAATTAACGATTTTTAAGAAAATCATACTTGTCGGCATGGATACAATTTACTCCCTCTGTCCTAAAATCTTTGGACTTTTTCGATATTAGTGCCGTTCTTTAAACTCTTATATCTTCCAATATGCAATATGGATCTTGTTTGAGAGTTTTCGATTAAATTTATAATACAAAGTTTTCAAAATTATGAAAAATATCATAAATTGGGAGATATAAAAGTTTAAAGAATAAGACCAAAGATTTTGAGACGGAGGGAGTATTTTGGAGTAGATTTACACATAGTGGCGACTCCAGAATTTTGAAAACGTGGGATAATTCATAAGTATAAATTATTTTATCAATTATAAACAAAAAATTTATAAGAATGACAATTAATAACCTAGTTCAACAAAAAAACATATCAAAAGCTCAATCAACATTTCAACCGAAAAATAAAAGATATCAAAAAGTATGTACTAATAATCTTTTTTTCAGTTTCAAAAAAAAAATTAATTCAAAAACTTCTACAATTGCATTTGACGGAGTTTTGCCATGCCCCAACACCTCTCTCAACACCACACATTTTTATTAAATCCATACACTTAGCGGTGGACTCCACAAAAATGTATAGTATTTAGTTTAATAAATATTGGGTTAACCCAGGGCGCGCAGATTAGATTTCTAGTTTCGCCTTGGCCGAGTCCACTAATTTATTTTCCATGTGCCTGCCTTACAAGGATGTACGTTGAAAAAGAGTGTAGACGCATGTGAGGGTGCCCAAATATCAGCCATTAATTTTCCATGAAAAAAGTTACGTAAGCCGCCGGAAGGGTTTTGGGTTTTGACAGAGGAGTGGTACGGTTCATGATACTCGGTCCATGAAAGAAAATAAATGCTAAAATGGTATGCTAGCTTCCTTGGCCGGTTGGCCTTGGCCCTACAGAAAAAGAGAGAGCTTTGGGTTGCCAAGCCTAGATTTGGAAAGAAGATGGTAGTAGTACGCGGCAAGTCGGGATTGGTGGGACGACAGTGTGAAAGATAGCGTCGGTGATACGGTGTCGACGACGACCGGCTACAGCCGGTTGCGGAGAGATCGGTAGCTTCTTAAAGTCGTGCAACCCAGATTTGGAAAGAATTTGACCCCAAAAAAATAAAAAATGATGAAAGCAGATTAAATTTGATTTAAGGTTGGGACCATACCGTAAAAGGAATGTCTAACGAAAAGCGCCTCCTCTCTCTCTCTCTCTCTAAACGAATACTAAAATTTTACAAGAAGACTTGCATAAAAGAGAGAGAAATTTCTGTTTCTTTTGAAATGGAATCATCAATGAAATCAAGTTGGTCGAGTTCGAGTTCATATTTGGCTTATTAAAAAATTATGCTGAGATCAGTTTTATTAGGTAATTAAATCAGGTTTGATCATTTTTTAAAAAAAATTCTTAAGCTCGAATAAGTACTACTCGACTATGTCCAACTTGTAATATTCGAAAGATGCCTTGTTCGGATGGTGATTTGAAAATTTTTGGGTTTGATTTTTGGGGTAATGAGTGGAAAGAAAAATTAAGATAATAATTGGCGATATGGGTAATGAGTGGAGAGAGATAGATAAAAATGAGAATAATGATTGAAAATAGAGATAATGAGTGAAGAGAGAAATGAGAGTAATGATTGAAAGTAACGGTAATGGGTGTTTTTGGAGTTGGATTTTTTCCCCCAAAACTCCATCCAAACAAGGCATTAAGGTACTCCAGATCGAGTCAATTTAAAACTTGTTTAAAATCAACTCACATGATAAACAAGTCAATCTTAAGTTTATTGTTAAAGCTCGTTAAGTTTTCAAATCGAACTTGAACAATTCAGTTCAGTGGTTTGATTTGCACTTGGATACAATTCATTGCTAACTTACACGCAATATTAAAGGCTTTATTACTCTTTTTATGGAGTTATGCAAGATGTCAATTAGTTGAAGACACTATTGGAATCTTCATTTTTTTTATATTGAAAAAAGAACTTCCTCTACCCTACTCCAAAACTAATTCATCAAAATAGAAGTTTGAATGATTTTTTGAGCTCTCCTTAAATATCAAAAAGGGGCGCAGTGTGGACCTGTGAATTTAAAGATTTTGGGACGGATGGAGTATTTCAGAGTAGATTTACACATAGTGGCGACTCCAGAATTTCGAAAACGTGGGATAATTCATAAGTATAAATTCTTTTATCAATTATAAACAAAAAAATTAATAATAATGACAATTAATAACCTAGTTCAACAAAAAAAAACACATCAAAAAGCTCAATCAACATTTCAATCGAAAAATAAAAGATATCAAAAAGTACGTACTAATAATCTTTTTTTCAGTTTCAAAAAAAAAAAATTAATTCAAAAACTTCTACAATTGCATTCGATGGAGTTTTGCCAAGTGGTGCCCCAACACCTCTCAACACCACACATTTTTATTAGATCCATACACTTAGCGGTGGACTCCACCAAAATGTGTAGTATTAATAGATTTTGGATTAACTCAGGGCAGATTAGATTTCTGGTTTCGCCCTTGGCCGGGTCCACCTATTTATTTTTCATGTGCCAGCCTTACAAGGATGTTCGTTGAAAAAGAGTGTAGACGCATGTGGCGGTGCCCAAATATCAGCCATTAATTTTCCATGAAAAAAGTTACATAAACCGTCGGAAGGGCTTTGGGTTTGATAGAGGAATGGTACGATTCATGATACTCGGTCTATAAAAGAAAATAAATGCTAAAATGGTATGCTAGCTTCCTTGGCCGGGCCCTACAGAAAAAGAGAGAGCTTTGGGTTGCCAAGCTTAGATTTGGAAAGAAGATAGTAGTAGTACGCGGCAAGTCTCGATTGGTGGGACGACACTGTGAAAGATAGCGTCGGTGATACGGTGGTGACGACGACCGGCTACAGCCGGTTGCGGAGAGATCGATGGCTTCTTAAAGTTGTGCAACCCAGATTTGGAAAGAATTTGACCCAAAAAAAAAAAAATTTGATGAAAGCAGATTAAATTTGATTTAAGATGTAAGGTTGGGACCATACCGTAAAAGGAATGTCTAACGAAAAGCGCCTCCTCTCTCTCTCTCCTTTCTCTCTCTCTCTCTCTCTCTAAACGAATATTTTACAAGAAGACTTGCATAAAAGAGAGAGAAATTTCTGTTTCTTTTGAAATGGAATCATCAATGAAATCAAGTTGGTCGAGTTCGAGTTCATATTTGGCTTATTAAAAAATTTCTGCCGAGATCAGTTTTATTAAGTATAATTAAATCAGTTTTGATCATTTTTTTAAAAAATTTCTTAAGCTTTAATAAGTACTACTCGACTATGTCCAACTTGTAATATTCGAAAGATGCCTTGTTCGGATGGTGATTTGAAAATTTTTGGGTTTGTTTTTTGAGGTAATGGGTGAAAAGAAAAATTAGGATAATAATTGACGATAGAGATAATGAGTGAAGAGAGATAGATAAAGGCTACTGATTTTGCCACTCTCTTTTTTGTTAATGTCACTACTCTGTAAGTGTATTTTTTGTGCAAAAAAACACCTGCAGGGGAGCGGCGTTAACAAAAAAGGGAGTGACAAAATCATTTCCCTAGATAAAAATGAGAATAATGATTGAAAATAGAGATAATGAGTGAAGAGAGAAATGAGAGTAATGATTGAAAGTAAGGGTAATGGATGTTTTTTGAGTTGAATTTTTTTCCCCAAACTCCATCCAAACAAGGCATTAAGGTACTCCAGATTGAGTCAATTTAAAACTCTTTTAAAATCAACTCGCATGATAAACAAGTCAATCTTAAATTTATTGTTAAAGCTCGTTAAGTTTTCAAATCGAACTTGAACAATTCAGTGATTTGATTTGCGCTTGGATACAATTCATTTGATAATTGCTAATTTACACGCAATATTAAAGGCTTTATTACTTTTTTATGGAGTTATGCATGATGTCAATTGAAGACACTATTGGAATCTTCATTTTTTTATATTGAGAAAAAAAGAACCTCCTCTGCCCTACTCCAAAACTAATTCATCAAAATAGAAGTTTGAATGATTTTTCGAGCTCTCCTTAAATATAAAAAAGGGGCGCAATGTGGACCTGTGAATTCAAGTCCTTTGGAAAAGGGACACAGTGTAGACGCGTGAATTCAAATCCTCTTGAAATAGCTAGGCTAGACTGTTATCGATTGTGAACAGAAATGAAAAAAAATCATGGAACATCATAGTAAACACGAATTATTTCAAATTGGTTTTCATTTGAAATGAGTAGGAAGGATTAGATGGACACACTCCATTAATAGCTCACTTGATTTGAATTGAGAACCATCAAAGAAGGAGTGCAGTCCCTCAAATCATACCTAAAGTTCTAATAAAGCAAGGCTTGAATTATTCCAAATATTGCAAGAAACATATATACAGGCAAAGTAAAGAATTACTAATTATGGTTTCTCCTTTTCTCCTACCAAACACTAACTTAAACAGTCGTCTTCTTTTTTAAATCAAGAGTCATGAAGAAAGATTAACACATAATTTATCTCAGTATGAAAGATTCTAAATCAGCTGTGTTATTCAATGGACTTTTGTGTCTGCAAATATCATTGAAAGAGACGCGCGCTAACCTGGACACACTTCTATCACACGCGATTTACAAAATCACATGGTAAAAACATCGGACGAATCGACACTTGACAAACGACTTTTTATACTAGATGATCTACGGAGGGAACAGAATCAGCGCGATATAAACTTTTATGGAAAGTGGTACACGTGTAAGTTTAACTCTGCTTAATGGGTCTTAATCACCCTCTCTTTTTATTTTCTTAATCTTATCCCAGGTCGGCTTTCTTACCGCAATTTTTGGGAAACACTTGGAATCTACCAATAGCCAAAAAAGGTGAAAGCAACATTGTCCAAGGAATTGGTCTGGCCACTTTTAAAGTAGATTGTTGAAATGGTCTAGAATTTGATGATTTCTAGGAAAAGGAAGGGGGGGAAACCTTATTAATCACATAAGATTTTTTTATGGTCAAGAAAACAAACATAGTCAAAAGTTGGGACGGGATTATGATTAGGTTAGGAATGGGACAATCCCCTCTCCGTTCTCATTCTTTTGTCTCTCGTTTTATTATAACTGGATAAATAATTGTTTATAACTTTTAATTGGTAGTACTGTTTATATGTAATATGAGTTTTAATGATAGATTTCAATGAGCTCTTTTAAACGATGTTTTCAAAATCACCTAAAAGGTTATAGATTGCAAAATATAATCAAGTGAAAAGTGGTACGAACTTCCAAAAGGACTAAAGAATTGGGACGGAAGGAGTATTAGAGTAACGTGGGGGTTTCTCATCCTAGGAACGAAGTAGTTTTTAAAATTTGATTAAGGGAATGGGCGGCACACCTTAAAATTTTGATCTGAACCGTTTTCGTGTGACTAGTATTTATTATGTTAACGTGAGGAGAATAAATTCTTTAGAAAGTCTATTTTTTCGACACCGTCATTGTGGTGTGCTAGCTATTGATTTCCAGCGTTCATCTTGTAGGATCCACAGTGTAGTACATCTATGTAAAAAATTAGTTTGTTTGGATATTGATAGCTATATCAAATTTTGATTTTGTGTTCTGTAAAATGGACGGTCATGCATGGATTTTTTTTTTATTTTTATCCGCCGCGTGGATAGTTTAACTTTAAAATTATTAATAACCGGGGAAGCTTAAGTGGAAATAAAAGAGTAGGGCGAGGGGAAAGGGGGGAAGCCACTAAATGGAATTAAACCGTCCATTTTATGAACCAATATTCAATTTTTAATATACCTATCGATGCTCAAGCAAATTGATTTTTGCCGAAAATAAGCAATTCTGCGAACCCTACAAGATGAATGTTCATATTACAACAATACAAGCACGGTGGGGCCCACCATGCGAGGCGATGAAATAGTGGACTTTTACGCCGGCGGTGTAAAGAATTTTCTCTCCAACACAAGACTATTTTTATACCTAAAGAAGCGGTGGGACAACTTATCCAATATCCAGTCTAAATTTTTTTCCTTCAAATGCCTGGTTATCTCAGATTCTCAGGATTGTTTTTATTCCAAAAATAAAATTGTTTTTGCTTGGCATTATCAAATATCCGAAATTAATTACTGTTTATACAATCATTATTGATGACGTTGGATTGGATTCATAGGGCTCGTGCGTATGACATTTTGAAATCTATTAGAACTTTATACTATATATCTATCTAGATATATACAAATTCAACGACGTATGCGTTTGGAACCGTCTGTTTGTGTTACGTCTCACATGCATGCGTCTTGTGAGGGATACCTTCGGGGTTTTTTTTATAAAGGGTGTTGGTGCATCAAACAATTTTAAATACATCTAAGTCTGAATATGTATCAAAATGATCTGTATGTTCGTCATTGATAGATCGACAATGCATGGTGATCGAGAGATTTCTTACTATTATATGTGTATCACATTTTATATTTGTTTAAAATCTATAGGCACGGCTATATACTATACTAGGTATATATATAGCCAAAAGCAAACGTAGCCAATGCTATATACAATACTAGGTATACATCTAGGACTTGTGCTTAAGCTATTTAAGGATTGGTTTGACTATGTGGAAATAAAGAATTACTAGAAAAAGATAGAAAGGGAAAAAAAAAAAAACATTTGGCGTATGCGTTTGACACCGGTGAGATTTGTTAGGGACGTGTATGAAAGATTATGTCGCAAATCGACTAAATAAAAAAGAAAAGTAATTTTGGCACTTCACATTTAACCATTGGCATTCTAATTTTTTTTTTTTTGGTCTTTATTCGTGTTCATCCACTTTTAAAGGGTATCCACGTCTTTATCCTCCTCTTATTATATCCCCCTTCAATTCTCCCCTCCAAAACATATCCCGTTGTCGAACGAGCCGTTAGTTTATGTTTATAAATGGATGTTTAACAAATACTCCTAGAATATATTCTACATCCTAACCTCATTGGCAGATCGAATGCGTCCAATTTAAAGAAAGTTCACTGAAATTATAAATAAATTTGTTTTGGCTTAATTATTTAGGTATTCAGTGCATCTCTCAAATGTGATGTATACATTGTCAATTTTACATTTCTCTCGTCGAGACTCGAGACGCATTCGATCTATTAATAAAGCTACAACATTAAATAATTTATTCTTTTACCATTTATTCATCTTTATGCTCCTTTCAGTTGTCGGAAATGTTGTATGAGAAATTGGTTCTTAGAAAAAGTGAAGTGAGGTGAAGTAAAGTAAAATAAAATTTATTTTTCCGTGTGTGTTCTGTTGACAAGAAATCTTGCAGGAAGACAAAAATTCTTTCCTTTTGGCAAGACCTATTTTGCAGGAAAGTATTTCTTTGTGGGAAAATTGAAGTTGTGGGTCCTACAACTTTCCTGGTAACTGAACACACAGAAAATTACAAGAAAATTGATTTTTCCATCATTTCTCATCATTTCCGTGCAACTAAACGGAGCCTTAAAAGATTCATCTTTTAAACATGACATTGGCTCTTTTATTAAGAAAAATTATGAAGGTTGATGTTCATTTTGAGCTCGTGTCATGTACAAACTCAGCACGTGTAAGTACATCTTAAGTAATGTCGTGTCAGTCACACATGTAACTATATCGTGTCTAGATTTTGCTCGCTCTCTCTCTCTCAAAAACCCTAATCGGCTTCTCTCTTCTTTCCCTCCCTCGCCCTAGGGTTTCCATCACCCTAATGCGGTCGCGGAAGGAAAGGGCTTTACCCTTGATAGGTATTTTTCTTCCTCCGCTGTAATGATTTTTTTTTGTTTTCAATAATCTCTCCTTTCCAGTGAAGGTTTTTTTCTCTCGATCTCAGATCTGAGAATTTCTCCTCCTTTTTTTTCTTTTCCCCCTTTCTCTTGGCTTTTCATTTATTATCGAGATGCCGTATCAGGTTACGATAAAGGTGGTAGTGATGGTCCTTTTATGAAGCAAGGCAGATGCAGTGGTGGTTCGATCTGATCGGTTGGATTGACTTACCATCAGTGTGTGGTCTTGTCCTACAGAAGTGAGAGTTATCATCGAAGACATTCGCTGTGAGGTTGATCGGTTAGGAGTCATGATTTTCTTTTTATTTGTAGATTGGCGAATGTAGTTGCATACACTTTGGCAACTTCACGTTTGCTAGATTCTGGCATTCGTACTTGGTAAGTAAGACCCCCTTATTGATTATTGGATCCTCTGTGGAACAGTAATCGTCTTGTTTGATGTACTGCTATGCGCTATTTGTTGTCAATGAAAGTTTCTTACCATGTTTAGAAAAGAAAAAAAAACTGTATCATGTCTTGTTAACCAAACCCACATTATATCACGTGATCAGGAATAGCGTCTAGGCAATATTCTGTAGTCTAGACCTTGGGCTAAACTTGTCATTCCACATGCCTAACAAATAGTCAAATATGGTTAATTAATGATATGGTTTGCAAGAGAGAAGAGAGAGGCCAGAAAGGGAAACCATCAATGGAGTATTTATGAACTCAAACCCACCAAATAAAAGTGGAACATTATTATGCTGTGAAATAACTTCCATTCCTATGCTTCGTTTAGGTTAGGTTTTCTCTGGGTTCTAAGGTTTGGTTGGTTTTAAGTTTTTTAGGTTTGGTTTTTTCCTCTGTTCCTGTTATTCGGTCGCTGTCTTGACTTCCTTGCCTTTTGGGTTCTTGGGTGGCGCTTATTATTGTGCTATAGGTCCATTTAATCTTTGTTTTCCTCTTTCAAAGATCAATAAATTTCTTTTGCCGAGGGAAAAAAGAAGTCCAAACGTTGCCCTAATTCTACGGTGTTACTCAATGTTGATGACCTTAAGATGGGATCATATGTGTAGGCTCCTACTGCCCCTATTGAGAGGGAGATGATGATGTGTATATAGTCATTATTACATGTGACTTCAAATTTGCCCAACCCTTTAGCTCCAAGGACCACAATACTATATATTAAATTTAATAGCATGACTCTGAAGTTTCAAAATTATTGTAATGGTCCATGAAACAAAATGGTCCCTACACATTAAAATTTGAATAAGACAATTGCCTAGCTGATCGAAGTAATTGCTTAATTACCTCTTCTTTCCTTATCATCCCAAAAACAGTAGTATTACTTTTAAATCTGCAAGGGCTGTATCCCAAAATTGAAACCCCCTACATTTTCCTTTGGACACCTCTCAAGTCCTAGATATGGAATTGAGGATAGCTAGCCCACCACAAAATTCAATTTAACTATCTAGATTGCGCAATTTATTAACCTCATGTGCATATAGATATATTCATGCAATAAACTGACCTCGTAAATTTCCAACCTACTCCATTTTTAACCTAGAAAGACACGAAATATATTTAGGCCCCGTTTCTGCTGTTTTTTTTCGTCTATAACTTAGGGGAGTGGTTTTGGCACTCCCCTTTGTGTCTCTATTAGGTGATTTGTTTTATGAGAGAAAGAGAGTGCTGTTAGAGAAAATGGGAGTGCCAAAATCACTTCCCATAACTTATTGCGAAAAATATAGTTCTCTCTCCTATACTAAACCTTTTTTCACATCTATTCTGCCTTTGACCTCTCTCCTCCATTTCTTCTATAGCATCATTTAATTATAATTTAGTGGAAACAACTTACAAAGTACTCCAAGAAATAGTAACTTTCAGCTTAGCCTAGCCTGTGAGGTATTTATAACTTTTTATGTCTCCTTAAGAACATGGAAGTCCATAAAACAAACATTTCACAAAGTTTGGGACAAAAGAGTTAAATGGAAGTATGCTTTTTATACGACTTTGCAGGTGAATTCCAAGTTGAATATCTGAATTTTGAGAACATACAGAAATGGAATTAGTGTTGAACTGCTTTTCTACCATATCTTATAAAACCAATTATAGCCTAATAAATCTCAATTTTAGAGCGATCGCAGGGAGCATTATTATATAATCACTCTGAGCCCACCAGAAAGCATTACAGCTTAATAAATCTCGATTTATACAGCTTTTGAAACAAGATTTCGGATGGCTTGTCGACGATACACCATCCATTTGTTATTTTAAAAATTACTCCAAATAATTGAAAGCTACTCGAGAAACCAAGCTTAGTTGCGTTGGTTTGCTCATGTGCCTCCCCAGTGTGGTCAGTGTTTGAGCCCCACGGGGAGCAGGTTTGGGATTCAAGGTTATGGATAACCTTTAAACCCCCATTGACTAACATACTAACACCTCGCTAAGCCCTCGCTCTCGCTGATGTATAAACTATGTGTAGGGGGCCGAAATATCCATCGTTCGGAAGGTCCAGAGGGTTCTTTCGTACTCAGAACCAATAGGGCGGGACCCTCAGTTCGTCTGTAACATCACTACACGTCGTGGGAAGGCACTCCGCTGTTCCGCCGAGCGTGTGCCGACCCCCAAAGGCTTTCCCGAGCGTATTCCCATCCTGGCATGATCGCTCGGTAAGACCTTAACACGTTCAGCGATATTAAGCTTTCGTTTGGAAGGTACGTCATCATTCGGGAAAATATCTCAAGAATAGTGCTTGTAAGTGAGAATCAAAGGGTCATCTAGAAGCTTTCCTACTTATGGCCGAATCTAGAAGCTTTCTACTATTGGCCGAAAGTGACATGATCTAGAAGCTTTATACTTATAACCAAAAGTGACATCATCTATTTGTCCCTCAAAGCCTTGCCTATAAGTAAGAGGTGATACCACAAGGTAAAGGATCTAATCTCTCTCATTCCTACAAACTTCACTAAAAGCATATTTTTCTCTACCTCTTGGGCTCTTACTAACTTGCTCGTCGGAGCATCTTCCCGGAGATACACCCCCTTCAGTTTTCAGGTACCCAATTCACCATTCTATCATTTCACCGTACAACAGCAAGGAGGAAGAGGTTCAATGATTTTTTCAGCCCCCCACAATTGACGGCTCTGCTGGGGACCATTTTCTCCTAGCTCTATGTGTTGTGGAACTGACTAAAATCATTCTCTTCCCCTTGCTGCCTTGAAGACGTCAACGGAATCCAGACTCCTCACACGGACGCCCTTGTTGTCACCGTTACTATTGTAACTCCAACGTTCAACGAGTATTGGTAGACAAAAGGAGTTCAGCCGAGGTAACGTTCTACTCAAACATTTGGGCCTTACCCCAAATCGATTCCGGACTGCTCCAATTCCACTCATCAGCTTCACGGGCGCTCTTGTTTGGCCGCTCGACTTGATTACCTTCCCTATGCGCACCGACTCCCGAGCGATGGTTGTAGTGGCCGCTTGTAGTGGACAATTTCCCGAGCCCCTACAATATCCTCCTCGGTCGAGCTTGGTTGCATGGCATGAAGGCAATCGCCAAACGAGACTTCCGAGCACCCATGAAGCCAACGTATTGAAGATTGTAGACGAAGAAAGGAAGCATGCCGAAGCAGAAACTCTTCCCGATTGTATTGAGCCCCACCCTGAACCCTTTGGGGCTCGGTGCACCTTGGGGAATTAAAAAACCCAAGAGGGAATGGCAGTTGTACACGAGAGAAACTTGGAGGATGCATGTTGTTAGGGCTTCCAACGCCAATGGGCAAGGGCTGGTATCTTGCCCGTGTCACCGAGCAATACACTATCTGTTCGATCCAATTCTTTGTCCTGTAAACTAGCCTAGCGGCTTGGCATACTATCCCGAAAGTTCCATCGCCTTTCAGTTCGACACTTCTACCCAATGCTTCATCGTCGGAAGCATCGGTTCAGCACTTCTACCCGATGCTTCATCGTCAGAAGTATCGGTTCGGCACTTTTACCCAATGCTTCATCGTCGGAAGCATCGGTTCGGCACTTTCACCAGATGATTGCATCATCGGCAACACTAGTCGGCATTCTACACGATAGCCATCTGGCTCGTCACTTTTACCCGTTAACATTTCAGGTTTTGCACTTTTACCTGGTTCCGTTACAGGTTCGGCAAATATTATCCTCGTCATCTTTGTCTACATGATCTACCGACGCGGGGGGCTTGCCCGTTTTCACTTTGGATTTTACCTTATCCGACTTGGTGGTTACAGAAGCTTTAATAATGGAAGTATCTTTCGGCAAACTAAATCGTTCGAACGAGGTTCCTTATCTGTTCATCATCGTTCGGCCACACTTTTCAACTCCTTTCACCCCTAGCGTTCGGCGTGCCTATGCGACGTTAGGGTTCAGGCACTTTCACCCGTAGTGTTCGCGCGTGCCTATGCGACGGTATGGTTCAGGCACTTTCACCCGTAGCGTTCGGCGTACCTATGCGTCGCTACGGTTCGACACTTTTACCCCTAGCGTTCGGTTAGTATGCTTAGGGAAATCTAGCAAGATTGTCTATTGTTCGGCCCCCACATTTCAACTCCTCATTCAGCTCCGACCGCTAGAAGAATAAGTTAAGGGGCCATTGTAGGAGGCCAAAATATCCATCGTTTGGGAAGGTCCAGAGGGTTCTTTCGTACTCAAAACCAACAGTGTGGGACCCTCAGTTCGTTTGTAACATCACTACACGTCGTGGGAAGGCACTCCGCTGTTCCGCCGAGCGTGTGCCGACCCCCAGAGGCTTTCCCGAGCGTATTCTCTTCCTGGCATGTTTTACCGCATGATCACTCAATAAGACCTTAGCACGTTCGGCGATATAAAGCTTTCATTCGAAAGGTACGTCATCATTCGGGAAAATATCTCAGGAATAGTGCTTGCAAGTGAGAATCAAAGGGTCATCTAGAAGGTTTCTACTTATGGCCGAATCTAGAAGCTTTCTACTTATGGCCGAAAGTGACATGATCTAGAAGTTTTCTACTTATAGCCGAAAGTGACATCATCTACTTGTCCAAAACTCATAGCCTTGCCAATAAGTAAGAGGTGATACCACAAAGTAAAGGATTTAATCTCTTTCATTCCTACAAACTTTACTAAAAACATATTTTTCTCTACTACTCGGGCTCTTACAAACTTGCTCGTCGGAGCGTCTTTCCGGAGGCACATCCCCTTCGATTTTCAGGTACCCAGTTCACCATTCCATCCTTTCACCGTACAACATCAAGGAGGAAGAGATTCAAGAAAAAAAATTTTAGCCCCCACACTATGGCAGAAAATAAAAATTGAAAGCTACTCCTACAAAATACTCCAACCAATACTATTGACTTTCGCATAACCAAAGAAAGAAAGTTTACCGGATACTCCCGCGAAAATGGAAGATAAAAATAACCTAACAACGCCGAATATAGTATAATCTATCAAAATCTTGGTAAATTCTCGGAATTTTCCTTTCGTTTTCGACCCAACTTCTTGGTAGTATTAAAGTTTCGTTTTAATCGTACGTATAAAACTAGAAAAAAAGATTTTTTTACGTGTAGCTCCTGAGGGCATCGACCCTGGATACATACATACATACATACATACATACTTTCACATATAAAAAATGTTACGTGCATAACTGTTGTGTTGATTGTGCGCGTAATTCTGACCGTCCAGATGTATTTGAACGGTCTAGATTTTAAAAAAACTCTTCCAGAAAAAAGTTTAATTTTTTGGGAAAGAAATTTGAACAAATTCTGACCATTTATTACAGCAATAGACGGCTAGAGATTGGTTGTGTGTTGTGTTTTACATAACCGTTATACCCATTCCAGAACACCTTCTTAAAAAATAAGTACTTATTTCATATTTTCAAACTAAAAAATAATGTAAATGAAAAATAATTTTTCAATTTGTTTTTTGCACCGTATTAAAGATCTCAATGAGATCCATCAAACGAGATCCATATTGATAGAAAAATTATTTACATAAGCACATAATTTTTAAACTTAAAATTATTTTCTAAAAAAATACTGTAAATACTTATTTCCCTTTCGGGAACGGGGCCTAATACAGACGGCTGTTGTCGTCCAGGTCCTAGGAGTCCCGACCAGACCAACCAATTGTTCGTTGTGTGGAGAGGGAGAGAGAAGATCAAGAACCGGATACCGGAAAAAGCCGGTTTCCACCAGACACAAACCAAAATGTTTCCTCTTAAAATGGGCCTGAATTGTTCCTTCACACGTCCCATCTCCCTCCTCTCTCTCTCTCTCTCTCTCTCTCTGTCCAATGGCACCGGACAGTCTCAGATAATGCAACTGTCTCTTCCATCCCCCCTCTCTCTCTAAAGCCTCAAGTCATCTTCTCCGGGTATATATCCCCGGTGACTTCTCGTTCACTACTCTCTCTTAACAATTCTGTGCCGATCGTCTCTACTTACCGGAATTCCTGATCCGACCGGTTGTACTCGGAGTTCGATTCTGTTGAGTTTTTTTTCTTTTTTTTTTTGATCAGTTACTTTAGTGAGAACTGTTAATCGGTGATTCACGTGCTCAATAATAACTGCTCCGAAGCTCAACCGTATAAACCAGTTTACACACACACACGCACAAACGGAGAAGAATTAAACATGTTGGATCTCAATCTGAGCGCTGTATGCGATGGAGTCTCAATGGAGAGGCTTCCGGAGGGTTGTGGAAGGCAAATGGACGTGGAGTCGGGGACTTCGAACTCCTCGCTGCTGAACGCCGACGCATCCAGCAGCGCCGGCGACGAGGACTCGTGCTCGACGACGCGTGACGCCTTCGCCTTCAATTTCGGCATCCTGAAGGTCGGAGGAGGCGAGTTCAACGAGAATCGGGGGACTCGGTCCGAGTTCGTGACTCGGCAGCTGTTCCCCGTGACCGGGGATGGCGGCGAGTTAACTCAGGGGCAGAGCTCGGTGAGGCCTAACTGGGTAGATCTCTCGTTCGATCGAGCGAGACATGGTGGAGTACAGGAGGTGAGTAGGTTGATGGAGAAGCAGCAGGTGAAGAAGAGTAGAAGGGGGCCGAGGTCGAGGAGCTCGCAGTACAGAGGAGTCACGTTCTACAGACGGACTGGAAGATGGGAATCTCATATATGGTATGGTTAACATCATAAGTACACTCGGAGCTCTTAATTCTCGCTCTCGCGAATTCTAGTAGTATGATAAAAAATATATATATATATATATATTTGAAACACGCGCTTGCGCTCACTTAGTGCAGGCGTGTTGTGACTTAAGCATTTAGAGCATCTCCGGCCCGTACTCATATTTTTACGTAACTCCGGGGATGGCGGCAAGTTAACTCCGGGGCAGAGGTCGACCCTCCGCTCCCGCTTTCAATCATCCTCGCTCCACGCTCGGCATTCTTATTAGTCTCGCTCTCGCGAATTTTAGTAGTGTGAAATGTTTTTGAAACATGCGCAGCGTGCGCGCGTTTTGTGATGTAGGCTAGCATATTAGAGCATCTCCGGCCCGTACTCATACTACTTAGTTTTGAGGAAAAACTTGAATAAGAATTGTATTTGGTACGAGCTACGAAGCACTCCAACGGTACGACTGTAAAATTCGAGATATAGCCTTCAATGTGAGATGGGGTTGTGTAGAAATTTGGGGTTCTCGGGTTAAAATTTGAGTAAAACTCAATGTGAGATGGGTTTGAGTCAAGGACCGGTATGAATTAATTTAGATTTTGGTTCTGAAGAAAAAAGAAAGAGTTTGGGCTGGAGATGCTCTTATTGCATATCAAGTTATGGATTTGAAATGATAGTATGTGATAGTAATCATCCTCGGAGAATAGCTCTAACATGGAGATGATTGTTAAGCTTGTGAATTTGAAGAGATTAGTCACGAAGAATTTGAAATAATTAAGTAGCTATTCCCTATCATTGTTAAGGGTTCTTCTTCTATGGTTTCTCTAGCCACCCATAATAGCTTACTCTCCAATTGCTGTGTAAATTTTTTCTCAAATCCCTTGATATGAAATCCATCCATCCAAACGGTGCCTTAATGTTGTTTTAGTAATTTCAGTAATCCTCTCATTGTATTCCTAGTTTGAGCTTTTGTTCATGACAATTTATGTTTCTCTAACTTCTTTGCAGGGACTGCGGGAAACAAGTATATTTGGGTAGGAATATGATAACACGGTTACCTTCTGTCATTGGTTTTCATTTGTTAAGTAATAAGAAGCAAATAGTTGTGTTTTTCTTCTTTCTTTCTTTTTTTTTTTTATTTTGATGATTTTTGGTGTTGGTGGATGTGGTAGGTGGTTTTGACACTGCTCATGCTGCGGCTAGGTAATAACTTGCTAGAAAGAACATTAGTTCTCTCCAGTTTCTGTCTTTTTCCCTCTAAGTTGTATTGATTAATCCCTTGGTGTCCTCGTATTAGAGCGTATGATCGAGCTGCAATCAAGTTCCGTGGCATTGATGCTGACATCAACTTTAATCTCAGCGATTATGAAGATGATCTGAAACAGGTTGGGAAATGCACTTGTTGACAGTGATACTAGACATGTTTTACTTTTGTTGATTTGTGGTTGGTTAGTTTTGCTTCTTTTGAATATATGCAGATGAAGAATCTGACCAAAGAAGAGTTTGTGCACATACTCCGTCGCCAGAGCACTGGTTTCTCGAGGGGGAGCTCAAAATACAGAGGGGTAACTCTGCACAAATGCGGCCGATGGGAGGCTCGAATGGGGCAGTTCCTAGGCAAAAAGTGAGGAACTACATAGTTAAATTGCATTTCCAGATGGTTGTTACATTAGGAGTAGCCGAGTAGCTATTAGATTTTGGTACGTACAGTGGAAGTGCCTATACTGTGAAGGGGCAATTGGTTTCCGATAATTCTCAACAGGATTAAAAGCCTTCTTATCAAAACAAATAAATCATGTATTAGTAAAACATACACAGATGTATGTATGTATGTATGTATGTATGTACATCTAACATGCCTATTCGAAATAAGAAATTTAGGAACCCAGTTTTGACCAGGGGAATGATTGTGGCTGTGTTGCAGGTATGTATATCTTGGGCTATTTGACTCTGAAGAAGAAGCTGCAAGGTACTTATGACCATAAATCTCAACCTCCTTTGATATTGAATTTGTTAGAATTCAGAGGCTCTCAAATCTAACATTTTATCTCCCTTATCGCTTTTGGGAAATTAGAGCATATGACAAAGCGGCTATCAAGTGTAATGGAAGGGAAGCAGTCACCAACTTTGAGCCAAATACATATGAAGGAGAGATGATCGATGAGATCAATGATGGAGGTATTGATTGTTTGCTTTTAGACTGTAAACTTTGGTAACTTATTCCAATGGCTTTTTAGTTTTGTTTACATTATTCTTATGTAAGTGCACATGAGGTTTTCAATGCAGGTAGCGACCACAATCTTGATCTAAACTTGGGGGTTTCAACCCCTTTTGTAGATGATTCAAAGACTAACGGAAGTTTGGGGCATTTGCAGTTTCACCCCTACGATGTCCATGATGGAAGGAGACCAAATGTAATACTTCAAATTCTACTTCATAGTTTCCCTTTTCTGGCCATTCTAATTGTGCCAGAAATCCCCATGTTTAATGGCTTTCTGCTCTGTTTGACTATGGAAACTGCTAAACCTATTGCATATAGAAAGCCTAGCTGATGTTCAATCTGTTTGCTTTTTAGTTTGCCCAACAATAAATATATTCTAGTCCTTTCTATGCCACGAAATTGCGACTTAGTTATCATATGCTGCCCTCTAACTTGAGCATTCTGCTATTACAGATGGAGAACCCTGCGACAACTACAGCAGGCAATCGAACTCTTGAAGGACTACCAATGACCTCAGAGCGTCCTCTCTCGCAGGCTGGCTTATATCTCAACTTCTTTCCCAATTATGAGGTAAACTATATTGCCTTAGTTTCACATTGTGATATCATGTTACGTGCACCAAAAAACCAAAAGTGAGTATTAAATATTGTTGGCTTCACACATCGATCTAGCTGAACAGCATTTTCTTTTTAGTAAAACCAGGGTCATAATTTCAGTAATCTGTAATTTATTTACCCAAATTGCCTAAATAGCTAAAACTACCTGGAAATAAAACAACTTATTTGCCTATAAAACAATTCATGCAGAAGATCAGTATTTCTTCTCCTCTGAGGTGTGGAAATTTTGAGAAGAACAAACATGAAAAACTTTGTAGTAGTGAGACTCATTTCTGATGGTTTATCTACGTGTTCAAATACAATCGTTGTGTGTAGAGTACCTGCCAAAAAGGAAAATCTGTGTGGGGAGCCTATCCTGAACGATGTAGTAGTTTCCTTTTTCAAATTATCAGCCACAATGGTGGTTGTTTCGGTTTGAAATGGAGGGTAAAAGTACTGTGTCATTCCTTCTAAGGATTTTGTACAATCGCTTGTGTTTGTATCGTGCTGCCCATTGCAAAACTTGCAATATGTTGGCTTCCAAAAGCTTTGTGGTGGAACATCACACCGTTAAGTTATGTTTGTTTGGGCAGGAAAGAGCAGCAACTAAAGGAATTGAAGGGGTTTCTTCTTCACAAGGATCACCAAACTGGGTGTGGCAAATGCATACTGCAGCATCATCAGGATTCTCATCTGCGGCTACTTCTGCTTTCTCGGCTTCTCTTCATCAACCAAAACTTCCCAATTCTACCTCACTCAATCCAGGTTATTCTTCATCTACCGCGGCAAGCACAAACTCGCAATACTACTACCAAACAAGGCCGCTGCAAGCACCACCATACTAGTCTTTTCTTCTACATTAAATGTGGATCGCAGGCGTAACAGGGTCTTTCATTCATTTGTGTTGCAAACGTTGATTGATATATTACTATATACAAGACCAGGCTTCTCACCTTAATTTGTAAAACATCGCCATACTGTTATTGCTTTTTTAGTACCATGCAAGACCCTCGTCACTTAAAGCAACTACAAACTACTATCTCGTTCGATTCTTACTATCTCAGCCCATACGCAAATCTTGCTGGTGGTTTTGCAAGTTTACCATGTTTGGAGCAGGTTTCATACGGCCCCAGCAAGGGTGCTGGTAATCGTTTCTGTGAAAGGGAAATGCTAATTCCTTTTGTCTGTAACATGTTGGTATGTTCAATTTTGTGCTTTTGCTTATTGTCTAGCCTTTGTTCCATGCTTGGCTTTATCTGAAGAATTTCCATCTATGATCCGTCAATCTAGATGATTTAACAAAGTGGTGGGACCATACCCACTATGTTGTTCTTTATTTGAAAGTCACAAAGAAAAAGAGATGCCATTGAGGAAAGGAATTTGATTTCTGCGCTCCAAGAAAGACCGGAGGCGCTCCAAACTTGTTTCCTTCTGTCATTCAAAATAATCTTCTGCATTTGCCGTCCAAAACCAAATCAAGAACCATTTTGTACATGATTGCATGGGACCCACTTAGAAGTCCTGCACAAACGATCCGAACCGTTCAAAAATTATAAAATGTTTTTTTGATTAATCTTGAAAAATTTAGCACAATTGAATTTTTTTTAAGTAATTGATCTAATTGGTTCCATTTTCCATTCAGAATTCAGGACCCTAAGCTCTAAAATAATCTTGAACGGTTCGGATCAGATCGTTTGTTTTATTCTATAATTTTTAAGATCAATTTTAAAATTATTTTATAATTTTTGAACGGTTCGGATCCTTTTTACGGGACTTCTAAGTGGGTCCCACACAATCATGTGCAAAATGGTTCTTGATTTGGTTTTGGGCTGCAAATGCAGCAGATTATTTTGAATGATAGAAGGAGACAAGTTTGGAGCGCCTCTAGCCTTTCTTGGAGCACGGAAATCAGATCCCTCGAGGAAAACCTATTTATTGTTTGTTGTGCCAAATTTGCAGTTTTCTGTGGATCGGTGTTCTTTACATACAGGTACGTTCGTAGGGCTAAAGGTCTTGTGTTATTGTGGGTAGGTACTAGGTGTCATGCTCTTATTTCACATATAGAATAGGATACGGAGTATAACATAACAACAGAAAATGGGTCTGGATTTGTCTCAAGAAGAGTCTGGGACAAAATATTTGTCATTGGTCCATCCATTGAGATTCACACACTTGTGACCTTGAGGAATCATAGGTCCGGTCCACCCATTGAGATTCGAACACTTGTAACCTTGAGGAATCGTAGGCCCTTGCCAACGACATGATTTTTACATAATTCTCTAACTGAGTAATTGAGTATATTTACGGCTCGAACCAGTTTTATACTCTTTCCGTCCCTTTATTACAGTCCAGTATTTCATTTTGGGCTGTCCCTTAATAAGTGTCCATTTTGTAAAGTTAGTGGGTAAAAGTTGGTGAATTGTCTATTTTGTCCCTAAAAGTATATTCCATTTTGAAAAGTTAGTGAGTAAAAGTGTAATGATGATGGGTAAATAGGGAAAGTGGAAGAAAAAAGTTAATATGAAAGGTATAATGATGATATCTTTTTAATAAATTAGAGTTACGAAGCATGACATTTAAAAAGGGACGGAGGGAGTACTACATAATGAACTACAATTCAAGTTACATCAGCTGTGTGTGACAAGTACTTACAACTTCGGGTTTACTTAATCAATTACTCCACGGGGTAGGAGGCCACGTGGTGTCTTGCACTGATCTCGGTCGTCCAACGAAGTTTTGGACGGTTCAGATCTGTTCGGCTAATTTTAGAGTGTGAAATGATTAAAATACCCTTCGGCAGCCAAACAGATCTGGACCGTCCAAAACTTCGTTGGACGGCCAAGATCGTGCAAGGCACCACGTGGCCCTACCCACTCGGCACTGAAAAATTTCTCCTCTCACTCCACGGACTCACGGGCGCTGTTCCAGAACACGAGGGACTAACCAGATTGATGAAATTCCGAAGAGTCAATGAAGCGCGAACTTACATCGAATTCAGACTTCACATAACACAACGTAGAGTGGAACGCCCCGTCCACTCTTGAACCTACCAAGTAATGATAAACTCTCAGGCCCCGTTTGATAACAGTGATAGATGGATGGGATTCGTAAGGAGATGGGATTAGGATTGGGATTGGTAATGAGAAGGGATTGTTAATGAGAAGGGATTGATAATGAGTATGTTTGTTTAGGATGGGATTAGATGATGGGATTATTAATATCATGTTTGTTTGAGATGGGATTAGACGATGGGATTGGATTGATAGAAGAAATTGGTAATGAGAAGGGATTGGTAATGTGAAGGAGTTGGGATTGGACTGTCAATACCAAGTCCCACGGGGTATTGCTAATACCCCCTAAAGGCCGGATTGTTTATCCCATGGGACTACCAATCCGGACCAATTTTGGAAACCAAACAAAGAATTACTAATACCATCACATTCGTAATCCAATCCCAACCTCCAATCCGTTTATCAAACGGGGCCTCAGTGAACACAATTTTTAGCTGGCCTTGTTCGTTTTGGGGTCTCAAAAACTTCTGAGCACGGTCTCCAATAAATATTCGTTTTGGGGTCTCAAAAATTTCTGGGCACGGTCTCCAATAAATATTCTTTATTATCTCTCTTCATTCTTTACTCTCAAAAACCTTTCTCAAAACCTAAACCGAACAGGATTTTAGGGGTTGTTTGGATAAATAAGCCAAAGTGGCTTATTTTTTGTCCTTATTCAAATTTTTTTTGCATTTTGTGGCTTATTGTCAATTTTTTGGGGATTATTGCTTCGTTATGACGGGAGGAATCTAAAAAGTAAAAAAATTTGGTCGAAATCCAATTTTTTTTGAATTTCGACGAAAATTGGCGGGAAAGCCACTTTTTTCGTCTTTATTCAAAAAAAAATGGATTTCGACCAAAAAATTTTACTTTTTAGATTCCTCTCGTCATAACGAAGCAATAATCTCCAAAAAATTGACAATAAGCCACAAATTGCAAAAAAAAATTTGAATAAGAACAAAAAAAATTTGACAGGAAAGCCAAATGGCTTTTTTAAAAGAACAATTCCGTAGTACTACAAGAAAAGGTTACTGTGTTGGGATGGTGATGGGATAGTAACCTGTGCAGGTGTTGATTGGATGGATCGCACACAAAAACCAAAACCCCAGTAGCAGTAATAGGAATAGGAATAGGAGTAGCACAGGGACTTTCGAGGAATACTTTCATTTTTCGAGGGGGTCAGGCAGGAATTTATTACTCCACCAGTCCCCAAATTAAGGTGTTCTTCTAAATAATCTAATTGGTTTTCCCGCCAATTTTTTTTTGTCCTTATTCAATTTTTTTTCGCATTTTGTGGCTTATTGTCAATTTTTTAGGGATTATTGCTTCCTTATGACGAGAGGAATCTAAAAAGTAAAAAATTTTGGTCGAAATCAAAATTTTTTTGAATAAAGACGAAATAAGTGACTTTCCCGCCAATTTTCGTTGAAATTCAAAAAAAATTGGATTTTGATCGAAATTTTTTACTTTTTAGATTCCTCTCGTCATAAGGAAGCAATAATCCCCAAAAAATTGACAATAAGCCACAAAATGCAAAAAAAATTGAATAAGGACAAAAAAAAATTGGCGGGAAAGCCAAATGGATTATTTAGAAGAACACCCCAAGAGGGTATTAACACGTCACTCGAGATGTCATTTTCCTCTCCAAAAATGCAACAGTAAACTATTTCTACTCTTTGGTTTGGGTGGAGGAGGAACAGAAGAAATCTGATGTTACTGTTCATGGGCACAAATGTTGTCATCGTACCATCAAATCAATTCCAAAACTCTCTCTCTCTCTCTCTCTCTTCCAAAACTCTTCTCTCTCTCTCTCTCAACTGTCAATGCTCGTTTGTTTGTTTATAGCCGCTGCTTTCTTTTTAGTAACTGGGTGGGTTTTGGGGTAGCTGGCACTGAGCCGGATTCATTACGGCTCTGTTCGGGGATACAGCAGTGCACCCCTGGCAACCAATTTGGCCGTCTATTTCTGTAATGAACGGCTTGAATTTTTATCTGAACAATGGACGGTTCGAATTTGTAAGAGTTCGGGTTAAATCCGAATCCTTCATATCGAGATGGACGATCGGATCCGCTATAGTGCGGCTGACGCACTACGGCAACTCCCCATCCTCTGTTCAATTTGAGTTTTGAGCACTGGCGGCTCTACATATACTATAATATTTTAAAAATGTAATATAGTAGGTTAATTAGTTCTATTATTTGAACACCCAGTCCAAATATGAATGAACACTCAATCCAAATTAAATAAACATCCACCCAAAATATTAGTCCACAAATCAATCCATTTGAACACACAGTCTTATGTCATGAACACCCATCAATTCAAGTAATTCATAATCGAACACCTAATACATTAGCCCAAACAAGGTACATACTATTATGAAGAAATTATAAAACAATTGAGAGAGAAAAAAAATGACCTATTGGTATCGGTACCATGCTCTGGCTTCTTATTGAATATCACACGACTCTACATCTATTTAAAGAAGAGAATAAGTCCTAAAATATCTGTGTCAATCTATTTGCCTCAATTTCCCCTAAAAGAATATTAGTAGATTTATGCACCTATTTAATCTTGCTTGGCTCAAATGGGAAATTTCATCAAGAAAAATTGTAAAATCTTATGCATTTTTATATTTTCTAATTGCAATAGTATACTTTCTCCGTCTCAAAATGATAATCCCCTCTGAAAAAAAAATAAACTACTTTCGTACATTAGTTTTCAAGTTTCTTCACACCTAATATTTAAAGATTTCGATTAGTTCTTTAATTTGGTGCCCAAAAATTTGAGAAATTATGAATGTAAATATTTATTGTTTGATTAAAAAATTCTAGATCTTTTTGTTGGGGACTATCATTTTAGAACATAAGGAGTACAAAATTTTGTGTATATTCTACTCCTTACTAGATGGAATAGAGTTGAAGTGATTCTTGAACACCCTCCTAAAAAATCCTGGAGCCGCCACTAGTTTTGAGGGAGGTTTTTTTAGAGTAATAAGTGAAGAGAGATAGTAGATTTAAAAAAAAAAAGGTAGAAATTTTATTGAAAATCGTGCTCAGGGATACTTTTGAGGCCCGAAAACGATGAATTCCTTAGTTTCAGAGTGAAGAGAATATTCCTCCCGTTTTGGCATGCTAATTTGCCTTTGATTAGATTGTGAAGGAATATAGTCGGAATGCGCATAAATTGGTCCGGACACTTTTACTGTCGAACCAAAAAGAAGAAAAGGCAAATGACTTCAAATTCGTTTATTACTCTGTTGGAATTGGATCATAAATTTGGTGAGAGATTTAATAAGAAGAAAAAGACATGTCAATCTTTGTCACCTATCAACTTGCATTCAAGGTGAATTGCCTTAAAAGTCTGCCCAAAAATGTGTGTTTTCCTCCCCTGATGACAGTGAAGTGTAGGAATAATTTTTTTACCATCCTACATGGGCAGTCCCCTACTACTAAAAAGCGTGCTTAACTAGGGGTGTCCACGGTCCGGATCGAATTCGTATGAATCCAATCTTAATCCGTATCTCACGGTTTTTAGAAAATACAATCCAATCCTAATCAAAAAGTCTTACGGTTCGGTTTGGATTTCGAACCGTGAGTCACGGTTCGGTCCCGGTTTTATCCACAAGGTAAGTACTGGTAAGTACAAGGATCGAAAAGGAAACACACCTTTTATTCAGATGGCCGAAGCCAATATTACAGCAGGAGAGGGGAGAGAATACAGCGGAAGAGAGAAGGGAGAGCTTAGGATTTTAGAGAGAGAGAGGGTAATCCTGAAAAACCTACCTCAACCCTTACAGACACGGACTTATTTATAGACTCAAAGGGAAACCAAATGAAATGCAAATTACACTCAAATACAAATGAAGATTCCAGCCGGGTGCGCAAGGGGCCCCATCGACGCTTTGGTCTTCACCGACAGCAGAGTGTGATCATGACGATTCCATTATCGTTGCTTTAGTCTTCAGTGACTATTATTACAATTCTAGTCTTTTCTCACCGAAAGAGAGTTTGACAACATGCCAAACTAATGATGCTTTTCCTTTCCTTTCTTAGTCTGTGACAGTCGTTCAGCCATCAACTCAGCCATGTTGTCCCAATAGTCACCAAGAGAGGGGGTGTCGGTATTGATTTCATCTTCATAGGGGTTCTGAGATTCCCCTGCAAGGCATGTGAAGGGATTATTGTCTTCTTCCTTGGATTTGGCTGATGACATAGAGTCGTCATCCTTGACAGTATTGGTTTGGATAGTTTGAAGGAATTGTTCCTTCATGAAATCCATAGTTTTCATGACAATTTCATCATCAGTTGCTTCAGGGAATTTTGCCCTGACTTGAGCTGATATATCAAGAAATGGATTCTTGATTGACAACTGCTCCTTCTGTTTAATTTGTTGTTTTAATTCCTGAATTCGAGCATTGACTCTGACAATGATGTCTTGCACATCAGTTTGCTTCCACCATCGATACTGAAAAGTTCTCTGAAGAGTTGGAAGTCCCAATTGATTTTTCCCAATTTGAAGATCCCATTTCCAAAGCCATGGGATACCAAAAATAGTCATTGTATCAAGGAAAAGTTTTCTTTCGGGAATATCTCCCCTCAATTGGGAGTAATATTTGAGGAAGGACTCTATTTCCTTCTGAATTTCAGGTGACAAATAATCTTGTTGTGGTCCAAATTTTGACCACCATTCGAAAAACCAATTTGGAAAATCATTTTGTCCAACCAACTTTGGACATAATTTTATAAACCATGAATGCCTTTTGTGCTGGTTTTGATAGTAAAAAGCTTTAGTGAAAGCTTCAATGTAGTCCCAGTAATTGTACTGGATCGGAACTCCATTTTCCGATTTAATAGTTAGTGACTTTGATTTGCTGGGATGAATTCCCCATTTCTGAATTGGAATGACCATTCTTATTATGGCCCTGCTGTAGCTAATTGGACCCTTCTGTCCAATCTTGCTATCATAAGTATGGCGAAATTCCACCGATCCAGATTCTGAGAGCATTGCCTCGTAAATGTATCTGTATTTTCCTTCATGGACTGGATAGCTCATTGTATCCAAGTATTGGGACTTTATTTCCCACGGATCATTAATCCATTGCTCATCTTTTGATTCCAAGATCATAATGGTCTCGGTAGTCCTCAATGATTTGAAGGGGTCATTAGTTTGGATCACTTCCGCCATTGAAAGTGATGAGGAAGATGCAGAAGAAGCTTCCTGTAGTGATGGAAATTGTAGTTTTTTGGCTTGCAAGTAAGCCTCAATATCTGCATGGGTAACCTTCGACGGTTTACCCCTACCACGAGTATTATTGCCACGGCCACGACCTCGATCCGGCGGTCTATTCATCTGCAAAATTATGCACGGGATAAGATATTCAGCTTATTCTGAATTTGTTTCATTCTGTTCCGACGAAAACTATTTACAACAATATTTTCATCTTCATCATCGGAATAACCATATTCATCATAAAATTGGTCGATGGCCACAATAGCATTGGCCCATCTTTTCAGGTAGAATCTAGTGGGAAGATATCTCCTGAAATATTGTTCCCTATTAGCCATGACGTGTCTGTCCATGGCTTTCCTGAATTTTTTATCCTTCTCAATGATAAATTTTAGCCTAGATTGGGCTATAGAAGGACAGGCTTGTTTGATGAAAGTTTCATCTGCATTAGAAGAGGATGCATGTATTTCCTCAGCCTTTTGACGGCTGATTGGTAACATTAGCCCTGTAAAAATTCACGAGTAAGAAAATCAGGGAGAGAATTATTTTCTCCTTTTATATATTCAATATCAAAATCAAAAGCAGACAATTCAGATTGCCATCTAGCAAAAATTTGCTTTGAAGCCAGGTTTTTAATATCTTGTTTCAAAACCTGTTTTGCTGCACTGCAGTCTACTTTAATCAAGAAATGTTGATTCAGTAAATCATCCTGGAATTTATTAATACATTTGATTATGGAAAGAATTTCTTTCTTTATAGTGCTATAATTAGCCTGAGCATTTTTAAAAAGTCCAGAAGTAAATCTGACTAATTCTTCCTTAGAAGTATTAGGATTATATTGTTTTAGAATGCCACCATAACCAATATTAGAGGCATCTGTCTCAACTATTTTTCTCCATTCTGGATTGGCAATAGCTAGACAAGGAAGTTGCTTTGCCTTTAATTTAATCTTTTGGACAGCTTTGGTATGAATTTCTGTCCATGGAGGAGGATTCTTCTTTAGTCTATCATAGAGAGGTGCAGAATCCTGAGCTAATTCTTTGTAATAATCTCCGATGTAATTGAGACTACCAAGAAACCTCTGTAATTGAGTTTTTTCTCTTAATTCATCTGGGAATTTGGAAGCAAATTCTATGCTTCTATCAATGGGAATAATTTTTCCCTGGTGGATATTGTGTCCTAAGAATCTGACTTTAGTTTGAAACAATTTCATCTTAGGAGCAGAAACAACAAGTCCATTTCTTTTAATAACATCTTTAAAAATTCTAAGATGTTTCATATGCTGGTCTATGTTCTGAGAAAATATTAGAACATCATCAATGTAGCAAATAGCAAATTCAGCATATGGATAGAAAATATCATTCATAATATTCTGGAATTCTGAAGGTGCATTCTTCAGGCCAAAAGGCATTACATTCCATTCAAAGTGACCAAAAGGAACAGTAAATGCAGTTTTATATCTGTCAGATTCCTCAATTTGAATCTGCCAATATCCTGATTTTAAATCAAATTTGGAAAAGATAGCTGCCTTATTAAGCCTATCTAATAAATCCTTCTTATTAGGAATGGGATATCTTATCCACATTAAAACCTCATTGAGGGGTTTATAATTAATAACAAGTCTAGGAACACCTCGTTCCTTCTCTGCATTTTTATTGACATAAAAAGCTGTGCAACTCCATGGAGAATAGCTTTTTCTGATTAGTTGTTTACTGAGTAAACTGTCAATTTCATTCTGACACATTTTCAAATATTCTTGTTTCATTTGAGAAGGTCTTGCCTTTGTGGGAATTTTTCTCTCATTAAAATTCTTCTCATAAGGAAGTGAAACAATATATTTCTTCCTATCTCAAAAAGCATTAGGAATATCACTGCAAATTTCTTTATTGAAATTCTCTTGTATTTGGGAAATTTTCTTTATCATTGTGGGACTCAGAAGAGTCTCTTCAATTCCCATTATTCTAATTTCTTTTTGAAGGAAATTTATTTGTTTATCCTTATTGGATATTTTCCTTATAATATCGTTTACTTCTTTGTAAACAGGGGGAGAGACGAATTCAAAGAATATCTCATGGCCATCAATATGGGCAGTTATTCCAGCAGTACTGGTTTGCATAGGCATTAGCATAGCTAAGAAGGGAGTTCCTAAAATTAGCTCCTGTTGGAGATTTCTTATACAGAGAAATGTTGTCTCCAAACAGATTCCTTTATTACAAATGTGAACATTGTTAAGCTTATATTTGATCAACATTTTTGATCCACTGGCATTAGTGAGACTTTGAGAAGTCTTCTCAAAATATTGAGTTGGAACTATTCCTTCTTGAATGCAATTCATATCAGCACCACTATCAACCAAAGCAATTATATTGTTGATAGTATATTCCTTTTGAATAACTAGGTTTACCCTAACATGCCATTTTTGGTAAACAACTTTGTTGATTAAATTCAAATAATCATTAGAATCCTCAGTAGGAATATCCTCCTTATCTGTGCTACCTTTCTTTTCCAAAGAATCAAGTTTTTGATTCATTTCATAGATTTCATGGGTAGCTTTATTCTGAAATGATTTTAATAATTTTATTTCTGTTTTCAAAATATTTATTTCACCCTTAAGATCTGGGATTGTTACAGGTTTGTAACTGTCATTTTGTTCTAATCTGTCTAGAACATTTTTTAGACTATAGGTTTCCTTCTGAATCTGAGGTTTAACCTCTTCTTCTTCTTCTTTATTAGAAGAGATACAAGTTTCAATGATTTTCATTTTTAATTGAGGATCATCAATTTGATCAATGATGTCCAAAAGACTCTGTTGTTTTCCAGTTAAAACATTAATACTGAGACCATTCATCTCAACTATAGCCTTCCAATAATTATTAGAAGTTGAACATTCCAGGTTATTACAATTGCAATTATTGGGAATCTCTTCATCTGAATCAGAAGAAGTGTCTTCCTCTTGGTCAGAAACCTCATTAACCTGATCTCTAGACTCCTCATCTGAAGAGTCTGATTCACTTGAATCAAGAAGTAATTTGAAGAGTTGTTGTTTTAACCCTTCATCTATTTGAAGCTCTTCTAGCTTTTTCTTAGTCTTACACTTATTAGCATAATGACCTATTTTCCCACACTTAAAACATTTCGCTGTGGATTTCTTCTTTGCCTTATTTGGCTTTTTAGAAGTAGACTCTTTTGAGCCAGATTGCTCACCTTTATTCTTCTTATTGTTATAAGATTTTTTCTTAGAGTATTTTTTAGTAGTAGTTTTATTACTACTCTTTTTCGTAGTTGGTTTTAGATATTTAGGCATATCATAACCAAACTGATCACAAAATTGGCCCAATTCCTGTTTACCAGTTAAGTGTTGTTTTTTCAATTGGTTATGTAATTTTATATCATTACATAAAGTTAATCCTTCTTGGATTACTATGGATACCAATTGACCATAGGTATAATTATCATAAATTATTGTTATACCATTATTTTGGTCTTTCAATTTTTTCCTTATTTTCTCAGCAAAGAAATGGGGTAGACCGTCAATGAATTTTGACTTCCAATGCTCACTATTAGCATCGTTTCTTTGCATCACTTTAGCAAGGAAAACATCCTTATACCAACGAAAATGAGTTAACGTTGGACATTTTAGATTCTGAAGTAATTCTCTACTTCTTTCCCGTTGGTTATCCCAGTGACCAACAAAGTGGAGGATTAATGTGTTTATTAAAGTATAAACAGCATCCGGTCTTTGGATATCATTCTCAATTTTTACTGCATCTAAAATTTCTGCTCTTTGGATTGCATTAAGGATATTATCCCACCACCCTTTTATCATTCCTGTAAAACCGGCGGTGATCCATCTGGCAATATCTCTATCACCATTACCATTCTGAGCACAAATTGTGCTGTACATCATCATTTGGTGTACGACTCCAAAAATTTGGTATTCAGTCATGCCATCTATGTTCCATTCATAAATGGTCTTTCCACTATAAGACATTTGTTTTTGAAATCCTGCTTCCTCAAATAACATATCTTGAAGGCTAGGCCTAGGATAGTAATATCTATCTGCCCCAGCATAAGGGAGTCTTTGTGGAGGATATTGGATTTTATTAATAGTTTCATTCTGAAGGAAAACATTCTCTAATTCTGAGATCTCTTGATTACTCATTTCCTCCATTTCCTCAGAAATAACATTAATAGAAAGGCCTCTTAACCTTTTTTGCAGTTCTTTAACCAATTCGGAATTTTTATTAGGATTGGTCAAGTTAAAATTAGTTATGGGAATAGGTGGACGAATATTAGAGGGAGAGATAACCTCCTCAATTCTCTCTCTAGTATGAGAATTCTTAATGTCATCCCTTAATTGGGTGACCTGGTCCTCTATTCTAACCAATTGTTCTCCTATAGTACTAAGGTGGAGATTGGTATGATTATTCTGTTTATGCAGTTTACCATTTAAATCTGCATTAGCAGTCTTAACAAAAGCCACAGTTTCAAGAGTAGGTTCAGATTCTGAACTTCCTTCTAAAGATAAAGGAATAGTGGGAGGATGGACTGCTTTAAGTACAGTTCCTGACATACTTCTCCAATTCCTATGATAGTCTTGAATAACATGAATAGATCTATCAATTTCAGGAAAATATTTACCATAAAATCATTGGGCAAAAGGGATGATTTTCTTAGAATACTCAATCCAATCATAAAATTCCCTTTTAAAATCTTGTAATTGTTTCTCATTATATTTTGAGAAATACCATTCCCTAAATTCTTTGTATTTAGGTTGATAAAATTCTTTATTTATTACTTTCCTGATTTCAGGATCTATTATGGTCATTAATGGAAAAATTCATGTCGCTGGCAGTAGGTGATTCTACTGGTTCTGGAACATTATAAACTCCATGAGGAATTTGATTTTGGGATATTCTTATTCCTGCCAAATTAATCTCATCCGGACTAGGAATTTCAGAAGTTGAGTGTCTACTAGTAGGAGGAATACTCACCCTATAAGGTATTTGGGTACTAGAAAAGCTATTTCTAGTGCTATTGTTTCTAAGGAGTCTCTCAGATCGAGAATTCCTAAAATTCAGGGAAATAGTTCCCTCATCATCTTGAACTATTTGTTCAATTTGGTTTATTATTGGTCTCGATGGGACCGCATTGGTGATAGTCCAATTTTCGGGAAATGTAATTTCTTCCCAGTTGATCAACCTATTGGTTGCAATATTAGAAGTCAACATATTGGTTTCTATTAAGACTGTTTGGTCTGGGGACGATAAATTTCGAACCCTAGGATTCAAAGTATTCATAACTTTATAATGAATTCTGTAGATTACAGCTATTACCTCAGATCCTGGTAAATAGTCATAACCTCTAGTTTGGATCCTACAATTTAGGACCTCACCAATATTCCTATCTGTCAAAGAAATAGTCAGATTAGGATAAGCATTATCCATTCCTAACAGTGTTAGGGGTTTAAGGGCAACTTGCACTAAACCAATATGGATGTAATTATAATTTCGCATATGAGCTAGAATATCACTTCTATCTAGAAGATTAATTATCTTATCATTCAGCTCTATGCTTTCAGTTTTCTCTTTGGTTTTGATTGCCAAAGTATTTCTAAATTCAAAAGTTCCTCGTCCATAAATAGTAGATGGACGCACTGGAGGAATAGTCCAGTGATTCAATTGTTCTTGTACATTGGCATATTCCACTAATTCGGAATTTTTAATTCTATCATTATCAGATCTAAATAATCTTCTCATTGTGAGAAAGTGTTAGTGCTCATATAAGATATTTTCTTATGATTTTGCCTTTTTTTTTTTTTTTTAAATGAAGCATAGCATTATAAATAGCACGTCTGTCAACGATTTATCGGAGCAAGGCCAAAATACCCTAACCGGGTTTCCAAGGCCGGACAAATCCGAACGCGACTTGAGTGACGTCCCACTACCCATAATGATATCTTTCATTTAAATTTCTGAAGGATTTTAAAAAAAATTTATTTAAAAGGCTTCATCATAAGTAATAACTTATACTTGCACTAACAATAAATTTACGCCATTACTTGGCTCTGATACATGAATGTAAATATTTATTGTTTGATTAAAAAATTCTAGATCTTTTTGTTGGGGACTATCATTTTAGAACATAAGGAGTACAAAATTTTGTGTATATTCTACTCCTTACTAGATGGAATAGAGTTGAAGTGATTCTTGAACACCCTCCTAAAAAATCCTGGAGCCGCCACTAGTTTTGAGGGAGGTTTTTTTAGAGTAATAAGTGAAGAGAGATAGTAGATTTTAAAAAAAAAAAGGTAGAAATTTTATTGAAAATCGTGCTCAGGGATACTTTTGAGGCCCGAAAACGATGAATTCCTTAGTTTCAGAGTGAAGAGAATATTCCTCCCGTTTTGGCATGCTAATTTGCCTTTGATTAGATTGTGAAGGAATATAGTCGGAATGCGCATAAATTGGTCCGAACACTTTTACTGTCGAACCAAAAAGAAGAAAAGGCAAATGACTTCAAATTCGTTTATTACTCTGTTGGAATTGGATCATAAATTTGGTGAGAGATTTAATAAGAAGAAAAAGACATGTCAATCTTTGTCACCTATCAACTTGCATTCAAGGTGAATTGCCTTAAAAGTCTGCCCAAAAATGTGTGTTTTCCTCCCCTGATGACAGTGAAGTGTAGGAATAATTTTTTTACCATCCTACATGGGCAGTCCCCTACTACTAAAAAGCGTGCTTAACTAGGGTTGTCCACGGTCCGGATCGAATTCGTATGAATCCAATCTTAATCCGTATCTCACGGTTTTTAGAAAATACAATCCAATCCTAATCAAAAAGTCTTACGGTTCGGTTTGGATTTCGAACCGTGAGTCACGGTTCGGTCCCGGTTTTATCCACGGATTTCCTTCCATAAATATTAAACTCTAAAAAACGCAAAATTATTTCAACTACTGTATTACATATCATTCCAAATTTCTAGTTCAAAATTCAGTTCAGGTTTCATCAGCCATTGTTACATCCACGGAGCAGCAGGATGTTCTATTTACACAGTGGTAGTAGCTGACTACAAGTTATAAATCAGAGGGGGAAGGCAGGTGAAGTAAAAGTAAGGAATTTCATATAAGGAACAGATTTCCTTCGGTCATTGTTATGAACTTAAAATTGTTAAAAAAAATTCATAACAAGTAGTAGAATTATAATTATTTATAAATATTACACACACACACACACACACATATATATATATATTTTTTTTTAATTTTTTAAATATCTCACGGTTCGGTAGGGTTAATCCACGGATTTGAAATAAAAATCCAATCCTAATCCGTATCTCACGGTTTTTTAATTTTCAAATCCGTGTCCGGACCATTAATCCACGGACAAAATCCAAAAGGCACGGATCGGTTCGGTTCGGTCCGGACCGGTTTCACGGTTCTCGGTTTTTCTTGGACAGCCCTATGCTTAACTTAACAAGTCAAGGACCTTATGAGTTTGACATTGTTCCTGATCAAATTTTGATTATTCGAATTGTTCAATGTGTTTAAAACGTGATTTTAAGGGTAAAAGCGAGAAATCGGAAAAAAATATGACCGGGAAGAATGCGTTTTTATGAAAAACTGCTCGGATCAAGCCCTTCTCGGTTATATTTTTTGCTGATTTCTCACGTGATAAATGCATTTTTATGAAAAACTACTCGGATCAAACCCTTCCTGGTCATATTTTTTGCCGATTTCTAGCATGTACTCTTAAAATTATGTTTTGCATACATTGAACGGTTCGAATCATCAAAATTTGATCGGAAAAGAAAAAGTCCTTAATTTAACAAGTTAAGGGCGCCCTTAGTCGAAACTTGGTGCCTACATGCGAGTCCATTTAAAAGAAAAAAACATTGCATGGACCGAATATTTGTACCAAAAGTGCTACACATAATCGTTGTGTAAAACACAACACACAACCAATCTCTATCCATCCATTATTGTAATAAATGGTCAGGATTTGCTTAAATTTTTTCCTGGAAAAGTTAAACTTTTCCTTGGAGGAGTGTTTTTAAAAATCTAGACCATCCAAATACATTTGAACTGACAGAATTAGGCACACAACCAACACAACGGTTGTGCGTGTAATATTTTTGATATTTTTACATAGTGACATAGGTAAATGTAGATCGGTTATATCCAAACATAATAAGCACAACAACTTGGACTCGTAAGTTTACCATCCTACTCAGGACTCCAACTGACAATACTCCTTAATTTTGTAGCATTTCTTGAGGCACCAATGTTTCTCTTTTTCTTTGCTCCACTTAGGTTTCATATGTTCTTTTGTTCCTCCAACATGGTCTCTTTTCTGGATCCACTACTACGTGAGCAGTTGATACATCTCTCTCCCTCTATAAGAAAATGTGGCTTTATCGGTATTTCTATTACCGCCAGTTAGGAAAATGTCGTTAAGGGGTAGTATTACCGGCATTTATCACAAACGTCGGTAATAGTACTATTCCCGACATTTGTCACAAAAAATGCCGATAATAGTAACCTTTTAGCGGCATTTGTTAAACGCCGGTAAAACAAATGCCGGGAATAGTACTATTACCGGAATTAACTAGAAAACGCCGGTAAAGATTTTATTTATACTATAAAACAAAACAAAAACGCCATTCTAACAAAAATCTCACAATAGCCCAACCGTTAAGTGTTGGACTCTTTTCCAAGAGGTCGGGGGTTCGATTCCCGGCCACAACACAACTAGAAATATTAATGTGGTGGCCGCGCGGGTACCACATGGTTGACACGTGGACTCCATGTGTGGTACACTTTTCTAGACGGCATTTCTAAAAATGCCGGTAAAACTATTACTGGCATTTTTAACCGTTTTTCCCGGCATTTGTTAAGTGCCGGCAAAGCCACATTTTCTTATAGTAATTCGATCTCTCTCTCACATGGTAGGTCCAAACACCAACTCTCTCAATGCTTTCACGAGAAAATTACATTTTGCATTCTTAAAATTTATATTGAGTTTTCACTTCAGTGCCTCTATTTGAATATTGTGTCAACCTACTATTAAGTCATTTGTCAATGCGATCTTTCTGTTAGGTTGCCGTTCAATTGAGTAGTAGTAAGAGCCCGCATGATCATCACGAAAAGAGGTCATTTTTTGTCATGCAATCGGACAGAAAGTTTACGGAAACACAATATTGTCGCTTGAATTAAATTGGGAAATGTACAAGTTTGAAATGGAGGCACCCAAGTGCAGTTCAATACAAAGAACAGGAGTATAAAGTATAATTTATCGGAATTGGAAATTCTGTGGTGCACTCCCCTGTTGTGTACCCTGCATGACAGATCTGAACCATCTATCTCAGCAATTAACGGTTCAGATATGTTTGTTAATCAATATCTAAACTATTAACTGTCGAGATGGACGATTCAGATTTGCCCTGCAGGATTCCCGGATCCTAATTTATCCTTGTGTGTTCGACTAGGGGGCTTTGTTAGGTTTGGGTGGTGGAGTCATTGATCATCTAAATCTTTTTGTAACAATAAAAATAAATATGTGGGAGTGGGGTTCATCTAGATCTTTTTGCAATCTTAAATTAACATTAAATTTGTGGGGTACTAAATAAGACACCCAGTTGGTGGGGAAGTTTTGAGGTTGAGGGATTTGGAGTGTTCCCCATGTGTTCCGATCTAGTAGCTGCTAATGGTGGGGGATCAGGTCTCTTTTCAAGGCCCCACACCAACAAATGATTCAACTGTTGGGGCAAAGAGAGAGGGTGGAAGTGATCTTTTTAAGGAGACAAAAAGCCAAACATGATAGAGTTAAATAATTCAAAATCACTTCTTTGAATATTGAGTATTAAAAACACCTTCGTAATGGATTGGCGCATTAGGTCCGCTTATCTGGGGAATCATTCCTTGTCTGGAGAATCAAATGAAGGATCCTAGTGACCAAAATTGATGTTGGAGGCTTTATGCTGCACAATCTATTGGGGGGACAAGGGGACCGCTCTCATTCCCTTTCAACTATCACATAAGATGAGACATGAGAAAAGCCAAACGAAAGAATCCCACTTCATGCTTTTCTTTGGCCATATCCTTTACTTGCAAATCCAAAATCCAAGCATCGCATTGTCGCGAAACAAATAGCCATAAGCCATAGTGTAACAAAAGCTTATATTGTACACTGATGCTAATTTTTGAACGGGTATTTATCAGATAGTCCACATCGAGATCATGGACTTGTCATGTGGCATATCTTGATGACCAGCCACATGTCCAGCCTGCATAACATTCATGAAAAAAATAAACAAATAAATACCCCCCAAAAAAATACCAAATTGCGTTTATATACATTCCAAATGCTCATCTATGCAATTGTTTCTTATTTTTTTTCGTGTGTATAGTGGTGTTAAATTGAACAGACCTTAAACCTGTTTTAGTTTAGATTGCATTGTTCTTTGTCCAGGAGCGGAATAGATATGGTACCGCACGTCTCACAATTAAGACAATCTTTTTTCTAAATACTCCGTAGTATACTGAACTCTTTGGGCTCTCGTCCTGACTTGGACCCAAACCGAGCATATGGGCCTGACCCATATGCTCGGCCCAAGCCCCCTGTGCTGTTACTACATCGTGGACCAACCCATGGGTGAGTCGGGTTCGGCCCACCACAATTTATGTAGTTAATCACCTCTCAAACCCACTGAATGTGAACCAAATTTAAAAAGGTGTGAGAGGGAACAGAGGAGAGAAGCAAACAGAACAACAAACACAAAGGTGAGAGAAAATGAGTCCTTAGCGGGTATTAATTATCAAAACACGTCATGGGCCGTCATTTTCCCTAACACAAAAAATAAAAAGCGTATACAAAAAATAATGGAAAGCTTAGGGTTAATGATAACTAGGTGCAGGATCATACTAACACCCAACAAAAACCTTTTCCCCAACAGGAATGCTACGTACACGCTTACCACGTAGGTGTGTACTTATCATTTGTGTTTCCCCGCCTGCGTAATCTCTTTTACATTAATTCACATGTTTTTGCTAGAAAGACAGCCACAAGTAAATAAATATCTAAAGAAGAATAACATCACTCAATACTCTATAATTAATTACTAATTTATACTCTATACAAATGTGTCCGTTCCTACCAAGCCTCCAACCCACTGAGTGTGATAAGTAAAATGCAAAAGAAAAGAAAAAAAAACGAACAACTAAAAAAATTCCAATTTGAAATAAAAGTGCCACGCGGGGAGCTACCTCCTTTTTAATTTGTATCCCTTTCTTTTTCTCCATCTTTTCCGTTACCCGTGCATCGAACGCGCACAAAGCTAGTTCTATAGAACAAAAGAGGTATATCGCTAATTAAAATCTTTGGTTGGATTTCCCGCCATTAAATAAAACAAACTAAATTGTCATGTTCAAATGCTGCCCAAGCGTCTCTTAACCTCCTCAACAAATCCATCTCTAGGAATAATTTCATCTTCTTTTGCAGCCTCTAACATATTTCAAATTCACAACCCCTTTTTTCAGTTCATCCTCACCCACTATCACCATCAGAGGGATCCTTGACTTTTTGGCATGCTCTAAGTGCTTCGACCGTCTTGTAATTGCAGAGAATTCTGCGTTCAGTTTAGCAGCCCACAATTCACTTACCAATTCGACACCAAGAGGCAAGTCATCCATCAAAACAGCCACAAGGACTTGAGTTTCGGTATCTCGGGTAGCCTACAAAGAAGAAGAAAAAAAGAGAGCAAGAATATCAATGCCTCAACCATGAACCAACATTCAAGGGTGATGGTATCTTAAGTTTCCTTTGAAGTATTAATCGATTAGAAATAAACTTGCTCCACTACAAACGGTTTTGGATCACAGTTTTCAAATCATGACTGGCATCGAGGCAGAAGAGATCGCGTGCAGGGTGTCCAATGATGGGTAAAAACGACAACTTAATGGTCGTCGATGACCAATAAAAAAACGCCAGCACCATCACATCATTTATCCAGATATGATGTACTAGAGTTATTTATACACAGAAAATGGATTTCATCGATCAAGGGTCTAAAACAATGCGAGTAACTAGCACCTGATTCTTGTCTTCATTCTTCTCCATTATAGCAAATACCCGTTCAATTCCAAGACTGCAACCGACTGCAGGAACCTCGTATTTAGTGAACATCCCTATAAGGTCGTCGTAACGTCCACCAGAAGCAATAGAACCAACCTGAAGAAACAAATAAGTTGGATTAGCTAATACACATTACAATTCATACATGAGCATGTGCAGGGGATGACGGAGGGGGGAACATATGGCTTGTCTTTATATATTGCTTCTCATAGAATTCCATTTGCTTTCTAAAAATCCAATACGAAAATTGGGCAACAACCTGAACATTTGACGTATGACATGTTGAACATAATCAATTAATGACAAACTAGGCTTAACACGTTATATGGCTGGAGAGGGTGGGGGAGGAAAGTACAGGGGCAAAAAAAAAAAAAAAAAACAGCTCTAAAATTCACAGTAAAATGGAGAAACCATGATTACCAACTCATCATGATGATTCACCATACATAAATGATAAAACACACCAAATGCAGCCCACAATCAACCATAAGATTTAGGAGCTAAAGAATCTAGCAAGAAGAGGTTCTCAAGTTCCCGGATGTAACATCATCGAATCCTAATGATGGAAATAACTTTGAAAGTTGTTGAACTTGTTCTGAAGTCAACAAGGTGAAGAACACAAAGAAGACCTACAAGCTAAAAATCAAAAGTATACCTGTTCTTCCCCTTTAAAAACAGCTTCAAATATGACTCCAGTATAGTAATCAAGACCTCTAGCAAGACTCAAATCGAAAACCACTTTGTCAATACACTTCGACCTCTCCAGCAATTTAAACAAAATTTCCAACTCATTCAGTGCTTTAAGAGATTCCTCATTTTCTAGGAACTTGCTTCCTTCTTGTCTTGTTTAAGCTTAGATAAAAGTTCCAAAGGGGCCCCCCTTAAGTTGACATAAGGCCAATTCTATCTGCTGTCTCGACAGTTAAGCCCTTTCCTTCCACCTGGCCAAAAGTAACAAAACTTAACATGCGAATTATTACATCACAAAATGGAACAACAAAACTACAACTAGATACTTTGATACTAACAACTCAATATGATCAAGAAAGTAGACTAAGGGGTGGTTCCGGTGCATGGGAGGGACCCTCCCTAACTGGGTCAAATGCCCAAGTTCAATACTCATGCATGCAGCTTTCTCTAACTGTACTTACCTATTAACGGTGAAGAAGACATCAACTAGAAATAAAAAGTGAACAAACAAACTTATGCATCAAATAACATTTCATGTTAAGAAATTTTCAGAAGGGCATCTTACGATGCAAAATCTTATATCCTCCAAGACAAACACCCAAACAAAGTTCACCCATTGACTCCTTACATGCATACTTGTCAAACATGCTTGTAAATTTGGGAAAGGACACATTAATATTTATTACCCGTCCGTCCCACTTTTGTTTATCCAATTTGGGGATTCCAACATATTAAAGGGATACTATTTTCACACTTTATAAACTTCACCTTCCAAAAATGCCCTTCATTCCTTTCTACTTGGATAATTTATCAAGGTGAACTTGTTAGCGTGTCAATCCAAGAGAGAAGGGAAAAAGGGAAAACCCATAAAATTTCAGTCTTCAACTTTTCAAATGGACAGACATTTGGCGACATTAAAAAGAACAGGTCGTTTAGGGGGGGGGTGGTGAATGGTGATGCGAGCACCACTTGCAAGGGTGTATACAAAAAGTGTGTGTGAGATACACCGTGTGAGTGAGGTGTGTGTTTGAGCTCCAAAGTTGTGTGCGCGCAAAGTGAGTGCACAAGTGTGATATCAAGTGTGAGTGGATGTCCTAGTGTAAGGTGTTCTAAATTGTGGCTTTGTGTACTTTTGTTGTGCGTACAAGTGAGCATTTAATAAAAATGTACTTTGTTTTGGGTCCACCAAACTCAACAGTTTCTTCTCAAACGGAATAGTTTCAATACTGGAGGAGGATGCCAAAATCCAAGTACGCAATCAATGTCACTTTAAAATGTCCTAGCCAATATCATTCAGGATTTAGGAAAAGAGGGGAGATTCTTTACACTTAAAACTGAAAACTCAACTAATATGGGCCGCTGGACCTCATTTCAGGTAACAGTGACACACAGTCTATAACCTTCCTAATGAAGTGCCTTAAGCAGAGAGTACAAGTGTATAACTGAAGATCAAAAGAAGGATGAATGTTCACCATTTCTTCTCTAATCTGCTCGAATGTTTGCTTGTCCAACTTGTCAATACTTGAACATATTGTTCTGAATTTTTCAGCTGGCACTCCACATATTCCCAACATGCCATCCAGCAGCTTCCAATGATTCAGTTTTACCTGTGAAAATATATACTTCAATCAATAACCGGGAGAGCACTTTACAGAAATTCAACAGAACAAAAAGGAGACAAAAGCGGAGCTGTCTTTACGAGAAAGAGCATGGCACTGATCCAAGTGCCCAACTAGCTTGACGCCAAGAGCGGTACCAAGCACAAACTTAACGACATATATTGATTCTGCACCATACTTAATAAGCTAATTTCATACAATCATATTCACGATTTTATTATACTTATACTTCCATTTCAATAGCAAAAATGCCACATGCTAAAACCATGACCGTAAACATCAGATATTGATATCAAAAAGGTACCCGTTGATCTCAGAGCAAATATAAGTTACATAAAGGCATGAAACTCTTAAGTAAAGTAGTAAAATAAATCTTATTCAAACATTATGCGCACAAACATAATTAAAGGTAATACAGTCCATAAGATGATCGGGCAAATTAAGTACAGTACCTCATAATCACCAATATTAAGCTCATCCAGCAGTTCCGTCATATATGACCTCAAAGTCTGCCTTCATTGTCTCATATTGACTAGCAATATCAAAGTCACATTGATAGAATTCACGGAATTGTCCCATAGATGGGTTATCCCTTATATAAACCTTCCCTATTTGATACCTTTTACATGATCTCAGGCTATTTGTAGCCATATATCTAGCAAACGGAACAGTTAAGTCAAACCGTAGTGAGCAACGCTCTCCACCCTGTCCAAAAGTCCAACAAAAAGGAGGGGTAAAGTTGCTTATTCAAAAACCAACTCCATTTTTCCACCTAAAATTGTAACTATGCTAATAACCGTCCAGGCCAGCACGAGTTTTCAAACTCTTTTTTTTGGATAGGTAAGCATATAAATGATGTTTCCATCAACTTGACATTTGATGAAGCTCTGTTTTTTCTTGCTTTTTTTTATAAGCAACCTATAATAGTCAAAACCAATTAGCCATGGGTGGAGAGATTTTGGAGGTGCAAAAATAAGCAATGTGGGACGAGCTCTAACCCAAATCCCTTTAACCATTAGAAATTCCAAACAAATCGACCAATTGAACTAACTTAGTTTACCTGGTCAGCAAGATCATAAATCAACTTTGAATCTTCCCCGAGTTTCCCCATCAGAGTTTCTCTCAATTCAAAGGCGGAAGGCCATGGCACCATGCCGCTTGAAAACATCCTTAACAATTGAGAATACCTTCTCCCTTGTGACCATATCGCCTTTTCCAAAATCACGAGTACCCTGATATGTAACAAGACAACAGTCAATATAAAAATGGTTCAATCTCCTATGGTCTGAAAACAATTGAACTACTTTCTATCAGGAGGCAACAAGATAAAGAGTAACTAAAATCAATCACAACATATACATAGGAAATAGAAATTCAGACAAATTCATTCATAAGATAAACATCACTAGACAACAGAAAAAACTAGTCAACGTATACACATGCATTCATGCCATTGCCAACTCAGTTTTCAACATGACAAATCTTTTTCAATGACTAACAGGAATGTAAAAGAGGATAACATATTCTACAAGAAGAGACCATTCACCATTGCAAAGGCACATGCACTAAGATATAGTAGCTAGAAAGTGATGGGTAAAACATGCTCCATAAAGATCTAACCGCTCCCTCCTTTGAGGGGGCTATGGTTCATACAAAAAAGTAGCTGTCACCATTGCACTCCAACACAACCAAGAAAATTAGACACTATTCTCCCACTGGGCCATTGCAAGTTTGAAATCTACTTCATCCTATGCTGACACAGACCTCATTCCTTAAATACTTTCATAGGCGCATCCAACCTTATTCCAAAATGTTTCTTAGGCCAATACTTTTGGAATATGTATCGCAAAAGGCGAGAATTTTGTCATATAGGAAGGAAGAGTAAAGCAAAAGGCACAAAATATAAACATGTAGTAACATGTGTAACATGTTTGTCTCCATTTATTTTCCAGGAACTCCCGTAAGGCAAGCATTTGGAAAGTCAGCATTTCAGCAAACGTCTCAAACCTATATATTGATTAAGTACAACCTAAGAATTGCGTGAATCACGATTGCCAATATTCAAAGCTTTATGCCAAAAATTAAAGGTAACTTGTGTCTGAAATACAAGTGCAAAACTTTCATCACTCTATATAAATCATTAATCGAATTCGCACCATTCAATTAAAATCAAACCAGATCCCAAGCTGTAAACATGCAAACAACAACAATTCTCAGCTTCGCACCATTACAACTCTACCTTCAGGAACAATATGCAACGCTTAATACGCACCTTTGTCATGCGCATCAAGTCCATACGGTAAACAAAATTCAAACAAGGGTAACTTTGAAATATATTCCAAAACACACAAATGTTTTTTGCTCATTACCTTTGGAGGCTTGTGAACTCTTCTACTTTCATTGCTTTCCAGGATCAATTTCACTTTCTCCAAAAGCGTGCCAAAGCCTGAGTTCTTCGGGTCCAAGAATGCGAGAAGATCCCGCGACCATTTCTCCAGCAGGGCACGCGAAGAAGGGTCAACTGTCTCCTCACCTTGGAACCCATCCTTAATAAACTGCACCAGAACACCAGTTCCTTTTCCTAAAACCTTCTTTCCCTTCTCCATCTCCGCCTCAGCAGACGATGCGTCATCACCTAAAACCTTCTTTCCCTTCTTGCTCTTCTTCTTATTCGGTTTCAAACTTCCTCTCCCCTTCACCATCTCCGCCTCAGCGGACAATGCGATCACCTAAAACCTTCTTTCCCTTCTCGCTCTTCTTCCTATTCAGTTTCAAACTTTCTATCCCCTTCACCATCTCCGCCTCAGCAGACGATGCGTCATCACCTCCAACTTTCTCCCCAAGTCCCCTCCCCTAGAGGGAAACAAGAGCCGTGATTGCCTCCCAAGATACAATCTTCCTCACCGTCTCGGCAAAGCCATTAAGCATGTGAAAGAACTTAATGTACTGCCCCGTCGGATAGGACATCAAAAACAACTCCCCCACACCCACACTATCAACCCTGGGGCACTCCCTGTCGAACATCTCCGACAACACAGACCGAAGATCAGCATTGCTCGTCATTGCATCAATGTTAAGTTTCGCCCGGGTCCAGCTATCCTTGCCCAAATCCCAGAACTCATTGGGTAGAGCATAGAAACGTTTTACCAAGGCCTTGGTGTTGAAGACTCCCTGGGCGCCCGTAAAGACAGGGAAACTCAATTCCACCCGAGTGCTGTAGCGCACCGATCTGGCGATCTCCCTGAAGTTACCATGGACCTGGGGGATCCCGGAAACGGCGTCGTCGGGCTTGTCCACCAATTTGGAGCCGTTGAGCAAAGCCTTCAAGTCGCTAGCGATGCCGATCCTGTCCTTGTCGATTAAGGGTAGACTCGAATGCGGACACTTGGCCACCCGAGGCCTCGCATGACAAGGCGGCGACGGCAGCGACGAGGGCGGACAAGGCCGACAACTGGTGGTCGAGGAGGGCAGAGATGGCGCCGACGACAACCGACGACTTGCCCGAGAGGAGGAGTTCTTCCTCGGTGACGTCGTGACCGTCGACATCCAGACAGAGATTGTTATTATTTTCATTGTCGTTGTTGTTGTTGTTAAGGGCATCGCGTATCTGGAACGGTAAGTCGGGCCGGGAGGAGGTGGGGGAGGCGGAGAGCAAGAGCTTGTTGAGGTAAAGGAGGAGGGAGGCTCTGGCTTCTTGTGGGGATAGGTCGGAGAACTTGAACTTTGAGGAAGGCAGAGGAGGAGAGGCGGCGACGGCAGGCGGAGCAGGAGCAGGAGGAGGAGGAGGAGGAGGGCGGTTTTGATTGGAGAGGCTCTTCACGATGGTGGCCGATGAGTCGATTTGAACCAGAGAGAGATAATTGGCGACGGCGAAGACGGAGGATGGAGAGAGAGAAGCGCCTCTGCCGCCCACCGTCGTCACTGACGCTCTGCGACCCTCCGCCGCCATATTCGTGAGAGAGCAGTCTCCAGTTCATGCAAGAGTATATCAATGGAAAAACAAAAATGATACCCAAACAACGATCTAAACACAATACCAAACACAACTTCACATATGGGCTCCACACATAGTACTATGTGTGGGCCCCACTATGAGTAGCATTGTTGATGGAAAAATCCCATCCCTACTATGTATATAATGTTACTCACATAACAATTCACACAACCTCTTACATACATGTGGGGTCCACACATAGTAGTGTGTATAGAGCCCACATACATGTGAGAGGTTGTGTTTGGTGTTGTGTGAGTATCATTTTTGTTTCAAGATGGAGTGCAATCCGTAGTCTGACACCATTTTGTAATGTAAACTAATCTGGACTTAGAGTATCCGTATTAAGTTTTCTATATTTTGGACCAATTTACATATTAAAAAACTACTTTTATTACTTTAGCTATTCACTTTTAAAACTTCTACTACATCTGACTTTTTATATTAAAATTATTCCATTAAAAGTATTAATTGTCTATTATATAAAAAAAGCACCAAATTATTCCATTCTGAGCAATTGTTCACCTGTTGTTTATTATTTTTTAATACAGAGTATATAAATAGTCTAAAAAAATTAAATGCTCTAATTTTTAATCAGTTTGAACCGATGAGAATATTTTATTTTTCTGATCATTTTATCCTAAAGAGTCATAATTTATACGGAGTATTTGTTAGGATTTTCATATAAGACCCTTTAGAGAGTCGTAGAACCAAATAAAGTATAAAAAAATATTAAGCAAGTCACTCTAGCAGTGAATAGTGGAATAAAAATGTTAAAATAATAAGTAACAAGTGAATAGTGACTCTTGAAAATTAAAGAGTTACGGTAGCAGAGTTAAAAATCTTTCAAAGTAGGGAGGGAGGGAGGGAGAGAGGCGGGGGGTTGTTTGGGTTTTTTTTATTTTTATTTTTGGCTCTTTAATTTAGTTTGAATAGGGAAGTAAAGACTATAGAGGGAGATGTGGATGCTCTTATTGAGTTATACATTAGCGGTTATTTTTTTGAAAAATAAACTTTAAATTCTTATTTTTCGATGTTTGATTGGCACATGAAAGATATTTTTCAAAATAATGGCAGATTGCTAATTTAAAATACTTTAATTGAGTAAACTCTCTCTCTCTCTCTCTCTCTCTCTCTCTCTCTCTCTCTCTCTCTCTCTCTCTCTCTCTCTCTCTCTCTCTCTCTCTCTCTCTCTCTCTCTCTCGTTTTGAATCTGATATGATTTGAGAGAAGAATGAAGTGGAATACATGGTTTTGAAAAATGTCATACCATCGGGAGTGAAATGCAAAAATAACTTGCGGCCAAAATTAGAGAAAAACAATTTCACCCTATTGATGCAAAAATGTTTTACCTTGAAAATATTTTCCTCCTTTTTCTAGCCAAACGGAAAACATGTAAAATAATTTACCAAAAAAAAATTTACGTCCAAACAAACGGAGCCCATCAAAAAACGAACACGTAAAAATAGTGTTCTATTGAACGAGCACACGACCATAAATTTCCCAACACACCTCATAAATTGTGCTCATGATTCAAGTTATCCAACCCATGCAGCAAACACCAATGAACTCTTAGCTCAGATGGTACTACTCCTCCCTCAGTGGAGATATGGTTCGAGCCCGTGAGATACGGTTTGGAGTTCAAGACTATAGACGGCCTCCGAACTCCCTGTGGACTAACATACTGTATTTATTTGGTGGTAAAAGTAATTTTAACAGGTAAAACAATAAACAAAATTAGGTTGACAAAATTCAAAATGTGATCGTGGCAACTATCATTCTCTATTTACTATCACATAAGATGATCACAAGAAAATCACACGCGCGAGAGAATCCAACTTCATGCTTATGGCCATGTTTTTTACCGACAAATCCAAAATCCAAAATCCAAGCATAGCATTATCCCGATCATATCAACTTTCAACTATTGGCAACGAAATTGAGAGCCAAAAAAAATCAACAGAAGGTCCAAATTTACCCAACTACAATTGATATATCAACCAAACAGCCACCAGTACAGCTTATTTTATTTCACTCCTCCACATGCTATAACAGCCAACTAATTAGACCGCACGCGATCATAGGTAAAGTTAAAGGCCAAAAAGAAAGGCCAAATATCTGTTAATTACTTCATCCCCCTGATTATCTTTTTCCTTGAGCAGGAGCAAGACGCTCAACGTCTGGAGAGGATAACCAGCTAGTCTGACCATAGACATCACTTGTCTATCAACCATTTGCAGCAAAAACCTGGATCTCAGCTTACTTACTGCAACCAACAAAAAAAGAAGCAAAAACTGATGTAAAGAGAAGCAGCAGCTTTATCTCTGCAACACCAAAAATCCAAACTGACATAACTAATGGTGAATGGCCTTAGCATGAAAAAGATGGAGAGGCAAAGATTTGCAACTCCATTCATCGAATTGACCTAATCGGCACCATGCCATTCACCACTCACATAAACACGGCGAACGAGTTCCTTATGACGTTCACGACATGCATAAAAAAGGCGGAAAAGGGGGTTCAAGCATAGTAGCATACCTGCAGGTTTCTGGCAACCAGTTTTCAGACGAATTGATGCCTTCACCAATCTGCAATCCCTGAAGTCAGAAAGACTAGGAGATAGTTTCACTACTTTCTTCTCTCTGAAGCAAGGACATCGTTTTCCACATGTATGTTCTGTTCCTCCGTTTAGCACCACTATAAGCCAAGGCAAATAAATCCACAGCACATCAAATCCCATATGGTCTGTTGTATAGATCACCTGAACTGGGCATCCGGAACTTTGAATCCTCATAACCAGTGTGGATCTTGTTAAGTCCTAATACCTCAGTTCTTAGGAGTTCTGCCATACCCAGATCATTCCCATTCTGAACCTCATTCCAACGACCCCATTGACCATTCACCATCGGTGCAGTTCTAGACTGTTGAAGAGGGTGTTGTGCAAATGGGGATAAGGTGTTGGTTTGTGTTTGCTCCATAATCCGTGAAGGGATTCTGTACGCATCACTAAGCGGAGAAAAACCATTCCCCATGTCAGAAAATCTCTGGTTCTGTAGCGGAGGAAGAGACCTTGGAATCAACAACTGTAGACTAGCCTCATTTCCAAAGGCATTTAACTGTGAAGCGTAGTTTGGTCTCGCTTCTAAGCCCGCAGCACTATTAAGCCCAGGTGGAAGTCTCCCCTTACCTACTGCCAAAATAGCAGGATCCATAAACTCTAGATCCCCGGTAATAATTTCCGTTGTCGGTACCTGATATGGGTTTCTCAATAAGGAGGATGGATCTAGAAAATGATTTCCTGCAAAATAGGGTTTTTAATAAAAGGGTCTAAATATAACAACATATGTGGTCAAAACACAAAAGAAAGGGAATTAATACGAAATAACTAACCAGACATCGCATCAAAAGTTGGTTCCATTCTCTCAGTAAATCCTGGGGGTGGTGCTCTGCTGGGTCCAGAAAATCCAGGAGGGGCAGAAATTTGAGCTCTTGAAACTATTACAAGACATCCGGGAGGAGCAAGATCAGGGAAGTGTCAGAGAGAATAACCACGTAACAGAAAAGGAGGTACAATCAAATAATATTGGAGTAAAAAGAGAACAAAGGAGGTGAACAGCCACAGTAGAATAATCCATACAGTGTATATCTGAATCATGCATTTCAGAACAGCTCTACTATAATAAACTACAGACAAATAGACAATCAAATACATGAAGTATGAACATTAGTTGCTTAGTGACCTGTGACCATCAACTTTTTAGGATCAGAGAACACTGTATAAGCTGAAGTCAATCGTAACTCACCAAAAAGCTTGTTGGAAGATATATGAGAGTGACTGCTGGCAAAATTATCCGATTCCTCAATGTTACATGTAGAGGAACCATTATGATCACCATGCTTGGGAAAATCATGGCTTAATGGACGGTCCTTCAGCACTAGCCCGATGTTACTGGAAGATGGTTCAACATCGGACACTTGATTTCTTCCTTCCTCTAGTCTTGCAAAAGAGAACCTAGATTGATTGCTGTTTTGTACTTTCCAGCAACTTGACAATTTAAGAGATCCTTGATGTCTATCATCTTCACCCAACAACTTAGCCAAATTCTGAGGAGATGTTAACGACTCTTCCCATGAATTGAAGTCCATGGACAAAATATTGGAGATTATGCTGCTCTCTCCCATACCCGTAGCGGTGTTTTGGTCAGCATTGACTGCTTCACTTTCAAATCTCCCAACATGCTTCTTTTTTGGTTCAAGTGGAAGCAAATAGGAATCGTCAACTGTCCTCTCCGGATCAAGAGAACTACTAATAATATCCTCAGGGAATCTATTAAGTGCTATTGGAACATCAGATGTGTGCAGCAGCGAACCTCTGTCATTTTTGTCATCTGAAATTTGAGGATCTACTTTGAAACTCGTTGAGCCATAAGAGTCCTTTTGCTGAGGAGAATAAGACCTGGAATGATTAGAGAGACGAGAGGAGGGAGATGAATTACTTAAGTATCTTGCGTGACTTAAAACCTCTGGGTCCTTGAATCTCTGATCATCAAAGTACCGTGAATCCCCTAGCACTTCAGGAGATACAAATTGTGAATGTACGTCTGCTACCTGAGCATGGGAATCTGATCTCCAATCAGACTCTTCTCTGGTAACTGGATTTAATATCCGATCTGAGTGTTCCCTCGCAACACAAATATGAGGAGACTTCGGCAGTGCACTAACCAAAGTATTATCAGAATGTGAACAGTTAGGCCTGGTATCCCCAGAATGATGACAGCTGTGACGATTACCAACGTTTAATTGTTCAATACGTGACAATGAGTTCTGAATATTTCCATTAGAGAAAACATTCTGGTCTTTATCTGCAACATGACCATTTGACCTCCCAGAAAGGTCAAACGAATTTGTAACATAGGGTGCTGTGCTAATGCATCTATCTTTGTCCTCTGATGCTGGCAGAGAATGTAACTGACCATTCACAGTTGAAGTAACAGGCAGTCCCTCTGAAGCAGTTGTTGGAGCTATACCCAACTGTCTATCAGGTTCCAGAGCTTCCTTTTTACCACTATGCAGAATCTTTTGGCGTTCTTCATGAGAAATAAGCTTCTTTCTAGCATCATCATTCAATAGAGGAACCTGAGTTGTGCTTGCAACTGCAGTTGAACCACCGTAGGCTTCAGCCTTCTGTTTTGAAGGTCCATTTGCACAAACTAAAATTGAAGGTGGCTGGTGGCAATTAGACGCACGCGGTCCCCTGGTAGAATATAACATAATCGTAAGTTAAGGACTCGTGTCCTAAATTACAGAAGATGCTGCAGTTCAGTTAGTCGGCATACCATGAGGATGCAGCAGGAAGAGGAGCAGATTGGCCGGAGCTACTATTCGGTGGAGAACCTCTAACACTGCTTGCTGGATTCTGGAGCCACATGCAACCATTAGACTCAGAATGGCTCCCAAATTACTGAAACAATTACTATTCATAACACATTTGTCCAAAACCAACCACGACAAGATTGGATAGTGTGGCAAATGCATTATTCTCAACTCTAAAGAAATGCTATCACAATCAAATAAAAAGTCCCTAAAAGCAGATCTTGTCTTGCTTCACAAGTGTAACACACGACAAAAGAAACTAGTCAAAGACTTCATGGCAAACTATTAATTCCTTGTTTAAAGAAACCAAAAAAAAGGTGAACATGAAAGTCTTACATTTGAAGCACTTTTAGTAATAGGTTTTTCTGAGGTAGCGGAGCCATTAATGTAGTACTCATCTGCCGGGGGTGGTAAAACATTCCCTGAACGCCGTTGCATGTTAATTGTGGCACCAGTAATTTGTTGTACTCTACTCCTTTAAAACCACTATGCAAGTTAATTAGCTATCCAAAACACTGAAAATACTTAATACGAAAGCAAAACAAAGTATTCTTGATTCGGGGCAAGGCACAAGACAGCCAACCTTTTAATTGATAAAGACCAAAACACACAGAATTTAAAACTGGACAGGTGGCAACAAGACTAAACATATTATTGCCATGCGATTTGAATATAGAACTAGAACTTCAACCTAAAGCACAGTGGAACAAGCGGTAGTTTCAAAACCTCGACATTATGTGCACTTCAGACCCCACTAACATTTCCAATAATTCAAAGCTTACAAGCGTTTTCCCAAACAACAACCAATACATAAAGCCAGAGTAGCTTCCCAAGAATCCAAATGTGCATTTGGTCAACTTTTCATACAAAAATAAACCAGGATGGAGGGGAAACAAAGAAGATGGCCTGAGAGTTCTATGCATAGAGAGATATTTCATCTCAATTCAAAGCTAATTCGACAGTAGGATTTTTAATCATTGCAGCGGTAAGGTTGCCCCATGTCACGGAAACAACCTTTCTGCTTGTGGGGGACAAGCATACATCCAACCACTCATCCTGCAGTAGCAATAGCATCGTGCACTAGGTAGGCCTTTTTAATTGAGAGACCAGGATCCCGATCTGATGCAGTAGGATTTAGGGGTATTGTTGTCATTTTAGTGTCTTTAGTGTGTGTAGGGTTTTGAGTCTATAAATAGGTGTCTTATGCCCTCATTAGTTAGTTTTTTTTTTTTTGATGTATTGATAAAAGAATATAGAGAGCTTTTGCTCCTTGTATCCCATTTTGGGATTTATCTCTCTTATGAATCTATCCTTTGATTTGATTTGCATCATTTGGTATCAAAGCACTTGAGCTCAGATCCTGACCGTTCATCTCGCCGGAAACTTTGCAGGAAACCTAAACCTCGCCAGAAAATTTTGCCTAAAACCTAAGACGGCGCCGGAAAATCCCGCCGGAGCCCCCAATCCACTCGACACCTACAGATCTACTCAACCCAAGCCTTTAAACCTTGATTTCAACCATCAAAACTCACTAATCGACCATTTCAGAGCTGATACCTGTTGTTTTCAGACATCAAAACCCATTTCGGAGCATTTTGAGCACTGCTACAGTGATTTCAAGCCTTGCTACAGTGATTTCGTGCTCGAAACAGTGGTTTGGATCCAGATCTGCCCATTTCGACACTGTTCATGTACGCCTCAGTGCTCGAATCTTCATTTCGGCTCTGTTCATGCACTCGAAACTCATTTTCGCACCAGATCTACCTATTTCGGAACTCAAATAGGTGATTTCGCACTTGACCCAGCCTTATTCGAGCTCGATTCAGCCTTTTCAGAGCTCGAAACTGAGACCCATACCTGTGAAGTGCTCTTTCAGTGTTCGAATGACTCGATTCTGGCTCGAATGACCTTCGGCTGAACTCGAAACAGCTGGGTAGTCCCCTTTCGGCACTTGAAACAATGGTAAGGGTCTCCGATCTACTCTTTGGCACTCGAATTTGAGTTTAGGGTCTGATTTTAACTGGGTTTGATCAATTTTGGTTGAGTTGGCAGAGTTTTCGTACTGAGTTGACTGAGTTTGGGTCTAAAATCACTGAGTTGACTGGGTTTTCAATATTTGGGTTGATTTACTTGTTTGGAGTTGATTGTTGGTGTTGTAATGGCTTATTGGGCTAGAGGTAGAAGAGGTAGAGGCTTGGTGGTGAATAATGGTGATGGAATTGATAACTTTGGCAACCAAAATCGTTATAGGAATGAGATTGAAAAGTTGAGTACACAAATTGCTACCTTAAATGATAAGTGCAATTGTTGATGTTGAAAAGACAAGTTGCTACCTTGATTACGAAGGTGCATCGTTTATTACCTCGTGGAGGTATTGATAATTCTTATAGTCAATTTAAGTCTAGTTTTAACTACAAGGAGGAGAGCAACATTGATGTTGGCCCTGTTGAATCTTATGGAAAGTTTAATCCAAACGAGATTGAGGAGGATGTGAGCCTCAATTCAGATGAGTTTGAAGGGTGGATGGAACTCGGTTATTTCGATGATTTTCCTATCTTTGATCAATATCCTAGTGAAGACCTTGAAGGTGTTCTTCAAGATGATTGCGCCTTTGAGATTGAAGATGAGTTTGAAGATTTTTCCATCTTTGATGAGTCTCCAAATGAAGATGTTGGAGGTGAATTTGAAAGAGTTCTCATGTTTGATGAGTCTTCAAAGGGGGATATTGACGTGGAAGACGTTCCCATCTATGATGAGTGTCCAAGTGAGGATATTGATGGTGATGAAGATGGACTTGAGAACGTTGGAAGCTCCAATGAAGAACAAGAAATGCCCATTCTTATTAGCAATGAACCTCGCTTCTTGCAATGGGACGATAGCAAACAAGTACAAGAAGAAGGGCATGGAGCGGATGTTGCATTTTGTGGGCTACCCAAGACAAATGAGATTGCTTTCAAAGCCCCAATGGGTCTAGAGGACTTCATAGAGCCAAAATTTGATGATTGTTCTCCAAACATGTCTCTCGGATTGTCTTTGGTCCAAGATGTGCAAGTTTGTGATGTTGTGGTGCCCGAGCAACTTCTAAAGTGGCCAAGAGAGAGGAGAAACGACTTGGGACATCTTGAAGATCCTTTGGGAATGGTGTTCACTCGAGAAAGTCTTGGGTATGATCTTGGACATGTGGTGAAGTTGAATTTTCTTTATGCGAATGTTGATGATTCTTGTGACGTTTTGGAACCAAGTGTAGTCACCTATATTGAAGAAGTGTTGAGCCTTAAGAGGTATGGCAAATGGGTGATTTCTTGGCACATAAGCAAGGACGCGGTGGATGTACACAAACGAAAGCCCGTATTGAAGATGGGTTATTGCATGAGGGTGACGTGAATTAAGGAAATGCAGTCACATGCTACTTTGGAGCTGCATAATAAATAGTTCTATAGTTCTATGTTTTCTTTATTTAGTTGCCTTGTGTCTTGTGTCCAACTTGAGGACAAGTTGTTTTTCTTTAGAGGGGGTGTATGATGCAGTAGGATTTAGGGAGGGGTATTGTTGTCATTTTAGTGTCTTTAGTGTGTGTAGGGTTTTGAGTCTATAAATAGGTGTCTTGTGCCCTCATTAGTTAGTTTTTTTTTTTTGATGTATTAATAAAAGAATATAGAGAGCTTTTGCTCCTTGTATCCCATTTTGGGATTTATCTCTCTTATGAATCTATCCTTTGATTTGGTTTGCATCACGATCTAAGTTACCTAGGGCGCAGATGATACCCGTACGATGAACTGGGAGTGGGAATGTGGTAAGCCATATGGCCTATATTGTGACAAGATAGGATAGGCTTGTGCATACTACAAAATTTAGCATGTACTTTCTCCATGCTTCAATAAATATCTAGAAAAACAAGTGCTAGTTTTCCAATTGATCATGCAAAGAATTTTCGAGGAGCATAATGACCAAAATTCAACATTTTTTTCTCCCAAAAATCCACTCTCTAGAATTTTGCTTTACAAACCGGGGACTGGACTTGGGTTGTTGGGTATTTGCCAATACTGATAAGGCATATTTTTATTGTTTAGAAGTTAAAGAGGTTGAACTCGAGATCAGGATGTTCGTAGCCTTCTTAGGAAAAATTCAAAGAAAACAATCTTAAGTTTTCAACACTCCCTGACAAACTGATCTCAGACAAGTCCATAAAAGGCCGTATTTTATTTAAATGAAAGGAAATCAAGAAGGGAACATTGGACATATCACTGTATGAAGATACCTTGTGTATGCCGATATTATTTCATCCTTGGTGAAACTATCCTCTTGTGTGCCAATCTCGTGCAAATATAAACAATCAGGATTGCTGCAAGGCTACACCAACAAAACTCCAGAACTCAATTAAACCAATTTAAGGAAGCATGATAACTAAAACACCAATTTCCAATCGGAATTTACTATCATACCATATTTCTCAGCCAAGCATGACAATACTTTGTGGTTCCAAAACATGCCCTGCCAAGTGATATTCAAACATATATGTAAAAGAAACACAAAATACAAGAGAAGTCTTGGAAGTGAATGTGTGCCTACCTCAAACAACTACCATCCAAGACAAACCCATGTACTGATTGAATACATCGAACCGCTTCCTCCTCCTTTGAGTAAGTAATATAACTGGGATAGATATGCCGATAGAATTATGTCACTTCTAAAGGGGGTTAAAAACTAACAACAATAACTCCACTTGAACTTACACACTACAAGTATTGTTTGCAAATTGTTGGATAGATCCAGCTGCTGTCCGAGATATAGACACCTTCAGCACCTTTCCATACTGACCAAAATACTCTCTCCCCTGGAGGAGCTGCATAAAAAATGATAAAGCTATTAATACAAAGGTGTGTATCCCTGCTGTCTGCTGTGTTGGGTGGTGTGGGAACGGGGGGACTGAGAGAGAGAGAGTACACACATCTTCATCTACCAGATCAAGAGGTAATCCCACAATGTAGACGAGATTCCGTTGAATCACTCGCACATTGCTAAGATGCTTTCTTCCGTCCGAAGCTTTACTTTTAGTCTTTTGTGACTTCACTTTCTTCTCCATATTCATTTCAGCAACCAACCTGCTGGGTGTTTCAGGATGAATACGATGGTAATAATAAATACACTCACAATAATGCCTTCACAAATGAGGGGGGCATATTTTCCTTGTTGCCAACAAATTCCAGATCATAACCTTTCACAATTTGATGTCATCCCTACAATCTTTTCCTTGTTATAGGGAGTGCGGCACGCTGGGCACCGCCCTTCTGTCTCGTCCTTTTCAGCCATGTCCATTAGGTGATGCCAGCACCAAACACAGATCTGCCAAAAAGTTACAGTTACGACACTCTAAATAGAACAATGCGCTAGCGAAGAATTGAACAAAGAACCAAGAAAAGAAAAATCATTGATCTCAATTCCATGCTGTTAAAAATACTGATAAATAATGGATTTTTGTCGATTGTTATTGTTTCTGAATTGTTGTCTTTATCTTTTCCAATACGTATCACATTCTTAATCTTTTAGTTAGAAACTTAGAGCTGGTTTGAATGACAAAGGTAGAGCAACGCATCGCATTCTTATTCTTTTAGTTAGAGCTGGTTTGAATACAGGTCGCATTCTTATTCTTTTCGCATTCTTTTAGTTAGAGATGTAGAAAAGGTCACGTCAAAGACTCAAAGGTATAGCATCCATGAAAAAGACAAATGAAGAAGAAAGAGAGGAGAGGTAATTCGATATGAGTTGAGGGTGCCAAAAGAAACAGAGCAACGCTCAGAAGGGCAATGTCGGGACAGCATAAAAGGGCATAGTTTCCTTTGACATAACTGGGGATATGCTTTTAATGAAGCCTATGAGAGGGGGGGAAATCCTTCTACAACATGAAATTGGACCAAAGATTGGTAAATTACAAAGAACAAAGAGGATGCGAAGGCGGAAGACGAAGAATAATGCTCTATAAATTGCTCTAGGTCACTCTTTAGGATCACCCTCAGGTCAACTCTCCTCATACAAATCCGTAGCACTAAAATTCACCGAAATGAACTCTATTGAGCTTAAGGAAGAGGAAATATACATCCTAGTAGCACTTAAGCTACTTTAGGCATCAACCTTCAAGTTGGAGTTGCTTTGCATAGAACCAAAGAAAACTAAATTACCAATAGCTTATGAATTTATCACATTACTCATTAGTCATTATGAACATGCAGCAATTGATGTTATTAACATAACAATTTAAGAACACATGGAGTGACCTAAACTGAAGGACTCGCTCTCTGTCTTTTCTCCAACTATACCACAAGGGCTCCTATAAATTTCTGAATCTCCGATGTTGAAAACTCGGACACCTTGTGTATGGAGTGTGTCTGGCATGTCCAGTTGAGCAAGCACCCAACAACTTATGACTCTTATAATCCCTCATAAGGAGGGAAATGCAGAGACATAATAAAAACTGAGAAACAAAATCCCTTACGATCCCCTACTTGCATCGATCTAAGAGTAGACAGGTAAAAACAAAAAGGAAGGAGAGTTAGTGATAACATAAGATGCCCATCACTTTATAACAAGTGGACCCGTCCTTGGCCCTCTCACACTCTCACTCGCATACTAGAACTTAGATTCCTTTTCCGACTCCCTTCCCAAATCAAGAGGGAAGTATAACACAATATTTTCTCTATTTTCTCTCCTAGAGTATCCAAACAAGATGTTAGGACACCACTATTCTTTATTTTCTTCAATTTCCTATTCTTTCCTAGATTCCCACTCATTGCTGTCAAGACGCATTAAATCTCATGACCTAGTACGCCTGCCCCTTCTTTCAAGTCGACCACTTTTCCGGAACACAATCCGGGATAACCGTAACCGTGTATAACAGAAATTTATCAACGATGCTGTCATTTCGAAATGTCCGCCAGCTGACTTGCACTGATAGACCCCTAATTTATTGGAAATTTGGAATTAGGCACTCTTCTTTTGATTGTTGTCAACTAATCTCTTCAATATTCCATCATACTCTATGTTAGAACATATCTAGCCTCTCTTGCCACAGCCTAATCATTTCTCGGAGAAATAGAACTAAGCGAAACTTCATACATTCCTAAAAGAAAGTGTTTTGACCTTAGTCTAAAACCGATAAGTGTAGCGAGTCACTTCATGCTGGAGTCAGTCCGCTGGCACACAACTGGTTCAATTTTTTCTGGTGCTTGTATTTTGTGTATTTAGATATTTTTCCTCTGTAAATAGATTAGATAAAATACCAAGAAAAGAACATCAGAATTTTTTTTTTTTTTTTGAAATGTATTGATACTGTATTGAATTAGCTTATAAAAAATACATAGAAGCCCATCTTACGAGCTTAACTAGGGCCTAGCTTTACCTTAATTATTTCTCTTTTGCAACAGTTCGTAGAGGTAGAGCATTAAAAGACAACAGAAAGATTCACACGTAACAACAGATACTATTGACAAACTTGACAAAGAAAAGGTTAATCAAACATTCGAACCTCGTAACCACATTTGCACGGCTTCAATTGCTGATCGGTCAAATCCATCTCCTCCGCACAAAGAGGACAAGTCTTCTCTCCCTCATTAGTCATGGTTGCCTGCAATATAAATACCGTTGATACTTAGAAAGATTCTAACAAAGAACTCAACATTGCAGTCAATTCCACAGATGCACATATACAGTGTCTAGTACTAATACTATTGAATACATATTCAAAAGTCAAAAGGCTAATAACCAACCAAAAAAAAACATAAAGCCAAACTGACAAGTGACTGAAACTGAAAACATTCACAAATTATGTCCCGGGTTTTTGGTAATAAGTTTATTTGGCCTAGTGGAGAGCCGTGAAATTGAAGCCCCTACCTTTTACAATAAAATTACTATCTATGAGTGCTCCTACTTTACTGACTGAAAAAATTGCATGTTTTAATCCACGTACACAAAAAAGAATGGTAACTCATCCATGGTAGAGAAATTCAGCATGGTGCTCACTACACCTCCATAATATCTAACAAGTACTATGTCGGTCGTATAGAACACCAACACATAGAAAGCAGAACTTCCACGGCATCATGCACCATGTAAACACAAGTAACCCATTTTCTTAACTGAGACTCGACATTCACAATACAAAAGAATCGCAAAATGCCTAAAAGAGCTTAAATCAAATTTGGGGCTTCCCTCTCTTAAGTAATTCTGCAGTTTAAATAACAAACTCCACTAGCAAAACCCCAAGAAACAACTAACAGGGAGCTGAAATCCACTTCGTTTTTACTAAACCCCAAAAACTCCCTGTTTAAGTCCGGGAAATTCCCAAGGGGCCCAGTGGTCAAGACTTAGGGATTTGCTCCATCCTAAGGTCTCGGGTTCGAAACCTCCTAGGTGCTATCAACTCCTTTGGGGCCAGTCCATACGGGCCTTTGCTCCAGCTTTCCCAGCAAGTGGGCAGTGGGATTGGGCCCAGGATTATTAGAGGAGCGTAAACTGCCCCGGACAATTGAGTTACCAAAAAAGACCGGGAAATTCACAACTGTGTTTAACGAACGGATTGGCAGCATAATCACTCAAATCAAACCAATGAAAACATCAAATCAACGTAGTGAGTCAATTAAAAACTCGAGCTATCAGCCTATCAAGAGCAAGTCACGTGACATGAACTTCAAATCAACAATCGAAATCAGAACTTCATCGAGAACTAAACTAAATTTGGTAAAATCCAAAATAAAATTAAAAAAAAAAAAAGAGATATGAATTAGGGATCTTGACCCAGATGATTGAAATAAGGATCTGATAAGTTGATGGAGAAATAAAAGTAGGGTTTGAACCAGACTCGAAGACTTACAGGGGTGGTTGGAGGGCGGCCGGTCGAGAAGAGGAAGAATCGGAAAGGATGAGGTTGTAGAGTGAGATAAAGGAAGATCAAGAGAGTGAAGGAGGAAGGAGGAGGAAGATCGTCTTTATAACTTGATGGATTTTCCCTGTTGCTTTCTCAGCGTCGCTGTCAAGTCATTTAGACCCGTCCATCTGGGTTTTGAATTTTGGATTTTAATTATTATTTTATTTATTTTTAATTATTATTCTCATTTTTTTTTATCCAATCATTACTCATATTTTCAATATTATTCTATTTTTCTCTACACTTACTGTAACACCCCGTCCCACATCGGAAGTCTACATGAATGATCTTGGGCATATAACAAACCTTGTAGGTTACTATTAGTACTTTGGGCTTAAGCTTTTGGCTATGTGGTGTGGCTGGTGGATCAAAATCAAGGTTAGACCAGTAGTCTGCTTGGAGCGTTAACACTTATTACCTAAAATCTCAAATATAATGAAAATGATAAATAATTTTTTAATTTGTTTTACTATTTAAAATATTTCAATAAGATCTATCAAACAATATCCATATTAGTAGAAAAATTATTTATGTAAACACATGATTTTTAGCTTGAAATTACTTTCATTTTCTAAAAGTTCTTTTTTAGAAAACTGGAACACCCTCTTAATGCAGTGTTTGGATGGGGAATTGGGGGCGTCTCTGCTTAGCGTTAAATTATGGACTACTAGTCCATAAACGTCATATTGTTTCTGATAAACTATAAAATGTAGAAAATGTGTTATACTTGTAGAAAAAAAATGTGTTAGATGTTTTGATTTAGTGAAAACAACGTTGTGTTTGGTTGAGAGTTTAGTTTAGTTTAGTTTTGGTAGTGGGTGGAGAGAGAAATAGGGTAATGATTGAAGATAGAGGTAATGATTGGAGAGAGATAGAGAGAGATGAGAAAGTATTAATTGAAAAAATAGGGTAATGATTGAAAAAAGAAATAGAGTAATGATTGAAAACAAAACTAAAACTAAAACTAAATGGGTAATGATCGCAAAAATAACTTTGTTAAATGCAAGAAGTTGTAAATAAAAAATGTTAGTGAAAACACCCCTAAACATTATTGTTTGGGAAACTGAATTTCATACTTAATATTTAAATTATTTACACTATTTTTTCACTTTGATTCATGAATATATAAAATAATTTCCTTTATATGTGTGAAAATTGAAGAGAGAGAGAGAGAACGGATTTTTTGATTAGTGTGAGTATGTTACACACGTACATTTTTTTGAATGGTTGATTTGACATATAATAAAGCTTTAATCTGAATTGTTCATTTGCTGCAATCAACAATTTGGTTATATTTGTGCACCTTTACCGGTAAGAGTATATTATTACCAGTAAAAGTGTACGAATAAATCTGAATCATTGAATTCACCAATGAACGGTCCCGACCTGAATTGTCTCGTCTAGTCCAAATTAAACTAGAGAGGAGCCGAACAAGACAATAGAATTATAGAAATATGTGAATATTAGGATAAAAACTAAATACATCTTACTCAATGAGAACGTTTCAAAGAGGAATGGGTAGGAGGGAAGTAAGAAGAGGCGAAGGAAATATCAAATTTATTGTACCTAATAAATTAACCTATTTATTTTTTCTAAATAAAGTTGCGTATCAATTTTGAATTGAAAGGTTGACAAGGAAAATACTTAATTGCCTTACCATATAATGAATAAACTGTTGGAAATTTTACGGAATTTCAGATGAATGAAATCGGGACAAACCGGAGGGTCTCTCGAGGTAACCGTGCGTGTTCCGAGCTCGTGGAATCCTGATGCACCACAATCAATAGACGTATTGATGTGTGGATTTCGTAACTCTTGTGACCCTCTCCATGATGGGGTATTGATGCTGGTAACCTCCCTCTCGAATTGGCTGAATTCATTTCAGATTTGAAGGCTGCATTACTCCTCTTCAGCCTCCTTCACCCTATAAATAGGTGCCTCACGTCCTTGGAAAATCACAAGCAAATTCGCAACCTTCTAGCTTATTCTGATTTTCGTTCTTGAGAGAGAGAGGCAGGCGGTAGTCAGTTCGCCAAGGCGGTCATCGGTGGTGTTCCGACGGCTAGCGGTCCAACCGAGCTAACCCTGGGAGAAAGTCGCCGAAGCAACCTACAACATCCACGGAAAACATGACTACTGTGCAAGAGAAAACTACCGTCACTAGCAAAGACAAAGAGGCTGGTGGTGTCAGTGGCAATGGAAATGGCCGTGGTGCTATTCCAACTCATGCTCCTATTCCTGGGATTCCTTCTGTTCCGATATCTCACGTGGAGAGGCCGAGCAAATTTGGTGGGGTGGACTTCAAAAGGTGGCAACAGAAGATGTTGTTCTATCTCACCACCTTGAACTTGGCAAAGTAGCTTGTCGAGGAAGCACCTGTTATTGCTGAGGATGATCCTGACACTCAGAAGCGGGTTGATGTGGCCAGATGGAAAGAGCATGACTATATGTGCAAGAATTACATTTTGAATGCTCTGGATGATTCGCTGTATTCTGTGTATGGCGAGGCTCCGTCGGCTAAGGAATTATGGGAATCCTTAGACAGGAAATACAAGATCGAGGGTGCCGGGTCCAAGAAATTTGTTGTGGGCCGGTTCCTTGATTACATGATGGTGGACTCCAAGTCTGTGGCAGTCCAAGTCCAAGAGCTGCAGCTCCTGCTCAATGAGATCAGGACTGAGGGGATGATTCTGGGTGAAGCATTCCAGGTGGCTGCAGTCATCCACAAGCTACCCCCAGCACGGAAAGAGTTCAAGAGCTATCTCATGTTCAAGAATAAGGAGATGACCTTGGAGGCTCTTTTCATCAAACTCCGTATTGAAGAGGAGAATCGGGGTATGGATAGGAGTGCGAAGACCTCCTACATGGCCAAGGCAAATATGATGGAGCATGGTCAATCTTCCGGTGTGAGGAAAAACCAGTATGACAGGCGTTCTGACAAGCGGTCTGACAAGCAAGCTGGCAAACAGAAGGACAAAAGGGTCAATCTGGGACCGAGAGGTGGGGTTGCCAAGAAATAGATAGAAAAGTTTCAGGGTGCATGCTTCAACTGCAACAAGTTCGGCCATAGAGCTTCAGAGTGTAAGAAGCCGCTTAACCCTCGCGCTCAGGCACATTTGGCTCAGGTGGAGGCAGCAGTGTCTGATATCAACCTCTCGGCTATGGTATCTGAAGTGAACATGGTGGGTTCAAACCCGCAGGAATGGTGGGTAGACACTGGAGCTACACGTCATATCTGTTGTGACAGGCAGATGTTCACTACTTTCGAGCCAGTTGCTAACGGTGAGAAACTGTTTATGGGGAACTCAGCTACCTCGGATGTTGCGGGGCAGGGGAAAGTGGTCCTGAAGATGACTTCGGGAAAAGAGTTGACTCTGAATAATGTGCTGTTCGTGCCAGATATTCGCAAGAATTTGGTTTCTGGTTCGCTGTTGAGCAAGCACGGCTTCCGCCTGGTTTTTGAGGCTGATAGGGTCACTCTGACTAAAGCTGGAATGTATGTAGGGAAAGGTTACATGATCGATGGTCTTTTTAAGATGAATGTAATGACTGTTATCCCTACTATCAATAAAAAGAAATCCCCTGTTGCTTATGTGCTTGAGTCTTCCTTTTTGTGGCATGGTAGACTAGGTCATGTTAATTATGATTCTATGCGTAGATTAATTAACTTGGACCATATTCCAGCTTTCCAAATTGATAAAAAACACAAGTGTGAGACCTGTGTAGAGGCTAAAATGCCCAGAGCATCTTTCAAAACAGTAGAAAGAAGCACAGAACCTTTGGGTTTAATCCACACTGATGTGTGTGATCTGAAATATGTCCAAACTCGGGCCGGTAACAAGTATTTCATTACTTTTATCGATGATAGCACTCGATTTTGCTATGTGTATTTGCTGAAAAGCAAGGATGAAGCCCTGGATAAGTTTGTTCACTATAAGACTCAGGTTGAGAATCAACTGAGCAGAAAGATTAAGGTGGTCAGAAGTGATCGTGGTGGTGAATTTCAGTCACCGTTTGGAGAATTCTGTGCCCTACACGGAATAATCTATGAAACCACAGCACCTTATTCGCCTCAGACTAACGGAATTGCTGAGCGCAAGAATCGTACATTGAAGGATATGATGAACGCTATGTTGATCAGTTCTGGGTTGCCTCAGAACATGTGGGGAGATGCTGTTCTCACTGCTAATTACATCCTCAATAAAATACCTCGCAAAGACGTTGGTAAAACCCCGTATGAATTGTTTAAAGGTAGGAAGCCTAATTATGCATTCTTACGAACATGGGGATACCTAGCGAAGGTGGCTGTACCTCCTCCTAAGAAGGAGAAGATAGGCCCTAAAACCGTTGATTGTGTATTCATCGGTTATGCAGACGATAGTAGTGCCTATCGTTTTCTTGTGTATGAGTCAGATATACAAGATATTCACAAGAATACTCTCATGGAGTCTAGGAATGCAGTGTTCTTTGAACACATATTTCCTTATAGATCCATTGGAGAGTCAAGTTCTGCTAAACGGACTTTGCATCCGGCTAATGAAAGCAGACAAGGCCAAGAAGAGGAAGTTGATGTTGAACCACGACGTAGCAAGCGAGCTAGAACATCAACATCTTTTGGTCCAGATTTTCTGACTTATCTTGTAGAAAATGAGCCTCGGACATACCAGGAAGCTGTAAGCTGCCCTGAGGGTCCTTTGTGGAAATAGGCCATTAAGAGTGAGATTGACTCCATACTGCAAAACCATACGTGGGAACTGGTGGATTTGCCACCAAGCAGTAAGCCTCTCGGCTACAAATGGATATTCAAAAGGAAGATGAAAGCAGATGGGTTAATTGATAAGTACAAAGCTAGGCTTGTTATCAAAGGATACAGACAAAAAGAAGGCCTAGATTACTTTGATACTTACTCACCAGTCTCAAGGATTACTTCCATTCGGATGATCATCGCGATCGCAGCTTTGCGTAACCTTGAGATACATCAAATGGATGTCAAAACAGCTTTCCTGAACGGCGATTTAGATGAAGAGATCTACATGGAACAACCCGATGGTTTTTCCGCGCCGGGCCAAGAAAGGAAAGTATGTAGGCTTGTTAGGTCTTTGTATGGGCTCAAACAAGCACCAAAACAATGGCAAGAGAAATTTGACAATGCTGTGTTGTCAAGTGGTTTCAAGATCAACGAATGTGACAAGTGTGTTTATGTCAAAGACACAAACGAAGGGTATGTCATTTTGTGTCTTTACGTTGATGACATGCTCATTGTTGGTAGCAATGAAAGGGTCATTCAGTCTACCAAGAATATGTTAAACTCGAAGTTTGACATGAAGGATATGGGCCTTGCAGATGTCATTCTGGGTGTCAAGATCACCAGAACTTCTGTTGGATTTGCGTTGTCTCAGACACACTATGTTGACAAGATTCTTGAGAAGTTCAACTCGTCTGATTCAAGTATCGCAAGAACCCCCGTGGATTTAAGCCTGCATTTATCCAAGAATGGGGGGGAAGGCATATCTCAATTAGAGTATTCTCAGATAATTGGGAGCCTGATGTACTTAATGAGTTGTACAAGGCCCGATATAGCTTACTCAGTCAGCAGACTAAGTAGATACACGAGTAATCCAGGTCGTGATCACTGGAAAGCAATAGTCAGGGTTCTGCACTATTTAAGGTATACTCGTGATTTGGGATTGCACTACACCAGATATCCAGCAGTACTAGAAGGGTATTGTGATGCGAACTGGATATCAGATATGAAGGACTCTAAATCCACAAGTGGATATGTCTTTATACTTGGTGGTGCAGCTATTTCTTGGAAATCCTCCAAACAGACGTGTATAGCACGTTCAACAATGGAATCAGAGTTCATCGCTCTGGATAAAGCGGCGGAGGAGGCCGAGTGGCTCCGTCAGTTTTTGGAGGATATTCCAAGATGGCCGAAACCTGTGCCACCGATTAGTATCCATTGCGATAGTCAATCTGCAATTGGTAGGGCACAGAGTAATATGTATAATGGTAAGTCTAGACATATACGACGTAGACATAATACCATTAGACAACTACTCTCTAGTGAGGTTGTCGCTATTGACTATGTGAGGTCAAAGGACAATATTGCGGATCCGTTAACCAAAGGGTTAAACCGAGAGTTAGTTGAGCAAGCATCGAAAGGAATGGGGTTAAAGCCACTACGCTCATAGTTACCGTGGAGGTAGCCAACCTAGTTGACTGGAGATCCCAAGATCTAGGTTCAATGAGACTATCTTTCGCGAGTAGCCGAGAACGATCACTGAGGAGATTCGGTCTCCTGCCCACTCCTATGGTGTAGAACAGTGATACCTGCGAATGGAAAGAGGTTAAGCATTGCTTTTAATGACTCCTATGCGCTGGGTCGCCAGGCAGGGTATAGCAGGATACCCTTACAGGAAGGTCACCTATGTTAGTATGAAGTGGGGCCGCTTCTTTGAGAATTGTGGCAAAATTCTCGAGAAAATACTCGCAGAACCAGGAAGGGGGTGTCATGGCCAAAATGAACCCAACAGTGAGAACTGAACTACGTCAGGAGAAGTCCTGTGTGACGTCTGTTGTCTCGGTTTACATCGGCGGCGGAATAGTTCAAAGCGGGACCGCACACTAGTCTGCCAGTAAATTCGATAGGCTATCACAAGGGAAGGTTCCAGGCCAAAAGCCACCTATCCTATGCAGGAATTATCCGTTGTCTCTCTCTCGCATCAGCTTTGTACTCTGCACCAGTATGCCTGTCAATTCCATTCATGGGGGGGATTGTTGGAAATTTTACGGAATTTCAGATGAATGAAATCGGGACAAACCGGAGGGTCTCTCGAGGCAATCGTGCGTGTTCCGAGCTCGTGGAATCCTGATGCACCACAATCAATAGACGTATTGATGTGTGGATTTCGTAACTCTTGTGACCCTCTCCATGATGGGGTATTGATGCTGGTAACCTCCCTCTTGAATTGACTGAATTCATTTCAGATTTGAAGGCTGCATTACTCCTCTTCAGCCTCCTTCACCCTATAAATAGGTGCCTCACGTCCTTGGAAAATCACAAGCAAATTCGCAACCTTCTAGCTTATTCTGATTTTCGTTCTTTAGAGAGAGAGGCAGGCGGTAGTCAGTTCGCCAAGGCGGTCATCGGTGGTGTTCCGACGGCTAGCGGTCCAATCGAGCTAACCCTGGGAGAAAGTCGCCGAAGCAACCTACAACATCCACGGTAGGGGCGAATCTTTCTTAAGGAGACTATGGTTCAACACAGGACTCGGTTTCAATCCAAGATTCTGTTTGTATCTCGTTCTTCGTTTTTTTTTTCTGTAAACTGGTTTGTATCTTGTAATTTGGTTTGTTCTTGTAATTTTATCTTTGATAAAGAAACTGTTCTCTGGAATGTCTTGTGACTGCCGAAATTTTCCCAACATAAACATTATATTTTTCTTCTTTTGTTTGGGCCCAGGGCCGGCGCACTCCAATATTATTTGTAAATTAATATATGTAATATATTTGTTCGTTTTATAACTTAAATGCCTTTGCTAGCTCGGCGGTAAGTTGATTTTAGTCCATATAGAGTGTCTCTTCTAGGCGGTTATTTCTTTTGAAATGTTTTTTCCAAAAAAATAATGCTATTGTAACTGCCAAATTTAAAAACCAAGTCAAGTAGAATTCAAGCTAACCACTTAGGCAGTTTTTTCTTTTGAAATGTTTTTCCCCAAAAAATAATGTTATTGTAACTGCCAAATTTAGGAACCAAGTCAAGTAGAATTCAAGCCAACCACTTTGGCCACTGGTGACAAAACAGTTAACATGCATTATAAAGCCTAAAGTAGTAATATAAAGAAATATTTCTATATATCATTGTTATTTAATTCTAAAAATACGTAGAGTACCAACCCACCTCGGACATTCAAATCCCTTGGACCGACCTTGTTTGGGCCAAGTATAGAACTTTTTCTTTTCATGCTTGTTTGTTTCTTCTTTATACTTTTCATATTTTTTGTGCAAATGTGCGTCAATACTTTTAATTTTGAAGGCACGGTAATATTATTTTAGACCTATTAATTCTATTTAGTTCACAAGTAATTGGCCACGGCGCAATGCTTTCTAAACATAGTAAAAAAGAAGTATCAAATCTCACTTCTCCGAAGTTTTTTTTTTTATGCAACGGTTGTTTTTAACGTCATCTCACCTGAGGTGAGTCCCGGACATGAGTATGGTCCCACCTTGTACGAGAATTTTTTATATGCAACGGTTGTTTTTAACGTCATCTCACCTGAGGTGAGTCCCGGATATGAGTATGGTCCCACCTCGTACGAAAAGAGCATTACAAATAACCGTGAATTAGAAAAAAATTCCTCTTCCGAACAAAATATACTTCTCGAAATTTTTCATTTTAAGAATAAGCTTCAAACAAGGTTCATCTAACCAAGTTCATAAAATAGTCTAACACAATAAATGTTACCAAATCTGTTTAATTTTGTTAATTGCATTCAGGGACGACATCATATTATTAAGAACAAGTACACCAACATAGGTAAAATGCCTTTTTAGCTACTTTGGGGAGGGAAAACTCAAAAAACGTAGTTGCACCGGATTAGGTAAAAGGGTAAGTAAAATGCATTTATGATACTTTTACATGGGTAGTGATTTTATCATACCCTTTTTTGATAATGCCACACCCTGCAAGTGTATTTTTTGGTGTAAAAATACACTTGCAGGGTGTGGCATTATCAAAAAATTGTGTGACAAAATCATTTCCCTTTTACATTATTATTTTATATATATCACTGTTAACACTTTTCCTTTTTTTATTGTTTCTTTGTCTTTCCTCCCTCCTTTCTACTCTGTATTTGGGTAATATATGTAATATTTGAAAAAGAGGAAAAAAAAAATTAGATGATAGATAAAATGAATACGAAGTAATATTGGTGCAGTGTTGAAAATGATGAATAGAAAATATGCATTGTTCATTAGCATTTTTAGCTCAAATTTTACCTCTATTGGTGTACATGCTCTGCTCTAAGAATGTATAATCATACAGATTCCAGCTCGAATTCAAATTTCTGAACGTCTACCCATTAAAAAGTGACACCTCTATCGCACTTGTTTTTTTAACTGGCCTAGAAAAATAGAAAAACAAAATAGTTCAAAAGATTACATATAACCAGGAGTAGAGTTTGAAACTCTGTCTATTCAAAAGGCTCCAACAAAAAACCTACAATTTTCAATCCCACACATATTATAAAACTCCAAATCATCTAAACCAACCGCTCAAGTTGTATTGAACAAAAGAATCTGACACGAAGAATTACCCATTGCCGCAAAGAATTACTCTTGGTGGCTGCGAAGAATTACTCTTGGCCGCGAAGAATTGCTCCTGGCTGCGAAGAATTACATCTGCCCACGATGAATTACTTGTGGCCGCGAATAATTACACTTGGCTGCGAAAAATGACCTTGCTGCCTCGTGTGCCTGTTAAAATAACCAAAAATGATACCCACACAATAATTCAAATACAACACCAAACACAATCTCTCACATTCATGTGGGTTCCACACACACTACTATGTGTGGACCCCACATGTATGTGAGATGTTGCGTAAGTCGTTGTGTTTGGATCGTTGTGGGAGTAACATTTTCCTAAAATAACCCTTGCACGTTGTCGAATTTGCTGTTGACATCTTCTTCCCAGCAATTAGGGCACGAATACTGTCGATTTGCGCTCCGAAATCTCCTCCCGAACCCTGCCCTAGCCCCTGTACTCTCTCTCTCTCTCTCTCTCTCTAACTATACATGTACTATGTGCGAATTTTGTCAAGGTATGCATTATTTCAACTCTGTTAAATAGGCCGTTCGTTATCTCATCCTGATTTTCGGAACGTTGTGATAGAGAATTGGATTGGAGTGTCAATCAAACTGATGACCTATCCACTCTTTCGTCCGATGTGGCTAACAAAGCCACTGAATTCAACGAGAGAAATTGGGTCGGGATTACCTCCCACCCAGAGCGTGGGGACCAAGCATGCAAGATTACCCTGCGCGCGTACGCGAAGTAGGAGTGCGCGTGGTAAACGGGATCATCACCAGTCTCTGGTGTGCTAGGCGCGGTTTAGGGAAGGGGAGGAGTAAGAGAATGCATTCTTTTCCTTTTTTTTATTTTTTTTATTTTTACGTCTCAATAGATGAGTGAAGCGAACGAAGGAACGGTGCTAGAAAGAGGGGTTGTGTGGGTGGTCTTGGGGTTGAACGATCAGTTAGGGCGAACCACACGAGCTAGAAAATCGCGATAGAAGCGCAGGGAAGTAGACCACTCGTAGTGCCTCCGTCGCTGTTGCGTTAGCTGACATTGGTGGTTCAGGGAAAGGCAGTGAGATGGGTCCCTTCTTCGCCATGCGAAAGATCCTCCCAACGAATTTACCTACGTCGAAGAAACAATGGCGAGTGAAAGAATCAAACCCAGAAGACATCAGAGCGAAGAGCTACGCTTGTTTGTCAAAAAAATCCAACGGTCTGGAGGCCCGGGTTAAACCCACCACTATCACAAAGGTTTGGAAATTGTTTCCTCATTTCTTGTTCTTATTATGATTCATCTTACTCCGCTTTTTTGTTTTGTTTTATTTCCCATTAGAAGGCCATATGTAGTTCTTTTTCCTCAAACTGAGTACAAGTATGCATGAAAGCAATTTACTAGCCAAACTGGAATGTATGCATAAATTTGAGTAAAAGATTATTTGTGGCATGCATAAATTTGAGTAAAAGATTCATTTGTGGCATAGTTGTGAAATTAAAAGATACAGAATAGCTTTAGTTCTTAAAATAGTTTTTTTTGAGTAAAGATTTGACCTTTCTCGATTTCAGTTGAAGTTTAAACAAACTCAACTTGATATAACGAGTGGAGTAAGTTTTAGGATGCGAGTTTGGGTGGAAACATAAGCAAGGGCTAGAGATGCTCTAAGAGGCTAAGATAACCTCCAATCTTGAGTAAGGGCATATCTAATACTACAAATAACTCACCGGCAGCCTCAGGTTTTTTTCTTTAATAGTTCTTCGGGAAAAAAGAATAAGGTTGATTTATTTCCTTGGGTGCATCATTTTGGAGAGTTGGTGTTTTTCCCCCTATTCAATTTGGTTTTAGTTGAAATGGTGTTTACTTCAGGTTTGGCTATTGAAGTTTTGATTTGATTTTATTGTGTTTCGCAACTGCCATAGAAAATCATAGCAATGAATAATGATCAAGAATGGATCTTTCTAAGGAGGATTGGGAATGTCATATTAACTAAGTTTTTTTTTTCCTTGCTTTTTTGGTTAATAGGATTCAAGAGTTCTGATGACATTAAACAAATTATCATCATCATCGAAGATGCTTGGTCATAAACCCATATTGCTGAGGTATGTGCTTCAACTCCTATATGCGTGTGTATACGTAGGATATTTTTTTTATCCTCGTAAAAAGTCAAAAGGCTACAACCCCTCAGACAGGCAGGGCATGAACAGAAAGACAAACTCTTTCGGACCCCATTGAGAACGTAGGAACCCCACCTTTTCAACCTCATTTAGGTAAACGGCATATTCGGGGCATAGCCTTTCCAAAATTCGAATTTCCTTTTTTACTGACGGTAGGGGTGGTATTGGTTGAGGCCTTTCCGTCGTCTCTCGACGCATATATATGTTTGGTTATGAATACCGGGACTTGACGTTTACTGCCTTTCACTCTCACTAAACCTTCTTTCTATTTATGTTTCTTGAGAGGCCCGAAGCTCGAAGACGATTTCGTTGTCTTCTAATTACCGAATTTCTTACGGTTGGTGATTTGCTCACCTGCATATTTCGCTTCCACAAATATGCGCACCTTCTCTCTTGACGCCCGCCGTCAATACGGGCCGGACGTGCCGTTGAGGATGTTCCGCGCGGGGTTTCTCAACGTGTGTTCCGCCTTCGTTTCCCAGCTTAAGAGAGGGGGAGAATAGCAATGTCACAGGGGTGAAGGGTACCTCCCGTTCGACGAATCCTCTTATTCGGAATATGAGATTCCTACAACCATATATCGAATTCGTTATCTCGTGTGTAGCTCCTTCGAAGAAGCTTCCATAAAGAACTTCCCGACGATCATACAACACCTATATTATCGAAATGGAAGTTTACAACGAAGAAAGAGAGGGTTCTATACAGATGTATAATCCCCAATCTTCTCGAATCAAAACTTCAAAAGTCGAACGATAGAAATAATTCCAATTATAGACCGAAACTGAAGAAACTTGACTACCAACTTCTGCTGCTTCTCCTACTTCTTTCCTTAAAATCATAAAATGGAGAGAACAAAAGTGATAGCTCAGACCCGCCCAACCCATGATTGAGAATATTGCCTCCGTTCAAATAACTTACCAAAGTAGATAGATAAACTTCTAATTCTAACCAACGGGAGCCAACCCCGGAAAGAATCGAAGGAGAACTGAAACACGAGCTACCACCTCGAGATTTCGTCCTACAGACACGATCGAACATATAGAATGGAATCCTACAGAAACATCGATCGTCACATATGTGAGATGGATACCCACCTGGAAAGCCCTTCCTAATCATTTCACTTTGGCTGACTTACTGTTTCGCCTGGGGCAGAGGGGTCTAATAATATTAGATCTATCTTCCCTACGAAGAAAGCTCGTAAGATTTGACTCTCTTTCTTACCCCTCTGGTATAATATTCAGAAAGCAGAATTGGGATACATGTCTTTCCCTATAGGGGACCCCTATGGATAACAAAATCCGAGAAGGGGGCAAAAAGTTATTGTTAATGGCTGTAATAACCAAATTAGCAGCCTTATTTGCTTTACTCCAAAGGCATAGCTCTATTATCATCGATTATAGATGCACAGTCCCAAAGAGGATCATCTTTTGAAGTGCATAACAGAATTTCCTGGTCGTCCTGAACCTCATTCCTTTCAAGTTCCTAGTCTTACCAAGAACACAAGCATAATGAATAACCTTTCCTTCCGCTTGTAAAACTGAAGAAGCTTGAATATTTTTTGCAAAACCGCAAATGAGACTTCCCTTCCAGTCACGATTTATCACTGCTATAGACGCTGTGGAGCCGTCTCTTTTCATGGAGGAATCACAGTCTATTGTCAGAGCTCCTTTTTTGGGTTTTTTCATTGGATGATTTAGTTTTTGCAGAATGACTTTAAATCAACATTTGAGCAAGATTCATGTTTAGGCCTCATTTATAGTTTACTATAGATGATTTCGGTGTTAAGGGTTTTGGTTGATGCATTCACTGTCGCGTTTTGGCAACTAGTTTACAATATAAGTGTAGGTGAAGAAATGGAAGAGTTGGATGCTATATCGGAATCTCCTTCCCGAAATCTCAGTGGTTTGATGATTGGATAAGTCATGTTATCTAGTGCACCAATTGTAGCTCCTTTATTTATACCCAAATTCAGCCGGTCTTATTTTCTACTTAGTTAATAGTTATTGATGCCTTGGGAATCGCACATCTGCACGTGAATATATTGTATCTTCAAACTATGATAAAGCAACTGAGACTGGTCAGGGAGATCTTAACTTGAAACAAGGAAGCAACTTTCTCATAGAGCATCCTTGATTTGTACTTATGAACAAGAATTTATGCGGGATTCTTAATCTTAAGTTGAGGGTTCACTGCTCAAGCAGTCCATTTTTTTAAACTGCTATTACAAATATGTGTGCAATAATAATGCTCTATGTTTTGCTATACTGCTCAAGCTTAACTTGTTTGGCTTCGGGCAAGCTATGGTGGAGTATAGGCAATTTTTTCTTTGTGCTGAACTGCTGATATTTGAGCATTGCTGTAGCCCAACTAGCTTATGGATCCCAATATATGTATGATCTCTACGGACCTTGTGTCGGCGCGTGTCTCCTATGCTTAGCTGCAAGGGCTGGGATGACAATTTGCTTCGATTTTCCAGGGATCCAATTTGCCTTTACGCTGTGGGTTGAGGAAAAGCCATTATACAGAAGGCTAGTGAGTGTTTGGGACAGGGGCAGTGAGGGTTTTCTCTCTTCGGGGTTGGGTAGGGAGGCAGTGTTACCTGAAGTAGGATAAGATGCATGCAAAAACATAATAAGGACATGCAAAATCAGGTGGTGAATATGAATCAACTGGAATTTTAGAATTCTCAGTTAATTTCTCGAGTTTGCACTAACTTTCAGTTTAGCTTTTCTAGCACTTAACATGTGCCCTTTATGTATGTCTTCCTGACCTTATCTACTAATGTACTAATTTTCAATTAGTGGGGCCTTACCCAATCCTTCATCTTTAATGTCACGTGTGAGTTTAACTTCTGTGAACCATCAGATGACTTGAACGTTGAATGGTCATGAAACGTAGAACCGTTTCTAGATATCTTTGGTGGTGTCTGGTTGGTGTGTCTTTTGTGTCTTGTTTGGGTTTCATAGTGGTGTGGTTTGGTTGTGTGGTGTTTGCTTTGCTGTGTTTGTGTCTGGGTAGTGTTTGGTCATCAGGGGTTTTCTGGAGTATGGGGACTAGGTCAGCCTGGATTTTTTGTGTTCAGACATGTGATTGCTGCTGTTATCAAAGAATGCTCTATCAGTCCTAAGTATATCATTTGGGAGCTGAAATTGGTGTTACTAAAGGTGGCATGATGTTGTGAATGGATTGGACCACAACCACCAGTACTACTTGTGATGTTGTGCTGCTGTCTTACTGGTCCTCTGCTAAGGTTTGATCTTTTCGGCTGTGGTGGGACAAGAAGAAACGCAGGTGGCATTTTAATCATGTTTTGGGACAGTCTTATTTTGGGCAATTCCAGTTTTGTTGGTGATACCTTGTGACTCTTTGCCTAACCATATTGGGGTTGTGGCTCGGATTTTGTTCTCTGTTTTTGTCTGCCTTTTGTTTTGGTTGTCTTCTCATCAACCGTGTAACCTTCATGGGCTTGAGTGGCATATGATAGTCGCGTGGGTAGGGTGCCAACCTCGGGATGTCATCCGTATGTTGTGATGCCATCTTGTGCTCTTGTCCATTTAATCTCTGTAACTCTTACATTTGATTAATAAAATTCTCCTCCTTCTGTTTCTGTTAAAAAAATCAAAACAACAATTCTAGGCAAGTCGAGACCCACCCATTTATGCTTCTTGTATAAGTAAATAAATGTGACATATCTTGTTCTTTAATATTTTGTGCACGTTCTTACCCAAATTCTGTGTTTCCTCCATGTATCAGTGTTTCGAATGCACATGGAATAACAACCATGGATCCTGTCATTGAATGGCTTCTCATCATAACCCGGGTCAGACCTCCTGAGATTACGGGAATTTTGAAACTATTCATCAGAATAGGCTGCATTGAGAAAATTAAATCAATTTTGAACTTCTGCAGAAGCAAATATGAGGTAATTTTCATCTCTCTCCACAGAAGGTTTCCATATGGGTATATTTACATTTGTTATACCTTGAGCGAGGGGAAAAATTAGATATCCCATTTTTCTAAAATTGAATTTTCTTATTTTTCTTTCTTTCTATTTTTTGTTAGCTTTGCTTTAAATGTTTTGAAAACATAAATTTACATAATAAATAATATGATTAAAAACTTAAAATTTAAACTAAATACGAAAGTTGAAAATATAATTTTAGTGTTTTTTTAAATATTTTACTTTCGTCAATTTTTCTATTTTTTTTATTCTTCTCATCAAGACAAACAGTTAAATTTATAGACTCCTTTATTAAAATAATTATTTAACTGCGATAACTATCTTAAAGCATTGTGAGCTTCCCACTAGCTAATCCTTCTTTGCCTTTTTGAATATGCTTAGTCCGAAAACTTTAATTTGAATGACCGCTGACATTTCTCGAACTTCATTGCCGAAGTTTTTTTTTGATAAGAAAGTGAAATTCCTAGCTAAAGTGTCCAAAAATGATATCCCAACTTCAAATATTTGATGGGGTACAAATGCACCATCTTTTGCTGACCATTTGATAGTCTCTTTACTGACCACCCCCATATATACTATATTAGTTCAAAACACACTGGCCATTACAACCGTATTGTACCACATAAGGAAAATTAAGTACAGAAAGATAAAAGTACAAGCTTACAGGAAATACAATTGCCTTTAGCACATGCAATAAGCCTTTTAAACCTATACCCAATCCATAGAGGACGAGTGAAGTCTCGTGAGGGTTTATAGATATGATACCCATTAATATAGTTATGGTTCTTCTATAACGTCAGGAATCTAGTTTCCAACTTGTACACCACCTCCGAAAATCGTATTGATACACCATCTTCGATATTTGTATGATGCCATCATTGGATACACCACCTCCGATATTCGTATTTGATGTCATCTTCGGATACATCACCTCAGGTATTCGTAGTTTTGTCATCAACGGTTGGGTACTTGGGTGGCAACGATTCCCAATCGACGGCAATTAGGCCCGCTTTTTCGGTGGTGGAGTGTGGTGATTTTCCTGCGGTTAAACAGTTTAGGTATAAGCTTGTGTTTTCCCCAAGCTGGGAGTGTTGTAATTCGATGCCATTATCATCCTTCTTGGCATCATAACAAGGCCAGAACAACGTACACGACCATTTGGATAAGTCTTCCTCTGCTTCGTCAGCTTTTGCAACAATCCAATGGTCATCCTCCGAAAGCCTTCTCCAGTATTTGCCAGTGCAACAACACCTTATGTGGACCAGTCCATCTCCACGCTTTGCTATCATGACTTCGTGCTTTGAGTATGGGCTCATAGCATCCTTTCCATTGAATCTGAGAAGGTTTGGCTCATCCTCATCGCAGCACAAGTATTTGTTGTTATGCGCTGATTTGAACACTACAAACCTTGGCAAGGTCCTCATTTTCCTTTCCCCAACAGATACAATAACTTGGATATCAGCGTCTTTGAGCAATTTGATCATCAAAGATACCCAATCAACTGCTATGAAGTGGAGGCCCACCCCGCTAACCTGTAGATGTTCTCCCACTCTAAAGTAACCATCGCTATTACGGTATAAGAATGACCATTCCCCACGGTGGAAGTATTGTAATAGGACAACATTAACACCATCCTTGGTATAGGGGGAGGGCTTGAACAAGGTACAATACCATTTGGATTGGTCTTCCTCTGGCTCGTCAGCCACCACAACAAGAGAAGTGCTTCCTTCACTGTACCTTCTCAAGTATTTGCCGGTCCTACAACGCCATATGTGGATAAGTCCACCTCCACACTTTGCCATCACAACTTCGTGCTTTACATCCAAGCTCAAATCCTCCGCCTCGACGAAACGGAGGTCACGATGCCTTTCGTTAGTGCAACGTAAGTATGTGTTATTCTCGAGTGATTTGAACAGCACAAACCTGGGCAACTCCATTTCTTCACCCTATCCCTATCCCTATCCCTCTCCCCCTTCCCTCTCCGTATGCATATATATTATGACTTTAATTTGATGAGTGCTTTCTCAGTATAGATCAAGCTCCAACCCCGCTACGCTATATTTATTTTATAAGCAAGATGGTTTTACGAGCACCAATTCCTATTTTTGTTCTTTTATTATATCATAGTTAATATAACGGGTGCCCCTCCACCTAAATAATGTAAGCTTCTAGGTTGTATGTAAAGTTATTTTATGAGAAAAATAAAAAAACCCAACTCAAATATCTTACCAATCTTTTAAAAAAAAAACTGTCTGTCGATGCGAGATTCTAAATCCAACCAAGGCATGTGACCATTCACATGTTTTTAGAGAAAACAATGACTCCATAAATTACTCAAATCATTATTTTTTTGATCGGCAATAACTTAAATTATTATTACAATTGTTCAACTTGCATTCCAATTTGAAATAGAAACCAAAAAAGTTCGAGTATTGGTCAGATCATAAAATTAATAGCAATCAAAGACTTTAGTATGCAAGTGGCAGTTATATTCAATTGTCCAATAAAAAAAAACAAGTGCCCCACTTGCTCTCATTGCTGTAAAGGCCGGCTGCAATAATAATAACAAGCGACTTACTTGGTCAACTTGTTTTATGTAAGTCCAGATTGTAGCTTATAGTATCTTATACTAGCGACCGGTGCAAGCGCGATGCGTGTGCAAATTTATTGTGAATGTTTTAATTATACTTTAGCACTCTCTAAGCGTAATCACAATAAAAGAAGATGATGTAGCATGACGATCTGTGTCTTGTTTATGGTACAATCATATGCCAGTATAATCACATCCTGTCTATAGAGTTAACAATATAAGTTAAGGTTATAAAACTGATCACAGTTTTACCGTACTAATTTTACAAGTGTGACCCCCCGTGTCTTCATTTTCACTTACATTTTTTTTTTTGCATTGGTGGGATTAGCGAAAATTGTGGTAAATCTTGATAAAGACCTGTCAGTAGTGGTCTTGTTGGGATGCATGGTTCATTTATTTAGTTTGTTGGAGAAAAACCAAAATTGAAAATATGGCGAGGGTAAGGAAAAAAAAAAAAACCCTAAGCATGGCTCTCATGTTCCTTTTATTTTTTGAGTTAGTTGGCCGGGAGTGTAGATAATTCAATATGTGACAGTTATTGACCCTGCCCTATTTACTTCCTTGAGAAATTTGTTCAGTGTCGGAGTCTTGGAGTTTTGATATGACTAAACTCAGCTTGTCAATTAATTCTGAGGGGAGTGTCATTTCCCCCCCTCATTGGATGGATATATAATTCTTTCCTTCGTTTTTTGTTTGGTAAATTCTTTCAACTGCCTTTGGCTGCTTTGAAAATTCGTGTTGATTTCATTGTCTATAGAAAACCTGTATTGTTTAGATTGTCAATGATTGTCATGTAGGTATTGGCGATATTGATCAAACAATGGGAAATGTCGTGAGCAATCTGAATGAATGCTGTCCATATTGAATGATAGTAGTTCTTACTTCTTACCTCCTTACATCGAAATATAAATTTGTCCTCCTATTGAACAATTTTTTTGAGCAAGGGAAATAATTAAATATCCCATTTGTCTTAAATTAAAATTGCTTCTTTTCTTTCCCTAACTTTTGTTAGTTTTGCTTTAAATGTTTTGGAAACATAAATTTACATAATGAAAATATGATCAAAAGTGTGAAAATTTACTAAACCTGAAAGCGAAAAAAGACAAGTGTTAGTAGTTGTTAAGAAAATTTTACCTTCGTCTTTTGTTGTACTGTTTTATTCTTCTCATCGAGTTTAACCTTAAATAATTTTCTAAAAAAGTTTACTAACCACAACAACTGTCTCAAAGAATTGTGAGCTTTCATACTAGTTTATCACTCTTTGCTTTTTATAATACACTTAATCCAAAAACTTTAGTTTTAACGACCCTTGACATTTCTCTAACTTCATTTCCAAAGTGTACTTTTAAGAAAGTGAACATCATAGTTAAAGTCCAAAAATGATATCCCAGCTTCAAATATTTGATGGAGTACAAATACACCATCGTTTGCTAACCATTTGGTTGTAAATTTGCTGACCAAGCACCATATATACTATATTAGTTCAAAACACACAAGCTATTACAACGTTATTGCACCACATTGCCAGTTAAAAAAAAAAAACTTGGTTGTACAACATAAGCAAAAGTAAGCACAAAAAGATAGAAGTAAAAATTTACAGGAAATACGACTGCATTTAGCACATGCAATAAGTCTTTTAAACCTTATACGCAATCCATTAAGGACGAGTGAAGTCTCGTGAGGATCTATAGATGCAATACCCTCTAACATCGTTATGGTTCTTCTATCACAGCTTTACTCTGCCGGCTTTGTATTGAACATCCAGAACCTAGTTTCCAAATCATAAGCCACCTCCGAAAATCGTAGTGATACACCACCACCAACATTCGTATTGATGCCATCATCGGATACACCACCTCCGATATTCATACTGATGTCATCATCGGATATACCACCTCTAATATATGTATTTTCGTCATAAACAGATGGGTACTGTATAGATTTGGGCGCCAACGATTCCCAGTCGAAGGCAATTAGGCCCACTTTTTCAGTGGTGGTGTGTGGTGATTTTCCTGCGGTTAAGCAGTTTTGGTATAAGCTTGTGTTGTCCCCAAGCTGGGAGTGTTGTAATTGGACGCCATTACCATACTCTTTGCCATCGTAGCAGGGCCAAAACAACGTACACGACCATTTCGATAAGTCTTCCTCTGCTTCGTCAGCTTCGGCAACAATCCAATGGTCATCCTCTGAAAGCCTTCTCCAGAATTTGCCGGTGCAACAACACCTTATGTGGACCAGTCCATCTCCACGCTTTGCCATCACAACTTCGTGCTTTGAGTATGGGCTCATAGAATCCTTTCCGTTGAATCTGAGAAGGTTTGGCTCATCCTCATCGCAGCACAAGTATTTGTTGTTATGCGTTGATCTGAACACTACAAACCTTGGTAACGTCCTCAATTTCCTGTTCTCAACAGATACAATAACTTCGATATCAGCATCTTTGAGAAATTTGATCATCAACGATACCCAATCAACTGCTATGAAGTGGAGGCCCACCTTGCTAACCTGTAGATGTTCTCCCACTCTAAAGTAGCCATCATTATTACGGTATAAGAATGACCATTCCCCACGGTGGAAGTATTGTAATAGGACGACATTAACGCCAACCTTGGTATAGGGGGAGGGCTTGAACAACGTACAATACCATTTGGATTGGTCTTCCTCTGGGTCGTCAGCCACCACAACAAGAGAAGCGCTTCCTTCACTATGCCTTCTCAAGTATTTGCCGGTCTTACAACGTCTTATGTGGACAAGTCCACCTCCACACTTTGCCATCACAACTTCGTGCTTTACGTCCAGGCTCAAATCCTCTGCCTCGACGAAACGGAGGTCACCTTGCCTTTCGTTGGTGCATCGTAAGTATGTGTTATTCTCGAGTGATTTGAACAACACAAACCTTGGCAACTCCATTTCTTCTCCCTTTCCCTCCCTGTCCCTCTTCCCGCTCTCTATTTATATATGTTTACTATGACTTTTTGATGAAGTGTTCCAACCCAGCCCAGCCCCGCTATGCTATGTTTATTTTATAAGCAAGATGGTTTAACGAACGCCAATTCCTATTCTTATTCTTATTCACCACACTTAATATAATGGGTGCCCCTCCACCTAAATAATGTAAGCTTCTAGGTTGTGTGTAGTTATTTTACGAGATAAACAAACCCAGCTTTAATAACTTACAAGTCTTATAAAAATCTTTCTCGATCGATGCAAGGTTCTAAAGAGAAAAGATATAGGCACAAACACTTGTACCAACTCTCTCACTTGGGATATGTGAGATCCACATATAGGTGGTGGGACCCACAAACTCCATGTGAAAGAGTTTGTATAATTGTTGGTACAAGTGTTTGTGGTTGTAGCAAACCCGGGTGTACCGGTCACATCATAAAATTAATAGGAATCAAAGACTTCAGTATGCAAGTGGTAGTTATATTCAATTGTTCAATAAAATGAAAACAAGTGCCCCACTTGTTCACATTATTGTGCTTGAAAGGCCAGCTGTAATAAAGAATTTACATTTAAAGTTTGAGAATCATAAGCCCATAGACTTAGATCACAAAATGCCAGTCATATTCAACTATTTAAGAAAATAATAAGAAGTGGCTGATTTTGTCAAATTGCTTTACATAAGTGCTGATTGTAGCTTATAATATCTTATACTAAGGACTGGTGCAAGCGCGATGTGTTGTAAAATTTTAGTGTACTTGCAAGTGCTTGAATCGTACCGAAGTATAATTAAGCAAGAGTGTGGTCGAACCCACAGAGACTTGTAGTGAGGTTGAAGAACTCAACTAATCTAAGATAAATTGCTAATCTAGTTCATGAATTTCCGGGAATGTGATAAAACAAACATGGAGATTTAAAGATGTATTGAATGAGTAAACAAATATTATGGCACTAGAATCCATTACACAAGAGAAGGCTTTTTACCACTAGGTACAGAAAATAAAAAGTAATTCCCACCAAGTCACCTCCAATTAATGAGACACTAAAACCTTATAAAAGTGCCTAAGACCCTAAACCCTAAAAGTGCCTAAACCCTAGGGTACCCTATAAAAGTGCCTGAAAATGCCTAAACCCTAGGGTACCCTATGAAAGTATCGCTAAAACCCTATGATAGGAAAGTGCACCCTAAAACTCCTATGAAAGTGCCTAAATCTAAACCTTAAGGCTCTATGAAAGCGCCTAAACTTAAACCCTAGGATACCTAAACCCTAAAACCCTAGGGTATCCTAAAACCCTAAGGTGGCACTTCTATTAATGGTAAATGTATTTTGTAAAAAGTGGACCTAGTGGAAATTAAGTATTCCATCTTACCTTAATGGGAATTAAGATGTGATTTTACCTCTAGGTCCAAAAAATAAAAAGTAATTCCCTCCCGGTCTTCTCTAATTAATGAAACACTGAAACCCTATGAAAGTGCTTACTAGGGTAAACTAAAAACCTAGGATACCTTAAATCCCTAGGGTGACACTTCCATTAATGGTAAATATAATTTTGTAAAAGTGGACCTAGTGGTAATTAAGTATTCCATCTCTCCTTAATGGGAATTAAGTTTCACTTTTCTGTACTTAGAGGTACATAAATAAAAAGTAATTCCCACCAGGTTACCTCCAATTAATGAAACACTAAAACCCTATGAAAATGCCTAAAATCCTAAACCCTGAAAGTGCCTAAACCCTTGGGTACCCTATAAAGTGCCTAAATCCTAGGGTACCCTATGAAAATGCCTAAACCCTAGGGTACCCTATGAAAGTGCTTAAATCGCTAAAACTCTATGATAGGAAAGTGCACCTTAAAACCCCTATGAAAGTGCTTAAACCTAAACCCTAGGGCTCTATGAAAGCGTCTAAACTTAAACCCTAGGGTATCCTAAACCCTAAAACCCCAGGGTACCCTAAAACCCTAGGGTGACACTTATATTAATGGTAAATGTATTTTGTAAAAAGTGGACCTAGTGGTAATTAAGTATTTCATCTTACCTTAATGAGAATTAAGATGTGGTTTTCTATACTTAGTGGTAAAAATCCCAAAATTTTAACTTCTTTAATCAATTGAAAACATGTTTTTTACTTGGAGAAATTAAGTCACATAAAGAAAATAAGTAATTAAACATTTAGTTTCATCCTAAGCCCTAGCAACTATTTTTAAAGATAAAATGCAAACAATAAATAAAAAGAACTTACTTGACTCCATTCAGTAGAGATCTCTAACAAACAATAATGGAAAACTGGTAAAACAAAAGGAAAGAAGACAAAATGAAATAAGGAGAAAGTGGTTTTCTTTGCTTCTTAGTTCTCTACTCCTAGCTAGTGATATTTTCTTCTTTGAAACCCATATGAGTCCAGGACAAGATCTAAATAAGATAAGTACAACTTATACTCAACTTTAATATATATAGTATGCATGTCAAGCTTTCCTTTTTGCCCATCTTTTTCTACTAGCAGTTGTTTACCTATCATATACACTATAATTTGTACATCACGATGTGTGCCATTAGCACTCTCTAAGCATAATCACAATATAAGATCGCATGACGATTTGTGTCTTGTTTATGGTACAATTGTATCCTGGTATAATCACATCATGGATAGAGTTCACAATAAAAACTATTTGTGTAAAACTGAGATACTGTACCAATTTTAAAAGTGCAACCACCAGTGTCTTCATTTTCACTTACTTTTTATTTACGTTAGTGGGATTACTGAAAATTGCGGTAAACTTTGATAAAGATCTGTCGGTCGTGGTCTTATTGGGATGCATGGTTCATTTATTAAGTTAGTTGGAGAAAAACCAAAATTAGAATTATGGAGAGCGTCAGAAAAATAACTTAGCGTGGCTCCATGTTCCTTTTATTTTTTGGGTTAGTTGGCCGGGAATGTAGATCGTTCAATACGTGACAGTTATTGCCCCTACCTTATTTCCTTCTTTTTCCGATTTATTCTCCCTAAATATTTGGTCTGGGATTTTCGTTCGTAATCTTTTGTTTAACTTTTTGTCATAATTTTTGGAATTAATCATTTGTCTCGACGAGAGAAATAAAAAAGTATATATGGGGACTGAAGTTGAAAGAAAATTCATATAATACCGCACTAAAGAAAAAAACACTTCATCTTTAGTGAACTTTTTTTTGCTTTCGGTCAATGTCATGGATTGATCCACAATGACAATCTCTCCACCTAATAATTTAAGCTTCTAAATTGTAGTAATTGAAACTTTTTAATGGTATTTGAGTCGGACCTATTTTACTCTTCATTATTTGTTCACCGCACTGTAGTGTATGAGTTCCAAAAAGCCTAGGTTGACTTCACTCATCCTGTTTTACTCTACACTATAAGTTCCAACAAGCCTACACTTGTGTCATGGAATACCTAGGGCGACGATCCGATAGATACTATTGCGACGGAGGAAGTAATTTTAATTTATTTGTGAGCTTTCCATTAGCTAATCACTACCCTTTGCAATTTTCTAATACGCCTACTCTGAAAACTTTAATTTGAACAACCGGTGACATGTTTCTAACTTCATTGCCAAAGTGTTATTTTAAGAAAGTGAGCTTCATAGCTAAAGTCCAAATTGATATCCCAACTTCAAATATCTTGATGGGGTATAAATACACCTCTTTTGCTATCCATTTGGTAGTAACTTTACTGACCAAGCACCATGGATACCATTAGTGCAAATCACAGAGGCTACCACAACTTTATTGTACCACGTAAGGAAAATTAAGCACAGAAGATAAAAGTAAAAATTGCAGGAAATACGAATGCAATTTGCACAGGCAATAAGCCTTTTAAATCTATAGGCAATCCAGAGAGGGCGAGTGAAGTCTCGTGAGGGTTTACCGATACGATATCCACAAACATCGTTATGTTTCCTCTATCACAGCTTTACTCCGCCAGCTTTGTACTTAATGTAGGGAACCTAGTTTCCAACTCGTACACCATCTCTGAAAATCGTATTGATAGACCACCTCCGACATTCATATTGATGCCATCATTGGATACTCGTACTGATGTCATCATCGGATATACCACCTCTGATACATGTATTTTCGTCGTAAACAGATGGGTGCTGTATAGATCTGGGTGCCAACGATTCCCAGTCGAAGGCAATTAGGCCCACTTTTTTGGTGGTGGTGTGTGGTGATTTTCCTACAGTTAAGCAGTTTTGGTATAAGCTTGTGTTTCCCCCAATCTGGGAGTGTTGTAATTGGACGCCATTATCATCCTCCTTGGCATCGTAGCAGGGCCAGAACAACGTACATGACCATTTGGATAAGTCTTCCTCTGCTTTGTCAGCTTTTGCAACAATCCAATGGTCATCCTCCGAAAGCCTTCTCCAGTATTTGCCGATGCAACAACACCTTATGTGGACCAGTCCATCTCCACGCTTTGCCATCACGACTTCGTGCTTTGAGTATGGGCTCATAGCATCCTTTCTGTTGAATGTGAGAAGGTTTGGCTCATCCTCATCGCAGGCAAATATTTTTTGTTGTGTGCTTATTTGAACGCTACAAACCTTGACAATGTCCTCATTTTCCTTTCCCTGACAGATACAATAATTGGGATGTCAGCGTCTTTGAGCAATTTGATCATCAACGATGCCCAATTGACTGTTGTGAAGTGGATGCCCACTTTGCTATTCTGTAAATGTTCAGCCACTCTAAAGTTGCCATCACTATTACGGTATAAAAATGACCATTCCCCATGCTTGAAGTATTGTAATAGGACGACATTAACTCTATCCTTGGTATAGGGTGAGGACTTGAACAACGTACAAAACCTTGGATTGGTCTTGCTCTGGTTCGTCAGCCACCACAACAAGAGAAGCGCTTCCCCCACTATACCTTCTCAAGTATTTGCCAGTCTTACGTCTTATGTGGACAAGTCCACCTCCACACTTTGCCATCACAGCTTTGTGCTTTACATCCAAACTCAACTCCTCCGCCTCGACGAAACGGAGGTGACCATGCCTTTCATTGGTGCAGCGTAAGTATGTGTTATTCTCAAGTGATTTGAACCGCACAAACCTTGGCAACTCCATTTCCTTTCCCTCCCCCCCCTTTAATTCTCTCCCTTTCCTCTCTCTCTCTCTCTCTCTATATATATATATATATATATATTTGCTATGACTTCAATTTGATGTGTACTTTCTCAGTATAGATCAAGCTCCAGCCCCTAAGCAAGATGTTTAACGAACACCAATTCCTATTCTTATTCTTGCTATACCATAGTTAATATAATGGCCATATCATAAATTTAATAGCGATCAAATCAAAGACTTTAGTATGCAAGTGGCTGTTAGATTCTATTGTTTTCAATAAAATAAAAATAAGTGTTCTCATTTGCTCACATTGTTGTGCTGTAAAGGCCGGCTGCAATAAATACTAGATTATATATAAAGATAGAGAATCATGAGCTTTCCATTAGCCGCTTGTTGTTTTACTTATCAAAAAAAAATAGCCGCTTGTTGTTTGCCTTTTTAAATACACTTGATAAACTTTAATTCGAACAACTGTTGACATATTTCTAACTTCAATGCCAAAGTGCTTTTTTTTTGTTGTTGAAGAAAGTGAACTTCCTTGCTAAAGTTCAAAATGGTATCCCAACTTCAAATATTGTGAATTGTGATGGGGTATAAGTGCAGCATGTTTTCTTTTCTTTGTTGGTACTTCAGAAACAAAACAAAGCAAGACAAAAAGAGAAAACTAGGGGATGAACCCTTGGCAAAGACTAGACTAGCAATATCTGCAGGCTGCAGCTAACAGGTCCCGGATCTCCACTGGGGGAGTGACATGGGACACGAAGTGGTCGTCTTGTTCAGCTCCCATTTTTGCTAGAATTTGTCCGCGACGAAATTCCCCTCCCCCCCAAAGTGTTACCAATGGAGCTTGCCTTTGGTAGTATCAATCATGTTGGTAGTAAATTTATTGACCAAGCACCATGGATGCCATTACTTTAAATCACAAAGCCTATTATAGCCTTGTAGTTCCACAAAAGGAAACATAAACACAAAAGTTACAAGTAAAAACTTAATAGGAATACAATTGCATTTAGCACATACAATAAGCCTTATGCGATCCATAGGGGACGATTGAAGTCTCGTGAGGGTATATAGATACAATATCCACAAAAATTGTTATGGGTATTCTATTATAGCTATACTCCGCGCGCCTTGTACTTAACGTTTGGAGCCTAGTTTCCATCCGATACACCGCCTTCAATATTTGATTTTTATCATCATCGGGTGGAAACTGTGGACATTTGGGCTATAAAGATTCCCAATCAACTGTGATTAGGCCCACTTCTTCAGTGGTGGTGTGTGGTGATCTTCCTGCGGCTAAGCAGTTTTGGAATAAGCTTGTATTTTCCCCAAGCTGGGAGTGTTCTAATTGAACGCCATTATCATCCTCCTTGGAATCATAGCATGGCCAGAACAAGGTACACGTCCATTTGGATAAGTCTTCCTCTGGTTCGTCAGCTTTTGCACCAATCCAATTATTATCCTCCGAAAGCCTTCTCCAGTATTTGCCAGTGCTACAACACCTTATGTGGACCAATCCATCTCCACGCTTCGCCATCATGACTTCGTGCTTTGAGTTTTGGCTCATAGCATCTTCTTTGATGAATCTGAGAAGGTTTGGACCATTTGGCTCATACTCATCACAACACAAGTATTTGTTGTTATGCGCTGATTTGAACACTACAAACCTTGGCAACGTCCTCATTTTCATTTCCCCAATGGCAGCATCTTTGAGATATTTATTCAACAACGATACCCAATCGACTATAATGAAATACTTCATATCTGAGTATTTTTTCTGTAAATTTCCTCCCGATTTAAAGTTGTCACCAACCTGGAATACGAATGAGCAATCCCCATGACACAAGTGTATTAATAGGATGACATTAACACCATCCTTGGTATAGGGGGAGGGCTTAAACAAAGTACAAGACCATTTGGATTTGTCTTCCTCTGGTTCATCAGCCGCCCCACAAATATAAGTGGTGGTTACCCCGTCAGTGTCGAGATACCTTCTCAAGTATTTGCCGGTTCTACAATGTCTTATGTGGACAAGTCCACCTCCACACTTTGCCATCACTACTTCATGTTTTGCGTCCAGGCTCAAATCGTCCACCCTGATGAAACTGGCGTAACCATCACTTGTGCGGCCTAAGTATTTGTTGTCCTTGAGTGATTTGAACAGCACAAACCTTGGCAACTCCATTTCCTCTCCCTCTCTCTTTGTATATATTTAAGATGATACTAATTTCATGAGTGCTTTCTCTGTATGGATCAAGCTCCAACTCTGCTATGCTATATTTATTTTATAAGAAAGATAGTTTAACGAATGCCAACTCCTACTCTTATTTGACCATAATTAATATAATGGGTGCCCCTCCGCCCATTTTAAATAATGTAAACTTCGAGGTTGTATGTAAAGTTATTTTATGAGATTAAAAAAAAAAAAAAAAAACTTCAAATATCTTACCGTATCTTATAAAAAAAAAAATCTCTCTCTATTGATGCTAGGTTCTAAATCCAACCAAGGCATGCATGTGACCATTACTTCGCTTGTTTGTAAAGAAAACAATTACGCAATGAAAACTTAAATCATTGCAACTTGCATTCCAATTTGAAATGGAATAGCAAAAAAGTTGGACTGGCAGTCGGATCATAAAATTAATAGCAATCAAAGACTTATGTATGCAAGTGGAAGTTATATTCAATTGTTCAATAAAATAAAATCATAAAATCAGATGTCCCACTTGCTGACATTGCTGTGCTGTAAAGGCCGGCTGCAGTAAATAGTATATTTCATTTAAGTATAGAGAATTATATAGCTATCATAGAATTTTTTGCTGCAAGTGGCTAGTCATATTCAACTGTTTAAGAAAATAATAAGTGATTTACTTGCTCAACTTGCTTTATGTAATTGCAAATTGTAGCTAATAATATCTTCTACTAGCGACCGGTGCATGCTCGATGCGTATGCAAGTTTATCGCATTTGTTTTAATTATACTTCCAGCTCTCTCTAAGTTTACGCAAAATATAAGGAGATGATGTAGCATGAAGATCTTATGGTAGAATCGTATCTTGGTATAATATCGTATCCTGTTATAGAGTTCAGTAAAAAAACCAAGGTTATGAAACGAAGTAGTGTCTGTATTTGCGTCTATTCGATTGACCTCATTTGTCGTTTATTCTGCCTATGTCAATAAGATTTCGCAAGAACCTTGAGATATGCTAGTTTAAGCAAGTGAAAGTCATGGTTGGATACGATTTGTTTAAGTTTCACATTATCGCACTACGCTGTCACTAGCGATTTGTGTGATCTTTAAAATAAAACTCAAGTTTAAGTTTACGTTTTTTGCTGAAAATGCCCTGGAAAAGATGTTTTATACATCATCCAAATCGAGTACCTTATCTAATCATTTATCATTCTATTTGATAAATTTTGTACATACCGTGACCCAAATTTATGTTTCCTTTAAGATTGGTACCACTGCAGCCTTATCTCTACTTTTGTAGCCCAATTCAATATGGACACGTTAAGCATGCTGAGAGCCTGGGCTTGTGCTTTTCTTTTGTAGAACATCAAGCAACCTGCCTCATCTCTACGGTGTAACGAGCCGTGCATGCCACTTCGTTTTAGATTATGTTTAGGCTTGGGTGGGTTCGTCTTTGAAGCCAATCTCAATCAAGCTTGAAGAAATCACAAGTGTAGCTCGAAAGTTTTATTTATTTACTGGTTTTTTCTAGCCTAGCTGAAACAAGCTTTTAGCTACCGCCTAGCAGACATCAATTAATCTTGATTTGGTTCATCCATTTTGCCACCTTGATTATTCCACCTTTCTTTTTTCTTTTCGATGTGCACTTGTTATATATACACATTGAGACCCTGAATTTATGCTTCTTTTATGTGCAATGTGTTTCTCCTTTTTTTCACCGCGTTGACCTGAGCGGCAAATGCAGGCGTGAACGGTTGCGCAGGGTGTGCTAGGACTGGACTGCAGTCCAACTTGTGACTAGGCGTGAGCGCCTCGATCTAACTTCTATTGAAACGCTTGTGTGTAAGCCAAAGGGTAAGGGCACAATAAGGTTCGTGAAGAAGACTTAATATTTTTCCAACCACGTGAAAAAAGATAGCAACAACTAAAACTAATTCAACTCCACTAAATCGGATTAATAAAGTTGAAGGGTTTATTCAAGGAATTAAGAAGGTACTAGAAATGGAAATAGTCTGGGATAAAAAGTACAAGGTACTGGGAAGTATAGGTTTAAAGGAAGTGCTGGACTTTGTTGGTGTTGGAACTTGGAACCTCTTTATCGTCTTCAGTTCTTGTATCTATAGGCAAGTCTTCCACCCACAAAGTCCTGGTGCTTCAAGTTTCCGCAAAATCACGCCAAGTGTCCCATTTTACCCCCTCTATGGCGGCTATAGGCGGTTACTCCAAATCATGGAGTTATTAAACAGTTGCACAAGCTCCCCACTCCCTTTTTTCGTGGCCCCGGAGGATAATGGACCATTTGAGGTCAAATCTGTTAACAGGGAGGCAAATCCCCCCTTTCAAGGACATAACTGCCTCCAATATATTAGGCCCAACCAACCACACTTCTTGGGCTTGATCTCAAGAACTAACCGCCCATAACATAAGGGCCACAACCCACATTTCAACAGGGCTCTACATACCTAAATTGTTCGGGCCTCCCTCTATTTAAATCAGAACCAGCATAGCCCATTAACTCTAAATCCATTGGGTTAACAGCTCCCATGATTTCAGGCCCAAATCATCCCAAATTCGCCAAACAGCCCTCTCGCAATAACCCATGGCTGGATGCCAAATTTGGGTTTAAACACAATGTGAACTAATGCTACCTTATCTGCTTCATTGTTCCCCACAATAAGCATGCTTATGTATATCAAGACCTTGAGTTTAGACTTCTTCACTATCAGCATGAATTGATGTGGCCTTTATATTACATCAATGCTTCCTTGATATGTAACTTCAATCAATGTGAACTTTTCTTTACTGGGCACTTGTGCTTACCCATTTCTTTTGTTTCCTCTGTACCGCAGGATTTTCGGAATCGACTTCGGATAACCACCATGGATCATGTCATTGAATGTCTTAAGCTGGGTCAGACCTCCTGATATTAATGAATTTTTTATGGTAAACGTCGGAATAGGCAGCATTGGGAAATTTAAATCAATTTTGAACTTCTGCAGAAGCAAATATGAGGTAATTTTCATCTTTATCATATCCGCAGATGGTTTTCCATATGGGTTTATTCATGCATGATATGTCTTTCTATGTTTTTAAATAGCAGTAAGTTCATATCGTTATGGTATGCTAATTATTTGTTATCAGCCCATTAATCGATAACTTGTCAGGTCATACCCTTGTCCATTCTTTTTGGGTGTTAATCGTTTAAATTTATTTGGTCATTGGAACTCATTCAAGTCTATTTTGGTTGGTTGTCAGCTGTTTTTGGTTCTAGGTTTTCCAATTGAAACAACTTATATGGGCTGTAATTTTAATATTTCCTTATCATCAACAAAATGCATTTAAGAGGAAATTGTTTTTTAATTCATATTGGGTACCATCCTGTATTCAGAAAATTATTTTGTTTCTTTATGAGCCATTATTGTGGTTTTGAACCGTCTAAGATAAGTAATAATGAAGTTCATTTCATACTTGAGGTAAACTTTGGAATCCCGGACCAATGGCCCAACTCGCAGTTGAATGATCAATGACTAAGATGGGACGAAAGTATTTTAAAAAATCAGAACGATAGAAAGTGAAGTGAAAGATGTGAATAGAAAATTTACTAGAGCTTGAATTTGAAAATATGAAACTTGGAATTGTGACTAAGAACTCGTCCATGGAATCTCAAATGGAAGCAAAGATAAAATTCTCTCTTTTTCCTTGCAGGTTTCACTAGTTCTCTCCAACACCCAAAAGAATTTAAAGAAACCAAATAAGAAGCACCTAATCTATGTGGGATTAATTCTCTATGGCCGTAATCAAGTTTGCTAAGAAAATGCAGAACCAGAGTCAATTTACGGAAACTCTTTACTTCATGTTATCTGCCTTTTCTGTTTGTGTTGTAGCTGAAAGTGGTTAGCAAGCAACCGTGCATCCAGAGTTCAAACTCTGTTTCTGACCCTTTAGCGGTGCTCAGTTGAGAGGCTAAACGGTTCATCCAGCTCATGGTTTAACACCAACACTCATGTCAGATTCTAAGGTTTTATCGATCAAGATAGCAAGTAATGGTCAGGACGAGGATGAACCTAGCTCTCTCTTTGCTTCTTGTTCGAAGATAGCTTCGTTTCCATTTTATGGCTTCAGTATCAGAAAGAACTGTTTTGGAAGAAATGAAAAACCGGCTGCGAAATCTTAAAGGGAGAGTCAGATATTGGAAGAGAAGGAGAATTCTGGGGGGAAAATTAGAGGGACAGAGAAGCGGAAGAGGAGAACAAGAGGTTCAGGTGGGTATGACTTTGTTTTGAAATCTGGATTGGTGGTCAATTGTTCTCTCAAGTATCGTCGGGACAGCCAACTTGCTATGAAGCCTATTAAAGGGGAGCCTGGAATCTCAACGGTGTGTTTGAATCTTGGATTTGTAATGGGAAAGACAGAATATGTGAAAAGCGGAAAACTGTAACCCAAGTAAATTTGTTTTCTTGTTTTGGTCGAGTTGGGAGAATGAGAAGAACAGTAAGTGTGTTTGTTTGGGAAACTAGATGTAATTTTGATGTTTGAACATTGTTAGGTACTGGGTTGAACATGGTGCCTGGAACCTCTCTTCTATATCTCAAATTGTTGATTCTAATACGCTGGATGATATTGCTTCTATTAATTTACCTTTGTTTGCCACATGCTCTGATTATCCATCTTGGATGGGTTCTTCTAATGGAATTTTTTTTGTAGCAGCTGCATATAACATTGTTAATCCTGATGTTGGTTCTCCTTTAAATTGGAAATGGATCTGGAAATTGAAGGTTCCTTCGAAGTTGAAGTTTTTCTTGTGGACTGTGTGAGAATCCTGAGGATATTAATCATCTCTTTCGCGCCTGTCCTAAAGCTAAAGAGTATCGGATTTGTATCCGTAGTAATCATTGGTTATGTGGGAGCTTGAACATACCAGTCCTTGACTGGATCATCTCAATTTCTAAAATCAAAACTCCTTATGCCTTAGATATCAACATACCTTGGAACTTGGTCTTTATTGTTTCACTTCGGCAATTGTGGAAAGCTCGTAACATGATGAGTTTTGACAATGTGGAAACAATTTCAACCGTGAGTCTAAGGAATGTTAATATCTATGCTAAGGAAATTTTTACTGCTTTCAAGGCCCCACAAACCAATGATTCGCGGCATGGAGTTCTGATTTTTTGGGTTTTACCATCTCCAGGTAAGCTAAAGTTGAACACTGATGGGTGCTTCTATGAATCCTCTAACACGGCTGGCTATGGAGGAGTTCTTAGAGACAGCTTTGGGAAGTGGGTTCTAGGCTTTTATGGGAAAGCAACTGGCACTAGTAGCTTGGAAATTGAAATATGGGCTATCTACAGAGGTCTCACAGTCATCCTTGAGAAAGGAATGTCAAGTGTCATCCTTGAATCTGACTCAAGTATTGCAGTAAACTTCTGCAATGAGGGGCCGCCACCTGATCACCCGCAACGCCACATTCTTGAAGAAGCTAGAAGACTTGCTGGTGGAACAAATTCAACTATAACCCACATCTACTGACAAGCAAATCAAACTGCAGATTGTCTTGCTAGACTTGACGCGCAACAAGTTGATGATTTGATTGTAACTAGCTCCATTCCTTTTGTAGCTAGGGAATTCGCCCTGGCGGACGCCATGGGTGTTGGACATCTCAGGGTTTAGGTCTACGGCTTTGTAGCTTTTTTGTCGTCTTATGATATTTGTATGCCGTCTTATGATATTTGTATGCCGGTTATCGAGCAAATGACGTTTATGTTCGCTTTTATTTAATGCATGATTTTCCGTTTGACCAAAAAAAAAAAAAAACTGGGTTGAACATGGGACGTACTGTCTTGATGGCAAATGAGGCAGTTTTCATGCTCTCTCTCTCTCTCTCTCAATTTTGCAGGAAATGTAAGGGTTTGTTTGAAACATAAAGAAAAGAAAAGAAAGCAAGGAAAAATCATTATCCCTCTTTTTCCTTTCTTTTCTTTCTTCTAAGTTCCAAACAGGCCGTAAATCAAGTACGTCAGTGAATAAACTTTGGCAAATTTGTTTATGGGAGTTTTGAAATTGAATTTTCTTTATCAGCAGTTTTGAAATTGATACCAAAACTGTATCATCTTTTTCAAAACTGTTTATGGGAGTTATGATAAACTTTGGCGCCAAAACTGTTTTTGTTGACGCCAAAACTCCAATGCATAAAAGTCTTGTACCTGCACATGGTACAAGTCTTTTGTGCACTAGAGTTTTGGCATTATCATTTCCCTTTTTTTTTAATATTTTCCATTGATGAATATAGAACGTTTTTCCTTGTTTTTCGTTCAGTAAATTATTTTTGCCTGTATTTTGCAGTTTTGATAAAATTGTATCGTGTTCATTATTTACTGGAAAATCCATATTTGGTTCGATCGTTAATGATTCTCGTTTAGGTATTGGCAAACAATATCGAGAAATGTCGCGAGCATGCTTTAATGAATTTGAAGATTGAAAAAGTCTAAGAACAAACTTTTCAAATACTTGCAACCTTCTTCGGAGTCGTTTGATTTATATGGGCTCGTATGCATCAAACAGTTCCGGATGTGTTTAAAAATAGCAATCGTACCATTGGTTATTGAAATATAGTACATACCTCCTCACATAAAATAGAAGTATTTACTCCAGCCGACAGTTTTTTTTACAGAGGGAAATAATTAAATCCCATTTTTCTTAAAAAAAAATTAAAGTTTTTGTTAGTTTTTTCATCAATTATTTTGGAAAATAAATGTAACTAAAAAATCAAAATTTTAAAAATAGTAAAGATGAATAAAAAAACAAGATTTTCAGATTATATATGAACTTTAAAAAAAAAAATTTACTTTCCTTTATATTGTAATACTAGTTTTCTATTATTATTCATGTTGGTCGAATGTCTAAACTCAACTAATTTGAAAAGCAAGTTTACTAACCAGGAGAGTTGTCTTAAAGAAATATATACTTAAACATTTTAATTATTAATGTCGTTTATTTGATTTAAAAAATAAAACGCTCTGTCAAGAAATGTCTATTATACCTCTCTAGCTTGAGAGATGGATTCAATCGTGGAGATCCACTCTGATTAAGAAAATTTAAAAAGTCAACTAAAATATAAAAAATAATTTGTACACTCTGTTGCGATTTTTTTTAATGCGTTTCAAATTTATTTATTTTGTTGGGCTTTAAAGGTATTTTGTGTGCAGTTGTATAAGCATTAGAAGAACGCAGCCCACTGGACTCTCAATGAGTTAAGAAATTAGTATGTATTTTTTTTTGGAAAATGAAGGCCAATGACGTGTTTTGATAATTAATATCCGTCAAGGACATTTTCAGCATTAACAAATGTTCTTAGCTTGTCTTTGGCCGGTATTAATTATCAAAACACGGCCGTCATTTTCCCATTTTTTTTGTTGTTTCTTTCCCAGAAAGTCTGTTCACACAGGCTATTAGTGCACGGATTGTACACAGATTTTATTGTGGGGCCCACCACGAGTTTCACAAAAATGATTCGAGCCGTTCATTAAATGCAAAACACTTTTTTAAAAGTCCCCGCAAAAAATCAGCTCAATTCGATATCTATAAATGTTCAATCCAATCGTCTAACTTTTCATTCAGATTTCATGAGCATCTATAGGTATCGGATTGAGCTGATTTTTCGTGAAGAACCTCGAAAAATATTTTACATTTAATGAATGGCTCGGATTATTTGAGTGGACCCCGTGCTGGACCCCACAACAAAATCTGTGCACAAATTATCTGTGTGTAGCAGGTTTCTTTTTTCCCTATCATGAGTAGTAGTCTGTATTTTATTACAATTTTTTTCCCCCACGAATTTCCTATACCTTTCAGTCTTTCACACATTTAAATACCAAAGATGTTAGAATTACAAACACATTTGCACAAATAAATAAAAAAACACTCACAATGTATGTGGCTAAGGTGGTGTTCCACTTTTTAAAAGAGAAGGTTTTGAGAAAAAGAAGGTAATTTCAAGGTCAAAAATCATGTGTTGACGCAAATAATTTTCCTACAAATATGGACCTTGTTTGATAGATCTCATTGAGATCTTTTAAACGGTGCAAAAAAAATTGAAAAATTATTTTTCATTTTCGTTATATTTGAATTTGAAATTACCTTCTTTTTTTTTTTATCCGCAAATTACCTTCTTTTTGAAAAAAAAGGTTTTGGGAGAAAGCGGAACGGGGTCTAAGTCACATAAAATGCGGGGAGTGCAGGTGCGAGCGCTAGAATGAAAGTTTCTCTCAAAAACTTTCAAAACAACTAAAATTCATAAGTGCAAGGATTGAGAACGCAAATGCATAGCGAGCATAAGTCATTTTCAAAAATTATGTGACTAATAGATATGCAAGTGTGTGTGGGGCCCACACCCATTGTAAGTATCTATTCATTTGTTTGTACAATTGTGCTTGTGATTGTATAATTTTCCTTTAAATACACATTTTCAGCTTAACAACCTTTCATTGGTGTCAATGGATCAGATTGAATCTGAATTCGATAAGATCCGGTAAATTTGATTTCAGTAATCCGAATTCGAAAAATCAGATATCCGAACTGATATTTCAAATTCCGATGATGAATGCCCAATGTCACAGATACAATAATAGTAAAAAAATACACCGATGACGATGACCGATCAAAACGGTTTAGACGGACACGATACGGCACGGTCCATTTGACACCGTTGTATTGGATTCGACTCCTATCCGATCTGTTGACAGGCGTATCGTTGGGGCTGTTTTCAGTAAAATTAATTATAAGACCAGCAGACGCGCCACGTCATTATCACGGGGTGTTTCAATTTCTTTGAAAAAGAACTTTAAAAAAAAGAAAGTAATTTCAAGCTCAAAAATCATGTGTTTACACAAATAATTTTTCTATCAATATGGATCTTATTTGATAGATTTCGTTAAGATCTTTTAAACGGTGCAAAAAAAAATCAAAAAATTATTTTTCATTTTCTTTATATTTGAGTTTGAAATTATCTTTTACTCCGTATTTTTTTTAAAAAGGTTCGGAAAGAAAGCGGAACGGGACAGGACCGCCCCCAAGCTTTGCGACGTTTGCGTCAACGGAGGCGGCCATTGGTCATCCTCGTCACTGAGAAAGTAATCCCTCAACCGCGGTGCATATAACCACTCTGTCACAGCCAATGAATATAGCAAGTACCACGCTGTGCCTGAAACATGTTTTGACGGGTCACGGTTGACTTTAGCATTCCCCCACGAAGGAATCTTCCATTCCCTCGACGCGTTCACACCTAGCACACGGAAATACCACTCCTCAAAATCCAGGAAAAAAATAAGCCCACCGTTTTTTTTTGGGTCCACCTCGGGTCCCACAAAGATGATTTTGGGAATGACTTAAATGACGGGAAAAAAGCTATGGGTACATATAAACATGTACATATCGTGCACATATGGATTTTGTGGGGTCCACCTCGGGTCTCACAGAGATGATTCGAACCGTCCATTATTTTTAAAATATTTTTTTATGGAATCCCGTAAAAAATTAGCTCAACCCGATATCAGTAAGGATTTTTTCCGGAATTTGTAGGGGCGAAACTGCCTAACTGTTCAGTTTCGTTTCTACAGATTCAAGAAAAATCCTTACCGATATCGGGTTGAGCTGATTTTTTACAGAGCTCTATAAAAAAATATTTTAAAAATAATGGACGGTTCAAATCGTTTATGTGGAACCCGAGATGGATCCCACAAATCTCATATGTGCATGATATGTACATACCATAGGTACCCATAGCAAGACTCCATAAGGTCATTCGGCGGGGCCATCAGTTCAGTTTTGGACTCGCTTTGGGGCATACACGACTAAAAATGAAAGAATCGGTGACACCGTGTCAGCACGAGCATGAGGCGGCATTGTTTTCCATAAAATACTGTTTATGGCTATCAAATGAAAACTAATTTGACCAAAAAAATAAAAAAAAAACCCCATCAAATTAGCCGATTATCATTAGAGCTCATCTTATTTACAACACTAATTTTGGATTTCAACCATGCAATTGTGTGATGTGAGCTCACTTTGTGTTTGTGTAAACAACTAAAACTAGTACCATTGAATAACCATCAAATACGCCTCTCTCAGTGAAGGCATGGTGCGAGTCTCGCAAGGGGCCATTCGGGGTTCAGAGCTATGGACAGCCTCTACCCTCTAAACTCCATGTAAACTAACATACTAACATTTCACTAACCCCCGCTGATATATACAATATTGAAAAAATATATTCCCTCCGTCCCGATTTGTTTGTCTTCTTTTTGATTTTTTGAGAGCGTTTGACCTCTAAAAAAATTGTCTATAATTTTCAATTTGTAATGTTTTTAATATGTAATATGGATCTTGTTTGATAGATCTTAATTAGTTTTATTATACAAAATCTTCAAAATCTTAAAAAACATTATAAAATGTAAGATATAAGTATTTTTTTGAAAGACATGAATTTCGACAATTGAACAAATAAATTGGGACGGAGGGAGTATATAAATAACCATCAAATTGATCTACTGACCCCATTCGTTTTGGAATTTTGGAATTGAATTTGTAGGTAATATGTGTAGAGAAAAATATAGTAATGATTGAAAATATGGATAATAATTGGAGAGAGATAGAGAGAAAAAAGATAGTAATAATTGAAAAAAAATAGGATAATGATTAGAATTTAAAATACAAAACCCTTAAACGAATGGGGTCTTATGTCTTACATATGATGAAGTAATCCCCGTCCGGCTAAATAAGCTAACTGACTTATTTTTTTGTCCTTATTCAAATTTTTTCCGTATTTGTTCGTTTATCGTCAATTTTTTGGGGATTACTGTATCGTCATGACAAGAGGAATCTTAAAAAGTAAAAAATTACGATCGAAACCTAATTTTTTGAATAAAGACAAAAATAAACAAAAAATTTTGTCTTTATTTAAAAAAATGGATTTTGATCATAATTTTTTACTTTTTAGATTCATCTCGTCATGACGATGCAATAATTCTCATAAAATTGACGAAAAACTAAAAAATACAAAAAAAATTTGAATAAAGACAAAAATAAGTCAATTAATTTATTTAGCCGAACGGGGTAGTCAAGGAGTAATTTTTTCTCTTTCATTTTCGCCCCACACGTTTGATTTTTGTCTCCATTAAACATTTTTCCACCTACCCCATAAAAGGCTCCTTGTGCCAGGATTGCCTAGACCTAATCTCAGCCGCTCATCATCAAACTCAACACCAACCGTAGATCTCCGCAATCCCACGGCCCAGAATAGCCTACTGGAAGCTTCTCCTCCTTTATAATCTCCCCTTTCACAGCCGAGTGTCTTGCTCTACTCGTGTCGTCCTCGCGCCCGGGCTCACTCTCTCCTCCACTCTCTCTCTCTCTCTCTCGGTCTCCAAAGGTTTGTCATCTAACCTGACTCTATCTCGTTCTGCATTCTAATCTCTGTTGTCAATCGCATTTTAGCCGATCGTTTCTACGCGCTGCGACCTCTGCAGCAGTAGGTAGATGTATACGTAGATGTATTTGTGTGCTAAGTATATCTGTTGTACGACTACTTGTTATTCGAACGAGAGTGCGTCGTCGTGCTTTTGATTCGTTCACGTTGATCGAGTTGTTGCTGGTTTGGATTGAAATATCTGCTCCTTTCGTTTGAATCTGTGCATATACGTCTCATGTGGTCATGTGCTTGTGATCTCATTTGTAACCTTGTTTGACCTGATTTACTGATTATATCTTACTATATGAACGTATATATATATATATATATATATATATATCGTTTTTTTTTTTTTTGATCCGCTATATATATATCGTTTTTTTTTTTTGATCCACGCTATATATATATCGTTTGATATGCTTGTTTGTATACTTTTGAGCGTCTATATAATTTGATCCGATTGTAGCGAGTGCAAATCTGTTCACTCTCGCTAATTGAAGGTGAACAATACCCTCGCTCTGATTGGTGGAAAAAAGGTGGGGTCCACGGGATCAATACACAATTTTTTTTTTTTTTGGATAGTAATGAGGTTAGTTGTGTTCGGATAAAAAAAAAAAAAAGTTGTGGTGGGACCCACACTTTTTTCACCAATCAAAGTGAGGGTTTTGTTCGCTCTCATTCTGTGAGGGTGAACAAATTCTGACTCGACTGTAGCTCATTTCCTGGAGTATTCAATGTGTTTCATGCTCATTTGCTGGAGTATTGAATGTGTTTCATGTAAGTAGAGACTCTACGTACGTTAGGATTGGGGGAGTCACATGCACGCAACACAGAGACAATTGAGAGAAAAATCCCCTATTCACAACCAATAGTTTAAAAAAAAAAAAAAAAAACCTCTCCTCGGACCATTAACAAAAAGCGGGTGGTGGTTGGGAGTTTGGCATTAGACAAGGTGGTTGGAAGTTGGGACTTTGAGCCTAAAAACTACAACATAGACGTCTGATTGTTTTAAATGTGTTCTGTATGTGCGGCTATTTACTTGTTATTCACATAGACTGGATTATAAATGGGATTGTAGCTGACTTGATTCATTTAAAGTTTGTAGAAGAATCAAGAAATTTTTACATCAATAGAGATTAGGTTCAAGCTGATTGTTGCTCATTTGATGTGAAATCTTTGTTTAATTTGTGTGAAACTGTTATAGGGCGTTAGCTATGGGAAAGTGCTACCCGACTGTGAGTGAGGAGTACAAGAAGGCTGTAGAGAAAGCCAAGAGGAAGCTCAGAGGCTTCATTGCTGAGAAGAATTGTGCTCCACTTATGCTCCGTCTCGCGTATGTTACCTCACTGTCTTAAGTTATCAATCCATTATCAGTAGATCTTCTGTTGAATGATGATTCCCATATATTTGGATAGTCATGCAGTCGTTTTGTATGCAGATGGCACTCTGCTGGTACTTACGATGTGAGTACTAAGACTGGAGGTCCGTTCGGGACAATGAGGCACAAGGCTGAGCAAGGTCACGGTGCCAACAACGGCCTTGAGATTGCTGTCAGGCTGCTGGAGCCCATTAAGGATCAGTTCCCAATCCTCTCCTACGCTGACTTCTATCAGGTCTTTCTCTTAATTTCAGTAACAAGAAACATATCTATACACATACGTCTATTTCTTGTAATAAACACAATTTTTATGTGGATTGTCTTATGGCCCTTGAATGTAGTTGGCTGGAGTTGTTGCTGTTGAGGTTACTGGAGGACCTGATGTTCCATTCCATCCGGGGAGACCGGTACGTAAAAATATCACTATCTTATGCTTTCTAGAGCTATATGTTAAAGGTTAATGATTGCTGAGCGGTTATTTAGGATGAACTGATAGATTTCAGAATTGGTTTCGCTACACAAAGTGCTTTCGTAGTTACGCATTGATGACAGTTTGAATGGTTAACGAGGACTAACTGATATATATTATGTTTGTTAAGACATGATTCTGTCAACACTGAAAATATTGTAAGTTTTATTTCATTGTTTTGGGTTCGGTAGACAATGCCTACTGTAGGTACATGTGCATGGGCACATTTACTTGCCTTTGTTCATGCTTTGTTATGCTTTTGGTCTGATTGATTCATCTGCATTGGGGTTTGTGCCTGTTGAGGAGGAGGCAATGCCTTGAGTTTCTGGTCATAGCCTTGGTATCCATTTGTTCTGATGTGTAGCAGCTATCGTGCTTCTTACTGCTGTAATGCTGCAATGGGTGTTTGTAGAAATCAAGGCAAGGTGTTATCTACTACAAACATAAAAAAAAAAATTATATCTTGCTGAACTGAATCATGCAATTTCAGAGTGGATTGTTTTGGAATTCTCTTTAGTTTGGTGGTATTGTCTTAATCTTGAAATTGCCCGTGGTTGAATGAAAGTTGGAATGTTGAGTTATTGGTTAGTAACAATATCCTTCATGATCTGCGTAGGAATCTAGATGATTTGGGGAAATTGTAATTAGTTTGAGAAGCATGATAAAGTTGCTTGAGCGCAGTGTGTCTCCGTTCTTTACTTATATGTCAATGCTTGTACAGTCGTTTGCAAAGACTTGAAAACACCAACGGCAATGACGTAAATGAGTGAAGTGATTTTACCAGGGATATTGTTTGGTGACTTTTTTTAATTTAGTTAATGTTATCTCTTCTACTGGTTTGATCCTCCTGTTAGCATTGGTTGCCATGGAACTTAGCTGTAGGGCCGTAGGCATGTATATGTTCATGGGTGCACACGCAAATGCATTTTTGAGTTATTACTGTCATTTCTTTTGGTTGTTTTGCATTGGTCTTCTTGTTTTTGAGTTTTAACTTTGCTCCTTTAGTTTGTCTGAGTTACTGGTATTTTTCTTTTCGTCTGGTTTTTAGCCTCTTGGATGAGTCTTGATGTGAATTATTTTGTTCATTCAGGACAAGCCTGAGCCACCAGTTGAAGGCCGCCTTCCTGATGCTACCAAAGGTTAGTAGTTATTTGGCAACATTGTTCTAATTACACTAGTGGGATCTGGGGCACTATATAAATAACATACGAATTCATAATTTTTGACCAGGACCACCAATAATAGTTTCATGAATTACTCAATAATTTTTTTTATTCACGATTAACTTGTCTGCTCAACTGCAGGAACTGACCATTTGAGGGATGTGTTCGTCAAACAAATGGGCCTTTCTGACCAGGACATTGTTGCTCTCTCTGGTGCCCATACCCTGGTCTGTACTAGATTCTGTTTCCTTTTACTCCTCTTGACACTTTCCTATGTGCTTATTGTCTGTTCTGTAATACGTTTTGGTAATAGTAGTAATTAGTGATAATGCTGTGTTCTGTTCATAATTCTTCAGGGAAGGTGCCACAAGGAACGTTCTGGATTTGAGGGACCATGGACTGCCAATCCACTCATCTTCGATAACTCCTACTTCACGTATGTCTTGGGCTGCCGTTGTTCCATCGTCGTTAACTGTTGCATTTCTAGCTGTTAGTTTGGGCAATCATTCACGTATGGTTTTCTGTTTTAGTTATTGGTAGGAGTGAGAAATGGGGAGTTAAAACACTTAAAAACCGTTGGTTTTAATTGTTGGGTTCTTTCATTTGAGCAGGGAACTCCTTACTGGAGAGAAAGAAGGACTTCTTCAGCTGCCAACTGACAAGGCTCTCCTCTCCGATCCTTCCTTCCGCCCTCTTGTTGACAAATATGCCGCGGTTCGCACATTCATCACCTGTCAACTTAGTTTTTCACCTTGACTTGAATGCGTCTAACTGTAGGCATATTGTTCTAGATTTGATTGGTGAAACTTTTTAGTTGCGTATAGTGATGACTATATTTTCTTTTCAGGATGAGGATGCTTTCTTTGTAGACTATGCCGAAGCTCACAAGAAGCTTTCTGAGCTGGGGTAACTATAATTCCTTGTAGCTGTTTTCAAACCTCATGCCATTGTCACTTCAGGTTGGCCTTATGGACTGTTTGCCCTGTTTTTGACAGGTTTGCCGAAGCTTAAACTGTTGAACTGAAGGATCTTGGTTGGTGGCCTGGTCTGGCCTTTGTCTTCTGCGCATCTTTTTGCTTTTTCTTCTCAATGAAAAAACTTGGTTCTTGGGCAGTTGATTCCTGGTAAATTTGTAATGTTTTGCTTATCCGCACAACAGGTTGAAAGTTTGGTGGTCGCTGAAAATTACAATCTTCAAATAAGATTAGCTCTATTTGAACATATTTTTTTACCCATCTCTCTCTAGTTTTTGCTGAAGCATAACCTTGCAATGATGTATGTTGTGTGATTGATGGAGAAACCACCCCAGGAGAGCACTTTGAGGTTTTGTCCAATGTGCTTTCACTCCAGGTGAACTAAGTGCCTGTTGACCAAGACAGTTCAGTGTTGTTAACTCGAGGCATATTCCTTTGCATTCCATTAGAGATGCTATAAATTTGATTCTTGAAAATGACAAGTTGTGGAAATCTAGTTTTCTGGTTCATGACGGATTTACGTTTCAACTTCGGCTGGCCTGTGATAGCCCTAGTGCCCAGGTTCTTTTTTTTTTCGGAAGGCGAAGAAGAGATATTATTGATAGTGATAGCCCAGTGGTTAACAGCCATTCCTACAGAGTTGGGTGCAGGGGGTTGTAGGTTTGAGACATGACTGACGTACCCTTGTGCCTTGTAAGAGCATCTCCAACTGCCTCGGCAATTGGAGATTCTAGCTACTGTAGCTAGCTGAAGCACAAAAAAGGGAAAAAATTTCAGTGCCGAGCGGGTACCACGTGGTGCCCGCTCGGCCATCTGAGCCGTCCATTTTGTTTTTTAACGGCTCAGATTTGGAGAGAGAAAAGGAGAGAGAGTGTTTGGGGGAGAGGAGAGTGTTTTAATCCGAGCCGTCTAAAAGTGTATCGGACGGCTCGGATTTGCTGAGCGGGTGCCACGCGGGCAATACCCGCTCGGCACTAAAGTGTTTCCCACAAAAAAGGTAAAGCAGTAGTCTTGCCTCATGGTCAGTGGAATGGCGTGCTACAGTACCTCGCTCCTCCTGGCGAGGTTTTCCAGTCTCGTTTGCCTTGGTTCTCTCTCTCTCTCGCTCTCTCTTTCTCTCTCTCGCCTTTCATGGATCCAAATTGACGACGACGAAGGAGACTTGTTCTCGATCAATGACGGCGGATTCCAGAATTGAAATCGAATGGCGGAAACAAACTCGAAGCCGGTGACGGCAGAAACAAACTCGACGCTGGTGACGGTGGGTATACGCCAGTGATGGCGGGTAGAGAGAGAGAGAGAGAGAGAGAGAGAGAGAGAGATGGGGGTATACGCCAGTGACAGTGCCGGAGATGGGGAAGAACAAGGCCGTGAGTTTTGATTTGGGTTTCTGTACTGTTACTAATATATATACATATATGTTGTGTATATATGTTTATATATATAATAATCTAAATGGGGTTTGAATAGCCTAAAAAGAATGGACTGTTGGGTAGTGCAAAAATTTAGGGGCTAGCTAAAGCAGAGAATTGGGCTTTGTTCATTTTCCATTTGGTCTTTTTCTAGCCAATTTGTTTAAATATTTGTTGAGGCTATTGGAGATGCTCTAACCCCTGTTGTCACGGTTGTGACCCCCCACTGTTTTGTAACCTTGCCGGCACTGCTCTGACCGGCCAATTCTTGGTAGTGTATTAGGAACCTTAGAGTGATTGGTTTTTCGCGGTGCTCATTTTGGCCAACCGTACAAAATTGTGTTCAGGTGGTTGCAAGATTGAGGCACTGTTGGCACTTCTGTGACCCGTTAGCTCTCGGTAGGGCGGTAGAAATCTAAGAGTGATAATTTCAGACACAACCAGAGGAGGTTGATACCGCCGGTCATTCCCTCTTCCAACCCTTTTGGCCAGCCAAAAAAAAAGAAGAAAAGACAGTACCCGGGTTTTCTTTAAGGCAGAGAGCCATGTTCTTTAATGAAATCTTTTGGTTGGGTGTTGATTATGAGGTTTTATTTTTTCGTTTTCTTTTGCTTTTCGTTTTTTCCTTTTTTTCCTTTTGTGTGAGAGTAACACGTCCTTGGCCGTCATTTTCCATCTGTGTGACTCTCTCCCCAGCGTAGGAGGGGTGTTGGTTGCCGTTTCTCCTCTCTTTTACCATTTCTTAAACAGTTCTCTATTCCTCCGTCCCATTGGAGGGTTTGACGAGGTCGAGGTGGATTTTGTGAAGAGAAGTGTGGGTTGGAGGACTTGAGAGATTAGTTCTCTTTGTCGTTTCTATCTCCTCTCCATGGGGATGGATGCCCGTTCTGATGTTTTTTGTTGCTATCATTTATAAAATCTTATCCTATCGTTTGGAAAAAAATTAAAATAAAAGTGCTTGCCCAGACTTGTTACTCTTCAAAATTTGATCGGTCACAATTAAAGTACTTAGATGAGGTTTAAGGCTGCTCATGCCTTGGCCAAATCTGTTTGTAACTAATGTTTTTTGTTATATACATGTTACTCACTCCGTCTCTTTTTAAGTGTCCTGCTTTGTAACTTTAACTTATTAAAAAGACATCATCATTACATCTTTCACATCAATTTTTTCTTTCACTTTCCTTACTTACCCATCATCATTACACTTTCAGAAAGTCTACACATACAGACAATCTGTGCACAGATTGTGCACAGATTTCATTGTGGGGCCCACCACGGGTCCCACACAAATCATCCGAGCCATTCATTAAATGTAAAACATTTTTTCAAGGATCCCCGTAAAAAATAAGCTCAATCCGATACATATAGGTGCTTGATCCAACTATATAACTTTTCATTATCCGAAAATCTGAATGAAAAGTTAGATGGTTGGATGAAGCATCTATAGGTATCAGATTGAGCTTATTTTTTACGGGGACCCTTGAAAAAATGTTTTACATTTAATGAACGGCTCGGATGATTTGTGTGGGACCCGTGGTGGGCCCCACAACGAAATCTGTGCACAATCTGTGCATAGATTGCTGTATGTGCAGCAGGACTCTTACACTTTTATTCACTAACTTTTCAAAATGAAATATACTTTTAGGGACAAAATAGACAATGCACTAACTTTTACCCTCCTAACTTTACAAAATAGACACTTATTAAGGGACAACCCAAAATGAAATACTGAACTTTAAATAAGGGATGGAGGGAGTATGTTTTTGTGCTTCAAAAAAAAAATAAAGATCAGTCAGCTCAATTCCACCGAAAGATGGGGCGTTATTCCGTCATAGAAATTTTTATATCAGAAGCGAGCATTTTCTTTTCTTTTCTTTGAAGAAGAAAATTTCATTAAGTAAGAGAAATGAATTGAGGGATGCATATATATATACGAAAATGGAGTGTTTGGATCGAATACCTTACACGCGTCGGATGCCATTGAATCCCGCGCGGGTCCCCTCGTTTTTTTTTATAAAATTTTTGAACTACTCGAATCGACCGTCCGGTAGCCGGAGACGGCCCGGCCCGGCGCGGCCGTCCCTATGATTTCCCTACAGTACCGGTCGGTGCCTGTAGGATTTCCGAAATGAATTGGAGTATTGGTTGGGGCACAAGAAAACCCAAAATCACGGAAAAGAGAAAAATTAAACAGTACGTATCTTTTGCATCGATGGTCACGCAAGGAGAGAGTCAAGATAGGGTTGGGCAGGGGCGAGAAAGTCAAGAATTTGGGCATTTCCTCCCATCTTTTTTCCTTTCTTTTTTTTTTCGACGGTCAAGAGTGTCCGAGCCATCTTACGCGTGACATTGACTATTTTCTTTCTCGGTCTGGTCAAAGGTAGGTCATTCATGTCGAGACTAGGGAATTCACAAGAGATTTCTCTCTTGCTGTCTCGCCTCAAGAAGTTGTCACGTTTTGAACTCAAGATGTCTGAATTTACAGTTCATCCATATTGCCACTTGAGTTACCCCTAACCTAAAGGTTGAGCATTACCTTCTGCTCCACGAGATCCTTTTATTTTATTTTATGGCTTGGTGTGTCTAATTGATAGTGAGTAGTTATGTAGAACCTTTTTTTGTTCGACTAGACAAATAAGGCTAGCCAATATTCACTCGGGCTGACACGGAGCCGTGTCCCTAAAAACCTAAAAATTTGAATATACTTGAATTGGGCTCGTTATTGATTGAATGAAACAAGCTCGTTTGAGATTAATTCATCTAATCTAAATAAACAGACAAGGGTTAATCGTATTTTCAATTTACAAGTTAAATTTAAAAGACGCTCGACTCAATTTGGTTATAAACCCTACACTTTTACTTATATATTTCTGATGATATATACTACCCAAACACACTATGAAAGAAGTTTATTCTTTGGTTTGGTTAGTCGTTAAAATATCAACTTTGAGATTTTTTATTTGTTTTGGTTCTTGCGCTGTCTAATCATCTTCCATCATGATAGTATTTCCATTTGCCTTGTGGAAATCCCTATCTCTGACTTGTGGAAACAGTCAACTACGGTGGCCAGGCCAGGCCTGTCTGTTTCGCGACAACTTTCTTTATTTAGTACTTTACTTGACTTGAACACAAAGAATCCAGGTTTCCCACGAAAAATTATGACCCTGTTCGTTTTGGAATTTTGGATTTGAATTCGTAGGTAATGAGTGTAGGGAGAAATAAAGTAATGATTGAGAATATGTGTAATAATTAGAGAGATATATAAAGATAAATGAGAGTAATGATTGCCGATTGGAGTGATTCTACGTTCTAAGTTTTAACCCATAATCAGTATGGTATTATTCGTATTACTTATAGATATAATTTTGTGCCAAAAATTCTAACTCCACGAACAAATATGGTGAGACTCCACCGGGTGAGTACCCTGAAGTAAGTGGAGGACCGTAACTGGTGTGGCCATGCTAGAGGTTGCGCAATCAGAGGTTCATTTAATGGACAAATCTACCGAGGGCACTCAAACACCAAAAAATATATAATATTACCAAAAAAATATTGTATTAAACAAATATTTTTGTAAAATATGTTCAAATAAAGCTAATCTTATTTATTTGTATCATAAACTTCCGTAGTTAACACGACCATGATGGTCTAGCTTTTAAAACGACCATGACGATCATCTAAGCTAGACCATCGTGGTCGCTTTAAAAACTTGTCGATGTCAATGTAAAAATACTCTAAAAGTTTTGCCTAAGATTACATGCCCATATATGGATACTTTCATAATAAAAAAAAAAAAGAAAGTAAGAAGAAGTATATATGCATTATAATTTTTTTTTGTTAAGACAGTCAGATGGCATTTTAACTATTACTAACTTTACTACCGAGTATTATTTTAGGGTTAAAATTATTGAGACTGGGGGTTATCTTAACTACTCAATAAGTGCTGTTTAAAAAAAAAAAACTAGTACTCAATAAGTACTTATTCAATTGTAGTCATATTAATTTGGTGTGTCTAGATATAGAGTTGGACTAATTCCTGTTGTACCTTAGGGCACAGCAGCAGGCTGCTGTGTCATGGGAGGGCCGAATGGAGTTAATTCCGAAAAATTTAACCCGAACCATTCACATTGTAGAGCTCGTTAATCATTCCTGCAAAAAAAACTAAATCGATCGGATATTGATAAATGAACGGCACAAATATGATTTTAGAATTACACTTGAAATAGGAGTAAATTTCATCCAATCGGACCAATCATGTAGTTACAGAATCGATTTGCCGCATGAGTGTTCTACCTGTCGAGCTTTACAAATGATTTCGGGTTCAGTACGATTTCCTTATTGAAAGAACAACAAAACCTGTTGTCATATTAATAAAGGATTTTTGAAAGTATTTAATAGATGATCGGGGCGGTTCTGGGAACACCTAAAGATACACCCCAAATCTCAATCTCATAGTTTCCTATCAAATTTTGATGATCCGAGCCGTTCAATGTGTTTAAAACGTGTTTTTAAGGATACTCGCGAGAAATCAGCTCAAAATATGATCGAGAAGTGCTCGATCCAAACAGTTTTTCATAAAAACGGCTCGGATCATCAAAATTTGATCGGAAACTTTTGGGTGTTTTTTTAGGTGTTTTCTTGTAAAACACTAGACCTAACAAGTAAAAAAGCCAATGATTTAAATAAATAAATAAATAAAAACCAAGTACAAAAGCCCTTGCGACAATTGACCTTTCTAACTTATAACCTCACCTCAAATGTGATAAAATACAGAGTCCTGCTACACACATAGCAATCTGTGCACAGATTTAGTTGTGGGCCCACCACGGGTCTCACACAAATCATCCGAGCCGTTCATTAAATGTAAAATATTTTTTCAAGGGTCCCCGTAAAAAATAAGCTCAATCCGATACCTATAGGTGCTTCATCTAACCATCTAACTTTTCATTCAGATTTCCGGATAATGAAAAGTTATATGGTTGGATCGAGCATCTATAGGTATCGGATTGAGCTTATTTTTGACAGGGACCCTTGAAAAAATGTTTTACATTCAATGAACGGATCGGATGATTTGTGTGAAACCCGTGATGGACCCCACAACAAAATCTGTGCACAATCTGTACACAGATTGTATGTGTGTGTAGACTTTCTGTAAAATACAGTTGATATTTTCGACAAGTTTTACATAGTAAACTGTTTCAACCATTGAAGTAGGGAAAAAAAAAAAATTCATTTCATTTTTCTTGCTCCCCCAGGTGTCAATAGTAATATTTACTCACATTAATTAATCAATAGCGAACTAAGAAAAAATGAGGTATTTGACAAATATCGGTCTCCTATCATGTTTTCCAACCTAATTGACAAAAAGGTTTTTCAACCATTCAAATTTTAACAGTTATCCAACAATTGAAATTTCTACTAATATCTTCCCCGAAAGTAGCATAAAAGACCCAGTCCAAAACCCAAAGACCGTTGACATTGTAGTGGCAAGATTTTACACAATCAAATTATTACAACTAACCATCGTTTCAAAAAGAGATTAAAATTCTTTATATCGCCGGTGTAAACATTTGTTTCTTCCAAATCTATTATATTGCGTCACGTCGCCATGTTTTATTGATTGGAACCACTGTTTTGCAACGTGGCGCAATGTAATTGATTTGGAGGGAACAAATATTTACACTAGCGGTGTAAAGAATTTATTCTTTTTAAAAAAGAAGAAGAAGAAGAAGAAATACTAGCAAGAACTTAAATATATGATATGGAAAAACAGTTTGCCGGATGTATTTTGATGTGTGAAAGAACTTCAAGATTTTTAGATTCCTTTGTACCAACATAAGCTCTCGGCAAAAGGGCCGAGAGCTTATGGTTGCGTTACCCAAAAAAAATATAAGCTCTCGGTAAAAAGGCCGTGATCTTCTCCACAGTAAGTAACTGGATGCTAACTGAAAAAGAGTTTGTGTTTTGTATTAGGAAATGATTTTGTCACTCTCTTTTTTTGTTAACGTCACTCCCCTGCAAGTGTATTTTTGGTGCAAAAATACACTTGCAGAGGAGTGACGTTAACAAAAAAGGAAATGACAAAATCAGCAGCCTTTGTATTTTCAAAAAGGAAAATGAGATTCTTACACTTCTTGTTTTCTCACATTTTTAGGTAGTGATAATGTCAAAACTCAAATGCATAAAAGTCTTGTACGTTGCACATGGTACAAGTTTTTTGTGCACTAAAATTTTCGTGCTAACAAAAATAGTTTTGGCATTATCATTTCCCTTGACCTTTACTAGGTAAAGAAATAGCTACCGTAGAACGTTTTGTTCGTTTTTAGAGTGGAGGGGAAATACTACTACAAAACAAAAACAAAAACAAAAAGAACCGTCGAAAGAAACAACAATGCTATATATACTCCTACCGACCGCGTCAGCCACCGTTGCACACAGCTGGCCCGAAAGGAAAGAGGAGAAAAATAAATAAATTCAGAAATAGTAGTAGAAGCCACCAGCACGAGGCGTTGATAACTTGACCGTCAAAGGCGGCTGTGATTAAATAAAGCATTTATTTAACTACTCAGATTTTATTCAGTTTTCATTCCAAACGCGCTTTTCCTTGCGCGCTTTCCCTTATCCTTCCCCGCGCTTACTCAGAAAAACAGTCTTCAATTAATAACTCAGTCGTCTCTATATAATCCTCAACTACTTCCCACTCCGACAGAATCACCATCTCATTTCCTAGAGAGAGAAAGAGAGAGAGAGAGAGACTTTGAGATATATACAAACTAGTCCACGAACTAGATTTTCCAGAGAGAGAAAAACAGAGAGTAATAATGGCAGACGTCGTCAACAGTAACACAGCTGTCGGTCAATTCCCGGATTTTCCGGCAGTTCCGGTGAACGGAGGGCAGTTCATTCAGTACGACATATTCGGAAACGTATTCGAGGTTACGACTAAGTACCGGCCGCCGATCATGCCTGTCGGCCGTGGTGCTTATGGAATTGTCTGGTAATTAATTGGTCAATTTTAAAAATGGTGAATTTGGGGTGTCGTTTGGCTAAATTAATTTGTCTTTAAAAACATCGTATTATTTATTTTTAGTGATCTTCTGTTTAGGTTTTTTTTTTAAATTTTTTATCCAAATTTGCTAATGATTCTCAGAAAAATATAAAGTATGAGCAGAAGTTGAAAATTATTTAGATAGGAGTAGATCGATACTAAAGATCATAGAAGAAGCTATTTTAAAAAATGGACGTAATTTTTTAATTTTTTTTGTCAACACAAATGATTAATTGAAGAAACTTAGAGCAAATCTAACAGAATTTCAGGGAAGGAGGGAAAAAAAAAAAAATGCCAAATGCAATTTTTTTCTCAATCCATTTGTGTTGTTAGATTGTGCTTTGATCTGTTTTTTTTTCTGAATTGGTACTACTTTGGTATATTGATTTGTGTGGTGTTTGATTTTGATTGTGAAGCTCGGCGATGAATTCGGAGACGAATGAGATGGTTGCGATTAAGAAGATTGCCAATGCTTTCGATAACTACATGGATGCAAAGCGTACACTCCGGGAGATTAAGCTTCTTCGCCATTTGGATCACGAAAATGTAAGTGCTTGCTTGGTTAAACCTTGTTCTTCTGGTAATTTCGCTTGTTAATTTTTTTTTATATAAAAAGAAAAACCTCGCTTGTTAATCCTTGCCTACCAGGATTTTTTGAATGGGTTGGCACCGTTCAATTGAAGCCCAACTGAGTAGAATTGCTGCACGCTAAGTCACGTGATCGTTCAGTCGATCCTCCGGCTCCTACTTTCAATCCTCGCTCTCGCAAATTTAGTAGTTTAAAATATTTTTGAAAGACACTTTCACTTTTGCGATCCTGCTCACCCCGCGCTTTCGCACACCCATGTGCATTATGTGACTTAGGTTGCATGTTGTTTGTAGAAATATGAAAAGAATACCTCCGCCTCTGCTTGTCTATTAAGAGCATCTCCCCTGGTTACCCAATTTTTTACTCAGAATCAAAATCTAGAAAAAAAAAAAAAAAAAACCTTCCTAAAATCCACTCCAAACCCAAATATATATCGAATTGAGTTTTACTCAAATCAAATGGAGAGAGGGTCAAAATTTTACTCAATTTTTATGAGGCCGTTCCCACTTCTCAAATTTACAATGTCATATCTACTAAAATTTATGCTTGGGTTTCGATTAAACCTTTGAAGTGTTTCATATGAAACAAAGCTTTTGCTCATATTTTTACTCAAATTTGAGTAAAATTTTGGGTAAGGCCCGGAAATGCTCTGACAAACTCAGAAACCGTTTCTTTATTTGGCAAGTTCCATGCAAAAGGAAATTTTTGTCACATGTTAAAGAATGTTAAAGAATCTACACTACCTTAATCCAACCTATCACTAAATGTTATCAACTGCACTTAACTTTCTCACTGTATGTAAGTGCAGTTACACAATCGTGAGGTCAATTATCATGATGTGCAAAACATATAGTCAAACGACCCACCCGCATTTGGCTCTTTACATGGCATATAACTTCTTCTTTGGTCTCAAGAAGTTATGCCAGAATAACTGAAGCTGACAAATTCAAATTTTAGAAATCTTGATGTTTTTGCCTTCTACTTTAAATAATCAGTTTTCACAACTGCAATAGGTTTTCTTATAGTTATGTAGTTTGTGTTCACTGTAAGAAATTATCTTTTATTGCAGAGAGCAAATGATCAGTATTCTCTGCTAAAATCTACATCTACTCAAAACTTAAACACATTATTCATTTTATCCGGTCGTACTTTGTAACCTAATCTGTTCACATAGCAAGAAAAGTCACACAAAAGCAAGAAAAGTGACCTTTTCTGTCCATGTGTTACAGTTTTTACACCAACGGAATCGAAGTACTTTCGAAAGTTATTACCATTGATTTTTTCCATTTCCTTTTGAATCAGGTCATAGCTATAAAAGATGTAATTCCTCCAGCACTGAGGAGAGAATTTTCTGATGTCTACATTGTCTTTGAGTTCATGGACACTGATCTTCACCAAATAATTCGCTCTAATCAAGGGTTATCAGAGGAACACTGTCAAGTAAGTTACACTTTTTTAACTTATAAGCTCAATGATTTTCCTATAAATGAATCAATTACAAATGATAAACTGGTTCTTATTTTGTGATTTGAATCTATTTGCAGTACTTCTTGTATCAGATCCTTCGAGGGCTGAAATACATACATTCTGCAAATGTTATTCATAGAGATTTGAAACCCAGCAATCTTTTGCTGAATGCAAATTGTGATCTGAAGATCATTGATTTCGGTCTTGCTCGACCGACTTCAGAGAACGAGTTCATGACTGAATATGTGGTCACCAGATGGTACAGGGCACCTGAGCTGTTGTTGAACTCTTCAGAGTATACTGCTGCCATTGATGTGTGGTCGGTGGGTTGCATCTTTATGGAGCTTATGAACAGAAAGCCTTTGTTTGCCGGAAAAGACCAGGTGCATCAGATGCGCTTGGTGACTGAGGTAAAATGAAATTCAAGCCATCAAACTCACTAATATCAGTGTTTCTATTTGGGTATCATTTTTGCATTCTGTTCTTGCTTTCATTTTCGCGAAAACATAGATAACTTTGTTTGGCGAATATGATGCAGGAGTTTTTTTCAAAACGACTCACTTTTAAAAAAAAAACACCAAATAGATGTTTCGGATTGTTAAAGAGTTTTTCTTGCACAAAAGGATGAGCATTTTCAGACTTTGATCCAATGAAAAGTTCAGACCTTAGTCCAATGCATCTTATTTAATATTTTCCGTCTTTGGTTTGGATTGAGTAGGCTTAAAAAAATTTCAATCGTTAGCTCCTCATTGAGTTGAATTACCAAAGATTTTAACTAGTAAAAGTATCACTATAGTGAGAGAGCCTTTTTATTCCAAGTGAGCATACATTTGGATTGTGATGTTTTATTTTGAGTATTGAGCTTATTAGATGAATGCTCATGGATTCTTTTACTTTTTCTCAGCTTCTTGGCACACCCTCTGAATCGGATCTTGGGTTTGTTAAGAGTGAAGATGCAAGAAGATATATCCATCAACTTCCCCGACATCCCCGACAGCAGTTAGCTAACGTATTCCCACATGTCCATCCGTTGGCCATCGATCTCATTGATAAAATGCTGACATTTGATCCAGCGAAAAGAATTACTGGTAATTTCATATCTTTTCAGCTAGCTTAAATCTCAAATAGAAATGGTTTTGATACTGATGACATCATAGTTCTTGAATTGGACTTTGTTACCTCATTTCAACGAATGAGGTATCAAGATTTTCAGGCAGCCCTAACTTTTCCCGGGATTTAGAATTATAGGTTGCATAGTATGTCTGTGCAGAGTAAGTTGTTTTTACAGTGTTGATTTAAATTCGTTGCGACACTGTCATAAGAACCATAGACACTATCTTATATGGGGTTCATCTGAATCTATCACAAGTTTTCGTATCATTTTCACGTGTACGAAAATATTATGTCCCATTTGATAGTAACTTGAATTTCCACCATTGGTTTTCTTGTTTCTAAAAAGCGGAATTTGTCTTTGGCTACAGTTGAAGAAGCATTAGCCCATCCATACCTCGCAAGATTACACGACACAGCTGACGAACCCGTGTGCCTAGAGCCATTCTCCTTCGATTTCGAGCAAGCCACGGGAGAAGAGCAGATCAAGGATATGATTTACCAGGAGGCCATATCATTCAATCCAGAGTATGCGTAACTCTCACTTCCTTCTTGATAGAGAAGATTACTGCAAACCCAGATATTGCAACTACTACACCCAATATATGTTGTATACTCATCTTCGGATTCGGAATAAGCACGAGGAAGATGCATAGGAGTAATTGGCTAGGATCTGGCTTCTACATTTATAAAGGCCAGTTAGCTTAGCAGGTTCTGCTTTGAGTTTATCGGAAGGAGTTCTTCTCTTGATTTTTTTTTTTGTTTGTTTGTTCAGATTTTATTTGTTTGATGTATTTGTAAGGAGATTATGGACATCAGAATGTACGGCTATTTTGTTGTTGTACAGTAACACGAATTGATGCTAATGTATTATCAAGGGGAATTTCCATTGTTATTTCGTTTGGTCCTGTTTAAATTTGTGGTATATTGAGTATTATTTCATCCAGTTTTATTTAAATGTAAATTTTTCCGTTTTCAGTTTTTCCAATATTTACGCTTAACGATGTTTGATGAGTCGGTGATTAATAATCCCATACAATAAAACAGTCGAACTTGCATTGTTTGATGAGTTGGTGGTTAATAATTCCACGCAATAAAACAGTCTAACAGACGATTTTGTTCAGATGCAACTAATATACCACGCCAGTGCGATGTTGCAGTTTAGCTAAATGTGGGCAGCAGTTGCACTGAGAGGAGTCAATCCGTTGTAACCGTCGCACCGTCTGGGGGTTCTAACATGTAGATGGTTCGTTGCGCCACATTAGCACGTCTACGATGACGTGCTGACGTGGCGTGACAGTTGCGTCCACAATTTGACGCGGTGCAACAGTTACGTCCGAATTTTCTTCCAGATTAGACCCAAATGTCTAACAAGACAAAGCTACGCTGTCAAATGCCCAGGGGATAAGAAAACCAAGTTATCCTGCACCTCACATCTTATTGGATCCAAAAATTTCCTTTACTGCTGCTAAAACACAACTTGATACACATACTGCAAAGATTCAGATCACCTAGACCTCCTTACAAATACATCAAGAGAACCATAATGTTCCCCCGATCTAGCGATCCAGATTCATCTTATGTATCTCCGGAACAACTTGGAACCATATCAAACATAAACGGTGTACATCAAAGAAGGAGTATACCCAAACAAAATAAGAAAAGCATTCCACTTTTGACACAAGAACTCTAGCTAATGTTGCACTCATTGGCGCTTCCCTCATCAGAAGAGGCATCCTCTGAAATTCCGGAATAAGGTTCTTCACATTCATCATCGCTATCATCATCAGCTCTATTGTACCTTCTTTCAATATAAGACAATGCCTGCCTCCTGTGCAACCGCAAAACATGCATGATCATATCTGGGGTAAGCGTAACATGTGAGTTGTCCTCTCTGCCTCGCTTATTAGACTCCATAATCTGTTCAAAATAAACAAATTGTTGAAACATGTAAGCAACAACAACTGATGTGCCCAAAGTGATCTTTCTCTATAACCACTTATGCAGTGCTGGATCTTGAATTTCTGGGAGAAATTAAAAGAGTTAAGGTATTCCGACGAAACCAAAAACAATTCCCATCTCTTCCCTTCACAAATCCAATATCCAAACATACCATAAGTTCTATTTTCCCCTTCCTTTTCGTTTTGCCCCACAAATTCAAGATCCAAACACAGCTTAAGTTGAAACAGAAGGGTAAAACATTTAGAAGATACCTCTTGTACATTGTGAGGGAGAGGAACAACATCACTTGATACAGGAGCCCAGACCTTTATATTCTTTTCTATTCCAGAGGTAGCAATAACGGGCATATTTGGATGGGGTTCCACTTGATTTACTATGCCCCGATCACCTACCATTAAACGCACAAGTTCTGCTCCTTTCTTCTTCCATATAAATATGTGGCCGCAATCAGACCCACTCATGACATATTCATCATGAGGACCAAAGAAACTCACTCCTTTAACTGTTTGCGAGTTCCTATGCCCCACATAAGCTTGTGGTTCTTCCAGTTTCTGCAAATCCTCGCGTGGTATTGACAATGGGGAGGGACCCATCCCCGTATTCTTCTGAAATAAATAAATGAGCTCGTCGTCGTAAGAGACGAGTAGTTCACTTGTGTTTGAGAATGCCAATGATGTTATGTGAACATCATGGGTCTCAATCAGGTGATGAGGACAAAAGGTATTGACGGGTTTATCTAAGTTACTTGACGAGTCCCTTTGGTACTTTCTAATGTCGTAGACACGTGCGTATTTGTCAGAACCTCCTAAAGCAAAGTAATTAGGGTTTCTTGGGTCGATCACAAGTGCATTCAACCTTATACTGCCAGAAGACTGCTTGTTTTCCGTGAACGAGGAGCAACTGAAAAGCTTTCTTGCAGAATTACTTCGTAGATCGAACTGCAAAACATAATCAAGCTCTCCGATATTAAAGGCAAATTGAGGTTTTAAAGCGAACATTAGTAAGATAACGCACATGTTGAACAAGGCCATCCTCGCCACAGCTATATAATATGTAGGGACTTCCGGGCTCCACAGCAAGATTATGAATCCGGCCTTGGTGCTTTCCTAACCTTTTCGTTTCTGCTTCACCATTCTCCTTCACCTGACCAAGTCTGACCTGCAAAAAAAAGGAGATTGTTCCCAATGGTAAGAAAGGGAGACCAGAAGAGAAACAGGGTCCTGTTGGTTTAAACCGGGTTATTTGGCAACGGAGGAAAACGTAATTTTGTAAGTTAAGGATGTAATAAAGCAGGATGAATCTGAAAGGATAGCTATCTAGCCTCAGCCCCGCAGAAACCTTGTCCCAATTACCTGCGCTCAACTACTCTTACATTGTTGCCACACTTTAGTTATGTCAAATACCATCACTTCACTTAAATGAGGAAACAGACGCTATGCAGTGTAACGATTTGCTTCCCCTATCACCAATATTCACATTGTCCACTTTATCTGATTTTGTGGTGTTTCTTATCGTTTTTAAATAAATGTACATCATAATGAAAAGTCATTGCTTTTCGTAAAGGTAAAAACACTGGCCACACAAAGCCTGACCATGCAGAATTAGGTCTTAGCGCCATTTTGGCAAAATAAGGCAAAAGCTTCAGTCAGTTCCCAGTCTATGCATGAATGCAGACGGATAAAACTCAAGGATAGTATAAAAATACTATACCTTAACTTTAAGTCAAGTAATCCAGATAACTTTCCAAACTACAACCGAACTAATAAGAACTTTCGTAAAACCCCTCAAATTGTGGTACATGTTCACCAAAATAATATCGTGCAAACAAGTAAAAGCATGGGAGAGAGGGTGACAAACCAATGCAATCAACATACCTGGCCATCAGCCGCAGAAGTTACTATTTTCCGATCATTGGTAAAAGGCATGATCTTGACCTGGAATATGTTGTCGAGGTGGCCAGAGGGATACGAAAGTTCTAATGTTTTAGTAGCCCAATTCCAGATCTTAACTTCTTGATCGTCAGAACCTGACACGAGAAGGTCACCAGCGGAGTTGAATTGAATTGTGTTTACACAACCCTCGTGACCGTTTAACTTGCCATACAGATCAATTTGCTTCACAAGGACCTGTACCCAAAACCAAAGCAATAATACACCCAAGCATGCAATTTTGTCTAGCACAAAAATGTAAGCATAGCACCCCCAGAAAATGTATGCCTACATTGCAACAAAAATCTGATTTGGGATGGAATTACATCTTTTCTTCCTATATTAACACTTCAGGTATGCAAAACAACATATATGGCCTACCCAAAAACAAAAAGAAGTTGTATGGGTCCAGTACAGAAACACAGCCAGAAAAGAAATTGCTAAAGGCATTTCAGAACACCAGATGGTCTTGAACTTTGTAACATGGACTCAGGTATCCTCGTCGAGTAGGGGTATGTGCCCAATTGCCTCATTCACATAATTCACGGCACCTGGATACTACAAAGTATTCATATTACAGCCGAGCAAAAAAAAAGTTATTCATGGACAAGTTTTGAAAGTGACATAGATCATGTCATGCATGATATGAGAGCTTTATGGACAAGGTTAGAGTAAACTTGAGCACAAAATATTCTTATTACGTGAACATACAAATAAAAACATTAGAGGCGTATCTCATTCTTACCGAAGTAGTGAATGTCAGAAGAGTCCATCTAACCTAGGTGTCCATCATTAAGCATCACAAAGGGGTGTAAAATCAAAGGAAATCAGTTGACTGGTACACAAAATGCACATTTTTGAAGTGAAGGACATTTCACAAAATCACCCGTGGTTTCATTTTCTAAACCTTTAGTTTTTGCAAATACTATATTGTTAATAACTCAGGTGTCCGAGCCATCTATTTTTTATTTTTATTTTTGAAAAACGTCAATCCATCTATCTAATAAAACACAAGGGTCTTTGGGAATATTCCAAAAGAATATTCTCTCTCAACGGTTCAGATTTCTCCCTGACACAAATTTTATCTACCCATACAAACAAATCCAACGGTTCGGATTTCTCTACTCTTCACATACAAACTAATGGCATGTTTTGTAAATAGCGTGTAATCCTGGGGCTTAAAATCTTGGGGCTTATATTGGAAACGTCTCCCAGTAGAAATGGTAATTCAACAGATTTGTAAAATCAACACAATATAATGGCAAATTTTTGGGTAATTCAACAGATTTGTAATAGGCGAGGGAGGATTTTTGGAAAGATTTGATGTATTGATTTTTGAAAATTTGCGTTTAAATACATACAATAAACCGACTAATTTTATTGGGAGATAATGGCAGATTTTTGGGTGACAGATTTTTACGGGAAGCTTGATTTTTTAAAATAATTTTTGACTGCCGATTTTGTAACAATATAGTCTTCGGCGTTTAGTTTTTTTGGTTTTTCTTTTTCTCTCTCCCTAAACATTTTCTTTCCAGTTCTCTTTCATGTCTCCTTGACCCTCGCCTTCTCTCCGGTTCTCTCTCCACAGGTATGGCTATCAGTTCTTTGTCCTCTGCCCGCGGTTAATTCTCTTCTTTTTTTGGTCAGTTCTTAGTGCTGGGTTATAATTGGGAGTTGGAGTTAATCGAAAAATTCTTCCAACAACCATATTGCACGGGTATGAGATTTATTTTTTGGATTGAATTTCTCAAATTTTGTCTTTGAAGCTTTAGCTTCAGTTGTTAAAAGGATAGATTTATTTTTTAAAGGTATAGACAATTGCCGTAGCTTAAGCTTGCATGAAAAAACACACATTACCGTAGCCACATAAGCTTTAGCTTAAGCTTGCATGAAAAACACATTTCCCATCACATGGGATATAGATACTAGGCTTGCATCTAAAATAGATTTTTGGTTGCGTTCAATACATACAGTATATAATTTTTTTTTACTTTTATGCTCTTTTCTTCAAAACATATTTCCATCAAAACATTGGTACGGAGACTATGGACTATATACTGGCTGATTTTTCGAAAAGTGAAAAAATAGTTAGTTTTTTATTCAACAAGTTTCTACCAGTTGTAACATCATTTATTTGACTCTCATTTTTTTGGTGTGTGTTCAGAATTACAGGATGAATAGTGAGAATGAAATTAATACTCCCTCCGTCCCTTTTTAAATGTCCTGCTTCGTAACTTCAACTTATTAAAAAGACATCATCATTATACCTTTCACATCAACTTTTTCCTCTACTTTCCCTACTTACCCATCATCATTACACTTTTACTCACTAACTTTTCAAAATGGAATCTACTTTTAGGGACAAATTAGACAATTCACCAACTTTTACCCACTAACTTTACAAAATGGACACTTATTAAGGGATAACCCAAAATAGAATACTGGACTGTAATAAAGGGACGGAGGGAGTATAAAATTAATATGGTGCGTGGAACATGTCTCTCGATTTCAAGGGCTTCAAAATTTGAATCACTCAAATCCTGTCCTCATTTCAGCGATGGCGATTTCTTTGTGACTCTCTCTCTCTCTGTTTTTGTTGACCGTTGTCAAACCCTATCCTCATTTCAGCGATGGCGATTTAGTGTTTTGAGCCACTAGCTAGCAAGTGCCGTAGGCACAGACAATTCCAACCGGGATGCGTAGTGCCGTAGGTACGGGTTAGCACTAGTTACACAATGGAGAAGCCCGAAGGCAATACAGATTACATCACAAAATACAGGATTGAACCAAAACTAACACAAGCTGGACGCGAGTACATGCCAAAAGGACACCACTACTCTTGTCTCTTGACACCCCTGCCGGAGCCATCTATGTGCACCTCGACTAATCATCAATCCCACCATCCACTAGAGGGGCCCAAATATGAAAGGTAAATCATGAAAATAATTGACTGTTACGTCCTACAACCATACTTGATATATAACCACTAGATTAAAATGGAGCAACCAAACACCCCCCCTATGACTACCCAATTGAGATACAGTTCTCCACCCATTAGGTAATTCTTCTTCGCAAAGACTACTCAATTCATACAAGAACAGAAAGAACTAAGAAAAGAACCATCACCAAAATAGACTAAGACCCAACAAGAATTAGGAAGCATAAAAACTTCCACATGGTTTAGCATATAAAACCAAATTAAATGCATAAACTCACAAAATTCTACTATTCAGGGAACAGTGTACATTAGATGCTGAAATTTTCAAACCAGTGCTCCTAGTAGAATGCCCGTGCCTGAAGGCACGGCGTAGTATTCTGATTTCAGTCTAAATGAAGTATCCTTCCCGATAATCATGCCCACCTGCGCACCCAATTCTTCCCAAAGTCTACTTTTTCAATGAAGTGACAAATAGGTCCATCTCATAAATTCCAGCAAGCGATAAAAGAAAAATACGATAATAAAAAGAAAATGAAACCAACGCAGTCCAATTCCACTAACGCATTTCATGTAACAAATTCAAGTGTGTGTGTGTGAGAGAGAGAGAGAGAGAGACCTCAGAAGCTGAAATTCGCCTAGCGAAAGTGGGGGGTCGAGATAAACCCATCTCTCTCCTGAAAATCTCTGCAAAACCGAACCCGGAACCCCTAGAACCAGTTTCCATTTAGCTGAGTTGCACCGAATCTCAAAGCGTCTGGACACTGTCTCTGTACAATTTAAAGAGAGAGAGAACATTCAAGAACGAGGTTGTGATGAAAATTCGATATTCGGAACTAGAGAAAATAGAGTGGAGTACATTAGAAAAAACTATTCTAGTGCAATTTTGTTCACCCTCGCCTTTTTAACATTACCATTTCTCTTATCGGTTGAAATGATGTGGATTTCAGATGTCATACTTACCATGCAATATACTTTTTGGTAAGCATGATAAGTATCACTTTGTGGTAGGATCCACATCATTTCAACCAATAAAAAAAAGAATAATGTTCACCCTCTTAAGTGAATGGTGAACAAAACTCAACTCAAACTATTCGGAACATTATGCGTAAAGAGAATGCGAATCCGAAAAGTTTCTCCGAAAATATCCTAAAAAATAAGTTAGTGGTTCAAATTTATTTGGAATATACATTATGCTGAATCTCGATCATTAATTTTACTTTTCGTAACAATTTTCGCAAAACTTTTTAGGGTCCATAGAATTATTGCGCGGTAAAAGGCACCACTATTCCTCCATTATCTAGCAATCTCCTTTACAATGGATTAATGATGTTTATATTTAAATAAAACAATTGAGTTTTTTTGGGTACATTAAATAATCAAGATTAGCCCACCATAACTTCATCTAGCGTTTTGGAGGTGTTTTATGTTGTAACCATTTGAAAGAAAAAAATTGATTAAATGTTGGCATCTATTAGTACAAATTTTACTGTCAGAATTTAACGGTGAAATGGGTTACACTCAAAATTTCTTTTATTGAGTTACTCGAATCATCAGATAGAATCATTTTCGATTAGTTTCTTAAAAAATAAGTATTTATTTACATTTTTCAAACTTAAAAATGGACTTACTGAAATTATAAAGGACAATATAAATCTTGTTTGATAAATCTTGATGAAATCTTTTGAACGGTGCAAAAAAAAATTCAAAAAAAGGTTTTCTTAAATACATTATTTTTAAGCTTGAAAATTGTAAATAAATACTCCCTCCGTCCCAAAATAATTGTCTGGTCTGCAAAACAAGAACTTAAAAATAATACTAATTTTTCAAAAAAATACTCAAACTTTTTTCAACAATTTGCTAGATATTCATGAATTCTTTTAATTGATAAAAAAAGTTAGAATTTTTTCTCGTAAAAAACATATTATTTTTAAGTTCTCGTTTTGCGAACTAGACAATTATTTTGGAACGGAGGGAGTACTTATTTTTTAAGAACCCTCACCCAAACACTAAGGCTCTGTTTGGAACTCAAGGAAAGGAAAGGAAAAGAATGGAAAATTAAAAAAAATTTCCTCCTATTATTTGGTTGGGAGAGAAAAAGAGAAGAAAATAACAATTTTAGGTTTTGAGAATAATAAATTTTCTCTTCCCTTTTCCTCTTATTTTCCTCTCATTTTCTTTTCTTTTCCTTTCCACAAATTCCAAACAGAGCCCAAAGCTCATTTTGTGTTACTACATGTAGTAAATTATACGAGAGATAATAATCACATGAGAGCACCTTTACGGTGGGAAATATTTGTAAGACCTTTTTTTTCCTTCTCCCTTCTACTTATAAAAGAACTAGCGAATGCCGGCGCAACACATTTTAAAAACAACTAAAGCTACTGGTCGAACAATGAGCAAATGGAGGATCAAACTAAACGTTGGTATATGTGCAGGACAAATCGAGGTGCAAATAATATTCAAGTTTTACACAAAATTCCAAAATCCATAAATCCCCCAACACACGTAATAAAAATTAACTACTGTCAAACCAAATATATTTTTCTAAAACTTAACCTAACAAATAAGATGTCATTTTGGAATTTTCAATGTCTTAACAAAACTCTTATCACGACGACCCCGTTGTCTCTTTGTAAGTCCTCGACTTTCCTACATAAATAAGAGTAAGAATTATTAAATTCATCGCAAATAAATATGAACTGGCAATGAAATCAAAAAGGCAACTTATCACCCCTACAATAATTTTAATCGTTTATTACCTTTGAAAATATGCCAACACTTCTATCATTCTTATCAATCGAGCTTTGACTATCCATGTACTTCCATTTGGATGAATGTCAGCAAAATGGGGATAAAGGACAATTATATCACCTACACACCATCAACATTTAACAAAATATAGAGATGAACAAAGCAACATTTGCAAAACTTGAAAGAACAAAACTGCTAATAACAAAATGTACAGTGCTTACCATTTAAATTTGACACTCCACGTAATCTTTGGGCATCCCCTTGTGACTGAACTATTTCGGGTGGCAGCTGCAGATTAAAAAACAAACTAAGAGTCTCCCTAGGAAAGCCCACATCCACCAGGTTGTTGTTTTCTCCATCCGCACCTATCCATGAGAATAGAATTCAAGTTGAAATTTTTTTTCCTTGACTTGGGTTTGTATCCCCTCATATTAATTTTTTGTCCTCAGCTCGCATGGAAGTTTGCTACCTGCAATCTTCTGGAAAGAAAAAAAAAAGTAGCTCTATTCAATAACTAAAACGCATAGTTCTATTGTCTTCAAATATCATTAACCCCTAAGCTCCAACTCCACTTTTAAATTACCTATAAACTACTCACTTTCAAACTACCCATAAAGTCGATGACTTTGATGCTTAGATTAACCCTTTATTAAGGTTAATAATCAGTAAGCACACATTTGACTTTTTGCCAAATGTGTGCTTACTGGTTACTAATCAGTATCACTATAACAATTCAGAGCAAGCACAACAACCTGTGGTTCGAGTGAGGAAGGAGTTAGTCTTTATATGAATGTGGAAAATCACCACTAAACAACAAAGCGAAAGACAATTAAATGTTATACCTAACTTTGATGGAATATAAAAAAAGGCAAACAAAAAAATTAGTAATATCACTTCAATATTGAATGAGGAAGTCTTGAATTCCATTTGGTCCAAAATCCCCACCGTAAATGCTAAACCTGTAGTTTCTCTATCACCAAAATGATTGAATGCTAAGTAAATGATTACTAATTTTGCTTTAGGCCAATCTCCCATTTGACGGTATCATATCAAATAGCTTTATTAACTCCCATATCAAAATTTCATTTGGTCCAAATCCTTGGCTTCATTAGAATGGGTTAGTTTCTGCAATTACTCTCTCACTCTTATTAACGACCTAGCAAAGGACATAACAAATGGTCACGCCATGGATCAAAGAAGCATTGAACTTAACAATCTCAGTAGAATGCTTCAAAAGATAGGATATTGGCTTCAAGCCTGAGTAGTGAGTACTAATCCTTTGCAGCCATTCTCAAAGTTTACTAAAATAATAGTGAATATATATGTAACTGACGGACTTACCATTGCTACGGATGCCATTGATGTTTTGCTCGTCACGTATCACAATCCCAACATTTCTTTGTTGAGGAGGTCGAACCTGCGTAGTGTTGATAGAGAGACTTGAAAGAGCATACGGTAAATAAAAAAAATAAGTATGCGATATACTTTTTTTGTAAGAACTCTATACAAATTCAAAGAATCATACTGATGCATTTTCCTTTCCCTTAACGCAAGTTGTTCCCTTGGCAGTACTTCATGTACTTTTTTTTCTCAGGCCAATGAGCCTTCTTTTCGTAATACATGTAGGAGGCAGAAGGAAAACAAAAACAAAAGACTATTCAAGATATTAGAATAAATCCAAAGTAAAAAGGATACGGAAGACAAAAAGCATTCCAAATTTGAATCGAGAGGATTGCAATTGTTTGTTAAAAAGATATGGGTGGGTTGGTTTTGTAGTTTTTAGGAGAGACCAAGTAGAGGACAAAATCTATTGGGTTTCGGTTTGATTAAACAATAGTGTTTCTTATTGTTTAAACAATTGAAGCATTAGCACTTCTCTAACTCATACCAAATTTGTTTCCAGTCCAAATTTCACAGATTCAACCAAAGTATGAAGCCTCTCAAATAAAGAAAACTAAAAGCCACCCAGGTAGATGTGTTTCTTTATTCCATTGAGGCATTCTTACAAACATCTTGAATGCAATTTTTAAAGTCTCGAATAAAGAAAAAAAAAACCTAAAAGCCAAAGGACTTTTAAGAAAACCCACCAAACTTTGAAGGCAAATGAAAACCATTTCCAGCAAAATAAAATCCCCAATTCAGCTGGTCTAATCAAAACTTCATTCTAACCGCTGACAAACCAACAAAAGGATCCGAATTTGCCTTAAAATCAACAATTTTAACTGATAACAAACAACAGGGTAAACGTAGCCAAAAGCACGTCCCCTAGGTTTCTAAGACCCAATTCGACTCTTCCTATGATCAATTTTCCGAGATCGAGACATCGACTTAGTTCTTCCATTATCAAAGTTAGGGTTAGGGTTCCGTACAGGAAAGCCACATAGAGAAGAATTCTTTTTTTTGAGTAAAAACACTAAACTTTGAAGGCGCGCAAATGATAAATCGTTTCCATTTTCCAGTAAAATAAAATCCCCCAATTCAGCTGCTTTAACCTTAACCCTAGCTCGAAACTTCATTATAAAAGCAAACAAATAACCATATACAAACTTATAAACACACAGAAAACCAAAAAGGTTCCAAATTTGACATACCTAATAATCAACAGTAGGATAAACATAACCAAAGCACTTCTTTATCAGACTCGATTCTGGACCAAAATTGACCTTTCCCCCAATCCGTAGGTCTACTCAAGCACACAAATAATCGAATATTTTACAGTGCATATGTTTTTTCAAAAAAAAAAATCAGGATGAGCCATTACACAGAAATACAGTTCCATACAGATGGTTGAGAGAGAGAGAGAGAGAGAGAGAGAGAGAGAGACATAAAACCTTTGCTCTGATCGCCGATGAAGGGCCACCCACTCATCGAAATGCAGTTCTCTTTGCTGGTTTCCCACCACTGAATCACAATACCAGAGAATTAGACAAATGAAATCAAACATGAAGCGAGAATTGAACTCCATAAATGATGATGAGAGAAAAAATCATAGTACTTGCTCCGTTTGGTGCAAACACTCTGATTCGCCATCGGAAATCCACACGGCAACACATATGGGCTTAAACAACAACTGCTGCTGAAGCAAGAACCACTTGGCCACTACTGCTGCCGGAGAACTCCCTCCGCCGCCGCCTACTGATCATGACTGAAGTGGAACGGATTGTTCGCCGTCGACGCAAAGAGGTATCACGGGGACTTAAGGTTTGGTTGGAGGGAGAGAAAGGGAGTCGACAGAGGGAGGGGAGAGAAGGATGCGGTGGTGCGGTGGGTTGATTGAAGAGGGAGAGAGAGAGAGAGAGAGAGTCGCGAGAGAGGGGGAGATTGAGGGAGACAGAGTCGCTGGATTATTTGTGTGCGGCTAGGGTTCCCACGCTAGGGTTCCTACTCAGTTGATTGATTTTCAAAATTTAAAAATCAAATCAAATCTAAATTTTACCAAAATTCCATTTAGGATAGCCCTTGGATAGATTAGGTATTTACAAAAATGCCATTGTAGAATCAAGGGTGGAGAATATGCGGAAGACAATTCTGCACCGTTGATTGTCTTTAGGATTCAAACCCAGTCCTATCTTATTATATAGATATTATGAGGCTAAAATTGCTCTCTCAGATGAAATTCTTTGTTGAAAGATCGACTTTCCAACTTCTATAGCGTCAACTTCACTTTGATACTTATAATGTTCAGAATCCTAACCTCCATTATTGAGTTATATTTTCACATTTTGTCCAGCTTCTTTATGGTATAGGATTAATGCATTTTTAACCCAATACACTTTTACCATTTTCTAACGGACTTGGTCGAGATTGGCTTCATTTTAAAATTAGGAGGTCAAAGTCGGAACAAACTATTTTATTCCATTCTTCCAATGGAGGAGGGTTCTGGAAAAAAAACCCCCTCCTTTCGTTAAAAACGCGGGGAGTCAAAATCTATGTTTATAACAAATGGGCTACGGCCGATGATCGATCGATTCTATGCAAGTTGTAAAATCAAATACAAAAATGCTACTGCTACAGCATTTGCTGTACAGCAGCGGGGTACAGACCCCTTTTGCTCCCATCTCGGGTCCCGCAAAGATGATCGGAGCCGCTCATTTTGTGCTAAATTTTGAAGCAAAATTGGATGATTCGTAAACACTCTTCCCGATATCGGATTGAAGTGATTTTTTACAGGGACCCTAAACGACGTATTTTGAACAAAATGAGCGGCTCCGATCATCTTTGCGGGACCCGAGATGGGAGCAAAAGGGGTCTGTACCCGCTGCTGTACAGCAAATGCTGTACCAGTGGCAGGACTCAATCAAATACTACAGTAACAAATACTGATTCATGCGTATGTGAGTCAATAAAATCTGACCGGATGGTCCGGACCCTTCTAAATACATTTGCATCGGCGGATGGGCAGAATTACCAGCAAAATCCACACCAGCAAGTGTGTGTATATTTGTGTAAATTTCTATAGATATGCTGTCCAAAACAATTGCATCCCAGGGGGAAAAAGGAAAAAAAAAAACAGAAAATTACCAGCCCTCCCGTGCAGAATCCTTCTATACATACATACCCACACCCCATAAAATCAAGCTAGGGTTTTACATTTCTAAACTAATCGATCCGTATGGTTCTAAAGTAAAAGTGATTTCTTACCAGCCAAAATTTTGCGTTAAAGAAGAGTGGATCCACTCTCCGCTTTTACCTTTGCCGGAAGTAACAGTTGTTTTATCTATACGCTTTCTTCTTTGCAAATAAGTCTAGAATGGGGAGTGGAATGAGCTAATCGTCGGCGTCAGTTAACGAGGCAAAGGAGAAAGGTCTGAACTTGTAGCCATCGCCGTGATAAAACTTGTTCATGAATTCCACCCAATGGAGACGCAAGGCGTGAAGGAAAGCACTAAGGGTCTCCATCATTAGTAATATGAAGGCTGTTGCAAAGGCAAAAACCGCTAGACCAACCAACCGAATGATGATGCTGTCGTACCTGCAATAATCACACCATCCATCGAAATAAAATAGTTAAGACCCTAGTGTCATCTGAAGTAAGCACATGGTAGAAGAAAATACGAATGCGCTAGGTGAATAGTTCCAAAAATTGAGATCGTGCGTAATATTGGATCCAACGAAAAGAAGAGCCAATTAATGTAATAGCCTCTTACGGTTGATTTGCTATCACTATACTGTAATTTTTATTAGAGAATTTGTCCACAAAAAGAGCCACTAAAGAGAAGTCCAGAGTCCACTGCAATGGAAGATTAAGAGATGGCAGAAGAACATCCAATAGGATAAGCTTGGCTAATAAACTTACCCCCAGGCAAGGAGGAGGACTTTCTCATAGAAAACAGTTGACAATTCAGAATGGGCCAAGCTGTAACAGCAGCAGCAGATATTAGCCATGAGATACTATCGGAATAAATGGAAGGCGATTATGAATAGAAGAAAATCAAAATATATACCTTAAAGCCCAAAGCCGAAGGTATGACGCGGTATTGGAAACGGAACCAAGAACAAACTCAATAGAATGTATCATTTGATGTACGAAGACCTCGCTGAAATTGAAATCCTCGTCATGTTGCCTTGCGAAATCTGGTTCAACATCCATATCCATCTCTGAGGTTCCAAGCATCTTATATGTACGCCCTTGAAATCTCTACAAAACATAGTGCCACAGAAGAAATAATTAATACCAATTTCATGAAAACGAAGCCCTTCTAGCAACTTCCCCTCCATTTAAGGTTACCGTTAGATGAAAGACTGAAACATCAAACAAGAAGCACTCTAATTTAGATAGTGGAAGGACAAAAATGTCTGCAAACAAGAGGTTTGCTAGATGTACAAGATTGCTGTCACAAGAAAAACTGCTCCACCATTTCAATGAGCAGAGACTTGAAGATTTCATTGACCAGAAGAGCGATCCAGTTTTACAAATGATACAGAAGGTTCTGAAGAAACAAGGAAAACAACTGCTACAAGCATAAACACTAAGTGAGGATAAGTTCTGAAGTTATATTCAGGAAAGGGGTAGAAACCTAGAAAATTCGACGACAAAGAGTACCTCAGAGTGAAGCTTCTTCAAAATGAATGGTTTTGGAAAAAGCATCCATGGAACTGCAATAATCGCCAAAAGCAACAATATGATCTGCAAAAGATCTACATGAATCATTCGAAAACAAACAACAATGGAAAGCAAATAACTTGAGCTCAAACAAACTATGAAGGAATGAAAAAGGATCATGCCTGAAGTACTTTCTGGCCCGGAAACAACTGATTGTCACCAAGATCCTCAAATGGACTCAGAAACATGTATATCATTACATGATAGAGGTCAGCTTGAGAACCGGTGCACCACTTGATGACAATAAGCATTGATAGATACCCAAAAAGACTGTTTAGAAAGATCATCTGTGGCAAAAACTGATACCTAACAACAAAGCAAAAGGTATGCACCATAGTGATCTAGTTAGCTTTAGATGGTGCACATCTGGGGAAACAGTGGGAAAGAGAGGGGAGCAATACACACCTAAAATCCAGTGAATTATGAAAGAAGCGAGCATTGAAGTAACTTAATATGATTCCTAGGTTCATCTGGGTGACACCCAATAAAATAGACATCTTCATTTTGAGAGAATTCAAGAAAGGAAGCTCTGAACGACTTCCACGCCAGCTGGGATCGACTCCAAACGGGTATGCATCTTGGAATTTCACCAATCCAACAGAATGTGCATCACTATCAAAGAAAAAGTTGTTGTCAAGTATCTCACAGCTTACAATTACATTCAAAAAGGAATGAGACGCAGAGGAAAAAGAAATAAAACCGAAAAAATGTGGTATTCAACATAACATAAAATAATTAAAAAACCACTTATCAATTTCAAGGATGGGTCATTGGATAGGAAAAGCACGTGTGCTTGATTTTGAGTAGAAGATGCCCCACTTATAATTTGTCCGAATGAGTCTGGCATGACCAGAATGACGCATGTTGTTGATATAACACCAATTGAAATGTTAAGAAGCACAACACTTCTAAGAAACACTGATAGGTGTCAACACAGGCAGATGCAGTCAAGGCATAGGAGGGTCACATGACCCCTGGAAATTTTCTTCTTCTTTTTTATTTTTTTTGGTAAACGAAAATATGAGGAGAAGTTGGGTTTTGGCTGGGAACCTAACTCAATTTGCTTTCCTTTATATGATCCCACTAATTGCAATAATGCCATGATAAAAATACAAAACTCTCTCTCTCTCTCTCTCATGCCATGATATAAATACAAAACTCTCTCTCTCTCTCTCTCTCGGCCTTTGATTTCTATTTTGATTGTTCTTGTTGCGGAACCGAATGAATGAACAATGTTTAACAGAAAGAGAATTTTTTTTGACAACTATACAGTCAGGCAAAACTTTCAGAAGACTAAAATATGATGAAAACCCTTTGGGGTCAATTGTGAAAACTTTTTAAAATGAATCTACAATAATTTTTGTGCTTATGTTTGGAATCTTCTGGAATGTTCCAAGAACAAAATTTGTGCTTAATGAATGTTTAAACTTAGTACGTTCTCGTTACAAGGGATTGTGAGAATTTTTTTCAAGGTCATGCTCAAGGGGTGACCCCTCTCTAGGAAATTCTTGAATCCGCCATTGGGTGTCAAGAAGCGCACGCCCAAATGTGTACTATCACTTCTTAAATAGTTTACGAAAGGGTGTGTCTTGGAGAATAGGAATGCAAGTACCCAGTCACTCCTTCAGAACTTTTTTAATCAAAAACATTGTAACCTAAACTTTATTTAGTTCGGCAATAATGCTTTTTGATAGATATCACAACTATCAGTTCACTGATCTATAGATACAAGCTACTTGGCTACATGTGAGTGTCATCAACTACTATAGTAACTGTCACCTATATATATTTCTGAGTTTCTATCCAGTAGGAGATCCAACAGGAGTGAAAGCATTGGGGCCCACCCACGGTCAACTTTGAGTATGAAAATTGTTCATCATGTAGGCCCAATAGAGGAAATCATATGTGCGAAAAAGAATCGTTGATTGGACAGAAGTAGCTATATGATCAGATCACATTTGTCTTCAACAATGGTAGACAAGCATGATTTTAACAACAAACTGGCCATTTTTTAAGACAAAATGATATGGTCAGGTGGCTAACATCGCCCGACCAACTTTATTTTTCAAGGGCTAACTTGTTCCTCGTGCTGTAAGCGTAAACGGTTCAGACCACTGACGTAGGCCTGAGGTGAGCCCCACTGAGCGGAACTAAACCTCTCCACTTGGATCACCAACCGGAGAGAAAATCAACCATGATAAATGCTATCCCCAAATTTTACAACAATAATAGCATTTTATGACATGGGTTTACACAGACACTGAGAAGACATCGTGTATCTACAATGCGCTCGGATCGTTTGTGTGGGACCCGTAGTGGGTCCCACATTGATATCTGTGCACGATCTGTGCACCCTTTGTCTGTGAATAGCACCTCTCGTCTACAATACTTGGAAGATGAGAAAGATCTTAGTTTGCTCTAATTTGAAGACTATTGAAAGAAGAAAAAATAGTAGGACAAGATATACCTGCATGTAGCATCACGGCATTTGTAAGCAGAACCTCCAAATATATGATAGGGAACAGAAAAGAACTCATTGTAAATGAGCCCACAGTAAATCGAAAACAGAGACATCAAAAGAAGCAAATAGCGGCCTCCAAATACCATCTCCATAATACTCCCAAGTTTCTGAAAGGAAAACCAATACTCAAGAAAGTTAATAGATACTATTGTAATGGCACAGCAAAGCTGTACATTTTCAATTGGCAAACTATACACGTAGGAAATTATATGTCGCACAATTTTCAATTGGAAAACTATACACCAAGGAGATTATATGTAGCATAATTTAAACTAAAAGAGAAATATTCGACGATTACTTCTCAGCTTCCAAAAACAAGAATATGTCGGAAAAGAGAACATACCTGTGACCCAAGCTTGCTTTCGCGAGATATAAGGAATAAGGCTCCCAACAACAAACATATTCCATGACCCCAGTCCCCAAACATCACAGCGAAAAGAAATGGGAATGTAATAATAGTATACACCGCTGGATTTGCTTCCTGATATCTGGCAACACTGCCATAAAAGGTAACCGTATTAGTATTTTGTCCAGTTCTGCAAGTGCTCACAAATTCAATCACGGGAACACTCAAAGGATATAGTTCCGCAGAAAAACAGTGAACCCAAGGTTAAACAATTTTAGAAAAAAAATTCACATCAACCACCAGATTCAAAAGCAAAACAAATCGGAGCAAAAAATTTATGCTGGAGATCATAAACATATGCTGGTAAGTTACTTCTTTTTCAATCCTTTAGGGTGCAAGTGCTCACAAATTCAATCACGGGAACACTCAAAGGATATAGTTCCGCAGAAAAACAGTGAACCCAAGGTTAAACAATTTTAGAAAAAAAATTCACATCAACCACCAGATACAAAAGTAAAACAAATCGGAGCAAAAAATTTATGCTGAAGATCATAAACATATGCTGGTAAGTTACTTCTTTTTCAATTCTTTAGGGCAAAACTTGCAAAACACATGGCTACCAACAATGGGTTCCTTCTTTACTATGGAAATAAACTATTTTAGGCAGGAGAAAGATATGGCAGCTCAGTGCAATATAGAGTTGGCTGAGCTTCCATAATCGTTATCCAACACAGCCATAGTAAGAGAGAAACAGATGAGCTATAGCACTCCATACAAAACAAAATTCTTTCTTTTGTGGGCAGGCATATGGTGAAAGTTGAAACCATAGAATAACGTGTATCAAAATTTCATCCAATATGGTATTCGGAAGAAATGATGCTCTGTTGTAACATTAACTGTTGTTTTAAAGAACAAGAAAGAAATATATTACCCATACGCATCAACAATTTCCTGAAATGAATTCGTAAAGCGGTTGGTTCTAAAGTATGTTGGAGGTGATTCCACAGCATCCATCGCATGAAATACGACACCCACTTGTGAATTGCTATCAAATGTTGCCCGTTGCAACACTTCCTGAATCTGAACATAATAAAACCTAATCGTTATGGAGACTTCAGACTACAGTAAAATACAAGGGAGCCAACTCAAGATATTTTACCCAAAAAGAAGAAGAAAAAGATAAGAAGAAAGGGAAGTACCTGAGTTTTTGCAAAAATTGGGCACCAGCCCTCTCCAACAAGACACTTTTTGGTCACGTCAAAATTAAGCATATTCAACGTATCATACACAGCCTTTTCCCTTCTAACCTAGAGAGGAGATATGCATTGAACTTACTATTTAGGAACAAGTAAAAGAGATGCCTTCCAGCCTTGGAAATTTAAAGGTCATACTGCCCAGTGGAAGATAACAAGAACCAGAAGATAGTCAAACTTACCATGTCAATCCATTTTGATAGCTGAGATCCGATAAATGTTAGAGCATTATTTCGGTGACGGATACCAGCGTCCAAGGTGGCTTCCAATTCAGAGAGACGAGACAAAACCTGCAACCAAGATGTTGCAAGCGCAGGGCACTTAGAATGACTATGAGTCTATGATCAAGGTAGCGTATATCTAAGCCCATTCAGCTCATTGGGCTAAAGTTTAGCTAAGTTGCATTGACATTAATGCAGAATTTTGACAGCCTTCATCAAATGTCCATTGGCATGAGCTGCATATTGTGATTCTAGGAAAAGGAAAACCAAATCTGAACACCACCTTCCTTCATTTAATGTGCAATTAGTTGCCACAGAAATGTCAGGGAAGTGTGGAATGTGGATTCTTTCCCTTCATTTGTTTGGCGGTATCCTAAAAACGGAGTCTTTTCCACAAAACTCCTTGAAATGAAATCTCCCAACCAAACAAGTTCACGGAAACCAAATGAAACTAATGATACCCGAAACCAACTGAAAATGATAGTCTCAAGAAAAATGTATCATTTGGCTTCATAATTTTCTTACTTCTTTAGCTTTATTCTTCTCAAGACTCACTTTCCTGTATCATATTCTAGGCAACCAATGGGGGAAAACAGAAGAAAAAAGTCTGACACATATTTATCTTTTTACAAGGAGACTTTACATGATCTGCTAGTAAAATATAAAAAAATGTAATAATCATGCCATCGAACTATATTTCTCACATGCAAGAAAATGCAGTCCATCACTTTAGTAGCATACCACTCGATTTAGTTGCCTCTGTTCTGTTATATCTTCAGGTATAGAATAGCAATTTGCACCAAATGCTTCACAAATTCTCAGTATTTTTGTTTTTGCCTGCTCCCCTGAGAAGAACACCACAAATGCCATTTTCTCAACCTGCACAGCCAATATCTAAAAAGTCAAATATGCCGATAACAAAAACTAAAGCCATATTCTTCAAGGAAATAGAAACAAACATAGCACTCTCTGGGAGAAGAAAGCAATACTGCAAAGAAGCAGATTATAGGCTCTAAAAAGAAAAAAGATGACCATTTCAGTTGATACAGGATCCAGGATTTTTTCATCAGCTGGTGCCTGACTGAAAAGCATGTTGCCTCTTGTAGCACGAAACAACATCCGCTCAAACATAAGAACTTTCGATCTAATGATAATGCCACTAATGAAGCTTAAACCAGATTGATTTGACGGTCCTGGTCTCATCTCCTGTAGAATGAATAATATTTAGCAAATGAAATTCATAGTTACCGTCAAACAATTTTGTATAGTTTATCATGCCACACGGTATATAAGGAAACAGACAATTACCTTTTCAAGTAAAGATGTTGTATCTGCATAGTCATCGTTAGAGTACACATAATCATCTAGCTCTATTTCCTCTGAAACTACATGACTCTTACTCGAAACAAGGAAACCACCTGCCTGGAATTCCAATGAGAAGGCATAAGAAAAGCATCTAAAATAGAATTTGGAAGGAATGCTTCATACATGCATTGCCAAGAAAGATAACTTCAGTTATTAACATAGGTCTATCAAGACACAACCTAATGATTTTTGTAGGATAACGCATGTGATGTATGTATACTCCATAAACATGTCAATAAGAAACAAAAAGTGATCACTAGACAGTTTAGGCTCACTAGCCAAAGTTTGGGTAGTTATATAACCTATGAAGCACCGACACATCTAGGGGTCGACGTTTCGCAGTGTCTGGACACGGGGGCACGCAGGGACACCTCGGGGACACGTATGGGACACACCACGTGGCGTGTCCCATAATTTACTATAAATTTTTGAGGGGGACACGGCTGGGGACACGGCGGGGGTCAAAGTATAATTTTTTAAAAAAAGAATTGGGGTCAAACTGTAATTTTTTTAAAATTTTGGGGGTCAAACTGTAAATTTAAAAAAATTCAAGGGTTAAACTGTAATTTTTCAATAGGATTGTATTGAACTTATGGATGTCTTGTTTTGTTTAAATGGTATTGGAACTATGGAATTTTCGTTTTGCCCACATTTTGCCATTTAAATTTGAAAAAAAATATAAATAAATATACACATGGCGTGTCCCCCGCCGTGTCCGTGTCCCCATTTTTTTAGAATTCCCGTGTCCGTGCATCATAGTATATAGCTGATGTAATGGTAGGTTGGCGGTTGGCCCCACTATCATTTCTCCTATAATGGCAAATGAACATTGATATGAACCACCACCAGACAATATCATTGGTCCATACTGAACTGAAGGAAATGGATACCTTCTGCAGTACAATCTTTAACTCTAGCAGCTCATTGTAGGATTGTCGTAGTTGCTCGCTGTTATTGTTCATTTCCAACAACTCATGTTCATACTCAGCGAGGTGTATCTGGAATCAAGAGAAGCACATTAGATCCAATATTTAAAAGAAAATAGTAGTAGTCAAAATACACATTAATTCCCAGAGAAAAGTTCCCTTCCCCATACATAGAAGTCAGTTCTTTGACTGTTTCTTACAGCATAAGATTTATTGCTGGCAACAGGAAAAATCCCACCCGCAAAGAAAAAGAAAATAACATCAATCTTGTGATGAAAAAATAAAAAGTTCCCAACTGAGTAGAAGAGCTTTAAAAGTTAAGCACCTCTAATTGCTCCAACTCCATTTTTGGTTGCAAAATAGGACGAGGAGCAGACATTAGACCAGCTTTATGTATTTGGTCTTTGAAAAATCGTAGCTTCCTTGACATCTCTGCACATCTTTTTACCTGTGAAATGACTCCCACATATAAAAACAAAACTATGAAGGGAGCTGCAGGGAAAGCCATCTCTATTATAGATAATAGTATCATAGGTGAAGTAGTATTGCTAAGCACTAAGGCTCCGTTTGTTTCGACGTAAAATATTTTACAACAAATATTTTCATGCAAAATATTTTACATGTAAAACAATTTTTGAACTTCTATTTGTTGGTGTTTGGTACTTTCTTAAAAACAGTGCCCTGAACTTTTGTAAAACAATATTCCGATACGGCCAAGGTGATCGGTTTTGGAAGAATAAGATGGGAAATGTTACAAATTTGGATACGAATCCTCTATATTGACACATACATATACGTAAACATATACAATACACAGGAGAGAGAGAGAGAGCTAATAGGTATCTAGAGAGAGAATGAAACTACGAAAGTTTCAGTTCTTGGCAAGTGAGTGTTGATTTAGTGGAAGAGAGGGTCGAGATCAGTAGTGGTAAAATGACTTACGGAGATTTGAGCCGTAAGTTATTTTCCGCTGATTTGGTGTAAAATGTTTTACTTGTAAAAAGTTTTCCCCAATTTTTGTGCTACCAAACACCAAAAATTAGGAAAATATTTTTGCGGAAAACATTTTCACCCCAAACAAACGGAGCCTAAGTTTAGAGTTCAGACCCTAGGGTACACGGATATTTCACGGCATCCAAAAACCAAAAGTCAGATGATACAGATTCCACAGAAAGAGAAGTAGAATTTATTTGTCAATAATCAACATAGAAGAACACAAATTTGGTGAGATCTTCCTTATTGACTGCCGTCATCGTTTTTTCTTCTTTCTTTTTCCTCTCATGATCATTTAGATACCAACAGACTCCTCTCTTCGACAAATAGAAGAACCAAGACACTGAAAATGGGGGTTACATATGCAGCAATTTCTGGTTTCTAATTGGACTAATAACTTTATATAATGAAGCTTGGGTGACAAGAGGTTCCAACTAACGACAGGTGCATATATTCTGACAGCCAAAAGTGGAAACTTTATTTACCAAACAAAAAACCCCAAATTGCCATTCAGATTTAGTCTTTAAATCCTTGTAAAGTCTATGTAACATGCAACCCATTCACCACACCAAAAAATTTTACCAACTCTGATTCAGCATCCAGCACACTAGCAGTAGCAGATACAAAGCCAATAAAATATACCTGATTCACAAATGTTCGTTGGAAAGGGCTTTTATCAGCATTTAACTGCCACAAACACAAACCATAACAGTGAGTCTCCACTGATAGAACAATAAAAGGTAAGCAAAAGTTCTTTATATCTAATTTGTTGCCAAATGGTATGAGAATTTTGTGAATATACTATACCCATGTGGTTAACTACGGTAAAAGAAAACCCCAACTGTTAATTTTCATGAAGGGTTTCCTCCTAACAGAAAGAAAGACTGGACGGGAATTCATCACCACTTAGTATGGATTAAAATTCTCTTCTAACTACTTCACAATCAGGACCCTCCTGAGCACATTCAAAGACAAGTTAATATAAACCAAAAGGCAGCAAATAACTAACAGCATGAACCCCTTTTGAGGAACTTTTAATTCTTTGTTCAGAAAACCAAGAAGAGAACGACTCGGTTTTCCAAACTCGTGTAATTGAAATTTGAAACATAAATGAAATGCTAATTTAATGCTTCAAGATGAACCTCGGCATATGGACCATATGGTGAAAGGAGAAAATAAAAAAAACTCAAGAGGCTAGACATGAAGTCTCACTATATGCAATTCTGCATCATAGTAAACAACCACTTCCTAGCAAGTAGGTGTCAATACAACTCTATAGTCTATATGCCACTGTTCACCAAGTTAAGTGGGCAACATCCTAGAGTGAGGAGAAAAATAGTGTCAACCTAATCATATACAGAATCAAGGTTGCAGCACCCTTTGGTTGCGTATTCAAATAATTTTGCTCAATTGCGATATAAGGACTACCTACAAGGCGTAAAAGTTTTGGGCTTGTTCCTCAGTGCCAGTGGAATATACTTTGATATAATACAAAGTGGATATTGTAAATGACATATTGATATTAGAAGCCATGAACAAAAATTACAATCCCAGTGAATAAAACGAGAAAGAAAGATCCGACACAAATGATTCCCTTGATTTTACGCAATCTACAATAAAAATACCATCCATCCTCAGAGGAGGAAAGCAAACAGTCTTTATCAGCACAAAGTAGCGGAAAAGAATGAAATGGATCCTGCTTGAAATGGTTTCTAGCATTTTTTTTTCCCACCTTTATTTGTTCCATGTCAAGTCGCCAAACAAACATGTCCACTAGCTCTATACATAGACATTCTCTCTCAAGATAGAGTAGTATCGTCTGACAAATGCATAAGCACCCAGCACTTTCTGATATGGCTGGTTATTCTTTTTCGTCACTAGCTCCCAGAGAGAAATCATGAACTAGAGGAGGCAACTAAGTGTTAATTTCGTTCACACAACTAACCATTCTAAGGGCCATTTTAACCACTTTTCCCACATAAAACCCTTTTTTAGCATCACCAAAAAGAATTGAGTCCAATTCAAAAACAGAAACAACAAAAACAAAGCCTAATCCCCACCTCCTTTGACCTACCCCAAACTACCCATTTCTGTGTTAGAGCTTGTCCCACGTTAGTTGATTATAACCTCCAAAACTAGTATACGAGACTGGGCAGCCAAACCACTCATTGCCAATTGGTTTTGAGTTGAGTTTGATGCTTTAACATTTTACACCCGTAATCAACACATGAAACATCACCAAAGATCCCACTTATGCCGCAATTCAACTTCTACTATCAGCATGAGCGTATTTTGTGGGGTACGGAAACTTTATATCCAACTCAAAATCAATTGACAATGAGTGAAGAGGTCCCAAATATTATCAAGTGATCTCTTGGGACATTGACAAAAAATATACTGTAGTAACAATTCAATGTCAATTGTCAAAACCCATAATTCGACATTGACAAATAATATAGTAACTCGCACGGAGGAATAAATTGGGAGTGCGGTTTAGAAAGCGTACGTCCCGGAATTGGAGAAGACCGAGTTGGCCGAGGTAGGAGACGGCACGGCGAGCGGACTCGACGGGGATAATGAGCTGAACGGGAGTCATCTTCTCCGACCGCATCAGATCCATGGCTGGCAATTTGTCTATGTACCCCATTGTCCATCAACCGAATGGAGTGATTCTTCAATGCGAATTGGGTGCAAGGGAGTGCCCTAGATCTCAAGATCTGATGAAACACAGACTCTCATTGTCAGAGCCGTGCCCACTGGAACGTGGAGAATTCGCGGATTAGTCGTCGGGATCGGGAATATTTTCATTGTCAATAATTATTCGTTTGTCTTTTTAAGTCTTTTATCTATATTTTTAGTATGAATTTTGAAAAATATCCAATATAAAGTTTGATAGATGTCGTAATAAGAAAAAGATTTTTTTATTTTTTGAAGGAAACTTTTGGACCATGTTCATTTTAAAATTTTGGATTCAATAATTTTACTGTGTGTGGGGCCCACTATCTTTGTGAGCATATATGTGTAAGTATTTGTCTATTTATGTGTGGTTGTAGAATGGTTGTTTTGGATTTGGATTTCCCTCCCTGCACGGTTTTTAATAAATTTTCTTTGAATTATTATTCTCATTTCTCTATCTATCTCTTTCCACTCATTATCCAAAATTCCAAAACCAAAATCCCAAAACGAACATGGTGCTTCGTTGGTCGATAATCCATTCAGAGTGTGTTCCACTAATTAAAATAAGACTCTGATCTTGAAAATTTGTAAGTGTGAAACTTATTTTGGTATTTTTTACTTTTTATCGTAATTTTTGAGATTAATAATCGGAAAAGTATAAAAATATGGACCGATGTTGAAAAAAATTCAAATAAGACAGCTCTTAACAAATAAGACAGCCGTTTGATACTTTTTCCATTTCGGTTCTAATTTTGTACATTTTAGACTCCTTCCGTCAAGACATATGATTAATCCAAAAAATATCACGCGAACCTAACAAAAATTCAGAAAAGACGAACAAAACGAATGAAAAAATTAAGTTTACAAAAATGAAGTACTCAGTAAGTACTTAGTACTTATTTTTTGAAATAAATGTAATGTATTGTGAGAAAATGACTTGTCTCTTACAACGGAAAATAAGTAATTAAAAAATAAGAACGTTAGCAGAACGGTGTCTCATTCGAATCATTTTTTAATGGATGTTAAAAATGAGTAATTCTATTTACAAAGGATAAAATGATTTTTGTAATCTATTTTTTTTAGATGTATTTCAATTTTTTTCATTTAGCGATTAAAATTATGCACAACAACACTAAGAAAATTTTTGGACTGCACTTATAAAAAAAGTGAATAAAAAATATGTACCCTTACGATGACCGATCACAAATATGTCTAGAATCGTTAAAGGTGTAAAGATCTTGCATGCATTTTGTGAGGCTCTCTTCACATATATCGGACGCATGCAAATAATTATGTATTTGAACATCTGTGCACCAATAATTTTTCACTAAATATTAAAGATCTTGGGTTTGGAATAATTTAAGCAAAAGCTCAAAAAATCATGATCAACAATTCATCAGCCAAAACCGTGTATTTGAGTTTTTAGACCTTTTTCAAGGTTTTTTGACCTTTTTCTTTCTGGCTATTTTAATTAAATTCCCGACAAGGGGTGCCTGAGGGTCAAACGAACCCCCCAAATCGAATGTCTCGCAAACCCACCCGAAGCATGGTATAAATGGATATGGATCCTAACATATTAATTTTGGCGGATGGAGTGTTTTGACGGTTTTCTAATGTATGAATGACCCAAACCATCCAAATGCGACTGAACCGGACAACACTCAAGGACAAATGTGAATGAAAAAACCACAGCAAGCGATTCAGTTTCATAACCGAACCTAATCCCCTGAAATCGTCTGGTGGGCAGCCCTTTCTAACATTCTTGTGAAGCTTACTTAAAACTTGACCACGTGCCACCGTGACCCCAAGCCAACATCGTCATCTAGACGGGATCGGATCCTTTCTGGTCCAAATTTTGGACCGGAGCCTGGAGGAAACAATTCAAATATGGATTATACATTGAAAAAATCAATAGTTCAGATTTTCTTAAAGACTCTTGCGTAAAGAATTTGATTCTTTATGCGGAGAGTCTCTGAGCAAATCCGAACTATTAATTGCAGTAATAGACGGTCTAAAATTGGATTGTCTCCTTCCTTTCCAAACTTGGGCCGGGTTGTTTTTGCCTAAATAAATGACTTGTTTTTTTTTTCTTCATTTTTAAAAATTCACATTTTTTAGTTTCACATCAAGTATTTATGGATTATTGGTTAATCTCGACTAGAGCAATCGTAAAAGTAAAAAATTATGATCGGAAATCTTTTTTTAATAAAAACAAAAATAAGCCAAAATGGCTTGTTTCTGTCTTTATTTGAATTTTTTTGAATATGGATAATAATTTTTTACTTTTTTGATTTCTCTCACCAAGACCATTTAATAATTCACAAAAATTTGACGCGAAACTAAACAATGCAAATTTTAAAAAAAAAAGAAAAAAAAGAAGTGAAGTGTCTTATTTGGGCCAAAACAACCTTCCGATCTAGACACCCAGCCCAGATCTGAGCCCAATGTCCATCACCCAGCCATATAAAACCGATACGAACTGAACGAGTCTGATGAGTCAAAACACGCGGCAGCTTTTTCTTTCCGATCGTCTCCAACACTCCAGAATCCCGTCCTTACTCCGGCCGCCTTACCGTCAACAGCTACGGTGACCGCCGTCAGGCACAGTCAAGTCTCTCTCTCTCTCCGTACCTTTTGATCTGCTCAAATGTGGGTATTTTAGGCGTTCGAACCATAGAGTGGTTAAGCTTGGAGATAGAACGGGGTTGGTTCTGTTGGTTTAATTTGTTGATGAGTATTTAGTTAGAATTATTATTCTACCAGAAAATTCCTATCGTATATATTTTCTCCAACAATCTAAGGAACGATAATTTATAGGATTTTCTGTGAGAATAATTTCTAGCTTGGTGGTCGTGTAATTACTTCTCTTGTTTGAAATAAATCTTTAAAAGAAAAGGCATACTTGTCAAGGTAGCATGTTCAGGAGAAATGAAATTTGATATGCATCATGGAATTAGAATTGGAATTCGGTTATGTGCCCACTCTGGGCATAGCAAGTTCTTATAAGATTTTACTTTGCTATGCATCATGGAATTGGAATAATCATTCTCTTGTTTTGATTGTTTTTATGATTTATATACTGTTAGAGTTGCAAAAACGTTGGTATGCCGTATGTCAATATTCAAGAAAAAGGAATTCTTGTATACATTTGTGCACTATGTATTTATGTGTGATCGATGGGGTAAATTTTATTTCTTTTGAGTTTGCTGTAAACCTTGGAGTTAGCATTCAAAAACCCATAAGGTTGTATTCTGTTTTTTATCACAGAATTTCTAAAGGCTTTTGACAAGTCAAATTATGTTCACCATTTGGAATGCTTAACTATTAAAAGATCAGGATGTCTCGGACCTCCCATACAATAGACAGTTATTATAAGTACTCAAGTATTTAGTTTAGTCCTTTACCTCTAATGGTGATTACGGGTAAAAAAAAAAAAGTGAGGTGGCTGCATTTTTTTGTTGTCATTAGCATTATTCAGCTTTTGTTAGTATAGTGTTATGCTACTAGCAGTGAATTTTAACTAAATCCCAAATTGGTAAAGTGTTGTGGTAGTCACACTTTGTGATCTGGAAAGAGAGGAGAAAAAGCTATAGAGCTACATTGTTATGCTAAAGAAATTGATTTGTCAATTGGGTTATTCAAAATCATTTTTGGATGGATGCTTGTAATTGTGGGGGGCAGATATGCACAAACATGCATGATCTTTTCTTATGTCTCGAGAAAAGATATGTGAAGGTTTTATTTTCTACAAAGATTAAGAGGAGATGTAAATTTGAAAATGATATTTGAGTATACGAATTTTGTTTTGGAGAATGGTATTTAAATATTTCTCAGACTGCGAATGTTGGTGAGCTTGATGTGAAGCAATAATGTAGCTCTTATAAACTTCTAAAAATGTGGGGGCCTGATCAACCCGAAGAGACAAAAAGATTAGCGTGTAGGCTAATTCTTATAAGTCTTAATATAGAGTTAGCGCGCATGCTAGTTCTTAAATCATCGAGGGGAATGGGACTGAAGCCTATAAGTTAGTCACCTCGGTGGACACCTAACTTGTGTGATTGGAGATCCCATGAATCAAGTTCAATAGGTAACAACGAAGCTGAATGGTGACTAGGAGGAGCACTAAAAATTTTAGAGGGGAATTCCCTGGTCCTATTCCTATGGTGATAGTGCTCAAGTTAATTATGTGACGATAGGAAGAGCTAAGCTCTGAATGTGTCCAAGGTAGGATTTCTACAGGGTGTTGGTCACAAATCACCCTTGGAGGAAACACCTATATGAGTGTGGCAGTGGGGTCGCTGTTGTGAGAAATTAGGCTACTCTCTAAAGACACTCATGAAACAAGATACGTGTGCATGACCGTCAATCGCGCCAAACCGTTCCAGAACCATAATTGTTTCCCGTACTGTGTGTGTGGTAGGCGTAAGTTTGATTTTAAGAACCTAGTTCAAGACTTTGTTCACTACGGTTCTTCAAACTGAAACTTACTAACACTAAGCGTAGGTTCAAGTCCGGAAGACACCTATGCCCATTGCACAGTAAAAGCACTCTTGTAAAATTTTAAATTATGTGGGGGATTGTTGGTTTAATTTAATATTTTACCTGTTAATATTAATTTCGTGGGTTTATTTATAAAAGAGGTACTCCGTAATATATGTAGTTAGAGATAAAGGAGAGTAAATACCTTTGAAGTGGTCTCCTTGTTTTACTCCTAATTATTAGTAGCATGTGTTGCATACTAACGGCAGAATACCCTTTGCTTGATAATCTCCTAATTATTTTCCTAAAAATCTGCCAATTTCCACTTGCCCAACAAACTATTGTTTACTATATAAAACAGTGTTCATTGTTTCGACTGTAGAGAAGGAAAAAACTCTATCTACATCTCATTCTCTCTCCTGCTTTAGAAAACTTACATAGTGACTGATCATATTCGGTTCATATATACATATTTGGTTCGGTATTTTATACGGATTTCGAGTGTCGGGAAACTATATGGTTCGTGAGTTTGCTTCACTGCACAGAAGAAACTTGAAGGTCGATGTATCAGGGAAGGAGTACCATACAACCCTGTGCAAGAGGGGGTATATCGTTCCTTAGGAGAGCGCTATCACGTGCCTCGACCACCCCACAGGCTATTCTATTCCTTTCTCTATCTATTTAATTTTGTCAATTGGATTGATGAATATTATTTAGCATTATTATCCTACCAGAAAATTCCTATCATATATTTTCTCCAACAGGTTCTCCTTAACTAACGTCGTAGTGGAAATTTACGCGAGTATTTGCGGCACTGCCTAAAATTCTAGATGCGATTTGCTCTTCGATTTGGAATCGTGGTTGTGCTTCGTGTTGTTTTTTTGGATCAAAGTTTAATGACATTGTCACATTGTTGATACACTGTTATTGTTCTTTATTGGATAGTAATTACCACTAAATTATTTTTCAAGAGGATGAAGATTGATTTCTTGCGCTGAAACTTCTGTCTACACGCCCCAAAAAATAAAGGAAAGAAAAGATGCAGAATGTTACGAAATTGGCACCAATAAATCTAGTGGCGAAAGTTTAGAAAAAGTCGAGACGTAGGAAAAAAAAACCAGTAGAATTTGTATTTTGTTGCAGTTGGAAACTTGGAAGGATGAAATGTATGCAAAAGACTATATCACCTCATGCTTCACTAGGTTTGCATTATGGTTGAGTGAATTGGAAAGTTTGGATGGTCAGTTCCCGGTGATGATTCTTTTCTCTGATGTGGAAGAAACTCTTACTCTTCCCAAATATTCAAATCACCCCAGGTCCCCAAGTATTGGAGTTGGAACCTTTGGTTACTTTTTTCGATGTGTCATTGGAACCTTCTTATTATCTGAAGAAAGAAACACTCGAAGAGACCTTTACTCTGAGGTGTAATGTGGAAAGTAAGTTCATCGAACTGGTTCTTTCTATTGGGCAAACAAGAAAAATACGTATTAAAGGGTAATAACATGACTAGGAGAAAAAATTATTTATCGAACTGGTTCTTTCTACAATCTTCTGTCCAAAACAAACATGAATAAATTATTCATCTCCCCATTAATAATCTCACCTCAATACCAATCTCAATCATTATTCCACCTCATTACCAATCCCTCAAACAAATTCTGTTACAAACTGACAAGTGGACTGTGAAGGCATTGAAGGAATATACGGTTGACACACATCTTGGTAAGGTGTTCTTTTGTTTTGGATAAACATTTCACCGACGCGTATTGATCTGCGAGAAATATGTAAAATTAGACATAGACTAATTAAAATGCGTAGATCACTATGAAACTGTATGATTTCTATAAAAAAAAAAAGAAAGAAAGAAGAAGTAGTACTAAACTCTTAAAATTATATTGTGCTATCCTCTTGCCCTAAAACGTACGTAATTTGAAAATATCCACTTAACCTTAATCACACAATTTTTTTAGCCTACAAATACAATTCAGCAACTTAATTAGAGTCATTTAAGTGCATTTTAGAAACTTGGCTTTGCAACTAGATCACCCCCAAAGGCGCGCTCTCTCTCTCTATAGTCTCTGTTCACCCAAATAATAACCCTAGGCACTAATAAAGCCTTCCACGAGCCAGTTACCATGTTACCCTAGACTCTAATTAGGTAAGTACTGGAGTAGTAGAATTTAGGAGGATAAATAGCAAAAATAAATTTACTTATAATTCAATCCCACCTAACACAAATTTTTAGAATTAATATTAAGTACCACTAATTTATCCAAACTCAATCTTATACTTCAAAGATTAGAGCATGTACACAAGAGTAGTTAAATGTTACTTTATAACTATTTTACCTATTTTGGACACCAAAACAACCTTGCATCAGCTTAGGTAACTAGTAGCTATTTTTCCTTTACAGAAAATGCTCTCTACAAATACCGAGCAACTGTTCATGAGTTATTCATTAAAAAATTATTTTTTCTCTCTCCTCCCTCCCACTCTCTCATTCTTTATATATTACGGAGTATAAGATACTCTATATTGCAATTGAATAATATTTATAAGGATAAACATAATAATAGAGAGCATTGGTGTGAAGTTAAGAGATATTTGAGTAGGTAAAATAAAAAAAGTAAAGTGAATAAAAAAAGTAAAGTGTTGGATAGGTAAAATACCTCTCACTTGGTGTACATGCTCTTACAATCGTACGTGTCAATACTATCCATTGTGAGGTGCAACAAAAAAAAAAACCCCAATAATATCCCTTGTGCGCACAAAACAACTGACTAGGACCGGATCATAACATCCAATTAATAAAAGGCAATATAAATAATAATAATAATAATAATAATGCTAGAAATGTTAAAGAGATAGTAACAATAGGTCACTCTATATTGGCCCATTTATTAAAAAAGGTTTCTTTCCCACTCTTATCTTTGTGTAGGTACATATTTGTAGCTGCTCATGGGTAATTCATATGGAGCTCACAATTAGTAATAGATATTGAGTACATCTCAAACAATATGAATGGTTGTCAATTGTCATGACTCATGGGGTAGCCCGCTCCACATGATCAGTTTTTTGCTGATTCTGCGTCAGCATCTGGCGTGGTGAAAAGATGAATTAGAAATAAAACATCTTGAGCCACCAGTGCGCAGATTTCAACCGCGACACATAGCATTTTCTGCCAATCTAAAAGTTCCTTGGACTTCCTCAGCATGCCAAATCCCATCCCGACCCCGATGATTACAATCAGAGGTATTATTATCGACGCGTTGTAGCGTGTCCAAAAGCCATTGCCCTGTGGCTTCAGTAGGAGGTTGGCAATAAACAAAGCTCCAAGCAGAAACCAACCAGTAGAAGCCAAATCGGAGTCCGCGCCCACGGATGGAGCCGGAGAAGGGCTAGTAGGGGCGATCGCAGCTGCAAATAAAAAAATTAACTCTACAATTATATAGAGGGAAAAAAATTGTACGAGAAATTTATAGGAAATTTTTAGCTCGCATACATGATCGCCCCTGTTTAGTTGCTCCATCGCCGTTTGCGCCTTTGATTTCGAAGTAAATACCTCCAACATGGATTGCCAGAAGCAATCCTATCATCATGCCAGTGTAACAGCTACAACTTCTACACTTCATTTTGTCCTAAAACCTGAAAACACGATAACCAAAACGATGGAACATAAATGACTACCAATGCGTTGAGTTCTAACCATGGAACTTTGAACCCACAAGTCACTTAGCTGCGGTTTTTAAACAGCAAAATGGTATGAAAACTACGTACATGTTTTTATTTAGACTGTGTTTAGAACACACGGGCATCCACTAGTTTTTCATATAGTGGAATATCTCTCTCACCTGTGGATGTAGCCGAATTTTGGAAACCACATATTTTTTTGTGTTGTTCTCTCGCTGTGTGATTTGTTTTTGTTTGTTGCGCTTCCGTAGCGGGTGGAATTATCGGGTTCCATCAAGTGGTATCAGAGCATAACAGTGGTATTGGAGAGGAGGGAATATTTTTCCCAACAGGATCCCTATTTTTGGACTTTAGACCAATTCTCCGTGAAAATATTATATATATATTTTTGGGTTTATAGAGAGAGAGAGAGAGAGAAAGGGGGGAAAGACTGAATAAGAGTGAATGAGAGTAAATTGAGGAGCGGGAAACCCGGAGATGCAGGGAGGAAGTGTATAAATCATCAAAATAATATTATCAAAATAATAAGATCTTCATGAACCCAAATGAGATGCAAGGATGATTTATACACTTCCTCCCCGCATTTCCGGGTTTCCCGCTCCTTAATTTACTCTCATTCACTCTTTCCCCCCTTTCTCTCTCTCTCTATAAACCCAAAAATATATATATAATATTTTCACGGAGAATTGGTCTAAAGTCCAAAAATAGGGATCCTGTTGGGAAAAATATTCCCTCCTCTCCAATACCACTGTTATGCTCTGATACCACTTGATGGAATTATACCCGATAATTCCACCCGCAACGGAAGCGCAACAAACAAAAACAAATCACACAGCGAGAGAACAACACAAGAAAATATGTGGTTTCCTAAATTCGGCTACATCCAGAGGTGAGAGAAATATTCCAATATATGAAAAACTAGTGGATGCCTGTGTATTCTAAACACAGTCTAAATAAAAACATGTACGTAGTTTTCATACCATTTTGCTGTTTAAAAACCGCAGCAAAGTGACTTGTGGGTTCAAAGTTCCATGGTTAGAACTCAACGCATTGGTAGTCATTTATGTTCCATCGTTTTGGTTATCGTGTTTTCAGGTTTTAGGACAAAATGAAGTGTAGAAGTTGTAGCTGTTACACTGGCATGATGATAGGATTGCTTCTGGCAATCCATGTTGGAGGTATTTACTTCGAAATCAAAGGCGCAAACGGCGATAGAGCAACTAAACAGGGGCGATCATGTATGCGAGCTAAAAATTTCCTATAAATTTCTCGTACAATTTTTTTCCATCTATATAATTGTAGAGTTAATTTTTTTATTTGCAGCTGGATCGCCCCTACTAGCCCTTCTCCGGCTCCATCCGTGGGCGCGGACTCCGATTTGGCTTCTACTGGTTGGTTTCTGCTTGGAGCTTTGTTTATTGCCAACCTCCTACTGAAGCCACAGGGCAATGGCTTTTGGACACGCTACAACGCGTCAATAATAATACCTCTGATTGTAATCATCGGGGTCGGGATGGGATTTGGCATGCTGAGGAAGTCCAAGGAACTTTTAGATTGGCAGAAAATGCTATGTGTCGCGATTGAAATCTGCGCACTGGTGGCTCAAGATGTTTTATTTCTGATTCATCTTTTCACCACGCCAGATGCTGACGCAGAATCAGCAAAAAACTGATCATGTGGAGCGGGCTACCCCATGAGTCATGACAATTGACAACCATTCATATTGTTTGAGATGTACTCAATATCTATTACTAATTGTGAGCTCCATATGAATTACCCATGAGCAGCTTACAAATATGTACCTACACAAAGATAAGAGTGGGAAAGAAACCTTTTTTAATAAATGGGCCAATATAGAGTGACCTATTGTTACTATCTCTTTAACATTTCTAGCATTATTATTATTATTATTATTATTTATATTGCCTTTTATTAATTAGATGTTATGATCCGGACCTAGTCAGTTGTTTTGTGCGCACTAGGGATATTATTGGGGGTTTTTTTTTTTGTTGCACCTCACAATGGATAGTATTGACACGTACGATTGTAAGAGCATGTACACCAAGTGAGAGGTATTTTACCTATCCAACACTTTACTTTTTTTATTCACTTTACTTTTTTTATTTTACCTACTCAAATATCTCTTAACTTCACACCAATGCTCTCTATTATTATGTTTATCCTTATAAAATATTATTCAATTGCAATATAGAGTATCTTATACTCCGTAATATATAAAGAAGGAGAGAGAGTGGGAGGGAGGAGAGAGAAAAAATAATTTTTTAATGAATAACTCATGAACAGTTGCTCGGTATTTGTAGAGAGCATTTTCTGTAAAGGAAAAATAGCTACTAGTTTACCTAAGCTGATGCAAGGTTGTTTTGGTGTCCAAAATAGGTAAAACAGTTATAAAGTAACATTTAACTACTCTTGTGTACATGCTCTAATCTTTGAAGTATAAGATTGAGTTTGGATAAATTAGTGGTACTTAATATTAATTCTATAAATTTGTGTTAGGTGGGATTGAATTATAAGTAAATTTATTTTTGCTATTTATCCTCCTAAATTCTACTACTCCAGTACTTACCTAATTTAGCTAGAGTCTAGGGTAACGTGGTAACTGGTTCGTGGAAGGCTTTATTAGTGCCTAGGGTTATTATTTGGGTGAACAGAGACTATAGAGAGAGAGAGAGAGCGCGCCTTTGGGGGGTGACCGAGATCACCATTAGTTGCAAAGCCAAGTTTCTAAAATGCACTTAAATGACTCTAATTAAGTTGCTGAATAGTATTTGTAGGCTAAAAAAATTGTGTGATTAAGGTTAAGTGGATATTTTCAAACTACGTACGTTATAGGGCAAGAGGATAGCACAATATAATTTTAAGAGTTTACGTTATAGGGCAAGAGGATATTTTCCTCCTCCTCCTCCTCCTCCTCCTCCTTCTTCTTCTTCTTCTCATACAGTTTCATAGTGATCTACGCATTTTAATTAGTCTATGTCTAATTTTACATATTTCTCGCAGATCAATACGCGTCGGTGAAATGTTTATCCGAAACAAAAGAACACCTAACCAATAAGTGTGTCAACTGTCAACCGTATATTCCTTCAATGCCTTCACAGTCCACTTGTCAGTTTGTAACAGAATTTGTTTGAGGGATTGGTAATGAGGTGGAATAATGATTGAGATTGGTATTGAGGTGAGATTATTAATGGGGAGATGAATAATTTATTCATGTTTGTTTTGGACAGAAGATTGTAGAAAGAACCAGTTCGATGCAGAAATGCTAATTTAATGCTTCAAGATGAACCTCGGCATATGGACCATATGGTGAAAGGAGAAAATAAAAAAATATGGACCACATGGTGAAAGGAGAAAATAAAAAAAACTCAAGAGGCTAGACATGAAGTCTCACTATATGCAATTCTGCATCATAGTAAACAACCACTTCCTAGCAAGTAGGTGTCAATACAACTCTATAGTCTATATGCCACTGTTCACCAAGTTAAGTGGGCAACATCCTAGAGTGAGGAGAAAAATAGTGTCAACCTAATCATATACAGAATCAAGGTTGCAGCACCCTTTGGTTGCGTATTCAAATAATTTTGCTCAATTGCGATATAAGGACTACCTACAAGGCGTAAAAGTTTTGGGCTTGTTCCTCAGTGCCAGTGGAATATACTTTGATATAATACAAAGTGGATATTGTAAATGACATATTGATATTAGAAGCCATGAACAAAAATTACAATCCCAGTGAATAAAACGAGAAAGAAAGATCCGACACAAATGATTCCCTTGATTTTACGCAATCTACAATAAAAATACCATCCATCCTCAGAGGAGGAAAGCAAACAGTCTTTATCAGCACAAAGTAGCGGAAAAGAATGAAATGGATCCTGCTTGAAATGGTTTCTAGCATTTTTTTTTCCCACCTTTATTTGTTCCATGTCAAGTCGCCAAACAAACATGTCCACTAGCTCTATACATAGACATTCTCTCTCAAGATAGAGTAGTATCGTCTGACAAATGCATAAGCACCCAGCACTTTCTGATATGGCTGGTTATTCTTTTTCGTCACTAGCTCCCAGAGAGAAATCATGAACTAGAGGAGGCAACTAAGTGTTAATTTCGTTCACACAACTAACCATTCTAAGGGCCATTTTAACCACTTTTCCCACATAAAACCCTTTTTTAGCATCACCAAAAAGAATTGAGTCCAATTCAAAAACAGAAACAACAAAAACAAAGCCTAATCCCCACCTCCTTTGACCTACCCCAAACTACCCATTTCTGTGTTAGAGCTTGTCCCACGTTAGTTGATTATAACCTCCAAAACTAGTATACGAGACTGGGCAGCCAAACCACTCATTGCCAATTGGTTTTGAGTTGAGTTTGATGCTTTAACATTTTACACCCGTAATCAACACATGAAACATCACCAAAGATCCCACTTATGCCACAATTCAACTTCTACTATAAGCATGAGCGTATTTTGTGGGGTAAAGGTCCTAAATATTATCAAGTGATCTCTTGGGACATTGACAAAAAATATACTGTAGTAACAATTCAATGTCAATTGTCAAAACCCATAATTCGACATTGACAAATAATATAGTAACTCGCACGGAGGAATAAATTGGGAGTGCGGTTTAGAAAGCGTACGTCCCGGAATTGGAGAAGACCGAGTTGGCCGAGGTAGGAGACGGCACGGCGAGCGGACTCGACGGGGATAATGAGCTGAACGGGAGTCATCTTCTCCGACCGCATCAGATCCATGGCTGGCAATTTGTCTATGTACCCCATTGTCCATCAACCGAATGGAGTGATTCTTCAATGCGAATTGGGTGCAAGGGAGTGCCCTAGATCTCAAGATCTGATGAAACACAGACTCTCTCTCTCTCTCTCTCTCTCTCTGGATATATGTATGTATAGACGTCGGCGTCGTGATTTCTCGCTGTGAGAGGGTATCGTGCAGAAGAGTGCGTCACTGTTTTGAGGGAGTTTCGAGGTTTTCCCTGGGCGACTAAAAATTATTCAGCGGTTTAGTCGTCGGGATCAGGGAAATTACGAAGTAAGGTTTTTTTTTTGAGGTAAACTTATTTACGGCAGCGGTCCAAAAACGCGGTCGTTCTGATCATGGAAAAGTTGAAAACTCTCGGTTCCTGAAACACTTATGGTTAAATGCGAAAATCTTATTTTTCTGATCTTTTTATTCTAAAAAGTCATAATTAATTTTTAAGCTTTCATCCTAAGTTCTAGAATTAAATGAATAGCAGATACTTTAGGACTCTCATATGAAAGTCCTAGAGTCAAAAATTAATTATGACTCTTCAGGATAAAATTATCAAAAAAAATATGACATTCGCAACGGTTCAAACGGATTCAAAATTGAAACGCTTAATTTTTTAGACAGTTTATACATTTAAAAATATGGTTAAAAAATTAAGTGTTCCAATTTTGAATCCGTTTGAACCGTTGCAAATGTCGTATTTTTTTGATCATCTTATCCTAAAGAGTCATAATTAATTTTTGACTATAGGGCTCTCATATGCGAACCCTAAAGTATCTGCTATTCATTTGGTTCTATAGCTTAGGGTTTTCATACGAAAGCCATAGAGTCAAAAATTAATTAAGACCCTTCAGAATAAAATGATCAGAAAAAAAAGATCTTTACATCGGTTCAAACAAATTGAAAATTAGAGTACTTAATTTTTTAACCATATTTTTAAATTATATAAGTGTTGGAGGAACCGACCGTTTTCAACTTTTCCATGATCAGAACGATCGCGTTTTTGGGCTGTTGCAAATGGGTTCTTAACGGCACAACCGTAAATAAGGTTATCTCACTCTTTTATTTTTTTATAACTTTTGAATGTTCGTTTTGAGATTTTGGATTTGTAGATAATAAATGTATAGATAAATAGAGTAATAATTAAAAATATGAGTAATGATTGAAAAGAGATAAATAGAAAAATGAGAGTACTTATAGGAGAAAAATAAAATAATGATTAGAACCCAAAAATCCAAAACCTTTAAACGAACGGAGCTAAGTGTTTGTGTATTTGTGTCTGGTTGTAGGGTGATTATTTTGGATTTGGGTTTCTCTCTCTGCACACGGTTTTTAATAAATTTTTTCTAAATTATTATTCTCATTTCTCTATCTATCTCTTTCCACTCATTATCCAAAATTCCAAAACCAAATTCCCAAGACGAACATGGTGGAGTTGGTAGAAAATCCATTCATGGTGTGTTCCACTAATTAAAATAAGACTCTGTTCTTGAAAACTTATAAGTGTGAAACTTATTTCGGTATTTTTTACTTTTCACAACTTTTTATTTAGCTTTTCGTCGTAATTTTTGAGATTAATAATCAGGAAACTATAAAAATATGGACCGATGTTAAAAAAATTCAAATAAAACAGCACTTGAATAAATAAGACAGCCGTTTGATACCTTTTCCATTTCGGTTGTAATTTTGTACTTTTTAGACTCCTTTCGTCACGACAGATGATTAATCCAAAAAAATATCACGCGAATCTAACAAAAATTCAAAAAAACGAACAAAAGAAATAAAAAAAATTAAGTTTACAAAAATGAAGTAATTACTTAGTACTTATTTTTTGAAATAAATGTGATGTATTGTGAGAGAATGACTTATCTCTTACAACGAAAAATAAGTAATTAAAAATTAAGAATTTTAACTGAACAGTGCCTCATTCGAATCATTTTTTTACTGGATGTTAAAAATGAGTAAAATTCTATTTACAAAGGATAAAATGATTTTTGCAATCTATTTTTTTTATAGATGTATTTCAATTTTTTTCATTTAGCGATTAAAATTATGCACAACAACACTAAGAAATTTTTTGGACTGCACTTATAAAAAATTGAATAAAAAATTTGTACCCTTACGATGACCAATCACAAATATGTCTACAATCATTAATGCTGTGTTCGGATTGGATTTTGAAAAAAAAATTAAAAAATAGTAGGGGTAATAAGTGGAGAGAGATAGAGAGAGAAATGTTAGAAGTAGGGAGAATCTATGGGGAATTTATTGAAAAATTCTTTTTGAATTACAAAGATAACAAGGCATAAAGGTGTAAAGAGCTTGCTTGCATTTTGTGAGGCTCTTTCACATATATCGGACGCATGCAAATAATTATGTATTTGAACATTTGTTCACCAATAATTTTTCACTAAATATTAAAGATCTTGGGTTTGGAATAATTTAAGCAAAAGCTCAAAAAATACAATGATCAACAATTCATCAGCCAAAACCGTGTATTTGAGTTTTTAGACCTTTTTCAAGGTTTTTTGACCTTTTTTCTTTCTGGCTATTTTAAATTTCAAACAAGGGGTGCCAAGAGGGTCAAACAAACCGTCCAAAACCAATCTCTCTCAAACCCACCCGAGGCATGGTGTAAATGGATATGGATCCTAACATATTAATTTTGGCCGATGGGGTTTTGACGGTTTTCTAATATATGAATGGCCCAAATGCGACCGAATCGGACAACACTCAAGAACAAATGTGAATGGAAAAACCACAGCAAGTGATTCAGTTTCGAAACCTAACCTAATCACCTGAAATCGTCCGGTGGGCAGCCCTTTCTAACCTTCTTGTGAAGCTTACTTAAAACTTGACCACGTGCCACCGTGACCCCAAGCCAGCATCATCATCTAGACGGGATCGGATCTTTTCTGGTCCAAATTTTGGACTGGAGCCTGGAGGAAACAATCCAAATATGGATTATACATTGAAAAAATTAATAGTTCGGATTTGCTCAAAGACTTTTCACGTAAAGAATTTGACTCTTTACGCGAGTAAATCCGAACCATTAATTGCAGTAATAGACGGTCTAAAAGTGAACTGCCTTCTCCCTTCCCAAACTTAGATCGAAGGGATTTCGCTGTTTTGACCTAAATAAATACTCCATAGCTTGTTTTTTTTCTTCATTTTAAAAAATTTACATTTTTAGTTTCTCATCAAGTTTTTATGGATTATTGGTTAGTATCAACCAGAGCAATCGTAAAAGTAAAAAATTATGACCGGAAATCTTTTTTTGAATAAAGACAAAAATAAGCCAAAATGGCTTGTTCTGTCTTTATTTGAATTTTTTGAATATGGATCATAATTTTTTTTGACGCGAAACTAAACAATGCAAATTTTTAAAAAAAAAAGAAAAAAAAGAAGTGAAGTGTCTTATTTGGGCCAAAACAACCTTCCGATCTAGACACCCAGCCCAGATCTGAGCCCAATGTCCATTACGCAGCCATATAAAACCGATACGAACTGAACGAGTCTGATGAGTCAAAACACGCGGCAGCTTTTTCTTTCCGATCGTCTCCAACACTCCAGAATCCCGTCCTACTCCGGCCGCCTTACCGTCAACAGCTACGGTGACCGCCGTTAGGCACAGTCAAGTCTCTCTCTCTCTCTCTCTCTCCCTCTCCCTCTCTCTCTCTCTCTCCGTACCTTTTGATCTGCTCAAATTTGGCTACCATGTTTTCATCACTCATCGCATCTATTTGTGTTTCAGAGAGGTGTGTAACTTGTTTTATTTGGGTTCGTTCATGAATAGAGAAACTTGTGGGTATTTTAGGCGTTCGAATCATAGAGTGGTTAAGCTTGGAGATAGAACGGGGTTGGTAAGGGTTGGTTCTCCTTAACTAACGTCGTAGTGGAAATTTACACGAGTATTTGCGGCACTGCCTAAAATTCTAGATGCGATTTGCTCTTCGATTTGGAATCGTGGTTGTGCTTCGTGTTGTTTTTTTGGATCAAAGTTTAATGACATTGTCACATTGTTGATACACAGTTATTGTTCTTTTTCAAGAGGGAAAATTTCTTTTATATCCCTTCGATTTTGACCAAAAATTCATTTTGGTCCTTCACCTTTCAATTTCGGCATAAAAATACTTTGACTTTCTAATTTTTTTCAATGTCGTCCTTTAGAATGAATCTGTTTTCTTTGAGTCCTGCTCCGGGCCGTCTCCGGCCACCGGACGGCCGATCCGAGCCGTCCAAAAATTCTATAAAAAAAAAACGAGAGGGTCTGCGCGGGAATCAACGGCATCCGATATGTGTAGGGTGCTTGATCCAAACACCCTATTTTTCGTGTATATATGTATATATCCCTAAAGGACGACATTGAAAAAAATTGGAAAGTCGAAGTATTTTTATGCCGAAATTGAAAGGTGAAGGACCAAAATGAATTTTTGGTCAAAGTCGAAGGGATATAAAAGAAATTTTCTCTTTTCAAGAAGATGAAGATTGATTTCTTGCGCTGAAACTTCTGTCTACACGCCCAAAAAAAAAAGGAAAGAAAAGATGCAGAATGTTAGGAAATTGGCACCAATAAATCTAGTGGCGAAAGTTTAGAAAAAGTTGAGACGTAGGGAAAAAAACCCAGTAGAATTTGTATTTTGTTGCAGTTGGAAACTTGGAAGGATGAAATGTATGCAAAAGACTATATCACCTCATGCTTCACTAGGTTTGCATTATGGTTGAGTGAATTTGAAAGTTTGGATGGTCAGTTCCCGGTGATGATTCTTTTCTCTGATGTGGAAGAAACTCTTACTCTTCCCAAATATTCAAATCACCTCAGGTCCCCAAGTATTGGAGTTGGAACCTTTGGTTACTTTTTTCGATGTGTCGTTGGAACCTTCTTATTATCTGAAGAAAGAAACACTCGAAGAGACCTTTACTCAGAGGTGTAATGTGGAAAGTAAGTTCATCGAACTGGTTCTTTCTATCGGGCAAACAAGAAAAATACGTATTAAAGGGTAATAACATGACTAGGAGAAAAAACTATATCCTCCCTTCTGATTAAACAACTTTTGACGTTTCGTATGCTTAAGAAAGTGCAAATGTAACTCTATTAACATAGAAAGCTAAATCACCCTTATCTTACTTGGAGTCTCTGTTCACATACAATTGGAGTAGGAAATATGATGCATGAATATCACCTGATTCCGTTACTTACACTTTGTTGGTATTATTGAGTACCTAAGGGTAGTCCAGGATACCAACGATGGACTGAAGGCCTGGGATGCCGAAGGGAGAGGAGGAGAGAACCCAAGGCAATGCTTAGACTTAGAGAGCAAGAGAGAGTGGCAGTAGATAACAAGAGATCCAAGTAAATGTGATGGAGTTGGATATGAGCAACGGCTTATGGCTTGGCTAAGTGTCCCTATATATAAGGAAGAACATCACCTGAGGGTTGCCTGGTCTGAGGAAATATGGCGGTCCCTCAATGGCTTATAGTCTGAGTGCTGACGTCTGATGTCAGAGGTATCAGACTTATGATAGTTGTGATACCAAGCTGTCACACCCCACCCTAGGCCAGCACTCAAATGAGCCTAAACTGATGTGAGGGTGCACCATCAACCACCAACCCATTCCTATAACTCAAGTTCTAGCATTTAAGTTAACCAACAGTCACTTTATTGATAACGCAAAACATATCGTTCTTACAAACACAGCGGAAGTTTCAAGAAAGCATTAAACTATACAACGAACTTAATATCAACATAGGCTGTAACTAGATCCCTATCTACAGTGTCTCGCCAAAACTCGCCAAGTCTCCTTGTCACGCTACCCTAAGCGAGGGAACAACCACAAGACAATCAACAGTGGATATCTACAACGCCTGCAAAACTGGATTCCAAAACGGAATCCGGGAGTGTTTATGAGACATGGATGCAATTCCATATTAAAGGTACATGTGGGGGGGTGAATTCCACTTAAATCCTTTCCTCCTTCTGTTGAACGGTGTGGGTGCTCGCCGAGTCTGGAGAGGTTTCTATCGAGCAGTGGAGTTGTTTTGCCGAGCAGTGAGAGCCGAGCCGTGAGAGGTTGCCACCGAGCAGTGAGAGGTGTTTTGCTGAGCTATGGAGAGAAGCTTGCCGAGCCTGGGAGGGGAGCTGTCGAGCTGTGGAGAGAAGCTTGCCGAGCCTGGGAGAGAAGCTTGCCGAGCTATGGAGAGAAGCTTGCCGAGCTTGGCTACCGAGCCTGGTACCTGCAAACTGGAGGGGGGTGTACCTCCGGGAAGAAGCTCCGACGAGCAAGTCAGTATGGAGAGGAAGAAGAAGAAGAGTGAATTTTTCTTAGGAAGAGAGTTGTGAAGAAGATCTCCCTAAACCTTGAGAAGTAGTCCTCTATTTATAGGCAAGACTTGGAGTGCTGAACCGGTAGGCGGTACACCCACGTGTATCGTACTGTTCGGATGACGTCACATGTCAAGAGATTTGTTTTATCACACCTGTCCACCTATTCAAAGAATCTTCCGGAAGCTTCTAAACCAACTTTGGATATTTGTTAGATCTTTCAGGGAGCAAAATTCAGTCAAACGTTACAACAAGTGTAGAATGTTAGGGAAAGACCACCTAACGCTAGGGAAACGACCGCCTAACGCTAGGGAAACGACCGCCTAACGTTAGGGAAACGACTGACTAACGTTAGGGAAACGACGCCTAACGTTAGGGAAACGACCGCCTAACGGTAGGAAAAGACCGCCTAACGCTAGGGAAACGACCGCCTAACGTAGGGAAACGCCGCCTAACGTTAGGGAAACGCCGGCCTAACGTTGGGGAAACGCCGCCTAACGTTGGGGAAACGCCGCCTAACATTAGGGAAAGCCCAACTAACGTTAGGGAAACGACCGCTGAGCGTTACGCTTCCTGTAGCCCCCGATGTGAAATGGGTCCACAAAGTGACGTGTCCATAGCGAATACTGAATTTGTGCGCGACTCTTCTTGACCTTCCGAACTTTGGAAATTTCGGCCCCTTACAGTACAGCTAAAAGATAATCTCAACTTGTTAACAGTTTATCGAGAAATTAAAAGTAACACCGGGCACACAGCCAATAATTCAAGGCATAAAGCCAATCACCGGGCACACAGCCAATCATCGGGCACTAAGCCAACAGTTCAATTCAATATAGAACAATATCTATGAATCAAACACTCACCTTGTACTCTAAAAGAAAGTACAACTATGGTTTCGGTGCTCCTTGATTCACTGACTCGTCACCTATCCACAAGTTAAAACATTTTAATATATAAATACTTGAAAGGCTTAACAAGTGCATTAACAATATCTCGCATCAACTCAACTACATAACAAATGCCAAACAAAAGTAAATTCACCAATTCGCACCCCAAAGCCAAAAATCTCACAAAATACACTATCTGAACCACCGACCAAATTCTGACTATAGTATTCTATAGGTTCAGAGTTAGATTCCGAGACTATAACCATTAGAAAGTACACTCTCAGAACATCAATCTCGATATAAAATTTGCTCTAATTGGAGTCCGAATGACCAATATATGCTCAACATAAGTTACACAACAGAAATCACAGTTTTCAGCAGAACAGTCTATGTTCGAAAGCTCATTAAAAATCACCTACTCAATATTTTTCAATGATTCCAACACTAAAATATCACCAATTGATCAATGTTTAAAACTCATGAGAACCCATAGTTAGTAACACATTCAACTATGATAAAATTGATGAAAAACATAGCTCCAAAAGCTGCCCAAATTTCCAGAATTACCAAACCATTAACTTCGGAACAAAAATTGATTTTGCCTAGAAGGAATTAAGGCACAAACCTTACATATTTAGAAAGGTATGTAAGTCTAGTTTCAGAATCAAGAAACGGTGCGTAAAACCGATACCCGAGCTAGGAGATATGTTCGTTTCTTCAAGACGTGTCGGTGCTGTCTGCACATACACGAATCTGACAGCAGTTTGGTGCGTGATTTTTATCTTTTTTCTCACCTCATATAAAATTCTGAAATTTTTACAGCATATGCTAAACACATAGAGGCATCTCCAGTAAAATTACCAGAAAATAACATGATTGGCACATCAATGATAAAAATTCCTCAAATACATGACAGATTCAACTTGTTCAAAAACATAGTTTAGCATATTCATAAGATATACGAATTTCCTGGAATAAAACCCAACTCCAACCTCTAAAACCCTCTCCCATGGATTCAATTCAGTGCTAGCTACATGCCAAGTATGGAATTGAACAATAAAATCATAGATTCAAGTATAGAAGAACATGAATTACCATACAAAGTCTTCAATTCAACCTAACCCTAATTTCCTCTTTCTTTCTTCTTCTTCTTCTCCACGGCTCTCTCTCTCCGGCTCTCTCTCTCTCTCTCTCTCAAACGGTGATGATAAGAACAACAAGATCAAACGTGGAAGGTAAAAGTGTTCCCTAGAAAATTATCTAGTGTGGACATCCCACATAACCCTCTCTTTTGTTTTATCATGCCACAAAAGAATTAATAGAGTGTATGCGTTTTATCATGCCACAAAAGAATTAATAGAGTGTATGCAAAGGTGTGTACTCTCACGCTCCATCTCATCTCCACGGGAATGTCAATTATGTTTAAGCACATAACTTAATTAAAAATATAAAGTTTGCTAATTACTCGAGGCGGATGTTACAACTCTCCCCCTCTTAGGAAATTTCGTCCACGAAATTACTTACCAAGTTCAAACAAATGTGGATAGCTCTTCCGCATAAACTCATCTATCTCCCACATAGCTTCCCTCTCCGAATGATTACGCCATTGAACCTTCACCAATGGTATTACTTTTGAACGAAGGAGACGCTCCCCTTGCTCCAAAATCCGAATCGGTTCCTCCACATAGGTCAAGTTCTCCTTTAGTTCCATTGGTTCTGTATTATTCAGCACGTGTGTCGCATCTGGCACATATTTTCTCAACATTGAAACATGGAATACATCATGTAACTGTGCCAATTCCGCCGGCAAAGCCAATTGATAAACCGTTGTCCCTATCCTTTCGGTAATCTCATACGGCCCAATATACCTTAGTGCCAATTTCTTCTTCCCTTTAAAGCGAACGACCCCTTTCCAAGGCGATACACGAATGAACTCACGGTCACCCACCTCAAATTTCAAATCTCTCCTTCGTTTGTCAGCATAGCTCTTTTGACGATCTTGTGCAATTTTTAAACGCTCCCTTATAATTTGAACTCCATCAACGGTTTGTTTAACAAGAGCAAAGGATTTCTTTAAGGACAAATAAGTTTTCAGTGAGTTTCTACCGCGGGTTTTCCCTTTGGCTCGCCTGCCTTGCCTCGAATTTACTCTTCTTTGATTGTTCTCGTTTGCTAAACATTTCTTCAACATCCTTGCCAATCTTCTTTGCCGTTTCAATCAAATCCGCATAGTCTTTTTCTTTATAAGCCGTCATTCTGGTTCTAACATTTTCCTCCGGTCTAACCGTCTACCCTTCTTTTCTCCAGTATCCACCATATCCGTAGCATAGGCTGAAAGAGCATTAAACTTGGCTTCATATTCGGCCACCGACATACTCCCCTGTTTAAGATTAATAAAATATGCTTCCTGCTGGAAACGATACATCTCAGGACAGTAACGATCATTAAAAGCCTTCACAAACCTCGCCCATGTAATTACTTGTGGCATTGGTGGCTGAACATCTGGTAATGAGGCTGAGAGCAACCTTTGACTTGCCTCCCACCATATTAAAGCTTGTCCTGTTAAGGTAAAGGTTGCCAAGGTCACCTTCTATTCATCAGTAACTCCCATAGTTGTTGAGACAGATGTTGGCTCGGCAAATGGAGCAATCGGGCGATGATCGGATGCTAGGTCCTGGAATGGTTAAACAAACCGTTGATGGAGTTCAAATTATAAAGGAGCGTTTAAAAATTGCGCAAGATCATCAAAAGAGCTATGTTGACAAACGAAAGAGAGATTTGGAATTTGAGGTGGGTGACCGTGTGTTCATTCGTGTATTGCCTTGGAAAGGGGTTGTTCGCTTTAAAGGAAGACGAAATTGGCACCGAGGTATATTGGGCCGTATGAGATTACCAGAAGGATAGGGGCAACGGCTTATCAATTGGCTTTACCGGCGGAATTGGCGCGGTTACATGATGTATTCCATGTTTCAATGTTGAGAAGATATGTGCCAGATGCGACACACGTGTTGAATAATACAGAACCAATGGAGCTAAAGGAGAATTTGACCTATGTGGAGGAATAATTCGGATTCTGGAGCGAGGGGAGCATGTCCTTCGTTCAAAAGTAATACCATTGGTGAAGGTTCAATGGTGTAATCATTCGGAAAGGGAAGCTACGAGGGAGATAGAGGAGTCTATGCGGAAGAGCTATCCGCATTTGTTTGAACTTGGTAAGTAATTTCGTGGACAAAATTTCCTAAGAGGGGGAGAGTTGTAACATCCGCCTCGAGTAATTAGCATAATTTATATTTTTAATTGAGTTATGTGCTTAAACATAATTGACATGCCCGATCGTGATTTAATTGTTAATGTGACTGGTGGAGATGAGATGGAGTGTGAGAGTATATGCACTTGCATATACTCTATTAATTATTTTGTGGCCTGATAAAACAAAAGAGAGGGTTATGTGGGATGTCCATACTGGATAATTTCCTAGGAACACTTTTACCTTCCACGTTTGTTCTTGTTGTTCTTATCGTCACCATTTGAGAGAGAGAGAGAGAGGAGCCGTGAAGAAGAAGAAAGGGGAAATTAGGGTTAGGTTGAATTGAAGACTTTGTATGGTAATTCATGCTCTTCTATACTTGAATCTATGATTTTATTGTTCAATTCCGTTGAATTGAAGACTTTGTATGGTAATTCATGCTCTTCTATACTTGAATTTATGATTTTATTGTTCAATTCCATACTTGGCATGTAGCTAGCATTGAATTGAATCCATGGGAGAGGGTTTTAAAAGTTGGAATTGGGTTTTTATTTCAGAAAATTTGTATATCTTATGAATATGCTTAACTGTGTTTTGAACAAGTTGAATCTGTCTTGTGTTTGATGGATTTTTCGCATAAACGTACCAACCTTGTAAATTTCTGGTATTTTTACTGTAGATGCCTCTATGTGTGTAGCTTATGCTGTAAAAATTTCAGAATTTTATATGAAGTGTGGGAAAAGATAAAAATCACGCACCAAACTGCTGACAGATTCGTGTATGTGCTGACAGCACCGACACGTCTTGAAGAAACGAACATATCTCCTAGCTCGGGTATCGGTTTTACGCACCATTTCTTGATTCTGAAACTAGACTTACATACCTTTCTGAATATGTAAGGTTTGTGCCTTAATTCCTTCTAGGCAAAATCAGTTTTTGTTCCGAAGTTAATGGTTTGGTAATTCTGGAAACCTGGGCAACTTTTGGAGCTATGTTTTTCATCAATTTTATCATAGTTGAATGTGTTACTGACTATGGGTTCTTATGAGTCTTAAACATTGATCAATTGGTGATATTTTGGTGTTGGAATCATTGAAAAATATTGAGTAGGTGATTTTTAACGAGCACAGACTTTTCTGCTGAAAACTGTGATTTCTGCTTTTATTGTGTAACTTTTGTTGAGCGTATCTTGGTCATTCGGACTCCGATTAGAGCAAATTTTATATCGAGATTGATGTTCTGAGAGGGTACTTTCTAATGGTTATAGTCTCGGAATCTAACTCTGAACTTATTGAATACTATAGTCAGAATTCGGTCGGTGGTTCTGCTAGATAGTGTGTGTTTTGTGAGATTTTTGGCTTTGGGGTGCGAATTGGTGAATTTACTTATGTTCGGCATTTGTTATGTAGTTGATGCGGGATATTGTTAATGCACTTGTTAAGCCTTTCAAGTATTTAAATACTAAAATGTTTGGCTTGTGGATAGGTGACGAGTCGGTGAATCAAGGAGCACCGAAACCATAGTTGTACTTTCTTTTGGAGTACAAGGTGAGTGTTTGATTCATAGATGTTCTATATTGAATTGAACTGTTAGGCTTAGTGCCCGGTGATTGGCTTTATGCCTTCAATTATTGGCTATGTGTCCGGTGTTGCTTTTAATTTCTCGATAAACTGTTGAGATTATCTTTTCGATGTACCTTTAATATGGAATTGCATCCATGTCTCATAAACACTCCCGGATTCCGTGTTGGAATCCAGTTTTGCAGGCGTTGTAGATATCCACTACTGATCGTCTTGTGGTTGTACCCCTCGCTGATATGTTTTGCGTTATCAATAAAGTGACTGTTGGTTAACTTAACTGCTAGAACTTGAGTTATAGGAATGGGTTGATGTTGCACCCTCACGTTAGTTTGGGCTCATTTGAGTGCTGGCCCGGGGTGGGGTGTGACAGCTTAATATCAGAGGTCAACGAGTTGTTGGGGGTTGGAGCCTGATGGCAAGTGCCACGTGAAGGGTTCTCAATGGATAGGCATAACGCAGGTAGCAAGCATGTGAGGTCCAGGGGTAGGTTTGAGGGGTCTACTGATAAGAGGTCAGTGATATACGGGGTTTCGTATCATGCGACCTTGGGGGTTGCATGTGCTAGACGGTAGGTTGCATATGTTAGGTATGATAGCAAATTTGCCCCGCTGAGTTTGTGGGCGTAGAGCTGCTGAGGTGGTTACGGGCGTAGAGCCGCTGAGTTTGTGATAGTGAGCTTACAAGCGTAGAGCCGCTGAGATGGTGGGCACGGGAGTAGAGCCGCTGAGATGATGAGTATAGGCGTAGAGCCGTACGGGCGTATAGCCGCTGAGTAACTTGATGGTAATGATCATGGAGCTGTTGATAGCAAGCGTAGAGCTGCTGAGGTGGTCATGAGCGTAGAGCTGCCAAGTAAGCATAGAGTTGTTGGGAGATAGTAAACACGGAGCTGCTGAGTGACTTGAGCACAAGGCTTGCTGAATGAGTATGAATGTGGAGCTGCTGAGACAGCGAGCGTAGAGCTGCTGAGACAGCGAGCGTAGAGCTGTTGAGATGGTTACTGTAGACACCCCAATTTGGCCCAACGATTATTTCAAGTCCCACCTTGGGGACCACAGTGAAGTCTAAACCCCTTGAGGATGGTTTAGGCCTTCAAACGATTCCTTGAACTCAAGCCTACATTCCACATTCCTCCTTCAGTCCCAAGCAATTTTGGCCTTGCCTCAGCCCAAGTGTAAACCATTGACCTCAGGGGTGGGTCGTTCCTCGTCCTGACCTCAGGGTCGTCTCTCGGCCCGAGTGACCCTCGCTCCTAGAATCACTTTGTTTCCCTCGGTCTTTGGGCCTCAGTACCATGTACCTACACACTTTAACCCCTAGGGGTGTTGATTGTAACTTCGAAAAAACAGAGGTCAATGGGGAGAGGACTTTGACCATGGGGGAAAAAGTGTTGAACCTCAAAAGGTCAAGATGCTTAAGTGGATCATGTTGTTGAAATTCTTCCTTACAATATGAACCAAGGCAGAAGTGTGAAGACATGCATTCATGATATTTGATGGCTAGTTTTGAACCAGTCATCTGGGAGTCTACTTTGAATCACCTTGCAACACCTGATAGTATTAGAGAATGTAAATCTTCCAGAAAACGTCAACGATAAGTAATGTTTGTGTGTTTTGGGAGGGTGCAACGTGTAGACAATTGTTACCTCCCCAGATATCTTGACATCTTATTGTACGAAGAGTCATTATCGATTAAGATCTACTAATAACCTTTGAATTGGAAAGATGCCAACAGTTTTAGTCCATGATTCATATTGGAAAGATACCAAACTTGACTACTATCTCATCGGTGGAATTTTTCTTCCTTTTCCTTTTAATGCTGAGGTTACCATGTCTTTGAGAGAAACAATGGATGGCTTGGCCTTCAAAACTGTTGATGTCCATGTTACCTCTCTGTAATCCACATATTTTGGAACTTAATTATCCTTCTGACAGTCTGTGACCTATATACTGCATCCATCTTCCTTTACGCCTCACTTCTAGTTAGGATTCTTTCCTGAAGTAATTCTACATGTTTCTGATTATATCAAATCCAATTCTATTTTATCAGGTACGCTCGTTGATTGTTACTAGATGGGAAAATCCGTAGCAGACGAGAAGATTCTCAGCTACAATGATGTGGTACTCAGACGGTCAGACCTCGACATTCTCAATGGTCCAGATTTTCTCAACGATCGCATCATTGAATTTTACTTCAGTTACCTGTCTTCCTGCTATCCTTCTGAGTACATCCTACTAGCTCCACCTTCAATTGCTTTCTGGATATCAAATTGTCCAGACGTTGACTACCTCAAGGATTTCTTACAACCCCTCAATCTTTCTAGGAAAAGCCTGGTAATCTTACCCGTCAATAACAACAATGATGTGACTGTAGCCGAAGGTGGGAGTCATTGGAGCTTACTTGTGTTTGAGAGAACTGCTAATGTATTTGTACATCATGATAGTTATGGGGGGATAAATTCGAGGCATGCCAAACGGCTTTATAAAGCTATTGTTGGCTATATGGAGGCTTCCGACACTTGTAGATATCTAGCATGGGATAGAACCCCGCAGCAGGTGAACGGCTATGATTGTGGTTTATATGTTACTGCTATTGCAAAAGCTATATGCAGCTGGTATGGAAGTGGTGGACAAAGAGATGGAGATCAGTTGTGGTTTCCTGTGGTGAATGAGCAGGTTACTCCGTCCGCTGTTGTTGAGATGCGGCAAGACATTTTGAGGCTGATTACAAGTTTAATGGCCGTCAAGTAAAAATCTTGAATTGCTATTGTTTGTTCAAGACTTGACAGTCGAGGGTGGCTTCCTTCAGCTGCAAAAAGGACACCCCTGCACTACGGGGACCCGGTTCCTGGACCGCATTTTTAAATACTGCACATATCGTTTGTAGTCTAAGAGGGCGTCACCGTCGAACCCAGTATTTGCTCTTAGAAAAGAGGTAGTATCAGACGACAGACAACGTACTCTTCTCCCCCTTTGTTTCTGGATACAAATGACCCAGAAATATTAAGCTGTTTTAATCAATTTGGTACATTTTTACATCATACCTTCTTACCACTTATCATGAAGATACCAACCTGGACTCTCCAACTTGTCAAATCTCTTCATTCGGAAAATCTTTCCAAAACGGAGCTTAATAGCCTATTTGGATTTAGGAATTTCAAGAGAAAAGAAACAAAACAGAAGAAAAGGGAATCCCATCCCACATTTGGATGATCTAAGAGGTGAGAAATGGTAGGAGAGGATAAAGAATCGGTGAGAAACAAGAACCCTTTGAAGAGTCCATTTTGTTTTCTCACCACTGTTGATGGGATTTGGTGAGAATAAAATAGCGCCAAATAATTTTTTTAAGTTACTAATTTCATCCCTCCTAATTTAAAAACAAGTACACAATTGTCGTGTTGCTTTAAATCACTAGGCTGCGTTCTTATGAACTTAACTTGAATCTAGGAATTTTGTCTTTATTTGAATTTTTTTTGCATTTGTTAGTTTTGCACCAAACTTTTGTGGGGTGACTTTTTTTTTGCTAAAAAGTGGTTATTTCTCAAAATACTTGGGTAAAAATAAAAAAAAATTATTTTTACAATTCCTCTCGTCGAGATGAATCAATAACCTACAAAAATTTGGCTCAAAACTAACAAATGCGAAAAAAAATCAAATAAGAACAAAATTCTCTGATTTAAGTTAAGTTCATAAGAACGCATACATAACATCTCCCTCTCATTTTCTACTGTTCCTTCGCCTTCCATTTCATCTCCCCTCCATTCTTTTTTCCTCCACGACTTCTTGATGCATTTGTTTTAGAAACAAGATATGAAAGGCGATTTTGACTAACCAAAAAAAGAACACATGACACTTTCTTTCCTGTCCTTAAGTAGATAGCCGAACAAGATTAGTAGTAAAATGTGAGAACCACTCTCCTTCAATTTGTCTATCCAAATGAGAGATGGTGAGAAATATTAACCGTTTTCTTACACAGTCCGTTTTCTATTTCTGGATCGAATTTTGATGATTCGAGCCACTCAATGTGATCAGAACGTGATTTTAAGGGTAACTGCGAGAAATCAGCAAAAAAAATTGACCGGGAATGGCTTGATCCGAACAATTTTTTATTGAACGGTTCAATAAAAAATTGCTCAAATCAAGCCCTTCCCGGTCATTTTTTTGCCGATTTGTCACGGGTACCTTTAAAATCACGTTCTGAACACATTGAGCGGCTCGAATTATCGAAATTCGATCGGAAAGGAGAGTCCGTATTTTAAAAGATCCTTATTTGAAACTTTCCCTTCTTACATTTCTTGTCACTACCTTGAAAAGTGGAATATATACAGCCATAAGTTTCACCGGTGTTTCAGAATCTCGTGAGAACACAACGGACATATCTAAGGAGAGAGAGAGAGAGAGAGAGAGAGAACATGGGCAAGGCATAGAAGTATAGAACTGAACACTTGACACTGTTTGGCAAGATATAGAACAAAACACAAAAGTCTGGTGGTGCAACTTTGCATTTGCGACAAAAGCTTAACCTCTATATTCATCTTTTAATGAAAGCAAACAGCAGAATTTCCGAATTACCCAAAAAAAGAAAAAAAAAGAAAGAAAGAAAGAAAGAAAGCAAACAGTCTTCCGTGTATGAAGAGTCAAAATTCAGGTCCAATTCTTTGGCAAGAAAAGCCCCCTCCAAAAACACTGCATTTACCATAAATAACGGAAACGTCAAAATCCAGAACAACACATTCTGATACTATATAAGAACATCAAGTGTAATACGAAGAAATCAGAACATCACTGAAGTACTTTCTCCGAAGATATATGCTTCAAATCGTGCACGATAGCTGAAAGGTCTAATTTGTATAATAGCAAAAGATAATGGATGCTTACGAGGCTCTGATGGACATTCATGCCATGCTAATGTCTGCCGGGTAACTTCCCAGTACTCTCAAGAACGTAGCCATCTCCTGCCAAAGGAGTGCATCATTGATTATTATCTATATGCCTACGATATAATACCAAGCTGAACGGTTTTTGAAGAAGTCAAACCTTTAGATGCCCAAGGGCATTCTGTGCATTTTGGTCAGCCATTGACGCTTCAAAATCCACATAGAACAGATAAGGGAAGTACCTGTACATAAACAGTACAATAAGGATGTCATGAATGTGCATATAAAACAGCAGAGACAGAAAGCCGGTGCAAAGATACAATCATAACAGGTTTAGGAGAAACACATAAAGCAGAAATATAACGAGAGATAATTACTTTGGAAACCCATTATTACTTTCGTCGAGTGCTCTCAAGGCCTGCTTCTGCAGTGGACGACTTTCAATCTGTAAAGAGATAACAACAAAGGCTGTCAGCAGAGCTATCCTGACCCGCATATCATCAGAAATCAGAAATTCCGAGCAAAAGAACATACCTTAGTTAGGTTAATCTCTCTCATTGCGAAAACGGCAAGTGCCTTGAAAAGCATTCCAGGACCTTCCTCCAGTGAGAAAACTATACTTGTCTAAAACAATAAAAATGACAATAAATGGAGAAGCGAAGGTTCAAAAATACAGAACTCAACTTTTCCGAGCTAAGAGAATCATGTAAATTACCTACAATGGACAGTAAATTACAAAATGAAGCGCTAACCTTGAATGGCCTATCAGTGCCAGGAATGATAGGTTCTCTTGCAAGCATCAGAAATCGAGTGACATTGTCGGAGTCATCCTATTCAAGAAAAATCACAACTGACCCAATGTCCAAAAGATGTATGGCAGTTGATGACTACAAAAGAAACTTTAGAAACCGACCTGAATATCTTGGGCAAGTATATCCAATCCATAGATCCTGGCTGCATCAGAGCTAGCAACTGCTCCAGCATCTTTCAGTTTGTGGAAAGCGACAAACTATCAACATAAAGAAAATTTCAGACAGTACAGACACAAAAACATCAGAATTAGTTCCAAACGGCTGGAACGCAGTGCTCATCTCCCGCTTAGAGGAGCTAACAGAACATGCTTGCCAACTCCCAATTTTTACCTACCTTTGCTGCACCAGCAGTATCATCCACAGCTTCCCTGACCATTCCCAACTTTGTTAGTGTGTTCTCACACTGTGCAAGAGCCTGAAATTTAATCAAGTGTCAGATAAAAGTCTTATGCCCGACCCCCCCCCCCCCCCCCCCCCCCCACAAAAAAAAAAACCAAAAAACAAAAAACAGAAGGGGCTAAAGAAGTACGGACACAGTACCTGCGAATGGCTTAGAACCCTCTTCAGGTCTTCTATTTTAGCACCATGGTTAGCTAGTAAACAATGCCGAATTGGAAGTTTCACTTCCCCAACTATATGCAAACTGTACCGAAGTAAAAGGTCATAATTCCTGTGGATGCTTCCCCCCAGAGAATTCTCAATTGGTAAAACTGCTCTATCAACAAGCCACCGTTCAACAGCCTGCAACCAGAACATTGGAGAAGTTTTAGAAAGTGCCCCTTAACCACGTTTCTCAACCTCATGACAACTAGGCTTACTAGATAATAATACAAGAAACATGGACCATTTGAGCTTGAGGAAGTGTAAAAGAAGAGAACTGTGCAGTGTGCACCATTAATATGGTTTAATTTGTGTATTGTAAGTAAGACACCATGACGTTTTCAAATTATTACCAGCCCCTACAAACGGTTGGGAGATTAACATTCAACAACAAGTTTGGTCCAGTTCAATACTCTAAACAAGAGAAAAGCAACGATTGTAAAAAGTCCACGGATCTATAAGAAACAACCAACATCTTATTATCGATTTGAAAATACTGCTCATAGAAACGAGGGAGAGAAACAACATTTGCTCTGCCACCTTCCAAACACACTGGTAATAAGTAAATTGAGTATTCTCAAGATTACCATCACAAACTAATATTTCAAGTGCCAATTGAGCCACTTTCCTTGTATGTACACATCACCACATATATGCCTCTTACACACATTAGTTTTTTCAAATGATAACTGGAAAAATGCTAAGACAGCCCTTGGACGATGGTTAAGATTAAAAAAATGTGTGGAAAAACACAAAAAAGTGCAAAGAATTTTGTAAATAGTCACTGAAATGTACGAAACACGCATCAAAGTACTATCTTTTCCAGCACTTTGTCCCAAAATGGTTGACCTTACATTGAAAGCTGTCTCAAACTGGTCACAAGGAACTGCTTCACAATTGGGGTACGCCTTCTCTGCTGCAGATTCACTGTATGCACCGTGAACTCCCTAATTATGCAAAAAGAACCCCATCAAAAAAATAATCCTGTTACTGATAATAAGATAAGAAGAGTCATCGTTCAACAACCCCAAAAAAAATAGCCGAAACATTATTTAGCACAACTTCAAAAAGATTCTCAAATTCTGATAATGGAAACAAAATAACCATGCTTAACACAGTGCAAACTACAAAGAATAGTTGACCTCGGGTATAAAGGTGGACAAGGGTACCCATAGTGCCCTAATGTGCACTGCGAGGGCATAGTGCGCCTCGGTACGCTTTACCGAGATCTCACCATCATGATCCAAACCGTTCAGTATGAAGAATTCATCCTGACCAGATAGTCAAATCTATCTCCCAGCAATTCTTTTTCTCTGCTACGCTAATCACCCCTTCCCAACCAGCCCACCCGATTGATCTTGTAAGATCGACTAATTCAAAGGGATTAATCTGGTCTGAAGTTGCCGCAATGAATTGTTTGCTTGATCGAACAAAGCTTTATTAGGGGGGTCTTGGTTGGCCCCCCAGTTTCAACCATTTCAGCTGGCATCAACCAGCTTTGCACGAAGAAGAACGCTGGCAACGGAAATGCAAAAGAAAAGAGAAAAGATTCCCGACCCAGAGCATGTTATTGAATCAACCACAAATCTGTTGAATGAAGGTATTCGCTGAGTAGATAATCCAGCAAAAACAAATAAAACTGATCGGATATCATTAGCCCCTTGGCGGCCAACATTCGTTATGGTCAGTACAATCTCAAAAATGAACCGAGCCAAATCTATCTCAATCACGTGGTTACCAATGTCCAAGCAATGTGGGGCAAATCTATCACAGGAATGACACCGGCACATCATTCTGGTCAAGTTTCTCTTTTTTCTTTGCCTTGCTTGACAAAAGGTGGTGATTCTATAAGAATAGGTATTTTCCTATACAGGCACCTAATTTACGAAATTACAAGAAATTTATCAAAGGCAAAACATCCCAAACCTGGTAAGCCACTCGAAGGCGAGACCCATTAGAAACCACATTCGATAGATGTGCCGAAGTCAAAGGCCCTGAATTCCAAAATCGACAAGAAAAAAATTTAAATAAAGATCGAAATTCGAACAAGAAATAAGAAAATACTAAAAAGGTATGGTTGTTGTATTGACTTGGGAGGGTATTCAAGTCTTTCGAATTGGATTCGCAGGGGAAGTCTTCTAGAAGCCTCCGCAGCTCGACGGCGTTCTGGTTCTGGCCTTGCGATCCGTTGCCGTTGTTGGGCTGGAGCGAAGCCACGAGGGGGAGGACACGGCGGTGTTTGGCGGAATGAGGTGATAGGGGTTTGATGTTTGTGATTGGGTTTTGATTCCGGGGTGACGATTTGGGATGGGTTCGGTTGTGAAGAGGAGGATTAAGGGCTCGAGGCGCGGTCGCCGCCATGGTTGGGCGCCGATCGGAGAGAGAGAGTACGCGCGTTAGGGCGGGAGGATGGTAACAGAATAACAGGTGTACGTGTTCAGTCGGGAATGTAAGAGTTAATTTTTTTGGAAACGTTTTCCCTAGTCATGAAATAAAAATAGATCCACGATTCATTCGACGGCGGATGCCGCTAGGCGTTGACGAGGGGCTGTCCACCGGAGCACCTCATAATAGTAATCTGGGAAAATTTAAAAATGACATATGAACTTTAGACTCAATGTCGCATAAACATCTAAATTTTATTTTATTTCAATTATACACTTATATTTGCAAAATTTCCAAATTAAGACAGTTAGGCTCCGTTTGTATGGACGTAAAATATTTTTCGGTAAAATGTTTTACCTATTTTCCGGTGTTTGGTTGTGTAAAAAATGAGGAAAACATTTTACATGTAAAACATTTTCCATCAATTGGATGAAAATGACTTACCCTTAAATCTTCCGTAAGTTATTTTCCAAAATGAACCCGCTGCCTTCTACTGCAATTCTCACTGCTCAGTTTCCTCGATCGTCAGTCCTGACCTACGTTCAATTCCAATAATCTCATATCTCTCCACCGTTTAAACTCCCCATCTCTTTCTCTACACTATTTTGTTGATTTCTGAAAATATTTTCAAGTGTCAACCAAACACCGAAAAATAAAAAGTTTGAAGTTTATTTTCTGAAAAAACATTTTACATGAAAAATATTTTACATTGTAAAACATTTTACATCGAAACAAACGGAGCCTTATATTCCATCCAATATATCAAGAAATGTGGTGACGTGGCATATTTTTTCCCGTTAAGTGCCCCGTTTGGCCATATGACATCCATCCCTTGCAGAGCATGGAATCAAAGCCCCTCCTCTCTCACTCCCTCCCCGCCTCCTTCCCTCCCTCTTTCACCCATCCCTCCACCGCCCGACTCCCCACCCACTCCTCCTCCTCCTTGGGAGACCGCTGCCGCAGTGGTTAACTCTATTCCAATTAAAGTTTCTCCCTAATGAAAATGAGTTCCGGATCAGTTTTACAAAAGTGGTTACCTTTTTCAAGTTCTCTCTCTCTTTTTTTTTTTTTTTTCAGAGATAGGCTTTTCCAAGTTCTTCTTGCCAGTACGCTGTGTTATGAGAGGTGAAAAGCTCACTAACAAGGGTGGATAAATGGGTGTGGGTGTTGACACGACTTTGCCGAAATTAATGGAGGTAACCTACACACACAGGGAGAGAGAGAGAGAGAGAGAGAGAGAAGAGGCAACAGAGTTAACTGTTGCGGCGATGGGGAGGAAGGAGAAGACGAGGAGAGGGAGGGGCTTTGATTCCATGCTTTGCAAGGACATGATGTCATGTGCCAATGGGACACTTAACAGTAGAAACTTGCCACGTCAGCACATATTTTGACATATTAGACGGATTATAACAAGAAGTGTCTTAATTTGGGGGTTTTGTAAGTATAGGTGTCTTATTGAAATAAAGTAAAGTTCAGGTGTTTATGAGACATTGAGTCCAAAGTTCAGTTTTTATTTTGAAATTTTTCCTAATATTTTTTGGAGAATTGGATCCTTTTCTGTCCTCATTTTAGACTGGATGAGACAGTCTAAATTTGAATCGTGTGGGCAAAGGCCGCTACGCGTTGATAAGGGGGTGTTCACCAAAGCACCGCATAATTTTTTTGGGAATTGAATCCTCTCTCGTCCTCATTTTAGACGAGATGTGACAGTCTAAATCTATATCATCCATTAGTACAATTAATAGGCCGTTTTTTCTCATAGACTTTTACTTGTAAGAGACAACTCTTCCCATTAAGAGTTTCTCAGTAAATTCGAACCATTAATTATATCAACGTATAAACTAGATTTGGAATGTCCTGTCAAGTCCAAATTTTGGAATAAAGAGAACTCATCCAGAGTCCAGCTCCTCTCCAATCCTTTTAAAATTGGAGGATCCTCCAATCCTATTTCTAACTTGACACGTGGCCACTATTAAAATCTTACGGCTGAAATCACTCTTGTGCATGGTCTCCTCCTTATCTGGTTGAAACACGCGATAACCTCTCTCCCTCTTCTTCCTTACTAACGACCGGCCATTCCCCATTCCCTTCCCTTTTGTATCTCCGCCGACAAGCCGCTACCATCTTCGATCAAACCAACAATTGCCACCTTTCTTCCCCTTCTCGTTGCCCATCTTGCATCCACTTTGCTCCCATCCTTGCCATGCCCTCTTGACACCACCACATTGTTGGGTTTTTCCCCATGAAAATAGCTCAATAGAGTTTTTAGTACCAGTGGAGATGCCACAGTGTGAGGAGTGGGGTCGGGCGACCTCATGGAAGAAATAAATACTACTATTAATATATATTTTTTCAAATTACAGTAATAAATAACACCATTATAATTTGATGATAACACCACACTAGATTATTTTTCCACTTGAAATCCACCTCCTATGTAAAAGTTAGTATGAGGACTTAAGACACCACCCTATTGCAATGACCCCGCCCCATTAATTTATTTCCCCAATTGAAACCCACCTCACCCTTTGTAGAAAAATTATATTTGGTATTCTTGGGGCACCGCTACGTGGTACCCTAATACTCCTAAATAATGTACATTTTCGTAGAGTCCACCGCTAAGTATATTGATCTCACAAAAATGTGTGGGGTTGAGGGGTGTTGGGGCACCACTTAACAAAACCCCATCCAATGCAATTGTAGAAGTTCTTGAGTTTTTTTTTTTTTTCTTTGTATGTGTGTGTGGGTGAACTGAAAAAAATATATATTAGTACATATCTTAATTTTGATATCTTTTATTTTTAGTACTTGAAATGCTTGTTAAGTTTTTGATGTCTTTTTTGTCGAACAAGATTATTAATTGTCAATACTATAATTTTTCTTTATAATTGGTAAGAGAAATTTATGCTTATAAATGACCCCATGTTTCCAAAATTCTGGAGTCGCCACTGAGCTCAACCAAATGGGAGCGTCGAACAATGAAGACAAGCTCAACCTATCACTACAAAAAGGAGTTGACAAGAAGGCAACTACAAAACCCTAAGACAAATGCTCGAAACCCATCCAAGAAACTCCAATTCCAAGCTAAACGGCCCAATTGCAACCAAGGCCAAGCCCATTTGCAATCGGGACAGGCCCAAAGCACAGCAAAGCCCTAACCGCCTCCACAGCCGCCTCATTCTATTCCTAACAGTCCACCGTATCCCATAGCCGTAAATTGTACACACAACCAAAAATGCTGAATAAAAAATCATGAGAGAAGGAGAGAATGATAAAAATTGTCATTTCAATATTTTCAAGTTTTTCACAGTGTGAAATATTGATTCACTGGTAATTGCCCGTGCCTAAGGCATGGCGCAATGCTTTCTAAACATAATCTAAATGAAGTATCAAATTCCAACTTTTCCGAAGGTTTTTTTGTGGATGCAACGGTTCTTTTTAACGCCATCTCACATGAGGTGAGTCCTGGATATGAGTATAGTCTCACCTCATGCGAGATGAGCATTACAAATAACCGTGAATTAGAAAAAATTTCCTTCTCCCAACAAAATCTACTTCTCGGAAATTTTCATTTTAAGAATAAGCTTCAAACATGGTTCATCTAACCGAATTCATAAAATAGTCTAACACAATAAATGTTACCAAATCTATTTAATTCCGTTAGTTGCATTCAGCGATGACATCAGATATATTAAGAATGTATAAATCATACAAGATTTCAACTCGAATTCAATTTTCTGAACGTCCACTCACTCAAGAGTGACACCCCTACTGCATTTGTTTCTTTAACTAACCTAGAAAAATAGAAAAGCAAAATAGTTCCAAGATTACATATAACAAAGTAAGGAGTAGAGTTTGAAACTCTGTCTATCCAAAAAGCTCCAACAAAAAATCCATAATCTTCAAATCCAAACAAATCATGAAACTCCAAATCATCTAAACCAATAGCTCGAGTTGTATTGAACAACAATTTTGTTCTCATACTTATTAGTTAAAAAGAAAAAGAATATGACGCGAAGAATTACTATTGGCAGCAAAAAATTACTTCTGGTCGTGAAGAATTACTCATGGTCGCGAAGAATTACTTTTGGCCGCGAAGAATTACTCATAGCCGCGAAGAATTGCTCTTGGCCGCAAAGAACTATTTTTGGCCGCATCGAATTGCACTTGGCCGTAAAGAATTGCGAGACCATAAAGTAATTCGATGCGGCCAAGTGTAATTCAATGCGTTCAAAATCAATTCAATGCGGCCAAGAGTAATTAGATGCGACCAAGTGCAATTTGTAGCGGCTAAGAGTAATTCTTCGCGACCAAGTGCAATTCGATGCGGCCAAATGCAATTCGATGCGGCAAAAAGTAATTCTTGGACAAGAGTAATTCATTACGGCCAAGAGTAATTCTTTGTGGCCAAATGTAATTCTTTGCGGCCAGGAGTAATTCTTTGCACCTAGGAGTAATTCTTTGCGGCCAATAGTAATTCTTTGTGAACTTCTAATCTCAGTCATTGGCTTCAATAGTTGAGATGGAATATCTTCTTTTTTCTGTCTCCGGAACGCTCCCTTATATATATATATTCTTCAACTTAGCACAGAATTTGAAATGTTTTGATATTCTTCTCTCTTCTTCTTTTTTTGAAAGATCACAGAGACATTAATGTACAGTTGTTAGGAGTAAATAAACTCACACGGCAATTGTGTAATATGTGAAAAAAGTGTAAGCACTTTATTGAAAGGAGAAGAATGAGCCTAAACTATTGGATCAAAGTAGTCATTCATTGCAACAACTTGCCTTTTGTTAAGTATGGTGTTATGTACTATAGAAAATTAAGTTAAATAAAAAAATTAATCCCGATGCGGAAACACAGACACATGTATATTTTCATTGACTTCAACTTTCAACCCGATGAAGGTGAAGATGAAATTATGACTTAGAATCAAGATGCAACAAAATCAATACATTTGCTGCCACCAACATATTGCAATGAATCAAATAACCAAATATATAATTAATTAGGTTTTTCCCCCTAAATCACTCAACCAACTAAACATTTAGCAATCTGAATACATTTTAGAAAAGGAAAGCAAACCCCCCCCCCCCCCCCCCCCCCCACACACACACACACACACACACATACATATATATATATATAGAGAGAGAGAGAGAGAGAGCGCCAAACGTATGTGTGAGAGAGAAAGCAGTTTTGTACTCAAAAATTGAAATCCATTTTGGAATTAATGTGTGAGGGAGAGAGAGACAGCCCTAGATCACGGTAATCTTTTTTGACTGATAATTGTTAGGAAAGTAAGGTCAATTCGAAATTAAGGAATCAGAATAATATTAGGAAACATTAATTTTAGTTTTTCTTTCATCCTTCTTCCAAATATTCATTCTTTCCAAGTATATTTTTAGTCTTACTATCCGTAAATCTCAGCTATAGAAAAAATATGTATAAATCCAATGGTCCAAAATATAGAGAATTCAAATCGCTGCTCCATATTATATAGATTACCCCTTGTCTTGCAAGAGTAGGTATGTGGTTCAAGTCTATGGAGAGACATCGAACCCTCTTTGGTTGTTACTAACATACTAATTTTTCGCTAACCCCCACTTATATATATGATACTATTGGAAAAATATATATATATTCATTCATTCAAAGATGCATTTATTTTGATGAATACCTATTCCTCTATTTCTTATGTTAGTTAAATTGTTTATTGTTAAACTACCTAAATGAAAGGGGAGATATATGAATGGCTGCATGGTTTTCTATATTTGAAAAGATGCATCAAACGTTGTTGATTTTTAGACTATTATGTGGCGGTTTCAAATATACCAATGATAGTTACTAATATTGTATAATTTGTGTTGCTAGGTCTAGCAGTTTCTATTAATGCAGTAGAATTTTGTTTATATGAATAGAGTTAGCGGATATCAAAGTTTTTGTTTGAACACCCCACTAAGTATCCCTGGAGCCGTCACTGTTTGACGATTCAGATTATTTGTTGTGCAGATTTTAACATTTTTAGCCTTTACATACAAAATTGGATTGATGGTGGATTCGTAAAGACTTAATTGAATTACACTTATTCGACGAAAATTGAACGATTAATATCTGGCCTACAAATATATTTTCTTAAGCAGAATAATAATTTCGAACAAATTTTATACTGTTAAAACGGATGTAAAGCAGATCGGGCCCTAAAAAACAACAGTATCTTATGGGCCACCCAGAAGATGGGCTTCCCCAATTGAATCCTCTTTCGGCCCATGATAAATGGGTTAAGCCTTTATAAACTGGACATGGCTTGGGCCTAAGTGACCCACTTCCAAGACACTACACACTTCACCCGCAAGTCTTTTTATCTAGAAGAAATTAAATAGGCATCCTATCTAAAAGACTTATTTATGTGTTCATCCTAGTGGGTTTAAATAGGACAGAACCCCTATTTAAGTTCTCCTTTTATCTATAATACTTGTAATTGTTAAACAAACCCTTTGTTTCTTCAAATCATTTTCCAAATCTGCATGCTTTTCAACCACCTTCATTTCCTTTATTGAAAATGAATCTTCACATATGAAAAACCATTCATATAATATATATATATATATATATATATTCACAATAAAAAAATTATTCAACTTTTTAACATCATGAAGTCCGATAGTGATAAAATTTAGTACCATTAAAAAGCCATTAACAATATCTTTAGAATAAGTCCAATGTTAGAATATTTTGGTTGATGTTAAAAAGATAATATTCAATACTTTGGAGGGAAAATGAGAGATGATAGATTTTTAGGGTGTGCTATTTGGAAAAGTGATAAAATTAGAGAATTACGGTTGAAGTTTGAGTGAATTGTATAAAAACACTCTTCAAATTCACTTTTTAAATAAAGAATAATGCTGTAATTCCTCCAAATGAAGAATCACTCTTCAAATTCACTTTTTAAATAAAGAATAATGCTGTAATTCCTCCAAATGAAGAATTTTGAAGAATTGGGTATGAGATGCTGTTAATAGATACGCACATATTAGCCCCGCTCTCAAAACATTGCTCTACGAGTTTTTCCCACCTCATATCATTAGTACAAGTCTAGCATGGCACGTTTTACGGTGAAATTCCTGCCCTTGCGAGGGTGAGTTTTCACTAAATATTGTTTCTGTCAAGTTGTTTTCCTCTAATTGGTATTTCAATTTATGTATGGGAGAAGAGTGACCTATATAAAAATCCGTAAAAACATGGACTTCCATTTAGTCTAGAGGAAACTCATGATCCTCACGAGACAGGTGCTCCTGGAACTTCGTCACTAAATCCTCCCGTAAAATTTCTTGCTCTCGCTCTTTATCTTCGCTCTGCGCTTCGTTCACTAATCCGTCTCACTGAACCCTTCCTATTCAATGTGTATTCATAGTTTTTGTTTTTTTGATCAGACGAAAATGCCTACAAGCCTACAAAGGGACATCATTACATAAAACAGAGTTTGTTTTTTGTTTTTGTGTTTTTTCTTTTCTGGGAAGATCAGGTTTGAACACACAGCTCACCAAACATATATCCTTTGCTTCAGAGAGGGGAGAACCTCAGCGTGGGCCCGCCCACTAACTGGAACCCTCTTCTTTTCATACTATAGTATACACTACTATGACAATCCCTATATTTGATTTTGACAGCGTTGTCAGTCTCTCTCTCTCTCTCCTCTCTCTCTCTCCATTTCATGCACAGGATAGTGGCCTCGTAAACCGAAATATTCGTCATTTAGCAGAATTTGTACACCACGCGTCCGACATTGGGTATCTTTGTGGGCCCCACTGACCGCCGACGGATCACTATTATAAGCCGATGTCCTCTTAGTTAATATTCTTCCTCCTCGTCGCCACTCTCCATTGATGGGATTCCTTGGAAATGCTCCCTCCGCCCCTAAGGGGTTGTTCGGATAAATAAGTCAAAGTGACTTATTTTTTGTCTTTATTCAATTTTTTTTTGTATTTTGTGGCTTATTGTCAATTTTTTTGGAGATTATTGCTTCGTTATGACGAGAGGAATCTAAAAAGTAAAAAAATTTGGTCAAAAAATCCAATTTTTTTTGAATTTCGACGAAAATTGGCGGGAAAGTCACTTTTTTCGTCTTTCCAATTTTTTTTACTTTTTAGATTCCTCTCGTTATAACGAAGCAATAATCCCCAAAAAAATTTGAATAAGGACAAAAAAAATTTGGCGGGAAAGCCAAATAAGCTCTGGTTCGCAAATTTATAGATCTTTAAAATCATGTCTAAATTTTTTATTTTTTTCCTTAACTTAAAAAGAACTAATTGATATCGATGAATTTGTGAAAAAAACCCTTTTTTTTTTTAATGAACAAATGCATATTTTTAAAAGATTAAATTTGCGGGCCAAACACTTATTTCAGGATTGGAAGTAGGGAAATGATTTTGCAACTCCATTTTTTGTTAACGTCACTCTCCTGCAAGTGTATTTTTGTGGCACTATCCTGCAGGTGTATTTTTTTATACAAAAATACACTTGCAGGAGAGTGACGTTAACAAAAAAAGGAATGGCAAAATCAGCAGCCTTTGAAGTACTTAAAATGAATTTCCAGCAATTCAAACTCTAACAACTGTTTAAGCAACAAAGGAAAAAACAAGAAATTAGTTCAAGGGTTGGTTTATTCCCCATACAACTGGGGTTTGGTTATTTTGAGTTCACGTACAATAAAGTATTTTCTCATGAATTCTATAATCTCGGCGTAGATAGTCTGTCTTTGATCAGATCGATGAGGAAATTAGTTGAGCACGGACACACCCTAAGCGTCGAAACGAAGGGAAAATAAAGTAAAAGAAATCAAAGAAATGAGGAATTAGAAATATGTAAAATTAGGTGTGTTAATTTCCACTAAGTTTTTAGTGAAAAACGTAAGCCATTTTACCATATTGTTCACACTAATCAACAAGTTTTGACATTCTAGTTTTTTGTACGTTCATACTAACTAACAACTTGTCAACAACAACTTTTTTACTCAATCGCATAGCCATCTACAACTTTTCATTACCGGAAACAGGTGAATGTAAATTACGGCTTTTTGGTTCTTTTTTCTCCTTTTGTGTCAGAATAAATAAGTTTTGGAACTCTGTGTTTAAGCAATAAGTTTACTACCACAAACAAAGACACAAACACTTATACACACACTCACAATAGAGATGAGCCTCACACACACCGGAGTGGTTGTAGCATTGTTGAATTCAAAGTGAGTGCTCCACGCTACTCTTGCAATTTATTGCTCGGATTCTATCATATTAATGCCTTACTCAGTTCCCTTTTCGAAATAAAATTTTCAACTCAAAAAATATTTATTACGCTAATTTCAATCATTATCCCTATCTCCAATCATTATTCTTATTTCTCTCTCTATCTCTCTCCACTTATTACCTCTACTTTCAATTATTACTCTCTCCACTCATAACTTCAAAAAATTTCAAAAATTCATCCAAACACAACATTAATCATTTGAACTACGGTAAAAGAAAACTTGCCTTTATTATAACGGAAAATTCTAAAATCAGCCCAATGGGCTGACAATAGCAAGTGTGTGAATGTGTATTAAAGGGTGTATAAAGTACAAAAAATACGTATTTTCTCTGTCTTCTAGTGTGTTTATTGTCAGCTCAGTGGACTGAGAATAGCAAGACCGTATTATAAGAACCCCTAGGCCTAACAAACAAAGCAGTTCTGTTGCATGCATTTTTTCCATGGGTCCTGCACTTTTCATAATAAAAGACCAGACCAAAAAACAACTTAGAGTTCAAGGATCAAAACCACTTGCCCCTACAACCAACCATCCCCATACATGAAAACTACTGCCAACAGATGAACAAACAGAAATAAAATCAACAGAACCACATACAGACAAGTATTACATTGGGGAAGTCTCGAGTTTCTTTCACGTAATCTTTCAAAATACCCTACGCTTTTGATTTCAATCTTCGCTCACGCAGATTTTAATAGTTTAGAATGTATTTCCAAGACAACGATTTTCACGCTCGGGCGAATTTTGTGAATTAAGGCCCGGTTTGATAAACAGATTGGAGGTTGGGATTGGATTGTTAAGGTGATGGTATTAGTAATACTTTGTTTGGTTTCCAAAATTGGTTTGATTGGTAGTCCTATGGGATGAACAATCCAGCCCATAAGGGGTATTAGCAATACCTCTTGGGACTTGGTATTCGTAATCCAATCCCAACCCTTCTCATTATCAATCACTTTTCATTATCAATTTCTTCTATCAATCCAATTTCATCATCTAATCTCATTCCAAACAAACATACTCATTATCAATTCCAATCCTAATCTCATCTCCTTACGAATCTCATCCATCTATCACTGTTATTAAACGGGGCCTAAGGCTGAGATTAGAACAATGGGTGTGCATTCAATAGCCTACGAATTAATCTCCTTATGCCAAGACCTCGAATTTACTACTAATTTAAAGCCGTGCTTGAGTTTCCTTTAGAGCATCTCCAATCCAACACCCTCCAAATCTCTATTTGAGAGGATCAAATTAATCTATTTTATTTGAAAAGTAGATTTAGAGGATTGTACTATTTATCTCAATTCCAACCCAACACTCTATTTCTCAACTCCAACACATATTTGGAGGAGATCCTCTATTTTTTCCTTCATTCTCTATATTTAGAGGATCAAAGTTCATCCTCCCAAATGGAGGAGAGTTTTAGAGGATGGGTTGGAGAATGTTTTTCCTCCAAAATGAAGAAATGGAGTATGGATTGGAGATGCTCTTATAGGATTCGTTATTAATAACAGTCTTGCTTGTCTTCAGAGTACGACAAACAAGTTTTGGATATATATCAATACATATTTTACGAATATCAATACTACTTTTTTCCTTTTTGGAAATCGATATGTTTTCAACAATTATCCTCCGCTTAATAGAGATAATAAGTTAGCATTTTCCTTATTAATAATTTGGCTTAAATTAAACTACTACTACTACATTACTTTGGATTAAGCACATATGACACATAACTGGTATACGTAACTTTTAATTTTGTTGAACTTTTTTTTTCCGACTGAATCCGATCAATCCAATATTATTAACAAACCTAACCAAAGTAAACACAGTACAATAAGGGAGGATATTACCGGTCCCAAAATATAGAAACTAACAAAATAAAATAAAATACAACAAAACCAAAGATAAGAAAAGCCACCTGGAACCATGACATCAAAGTCGGACCTGTCAAACACGCTCGTGAAGAGGGGTTGGAGAGGCTGAAGTTGAGAGGCCAGATATAAACATAGAGCAAACCCTCCTGGATGACCCGCCACACCAACTCGAACTCATCCCGCTGCGGACCATTTTGCATGCATGACATGAAATCTTGTCTTTGCAGAAGCTGGCACAGTTTTTGATGATTCAGTACTGTTCCTTCTCTAATTTTCTTTTGACTGATGAGATTAAAAATTTTGACCAGTCAACTAAGTTGCCGGATCCCTATGGTATACCCTGGTCCCACTGTTCTGATCTGCCCCATAACTGGGCCCACACCACTTTGTCTTCTCCCAAAGTGTTGTCTTTCCTTTCTTCCCACGTTTTATTTGGGCAAATTCCATGGACACCCTTGAAGCTTTCCCTAATCACGAATACCCATTCATGCATGTAAAATACTGCCTCCGTTCCACAATGACAGTCTCACTTTCTCTCTCTTATCTCTTTTCAAATCAAAAAATTAACTACTTTCGTGCATAATTTTTCAAATTTTTTTGCACCATATTAAAGATCTCAATTAGTACATTAATTTGGTGCGAAAAAATTCAAAAAATTATACACTGATGTAGTTGATTTTTTGATTTGAAAAATGACACGAATTTTCATGGTGGACTCTCAATATGGAATGGAGGGAGTAACAATAAACCACCCTATGCAGACGAAACGGAGAGTGGGGGGTGTCAGGGCTCTGCACAACTCCAAATACTCTCTTTAAAGGGCAAGTTTCCCGATTTTTTTTTGTCTTTCATTAAATTTTTGTGTTTGTTAGTTTTGTGTCAAACTTTTGTGAATTATTAGTTTGTCTCAAAGAGAGACAATGGAAAAGTAAAAATTTAAGACCAAACCCCAATTTTTTTTTTTGGAAAAATCCAAGAATAATTTCAAAATATATCAAAACTAACAAATGAGAAAAAAAAAAACTAAATTCCAAGAGGTCGCAAAACTAAAAAACATGAAAAACATTAAATAAAAACAAAATAAACAGCCATGTTGATTTTTTTTAGGAAAACTCAACCTAGTTGTAAATTTTTATGTTAATTTTTTCATAAAAATTATAAAAATTAGGTCTACCAAGTAGCAACATATAGAGATGAAACATAATTCTTGCTATCATGATTGTAGTAATACAAGTGGTCCAGGCTACTACTATGTACAAATCCTTCGTTCGTCAATACATTTGTAGTTTGTATATTTGTTTCACTAATATCACAAATCGACAATTGTCTCTAGTAACACGTGATGGAATGAGCCAAAATGACTTATATCTAAAAATTTATCATTTCTCATAAGAAAAAAATAATAAAAACTATCAACTCTCACTTATTATGAATCAAACTGACTTTATTTTATACCCATTGAAAGATCTGTTTTCGTCAAATAAAATAACATTAATAGCCCTACAGTTTTTACTCGTTGAAATAACCGTTTTGGTTAGAAATGACAAATTTGTTATTTTTTCAAAAGATGGAGAATTGAGAGTTTTTTTATTAAGTATTTTTGTAAAAAAATTGTGAATATGTCAATACAGGCCACTTTTTTGTTGATTTCATAACGTGTTTGTTCGAGCAGTTATCTGTCGATGAAATGAACATTGAAGCTATGTAAATTTATAGTCATTTCTCTCGTACGCGGAGAGGCTATCTTTTTTATATTAAGAAAACCTCAGGGGTGTGTGAGTGAAATTTTTAGTTTCTTTATTTTTTTGGAATTTTTTGAAATGTGGAACTGGTTGCCATTTTCTCATAGGATCCAAACATAATCAAAGGGGGTGGGATCAATCATTGTCTCCTCCCCTTGATATCTGTCAGTGCCTCTGTTCATTGTCCAACAATCCACTTTATTCCACATTTTCGCAGTTTTCGTCTCCACACAAATAGAAATAGATTTAATCCGTTCGCTTTCCATTAATTTACTGTTAAAGATAACATTGGTAGTATGCCAATAGCATGTGTTTTGCAGAAAGTCTATGTAAACAGACTTTTCATACGCATATCATACACAGATCATTATGTGGGGCCTACTACGGGTCCCACACAAATAATTCAAACCGTTCATTAAATGTAAAACATTTTTTCAAAGGCCCCCGCAAAAAATCAGCTCAATCCGATACATATAGATGCTCGATCCAATTATCTAACTTTTCATTATCTTGAAATCCGCATGAAAAGTTAGATGATTGGATCGAGTCTCTATAAGTATTGGATTGAGCTGATTTTTTGCTAGAACTCTTGAAAAAATGTTTTACATTTAATGAACGATTTGAATTATTTGTGTGGAATCCGAAGTAAACCCCACATTGAAATCTATGCATGATCTGTGCACAGAAATATGTGTGGATAGCATGGCTGTATATTTTTGTGGGTGAAAGAACATGAAATATTACCACTCCACTTATTGATATTTCAATAGTTGTTAGAGTAGTAGTTAAAGAAAACATCACATGGATATGGGATGAGTTGAGCTCAAGATCTCACCAATATCAAAGTGAGGCTATAGAACGAGGCAACAATCCACTTGTCTGGAAAACTCTTGTGTTTCTGTGCGAGGAAATTTTCAGCCGTCGAATTAAAAACACTAAAAATCACACAATCCAACGACTGAAAAAACCTTCGGAACAAAGGCACAGGAGTTTTCGAGACGGAGGAAATCGGACCCTATAGAACCAGTTGAGCTATGCCCACTTTCTTGATACAATTTCTCATTATGAAACCTTGCATTGTGATTGTGTTATTGATGATTAATTGCATGACCTTTAAAAATCATCATGAGAGATGTAACCATCTAATCACAAATCAATAACGAATACACAAATCAGAGTTAAGTGCTTAATCAACAAATAATAGTCGAAAGAAGTATCCTAAAGTTTTTGATAGAAGAAGCCTACCAATTGAGAGTAGATAATTGGTTGTGAGTAAGTTAAAGTATAATTTAGAGCTTATATTTGACTCTGCCAAACAAAAACAAAAAAAAAATTGCATGTGTTTTTATCAAAAAATAGAAATATTATGTGACATATTAAAGCCGTTTACATTAAAATTGGAGTATTAACCAACTAAAATGGTACTCCCTCCGTCCCTTTTTAAGTGTTTTACTTCGTAACTCCAACTTATTAAAAAGACAATATCATTATACCTTTCACATCAACTTTTTCCTCCATTTTCCTTACTTACCCATCATCATTACACTTTTACTCACTAACTATTCAAAATGGAATCTACTTTTAGGGACAAAATAGATAATACATTAACTTTACAAAATAGACATTTATTAAGGGACAGCCTAAAATAAAATACTAAACTCTAAATAAGGGACGGAGGGAGTACATTAATTTGTTATGACTTATGACCATATTGAAGAGTGTAATCATATCGCTGAGTACACAATGATACTTGTGTTCAAAACCAAACATAATTATATAACTTGGGTCCCGGAGTGTTCCGGTTTATCCAAAAAGTATTTTTTGAAAAAAATAATAATTTCAAGCTCAAGAATTATGTGTTTACGTAAATAATTTTTCTATCAATATGGATTTTGTTTGATAGATCTCATTGAGATCTTTTTATACGGTGCAAAAAAAATTTAAAAAATCATTTTTCATTTTCATTATATTAGAGTTTGAAAATTAAAAAAAAAAGAACTTTTAAAATAAGAAGGTAAACTGGAACACCCAACTATGTTGGCCGCAAATATGGGTAATTTTTAGATACGATTGTGTTCGCTTTGGATCTCAAAATTCAACTCTTCTCTCTGTACACGGTTCTCGATGAATTTTCTCCCCAATTTTTTGCTCTCGTTCCTCTACTTTTTATCTCTCTCCGCTCGTTGCCAATTATCCAAAAAACCTGACTCAAAATCCAAACTAAACAAACTCTCAGACTTGTTCGATTGAGTTTTTGGTTTTGGGACTTTAAATTATTATCCTACTCCAAAATTCACTCATTACCCTTATCTCCAACTATTACTTTCATTTTTATCTTTATCTCTCTCTAATCATTACCCCTATCCCTCTACCCTAATCATTACAAATTTAAATCTAAAATCCAAAATTCCCAAAACCAACAACCCTCAATCGCCGAGTTCTTGGCGACGAAGTCATGAAGAAGAAGAAGTGGGGGACAGACAGGTGGGGTCCCCCGCTCACTTTACCTTCCCACGCCGTTGGCCCCACTCAAAACCTGATTGGCACATGACTCCCCACTGCATCTCTCTCCACTATTTATATACAGGGCGCTCCCTAGAGCTTCAACCTTGCAAAGACTCTCTCTCTCTCTCTCTCTCTCTCTCTCTCTCTTCAACAATTCTCTCGGTTGTGCATGGATGGATCCCTCTAGTGCACAACAACAACAACAGGTAGGATAAACGATTAAGTACTTTCCCCTTTCATTTTTTTTTTTTCTCTTTGTTCTTTATGGTTTCTTGATTGCTTCATATGAGGCTATGAGCATGTTTTTCAACCCATCTAGTCATTCATCTCAGTACTTCTCTGGACTCTCTACTTTTCCTTCTTAATTACTCCTTCTAATTTCACTAATTATGACATCTAAGCCTTATTTAAGGCGATGGGTGCTTACTCTAATTTCACTTTCTCAATGGGTTTTTGCCTTCCAAAATGGTTTTCTTATTTTGGCGAAAAATGATATTGAGGAATGTTAATGGTTGCCCATTGGATGGTATACCGTATATATAAAAGTTGTAGAAAGTTTTGTAAAATTGATATTTAATTGTTCTCCCTTTTCTTAATTAGGTGGCGTTTCGCTAAACTAGATGGACGAATTTTTAGGAATGTCATTCTTGGCACATATATTTACTAAAATACTACAATCTAGCGGAAACAGCTTGACTATTGATATGCATTAGCCTATGGTCAAATACATAGCGGAAACGCACCCAATATTCTGTATAAATTTTATTTGCGGAAAGATTTTGGACATAGAGGTGTTCGGAGTCGTTCGATGCTAATAAAATCTATGTACATCGAACGACTGCGAACCCGTCTATGTTCAAAGCCTATACTGGCATGTTTTTCTTTCCTTCGGGTAGCATTAGCATCACCCCAGTAAATTAATTTGTTGCAATTTGGTACTGATAACTTCAGGAAATGGCAACTCAAACCCTAGAAAGCATGTTGGTCTGCCCAGCCACACAGCAACTGGAGAAGAAACCGAAGCCTCCACAGGAGCAGGCTCTGAAATGCCCCAGATGTGACTCCACCAACACCAAGTTCTGCTACTACAACAACTACAGCCTCACCCAGCCAAGGTACTTCTGCAAATCATGCAAGAGGTACTGGACCCAAGGCGGGACCCTGAGAAATGTTCCGGTGGGCGGAGGGTGCAGGAAAACCAAGAGATCGTCGCCGCCGTCGTCGAAGATCGGCCAGGACCAACCGATGATCGCGACCGTCAATCCCGGTGCCCTCTACTCCAGTGACCTCAGCCTTGCATTTTCCGGGACCACCCACTATGAAGGTGTCGGAAACCCCAGTAATTTCCACAACCCTGCTGCTGCCGCCGCCATGTTTCTTGATCCCCCTGGTGGGTTTTTCCAGAACTTGTGTTATGGGATGGGGAATGGGAATTTGGGGAATGTGGAGAATGGGGTTGGGGAAATGAAACCACAGCTGTGGGGAATCCCATGGCAGAGTGTTGGTGGAGATGGGAATTGCATTGGGGATTTTGATTCCTCAGGGAAGCAAAGCTGGAATGGAATTGGTTCATTTAATTGGCATGGGCTTGTCAATAGCCCTCTCATGTAAGACCTGTTTGGAAATGTGCTTGTTTGTTTTAGGGGAATGAAATGGTATAATTTTCTTTTTTAGTCCTTTTGAGTTTGTTAGAGCATATTCACTCCTTACTCAATTTTTTACCCAAAATTTAGTAAAAATTTGGGTAAAAATTTTGATTTGGTATGAAGCAATCTAATGGGCTAATGCAAATCTAGGCATAAATTTGAGTAAAAGTTTCATTAATGACATAGTTGTAAATTTGAGGGAGAGAAAATAGCCTTCAAAAATTTGAGTAAAATTTAAATTTGGTATGAGTTTGAAAAAGGAGTAGAGTGGTGTTTTGGGTGATTTTTACTCAAATTTAAGTAAGGAGTGGAGAGGCGACTTGATTCATCTCAATTTTTTTTTCCATCCATCCCAGCTTTCCTTGTTCTTGAAAGAGAACACTCCCCCGGCCTATTTGACACACCTAATTATTAGAGCTCGTAGGCAGGATGCAGGATTTCTCTTATTATTAGAGCTCGTAGGCAGACGTGGACGCATGATTTCATAAGAGAGATGATTTCATGATAAGAGAGATTCTATAAAATAAAAAATAAAAAAGGATTTAAGAGTTTAAGATAACTCAATATATAAAGAGGTGATAATAATGTTTTTAAGAAACTTGTGGGACTAAAGTGTTATTTTTTGAAATCCTCGCCGAAAGCTAGACAGAATAATTCGTAATGACAGCTGCTACTAACACAAAAATCAAATAAAACAATGATGCATCATTTCATTTGTTCATATTGTTGTTGTGTGAATAAACTTTTCCCTTTTTACTGTAAAACTTGAGTGGCCGCGCGGCTCCGTCCCTGTTTCCTGCCTCCGTTCGCCCTCGCTGTCATGGATCGTACCTGTTTCCTCGCTCATAGATGGTCTCCCTGTTTCCTGCCTCCGTTCGCCCTGTTTGTTTCCTGCCTCCGTTCGCCCTTGCTCATAGATCCAACAGTGCAGTACAGTTCACTGCCAGATACTTTACCAAATTCTTGGTTTGAATCAAATCGTTTATGAAGTAACGGAATTTCACATTTCTTTTACAGCCAACTGGGGAACATTCTCTGTCTCTGAATAAAGTATTTGGTGGCTGCATGAACTTTTGATTTCAAATTATAAATGTGCTTACAAGATATTCTTCCTCGGGTGTTCTTAATTTTGAGGTAGATTACAAGACAGAGAACATTATGAGAATACCATGGGAGGATGAGATTTGGAAATAATTTAATGACAAGGTCCCAAGGAGACACATCATTGTGGTAACTGGTAACATGCATGGTTACTACTTTTTAGGCCATGTTTGATTAGAGATTTGATTAGGGGTGAGAGGGTAAGAAATAGAAGACTCGGGCCCGTTTAGGAGCCTCATTATTTTTGTATTTTTGAATTGTGAGTTATTGATTTTGGATTGAGACCATTATAGATCATGAATCTAGTATAGTGTTTGAAAAATATGTGCAAAATCAACGGAGTTGTGTTTTGGAGGATAATGTTTAAGAGTATTTTGAGGATAATGCTCAAAATAGATTATGAATTTGGAAAGATAATCTAAAATGAGAATGAAAAATCTCCTTTATGGCTGATTCTCAAATTATGCCTCTTAAGTGTAGTTTTGAGAATGTATTGTGACATAATGTATTACTAGAATTAGGCTCTCCGACGAAACCCCCCTACAAAATGTAGAATGAAAAGCCACAATTTAGCTCCAAACAGCCTCTCAATAATTATAGGGTGAATTTAACTACAAAGTGGATTAGGGGTGAGAAAGTAAGAAATAGACTCAATAATCATGTATTGTTTGCAAGATGAGAGCGTGTGTATTCAGAGGTCCCCACGTTCTTCTATGTCATGAGGTCATATGTTTGAATTTTATGGAGGGCAACCATTCAAAAGCTTGGAGTCACTGGAGGATTTGTCCAATCGTTTACTTTACAGCTCCGAAATTAGTATATGTCCGGCTACACAAACTGACCCAAATATCTGAGTATCTTATCCGTTTGAACCTAGGTCCTAGTTGAGTAGTGGAAAAGGATGTTGGGTTGCGTTAGGAGTTCAACTTAATTATCGAATCTCCACATGTGAACATGTGATGTTCTTCACTTTAGAGAAATAATAAAAAAAGGAATATGTGGTGTCGTTTCCTGTCTAAAGAGAATTATAAAATTGTTTTTGTAGTTAAATAGTGGCTGTTTAATTCAATCCACTAGTTCAGTATGGTTCTCGAGGAGAACATTTGTGGGGATCTTCAAAATGATTTTGGGAATTATAAAGGGCTTGATGAGGTGTTCTTTTCTTCCCAAAGAAATAGCATTAGAATGTCGCTGAGTTGGTGGGTTTGCTTCTCACATAATTGGACACGGTTCGATTCTTGAGATCAGATAGCAAGAAAATAATTTCTCGTAAATTCTCTAATTCCGGCATAAATGACCTATTTTTGACCGGAACAGAGAGAGAATTAGTTGATATGCATAAACTAGCCGAGATAACCTTAAAAAAAAGAAAGAAAGAATGTCAGTGGAAGAAAGCATGAGCCGCACCAATTTCGAAACAGATTTTCCTCTCTTCACACAGAGACAGAATCCAACACAAAGATTTGAGCGTGACTGAGAGAATATCTCAGAAACACTATAATAATTTGAAATTTTCACAGGTAGAGTGCTGCTTTTTGACAAAATTGCTGGAGTAGTTGGGGCAAAATGACAAATTGATCCTCGTTCAACACTTGGCTCAATTATTTGGAAAGAATCATTTCACAGTTCACACTACTCTTTGCTGGGTTAGCCTGGTGGTTAGTGTCTGGGGCATAGGGTTTGCCCCTCTTTAAGTTCTCAAATTTGAAATAATCCAAGTGCTATCAATTGTGAATCCGTAAAGAGCTTTGTTCCGGTTTTAGTTGGACTTCTTGTTAGTAGACGGTGGAATTGGATCCCCAAGACAAATATCGGATTAGTTGTTGCCATAAATAATTATTCATAACATGTACTTTTATTTTGTCCGCTACCGGCCCTCCCTCCCTCCCGAGGAGTTTTTCAGTGCCAAGTGGGTATTACCGACGTAGTACTTGCTCGGCGCATCTGAGCCGTCCGATATACTTTTGGACGGTTCGGATTGAAACCCTCTCTCTCCTCTCACCTCAACACTTTCTCTCTCCAAATCTGAGCCGTTTAAACACGTAATGGACGGCTCGGATGCGCGAGCGGGCACCACGTGGTACCCGCTCGGCACTGAAATTTTTTCCCTCCCTTGGGGTCTTCCGTCTTCCACAACCACCTCTTCGGCAAGGAGCTGCCATGAGTTGGGTCACAGCAATACAGCCCTCGTCTTAGGCTGAAAAATATGATCCAAATCGTTCATTCTATTTTCTTTTATTTTATTTTACCATACTATATGTTAGAGCATCAACATTGGACTAGTAAAAATTGGATAATCAAAAGTTACCGCATCACCTTTTAGTTATCCATTTAGCGCATGGCTAAAATTAGCAACCCTAAGCTCCACAATTCCCAATCAAAATTAAGTTAATCGGACATCGGTATCATTATCAACAAAAAAATATTTTTCTTTGCACAATCAAACTAGCCATTAGCTTTTCACAAAAACAAATGTTTTTCATTTGTGTAGCTATCAATGTCTGATCAACTTAAATTGTTGCAAACATTACATTCTCGACGAGCTGAATAAAAATGACGATGGATCAATTCGTTTGGACCCAAGACAAGATCTTATCAAGAGCACAACAGACTAATGTGATCTAACTCACAGTAGGCGAGTCTTAAGACAAAAGGTAATCTAAAAAACTATTAAGACAAAAAAATAATCTCAAAAATTAATATGATGAATTATTTGCCTTTTGTTATAAAATTAAGATAATAGCAAAATAACAGAACATAAAATAGAGACAATAAAGAACACAATATATGTTAAATGCAATTCTTTCGGAATAATTAGAAACACAATTGATCAACAGGATCAATCGAATTCCTTATTCATACTTTCAAATGTCATTTACCTCTTGTCTTTATAGGAGTAAAATATCGAAACGTATAATTAAAACGACACTGTTACAACCTCGTATACTATTCGTAAACTTAATTCGCTGAAGAATTAATGGCTCCAATCATTGTGAACCTTTTGTCATCGTCATCCATCAGTTTCAAAACACCTTTGATAAATTTTGTCATATTCTCTCTTTTGTTTTTCCTGTCGAGACAAAAACAATTAATTAAACAAAAAGACGCAAAGCTATAGAAGTCAAGATATATATATTTTTATTTTTATTTTTTTTTCATGTCAAAAAAAAGAAGAAGATATATTTTACCAAAAAAAGAAAGAAAAAAAGAAAAGATACATTTTCTTTGAAAAATACTTTTTTTTTAATCCGAAAAAACGCCCAAAGGGCCTTTGAAAAATACTTTGATCATAATATTAGGCTAAATCCCACGTGGCTATTGTGCCATCAAGCGTGAAAGTAGACGATGATCATTATCAGCCAAGACTGATCGAATTTCCCCAAAAGACCCAGCTGAAATTTCACTTTTTGTTTTTGTTTTTGAACACATTCTTTCATAACAAAGCTTTAAGGCAATACAGATTCCATCAAAATATACAAAAATGAACCAAAACTACATAGACTTCAACACAGGCACCCCCTGTAGAAGCAAGACCGACGAAATCGCCAGATGAGAACCAATCTAACTTTGAACAACAATTTTGCCTATACCAGTATTCCGGTGCATTTGCGACCATTGAATCACATGAGAATCACGAGAAGATTCTTGCATGATCCAGTAGCTCGGAAAAAACACAGAACACCATTATAGGTAAAATTAGGTATAGAAGATTTGACCTCGTGCAAAGCCACAACCTAAAGTTGGTTCGCGTTAGGAGAATAAAATAGAAACTCCAACCCACTTGCCGAACCAGAGATTATACGAAATCCGTTGCAAGAGAAAACTGAAGCTTCTGCGAGTCTACTTCGTGTCATAATAGTGATCAGAGATAAACCCTAGCTCAATTAAGAGATTCATAAAGCAGTGCCAAATGGAAAGACACAAGAAAATGTAAAGATAAATGCAAAGAGCAATAAAAGGAAATTATGCCCACAGAATCCCATCTTCGCCGGAGTTTTAGGACCTTGGCTTCTCCTTCTTCTCTTTGAAAAGCGCCAGAAGAGACACACCAGACACCTTCACAACCTTGAATCTAACTCCAGGGATATCTCCCACTGCATGCCCCTTCCGACCAAATCCTGCTATCAGCACCTCGTCCTACATGCCAACGACAGTAACAAAATAAACCCCTTTATGCACGTAAAAAAAACCAAGAAGAAGCAAATAAACAGCTTTGACATATATGACGCAGCAAGGGATGAAGATATCTTAGGGCTCACATTTTCCTCAATATAGTTCAAGCATCCGTCATTAGGAACGAAGGCAGCAATCTTCTTTCCGTTCTTAATCAGCTGAACTCGAGCACATTTTCTAATAGCAGAGTTCGGCTGCTTTGCCTCAATACCACTGTAAAGCATCGAACCAGACAAACGTTAGTCAGGCCATATTGGGTGGAAGAGAAATAAGGTTGAAGTTAAAAGCAGGAATTGAGAACCAATAGGAAAACACCATTGTCTTACATTTTCTCGAGAACAATGCCTTTTGCATGGGAGGACCCAGCAAACGGCTTCTTCCATTCGTTGCCAAGATGAGACTTTTTATACGACTTATCAGCCCACCTCTGCCTTCTACGGTGGGACTTCAGCTTACGACCAGCTCCCAATCCACGTGTCTTCCTGTAACAGGTTAACTGAAGATTAGAAGCAGATACGAAAAAATAACTGCTAATAATCATCGGATGTAGATAACCCCATTAAAGAAACAAGTGCACCAAATAGTGTATACTGAATGCTGAGAATGACCGTGAACGCACAAAGGTAGAAATGTAGAATTATAGCAATTAAAACACATAATTAGTAAGTATTTCCCATGCCAATCTCATGAGGTAGAGGCAGAAGATCTGGATCTGCTCCCCGGAATAGTTGGATATGAGAACACCTCCCACAATAAGCAGAGGATTAATTTGTGACAATTTACCATTGGAGTTTACAAACATGGGAAAGCTTGCCCCAAATCATCATAGTTGTCGTGACACAGCCAATTTAAAACCCAAAACACATTAACAACAGAAGGGAAAAAAATCCACATGTCGGGGATCAGATACCCTCTACTTATCTCTCTCTCACAATGCGCACGCGCGCACACACACACAGACCTAAAACCTCAGCCAGCTAGAGTAATGATATTGAAAATTAGTCATCTCAACTACAGCAGATTAAAGGGTTTGTGTGTGTGTGTTTAAAGGGTTCACTCTACCTCTCCCTAGTCAGCAATTGTCTAGGTGAGTTTGGTAGGTGAAATTACCCTCTTGCCCTCCCTAAAAAAAAAAACTACAGCAGATTAAGCACCATCGATTCCAGTGGAGCCAGAAGCATCACAATTCACAATACAAGAGCATATTAACCTTGCAAAGCCAACGGCTGGAATAAAATTGCCCCAAAACTGAACAAGTCGTTGAAAAGGAACCTTCAGACGGATTGCAAGTTAGTATTTCCTATGATATCAGCCTGATAACATGCTCAAGCTCAACAAAACGTTAGATCACAACTACAACGGTTCATATTACACAAACCCATTCACCATATTTTCATTGATCCGAAATACTCAATCACAGCATTAACCAATCACAAGAATACAAGACAATAGTAGGGACTCCATAAGCTATTTCCCATCAGAAAAAGCTAATCAACATGGGGTGGAAATCATGCATAATACATGATTGGTTCTCACATTCACATGGTACCAATGGTTCTATACAGTCGTTCATTAGCACAAGAGTGATCACCTCTCAAAAGGCTTCTCACAATCTAATGCTTTGTTACAGGGACTTGGGAACGAGAGTATGAGTCTAACTATCGGATTCATCTAATTCTTTCGGTCAAGGTCATGAATATCGTACCGGACATGGCACCGTTTTTGTCACTTGTACGGTACGTCCCGGTATCAGTGTCTTACTGGATACAGTTTCAAAATTTTCATTTTTCAAAGAACTATATATATATAAACACAAATTTCATCTACACTATCCGACATTATGTTACGCAATACAAATTAGTGTAATGATTGTTAAATTTTAGGAGGACAACAATTTTTTATCAAGGAATATGTTCAGATTTAATTTATAAAAACCCGTAGAAAACGACACGCAAGGATTGAATACTAGGGATTTCCTGTTACTAGGTAGGGTATACTGAGGTGTGGTATGCAATTTATAAACAAGTAACGTTCCCCCAACAAAATAATAAAGAAAGAAATATGTTAATGCTTCTCTAAACATAGCCCAGTGACATTAAGGCTCAAATGCCGAAGAATCTATGTCCTTTAAAAGAACTGGAAAGGGTGTCTGTACGGATTAAAGGAACAGTCAAGAACTTCCCAGGAGCCAATTATATTTGGATGATCACCCAATATATGGAGCCTTTTCCCGTTCAAGTGAATTGCTTGCCAAAGTATCCACCTTTGACTTTTTTCCCCCTCTGTTTTCCATGGCTTTTCTCCTCTTGATTCACCGACAAGTACATACCGTTGGAAAGTGTCGGAAGAGGTGGAATCTGCTGCTATATGCCGGAAAGGTGACCGGAACGGTGGTCATGCATACCTGTTTTTCTCCAAAATCGGAAGTACCGGTGGTACCAGCCAATACCGGTATGGGATAAACAACCTTGTTTTCGGTTGATGCCCAACACATGTTCTCCCTTTTTCAGTTTGAAATTCCTGTTCTTAGATCAAGATTTTGACTGAACTAACGATGATTACTTCCATCGCCTCAGATCCAATTCATATCTTATTATTGTCTCCATTGAAGATCATTAAACTGGAGGCACACGGTGTGCATGCTCACAATTATGCATACGCCAATACATATATTTATGCGCTTGTAGAAAGTTCATGAGCCTCAGGAAATCACTAGAAAAACAAGTGTGATGTAGTCATAGCCATGTGTAAATAGAAAGTAAAAATGTAGAATTATAGCAATAAAAATACATATTTAGTACATGGGAATGTGTATAATACATATGTATTTCCCATGCCAATCTCATGAGGTGATGGCAGAACAGAAGTTCTGCTCCCCAGGTTAGTTGGGTATGAGAACGCCTCCCACAATAAGCAGGATTCTTCCAAAAAAGGAATGTCAACTACTATAACATCGACAATTGCCACAGCCTATTTAAAACCCAAAACATGTTTAACAAAATTAAGAAAAGTACTAAAAAAAAACCCCACATGTTAGGGATCAGATACTCTACACTTCTCACTTTTCACACACACACACACACAGAGCAATGACAGCTCACACATGCCCTCGAAAGCAAAAACCTAAAACCTCAGCCAGCTAGAGTAATAAGGAAATCAATCATCTAAAGTACAAACTTGATGCGGTCCATGATTAATGCAATGGGTAGTTTGGTAGTTTCAAAAGATTCAATGATTTGGGATGATAAAGAGCCTATATTTACTAGAACATTAAAGGCTATGACTTTTCATGAGCCTTGTGTCTTTTCATTTAGGGAAGTTTGACCACATATTTAATGCATTCAACCTTTATGTAACACATTCATCCTATCCAGCCATCTAGGTATGAATAGTTATTTGCATTCACACATTCATTCTGCCTAGACCTATTGGGAATAGAAGTAGTTATTTGCATTCTAGTGTTTTGCAGTCTATATAATATACGTCCTGTAATCTCAAGAGCTTGAATTATGATTGATTGAATGAAAAATTAGCTTTAAGCTATTAGATTGTGTGATGCAATCCTTTCTTTGGTGTGATGCTAAAGAGCCCCTAGGTCTGATGCCTAGACCTATCCTTCTCTAACCCTTCATCTCGTTCTTCTTACAAATTACTATTCACATCCACTGTTCACAGCCCAAACAAAACAGCCCCTTGTCTTTGTGTTTGATTATACTTAGCCCTATTTCAATCTGTCCTGCATCAAAACTTGAATAACCAACATGAATTCAAAAGTTCGACAAGGCATTATGGAATTTTTTGATGAAATAACAAAAAGTGGAAGAACTCCACAAATTCAAGGGATAAAGTAAAATGGCAACAGGTTCTGCATTGAGAACAATTAAGATTGAAAACTTCACAGAAGAAAAGGTTAACAACGCTAAGGACTTCTGATCCTCATGTCATCATCAGGGCATATAACAACACAAGCACAACCAACTCCGGTGGGGTCAAAAGCATTGCAATAAAGAGATTGTGAACATTGCAAAACCAATGCCTGCCATCAAAATGCACATAAAACCAAGCAGGTCCTGGAAAAGGAACCTTCAAATAGATTGCAAGTTAGTATTTCATCTAATAACATGCTCAACAAAACCCAACACATGTAAGCATTAGATCACAACTAAAAGGGTTCCTATTGTCAAACACCTTCACCAATTTTTCATCGGGTGCATATGCTCAATCACACCATTAACCAATCACAAGAGTACAACACAATGGTAGGAATTCCTTGTTGCTATCTCCCATAAGAAAGTTAACCAAATGGGGTGGGACTGTCATGCACATTACCCGACTGCTTTTCTTATGCATATGGTACCAAAAGACTTAACTAGCCAACAATTCAGAAAATATTACCATCATCTACAATGAACATCCCATTTTGGTTTGTCCATGTTCTTTAGCTCTAAAAATCTTTCTACCGCATAAAGCAAGCAAGACTTGTATAACTGGACATAAAATCACTCAACCGGACAGAAGACTTCAGGTAAACAATAAAGAACCCAATTCTGTGCGTCTACTTTCTCTCCTCTCTAATTTCTCTCCCTACTAAATCGGCTAGGGTTCCTGTTTTGGGTGGCGCCATGTTACTACAAAGGTTTAAAGCCATGTTGATTTTCCCATTATCCCAATGATCAAGGTTTCGAAAATAAAGAAGGCTTGCGAGCTTTATAATAAAATGGTGAAGAAGGAAATTGATCCAAATGAGTTTATTTTCGAAACCTTGATCATTGGGATGTGCAAGAATGGGAAAATAAACATGGCTTTAAACCTTCGTAGTAAAATGAAAGGGATTGGTCTAAAAGACAACGCAAGAATTGTTGCTACTTTGGAGGAAGCTCGTTGCAACATCAGTCGATAGGTGTTGGCTTTCTTGGTTATCAGTGAGTGTCAACAATAGTATCCTTTCTTTCACAGGATACTATTGTTGATACTAAGGCGAAACGAGTGAGAAAACCGTCAGAAGCAAATGGCGAAACGTGGAGACAATGGGGATGCCGAGAAAACGCAAGGGAAAGGGGGGAAGAAACAAAAGGAAAGGGGGAGAGAGAGAGAGAGAGGAGGGGGGAAGCAGCGGCACCACCCCAAAACAGGAACCCTAGCCGATTTAGTAGGGAGAGAAAAGGATAGAAAGCACACAAAAATTGGGTTCTTTATTGTTTATTATTTACCTAAAGTCTATCCGGTTGAGTGGTTTTATGTCCAGTTATACAAGGCTTGCTTAGAAAGATTTTTAGGGCTAAAGAACATGGATAAGCCAAAATGGGATGTTACGATGGTGATATTTTCTGAATTGTCGACTAGTTGGCTAGTTAATATTTTCTTGCCACGATTAGTTGGCTAGTTAATATTTTCTTGCCACAACATGTCGTACCAAAAGAATACATGTGACTACAATCTCCTTTTTCATTTCGAAAACTTCCATTTTTAGATCAAAAATTTGACTGAATATAAGGTGATATAATTTCCGTGGTTTCCGATCCAGTTAATATCCTTGGTTTTATTATCTCCTTTGAATATCATCAAACTGGAGTCCTACATTGTACAAGTATAGTTTAATATTACGAAAGATAGTCAGTAAATCACATAAAACCACACCTCAAGCTCACATTTATGCACAAACCAATACAAACATGCACATATAATAGTTCGTTGGCCTCAGGAAATCACTAGAAAAAACAAGTGCGAAGTGGAAAAGTGATTTGAATGAGATCGAAGGTCCATACCCCATGGCGGCAAGCAAGAACAAGCCCTTCGACTGCGATGGACGAGAGGCTTACGAACCCTAGTCCGTAGAAGAGACGAGCTAGGATTTTGGGGTGCTGGGGAAAAAAAGAAGACCTACAATGCATATGGGCATATTTTAAAAGCCCGTGGATTTTGTAATATTTGCGGAAGTTACCCCCGTTTTCTGTATTTGTTTCATATTTCTCCCCCCTCGAGAGGCCCGTAGATCTTTGTAGAAAGGGAAAAGTTCACCTTTACCCCTTATAGTTTGGACCTGTTGCGCTTTACCTCCTCGACGGTTGAACTTAGAACAATGCTGCATACACTCCTACCGATCACTACTCTCTCCCATATGTGTCAACCCCACACATATATGAGAGAGGAATGGTTGGTAGGAGTGTACGTGGACTTATTGTTGAACTTAACCACGTAACCTTGATAGGATTTACGGATTAACTACACCATCAAAATTTAATTCAAATTAACTAGAGGTGTCAACCACAGTCCCCTATTTTGAGAGTGAGAATTGGAATATAGGTACAATATTTATCGATGAATTTAGTAGATCCTTTTAGGAGGTCCCAATGACCATAGATCGAACCTATCCAATTTTTATAGTGCGATGGTTGGCTGTTCACGGACTTGTTGTACCTACTGTTTCTTTTTTAGGGTCACAAGAACACCATTATACAGTAAGTTTGTTCCCGTCGTTGAATCATCAGATCTGCTACAGACGCCGAAGCTATTTTTTTTCCGGGTTGTTCTTTGTGTTTTTTTTTTTTTTGGTCCAACTTGTTTTTTCTTGTTATATTCGGACATTTTGAGTCCGTTGTAATTGTCAGTTTTATTATGAATGCAGTCTATGATTTTCTTTAAAAAAAAAAAACCCGCCATTATCCAATTTCCAAATTACAAAAATGTAACTCTTGTTTTTGAATGCATAAAGATCCCACTGGAGAACTAAAAATTAACAGCGTCTTGAACCATTTTTTAGCTAACAAAGTAGATAAAGTCCGTTAGAGATGCTCACAAATTTTTCCATGTAAATTGTTCAAAATTAAGATAACATTTGGGCCCAATAGATTTTTTTTTGAAAAGGGGCCCAATAGATTGAATGATCTCAAACGCATTTAAAAATTCTAACGTTAAATTAGGATCCAGCATTTATTGTGTTCACATGATGTGAAACTTAACACATGATGTGAAACTTAGGATCCAGCATTTATTGTGTTCACATGATGTGAAACTTTACACACGTCCTAAAAGCATCTCCGGCCTTGACCCAAAATTTTACCCAAATTTGAGTCAAAATTTGGGTAAAAACCTATTTTGAGTCAGGTTCACTCCAATGGCAAAATGATATTTTACCCAAAAAGAAGAAGAACTCGACCCACCTCCATAACCACTGCCAACCATCCAAACAGTTTACCACTTACCACCACCCGCAGAACTCTGATCCATATATCCTCCTTTCTTTTCCATCTGTAGGAACTCGTTTTGGCGACGGCGGCCATGTGAGAGAGAGAATTGCAGGTATCCAAACTTAGGAAAGCCGATGCCATGCTCTCAGAATGGCATGGAAGGAGCCGTTGAAAAGAGAAAAGAGCCGTCGAAATATTGTTGAAAAAAATGGAAAGGGACTTGGGTTGTCTCAAATTTGAAGAAAGAAATAGGTAAAACCCAAAATAGGAAAGAATTTGGGTCAAAGATTGGAGAGGGTTTTTTGTGGGTTTTGCCCAAATTTTAAATTTGGATCTTAAAATGGTTCAAGGTTAGAGATGCTCTAACAATGTCTCTTTCCTTGATCCCCAAAATTTACCCTTGCTTTTGTTGTATTACTAGCCAACACCATTTCCGAACTCAGGTTAAGCTTATTCACTGCATCCGCTCTTATCCATCAGGCTCCATCGTGAGCCGCTTTGCTGCTAGCTTACCTATCCGCCTACTCCAATGCTCTAGAATTTTCAACACTTCATGTAGGCTTCTCCATTCAAGCCCACTCATAGCGCAGGGTTGGGAGAGTCAGCCAATAGATCGCCATCCGTAAGTATGATAATAGCTGCCGGGCTCTATCTGAACAGATCATCTGTCCGTACCTGTATAAACACTAGATGCCACCCCACTTCACCTGGGCACAGTGCTAAAAGTCCCGTGCGCCCCACTTCAAGTACATTGCCAACCGGAACGACAGTTGAAGATCACAAAAAAAAAAACTGGAATGGCAACAACATGTACTGGTAAATCCCAGAAGCTGATTCAATAAACCAACACATTAAGAAGTACTACAAACAGAGTTTCTCTTGAATCCATACTTAATCATAACAATATAACATACAACACGAAGGCAGCAAAACCATAAATTTATCAAACCCCAGACCAAATATACGTCGGGTCAAGCTTTGTTAGCTCACACCCAGGAGCACAAATCTTCTCAAGAAAAGACGGCGTAGCCGAGCAGTTCCTGCAAAATCAGGCCAGGTATGTTAGTCATAGAACTGCATGTTAAAATCCAAAGGAAAACGATATTCGTCACCGAATGTATTTCCCCGTTTTTCACCTCTCTACGACTATACCCAAGAAGCCAACGTGCAAAATGTAGGGCCCATCAATTCGAAAAACAAAGGGCATCACCAAGTTACTTAAAAAGAAGCCACACAAGAGGTACGGAAATCCAAATGAAATATTGCAGTATGAATAGCAGCCTTCAGAAATTATGAATTAACAAGAACTAACCTTACCCATGTACTTATTTCTGCTGTGGCTTCTTCCACAAAACCCCAAACTTCTTCAGCACATTCCCATTTTTCTTCTTCAACAAATCATCGTCATTGTCTTCAGATTCCGGCGAACCAAACTTCCCTCCTCGTCCCACAAAATTTCCATTGTTACCCGTCGAAAGAATCGATGCAGCTGCCTCTGCCGCCTTCCTCCACTGGTCAGACTGCACCTTCAGCCTCCTTAGCTCTGTCTCCATTTCCGAAGTCACCGCCTGTGCTGCAGCCAGCTGCTCAGCCACCCTTACCGCCCTCCGGCTACTCTTATCCGCTTCCTCCGTCATATAACCTAGTTTCATGAGAGCCTCTCTCTCTGCAGCCCTAGCCGCCTCTACTTCAACAAAAATCTCGTCGTTCGCTTTTCCCTTGTCCATTTCCCTCCCCTTAATTTCAGACTTCAACATCTCATTCTCCTGTGATATATGTTGTAGTTCGGTCTCCTTATCCATCAAATTTCCCTTAAAGTCTTCGACATTTTCCTTCAATTTCTTGAGTTCTTTTTCCAGTTCAAATTCTCTCTGACTGAGAATGTTCTTCCCAAGCTTCATATGGAGCGCCTCGTTCTCCTCTGAAATACCTTGCAATTCGGTTTCCTTGTCCATCAAATTAGCCTTAAGTTCCTCAATTTCAGCTTTTGTTTTGTTGACTTCTTCCTCCAATTCAGTTTCTCTCAGACTCGATGCAGACTTAATCTTCTCAGCCATTTCATCAGCACTTCTGATTCGTATAGTGCTTTGAATTTGTTCTTCGTGGTGTCTTATCTCAGCAGTTTCTAATGCAGTTCTTAACCTTACTAACTCTGCCTTTACAGAAGTAAGCTCCGCCTCAAGCTCCATTGATTTCCCTCTCTTTTCCTCAACCTCTGTAATTTCACATTCATGTTCGTTATCACCACTGGCATTAAGATCACCAATAAGTCCTTCGAGAAATTCCACACGTGCCCTAGATTGATCCAAGTCTGAAGATAAGCAATTGTAAGCTTCCTTGGCTTTAAAACTGTCCAACCTGAGGGTCTCAATGGTCATTTTGGCAGTTTCAAGTTGCAGCAAGGTCTCACCAACAAGTTCTTGGGCCTGAGCTTCCGATTCTTTGCACTCACTTAACTGTGTTTTCATGTCTTCCACAAGCGAGAGACTTTCTGCTAGATTTTCTTTCACAGCTTGGAGCTCTTCATTGGATAATTCTAGGCGTTTTGTTTGTTCGGCGTCAGATTCAGCAACCAATTGGAGTTGGTCTTTTAGCTGCTGAATCTCATTTGCAGCGGATATCTCCAAAAGCTGCTTCTGGGACTCTTCGAGCTCTGAAGAAACGGATATAAGCTGCTTCTTGGAGTCCTCTGCATCTTCCTCGGCTTTCCTCTTTGACAACTCCGAAGAACTGAGCTCGTCTTTTGCCTTCTTTAGATCCTCCTGAAGTTGAGAAATCTGGGACTGCAACTCAGAAATCCTGCTTGGACGCTTCTTCTGGAGCTTCAAAGGAGAAAGATGATGGATTAGAAATTGCATGCATTACACAAGCACAAAACCATATAGAAAATCATTCTTGAAATTCCAACCAATTGTTAATACGATTCCAATTTTAAATAACTCAGAGTTCGCAAACAATTAGGTAAAAAAAATCATGACACCTTTTCAACATGATGAAAACTGCAAAACATCACGCTATGAGCAGTCTGAAAGCAGCAAAGAGCACAAATATAGCAACAAATAGGAGACTTGGCCATGTAATTACATCCTCAAAGGAGATGAGAGAAATTCACTGTCTGGAGAATCAGTTGACAATTGATCTCCATATCACAAACAGTAAGTAACAAGTATATAAGAAAGGAGGGTGGGAACAGATGCTTGGTGCAGTAGTGATGTTTCCCGAGAGAATTTTCCGAATGATCAAACTTATATTTCATTCACAAGCAGAAGAGGGAAAAGAGAAGAGCAAAACAAATATGAAGTTTGAAAAAGAAACGGACATAGAAGGAAGAGTTGTTCAGGCCTTCAAATGACCGTCATGTGTATTCTTATTTAAACTCTGCATTTAACTTTTGTGGAACCATTACAAATACGCTTTTACACGAGAGTTTAGAGAGACCAGGTATTATTGGACATTCTGCAAGCTGTATGTAGTGTAAATTTGGTCGGTTCTAATTGCTTGGTAAGTACCTCGGATGCTGGGCTTCTGGGTGACTTGCGCTCAGTGACTTTTGGGCTTCTATCTTTTGGCGTCTTGCTTGCACCATTTGATGATGATGTAGGAGCAGTCTCTATAGTAGTTGTCTTGAGTTGACGAACAACCCGTGGAGAGATCTTTTGAGGTGCTTCCGTAGAGTTGTTTCTGCTCCCAAGATGAAAAAACCAACAGTACAATTGTCATATAACGAGAATCAACAATGACGACGTTTTATTAAGAAAAAACGGTCCTCAACCAGAAGTTATCGCATGAAGAGCAGGTGATAGTTATTTCAGATTAACACAAGGAGCACAATCTAGTGAATCAAGCTGTCTCAAAGATATACTCCCATGTCACAAAAATGTTTGATGCTTTGGAAAGCACATTAAGTTAGGATAGTATAACCATAAACGTAAACTACTCATTTGTAAGAAATAGGGAATTCATTTCAAACAATGAAGTCAATGTGCAGTAAAACATTAAGTACGCATCATCCAGAGTATGCATGCAAAAATAGCAGAATCTTGAAGAGTACACAACCAAAGGGAATGATTTGTCAAAATGGGAATGGGCAGTTCTCAAGTCTATAATGAATCAAGGTCAGCCCGTCTTCAACAACAAAAGCTTTTTGTGAGTTTGTCGTGGTTCAATGTCAATGCTACCAGTGGTTCATAACGAGTTAAATTTTTAGATGAGCTACTTGTTGACAACTTATCTATAATTCAAGAATACAGTCGCAGACTTTGTTCATCTGCTCAAAACAGATAAGCGAAGGTTAATTAAGCTCCCAGATTCAAGCCTCCAGACTCCTCCAGTCATAGACGCCAACACTCTAAGTTGCACATTCCAAATTTAGATACACGGAGAACGAAAGGACCAGTAGATTAACTATAGTAGGCAACAATTCTGCAGACACCAGCAGTAAGAGAAAAGGCAAAGATGGATATTCAAAAATCCCATTTTGTAGTGGTTCAAAATAATTTGAAATTATGAAGGTCCGTGCTCTTCTAAAGTTAGGTGAGTTCACACGTAAGATTGGCTTTTTGCGTCCTTGGCAGCATGAGTACCCCCGCTTCCACCAGCGAATATGCAGGTTTCACAGAAGGGCCCTCCTTAAGACCAAGACAAGAAACGAAATTTCCCAAAGGAAAAAACAAAATGTTTGTTTGATACTGAGAGAAAGAAACTGCAACCTAACTCCTTCTATAGAAGCTGAACCTCAGCCGCAGAAAGGTATTACTTCAAGTTGTCCACATTCACCACTCACCAGTACCAGGGGCACTCACATGGATTCTTCCAGATAAGTAAGAAAACCAATGCAAATGTTTAGAGTATTCATCAACTAATTATTTACTTCCAATGGTCCCCTAACAGTAAAAAAAAGTCAGCCCCATCTGAATATAACGGTTACCCAAAACCTATATTGTATAAAATAAACTACTCATGTGTTCAAGAATTATTTAAGAAAAATAGGAGAACCCATTATAGAAATGAAGAACAGCCTGTCAATCTGTAGCACAATTTGAAATAGCACTTCAGCCCCAAGAGTTAGTCCGGTTGGTTGGCGGGTATGCTTTCCATACCATTAACAAGGGTTCGATTCTTGGGGACAGGCCGCAAGAAAGTAATTTCTTGGAATCCCCAAGTCCCGGCGTGGATGACCTGCCTTTGACCGGACCGGAGAGGAAATTAGTCGAGGTAAGCGAAAGCTGACCCCAACGCTCCTAACCGTAAAAAAAAAAAAAAAAAGGAGCACTTCACTCACCGTATGGGTGCTTTCAACGTCAATAGAGAAACAGATATAAACAATGGGAATCAATAGACTAGTTCATGAATATTTACCATGCAGTTATAAAATCTGAAAATTCCTTGGGGTAAGAAAACAATAAATTCAAGCAAGCAACTTTTAAGGGAACACCCACCAAAGCAATTGAATTTACCTTGCCTTTGGGGTCTGCATAGTTACAACCTTAGTAGGGCCACAAAATTAAAAAGGAAGTGTATGAGATCTCTTCTACTTCAATGCTCCCAGGTCCACACACCCTGCAAGAATTCAGAGAAATCACAAGGAGAGAGAGAGAGAGAGAGAGAGAATCCAATGACAATAAATGTCACACCGCAATGGAGATAAAAAAAATAAAAAATGGTTGATGAAGGATTTGTGCAACTTTCAAATTACTTAAAACTAAACAATACATTCAAATGTTTTTGAATTGCAAAGAGTTTAGGCATGGGTTGAAACACCATCATTGTGAATTGTGATCATGAGCCAACTACAGCAACTTCCACAGGAGGAAGTTGGAGGAAATACCCAAATTACCCCTCCTGGGATACTGTTATCCTGCTAAAACTTTACCCAGAAATCCACCAAACAGACAAACACAGGGGTAGTTTCGTCAGTCAAGTAACCCACCCTCCATTTTTGCCGTGACTGACGGCACCAGTTGCTTCAGTAAAACACAGTGGCGTTGAAACTCGAATACATATGAGGAGTTTAAAAATGGAGTAACTTTAAGCAAGGGTGCTTGGCAGGGGTGCCGAGCCCGTCCAAAAGTGTTTTGAACGGCCCGGATGCAAAAGTACCGAATGGATTTTAAAACAAAAGAAAAGGAAAAGGAAAAGGAAAAAGATGTTTCGATTCGGTCCGTTGATTCCGAGATGGACGGCCGGATTGGCCGCTCGGCAGGGGTGCCGAGCGGGTGCTGCTCGGCAGGCACCCCGGGTCCCTTTACACTAGCCAGAACGATTCGACTCACCGATTGGCCCTTGACAACTCAGAGCACACTAAAAGAACAACAAAGAACAAAGAAATTTGAACAATGAACATTGTCGCCTCGAAATAAAAAAACAAACCTCGTATTGAAGAAAGGATCTCCACTATGAGAGCAAGATTCAAAGCAAAATGATGCCAATCGAATGTCTAACAACCCCCAATGGCTCCTTTCCAGGGTTATGTATATACTGATACGTTTAGAGAGAGAGAGAGAGATGTATGTCAGTAGCCTTTCAGAGAGATTCGAAAATGCTTCTTTTTAATAATGTTTGAGCCAACTTACGCGCATCTCGACTCATCATGCAGACTCTGTATGGATTGAACCCAAAGAAATTGATAGCACCTAATAAATTTCGAACCCGATAACTCAGGAGGGAGTAAACTCTTAAATCTCGGGTGTAGGCCAACCTGATTCGAAAATGCTCCTTCGGAAAAAAGCCTGTAGAAACTTGAAGCTACGAAAAATGGGACGAAGACTTGACACTGTTGTCTTTTGTAAAAAGCAAATCCAAAAAGAGAGAAAATCCAGCATCCCAAAGCAAAAGTTTAAAAATAAAAAAACCGATTAAACAAACAATGGGCCACGGGGTGTGTTATTTCCCTGTCTCACAATTTTCCCGAGAACCAAACAGAGGGAAACTACTGGAAACTGAAATACAGGGGAGGGGACAATGTGGGTTTTCATTCTTACCGAGAATGTGGATCTTTGGCGATGCTACTGTGGGAGTTCTGCTACTGCTCTGGCTGTTTTTGTCATTTTTGTTCTTCTTTCCTTCGTCTTATCCTTATCCTTGCCAACCCAGCTCCCGAGGCCACCTCTCTCGCTCTCTCTTTCTATTTCTATACACTGGTAAGTGGACCGAATGAATAATGCATTTGTCTTGTGTATTTTTAGGGGAGAAAGAGAGACAATAGTGTGTGATTGATCAGTGGAGTGGGTGGGCAATGACAGTGACTCAGAGAGAAAATGAACATAATCGTGAATCCACGTGTATCGAACGATCGGCTCAAGATAAAGTTGTTTTTGAAGTTCCTTGATAAAGTAGTACTCGATAGCATTATAGGACCGATGGTTTTAATCGCAAACAGAAGGTCAACTAACACAATATCAATAGGACCCAATGTTTTTAATCGCAAACACAAGGTCTATTAACACAATTTCAAAATACGATTCCGGACACAAACCAAAGTTTTGTTCCAAGCCGCATCACATTGAACGGCTCCGATTTGTGTCATAAAACAATGTGTTTTAGTCACCTACATCAAACGAGAGGTATTAAATTGTGTCTAAACTCTAGAGTTGTGTCCTACGAAACTGTGTAACTTGCGTTCACAAAAATAGATGGAGGATCTCTCACTCTAGTTCTGGGTATTAGCTCTTGCACCGAGACGCTCGTCGGTTTGGTTCGGGCGACGGTTTCATAAAGACGTCTGGAGGTAGATCCGTTGACGATCCTCCATCCACCCACCTTCACGTGCGGATTATTCGAGTCCGACATCGCTAGTGTGCGGCTTTTCTTTTTCTTTTTCTTTTTGTGTTCGTGTGTTTTCGAATCAACCGTGTCACTTGCACGCACGCTTGTACTTTCTTTCTTTTTTCCTTCCATATGTGATGTGATATGATATGATATGTTTCGTGTTCAAATTAATTGAGGCAACTAGAGAGCAGATGAAGCAGCCAAGCAGGGGGGAGAGAGAGAAACAGGGGACAGGGATTTTGTCGTTTTACAAGAGCGTCTTAAAAACACTTCATTCAATTACAGTCTCTCCTAAAACACTTTTTAATCACTGATTCAAACATGGTTTTGAAACTAAAAAAGTCATTTGAATTTGGATTCGGATCCCCATTCCACGATTCTCTCTCTCCCTGCCCCGTATGTAGTAGTCTCCTCACCTATCCAAATCCTTTAAAACAAATTCTTGGAGTTCATATCTGCTTAAATTAAAAACGCGAAAATGATATAGGTACCGACTGGGGGAGGGAAATCATACCAGGCCCCCAACCCCGTTTCGCTAAGATTTAAGTACTTATTCCAGTTTGACGAGATAGATCATTCTCTTACGATTGAAAAATAGATGTCAATTAGCATTACTTGGAGTTAATTTTGTTTGATGGGTAAAAATAATGGAGGATGGCAACGGAGCTGGGGTGGGATTCAAGAACTGAGTTTCAGTCCAGTTTGGTATGATCCAGTCCCCTCCAGTTTTGAGCGTTGGTGAATTTGATAGGGATCCAAAAAAAAAAAAGTTTGGAATCGTTTGTTTTTGTAGAAATTGCCAAGAGGGACATCCATGCAAAAAATCAGTTTGATCAGACATGATTTTCTATATGAACAAATCGCGTTTTTTTTTTTTTCAATCAATAATGGTAGTTTTATTAATGCAACGATGAAACATCAAAAGTAGCTTCCCTGTGAACCCAGCTCGGAAAATTCCCTTGCCAAGTTAATGGGGAGTCTAAAGATAGGGCATAATTAGCTATAGCATTAGCCACCCTATTTCCATTACGAGGAACAAATTGAAAAGAACAAGACGAAAAACGACAAATAAATGATAAAGTATCCTGAACAATAACTTCCAGGCATGCTTACCCATATTAAATTGGAGTGGAACTGATGTAGAACACGTGGAAGCTCAATTTCATGATCAATTGGACCGGTCGAAGCCTCGGAAGCCCAAACGTTGTTTAATTGCAAATTATCCGATTTGGCAACTTTCGGATGAGCTCAGATTGGGCCCAAACCTGGTGGGTTGATTTATTTTCGCGCTACGGTCAATACTCATTAAACTTAAGTTGATGATCAAAGGTGTTTTTCGGCCTAATTCCTTCGTTTAGGCCTCCAATTGGACGTTTTTGCCGTTTTAGGCAATATTTGTTTCGTTAATAATTTTTAGCGTATAATTCCATAAAAGTTTATTCTTTTTTAGAAAGTCATGTTTTTCCTTCCTTTTTCCAATTTTATTATTTTCTTTCTCTCATGGACTAGAGTTTATTATTCGTTCGATTAGTACGCAACTAATCTCTTTGTTAATTCTGCTGCATCCGGAATTTAAAAGGGGATTCATCAAGTTTTGAAATTTGATTCAAACGGAACACATTGTAGTCCACTAGTAGAATGTTCCTGCGAAAAATACAACAGTCGAACATCTGTAACCAAGTGATGGAAGTACGTTATTCTAAAAAAAATGAACGAAAATTTTGATATTGACATTTGGGACATTTTACTTTAGAATAACTTATCTTTGACCATGTAGTTCTGGGTATCAAATTAACAAATTTCTAGAAATAATGTTCTATCGTAGGACTCTACAATATGAACACTTAAAGATCAAATTTTCGGACTCGAATAAATCCTGTTTTGGGGACACGACAGAGCTTAGAAAGAAGTTGCAATGACTTGGACCTTGCCGTGCCTTTAATATGGGCGATGATCGATTAGTGTAATTTTCACAAATGCAGAAAAATTGACGAGCCGAACAAAATGAACAATTCAGATAGTTTTTTTTAGGCCCAAAATGAGGCTCATATTTGGAGCAAACATAACTATTGTGCAACAATCACAACAGTTCTCCTAGTCTGTTCACCAATCATACAATTAGACAAGTCTCTAGATCTAGCAATTGGCATATTTGACCAATAGGGAGTCCAAAAATACCAAGAAGTGTGATTATAAAAAGAAGAGTACGAAAATTTATTTCGTTTGGAAAAACGGTACTCCGTATAATAAAAGCTAAACTTAATTTTTAGTATTTTTTGAACTGAAGCTAAAGTTATCATGTGCACTGAATCACTGATTAGTGGCTAACCATGTTAATGTGTTTAATTAGCATCAACAAGTTTGTTTTTGAGTTTGTTTTTGGGTCAAAAAGTGAGAAGATTGTATTGATAAACGTCCAGCGACACTTACAAAACGGAGATCATTACAAAGAACAATGACAAAGCCAAACTAATCGTCAAACAAATACAAAACAAGTAAATCACAAGGCAATCGATGTCTTTCATCCTAACCCAGACATGACATGACGCAATAGCGACACTTTTAAACTACTAACATCTAATTAGGAGTCTCAAACGAGAAAATGTGCAAAATTAAAGACAAAAGACACCAAAAACCCAAACGATCAGATGCATTCCACCCAAGTATGAACGCACCAATGAATTCCCAAGAACTACAGATCTGTCAAGCCGTCACGGGTTGCCTCGCCAAAGACATCGTGTAGGGATAGAACGCTGAAGCACAAATATCGTTGTAAAGCAACCTCGATTGAGAGAACTTGATCTGTGGACAAAATTCGTCCAAAGACGAAACTAATAACTCTCGCTGAACGAGAGACAAAACTCTCACAGATCAGATAACAAGTCGTAGATCTGAAGAGACGGAAGGGGAAAAAAAGAAGAAGAAAGGGAGTCGGTAGTACCATGGTCTCCCCATCCCGCCGTCGCACACGGGTATGGAACCCACGGGGGGAGGGGAAGAGAGAAGATCGAGAAGTTTTGGTGGCTAGGGTTGAAAGAGAGGAAGAGAGAGATCGTTTTCAGTGGCTATTACGGATTTTGTTTTTGAGTTTAATGCACTGAGGTGCCGTTCCGGTTTCTTGAAAAAGTAACTTTTAGAAAAAGAAGGTAATTTCAAAGCTCAAAAATCATATATTTACGCAAATAATTTTCTTACCAATATGAATCTTGTTTGATAGATCTGATAGATCTCATAGAGATCTTTTATGCGGTGCAAAAAAAATTAAAAAATTATTTTTTATTTCCATTATATTTGAGTTTGAAAATTGAAGAAAAAGAACTTTTTAAAAAAGAAGGGAAAGTGGAACGGCACCTGATTAGTGGTTGTTACTGGAATTAATATCTCATCTCAACTACCCATGGACTTGGTATCAGCAAATTTGATTCCTATTGTGGTGTAATATTCTCTGGTCCAGGTGCGGCGATGGTGGTATCGTGTGTTGCTGTTGGTCTGCCGGAATCCGTGGAGCGGCGGTGTTGGGGCGGCGTGGACTTGGCAATAGTGCTAGGGTTAGGGTTGGTTTCTCTTTGGGCTGGGCTTGTTGGTTTGGGCTGTTTTTTTGGGTTTTTTTAGGGTTGGGCTCTTTTAGGTGTTTGGGTTTGGCTCTTCTGGTGTTTTGGCCTTGGCTCACGGATGTTTGGGCTTTCCTTCGGGTGTTTTTTTTCCCCCTCCCCTCTTTATCAACTTGATATACCATCTGTCAATTTTTTTTTAATAAATTGTTACTTTTGCCGATCAGAAAAAAAAATAAAAAATGTACCCAATCAAGAACAAGTTTTAAAAATACCAATGCATCAAATACACATCAGGTCAACCAAGATAGGAATTTTGCAGCTAAACACACACTCTAATACACTTGTTTATACTTTTTAATGCACTCCCGCACATTTTTATGCACTTTTTATATATTTTTATACACTCTTCAACCATCACGACAACCCACTAGGTTGATTTTAGCATCACCGTTAAGAAATCCAACAAATCATGATTTTAGCATTATTAGTTGATTGGTCTAGCAATAGGAAGTTTTAGTTGATTGGTGTGGTAATAGAAATCCCACAAAATTATTCCGCATTTGTTATTTTCGTGTCATATTTTTGTGGAATATTGATGGGAGGCTTAATTAATCGTCCTTAAAACTTGGAGGAGTTATGATTTCGTCCTATCAGTTTCGTCTAATTATGATTTCGTCCTCTTACTAGTTTTTATACCGCTTATGCCCTTTTATCTATTATATATATATATATATATATATATATATATATATATATATATATATAGTAGAAATCTAGGATGAAATCCTAATCCATTTCGTCCTCCCTTGATTCCCGTTGCCACCAGTTGCCATATCTGCAAATTTATCGCGTCCTCATCCCGAGATTGTCGCCTCCATTGATTCTAATCGACCATTTCCATCTTGAACAAAACCCATCATTTGAATTTGGTGCTAAATTTTTTTCAAAAACCCTAGTCTGTATAAACCCATACCAGTCGGAGAGCCCAATCTCGACCGTCGTCCATTTTCTCGAATACCGGCGGCACAAATCGGCGAATGCCCTCCCCCGTCCTTTCCGAATGGGGTTTTTTGCGGAAAAGTTCGCGACGCCACAAAACAAGCAAGTCGAACATGATTGAAGACACCACCGGAGAAGAAGTCCACGATACCGACATGGCCAGATTTCGTAAGTCTAGCCCTTAAACCCACTTTTGTTTTTCGTTATTTGTCTTTTGGATTTGCCGGTTGGGGCTAGGTTTCGAGTACAAAACTAAGTTTGTACCATTGTGCTAAATCTGAGGGTTAATCGGTTGGGTGTCATGATTCAGTGAGATTGAACTCTTTATTCATCAATTCATGATTTTGTGTTCATATTTTAGTTTGTTGCTTTGTTCTGATTCAGATTGATGCCGATATTCATGTATTCATGATTTCGTCAGGAAGTAGATATGTAATGTTTTTCTAAAAATATCAATTCCTTTATCGTGCGTGCTTCATTCCATGATTTCAATGTTATATCAGGACTTTTTATACTTGGTTCGAAGATAGATTTCGAACGGTAATGTAACGTTGCAATTTTCATGGTAATGTAATCATGTAACGTCATGGTAATTTAACCACTTAACCATGTAAATGTTTGACTATATCATTTAGCCATGATACGTGAAACAAGAATTTCATGTTTCATACATTATCCAGTCTTGTGTGATCATGAAAGTTTCACGAACAGTCTACTTTTGAATCTTTGTTGTTCGGAAAAAGTACCGGGTAAGAATGTATAAGAACCTGAGATCCAAGAGTTCAGATTGAAATTGGGAACTACATAAAATGATTTGGGTATTGTATTCATTTTCACTAGCGTAGCATAGCTTTCATTGCATAAGCATGATATGACAATGGCTGATCAAGTATGGTCACTGTAATAAAATAGCTCTATAGCAGATATAAACTCAACTCCACCAGTTGCATTACTGTGTTTGCTAGATCCTACTTTTGCTGCAACAAATTTCTGGGTTTTGCTGACATTCACAGGGTTTTTCTTGTTGAACTTTTTCATGTTCATGTTCATGTGGGTTGGTGGTGTTGTAAAAGATTTAATTCATAGATTAGGAATGGTAATGTAACGTTGTAATCGTTATGGTAATGTAACCATGTAGTACCATGGTAATTTCACCATTTAATGGATTGTCCATCATTATTTCAGGAGTTACGCCTCGTAATGTGGAAGGGAGAGCTAGGTTGAAACGAAGAGAAGTGGATCTAGATGATGCACTAGTTGAAGATACGCCACCTTCGAAGATAAAAGGTATGAGACCACAAGAAAATCATGATGTGGAAGGGTCCTCGAAGGTTCGCTCAAGATTTGGGAGTGTAGCACGCGGGATTAAGGTCAAACATCCTTGACTTGATGTGCAAGAGTCCGTGCAGAAACGCACAAGATCTGTAAATGTAGTGCGAGGAATTAAGGCCAAACATCCTCGTTCGAGGCAACATCGAGATGTAAATGAGGGAGAAATACACGAGACAACGTATCGTGCAAGCCTAAATGGCATGAAGACATTGATTGAGGAGTTGAATTTGAGTGAGGAGCACAAGAATGTATTAATTTGGTTGTGGGCATTTGAGATATGGACAACTGATTATGAAATATGCTTGGCTCAGGACCATGTTTGGACATCACGTTTCATGGTTAATATACCACCAAAACTTGTAGGTAACATGGTTAATTTACCATGTAGGTAACATGGTTAACAATATTCTGCATTGATTGATAATGCTGAAATGTTCATGTACGTATTCGATACATGTTGCACAGTGGAATCACCGGAACGATTCATGATGAACAGGGCTTTGGCCATCTGCTTTGTGGAATATAAATGGAATGAGAAATTAGTGGGATTTTCTTTATTGGAAATTTGAAATTTTGAAAATCCTCATCTCTTCTCCTGTTATATCTCATCTAATTCCATAGGTGTTTCCATATTCAACCCATCTATTTCCCATAGATTTAGGAAACAGTTTTCATCTCTCTCTCTCTCTCTCTCTCTCTCTCTATAAATGTGTAAATGTATGTATATTTATTATATGTATATAAAATAGAAAAAGGGTAATAAAGGTAATTTATATATTGCAAGGATGAAAACATAAGCATGAAAAAAGGGGGGGATGAATTCTTACATAGCATAAAAAAAGAGGATGGATATTTAAATGATTTGTCTTGACAAGATGAATCAAAAAAATAAAAACTTATGATCGAAACTCACCCTTTTAAAACAAACACAAAAATAAGCTAAAAAAGAATTTCTTTCGTCGAGACAAACCAATAATTTGCTCACAAAAAAAAGAAGAAGAAGCGAAACTAACTAGTACAAAAAAGTTAAATAAAAATAAAAAGTCACTTTGACTTATTTCGCCAAACCAGGCCTAAAATGACTGTCAAACCCATTCAATTCAGCTTCTCGAATTTAGTCGAGTTTCGGAAACACACCTCCGACGGACTTGTTCTCACAGACCTTTTTTTTTTGAAAGGCAAATCTTCATTAAGAAATCCAACACGGATTAGAGAAACAAGAAAAAACAGGAGTATAGGAAGGACCTAAAACAAAGCCCACTAAGAAAAAGTGGTGTTCCACTTTAAGAAAAAGTGTTTTTTTTTTCAAACAAAGCCCACTAAGGACCTTAGGTGGTGTTTCATTTTAGGAAAAAGTGTTTTTTTTTCAAACGGAGGTAATTTCAAACTCAAATATAATGAAAATGAAAAAAAAAATTTCAATTTTTTTTGCACCGTTTAAAAGATCTTAATGAGATCTATCAAACAAGATCCATATTGGTAGGAAAATTATTTACGTAAACACATGATTTTTGGGCTTGAAATTACCTCCGTTTGAAAAAAAAAGCACTTTCTCTTAAAGTGGAACACCACCTAAGTCTACTACACTTGCAAGCACACCACAAGCAAACATTGTATGCATGTTTTTCTTGGGTAAGAACTTACACGTATAGGTCAAAATTTTCTATGTAATCATGCGATTAAAATTGCATGGGAATATAGGTGCAGATGATTTGAACTCGATACAAAGGTACTCCCAAATACTTCGACTCTAACTGTGTCAAGTGAATGAATTTGTATTTCAACGAACTATGTTATTTGATATCTTATCTCTCGTGTCAAATTTGATATGTGATGTCAAATCTTTAATTTGATTATTTTACTTTTTAAAGTTTAAAATTAACGTGAAAACATATTTCAATAAAAAATTCGGCATATTGATTGGAGTGGGTATTTTTTTAGAGATAAGATGTCAAATTACAGACAAAAAAATGCTCTAATGTACCTAGCCGAAATCCCTGGATAAAGGAGAGAGCTCCCTTGAATTGGCCCTCTGTTCCAGATCAATATACTCTACAACTATAACCCTTATTTGTCCTCTGTATATATATATATTTATCAAATAAGCCTTATTTGTCTTTACATTTTCTCATGACAAAAGTTAAGAGCAAGTCCAGTGGTTTTGTCAAAAATGACTTGTGCCGTTATAAAAAATTGGCCATGAATAGTGGCATTAGGAAAGAAATGGTAATGTTGATGTAATGGTGCGAAGTTATTTGTAATGGTATACGTTAGGGGCGTTAAAAAAATTGTCGTTTTGGTTTTGGAACAAGAAAAAAAAGTTAATTTTTTATTCGGGTTCGGGTGGTTGGTTTTTTTAAGTGAAACCGAAGTTAAATAGACCAACTAGGATTGAACCGAACCGACTACATAAATCGAGTTTTTTTGTTGTTGATATTTTACATTAATCTGGACCGTTCATCTATTTTTTTAATCTCGATTGTCCATCTATTTTAATGCGGTTCAAAAAATTCTTAAATGCTGTGTTTGAATGAGTTTTTGAGAAATTTTTTATGAGAGTAATAATTAAAAGTAGGGGTAATGAGTGGAAAAAGATAAAGATAAAAATGAAAATAATGATTGAAGATAGGGGTAATGAGTGAAAATAATGATTGAAAATAAGGGTAATGAGCGTTTTTTGAGTTAGATTTTTTTTTTCAAATCTTAATCCAAACAAGACATAAATGTATGGGTTTGACCCATTTGGGCCACTTGCCAAGTTTAATATTTGGCTCAACTAAGGCTCATTTCAAGCAGACCAAAGTCTCCGAAATCCCCAACTGAACCGACCCCATCCCGACCCAGATCAAATCAAATTTAACTCTGGTCGGGATCGATCATGGAAATTTTCACCCGAACTGATTTGATCTTCGAAACTTTTACTCCAAACCGACCAAACCCAAATCAAAATCACCCCTGGCAGATCATACTCGTATCAAATTTGATCTTAATGGAGTAGTAGTGGTCCTAGTGGAGTATATACGAATGAGAATAACGGAACTTTTTTACCGGAAAGTCTAGGTCCATCGCATGAAAATGCGGTGGCCGTCCACCGCGCGCCTCTGAGGTCCGGAGGGCCCCATAATGCAGTTTCGTTTCTACAAATTCAAAAAACATATCTACCGATATCCGTTGGAACTGATTTTTTACAGGGTCCCATGAAATAGTATTTCAAAATTTTTGAATATTTTTCTGTATTTTTTTGAAACCCGAAATGGGTCCCAATAGATGCGCGGTGGACGGTCACCGCGAAATGCATGCGGTGACCGTAGTCTTGCTCCTTTTTTACTCAAATGATCAGATCGGACAGAGACAGTGATTCCCACTTATCAAGATCTCACACAGTCACTGCGCGAGTGAGGTATATAGGCATCTCAAAACCCTAGCTCCGCCGTCACCCTCTTCTCTCCTCTCCTCTCTCTCTCTCTCTCTCTCTCTCTCTCTCTCTCTCTCTCTCCATGCATGCATAATTGCATATACACACGCACTCCTCTCTCTATATCTCTGCATACACTTGGTTAGATACTGCTCCGAATTAATCTTTACTTTGTCCAGCTGTTGCCCCTCTCTCCTCTAGCTTCCCTTCACCAGTTTCTGCAAAATCTGTTTTCAACATGGCTTATCCGATGAACCGCTGCGAAAACGCGATTTCCAGTCTTCTTCTGCCTCCCTCCAAATCCCATCCCTCGAACCCCAACTCCTTCAGCCTCTTTTTCTACCCCAAGAAGCAACCGTCTTTAACCAATTCCTCGCTTTTGAAATTGCACAACAGAGTGACCTGTTTGCAAAACGAGAAACCCGTTTCTGCAATAACCAGCGATTCGGACAACGGGCTAGGGTTTGTGAAACCCCAATCAGGCAAACGAACGGACATAAAGAAGATCCTGATACTGGGCGCAGGGCCAATCGTAATCGGCCAAGCGTGCGAATTCGATTACTCGGGTACGCAGGCGTGCAAGGCCCTGAAAGAGGAAGGGTATGAGGTTGTTCTCATCAATTCGAACCCGGCCACGATCATGACCGATCCTGAGTTGGCTGATAGGACTTACATTGCTCCCATGACGCCCGAATTAGTCGAGCAGGTGATCGAAAAGGAGAGGCCCGATGCCCTGCTGCCCACGATGGGCGGGCAGACGGCTCTTAACCTGGCCGTGGCATTGGCCGAGCGAGGGGCGTTGGAGAAGTATAACGTGGAGTTGATTGGGGCGAAGCTCGATGCGATTAAGAAAGCGGAAGATAGGGATTTGTTCAAGCAGGCTATGAAGAACATAGGGATCAAGACTCCTCCTTCGGGTATTGGGAATACTCTGGAGGAGTGTGTTGAGATTGCCAATTGGGTTGGGGAGTTCCCTTTGATTATACGACCCGCGTTCACTTTGGGTGGTACGGGAGGTGGGATCGCTTATAACCGGGAGGAGTTTGAATCAATTTGTAAGTCGGGGCTTGCTGCTAGCTTGACCTCGCAGGTTTTGGTGGAGAAGTCTCTGTTGGGTTGGAAAGAGTATGAGCTTGAGGTTATGAGAGACTTGGCTGACAATGTGGTTATTATATGCTCGATTGAGAATATAGATGCGATGGGTGTTCATACCGGGGATTCGATCACTGTGGCCCCTGCGCAGACCTTGACGGATAAGGAGTACCAGCGTCTTAGGGATTACTCGATTGCTATTATAAGGGAAATAGGAGTTGAGTGTGGTGGTTCAAATGTTCAGTTTGCGGTCAATCCTGAAGATGGAGAGGTTATGGTGATTGAAATGAATCCTAGGGTTTCGAGGTCATCAGCTCTGGCGTCGAAGGCTACTGGTTTCCCAATAGCGAAGATGGCTGCCAAGTTGTCAGTAGGTTACTCGTTGGATCATATCCCTAATGACATCACTAAGAAAACACCCGCCAGTTTTGAGCCTTCCATAGATTATGTGGTGACAAAGGCAAGTCTTTTTCCATTGTTGCACTTATTATCTTTACTCCCATTTGTTCTCATTTTGCTTGTAGTGGTCCCTTGCATATGCATACTCTGTTCGTATACTGTTACATGTGCTAAGTTACAGTCAAAATGGTCTTCAAGTAATGGGTATTAGCCTTAATTTTAGAATGCGATTGATAAATGGAAATATAGGAGGCCAAGAACTAAAGTCTGAACATTTCGATGGAATAATGAAGTGCGCATTAGCTCAGGTCAGGCAAATATCAGGGGTTTATTTGGTTGCGAGAATTGTTAGAGATAGACAGTTAGATATGAGAAAACATTATTACATGGTGTATACCTGCAGCAACCAAATCGCAACCTAGTGTTATTTGGTATTGTATTTTTGATGCTTTTGTTGTTATGTGTTATTATCTATTTTTTTCGTTCGCTCGTAATACATGTAGGACAATTTACTTCGGCATTTCGTTATGCCATGCCATCTACCTGTTAATCTACTGATATATTGTTATTCAAATTGGCAGATACCCCGTTTTGCATTTGAGAAGTTCCCTGGCTCTCAGCCAATATTGACAACCCAGATGAAATCTGTTGGTGAATCCATGGCACTTGGCCGCACATTCCAAGAATCTTTCCAGAAAGCTGTTCGATCTCTAGAATGTGGCTACTCCGGATGGGGTTGTGCGCAAGTGAAAGAACTAGATTGGGATTTGGATCAATTGAAGTACAGCCTTCGAGTCCCTAACCCAGATCGCATCCATGCTATATATGCTGCAATGAGGAGGGGTATGAAAGTTGATGACATTCACGAGCTCAGTTACATAGATAAATGGTTCCTCACTCAGCTTAAAGAGTTAGTGGATGCGGAACAATACCTTATGGCTCATAGTTTGTCTCAGTTGACAAAGGAAGATTTTTATGAAGTGAAGAGGAGAGGTTTCAGCGATAAGCAGATAGCTTTTGCAACAAAATCCCCTGAAAAAGAAGTTCGATCCAGGCGTTTGTCTTTGGGCATCACTCCAGCATTTAAACGAGTTGATACCTGTGCTGCTGAATTTGAGGCTAATACTCCATATATGTACTCTTCCTACGACTTGGAATGTGAGTCAGCTCCGACACAAAAGAAGAAAGTTTTGATTCTAGGGGGAGGACCGAATCGAATTGGTCAGGGTATTGAGTTTGACTACTGTTGTTGCCATGCGTCCTTTGCCTTGCAGGTTTGTATTTCCCTTGCACTCTGTTGGACAACATTCTTCCTTCACCATGTTTGCAGCATTTTTTTGTGAACCCGACTACTGTCTTCTACTTACTGAACCGATTTGACTGCAGCATTTTGAGCAGTAATGCGTCCTGCCAAAAAGTGTGTAACTTGGTTTTGATATCAATTCCTTTTTCAGTTTGATCTGCACTATCATATCTGTTCTAGCCCTAAACTGTAATTTCACCTGACATGTGCTGTTGATATCCTTCTGGCTGGAATGTGCGGAAGAATATACAAAATCTACTACTACTTTAAAAAATGGAAAGATTCCTTGTGTTTCCCATACTTTTGTTTACAAAATTGCCCCTGTCCAGCATAAGAAATAACCGCCCTTGTAAGAAACCTCTTTACACAAATAGTCATGACCATACAGATTGTTGTGACCTTTCATTCATGGGCGCGTTTACCATTCCTTGTAAGAGACCATTGATAATTAAGTACACTCCAATCACAAATGATGGTTTTGGACATTTCACAAATAACTTTTCTCACGAATATCTCCCCATGTAATTTGCTTGTCAGTCTCCTACATCTTTTACTGAGGATAAGGAGATACATGAAAGTATAATTTGGTTCAAGCACTATTGGAGTCGGTTCCACTTCAAGGTTATTATTCATTCATTCCTTTTTTTTTTTTTCTTTTTCCCCATTCTGATACATTCATGGGTTGCTTGTGTTGGCCTTTGATTTCCTTAAAGTTTCATCTATCGATTTTGGTAGAAGGGAAAGGTAAAGAATTGATTGATTTCCTTAGAGTTTCATCTATGTATTTTGGTAAAAGTGTTTTTCAATTCAGTTCCAATCCATCTAAGTTTTTTTTCCCTTTTCTATTCGTAAATTTACATCTAATTTTTTTTTCCGATGCCCTGGTTTTCTTGGCATCTTTTTATGTCTTGATTTTCCATGTGTACAGATAATATCAAACGAAAAGGACATGTTAGGAATAAATTTATATATGTGTATGATTACCAGATCAAAATTTTCCCCATAATTAAAGTGATCTATGCATCGGGATTACAAAGTGCCAATGGAATGAATCAGTTGAATCGTGCAAATAAAAACTGTGGTGGGATCCATGGATCCTAACAGTCCGAGAACTAAATCCCAATTAAGAAAATGAGAAGAAAAAATAAATCAAACAGCAAGTATGTGTTTTACTTTCTCCTTCTTCCCCTTCTTCTTTGGCATATTGAAACTATTTTTCTATTAACTGGCATATGGTAATTGGTGAAATCCTCACCTCTATTTTTTACTTTTCCCGTCATCATCACCTTTGTTTGTAGTCCTATCTAAGACAGGTTCCTCCTAATTATCCAAAAAAAAAACAGAGAGCTATACATTGAGCAGTTAAATGTAATGGGATGTGAAGTACTCTGTCTTCTCAACATATACAGTATATAAAAAATGGTTTCTCCTTTGCTTGATTTTTCAGTGTCGTATCAAGTTTCTGGGTAGTTAGGAGAAGAAGAGGCGCACCATGGTGAATTTGAACATGTTAATGGGTCATGGTTTTCATAAGTAATTATTCCCTCTCTCCCAAATTGTTGGACCCCTATGAAAAGACTTGCAATTTTGGTTCGAAAAATAAAGTACTTCCGCGCATCATTTTTTAAATTTATTTGTACCATATTAAAGAGCGCTTGAAGTACTTTAATTTGGTGTAAAGAAACTTGAAAAATGATGCTTGGAAGTACTTTATTTTTCGAACCAAAATTGCAAGACTTTTCGTAGGGGGTGGGCAATTTGGGACAGAGGGAGTAATGCAGGAAAGATACAGTACAGTTAACAATTTCATGTAGTATTATGTTGTAAGGATAGCAAATACGTACTCTTCAAATAATTGCTCCTTGCTTGCTTGCGCCCCCCCCCCACCCACACACACTTGTGTGTACATGTGTATGGTTGTAGCATTACTTGGCAATCAAGATGGTTTTTCCACCTCATGCTGAAAGAATTTATTCACATATGATTTAACTGTATATTTGTTTTACTGCTAGACTTTGTATAGGTCTATTCTTGAATTCAAGATGTAATGTTATTAACCCTAACTTTCAAAAAAAAAATGTTATTAACCCTAAAATGAGATTCACGTGCCACGTGTGCCTTTAGTTGTATCAAAAGGATATATTGCAGGATGATTTTAACTCTTCGATCTTGGAAAATGGGTAAACCCTGTGTCTTTATTGGAATCAAATAAGATGTCCAATGCCATAAGAGGACCCCAATTGATTAGGACACAAGGGTTGGTTTGGTTTAGTGTCAGAAGCGGTCCTATTATCCCTGAAAAACTTGTACAGCCTACGAACAAAGATATATTGATGTCACAAAAGTGCATCTTTTGTGAGTTGTTGCAAAAGAGTTGACATCAGTTACAATCTGATTATGATTCTCTCTCTCTCTCACACACACACACACACATGCATGCACACACAGATTGGAAACCAAAATTTCACCACCACACCACTGGCCTTTCAAAGAGGGGCATGCGTATTATTTGTTCAAACCATTCGAAAAGGAGAAGCTGCACATGAGTGTCTATTGTCTGTTTTTTTGGGCCAGTCACTGTATTTGGTGGTGGGGGCCCGTGGATTTCAAACCCTGTTGGTGAGCTGGTTGATGTTACTCCTACAATTCGGCTTACATTTGTCTCCTGCTGACTGTGTATTAATTGCTTGCATTCACGTTGATGTTTTCAATTTTTACCATTGTTACTCGTGTTTTTCGTTTGTCATTGTCTTCATTTGTATATGACTGTACCCTGTATTATGTTTTGTTTAAACGCAGAATGCAGGCTACGAATCAATCATGATGAATTCAAATCCCGAGACAGTATCTACTGATTACGACACAAGTGACAGGCTCTACTTTGAACCTCTGACAATTGAAGATGTTTGCAACATTATTGACTTGGAACGACCAGATGGCATTATTGTGCAGTTTGGGGGTCAAACCCCCTTGAAACTTGCTCTTGGAATCCAACAATACTTAGAAGAGCACAAGCCTTTATGTGCGAGTGGGACCGGGTACGTTCGCATCTGGGGTACATCGCCTGATTCAATTGATGCTGCTGAGGACAGAGAAAGGTTCAATGCAATCCTACAGGAACTAGAGATTGAACAGCCAAAAGGAGGAATTGCCAAGAGTGAAGCTGATGCACTTTCAATTGCTATGGAAATAGGCTACCCTGTAGTCGTCCGGCCTTCTTATGTACTGGGAGGAAGGGCTATGGAGATTGTGTATAGTGACGACAAACTTGTGACCTACATTGAGAATGCTGTAGAGGTGGACCCCGATCGTCCTGTCTTGATTGACAAATACTTGTCAGATGCAATTGAGATTGACATTGATGCGCTAGCGGACTCGCATGGTAATGTTGTGATTGGTGGAATAATGGAGCACATTGAACAAGCCGGGGTTCACTCCGGCGACTCAGCATGCTCTCTTCCAACAAAAACTGTCTCCTCTTCATGCTTGGATATTATCAGGTCATGCACTGTGAAATTAGCTAAGAGGTTAAATGTGTGTGGGCTCATGAACTGCCAATATGCTATTACTGCTTCTGGGAAGGTGTTTTTGCTTGAGGCCAATCCGCGTGCATCTCGTACAGTTCCTTTTGTGTCCAAGGCAATTGGGCACCCGTTGGCTAAATATGCTTCTCTTGTTATGTCAGGGAAATCTCTTCATGACCTAGGTTTTACTAAAGAGGTAATACCTCAACATGTGTCGGTTAAGGAGGTTGTTCTTCCATTTGAAAAATTCCAAGGTTGTGATGTCTTTTTGGGCCCTGAAATGCGTAGCACAGGAGAAGTGATGGGAATTGCCTATGAGTTTCCAGTTGCATTTGCCATGGCTTATCTTGCCACGGGACAGAAGCTACCGGTTTCTGGCACTGTTTTCCTTAGCTTAAATGAAATGACAAAGCCCCACCTTGCCATAATTGCTAGGGCTTTTATAGGACTTGGATTTAGTATTGTTTCGACTTCTGGGACGTCACGCTTTCTTGAATTGGAAGGCATTCCGGTGGAGCGAGTGCTGAAGATGCATGAAGGGCGTCCACATGCTGGGGATATGATTGCAAACGGGCAGATTCAATTGATGGTGATCACGAGTTCAGGTGATTCGCTTGACGAAATTGATGGAATGAAGCTGAGGAGGATGGCTCTTGCCTACAAGGTTCCGATAATAACAACAGTTGCTGGAGCTCTGGCTACTGCAGAGGCTATAAGGAGCATAAAATCCAAGACTCTGGAGATGGTTGCCCTTCAGGATTTCTTCGACGTTGGGAAGGAAATAAGGAGGACGAAGAATTTGCAGGCTGCCTCTTCCTCTCTTTGAAACAATGGGTATGTTGGTTAGTATTTGGTTTCATTTTCTTTTCTATGATGTTTATTTTTGTATTAGTTGTCCTTGTCTTTTTGGATGGTACGCTTTTTTGCCGTTGTAATTTGTTTTCAGAAAATTTTGCAATTCTCATAATTTTGGTTGTGCAGCTTGTGCCTTGTGGTATCCGCTAGAAACATATTAGGCAAGTGTCATGCGGATCTAATGTAGATTAAGATGTATAATATTGCTTTCTTAGTGTGGATAAGTTATCCTTAATTTTGGCTTTTCTAGAAAGCCTTTTTTGGCAATCGAATTAACCAATTTGGTATGTAATGCTTCCTGAATCGGGCTTTACCATCTGATGCAAATTGTTTGATGCTTGAATGTTTATTACTTCATTTACAAGGAAGATATTTTCCGTGTGATTTACCTACAACTGATTTAATTGGTGGCATTTCTAAGTGCCTATGTTACATGGAGCTGGGTGCGAATATCAGGTGCAAGTCCAAGTCCAAGTCCAAGCGTCGCACCTTTCTACACTTAAATCCTAAGATACTGGGATATATCTCCCCAAATTGGGTATGGGCACACGTTCTGAACACTTGTTTGTAGTATATATTGCATAATTTTTCAGGGTATATACCGTAAAATTATATGTAGAAATGTATTTAAACAAGGAGTTAAGAAAAATACGTTTTTGCTATTTCCTGTCCATGTGAATCAAAATATTGCTTTTCTAGCCAATTTGATATTCATTTTCTGTAGATATCATAACAATTAGAGGATCCGAGTGTCTAAATGGATACGGCTGTCAAACACATCGACACGGGTACTTGAACCGAAATGAAGGATCCATGTAAGCTAAATTCTAAATGTTACACCTGTGTGACTTAACAGACTTGATTGCTTTCACCCCAGTTGAGGGGGTTGAGCATATTGTTCCTTTTTGTTCACTTCTGAAACTGCTTAGGCTTTACTCGTTTCTGTCATTCTACCTTAATTTTAAATTTTCTTTGCAAAAGCAGTTTAGATATTATTTTTTTTCCAAAAATTGCTCATTTCAACTATTGGATACAAATTTTGAAAACAATTCTGTCTATATCTTTGGACTTGTATTTGTTCTATGCACGATCTCAGGTGGAACTTGATAATCACATCTTTGGGCTAAGGTTTGAAAGATTTGTTCTGTCTAGCATATATTTCTCTTAATCCAAATGTAAAATAGTAAAATTTACATGGTTCGGAATTCAGTTTTTTGATCTACTAAGTATATGTGGGAACACAATTAGAACGTTCAGAAGAAAAAAATGGATATTGATTGTGAAGGAATCTCTTTGAAAAAAAGTGATAAGAAATACATGGTAATGTGCTATTTCGCGATTATACTGAAGACAGAAGACGTTATTTCTCGATTAGATGGAAGACGGAAGTGGTGTTATCAGGTCAATCCATCATCTTCTGTTTACACGCATGCGGTACTTGCAAATGTGCTAGCTTCTAGTTGCCTATTTCTAGGGTTTAGATCTATAATTTTACAAGTTTCCGGCTTTGGAGGGTGTAATGAAGTACTCCACATTGGTCTCCTAGTTTACAGTATCGCTCTCATTCATGCCGTAAGGGAGGCATATCGCACTCGCGATCATACTTCTCATTAACCAACTTCCGAATTACGCCAATGCAACCATCAGGAAGAGAGGCAAGATGATTTTGGCAGTTTTGATGTAAAACTACTTCTGTTTTTAGATTCTGAACATGTCTGGTCCTGGGACCAAACTACTTCAATTTAGTCTTGGCAAACAACTCGAGCTTCATCGAGGGAAACAACTCCTTTTGAGCCCTGGAGACATGCTACCTCAGTTGGAGAAACTAGAAGCCATCCTTTCTGTGAAATCCAAAATACTATAGGTGTAAAAGACACTCTCTGATTAGTTTAAGTGTTCCAAATTCTAGTCGCGGAGATGATCTGCTGGAAGTTGTGGTCGATAAGAATAAGATCGTATAACACATATTGATAATCACATCGCCGAAGACCAAAATAACTTGAAAGGGGGCCAACATCCCGTCACTTTACGATGTAGAACAGGACAGTGAATCAAAATGATATCATGCATTACCATGTTATTTCATATTTGTCAGATTTGTACTAGTATATCAGGATGAGATTTTCTCCGAGGTGATTGTATGCCAGTCTCAAACGCAGGTTAATAGCTGTGCTCAACTAGCTCGTCTTTCGTTCGGTCCCAGAAAAAAAGCATTCAAACTTATCGAGCTTCAAAATCTAACAGCTGTGAGTGGATCATAAGGAGTTGTTTGACGAGACAAATAGAACTCGGACTCTGTTGTAAATTTTTATTTTTTGGTACTTAGGAAATTAACTCGAACTCTATTGTGTCCCTTTCATTGGTGAAGCTTAACTTTGGTTTCAAATGTCAATGCTGTTTGTCAGTTTCTGGGACTCTTTCATCCCAACAAGTGATACCCAGAAGCTTGGAGACTTTGATGGACGATCATATTATTCTTTCTTTGACTCAGTTTACGGTCCAGATGACTTGCGGACAGAAGTTCGAAAGCTCCCGAACTGGAAACACTTCGACACCAAAGAACAGGAAATAATCCAAAATATGGATCTCTTGAGTGTACTATTCCTCCATCAATGTGGGGCAAGCCGAACCTAACTCATCTATCTTATCAAGACTTTCAAGGGGCTGAATATGATAGGTATTAGTAAATCAATGGGTTGATAACAACCCAGAACTGGGTTTCAAATGAATTGATGGTTGCTGTCTTGCGATCTATGACCGGATCTTGCTAGTTATTTGTTCGATTAAGAACAATTTGGTGACGATTGCAACTGCTAGGCACTGGAAGAGCATTTTTTTTTAGGGGTATGTACCTGAAATATCATACCTTGTTGATCATGTGAGTTTTTATGGGCATTGTGATTGGATGTAACCGTTAAGATTTTCTCTTGTGAAGTGGATTGATGGTAACTTATCCCAACCACCATGGCCACCCCCTTTATGACTGGGCTACGACGGATTTATTCAGGGCTATCGATCGAAGCAATTGTAGCTGATCGTCTAATATTCTTCGATCTATTTTGGTAGTTATGTTTTAACTAGGTAGTTAAGTCCAAGATTATTTCAATATGGTTATAAGACTCTGCATATTTGATGCGCAATGCACTTGTGCGAGGTCGAACCCAAGAGATAGGTGATCTCATTTGTTAGGTACTGCTTATTAGGAAACTGGGAAAAATAGCAACCTAGTGCTTTGTATCGTAGGTGTCAACAAGCCTATTTTGAGAGGTTATACCTTGGAATAGTTGGAATTAGGTGCAAGTCTAGAAGACCCTCCACTGTACTTACAAAAGTGGAGTTGGCTGGGTGAGAGTCATAGACTTACATAAACCCTTGAGTTCTTAAGTTTGACTTCCCCACCGAAAAAAGACCTCGGGTTACAGTGGAGGTATTTTACCGTCGTTAACGCTTTAGCATGGGACCAGTCGAGGTGTGCTTAAGTTGGTCCGAACACTTAGTTATAAAGAAATCTCTCTTTTAAAAAAGAGTTAGTAGGAGTATTTTTCTTAATCGTATACCATTCTTTGGGGCCAGCATAGAATTTCGTCGGATGGGGTCTTTGGGGGCCAGGTGGGCATCCTTTGAAGGGGGGCACTAATTTCAACAAAATCCACTGAGACTTTGGTTTGGCAAAAAGTCTAATGTGAACTAGGGAATTAGAGTGATAAAAGCCAAAAGGAAAGGACTTTGAGGATTATTAACCCAACACTAGGGTAAATTCTAGACTGGAGAAATGACTCTCTGCCAGCGGTCTCCATGGGGAAAACTGGCGTTGGAGACTGGGAACCAGTGGAGAACAAACTGGAGTACCACTACTAGTATTCCATTTCCAATTTTCCATGATCTCAACTTCTCAAGTCTCAAATCCGTGTGGGCCTGTTTTGTGAAATTTTTCACTTAAAGATTACTAGTACTTAACATCAAAGAAGATAGGAAACCGAAGAATTGGGTGACCAGGACTGGAGGAACCCTCTAGAAACAGGGCACCCATCAGTCATCGCATACGTACGCACAGTTCCTCTTCTCCTCATATGTAGTACTACTGGTACAAAAATAGTCCCGAAAAAACCAAAGGAACCGACGAAGATGATACCGATGGGTGCCGACACGTGGGGTCTACTCTGGGTCCCGCACGAATGATTTTGAATCGTTCAATGATTTTTTTTTTATAAAAATGATCCTGAAACCTGAATGAAAAATAAAAGATTGGATCGAGTACCTGCACGTATCGAATCGAGTTGATTTTTCATGGGCTCACTCGGTTTTTTTAAAATTTTTATTTTATTAAAATGGCTCGGATCATCCGTGCAGGGCCTGTAGTGGACCCCGTGTACCCGTCAGTACCCCATCGGTATGCTACTGGTTGGTGCCAATAGCAGGGTTCAAATAGTCCGTTCTTCTGAACTACTATTGATTCATTGAAAAAATGATTAGGCTCTGTTCCACTTTCTCAAATACGTACTTAAAAAATAAGGACCTATTTTCAAGTTTAAAAATAATGGGTTTACGAAAATAATTTTCCAAATTTTTTTTGCAGAGTTTGATAGATTTCAATCAAACAAGATTCATATTGCATATTTTTTGATTTCAGTAAGCCTATTATTTTCAAGTTTGAAAATTGCAAATAAGTACTTATTTTTTAACGAGGTAAACGGGAACACCACCTCATTTTTTTTGAACTGTCTTAAAAATGATTCATTTAGACACCTCTAATAAAAGAGGGATTGTGATTTTGGCACTCCAAAAATTGATGGAGAGGCTCCAAAATTGAACTGTGTTGATACACAAAATGACGTCGTTTTGGAGCCCCTCCATCAATTTTTGGAGTGCTAAAATCAATTTCCTAAAAGAAGCATTAGACATCAAATTAGCGATAATGCTAAGGCATGCACCGACGGTGCACGGACTAGCACGCGGGACCCGCTTCGGATCCAGCACGGATAATATAAGCCGTTTAATAATTTTAAAATAATTTTTCAAGTGGCTCTATGAAAAATTAGCTCAATTCGATATGTGCAGGTGTTTGATCCATTTTTATTATTTTTTTCACTCATATTAAGGATCGAACGGCTCAGATTATTCGTGCGAGACCTGGAGTGGACCTCGTGTGCCGATTTGTGCGTCGTTGGTGCACAACCCATCGGTTTCCATCGAAGGGTTCTCAAATTAGGACCCCCTTACGTGATTCACTCTGAAGTCAAATATGATCTGAATCGTTTATAAAGATATCACGATTTTGTTTCAATGATCTGAATCGTTTATTTGAAGGCTTGATATGTAATCGTTCTTACAAAATTTCAGATTATCTTGAGAAAAAAGGACGATTAGAGTTGGTATATTTCGATTTTGATTGTCAATTTCTCTTGTGAAAACTCTGATGCGATAACCCACTCGCCCATATCTACTTAATCTAACTTTTTTCTTAGCTTGCACTTTATCCCTGTTTGGGACTGTTAGGAAATATGAAATTTCAGCAGAATATGCGTCAGGCGATGCTTGGGTCGGGATGGAAGACATCAACCGCCTTGTTCTTTTCTCGTTTTGTATCGTTAGACTGTTTGGCTTTGTCCAAGATATTTATAATGAATTCCGTATCGTAAGTGTCCTTAGGCGAATCAATACAATTTCTCATTTTTGTCAAAAAAAACCACTTCTCACTTTTGTCAAAAAAAAATCACATGATAGGATACTATTGGTCGGACGGAAGAAGAAGATGGAAACCAACCAATACAAGTCCCTAACTTATGACACAACATTCTATCTGGACCTAATATTACTCAATTAATTGGATGCCTAAATTGGGTTTTTATTGGTCCCAAGAACAAAGCATTAATTAGGTCTACAAACTATAGCAATTGGGTGGTTCACTTGATTAATTAATCTAGAAATCTTAGGTCAAGAATGTTTGGTCTTGGTCTTTGTCGTGCAAATCATGCACTTTCGTTAACAGCTGAGCTGCCAAATCTCAAGAACTTGTTCCTTCACTGTCCTGCACAACATCAAACAAGTCCTGCATTCAGTGTTTTTGGTCAAGAGACTCAAAATTATACCCCAAGTGGCGTTTTTGTTGCTATCACTTTGAACCTCTCATTGATTAGGTTTGCAAGACTCAAACCTACTTTAATTATGATGCTCTTCTTTAACAAATTTGTTGAGACTGGGGATGAGAGATTAAATGCTCGAGGTATCAATTGGCGAATAGAATTGGTTCTCGCACCAAGAAATGTTGATTGATAGGCGCAATCGCGACTTTTTGACTCGATAGGGACGTGTCTCTGACCGTCGATCGTGATGCCATGCTAGGAAGGATAGATCATATGATGGGTTATCTTTTAGTGCAAATTCATGTAGAGCAAAAAAAATCAGCAAAAACTTATTTTTTATTCTGTTGTATCCGTTTTTTTGTTGTTGATATTTTGGTGTTTGGATCGGCTTACGTACACCTCGACTAATTTTCAAGTCCTCAAGTTAACAATCGGGCAAATCTAGTCTGATACGTTTTCAAAGGTCTTTGCTCAACAAATGTTTGAGCATAATTGGCGTTGTTTTTGGATAGAACTGAGGACTAGCTCACCTTACTAGTTAGCATTAACTGTCAAAATTGCCTCACTAACAAATTGACAAGTAAGTCTCTCAAAAGTCCATTTTAAGAATTTTTTGTCCATTGAGCAAAGGTCCACACGCAATAGACCTCGAGATAGAGATTTGTTGGGAAAAACTTGGTACCTTGGGGACTAAATTGCGAAAATAAGTGCCATCTCTTAGACCCAAGTAAGAATAATTTAAGGGGTAATGATTCATTGAGTAGAATTTTCTCTAACCTTCCAGCTACTAGAATGTGAAACAACCCCAAGAGTTGGAATGCTGGGGTGTTCCAGATGAATAGTAAAAAGAACTTTAGGAAAAAGATGGTTTTTCAAGCTCAAAAATTACGTGTTTACGCAAATAATATTCCTACAAATATAGATCTTGTTTGATAGATCTCATCGAGATCTTTTAAACAGTGCAAAAAAAATTAAAAAATTATTTTTCATTTTCATTATATTTGAGCTAGAAAAACTTTCTTTTTTCTAAAATTCTTTTTACTGCGCATTTGGAACACCAAGAGGCCTAGGCTTAATTACGAGATGGCTGATTTAACTTGTACCGCTGGCAAAAAAGCAAGAAACTGTTGGGACTACTAGAGATTTACCCGGTTTAAACTTGTCAAAAAATAGTCTTAGATGTCTTGAATGTTAGTAGTTCGGACACTCATTATGAAACATCCTATTGTCATATATTCTTTTTGAATAACATCAAAAGTTCCCTCTTCTTCACCTCCTAACCTCGTCGTGTTCTACCTGCGCCTCTCCTCCCCTCCCCCCTCCCCCACAGCGAGGCCGATCCGGTGAAGATTTGAAGATGGGATGGTTTGGCTTTGCTCATTCGGCGAATAAGCTGACGGATCTGGTGTGGCGGCTTCCGGCGACAATATCCTCAGCCGGTTTTTTTTTTTCCTTCTCTTTTTGGTTTTGTTTGTTTTGAGTTTTGTTGGTTTGGTTCTTTCCCTTTAATGGGAGTTTTCTCTCCCCGCTGTGGGGTTTTTCGGTGGTGTTTTGGTTGTCTTTGCCGCAGTTGAGGGTGTGTGTTGCTCTCTCTGTTTGGATGTCGGTCATGATCGATTAGCTGACAAAATCCAGTTGTGAGGCTCTAGTGGGTGATCTTGGGTAGGTAGGCCTCTTGTTTGGTTATTTACTCCTCTTGGGACGATGTCCAACCTCGATGTATTCAGTTGTTTTTTGATTATAATACAACTCCTATCATTTTTAAAAAAAAAAAAAAAAACTTTCAATTAGTACACTAGAGTAAGGTGGTGTTCCACTCTTTCTAAAAGTACTTTTTTTTTTAAATTCACGTAATTTCAAACTCAAATATAATGAAAATGAAAAATATTTTTTCAATTTTTTTTGCACCGTTTAAAAGATCTTAATGAGATCTATCAAACAAGATCCATATTGGTAGAAAAATTATTTGCGTAAACACATAATTTTTGAGCTTGAAATTATCTTCCTTTTTTTTAAGTTCTTTTTTGAGAACACGGAACAACTCCTAATTGTTAGATCAAAATGACAAGAAATAGTACCTAAATGTGATGCCGAAACTCTCAATGTGGGATCCCCGCATATCGAATGTCCCTACTTTCTTTTTTTTGGGATCATTATTGAATGTCCTTGATACATTATACATACTATCATTTATACGTCCAAAGACAACGGGATCGATTCCGTTCCGCTTTCTTTTTCAAAAATAAAGTAATTTCAAGCTCAAATATAATGAAAATGAAAAATAATTTTTAAATTTTTTTTTGGCACCGTTTAAAAGATCTCAATGAGATCTATCAAACAAGATCCATATTGATAGAAAAATTATTTGCGTAAACACATGATTTTTGAGCTTGAAATTATCTTCCTTTTCTAAAAGTTCTTTTTTCCAGAAATTGGAACACTCCTAAACTTTCGTCCTATTTTTTCTTAAAAATTGCAACCAATCAAAAATCTCTGCACACTAACCGCTACCACATGATCGAAGGACATCTCATGTGCTTTGTAAAATGACGTACAATCCTACAACTATGAAGTCTTCCAATAGGATTGCAAATGAAATCTAGACGTAGGTCATATTTAGGAATTTGCCAGGGGCTCAGGTTCGAGACCTCTCAGGTGCTTTCAACTTCGTCGGGGCCAATCCATTCCGAGGCATGCTCTAACTTGAGTTGGGACTGCCGCAAGTAGGCGGCATGATTGGTCGTTTGAATTAGCCGAGATGCGAGTATGCAAGCCCGAACACTCGAGTTAGTAAAAAAAATGAAAGGTAGATGTAAATTAAAAATCATCTAAGAGATGTCACAATCGCAAACGGAAGCTTGAGCAAGAAAAGTTGTACTGGTAAACAGTAGTTTAACTAGATATTCTTTGCTTCATGTGCCACACGAGCTGACCCAATTAGGCTGACCCCCGACCGGCTATTCACCCAACTCCAGGCCCACCACTTTGGGCTTGGGGTGTCACTCTCAATTCGTTGGGAGGGGGTTAGAAAAAGAGAAGAGTTGTTGTCTCTCTGGTGGCAGCATGCATGCCCATTTACTCTCCTAACCCCAATGAATTAACCAACCCTTAATCATGCTGTTAATTGTACACGAGTCATTCTCTAATAGCAACACCTGTCCCGGCCGGATTTCAAAGTAAAAAAAAAAAAAAAATTGTAAATACACACAGGACCGACCCAAGGGTTTTTACTGCCCAAGGCCTAATAAAAAAAGTGTGCCCTTATGGAGTTAATACTTAACAATTTTTACAGCAACAATCACAATACGAGAAAGCCAAACAATTTGTACCACTGTTCTTCGAGTTTTGTGGTGCTCGTTGATCTTCTTCTCTTGACTTCGCCGGGATCGTCAAGTTTTTGGGGTGGGTTTGGGGGGAAACGATTTTGGGGAGGTGTTATTCGGTGGTTTGGGGAAATGATTTTGGGGATTTATGTGTTGGACACTTGGGCTTATGGAATGGTGGGTTGGCCTAACTCATTATCTCTAATTGGGCATTTTTTCCCATTCTCTTGAGCTTAAAAAAAATCCTACTTAAATCCAAATAGTGAAAATATTGGAGTGTCTCTAAACATTGGAATTTTTGGGATGCCTCTTGAGCCTTGGGGTTGGGCTGGCCCTGAATACACATGACAGTCGGAACATGAAAATGTCCATGAAAGAAAACGAACGGTCTAGAGTGCAGTGAATCTGGACCGTTCGTTTCCTTTCATGGACATTTTCTGTGAATTTGGACCGTTCATTTCCTTTCATGGACGTTTTCATGCTCCGAGTGTCATGTATTGTACTACTCCCGAAAAAAACCTTGGAATCCAAGTTTGTGGATTAATAGAGCTCACATGTGAACTTTTATTCTGTTAGAATAACATCAAATGTGTTTGGAAGAAAGTTTCATTTTGTAGAATACTAGTGCTTACCCGTGTCTACGGCACTACTCACCTCGGTAGTGCAGCAGGCACGAACATTTTTGTAATATATTTTTGTTTTTTTTATGCCAACGCCAGAAGCCGAGCAGTAGGTAAAAAGAATCGATGGCATTTTTGTAATATATTTGTAAGAGTGTGGGTGTTTTCTTAAGAGAGTTGGAGAGCACACATCGGCACTTGGATCAAATGAATCTCAGCTCTTCTTTCAACTTGTGTTTGTGTGGTTCCCACGCCCATGTGTTTTATTAGGTAGATCAGTACTTCTTGAGAGGGAATGAGAGGTGATTTGATAGGGCTTTGGACGTGCCGAGTTGAACTAATTAGTGGTTCGCATGTTCGAGTTTGACTTGTTTATCTACAGGTCATCTGAATGAGTCTAAGGTGAGAGCCAATATTCCAGAGCAAACTCCGGTCGATCGGTACGTAATGGTTTAGCTTCTTCAACTGCGTAACATGCCGAAGTGTACTAATTTTGACGAGGCAAACACATGTGTACAACTTGACTGACTTGATCTGTCGTAAAAAATGCGCCCAACTACGCATTCGGCATTCCACAAGTTTCCAAGTATTTCATTCCTAGAAGTCTTTGATTCCACAAGTTTCATAATTCGTTTGTAGAAGTCTTGATTTCACGATGTCTATAGTCGTTTCGAGTCTTTTTTTTTTTTTTTTGGTTATCAGGTGTCTAAGTCAACTTACGCGTACTTCGACTATGTAAGACAATCTCTTGTTATCCTGATATCAAAAGTGTTTTCGTATCAGTTGTAACTTCTATAAATCTTTTTTTTTTTTTTTTCCGCAGATATTCCAAACGCATTCCTAAGTACAATTCTCATGTTTGAACACGAGAAAGAGACTAACCTTAATTAAGACATGATTGTCATGTAATCCTTGATCCTTAATTTATAGACCACATAGCCTAATATCTTAGATGGATTAATCCAAACCTTTTTTCCCTTAGGGTTTTGCGCGTACACAGCCGTTGTATTCGTTGGTTTGTTGTTGTTTTTTTGTATTTTCGGACCGATGGAATTCCGGTCATTTGTCAGCAATTCCAACTCTAAGTTGGAAACTCTTTTCTTCATGACGTCCGAGAGTTTAGCCATATATTCAACACCTGTTTTTGTACTATATAAATGCGATTATCTTGTTCGTCAAAAAAAAAAGAAAAAAAAAAAAAGGTTTCCGTGTAGATGGGGAATTAATTTCTAAAAGCAAAATCATTTTCACTCTTGACTTTTGGGTTTCATTGGAGTTGAAAGCACTATGAATGTCCAAGAAAGCTGGAGAATTTGGTTTCTCTCTCTCTCTCTCTCTCTCTCTCTCTCTCTCTCTCTCTCTCTCTCACACACACACACACACACACACTTCATTTGTCTAATATATTTTCGTCCATCTTTTTAATCTCTACAATTTATTAGTTTCTGAAATTCCATGCAGAGAACCTGTTGATTGCTAGTAGTTAACAGTATCGAAGTCATCATCTTTGGAAATAAGAACTAATTTTGGGATTCTTGTATCCTTCTGATTTTGCAATAATTTTTCAGTGTCACGATTCACAGTATGTAATTTGTAATAATATTACTATCTCCGTCACGGGAAGATTATCCAGTTTGCAAAACGAAGACCTACAAACAATGCATATGAAAAATAATTCTCACTTTTTAATACAGTTGGGATGCACGCACCCTCGTTGTGATGCCGTCATGCCTTTGCTCCCTTTAATATTCCTTTCAATGAGTAATAAATTCTTCTCTTTGCCTATCGATAAAAAAAAAAAAAAAAATTCTCACGTTTTTTTCATTACGAATATCAATGAATGTTTTAACTTTTAATGTGTGGACGGCAGAATAAAATTCTTTTGACAAAATGAATTCTTTTTATGTTTTTGTTTTGCAAATCAGATCTTTTAAAATGAGGGAGTTCTAAGAGGTGTGCATGGATTGAGTTGGGCGGGTTGAGGGTGTATTTTTCAACCAACCCCTACTTGGCGATTAGTCGATTTTTTAACTTGCCGCCAACCCACCAACCTTTAAAACCAGCTTGGTGGTTGATTTTTTTGAGCGTTTCAACTCGGCGGGTTAAGCGGGTTGAAAGAATACTTCACTTATTTTAGCAAATCATGAAACACGTAGCATAAAATCAGTAGGGAATTAATAGCTAACATAGTCCACAAATAGTTTATACAGAGGTTTGGATTTTTGTCCTTTATAAATTGGTGGGGGTTACAAAATTAGTGATGTATAGTGCAACTTAGCATTAATTGATATAGCAGTATCCTAATGGCTATTAATTATTTTGCACATGTAGATATGGCGGGTTAACCGAAGGGCTTGTAGCTCAGCGGTTACCTCTCCTGGTATTTTCATAAGGGAGGCCAGGGTTCGAGTCTCAGCAGAGACGTTTGGGGTTCAGGGCTACAGACAGCTTATGGACCCCATGTAGGCTAACTAACTAACTAACTCCCCTGCTAACCCTTACTGATGTATACAATATTGGGAAAAAATATATATAGCGTGTTTAGTCGGATTAAAGGCGTTCGGGTTATAGAAATTGTACCTACACCCAAACCGTCCTACCTTAAAATTTGTGTTTTACCCGCTCATCATTTCAACCCATGATTTTCGGCACGGGTCAATGCTGGTTGTGTTATTTGGATCGAGTAGCCAATGTTATCTCAAGACCCAATTAGGAAAATAATTAAAAAAACAAAACAAAAGGAAGAAAATAAAAGAAACTTTTCATGGCAATAATTGTAAATACTATAGCTCATACAATATGAGACAAGGAGATAGAGGATAATATTAAAAAGGCAATAACGAGTAGATAGCACTCAGGCTATCAAAATAAATAAATAAATAACAATTACAGTATATATTTAGGGAAGTACTTTACATTGCCATTTTCACATGGCACCGCGATGACGATCCCCCGACAGAAACTTTCGTCTTTGTCCCAGCGGCCGTTGTATAAGTTGAAATTTGTGACCAAATTCAAGGTACCTGTAGGATTTCTGCAAATTAAAGAGTATTGCTACAGATACCGATCGGTACCGTAGGGAAATCGTACCGACGGCTGCGCCGGGCCGTCTCCGGCCACCAGACGGCCGATCCGAGCTGTCCAAAAATTCTATAAAAAAAAAACGAGGGGGCCCAAGCGGGAATCAACGGCATCCAACGCGTGTAGGGTGCTCGATCCAAACACTCCATTTTCGTATATATATTTGTACACATACATATTTATACGAAAATGGAGTGTTTGGATCGAGCACCCTACATGCGTCGGATGCCGTTGATTCCCGCAAGGGCCCCCTCGTTTTTTTTTTTTTATATAATTTTTTTTGGACGGCTCGGATCGGCCATCCGGTGGCCGGAGACGGCCCAGTGCGGCCGTCGGTACGATTTCTCTACGGTACCAGTCGGTACCTGTAGGATTTCTGCAAATTAAATACTAAAATACTTTCCTGCAAATTAAAAATAATAACCATTTATTTTTGTGCAGTACGCAAACATTTATTTTTCTCAGGCCCAAAAATAGTTTCACATGCTTAATTAGGAGAACTTGGCTATTGAACCCTAAATTGTAACTTACACCGAAGACATGAGAATTCAAAAAAGGCATCCTAGACCATTCTTAAAATTTTGTTTAAGGCATCAAAATCAAAAATGCTAAGGGTACATACAAAATGTACATACAATGTACATATGGATTTTGTGGGGCTCAAATCGGGTCCCACAAAGATTATTCGAACCGCCCATTATTTTTAAAACATATTTTTATGGAGTTCTGTAAAAAATCAGCTCAACCCGATATCGGTAAGGATTTTTTCTGAATTTGTGGGGGCGAAAACTACTCGTCGCCCCCACAAATTCAGAAAAAATCCTTACCGATATCGGATTGAGCTGATTTTTTACAAAACTCCATAAAAATATGTTTTAAAAATAATTGACGGTTTGGATCATCTTTGTGGGACCCGATTTGAGCCTCACAAAATCTATATGTACATTGTATGTACATTTTGTATGTACCCATAGCAGCACTCCATGAAAATGGTTAAGCTAGCCCCCTCGTGTGCAGGAAGATATAAAAGTCTTCGTACCCATTTGAGAATTTTCAAAAAAGAGGGAGATGACTTTTGTGTAGTCCTTAAAAGGGGACTTCGTACTGTCGATAACCATGTTTTTTGTTAGTTTTTTTTTTCATCTTCAAAGATGATCAGAATTTTTTTTACTTTTTAACTCGTTGAAAATATCGGTAATGCGAAAAACGAGAGCATAAACTTCAAGTGATTGTGTAACGCCAGGTTCCGATTGATAACCCTATCGACGTGATTGTTTAAATGACTCACGTTCTCGATAATGAGAAAAAATGAACCGTTTCGGCATCTCTTTGAATCTGAAAAAACCTAGTACAAAAGAAGGGTGACAGATCCAAAAACTCTCTCTCCTACTCAGCTGAGCACTCTCTCTCCTCTTTCCCCTCTGCTCGGATCTGGGCCATTTAGACGGCTCGGATGAGTTGCTGGGCACCACGTGGACAATACGCAATTGAACCCACAAATTTCTTAGTCCTAAGAAAGGGGACTGAGGGACTGTGTTGCGCAGCCCCGTGCTGCGCAGCGTGCTGTGCGGGGAAAATCACCGCCGCTCCGATGATCGGAAACGTTCACTTCGTAGAGCTCGTCGAATAGAACAAGTGTACCAAAAATCAGCTCGATCGGATATCATTAAGTACCTCATCTGACATTATTATCTTAAAATTATGAAGTGTACCAAAAAAAGTAGATTTTAATCTAGTGTTTCGGATCCATTCATTTCAAGATAATAATGTTCGGATGAGACACTTAATGATATCTGATCGAGCTGATTTTTAATATACTTGTTCTACTCGACGAGCTCTACAAAGTGAACGTTTTTCGATTATCGAAACAAGACCAAAGCGGCGGCAATTTACCCAGCATAGCACGCAGCGCAGCACGGGACTGCGCAACACAGTCCCTCAGTCCTAAGAAAGGAAAGAAATCAAACTAGCGGAGTTTTCACGAGCTTGACCCCAGGGAAAACGGAAACGTACAGTCGGCAACCGCGTTTCTATAAAGTACACATTTTTTACACTGAATCAAAAAATAATAATAATACGGATTTTATTTGCATCTTAATTTTTTATGAAGCCATATTCCGCATCACGTGACGTCATCCCACTTCCCTGGGTTTCGGGTTCTATTTTATTTCCCCCCCTATAAATACACATGCCCTCAAGTCTCATCCAGCACCTGCAAACACTACTCCTCTCTCTCACACCTCTCTCTCTCTCTCTCTCTCTCTCTCTCTCTCTCATCAAAGATGGAGAGCAGTGGTGACACAACAGCAACCGCCATTGGTTCTACTTCATCCCCTCCTCATCACTCACTCTCACCATCACCTTCATCTTCTCCTCCACCTCTATCTCATGTCATGACTAATAATGTGGTGGTGGTGAGTCCTTGTGCTGCTTGCAAGATCCTCCGGCGGAGGTGCGCCGAGAAATGCGTGCTGGCGCCGTACTTTCCCCCCACCGATCCCCTCAAGTTCACCACCGCCCACCGCGTCTTCGGCGCCAGCAACATTATCAAGTTCTTGCAGGTACCAAAACCGGCTCTGATTACTTAATTGTTTGAAAATTTCAGAAAGTCGTAAGCCGTGGTTAAATTTTTTAATGAAAATTGGTAGTATAGAATTTTTACTCGGGACTAAAATTATGAGACGGAGGGACTACTCAATCGTCCTTCGTGATCTTATTGCTCAAGATTATTTTTACCTTTAGTTAGAGCACGAGTGAGTGCCAACAGGGATGAAATCTGACGTTTCGCCGGTGTGCCTGTGATCCGTTAAATCTTTGTTATCTTTTTTAAAAAAAATTTAAAAAATTTATTTTTTCCAATAAAAAAACAGGGATGAAATTTGAAAAGTCAGAGGGTAGTTGATACAGAGGACACTTTTCATAGTATATACAAGCATCAAACAATTAATTGAAGTAGTCTCCCTCACACCATTTATTTTGTTTGGTTAAGTAGGGCCTAGCCTCTCTCTTCTTCTTTCTTTCTTTTTTTTTCTGGATCCCAAATAACCTTCCTTTTTGGACTTTCTAGATTATATTCTTGTATTTTTCTCAAATGTCTTCATGTCTTCTAGATTGTCAAGACACTTTCATATCAGGAAGTCATAACAATGTCTTTTTTGGGTACAAATCATGTCATTTGGTTCTTAGTTTTATAGTCGGGAATAATTATTCAACAATCTTGGAGCACTGCTACGTAGTCGTTCCGGCTCCAACAGGCTCCTCCGTCACTTATTATTTATAGGGGTCTACATATTTGGTCCTGAATTACATATGAATGTGTAGTTGAGAATTGTGTTGGAGAGAACCCCACGATCACCTATACGGGCCTACACCATTTTGTAGGGATCTAGTGTCTCCGTTCATATAGGCGTACGCAAAATAGCGGAAAGCTTATAATTCCCGCATTGATATATGGAATAGCAAATTAACTAACCAAACTTCATTTTTTAGGAACTCCCTGAGTGTCAAAGGGCTGATGCAGTGAGCAGCATGGTATATGAGGCCAATGCCAGGCTCCGGGACCCGGTTTACGGATGTGCAGGGGCAATTTGTCAGCTGCAAAAGCAAGTTAGCGAGCTCCAAGCGCAACTAGCCAAGGCACAAGCAGAGGTGGTGAACATGCAATACCAGCAAGCAAATTTGGTGGCCTTATTCTGCATGGAAATGTCACCCGATCAATCTCCACAAGCATCGCCCCAACAGCAGCAGCAACAACAACAATACTCTTTCGACAACTTCATCACCACCAATACCCAGAGCTATCCGAGCTTCGCGGATGAGAATTGTCTGGGCTCAATGTGGGAGCCTCTTTGGACATGATCCGCTTTATATATCTTCTCGAACTTGTTAAGCGTGCAAAATGAGGTCGCAGAAAAAGGGCACAAAATACTGGCAAGAAGCGCGTGGCCTATAATTTTGACTTTTTGAGCCAGTATTCTGTGCACTTTTCTGTTATCTTATACTGCGCACGTGGAAAAACTCTTCATGGCATACGGCTTAGCCGTTTGCGAAATTAGTACCATTTTAGCTATATATATAGTCTCTCCTAACTCCAAGCTAGGTAATTGCAGGAACGGGAAGGAGATTACTGAAAGGAAAATGTATGAATAAAGTTGATGTATCAAGTAGGGACAAAATGTAATTTTGATCGAATATAATTCAAGGGTCTAAGATCAAGTCAAATTAGATTCTGATGTCATAAATTATAATTAGTTAATGGGAAAGAATTAGTTGATGGGTCATTTTCTTGTGTGGGGTTTAATTTCTGTTAGTATTGCAAAGAAAGAAATCATTGTGGCATGCCCAATCTCATTCCCTTATATATATTTAGTGTCGCGAATACAACATCTAGTCACTTAGACCATGTTTGTTTTGTGACTCAAGTCTCAACCTTTTTTCCTTGTGCACGGCTTTCAATAAATTTACTCTCAATTATTACTCTTATATCTCTATCTATCTATCTCCACTCATTATTCAAAATCCAAAATTTAAAATCCCAAAACGAACATTGACTTAATTTCCATTTATCAAGCTGATAAAAAAAAAAAGAGAGTGTATTATTGGGTTCCCTTCCGGTCAAGCTCTTGACCATCTTTGTTCAACTAAGAAATATATTGCTCCAATCCGAAGTTATGTCAGCTGGCCACCCTTGTACACTTTCATAAAGGAGGTCAGGGAGTCGATCCTTGCTAAAGCTAGCAATAAGTGCAATTGTCCTCCATTAATTAGGTGGTCATATGTTTGAATCGATCTCTCGATAGTTTAATATTTCAAAATTTTTGGGGTCATTGGAAGATTTGCCTGATCGTTACCTTTAGAGTCCCGACTTTGGTCGAGATGCGCACAAGTTGACTCGGACATCCATTTATCAAAACAAACAAAAAAAACACTGTAGAAAGGAAATTTAAAAAACATGGGCGCAGAACATGACTAACAAACTACCACTCCAACAACCATTTAACTTTCAAACACTAGTTTTAGCAGCTATGTCTAGTCTCTACCTACTAACAAAAGTTGACTAATGTCTTGTGGTAATTGTTTTTGGGGGTACTACATTTGCCTTTTACATCCCCTTTTCTTGATGGAGTGGATATGACAAGCTACCTAAAGAAAGGTTGACAATTTTTTCACTTAACCGGATGTCTTATTGGTGCAAATCAAAAAATACTGCTACATGGTTTAACTAACTAGATAATCAGTCGAGGTGCTTATAAACTGATTTAGACACTCAGACCTTCCGTACGTTTACAGGTTTTGGATATTGGATTCTAATCATTATCTTATTTCTCTCCAATCATTATTCTCATTTTTTTTTTCTCTATCTCTCTCCGACCATTACCCCTATTTTCAATCATTATTCTATTTCTCTCTACCCTCGTTACCGACAAATCGAAATTCAAAATCCCGAAACGAACGGGGTCTCAGAATTTTCAAAAAAAAAAAAATTCAGATGACCAACTTTGTTACTTTTTGAAGAAAAAAATAACTCGAAAAATGGACAGTATATAATTTTACAATCAATTATGCCCACCGTCAGTATAAAACAAAACGACATTTGATTGGTGTCGGGTACTCACAGATGTACGAGGAACCTGTGTTTTTTGGACGGAGATAAACTTTACTGTAAGATGCTCCATAATCGGCACATCTAATTAGGAGTGGGGCTCACAAGATGGGTATTGAGAGAGATGAGGTTTGGAGCATGAGAGGGAAAATTTGAAGGACTGGAGAGTTGTGAAACTTACGTTAATCGAGACTACACGTGCTTTGTGGGATAATAGATTGCATGGTCTGTAGATGTATTATTATCGGACTTCGGATTGGTGCTGCGCAACGAGATGCACAGTACCGTGCTGCGTACCTTTGAGCTGTCGGATCGTGCATCCAACGGCTCGGATCTTATCTCGGCAACCAACGATCGAGAGTTGTTCGTTGCCGAGATGAGATCCGAACCGTTGGATGCATGATCCGACGACTCAGAGGTGCGCAGCACGGTGCTACGCACGCCACTACACAGCACCATTCCCCAATTCATTATTACTATCTCTTAAACGCGCTTAGCTTTTAGTTGGAATCATGCCTGTGCGGCCCACTTGAAGAGTTGATATCATGGAGGTAAACAATTAATTTGATAACTCGGGTATCCGGGCAGCTTTTTTTTTTTATAAGCAAAAAAAGTTTATAAATCTTTCAAAAAGATTACAAAGATTTAAAGGATCACGAGCACACCGGCAAAAACGCCACCCAAGAACCACACCCAATGGAAGGCAAAGGAACCAACCAAAAAACCAAAGCGAGAAACCACACCGAAACAACCTCTGAACACCCTGAACAAAATAAGACAAAAAAAAACCCTAAACTCAAAGAGAACAAACCAAAAGGATAAAGCCGAAACCAAAAAACCGCATCCTAAACTCACAGCTTGTGTTTACCTTAACTAATTCTGAGAGACCATTTCCGTCGGCTTCTTGTGGGGAAGAGTTGATATCATGGAGGTAAACAATTGATTTTGATATCTCGAGTATTCGGGCCAGCTTGTGTGAATCTTGGCTAATTTTGGGAGACCAATCCCATCGGCCACTTGTGGGGGCGTCACTAACTCAGAGTAGAGCTCTGTATGAATTGGACCCGAAAGAGCTAATAACAAGCGAGAGAATTAAAACCTGAGACCTTTTAAGAAATAGCAAATCTATAAGTCTTAGGCCTTTGAACACTGAATAAAGAATTGGCGGTGGCTTTAAGTTGCATTTACTAAATCAAAAGGCAGTACTAGTGTGTTAATTTTCAGGTTTGTTTGTAAGACAAAATCTTTCCATTTCTCAACCAAACATGCTTTTATTATTTTCCAAAAAAAAGACATTCACCATCCTTCCTTTTGACTAAACTTGTACCAACCCATACCCCACGTAATCTATTAATCCAACTAACTAAATTAACCTAGCTAGTGAATATGTGATGTAAAGTCAATGCTAACAAGGACTAATTGAGTTTAATATACACTATCATTGACAAAATATTCTTTCAGTCTATGCATTATGCATGCAAGTACAAGCAATAACGGTAAATCTTTGATAAATTGATCCAAAGAATAATCTCTTCGATCGATAGACGATAAATGTGAATAAATCTTTGATTAATTACGAAGAACAAGCAATATTAACGGTGCGTTTCATGTTACTTAATTTGCCAGTTAACTCCGGGAATAAAGTAACTTCTATACGACGGTCTGAATCGTTCAAATTCATTGACATGTATCACTATGGAATACTCCTATTTCAGTAGATCTATTCGACCTCCTATATATTGGCAGGATAAATTCCAATATTTTGAAAACTGTTGATCGAGTCTAAGTGTAGACAGGTCAGATCGATATTTTGAGTGTGAATTCCCTTAGGAGGAGAAAAAGATCGAGTGGAATATATCTGGTCACGCAATAAATCTCATGGTGATTGCCAAATTAAGGAGTCAATTAACACTCATTTCACGTACTAATTATTCTTATTAGATAGGCAAAGTTTTTTTTTTTTAAAATAACCAGATGTTCAGGTCAGTTTACGCGCAACTCGACTAATCATAAAGGATCATAAACTCACCGTCCACTAGCGGGGACCCCACTTAAAGCCATATCAAATGTTCCGTATAGACGGCCCAAAGGAGTTGGTTTGATGCATATATGGTAGAATCTGATTGATATGGTTTGATGTGCTAACAAAACCTTCAATGTGAATGCCAGTACTGTAATTAGTAAGAATTAATTAGGATTTGAGACCACTTACAGCTTAGGGTATGAAACCCTTGAATTTTGCTGAACAAACAAGCACAGTTTTAGTCCTTCTTCTAATGATTACGGATAAGGATTTGGTGAAGACCAGAGATCTTGCAAATGTAAACCCAGATAATTATATAATCTACAGATTGAGCTGCCCATAGTTTTGAATCAGTTTCTTTGACATTTGAATAGTTAATGCCACTGCAATGCTGATTAGTTTGACCTGTTACCTAGAGTGCTAGCATGTTAGACATAGTGAATTAGATATGGTTAATTAGATCAATTCTTAAAACATATTTATTGCATCGAATGGTAGAAAATCTTATTCACGGAGGAGCCGTGAATAAGGTTTACGGCACTCAATTTCGGCCGTCCAAAACACTTTTGTTTGGACGGCTGAGATTGCGCGGAGCCGTGAATAAGCTTCTCTCGTATATTTAACAACTAGTTATGTCAACCCAGAAAAAATTCTTAGCGTGTTGCGGAGTGACTGCTGTCTCCATTCCGTTAAGGTTCTTATTTTTTAAGTACTTATTTTCTGCTTTACGAGCAGGTTATTCTCTCACAATACATCATTTTTAATTCAAAAAAGTCAGTAAGTTGTATAGTAGATTAGGCAAAACAAATTCCATCCTAAGCAAATGTTTGCTTGTTTCTTATTTCAAGCTCTCGAGATTAATTAGGTGAAAAAAATGATGACATATACTATAGTAATTTTTTTAAAAATATATTTGAATCTTACCTAGGGGAAAGTAAGCCAAACTGCAGTACGGTTCCAATTTTTGGTTGGACTCTTTTTCTCTTCCCCTAATAAATTGTTACTTTGGCCGATAAAAAAAAATACTTGAGCCAAACTGGAGGAGCTCAAATCTAGGGGAATCCCATGCATGTGTAAAGGAGAAACCATAACCAAACTTACCTAAAAGGGTTGTGGGTAATGAGAAACCAGACATGATTATTGAAAATTGTCCAAAGAAGCACTAGATGAATGAGACCCACCCCCGGTACCCACCCATGCAATTCCACAATATCAATACTTTTGATTTCTATTCTCGCATAGTGCTCCTTTCCCTTTTCCCCTTTTACTCTCTCTCCCCCTCCCTCTTGGTTAGAGGGTCGGGATGTCTAGCCAACTTACACGCACTTTGACTAACTAATTTCCTCCCCGGTCTGGTCAAAGGTAGGCTATTCACGACGGAACTACTTTCTCGTAGACCCACAAGAATCGAACCCTAGTGATCAATTATGTGGGGAGCGAACCCACCAATTAACCGGAGTGACACTTGGGGGTGCTTAATTAATTCTCTCTCCCTATCTTGCTTTAGAGATCCATGCCATTTGGTCTTGTAGTCGTTGCGCGCAGTCTTTCCGCAGGTCTGTTTTCTCACTTAATTGGTTTCATTCCAAGTGCGGGGATATATATAAAGTAGAGACAACCGTTATCGCAAGTCTTTTTCGATTGTCTAGTTGTTAATAAAGCTAAGGATTTCCACCGTACGTACGTGTGGATCGAAGTGCACTAGCTTGGATCGTTTTTTCGGGAGGACAAAATCTCAAAAGGTTGCAGAAAAAGCTTTCATGCATGTACGCGGAGAGAGAGAGAGAGAGAGAGAGAGAGAGAGAGAGAGAGAGAGAGCAAAATGCAACTGCGCGTTAAGTGGATCCCAGAATTTTGTTGTTTCAGTTCAGACAAGGGCCGCTCAATTAATACGCTTGTGCGGCGGGGGAGATTACCCTCTCATTTGCTTTTACTCCAATCTAGTACTCCGTAGTAAACAGATTTGATTATAGAAAACAACACTTTTGATAAGTAAAACGCGTCGAGGATGATTCCATACAAAAACACAACTCTGTCCACAGCTGTTCGCAGATACGGAGGTAAGTATAGACATATGGGGGCCACGGCCCCCGCGTGGTTTCGAAATTTTATAATTATGTGAGTTTTTTTGTTTAAATAAAAATAGTTGATCAGAAAAAACATACCAGAACACATGTTTTGGATGTAGAATGAATCTCTCACAAATGTTTTGGTTATATTTTTTGAGAAGGAAATTACTGCAAAAAAAATAGTTCCAACTCAACCATATATAAGTGACTTTCGAATCTAAGGTATCGTTAAATTCTACTATTTTGATACATGCTTGAGGTGTAACGAATTGAAAAACTTTTATTTTTTCACCTTTTAGTTATTTTTGGTTTGTTTGTTGTACTAGGCTTTGTCCCTGTGAGATTGGGCTTGTCCCATGTGGTTGTATTTGTCCAACTTTTTGTTGGATTTTCCTCCCCTTTTCCTTAATGAAATGTTACTCTTGCCTATCAAAAAAAAGATCACCTATATATTGTGTTTTGTAATGGGTATTACTTGGTCATCAAAATATTTTACGTTCTTGAACATCGAAATTTTAAAATTTTATTGTTCATGTTGAGGCCAGCCCCCTCGCATAGAAAATCATGGTTCCGTCCCTGACTGCTCGAGGCATGTTCGCCGCATACTTCTAAGGACTCCCGACATGGTTGTATCGATCGAGAGTTGTGTTTCCTAGTCTTTTTGATAAATTAGTTGGAGGGAAATAAGAGCAACGATAAGTGCACAGATTTGAATACAGTTGCCTCTGCAATCGTCAGAAGCATGTGGGCCCTACAAAAGAACGAATCACGTGCATCAGACATTCGCACGATTTCGCATACATCTGTTTGCGGATTGTAGGCATATACCTCTTTGCACATAGATTTTTGTCGGGAAATAAAGGAGGGATTCGGGTTTGTTACACATGCATTTATGCACGTAGATTTTTTTGACCAATGAAAGGGAGCAACCGAGGAATATAATGTTGTACCTCACCGGATAGTGAGATTTGAATCCAGGCATAACACGAGGCTAGCTCTTGATTGGGCCCAATTGGATACGCCAATCACATTCAAGTCGGACATGCCATGTACAAGTCCAATGGTACGTTAAGCCGAATGACTTGACCCATTGCCATTTTTTGACAATTAATGAATAGTAGCCATTATTGGTGCAGTGCCTTCCCTGTGTGTGCACACTGCACGCAGAATTCCACTTGTATCCCTTTTTCAACTAACTTCCATCAACCGAGAGCAGTGGCGGACTTACTAAGGGGCACGTGGGGTCACGTGCCTCCACATCCTCCCATACTAATTTTTTCAACTAAGGTTTTCTCTTGTTTGATTTTGGGGGTGCAAAGTATAGTTCACCCAATTATAGATCTTTTCCCAATGATCCAAGACGTGTATAACGCAGAGATTGTCAAATAATTTGTCCACACAAAAAATCAAGTTGATCGGACACCGATAACAACTTGATAAGAATATTTTATTTATGCGAAAAATGGTTAGCGTGTATTTTTTATGAGCAAAAGTATTTCAATGGAGTTGTTTCACTTTAAAATCTAATCAACAAAGATTTTTTAATGGACAATTTGTATGACGAGCCCTATCATATGAACGATTTGGATTGACGAGGGGAGATATACTTGTGGACAAATTGCACTTGCACGGAATCTAGGTCCTTTAATTACGTTAGGAAGTAAGAAAAACAGAGTGCTTCAGAAGAAGAACAGAACATGAAAACAAAATTTCTGGAAAACGCATTTCGCTTCTTCACCACTCAAATGAAAAAATCTAGCAGAGAATACATATGTGTGGATATGTTTGATTATGTGCCCCCACTATAAATAATTCTTGGATCGCCACTGACTGAGAGGGAGGGAAGGAATTGGTTGTTGGGTTTGATGATGTGGCACAAACAGTAAATTCATTCTTACTACCATTTTTTTGGAGGAAATGACAAGGAAAATGGTTGAAAACAAAAAATGAACCCGTGGGGGCACCAATTTTAGCCTTTTTAGCAAAAAATATCAATACATCAATACAGCTTACATCAATACAACTTCTCACTTTTGTCAAAAAAAAAAAAGAAGCAAAAAATATGGCTCAAAGCCATTTTTGCACAGCTGAACTTGCTCTTGGGAGCAACCAAATAAATTTTCATGCAATAGAAAGATTTTTAGATAGTCCTATCCTATCTATGACACAACTAAACTAGTTGCATTTTGATTCTTCCCTTTCTTATTTCAGTAGGCTTTGATTGTTTATTTCTTAGGTGTAGATCACCATCACATCTAGCCAACCACCATACAGATCAACTTCCTGAAATATTCCAACTAAACACACGAGGCATAACACGAGGCCAGCTCTTGATTTCAACACGCCTTATCTCTAAGGGAGAAATCAGCATTACGGCCAATTTTGGCCAACTTATCTCTAAGGGAGAAATCAGCATTATGGCGAATTTTGGTCAACTGAACTAAGTCCTGTTAACACGCTATATTTCAATTGATATAAAAATGATAGGACCCGATTGGATACACTAATCACATTCAAGTCGGACATCATGTACAAGTCCAATGGTTAAGCCAAATGACTTGAGCCAATGTCATTTTTTGAAAATGAATAGTAATTTTCCCCCCAAAAAAATTAGGCATTATTGGTGCAATGCCATTTTCACTTCTTCTTGTTTTTGTGCAGAATTCCCTTGGTGGCTGAAAACAAAAATGAACCCATTGGGGCACCAATTTTAGCCCTTTTATTAGCCAAAAATATGGCTCAAAGCCATTTTTGCACTGCTGAACTTGCTTTTGGGACTTGGGAGCAACCATATAAATTTTTCAAACGAAAAAACGATTTTTAGATAGTCCTATATATCCTATCTATGACAAAACTAAACTTGTTGCATTTTGATTCTTCCTTTCTTATTTCAGTAGGCTTTGATCGTTTATTTCTTTGGTGCTGAACATCACATCTAACCAACCACCATACAGAATTTCCTGAAATATTCCAACTAAACACCTAGTCCTACACATGACCTAGACCTTTTCGTGGATATGAAGCACGTGATACACAGAACCGGGGATCCTGTAGGACGGGTTGTCCTACAGAGCTGTAGGGCGACCGATCTGGCCGTCCATTTCGGCATGCAATGGACTACTCGGATTAATAGGAGTTGAGATTAAATCCAAGCTGTCAGCGTCAAAATGGAAGGCCGAATCGGTCGCCCTACAGCCCCTGCAGTGCAGCCGGACTGCACTGCCCGGCTACACTGTAGGGATTTTGACATAATCATATGTGGAGAAAATGCAGCTATGTGCCAAAAGAAACTAGCTAGCTTCCATTCAACTTGATCACATGACGGTGCTTGCAGGGTAGAAAAAGATTACTTAAGGAATTTGAACACAAAGAAGTTATTAGAAAACAAAATACACATTTGAATTTTCTGGCAAAGATTTTTTACTAGTTCGAACGAACAGTCAGAGAACTTCCACAAGTAGTCAAGTAGTCCAAGGCTCTAGCTAGCTAGGTTTTTATATGTCATGTGCCTATTTTTAGGTGTAACTCTGTCTTGTTAGGCAATACTACAAGTTAAAAACGAAAATTCGTTCTGACTCGAAATTGGACCTATCCTTCGATGCATTTTGGCGGTCTAGAATTTTCCGGAAACTGCTCCGAAAATCCGACTGATGGTGATTTTTATTTCTTGAGCGGAATATTATTTGATGGTGATTTTTATTTCTTCAGCGGAATATTATTTAAAGTTTTTCCAACGACATTCCCCTACCTCTTCCCCCCCCCGCACCTTAAAAGGCCCAATTGCATCAAGGGTGCACTTAGGTTCAAGGAGAAGAAAGATTAGGAGTTCAACCCCTATTTTAAGGTGTTAATTTAACTACTCTAACAATACTAACTTTTGCCGATCAAGAGAAAAAAGAAAAAGAAAAGAACACAATGTTTCCATTTTTATCTTGTTTCCACTCTCCAGTACTGTTCAGCTCCCTGTCTTTGGAGCAGTTAGCCCTGAATTTGGGCAATTTTTCTTTGGGCTTTTACAAGTCAATGGGTTCAAACTTCAACCTATAAAATGGTCAGGCTTTTGGTGAAAGCCTCCTAACATGAGTCCAGAATGGTCGATTGTGTGTTTTTGACACATTTCTATTCATTACCGGATGTTTGGATTGCCTCATGCGCACTTCGAATAATCTTGGGATCATGAGGTTAATTACAGAAATGAATCTCCAATGTGTTTCTTGCTGGCGGTGAGAGTCGAACAAGTGAGCTCGTGAAGTTAAAACTTCTTACTTGCTGTTATGCTCTGCTTCAACCAATCTCTGGGCTCTTGCAACAATGGAAAGCTGTCTTCCCATGTAGCTACCATCATAGAAATAGTGATCTGGACTAGCTTAGCCCAAAGGCCCATTACTTCAAGCACCCACTTCAGGGCCATTACAAATGCATTAACACTTGGCCCATCTTTGTAAGCAGAAACTATTATATGCATCATTACCTCATGTTACCAGAAGGATGATCTTATTGGCACTTTTGGCAGCATTATAATGAATGTAATACTGCAATAAAAACTCTTTTTCATAACTCAGCTGAGCTGTCCGGGCTAGATTTCGCGCACCTTGATATAGTCTCTTTGGTTGCTATTTGGCTTCCATTGCATGCTAGATGTTCATATAGTCTCTTTGGTTGCTATTTATGATTGAAGAAGAAGAAGAAGAAAAAATTGAAGTAGTTGTGATTCCTTTTTGTAGATAACTTGTATTTACTGCTTCTAAATTTGGGAATCATCCATCTTATATAACTTGTCAATAAATTTTTAACACCCAATAAGTACAACAACCCAATGAGCACAAAACGACGTGCACCTTTCCCTAGTAGTAATCAGATGATGGATGGTCCAATACTATTGGCTTATAAAGGAGTTTTAAATCTTCCTTTCGATTGCGTTGTAGTTCTCTAACGAATTCAATGTTGCCGTTTCTGTCAATTGTGTGATAAAAAAAATTGGCTTCAAAACTATGCACAAAATAATGAAAGCAGAAATGGTACCATATCCCCATCACTGGTTGGTGAAAAGCACAAATGGATATCCTCAATACAACCTTAATTCCATGGCCTAATTCCATCTTGTACAAGAGTAGTTAAAAGCTGACAGAGAAAGGAAACCTTTCAACCCGTGCAGATTATAAGGATGATATAGCTCTTCAATCACCCAACGAACACCAAAGGCATTGACATCTAAATCCAAACCCTTCAGAAAGGAGCGTTTGCCGAGCATCATGCTCCATACTAGCATCAATATAGCAGATCCGCAGCTCTTCACCTGAGGCACCAAACAATTGTGTCAGCACTAATGCATGAAACCAGTTGAGAAAACCCACAATTGCTATGGTCATCATATCCTTTAAACGAACGAATAAAGATCATTGCATTCAAATGTGACTGAGACATCCACCAGAGATCAGATGTCCCATGAGAAAATCAAATTATGCAAAATTACAGATATTTCATTACTTACGTCTATGAAAGAAGTTAAAAAGTTGGCACTTAGTCACATGGTTCCATCATCTCGAGGGAAGACATAACTACATTCACAACAAATGGCAGCCAAAACTCCTATCTGAAAATTTTCATCTTACATTGGACAAGATCTTTTAAGAAATATTTCAGAGATAGTGCCCTTTTTCCCCACCATTTTTTTGCCCAAAACGAGGGATTCATATGTATCATTGGTAGCATACATTTTTCCCCAGATGCAGCAAAAAGAAGCAACTCTCAAGTAACTTTTCAAGAGTCCCAATGATCAATGAGTAGAAGAAAGAAGCAAAACTTTTATGTCCACTGGCAAAGGGAATTAATTCCTGCGTTTTTTCAGAACCTGTCGTTTAAGAGTTGCTATATTGTGTTGTCCTATATAGCTCTCAAGTAAGGCACTTGCTTAATAAAGTTGGAAATGACTCGTAGTTAATGTTGCCTCACTGAGCAACTTATCAAGAAATAAATGCTTGATCTCGTTTCAAGGCAAACTTAAGTGTACCATCCAAGCACAGGCATCTCAACTTCACCCACAACTCAAATTTGTACAACCATAATGCAGTTAGTAGAATTTTTCTGATAACTTGGGGTGTCCGGGGCAGCTTACACACAACTCAACTAATTCATGGTGAACCAATCCCAAAGTCCACAAGCGGGGAGCCCGCTTAAAGCCGGGACAAAGCCCCGTATAGATTGACCCCAGAAGAGTTATACAACCACCTGTTCAGTGCAATAAAGAGGCTTCATATATGAGGAAGGAAATCAAATAGTCATCATGTTCGAGAAAGCAACATCAAGAGGATAGAAAAGAAGAAAAGTTGATGAGCAGATAAGTGAAATAAGTACATATTCATGCTCCACAAACAGGATGATGAAGCAGCTTTATGAATTACGAGAATACGAATGTTGCAGTTGCTTAAATTGTAAGGGCAAAAATAGAGTATTTAGACTACTTAATGTGTTTTGTTATTTCTTCGTTATAATTTGACATCTTTTTGTACTAAGAAAATCAGCCCAATATTATCAAAACAGAATTAAAGAAGCCACATGAAATAAACCAGCTTCAATATCGCGGAGAGCCTTCACTGTTGCATCTGAATTTTCTATCCAAACAATGTGTGCATTTGGATCTGCAAGGAGAATAAAAGCTGGTCACATAGATTATGAGTACTACTGGAATTCAGCAGTGAGTACCAATGAGAGAAAAACATAATAACACGACGTGAACCCACAACCTCTGGAACCAGAGCTCACCTTTCATACTTGATCCGACGATACCATATTAAGTTTCCAGTTGCCAGAAAATTTTAGGTTGCCAGGAAAGGGACTAACAATGCATATCAAACCAAACAATTACAAACATTTCAGATTGGAGTGTTCCTGCACCAATGTATTGTCCTCTATGAATCAAATGACAAGCAAAAACATCCTTTCATTTAAAAAAAGGCTGACTCTCTTCCTCAGGCAACTTCTCGTTGGGCCCAAATCATGGGAGTACAATTTGACGCAGCCATAGGACCCAGCCAACATGTCTTCAGGAACTGGGTCAACACTCAAACAGTTCTAGATATCACGAATTCAACTACACAATCTGAATGACCTACAAAGGCCTAATAAGGCATACCGTGTTCCCTAAAAGTGGCACACACCACACAGATTGTACTTGGGAGTTGGTAGATGACATTTCATCTGATCTCTCTTCTTGATTAATCTGGTCTGGATTTAACTGGAAGTGAATCTATTTCACATCCTTTATCTCATGATAAGGTGTCCAATATGGAACATAGTTAAACATTTTGGCAAATGACTCCCATCAAACTAGAAAGGATTCACTATGAAACTCCACAGGAACTCCCCAACAAAGTATGCTCTGTGATAAGGGGATACATAAACTAAGGGAACTGAAACAATATAACTTGGGACCCTTACAAGCAGCATATACTTTGAGCATGAGGAGAAGAGAAAAAGCTTACCACAATCTTGATTATAGAATGATGGAATCATATAAACAGCATCTCCGACAGCAGCTTCAGCCTCTACCAATGCTGCCGCTGATGAAAGAAGATCTTGATAGTCATACAACCCTCCAGCCAATTCTATTCGAAATGCATTAATTCGAATACGTGCTAGCACACCAACGTACCATTGCTTGGTGAGAACTATCAAGTCAAAGATAACTGATGTTTCAAACTCAATAATTTTAATTTTTAGGCATGGAGAAGGTGAATAAGAAATGACTCAACCAAAAACTAAGTATGAACCTTTGACACACAAAGGATACATGCCATCTGTTCATCTGTGACATAAGCTTCTTCAAAGGCACTCCTTAATAGTGTAAACTCCTTTTCCATCTGGCAATTATCATTTTACATGTCCATAAGGGACAACGAAGGGAACATGTGAAGAGTCTGAAGACAAAACAAATTTTCATATTTCATCATGCTGATGTGAGATGTCATCATTATTTTACAACTCATACCTGTAAGATCATCTCAGGAGATAAAATAGCAGGTTGAAGTATGTCAAGACTATCTGCATTAGCTAAACCGGACATAACCATACGAGCCAACCTCTTCGCAAGGAGTGGATACTTCAAACCCTGAGTGCTTTAGAAAGAGATGTTTGGGAGAGATAGCACAATATATTTATTGGTACAGTAGAAAAATATCCAGCAGCACAAAGGAATATCATTGCATCTCAGATCTCTGATAATGAAACTGCAAAAAACTGTTCTGGTAAATATTACTAGCCTGATCATCAGAGCGTTGGAAAACATGTTTTACTCAGATCTCTGACCTGGTATTCACTTAATAGACCAACTGATGCGAGTTCAAGCCATTACAGTTTAGTTTCAGTGAGATAGCACTAACTTTGGCGAAATCAGAGTAAAGGTGATCAAGGTAAGGTGCATAGTAAACTAATTAGAGATAGCATAGATCAAAGTACTCAGAGATATTAAGGTGATCAAGTATGGAAGGTGTAGCTCAAAGTAATTAGCGATACTAAATTTGAGGATGGATTCAGTACAAGGGGCTGGGTAAAATTACAAATGATTCACAGACTTTGGCACAAATTTATAGCTGGCCAATTGCTCCCTCGCTCATAAATCCTTTTTCAGAAGGACACATGTATGCATGTAACTTTTCAGGTAGGTCAATTCTTAGTTGCCAACTTGAAAGCAGGTGTTTAGGAAGCTAGCCCTCTGAGGGAAGTGGATTTTAACTCCCAAGATTCTGCTCTTTTTGATTAGCAAAACCTTTGGTTGGACACCACGAAAGTTAATAATTAAACTATTGATTCGTGTATACAAGACTAGCACTACAAGAGTTCATGATGATTACAAGAACCACAAAATTCTTAAGCTGCTAACTAATTGGTCGTAACTCTTCGACCAAATAGTGAAGCAAAAGGGTCACCATACACAAATGAATCATTTTCCAGGTAGTAATATGCGCAATTCTCCAAAAAAAAAAACCATGGCAGAAAGCTACAGCTTCTTCTTAAGTTTTAAATAGCATAACTTCTGGAGTAGGATTCTAAAACTGACACTTAGTTCCATGTCTAAATTCAGGGAAGAAAACTATGAGCCGGTAGTGAAGGCAAGAAAAATATCCCACTTGTTTCTCAACGATATAAATCTGGAAGTTGAGGTTTTGAGTAACTTCCATACCAGCAGTACTCCCAGTAGGCTGACCAATCAGCTTGTTTCTCAACTTCGTAAAACACCTAAAACCATGAAAAAGTAAAAGGGAAAATTAATTGAAATGGGAACAAAAAGTAAAAGAAACTTAGTTAAACCCTATACATTATTGATTAAATCCTATGAAGCATGTGCAAGGGTAAAGGTACAGGTACCGAGATGGTATAGGAGAGTTGGTATGGTAAAACCTAAAAAATGCAAGTACCACTAGAATATGCCGAAAAACATATTTTTAGTTTGAAGTTATGCTTTATATGTGCTATAGAGAAAATCAAATGAAAAATTTTGTGAACTGACTTAATCCATAAAGAATGAGGCTTTGATCAAGAAAACAGATTAAAGGATAAGGCCAACAGTAAGGTACAAATCAGGGTTACATGTCAATGCATACAAACCTACAGGATAAAGCTTAACTTGAAAGCTAGCTCACTTGCTCAGCATAGAAATGAGTCTCATCAAGCAAACTTCATCTATCTATAAGAGAAATAATATTGTGGCTAAAGTATGACATAGTCAAATACACGGCAAACGATGTAACCCAGTGAAAAACAGTTAGGCATACCATGTATGCAAGTAGAAGTACCATGCAAAATACTAGACCATGACCAAATGAATTGTATAACAGGGAACATAGAACAGGAAATGCTTTTCTTCTGTTACTCTATATAATAGTATGGTTTGGCGATTTCGTGGGTGTTTGGAAAGATAGTATCTTTTACTCAAGGACCATATTCACCAAGGAATTAGAAAATAGAGATTGAAGCATGAACCAATCGATTGGAAGGAGCTCCGAAATGGGGTTGAATGAAATTTTTTTTTTTTCCCTAAGAACCAATAGTTGAACCAAAAGAATGATGACCGGCACCACAAGCAAACAAAAACACAATTGATTATAGATGGAGAACAAGAAGAATTAGATAATGATATTACACGGTTGATTGTTATTCAGGAATTATCTTAATAATTAATCAAGGTTTATCTTGTTTTTCAGAATTTATCAGGCTATCTTTATCCTTAACTTTATCTGTAAGACCTTCTTTAAAGGACTCTCATAATCATGCTTCGCATAATTAATGGAATGAATTAAGTTTCTGTAGTTTGATCAACCAAAACTTTGTCATTGGTCCATGAAGTTCCAAGTCCTATGAACCTCAATTTCCCAGAAATCTTCACAAAAATCGACTTCCTTCAGAATCCAAATGTCAAACACGTGGTAGGCATATACCTTAGATTGTTCCGCACACTCTCGGCCGCAAAATGAGACACCCCGAGCTTCAGACGTGGTTCTGTTTCCGAGACTTCTGAGGCACAAATAGCAAACACCGGTGGTTGAAGACAGAGAAGGGTAGGAGACAATGGGTTTGGCCGTGTGGATGAGCTCACCAGCTCCGATCGCCCGAGTCGCGAACACACCTCTGCCCGATGACTCGGTGAGCGAAACCCGGATCGGAGTACCAAGCTTAATTTTTTCCCCTCTTTTCAAGAACATATGTTCTCCGATGGAGTACCATTGGGTATCCAATTGGTTTTATATTCTATCCAACTTTTTAAGTTGATAATATCTACAATGTGGACGAACCGAATTATCGAAGTAATCCCAAAATAAGTTTGAAAACGGCCGAAGAAGACGGCGGAGAAGCCTTCTTCTTGGCACTTCAGAGGTTGAAGATGCGAAGTTAATTCAATACAGAACTCGCGCTCTGTAAACCCGCATTAATTGGATGTTTTCCATTCTTGCTGAAAGCGCTTTCCCCCCGACGCGATTTCAGCATAAACCAATTCGAGAATCGCGTTTGTGGAACACGGTTTCTTGGGAACATATGAATATACTTGCTGGTTGTTTGTGTTTCAGTTTTACTCCTCTTCTTCTTCGTTTCTCAAAGTTAGGGCTCTCTCTCTCTCTCTCTCTCTCTGCATGTACAGAAGTATCTATCGTTAAGAAGAACAGCGACTTCGACTCTCGACGACTCCAACACGAGAGCAACATGCACATGTCTGCTGGAACAGGGTCCAGTACTGCATTAGACAAGTTCATCTGACCAATGAGCCACCCCTCACCAACCATGGACATTACCGACTCTGCCAAAATAAGAGCCTGAATCTTTTCAGCAGGTGCGACGCGATTCTGCAATATTGCCGCGACACCCACGCGTATAAAAGTCGACCAAACGTCATCGTTCATCGAGCGGAGAGCCTCGTGCAATGGTGCGGAGTATTCCGACGACAAGATGGCAGATAGTAGGTGGAGCGCTTCGAATTTCAATGCATTGTGCAGTACAGCGAATTGCTTGTTGATGGCGTACGTCCAGGGACAGCGTACTTATCACCAACCGAACGAGCCTCATGGAAAACTCTACCGACTGAGAACCGTCTGGCAAATTAGACATCAGAGAAGCTAGCACGCTCATGCCCGGCCCCCACATTCGTACAATCTCGAAACTCCGTCTCTACGAGCATTCGACGCCAAGAACAAAAATTCATAGCATTCTTCAGGGACGGATGGCTCTTTTGACATGATCTCCAGCATGAGAGGAATCTTAGAGACCATGTCTTCGGATGAAGCGATCTCGGGAACCCGGCAGAACGCAGCAAGAACCGTAACAGACAGTCGTAGATACGCGTCGCCATTTTCGCTGCTGCTCCCGCCCGCTCCTCCTTTTCGCATTCCGGTTCTCAAGAGTCGGTCGAGGAACCGAACGCCGGTTGCGTCGTAGACCCTGCGAATGGAAGGGCGGTCGTCTTTGTTGCAGAATTTCGTTGCTAGAAGGAGACCGGTGAGGCGTTGCTCGTCTCTCTCTTCCTTGAGTAGATTCAAGCAGTCTTCGAGCGACGGAGGAGATTGTTTCTGATGCTGCAGCTGTTGCTGTTCCATGGGGAACGATGGAGAAGTTTTTCAGTGCCGGGTGGGCACGGGTCACGTGGTGCCGAGCACCATATCTCGGCTGTCCAAACGTATTTTGAATGGCCCAGATCTGTTTGGCTAATTTTTAGTGCAAAATTACCAAAATACCCCTTCAAGCCCAAACAGATTTGGATCGTCTAAAATACGTTTGGACGGCCGAGATGCGTGCTTGGCACCACGTGGCCCGTGCCCGCTCGTCACTGAAAAATTTCTCGGAACGATGAGACTTGAGAGGGCAGTTGGTGACACGGTGTTGTAGCGGGACAACAACTAGTGTTGTGTTTGGATTACGTTTTGAAATTTTTTTTAAAAAATAGTAGGGGTAATAAATGGAGAAAGATAGATAGAGAAATGTTGGAAGTATGAAGAATTTATGGGGAATTTTTAAAAAAATTCTTTTTGAAAAGAAAAAAAGAACACGGCATAGATATCGTTCACGAATGGGTTAGATATTGTTCTAATGGACAAGCTCTTGGATCCACGAGAAAGAATTAGCACCTTGCGCAAAACGAAATTAGAGACAACTCTGAATTTTATTGAATGAGTGTGTAGGCTTGTAACCCTATTTTCCGTAGGCTTACGACGCTATTTATAAGTAGAGAAATCCTATCTTTGATAAGAATCAAACTAGATAATTTCTTGCTAATCAAGAAATTATAAAAGAGAAAAATTAAAAAACAAAAACAAAATTAAAAGCTATACCTAGAAATAGGTCTGTCAATGAATCGGATCCGATCCGGATCCGAATCCGAATCCGATAACGTCGATCCGATAATCCGATAATCCGAATCCGATAATGGATTCGGATCCGGATCGGATTAAATCCGTTATCAATCCGAATCCGAACTTTATTTTTTTAAACTTTTTTTAAAATTTTTAAATTTTTTTTATAAAAAACAGTAAATTTTTTATTTTGAAAAAAAAATGTTTAAGAAGTTGTATTTTTATTTTCAATTTTTTCTTTTATTTTTTTTTGGAAAATAAATTTTTTTTCCCTAAAATTTTTGAAGTAAAAAAGTTTTCGGATCGGATTCGGATTTCCGGATCGGATCCAAATTTTTCGGATCGGATCCGGATTTCCACTATCGGATCTGAGTCTTATCGGATTCGGATCGGATCCAGTCTTATCGGATCCGGATCCGGATCTGTCGGATTCGGATCCGATCCGATCCGTTGACAGGCCTACCTAGAAAGGTTAAATAAAATCCTGCCAAAACCAACGGCATTAGAGAAAAATAAAATTTCTAAATAAAATCCTAATTTTTGTAGACCAAGAATTCTAATAGAAAATTGGAAATCAAATCAAACAGAAAGTCAATAATTCTAACCTGAACGAAAATATTTCTAGTCAAAATCTTATTCTAAAGCAATAAAAATATAAACAAAACTTTACACTCATTCTACATCAGTTGGCGAACTGCAGCGACTTCGGTCATTTTGGCAAAACGGATGACGGTTTCTGATTGTAATGGTTTCATACTTTGCGTTTACAGTCCACGTACGCCCACCGCTCAACTTTTACAGCTTCCCTCACCGCTTTCAATTTCATTGTTCAAAAGTGTTTTAGACGGTCCGGATTTTCAAAAAATTCAGACTATTGATTGCCGAAACAGACGGTAAAATGTTGAGCGGTGAAAGCTTTTAAAAGTTTTCCTAACTCGAATATTTTGGTCAATTTTTTTTTATTTGATTTGTTCCTGACAAATCTTTCTAAAAATAATCTATAGAGATTTGTTCGACATCATGATGGTTCATTACATTAGATGAGTCCAAGACCCAGAAAGGGAGAGTTTGCATTGTGATTTTTAATTTGCTATGAGCACCACATTGTGATTTTTAATTTGCTATGAGCACCACATAACAATGTCACATGATACTACAAAATTATTGTATTAATTTTTCAGTGTGATACTTCAATTTTTTTCCTGTGTGATACTTCAAAATTATTATTATTTATTTGATTTGTTGCTGTCTTGGACTCTTGGACGTTATCACACAAGTATTTTTTGTTTGATTTGTTCCTGTCTTGGACGTTCATCACTTTTGTTTTTTGTTTTTTGAATCCGGACGTTCATGACTTACTACCCATTTTGCTTAACTTTTAGCATTTTTTGTTTTTATTCAATTTTTTCCCGCGTTTGTTAATTTTGTGAATTATTGATTCGTCTCGATGAGAAAATCAGAAAAGTAAAATTTTTGTACTTTTACCTAAATATTTTTTTAAGCTTTTGCAAAAAAAATTGTTATTTTTTAAAATACTTGGGTAAAAAAAATTTGTTTTACTTTTTCAATTTTTCTCATCAAAATGAATCAATAATCCACAAAAATTTAGCGCAACATTGATAAATGTGAAAAAATTTAAATAAGGACAAAATTTATTTCACTCAAGTGGGCATTTAGACGGATCCGGATTCTCTTTGAGGATAATCCCTGTGAGGATCTTGTGAGGCTTTTGTTGTGGAGTTGACAACACACCAAAAGGGGACATCTAATGGTCTACAACAGCCCTCCTTGTTTTTTTAACAAAACTACGCCGTTTTAGAGAACAAGAAACTAACGGAATGAAAACCCACAAACGCCTTGTGATTCTCCGTTCTTCTTTTCTGTTAGTTTGGATAAATAAGTGAAGTGAATTGAAACTTATCAAAATTATGTCTAGTTTGGATAAAATAAAATAAAAGTCAAGATCTAGTTTGGATGAATAAGTGAATTGGCTAATTTTTTTCTCAACTCAATTTTTCCCGCATTTGTTATTTTCATGTCAAATGTTTTTAAGTTATTGGATCGTCTCAACGAGGGATAAAAAATGTAAAGAATGATGATAAAAACTCAAATTTTTAAATAAAAAAACGAAAAAAACCCACAAAAATCTTTCTCTTTGATTTGTAGTTATCCTCATTCAATAAAATTTGTGTTTAGAACATAACTTTTTACTTGTTTTATTCTTCTATGTTTTGTGTTTGAAACACATTTTATTTCGATTGTAAGATCTTATAATCTGAATGAAAGTTAGATGATTGGATCGAACATCTATATGTATTGAATTGAGTTAATTTTTTTGCAAGAGACCTCGAAAAAATATTTTACTTTTAATAAACGATGTAAAATTCAGAGTGGATCCCACAACATGATCCGAACATTTACTCAAATTGAAAAAAAGGGAAAAGAGGACTTGGGAATGTGGGGCCCAAGTTTCCGAATAGGGCAAAACAGTAATTCGCAGTGTATTCGGTCACGGAAAAGAAGAAGAAGCGGAGAATCACAATCAACCGTTTGGGGGTTTTCATTCCGTTAGTTTTTTATCCCCTAAAAAGGCATAATTTTGTTAAAAAAACAAGGAGGGTTGTTATAGACTATAAAACATCTTCAGCCTTGACCTAAATTTTTATCCAAATTTGGATTAAAATTGGGAAATGATTTTGCCATACCATTTTTTGATAATGTTACAACCAAAAATACACTTGCAGGGTGTGGCATTATCAAAAAAGGGTGTGGCAAACTCACTACCCTTAAAATTTGGATAAAAACTCATTTTGGATAGACACATCTCCAACCATCAAACCCAAATTTTACCCAAATATATATATATTTTTATTCTTAATGAGATAATGATAAATAAAGTAGAATAATCAAAACCAACTTCACTCCCCCTCTCTCCCTCAGACCGTCTCTCTCGACTCTGTCTCTCTTCCTCCTCCGACCCACACCCACCGCACCCCTCTCTCTCACTCCGAACCACCACCACCGACCCAGCACCACTACGGCTACGAGAAGCCCTCAACCATCGCCTAGGCCCAGTCCGGCACCGGCAAGGTCGTCGACACCAGAGAGTACACTAGGTCTCTCTCTCTCTTTTACTAGTCGTTGAAAAATGGGTTAGCCTTTTCTTGTCTCAGATTTGGGCAAAGAAATAAGTAAAACCCAAAAAACGGAAAAGGATTTGGGTCATGATTGGAAATGAGTTTTTAAGAATTTTCCTCAAATTTTGAATTTGAGTCTTAAAATGGGTAAAATTGAAGATGCTCTTAGAGCATCTCCGGCCTTGACCCAAAATTTTACTCAAATTTGGATCAAAATTTGGGTAAAAACCTGTTGATGTCTGAAACTGGACGGTCAATCTGAGCTCCGTCTTCGAGGAGTTCCTGCAAAACAGCGTCCGAGGACTGGGAGTGTTGCCAGTCGGGGACCCTCCGATGGCTAAGTTAGTAAGAGTATGTAAGGGTAGAATTCTATGTGCTCTGTGGATAGAATTGAGTACGTACCTCTAACCCATGGACGGGCTGCTCATTTATAGGCGAGGTGGTTCGTGCCCCCGCGAAGGGCACGAAGGTGGTAGATCGTGGGCCACGGAAGCGGTTGAAGCTCTTCGGAGTGGGAGGCACTCCTGCCGGGGATTGGAGTGAGTGGTGGACATGGGAGACATGGCTCCGTAGTCCAGGAATCCCGGGGACGTGGGGTTACCCCCTCCACGCCCAAGAATACCAGCGGGTGTAACCGTATTGACCCAGTCAGTGTCCATCCCGTCGTCCCAGCAAGGTTGGAGAAGTCTGACCGAGCGACTTGAGTACGACCGAGCGACAGTTGTCCGACCGAGCAGGTCACCCCTTGACACGTGTCAAGAGAACAGCGCTCGACAGTAAGTGTCTAAAAATATCCTCATCAGTTGCCCCCCATTCCCAAGTCGAGCAGAGCGAGCCTCGACGCTGGGGATAATTGCTCTGCCTGTTGACGCGGTGCTCGAGGTAGTTACTGCGAGGGAAAGAGACCTCTCTTTACCTGAGGATAATGATGAGTAACCGCCAAATATACACCCCACGTGAAGTTGGGCTTTCCAAAATTTGAAATTCCCGAGATACGAGGACGGCTGTGGTTGGGGATCTGGCGACAGATCCTGCTCGTTCATGATCGGACGGTCGAGAAGTCAAAGGATTTCCCTTGATTCCCGCGCCCGAGGAAGGGTATAAGTATGATTATGCAGCTATTCCCCAACACTTCTCGTTTCCTGCCCCCCAAGTCGATTTGCAACGCTGGATCCAGAAGCAGACGCCAATCCGGGTGACCCGATACCCGGGGTTGATTTTCCCCTTCAAGCGATCGAGCCCGTTGTTCCACATTATAGATTAAAGGAGTTATTTGGTGCTCTTCGCGTGTGGAACCAGTTGTTACGATTCCGTTTTGAGCAACAAGCCCTAAATCCCCTTCTCCATTCGTACACCAGCCAAGAGCCATTCTTGCGCTTTGTGAGGGATCTTTCCCGTCTTGCTTCCGATTCCCCTGTACCTGAGATGGAGGAGACTGCCCCTGCCAATGTCATCGATGTGGAGACCGCCGTCAAGGTCCCGTCCTTTAGGGCTGAAACGCTTGTGAGCGTGATTTACGAGGAGGACCTAGGGACGATCGGAGCGGCCTACCAGATCCCAGATTCTGTGACCCTCCGAGCGGCCCGTCCGGAAGAGAGGGCTTGCTCCTTTGCGGAGGGCGAGGTGTGTGTTTATGAGCACGCCTTCTTCGCTGGGCTGCGAGTCCCTTTTCCACGGATCGTCCGAGAGCTGCTGAGCCGCATGAAGCTTGCTCCTGGGCAGCTTATGCCAAATGCTTGGAACATCTTCTTTGGGGCGTTCATGATGTTCGAAGCGCTGGGTGCAGAGGGCCGCCCCATGACGATTGACGATTTCTTTTACTGCTATACCCCGAAGGTGGGAGATGCGGGCTTCTGGTACTTCCAAGCACTCGACGGTCGTCAGATTGTGTTTGAGTACCCGTTGTCTGTCAAAAAATGGAAAGAGAAGTTCTTATTTATTTCTGGAGAAGGATGGGAGTATCAAAGTGATGAAGTGGTTGGTCCCAACACCCCGGGGATCCAGACAGTGTGGGGAGACCCCGAGCCGAATGACTTCCGGCGGGTAGAGAACCCCAATCCAGACATCGACGGACTGATCGCGGCCATGCGGAAAGAGAAAATCCCATTTGAGGAGTTGGTGAACCCTCAGAAGCTATTCGACCACCTGCTGGGGCCAAATCCTGCGGGTAACGTTTAATCCCTTCTCCTTATCTGTCTTTGACCATGTTCTGCCCATTTTCTGACTATTGCCTTAATTGTGTTCTCACCTCTAGATATCAAGCCGTTTGACAAGGTGGCTTATACCCAGATGAGGGCCCGAGCGGCTATCCTAACGAATCCCCCACCAGTAGCTTCCACCAGACTTTCTCGTCTGAGGATTGGCAAGGAGATCTTGGAGAAAACGCTCGAGGCTGCCGGCGGGTCAGCCCTGAGGGCCCTGGGCAAGAAGAAAAGAAAGAGGATCGCAGAAATAACTGAGAAGGAAGAGGAAACCTTTGTCGCGGAGATGGCGGACCCCGATATTTCGATCGGCCGGGTGATAGAGTCCCTCGTGAAAGAAGGTGAGCTCCCCGAGCCGAGCGAGCAAAGGAAAAGTAAGAAAGAGCGGCCGCCCTCTCCGACGACGAAGGACCCGAACCCTCCGAAAAAAGTTACATTCCAAACATTCCCTCCTGCTCCTGCAGCCCCGTGGACAGAAGCAGAGATGGCGAGCATGGCTGGGCTGATATACCCAGCGACGAACGACTATGCGACAGTCTCAGTTAAATGGAGCATTCTGTCGGACCCGTCTGCCAGCCACCGAGCGTTAAATGCATTCGCCCAGCCTGTCCACGACGGTCTTGCTTCGATGCCGGCGGAGAAGCTGCTGAGGAACTTCGAGCTGCATCTGAGCAGGGTAAGTGTTGCTTTTCAATACCCGCTCTTGTGACGAAACCCCTTGACGCTTAATAACTGTCCCTGTATTCGTTATTTGTAGGCCATTGCTGAAGGAGTAGTCGTTGCCAGGAGGCTGGCCGAGCGAGAGAGGAAGCGGAGCGGTTGCGTCAAGCGGTCAAAGAGGCCCAAGAGAAGTCTGAGGGAGATTTGAAGAACTTGAGGGAAGCCCTATCAGGTAGAGAGGAGGAGCTGAAAGCACTGAAGCAGGCGTCCGAGAATACCACCACCCGGCAATCCACCATGATCCTGAAGCTTCAAAGCGACCTTGGCCAGGCGAGGGCCACCACGGCCCAAGCGGTTGAAGAGTATAAGGCCTCTGATGAATGTGCCAGCGAGCTAATGTTGTACTTTTCGGGTGGCTTCGAGCAAGCCATTAAGCGTGTGAAGGCCAAGTACACCGACCTCGACCTGAGCGAACTGAAGCCTGAGCCTCCGTCCGATGTGGAGAACACCGAAATGGGTGGTGGTGGAGGTGATGACGAAGACGACGACACCCAGAGTTGAACCTGGCTGCCCTCTGCGCCCTGATTTCCTGCGTTTTTGTTTTGGTGTAGTATGTTTCGTTTTCGCAACCGGAAAACTCGTACCACCGTATAATTAGGCATAACACTGCTCGCACCACCGTATAATCAGACATCCCACTGTATAATTAGGCATAACACTGCTCGCACCACCGTATAATCAGGCATTCCACCGTATGATTGGGTATAACAATGTTTTCTTGTCCATTATTCCAAGATGGAGAACGGGGTTCGTCCCTCCAGGGGCATGACCGTTGTTGTTGCATTTGTTTATCTGTTCTACCTGTTGCTTGTCTTTGACTCCGCCCCAAGAGAATTTTCGGTGGAGTGTCACACTGAATGATTCGTCGAGAGCCGAGCGAATAAACAGGTGTTGAGCGAGCGTGTCCGTTAGACCGAGCGATCCCCCACGGGAGCACTGGATAATTTCAGTGATGGACTGAAGAGTCTCACCGAATCAAGCAGATTTGATCATCAAATGCATGCTTTATGCAGGGGGAGAGTAATCATGCGAGATGCACCTAGTTGAGGCAGGTTATCCCATACACTTGGGTAGAGAAAACCGGGCAGGACAAACATCCAAGTGACATCCAAGTGAGTGGTAATAACTGTGGCGAGCGAGTAATTGCACACACGCTGGCAGTTGGCACAAGCATATCTCTCCAAACGAGGAGAACATTCCGGCTAGACATTAAAGCAGTTAAGTTATCCAAGGGGTTTTAACAACACTTGCACTTCTGCCGCCATTAAGGCGGTTAGTAATTAATTTGAACATTCAAATTCTTCGAAAAAAGGGTTGGTTGGTTGATCTCTTTCTCTATAAAAGCAGACCCCTGATACTCCTTCTCCCCCATAAAACTTTTCATTTCCGAGGGAACGAGAGAAAGGAAAGGAAAACCTGCAAAATGTCGAATGATGAAAACATCATGCCAGAGAACCTCTGCCACCAGGTGCAGGCACTGACGAGGGCCATAGAAGGGCTTTCGGCGAGGGTGGAGGTCATGGAGGATACGGTGCGGAACGCGGAGAAGGTGGTTCGGCTGCTGCTGATAACAGGCTGGAACCCCCTTCACGGCCCCCGGCCGGAGACGCCATCCCCGCCACGGGGAATGGTGACATCCCTTGAGGGGTCGCCGTCGTCCTCCCGCGAGGCCAAGAGAGGACGTGATGGTGGGCCACATTAGTGGCTTCTCGTTGCCCCTTTAGGCTCCGGCCCACTTTCTCTTTCTTTCTTTTTTTGTAATGGGAGTCTTTCCCCTCCTCCCAAATTAAAAGAGGGGGTTAACTAATGAAAATTTGTATCTTTTGTCTAAACCTGTGCAATGCGTCTGAGATAGTAGTGTCGGTGAGCATGAATTTTAACTTGCTAGCAATGTAAAATACTGATTATGCAAACTGGTGGGAGATGCCCTAATCTCCTTGTGAACGACCGTATAAAAAGGTGTCGGCCTAGATTCATGCAATATGGTAACCCATGCATAAAACTTAAGCATAAACTCAAATAAAAGTGAAGTGGTACCGTACACCATTTGCAATGCTTCGAGAATCTGTTGCATGCTAACTTGTCTAGATCTCATTGCCTATTTGGGAAGAGTCTGTTTGTTTCTTAGGAGGCGTCCTGCCACGAGAGCGGGTTAACTCGCTGGCCGACCAAAAAGGGTCATGTTAGCCTCTTCGAGTCGTTTTATTTATGGACGAGTGCCTTCCTGCCAGGAGAGCGCGTTAACTCGCCGGCCGATCGAAGAGGGCGATGTTAGTCTCTTCAAGTCGTTTTATTTATAGACGAGTGCCGTCCTGCCAGGAGAGCGCGTTAACTTGCCGGCCGACCGAAAAGGGCGATGTTAGTCTCTTCAAGTCGTTTTATTTATAGACGAGTGCCGTCCTGCCAGGAGAGCGCGTTAACTCGCTGGCCAACCGAAGAGGGCAATGTTAGTCTTTTCAAATCGTTTTATTTATAGACGAGTGCCGTCCTGCCAGGAGAGCGCGTTAACTCGTTGGCCGACCGAAGAGGGCAATGTTAGTCTCTTCAAATCGTTTTATTTATAGACGAGTGCCGTCCTGCCAGGAGATCGCGTTAACTCGCTGGCCGACCGAAGAGGGCAATGTTAGTTTCTTCAAGTCGTTTTATTTATTAACTCGTGTTGTTCCGGGACAATCATTGTTGAAAAGTTGTTAAGACCATTTTTTGAAAAAGAAAGACAATGATATTCCCATTGATGAATTAAAGAGAGATTACAAATCGATCGTCTAAAAACTCATCGAATGAGGTAGGGATAGAGGCATATAGCCTAGAAAAAGAATAGCATTAGACCCAACTGTACGAGGGTCAAGAAACAAATTTAAAGAAAAGTAACTTGGAATTTACTGATAATAAATTTTCAGATTGTCCGCGTTCCACGGGTGAGGGAGTTTCCAACCAGACATGGTGACCAGTTGGTATACCCCGGACTTGATGATTTTTTGGACCTGGAAAGGGCCTTCCCACTTCGAATTCAGCTTACCTAGCTTCTTCTTCTCCAGCACCTTCTTTAAGACCAGATCACCTACTTGGAAAGCTCTATGTTTGACATTCTTGTCGAAATAGAGCTTTGCCTTCTGTTGGTATGCGGCCACCCTGACAGCGGCCGCTCGCCTGGTTTCCTCGAGCAAGTCAAGGTTTAGGCTGATGGCCATGTCGTTCTGCTCTGCATTGTAGTGTTGGACCCTGTAGCTTGGGATAGCGACTTCAACTAGGATGACCGCTTCGGAGCCGAAAGCCATCTGGAAGGGAGTTTGTCCCGTTGGGGTGCGTACAGTGGTGTGGTATGCCTAGAGGGTGCTTGATAACATTCCTGCCCATAACCATTTGGCATCGTCCAGCCTGGTTTTGATGATGCCAAGAAGGGTGCGGTTGGTGACTTCTGCCTGCCCATTGGCCTGAGGGTGTCCAGGAGTTGCGTATTTGCACTTGGTGTTGAACTGCTCCCAAAAATCTCGCATCATCTCATTGTCGAATTGCTTGCCGTTGTCCGAGACGATGGCATGGGGAATTCCGAACCTGCAAACAATGTGCTTCCAGACGAAATCTCTTGCTGCCTCTTGAGTGATTTTGGCGAGCGGCTTTGCCTCCACCCACTTAGTGAAATAGTCGATTGCGACTATGGCAAACTTGTGCTGCCCTGGCCCCAACTTGAAGGGGCCAATGATATCGATCCCCCATTGTGCAAACGGCCAAGGGTTATCGATGGGCGTGAGTGGCTCTGGAGGCTGATGGGGAATGTTGGCGAAGCGTTGACACTTGTCGCATCGGCGCACGAAGCTGTTGGAGTCGGCCTTCATAGTGGGCCAGTAATAGCCCGCTCGGAGTGCCTTGAATACCAGCGCACGGCCCCCGGAATGGTTGCCGCAGATTCCTTCATGAATCTCCCTCAGAATGAATTGACCCTCCACATCTGAGACACACCTGAGATAAGGGTAGGTGTAGCCTCTTTTGTAGAGGGTGCCATCCTGGAGGAGGTATCTTGCCGACCGGTACCTGAGCTTCTTTGCTTCCCTTCTGTCCGAGGGGAGTTCCCCATCTTGGAGGATTTTAATGATGGATTCCGCCCATTCTGCATGGGAGTGGATAACCTGGACCTCCCCGGATTCTCGGTCATTGATGCTTGGCTCTGCAAGGTACTGGAGAGCAGCCATGGGTCCCAAGTGTTCATCAGGAGCACTTGCCAAGCGAGCCAAGTAGTCCGCCTTTTGGTTTTCTTCACGTGGGACCTGTATGAAAGTCACCTTCTCGAAGGTCGCTCTGATCCTGGCGACTAGCTCCAAGTACTTCTTCATCTTCTCGTTTTTGGCATCGGCTTCCCCGTTGGACTGATGGATCACTAACTGGGAGTCGCTGAGGACCTTGACCACTTTAGCTCCCATCTGTGAGCATAGCAGCAATCCAACAGCGACTGCTTTATATTCGGCCTCGTTGTTGGTTGCGTTGAATCCGAATCGTAGTGCATACTCCATCTGCTCACCGAGTGGTGAGATAAGCACAATCCCAGCGCCGCTTGCGGATTTGTTGGACGAGCCGTCTGCGTAGATTATCCAACATACCACGTCTTGCCCCTTTGTTTTGGCCACATCATCTTCATCCTGTAAAGGGTTAGTGAATTCTGTCAGGAAGTCCGCCATGACTTGTCCCTTCCTTGCTTTGCGCGGTTGGTATACAATATCGAACTCACTGAGCTCGATAGACCACTGGATGAGCTGGCCGGACAACTCAGGCTTTTGAAGCACTTGCTTGAGCGGTCGGTCGGTCAGCACCACAACGGTGTGTGAGCAAAAATAAGGGCGCAAGCGTCTCGCCGAGATAACCAAAGCAAAGGCTAGTTGTTCAATGAGTGGGTACCTGATTTCGGGGCCGTGGAAAGCTCTGCTAACATAGAATACTGGCTTCTGAATACCCCGCTCCTCTCTGAATAGAGCTGAGCTGACTGCGTTTGGGGAGACTGCCAAGTATAGGTAAAGCTGCTCTCCTGAAATAGCCCGGGAGAGTAAGGGAGGAGAGCTGAGGTAGGCCTTTAGGTGTGCAAACGCCTCTTCACACTCGTCGGTCCACTCGAAAGCTTTCCGCAGAGTTTTGAAGAAGGGGAGGCACTTGTCCGTCGACCGACTGACGAATCGGTTGAGCGCTGCTACCCGCCCGGTAAGGCATTGAACCTCTTTGATCGTCCTGGGTGCCTGCATGTTGATCACTGCTTGAACCTTCTCGGGATTGGCTTCGATTCCTCTTTGGCTAACCATGAACCCAAAGAATTTTCCTGCCCCTACTCCGAACGCGCACTTGGTTGGATTAAGCTTCATGTCAAACTTTCTGAGGATTTGGAAGGTTTCAGCCAAGTCGGTTGGGTGATCGCAGGCTAACTTGCTTTTAGTAAGCATGTCATCCACGTATACCTCCATATTCCGGCCAATTTGCCCGGCGAACATCTGGTTGACCAACCGTTGGTAGGTTGCTCCTGCATTCTTTAGTCCGAACGGCATAACCCGGTAACAGAATAGCCCTCGCTCGGTAATGAAAGACGTACCTTCTCGGTCGGCCGGGTGCATCAGGATCTGATTGTATCCAGAGAAAGCGTCCATGAAACTTAAGAGTTCATGTCCCGCTGTTGAATCAAACAGTTGGTCAATCCTGGGGAGTGGGTAGCTGTCATTCGGGCAAGCCTTGTTCAGGTCTTTAAAGTCCACGCACATGCGCCAGTTGCCATTCGCCTTCTTGACTAGCACCACGTTGGCCAGCCAGTCAGGATATTGCACCTCCTGGACGAATCCAGCATCGATCAACTTCTGAATTTCCTCAAGGACGGCATCGCTCCTCTCTTTTCCAAAGATTCTTGGTTTTTGTTTTACGGGCTTGAAGGTAGGATCCACGTTCAGGTGGTGGGTCATTACCTCAGGATCGATCCCTGTCAGGTCCGCATGAGACCAGGCGAAGACGTCCTTGTTGTCTTTCAGGAAGGTGACCAACTGCTCCCTCAGTTGAGGGGGGAGTAGTGAGCCAATCTGAAGACTCCGGCCTTCTCCCACATCGACTTTGTCCAGTTTTTCCACAGGCTCCGCGTGGATCTCCTCTCTTTCATCTCGGAATTCGAGTGCATCCACAACGAGGGTTTCTTGTGAACGTCTCTCTTTAAGGGTTGCGACGTAGCATTCACGTGCTGAGGCTTGGTCTCCCTTCTGAGTCCCTACGCCATTCTCGGTTGGGAACTTGACCACTAGGTGGTATGTGGAGGTAACCGCCTTCATGCTGTTAAGAGCCGTTCGTCCGAGAATCGCGTTGTAGGCCGAAGGGCAATCCACCACAAGGAACTTCACCATTTTCACAACCTGGCATGGCTCAGCCCCCATGGTGACCGGGAGGTCAATCATCCCCACGGGTTGAACCTTTTCGCCGGAGAACCCAACCAGTGGGGATCGGACAAGCTGCAACTTGTCCTTTGGGATCCCCATTTGGTTGAAAGCTCTGGAGAAGAGAATGTCTGCAGAGCTCCCGTTGTCGACAAGGACCCTGCTGGTTTTGTGGTTCCCGATGGTGACGGTGATCACTAGTGGATCATCGTGAGGATGTTGGACACCTGCAGAGTCGCTGGCGTGAAAACTGATGGTTTGCTCTTCCATTCTTCTTTCTTTCCAGGGCCTCTCAGTGAGGAGGACCTCTGCTGACCGCAACCTGCGGGCGTGAACACGCCTGGAAGTGTTGGACTCGCCGCCTCCGGCATACCCGCCAGAGATGGTGTGGATTTCTCCGAGTGCTCTGCGGGGTTCCGGATTGGCGCGAGGGTTACGGTCTTCTCTTCTTTCCTGGTGCTGGGGCCGAGCGGATGACTCGGGTTTGTCTTGAATGAACCTCCGCAAGCGACCGCGTTGGATCAGATTCTCAATCTGTTTCTTGAGCTCGATACAGTCGGAGGTGTCGTGCCCATGATCCCTGTGAAAGCGGCAGTACTTGCTTCGGTCTCTGGGAACCCCTGGTTTCATTGCCTTGGGCCAGCGGAGTTCTGGGTCGTTGATCAGGTGGACCAGCACCTGCTCGGGAGTCGTGTTTAGCGGAGTGAACCGCTCGAAACGTCCTCGAACACGTGGACGGTCCTCCCCTCTTGGTTTCTTCTCGGGTTTGACTTCCTTCTGGGTTTTGGGCTGTTCCGCTTCATGCCTCCGCTTGCCGCTGCCTGACGCCTCTTCCGATTGTCGCTGAGCGGCCATCGCTTCCTCAGCATTAATGTGCTTCTGAGCCTTGTTCATTAACTCCGTCATGCTAGACGGTGGCTTTTCCGAGACAGACTCGAAAAACTTGGTAGGCTGGAGTCCACCGATAAAGGTAGTGAGAGCCACTTTGTCATCTACCTCGTCAATTAAGAGTGCCTCGTTGTTGAAGCGCTTCAGGTAGTCCCGAAGCGATTCTCCTTCCTTCTGCTTGACGTTGAGGAGGTAGGTAGCTGGTTTGTACTGACGCCGCCCGCTGTAGAAATGCTCGATGAACAGCTTGCTCAATTCGTCGAACGTCCCAATTGAGCCCGGTTTGAGCTTTCCAAACCAAACTCTGGCCGAGCCTTTCAAAGTAGTGGGGAAGGCTCGACACATGATCTGGTCCGGGCAAGCGTGTAACGTCATGAAGGCCTTGTATGTCTCCAGATGGTCAAGCGGGTCGCCCAATCCATCAAAAAGCTCAAGCGATGGGAGCCTGAACTTTTGAGGAAGTGGGTAAATAGTGACTTCGGCCGTGAAAGGGAGATTGGTCTTCTGAACCAGATTCTCCACAGTCCTGGCCCCTCGATCGTTAACTTGCTTCAGCACCTGGTCCATCTTCTCCTGCAGTTCCTTGAACGCAGCCCCCTGAGCCAATGATGACCCAGAGTTGGGAGCATTCTTGTGTCGGAGGGCGACGAAGCTATTATCGCCAGCCGCCGTGGACTGGCGATGATCAGCTGTGTCGGAGGGGTCCCCACCATGGTGGGTGCCCTGAATCTCTGGTGAATCTCCGCTCGCCTCCCGCTCTTCGTTAGGGGGAGTTGGTTGAGGGAGGCGTTGGAGAAGCTCCGCGTTCTGCTCCCAGAGCTGATTAACCATCTGGGTGAGTTGATTAACCTGCTCCTGGAGAGGGTTACCACGGTCTTCTCCATCTGGACCGTTTCGTTGGCTTCTGGCTCTCGTGTTGACCATTCTATGGGATTTTGAAACAGTTGAATTTATGAAGTAGGAAACTCGTCGTTTCCCACAGACGGCGCCAAACTGTTGATGTCTGAAACTGGACGGTCAATCCGAGCTCCGTCTTCGAGGAGTTCCTGCAAAACAGCGTCCGAGGACTGGGGGTGTTGCCAGTCGGGGACCCTCCGATGGCTAAGTTAGTAAGAGTATGTAAGGGTAGAATTCTATGTGCTCTGTGGATAGAATTGAGTACGTACCTCTAACCCATGGACGGGCTGCTCATTTATAGGCGAGGTGGTTCGTGCCCCCGCGAAGGGCACGAAAGTGGTAGATCGTGGGCCACAGAAGCGGTTGAAGCTCCTCGGAGTGGGAGGCACTCCTGCCGGGGATTGGAGTGAGTGGTGGACGTGGGAGACATGGCTCCGTAGTCCAGGAATCCTGGGGACGTGGGGTTACCCCCTCCACGCCCAAGAATACCGGCGGGTGTAACCGTATTGACCCAGTCAGTGTCCATCCCGTCGTCCCAGCGATGTTGGAGAAGTCTGACCGAGCGACTTGAGTACGATCGAGCGACAGTTGTCCGACCGAGCAGGTCACCCCTTGACACGTGTCAAGAGAACAGCGCTCGACAGTAAGTGTCTAAAAATATCCTCATCAAAACCCATTTTGGGTCAGGTTCACTCCAATGACAAAATGATCTTTTACTCAAATATATTATTTTTTTAAGTATTCAATGACAATAATGTAAATAATAGAAGGGAACAAATTTGATTTGGGGTAGAGAGTGACTGACTACCGTGAAGAAAAAGAAGAAGAACCCGGCCCACTTCCATAACCACCACCAACCACCCAAACAGTCTACCACTTACCACCACCCACAGAACTTTGATCCACATATTCTCCTTTCTTTTCTATATGTAGGAACTTGCGCGTTCTGGCGGCGGCGGCCATGAGAGAGAGAGAGAGTTACAGGTATCTAAGCTTGGGAAAGCCGACGCCAATCGCCATGCTCTCGGAATGGCATGGAAGGAGCCGTTGAAATATTGAGAAAAAAAATGGGCAGAGACTTGGGTTGTCTCAAATTTGGAGAAAAGAAATGGTAAAACCTAAAATGGGGAAGAATTTGGGTCAAAGATTGGAGAGGATTTTTTGTGAGTTTTGTCCAAATTTTAAATTTGAGTCTTAAATTGGGTCAAGATGAGAGATGTTCTTAGATCTTCTTGACCGAAAAAAAAAAAAATTCACAACATCCTCACACAGGAATTATCCTCACAGAGGATCTGGATACACTGCTATTTCGAATTGCGAAACTTGCCGAGTACGTCTCTCTCTCTGACACACACACAAACAAAAACGAACCGTCGCGATTTTGGTTGGGAAGTGGAAAAAGAGTGTCACCGACTCACCATCGCAACCACACCAATGGCAACGACGTCGTCGGTGGCGACGGACCCGGGCTCCGACCTCCCCGTCCTCGCCGCCCTACAACGCCGCGAGCTCATCGCGGCCCAAGCCGTCGACTCCGACCTCGACCTCGCCTTCCACCTCCAACTACAAGAAGCCATCACCGCCTCCCTCTCCCTCCACCCCTCCTCCTCCTCCCCCTCCCCTCCCCCACCCCCTCAAAATGACGACGTCCTCACCTTCTCCTCCCTCCAAGCCCAAGAACTCGAAAACTTCGAGCGCTCGCACCACGACCGCCTCCTCACCCAAGCCGAAATAAAAGCCGCCAGGGACGATCTACACCGTCGGATCCACGACCGGAAGATCGCGGCCGAGATCGATCAGATGTCGGAGGATGAGTGGGACCAGTACGGGGATAACTTCGCGAGGCCGTACGGGGAGGGGTCGAGCAGCGGTGCGGATGCGACGATGTTTAGGGTTTACTGCAAGGGTTTGGTGAGCGAGGAGAGGGTGGGTTTGGTTGGGATTGGTGTGGCGATATGCGATGAGAGGGATGACTTGGTTTTCGAGATGAGGAAACCGGTGGTGGGGAGCGGGAGGAGCCGGCAGGTGGCGGAGATTAGGGCGTTGATTGAAGGGCTGAGTGCTGCCGTTGATTTGGAGTTGAAGAGAGTCGTGTTTTACTGCGATTACTATCCGCTTTACCAGTTTGTGAGTTTTTTCATCTTCGTTAATTTGTCGTTTAATTTGCTTTATCCAATCCAATTCAATGCAATGGTATTGTTTAGGGTGCATTTTCTCTATATTATTAGACTACAGCCTAATGACAATAGTCAAGTTATTTTTGCTAAATGGTTTTTAGTTGATGTATGTGAGGAGAATTACTTGCCTAGAAATCCGTGAAACCATGAGCTTTAGTCCATTTTTAGTCCATTAAGTTTAGCAGAGACGCCCCGTTAACCATCGTATGTAGTTTGTAGATAACTTCTTCAGTGTGTGTATCGTCGTTGTAAGCTACTTGGTGGATTGTATGTTTGACCTGTGTTGTGAGAATTTAGGCGGGGTGTGGGTGCGGCCGTGCCAGGACTTATGCAGTCCAAAGTGTGAGTGTGTGCAAGTCTAACTTCTAGTATTTAACAACCGCATTGGATGGAGTGATTTGGTATTAAAATAGAAGTAAGGAGTAGAGTTTCCTCTATATCACTTTTCATTTGGATTGAGTGATTTGGCAAGAAATGCGGCTTCATGTTCTCAAATGGTGAGATTTGGTGAGAAAGAGCTTCCTTTGTTATCACACCATATGCTCACAATCCAGAAGGGCTGTAAACGTGTGTGCTGCTAAGGACAATGGCACTCTCTTTTGCTGTCTCATTGTGGTGAACTTCTACTGTCTCATTGTGTAGGACTTCTACTGTCTCATTGTGGAGGACTTATATATTGTGGTAAAAACAAGAAGGTTAGAGCTTGAAAGCAAAGGACAGTGCAGAAAAGTAAAGGGAGTAGAAAGTACTTGAAATTGAACTGAAAATTTAGTGGAAGGAGAAATTAGCACTAGAATGGTTTTAGAACTGGAACATCATTTCACGATGGCACAAAATAGCAATAACTCATACAGTGATACCCCAGTACTGTCATTATTGTCATAGCAATGGATTGCACTGGCATAACAATCGCAACTGCCAACCACAACATCGGAAACACCGTGACAGGCTGCTGTGGTTCTGTTACTGTTGCTACGAAACTATAGTTCTCTTCCTATTAAATTAAAATACAAAGCGAAATGTAGTGCAGTCTCCAAAGGAGAACTGGGAAGAGGTATTTATACTGATAAGGTCCACCTGACAACTTGGAAGCTTATTCACAATCTGGTTCTTTTATATTTTTGAGTGGTGTAGTAATAATTGAGGCTGTACAAGTCCATTAGAGGTGTATCTTTAGTTGGTATCAACTGTCAAGTTGTGCTCATGGTGTGATTATCATTGATTTCCCATTCTCTATCTGATGTATTGTTGTGAATTGTTCCTGGATTCTGATATATGTATTTGCCACCATTCGGTCTTCACATTATAATGATTCAGAGGATTTTTAATGAGCTAGGTCACATGTCTACGTCATTTGTATGGTTTATTTTGTCATCTTTAGATTGTGTACAATATTTCAGCAATCTATGCTAAATGTCATCACAGTAGAGCCTGTTATAGAGTATGAGATGTCTAATTGTTCTGGCATATGCAGGTTCTCGGTCGATGGCCACCCAAGCAATCGAAGATTGCAACTTTAGTTAGTCAGGTGAACCTCCTCCAAAGAAAATTTGTTTACTCAGCCCCAGTCCTTGTGGCCCGGAATGATATCAAATATGCATTTAAGCTTGCACGAGACGCAATTGTTTCTCAGATCAACAGGCCTTTAGGATCTAGCAGTTCGAAGAACATGTATGAGACTTGTGTAATATGTTTAGACGAAATAGATGTTGGCCAGATTTTCTCGGTTGATGGTTGTTTGCATCGTTATTGCTTTTCTTGTATGAAACAACACGTTGAAGTGAAGTTGCTTAATGGGATGCTACCCAAATGCCCACATGAAGGCTGTAATTCTGAACTGAAAATTGAGACCAGCCGGAAGTTCTTGACTCCTAAATTAATTGAGATTATGAGCCAACGCTTGGAGGAAGCGTCCATTCCTGTTACTGAGAAAATTTATTGCCCATATCCTGACTGCTCAGCCTTAATGTCAAAAAGTGAGGTCTTAGAATATTCGAAGAGGACATTATTCGGTACTGCTGAAGTTCTGGGAGTCAGGAAATGCTCAAAGTGTGAAAATCTCTTTTGTATCAATTGCAAGGTTCCATGGCACAGCAACACGAGCTGCCTTGACTACAAAAGGAGAAATCCCTATCCCCCTGCAGCAGATGCAAAGCTGAAGACCCTTGCAGATCAGAACCTATGGCGTCAGTGCGTAAAGTGCAACCACATGATTGAACTAGAATCGGGGTGTTACCACATGACTTGCAGGTGCTTGATTTCTTTCATGCACATTATATGCTTTCAACTTTGATTATACTTCCTGCCCACCCACGATGAGCACACACATGGACCAAACGAAAGAGGAAATTTGAGTATCTTCAAAATATGCAGAATAAGATTGCATTTACAGCTTCAAAACCATGGATAGCTATTTGTTATGGTAAGACTTGTGTTCAACTAAGGTGCACACGTGTTCCGGTTTCTTTGGCGATGCTGTAGACTCATGCATATTAGTCCTATGGTATCTGCTTTTTTCTACTATTTTCTCAGTAGGACTTGACCTGCCCGGGTCAGGCTATGACTCGAGCCCATCTTGAGAATGCGCTTGCCGGTTCTGCAATTGCAGTGCCCTATGCCGGAGCCGTGGCCCCTCTTTTACGATTTCCCAAAGTTGTAGGGGACTCTTTGGCCATGCCCAGGTAGGGTTGCCCCACAACGTCGCCCCTTCCTACGGGCCTTTTTGTAATGAGAAAAAATGATTATGCACCTGGAGTTCTGGGTCGCATTGATTAATAGTTTCATGAATACAGTGAAGTTGATGTGCATCCTTCTGGCATTCTATTTTATGGGGTGAATTTAGCTGTGTATTCTGGTTCAGTTACAAACATGCTCTTTTGCTCTCTTTTGATGCATTACTTGATGAATATTGGTGTTGATCTTGTGTCTGAGAATCAGGGTATGCATGCTGGTTCATACTCTGGAGTTTGGACCATATAGTCGTAACTTTTGTTTTGGTTTTTGCGTTGATTTCCCTTCACCGATATTAATGAGTAATCCTGCCCTCCTTTTGTTGTTAATTTGTTCCTGAACTTGCAAGAATGTGTTAATTATGATTCGATGATGACTTGTTCACCTGATGTAGTACATGCTGAAAGGAAATTTCCACATTTTTTCAAACGACAGTGGTTTTTAGAGGGCTATTTCCATTCTGTTTGGCTAGAGAAAGTTTGCGGTCACATGGATTTATTATACTTCCTGATTCTGCTTCCAGAAGTTTTTTATGCTTGATTGCTCTGTGTTTATGAGTTGGCATTTATTGGCAGGTTCAATGGTTTCTTGTTCTTTTTTCCTGTTAAATTTTGTTTGGGTGAGGGGAGGGGGTTTGTTTAAAAAACACTTAAAGTTCCTCAACTCTTTCTTGTCCTTTTGGCTCAATGTTTCTGGTTAAGTAACATATTCTGTAATGGTTGCCAATTTGTTCAAAGCTGCTTTCGATATGTGAATCCTGGAGTAATCTGTAACAATGAAAGAATTCATTCGAGGATTTTTTTTACTGGTTGATGCCTCGTTTAATCTTCATCCTGGTCGTTAAAGCACTAGGCTAGATGTTTTTTTTTTTCCCGATATTCCTGAGCTTCGTAAAATACTATCCCTCATGCTGGTTTCTTCAGGTGCGGGTACGAGTTTTGCTACACTTGTGGATCTGAGTGGAAGAACAAGAAAGCAACATGCTCCTGTCCACTATTTGACGATGCTGAAGAGGATTATGAGGATGATGATTTTGAAAATGAAGATGATGATTATGAAGAAGATGATGATGATTTTGTTTACTACGACGGAATGAGGATCTATATTTGAATTTGCATACAACTGGGCGATGCTCACAACAACGGGTAGTATTCCTTCGTGCGGGTAAGCAAGTGCATAAACTACAAATTATATGTAATTATCTCCTCCCCCCACCTAGTTTCTTTCCCCAGCTACCCAACCTCTCGACTACCCTTTTTGTGCCATAAACTTGTGGATTCACTATCCTGATTTCAGTGTCTGGTGAAAATTTTGTGGTTATTATATATAGCTGTTTCTGTTGGGACCAGTTTTTGCTTCCATTTCAAATCCATTTCGTTTGCCTTCCTCTTCCCCTTCCCCTTCCCCTTCCCCTTCCCCTTCCTCTTCCCCTCCTGGCTTCAGGCAAGGTCTATGTCAACCCCGTTGTTTTCGTCTGATTGGTGGATAAGAATCGATAGAATAGCTAATCGAAAAGATTTACTCTTTTAGTATCCTATCCTGTTTCGGTCATGGAAATGATTTGTACACTGGCTATCAACAGCCATACATGGGGTGGTGAACCAGCAGTGTAAATTTTGCTTGTCTGGTACTGCTGATGGTTATGTCATGGCTGAATTCGTATCCATCATACAGTTTAAATCCCTGGTGTCTTCTTATGTTCTTATCAACTCCTCAACGTGGCGCAAACCAGTCCGAAAAGAAGCAATGATCAGAAGATAAAGATGAACACCCACCCCACTTGGTTATTATTTTTATTTTTTTGCTGAATCTGGTGGGAAAAATGGGAATTGGCAACTAAAACACAAATGTTCCAAAGTTTCCTCCTCCCGTTGGTACTTTGGGCACAGGGGAACAACTGCTACACCCGTGCAGCAGTGAAATCATAACCGGAATAATTCCATGAAGTAATTACCACCCAGGTGGTAGCCTAGTGGTTCATGGCTCAAGGCCTTTTTTGGCTAAATAAGCAAAGTGGCTTTTTTTTGTTGTAATATTCAAAAAAAATCGCGTTTGTTAGTTTTGCGTTGATTTTTTGTGGATTACTGTGTTGTTATGATGAGAGGAATTTAAAAAGTAAAAAAATTAACATCGTTTTGTTTTAATAAAGACGGAAAAATTTAGCTTATTGGTTTATTTTTGTCTTCATTAAAAAAAGAGAGGTTTCGATCGTAATATTTTACCTTTTAAATTTCTATCGTCACGAACGAAGTAATAATTCACAAACAAAATTGTTTCTGTTTCATGCATAAAACAGAAACTTAGAGCATCTACAATAGCGTAACCAAAACCCAAAGGTTGGCGGGTGTAGAGCGGCCGATTCGGTTGTTCATCTGGGCAATCGATGACTTAGATTTATATGCGCTTAGATTCAATTAAAGCTGTATGTGTCTCGATGAATGATCAGATCGGCCCCTTGACACCGCTTTGCAGGGATGTCGCTCGGCAGCATTGTCCGCAAGAAGTGGTTCTCTCCATGGTTTAGGGATAGGGTAATTCAAATTTTGATTCAAAAAGTTTTAAAAAAAGCAACAATAAAGAGATGGTTTATTTCATCACATCTGCGTATGGTTTTAAAAAGGTTCCATGAAGAAATTACTGAGGATTACGCTGAAATGCATCAGCTTTTACTTTTAAAACTGAATATGATCGTAAATTAAGCAGAATTCTGTGAGTTTTTCTTAATGGGGAAGAATTTCTGAGACTTTTTATTTCCCTTATCTGAAAATTACTTTTCTTTAATTTTTGTTTCGTTATTATTTGCAAATCTAATACTTAAAGTAATTATTTTTTTTGGAAATTTAAACGAAATTGAAAGAGGTTGCAAAATTCACAAACCCTGCCTCCTCCTCCTCACTATTTTAGTGCTAAGATTTGTAGGAATTTGGATTGAATTCGAGTCGTCATTGGCGATATGGACGGCCGGATCGACCGCATTACACGGTATAATGCGGCGGGTGCACTATAGCCCCTCCCATTCCTATTTTATGGGGAAAGTTTCCTGCTTATTTAAACAGCAAATATAATTAATTCCGTTAACACTATTATTCCCCACACAGATTTCTGTGCACAGATTGTGCACAGATTTTAATGTGGGGCCCACTACGGATCCCACACAAATAATTCGAGCCGTTCATTATATGTAAAACATTTTTTCGAGTGTCCACGCGAAAAATCAACTCAATCCGATACATATAGAGGCTCGATCCAATCATCTAACTTTTCATTCAAATTTCAAGATAATGAAAAAGTTAAATGATTGGATCGAGAGCCTATAGGTATCGGATTGAGCTGATTTTTCACGAAGACCCTTGAAAAAATATTTTACATTTAATGAGCGGTTCGGATCATCTGTGTGGGATCCATAGTGGACCCCACATAATGATTTGTGCATGATATGTGTATGAAAAGTCTATGTCAATAGACTTTCTGTATAATTAATTCCGTTAACACTATTTTTGTAAAACTCATGGAATGGAAGATAAAAGAACAGAAACAAGTGGGTATGAAGTAAGAAAGAAATATTTGCAACTTTCTTTTTTAAAATTTTCCATTGTTTGTGTTGAGAAGTCGCAGGAAGGAATAGAAGAAATTAACAACCAACAAATGAAATAAGAACAAAAGAAAAGAGAAAAACAGAAAAGAAAATGAGAAAGAAAAATAGTTTTTCACTTGCTCTTGCCTGAACAAAAAGTCTACGAACACACTTTCCGGACACAAATGCGTCTGGGATGGTATGCATCGATGAACAACTGTGAATGCAATTGTATTCGGCATTGTGTTTTAAAGTGGTGTTCGTGCCGTTGTAGCTATGAATTTATCATATTTTCATATTCTTCCCAAACCTTACAAACAAAACGCGAAAGAAGAACAAATTTTGTTTTCTCTTCCTACCTCTCTTTTCATATCTTCCAAACACGCCCCAAGCCTTTTCGATCTCACTTGGCAATTGGCATATCAATTTTAAGAGTTTAAGAACTTTTACCCAGAAAGCAGGCATTTTTGGCCTTGTGGCATCATCGCCGTTAGCCGGAGGAGAGAGAAAGAGACAGTCTAGAGAGAGAGAGAGAGAGAGAGAGAGAGAGAGGATGAGTGGAGCGGGGAAGAAGGCAGTGGACGTCGCCTTCAAGGCTGGGAAGAGCATAGATTGGGATGGCATGGCTAAGCTTCTCGTCTCAGAGGAGGCTCGTAAGGAGTTCGCAACCCTCCGCCGCGCCTTCGACGAAGTCAACAACGCTCTCCAGACCAAGTTCAGCCTGGTACACCTCTCTCTCTCTCTCTCTGAACCTGTGTTTGCGTTTACGCAGCTATGCTTGTACCAGTTTTTGGTTCCCATCTAGGGTTTGCTCTCTATTGTTCCTCAGCACCAAGGGTTTTTCTTTCTAGGAGATTACGCGACGGATCTGCTACCTTTAGCTAGTTAGTTCCTTTGAACGTAGCGGAGATTAGAGGAACTCCAAGATATTGAACGGATTAAAGCCCTTAGGTATAGGGAGATAAGATCTAAGATCCTCATGTACACCTGAGAAAAAGATAGGACTCCTCTGGAAATTGGACTGAAGGATAGAAAAACAACGAAACTCCTCCAAGGATTTCTATTAAGCCGTGTCTTGATCTACATGTATTTCTATATTTATAGCAAAAAGTATAGTCCAAATGTATATTGCTACTTGCTAGGTCTGATAATGAGATGAGTTTTTTTTTGATAAGTAAGTAATTACGGAGTTATTAGAAACAAGGGCATTAAGGGAATCATTGCCAAGACAAAAATGGTCCTATACACTACCGTGTGAATTGAAAAGCTCAAACCAATCTTCAAATTGTTCAAGAGAGGGATTACATTCTCCCTTGTCCCAACTATACAAGCTATTCATCAAAAAACTTTTGATTCTAAACAAAGGTTTTCCAACCTCTTCAAAGCATCTCAAATTTTTTTCTCGCCAAATAACCCACATCAAACAAAGAGGAATCATTGCCAAGACACTCTGCCTTCTCTTCCCCACTGTAGTACCTTTCCTGGCATGGCCCACTGTAACCCAAACCACAATAACACCAAACACCATAGCTCCCAAGCCAGTGTGCAATGGATAAGTAGGTGATTAACTGTCTTCGCATCCCTTTTACACATGCAAGATCAGTTAGCAATGATTCTCCGCCTCCGAATCAAATTATCAATAGTAAGAATCTTGCCTTGAGCTGCATGCTAAACAAAAAAACTGACCTTCAAAGGTGCCTTTGTTTTCCAAATCGCTTTCCAAGGAATGGATGAGTTACCACTACCGCATAAAGCTTGATAATAGGATTTCACCTGAAACTACCCTGATTATGAGATGAGATTTTGTGTATATGTAGCCATCATTTAATTTTATACCCGTGACCAAAAAATAGTTGATAACTTCAACTTTTAGAGGTTTTTTCCCCACATGTAGAGGAACTTAAAGATATTTTTGTTCACCAAAGGGACTCTGGCGGATGACATAGAATTTTTCCAAGTTAACCTGAAAACCTTATATAGTTAGTGAGAATATTTGGAGTTGTGAGGGGCCCGGGCACCCCCTTGTGTCTGCCCTTGTCCAAAACAACTTAATAGAAAAGAAACTGGAATCAACTCACATACAAGGGGAAGAAGTCATCTACATAATCAAAGTGGCTCAACTTCAAGGCCCTGCATCTTGGATGATGAGGAAAGTTACCCTCATTAATTTTTCTAGCTAGTAGGATAGAAGCCCTTGCGACCAGCAAAGAAGACATGGGAAATAGGAACCCATTTTCTAACCCTCGAGCTCGGAGCTCCCCCTTAATAACAACAGAAACCTTGCAGTACAAGCACACATTGGATGTATGCCTATTGGAAATTCATAGCCACCAACACCATTACATCAAGCAAATAGGACCTGTTCAATGAAACATATGCTTTGTATCAATGTTAATAGCGACTCATCTTCGCGATGATTTCTTACCAATTCGTGCATTAGCTAGATGTTATCGCCCGTTGATATTCCCTTAACAAAAGCTTATTGTGACGAGTCAATTAGCAAAATCTTTGTTTGTGAAAGTTTCGTTGCAATCCCTGCCTTTGTGTTAGTAGGTGATGAATTATGAAAGTACAGGTTTGGTGCATGAGCTCCCCTTCTTGGTCGTTAATGGGTGTGGCTGTCTTTCTGATGTTACTTGTACAAGAACAAAGCAGCTTCTTTTCTTCTTCTTTTGTGTATTTGCTGTGCGTGTCGTGTTCTCTCTATGTTTTTTGAGCAACTATAATATACATAGCTTTTGAAGACTATAGTAACACTACTAACAGATGTATCCATTCTGATTATACACGGCTATCTTACTGCTTTACCCTTTACATCTTAGTAGCAGGGAGCTTCTAAAGTGGTGCTGCTCCCACCTTAGGAGCACACTCTGCTCTCCCAACTAAGGAGCTTGATGGGAGCCCACTCCCATTGAAAGGGAGCTCGCTCCTTATGAAGATGGGAGCTCTAATATAATCCTCGTATAGAAAAACAGGGATTTATCACTTGGTTTTATTAATTGGTTTTCGATGAACTCAAATATCTAGCGCAAGTCATGGCTCATGCTATATTGAAAAGAAAACCATACATACAACCGTAGCCCATTTCTTACACTTAATGTACTTGGGACATATTCTTACTCCCTAAAATGATTGTACGTTAATAGTGTACATTCTATGCTACATTTTTTTCGTCATATATGTAAGCATTCCTTTCACGCTCCCATCTTGGGAGCTTCTATATTCCTCCGCTCCGCCGCTCACCTTCCCGTTTCCGCTCCCGCTCCCACTTTGTGCAACTAAGCTTTGTATACTTTTCCTGGAAGTTACTTTAACTGCTGATCAAAATTTTACCATGGAAACGTTATAGTTAACTTCACCTTGAATTTTATGTTGAAAGCATTTGCTAATAAGCCCTTATAACTTAAAAGTCAACATCCCAGTATATACTTCGAATTAAATATCATGTTAGAGTGATTATGATTTTAGCTTGGACTGCAGTAGAAAAAAGACTCTTTCTATAAGTGTACCACTGCTACTGTTCTTCTATGCTAACAGATATTTACAGAAGTTATATTCCTATGGCAATCCTGAGTTCTTACCATTTTAATTTAGATTGAATCAGAACCTGTTTATTAGGTTGTGTTCCACAAACCGAATAAGAAGGGTGCTTCTTATTTTGGAAGAAGCACCCTTAGGTACCAATGGGCAGCGGGAGGGAAATCGTACCGGCGGCCGCGCCGCGCCGGGCTGTCTCCGGCCACCGGACGGCCGATCCGAGCCGTCCAAAAATTCTATAAAAAAAAACCAAGGGGGCCAACGCGGGAATCAACGGCATCCGAGGTGTGTAGGGTGCTTGATCCGAGCACCCCTTTTCCGTGTATATTTTTTTTTAGAATTTTTGGACGGCTCGGATCGGCCGTCCGGTGGCCGGAGACGGCCCGGCACGGCCGCCGGTACGATTTCCCTCCCCGGCGCCCAACACAATAGCAACAGTCTTATTTTTTGTATACGGCAACTTCAAGCTCAAAAATCATGTGTTTACGCAAATAATTTTTCTATCACTATGGATCTTATTTGATAGATTTCATTGAGATCTTTAATACGGTGCGGAATTTTTTTTTTTCATTTACATTATTTTTGAGTTTGAAAATGTGAAGTTTGTATTTGAATTTTGTGGAGGTCCTTATTATTTTCAAATTTTGAGTATGTGAAATAAGTACTTATTTTTTAAGAAGCGTTCTGGAATGGAGCCTTAGATTCATAGATTAAAACGTCGTTGTAGATTTGTGGTGATTAAGCTATTCAATTCCTGAGATTAGTTATTTTACTTTTGCAATTTCTATTTCAAACTCTTGCAGGAACCAGAACCTATTGACTGGGAATACTATAGGAAAGGAATTGGATCTCGCCTGGTGGACATGTACAAAGAAGCTTATGACAGTATGTTTTATACGTTGCTTAAGTCTACACTCTACTTAAATGTTTGGTTCTTTATCTTTTTTATCCTAGAATTACTTACCATTTTGTAAGTATGCCATTCGATGGACAGTTCACTACTTTGCTGTATAACCTAAGAGATCACTGAATTAAGTGGTCTTGTAGCTTATTTTTCAAAATTACATTGTCAATGGTAACAAGATCTAGAACTAAGAAGCAGAATGTTGGTGTCATACTCCCCAAGCGTGTTGGTCACACATCCCAACCTATCATGTTTTTAGAACGGTATCGACACCAAACACGCTTTAGACACTTAGGGGGACTTGCCCTTTGCTTCCATACACATTAAAGACATATGCGAGTTTGAAGAAAGTACTTGAGGATTCAATTGTATTGGCAAAATATTGTGGGTTTTTCCTTCTTGGGTTTCACAGTTCAAAACTTCAATTGGTTTCGTGAACAAAGCTTTCTAAATAGATATCATAACTTTTTGTTTACCTTTATTTGGCTTGACTTTGCGATGCTTGCATGTTTCTTTGGCTTGACTCTGCAACGTTTACATGTGCATTATTTAAGGGTTTGTTGCTTCACTTTGCAGGCATTGAAATCCCCAAGTATGTAGACACTGTTACTCCTCAATACAAACCCAAGTTCGAGGCGCTGGTAAGAGCCTAAGTTTTTTTTGTTGATTCTTACATCTAGTTATCACATTTACCTACCCAGCCTACCCTTCACCTCTACATTTCCATTTTCAGCAGTCGTCATATTGATTTTGCAATTACTGTTAAACTTCTTATTCCTTTCTACTTAAAAAGAGCTACAAGAAATCATAATCTTTGGGTCCTTGAAATGCCTGGATTCCTACAAGCCATGCACACATTTCTTGATAGATTGAATCAATGGGATAATGAATAGATTTATCATCAGCGTCCAAAATAGAAATAGAAGTCCCTGTTTTGTAGTCCCTTTGTAAATATGTACTAAGAAAAGTTCAGAAGTATTTTATTTGTTTTTAGCACAAAAAATGCATGCAAAATCTATACTACGGGATAGTACTGCTAGGTATTGAGTTAAAGATTTCGGTTGAATAGAGCTTGTCTTTTTGCAATAAGGGAAGATCAAACAAAAAGCTATATGGTTTGTTTTACAGTTAGTGGAACTGAAAGAAGCAGAAGAGCAATCTCTGAAGGAGTCTGAAAGACTGGAAAAAGAAATTGCCGAAGTCCAAGAGTTGAAGGTAAGGCATAAAAAAGAGTTTTGTGGTGTCCATTTCTTCACCTCTTTCCGTTATTTGAATTTCTCATGGTGTTGTGCATTGTGTGACAGAGAAAGATCAGTACCATGACAGCAGACGAATATTTTGAGAAGCATCCAGAGGTAAAGAAGAAGTTTGATGATGAAATCCGAAACGATTATTGGGGCTATTGATGAGCTCTGTGTAAGCACATTCTGTGGACTGCTTTTATAGGTGAACTTGTTTCACCTGTATCTGTCTCGTTTTTTGCGTCTTTGGAATAAAATGGGGAAACCAAAATATTTTTGCTTTTGCGGGTCTTTTGAAGAATTGGAACTACAGTGTATCTCATGTTGAGAAATACTCGACCATCCTCGATGTGTAGAGTTCAAAGATGGTTGGATGTTAAATGAGTTTGATTTCTATCTAGAAAAAATGCATGAATTTACCCCCACTCAACTTGAATCATACAAGCTCTTCCGTCGATAGTCATGCTTTTCTTTACTTTGTCTTGGAACTCCTTCGGGCATCTAGTGGTTCGTAGTATCTGTGCTTCATAGAGCCCAGATTTCCACTTTATTTTGCGGACGCTAGTGTAATGGTTTTCAGGTTGTGATGTAATGGAGATCCTCATGTGGACTAGCTTCGGCTTCCTGCAGAATAATTGGGTTGATTTGTTACTTTGAACAACATAATTTACAATGCTCCTGGTGAAAATACCTCGACGTATCTGATACTTCTGGTTCGTAGCTGCGGGTAAATGGGTTCGTGTTACAAAAAGGGGGAAAAAAAGGAGTAGTGAGCTGATAGCCATTGCAATAGGCTTCTCTCTTCTTCACGTTGAACTGGTATTGTTGCTCTAATTTTTATTGCTTTGCCTAGATCTTTGAAGGACTAGAGAAGAGAAAAGGTAACGTTTGAAGATGAGATGTTAAACAAAGTTAACAATTCTGTTTGATCAGACCGTCAATTTTTCAAGTGAAATGTAATTAGATCAATAATCAAGAATGTTTGTCATTATAACCATCTTCAGATGATTCTTTCGGAGAGCCTTAAAAGAACAAAGATGCAAATTATAGGCTGGGATTTAGGGTTTGCTTCTTTCTCAAGTTAAAAATTCCTCCGGGGCAAGTCCATGCAGAGCTTTTGTTTGGGATCTTCCCAAGTGGGGGGGGCGTTGGTTCTTAGAATTAGTCGAGGTATGCAGATGCTGGCCCGAACACCGAGTTCTCAAAAAAAAAAAAAAAATCCTCAGTGTCGTTTGTCATGTCAAATAACTTTCGAGTAAAATTCTTCGCTCTCAATCTCAACCTTCGAGAATTTTTTGAAATGCATTTTTACATTCTCGCTATCGGTTTCGCTTGCACTCGTGTGTGCACATTATATCCGCAACAGTGCATTTTTACGTACTCGCTAGGGAAAATGACGGCTCAGGACGTGTTTTGATAATTAATACCCCGCCAAGGACATGTTGAGAACATTTGTTAATACTAAAAATGTCGTTGGCGGATATTAATTATCAAAACACGTGCAGTCATTTTCCCTCCTCACTTTTGGTTTTGCTTGCACTCGCGCATGCGGGCCCAATTGAAAAGTGGATCGTTGCAGAGAAGCCCAACGGCACGGAGAAGCCATGACCTAATTATAACACGGTGATAAAAATGCAAACCCTGTCTCCGGTGGGTGCACCGAAATTCGTAGTAGGCTCGAGTCGCTCCCCGGGCCCGAGCCTTTCCTTAAAATCTCAATTCCCCCGCGCGCTCTCTCTCTCTCTCTCTCTCATCACAGAATCGCGGCAGTGTAATTCGTAGTAGTACGAACTTGCCACCGTTTTCCATCAATTTTGAATGCCGGTAAAACAGAGGTTGTTCTGCGTTTTCAATCTTGGAGTTTATCGTTCTTCTTCTTCTTCTTCTTCTTCCAGAAGCTACCTCCTATTCTCGCACTCCCTTTGCTTTGTTTCTCTCCCTCGCGTCTGCCACACGAGTTCCATCGGGCTACCGTTCAATTATGCCGCGCAACCAGGTACAATGCCCTGATATCTCTCTATGTGTATGCATCCATGTTATGATATTAGTGCGTATGGGCGATGAGATTATGTATTCATCCATACACAAAACAGAGCAAGTATTTTTCCTTTGTAAGAGTGGGAAAAGTTGTTTAGAAATCAGCCAACCGAACAATGACACATCGCGCGAAGAACAATAATTAAACAACAACAAAGAAACAGGAGAACGCAAGAAACAGAGATTCTACGTGGTTTCTACGTGGTTTCCGAACTGTGTAATTGAGTAGATTTATAGTTCATATCAGTTTTCACTATATTGCCAATGGAGTGGAGTACAAATACAACGGTATACTGTATCAAGTATTTACAGCCTAGGGTTTAGTCGAAAACCGAATAGTCATCAGATTGCAAATAAGACTGAGGCATCAACTATCCAACAAAAATAGGTTGTAAATGTGTTTGGGGCCGGTCCATATAGAGCTTTGCTCCGGCTTTAATTGGGCTCTCCGCGGTTGGACGGTGGAATTGGACCCAGGATTAGTGGAGGTGCGTGTAAACTGGCCCGAACAAGGGTTATCAAAAACAATTCAACAGAAATAATGTGTAATAGATCAAATAAACACGAGATCTTAAATCTAAATTGAGACCTAGCCCCCTGCAAATAACTTTTCCCATTTATAAACTTGGGGCACAAGTAATTCCGGGTAAACAACTGCTCACAAAAAATACACTTATTCGGTATGTCAAAAGACATTGCAAGCACCAAAAGTTGTACACAAGACCTCAAGTTCAAAGTTCTCCAAACTTTTACTCCACCAATATACTTTATTTTCGTACCTGTCTAGTGTATAGTTTGAATATAGTCCATATAGAGATTATTGTTTCCTTGCCTTTGTTAAATCAGATTCCGCAAGTTGCTCAACCGGTAATGCGATATCAATTTGAACCCGGCATGTTAACAAGGGACGAACGTAGAACCAATCGGGCACCAAGAAGGAAAACGGTGAACTTTTTTGAGAGAGGATTTCGAAGATTTCTTGCTTACCAACCATTATCGCCTCGAAAGAGGGTAAGTCCGTTTTTCTAAGTAGTTGCTATATATCAATATAACTTGTTATATGTTCATGCAAGTGAAATTTGGATTTTTTTTTGGGGGATTTTCGTATTACCTAGGTTTAAGCAGTGAAAGAAAATGCCGAGCAAGAAACAGAACTGAAAGAAAATGTAGGAAAAGAAGCAGAAGCAAATAAACAGACATATATGAAAAGAGCCATTTGTCTGTTTTCTCTTTTTTGGTTATTCATGAAGCAATTTTTCTTCCTGAAGAATTTAGGATTTCAACTAGTAATATCAGATGGGATATTCGCCCAAGCTGCCCTGACTGTCTTTAATTTAGGACATCAAAAGCCATACAAGTGAATATCTATTTTCAAAATAAATGTGTTTTGATTGCACAATTAATAGCATTAGTGTATTATTAGTGCAATTTTGTTCATCCTCCTTAAAAGAGGGTGAATATTACCCCCCTCTCTTATTGGTTGAAATGGTGTAGGTCTCACCATTGTAAGGTAATGTTCACCCTCTTAAGTGGAGGATGAACAAAACTCAACTCGTGTATTGTGATTATTTTAAAGATGATCTTATGAAAGAACTTTTTAAGATGAAAACTACCCATGATGGGCCGCACAATTGTAAACTGCATCACTGCATAGTGCATACCAGCCATGACCTAGGAAATGTTTGGGATCCAATTATTTGTAAATTGCAAAATTTAAACTTTTGTACTATAAGGAGAATTTGTAACCATGCTTGGAGCATCTCTAGTAGCCTCGCCTCTCCTACGGCAAGGTCAAAGTGGCGACCCAATCCACCCTTTTCCGGTTTCCAGCTGACTCGGCAACCCCTCGGCAGTTCCCCCCTCGCCATGCCCAACGAGGTACAAAGGGCCCGCTTGCCCTCTCTCTCTGCTGGTCCTTTCTCTCTCCCCCAAAACAGACCGGCGACAAGATTTCCCACTCCTCTGATGAGTTCTTCGTTTGGGTTTTTGGAATTTTTTAGCATATATACATATATGTGTCTATGTATGATTTTTGTGATTTTGTTGAGGCAAATGGCTAGATTGTTAGGTGTTCTATCTGTTCGGTGGCTAGCCAAGAGAGAAATCCTAACCAAAATGGTTTAAAACTTTGCTTAGGCTGATGGAGATGCACTTAGATGATAGGGTCAATTGCATTAAACCCCTCAACTATGAATAATTTTTAACTTAACCTCCCTACTGTTTAAAATTGAATTATTAACTCCCTAAAAGTATTCATCTAATGAAAATAAACTGCTTCCATTAGCAAACATTAGGGTTTTGGACTGAACTTGTTATGTGAGCAAAATATGACATCATAAATAAGATTCTATGATGAAATTGACTTTTTTCTTCATCTAAGTTTAATTTCCCTAAAATAGAAGAGGTCGAGGAGGGAACAAAAGAACCTAACTGTTGGGTTCAGGTGTGGGAAAATCACGGGGTGATCGTAGAATAGGAGGTGATTGAGATTGGAATTGCTTTTCATGGAGTGTGGTGATTGGATTTGGTTTTTAATCCGATGGTTCGAGGGAGGTTATGGATGAAGGATAAGGTGAAAAGAACGTTGTGGGTTGATGATTGACAGGAAAGATGGTAAATTGGAGAAATTTTCCGTTGAGGACTCTCATAGTTTAAGAAGTTAAGCGTTTGGAAACCTTTTCAGTTTTCAATTTTTAAAAAACTAGAAATAGAAACAGATTTATGTTTTCATAAAAATAAAAACAAAAAACATGTTTGGTAATAATCTTTTTGAAAACAACAAAAATTGAAAACACAAACATGTTTGGTAGTATCATTTTTGTTTTCGTTTTTATTCTTCAAATTGAATGAAATTAGAAAAAAATGAAAGAAAAAAATTCCATATACAAACAATTAACACCAATATGATTGGTCTTTTAGTTGATTAACTTTCTACGACCATCAACTAATTTTTATTTGAGCAATTACATAGACACCTATCAACAACAAGCATAAGAACATTTACTTAAACCAAAATTCAAATCCATCAATCGCAAACAAATGATGTTCACTTTGAGTTCAAACCTATGATTACATTTGCAGTAGTATCATCCACTGTGATTCATGCTAGCCCAAATTTGTTCGGCAATCCGTATCATTTTTGTTTTTGTTTAATATGAGTTAGAAATAAACCCCAGTTCACTTAAATGATACACAATTCAAGTACCTCAGAAACATGAGCCGTTCCAATCAAATAAACCTCGCAAATCCCCCCTTCCGCAGTCGACTCGCACGAAAGCTTCACCACGTTTCGAAAAAGCTCCTCCGGCGGCACCTTCCTCCGATCTCCGGCATCCGCCACCATGTCGCCGCCTATGTCTTCATTCGCAGCAGAAGAAATGCTCTGAATTTTGGTGCTAGTGTTTTCGGGCAGCGGAGGAGAGGCAGGGCGTCGATGCAGATAAAGTGCTCTGCCGTGGCGGGAGAGGCGGATACCTCGCAAATTCCACCTTCCACGATCGACTCGCAGGGAAGCTTCACCGCGTTTCGACAAAGCTCCTCCGGCAGCACCTTCCTCCGATCTCTAGCATCCGCCGCGTCTCCGCCTTTGCCTTCATCGGCAGCAGAGGAAATGCTCTGAGTTTCGGTGCCAGTGTTTTCGGGCTACGGAGGAGAGGAAGATCCGTCGTCCGATAAGGTGCTCCGCCGCGGCGGTAGAGGCTGATTCCGTCGTCGATGACGAATTGGGGTTTTGTTCGGATCGAGGGGAATGAGACGGCGGCGGCGAGAGATGTGGACTGGTGGTGGTGAGTGGGGCGAAGGCGTGTGTTTTTTCTTCAAAAGTGTTATGGAGAGAGAGAGAGAGAGAGGCGTACTAGACGATCGGGATCGACATTTGACTGGAAGTTCTGTTTTCAAAACAGTGTAAAACTCCATTTTCTAATTTTCATAATTTTCAGAAATTTTAAAAAAGTTTTGTAAAACAAAAAGGTAAAAATATGTTACCAAACATGTTATCTTTTTTAGTTTTCAAAAAAGTGAAAATAAAAATCAAAAATTGAAAATAAAAAGGTTACCAAACGCACCCTAAAGTGTTGAGTTTTAAACTTTAAGGTGGTTAAGTAAAAATGTAATTCGCCCCGGTGATATCTACTGTTTTCTTTTTTGGCAAAAGTATAAGGGTAATCTGAATCCTAGAAGTTATCAATGGTAATTTTGGGATTCTCCGTTTTTCAATTTATTTTTTAAAAGACATTTTGGACCGAGTTCGTTTATAACTTCTCAAACTATAGTAGTAAAAGATAAACATCAATTAAAAAAATATAAGGCCCCCAAACGGGCCCTAAGTTAACCTAGTTCAGGGAAAGGAAAAAAAAAAAAAAAACCATAAACGGGGTAAAAACAAACAAAACACGAGGCCCCCATGGGTGCACCGGAACTCCGCATTATAGGCTCGAGTCGCTCAACGGTCACACTGACTGCTTCCGTTTTCCCCTAAGGCGGTGGTGGCCTGTGCCCCCTCTGCCTCTCTCTCTCTATAACTTGGTCACCGCCTTGCATCAACTTGAATGTCGGGATCGCAGAGATTATTCTGCGTTTTCAATCTCAAACTGTCGTCTTCTTCTCCTCCTTCTTCCTCGCCTTCTCTCTCTTCCAGAACCTTCCTCTTCTCTCACTCTGCTCCCTTCCACTCTCGCTCGCTCCGTTTCCTCACCTCGCTCTGCCGTCCAGCCATGCAGCACAACCAGGTACGGTGCCCTAACATCTCTCATCTTTTTGTGCGCGACGAGTTTATCTCAACGTATACGTAGAAAAGACAATAAGAACCGACCGAACTCGCCTGTTTGGTGTTTGCGAATATGATTGACTGATGGTGCATTGTTCGTTGTGATCGCTGTTGTGTTGCTTGATTAGTCGTTGGCGGGAGACGGAGATGTCGCACCACGTTCCGCTCGTAGGCGGTGGACGTGTGTGCGCGGGGTGGTGCCCGAGGCCGGGCCGGCAAGGCTGAGTGTTCGGCCAGCTCGGCCTCGGGCCCACCCCACGCGCACACGGCAGACCATGAGCGGATTCGTGATGTCACGATTACACAAAATATTTTGGCATTGATAGAGCCGCGTCAGTCAATTTTTGTGTTGTAATGAAAACGGAGAAGTTAAGGAACGTTTTTTAAATTGGCAGTGACGTGAGATTTGAAAAAGGTTAGTGTTGGATTTTGATGATGTCTATGGAGCGGATCAAAATCCTGGCTTCGAATGGTTGAGAATGAGAGAACATGGTATAATGTAAGCGGTGAAGATATTTGCATTAGAAAATTAAGTTGGTGACCTTGTTATAAAGGTTGCAGTGAGCAAGATTTTTTAGTTTTGTGATTGTCGAATCGTTTGAGATAGTTTGTTATTTGCGTAAGAGTTCCATCGCACTCCTTTGAGTCATTGTTTTTGGCAACTCTTGGACAGGTAGAATTCAGAACAATCTTAAAATTGCTGATAATCAAATTAATGGTTCGTCATTCGGGCTTCAGCTCATTCCTACATGCAAATGTGGCAACAAGCTTGCCCGCCATGTTTGTTGTACCAATGATTGATCGTCAAGTAGTGTACTGATTAGGCCTTTTTTTTTTTGGTATCATATCTACTGTCTTGAAATTTGGTGCCTGTGTATTTTGTAGCTTTGCTTTTGGAGCATCAGATTGGTGATTTCAATGATCTTTTTTTTTCCCTGCTTTGTTTCTCTTATTTACTATTGATGCGTCTTATGCATTGTTTTACCAAAAGGTAATGCTGTTAATTTCTTAGTTCCATATTTTACTTTTGTTTTTGTTCTCTGCGCGATAATTTGAACCTGGAAAGTGCTTAATTGCTTGCATATTTCCCTACATTTACATACCTTGATTTTATGAATGACAAAAGGTGGCTTTGGATTTGGATTCCTTTTGGTCTCGGTTTTGTAGCCTGAGCTCTTGTAACAATTATTTTATTATTGGACACAGAGAAGGATTGGGCACAGGGAACAAAGATGGAAAGAAAAGCCAGGTTCCTCTTGGACGTCTCCATGCAGTGACAGTGTGTCAGCAGGGGCAGCTGAACCTATCACTAGCAGACTTGGTGCAACGAGTATCGCAGAAAACAGTGGGCATACCCATGCTGCCACTCCGTCCATACAATTTGGTAGTGTTGGATCACAGAACCGTGGCCCCGTGGAAGGGCAGCATGCTGTCTGGAAACCCAGGTCTTATGGAACAGTGAGGGGAGCCACAGCTGTAGAAGTTGAAAAAGCACCTGCTGATCAAACAGCTGAAAAAACCAGTGCTGATTTGAGCAAGTTATTTAAGAGTAATATATTGGAGAATTTCACTGTGGACAACACATACTCCCTTGCGCAAATAAGGGCTACCTTCTATCCCAAATTCGAGAATGAGAAGTCTGACCAAGAGGTAATTTGTTTCTATTATACTTGATTTTGTTTTGTAGTCCTAATGAGGTATAAATGATTACCCTAGAACAACTTATTCGTATATTTGTATTAAGTTTCAAATCATCATATGAACTCTTTTTAACTTACTCCCTATTTTTATTCGCTAAAAGGAAATGAAAGCAATACATATCTGTTAATTGCTTATGGTATTTCACAGCTATATTAGATAATCATGATGTTTCCTTTATCATTATAAATTCATTGATATCCAGAAATTGCAACCTCTGTGGATGACAGAGAAGTGTCCAATAAATGTGGCATTATGGTATAGGTATGGGTGTGCACTTCATGATCGAAATTAGGTTAGTAGGTTTACAATCGAAATGGATTGTAACAGTATCTTTTGTGAAACTTTTAAATCATAGAATTTCAGGAATTCCTTAACATTGCATGCCATGAAGCATCAAGCTCCTAATGGCTACTATGAGAGCAATGTATTGATGATTTGCAGTGGTTCTTGATTCTCGGATAATGATTTTGGTCAAGCTAGTAAAAGGTTCCAGCTTTGAGATATAATGGTCTTGAAAGTGAATTGGTGCGGTAATCTGGTCAATTGTCTTGCGGCCAGTCCCTTTTCTTATTCTCTACAATCCACGGATAGGCACGTGTTAGCATTGTTTATTGGCTATTTATAGCTACACAGTTTTTTCCTTGGTCTGTCTGGTGCTTTGACTGCCTTCTATTATAGCTGTGGGATGAATCATTTTGCGGTTTCCCGCCCGTTTTCTCTGAAGAAGTGGAAGCTAGATTTTGCATGTTTTGGAATTGGAAATGCCCAAGGTTGTGCATAGTTTGTATCACATTTATGTTGCTATTCTTGAGAGTCTGCTAGTACAGAGATGGAACTATTAGTCATGAAGCCTTAAAAAAAATGTTAAGCCTCCACCATAAACCTTTGTAGTACCCGTTTGGGGTCAGGCAAATTTGGTCGGTCTTCATGTGTGGCAGCATATAGATAGTATACCACATCTTTGTGATTGTAGCTAGTGACTCCACATTTCATAATTACATTTTTGCTGTTAAGTTAGTGGATGATGATGTCGTTTGTTTCCTCTCAATGCTACATCTGAATTTAGACTTGCATCAGTCATTGCTTTCTTGGTTTTGTTTGCGTCAGGTAAGGACGAGGATGATAGAGATGGTGTCCAAAGGTTTGGCAACTATGGAGGTTGGAGATCTATAATCCTCGGTTTCTTTAATTTTCTGTGATGAGATCTTCTCTTTCAGTTATGTAAATTAGAAAAAACCTCTTAGTTTTGTGGGCCTATTTCGTAAACCTACGCTTTTGGGACAGTTGGATAGCTTGACTTACAATGTTGGCATATTTTGTACCAACTTCAGCTTTTGGCACAGTTTTGATCCAACATGGAACCAGAGATTTGGATCCTGGGATGTGTTGGGTTTAGATTTCTCCCTGTGAACTCTGCTTCTGGGGATAATGAGTGTTTTTGTCTCATGTGCAAGTTGGGATGGCGCATGAGAGAGAGCTTGATATACATTGATGGACTAGACCCATCTCCTAACCACCTATGGTTTTTTCACAATTGGTGATCTAACAAGTTTTTCGCGAAGTACATCTTTGGTTGTTGGTTATGTAACTTATGTTCCTCAATTTTTACTCTGGAGAACTTGTTTATTCCAAATTTTTTGGACTATTGATTTATCTAACAAGTTTTCCACTAAATACGTCTTTGGTTGTTAGTTATGTTCATCAAAATTTACTTAGAACTTATTTGTGTAAACAAATCATGGGATTTATTATTTTTACTAGATGGCCCAATGATACTTTCATTGCTGCATAAATGTTGATTGTAGTTTTTTACGTATAGTGTTTAATTTGGGGATATTGTTGCTTGCAGGTCTCGCTAAAACATTCAGGGTCTCTTTTCATGTATGCGGGTCATGAGGGTGGAGCTTACGCCAAAAATAGCTATGGAAATATGTAAGATTAAAATTTGTGATCCTTGACCGGCTCCTTACCGGCTCCTTTCCAACATTTTTGTTGATGTTTTGCTTTAATTTCCAAGTACTCAAGTATTACTTAAAAGTGTGCAAGGGATGTACTAGAGGTAGTAGGCCTTAAATACTAACTGCTACTAATTAACAAGTATGAGCTGAATTTTCCATTTAAGCAAAACAAATACCATTACATATCAAATGGAACTAAATAAAGAAATCAAGCACCACAAGAGAACTATTTATGTGGAAATCTGCAAAGGGGGGAAAAACCAAAGGTATAAGCTGATAAACAATCCACTATTCAAGAAGTAAATACAACTAACAACTAGGCAACTTACAACCTCGTAGCTAGGATGCAATCACAACTTCTTACCACCAAACCACAAGCATTAACTTGTTATCAGCTCCTCATGTGGCTCTCCTATCACAACGATTGGCCACTCCTTCTAATAGACTGTCCTCTTTGGTACCCTGCAATCTCTTTTTACAGGGTAAATTCTACTCTACAATTAGAGGTTTCGGGATACACTTCGACGGAGTACTACAAGGAAAAAGACTCACTCCTATGGTTGTAACAAGTTAAGCCTCCACTATTCTGGAATGAGTCGATATTTAATATGATTGAGCAGAGAAACTCTTTGAGCTTTTCGTACGAGGTTATAGCAGAATTGATTCAAGGCCTAGAGACAGAGAAGTGAAGTGAAGGGACTCAGCGATATACAAATAAGAGCTACTGAATATTTGAAGCAGAAATCGCAAAGCTCTCTTTTTCATGCTTTAGGCCTTCCCAGATTCTCATATTCATAGGCAAAATCTAGTGAAATATCTCCAAAAAGGGAATTGAAATGCCTCCAAAAAGGGCGGAGTTCATTTTCTTCTTTGCTCTTAACATCACTTAAGCGGGTCCAAGGGAAAATGTGTTTTCATCTGCTCTGTATCGGATTTTCCTCCATTTCTACCCTTACTTATCAAAATTTTTTTTTCCTCCATTTCTACCCATGCACATTAACATTATCTGTCTAGTTCAGGGATAAGTTGTGCAAGTAGGTTTAAGAGTGTGCACATACTGCCTTCGAGTTGCTAATATAAGGGGTGAGTTACTGGAGCGACTCCCTTGTTTGTTACTCCTAGCCTTCTTCGTCCTGTGATTGACCTTCAAACCAAAGTGTAGTTTCATTACACCAGACTACAGTAGTACAAATTCCAAAGCACAGTCTTGCAAAACAAATTACGGAACTTCTCAAACTGTCCATTTGTATTTCAAATCTTGTGAACATGATTAAATGAATGCTCTATAACTTTTTGCTTCAATTGAGTTTTGTCCAAGGTAAATGACAACTATGTGCGTCAACGTATCTTTTTTTCTTTTTGGATAGTTTTTTTGATAAAAAAAGAACTAGGTGTGTTGAGGGAACATTATTGTGGATGACTCTGCACTCTTGTCCATTGTTATTTTGATTGATTGCTCTTATTTTTTTCCACTTCTTCATGCATACATCTCTCATTTGTGAGCTTGTGAGGCAAGTGGAACAGTAAGATAGTAATTGTAGGTTTAAGGGTGATTTTGCGAAAGATCATGGGTATCAGACAAACAGGCTTGCATGGGATGTAGTTATGTGAATTATTCAATTGGGAATATCACATGATTAGGGTGATTGCTGGGAGAAACTTTGGGTGCTCTTTTAAGGAGTATTCTAATCATATATGGAATGGTCATTTTGGTTTTACAGTGTTTAATTATTTGTGCCTGTAACTGATGTCATAATTGTACTTGAATTTAAAAATAAGCTTGCTGGATGCGATGATTTTGGTGCAGATACACTGCTGTCGGTGTTTTTGTTCTTGGAAGGATGTTTCGCGAAGCATGGGGAACTGAAGCCCGCAAAAAGCAAGCACAGTTCAATGACTTCCTTGAGGCATGTTTTCACGAGTTTTTTTTTTTTTTTGGAACCTGATATTCATTGGCACAATCTGATTATAAAATTTCTCAAGTAAGTTAAGCAACTTTTTCACATACGGTGCATTTTTTTTAAAGTTAGTGAAGCTTACTTCATCTTGGGATGTTGGCACTTTCTTTGTTTACATAGTGGGTAGATCTCTTTATATGATGGATCTGCTGCAATGGATTGATTATTGATTTGAGACAAGTTCTTGCTCCTCTCATTGTTTTATTTTCTTCTGTAAAGCATTATTCTGCATTTTTACCTATCTTATTGATTTCAGATTCGATGAATCATTTCACCTTCTTTTCTTCCTGCTACCATAGATATCCTCTATTATGTCTTTTTCCCAGACTGGAATGTAGGCCTTTTCACTTGCAGAAAAGTGGGAATGGTGGTCTTTAAGTTCAGTTATTAGCGGTTAGCATATCTCAGCTATGCATGTTTTCTCATCCCTTGCGTCCTAGGTATCACACCCGTGCACTAGGATGATGAGCATGCTTATATTTTTATCTACATTTAGCTGATGAGAAAAAGCATGATTCCAATTGTTTCTTTTAGAATTTTTCTTTGTTCGGGAATATTAACATCAATAATTTTCCAGAGGAATCATATGTGTGTATCAATGGAACTGGTAACTGCTGTTTTGGGAGACCATGGACAACGTCCTCGAGATGACTATGGTAGGGCATCTTTTCTCTTTCTTCACGAAAGAGTTATTGACAGTCCTATACATTATTCTTTGTCTTTTTGATACAAGTATTTATGGGTTGTGTCAAGATATTTTGTGTGAATACTTATTGCAGTATATATCTTTCTCTTTTCTATGATAAGTTTCCTTTGTTTCTTGCTTGCTACAAAACCTTACCCGCTTTTAGCACTTAATATCCTGTCCATGTAGGTTATTATATCGTGCACAAGTTTCTTCTAAACTTAAATCAGTATTGATTTTGAAGACCTATTCCTATGAGCAGCCTTTTGCTGAAGGAAATAGTTTTTTTTGGTGCTTGTGTTTCACATACTGCTAGATATGTGCTACTCAACATTTCTTTTCCAAGCAGACCCCCAAAAAACCTCCCCTAAGAGGTTATATTTTCTTTAAAAAAATTTGGGTGATGAATCTACACCAATTCATGGCGCTCATTTTCATTTCTTATATATTGGCCTCTTCCTTAGCTTATACTGTTAGGAAAAATGTCTGAGTTTCTTATCATCAAGGATGTTTCTCGTCTGCCTTATGCCATGGTCTTATTTATCCTGATGGTTGTGTTCTTTATTTTCTTGAGCAGTGGTTGTGACCGCAGTCGCGGAATTAGGCAATGGAAAACCAATGTTCTACTCAACTCCTGATATAATCGCCTTTTGTAGGGAATGGCGCCTGCCGACAAATCATATCTGGTTATTCTCAACAAGGTGATGGCAGTAGAATTTTCTAGATGATAAAAAAAGAGACTAGAATTTTCTAGAGCTGTTGTAATGTGTGTTGGTCTAATTGCGTTTTTTGTGCTGCTATTTTGACTTTTATCCCTTGGCTTGCACCAGACCTAGTACTTTTCTTGTGATATAGATTGTATCTCTTTAATTATTAGGCGTAGATGGCTATTTAGTATTTACCCTTGCCTATTTCCCAGATTTTTGTTTCGAGGAATTATGAAGAATTTTATTTTATGGTTTGGCTACCCTGCGATTCCGAACTGTAGAAGAGTCTGTTTGCAATGCCTAAAAGTATTCATTTGTCATTCTACATTTGTTTTAAGAGAACTAGCGACTACAGGATTGTAGATATCCTTGCAATTGAGTCGCATGAACATGATTTAAGAACATGAGAACTACATCAGGAACATCAGGCATTAGTAGAGAATGCCTTCTGTTGCCTAAGGAATGCATCACTAGTTTTTTTGTATGACAATTGCTTTCTTGTCGGGGCTTTAAGTTTGGTCCAGTATGCATTCTGATGGTTGATTATTTAGTTTTTCCACGGAAAACTTGACTCAGGATCAAAGCTTTTATGTCTGATTTATCTGTGTTCTTACTCTAGGAAATCAGTGACATCGTTTTTTGCTGCCTATGATGCACTCTGTGAGGAAGGAACAGCAGTGCCTGTATGTAAGGCTCTTGATGAAGTTGCTGATATATCCGTACCAGGTACAGTTGCTGTATAATGACATATTTGGTTCTGGTGATGCTTATGTATTCCTATGAACTTTAGTCAAGGGCTGTTCTCATCTCGGGGTTGTGTTATGAAAGGGGTATACTATCTACAGCCTGTACCATGACAACAGTGCAGTGCACTACAGCCTTTTTCTCCAAGGTTGTGTTTCTTGCAACAGTGTTTTTTGGTCTAGTTTTTCTTTGGGGAAAAGACTCTACAATGACATTAATTGTGAATTTGTTTCCATAAAAGTTAGGGATATTTATGTTCTTCGATGTGCACATACGGTAGATTAATATTTAGCTATACAAAAGTGTAGGATGTATTTATCTATGTTAAATGGTGGTAAGCATGTGCCCGTGTCTGTGTCTCTTTTTCTTCATGCGAACTCTTACTGTTTTACACCTCCAACGAATAAGTGGTTTTGCTGTTCTGCTCCTGATCACTCTTCTCTCTCTTACATCTTGCTTTCTAGACCACAATTTCCAGCTGCCTTTTCTAACATACTTTGACATCAACACCTCTTTGTGTTTAAGGTTATTCATTGTTTGGCCTTTATAGGCATTAGCATCTCTAGCTGATTTTATTTACTAAACATTCTAGCTCTATGTATTGCTACTAATAGATGCTTTTTATTTCTTAAATTAAATGTTGAAGTGTAATTGGTGTTGAATAGCTTGATGTACGTTGTTGAGCAAATTTACTACTATCTAACATGGAATAAGAGCTCTCTGGACCCTGGGTTCAAGTCTCGCAGTCCGTGTTTGTTTCCCGTATTGTTTGTTAGTGCGCACTCTGTTCTGTATTTGTTTGTGCTTCAAATTAAGTTCATTTTGGTTACCTCTCCACGTTTGTTTGAGGTTGTGTTGAGTAGCTTGATAGACATTGTTGGGCGCAAGTTCTGGATAGCTTAAGCTTTTGGGACAATTGGCGATCTATCTAACAACTGGAAATGTCAAAAGTAGGAAACAGGTTTGGCAAAAACAAACTATAGTCGTGGACTTGTGGGGCCTTATTTTTGTAGTCAGCTTTGAAAGGTTCGTTTGCAAAATGTTAGAAAATGTGAATTTATAATTGAGCACACCCTGCAACATGATTTTTTTGACAATTTTTTTGATGAGTTACCTTGTAAGGCTATAATGTTCCCGTCGTCCAGGGTTCTTGTAATATGCTTAAGCCAATATTGTGGTCTAGCTAATGTTTTCAAGCTCTGCTGAATAATAAATTGGCTAGCTTGATATGCAGGATCAAAAGACCATATAAAGGTGCAGGGTGAAATCTTGGAGGGTCTTGTGGCCCGTATAGTGAGCCATGAGAGCTCAAAACATATGGAGCAGGTTATAAGTGATTTTCCACTGCAACCTTTTGAGGGAGGTACTGTTATGCATCTTGTGCTCTTAGCTCTTTGAACGTTTCCTTACGAGTATTCTCTGTTCTAGTCATTTCATTTGTCAGCTTCAGTCTTGTCACTCTTTCCTTTCATTTGTCAGCTTATAAATTTAAACTTAATTGTCTCATTGAAGGGTTAGAAACTTAGAATGTAACTTAAGTTGAGACATCTAGATATCAAAGTTTTATTGAAGTGGCTAATTTACTGAACCTGAAGACGAGGTGTTAAAGATTTTGAATGTCGGCTATTTCTGCTTTCCCAGAGTTTGAGCTTTGGAATTGGTTGAATAAAGGCGAGGTGTAGATGTAAAACACTATATTGAGCAAACACATATGTTGTTGGTTGCAAGTGTAAAAAAATAAAGGATAACAGAAGGGAAAAGAAGGAAAACTAAAAGGGGGTGGAACATTTTGCTTGATTTTAAACAATTTTTAGCATTCCTGGTCGACTATATGGAAAAAGAACCTTTCTAACATTAGCTGAGGGCCTGATATATGGCTTTGTTTGTTGTTGGGTTACAGAAGAATTGACTCACATGGGAGTCACTGGAGTCTGCATTCTAGCTATGAGTTACTATGATTACTGTAAAAGGGAACATGAGGTTTCAAATGAACATACATTCAAAACAAAGAACTTTTTGGTGTGAAGGTCACCAAAGCAGATCTGTACAAAGACAACATTGTTTTCGTCCTGTATTCACATCCTGCATTAATTGTCTGCTTGACTTGAGTAGTCTTCATTCCAATCACTTGGGATTGGCTGTCTGGATTTGTTCCATTGTTCATCAATTGGTTCTGTTCTAAGACACCCTGAGCTTGAGTCCGAGTATTATACACCATGTCTTTGACTCTTTATTTGGCCTTCCTCTTGTCCTTTTTTGTACCTTCCACCTGGTATGTCTATTAGTTGGTTTACACACATGGTGGGACTATCTCATTAAATTTTCTCTGATCTGATTTTCCATTGCCACCAGTTGTAATGAATTTTCTCCTTATTCTATCATGTTTTCCTGTGGCACTCACCTTTCCCATTCATTGTTCTCATCACAATTACTTCCATGTAGTTGTCCTTACTAAACATTTGCAATAGTTGGTTGAGTTGTCATTCTTCTTTTAAGTTTGATAATTGTCTCAGCAATGGATTTTTAATAATTTTTATGTTGTTTGTAATTTGCCTATTATTGCATCATATATTAGCCAACCTGGATCTTGGACCAAGCTTGCGGGAGATATGTGCTGCAAATAGGTCAAATGAAAACCAGGTAACCAGGTCCTTTCAGTATGATGTTCCAAAATTAAGACGTGTTTCATTCTTAAATCATTTTTTTGAGAGTGTTGGCACTTCTGGCTCTGGCTCTCTACTGCAGCAAATAAAAGCACTTCTTGAGAGTGTTGGCACTTCTTTCTGCCCCAATTATGTAGATTGGTTGGGAAACGGAGCAACTGATTCACATTCTCGAATCGCTGATCGTTCTGTTCTTTCAAAGTTTTTGCAAGCGCACCCTGCTGATTTTTCAACCACTAAATTGCAGGTCAGAATTTGTTGCTACTTGCTTATAAAAAGTTGATGAATAAGTAAATAACTGGCAAGTGAGGCTTTAGGTGTTGCAGAATTTTCCTGGTTATAAACTGCTTAGATAACGGTTTATCTGTTTTCTGTTTTGTACATTCTGGAATCAATTTAATATTGATATATGGTCTGATGGAAAGAAGATAGTATATTTTGAGTATCTCTACTGCATATCCATGGCTTTACCGCTCGGGCTTTATGGTTTGCTATTATATCCTTATTTGGCCTGTTGATGCAGTATATTTTGAGTATCTCTACTGCATATCCATGGCTTTACTGCTCGGGCTTTATGGTTTGCTATTATATCCTTATTTGGCCTGTTGATGCTTTAAATGATTCTGTCTGAGCATAACAATTCTATTGAGCCCATCTGATATTATGATTTTGTTAATCGCTGTTTTGTATATTTCGTGGCTTCATGTTGGATACATCAATGTTGCAGAATTTTTTTCCTGACCTCCTGTGATTTTAACTTCAATTCTTTGTTCAAGTCAGGAAATGTTTCGGCTGATGAGAGAGAGGCACTTTTCTGCGGCCTTCAAGTGTTACCATAATTTCCACAAAGTTGGTTCTGCATCTACTGACGACCTGTATTTTAAAATGGTCATTCATGTCCACAACGATTCGGTGTTTCGACGATATCAGAAAGAGATGAGGTACCTTTTAAACTCAAACTTGTAAATGAGTGATTCATCTGGTCTTTTGCTTGACATATATCATGGATGATGGAATTCATTTTTTTGCTATGCATGGTCCTTCCATTTCTTGACTGAACATCCTTTTTTGTGTTTCAGGAACAAACCAGGATTATGGCCTCTATATCGAGGTAACTGTCTTTCTTATTATTTTATTATGAGTTCTAGTAATAACTTTAGATTTTGCAACCTGGAGAAGTGTCCCTTCTTGAAGCCCTTAACTAGGAGTCTAGGGCCCAACTTCTCTACAGTTGGATTGCAAAGGAGCCTCTACTGTTGAATCTCGGCCGTTTATCTCTACACTCAATGATTCAAATGTGTTAAAGTATCCTACCGGTAAGATATTAATGACAAATCTGGACCATTAAAAACACTTTGGGAAGGAGGTATGATGTCAACTGTAAGTTGGATCAGATGATCCAGATCCCTTAATCATTGCAGTAAACAAGACTCGGATGTGACACTGGTCAATAGCAGTCATAGTACTTGTGGCAAGAATACAAGTAGGATGATGAAGTGTATATATTATTCAGAAATGATAGTGAAACCTACACTGATGGTGTTGATTCTAGAAATCTAGTAACACTACTGAAAGTTGTGCACGAATTTTTTTTGTAACATTTTGATGCTTTATTAAGTGGGCATTTTCTGTTAAATGACGTGGTGGTTCTTACTTTTCCAGGGTTTTTTGTTGACATAAATTTGTTCAAGGCAAACAAGGAGAAAGTTGCTGAAATGGCCAAAAACAGCAATGATTTAGTGGAAAACATCAATAACAGTGATGGAACATCAAGAAAAGATGGCTTAGCTGATGAAGATGCAAATTTGATGATCAAGTTGAAATTTCTGACATATAAGGTATGCAGGCCAAGGCGAAAAAGCATTTAGTAGATAAGCAAATGTGGATGATGATAATCTCACTACCTCGATTGCAGATTGAAGATCACCATTTTAGATTCTTTGGTCTAGTTATTTTGTCTTTTGATATTGATTACCTGCCAATTGGAGATAATTTTCTTTTGCATTTTTATCCAACTAAAGCAACTTAGTTGAAAATCAGTTTTCTTCTTTTCATTTCAAACTTAGGGCCTTGTGTTCTTTTGAATATGTACTGTTTGCTCCTTTCCGCTATGTTCTCTTCAGATATTCTGGAAGATCACACACTCATCATTGTTCTTCTTGTGCTGCACAGTTGCGAACCTTTTTAATCCGCAATGGCTTGTCAATTCTTTTCAAGCAAGGTCCGGCTGCTTACAAGACCTATTATCTGAGGTAAAATTGTCCGTATTTTCACCAAGTTACGGTTGGACCTGGAGGAGCATGATGAGTTATATAGTTGTTGCATTGGAGAAATTTGTGTAAGATTAGAAAAGATTTCTTTGGCTGATGTGATTATAATATGTCGGAGCCTCTATATGTGTTTGATTGTGATCTATTATTACAAAGTGTATATAAATGTGTTTCTTAAATACACTGTCACTTGATATGTGTAGTAGTCTGGCAAGTGGAGAATTTTTGTAAAATTCTGTGGATAAGATTAGATGAGATTCATTTGACTCTTATGAATCCTCTTGATACGAGTGTATGTATGTAATTATGCATAGATAGTAATAGGGACACTTGAGTTGCGGTTGAAGCATGCCTAGGTTTCTTGTGTTTTGTGTGCTTCACATATTCAGAATGCAACCAGTCTGATATACCCCCGTTTTTTCTCCTCCCCAATTATGGTTCCACAGCTGACAAAATTTCTTGGGGTGTGAGTTTTGTTTTTTAGATTGTGTCTCTAGTTGTATGATTTTTGTATTTACAACGTGCTTTATCCTGTATTCATCTCATTGGAGGCTATTGGGAGCTTTTGGGCTATCATTTTTCTTAGTATAGTTTTGGGTACTTCTGCTTAATATTTGTTTCAGCTTAGTCATATAACTAAAAATGTATAGCTCAGATCCTTGGATCCTTTAAATTTGCACCTTTAGAGTACTAAAGTGCAGTTTTGCAAGATTAGGTTCCAATGGTGGCTTTTTACAAAGACAGTTTCACTACTTCATTGAATTTATTTTCCCTCCCAACATAGGAATCATTCAAAAAATACTATTTGATTTTGTATTCACAACATAAGAGGAGCCTTTGGAAAAGAGACCAATCTGTTCAGAAGGTAATATTAGGAACAGCCGAACAGGACAATGCCAATTTTTAAGGTCATTATTGTTGATAGAAGCTGTTACGTGACTTACGTCAGTTGTACCTAAGTTTGAGGTGCTTTGCATCTCTGACCTACGTAGTATGGCTTTTCTCTTGTAGTTATTTGATCCCGTGTTTGAAACATTGTGGCAGAACGTCCAAATGATGCCATTATAGGTTCTTGCGGTCTGCATATCACTTGTCAAATTATTTCAACTGAGAGCATTTTTAGTTTCAAAGTGCAAAGCCAAGTGGACGAATGCAACTATGACATTGTTGATTTGGGGACCAATTATGCTCCATATTTGTATTGCACATGTTTTTTGAGAATATTGTCAGTGACTATATTTTCACATTTTAGGCAAATGAAAATATGGAACACTTCCCAAGAAAAGCAGAAGCAACTCAGCAAGATGCTGGATGAATGGTAATGCTGTTTATTTTTGCACTTGCTGCATTTTCTATTTGGTTTTACACTTCCAGGAATGCAACGTGCGGCATGCTGAATACATGTTATTCTGTGTATAGGGCAGTTTACATACAAAGGAAGTATGGGAAGAAAGCGTTGTCATCGTCCACTTACCTCAGTGAAGCGGAACCATTTCTTGAACAGTATGCAAAACGTAGTCAACAGAATCAGGCTCTGATAGGATCTGCTGGGAACTTAGTGAGTGCTGAAGATTTCATGGCAATTGTTGAGGGAGGTAGGGATGAAGAGGGAGATCTCGATACAGAGAAAGAGGAAGCACCTCCAAGCCCAAGTGCTTCTACCAAGGATACTGTGGCCAAGGATGAGGCTCTGATAGTATTCTTTCCAGGTATAAATTTGCAAGAGAGGAATTTAATGCCTTGTTTGGATGAAATTTTTTTTTTCAAAATTCCAACTAAAAAAACACTCATTACCCCTACTTTCAATCATTACTCTCATTTCTCTCTCATCTCTCCAATCATTATTCTCATTTGTCTCTCCACTCATTACACCTATCTCCAATTATTACCCTAATTTTTCTCTCCATTCATTACCTAAAAACCAAACTCAAAATTTTTCAAAACATCATCCAAACAAGGCATAAGTCGCTACAATACTCTACGAGAATTCATGATGTTGCATAATAAAAAGTTTAATCTGGCGTGAGATGATTAATTTGGCTACACCTATGCACCGTCGCCACTTAGCCTGCCAGGTTTGCATCCTACTACAGAAAAAGGGAAGACCATTGATGATGCATATATAAAGCATGGATTGGAGCACACTCCCCTCGCCTAGGCCTCTTGGTTGTAACTTGTAGACTTACTTATAACAAACCTACCGCTTGATTCCCCTAGGTGACTGCGAGGCCACCTTCACCTGTTAGCCCAAGCAACCCCATGGGGGACCATTGGAGAGACAAAGACCCAAGGAGACAAGGACTGACTATCACTGCCATCTGATATGGGTGGCTAACCTGCTCAGCGCCCGTGTAGTGCAGGCTTGACAGCATGCTTAATGCAGATGTGACAGGGCCTCCGTAGTGCAGTCAGGACAGGGCAGCTTGCAAAAGCATGCAAGAGACGTGATCACAACCCCGACAATCTCAATTACCTGTTGGTGGTATCGCTTCCGTTCAATAGAGACAAGCTTAGGATCTCCCCTACTTATGTATTGTCAGACCGAGGGGTGTGCCACCTGTCCTCCATTGAATGGATCTCGTAATGTAGAAATGGAAATTATGAACTTTATATTCTAAACAAAATTGGCACACTTTTTGAGTCAAGTCGATCCTAATTATTGAAACTTTTGGTTACTTATTTGGTTGTGTTAGAGCTTGTCTCACATTGGTTAATTATAACCTCCAAACTAATATATGAGCCTGGGCGGCCTCTCCACTCATTGCCAATTTGTTTTGAGTTGGATGCTTTGACATGGTATCAAAGTTAGGCTTGTGGAGGCTTTTGGGCAAAACTCTCTTGATTGATTGCCCTGTTGTTTGTGCCTTAAGTGCACCTTGTTTCGTTGTGATCCCTATGTCATGGATCCTTTATTTACCTCTCCGCGAGTGGGTCAGGGGTTGCACGTGCAAGGGGAGTGTTAGAGCCTGTCTCCATTGGTTAATTATAAACTCCAAAACTAGTATATGAGCCTGGGCAGCCTTTCCACTCATTGCCAATTGATTTTTAATTGGATGCCTTAACTGTTGTTGCACAAAAACAAATATTTTCAATTGGCGCTACAAAGAGTTTTTCCTAATGAAATCTCCTTTGGTGCTATCCCCTACAAATTGGCTAGGCACATAATATCTTGTCATCTCTCCTTTTCTCTCTTGGACTTGCTTAAGTCTCATCCTCTTGACCTCCATTGTTCCTAAGCCATCAAATGCCTACCCTCTTCCACATGAGACTTCCCTGAGCTTGTTATGTATGCAATTTGTCCCAGCAGTGATATTATCTTGGGAGAGACAAAAAGTGTCTGGTCATCAACTTTGTAGAATTGCGTGCACGCGGAGTTCTACAAAATAGGAACACCATATCAGAATAGCTATTGGATAGAAGTCGTTTTTCTTTATAATAAAAAAACCAATAGGGAAGCAGCCAGACACTTAAAAGATCATCTTATCTGCATAAATCCAGTGTGGATAGTAAGGAAGTGTGGGTGCTATGTGTGAGCAGCCAAAAACTCTCCAACTTATTATTTGGCCAGAATTTATGGGCTATAACTGTGGCCAGCTAATCAACTGAAGTCATTCGAGTTTCGCTTGTGAGGGAAAAGAGTTAAGCTAGATCATGGTTTGAAGCTCTTTAGTTAATTGAGCTTGGCTTGATAAGCTGATTGGCAGTGTATTATTTTGTTGACAATCAAGGAGCTGGAGTTGAGCTCAAGACGAGTTCTGTTAACGGCTTACTCAAATCGAACCTCTTTAAGTTGTGGCTGAGCTTGGGTTTGGCCTGTCTTGTGAGGCTGACAAATAGAGTTGCTCATGGAAATTGAGTCGACCTTACAAGACGCTATTACTAATTTTGAAAGAGCTTTATGCTCCCCCTCCCCCATTTTATTTTCTCCTCCTTTTCATCTCTATCTCTATACTTCTACAAGTCTTCTTGCTTTCCATCTGGATGAGTTTGTGTAAATACACCTTGGGGACTATGTTATTTTCCCCTTCTTGGTGGTGCGTATGGATTTCCTTCCGTTAAGGGGATAGGTTAGTCTCTCTCTTTCTCTCACCCATTTTATTTTCTCCTCCTTTTCATCTCTATCTCTATATTTCTACAAGTTTTCTTGCTTTCCATCTGGATGAGTTTGTGTAAATACACCTTGGGGACTATGTTTTCCCCCCTTCTTGGTGGTGCATATGGATATCCTTCCATTGAAGGCATAGGTGAGTGTGAAAGACAACCAAATCACCAAGCTCCCTTTGTTAGTAAAGTTTTCCCGTTATGTGCTCAGCCAAAATTGCATGTTGAAAGTCCTTAGTCCTTGCTAACATGTCTGTAAATTCCCCTTTAAATTATCAGTTTCGTTGCCATCTCTCTATTGAATTTTCTAATATTCTAACTTGAAAATTTTCATCTTAATTAACTCTTTGTTGGCGTGAGTTATATATTCATGTTTTTCTTCTGAATATAAAATCAGCTCGCCAGTCAACATATTTTCTTTCTTGTTAATAACTTCGAGAATTCAATCTTAAGTTTTGGATTTATCTTCACATCCAACTAAGAATTTCCATTTTCAGGAATACCTGGTTGTGCAAAATCTGCACTCTGTAAAGAAATTGTAAATGCCCCGGGAGGTCTTGGAGATGATCGTCCAGTTAATAGTCTGATGGGTGATCTTATTAAACGTATGAGAATTTTTGCGAAACTGTTATATTGATGATGCTTTGGAATATACGTGTATAATAGTGGTCAAAATTGGCCATTCTTACTGTTTCCTGATGTAATCTGTTACATTTACTTAGCTATGATATTTCTTAATTATGTATAGGGGTTTGGGTTTATCTTATTTGATCCCAGTAAATATTATATGCTTCATGCTGCTTTGATGAACTGATATTGGAGTCATTTTCTTTTGTTGAATCCGCAAATTATGGCAATCTTGTTACCGTTCGTCTACCTATCTTTAGTCTACATGTCTATGCTGTTATACTAAGCCAAAAGCCCTTTAGTCTGCAATTGGTGTCCATATGAGGAACAGAGGTAGTGTTCCAACTATCCTTCCTCTAAATTGTAACTAGACACATAATAGGTTAGAGGTATCAACGCACTAATTACCTTGGTGGGAAAAATAGTTAAATATTTGACTTATAAGTGGAGGTTATCTAGGTTTAATGCAAGAAAGAAAGTTATTGAACATGTATTCCAAATCTCCTAAATATTTTTAGCAAAATTAGATTTCTTAACTGTTATGCCTTCAGCAGGTGTTAAGGAGCAATTGGCCAATCGTAATGTGTGCTATTATTAAATACTTTCACTACTGAAGTGCTCAATTCAACAATTATGATGCCTTCTTTTATGCTTAATTTAGATTAAACTGGTAGAAATGGAGGTCTTGTCTCTTCTGAAGAAATAATAGGTGATGAGAACAAAACCCTCTATTTGAAATCACATGAAATAACTTCAGTCAATGGCCTTGCTGGGGAAAAGAATTGAGAACGAAGAATTCGAGAATGCTGACAGCGCTATTGCATTTTCTTGGATCCAGTATGTGGTGGATGTTATTTTATGTAGTGCTAACCCAGTCATAATGTGAATGTTTCAAGTCTGATATTCATGCTAAGACTTGGCACTTGTATTGGAGGGAAGAAGGCTTATCGTCTACATATTTGACAATAAGCCTTTATTTCTTATTTTCTAGGCTATAGGTGTAGCTAATAGTATTTGTTACTCATATTGGTTCTTATATCACCAGGAAAATATTGGGATAAAGTTAATGAACAATGCAGGAGAAAGCATTATTCCGTTATCCTTGCCGACAAGAATGCCCCAAATGAAGAAGTTTGGTCAAGGGTAACTCATCCTTTTATTTTCTTTATCCTTGTTAACTGTATGAATCATTACGCTACTTTTTCAATAAAATGAAAGCTTTGGACCTTTGGTAGTAAAAGAAAAGGAACTAGTGACATTTCTTTCAGTTTTTTTCTTTGTAAATTTAGACACAGGTGATAGAAGATACATTTTTTAATGTGGTTGCATCACAAAGACTAATTCGTTATTAGGTGTTCTTGGCGAGAGATTCACATTGGATATGTGTTGAACCGTAGTTCTTAACGTGTGGCTACACTGTGTCTGTGATTTTCTGGAGAGATGCCAAACAAAGATAGGAATATCTTGATCTGATTTTGGGGATGGATTATTATATCCAGTTGCGTTATTGTCTAGAAGACAAAAGGGCATCCCCATTCTAACCAATTTTCCCTTGGTAATCTACCACCTTCTGCCTTGAGCTGTCACAAATTGATATTATAAGCTGATTAAAGCCTAAGCTTATCTTGTCAGTATTTCTTGGTTTTTTTCATCTTACCTGATTTTATTATATTGTCTACCATGTAATACATTGTGATAAGCTTGTCAATCTCTGAGGTTATTTCATGGAAATATACTTCCCACAAGTTTGGTGCCAGAAATTCTGAATGTACGGGTTGGTGGCTTTTGCAAATCCTTGTTGTGGAGAGTGCAATTTTGTTCACCCTCCTTTAAGGAGGGTGAACATTACCCTCTCTCTTATTGGTAATTGGTTGAAATAGTGTAGGTCCTACCCCTGCAATACACTTTTTGGTAACCATGACATCACTTTGTTGTGGGATCCACATCATTTCAACCAATAGGAAGTAGGGTAATGTTCACCCTCTTAAGTGGAGGGTGAACAAAACTCAACTCTGTTGTGGAGGATTGGTGTTGGAAACTCCAGTTCAAAGCTTGTGATAATTCGGTTCTCACAACGTTATAGAGTGGAGGATTATTATGCCAATATGTGTGGACTATTGTCTATCTTAATCAAGTGATAAACAGTAGAGTCGTAGACCACCTATTTCCTAGTTGTGTTTCATTGGTCTTGGTTATAGTCAATATAATACAGAATGACTCGCTGCCTTGATTTTGTATAGTAACTGTCAGAAATCTTGTTTTTAATGTGAACTATGGGAATGTCCAGCCTTAGTTGGGTGTGCAATAGATTTGACAGGCGGCGAATAGACTTGATAAGTCATGCCAATATGGACACATGTACCAGTGATTTGAATGCGTAATGCGCATGTGTGTCTGGGTACAGGTGTAGATTAATGTGTTTTTCCTACTATTTTTTTCTCGTGGTGGATCTGGAGAAGTCTATGGAAAATTATTTGGATATTCATGCAAATTTGGCTTTGGAGGCCTTTGCTGGATTGGGAGTTTTAACAAATTTCTAGGTTTGCTTACTTTGAGTCTGGTGAGGGAGTATAGCTTTTGTTGGAAGAGCAGAAATTATCCTGCTTTATTCAGGCACTAAGGGGGAGCTCAGGTGAGGTGGATGGCTATGTTCGCAGGACGTTTGGATGGTGGTGGGTCCTACCACGGTGGCCATTTTTTGGTTTGGATGGTGGCTCGTGGAAAATTATTTTTGATTGACAACCTCACTCAGGAGACAGAATGTCTTGGTCAACTGGTGCTGCATGTGCATAAAAACTGGGGAGTCACATTCACACGTCCCATTCATTGTCTAGCTATCTGGGAGTCTTGGAATTTTGTTGTCTTGTCGATGTGTTTGGGATTGATGGATGCTTGATGGAGATGTGGCCGGGGTTCTGGGGAGCTGGAGGGTTGCCAAGTGAGGAAGGCAGAGCAGGAATATAATATCCTAGATTCTTTTGTCGCCCTATTGTTACTTAGCTGGATGGAATGGAATAAAAGATTCTTTCCAGGCGTGGAGAAGCCCATTTCGGCTTGGGAGCCGTTTCTTGATATTATTTTTGGTTGTATATTGGGGCTAGTTGCAACTAGCCTAAATCTTTTGTAGTTTCATCCATTACCTTATTACGCAAGTACAATGGACTCTTTTGTGCTCTAGTCTTCTAGTCTTAAAGGTTTTGGTTATCGTCTTGTGTAAATGGGTGGCATCTCCTTGATACATTTTACGACCACTACTTCAGGTGGAAAAAAGTGCGTATGCTAATTTTTATTCCAAATGGTTGTGGTTAGGGCTGTAAATGAATTGAGCCGTTCGTGAACTGTTCGAGGCTCGACTCGGTAAAGGCTCGTTTGAATTCAATTCGTCTACTTAACGAACCAAACCTGAACCTCAATTTTAGGCTCGTTTCATAAATGAACCGAACATGAACATAGTAGTATTCGGCTCGATTAGGCTCGCGAACCTAGAGTATATGTATATTATGGGGATTTTATATAGTTACATAGTGAAAATTTTAAAACTTGTACAAGTCTAAACGTTTACAATTACTAAAATCTTACTTATGTATACGTTTTTATCAGTTTATATGTATATAAACGTATTTATGTACATACTAAATTTTTTACTTGCAGCTTTAGACCTGTATGAGAGCATAAATATTTGATATTATTGGGTCGTTAAGACTCATGAACAAGCTCGAGTTCGACCCAAACCTATACAAGCTCGGTTCGAGTTCGGCTCGTCGTACTTTTCATTGAGTTCGGCTCGAGTTCGAGTTTGTTAAAAAACTTAATGAACGAATCTGAACATTCTAATATTCGGCTCGTTTACAGCCCTAGTTGTGGTGTATATTTGGGATTCATAAGAGAGGAGGTACTGGTTTAGGTAAAATGCAATCTCGAAGGAGCTAAGCAGATGATTATTCTGGATGCATTTTGCGTTTTTCCACCAGATTTTCCTCATATCTTCTATTTGTTTATTGCACAGATTGAAGAAATGTGCAGAAACACAAGAGCATCTGCAGTTCCTGTTGTACCTGATTCTGAAGGTAATGCCTAGCTCTTCCTTCGGGTGTTTATTCTCGAAATTTATTGGTTTCAATTTTTAAACTAGTTTTACCATGTTTTAGCTTCACCTTGCTAGTTTAATTGCTTTGATGCATATGCTGGATTTGTTGTTTTTAACTTCCTGACTGTTCTGGCAAATACGTCAATAGTTTCCTCTTGGACATCCTAACCTAGTCAATCTGAGAGAATTAGCTGGAAGGCAGCCTGGAACTAAAACCAAACCAAACAGAGCCTCAAGACCCAATGAACAGAGATTTAGCTGCAACTACAGTTTAATAAGTTTGCAATGCATAATTTCCTCTTGGTTCCACAAGGGCAAGAACTTAAGGAGAAACGTAGGTTTCCATCCTGTAGGTTTCCATCCTATATGAGGCAACTAGCAACCAATGCATCAAAACTTAAAAAATCTCAGTCAGAAATTCCGGATATGCTCAGGCATCAACTGAAAGGTGTGCCTCCCTTCTCCTTACAAATGAAATCGCATTCATTCACCCTAAAAAGGCCCTACAACTGCAAAAAAGATGGTACACGTCAGGAGAAAAGGGAAAAATCAAACCACAGAAAATGCATGGATGTGCACTATTAGGCCAATGGTTGAGACTTGAGGCTCTGTTTGGTTTGGTTTGGTTTTGGTTCCCGCTAATTCTCTCAGATTGACTAGGTTAGGATGTCCAAGAGGAACCTGTTGACGTATTTGTCAGAAGAGTTGCACTGTGGGGGCTTATAAGTTCTATTTCTTTTCATATCTCCCCGTATTTTTAATTTTTTTTTTTTTTATGTAACTGGTTGAACTGCTTTGGTTATAGATCTAAGAAAAACTTATTGATGTATTGTTAGAGCTGGAACATCCTTGTGTCTTTACTTATGTATCTAAGTTGCTGTTTAATTTTCAGGAACCGAAACAAACCCTTTTTCACTTGATGCGTTATCGGTTTTCATGTTTCGTGTGCTTCAACGAGCAAATCATCCGGTACTTGTTTATCTATGCTATTTTGATAGCTGATTTTACATTTGAACCCCTCTTGGTATGATTTGCATCTCCATGACTTTTCCTTTGTCAATTGTGAAGGGGAATCTTGATAAGAACTCTCCCAACGCTGGATATGTACTGCTAATGTTCTATAACCTTTATGATGGGAAGGTAAGTTTTTTTTATATTCTTTCAAGGTGTTAGAGCTTGTCCCACATTAGTTAATTATAACCTCCAAAACTAGTATATGAGCCTGGACGACATCTCCAATCATTACCAATTGATTTTGAGTTGGATGCTTTAACATGGTATCAGAGTCAGGCTTTCGACAAGACTCTCTTGATTGTTTACCCTGCTGCGTTGTTTGTGCCTTAAGTGCATCTTGTTTCGTTGTTTGTTTAATCCCTATGTTATGGATCCATTATTTACCTCTCCGCCTGCGGGTCAGGGATTGCACTTGCAGGGGAGTGTTAGAGCTTGTCCCACATTGGTTAATTATAACCTCCAAAACTAGTATATGAGTCTGCGCAACTTCTCCACTCATTGCCAATTGGGTTGAGTTGGATGCTTTAACACATAGAATGCAGATTTGTACTCTTGAGCGCATTTTGTGATCCTTTTCTGCTTACACTTCTCAGAGCCGCAAGGAGTTTGAGGGTGAGCTAATTGAACGTTTTGGTTCACTTGTCAAGATGCCTTTACTGAAGCCTGATAGGTCAGTATTGTTTACTCCCACTTTGATCTCTTTGTTTTATTCTCCATTCCTTTAGTATTATATTGCTGTTCTTTGTAGTTAATTGAAATTAGCATAACCTGATTGCACGTCTATTGTTAGTATGTTTGGTATCAGTTGGAAAATAGAGAACATATATCAGTTGGCGTTACTTATGTTTGACATGTTTCTACAAGTTTTTTTTTTATACGGGCAGCATTCCCTTAATGCCTTGTTTCTAATATAATTTCTTACTTGTCAAAAAAAAAAATTGTTTCTACAAGTTAAGACTACTTCAGACGAGATGCAAGGGGCTAGTCTATACATTTTGGGGAAGTCTGTGACTTATTTTTCGTTGTTTTGGGACATGTAGGAGTCCTCTGCCTGATTCATTGAAGTCTATTCTAGAGGAGGGAATAAATCTGTTCAAGCTTCACCAAACAAGACATGGCAGGTCAGTAATTGTTTGTCCTACGAAGAATGTTTGTTCATTGTCATTTGTTCTATTTGAAACTTCAAAGCCACAATGCAATACTGCATTGATTAGTTTTTGGACCGAAATGATGAATGTGGCGATGACTCCGTAACTTTCTGTTAACTGTGTGCGTTCCATTTTCCATGATGAGAGGTATGATATATAGACTCTTGGTAGTGTCACGGATCTTTTTTTCCAAATGGTATAATGGATGACCGTAAGCCACATGGGAACCTGTCTCTGTCACCCTACTCTGATGAAGTCTTGAATCTTGATACAATTGTGCTGTTGCGGAGGGTTATTAATACCCTCCAACTCCTGGAGTATCAAAGCTTGTAGTTTGTAAAACAGTAAGCATGTTATTTACCTTTGCATTATTTGGGCTGGATTTAGCAGAGACAAAGGCAATTAAGCAATTTCTTAATAATCTTATACGTGCACATGATTAGATCTTCATAGCTGGTACTCTGGATCAGCACCTTAGCTTCACCCTGAGTAATCACTTTCTGAAAGCCTTTATACATAGCAACAGTTACGACCCAACAAATTTCCCATCACTCAGCTAAAATGTTGGTGGCAGTGCCCATATTAGCTGCAAAACCCTTGGGCTCGGTTTCTCACAGAGATCCAACTTCAGCTTGAAGGGGGCCAATGAACACCTACAGTTACTTGTTCTGGACCCTGTTCAAGATAATGCAATACAAATGGAACTCCAAAGCTTGACTAAAAGTAGAGCTACAGGTCGACGAAGGTTGTAGGCCTGGTCTTTGACCCATCCGTTTCCCCAAGGCGATCATGTATGCATCCATTTCTAAAGCTAGTACTTACTGTACTTTAATCCAGGTCTTCTATTACTGCTGCAGTTTGGACTCCGCCACTGTACTTCCACTGGGAGAATTGTTGGTCTATCTTGTTCCACCCTATATGTGTCATAGTATTTGTTAGGGTTCATCAAAATGCGGATGCTAGTGTAGAGTTGTTTCAAATGAGTGCTCAAGATAATTATGAGCACTTTCGAAGAGATGCCTATATAGCTTGTTCCAGCTGGCCAGCAGTTTATCCTTCCTAACCAGCCACAAGAAATGCCGATAAAAAAAAAAAAAAAACCAGCCACAAGAAACATCTTAACATTAGTTAGCATATGCTTAGGCTGCGTTCTTTTAAACTTATCTTAAAATAAGTTGGTTTGTCATTATTTGAATTTTTTTCGCATTTGTTAGTTTTGTGCCAAATTTTTGTGAATTATTGATTCGTCCCGACGAGAGGAATCAGAAAAGTAAAAAAAATTTACTTTTACCCAAATATGTTGGGAAATAACCACTTATTTCACTTTTTCACTTATCTCAAAATAAGTCAACTTATTTCACTTTTTCTGCTAAAAAGTGGTTATTTCTCAAAATACTTGGGTAAAAGTATTTTTTTTACTATTCCAATTCCTCTCGTTGAGACGAATCAATAATCCACAAAAGTTTGGCGCAAAATGCGAAAAAAATTCAAATAATGACAAACCAACTTATTTTAAGATAAGTTTAAAAGAACGCAGTCTTAAATTAGTTTTGGCGATTTAGATGCAATTTTGTTGGTTTTGGTGAAAGATGAATCAATGTATTTCTAATTTTGCTTGAAATCGTGTTATTTAAGTTTGTATTTCTTCCACCATCAGTGCTACAAGGTTGCGATGTAGTAATTGACTAACTGAAGTAGTATTCGGAGTGTAATTAATTTTTTATTATCTTCACCATTGTCTTTGGAGTGTTATTAATTTGTTCTTTGATCTTTTCTTTCTTATCTGGTTGCAACCTCTTAAGAATTCACGTTCTGCCTTTAATTTAGGCTGGAGTCCACAAAAGGATCATATGTAAACGACTGGGCTAAATGGGAGAAGCAATTGAGAGAAACTCTATGTGCCAGTGCTGATTATCTTAACTCCATTCAGGTTGGTGTACACTTTTAGTGCTTCACTGTGGTGAATTCTTGCACTTTGGTTGTTCATAATGCCCGGTAACCATTTTAATACGGAGTAGTAATGTTTTTTTTCCTCTGTTAGGTCAGGTCAATTTACATCTCTGTATGGGTTGCTAAATCCATAAAAAATTACTATTGTCCTGCCTGCACACACACATACAGTACACACACAAGAAAGAGATCAAGTTTTTCCCTTCTCCTTGCTCCCAAGCCGCACATCTTTGCTCAAGTGTAATCTGTGTGATTTGTATGGTTCCAGGTTCCATTTGAAGTCGCTGTTGAACAAGTAGTAGAACAACTGAGATCTGTTGTCAAAGGTGATTATAAAATGCCAAGTACTCAGAAGAGGAAATCCGGAAACATTATTTTTGCTGCTGTCAGTCTGCCCATTAATGAAATCAGAAGTCTCCTTGACAATGTAAGTATAATTTGCTTTCTGATCTATTGTAAGAGCATCCGCAATGGTAATAATCAAAATCAATAACCAAAATGTGCTACGTCAACATTTGATTATCCATTTAGTCTATAATTAAACTTAACAACCTCTACCTCCACATTGGTTATTTTTGCATCCATAACCAAAAAAAACCCCACAATACACAATGCACATTTGTCCAATCGCAAACGAGTTTCAATCACGCACCCAACCACACCAAATTATTTGTCTCGATGAGACGATTCCAATGTGGGGTGTTTTTGAGTTATTGAGTTTTGAATTTGGTTATTGAGTTTTGGTTATTGGTAAAAGTTGTTAAGTTTGGTTAAGGAATGGGTGGAATTTGGTTATTTGCTAAAAGACTTGTAACTTTGCTTATTACATTGTGGGTGTTTTTGGAGCATTATTGTTAAATTTGCTTATCCACACCCATTTGCTTATTACAATGGGGATGCTCTAATAAGTGCTGTCAAGACAAAAATCTATTGTATAATTGTCGCCATGTAACAATCCAATCTTTACTGGCTCAATAACTGGTTGGAGCTTAAGCCCAAGTTATTTGTTAGTAATTGGTGACCATAATACATTGGTGATGCTTCTTGTAACTGACCAATCTGGGACAAACATAGGGTCCTAACTGCTAAACTCTACTAGGAACAAGTTAAAAAACCTAAACTGGATAAATTTCTTCCCATCAATACTGTGGCTTACAACTCTTTAAGCCGACTCTATCAGAGGGCCATAGTCAAAGTTCCAGTTCCTAATACGTACCCGGTGCAGTTATGACATTTTTCTTTAAGTACGCTTCATAGCTCAAGCCTTTCCAATTACCTCGTCTCAGTGTCTTAGACATCCTCTAATCTCCCGTGCCCCTGCTGCCATTTGGAGCTCCCCCTAAATGCTGTTTCCATTCTTGTCTACCTTTACATGTCCCATCTTGTGGTGCCACCCTTTTTTTGCGCTTAATTGTTCTTATCCAAGTCCTTTTTGTCTCGCTCTCATGCATTGTTTTGAACACACATAAAATGAAATCCCTCGTGCATTATAACACTCCACAATTTTTTGGTGTTTATGCGAAGCATCTTTATCTTGGAATGGATGAACTTCAAGGAAATTATGATTCCTAAACTGTGTTCTTTTCCTACCCTATTTGTATGATCAGTTGGCTGAGAAGAATCCCCAGATCAAGGATTTTCTTGGAGACAAGAACATGGAGACCAACCTTAAGAAGGCTCATGTAACGCTTGCTCACAAGGCAGTTCATAGTGTTTCTGCTGTAGCGAACTATGGTGTGTTCATTGATCGAGAGGTCCCTGTGGAAATGACTGCTTTACTCTTCTCAGATAAAATGGCAGCACTAGAGACTTGTCTTGGATCTGTTGATGGTGAAAAGATAATTTCGAAAAACGAGTGGCCTCATTCGACCTTGTGGACTGGTAAAGGTGTTGCAGCAAAGGACGCCAACTTGTTACCGCAACTTCATTCAGAGGGGAAGTCTATTCGCATTGATATCGACCCACCCATCACCATTACTGGCATAGTGCAATTCTATTAGGCTTCACGATGAGATCAAATTTATTTGATGGAAAAGAAACAATTTTCTTGTGATACGACTTTTCCAGGTAAATATTTGAAAGGAAATCCCGACCAAAGGGAATTTTTTTTTGTAGGATCTGAGTTTTTTGCTTGAGAGAGTTTTTAGGTTGAGGCAATGGAAATAGAAAAAGAGAAAATAGTAGAAATCATGTGCCTGTTGACGCTCTAGAGTTTCTTTTCGCAAGTTCTTTGTGTTTTTTTTTTCCCTGACAAAATGAGGAAAAAAATAATAATTCTTGTGCTGAAAGTTGATGAAAGCCGCCGATAGTGTATATATATATATATATATATATATCTCTCTCTCTCTCTCTCTCACACACACACAGAGTCACACACACAGAAGGATCATGGGTGAAACATACACTTGCTTAGAGAGGAGTGATAGAGTTGAAAGCTTCTCTCTCTAAACCCTAGAGAGGTCTAGAAAGAGAGCCCTCTATACACCAAAATTGCCGCCCCCTTTCCATCTTCCCTTCCCCTAGGCACTTTCATCATCTCTTCCCCCTCCTCTCCTCTCTCCACAGATATGAGGTGGTTGGGACTCTTTTCTTAGGGAGAGGTTTTCCACTTCTCCCATCATTTTTCGACTATTGTGGCTCAGATCGGCACCACTTGCAGCGGGAAGCTGCTAGATGTAGATCATGATTTATCCACCCATTCCTACGAGCGGATCAGTGGGTTCAAACACCGAAATTGTTTTTTTGGTGTTTTTTTTATTGTATTTTTGTTTCTTATATTTTTGGCACCGGTGTCTTTTGTACTAGTTTGTTTATGGTTATGAATACATATTTCTGTTGCTTCAAAACCAAAATCTACTATAATCGTGTTCTTTATTCTACTCCTTTCCTTGCAAAAATTCAAGACACAGCCTCAAGGAATCATTCATCAATGTTAATTTTCCTCAAGTATTCTCCCATGGGCCCTGACCCTGAGGAACTCACTGCAATAGAAAGTAGAGAGCACATTGTGGCCGCGAGAACAATGCAAAGCAGTAACAAACAGGTGTTTTATTTTAAACTCGACTCAATAGAATGACTAATCCGAAGGACTAATAATGTGAAGCATCTTGGCTAGTTTCTCCCACGTTCTGAGCGTCTAGCTTGTTAATAAGCGATGCAATCTGAAGATCTTTATCTTCCACAGTCTTGGTGAGCTTTTCAATGGCGCGCGCCATTGTAGCCAGTTGTTCCTCTACTGTCGCAGTGTCAGTGGTCATGACTTGCATAGCCCCCAAGTAAGACGATTCTTAATGATTTGGTGACTCTGAGATCCATCTTCAATATGCTAAATTCAAAAAAATGGTTAGCGCAAAAAGAAAAAAGTGTCGGCATTTCTATGAACTCTCCTAATCATGCCGAATAATACATTCAAGGGAGTACAAAATAAAGCATGCCGAATAATACATGTCTTCAAGAGTTCACATCACATTCCAAAGATACATAGGACGAAGGAAAAACATGGATGTCGATATCATTCAGGTTTTGGGCACCAATTCCGAACCCAATCCGTTAGTGTCGCCACATTCCTGTTTATATCATCAATAGTGTCACTCCTTAATGCGACCACGATATCTTCTGGATAACTATCTTTGGCCTCCTCCAGCAATACTTGAAATATCTCACATTCGATGTTGTTCGTGAGCTTTGCACCAGTGTAACCTCTGTGACAACACAGCAGAGAATAGAATTGGGTTCTAAAAATATACCTTCTCAACGAAAGGAAAAGAAAACGATGACACTGAAGCTCAATTTTATACCGACGAACTACTACCTCTTACTCAAGCGATCATACAATACTGAGTTCTCAGTTTGAAGCACCACCACACGATCAAACCAACGCTCCGGAAAGAAGTCACAACCATGGTAGTCCACGATGTTTCCCCCTTCTTCCATCATGTCCTCAAGCTCGTCACACACCTGCAAAATGCATGAACCACAGATGGGGGTCACCAAAAGCAATGTCAAAAGTCGAAACCATAAAGTGGGTTATTACAACATGTCTTCTTTATGGTACAAAGTGGGTATTACGAAGACATGCTTCTGCAAAGCTCCCATAATGATTCCTTGAAATCAATGAGACGAGATGGTGTAAATCCAAGTCAGATGATACACCATCAGATACAAATAGAGGGAACTGAGGAGAATGGTCAAAAGCCAAAACCAAAAATGTTATAAAAATTCGTGGTAGCTTCAGAAATTTGAATGCCTCAAATAACTTTGGGGTATCCTGTACCAATCTGTATCAGAGGATCCTAGGTGATATCCATTCTCAATGTTATGATAACCATATACGATATAGTCTAGACAAACACGAAGAGCACCGGTGCTTAGACAGCATAAGTGACCGCCTTGGCCACTGGATAGGACGAGTTTTAGACCATACCCAGTTAGGCAAACCATCATTTGGTAATCCTCAAGTACCTTCAGTGGAATCAAATGTAGTTCCACCCCCTAACTTCTTCCCAGTTTCCTTCTATACAGCAATTAATCTCATGTAGACATCTTCCTTTTAAATCTCGTTCGCTTGCAACAAGGAGATTACTATATTGACATTCCAACAGATTAACCAATAAAGAGTACCTCAAAAGATGCAGATACTACTACTAGTACTAGATATCAATCAATGAACAACAACTATATATCAGCATGTGCAACCCAGTAACGAGATTCGCACTCATATCGATCGATTCAATCCTTCTCATTGTATAAATTAGGGCGGAGGTGTCCGCCACTTAATTTTTCTTGTAGAAAAAATCGAATTGAGGCGCACAATTAGACTCGCGAATTTGGCTCGCTCTCTCTATATCTTTAACTTCTACGCTTGAACAGTCGAACCAAGCTAAATCATGAACGACGTAACTAATTTTTGAACAATGACCAATCCCAGGAAATACTTATAGCTTGTTCGTTTTGATGTTTTACTTTGTTTTCCAATTATTACCCTATTTCTCCAATTATTAATTTCATTTCTCTCTCTATCTCTCTCGACTCATTACCTCTCTCTCCAATCATTATCCTATTTCACTCTCCACCCACACCCAAAGTTACCAAACGAACAAAGTTTTCTGGGTAAGGAGCACAAACATATTTGGTGGTTAACCATTTTCCTTTCTTCTTTTTTTTGAGCAAGGACCACAAAAGTACTAGTGCTTGAAATGTTCATTGACGTAAAGTCGTAGAGATAATCGTTAACCATTTTCCTTTCTTCTTTTTTTTGAGCAAGGAACACAAAAGTACTAGTGCTTGAAATGTTCATTGACGTAAAGTCGTAGAGATAATCATCACTCCCCGACCTAATACGATCTTAATTCAACAAATTCACAAAGTAATACACGAGCATTTATACATCTATGCATATGTATGTATGTATAGGTTGGGATCTTACGAGGTCTTCGTTGATGACGTGGCAGGCGAGCTGTTCGTCCCAGCCGTCGTGCAAGTTCTTGTCTCTGACGAGGTCGCCGACGTTTACGTGGCGGAGCTGGGTGGCTTCCGCCAGGAAGGACGACGTCGTCGTTTTTCCGGTTCCCGGCGTGCCCGTCACCAGTACGTTCGGCTTCTTCCTGCCGCTGCTACTTCGCGCCATAGTTAGTCGTAAAACTAGGTAGGGTTTGTCGGGGGCGATGGGAGCAGGAAGCTATATTCTCTGTGGTTTTTTTTTTTTTTTTTTTCGACCAACCAAAAAATGCAGATAATATATAAGAAAACATTATAATAAAAGGGGACAGTACCGGTCCGAAATTACGGAGAAAACTAAAAACGAAATACAAAAAATAAACAAAACAAATCAAACGCCGCCTGAAGCCAAGAAGCCGGAGTCGGCCCTGTGGTTTAGCTTTTGAAGTGGAGTCCGAGTGACCAAAGTTTGTTATCATACGGTCCTTTTGTAACCTCCTTCGGAATGCAATTTTATATGAACATTACCATTCCTCTTATTATTGGTTGAAATAGTGTAGGTCCTACTCGTGCAAAACACTTTTTAGTAAGCATGATATCATTTTGTGGTAGGATCCACACCATTTTCAACCAATAGAAATGAGAGTAATGTTCACCCTCTTAAGTGGAAGGTGAACAAAACTCAACTCCTTCTAGTAGAGCTGTAAATGTACCGAGCAGCTCGTTAGCTCGGCTCGGCTCGGCTCATTAAGGGTGGCTCGGCTCAATTAAAGAGGCTCGTTTAGTAAATGACTCAGTTTCGAGTTGAGCTTGGGCTCGAATTTTTAGCTCATTTAGTAAACGAGCCGAACTCGAGCTCGACAAAGCTCGGCTCGTTTTCAGTCTTACCTTCGAGAAATTCAGCTAACACAATATTTTGCACAACTATTTACACTATATGTTGATGTAGCACCGCATGATTGGTAATTGAATAATGATTATTCTCCGTTTTCATTTTTGGTCCCAATTAGTACCGTTTTTCATCTCAAAAAGATTGTCTGATGTCAAAACTAATGGATACAATAGACAAGGAATTCCTCTTTTATCCTTTTATTTTTAAATTAATAGTACTAATAAAGTAAAAAAAATTGTAATGATCGAAGAGTAAAATTAGGAAGGAAAATAAGTTTTTAAAAGTGCAATGATTGTGTTCTCGTAATTAGTTGAAATTCTAGTAGGTACTAAAATATAGGGACAAAAAGAGTACTTCGTAATCACCAATCGTACTAGTTCAGTTTGTTTATCGGCTCCATTTGAGCTTTTATAGAGGGAGAGAGTCTGGGGTGGGTTCCTCCCCACCCCCTCCGCCCCCCCTTCCCTGCCTCCCCCCTCCTTCAACCCCTCTCCCATCCTCTTCCTTCCTCCTCTCCTCTCAATCCCCCATTTCCGGCCTCTCTTCTCTCCTTCTCTCTTCTCGTTGAGCCCATGGTTGTAAGGTGGTTGAAACTCTCTCCTTAGGGAGTTGAGATTTCCCACTCTCCTCTCCATTTTTGGACTCAGGAGCTAGGTCTAGGATTTTAGATATGGTTTTCTTGGAATCAGTGTACCGGCAACGAAGACGGCGTCTGCAGCGGCTTCTGTCTTCAGTCTGCGGCGGGACGAGTTCGAGTTGGTGCGGCGGGTCATCTAGGAGGGCTTGCTCTGTGTTCATACCTGACCTCTCAATTTCGGCCTCTCCAACCCCTCTTCACGAGTGTGTTCGACGGGTCCGGCTCCGGCATCGTGGTTCCATGCGGATTTTTTTGGTTTGTTGTATTTTATTTTATTTTGTTAGTTTTTGTATTTTGGGACCGGTATTGTCTTCTCTTATTGTACTGTGTTTTGCTTATTTATAAATCGAGTTTACTTTCTAGTAAAAATAAATAAATAAGAACATTTGCATTAGAAGGTGCCAAATTTTTGCCCTCTGTTCCATACGCACCATACCAGCGTGTGTGTGTGTGTGAGAGAGAGAGAGAGAGAGAGAGAGAGAGAGAGAGAGAGAGAGAGAGAAACTTATGCATGGTTAGATATCATTCCAATATCAGAAATAATGTTACAGTAAATTACAATGATGAAATAAACACCAGAGCCTACTGTGTGGGGCTTCTATATAAATTATACATTACACTAAACTCATTGAAATGGACCTGGATACTGTACAACAAATAGGAATCAACAACGCATGCATAAGTACTACATAACCTCGGAATTGGCACGTATATGACCTTCAGCTGTTGAACAATGCTAGAAAGAAGCTTGGATAAATATCCATATTATTTTCTGTTCCGAAATGCGATATATTCCGGCCAAAACTTTATTTCGGGGAACTAAGTGGACTGCTCAGCGGTGGTTTGATAATGGAGGGATTGGAGTCTGCGTTTGTTGGACACACAGACGCAAACTGACAGTACTTGCATTTCCATCTCTCCTCCTCGGCGGTGTATCTGGCTTCCCTCTCTCCCCGCCAGAACTCAAGAGTACACCGAGTCTGGCTCTTGACCCAATCAGGGTCATACGTGAAGTCAAATTCATGGAGCAACGAATGGTCTTCTTGCAATTCATATCTGCAACCGCCAAAAAATAAGGCCCAAAATATTTGTTAACCGCCAATTGGGTGTTTTTGCAAAATACAAGCGTAATAAGAACCTGAAGGCCTTTCAAATTTTGTCAATCCATGCAATCATAGGATCCTAACGTCCCGTTGGAGTGGAATATTAATAGGAAGGGTAAACACGCTAAGCTGATAGTGAGGGATTATAGACACTGTATCCCCCAAGTTACACTACTATATCCCAGATGTTTTTGTTAGGTTGTCTGCACTGATTGTTGCATTCAAATGCTGGAAATGCGATCCCATGGGAAATAAAATCCAATCCCACGGCTAGTAAGCAAATCAAACAGGCCCCAAAAAGTACAAAAAAGGAGTGATAACCACACAAATGAGTGGGCATTTAATTAAAAGCATGTTATCTATACAAAAACAAGACAAAGCTTCAAAGATAAATCGCTTAAAAAAATATCCAAAGGGTGATATTAGTCTTTGCACATGAAGCATGAATTCAGAAACTTATGCATTGAAAATTGAAATGTCAACCATGACTGGAAAGAGAAATGGGGTGAGAATCCCTCGATTTTGGCTCACCTCAACAATAGCTGATCATGAGCTGGAGGGAGCATGCTGCAAGTATTTTGGAAGTACCTCATCAAATCGTCAAGAGTCTGCACATAGCCAAGATTCTTTAGATCATACGATTGAAAAACATGGACTAAGCTCCAGCTCATTGCTCGAATGTTATTTTTTAGTTTCATTTCTTTAATCTTATCCGTTGTTTCCTGTTTTCGACTCCATTTCCTGCTTTGTGGGGACACCCGTGTTATGATGCACAAGTTGCTTAGGTGGTATTGGTAGATAGCAATTCTGATACACTAATATCTCAGGTCCATGTAGAAGCCAAATGGTAATATGAGCAATTATGTACTAGGACATTCCAATTTTCTATTCTTGCCTTTGACCTCATTGTTAATCTTCTGTATCATTTAATCTCTGGGAAACACTTCAGAAGGAAGAGAGATTTATTACCTCTGCAGCAAATCCAGACTTGCAACTGTGTGCTATGATTTCCTCGGATAAATTGGAGTGCGGGTTCAAAGAAAAGAAATCAAGGAATTTTCTGGAGGGGAATTCATTAGCAACCAAATTGTCCCACAAATACTTGTAGCACATTAACTGCAGCCTGCCAAAATAGTACTCATAAATGTTGTAGGAATTCCCATTCTATTTTCTACTTGACTATAGTATCACTGTATCACAGTACTATCACGAGGCAAAACTAAAGTTCTAGAGCAGTTGTTACAGTAGCAGCAAAAGGGAAGTGTCAATATGCATACATTGCATTTCTCTGCTGTGGTTCACCAGGCAGGGTTGCTTGTACACGAGTTTTTGTTTCCACTAATGTCGGACTCCTTTCAGTCTCAATTGCAGGCATCCGAATTTCATCAACAACTCCCACCATCCATACACCTTCCACAAAGCCTATTCTGCAGGTATCACAAGTTACTCAACAATCAACCAGAAAAAAGTCAAACTATGTTATAGGATTGAAGCACACTACTCCCATTCCAATTTGTTTGCCCATTTTCACGGTTTTTAACATCTCAAAAAATTGTCTATGTTTTAAGGTTTATTGTTTTTACCTTATTTTTTTACGATTTATTGTTTCTTAGGTGATTTTGAAATTTTTGTTCAAATCTTTTGATTGGTGGGAAAAATCTTGAACTTTTTTCACAAAATACATATTTTTTTCCTCCCGATCAAAGCGCTTTACTCAATGAATAGGACAAAGAAAATTGGGACAGAGGGATAGTAAATTATCGAGCACAATGCATGCAGGCAAGCGCGCACACATACAGGTCAAAAAAGGAAAAAGAGTATAGACAAGATAAAAGGGAAAACCGGGAAACCAACATTCAAATAATAAGTGACCATTTTGGAAGGAGGGATATGAAATACAAGGAGATTATGGTATATTAGATGAAACCCTAGTATATTTTGGCATGCTTCCAAGCAAAATTCCTCTTACTTGAAAAAGCAACAGAGTCAGTTTATAGGCATTGCTTTTGCGGTAATTTTTTCCTTCCACCAAAATAATTTTGCAATAACAAGAACTCACCTACAAAAACACATTAACATGACAGTTCCGAATAGATCAGATATAATTTGCATCTAGTGATACAGGAACATTTTAGACTCCCCTAACAAAAATTAGCAAATCTGTAAAATCCAGGCCATTTTTTTCAACCCATATGTTCCTGATGTTCCAATCACTTCTTAATTACTAAAACTATCCACATGTTTCATGCTCCCCCAAGATAATGCCATCGGGCCCATTACATGAACAGCTCAATTACATTTTCAATCACTGGTTAGTCCATTATATCATCAGCCTACCATAATTGAACACGGCAAACTTCAAGATAAGCTAATTACAATGATAACAAGCTCACTTACAGAGGTAACTCGCGTGTTAAGCCCTCAAACAATAATTGATTTACACCGGCCATGAAATTCATGAGTTTTAAAGCCCATACATCTTCGACTGTTTTGAGACGAACTTCTACGCGTTTTACAACCTGCACACATGGGAAGTTAGGGTCAAATCAAGAATCATCTAAATATGCAGACTCTTTTCCATCTTCAAAACTGGCTTCTGCAGAAAAAAATTACTTCGCCATATACCAAGGATTTCTGAAATATGCACTTCACGAGGAGATATTGTAATTAACTTTAGTTAAAAAAAAAAAAATCGTCAAGATGATGGAATGTTCCCAGTAATCAAATATGGCAAAAGAAACATTTTAAAAGCTTGGGTAAGAAACTTGACAGTCATAGTCATTACAAAGTACGCCCACATGAAAGAATACCAATTTTCTGAATGAGCTCAGCGTGACAAATAATGTAAATGTTAAATAGCATAGGACTGAAAAGCATACCTCTTCCTCAAGTACTGTATGGCGAGCAATACCTGCTTTCATAGCTTTAGAAACTTCTGGTCTGCCAAACAGTAGATAATATTCCATTTGCTTTTCACACCATTCCTAATGTTAAGAAGAAATGAGGATTAACGTGACATGATCCCAGCACCAAAACTTCAAAAAATAGAATACCATTTCAAAGTTAAGAACAATTTCAAAACAACAAAACTGCATCAAGACACAAATTCTCGATAAGGAAATGATTACCAAGTTTTGAGTCACTAGTGCCTTACAAGAGTACAGACTAATGCAAGAATGCCAAAAAACCAAAGCATGTGGTGTGACACCAGTACATCATTTGGGTGGACTCAACTGCCAAAGCATATCACCTAGTACATGATTTGGTTGGAGTTGGGTGGACACAGCTGCCAGAGCATATTGATTCCCATTTCAAGTCCTAAAAACTCAATGCAAGAGGAGACCAATAAAGATTTTGGTTTCCAAGTTTGGTTGGCCGGCATTCATCTGTGCATAAAAAAGCGTGCTCGAGTCTCAGAATAGCCACAACCCACGTCAGTGGTGCTCGGATAAGGAATACCAACCTATGTTATATGGACTCGGGTATCCAAGTTCGTTGTAGATGTGCTGAACAACAATATGATTCTTTCTTACAGGTTTACTCCACTTTGACGGATAAATTGGTTTTTCTCTAACTTAGAGTATCAAAGCAGGCATTTACTCATTGACAGCAGTAAAACAAAGAAAAATATGTCAACAGAATGCATCAGGGACACCTCCACACCTGTCAAGTTAGTGCCACTGGGTACTTGATTCATTTTGAAAGTCCATGTAATGTAGGTGCCAATACCATAAGAGTATTTGGCGCAGATGATAGGGGTGGTGGAGGAGGTCTCAAAATCGGATTATAGGATAGTGGAACACATTCCTCATAGTTGAAGGGCTGATCTCATGTGATCAAATTGATTATTGAGATCAAGGGATGACATGTAAAGGTTTACATCAAGGAAATTACAATAACGATTCAAACTGACAGCGAAGCTTTTCAAAAGAAAATTTCTATACTCGTAAATGCACCACATGTATCAAGATTCAAGAACCAATTGGTCAATCAGTTGGAGCAAACTAGCTAGATTACTGACCATGTGCTTATAAAAAAAATCTAATTAAGGAAACTAACTAATACAAACGATGCAGTCTTTTTACCCAATTTGTCTCTCTACACTAGCTTAATCAAGGGTAATTATTGCTTGAAACCTTCACAAAAAGTTGCCCGTTACACAGGATGGTCAATGCCAAGAACAATATTAAGTTTCTACCTAAGCACAATCCCATAAGTTAGCTCCATTTTTCTCAAATGTTCAATACATACCCACAAGCTCAACAGCCACAAGTTCAATCAAATAAGAGCCTCACAACGGGGAAGAAAGTTGTGAGGAAGAAACAAACCAATCAAGAAAGCACATATTATGAAGTGAAGGATTTTTAACAAAGGATTGCGAATTTCCCCTCACACTCATCTCAGCTGTAAGTGCTGCACGAGCGGCTAATCAACAGCAAAGCATTCATACGATTCGAAAAAAGAGAACAATGTAATTTTCTGTAGCAACCGCAACCATCAACCTCGTTAAGAAATTAGAAAACAACCAAATTCAAATCCCAATGGGTTGCTCCTTAGGAGGTCTAAGTTTCAAAATCTCTCAGGTGCTATCAATTACTTTAGAACTAGTCAATATGGGCTTCGCCCAGGCTTTAATTGCGCCACTAGTGGACCGTGGTATTGGTCCCGCAGTAGTCTAGGTATGCCTAAGCTCGCCTTGATCTGTTATAAAAAAAGAAGAAGAAAACAACCAAATTCGCATCACATAGAAAGAGACCCAATTACCGTGGAAGTAATATCAGTAACGGACAAGCCTCTCTTCCTCCTAAACCGGTGCAATAGCGACTCAAAAACCCTGCTCCTCTTGCGGGAACCACAACCGCCGCCGGCGTCCTCGATGTCGCCGCCGGCCGAACTGGGTTGTTCCCCCGTCGACAACCTCCGCTTCGCCAGCAGAGTGATGGACTGAATAGACCTCGCATTTTTACGGAGCTGAGAAGAGCCGGCGGCGGCCAGGGCAGCTTCGATGAGGGCCATTTCTTCGTCGCTCACGATTTCAATTGGGATTTCTGGGGATTTGTTTTTGTGGGTTTGAGGAGAGAGAGAGGGAGTGGGGGGTAGTGGTGGCGGTGGTGGCTCCGTCATTTTTGGATTGCTTCCCGGAGGGGTGACCGTTGCGATCGGAGCGGAGGCGTGTTTATGAACTGAAATTTTAAGCCCGTTAAAATGTAAAATGACGCTAGTGCTTCTTTTGGGTGTTGCCCATGTAGACACAGATTATTATCCTAACGTGTCATGTGACTTTTTCTTACGGTATTTTTGTTGTTGTTATTTTTCCTTATTTTCTATTAAAATCGAGTCAAGTTTCACATTACATTGTACCGTCCAACGTTAGCTAGCATCCAATAACATGAGACCTAAGTAAAGTCGGGTAAAACTCTATATGAATCAGCTCCACAAAAATGGCAAACGATGAGAGCTTTTGAACATGAGACTAAAGAGAGCTAACAAACCTTTATATCAATCCCTAGGGATTATGCATTCGATCTTATAGATGGAGTATGAGTCCAACCAAAAAATGAACTCATTGCCACAAAAAGAAAGGTGACATCTACCCCGCACTCTTCATCAATTTAGAGTGAGAATAATATTCACATACTAAGTCGGCAAATTGATCGGAATCTTCACCTCGTCAAGCTCACTATTCAACAAATACTAATTTTGCTAGAACCACGCTCAACCGAATGGTAGAGGACAATTAACATACTGCCAAAATCATGATACACCACAAATGTAATTTGACCAATACTTGTAGCCAAGGAGTATCATTTTTTATTTTCGAAAAAAATGGACTGAATTATGATTTGAAGAAAAGACAAGCAATTAAAATGATCTAAATGACCAAATTGTATCAATACCAAAGTATGCTCTTACGTACTTTCTTCCAGCGTGTCCTAGGGGCGTTTTCGCTAGTCAATAAGTCATAAACAATTTTTTGTTGTCTAAAAATGTCAAGTTATGAACATGGCAAAATTTAGTAATTTTTAGTGGAAATGCAGTGCTGAGTCGGATGAGCGATTGCATGCAAGTTTTCCCCTTGCTTTTCTTTTAGATTTCTTTTATAAAGATACTACTACAGTTTAAGGTTGAGAGCTGTTAATCACCCCCCTGTCGGGGGGTCTGACAACCGGGTCCATCCATTTCCCATTTTACCCCATCCACCTTCTCTCTCTGACCGCTTTTTCTCTCTCTTATTATATTTTTTTTTGTAAAATTTTAAATGCTAATAACTTTTTGTTCACATATTTTTTTAAAATAAATTTTATATTTTTGAAATCTACTCAACGAAACCTATCAAACGAGCCTAATATTGATGGTGAAATAATGTAAAACGGAAAAACTATATTTTTGTGGTATTTTAAACTGTCTAAAGATGTTGAAAAATTTAGTGTTCCAAATTTCAATCCGTTTGAACAGGTGGAAAGATTTTAGTTTTTTGATTATTTTATCATAAATGATCATAATTAAATTTTGACTATAGGGCTCTCGTTGATTAACCTTAAGAAAGTCGTAAAATCAAATATCTCTTAGGAATTATGAAAAATCCAAATTGTACTGATCCATAATGTTCTTTTATGAATTACGAAAATGAAATAAAAGTTGAAGAAAATTGTGAGGATGTGATTACTCAAAAATTACTCTCAATCTCAATGTATGCAAGAGTACATCATCAGATTATATAGACAACTCAATGCTCAACTCAATGCTCTGTAAGTTGAGTTGATAAGGTGCTCAACTCAATGCTCTGCAAGTTGATAAGGTCCAGGCAAATGATAAGGCGCTCATTTCTAAAAAAAATTTCCTCTGCAGGATAACTGATTACTCCTAGGCAAGTGATGCTTAATCATCTAGCCCCAATTCACCTATGTGCTCCACGTCCAAAACTCTTCAAGGCTCACATGCACACAAAACCACCACGTGCACTACAACGCACCGATTGCCTCTCTTTTTTCTTTTTTCTTTTTCCGTTTCAACCGGTGGAAAGATTTTAATTTTTTGATCATTTTATCATAAATGGTCATAACTAAAATGATAAGGAAACTTTTTGTCTTTCCACCGGTTCAAGTGGATTGAAATTTGGAACACATTTTTCAACCTCGTTAGACAGTTCACATTACGGGAAAATATAATTTTTCCGTTTTACATTATTTTACCATCAATATTAGGCTCGTTTGATAGATTTCGTTGAGTAGATTTCAAAAATGTAAAATTTTTGTTCAAAAAAAGTGTGAAAACAAAGTTATTAATATTTAAAATTTTATAAAAATAAAATAAAAAACAGACTGCTGGGTGTGAGAGAGAGAGAGCACGGCGGGGGGGGTTAAATGGGGAAAAGTCTCAGCCTGACAGGGGCCTGACACCAGGGGCGATTAGTAATCTGCTTAAGGTTTCTTCCTTGATAAGCTAAAGAACATGTGGGTGTGGGGCTAGTGACCTGCCTCTTTTGTTAGATCAAGTTTATCAGCTACTTCAAAGTAGCTTTATAGTCAATTTACCTCACAAAAAGAGGAAAGGTACCCGAACATCAGAGTAACTAAAGGGGGAGGCATTTTGCCTCCATCCACAGTTGTGAGCTAAAAATAGCTCACAACTATTCATAAGCAATCTAGTTTCTTATTGTCTCTCTCACTCTCTCTCTCTCTTTCTTAATATTTTAATAAAGAATAGGTAAAATAGATTGTATTGGTGTAGTGTTGAAAGAAATGTGAGTAGGTAAAATAAAAAATATGCACTATTCACAAGTTTTTTTTACCTTTTTTTTTATCTTTCTATTGATAAACTTGCTCTTAGAAGCAGAGTTGGAACTTGGAAGGAAGGAAGAAATAAAAGAGAGAGAAAAAAAAACCAAATGTAGGATTGCTGAAAAAAAGGAAGATGAAAAGAATGCCACTTTAAAGAGCATTTTAAAGCAGAATAAATTCTATCCGTTAGAGGTGGAAACTACCATCGCGTATGGGCTCCGCAAGACCTTTTTTTTGTTATGATGTGGGATTTTCACCACCGCTTATGAGCTCCACAAGACCTTTTTTTTTATTTATATTTTATGATGTGGGATTTTCACCACCGCCTATGAGCTTCACAAGACCTTTTTTGTTATAAACTGAACCATTCATCTTTTAGGGTCTGCAGAGTAGTATATTCATGTAAAAAACCAGCTTGGTTGAATATTGATAGTTATATCAAAACTTGAATTTTGGTTTACATAATGGACGGTCATATATTTTGAAAGTTAAAAGTGTCTATGACCATTTCATAAACAAAAATTGATTTTTAATATATCTATTGATGTATGATAAAACTCATTTTTATATGTATATACTACTCTGCGGTCCTTACAAAATAATCGATTCAACGCACGTTGAGGCTCAGAATGGACAGTGGTGGAAACCTTGGAAACCACACGTGTGGAAAGAATTTTAAACTCTTTTAAGCAAGCAATTGAATAATAGTGTGTGTAGTGGCCCAAGGTAAGAATTTGAGTGCTATTCTGCTCATGTAGTCTGGTTCGGGCCTGAGGCAAGGCACCCCCTTCCTCATCTCAGGCTATTTTAGCAAAGTTAAGTTGTTGTATTGAAGCAATGCTATTCTGACAAAGTGATAAAATCAACCTTATCAACTTCTGTCCCTTTTTTAATCCAAGAGGTTTGCCTGCCAAGTGATCGAGAGACTTGGGACTTAAAGAATTTAATTCCTTCTAAGATTTTAGATTCGAAACCATCATATATATGTTATCATCTCGATCTTTTGGGGTCAGCCCATACGGAGTTTTGCTTCAGTTTTAATTGTGCTCATCGCAAGTGGGCGGTGGGATTGAGCCTCCAAAATTAGTTGACATGCGCAAAAGTTGGCTCGGACACCTGAGTTATTAAAAAAAAAAAAAACTTGTGTTTCTTTTAACTCTCTCTAAACATCACTCGTGATGCGGATTTAAAAAAAAAAGAAAAAGCATCACTTGTGATCATAATGTTGCTAGTAGATACACCTGAAACTGAAAGGGTTGTTTTGGATTGACAGTGATGATTAGTGACTTTTGGCAACCATTTTGTTTAAGGAATTGATTTCTACACTTTCTTTTTTGGATTTAAGGATTGAAAGTGTATGTATTCTTTTGCTAAAAGACAAAAAAAAAATGTGGATAACAAAAAAGGGAGTGTAAAAATCAATCTATCCCTTTGTTTATTATCAGAAATTTCATTTAAGAATGTCCATCGGCTAAAGTTGCTTGAATGGCTTTTTTCTCCTTTCTTTGGATTTTCTCCGCTTAACAAGCAAAAAAATAGAGGAGGCGAAATTAGGGGTGCACACGGTCTGTATTGGTGCGATTTCTTAAAAATCTAGTAACTAGACCATTTGCAATGGTTTTAGAAAATCGAGAATCAAAACTTAACCAATACTATATATGTAGAACCAATCCAGATATCCTATTTTGTTTGTCTACTTTTTGACTTTTCAATGTCCAAATTATTTGTCCGTTTTCAAAAGTTTAAGAAAAACGCCGTATGAAAGTCTTGATTATTACATGTGATGAGAGCAATTTGAATTTGAGGATGTCCCTTGATAAGCTGGGTTTCCTAAATTGGACAAACATGCAATTGGGGCAGAGAGAGTATTTTTAATTTGGAAATAAGCTCCCGGTTTAAAATGAAAAGCCTAAAAGAAAATGCTAACCCCAACTCAATGGATAGTTTTTTTTTTGTCAATCGATAAAAAAGATCATTTTATATCAGAAAGAGCATAAGTCCGGGACGCTACATCAATTATAAGAATTTACAAGATAACCAATCATGTGCAAAAGTGCATGATATTGGTGGATGAGTGTATATAGATATTCGTGCATATGCATTAATATCAATTAAAAAAACACGTTAAATTTTCAAAATTTTAGCATCTGCTTAGCAAAACTCAATGCTAGTAATTGCTAAAAAACAATGTTGTACACACACAATTCTAGACGGTTCATGTACATCGAACGGTTCTGGACACAATTATACATGGGTAGGATTGTGTTTTAAAGGTACGTGGGTAGACTTTCTTTGCAAAAATAGTTAGGGCCGCCCCAAAATTGCTAAAAAACAATGCTGCCCACACACACAACTTTTGAAACACAATTGCGGACGGTTCATGTGCATCGAATGGTATACATGTCTGGGGTTGTGTTTTAAAGGTAGACTTTGATTGCGAAAATAGGGCCGCCCAAAAATTCCCTTTTTTTTTTTTGCTTTGTTTTGTGGGGCGATGCTGTACCATTTCATAACAATTCTACATATATTTATCGTTTCACAACAATGTTTGTGGTCGGCAGAAGTGTTCCTAAACTTATTGTTTCACAGACGACCATGTTCGAATGATGAGATGAGGTGTCTCCGTTTTTGTGGGGAGGCAAAAGAAGAAGTCATACAAAACTACACAAATTAATGAATCGGAAGGCACCACTGACTTTGTCTTTGGAGTCGATCGGAAATTCCTCGCCGTCCGACAACCGGCGTAATATGCTTTCCAATAGGCCACAAAAAAACCGAACAAAACTGGATGACAAACACGTATCATCAACCAACCCTCAAATATCTCTCCCTTTTCCCCTATATAAACCTCCCACTTCTCTTCCGATCATCACACAAAAACTGAATTTCCAGTGGCAATCACATTACAAAGAAAAGGAGGTGAGGGAAAGTTGGAGAGAGAGAGAGAGAGAGATGGGGAGAATTACTAGTGCTTTGTTGCTGCTCGCGGTGGCCGTGTGCTATGAGGTGGCAGTGGCGAGCGGCGAAGGAGAGAGGAGGGAAGAGAGGTTCGTGCTGCGGGACATGAAGCGGGTGGTGAAGACTGATGCAGGGGAAATGAAGGTGGTGAGGGGCTCTAAAGGGTGGATTTCGGAGTGGCCGAATATTCATGTCGGGTTCGTTACCATGGAGCCCAATTCCCTATTCATCCCTCAGTACCTCAACTCCGACTTGATCCTCTTCATTCGTCAAGGTAATGTTCTCTCGGCGAAAGTTAGTATTGTTGAATATTAGCCGAATGCGTGGGAGTACGTAGTGTCTACCACTCCACTTACCTCTTAATTTCTCTCGTTTTCTCTCTCAACCACATGTTGAAATTTTGAAATACTAGAAAAGATAGAATTTTTTATTGGGACATTGACTTATTATGAGGTTGGGTTGCAGGGGAAGCAAGGATTGGGTCAATCTACAGGGATGAGCTGATAGAGAGGAGATTGAAGAGCGGAGATGTGTATAGAATTCCAGCTGGTTCTACATTCTATTTGGTCAACACTGCCGATGGCCAACAGCTTGATGTCATTTGTAGCATTGAGAAATCTGACAGCATCGGATGGGGCACATTCCAGGTAAATTAAACATCGAAAGCTCGATCACAAAAGTTCTATGAAACGTACCAATTGCATATGAATCAAAACAAACCCAACCATTTATTCAATATTAATGACTTTATGAAAGATAGTACAAAATAAACTTGGATTTTACCAAACATAGAACTGTCAAATTATGAATTTGAAAACCAAATGACTCGTATTATGGGCTTGCTCTAGGCTGCTACAGCTGTTTGTGTTTTGGCTTTTGATTATTTTTTGCAAAATTTACTGAAATGCTTGCTTCGTCTTAATGATTTTGCAGTCTTTCTTCATCGGCGGAGGCTCATATCCAACATCTGTACTTGCTGGTTTCGAACGCTCAACCCTTTCTACCGCATTAAACGTAAGCAAAATGAAAACACTTAAAACTAACAATACATCATCCCATCTTTACATTTATAAGTGGAAAACAAAGAAACCTTACTCAAATAGTTCTAATTCCAGGTCTCGGAATCGCAAGTGAGCCGGATCCTGACCGGACAAAGTTCCGGGCCGATCATCTCCTTGTCAAACACAAACTCCAACTTGGACTCACACCAATCAAGAGTTTGGACCCAGTTCTTGGAAATGAGGCATCACGAAAGAGTGCAATGTTTGAAGAGAATGGCAATGCATTTCGAAGAAGAAGAAACCGAGAAAGAGGAGGAACCGATTATGAGGTCGCTCAGGAAGCTTTTGAACTCAGTTTTCGGAAAGGAATTGAGTGGAAATGATGTAGGAAGAAGCAGCAAGAAGCCCCACTCCTACAACCTCTTCAACAAGAAGCCCGATTTTGAAAACGACTATGGCTCCAGCGTTGCTCTTGACCAGTCCGATTATTCGCCTCTCAGGCACTCCGGTGTTGGCCTCTATTTAGTCAATCTTAATGCGGTAATATTCACTCACTTTTAACTTACATAACTTATTCAATCTTAATGTTCTATAACAATTTCACGAAGCTCAAATCATACGATCGAAGCAGTTTGAGCTCCGTGGAATTGTTATAGAACACGAATTACTCAATTATACAGGTTGTACCTTTGTTGTTGTTAATTGTTACTGCAATTGGATCATGACATCAGCTGACTGCCTCTTGGATATAGGGATCGATGATGGCACCACATCTCAACCCGACAGCAACAGAGTACGGCATCGTTTTGAGAGGAAGTGGCACAATCCAGATAGTGTTTCCCAACGGAACCTTGGCCACGAACGCGCAAGTGAGCGAAGGCGATGTGTTCTGGATCCCGCGCTACTTCCCATTCTGCCAGATCGCCTCTGGGTCCGGCCCGTTCGAGTTCTTCGGATTCACCACCTCGGCCAGCGGGAACCGGCCCCAGTTCTTGGTGGGCTCCAACTCTGTCCTACAAAGCATGAGGGGGCCTGCTTTCGCAGCCGCCTTCGGGGTGAGCGAAGAGAGGCTCCAGAAAATCGTGAATGCTCAGAGTGAATCTATCATTCTGCCCCCGGGATCTGCTTCGGTGGAGAAAGCAAAGAACAAGAGGGTTTCAGACATGACCGGGAGCTTCGATGATGAGATGGTTATGGGCTTCGAGGGAATTTACTAGGTGGCCGAGTCGTAGGAGTTGTTTTTTTTTTTTTTTTTTTGGGTAAAATAAGGTAGGAAGAGTAGTTTTTTTTTCAAGTTTTGTTTTGGTTTTTGCGTTTGTTTTGTTCATGCCCTTGAGGCTCGAGAGTTGTGAATAAGATGGCGGTTTGCATTTCTTTCCAATCGCATTGCTTTCTTGTTTTGATAATTTTAACTTTTGAAGGACAAAATTTTACTAACTTAACACATTTTATCAATTGGTTTCCACTAAATTTTTTTTTTTACCAATTCAACAACTTTTTGACTCACATACCCAGTAAAAACTTTTTTACTATCGGAAATAACTTGATATTTCTCAACTACTTATTCACTACCGAAAACACCTAACAACTTTTCAACCATACATAAAAATCTACGAATTTTTCACTACCGGAAAACCCCTGACTAATTTCTTTCCGCATGCACTGTTTGCTTCGAAACTCAGAGCACTTTCATTCCATCAAACTAATTCTTGATCTACATAAATATATATACTACTACTACTTCTTCCATCTTTGTGTTTAATGGAGACAAGTGACGAGGTTTGAGATGATTATTTTTTGAACGGGAAAAGAAAATTTTATTAATCTTTGAAATTGTTTACAAAAATTAAAGAAAACAAGAATTTGACGACATCATATGCCTTCTTACTTGTACGTATATATCTAAATGCATATTGGAATTACCGTCACTGCATTTCTTAGCTAAACAACATGGCGGATTGACATAACTAAGGTCTCATTCCAGAACACCTTCTTAAAAAATAACTACTTATTTCACAATTTTAAACTAAAAAATAATGTAAATGAAAAATAATTTTTTGATTTTTTTTTGCACCGTTCAAAAGATCTCAATGAGATCTATCAAACAAGATCTATATTGCTAGGAAAATTATTTACGTAAATCCATTATTTTTAAACTTGAAATTGTCTTCTTAAAAAATAAGTACTTATTTTCTATTCTAGAACGGGCTCTAAGTACAAGAATTCATAACATCATCGTTTCAGCAGTTTAAACAAATTAGAAAAAAAGATTAAATTTGTTTTTAGAATAAATATAACTCATGAGAGAAGGTCAAACGCAAACAATTGCCCTTGAGTGATTAAAAAGTGAAAAGTTAAATGATTAGATCAAGCATCTATAGGTATCGGATTGAGCTGATTTTTCGCAAAAACCCTATAAAAAAAAATACATTTAATGAACGACTCAGATCGTTTGTGTGGGACCCATGGTGGGCCCCACAGAAAAATCTGTTGACAATTTGTGCGTGTATAGTCTGTGTGTAGCAGGGTTCATAAAAGAAACGGTAAGTCTACTGGTACAGCAAAATGGTACAAATTTGTTGTGGGGCCCACTACGGGTCCCACACGAATGATCCAAACCGTTCATTAAATGTAAAACAGTTTTTTAAGGGCCCCCACGCAAAATCCATTCAATCCGATACTTATAAGTGCTCAATCCAATCATATAATGTTTCATTATCCTGGAATCTAAATCAAAAGTTAGATGATTAAATAGAGCACCTATAAGTATCGGATTGAGATGATTTTTCGCAGGGGTTCTTAAAAAAATATTTTACATTTAATGAACGGCTCGAATCATTTGTGTGGGACCCGTAGTGGACCCCACAACAAATCTGTACCCAAAATCTGTACCGTTTTTCTGTACCAGTAGACTTACTGTAAAAGAAATGAAGTTATCTTATACAACGATCTGTGCGAAAATTGAACAATGTATGCCCCACAATGCCATTGCTTCGGAGGAAAATCTCTTCAAGAGGAAATGTTCACGCAGTGCTTTATGTCCCATTCGTCATCTTGAGGTGGAGTCAATTGAGGTCCGTGAAAAATGGCCCGAACATCCTTCACTATCAAAAGTATAACAAGGTAAATCACATTCCTGAAATCAAGGGCAGCTCCACCATTATATCAAGGGGTTCAATGAACCCCCTCGATCCTTAAAAAAAAAAGTTTAATTTTAATGGTCTATATATTATCGGCACTAGATCAGTCGTGCGGAGTTAAAATACATAAAAATTATAAAATCACACACACAAATACACAAACACTTGTAGTGCACACCCACCCACAATGTGAGTGTGTTTACGTGTTTTGCTTTCACAATGTGAGCATGGATTTAAGTGCTTGCGTGTGTATAGGTGGGTAGGCCTGTCAACGGATCGGATCCGATCCGAATCCGACAGATCCGGATCCGGATCCGGATCCGATAAGACTGGATCTGATCCGAATCCGATAAGACTCAGATCCGATAGTGGAAATCCGGATCCGATCCGAAAAATTTGGATCCGATCCGGAAATCCGAATCCGATCCGAAAACTTTTTTACTTCAAAAATTTTAGGGAAAAAAAAAATATATTTTTTAAAAAAAATACAATTTTTTTTAAAAAAAATTTATTTTCCAAAAAAAAATAAAAGAAAAAATTGAAAATAAAAATACAACTTCTTAAACATTTTTTTTTCAAAATAAAAAATTTACTGTTTTTTTTAAAAAAAATTTTAAAAAAATAAAGTTCGGATTCGGATTGATAACGGATTTAATCCGATCCGATCCGAATCCGATCCGGATCCGAATCCGTTATCGGATTCGGATTATCGGATCACGTTATCGGATTCGGATTCGGATCGGATTTTTCGGATCGGATCCGGATCGGATCCGATCCATTGACAGGCCTATAGGTGGGTAACTACAAGTGCTTGTGGATGTGTGGTGATAGTAAAGTTGTAAACTATATGAAAGTCCAAAATTAAATTTGGATAACTGAATAATATATATAGCCTAACAAACAAAACCAAGTTCCCCAATAAATTTTGGAACCTCAAAACAAGATTGGTAAATAAAAAAAGGAGGGGGATCTATGTATACAATTTTCTTTTCCGTGTAATATAAGTATCTCACTAAGTTAGAGAGTTTATTTATTCTTTTCTAGAGCTTTTCGCCATTTACATATTACATATTTTTGTCATAAAAATCCTGGAGCCGCCTCTACCTGAAACCCCGTTGTCAACTTTTCAATTTTAATTTTGTGTCTAACATACCGTCCTATTTGTACTCTCTCTCTCTTTTTGGAATGGATGGAACCATGTCCTGAATGGATTAAATGTTGTAATGTTGAAAGCAATTAAAGATGACCGGTTATTTCTCAACGGCGTATTTGCTTTTCAATATGCCACCCAAATCTCCAGACAAAACTGGATGAATAACACGTATCACTAACAACCCTCAAATCTCTCCCTTTTTTCCCTATATAAACCTCTCACTTCTCAACCCATCATCACACAAACTGAATTCTAGCAGCAATCACTGAACAAAGAGAAGAATAGTAGGGAGATCTAGAAAGCTTGAGAGAGGGAGACAAAGAGATGGGGAGAATCACAAGTGCTTTGTTGCTACTAGTAGTAGCCCTCATGTGCTGTGCAGTGGCAATGGTGAAGGGTTACGATCATCACGAGGGCGGTGAAGGAGGAGAGAGGAGAGGGAGGGAGAGGATGTTCCTGTTGCGGGACATGAAGCGGGTTGTGAGGACTGATGCAGGGGAAATGAAGGTGGTGAGGAGCTCTCACGGGTGGATTTCGGACATGCCCAATATTCATGTTGGGTTCGTTACCATGGAGCCCAATTCCCTCTTCGTCCCTCAGTACCTCGACTCCGACCTCATCCTCTTTATCCGTAGAGGTAACAATATTTCATCCGTATAGTTCATTCGTCGTCTATAATTTTTGTATGAGCAATGTTTTTGGAATGCTTTTTTTTTCTTCGGATATTGATCTATTATATGAGGTTCTTTTCAGGCGAAGCAAAGGTTGGATCAATCTACAGGGATGAGCTGATTGAGAAGAGATTGAATTGCGGAGATGTGTATAGAATTCCAGCTGGTTCTACATTCTATTTAGTTAACACTGCCGATGGCCAACAACTTCATGTCATTTGTAGCATTGAAAAATCTGACAGCATTGGATGGGGCACCTTCCAGGTACATTAACCCTCGAATTGTTTTAGAAAAAAAAAACCAACAGTTGCCTAGGTACTGCATTTTTTGTGCTTTCTGACGTTGATTTATTTCAACAAAATTTACTGAATTGTTTGTTCTTTTTTGTGTTTCTATAGTCTTTCTTTATTGGCGGAGGTTCGAATCCAACATCTGTACTTGCTGGTTTCGAACGCTCAACTCTTTCGACCGCACTTAACGTAAGCAATCTATAACAACTTATAATTCCAATACGGGGACCAGCAAAAAAAAAAAAAAGAACTCTAATCAATTGGTTTTGCAGGTCTCAGAATCACAAGTGAGGCAGATCTTGACCCGGCAAAAATCTGGCCCCATCATATCATTGTCGAACTCACACCAATCAAGAGTTTGGACCCAATTCTTGGAAATGAAGCATTATGAAAGAGTGGAATGTTTGAAGAGAATGGCGCAAGTCCACGAAGAAGCAACCGAGCAAGATGAAGAACCCATTATGTGGAAGCTTTTGAATTCTGTTTTTGGAAACCAAGTGAGTGGAAAAGATGAAGGGAGAAGCAGCAAGCCAGACTCATACAACCTCTTCGAAATGACGCCCGACTTTGAAAACGACTACGGGTCAAGCGTTGCTGTTGATCAGTCCGCTTATTCGCCTCTCCGGCAATCCGGTGTTGGCCTTTATCTTGTCAATCTCACTGCGGTAATGTTACTCATTTTCACGCTCTAATGTAAAACTAAGCAAAAGGTTACAATTGATGTTATGAGTTTTGATATATTAATATATAGGTGAATATTGTAGTTTAATTACTGCATTTTTATCATCAAAATTAGCTAACTATTTTTTGTTTTTACGATAGGGATCAATGATGGCGCCACATCTCAACCCAACAGCAACAGAATACGGCATCGTTTTGAGAGGAAGCGGCAGAATCCAAATCGTGTTTCCCAACGGAACCTTAGCCATGAATGCTAGAGTGAACGAAGGCGACGTTTTCTGGATCCCCCGCTACTTCCCATTCTGCCAGATTGCGTCTCACTCCGGCCCATTTGAGTTCTTCGGGTTCACCACCTCAGCCCGCAGGAACCGGCCCCAGTTCTTGGTGGGGTCCAACTCTGTTCTACAAAGCATGAGGGGGCCCGCTTTCGCAGCTGCCTTTGGGGTGAGCGAAGAGAGACTCAAGAAAATTGTGAATGCTCAGAGTGAATCTACTATTTTGCCCCCGACATCTGCTTCAGGGGTACTGAAATTGAAGAACGAGATGGTTTCGGAGAGCTTCGGCGATGAGATGGTTATGGGCTTTGAGGGAATTTACTAGGTGGTGCAGATGTAGGAATTGGTTTTTTGGGTTAAAAGGTTAGGTAGAGTTGTTTTTTCGGAAGCGTTTCTTCGCTTTCAATTTCGTTTTCTAGCTTGTTTCATTTTTCTTTCCCCAGGTTTGGTTTTTGTTTTCGGGTTTGTTTTGTTCATGCCCTTGAGGCTTGAGAGTTGTTAATAAGACGGCGTTTTGCATTTCTTTCCAATCGCATTGCTTTCTCCTTTGGATAATTTTAACGGCATTAAATAAGTAGGGCATTTTTAAATGACAAAGATTCCGTCCAAATGTCATTGTCTCTGCTCGGACATATACCAAGCAAATGATAAGCCTCACATGCGTTGAAATATTCAGTTTTCTGGCTATAAAGAACTTGACGTCTAATTGATAGTGAATAGTCGATCACCTATTCACCTTGTCTCTCTTTTTCTCGTCTAGACTAACTATTGATGAAATACAACACATGGCCATGCATGTCTTCAGAAGACGAAATAACTTATCTCCGCACAGATTGTTTGCTCAAAACTCAGAGCACTTTCATCCATTAAATCAATTCTTGATTTAGATAAATGTGCTACTTCTATCTAATTGCACCTTTGTGTGTGTATAGGAACAAGTGAATAGGTTTGACATGATTCTTACTTCTTAGTATCAAAGAGTCAATGTGTTGCCCAATGGTGTCAACTTCTGCTTTCTCGCCTAGGGTTTTTTTGCGGGGGAGGCGCCACCGCCTCTATAACGACCCTGACCCGCCCCTACAGGTCTTAGCCATCACAAAGCGCCGGTGAAACCATCACCAAGGCCATATCTAATATATAACTTCGCATAATCATATAATAAGAAGAGACAAGAGTGCGTAACCAGCAAAAGCATATTCTGTGCAATCTAATAAAACAACAACTTACACTTACAAAGGCTAAGGATTTCCAAAACACACCTCAGAGCTGTGCTTAATTATGAGGTTTAGCAAGCTACTTACAATGGTTACCAAATTTAACAAGTAATCTAAACACATCTCCTGTCTATAAAATAACCACAAGACTTGACCCCACAAAACAAGTGTCACGCCTTCCAACTCTTCAATTCCTGAAAGGTGGAACAATTACATAAGCCGAAGCTCGTATGAATGATTAATACGCAATTCACATGCTTTCCATGGACAATGATTAAACTATTTGAAAAGGAATCTCATTTCATAGCAACATAGCATAGTAATGCACATCCTCTATTCATTTCATGTCTACCAGGCGTCCCCGGTAGTGGATAAGTTAAGACGTTTTTACATTATCCCATATCAGTCATATCTTGCTAGCCTTTTAGCACTTGTCCCCTAGCAAGCTGGGACGTGGGAGGATGCCATTAATAGATATAAAACATGTCCACCTTTCATTGACAATCCATGGAGTTCATATCAAAGTATAAAATATCATTGAAGCGAAAAGCTTATAACAAACCATGTGTTTTGGGTATTAATCACTCACCTCATATCCCCGTGTCATCCGAACCTCCTAAGATAATTAGGCAACAAAACATGATTAGAGGATATCAAACAAGTCTATTTTTAATGAACACAAGATCCTAGGGTAAAATTATAAAGTTACATAGCTAGCTTTAAACGAACATAATCTGCAGCTCTAACTTCAACTTAAAATCTGACTTTGCACAGGAATAACTAGGACACAATATTCATGCATTTTTTAGGTCTATGAGTCTAGTTTCAAAATCAGAAAACAGTTCGCTATTTCGTCGCTCGAGCTCAAAATTATAGCCGTTTCCCTAACACGTGTCTGTGCAGTCAGCACAGTCCGAATCTGCACGCTGCAAGGTTACGGATTTTTACAGAATTCAATACTTCGAATCTGATCCCGAAATTTTTACCATAGACAAAGGACTCATAGAGGAACTCTCAATAAAAATCTCATAATTTTTGGAGTTTAGGAACAGCCTCAACAAAAATCCCCAAAAACAGGTCAGACACAAGGTTTCTAAAATCTGCAGATTTCCAGAAAATTTACATCTTGCTCTTCCTGCGATTTTCAACTCTTAAACCCTTCCAAAATACTTCAAACTCACATCCAAACCTCACTAATCATGCTCAAACTCATAGATATAGAAGAGCTACTCCTAACCCTAGCAAATCATGCCCCTTTACAGGTTTGGAACTTGAATTCAAAGGAATCAAAACTAATTTTCTTGAGTTCTCTACGAACTCAACCCAAAATCCAACTCATGAGACTCCACCCCCAATTACATGTAAAACCTGGAATTATCAACTAGCATGCATAGAATTAAACTTCCCAGAACATGAATTCAACAATCAAAAGTTTGGAGTTTACCTAATTTGAGCTTCAATTTCATTCCGGAAGAACTCCCTCTTGTTTTCCCCCTTTTTCTTCTTTTTCCTCTTCTTCGACGGGGTTCTCTCTCTCTCTCTCTCTCTCTCTCTCAAGCGGTGGAAAAGATAGAAACAGGAATAACGTAGAACTCTCCTTTTATTTTATCAGGCCATAAGGGAAAATGATCCAGTACATGTAAGACCATGTGCTTCCTTGTGTTCCTATTTCAATTAACAAGTAAAATAAGCTCATTTCTCTCATAATTAACCCAAATTCTACACATAAACTAACTTTAAACATATTTAAAGATATGGGGTATTACCGCCTCTGCCCTCCTCCCCTTGGGTATTGTTGCCTAGGGTGGAACCAGGAATTTATTCCGCCCTAAGCTAACCAAAATACATATATGTGAAAAAGAGGCAAACTCATATATAAATATATAAATGTTTAAAAATAAACATAATAAAAGTACTAAAGAGTTTTTTGTCCCTTTTTATTTTGTTGTTCCATTAGACTATGTACAGCAGAGTAGCAAAAATGAAATATTAGCTATTATAGCAACCTAAAACTGAGAAAACCCACCTGCAGCAATTAGATAAAAGCTTAGGTAAAATACATTTCACTACAATACTTCGGTATATAAACTGAACGATTGTTCATCAGCAATTTCTTTTCTATTATTTTTCACTTCTCTATCTTGATTTCTCTTATATTATTAAACAATCTCAAAAAAATTAAGTGCTCCAATTTTCAATTCGTTTGAATCGGTGCAAAATCTTATTTTTCTGATCATATTATTCTAAATGGTTATAATTAATTTTATCTCTATGGTTCTCATAATTAAGTATCTGTTCTTTATTTGGGATCCTATAGAGCAAATACTTGATGTGAGAGCCCTAGAGACAAATTATTCATGACGTTTTAGAATAAAATGATCAGAAAAATAAGATCTTTGCACCGCTTCAAACGGATTGAAAATTGGAACACTTAATTTTTTAATTATATTTTTAAATATATAAACTATCTGAAAAAATCAAGTGCTCCAATTTTTAATCCGTTTGAACCAACGCGAAGATCTTATTTTTCTGATTATAATATTCTAAAAGGCCATAATTATTATTTGCCTCTACAACTCATAATCAAGTATCTACCCTATATGATCCCAAATGAAGAGCAGATACTTGATTACGAGAGCTCTAAAGACAAAAATTAATTATGCCCATTTAGAATAAAATGATCAAACAAATAAGATATTCACGCCGTTCAAATGGATGTTGGATTGAGCTAGGCTGAATGAGAGGATGGCGGGTTGGGCTAAATTCATTTGGATTGAAAATTTAAATATAATATTTTTTTTTTAAATTCTTCAGGACTGCACCTAGACTGTAGCCCAGTCTAGCCTTGGTGTAGTTCCGCCCTTGATTGTTGCTCCCTTTTCCCTTCCCTCTCTCTCTTTCCTCCCTCCTTTTCTTCTTCTTTTGCAGGTGTCCCTTCGTCGGTTTCTTCCTTGCCAGTTTTCTTCCTCTTGTCGTGCCTCCCCTCCCCGACCGCTTGCTGGCTTCTAATCCAGGGTGCCGCCAGTAGGCCTAACTGCGTGGTGCGGGTTGTGGGTTGTGGAGGCATGGATCGTGGCGTTCTCCCAATGGTTCTGCACTCCGGGGTGTGTTCCGGTAGGGCCTAACGGCAAGTGGAGGCTCTACGGCTAGAATTTCGGTTCGGTCGTTGACCTGGGCAGCAGATCTGCTCGTGTTTCAGTGGGAAATGATGAAGCGGCGTCACGGCATGGTTGTCGGCAGCTCTGGCCGCAAAAAATTACTATTGGCCGCAAAGCATTACTCTTGGATGCCAAGAATTACTCTTAACCGCACGGAATTACTTTTGGCCGCAAAGAATTACTCCTGGCCGCCAATAATTACTTTTTGGCCACTTAAAATTACTCTTGGCCGCACATAATTGCGAGACCATAAGTCATTATTGGCGGCCAAGAGTAGTTCTTTGCGGCTAAGAGTAATTCTTCGTGGCCAGGAGTAATTCTATGCGGCCAAGAGTAATTCTTCGCGACTAGGAGTAATTCTTTGTGGCCAATAGTAATTCTTTGCGGCAGATTCTTTTTCTTTTTAATTACTAGGTAAGAGAACAAAATTGTTGTTCAATACAACTTGAGCTGTTAGTTTAGATGATTTGGAGTTTCATGATCTGCCTGGGAATGAAAATTGTAGATTTTTTAGGGAAATGATTTTGCCACACCATTTTTTGTTAACACCACATCCTGCAAGTGTATTTTTGGTGCAAAAATACACTTGCAGGGTGTGGCGTTAACAAAAAAGGGTGTGGCAAAATCACTAGCCATTTTTTATTGGAGCTTTTTAGATAGACAGAGTTTCAAGCTCTACTCCTTACTTGCTTATATGTAATCTTGAAACCATATATTTTGCTTTTTTATTTTTCTAGGTCAGTTAAAGAAACAAGTGCGATAAGGGTGTCACTTTTGAATGAGTGGACGTTCAGAAAATTGAATTCGAGTCGGAATTCCGTATGATTATACATTCTTAATATCTCTGATGTTATCCCTGAATGCAACTAATTTGAATTACACAGATTTGATAACATTTGTTGTGTTAGACTATTTTATGAATTTCGTTAGATGGACCATGTTTGAAACTTATTCTTAAAATGAAAATTTCCAAGAAGTAGATTTGTTGGGAGAAGAATTTTTTTTCTGATTCACGGTTATATGTAATGCTCCTCTCGTATGAGGTGGAACTATATACATATCCGGGATTCACTTCATGTGAGATGGCATTAAAAACAACCGTTGTATCCAAAAAAAACTTCAGAAAAGTGAGGTTTAATACTTCATTTAAACTATATTTGGAAAGCATTGTGCCGTGCCATTACTAGTTCATCCATAAAACAAACGTAACGATAGACATCGCGGTGTGGCCAGTACCGGCAGAGCGAACGTGGGAAGGGGGATTTATTATGCTTTTATAATAGTATTACATATTTTCAGTAATTTGATTCTTTGAACTTTGCAAATACTTTGTGTGGTCTTCAACACAAATAAATTTACTTCGCTCTGTGAAATTTGCTGTCAGTTAATATTTCCTCAAGAGTGTTTGGTTAATTATCATCAAAGAAATAAATTAAATAATCTTATACTTTGCACTGTACAAAAAATTGAACAATGTATACTACACAATGTCACAATGGGGGTAATTTTGGTCGAAAATAAATTATTTCTCCTAATTTTCCTCGAAATTAAATTCCATCCTGGCACAATTGGGTGATCATTTCTTATATCCCTAGTCCTAGACAAGCCAATTCCCTTGCTCATGAGGAACATTTTCACGTGCATAGGCCATAGGTGAGTGTCCTCCGAACGCCTTGTGAATTCGTCCTTGGATAATTCGGTTGTTGAGGTCTTTGTACCCAACGACGGGCTCTAGATGTTGAAATTTTATAGCTTCCGGGCAGTTTTTTGTTCTTTTTGAGCAATGAAATTGCCTGTTATCTTCCAAAAAAAAGAAAGAAGAGGAACACTTTCTGTGGATCTCTTATTAGAGCTGACGAGCTTCCTTTGCCTTGTTGCTCGAAGGTTCTGAAGGCGGAGTTAAAGGATCTGGACCATATCAAAGTTGGGGATGATTGCTTTGTGTTGCTTCTTTTGTTTCTTGCCTCTTTTTTTGGAATTAATTTTGACACTCCCATTTTTACCATCCACGTACACTCCTTTATTTGTGTTTATTTGCTGTGAATTTACTATATTATCCCTTCACGAGTGGAAAAGTGACATATGAAAGGGTAAGAAAGTAAATTCACATGAATATATAAGGACAAAAAAGATATTGCAGATGGTAAAAAGGAGAGTGTGAAAATCACTACTGTACTTTTTTTTCCTTCTAATTTCTCTATCCTTGTTTGGTCTAGCCAAAAAAAAAAAAAAAGGTCATACGTTTGCCGTTTACGAACTTTACATGGCACATTTACTCTTCCTAGGTTATCGTAGGTGCCATCAACTCTTTAATAATAAGTTAGTTCATTAGAGACTTTGTTCCTATCAAAGGGACTTCTCGCTATTCAACAGTGTAATTGGGTCTCTATAAATTAATCGAGGTACGCGGAAGATGGCCCAAACGCCCTCACTTAATCACAACAGGGTATATAACCCCCATGTCAACTTCTCAATCAAGAAACCCCAAGTGGTTTGGCCAAGTGATTGTAAGAAAAGCAATAAGTACTTCTTCATGAGGTCATATGTTCTATTATTCCTACGAAGGCCAAACATTTCAAACCGTGGGGCCACTGGGGTTATGATTGATCATTACCTTCAAGGCTCTAGAATCAGTCGAGGTGCGCGCAAACTGACCCAGACATCCGGTTATTAAAAATAAAAAAAAAACTTCTCAATCAAGATTTTTTTGGTACTCTATTTCATTTAATTTTGTGTGATCTTAACATACCGTGTGTTGGTCCAAATAGCAACCCAAGAGGGGGGGTGAATTGGGTATCTCAAATATAATGCGGAATTTAAAAACTAATTGACTAATTATTCAAGATATTCTACCACAACTCGTTATTCAATAATATATCAATCTACTCATGCGTTATAGATATGCAAAACTGAAAGTAAAGAGAGTAGGGAAGAGAGAATCGAACACAAGGATTTATAGTGGTTCGGTCCGCAACTTCACGGCCTAGTCCACTCCCCCAGTGTCCAACTCGGGATTTGCTGCACTATCTCAAATAGTTACAATCTTCTAGCTTCGCGGGTGCTAGACAACCTTTACAAAGAGCAATCTATCCCCAATCGCTCCGACTAATTTTGACTCCGGTGCTAGTCACACCTAACCCAACTAGTTTTGACTCCGGTGCTAGTAACACCTAACTCCAAGTGATTTTCTCTCCAAAACCACTCACAAAAAGTAATCACTCACAATAGTATGAATAAGGGTGTACAATCCCTTTTACAATTTTTGGCTCAAGAACAACACTCAAACTAATATTCAAGATGTAAGCGCGGAGTTGACAGATAAAGAATGATAAATGCTGATTTTGTTCTTCAAGCTTTTCTGTCACACTTCTTCTTTTCTTTTTGATTCTATTTATGCTTGGAGTGACGAGATAATTGAAGGCAGCTCCACTAGCCGTTGGAGCAATTTGTGTAGCCAATAAATCTTGCTTTGAAATGTTTCCTTCTTCAACTATGAAACCAATATTCCATTTCTCCATCCACTAGCCGTTAGTATATCTTCTAGTAGCCAATCAATTCTTTGGTTTCCTTTTCTTTGCCACTAATCTGCAAGCCGTTGGAGTTAAATCTCACAAATCGTGCAACCAATAATTCCTTTCATTTGAAGCATTCTCTAGCCAATTAAGTTAGGAGAAGATTTGTCCTTAATCTTCCTCCTTTTAATTTATCTTGACTATTGAGATAGTGATTTGGTGTAGCAATGTGTCCATGTGTACTTCAACCAAATCCTACAAAATAAACATTAACTCAAATGAGTACCAAATATCACAATATTAATTTATATTTCTTCTTCAATAAAATATATTTGTTATCATCAAAATCAACAAGGTTTTCATAGAAACCTTTGGACTAACACCGTGCTATTTGTACTTTAGTGAATTTTTTCTTGTAAAAAATTTACGTGTGCTTTTTATACTTATTTATAGGGGATGGAAGCATGTCCTGAATGGATTAAATGTTGTAATGTTGAAAGCAATTAGAGATGACCGGTTATTTCTCAACGGCGTATATGCTTTCCAATATGCCACCCAAATCTCCAGACAAAACTGGATGAATAACACGTATCGCTAACCACCCTCAAATCTCTCTCGTTTTTCCCTATATAAACCTCCCACTTCTCCACCCATCATCACACAAACTGAATTCCAGCAGCAATCACCGAACAAAAACAAGAATAGTAGTGAGAGAAAGCTAGCTAGAGAGAGACAGAGACAGAGATGGGGAGAATCGCAAGTGCTTTGTTGCTGCTGGTGTTAGCCCTGTGCTGTGCAGTGGCAATGGTGAAGGGTTACAATCATCACGAGGGCGGTGAAGGAGGAGAGAGGAGAGGGAGGGAGAGGATGTTCCTGTTGCGGGACATGAAGCGGGTGGTGAGGACTGATGCAGGGGAAATGAAGATGGTGAGGGGCTCTCACGGGTGGATTTCGGAGATGCCCAATATTCATGTTGGGTTTGTCACCATGGAGCCCAATTCCCTCTTCATCCCTCAGTACCTCGACTCCGACCTCATCCTCTTTATCCGCAGAGGTAACATTTCATCGGTAGTTAAAACTCGACCTGTTACGTTTGAATGTTTGAGAGCAAATAATTTTGGGTACGCATACCTCTTTGATGGGGACTAAAGCGGAGAGAGTTTTGTTTTTCAAAATAGTATGATCTACGATAAAATGAGGATAATGTACTGACAAGAATATTAGAGCATAAAGAAGCTATATATAGTCATAATATCTTATTTAACAGCATGGCTAAAATATCATGGAACAATGTTTTTGGAATGTTTTTGTTGCTTTTGATATTGATCTATTATATGAGGTTGGTTGCAGGCGAAGCAAGGGTTGGATCAATCTACAAGGATGAGCTGATCGAAAAGAGATTGAATTGCGGAGATGTGTATAGAATTCCAGCTGGTTCTACATTCTATTTGGTTAACATTGCCGATGGCCAACAGCTTCATGTGATTTGTAGCATTGAAAAATCTGAAAGCATTGGATGGGGCACCTTCCAGGTACATTAACCCTTGAATTGTTCGGAAAAAAAAACTAACAGTTGCTTATAACGTTACCTAGGTACTGCATTTTGTGTGTTTTCTGACGTCGATTTATTTCAACAAAATTTGCTGAATTGATTGCCCTTTTTTTGTGTTTCTACAGTCTTTCTTCATTGGTGGAGGCTCGAATCCAACATCTATACTTGCTGGTTTTGAACACTCAACCCTTTCTATTGCACTTAACGTAAGCAATATATTATAACAGTTAAAATTCCCAATAAGGGGACAAAAAAAAAAAACTCTAATCAATTAATTGCAACTGTAGGTCTCAGAATCGCAAGTGAGTCAAATCATGACCCGGCAAAAATCTGGCCCGATCATATCCTTGTCAAACTCCCACTCGGACTCGCACCCATCAAGAGTTTGGACCCAATTCTTGGAAATGAAGCATTACGAAAGAGTGCAATGTTTGAAGAGAATGGCGCAAGTCCACGAAGAAGCAACCGAGCAAGATGAAGAACCCATTATCTGGAAGCTTTTGTATTCTGTTTTTGGAAACCAAGTGAATGGAAAAGATGAAGGGAGAAGCAGCAGGCCAGACTCATACAACCTCTTCGACAGGACGCCTGACTTTGAAAACGACTATGGGTCTAGCGTTGCTGTTGATCAGTCTGTTTATTCGCCTCTCCGGCAATCCGGTGTTGGCCTCTATCTTGTCAATCTCACTGCGGTAATGTTACTCATTTCCACGCTCTTATGTAAAACTAAGGAAAAAGTTACAATGGATGTTATGAGTTTTAATATTAATACGTGTGCGAGTATGTTAGTTTAATTTGATAATAATTACTGCATTTTTATCAGCAAAATTAGCTAACTTTTTTTTTTTAACGATAGGGATCAATGATGGCACCACATCTCAACCCAACAGCCACAGAGTACGGCATCGTTTTGAGAGGAAGTGGCAGAATCCAAATAGTGTTTCCCAACGGAACCTTAGCCATGAATGCTAAAGTGAGCGAAGGCGACGTGTTCTGGATTCCCCGCTACTTTCCATTCTGCCAGATCGCGTCTCATTCCGGCCCATTCGAGTTCTTCGGGTTCACCACCTCAGCCCGCAGGAACCGGCCTCAGTTCTTGGTGGGTTCCAACTCTGTCCTACAAAGCATGAAGGGTCCCGCCTTGGCGGCCGCCTTTGGTGTGAGCGAGGAGAGGCTCGAGAGAATTGTGAATGCTCAGAGTGAATCTACCATCCTGCCCTCGGGATCTTCGGAGGTGGAGAAAGTGAAGAATGAGAGGATTCCGGAGGCGATCTGGAGCTTTGGTGATGAGATGGTTATGGGCTTATGAGGGACTTTACTAGGTGGTTGGACTTGGTTTTTGGAGCGATAAGTAGGAGTTGTTTTTTGGAAGCGTCTTCTATGCCTTCAATTTTGTTTTTGTTTTTGTTGTTTTTATTTTTTTCTTCTTCTCGGATTTGGCTTTGTTTTGTTCAATGCCCTTGAGGCATGAGAGTTGTGAATAACGGAATAAGATGTCGTTTTGCATTTCTTCCCTGTCGAACGACTTTCTTTGTTTTGCCAATTTTAGTGACAGGGAAGAAACTCCTTATCTTTCGTTGTGAATAACAGAAAGCTTCGAATCTCAAACACGTTCTTCGGTCGCTGCCAATTCATGATAGACTCTATCTTTCCCGGATCAACGGACACGCCGCCTTTCGATACCACATGACCCAAAAATTTGACCTCGGACATCCAAAACTCGCACTTACTAAGTTTGGCGTACAATTGGTGCTCTCTTAAGAGTTCTAGAACGACGGCAAGATGGGATTGGTGTTCCTCCTCCGTTGGCGAATAGATAAGGATATCGTCGACGAATACGACCACAAAACGATCAAGATACGCACGAAAGATTCGATTCATTAAGTCCATGAAAGTAGCTGGAGCGTTCGTCAACCCAAAAGGCATAACAACGAATTCATAATGGCCATAACGAGTACGAAACGCGGTTTTTGGAATATCCTCTCTCCGAACTCTCAACTGGTGATAACCGGACCTCAAATCGATTTTGGAGAAACAAGTGGCACCTCGTAGTTGATCGAACAAATCATCAATTCTAGGCATCGGATACTTGTTCTTAATGGTGACTCGGTTTAGCTTACGATAGTCAATACACAAACGGAGTGACCCATCCTTCTTTTGCGCGAAAAGAGCCGGTGCTCCCCACGGCGACGTACTCGGACGAATGAAACCTAAGCTCTCCAGTTCTTGCAACTGAGTTTTCAACTCTCTCAATTCAGCGGGCGCGAAACGATACGGAGGTATGGAGATAGGAGCGGTACCGGGAAGCAATTCAATAGTGAACTCAACCTCTCTCTCAGGAGGCAAACCAGACAATTCTTCCGGAAACACATCCGGGAAATCACAAACCACTAAGGGTAACTCCCCACGCACGGAGGTATCCTCATCTAACGTCAAACTTGCCAACAAAGAATAGATCGATTCGCGTTCTCGAGGTCCACATAGATACGGTTCTAACGGTTCTCGACGCTCCCCAAAGAATTCGAAACAAGGACCCTCAGGAGGACAAATACGAACCCGCCGCTTGAAACAATCAATGGTAGCATGAAATATGGACAGCCAATCCATTCCTAAGATAAGATCAAACCCTGACATACCCAGAACAATGAAATCGAACACAAAACGACGGTCACGGATGATCAACTCACAATCTCGACAGATACGATCAAGCGGTGTCCTACCCCCTAGAGGTGTTTCAACGAACAAAGGAGGACTAAGACTCTCCGTTTCCAATTCCAAAGCACACACAAATGATGCAGCAATGAATGAATGTGATGCTCCAGAATCAAAGAGAACTTTAGCAAATGAGTTGAATAAAAGGAATGTACCCCTCACAACAGTAGTCTCTGGAGCCTGAGAAGTGGTGGATGGAATGGCAGAAGTGATGTTGTAGACTCGCCCTTGAGTACCCTGACCCGTACTCTGAGCAGGCGCGGAAGAACTCGCCCCCTTATCAACCCCAGAACTCTGAGCCGACGTAGTCTGGCGGAAGTGAGGCTGCTGCTGCCTCTGAGTACCCCGAAACTGCTGGCCTACGCTACGCCCCATTCCCGGCTGCTGCACGGATCCCGACTCACTACGTGCTCCCGAACCCTGAAGACAATTCCTCGCAAGATGATCCATCTTCCCACAAGTATAGCAAGCCTTCTCAAGATGTGGGCATTGAGCACGCACGTGTCCCGGTTGATTGCACTTATAACATACAGGTGGTGGCCTAGACAACGCACCTCGAGTCCCTGAAGATGGTGGCTTGAAGCCCGATGAGTTACCCAGCGGTGTCTGAGATGGTTCCCTTGGTCTTTTCCGTCCTTGACCTCCAAAACTCCCCGACGACGAACTCACGCCCACGTTTGATTGCCTCGGTTCCCAAACTCCCCTATTTCGTTGCGCCTCTTTCGGTATCTCGATACTCCTTGCGCATTCTATAACCTCAGAAAACTTCGTCCTACGTTGGACAGTCACCAGTCTCTTAAAGGTGTTGTTCAGCCCTTTCTCAAATCGTCGGCACCTCCTCTCCTCCGTCGCCACCAACTCCGGAGCGAAACGAGACAAAGATCGGAATTTCAACACATATTCCGAGATAGTCATATTACCCTGTTCTAGTTTCTCAAACTGATCTCTCATGGTGTCACGTGAGGTTTCCGGGAAATACTGCTCTTCAAAGAGCGCTTCAAACTCAGCCCACGTCAAGTTCTCAACATCCGGCTCATCTACTTGTGCCGCGGTCCTCGCCGCTCTCCTAGCATCTTTCCTACTTTCCAACACTGCTTCCCACCATTCACCCGCTTCCCCGACTAACTGAACGGCCACGATTCCCACCCTAATGTTGTCCTCGGTAATATTAAGGGCTCGGAATAGTTTACGGATTTGGGTTAGCCAATGGTCGGCTACCAATGGGTCACTATCTGTCCCGTCAAACACTGGAGGGTTCCTACGACTGAACTCTCGCATTGCCACCATGGCTCGGTCCTCGGCATTCTCTCTCGGAGCTTGGTTCAAAAGATTTGCAGCCGTTAGTGCCGCAACGAGATCCCTAGCGAATTGATTCTGATTCAGAGGCACACCTGCACCTCGACCGGCCCCAGCCCCCAGATTCCCACCTGGGTTCTCCCCAAGCTGGCTAACCTCATCCTCAGGAGGTACCCCACGGCCACGGCCACGGCCTCGACCACCCCGGTTTCCAACCCCGCTCCGCTTACCGCGCGTCTTCGGAGGCATCTTACTACAAGGATATAAGAAAGAAGGATTATTAACCACAACAGTATAGCTAAGGGATCAAAGCCCTAACTTCCCAACATGGGTAACTAACTCTACGCCACCCTACGATAACAAAAGCACAATGTTACGTAGTCACATAAATGTTAGTCAAACAAGCATGCACAATTTGTGTTAGAGGGCGCTACATTTTGAACCCATGAGACGAAACGCCTCCCCACGGTCTCTAGGTGTTCTAAACCTATTGCTTTGATACCAAGTTGTCACGTCCACCATTTTCAACATAAAATATACAGAGTTTCTTAAGCAATTACCTCACGATAATCCGTACGATACCAAAATGTCATTAACAACCCATAACCATACTCCAAGTTCAAGAGTTCAAAATATTACATCTTAGGCACGACGGCCCCAAATCGGGTTAGACTTCACAGGTCAAAGAGTTTAGAATTTACAAAATAACTCATAGTCAATTGAGTTATCAAAAGAGTTACAAATACATCTCCAAAAGGAATATACAAAGATGCCTAAGTAACTCTACTATGTTAGCTTTTCAAAACGTGTCCAACATCCAAGCACTTCAATCATGCTCGCTACCGACCAGAGTTAGTACCTGAAAAGAAATAAGGCTTGAGCTACACTAGCCCAGTAGAAATGCTACACAGACAATATATGCAAGAGAAATGCGGGAACGATGATACGACATGAACAAAGGGTAACCCAAGCAACTGTCAATCGAAACGGTTCAACAATCCGACAAACAAGCCAAGAGATTCAGAGTACATCTCAACTATTAACCGTTCTCATATCTCGCGTGTCCAAACCATCTCGCGTTATGTGTCGTGAGCCGAGGCTCCTGCCGGGCTATTCATGGGACCCCGATATCCCCTGCCAAGCGCCCACCTCAAGGGTTGGGCCTTGAATAATCAATACGAGCATTAGCTCCTGCCAGGCTATTTATGGGACCCTGATATCCCCTGCCAAGCACCCACCCGTCGATGGGCCTTGAGTGTTCATGCGTTGTGTCAACAATGTTTCACGTGTTTCATATTTCGTAACGTCTCGTTCCTTTTCATGTTCATACGATAATTAAGACAAATTATATCGGACGAAAGTGAGGAAATGCCAAGAACGCACAAAGGGCTCAACATGGGTGATCAACAATGATTAGGAGTGTTTTAGAAGCACTTAGAACGAGTTGAAAGTGATCGGGGGTCAAAACAATGGGTTTCGGAACAAAACAGTAGAATCTGGTGATAAGCTCACCGTATCGATACGGCGAAAATCCGTATCGATACGGGATGACTACGAATCTGACCAGTTTGTTCCGTATCGATACGGGTTAAGGGCCGTATCGATACGGGAGGCTTTCGAGCAGTTTTTCTGCAGATTTTCTGGGTTTCAACTACAACAACAACCATATCAACCAAGCACAAGATTCAAGGCATGGAAAACACTTCTAATACATGTATTGAGAGGTAGAATCCCTACCTCGAAGCCGAAGAACGAAACCCAAGAAGATACGAGCCCTAGCTCTCCGAAAACCTTGATTCGAACGGAATACGACTCCACCGAGCTCCAACCGGTGGGATACGGACCACAATACGCGTAGAGGTCGAAGGATTGAAGGTTATTGTGGTGGGTTTTTGAGTGATTTTGGTGGGAGAGCAAGAGAGAGAGTGAGAGGCGTGAGAGAGAGAAAGAGCCGGTGGGTGGGTGTGAGGGAAAATGATTCCATGCTCTCTCTCAATCCCCTATATATACTAACAATTTCACAAATCACACATTACACCCTTCCACAATCAATTCCATCGCTATAACCCCGAATCACATAAAACCAATATTTCATTTCCTTTTCAAATAATCATGCATTTATAAAATGTTAATATTCGGTAAAATAAACACGGGTCTCTACAAAAATGGCTATAGCCATCGTCAAAAATTGACACCATAAAGTTATTTTTTTCAAATTACGATACTGCCTCCTCAGTGGTTGGTAATAAATTTAACAAACTTTCATCCATCTCATTTTCCTTACCTTCTCAATCCCCATTCAATTGCCAACCTTTTCTACCCCAGTCAACTACTTACTGAATTCCGGCCATGCATCTTCCGGTGAAGTTTTAGCGGTGATTTTTTTTTTTTTTTTGGTTACTGTAATTCCATTAAGCGCAAACAAACGAAACCGAGGCCTAAGCCAGTACAAAATCAATTACATCCTATCTACACAAAGCAAAAATTCGAGCAGGGACCCTCCACTTTTGCACAATCCTACTATTAACAACAGTCTTCTTTACACCTTGAAACGACACAAAACAAGCCCGTACCTCCTCCTCAATTTGAGATGACAAACCCCTAACATCTTTCCTTTGGTGCTGAAAAATACGAAAGTTACGCTCTCGCCAAATCCAGTACATAGAAGCAGCAAGAGAGAGGCGAAAAACAAGGTGCGCCAAAGAGGGACCAGCCTTGTGAGTACAAGCCCACGCTATTTCATCAGTAAAGGCAAGCACACCCCTGTCTATGTTGTTCATTTCCAGCAAGTGACTCCAAACCTGGTGTGAAAAGGGGCACGCGAAAAATAAGTGCTCATGGGACTCATTCTGGGCATCACACAAACAGCAAATCGTATCACCCTGCAAACCCCAACTCCTTAATCTATCTTTGGTTGATAAACGCCCCCAAAACGCAAGCCATTCAATAAACGCCCAACGTGGAACATTATGAGAAAATCAGACAATTTTAGCCCACATTATAGCAGGGCAAACTAGCCTCAATGCATTCCATGCTGATTTGGTAGTAAACACTCCTCTCCCATTCAAATTCCACACAAACAAATCAAGACTGTCTACACTTGGGAGAAAAGTTGTTGGGGTATGTTCAATAATATTTTGAATTATAGGACTCCGAACTCCCGGCCATTTCCAAACTCCTTGATGAATAATGGAACTCACCTTAGCCAGCAAGGAAATACCTCTATTCTGAACCACCGCCTCCCCGAACTTCTTAAACAACGGTCCAAGCGGATGCCAATTATCCAGCCACAAAAAAATAGACTCCCCAGTACCCACTCTAGCTGTAATCCATGTTTGCACAATATCTCTAAGTTTAAACAACTTCCTGATAGTCCAAGAAGCTTCAGCTGGAACTTGAATCCTCCATAAGCACCAACCCTTAAGAATATTTGTATGAACCCACTTAACCCACAATGTATCAGCCTTGTTGCAGATGGCCCAAATGTGTCTAGACATAGCTGCCTTATTCCAAGTAGACAAATGCCTAAACCCCAATCCACCTTCAGCCTTTGGAGAACAAACATAATCCCAGGCAATCTTGGCACCAGAGGCCTTCAATTCAGGACCAGACCATAGGAAAGCTCGTAACACCTTGTCAATATCCTTAAGCACTTTTGTAGGAATAATAAAAATAGACGACCAGTAAACTTGAATGCTAAAAAGAACAGATTGCACCAACTCAGCCCTTCCTCCATAAGACAACTTCTTGTTGGTCCAAGACTGAATTCTGTTAAGAATTTTATCTTTAAGCTGAACACAATCCTCACTCCTAAGCCTAGTAGAGATTAGAGGTACTCCCAAATATCGAACAGGAAGAGTACTCACTGGAATAGGGAGAATGCTGCACAACTCGCTTCGATGAGTTTGAGTAACCCCAGCTAAATATATAGAGCTTTTCTGCAAGTTAGGCTTCAACCCAGAAAAGAGATGGAAATCATGTAAAGCTTCCTGAATAGTTCTGAATGATTGAGGATCAGCACTACTCAAGACAAACAAATCCTCAGCGAAAATTAAATGAGAGATCTGCAAGGCCTCACACTTTGGATGGAAAACAAACCCATTTTGATCCATCTTGTATTGGAAAAGAGCAGAAAAACCCTCCATAACTAGCAAGAACAAATATGGGGATAAAGGGTCTCCTTGACGTAAACCTCTTTTACCAGGAAAATACCCCTCCAATTGACCATTTATAGCAATAGAGAACATGGGACCAATAACACAGCTTTTAACCCACTGAACAAACTGCCTGGGAAACTCCATAATAGCCATGATATCAAACAGAAATGCCCAGTCAACAGAGTCATATGCTTTCATTAGATCCATTTTAATAGCACACCTAGGTTTACCTTCAGCCTTGTGATAATTTTTTACAATCTCTTGCATTAACAAAATATTGTCCACAATAGAACGACCCTTGACAAAAGCAGATTGACAAGGGTTAATAAGGGAAGGAAGGAGGGCCTGAATTCTGTTGGCAAGTATCTTAGTAACACACTTGTACACGACATTGCAACAAGCAATTGGGCGAAAATCTTTAATAGTAGAAGGGGCCTGTACCTTTGGAATAATAGACAAAATGGTAGAATTCCAGGATTGAGGCATGATACCTGACCTAAAAAACAGAATAACTGCATCTGTAACATCCTTGCCCACCACACTCCAATTTTGTTGAAAGAAAGCAGAGGTGTAGCCATCCGGACCTGGAGCTTTGTCTCCTTTAATGGACCACATAGCAGACTTAATTTCTTCTTGAGTAACGCCCCTAGTCAATCCTGCTTTAAAATCATTACTCACCCTTTCCTTCAAAGCTAACCGAAGAGCATGATAAGCACACCGTTTTTCTCCAAAAGGAGTACCTAGCAGACCAACATAATAGTTCAGGATCTCCAGCTTAATCTCCTCAGGCTCAGTAAGACGCACCCCTTCCAGAGTGTTCAAACTAAGGATCTTATTCCTCACACAATGGGATTTCATTTTATGATGAAAAAACTGAGTGTTTTTGTCCCCCAAAGCTAACCACTGAACCCTTGATTTTTGCTTTTTAAATGCTTCCTCAGCATTACTCAACTCCACAAAATTTAGGTACATCTCCTGTTCCCTTTCTTTCAGAGTCAAATTATCCGGATCACCTTGACACTGAGCTTGAAACTGACTCAACTCCATCCTTAAAGTGGCCACTCTACCACTTATATCAGAATAATAATGATGATTAAGAGCTTTTAAAACAGGCTTTAAACGTTTAAGTTTCAGACCCAATCTTGAGCGAAGAGAGGTATCCAAAGGAGCATCCCACGAAGCAATAAGAGCATCCCTAAATTTAGAATTTTTCAACCAAAAATTGAAAAATTTAAAGGGTCTTCTAACATGGGAAGCAGACATCACAGAAACCACAATCGAGCAATGATCAGAGACACCCCAGGTGCAAGGAACACAGCCTCAGGATCTGAAAATTTATCTAGCCAAGCAGAATTAATCAAAACCCTATCAATCTTACTTTTATTCACACCCATACCTCCCCTTCTATTAGACCATGTGAACCAGAATCCACGTGAGGGCATATCTTCCATTTTGAGAGACTCAAGGCATTCATTAAAATCGTAAGCTGCAGCTTGATCAAAACCCAGTAACCTCTCATTGGGTCTCCGCACCACATTAAAATCCCCCAGCTGAATCCAAGGGTTATCGCCAATAACTGTCCCTAAATACCTCATATCCACCCATAAATTCCTCCTACCAAGAGCTTGATTCAAACCATAAACCACGGACAGAAAAATAGAACTCAAATCCCCAAATGTAGCCTTCATACAAATGATTTGAGGAGAGGAAAAAATAACATCCAACTGAAAAACTGAAGGATCCCAACCAACTATAATTCTGGCTACCGAAGAAGTACCAGTATTATGAACAAAAGACCAATGACCTGGAAAACAATGGCTACAAGTAGACCCTAAGTACTCAGGCCTAACTTTAGCCTCAACAATACCCATCAAGCAAAGTTTGTGGGCCTTAACAAACGACAAAATCTCTCTTTGTTTCAAGGGATCATTGAGACCCCTAATATTCCAAGCACCAAATCTGGATAGATCTATGAATTTATTGTTTATTAGAACCACCCCCCCTTTTTAGTAGGAGGACCACCACCACCACAACCCCTTTTACTACCCCTCCCTCGTCTACCTTCAGGAGGAGAAATAACTTTGTCAATACAATCTACGGGGAGAGAGATCGGATCATCAACAATCTCATCCCCCTCACTCTGAATGCCCTTATCCTCAACCTCCCCAAGGTCATTAGCTAAAGTAGATGCCAATACTGCAAAGGAATTAGGGGAACAAGCATTCACAATCTCTTGGCCCCCACTCGCTATTGTTGGAACAGGCTGCGCTGACTTATTCCTAGCCAATGGAGAAAATGTAGCATAAGAGTCAACTAAGACAGGCTGAAAAGAGGAATCACCCATGCCCAGAGAACCAACAGGTTGAGTAGAAGGCCCACACTCCCCAGAAACATCTAACCCAACACGCCCAACTATCCCAGGAAGAACAAGAGCAGAATCCAACCCTCCAATAGAAACACCTTCAAGTACAGGAGTGACCTCAGGCACTGCAGCAACCTCAGATTTCCTACCCACCTCCTTAGCCACCCACGCAGTTACAGGAGTGACCTCAGGCATTACAGCAATCTCAGATTTCCCACCCACCTCCTTAGCCACCCACTCAGTCTTAGCGGTGAATTGATGGAAAGTAGTTGGGTTTTGGTGGTGTACGTGGTAATTCACTGCAGAAAATACACATTCAGTGACCAATTTGCATCACAAGAAAGCTAATGATGGCTATAATCATTTGTGGTTCAATATTTGGAACCAGATAGCACCATGCTATTTTAGAACCAAGTTTAGCACCTTAGTGGAGCTTTAGGGATGGAAATTTGAGGCAAATTCTCGACCCGGCCAAAAAACGCAATGTCGACAACAATAGCACCAATTAAGTTGACAACAATTGGAGTTTTTTTATCAGCAAAAAAGGTTCCCCTATCATTAATAATTATGATATATAAAAAAAGAAATCCTGTAATAATACACCAAGGAGCGTAATACAAAGATGACAAATTCAACCAATTTGGAGCGTCATACAATGAAAACAAGCTCAACCTATCGTTACAGATCACCTCACAACAACAATTGGAGTTGCCAAGAAGAAGATACCCCAAGGTCGGACACATTTACTCTTCTTAGGTTATCGTAAGTGTTATCAACTCTCTTATCGGTTAGCAGTGACGGCCGGCTCCAAAAATGGTCAAAATTGAGTAACTTAAATGCTATAATTCTAATAAAAAAGATGCAAATAACTAACTTAATAGTTTATATATTAGTATATTGCTTTTGACACCAAACCTAGCTTCAATTATTCATATCAATTTTCCCATTTTCGACATAACATTTAAACTTTAATCCTTCAATTGCTTTTCTGAAATGAAAATTCGACAAAATGGCTTTGGATTGGGTAGTAGACTATCATGTGTTCGAATTTAAATAAGTTTGGTGTTCAAAGTTGAGTGAATAGCGTATTCAAATAATGAACTAACCTTTAAAATGTTGGAGTTTTTTCAAAATAAATTGGATTTTAGTTTGGAATTTTTGGATAGGTACTAAGTGAGGTTTTTGTGAAAGGTTGCTACACCTTTTCACATGAGTTGTGACTTTATATAAATGGTTGTAACACCCATTGAAGTGGGGTGTGTTCATTTGGAAAAGATATGATTGTTAGGAATGGATGTGATACATGGGGTGCCTCCAAGAGGCATGATCCTTCCTAATTAATTGTTTAAAGGGTGCCTACTAATAGGCATGATCTTTTCTAAGTGGTGTCTTCAAAAGACATGACAATGCCTTATGGCTGTTTACTAGAGACACAATCTTTTATACAAGGGTGCTTATAAGTCTATAAATAGGCCATTTGTAAAGTCATTCAACGTATCGGAAAATTCCATACTGAATTGCTCTCGTTCTCTCTACACATTCTCTTCCTAGAATGACAAACTGATATTCTATTATTCCACAGAAATAGAATATCAGTCTTTGGTTCTTTTACACTCGCTAAGTGGATATTCTGTCCGTTTTCGTTAGTGCAAACGCAAATGGAAAGAACTTCGAGTTTGGGCTTCGATTTATCTTGAAGACAGGTTTGCTGTAACCCTTTGCATACCATTTGGTGGGGGCAAATACTGTCTTTAGGAAAGCGACATAGTCGTGACTTGAAGTGTATTTAAAGATTTGTGGAGTTTCGCCAACAGTTCAGAATTTGCGGCAACCGATTTTGAAGAGACGATCCCATTACTTTCATCATTCTGAAGACCCCTAAAGACCGGATTTCCAACATAAAATATATGAAATATCATGTACAAGAAAAATTATCAAGGGTGTTCATTTGAATACCTTAGGCTCTTTGTAGAGCCACCTATGTCGGTTAGTCCATTAGAGACTTTGTCCCGATTTCAAAGTGACTCCTCATGTAATGGGGTCTCTAAGAGTTAATCGAGGAACGTACGTAGAAGTTGGCCTGAACACTTTCACTATAAAAAAATATAACAAGGTTAATCACACCCCCGAAACCCACTTGTCAACTTCTCAATTAGGAATTATTTGTCTTTCATTTAATTTTATGTCTAACATACCGTGCTATTTGTACTTTTGGTGGTTTTTTCTTGTAAAAATGTTACGTCGGTTTTTCGATATTATTTATTGGGGATGAAACCATGTCATGAATGGATTAAATGTTGTCATGTTGAAACAAATTAGAGATGACCGGTTATTTCTCACCCGATCTCAACGGCGTATATGCTTTCTAGTAGGAAAATGTTAGGATACGTGAAGCTGTTCCGTGAAAAGGAACATGAAAAAGAAATAAACGGTTCAGATTCACAGAACGAAAAGAAACATGAAAAAGAAATAAACGGTTCAATTCTCTCTCTCTCTCTCTCTACACTATTTTATTGATTTCTAAAAAAAAATTAATGTGCCAATCAAACACCGGAAAATAAAAGTTTAAAGTTTGTTTTTTTTTTTAATATTTTACACGAAAAACATTTTATATTGTAAGACATATTACATCGAAACAAACGGAGCCTAAGAGTGCTTTAGTTATTAACACATAAATAAATTAAGTCATCTTATACTTTGCACAGTACAGAAAATTAAACAATGTATACAATGTCACAATGGGGTAATTTTTGTCGAAAATAAATTATTTCTCCTAATTTTCCTCGAAATTAAATTCCATCCTGGCACAATTGGGTCATTTCTTATATCCCTAGACAAGCCAATTCCCTTGGCCTTGCTCATGACTAGACATTCTGTGTGGATCCCAGCTTCCTCTTTGCGTTGTTGCTCGAAGGTTCTGAAGGCGGAGTAAAAGGATCTGGACCATATCCAAGTTGGGGATGATTACTTTGTGTTGCTTCTTTTGTTTTCTTGCCTTCCTTTTTTCTTCCTCTTTCTCAATCAAGAATTTTTATTTTTTTTGTATTTCATTTTATTTTGTGTCTAACATACCATGCTATTTGTGCTTTTTTTTTTAAAATAAAGAATTTATGTCGGCTTTGTATACTTATTTATTGGGGATGGAAGGAACCATGTCCTAAATGGATTAAATGTTGTCATGTTGAAATTAGCAATTAGAGATGACCGGTTATTTCTCACCCGATCTCAACGGCGTATATGCTTTCCAATATGCCACCCAAATCTCCAGACAAAACTGGATGAATAACACGTATCGCTAACCACCCTCAAATCTCTCTCGTTTTTCCCTATATAAACCTCCCACTTCTCCACCCATCATCACACAAACTGAATTCCAGCAGCAATCACCGAACAAAAACAAGAATAGTAGTGAGAGAAAGCTAGCTAGAGAGAGAGGGAGACAAAGAGATGGGGAGAATCGCAAGTGCTTTGTTGCTACTAGTAGTAGCCGTCATGTGCTGTGCAGTGGCAATGGTGAAGGGTTACGATCATCACGAGGGCGGTGAAGGAGGAGAGAGGAGAGGGAGGGAGAGGATGTTCCTGTTGCGGGACATGAAGCGGGTGGTGAGGACTGATGCAGGGGAAATGAAGGTGGTGAGGGGTTCTCACGGGTGGATTTCGGAGATGCCCAATATTCATGTTGGGTTTGTCACCATGGAGCCCAATTCCCTCTTCATCCCTCAGTACCTCGACTCCGACCTCATCCTCTTTATCCGCAGAGGTAACATTTCATCGGTAGTTAAAACTCGACCTGTTACGTTTGAATGTTGAGAGCAAATCATTTTGGGTACGCATACCTAGCTCTGTGATGGGGAGTAAAGTGGAGAGAGTTTTGTTTTTCAAAATCGTATGATCTACGCTAAAATGAGGATAATGAACTAACAAGAATGTTACAGCACAAAGAAGCTATATGGCTAAAATATCATTGAACAATGTTTTTGGAATGTTTTTGTTGCTTTTGATATTGATCTATTATATGAGGTTGTTTGCAGGCAAAGCAAGGGTTGGATCAATCTACAGGGATGAGCTGATTGAGAAGAGATTGAATTGCGGAGATGTGTATAGAATTCCGGCTGGTTCTACATTCTATTTGGTTAACATTGCCGATGGCCAACAACTTCATGTGATTTGTAGCATTGAAAAATCTGATAGCATTGGATGGGGCACCTTCCAGGTACATTAACCCTTGAATTGGTTTGGAAAAAAAGAAAAGTAACAGTTGCTTATAACGTTACCTAGGTACTGCATTTTGTGTGTTTTCTGACTTCGATTTATTTCTACAAAATTTGCTAAATCGTTTGCTCTTTTTTTATGTTCCTACAGTCTTTCTTTATTGGCGGAGGCTCTAATCCAACATCTGTACTTGCTGGTTTCGAACACTCAACTCTTTCGATCGCACTTAACGTAAGCAATCTATATATAAAAACTTATAATTCCAATACGGGGACCAACAAAAAAGAAAAAGAAAAAAGAACTCTAATCAATTGGTTTTGCAGGTCTCAGAATCACAAGTGAGGCAGATCTTGACCCGGCAAAAATCTGGCCCCATCATATCATTGTCGAACTCACACCAATCAAGAGTTTGGACCCAATTCTTGGAAATGAAGCGTTATGAAAGAGTGGAATGTTTGAAGAGAATGTCGCAAGTCCACGAAGAAGCAACCGAGCAAGATGAAGAACCCATTATGTGGAAGCTTTTGAATTCTGTTATTGGAAACCAAGTGAGTGGAAAAGATGGAGGGAGAAGCAGCAAGCCAGACTCATACAACCTCTTCGAAATGACGCCCGACTTTGAAAACGACTACGGGTCAAGCGTTGCTGTTGATCAGTCCGCTTATTCGCCTCTCCGGCAATCCGGTGTCGGCCTTTATCTTGTCAATCTCACTGCGGTAATGTTACTCATTTCCACGCTCTAATGTAAAACTAAGCAAAAAGTTACCATTGATGTTATGTGTTTTGATATATTAATATATAGGCCAGTATTGTAGTTTAATTTGATGATAATTACTGCATTTTTATCATCAAAATTAGCTAACTATTTCTTGTTCTTACGATAGGGATCAATGATGGCGCCACATCTCAACCCAACAGCAACAGAGTACGGCATCGTTTTGAGAGGAAGCGGCAGAATCCAAGTAGTGTTTCCCAACGGAACCTTAGCCATGAATGCTAGAGTGAACGAAGGCGACGTGTTCTGGATCCCCCGCTACTTCCCATTCTGCCAGATCGCGTCTCACTCCGGCCCATTCGAGTTCTTCGGGTTCACCACCTCAGCCCGCAGGAACCGGCCTCAGTTCTTGGTGGGGTCCAACTCTGTCCTACAAAGCATGAGGGGGCCCGCTTTCGCAGCTGCCTTTGGGGTGAGCGAAGAGAGACTCAAGAAAATTGTGAATGCTCAGAGTGAATCTACTATTTTGCCCCCGACATCTGCTTTTCAGGGGTACTGAAATTGAAGAACGAGATGGCTTCGGAGGTGATGGAGAGCTTTGGTGATGAGATAGTTATGGGCTTTGAGGGAATTTACTAGGTGGTGCAGATGCACGTAGGAATTGGTTTTTTGGGTTAAAATGTTAGGTAGAGTTGTGTTTTCGGAAGCGTTTCTTTGCTTTCAATTTCGTTTTCTTGTTTCTTTTTTCTTTCCAGGTTTGGTTTTTATTTTTGGGTTTTGTTTTGTTCATGCCCTTGAGGAGGCTTGAGTCTTGAGAGTTGTTAATAAGCCGGCGTTTCGCATTTCTTCTCAATTGCATTGCTTTCTCGTTTGGATAATTTTAACGGCGTTAAATAAGTATGGCGTTTTCAAAAGACAAATATTCCCTCCAAATGTCATTGTCTCTACTCGGACATATACCAAGTAAATGATAAGCCGCACATGCATTGAAATATTCAGTTTTCTGGCTATAAAAAACTTGGCGTCAAATTATAGTGAATAGTCGTGTATTCACTTTGTCTCTCTTTTTTCTGATCTAGATTAACTATCGATGAAATACAACAACGTGGCCATGTCTGAGGAAGACAAAATAATTCATCTCCGCACACATTGTTTGCTCAAAACTCAGAGCACTTTCTTCCATTAGACCAATTCTCGATTTACCAAAGAATCAATGCGTATTGGCCAATCATTGTCACCGCATTTCTTATATATCTAACATGGTGGAAGAATAACATCATCGTTTCAGTTTTAAAAAATGTAAGAAAAACGATTTAAAAACAGGTTTTTTGTGAATAAAAAACTCATGAGAGAAGGTCAAATTATTGCAGTACCTGAGTGATTCATTCTAATTAGATTGTTTTAATTAGAAGAAACACGAGCAGTACTACCAATACAACTTTAAAATACAAATCTGGACACAACTGTGTTCAGAGCCGTTCAATACACATATATACTGGTCCACATACATCGATTCGTTCTGGACGGAGTTGTCTTTCTAAAGTTTGTAGACTTTTTGAAAAAATAAAACGATTCTACCTAAATCGCATCTTTCCTCATCACATTGTACTTCAATTCCTCTATGAAACAAAACGTAACGATAGACATCACGGTGCGGCCAGTACCGGCAGAGCGAACGTGGGAAAGGGGCTTTATCATGATTTAGTATATTACTAGTATTTAGTACTGTATTATATATTTTCAGTAACTTGAACTTTGCAAATTTTCGTGGCAACTTTGGTCCTCAATCATAAGGTGGTGGGACACAACATGGGTTTGCCCTGGTTCTTTAACTTTGCTCATGAATTGGTGGTTTTCTCACAGATTTTTAAGAATTTAGAAAAGTTCTGCTAGGAAACATGTTTTTTTGCAGTCTTGTGGACCCTTTGGAAAGCAAAGAATGATTTTATTTTCAACAATGTCTCAAAAGATGTGGAAGAGCTGAGTGACTTAGTCAAGACTAGAATGGGTTTTTGGATAAAAGGAAAGTTTGACATCAAGGATTATTCCACTGAGGATTTCAAGAGGAGCTTGGATGGAATCAGGAGGATCAAAATTTAGTATATGGATCTGATATTGTGATTGTATTTTTTGGGGTACGTCCAATACTTTATTGGATGTCTTTCTCTCTCTTTTTTTACCTCCGGGATTGTGGTATGCACATGATAGTATTAGGACATAGGTGCCAACCTCGTTGGGATGTATGTTTCTAGTAGTGATGCATTCTTACTCTTTCCCTTGATCGATGTACCCTTTCGAGTGTTGAATAAAATTTCTCTTTTGCCGACCAAAAAAAACTTGAACTTTGCAAATGCTTTGTCATTGTGTGGTCTTGAACACAAATAAATTTACTTTGCTCTGTGAAATTTGCTGTCAATTAATATTTCCCCAAGGCTCTGTTTGTTTGGACGTAAATTTTTTTTTACATATTTTCCGGTATTTGGTTGTATAAAAAATAAGAAAAATATTTTTCATTAATTGGATGAAAATGACTTACTCTTAAATCTTCTGTAAGTTATTTTCCGAAATGAACTCGCTGCCTTTTACTGTAATTCTCACTGCTCAGTTTCCTCGATCGTCAGTCCCGATCGACCCACGTTCAATTCTCTCTCTCTCTCTCTCTCTCTCTCTCTCTCTCTACACTATTTTATTGATTTCTGAAAAAAAAATTAATGTGCCAACCAAACACCTGAAAATAAAAGTTTAAAATTTGTGTTTTAAAAAAATATTTTACACGAAAAACATTTTATATTGTAAGACATATTACATCAAAACAAACGGAGCCTAAGAGTGTTTTAGTTATCAACACATAAATAAATTAAGTCATCTACTTTGCACTGAACAGAACATTAAACAATGTATACAATGTCACAATGGGGTAATTTTGGTCGAAATTAAATTATTTCTCCTAATTTTCCTCGAAATTAAATTCCATCCTGGCACAATTGGGCCATTTCTTATATATATCCCTAGACAAGCCAATTCCCTTGGCCTTGCTCATGACTAGACTTTCTGTGTGGATTCCAGCTTCCTTTGCGTTAACGTTGTTGCTCGAAGGTTCTGAAGGCGGAGTAAAAGGATCTGGACCATATCCAAGTTGGGGATGATTGCTTTGTGTCGCTTCTTTTGTTTCTTGCCTTCCTTCTTTCTTCCTCTTTCTCAATCAAGAATTTTTATTTTTTTTGTATCTCATTTTATTTTGTGTCTAACGTACCATGCTATTTGTGCTTTTTTCTTAAAAACAAAGAATTTACGTCGGTTTTTTATACTTATTTATTGGGGATGGAAGGAACCATGTCCTAAATGGATTAAATGTTGTCATGTTGAAATTAGCAATTAGAGATGACCGGTTATTTCTCACCCGATCTCAACGGCGTATATGCTTTCCAATATGCCACCCAAATCTCCAGACAACACTGGATGAATAACACGTATCACCAACCACCCTCAAATCTCTCCCCTTTTATCCCTATATAAACCTCCCACTTCTCCTACATCACACAAATTGAATTCTAGCAGCAATCACTCAACAAAAAGAAGAATAGTAGTGAGAGAAAGCTAGAGAGAGAGACAAAGAGATGGGGAGAATCGCAAGTGCTTTGTTGCTGCTGGTGTTAGCCCTGTGCTGTGCAGTGGCAATGGTGAAGGGTTACAATCATCACCATGAGGGCGGTGAGGGAGGAGAGAGGAGAGGGAGGGAGAGGATGTTCCTGTTGCGGGACATGAAGCGGGTTGTGAGGACTGATGCAGGGGAAATGAAGGTGGTGAGGAGCTCTCACGGGTGGATTTCGGACATGCCCAATATTCATGTTGGGTTCGTTACCATGGAGCCCAATTCCCTCTTCATCCCTCAGTACCTCGACTCCGACCTGATCCTCTTTATCCGCAGAGGTAACATTTCATCCCTAGTTAATACTCGACCTGTTACGTCAATTTGACTGTTGAGAGCAAATCATTTTGGGTACGCATACCTAGCTCTGTGATGGGGACTAAAGTGGAGAGAGTTTTGTTTTTCAAAATCGTATGATCTACGCTAAAATGAGGATAATGAACTAACAAGAATGTTACAGCACAAAGAAGCTATATGGCTAAAATATCATTGAGCAATGTTTTTGGAATGTTTTTGTTGCTTTTGATATTGATCTATTATATGAGGTTGTTTGCAGGCGAAGCAAGGGTTGGATCAATCTACAGGGATGAGCTGATTGAGAAGAGATTGAATTGCGGAGATGTGTATAGAATTCCGGCTGGTTCTACATTCTATTTGGTTAACACTGCCGATGGCCAACAACTTCATGTGATTTGTAGCATTGAAAAATCTGATAGCATTGGATGGGGCACCTTCCAGGTACATTAACCCTTGCATTTTGTGTGTTTTCTGACGTCGATTTATTTCAACAAAATTTACTGAATTGTTTGCTCTTTTTTTGTGTTTCTACAGTCTTTCTTCATTGGTGGAGGCTCGAATCCAACATCTATACTTGCTGGTTTTGAACGCTCAACCCTTTCTACCGCACTTAACGTAAGCAATATGTAACAGTTAAAATTCCCAATATGGGGACCAGCAAAATAAAACTCTAATCAATTGCTACTGTAGGTCTCAGAATCGCAAGTGAGTCAAATCATGACCAGGCAAAAATCTGGCCCGATCATATCCTTGTCAAACTCCCACTCGGACTCGCACCCATCAAGAGTTTGGACCCAATTCTTGGAAATGAAGCATTACGAAAGAGTGCAATGTTTGAAGAGAATGGTGCAAGTCCATGAAGAAGCAACCGAGCAAGATGAAGAACCGATTATGTTGTCGTTTAGGAAGCTTTTGGGCTCCGTTTTTGGAAACCAAGTGAGTGGAAAAGATGAAGGGAGAAGCAGCAGGCCAGACTCATACAACCTCTTCGACAGGAAGCCCGACTTTGAAAACGACTACGGGTCTAGCGTTGTTGTTGATCAGTCTGTTTATTCGCCTCTCCGGCAATCCGGTGTTGGCCTTTATCTTGTCAATCTCACGGCGGTAATGTTACTGATCATTTCCACGCTCTTATGTAAAACTTACTAAGCAAAAAGTTACAATTGATGTTATGAGTTTTGATATTAATACATGTGCGAGTATGTTATTTTAATTTGATAATAATTACTGCATTTTTATCATCAAAATTAGCTAACTATTTTTTTTTTTGACGATAGGGATCAATGATGGCACCACATCTCAACCCAACAGCCACAGAGTACGGCATCGTTTTGAGAGGAAGTGGCAGAATCCAAATAGTGTTTCCCAACGGAACCTTAGCCATGAATGCTAAAGTGAGCGAAGGCGACGTGTTCTGGATTCCCCGCTACTTTCCATTCTGCCAGATCGCGTCTCACTCAGGCCCATTCGAGTTCTTCGGGTTCACCACCTCAGCCCGCAGGAACCGGCCTCAGTTCTTGGTGGGTTCCAACTCTGTCCTACAAAGCATGAAGGGTCCCGCCTTGGCGGCCGCCTTTGGTGTGAGCGAGGAGAGGCTCGAGAGAATCGTGAATGCTCAGAGTGAATCTACCATCCTGCCCTCGGGATCTTCGGAGGAGGAGAAAGTTAAGAATGAGAGGATTCCGGAGGCGATCTGGAGCTTTGGTTTTTTGAGCAATAAGTAGGAGTTTCTTTTTTTTGGAAACGTCTTCTATGCCTTCAATTTTGTTTTCGTTTTCGTTGTTTTCGTTTTTTTTCCTCGCGGATTTGGCTTTGTTTTGTTCAATGCCCTTCAGGCTTGAGAGTTGTGAATAAGATGTCGTTTCGCATTTCTTCCCTGTCCTATGACTTTCTTGTTTTGCCAATTTTAGCGCCATTAACTCATTTACCATAATTTCCAAATAGTTTAAATCTCAAAAAAAAAAAAAAATTGTCACACCACATAATTGATATTGACATGGTACAGCAATAGTAATCCCGTTATATATGTAAATGTGACTAATTAGTACGTCTCGTTAAACTAACTGTCACATCTGCGTAGTAAGGTGTACTGTAGATATATAGGTCACACGGTAATTTTATGACTCGTTCGTTAGCACATCGATCTCCAACAACATCCAAGTTGGAAAGATGCATGCTTTTGCATTTCTTCTCAACTTTATTGTTTGCCTTCTTCGGATAATTTTGCCACCGTTTTTCAATGAACTTGGTGTTTGCGTTTTCTTCGAATAAGAAAGATTACCTGCAAATACTATGATTGTAGGAAGCTCTTCCACTGAATATGTAGCAACCAATCATAGGGCTCATATGCGCTGTTTGTGTCAAAACTCGAACTCTCTAGAGTACTTCATTGGCGACAGTCCATACAGAGCTGCGATGATGCCATGCTTCCACCGTTCTATAATTCTAATGGAGTATCATTTCTCCTCTGGTTTCCAATTTACTAGTTTCCGAAGCGGAGTTTGTGAGCAACTCTAATGGTAGTTTCAAAATGGCTATACCCTTTGTAAAAATTGACACCAAAAAGTTTTTTTTTTCTTTTTCAAATTACGATACAGCTGCCTCCTCAGTGGTTGGTAATAAATTTAACTAACTTTCATCCATCTCATTTTCCTTACCTTCTCAATCCCCATTCAATTGCCTACCTTTTCTACCCCAGACAACTACTTACTGAACTCTTCCGAAGTCGGAAGAGTTCCGGCCATGCATCTTCCGGCCAAGTTTTAGCGGTGAATTGATGGAAAATAGTTGGGTTTTGGTGGTGTGGTAATTCAATACAGGATCGATCGAAAATAAACATTCAGTTGACCACTTTTAGTGACCAACAGTGTATTTGGTCACAGAAAGCTAATGATGGCTATAATCATTTGTGGTTCTATATTTGGAACCAGATAGAACCATGCTATTTTAGAACCAAATTTAGCACCTTATTGGAGCTTTAGGGATGGAAACTTGAGGCAAATTCTCGACCCGGCCAAAAAACGCAATTTTGACGACAATAGCACCAATTAAGTTGACAACAATTGGAGTTTTTTTAGGGAAATGATATTGGCACTCCAAAAATTAATCCAGGCACTCCAAATTCAATGTAATTCCAAAGTTACTTTCCTTTGTTTTTTGGAGTGCCTGCATCAATTTTTGGAGTGACAATATCATTTCCCTTTTTTTATCTGCAAAAAAAGTTCCCCCCTATCATTAATAATCATGATATATACAAAACAAAACTCTGTAGTAATACACCAAGGAGTGTAATACAAAGATGACGAACTCGACCAATTTGGAGCGTCAAGTCATACAATGAAAACAAGTTCAACCTATCGCTATAGATCACCTCACATTTTTTTTAAAGACAGGAAAACAGAAAAAACCTGTTAGCTAGAGCTCTAGCTAACAACAACAACAATTGGAGTTGCCAAGAAGAAGATGCCCCCAAGGTCGGACACATTTACTCTTCTTAGGTTATCGTAAGTGTTATCAACTCTCTTATTGGTTAGCAGTGGCGGCTCTAGAATTTTTTTTTAGGTGGTCATAATTGAGTAACTTAAATGCTATCAATTCTAATAAAAAGACGCAAATAACTAACTTAATAGTTTATATATTAGTATATTGCGTTTGACACCAAACCTTCAATTATTCATATCAATTATTTTCCCCTTTTCGACATAACATTTTAACATTAATCCTTCAATTGCTTTTCTGAACTGAAAATTCGTCGTTTCTTTCAACAAAATGGCTTTGGATTGGGTAGTAGACTATCATGTGTTCGAATTTAAATAAGTTTGGTGTTCAAAGTTGAGTGAATAGCATATTCAAATAATGAACTAACCTTTAAAATATATGAAATAATCATGTACAAGAAAAATTATCTAGGTTGTTCACTTCAATACCTTAGGCTCTTTGTAGAGCGGCCTATGTCAGGTTAGTCCATTAGCTAGAGACTTTGTCCCGATTTCAAAGTGACTCCTCATGTAATGGGGCCTCTAAGAGTAAATCGAGGAACGTATGTAGAAGTTGCCCTAAACACCCTCACCATAAAAAAATATAACAAGGTTAATCACATCCCCGAAACCCACTTGTCAACTTCTCAGTTAGGAATTTTTTGTCTTTCATTTAATTTTGTGTCTAACATATATACCGTGCTATTTGTACTTTTGGTGGTTTTTTCTTGTAAAAATGTTATGTCGGTTTTTCGATCCTATTTATTTGGGATGGAACCATGTCATGAATGGATTAAATGTTGTCATGTTGAAACAAGTTAGAGATGACCGGTTATTTCTCACCCGATCTCAACGGTGTATATGCTTTCTAGTAGGAAAATGTTAGGATACGTGAAACTGTTGCGTGAAAAGGAACATGAAAAAGAAATAAACGGTTGAGATTCACAGATCAAAAAGAAACATGAAGGAGAAATGAACGATTCATATTCACAGCTTTGAATCTAAACCGTTCATTTCACTTTTATGTTTCTTTAAATGGGCCGGAACACTTTCATGTACCGTATCAATCCCCTTTCAAATATGCCACCCAAAACTCCAGACAAAACTGGATGAATAACACGTATCACTAACCACCCTCAAATCTCTCCCTTTTTTCCCTTTATAAACCTCTCACTTCTCCACCCATCATCACATAAACTGAATTCTAGCAGCAATCACTCAACAAGAAGAAGAATAGTAGTGAGAGAAAGCTTGCTAGAGAGAGAGAGAGACAAAGAGATGGGGAAAATTACTAGTGCTTCGTTGCTGTTCGTGGTGGCCATGTGCTATGTGGTGGCAATGGTGAGGGGTTACGATCATCGTGAGGGTGGTGAAGGAGGAGAGAGGAGAGAGAGGGAGAGGATGTTCCTGTTGCAGGACATGAAGCGGGTGGTGAGGACTGATGCAGGGGAAATGAAGGTGGTGAGGGGCTCTCACGGGTGGATTTCGGAGATGCCCAATATTCATGTTGGGTTTGTCACCATGGAGCCCAATTCCCTCTTCATCCCTCAGTACCTTGACTCCGACCTCATCCTCTTTATCAGCAGAGGTAACATTTCATCCCTAGTTAATACTCGACCCGTTACGTTTGACTGTTGAGAGCAAATCATTTTGGTTACTCATATCTCTTTGATGGGAACTAAGTTTTTGGAATGCTTTTTTTACTTTAGATATTGATATATTATATGAGGTTGGTTGCAGGCGAAGCAAGGGTTGGATCAATCTACAGGGATGAGCTGATTGAGAAGAGATTGAATTGCGGAGATGTGTATAGAATTCCAGCTGGTTCTACATTCTATTTGGTTAACACTGCCGATGGCCAACAGCTTCATGTGATTTGTAGCATTGAAAAATCTGATAGCATTGGATGGGGCACCTTCCAGGTACATTAACCCTTGAATTGGTTTGGAAAAAAAAGAAAAGTAATAGTTGCTTATAACGTTACCTAGGTACTGCATTTTGTGTGTTTTCTGACTTCGATTTATTTCTACAAAATTTGCTAAATTGTTTGCTCTTTTTTTATGTTTCTACAGTCTTTCTTTATTGGCGGAGGCTCTAATCCAACATCTGTACTTTCTGGTTTCGAACGCTCAACTCTTTCGACCGCACTTAACGTAAGCAATCTATATATAAAAACTTATAATTCCAATACGGGGACCAACAAAAAAAAAGAAAGAAGAAAGAACTCTAATCAATTGCTTTTGCAGGTCTCAGAATCACAAGTGAGGCAGATCTTGACCCGGCAAAAATCTGGCCCCATCATATCATTGTCGAACTCACACCAATCAAGAGTTTGGACCCAATTCTTGGAAATGAAGCATTATGAAAGAGTGGAATGTTTGAAGAGAATGGCGCAAGTCCACGAAGAAGCAACCGAGCAAGATGAAGAACCCATTATGTGGAAGCTTTTGAATTCTGTTTTTGGAAACCAAGTGAGTGGAAAAGATGAAGGGAGAAGCAGCAAGCCAGACTCATACAACCTCTTCGAAATGACGCCCGACTTTGAAAACGACTACGGGTCAAGCGTTGCTGTTGATCGGTCCGCTTATTCGCCTCTCCGGCAATCCGGTGTCGGCCTTTATCTTGTCAATCTCACTGCGGTAATGTTACTCATTTTCACGCTCTTATGTAAAACTAAGCTAAAGGTTACCTTTGATGTTATGAGTTTTGATATATTAATATATAGGCCAGTATTGTAGTTTAATTTGATGATAATTACTGCATTTTTATCATCAAAATTAGCTAACTATTTCTTGTTTTTACGATAGGGATCAATGATGGCGCCACATCTCAACCCAACAGCAACAGAGTACGGCATCGTTTTGAGAGGAAGCGGCAGAATCCAAGTAGTGTTTCCCAACGGAACCTTAGCCATGAATGCTAGAGTGAACGAAGGCGACGTGTTCTGGATCCCCCGCTACTTCCCATTCTGCCAGATCGCGTCTCACTCCGGGCCATTCGAGTTCTTCGGGTTCACCACCTCAGCCCGCAGGAACCGGCCTCAGTTCCTGGTGGGTTCTAACTCTGTGCTCCAAAGCATGAGGGGTCCCGCTTTAGCAGCTGCCTTTGGGGTGAGCGAGGAGAGGCTCGAGAGAATCGTTAACGCTCAGAGTGAATCCACCATTCTGCCCTCGGGACCTGCCTCGGCGGAGAAAGTGAAGAACTAGATGGTTCCTGAGGTGATCGGGAGCTTATTTTGGTGATGAGATGGTTATGGACTTTTGAGAGATTTACTAGGTGGTAGGACTTGGTTTTTCAAGCAATAAGGTAGGATTTGTTTTTCGAAAGCGTTTTTTGTGCTTTCAATTTTGTTTTTGTTTTTTTTTTTTTTTCCTTCTTCGCGGATTTGGCTTTGTTTTGTTCAATGCCCTTGAGGCTTGAGAGTTGTGAATAACGGAATATAAGACGTGGTGTTGCATTTCTTCCCTATCCTACGACTTTCTTGTTTTGCAAATTTTAGCGACATTAAGTCATTAACCGTATCTTCAAAACAGTTTCACTATAAAAAAATAATTGTCACACCACTCATCTTGTTGACATGGTTCAATAATTTGCGTCGAACCTCGTGATGTATATATATGTGACTACTCAGTACATCTCATTCAACTAACTGTCACATCTGCGTAGCGAAGCTTACACTGTATATACGGTAATTTTACCATGCACTCGTTTTGTTGTGGCACATTAGCGCATCTCTCCAACAACATCCAAGTTGGTAATTTGCCTTTTGGTATTTCTTCTCAACGCCAATATTGCTTGCTTCTTGGGATAATTTTGGCAGCGTTTACAATGAACTTGGTGTTGGCATTCTTGGAATGAGAAAGATTTCCGATATATATATATATATGATTGTTGGAAACTCTTCCACAGAATATGTGGCAGCCAACCAATCATGGGGCTTATGATAGGCGTTTGTGTCAAAAATTCAGAACTCTGTAAAGAAGTAGTTCATTGAGACCAGTTTATACAGAGCTTTAGTTTGAATTGGGACTCTCACAAGTGAGTGGTGAGATTGGTCCCCCATGATTACTACGAAGTGTGCGTAAGTTGGTCTGGATACCTGAGTTATTTCAAAATAATTGAGTCTAGAGTCAATTAAATTATTTCTCATGAATGTACTACTCATATATTTTTTATTGCGCGCATTTTTCATGTCAGCGAGTATCAATTCATTTTTAGTTTCCCCAACTTGTAAAGGTTATGTAGGTTATGTGATAAAATTACTTGAATGATCTACTTAGTAAGTATTACGTGCGCATAAGTCAGTCCGGACACTTGAGTTATAAATAAAAATGGACTCCATCCTACAAAAGATAGACCTCATGGTGTGCCCAGCCACAGGCAAAGCCAGGTGGGACATGAGCATTTAATTGTGCTTTTTTTATCTCAATGTTTATGGTCTAATTAGTAAATGAACTATTGTCTACTCCTCAATTCAAGTAATTTTACTTTCCTTGGTGAAAGTTGCAATTAATTATATTCCATTGCGCATAACTAATTAAATATATACTTCTATGATTTTATATTATTTTTGCTCCGCAAACAAAATTTTATTAAACTCGAAAGGGATACATCGAGGGGAAAGACAAGAGAAACACAAAGTGCTTCACTAGAATACTAACAACAGAGATCAATTACCAAAACAACAACATCCAACAGAAAGTTGGATGAACAACACCTCAAAGGTAGAATAAAATCTCAGTTTACGAATCCCATCCAGGTAACCCTTAAAGTCTTCTACCGTATATAGCTTGAGATTGTGCTTGGTCCTCTTCCACATAGCTACCCTGGTTTTGATAAGATCCGCCACATCCCAAACTCGAGTAGATGCATTATTGAAGATAAAATCGTTCCGCACAAGCCAGATCGACCAAAGTGTTGCAAAAAAGCATGTTTCCCATATGTTTTTCTCTATATTTCGAAACCTTTTATCAAACCACCAGCTAGCAATAGTCTCTACAGATAAGGGGCAGACCCACTCAATATCCCACCAATCCAAAATTAGCGACCAAGAGAAATGACAATGAAGAAACAAATGGTGGGGTGTTTCCAAATGCAGAGAACAAAAAGGGCACAGCACCAATTGAGATTCCGTAACGATATTACGATGTTGTGATTGCCACGCGTTCTTGAATAGCCATCCATGCAAAAATTTCCACCTTTGGAGGACTCAAGTTCTTCTGCAAAGAACCCAACACTTTGTTCCTTGACTAGATTTTGCAACTCTCCCTGCCTATATGCTGATCTCACCGTAAAGCCTCTGTTTGCTGTCCATTTCCACTGTAACGAGTCAGGTTTGGAGGGGTCTAAACACACATTCTGTAACCTCAAAAGCACACTCTCCAGTCGTTGATTCTCCCAAACACGCAAACTTGTAAACGTCAGAGCCCACCTTCAATTTTCCAGAATTTCCCCAACTGAACCGATCATCGCTTCCTTTTTAGTAGACAGGGAAAACAGCCTTGGAAATTCTTGTTTGAGAGCTTTATTCCCCAACAAAATATGATTCCAAAAGGTGGTTTCATGACCCAAGTTGACCTGCACGCCAAAGCCCTCTTGAATCACCCTTCCAAGGCAGGAAACAAGGTCCCCCCCCCCCCCCCCCCCCCCCCCCCCCCCCCTCCCCAAATCGTCTGCTCTAAAGTTTAACACAGATGGAGCATATAAATCCTCCTGCAGCGCTGCTGCCTTTGGCGTTATCACGAAAGATCAGGGTGGATTAGCTCAACTTTGGCGTTCAGGTAAAGCAATGGCATCCTCAGCCATCTCCATAGAGGCTTGGGCTCTTAGAATTGCTTGCGGAACTGCTATGGATCTAAACCTCTATGAGGTTGCTTTCGAATCAGATTGCTTAGAGCTTATTAACTGCTTCAAAGAGTCCAAATCTTCTGTTCCATGGGAGATCCGAGCTGTGATAGATGACATTAAAAGCTGGGCATCCGGTAAGAAGTGGTCCTTTGTTTGGTGCCCTAGGGAGATGAACAAAGTGGCGCATTGGTTGGCCACGAACTGTCTTAGTAGGAAATTTGTTTTCTCATCAGGTTCTATCCCGTCTGAGCTTCAATGTTTACTTAACTGTGATGTAATCCGTTGATTTCGTTCTATATAACATTGACCTTTTCAAAAAAAAAAAAAACCTGACCTTTGCAAATAAGGCAGCCAACACCCCTGGCCTAAGTTATATTTTCCTCTAGCAACCTTTACCCAAAGGGATATTTGGCGCCCCTAGCTCGTCTATTAATGTTTTGGTAATCAAGAAGAGGGCAATCGACTAATCTTAATTAGACGATGTATTATACATAAAGTGAAGAATATAAACTCTCTCCTTTCCATATTATTTGTTATTTTCAAAATATAATGTTACTTTTTTAATTAAAAAATAAATCTGAATTCAAAGCATTTTCCCACCAGTTTAAAGAACTAATCGAGCTCTTAATTAAATTGGTACACAAAAGTTTAAAAATTATGAGTGGATGTATTTGATTTTTTAGTTTGGAAACTATCAATAAAATTAAAAAGGACAAAAAGGATGGGACGGGATAGTAACAAAGTCACATAATGCGCAAACGCGAAAACGTCTTTCAAAAACCTCTCAAACATCGATCTAAAACTCGTGAGTTTCGAGAATTGAGAGCGTGAGGGTAGTGCAAGGATTGAGAGCAGAGCGAAGGCCATTTTAAAAAATTACGTGACTTTGGATAATAATCGCAATAGGTATGTTCGTCTACAAAATAATTTTATTCCAAAATTGTCCGAATGAAATTCTGTATAGGCCCAAAAGAAATTCCATAATTAGATTTATTGGGGATGGAACCATGTCCTGAATGGATTAAACATAGTCATGTCTAGATGACCGGTTATTTCTCAACGGCGTATATGCTTTCCAATATGCCACCCAAATCTCCAGACAAAACTGGATGAATAACACGTATCATTAATCACCCTCAAATCTCTCTCCCTTTTCCCCTATATAAACCTCCCACTTCTCTACCCATCATCACACAAAAACTGAATTCCAGTGGCAATCACTCAACAAATAAAAGGAGCAGTAGTGAGAGAAAGTTGGAGAGAGAGATATGGGGAGAATTACAAGTGCTTCGTTGCTGTTCGTGGTGGCCATGTGCTATGTGGTGGCAATGGTGAGGGGTTATGATCATCACCATGAGGGCGGTGAGGGAGGAGAGAGGAGAGGGAGGGAGAGGATGTTCCTGTTGCGGGACATGAAGCGGGTTGTGAGGACTGATGCAGGGGAAATGAAGGTGGTGAGGAGCTCTCACGGGTGGATTTCGGACATGCCCAATATTCATGTTGGGTTCGTCACCATGGAGCCCAATTCCCTCTTCATCCCTCAGTACCTCGATTCCGACCTGATCCTCTTTATCCGCAGAGGTAACATTTCATCCCTAGTTAATACTCGACCATTTTGGGTACCCACAGCTATATAGAGAGTTTTGTTTTTCAAAATAGTATGATCTACGATAAAATGAGGATAATGTACTGACAAGAATATTAGAGCGCATAAAGAAGCTATATATAGTCATAATATCTTATTTAACAACATCGCTAAAATATCATTCAACAATGTTTTTTGGAATGTTTTTGTTGCTTTTGATATTGATCTATTGTATGAGGTTGGTTGCAGGCGAAGCATGGGTTGGATCAATCTACAGGGATGAGCTGATTGAGAAAAGATTGAATTGCGGAGATGTGTATAGGATTCCAGCTGGTTCTACATTCTATTTGGTTAACATTGCCGATGGCCAACAGCTTCATGTCATTTGCAGCATTGAAAAATCTGATAGCATTGGATGGGGCACCTTCCAGGTACATTAACCCTCGAATTGTTCGGGGAAAAAAAAACTTACAGTTGCCTAGGTACTGAATTTTGTGTGTTTTTCTGACTTCGATTTATTTCAACAAAATTTGCTGAATTGTTTGTTTTTATGTTTCTACAGTCTTTTTTCATTGGTGGAGGCTCATATCCAACATCTGTACTTGCTGGTTTCGAACGCTCAACTCTTTCGACTGCACTTAACGTAAGCAATCTATATATAAACACTTATAATTCCAATACGGGGACCAGCAAAAAAAAAAAACTCTAATCAATGGCTTTTTCAGGTCTCAGAATCACAAGTGCGGCAGATCTTGACACGACAAAAATCTGGCCCCATCATATCATTGTTGAACTCACAACAATCAAGAGTTTGGACCCAATTCTTGGAAATGAAGCATTATGAAAGAGTGGAATGTTTGAAGAGAATGGCGCAAGTCCACGAAGAAGCAACCGAGCAAGATGAAGAACCCATTATGTGGTCGTTAAGGAAGCTTTTGAACTCTGTTTTTGGAAACCAAGTGAGTGGAAAAGATGAAGAGAGAAGCAGCAAGCCAGACTCATACAACCTCTTCGACAGGAAGCCCGACTTTGAAAACGACTATGGGTCGAGCGTTGCTGTTGATCAGTCCGCTTATTCGCCCCTCCGGCAATCCGGTGTTGGCCTTTATCTTGTCAATCTCACTGCGGTAATGTTACCCACTTCCACCCTCTTATGTAAAACTAAGCAAAAAGTTACTACAATCGATGGTATGAGTATTGAAATTAATATTTAGGCGAGTATTTTATTTTTATTGGAAGATAGTTAATTACTGCATTTTTATCATCAAAATTAGCTAACTATTTCTTGTTTTTACGATATAGGGATCAATGATGGCACCACATCTCAACCCAACAGCCACAGAGTACGGCATTGTTTTGAGAGGAAGTGGCAGAATCCAAATAGTGTTTCCCAACGGAACCTTAGCCATGAATGCTAAAGTGAACGAAGGCGACGTGTTCTGGATTCCCCGGTACTTCCCATTCTGCCAGATCGCGTCTCACTCCGGGCCATTCGAGTTCTTCGGGTTCACCACCTCAGCCCGCAGGAACAGGCCTCAGTTCCTGGTGGGTTCTAACTCTGTCCTACAAAGCATGAGGGGTCCCGCTTTCGCAGCTGCCTTTGGGGTGAGCGAGGAGAGGCTCGAGAGAATCGTTAACGCTCAGAGTGAATCTACCATTCTGCCCTCGGGGTCTGCCTCAGCGGAGGAAGTGGAGAACGAGAGGATTCCTGAGGTGATTAGGAGCTTTGGTGATGAGATGATTATGGGCTTTTGATGTAATTAATTCACTAGGTGGTAGGACTTGGTTTTTTTGAGCAACAAGGTAGGAGGTTTTTTTGGAAAGCTTTTTTTGTGCTTTCAATTTTTTGGACTTGGATTCGGCTTTGTTTTGTTCAATGCCCTTGGGGAGAGTTCTTAATAACGGAATAAGATGTCGTTTTGCATTTCTTCGCTTTCTTACAACTTTCTTTTTGTTTTGCGATTTAGTGTTTGTACCCGTTTAATGCACGAGATAAAAAAATCACATTAGTTTTTTTTTCCCTATATATATATATATATAACGGGCACAATGTTAGTAATAAAAAAGATAGTTTAATTATTACTTTTTTTGTCTTGTGTTCGATGCACGAGCGCTAGCATTGCCTCATTCTATGCACTGAAAGACATGTGTGGTGGACAATAAATTTGAAATACAACATGACGGTACTCCTGGAGGGTCATAGAATAATTTTGCCTCCGTATTCAACACCCAACTCTCTCTCTCTCTCTCTCTCTCTCTCTCTCTCTCTCTCTCTCTCTCTCTCTCTCTCTCTCTCTCTCTCTCTCTCTCTCTCTCTCTCTCTCTCTCTCTCTCTCTCTCTCTCTCTCTCTCTCTCTCTCTCTCTCTATTTTTAAATAAAAAATGAAGAAAATCAAGATTGAAGATTTGGAAATTTTTGAAGGAAAAACACATTTGCTTATAGTATGCATTGATTTTAGCGACATTAAGTCATTAACCATGTCTTCAAAATAGTTTTAATATCAAAAAAATAATTTTCACACCACATCATCTTTTTGACATGGTACAGCAATATATAGTAAGTTATTTTGTTTGCATCGAACCTCGCGATGTATATGTGAGTACTTAATTAGTACGTCTCATTCAACTAACTGTCACATATGCGTAGCGAAATTTACACTGAATATACGGTAATTTTAGCGCTTGTTCGTTGTGGCACATTAGCACATCTCTCCAACAACATGCAAGTTGGTAATTTGACTTTTTGTATTTCTTCTCAACTCCATTGCTTGCTTCTTGGGATAATTTTGGAAGCGTGTACAATGAACTAATTGGTGTTTGCAGTCTTGGAATGAGAAAGATTTCCTATAAATATGATTGTTGGAAACTCTTCCACAAAATATATGGCAACCAACCGATCATGGGGCCTTTGTGTCAAAAACTTGAACACTACAAAGAAGTAGTTGATCGATGATTGAAGTCAGTTTATACAGAGCTTTCTCTAGTTTTAATCGGGACCCTCGCAAGTGGGTGGTGGGGTTTGTCCCCCATAATTTACTACGAAGTGTACGTGAGTTGGCCCGAATACAAATAATTGAGTCTGGAGTCAATTAAATTATTTCTCTTGAATGTACTACTCATATATTTTTTATTGCATTTTGCATGAGTAGCAGTTCATTTTTAGTTTTTCCAACTTGTAAAGGTTATATGATGAAATTACGTGAATTGAGTATTACGTGTGCACAAGCCGGTCGGAACGTCTGAGTTTTGAAAAGAAAAATGAATTTCACCCTACAAAAGATAGACCTCATTGTGTGCCCAGCCTAGGGGTGTAAACGAGCCGAGCCGAACCGAGCTTCGGCGAGTTCGAGCTCGGCTTGTTTACTCAACGAGCCAAAGATTCGAGCTCGAGCCTTAACAAGCCAAGCCCTTAACGAGCCGAACTTAGCAATTTATTAAACGAGCCTCTTTAATCGAGTCGAGCCTCCTTTAACGAACCGAACTTTTATCAAACGAGCCGAGCTCCACTCGGCTCGTTTAGTTAACAAGCCGAATACTCGAGCTCGACTCGTTTACTAAACGAGCCGAGTCGAGCCAAGCTCGCGAGCTGTTTAGTTCATTTACAGTCCTAGCCCAGCCACAGGCAAAGCCAAGTGGGACATGAGCATTTATTTAACTATGCTTTTTTTATCTCAATGTTTATGGTCTAATTAGTAAATGAACTATGAAAATAGCTTGTCTACTCCTCAATTCAAGTAATTTTACTTTCCTTGGTGGAAGTTGCAATTAATATTCCCTCGCACATAACTAATTAAATATATACGTCTATGAATGTTTTGGTAATCAAGAAGAGGCCAAACTAATCACATAATGCGCGAGCGCGAAGGACAAAAAGTATGAGGCGGGATAGTAACTAAATCACATAATGCGCGAGCGCAAAAGCGTCTTTTGAAAACTTATCAAACATCTAATAAAACTCTCAAGTTTCAAAAATTGAGAGCGCAAGCGTATTGCGAGTATTGAGAGCAGAGCAAAAGCTATTTTGAATGTTTACGTAACCAAGGATGGTAATCACAGTAGGTATGTTCGTCTATAAAATAATTTTTTCCCAAGTGGTCCGAATGAATTCCATATAGGCCCATGTTTACGTGACTTTGAGTGGGCTTGTTGGTCCAGATAAATTTGTGATGGCCCGTTAGTGACGGATCTAGCCGCCGCCGGGAGCCTGCTACTAGCAAAAACCGACGAGTTTCCCAAATTGGAGAGAGAGAGAGAGAGGAGAGAGAGAAGGCATTGGAGCTGCGATGAAGCTCTACTTCCACCGTTCTCTGATTCTACTATCATTCCTCCTTCTTGTTGTTTTCAGTCTATTAGTCGCTGAAGCTGAGGTTATAACCCTAACAGAAGAAACTTTCAATGACAAGGTGAATCACTTCTTCCCAAACTTCTCTTTCTTGATCTCAATTAGGGTTTCTTCTGTTCTCATTAGCACTTATATCTGTGGACTGGCCCGTTGTTGTGTTTAACTTTTGTTGGCTCTTTTCGTGTTATTTAATGAAGATGAATTATGCAAGTATGTCATAGATCACAGACATGTTGAATCTTTAAAAACATTCTTTCTGGTTCTTGGGTATCAATATGTATCTGGGTATGTTGTGTTAAGCTTTTTTATTTATTTTCCGAAGTATGTTACCTGTAACGCGTATCGTTTCACCTATTTCGGTTCGAAGAACGGGAACTTGATAAGCTAATCTTCTAAGTTGCGGTACGATGGGACAGCCGGGTGGATTTTTATAGATTACGATATAAGAAAGTTTAAGAAAATATTTACTATATTGAAGTATTCCAAAAGTAGAATGGTATGTTTGGAATTTTTTCTGTACAAAATATTTCTAGAAACTTATGACAAGTTCTCTTTGACATTTATCTTATGAATCTTATGAATGCTCTATATGTTGGTTGGTTATATTTGATTTTTTACTCCTATGGGGCAAATGTTGAGGAAATGAGTTGCAAAAATATCGAGATCGCTTTAGATCTCTGTTGTGGAACGTTAGTGTCCAATATTTCGGAGCGCGTTCCAATACTTAATTTGCTAGGGTCTTGACAAATTGTGGTTGCAGAACTGCTGGTAGTGTGCAGGTGGTTATGATATGTAACCGCAATTCTTGTTACATACATAAGCACTGCTATGCAAACATAAATTGTACTCCATGATTTTATCCCATAGGGCCAGACTTTTGGCTTCATAATGTGTTACAATGTCAAAAGTCTATTTGGATTCTTGCACCGGTGTGTTGTATTACAAACTCACATGCCCATGACACTCTCCTGGAGCCATGTAGTTTGATGATAAAGTTCTTCATGGTTTGGATACAAATTTCTGATACTATGTAAACTTCTTGATCGCATGTGATATTTAAAGTCAATTTTATGTGATAGACACTTTGTCTCCAATAAAAGCTGACATGTTGATGTGAGTTAATTGGTCTTGCTAGCGTCAATTAAAGTAAAGGTTTAGCACAACTTCTTGTTACTCAGCCTTTTTTCTTTCTTAGTTATTTTCCTTAAAAAGTTCATTTTCATTAAATTGCTATCATAAGAGAGAAAACCATGTTAAACATTGTTTGCTTTTGTTTGTGTTTCATTTAGGTGAAGGAGAAAGATACTGCGTGGTTTGTGCGATTTTGTGTTCCTTGGTGTAAGCACTGGTAATATTCCACCTTTGTCCATCCCAAGGATTTCTGGATTTCTCTGTAGTTGTTTTAAAGAATTTTTTGGTCTTATTATTGATTAAAATTGAGTTTTCAGTAAGAATTTGGGGTCATTGTGGGAAGACCTGGGGAAAGAAATGGAACGCGAGGATGAGATAGAGGTTGGACAAGTTGATTGTGGAACGAGTAAACCACTGTGCTCCAAAGTTGATATCCATTCATATCCTACATTCAAGCTCTTTTATAATGGAGAGGAAGTTGCAAAATACCAAGGTACATTTAAATTTCAAAAGAAACTCTGCTTACAGTTATTTAAACACCTTTAGATCACTTCAAGTTCTGTGAATAATCATCTAGTTCTGAAGAGCAAGTGTAAGATTTCAAATGCTCTTGTTTTAACATGTTATTTTGCCATATTCTCTTAATATTCTCGTAATGTTACGAGAATAAATGAGTGTTTCATTTGCAACGTCAGTTGGGACAGTTAGGCTTTGTGATTCATGAGTGAAATCAAAATACAGAACTTAGAAAAACTTGTGAATGATGTGTGTGGGTCTGGAATAAACTCACCACGTGACACTTACCAGTGGACCCACCCCCAAAATCCCTCTTCATTCCAAACAGGTATCTTGGGGTTCCATATCCTTTCATGTATCTATATTCCTGGAAGGCCTAGCTTGGTACACATTCCATACTAATTAGACATTATGAAACCTTATGAATTGGGGATGAAAAAAGAGAGTTTATAATTGGACTCAACCGACAGTTGGAGAAGGTTAATTCTATAGCCTATTCAGGGACGAAGCTTGGAATTGGACTTCAGGGAGGCCAAAATTAGTATTACAAAATAAGAACTTACCATCTAGACAATGGTATTTTCATACCTAAAACATTGTGAAAATTATTTTATAATTGCAAATGAAATTTTTATGTAGCATAAGAACAAGTGGAATGATTTAATATTTTTGGAGGAGTACTCAGAGACCACAAAGAGGATAAAAGAGTGTTGTGGGGCCATTTTATTTATATTGTGAACATTTTCAAAGTTTCAAGGGTACTCTGGTGGTTATTGAAAGGTTGAGGGGTGCCATGGCCACCCTTGGCATCCCACTCCCTTCGTCCTTGAGCCTATTGCGCAGTTCAAGGTTTGAAGTTTTAAAAAACACATGGTTGCTTCTCACCATGAAGGCAAGTGCAGCATATGTAGTCTAATGTGTGCTCGTTGAGTCACCAAATTTCAAGGGACCACCCAAAAGGGACCTAAGCAGGTAGTAGAATTTATATTCTATGTAGTATCCTTTCAACAGCATGCAGGTTTGGGTATGCAAGTCTACCTTACCACATGGCCCTACCACCTCATCGCCATAGCAGTCCCAATACTGACAGTGTTGTTCTTCATGTGGTGACATGTGAACCATCCAAACTCCCACTTGTCTTGTTTACTTTATGGGGTCAAGCTATGAGCGGGGCCTTCTTTGCAGATCTGTGTTATACCACGGGCAGTTTCCAGAGGCACTCTTGGAAATTGGAACTTTGTAATGGAACCCTGACGTTATTGCATAGGACCAGGTCTAGAGGTCCCCCTAAATGGCACTTTACCAGTATGGGGATCAGGAGAAATATCTTTAACTCATGCGTGGGACATCTAAGGCCATATGTTCGGTGGTTAGTACATAGAATTCATCAAATTTATTGGGTCTATTCTTCCTTGGTTGACTTGCATCTTGATCAAATTCAAACGCAGACCTTCGTATGTAAGAATATCTCCCTTACTGCCCTTCTACACCTAAGTTTCATTTGCTCTAGACATCCTATTGGCTCCACCTGTGAGACATCTGACTCTATATACCAGTTGGGGGAGTTCCATTGACAGGATCTCAAGCTGGGCAGAGGCAACTGCGTACCCCTTGTACCTGCTAAGCCAAGTGTGAAGTGCCCTTTGTACTTTTGGTGAGCTGGCATCATAGGATATATGCTGAACACACCATCCCGTATCCTTACCCATCTGGAGTGTCTGTCACAATTATTCAAGCATTAGAAGAGTTCATGTACCATGGTAAAAAACACAAAGGAAATTGTACATTGGAAAGGCACTTGGACTTCCGTGGATGTCCCTTGGTGAGTCTTGACTAGCGACAAGATTTTGAGAAATAGATCTTGCATAAGGGCCATCCTTCGATATACAGCAACTGGTCTCCAGCACAACCTTTTACATGTAACTGCACAATGTGCATACTCAGGAGAGGCTTCCTTACCATTCTCATTTTAGTTATTGTTTGGATTTTTTCTGTCTTTTTATTTTGGTAGGACATGACAATTTTTGTTGCATTTGAAGTAACATGTACTATAGGCCACCACTGTTCTAAAAGGCGCTAGTCGGGCAGAGAAGGGGCGCTTAGTGCCTAGACGCCGACTAGTCTGCCGCCTAGAGCCTACGCGGGGACTAGGTGCTAACTAGTCGACTGCCTAAGGACCACCACCTAGCACCTAGGCAAGGAGTCGGGAACTAGTCAGACTAGGCAGCCGACTTTTAGAACACAGTAGGCCACTGACCACTAGGTCTGTTTCCCTATCCAGATAAACATTAAGCTGCGAAATGCGTAAAAATGAGTTCATGAATATGCTGGTTCTCCCTCAATGGATAATTGTTTGTTTAATTTCCTAGTCTTTCTTGTACGAGACTGTAAAACATGAGAGGAAGCAAGCAACTTATTTATCTTAACAGTTCGTGGTTCCAATACAACCCATCTGAAACTGATGAGATCCTATGATTGTTTTGTTTGTTTTCAGCTTCTTTTATACTTTGAAGTAGGGGTGTTTTACTACTGATTGCATGATGACAAGATGCATTACTCTTAAACAAACTAGATGCTAGCCATGTATATTTTTGGGAAAATGGAATTTTGACATAGTTATTTTCGGTTGCAAAATTTCAGCCACCAAAATTGCTAGGTTTACTTGTACAGCAGAACTAAGAGTAATGAATGGTACTTTTGCCTTCATCTTTCTCCGTAGTTATATTTCTTGAAGCAAAAAAAAAAACGACGGCAGTATCCATTAGTTCTTTATTATGAGTTCTTATACATGACTCACTTCCACGATTTCCTCATTCTAATGATGATTTCGGTAAACTGGATATAATCAGGGACTAGGGATGTGGAGTCTCTTAGAACATTTGTGCTGGAAGAAGCAGAAAAAGCAGCGACGAACTCACAGCTTGAGAATGAGAAAGAGTTGTGACCGCACCCGCCAACCAGGAAACCATTAGAAGCTTCGTCCTTAGGTGGTTGTCAATCACAAAGTTTTGGGTGGATATCCTCCTTGTATTTTGATTGTGTTTTGTGACTGGATATTTGAATTGATAAACGGCAGCTTAACAGAAGAAGCTTGTTAAGATGGATACTTAAGATAATCAATTTATGCATTAATTGATAATTAAATATGTAGTAAATTCACTATGTCATTTATTTCCCTTGGGAGAACCGTTGTGTAGATATCCACTTCGTCAGTGGAGAATTTAAATTTCCAAATTTTCTTCAATGAATCGATTGATACTTTGTCAGTGGATAAATTAAATTAATGGTCTTGCACTCCAAATTTACTTCAAAGAACTCATTATACTGCCTTCCCAAGTTCCCATCTCGGAGAGCTTTGCGTGACCCCTCTCTCTTTTTTTGGTAAAAAAGAGTTTTTCGGTAAGAGGGGGGGTGTCGATCACGTAAAGCGCGCGCGCTCTCTCTCTCCCCATTGAGTGGGGGTGGCCTGCTGGGATTCATTTCAGAAAGATCCTATAGCCCTGTACCACACATCTCTACATTATGAACTCAAGCCTTTGGGTGCACGTATCAATAGTCTCCAGTAAGCAATTACCCTTTTAAGAATTCCAACCCCATCCGATGGTCGGTGATTCGGCCTTCACCCCCAGCCTATAGATACACAAAACTCGGCTTCAATGCAACAACATACCTCCAAACACCAAGTTCCTCTACAGCCGTCGGCCCCCAACTCCCCTTTCCACTTAGCCATGTTAAAGATCCAATCAAGAAAAATCAACAGAAGGCTACAACACATCCAAGATCCAAACGCAGGCAGCAGAGAAGGCAAATCATGGTTGATAAAAGAACCCAACGGGCATCAACTTGGATGCAGTCTGATACTACAGGTTCCACCCCCAGCAGTTAAAGGAGTAGACGAATTCTGGCAACAGACCAGAGAAAATTACTTGTAGCATCATAACTTGATATCATAACAGAGCAACATTCTCACAAATGCAAGGGAATCAAAGGATTGCACAAAACTAGAAATCCAATTATACGAATATCATCCATACAACGCACAAAACTCTTAAGAGACTCATTGGAAACACCAATGGATCTCAAATCACACCCACCACAATCCAAACATGACATAAATATGACAACTCTCACATGCTATAGGATCTGCCACCGCCTGTCAAGCACCCAGTTCTGGGAACGGCTGCGCAACAAACAATGCAGAAAGCTACAGCATACAAAACAAGAAGACCAACCTAAAACGGTAGAACTGATAAGTAACGCATTCAAACGACACCCTTTATTCTTATAATAGTGGACTCCACCTGCAGTAAACCAAACCCGGACGGTTCACTTCACACCCTTCTTGGCTGCAGCCTTGGTGACTTTGGCTCCAGTAGGATCCTTCTTCTCAACACTCTTGATAACACCCACAGCCACAGTCTGCCTCATGTCCCTCACGGCAAAACGCCCAAGAGGTGGGTACTCAGAGAAGGTCTCCACAACCATAGGCTTGCTGGGGATCATCTTCACTATACCAGCGTCACCGTTTTTCAAAAACTTTGGCTCCCTTTCAATCTCCTTGCCAGATCGCCTGTCAATCTTGGTCAACAGCTCAGCAAACTTGACAGCAATGTGGGATGTGTGGCAGTCAAGCACAGGTGCATAACCATTTCCAATCTGCCCAGGGTGGTTCATGATAATGACCTGAGATGTGAAATTTGCGGCTTCCTTGGCAGGATCATCTTTCGAGTTGGAAGCCACAAATCCACGCTTGAGATCCTTCACAGCAACATTCTTCACGTTAAATCCCACATTGTCACCTGGAAGGGCCTCTGGAAGAGCCTCATGGTGCATCTCCACAGACTTGACTTCAGTTGTTAGTCCAGTGGGACCAAAGGTGACGAGCATACCAGGCTTGATAACACCAGTCTCGACACGACCCACTGGGACAGTTCCAATGCCACCAATTTTGTAGACGTCCTGAAGTGGGAGGCGGAGCGGCTTGTCGGAGGGCCTCTTGGGTTCACTAATCATGTCGAGAGCCTCCAGGAGGGTTGGGCCCTTGTACCAGTCGAGGTTTGTAGACCTCTCAATCATGTTGTCTCCTTCAAAACCAGAGATGGGGACAAATGGGATCTTCTCGGGATTGTATCCAACCTTCTTCAGGTAGGAAGAAACTTCCTTCACAATTTCATCATACCTTGCCTTGGAATATTTAGGAGTTGTGGCATCCATCTACAAAAATTGAACAGAGACAAGGAATTTAAGTGCAAATCTCTGAAAAAACAAAATAGATCAAAGTGAATTAGAATATAAACCTCACCTTGTTGCAGCAGCAAATCATTTGCCTAACACCAAGAGTGAAAGCAAGCAAAGCATGCTCTCGGGTCTGACCATCCTTAGATATACCAGCTTCAAAACCACCTGTGGTGGAGTCAATAATGAGGATGGCACAGTCAGCCTGGGAAGTGCCAGTGATCATGTTCTTGATGAAGTCACGATGTCCAGGAGCATCGATGACAGTGCAGTAGTACTTGGTGGTCTCGAACTTCCAGAGAGCAATGTCAATGGTGATACCACGTTCCCGCTCAGCCTTTAGCTTGTCCAGCACCCAGGCGTACTTGAATGACCTCTTGTTCATCTCAGCAGCCTCCTTCTCGAATCTCTCAATAACGCGCTTGTCAATACCTCCAAGCTTGTAGATGAGGTGACCAGTGGTGGTGGACTTGCCAGAGTCAACATGGCCAATAACCACAATGTTGATGTGAAACTTCTCCTTACCCATGCTGAACTCTTAACACAAAAAGCTGAGGAAAAAAGAAACAAAAAGAAAAGATCAGGCCAAATTCCTCTGAAACATATATGCTCTCTCAAAGCAAGTTCTGGACAAAATTGTATCTCAGATCCAAGGTCACAACCAGGAAAGTAAGAGTATTCATTCTATGTATAATATGTTAAAGAAAGCAAACAACTAATAAGACCACAATAAATAGACAACTACAGGAGGCAGGAGCTGCTAGTGGAATACTTGCATGTTCACCAGGGAAAACAGAGCAATTATTGACACACAAACCTAACAATCCCACTATTGAAAGAATGGGGAACCAACTCCCAGTACCGAAAGTTGGTACAACATTCCTAAAAACAGTCCCCAAAAAAATGATTAAAAAATGCTTACTGCGCTTAAAAGAAAAAAGAAAAGGAGCAAAATGCTTACTGCGCTAAAAAGAAAAAAGAAAAAGAGAAGATAAGTAAAGACGTACAGAAAAGACTGGTGAAAAAGAGTGATAGCTTGTTTTCTAGACTCGACAGAACATCTCACAACCATGGTAAAGAATAGCAACTACTTTAAGAAACTCTATCAACAAAAACTAAAATGTTATCTGTGAATAATTCATCGCAAACTATGTAGCACCGACACGGACACGACACCGACACTCTGACATGCGAATTTTTAAAAAATGGAGCACAAGACACATTAGGGGACACATTTTAAAAAGCATATATATGTATACTATCACATGAAGAAAAAGTAAAACAATTAAGGTTCTAATTGTAAATATGCAACACCACATATACGTTACATTATAACCATCATCATATCATTCATAAAAGTATTTCGACTGAAAGCATTTCATTTGTGTGCCTTTTTAACCAATAAACATCATCCGTCACCCAAAAAATATGACTTCCATAAGTTTTAATTAGATCCTACTATTTTTTTTAATCAATCCTGACTTGTTTTCCAACTGTCCGGAGCATTTTAAAGTGTCCCCGTAGTGTCCAAATGGAAAACATTGATATAAAACTAGGACACTTGGAAATGATCAGAGAGCATCCAGAGAGTGTTGGTGTCAGACAAGTGTCCGTGACCTCTGACGAGGTGTCTGTACTACATAGATCACGAATGATTCAAATGAACATGCAGATGCCAACATAAGTTGTAAATACATCAAACAACAAAGAGAGACCCAAGTCAACTCCAAAATTCAATAATCTGAAATTTTCAATCTAAAAGGACAACATAAAGGAACCAGTTCAAAATATTTATCCGAAGCCGCATAAAAATCTCAAATATGATATACAATTTCACAGACAAATTACAACAAAATTATATATGATATCATCAACGAACATATTAAGTAATTCAAACGATAATCCTTCTTTGGATCAGCGTCCCAAACTCTAAAATAGAATACAAATCACAGAATAGTTTCTGCAAGCAAATCCATCAGAGCCGATTGAATTATCCACACAAATCAAAATAACTAAAACCATCCAATAATACAAAATTCAGCATCTAAGAAGAATCAACACAACTCAAAAAGCCCCGTTACATATACAACATCAGGTCCATTCTAGTCCAAAATAATCCTATACATATCAACCACGTATAAATAAGTCCGCTTCAAAAAAGATGACTCGGAAATAGAAACTAGCAAAGTTCATTTCATAGCGAACAACGGAGAACGATTCACGTCATCAGATGTCCTTACGATCGGAAATTAGAACATGAGAGAGATAGCTAGAAATTAACGAGAAAAATCCATACACAACAATAGACACGCAGATATGATATAAACACGCAATAGAACGGAAATCAGGCCGAATAACGGTATATCGTAAAGGGAATCAGCAGAGATCTAGCTCACCGGAGCAGAAGAGAGAGAGAGAGACTCCGGTGGAACCCTGGCCGCACAAGCAGATGGAATAGGGAGAGAGTTCTAGGGTTTGGACAGGGTATTTATAGAGTGGAGAGAATGATGAGTAGGGATTCTAGATCGTGCTCTGAATTTACGTAAATGCCCTACGTTTTATTACTACCGCAAATGTCGTTTGTAAGTCGGTTTAGCTTTTTGTGTTTTTGTTTTGGTAAGTCATCACTTGGTTTAGATTTGGGATAACGGAATAGAGAGAGAATCTTTTTTAACGGCGGAGTCGCGAATAGTTGTTTACGTAGCCAATCGCGACACTTTTTTGGGGAAAAGTTTTATTAAAAGCCAAACCATCCAGAACACTTTTGGACGGTCACTATTGGTTCCGGCTATAAAAAAAAAAACTCCGTGAACAAGTTTCTCTCAAAGATATAGGTAATATCCGCAAGTTTGTTGAGATATGGGATTCCTTCAAACTAATCAGAACCAAGAATAAATACTTTACTTTTTGAATTATCGCGGTGGTGTCAGAGTGTGATGTCGATGGTGGCGGTGTGGAGTAGGTGGTGTAGAGATGGTAACAGTGAGATAGATGGAGAGGCGGTGGCAAAGGTGGTAGGGAGACGGTGGTTGTGGCTTGGTATAGTGGTGGCCGGTGGGAGGTGATGTGGAGCTAGGAGAGGGTGGTGGCGTCGGAGATGCGATGAAGATAATGGTGGTGTCTATGCAAGGGAAGGCAGCGGCACATTTTGGGTGGTGGTGGCCTGGTGGGCAACAATCCAGAACAGTGTTCCACAGTTCCACTATACTTGCGGCTGGTTCGGCTCCCCTCCAGTATACTTCTATTCATTATCATTCATTGTGTCGTTGAGATTCATTTAATCATTTTATACATCCACAAGCATATTCATGGCTACACTTTTGCCACATGGACCTCGCCGTTTCCCACCCCAAAGACCATTGTTTTGGCTCGCCAAAACGTTGCTTACCATTCCACTCAATTTTTTTAATAACTTTTAATTTTGTCCTTATTTGAATTTTTTTTGCGTTTGTTAGTTTTGCGCCAAACTTTTGTGACTTATTGTTTCGTCTTGACGAGCCGAATCGGAAAAGTATATTTTTTTTTACTTTTACTCAAATATTTTCTGAAATAACCACTTTTAAGTATAAAAAAAAAAGTCGAAAAAGTCGTCATATTTTGCTAAAAAGTAGTAATTTCTCAAAATATTTTGATAAAAGTAACAAAAATTTTCTTTTTCGATTCGTCTCGTTGATGAATCGAAAATTTTAAAAAGTGAAGCGCAAAACTAACAAACGCGAAAAAAATTCAAATAAGGACAACTAAAGTTAAGTGGAATGGAAATGGGCCCAACAAGACAAAAATAACCGAAAAAAGTGAAAATGCACTCTCATTTAAGAACGGAGGGAGTAAGTTTTTTTTTTTCTTCTTTCCGTTGTGCTTTGACTTATTGCTAGACTTGTTCAGATCAGACTTGATTCTTGTTTTGGCGAGCCAAAACAGTGGGAAGCTTTGGGGTGGGAAATGGCCAGGTCCATGTGGCAAAAGTGTAGCCATGTATATTTTTGAGATTCTCAACCACAAAATGGATGATAATGGACAGAAGTATGGAGTACTAGAGAGGAGCCGAACCCGCTTGCAGCCGTGTCATGACAAAATTGTTGAGCTTTTCTCATCGAAGGCTTGATTATGGTTCAAAATGGTGTTAGTATGTGATCATAAATACAAACAAATCAAATTTCTGCCCAAGTCAAAACACATTGAAACAAGCTTCCACTCAAACATCATGTTTAGCCTACAGGCTACAGCAGTAGCGGGAACACAATAGTGTACACCATGGAATAGAGTGCAGAAGCTACGGTTGCAGGTCCTGCCATTGGGGTCCGTTGAGTTTAACAAATGAGCCAATGAGCACCATTGTGTGTGTGCGTGCTTGGTGCGAGAGAGAGAGAGAGAGAGAGAGAGAGAGAGAGAGAGAGAGAGAGAGAGAGAGAGAGAGACTCTGGAAGATAACGCAGATGCAAGTCCTAACAAAAATCTAGACTCCACGGGCAAAAGCATCACAAAAAGATATAACCATCAAGTCATCAATGGTGACTACATACCCCATGCAAGTAATCCACGAGTAAGAGTTGATCACATATCTCTTGAATCTACGACAACAAAAACCAAAACCAGCAATACCCCAACAATGATGATACAAAAAGCAGCACAAAAACGAGATTCACTTCGACATAAACAACATGGAGAATGACAAACGATACATGATTGCACAAGCCCAAATGCAAATTCAACAAGAAGGTTCTCATTCAGATAAGTAAGAGTTTAACAGCACCATCACCAACACCATCCACACAATCCATTTTTAAAAGAAACACCTGATACAAATGGACCCACGACGACATTCCAACATTCAGAAATGTGCTATCTCCAAGTATATTAATACATATTGGTAACCAAAAAGGCTAGGAAGACAATCGTGCAATACTATCACCTCTTCTTAAAACCATACTTTTTACGCTCATAGAACAGGTCTGTCTTGGCACTTCCCAAATTGACAATTTTTGGACAGCCATCTCTATCTTTCTCCTGCTGTGTGCACTCCTTGCAATAATAGGCATCAGAGATTCCCACTCCTCCACAGATGACACATCGACCCTGAAAGGATCCATAGTTGCATTCATCACAAACTCGCACGAGTGTGCAAGGGCGCACATAGGAGTCACAAATTACGCATTTGCCGTCATCTTTCTCACATAATCGTCCAATGGCAATACCTGGCTGCTTCCTGCACATTATTAAATCAGGATGATGCTTGGCCATTCTTCCTGCAACAAGGTCTTAAGTCCCAAACTTGATGTAACCTGCAACCAATTACACGAGGGTCAGTACTGTCTATGAATAAACTACCAAGCAATCAGCAATGATTTTCCAGTGAGAAAAGATGACAAATAACTGCAACCGTTTTCCTTTTGTCAATCTGCAGACTTGGTTTGCCTGGACCGTTACTGTCCCTTAAAATGACACACATACAAATCAAGAACTTTTGGCCCAGGGGACTTCAACTGGTTCAATCATTTTCGGCGGCTAAGGGAATGTCGAAAGAAGTTGGTTAATGGGAGCAGGGGTCAGGAGTTCATAGAGTAGATGTTTAGAAAAAGCAACTCAAACGGGAAAATTAGAACAATAGATATTAGATAGGATAAGGTGCAGGCACCTAGCTTGTGCCAACCTACAAGTTGTATATTAAATACAGGGCTAGTGTTGACGAATGATTAAACGAAAGAACCAGGGTTGCTTGTACGGTTGTACCCGTATCTTCATCACAAAGCTGCAGCCTCGCATTCAAATAAATTAGACAGATTGACTGAATGATTATTGTGTTTCACAGAAGGGTAATCTTCACCAAAATCTTAGTGCCATGCAGAAATAGTCGCAATTTTGACTTTGAGAATCCGTGCTTATTGCTTAACATGATTTTTGGGCTCCAAAAAAGCACAAGTTCAGCACCAGCTTTGGAAGCAATGTACCAGCATGCTCCCAATCGTTGCCTAAGAGCATCTCCACTCCTTACTCAAATTTGAGTAAAAATCACCCAAAACACCGCTCCACTCCTTCCTTAAACTCATACCAAATTTGAGTTTTACTCAAATTTCTCCCCAAATTTGGTTTGAAACCAAATCCTTACTCAAATTTTGAAGGCTATTTTCTCCCCTTCAAATTTACAACTATGCCATTAATGAAACCTTTTACTCAAATTTATGAATAGATTTGCATTTGCCCATTGGATTGCTTCATACAAAATTAAGTTTTTACCCAAATTTTTACTCAACTTTGGGTAAAAAATTGGGTAAGGAGTGGAGATGCTCTAACGGGTTAGGCACCCATTTCACATTTTGACGCATTTTGACACGTTCGGCCGACTTTGTCTTGTTTTGGACTTCCTCAAGCTTTGTTTTAAATATTTCCTCGATGGTTTTGGGCTTGGATTGCAAGTGACCCTAATTCGGAACAACTCAAAAGCCCCGTTACATATGCAACATCTTGTCCATTCTAGTCCAAAAAACCCCCTATACATATCAACCGCGTATAAATAAATCCGTTTCAAAAAAAAAAGATGACTCGGAAATAGAAACTATTAAAATTCATCTCTTAGCGAACGGAGAACGATTCACATCATCAGATGTCCTTATGATCGGAAATCAGAACATTAGAGAGAGAGAGAGCTAGAAATTAACGAGAAATTCCATACACAACAATACTCATGCAGATATGATATAAACACGCAATAGAACGGAAATCAGACCGAATAACAGTAAATCGAAGACAGAATTAGCAGAGAACCAGCTCACCGGAGCAGAAGAGAGAGATGAAGTCAGAGAGAGAGAGAGAGAGACTCCGGTGGAACCCTGGCCGCACAAGCAAAAGGAAAACGGAGAGAGAGAGAGTGATGAGTAGGGCTTCTAGAGCGTGCTCTGATTTTACGCAAATGCCCTCCGTTTTATTATTACCGTAAATGTCGTCCGTAAGTCGGTTTAGCTTTTAGTCGGTTAACTTGCGTTCACACTCTATTTTGATTGTGTTTGCGTGAGAGCCAAGTATAAGCTTTGAAGTGTTTTCTTATATCGGTTTTGTTAGTCTCGGCCCACTAGACTAGGCGGAAAATAATATACACATAAATTTAAATAAGTTTGAATATCAATGCATATCTCAAGAATATTAATACATTTTTACAAATATCAATACACTTTTCTCGGATATCAATGCACCTTTTATTTAGTATCCTACACCATTTGGGCGGATGTTAGAATAATCCTTTTTAAATTATTACAATTTGTAAGCGCTTTCAGTAAATAAGTGAGGAATGAGAGCATAAATTCAGGATCATACTGAAAAATTATCTGAATAAGTTGAATCTGATCAATAAAAATTAGAAAAGTTAACGAGTAGTGTAACTGGTGATACTATAAAGCACCACGTGGTTCCATTAGTTTCCGGCTGATGTGATTTTTTCATATTTTGTTTGAATTTTGTTGTTTTTAATATCTCCATCCTTTAATCTTTTTTTTTTATTTAAATAATGCTATGTTTGAATTATAGCAAAAGGAGTTTCACTAGTAAAATTTCAAACTTTTTTTGCACCAATTCAAAGATCGCAATTGATTTAAAAACATTAAGGTGGTTGTTTGCTTTGTTTCGTAATCGGTAGACAATGTTAAAACTAAGTTTTCCAAAACAAAAAATTGCTTCATTGAAAATAAAATTATAAGCAACCCTAATTAGTTGGAAACACAACCGCAAGAGTTGTACGAGCCAAATTCACTCGAAAACACTACCACAAGAGTTGTATGAACCAATTATCCTCAAATGTGGGCATCAAGTTGCAATACCAGGAGCGCATTCGCCAAATTGCCTCACTATAATGTTAAATCACTTGTTCATGCTCCACACTAATTATCGATTGACATCTAAAGGTGTTGTGCAAAACAACAATGTAAAGATGATGAATCTCTGATGTAATGACCAACCACTGATGTAATATGCGCAAGTCTATTGAGATTTGGGATTCCTTCAAACTAATCAGAACAAAAGAATAAATACTTTACTTTTTTTGAATTATCACGGCAGTGTCATAGTGTGATGGTGATGGTGGTGTGTAGTAGGTGGCGCAGAGATGGTAGATACAGATGGAGAGGCAGTGGCAAAAGGTTGTAGGGAGACGGTGATAGTGGTGGGAGGTGATGGTGCAAGAGAGGGTGGTGGTAGTGGAGATGCGGTGAAGATAATGTTGGTATATCCAGAACAGTGTTCCACTATACTTGCACCAGGGAAGCCAAAACTCCATGAGAGGAGGGAGCTTTTTCTCCCGGAGTTACAAATGCTCATCAACTTCTGTCATTATACTTAAGGCAGCAGATAAGTTCTTTTTTTTTTTTGGAACATGCAGCAGATAAGTTCACAAGAGAAACCTCCAAACAACTTAATTGAAAACATACAAAATCAAGTTACTGTTACACAAGCTACGAAATCAAAATAAAGATGCATCAAATCCAAATTCGCCAACTCAAAGTGCGGCATGTTTTTCGATATTCAGGCCATGTACTTCAGCACTACCATGACCCTTCAGCGCCAGCAGTAGGGTTCTGAAAAGCAGCCAAATTCCAGGAAGTTTTCAAGGCGTAGGGCGGATAAATGGTCGTACCCTCTTCCGTGATTTTCGCTATCTGCAATTTCAGGATATAAAGTATCAGATACAATGGTAAGAATGGCTTGCAGAATAACACAACCAATTGATTTTTGCAAGAGTCCTTGCCGTGGAAAAGAGAATTTCTCCCATAACTTGGGTACAACACTTCAAACCAATAATATGAAAGAGAGAGCTCATAACTTAGTCGGCTCAGGAGAAGTACTTCCCAGTTGGACTAAATTCTGAAAGGAAATGCCCCAAAGAACAAATTTCATACTCCCATCTCCAGACAAGGACTCCCCATTAATTGCGGGCATTGGAAGCACTTACTTTCTCGTATTATAACAGAAAAGCCCCATAGAGAGGAAAACAAGTTCATGCTCCAATCTATATACTAGGACTCTCTGTAAATTGGGTTGGGGGCATCATTATAATGAAGAAAACACGTTATCAACAATACTAGGAATTTTAACAAGTCAAAAGTACAAAAAAGGACACTCCTTATTTTTTCCATTCACTTTTGCACCTATGCAGTCCAACACACTCCCTATTTTTGCCATTCACTAAACTAAGTTATCCCAATTTACATGAGAAACCTTTTGAAAGGTCTGCCACCATCCTGAGTGGTTGGCCTTGGTGCTAGGGCAAAAGTGGAAGGGATCTCAATTAGCTAGCCACCTCCACCTCCACTGGCTGCTTGTAGCTAGTGAAAAGTACCAAAGGCAAAATAGCTAGTTGGGTAGGAAGCCTGTTGGATTGGCAAAAAAGACCATAACTAGCTATTTAAGCGAACACGACTCATTTAAAGAGCCTCTTGGAGATGCTATAAAACTCCATGAGGATGTAGCACTGCATAACACAAATCAAAATGCATGACAGCTACATAGGATATAAGTTCAGTTCGAGCTATCTACTGTCCACCGCTTAAGTGCAAAACTGAAAATTTATACTACCATTGGCCATGCACGCAAGTGATGATAAACCACAGCTAACAGGCCCAAGAACCCATGCCTCAGCTTAGGGCTCAGGGCCTCAGTTTAGGGCTCAGGCCTTTAATGTTGGTCATGCACCCAAGTGATGATAAACCCATGGCTAACAAGCCCAAGGGATGATAAAATTATGCCTCAGGTTACGGCTCAGGGCTTTAATGCAACTCATGAAATGCTAAAACAGAAATCTATACTCAGAACTTTAATAAGATAAGAATGCCACATGGTGAAGTACGAAGTCATATTCATGGCAGATCATATTCAGGCCACAGAGAGAGAGAGAGAGAGAGAGAGAGTAGTGCTAACTACTCCAGAGAGCCTGAGTTATATTGTTCGCAATTTTTCCTCAAGGTTTACCTTCAAATATAGCGTATTACTTAGAACAAAGAGTCCGATTAAACTTCCACGTCAACTAGATAACAAAAGAACCATTTATATCTTCTATTCACATCTCCTTCCCAACTTAATCAATGCACTGAACATCTGAAACGTTTGACAGAATCTGAAGTAATGGAAAGTCATACTGAACTTTTGCCAGTCAGTGAAGAATAGGGATACCAAGACGATGCAACATGCACCTCATACAAATATTTCTTAAGTCCAGCAGTCTCAGCAAGACAAGGAATGCAATTGGAAAGTATTCTCTACGCGAATATATCAAGTCAATATAACAATAACTTCACTAGAATACCCTTCAATAGCATACAACGCCCAGCGATAAATGGAAATAGACATGAATTGCAAAAGGGATCACGAAATACAAGAACCCATCCAGTGGATTTTACAGAGAAAATAAAACACATACCTGAAACTTGTTGATAGCAGATCTATCACGATAGAGAAGTACGCGCATGCATTTCTCCAGTAGCTTAACACCATCCTCAAAACTCAAATCCTTGTGCCATTCAGCGCGAAGAATAGGCCTTGCAAGGTGATTTCCGAATCCAGTTGCCACATGGTCGTCCTCAAAATGAACTCCAATCATACTGACCTGAATCACATAACAAAGCAAATTACCCATAGCCCAGAATGCATAAAGCTTTTCCTTAAGCATCGGGAAAATAAAACAAGCAATAACTACCATTCCAAGATACTTCTGACCCTTTTTCACCCCTCCAAGTATAAGAGAATTCCATAGTGGGTCAAACTTGTTGCGACGGTTGTACATCACCCGAGTCAAATAATTATGCACTTCTTTAGGCCCCAATGAGTTCCCGTCATCCCACATATTGTCATACAAGCTGTCCAAATGAAATACTCATATAAAAATAGTCAGCAAAAGAACAGAAAGAAATCTGAGAGACGCGACTAATTTCTTCAACAATCTCAAATTCATACACGCAACTCAAACAAACAAAAATCAACAGAAGAAATAAGTTTAAGCAAATTACTACTTGCTGAGTCTTTCTACAGGTGCGATGCTTACATAAGCTCATCAAGATAACGCAAAATCTCCTGGAAATCACTTATCTCTCCACTGCCACCAACGAGAGAGTGTTTCCCAACAGGCTTCAACCGCTCCACACTCTTGTAACGCAAGGTGGATCCGTATGAACCTGTGTTAGAACCAGGTAGAAGTATGGTGAATCGCACAAGCAACAAAGATCTATTGCTGCTATCTACCTATAATTTAAGGACACGGGGACACACCAAATTATTCATGTTCTTCAATAAATTTGCTTCATTTTCAAAGATAAATGTGTAAATATGCCTCACGCAGTTCGTGCATAGTATAAGAGTTCAGTGCATAAATCATGCTATTGCAATTATGAAAGGTGTTTGCTCCAACCAAACATATTTCTGGTCGTATACCCTTATCCGAGTATGGAGTGTCTGACATGAGTACTTGATCTTTTGAAGAGTCCATGCAACATGAGGTGCAGGTAATGCGTCTACATGGGAGATTCATCTATTCCCTGTGTCTTAAGACACATGAACACCAGATTATTCATATTTCTTTACATACCTATGTGCTTCCAATGGTGAAATGTTGTTTACAAGGTGCAATAAAGCATTTCATTCATAATTACATAGTAAAATCGAACAACCAAAAATGCTAGCTTAGTGTACACATATCCCAACACATGTCTGTATCTATACAATCATATTATCAAGTAGTAGTTAGTATCAATAACAAGTGCAGAATATTATAAAATCAACTCATCTTAATTGCAAGATAAACGTGTCATAAAAATTCAGGAATGGAAAAGTAAAGGCTACCTGCCATATCAGCAGCCATGAGAATACCATCCTTGTACTTGATACCAATCACTGATGTACCAGTGACGTATGGATACCTGTAACAATAGTCATCATTTTAGTAATTCCATAATCAACAACCCAAAGGATCATTTAGTCCTTTGCGCACTTCGTAACCAGGAATATCCACAATATGCAACATACACATATGCTTGCGCTTGTTTATAATTACGTGAGCATATATCTTCAGGTGAATGTTATGGGCCCTGGTTCAGTGGTTCAACCCGCAAAACTAGGAGTTGATAGTCTTGAGACCACTGCTAGAACCACCCTCCACCAGTCTCACACATATTTTCAGTAATTATGACAATCGTGTGTCAACTGTGCTATGTAGAATTTCAAACTAAAAAAAATCCATGGAATAGAAAATTAGTTAATTAAAAAAATTGTGTAACCTTCAAACCCAACACACTTGTAAAATTTACTTTTAAAATTTCCTTTTTGAAAGCAAGAGATAGTAATGTATTTGGGTTCCTTTTTCCACACCTCAACACCTCTCAGTATCTAATTAATAAAGGAGAGAAAAACTACTAAGCCCATCACTTCATGGGTCCTAATTGTGTTACCATTTCCATATTGAACCTCAAATGGCTTCAATAACCCCAATTTTGTTTAAAAAGCAATATAAGAGTATTGCAAGGGGGCGTCACTCTACTATATCAAAAGATGAAAAATCCTTCCTATGCCAAAAATGAACCAATGTAAGCCCAATATAGGATTGCAATGCCCATCTGTGCATCATCTGGTTCTTTTATTTTCCCCTCCATGAACACCCCAACAAACTTTAAGGCGCAGTCCTCCACGCCACTTCACTCCTTCCATTTCAACATGTCATGGCCCAAAATTCAAACAACTGAAAAATCAAAGCTTGCAAACTCAACCCAAAAATCGACAATAACATTCTCCACAACTCCGATGCCAACTCACAATGAAACAACAGGTGTTCTACGAAATTCCCCCCCTTCTTGCATGCAAGAGAAACCCCCTACACAGGGGCGGCTCCAAGATTTCAGCCCACAAAAATGTTCAGATAATTTTTCTATTCAAAACACTATATAAAAGTAAAAGATAGGAGTATTTATTTTGGTTGAAAATTAATTATGCATAGTTTATTTTGATTTGTTGAGCTATAATGTCTACTTACTCACAAATGAAGTGAATTTTAATTTACTTTGGCTTCATACAAATGATCTAGTGTAGACAATATTAGGGGGAAAAACTAAATTATACTCCCTCCGTCCCTTTATTACAGTCCAGTATACTATTTTGGGCTGTCCCTTAATAAGTGTCCATTTTGTAAAGTTAGTGGGTAAAAATTGGTGAATTGTCTATTTTGTCCCTAAAAGTATATTCCATTTTGAAAAGTTAGTGAGTAAAAATGTAATGATGATGGGTAAGTAGGGAAAGTGGAGGAAAAAGTTGATGTGAAAAGTATAATGATGATATTTTTTTAATAAGTTGGAGTTACGAAGCAAGACACTTAAAAAGGAACGGAGGGAGTAGTATTTTCTGTACCCAGTGAGTTCGCTTGAACCCTCTCAAACAATGGTAAAGCTGCCCCTACCCTACAGCACACGTTAGCCAACATATGAATGGCGCGCAAAGAAAAAACAACAATTATCAGGACATAAGTCTTCCAAACCTGCTTCAAAGGAAACCTCTCCCCTTTGGCCCCCCAAAGCAGGGAATAAAAGGATCTCAGTACAAAGACACCACCTTACCTATCCATTCGAGCTTGTCCTCCCCCACCCCAGTACCACTAAACTGATAAAAGAAGTTCCATGGACACCCTGACATCCTCCAACTCCTAATCATGAAAGAAAAATACTCGCAAAAATAGGTTCTTAAACAAGCCCGCCTTATGCATCCCAAAGATATTTGGCAACTAAAGCGCCCTAGTCTCTGGCGAAGCAGAAGTGGCAAATGACCATAGAGCATCTGAAATCTCCATATTCCACACCCATGTGCAGATGGGAATAAACGAGATGGTCCCCATCCCCATTGCAAGAAACAACATTCAGTTGCGTTTATGTATTATAATTTATAAATCACATACATAGATGTGTATGCATCAAGAGTTGTACTAGCACATAGCAAGGCAAAAACAATTCACCCTTCTTTTCTTGAGAAAAAAAACCTAGACGGTAAGCGTATAAATTGTAATAAAGAGAAGCGAGCCTTCTGTTACTGAAAACCCGTGTAGTAGCTATAGCAAGAAGTTCACTTGAAACACATAAACAAGCGAATTACAAATCAAGTCCAGCTGAGTATAATTAGGATTTAGGAGCTATAGCAAGAAGTAAGACCAGGAGGCATAAGTCGTAATTAGGAACTAATGATAACGAAAAGGTAATTACGAATTAACCTATTCTACTCAGAGACCTAAACACCAATTCGAACCCAAAATAATGCGGCTAGATGATTAAGCTGGGATAATTTCTGCTTCATACGCGTAGATATATATAATACAGACACGGAAATACATACTGTGTTCTCTCTGATGCTGCTTCAGAGATCAGTGTGTTGTTTTTAGCTTGATTGGATTCAACCAACTGCATAAATAACCCAAAAAAAAGAGTACGAAAACTAATGAGAACAACAACTTGTGCAAGCATCGACGACGAGCAGAGAGAGAGCAACGGAGACTTACGTTCATCTTGGAGATTGATTCGATCGGTGGGATTTGGGAAATTTCGCTGAAGAAACCAAAGCAAAGTTAGGTTTTGATCTGGAATAGAATAGAAGAGAGTTATGAACTTCGGACTCAGCTTGCCCTTCTGACAAGAAAACCCAATGGAAGCTCAACCGGATCCAAACCATTTGACCCGTGGGCTTTTTCTGGCCCAAAAAGGAATTTGGGTCTGGACATTACTCGGCCCCAAGGAGGCTGAAAGTTCGGCCTGGACATTAGTTTTGAGGCCTTACTGCCCTTTTTTTTGGGAAATTTATAGAAATTGTCCTCTTAGTTTCACCCAAGTCTCATTTTCATCCTTCAAGTATCAATTACAACTCTTTTGACCTTCAAGTTTGGTTTTCGTACTAAGTTGGTCCAATTGATAACTTCTGTTAGCCATACTGAATGGAAAAAATCAAATTGATGGCAGTTTGGATGTTACAATTTCGTACCAAGTTGGTCCAATTGATAACGTCTGTCAGCCAAACTGGACAGAAAAAATCAGATTGATGGTAGATATCATCAATTGGACCAACTTGGTACGAACTGCAACATTCAAACTGCCATCAATTTGATTTTTTTCATCCAGTTTGGCTGACAAAAGTTATCAATTGGACCAATTTGGTACGAAAACCAAACTTGAAGGTCAAAAGAGTTGTAATTGATACTTGGAGGACGAAAATGAGACTCAGATAAAACTAGGAAGACCATTTAATTATATAAATTCCCCCCCCCCCCCCCCCCCCCCCCCCCAATTTTGCCCTTAAAGCAAACCAACTAATTTAAGGGCAAACCAACTAATATAAGATGCTAGAAGTTGTCTCATAGCTCAATTGGTCGAGAAGGTAATAGGGATTTTCATTTGGTGAGGGTTCAAACCCCATCCTGCACCACCCTTTCCCCTAAGATAGAATCAATTAGGATTTTCTTGGTTGAGAAAAAAAAAAAACTAGTAATATAAGATATATATCGGATCAAACGAACTTCAGTCGTCAACTTCCATCTAATCTTCCAACCGATGTCTCAAGTCCCACACTCGTAACCAATCCCTACCTTAAACCCGTCGTCTTTAAATTTACCCAGTGACCCACAACTACCATCAAATATCAATCCTAAATACCAATTCACCATCCTCTTTGTGGATATTTGGATTTAAGGGGGTTGGTTGAAGTTGGGTATGTCTTTGAATCTCAGATGTCATACGAGTCTAATGTGACCATTTTTGTTGTAAGTCCATATAGACATTGTTAACCAAAGTAGCTTGAATGAAACTTAGTGTGCGTTTGGGAAACTCACCCTTATTTATTTTTTGTACAAGTCTATTTCTCGGATTGTTCTGTATTAGGTTTGATTTAATTGGTATAGATCACACATAATTGATGTAGTTTCCCATTATTCTTATCCTAGTGATTGACATAATAAAAATAAAGTGTCTACAATATCTCTCCTTTTTTATTTTTTCTCAACGAACTGTTGCACTTTTCATAAATTGAAAGTATATAAGGAAAAAAAAGGGTGACCTTACGTATGTCATAGATGTACAAGGAGAACAATGATTGAAAATAACAAGTGTACAAATGAATGCAGTTAACAAATAATTGGCCAATGCCATCCAGTTACGCTATCCGTTTCAAATTGCTGATCCCCTAAAAAATCGCATGGGGAAGCAAATTGGGACGGAAGGAGTAATTAATATCTCATTGCCAAATCTTTGTATTTTTTTCCCAATATTCTTTCTATCCTATAGTACTTTCACGCAATTGCGCTTTTTCTCGTATCTCCGGGGAGTTCTATCCGCACCTCGTCTACAAAAGAAATCTCAGCCGGGCTCTCCTCCTCCGCGACAATTTCACCGTCGTCTCGGGTGAGTCGACGGGAGGCGAATTCGGCCAGAGTCGGCGTTCGGTAATGAGAAGAGCTCTCCGGTGAATTCGTACGGCTGTCAGTATAGCTCCATACGGAATCCTCCCGATCTCGCCGTGGTGATTTTGAACCGGCTCGTCCTTTCTTCCTCTTGTCCCTCACCCCCGCGTGCCATTGCCTTATCATGTGCGCAGTTTGGTCTTCTAGCACTGCGCTCTTGAAGTGCGTTCCCATCTGTGTAAAACAAAACACCAGGGTTCAAGCACACTTAATTCATTGCAAACAAATTGAGAAAATTATGCACGAAAGTACTTTATTTGTTGATCCCAAAATTGTACGTTGTTTGAAGAGGACACTTAAAAAATGAATGGAAGTAGTAGTCTTTTTTCTTTGAAAGTTGAGAGAGAGAGAGAGAGAGAGAGAGAGAGAGAGAGTAAACCTGGGTTACAAGGGCATACAGGGGAAGAGTAATATAACTGCAAAGGACTTGAACCGACACCCTACAAAACATCATTTGAAAATGCAAGTCTAGCTAAGACAAATGGGAGCAGTTCAAAGTTCCTCAAAAGAAGCTTTTGTAAATGGTTGAAATGTTAAACCAAACCATTTTCCTCAAGCAAATTGTGTGTATTTGTGTGATTGTGTTGAGAAGTTTTTCAGTGCCGGGTGGGCACGGGTCACGTGGTGTCGAGCACCATCTCGGCCGTCCAAACGTATTTTGGACGGCCGAGATGGTGCTCGGCACCACGTGATCCGTGCCCGCTCGGCACTGGAAAATTTCTCGATTGTGTTAGAGAGAGCACCACGGTGTATATATTAGGGTACTTACGCTAATGCCACCCTAATGATAACGATCTCCACCCGTTCATGGTAACAAGAATGAAACCCATATTGCAGCTGAAAAATAACGAGGAAAAAATTAAAAGGTCTCCAATGGGAAGATACAACGGGAAAAAGAACAAGGCGCGCTAAATTCATACCGTCACAAAAACGAAAAAGGCAAGCTCAAATGCATTCTGCACAGAACAATCAATCAAACAGTGTTTCCAAATAAAAAATAAAAAATCAATCAAACAGTTTAAGTTTTTAGTTATAAACGAAACAAAAAGAGTAATTTCTTAACTAAGCCCCCGTTCCGCTAAGGTTCTTACCGTGAATAGAATGTAATGAATGAGTGTCAAGACATATTCTGGATGTCCAAACCAGAAGAGGTTGTCGTTGGGTTGGACCACGGGAGTTCCTTTGACGACACTGTTATGATCTCTCAGTTGAAGCGCCATTTTCACGACGATTACTTCAAGTTTGGTTCCGATAAACAACACCGTCTAAACAAATTATATATGCAAAAGAAAATGAAAATATTAGCGACGCTGAAGAAATCGAAACATTATCCGACGTATAAAACGAGAAAATCTAAGATTCAAAAATGTCTAATGAGTAATGAGATCCAAACACGGCTTCTTCTTCCTCTTTTTTATCCAAATATTTTTTCGCGTTCGTTAGTTTTTCGCCAAATTTTTATGCATTAATGGTTCGTTTTGACAAGAGGAATCGAAAAAGTAAAAAATTATGACCGTGTTGTATTTCTCGATTACTTCGACACTTACAATGAGTGGGAGGAACGACACCCAGAGGTATACATGCCAACCTGTTTCCATAAATACCATTCAAACGAATAATTAATGGAAATAGTCATAGGAGAAATTAAGGGGTAAAAATAAGTGCATGTTTTGGTGTATAAAATACAGACAGGGGTATATGAGTAATTCATTCTCACCATATACATCCACGAGCAAGAATATAACAACCAGAAACCACATGGAAGGGCTGCACATATCAATTAGTAAGGTGAATTTCGTAAAATAATAGTAATTGTAATATTAGAAAATTATTATAAAATCGATCTAGAAATTAAAATGCCACCTTGGGACAAAAAGAACACCCTCAAATTACTACTACTAAATAATACGTAATTGTGCAATGGACTGCGAAAAAAGAAGAACAACTTTTGCGTACCTGACGCTGACAACAACTTTAAAATCATCTTCTAATGACCGTCGTATGTATTTTTGGAAGTTGAACGTGTTGTTTGTCGACAAATGAGCCTACAATTAACAAATTCCACCAAATCAATAAGTATTATCGCGCGCACAAGGTCCACTAACATGTACGTCTACTAAAAATACAACAAATATTTTTTTTAGCATGTCTCATGTGTCCTTGAGAAATGATAATGGCATCGGAATCAGAATACTAACAGCGATGAAACCATGGCGCAACGTGAAATAGTCAACTTTGGCAACTGAATGGAAAAATTGCCTGAAGAAACATTTCTGCATAATTTCATAAAACGAACAGATAGATCGATGAGAACTGCGCATCGACTTACTAAAAAGAATAAAAACAAAGTACTCATTGAAATAGTACAAAATCAAAAGATTAATTAGTGAACTTACAATCCAAAGAACAACCGATGTCGTTGTCCAGTTGTTCATATGTCGCCTCCCAAAGGTCGTTTGTCTTGTGAGTCTGAATCGATTTGGATCTAAATGCATGGTTACAAGAAAATTGGCATAAGATTAACTTTTCGATCCTTGAAATTTGGCTTTCTGATGAACAACATTGGTTTATGAAATTGCCATAAGATTAACTCTTCCGATTCCTCTTGTCGCAAATCAATAGAGAGAAAAAATTTGTCGCAAAACGAACAAACGGAACAAAACGAAAAAAAGTCCAAAAAATCCCTCAGCGGAACTTAGCCTTATGTTTGTAGAAACATGAGACTATTAGCACACATACATACCATTAGCAGCCTGGTATTCAACTGTCTGTGTTTCTTTCTCCCAAGCTTTCCATCGCCTCATCTATTAATAACCGAGGAAATAATAATAATTACTCTAAAAACTAAAAGCAGAAAAGAAAAGAAATTGCGTTAAAGAGTTAACGGGGGTGAAATTAAATACCGCACTTCATATATTGGATTTCAACATAAAAAATGTGCAACTGTCAAGTCTATTAGTAGTAGAATTTGTGACCACAAAAAAAGGGGCTCTTGCATCCCACCAACCGGGGCTAGCTCGGTTGTCAAGGACTCTCGTATTTTTCTAGGAGTTCAGGAGTTTTAATTTTTCCACATGCGTGTGAGTGTTTTTTCTTTAATGGGCTTTTCATTTCTTTTTTTTTTGTTCCTACCATCTAATGGGTTTATTTCATGTATTTATTGAGTTTGTTAGGCTCGGTTGTCTTGTGAACTCTCACAAATGATAAATGTTCCAAGTTTGTACTTCATATATGATGTAAATGAACTCTTCTACCGATTGAAAAAAAAAATTCTAGAAATTTGTGCACTACAAGAAGGGCAAAGTCCACTATCACCCCATGTGGTTATCGCCATGTGCGGATACCCCCCTCATGATTCAAAATTGAGCACATAACCTATTTGTGGTTTTGAAAATGTGCAGATAAACCCCTTGCCGTCATGTTTTTCATCCATATTAACGGACACAACATTAAAAAGACCGATATACCCTCATTATGCCCTTTGATTCTTCTTCTTTTTTAAATCTAACCACACCATCCCCTATTCCAAAAATTGAATCCAAACCGTTGATATTGTAAATTTTGACGAGTACTACATCTATGCCAAAATTCAAGTCAATCAAAAAATGAAAAGCTCATAGTCGAATCGATTTTGTTATGAAATTAAAATTTACTAAAAATTAGATCATTGGGTTATTGATGCCTGATCGAAATGATCATTTTTTATAGAGTTACTCTATTCTTTATTTAATACATTATGAACGACTCAGATTACATTCTAGAGGTATGTGAGATACACCTTCGTTAATATGGATGGAAAACATGACGTCAGGAGGTCTATCCGGACATTTTCAAAACCACAGGTTATATGCTTAATTTTGAACCATAAAAGGAATATCCGTACATGACAATAATCACAGAGGTGAAAGTGGACTTTGCCCCAACAAGAAGGCAACTAGATCAAGCTCTTTAAAGATGAAGGTCCCGCGGCAGAAACGTGTCGGGAAAACTGGTCATGAATTTATGGTTCGTGACTTCTCAGTACGTACATGAATTAATAGTTCATGACTTCCAAGAATTATATGAGCGTGTTTAGGTTTATGTGCTTTCATAGAGTATTATAAAGTTTAGGTTTAGGCACTTTCATAGAGTTTAAGATTTTAGGCACATTCATAGGATACCTTAGGGTTTAGGTTTAAGCATGTTTTAGTGGTTTAGACCCTATTATAGGGGCAATTTTAAAAAAATATTCCAGAAATACTTAATGGTTCATTTCCGTTTTTTTTCTAGACCTACGCGTAAATACACTTTTATCGATCCGTCATCTAATGGAAGTCTGAAGAGTCCTTCAGAATTAATGCATTTGTTTCAAGTGATGTAGAAATTTGGAAAACGTCTCCGTTCCAGAAATCTTCTTAAAAAATAAATAACTTATTTCACATTTTCAAACTAAAAAATAATGTAAATGAAAAAAAAAATCCGATTTTTTTTTTGCACCGTTTTAAAATTGAGATCTTTCAAACAAGATCCATATTGCTAGGAAAATTATTTGCGTAAACACATGATTTTCGAGTTTGAAATTGCCTTCTTAAAAAATAAGTACTTATTTGGGTTTCTGGAACGGGGACCATCCAATTTACAGTGATTCAGACCCACTCACCTAACTTTCTGTCTCATTTATTTTGGTCACCAAGAAAATACTCCTAATTCATAATTTAAATAGTGATGACCTGGCAATACAGACGATCGAATTAAACCAAAATGGAGAGTTTAGAGGAGATTTGTAAAACCTTTGCTCTTCCTAATCCCATAGTAACGCCACTGTACACAACTTGCATGACTGCTATGACGAAGATGAAGATGCTCAGCTGATTTGTCCCTTGAGCTGACATTAGAGAGGTCTTCCCCTGGAATATATATAATAACATTATTAGGCTATATTGTGAGAGCTCGTTTCGTGTTCGATCGAGATTCATTAAAAGTTCGTTTGAGATGCTTCCACGTACATATATTAATGAATGAGGAAATTAAGCGAAGAAGGAGTACATACCTCACCACAATCATCCGAGGAGGAAGAAGAGTCGTCTTCCTCCGCCAATCGTCTCTCCCAATGTGAAATATCAGCTTGATCATATGCTGCCCTGTCCTGGTCATATGAATAATATCCCAGGGCTTTCGTCGTTTTAGTTGGCACCGTTTTACGGCACGGAAGCATGGAGTTCGCGAGCCTGTTTGGTATGCAGATTTTGGAAATGGGCCTTTGAGTTACAGCTAGTAGTAAGGAAAGAAACCCCAAGAGCATCAAAACTGCACCAAATTAATCAATCCATTTGATCAATGCACCAAATAAGTCAATCATGAGAAGGTAATCTTGGTATATATTGCAAGGATAAAGAGCGGACAATATAAGGGCGCGTTTGGATGCAACTTAATGGAGGGAAGCATGATCGTTGGATTTGCTGGGACAAAACCGCCAAGTCGATTAATCCAAACACACCCTTGTGGAAGAAACCCTAAAGAAAGAAAGCATAGTAGAAGTGCATACAAAATAAATTGTGTGGCCAAATCATCTGCATTTATGATCTCAAAAATATAATCTTTCATTTGGCCCCTAGCAGCCAAACATATTTCGAATTCAAAACATAAGCTATATATATATCTAGAGGAGATCTAGGAACACAATAACGTGCATAATATTTACACAGCATGCCTATGTAGTAGTATCTCATGGGTAGTTAAAAACCACCTTATCCGTCTAATTGCCAGTGAAACTTTGCCACATAGGCATATTGTGCAAATTGTCGTGTTCGTCTAAGTTTTTTGTTTTATATATATGTTGCACACACAAAAAAATGCTAACATAATACACAAATTAATTACCTGACTTGAGCCTCTCTACTGCTTCATACAAGGCATTCTTTCGACGATGCTTTAGCAACTGCAACCAAATAAGATGGAATATCATTAGTGGAGGGCCTGGGTTCGAGCCCCGGCCGTGAGGGACGGTTGGTTGGGGTTTAGGGCTATGAACAGCCCCTGGACCCTCTGTGAACTAACTTATACTAATTTTCCGTTAACCCCGCTGATGTGTATGTATGTATCATTGTTATATTAATTAAGGTCCAAAACAAGGTTCATTGTGAAATTTGTTTTGTAGAGTAAGCTTCTGATCATAACAGCAACCAAAAACCATCTTACGAACAACAATGTTACTCACACAACCTCTTATATACATGTGGAGCCCACACATAGTAGTGTGTGTGGAGCTCACATATATGTGAGAAAAGTTGTGTTTAGATTGTTGTGTGAGTATCATTTTTGTCTTACTAATTGTGAATTACTACTACTCACATGAGTTAGTCGATGGATGAGGTACTCAATGAGAAGTCCACCGAAGATGAATATGAAGCAAACCGTAGCCAAAGCCCAGGTGGGTGTTTCTTGAAGAGACCGAGTGGTACTGGTTGATGCCGCCGCAGCGGTGGTTGCTCCTCCTTCTCCTCCGCCGGCCATGCTTGCAGTAATTTTTTTTTTATCCCGGCCGCCACAAATTGGCTTTTATGTAATCATCGAAGGACAGAGAGAAGTGCTCTAAATATACACGGGATGGGTAGAGGAAAGGGAACAGCAGGAATGAAAGAGGAAAGGGGATATGGAAGACAAAGTCAATATTGAAAATTGGGGACAAGTTCGATCAACATCATATATTTATTTCCCTCGATCTCTCTCTCTCTCTCTCTGTGGTGAAGGTCCCAACTAGCTAGTTCTCTGGCCAACCCTATTTTTTACTTTGTAGACTTGGTATTTGGTATGGGACTATTTCTTCTTTAATTTTCATCACTTTTTCTTTTGCCTAGTGACAGAAAAGTCGCAAAAATATATATGTTGAAAGTGAGATGTGCGGTGTAAAATGGTTGGATGTGACCGAATGTTCACGAGGTTCTCATCAGTAGTACAGTAAAAAAATTTCCGGAAGATCGAGTAACACGCGAGTTGACCAGTTTTGTCACCCATACGGAAAAATTTTCAGTGCCGTGGTGCCCGCTCGCGCATCCAAGCCATCCATTATATGTTTGAACGGCTCAGATTTGAAGAGAGAAAAATGAGATGGAAAGTGTTGGGGCAAGAGGAGAGAGAGGGTTTCAATCCGAGAGGTCCAAAAGTGTATCGGACGGCTGGGATGGACCGAACGAGTACCAGGTAGGCAATACCCGCTCAGCACTGAAAAACTCCAACCATACACACACAAATAGTAATGGCCTTGTTCGTTTAGCACATTTGGGTATTTTAGTTTTGGTAGTGGGTAGAGAGAGAAATAGGGTAATGATTGGAGAAAGAAGTAATGAGTGGAGAGAGATAGAGAGATAAATGAAATTAATAATTGGAAAAATAGGGTAATGATTGGAGAAAGATATAGGATAATGATTGAAAAACAAAGTTTAAACAAAGTAAATATGCTAAACGAACAAGGCCAATATTGTTTGTCTTTTTGAATTAGTGTGTTGTTCCCATTTTTCGAAGGAGTTTGGATTCTCTGTGTTAAAAGTCAAAAAAATGGGATGTTGATAAATATGTAGTATTAAGAATGAATTTCCCTATTGTGAAAAAAGGGTTGCGTTTATTAATTGCATCTGATCTTTATGATTTTTAAAACACATATCGATTTGGACAAACTCTACAAAATCTTTACCCCTTATTATTTTATTGATGGTGAGGATTGAACCTGTGATCCTGGAGAACAATATTTCGTTAGATTGGAAAAGCTTGTTGTCTACGTACAAACGGAAAAGAGCAATTTTATTCACCACCGCATTAGGCGAGGGTTATTTTACCCACATCTGGTGATGTATGTTGTAGGTTTCATTTTTTGTTTTTTTGATTAAGTACTTGTTGATATTTAATTGAGCTAAATTTTTGCAGAGTCTCCTAACAAATCAGGTGATCGCAACCGTCGGTTAGCATTTTTAACGGTCTAGATTTGTTTTGAATCTTTTACAGGTAATAATATATTTTTACCGGTAAAAGATTTAACAGATCTGAACCATTAATTGCCAATATGCATGAACGGTCCTGCAGATGAGACTGTACACCTTTCTTTGCAGTCAACTGTAGAGAAGTCGAATCCATAATGACTTTAGTCAATGAAACGAGATCTAGCTACAGCACATCTCATCAGATGTGGGTAAATTTACCCTCCTCAATAGTGATGGTGAACAAAATTGCTTTTCAAATTGGAAGATGGGAGCTTAATTCAAGTTTCCCCTCACTTGGGATGATCACCTTACCCCCTAGCTAGAAGCCTTTTTTTTTTTTTGTGATAATTCAACCTAGCTAGAAGCTTATACATGACTTTTTGGTCTATGATTGGCTCCATTGTCATTGGAGACTTTTGAAGAGCATAAGGATTCATTGGGCTTTCTAGAATGACTCTTTGACAGCTGACTTTTTTTCATTTGACCTGGGAGATATTACTATTATTTTCTATCAAATTACCTAAAAAAAAACCCTATTAAAACTACATTATTGCCTTTTATCCTTTTTTCATTGTCCCTGCATCATTATTACATTTCCATCTACAATTAGAAGGGCACGTTAACGTTGGATAACACACCTTGCGGCGACAGAAACCCTGTGGCCCCGTTCCGCTTTCTCAAATAAGTACTTAAAAAATAAGGACATATTTTCAAGTTTAAAAATAATAGACGTACAAAAATAATTTTTGAATTTTTTTTTGCAGGGTTTGATAGATCACATCGAAATCTCATCGAAATCTATCAAACAAGATCCATATCGCATTTTTTATTTATTTCAGTAAGCCTACTATTTTTAAGTTTGAAAATTACAAATAAATATTTATTTTTTAAGGACCAAAAGTAGAACGGGGCTAGTCCCCTGCATAACTGGGCGTAATATTTATACAGGGAGATAAAATAATTTAAACTAAGAAAAAACTTGACGTGTGGATTGTTTACTAGTTATATTATGGCATGAGTTTGACCAGTCACTTGCTAAATTAAGAAATACTTTTTGAACCATTAGTTTATCACATCAAAGGAGGAAAAAAACAAAAAAAAAGCCCTTAGTTTAACTGGGGTAGGCCGGCCTTTATTTGGAAGAACTGATGAGGATAATACATAGTAGTAGTATTTGATTCAACACAAGATTTCTAGAAAGTCGCTATGGTCGCGCATTTTAATTGGTTGGTTATTTTTTACAGAAAATTACCTCTAAGTACAGAAAAGTGACACTTAATTCCCATTAAGGAGAGATGAAATACTTAATTACCACTAAGTCCACTTTTACAAAAATACATTTAACATTAATGGAAGTGTCACCTTAGGGTTTTAGGGTATGCTAGGGTATAATGGTACCCTAATGGGTACCCTAGTACCCTTGGGTACCCTAAAATCTTAGGATACCCTAGGATTTTAGAGTTTTAGGGTACCCTAGGGTTTTAGGGCACTTTAAGATTTTAGGTTTTAGGATACCCTAAGGTTTAAGGTACCCTAGGGTTTAGGTTTAAGCGCTTTTATAGAGCCCTAGGGTTTAGGTTTAGGCACTTTCATAGGAGTTTTAGGGTGCACTTTCCTATTATTGGGTTTTAGCGGTTTAGGCACTTTCATTGGGTACCTTAGGATTTTAGGCACTTTTATAGGGTACCCTAGGGTTTAGGCACTTTCATAGGGTGCCCTAGGGGTTAGGCACTTTCAGTATTTAGGGTTTTAGACACTTTCATAGGGTTTTAGTGTTTCATTAATTAGAGGAGACTTGGTGGGAATTACTTTCTATTTTCTGGACCTAGAGGTAAATTGCCCTATTTTTTAATGAGCGATTCCGAATGAGACTTTGTGCAATATTAAAGAAAAGGGAAAATTTCATACTAGCACCTGACCTTTCACGAAAATCACACAGAGACACCTGACCTTAAAGAAATATCACATAAACACCTGACCTTTCGAAGAACTCATCAATTTAACCCCTACCGTTAACTTCCGTCAAAAATCAAACGGAACTGCTGACATGTAATACACGTGGCTTTTTTGAGGTTAGGTGGAGAACACGTGTGTGCATACATGGCACAATTGTAACAGATTCTGAACAGCCTCAATTAGACCTTTTTGCTTGTCACTCATAATTGTAAAACTATGAGAATTTTGTATGTTAAGGTCCTCTATCAGTAGCTCAAGAAACCAGTTCCATGTCTTGTATTTTTCTTGTTCTACCACTGCATATGCAAAGGGGTAAATGCAGTTGTTGGCATCAATGCCAACAGCTGTCAAGAGAATGCCACCTTGTGGCCCCTTCAAATGGCACCCATCCAATCCTATCAATGGCCTACATTCCTCCAAGAACCCTTTCTTCAATGCACCCCAACAAATATACAACCTCTTGAACTTTGCAAAATTCCCAGACTTTAACTACCAATATTAAACAAAGAAAAACCAAATCAATTGATTAAACAAAGGGAAAACGATTTACCCGAAAAAAAAACAAAGGGAAAACGCCATAGCTGTAAAGTATTTTCGTGGACAAGTGTGTAAAGTGTCAAAAAAGGCCAAATGCAGGTGTATGACTTCAATGCAATGTGGTCCTACTTCTGCCTTTTGGAAAAGGACAAGTCTATCATAAAGACAAAGGATTTAGAAGAACATACCGTATCGGGGGGATCCACCACCTTCACTCTTCCTCAAACACCACACAATTGTTGATTGAAGCCCAAACCAGGCCTCAAAACCCTTCGATTTTCACACTGAAAACCCTAATTTCTAAAAGCCCTAAATCTCTCCCCCCCCCCCCCCCCCCCCCTCCCCCCCCCCTCTCTCTCTGTATCCAGGAACAATTTTTATGTTCAACGTTTAAGCCCTAATACTTTTGCACACACGTGTTTTGTGCCATGTATGCACACACGTGTTCTCCACCTAATTAACCTCAAAAAAGCCACGTGTATTACATGTCAGCAGTTCCGTTTGATTTTTGACGGAAGTTAACGGTAGGGGTTAAATTGATGAGTTCTTCGAAAGGTCAGGTGTTTATGTGATATTTCTTTAAGGTCAGGTGTCTCTGTGTGATTTTCGTGAAAGGTCAGGTGCTAGTATGAAATTTTATATGAATATTCCCACCATGCGGCCGGACTTTTCTTTATTTCCCCCCTTATTCGCCATTAAATAAAGTACAGACAATCCATGTTTTTCGCAAAAGTTGACAATCACATGAAATATAGTACTATATTCAACTGAAAGAAGAAACTAAGCTTGGAGCTTGTATTGGCATGACTTTGGTATATTTGAAACGTCATCGTGGAGTTATTAATGGACAAATAAATGCTGCATGTTGTTATATATGTACGCCGATTTTTCTTACTTTTTATGAGGTTCCGTTTTGTTAAAGTTTTTATTTTTTAAGTATTTATTGCTCGTTTTACGAGACATGTCATTCTTTCACAATATATTACTTTTAATTCAAAAAATAAATACTTATGTAATAATACTTTTATTTAGTGAAATTTCATTTTTTCCTTATTAAAGTATTTTTTTGGTTGTGGGTAAGTTCTTATTCACATTTAATGATATAATTGGATTAATTACCAAGAACCAAAATTAAAAAAATTAAAGAAAGACAAAAATCACGTAAATAAATTGCCTGTTTTATTTTTGTCTTTAGTGAACTATTTTAAAGTTTTGAACACATACAATCCACAAAAAAATTGACACAAAATTAACAAAGACGAAAAAATGCTTGGATGAAGACAAAATTGAAATCCTATCAGATTATTAAGCCAAAACTCTCCTCAATTTTTTTCTATTAACAAAGTCAAGATCCAATATAATTTTAACCAGATCTGATTCAAAACTCTTGGTTCCAATGTTCTGTCATTTTTCATCGTTCATACCGGAGCCATCACAAAATAAATCATTTCCTAGCTCTTCTGTATCTTCGAAAAAAACTTGAATTCTCCACATAAAACTTGAATTCATACAAACACAAACATGACGAAACACCCTGTCAATCAAAACCCTGAAAATGAAAATGGCCCACACAACATAAACCAAAAAAATAATTCAACAAACATTTGATCACACTTACATTTCTAGACTTTCTTCACACACATGGGTTCATTGTTTGAGATATTTTTGACAGAAAAAAACGGGTCTGATTTTCTTTAAGTTTCCGGTGGCTCCGTCGCTTGTTCCCCTTTCACGTCGGTCTGTGCTTCATCAAGAGTGATCGCTCGTTCCTCCTTCGCGTCGTTCTGTGCTTGATCAAGAGTGCTGCTGCTGCTGCCACTGTTGGCATCAGCTTCTGTTTGGATCAGCCCATAGCTGATAGAAACATCTCGCCACTCGGCATCTTCGGATAAGTACTCGTGTCGTGCCACGTACCGCTTAAGCTCAACCCGAAGGCTCCGAATGGGCTGAAAATAAGTGAAGTCCCAAAATTACGTAGGAAATATTCTTGGCATAAGGGGAATTTACACTTTGAAGCTAACAGGTTTCCCTGTAACATGCGTAGATTACCGCAATGGTCCAAAACTCTAGTTTAAATCCTCTATGCCTTAACCTTCCTGTACTGAGATGCATTTCCAGACATTGGATCAAGTGAGAATACCTTCTTCTTCTTCTTTTTTTACTTTTGAAGATTCTCTTATCATCCAACAGCAAAAAATGCATGGAAACAGCGGTACAGAAAAATTGCGTAGAGAGGATTTGAGGGGTCAAAACTCCACACACTGCAGGCACAGGCACATCAAAGGGTGCTATGAAATGGCAGAAATAGCCTAGACATACGTGAAGACCTCTTCGTCTTTTTTTCTCGCCAAAAGTCAGCATGGTTAGTTGTAGTTAGTAAAGTTTGAACCCCTGTTAGTACTTGGGAGTTCATGGTGCTTACCATTCCACTTGCGCGATGAGCTCTTTACAGGGAGGAATTTCCATTTTCAGGATCTGTTTTGGCAAAGAAAGAAAAAAAAGGTTCTCGCACAATCCATCACCTTTAATTCAAAAAATACAGTACTTATTCGTGCTAATCATGGGGATTTGTATCTTCGGTCCAAATCCTTGGGGAAAAGTTCCATTTGTACCTTTGGGCAAAAAGCCATAACATACACAAGCCTAATCATAATGTGGCTGTAAGTAGTCACCAGATTGAAGCCACAATGCGAAAAAGAACCCAAAATCAATTTGCTAGTTTCTTGCACATCTTGAAATTTATACTCCTATTTTGGCATATAATTCCTTTATCAAGAAAAAATTGGAAAACCAACTAAAGGTTGATAGAGTATGATAGGAACAACTGCAGTATCAAAGAAACTTCCGTTTATCACCATAGACCAGTAACCAATTTACAGTACGTTCTACTAACTAAAATAAAGTTTTTTTTTTTTTTGAAATAAAGGTGATGTATTGTGAGATAATGACCTATCTCGTAAAGCGAAAAATTAAATACTTACAAAATAAGAATCTTAGCGGGACAAGGCTTTATAATGTTCAACTGAGCATAGCTAAAGAAACTTAACTCAAAAACTCAAATTTTTGCCCATAACGATGTGCCAATAGAATTATATATGTGTGCTTTTTTGTGTGTAGCAATTAGCAATAACAGGGTGTAAGAAAAGAGTTCTAACCTCTGCCTTCGATTCGAGGGCAAGCCGGAAGAAAGCAGCCGAAACAAAATGCTTCCCCACAGACTCGGCCAACTTGATCTGACCCAGCCAGTAAGCCGAGGTCTCGAGCCTATCGAACCGGCACTTGCTGCACCTCTCTGCACTCTGGTACGGCGTGCCGCCCGATACCCTTTTCGGCTTATTCAAAGACGGCGAACCCACCACCGGCGTCCGAGGCTGCCCTTTCCCGTCTCCCTCCGCCAAAACCACTCCACTGCCTTTCCCAATTTGTTCTTCAAACCCCACACTCTTCTTCTTTTTACTCACCTTTGCTCTGTTTTCCTCAGGGGATTTCTTCTCACCAGGAGTGGATCGGGTTTGTTCGGGTGGTTTTGGGAAGACCTGAATTGATGGGTTTTTCTTGAGAGGCTTCGCGAGTCGGTCCGGTTTGGTTTTTAAAACATTGGTGTTGCTTACTGCTTTGATAGGAATGTTTCGAGTTGTGCCGAATACTCGCTTTTGACTGCAGAACAGAGGAATTTGAAGCTATAGATTTCGGATTCAGAGACAACAATTCAAGTAATAAAAGTAAATGGGAAAATGGATTAGATTGTTTACCTTTGAATTGGCGGTTCTTTGGCACTCCCTTTTGGTGCTTGGAGGGTTTTCTTGTTTGTTTTCGATTTCAAGGGCTGTGTTTTTCCTGGGTTTTTGTTGTACAGTGCAAAATTTAGTGAATAAGGAGAGACATACATAATGAATATAATCTATCGATTTGACAAGAAATTGAGACTACATTTTGTGTTGATGCCGACATTGAGATTGAATTATCGAAACAAGAAGAGAGAAGTGATACCTGGAAAAGGGGTGGCCTGAATTTCCATTGCAGGGTATGGATTAGTTTCAGAATTTCAGTTGCGATTTCGGAAAGCTTTTTATTAGAACAGAAAAGTGAAGCAATCCCTCTCTCTCTCTCTTAAATTGAAGGAGGATTTTGCAGTTTTGAAGTTTGAAATTGATGAAAGGGCGGGAAGAACGGCAGAAGTGGGTGGTGGGTGGTTAGAGACGCTCCCTCCCAACAGGCTTTACATATTTTTCTACCGGCCCAATTGGGACCCATGGAAATTAAAATAGGGGAGTGATTTTGCCGCTCCCCAAATTATTTGGGAAGTGCCAAAAGTATTGATTTTATCACTCTCCAATGGTGAACAATTTAGGGAGTGGCAAAATCAACCAATATTAATTTGGAAGTGCTGTTAATAATTTAGGAAGTGGCAAAATCACCCCCTTAAAATCCGAGGAAAAAAAACCTGCAGAATATGGCGGCATGGAGTATTTTATTTGGGCCTAAACATTTATTCCTTTGAGAATATTTGGAGAGAATTCAGAATTTGCTTTCTTGAACTTTGGGTTTGTTAGCCCCAAATATTTAATCCACATGGACCACATCCATTCTAATTAATCTATCCTGAATAGTTTAATCTGATTTGGGCTCACCAACATAATTAAGTAGTAGTAATATACAAGGTCATGATCAGAGTTTGGCCCATTTACTTTTATGTGCTGATATGAGTTTTTTACGCTTGTATAGAGTGTTAATTTGGGCTTCGACCTCTTCAGGTGGGCTTTGTCCCAATTGTGTGTTCTGAATTGGTTTCTTGCCAATCGTAGATATGGATCTCAGATTGGGCAGATGATTATTCTTTGAACATGATATTTTTTTGCTGCTATTAGTCTTGTAACAATTTCAAGATTAATAAAACAAATTTGCCGTTCAAAAAAATATATAAGGCCATGACTCATGAGAGTGCTGCACTCGAAGACTTTAAGCAGTGGAAAAGTATTTGGGTGCAGATTAAGATTTATACACCCATTCCCACGAGCGGATTGGCGGGTTCCTGCATTGAAGCGGTTTTTTCTTGCGACTTTTCTTTAAGCTGTGTATGAATCATAAACTAGTGATGGTCATAATCCTTAGGAGTTAGGACCACGAGAGTATGTGCATACAAGTTTGTTGCCTTCAATTGAGGAAGTGCATATGTACTTCTTGCTATGTTGGACTTCTTGTTTCCTTCATGCACGTTGTTAGAATTAAAATTCGTAGTAACCTTGTACGCACGTCGTTTGAATTAAAATTTACAGTAACCTCGTATGCACGCTGTTTAATCATAAATCGGTGATTATCGTATTCATCAAGAGTCAAAAGTAAATGAGGGATGGTCATAATCCTTAGGAGTTAGGACCACGAGAGTATGTGCATACAAGTTTGTTGCCTTCAATTGAGGAAGTGCATATGTACTTCTTGCTATGTTGGACTTCTTGTTTCCTTCATGCACGTTGTTAGAATTAAAATTCGTAGTAACCTTGTACGCACGTCGTTTGAATTAAAATTTACAGTAACCTCGTATGCACGCTGTTTAATCATAAATCGGTGATCATTATCGTATTCATCAAGAGTCAAAAGTAAATGAGGGATGGTCATAATCCTTAGGACCACGTACTAGAGCATGTGCATTGAAATTTGTTGCCTGCCTTCAATAGAGCATGCACATGCACGCGGATTGTAAATTGGTGATGAGTCGGAAGCATTAGGATCACTCATTTGATGCATGCATTAGAGTTCTTTCTTTTTCTAAACGGCAAAAGAAGAAATTTCATTAATCTTCTCGAAGAGTTTCAATTAGATTAAAGAGAAAAGGGATAGAGGCGTCACAACCAAAGACGACAAACATCCCAACTATGTTGACACCAAAGTCTCAGACGACCATATGCATGCCAAAAAAAAAACCCCAGAAAAAGGAGATGGCAATTAAGCTGCCAACTCAAAGAAGAAATGAAGTCTAATACAAGGATGGTTACAAATGCACATCCTTTTATTTTTTTTTTTCTCCCTTTGTTGTACGAACTTAATCGCAATCTCGTTTAAGTCTCCCACTGATTTAAGTATATCAATACATTTTCTTGGACAATATACAATAAAATGTTGTAAAAGTCTTGATGGTGCGAAATGTGGAATGGAAAGGATGGATAGGTTTCTTCTTTGTTTGGCCAAACTAAGAGTACTGAGGTGAGTTTGGCCTAATTTTTCACGAGTTTTTTAGCATAGTCTTTTTGATTACTTTCTCTAAACTTTTTACAAGATTCAGATCAAATTTAGTATCATATCTTTTGTCTACAAGAATCGAGAAAATATATAAACATAGACCAAAGTTAGAAAAAAATTCACATCAATCGGCGAAAAAGGCCCAGAAAGTCGAAAACATCAAAATTTTAATTTGGGTCTTTTTTTGTAGTCTTGTATGGACACTTTTTCAATTTTGGTCTATGTTTTTTATACTTTTTTTTATTTCTCTCGTCGAGAAGAAAAATATGATGTAAAAATTTGACCTGAATCTTACAAAGATTAAAAAAAAAACAACTAAAAAAATCATACTAAAAAACGAAGTTAGGCCAAACTCACATAAACTTTAAAAAAACAAGGGAAGTAAGGGTCATGTCACAAACAATGAATCCTAGTAGTGACTCTCTCTCTCTCTCTCTCTCTCTCTCTCTCTCTCTCTCTCTCTCTCTCTCTCTCTCTCTCTCTCTCTCTCTCTCTCTCTCTCTCTCTCTCTCAAACGCCTTAGAGCATCTCCAATCCAAGACCCTCCAAATCTCTATTTGAGAGGATCAAATTAATCTATTTTATTTGAAAAGTAGATTTAGAGGATTGTACTATTTATCTCAACTCCAACCCAACACTCTATTTCTCAACTCCAACACATATTTGAAGGAGATCCTCTATTTTTTCATTCATCCTCTATATTTAGAGGATCAAAGTTCATCCTCTCAAATGGAGGAGAGTTTTAGAGGATGGGTTGGAAAATATTTTTCCTCCAAAATGAAGATATAGAGTATGGGTTGGAGATGCTCTTATGGAGAAGTTTAAAGTTTACTGAGAGAAGATAGACCATTTACTAGTAAACTTCTGCCAGAATCATTGAACAAGTGAGTCCAGTCACACCTTAATTTCCAAGTCTACTCACTCACTTAGCCCTTAGAGTAACATTTCTTTGTATTCTTCTCCCCTGAACTAGGGACATGATCAAAATATCCTAGCTCCTTCAAAAGCAGAATCTTAATAGCAGAGACTACTGTTGTATCAGTGTGTACCCAAAAACTAGTGGGTTGTTCTTAGTGCCAAAGACTCATATATAGACCCTCCACCCCATTCTACAATCCAGACCACCGGCCATGCACGGTCCCCCTTTTAAGTAGTTTTCATGACCTTATTTGCATATTTTGGGAGCCAATCCCAATCAAGAAGGACTTAGCTGGAGTCGTTCTTAATTAGATATTATCCTTTATGGACACGCATGTGGCCGGTTTTAACAGTCAATGAGAGGATGCCTGGCCTTCTCGAAATATGGTTTCTTCGGTGAGAGACCATTCCTTTGATGTCTATGGATGACTAAAGGTCTCATCCAAATTATCCAAACTATTCTTTCTTTCTTTTTTTGTGTGTGTGTACAATTGCAAAAATCATGCATATTCAAAGGACCGGTTAGGCGGCCAATCAATAGTTGGCAAGTGGCCGAGCAAAAAAAAATACTCCGTAGTTGGCAAGTGTCTGTTCGAATAATACCCACCCAAAGGGTTTCAATTATGGGTGTATATACCCAAAGGGTTTCATATCCCACTTAGGTCATCTGAACATTATTATCTTGAAATTATTAAGTGTACCAAAAAAACAGTGGATTTTAATCTAGCGTTTCGGATCCATTCATTTCAAGATAATAATGTTCGGATGAGACACTTAATGATATCCGATCAATCTGATTTTTGGTACACTTGTTCTACTCGACGAGCTCTACGAAGTGAACGTTTTCGATCATCGGAGCGGCAGCGATTTGCCCTGTACAGCACGGGGCTGCGCAGCACGGTCCCTCGGTCCTCCTGAAAGTACCGCGTGGTACTCCAAACAATTTACGTTGTGACAAATTTTGCGGTAATGACATTATTGTTGGATATTGGAGACAATAAATGACCTACTATACATTGTATGGAGACGATCTTTTATTTGTAGGGAGTATCACATGGTACTCGTACTCCGGGAGCGTTGAATAATTGGCCAATGGACTGACATGTTATTTGTTAGAATCTGGCTTGTCTGCAGTCCAAAGAGGTGCAGTCGAAGTGGTTGCAACCGTCGGATAGTGTTTTTAATGGTTCAGATTTGTTTTCAATCTTTTACCGGTAATAAAAGATTTTTACCGGTAAAAAATTCAACAAATCTGAACGATTGATTATCAATATGAACAGTTCAGATTGAATCACACATCCTTCTCTGCAACAGAGAAGTCGGATGGCCATTTGTTGTTCTTCTCTTAAATGCAGAAATAAATGAAGTTCTAGAATCAGCATAAAAATGGGCAAGTAAGTCCAACCAAGGGGTGTAGACATGCACAACCAAGTCCAATCGTATTTTGGTAAATGCCACCGGCCATGACCCGCAACTGCTTTGAAGCGAAACCGTTAACCCGTCACACAATGCGTGTGTGTGAACATGAGTAAAAGTGGGATGAGAGCGCAGAACGAGAATTAAAAGCAAGAGGAGAGGATTTAATTACCGGAGGATTATGTAATCTATTTTTAACCAAACCCAAAATTCAAATAAATTGAAACCTTTATATACTCCCACGGTATAGCCTATATGTTACACAATTTATGGTTTGATATCCACTTGAACAAACCTAGAAATTAAGGAGAAACCAATATTGCTTACCGTTGAAAATTTTGATCGACGAGGTTGCTTTCATCCCCTCTTTTTTTTTTTTTTTTATGCTGAAGAACCCATCAAGTTAGGGCTTTTTAGACCACCATGGCCATGGGTGGAGGTATTAATAAGGCGAGAGCGCAATTTAAAAAAAATAAATATTTGTAACATTACTCAGAAAGTGTATAGAGCTTTATGCAGAAACAAAATATAGTGATCAAATTTTACAGTCAATATACCAAGTTTTGTGGGGTTATGAAATTATGTGGTATTGATATATCGTTTCAACAATATTTCGAGGTTTTTTTCTTCAATTTTTCAAAGCAAAATTATACTCCCTTCAAGTTGGGATCCTCAAAAAAAAAAAAAAAAAAATTACAGGGCCAAACAAATCATCGAATACTACCCACCCAAAGGGTTTCAATTATGGGTGTATATACCCAAAGGGTTTCATATCCCCCTTAGGTCATCTGAACATTATTATCTTGAAATTATTAAGTGTACCAAAAAAATAGTGGATTTTAATCTAGTGTTTCAGATCTATTCATTTCAAGATAATAATGTTCGGATGAGGCACTTAATGATATCCGATCGAGCTGATTTTTGGTACACTTGTTCTACTCGACGAGCTCTACGAAGTGAACGTTTTCGATCATCGGAGCGAGACCGGAGCAGCGGCGATTTGGCCCGTACAGCACGCTGCGCAGCACGGGGCTGCGCAGCACAGTCCCTCGGTCCTCCTGAAAGTACCACGTGGTACTCCAAACAATTTACGTTGTGACAAATTTTGCGGTAATGACATTATTGTTGTATATTGGAGACAATAAATGACCTACTATACATTGTATGGAGACGATCTTTTATTTGTAGGGAGTATCACATGGTACTCGTATTCCGGGAGCGTTGAATAATTGGCCAATGGACTGACGTGTTATTTGTTAGAATCTGGCTTGTCTGCAGTCCAAAGAGGTGCAGTCGAAGTGGTTGCAACCGTCGGATAGTGTTTTTAATGGTTCAGGTTTGTTTTCAATCTTTTACCGGTAATAAAAGATTTTTACCGGTAAAAAATTCAACAAATCTGAACGATTGATTATCAATATGAACGGTTCAGATTGAATCACACATCCTTCTCTGCAACAGAGAAGCCAGATGGCCATTTGTTATTCTTATCTTAAATGCAGAAATAAATGAAGTTCTAGAATCAGCATAAAAATGGGCAAGTAACTCCAACCAAGGGGTGTAGACATGCACAACCAAGTCCAATCGTATTTTGGTAAATGCCACCGGCCATGACCCGCAACTGCTTTGAAGCGAAACCGTTAACCCGTCACACAATGCGTGTGTGTGAACATGAGTAAAAGTGGGACGAGAGTGCAGAACGAGAATTAAAAGCAAGAGGAGAGGATTTAATTACCGGAGGATTATGTAATCTATTTTCAACCAAACCCAAAATTCAAATAAATTGAAACCCTTATATACTCCCACGGTATAGCCTATATGTTACACAATTTATGGTTTGATATCCACTTGAACAAACCTAGAAATTAAGGAGAAACCAGTATTGCTTACCGATGAAAATTTTGATCGACGAGGTTGTTTTTATCCCCTCTTCTTTTTTTCTGATGCTGAAGAACCCATTAAGTTAGGGCTTTTTAGACCACCATGGCCATGGGTGGAGGTGTTAATAAGGCAAAAGCGCAATTTAAAAATATATATATATTTGTAACATGACTCAGAAAGTGTATAGAGCTTTACGCATAAACAAAATATAGTGATCAAATTTTACAGTCAATATACCAAGTTTTGTGGGGTTATGTTGTATTGATATATCGTTTCAACAATATTTCGAGGTTTTTTTCTTCAATTTTTCAAAGCAAAACTATATTCCCTTCAAGTTGGGATCCTCAAAAAAAAAAAAAACAAAATAATTGCAGGGCCAAACAAGTCATCGAAGTTAGGCATGCAAAGCTTGGAAGACTAGTGTAGTTCCTCGGGAGAAAAAATAAAGTGTAAAAGAGTGCAATTGCAACTTCTTCTTCTTTTTTAAAAAAATCATATTTGACGGTCAGAGCCATAGGGCAGTTCGCGATTCGGTTTTAGGCAGATCGGTTCGGTTCCTAGGTGAATTTGCATCCGCCAAATTGTTGTTTTCTCCATCCGCAACTGTCCGTGAGTGTTTCACGGTTCGGTCGGTTTGGTTTGCGATTTAGGCGGTTCAACTTGGTCGGTTTGGGCGGATTTGAAACAGCCTAAAATACTTCGAAAAAATCTAAAAAGTTTCCAAAACTTTGCATTTGTAAAAATGTTACATTACTCAAGTAGTGGAGTAACATTTTTTAAAATAAAGCACGTTCATATCTACTCTAAAAAGCTCTTTGAAACCCAAAAATCAGAGAGCAAAACACACACATTCATACTTACCTCATCCACCACCCGTTCGTGAACGTTGTTCGGTTGGATCGGTTTGGATGTGGTTTGGGCGGATTTAAGCCTGTAATTTATTTTTTATAAATACCAAAAATTTAAAAAGTATAGTAGCACAATAAAATATCATACCACTCTGAATTGCCCCAAGAGTGGCTAATATTTTTCCGTATTGACATAACGTTTAAAATTTCTATGTCAATAACAAGTAGCATGGTATATGGAGTACTGTCGAATTTACCAATACTATTTTGGTGGGGCTAATAGTTTATTGTGAAGGGTTTAACTCTTTCAAACATTTTTTTATTTTTTACTTTGGGCGGATTGGGCAGATTGGGCGGATCCAATCCGCATCCGATCCGCTCGTGGTAGATTGTTGTTTTTTCCATCCGTCACATACCTCAGTTTGGTTCACGAATGGATCGGTTTGGGCGGATTGGTCAATTTGGGCGGTTCTGTTGATCCGCTGAGCAGTCCTAGGTGTTCGGGCCAATTTACGAATATCTTAACTAATCCACGCCGTGACTAGGGAATTTACAAAAAATTACTTTCTTGTGGCCTGATCCCAAAATCAAATCTAAATCAATTATGTGGGAAGTAAATCCACCAACCAACTAGACTAATCATTGGGGCTTGCAATTGCAACTTTGACACATGTAATTTGGCAACGATGTTATACCTCATTCAAATTGAAGGAGTTTCTTCTTACATTATAAATAGGGAAAGGAGAAAAGATTCACTAAAAAAGACAAAAATGGAGTGTCATAATAAAAAAAGGGAGTGTGCAGATCATTTTCCAAGGAGAAACTATACGTGACAGTGGTAACTAAGATTCGAGCCCAATCGGTGTGGGTGGAAGCCCCAGCCCAAGAAACCCAAAATAAACCCTAGTCAGATTCCTCTATCCCTGCCGCCCGCCTTAGCCACCCCCCGAGCAAACAGCAACAACCCAACCGCCGACCAAGTACATCCGTTCACCACCATGCCACCACAAGCCAACCCAAATGGAGAAAACATGTACAACCCAACGATCAAAACCACCCAGCCACTGCCACGTGAGTCTCCGAATCATACGTAAATTTTTCCTTAATACTTACGTACATGACCTAGTCTAATGTATCCTCGAAGCATATCTGGACAGATTCTAACTGGGAGTGCATATTACTATCCGGACTTGGTCATGACAGATCTCTTTTCAGAAAGCATGACATAAATTTCAAGGGGCTAGCCAGTAGCCAGCCAAAGTCAAATAACAAGGTTTGCAAAAGCAGTTTAATAGATTTGATTTTGCCAAAAAAAGACATCCTCATTTTTTTTAATTAAAAAAATGACTAGCCTAGCTAGATACGGTTGCTTAACTAATTTACTTACTATTTTAAAATGCGTAGCTAGAAATGTTGAAAAAAGCTATACGGCTGACTTGTGGCTCTCAAGAAATGGAGGATTCAAAAATTTGGCTCCCAAAAGACCCCTTGGTACCCCATATTTAATCTAGAAATATAAATGTTAAATTATAACCAAAAAAATTAAAATTTTGAATGAAGACAAAAATAATCTAAACTTTTTGTCTGTTTTTTTTTAAAATTTTTTAACTTTAATGAATCTTTTAAATATTTTGAACGTGAATTTTTACTTTTTAAATTTCTCCTGTCAAGACAAACCAATAAGCCACAAAAACTAACGCAAAATTAACAGTGCCATTTTTTTTCCAAATAAATATAAATAATAATCTAAAGCAATTAGTATTAAGCCAAAACACCCGTTAGTGTTAACAAATTGAGCCATTATTATTGAAATTTTTAAGCAGCTAATAACACCTCCAGGTCCTCCACCATTACCTACCCAAATCATCACATCATCTAGTAGTTTTCTTAACTAATTATTATTATTTTTGTATTGATATGACACAAATATTACACATTGACGATTATCGGCCAATAAAATAATGTAGGAGGATATTGCACGTACCACGGAGTCGTGCGATTACGATTGGAGTATTTAATTACTAGTGTATATATATATATAATTAATTAAATCTTGCTTTATTTTGACTTTCACGTGATCCACTGGACCTTAACAAGAAATAACAAAATAATGATAATCGCGTTTGATTTTGATTTGGTATTTTTTTAGCTGGAATTTTTTAGTATAAGATTCTTAAAGACAGGAAACTTCGATTATACGATGTATCTCTCGGATTAACAGACACGGAGGGTAGTGATAATTCCAAAACTGTTTTTGTTAGTGCCAAAGCTTTAATGCATAAAAGTCTTGTACCTACAAGGCTTTTCTGCACTGGAGCTTTGGAACCAACAAAAACAGTTTTGGCATTATCATTTCCGGTTAAAGATATTGCATTAAATTACTGTCAAAGTTTGAAGCTAATTAATTCCTTTCCCACTCTTGCGGACCAACCCGCGCTTGGGTTCACGTCACGAGTACTGCTATGAGTACCGACGATTTCTGTAGGGAAACCATACCGACGGTCGCGCCGGGCCGTCTCCAGTCACCGAACGGCCGATCCGAGCCGTCCAAAAATTCTATAAAAAAAACCCGAAGGGTCTCGCTTGGGAATCAATGGCATCAGTGTGTGTAGGGTGCTTGATCTAAACACCCTATTTTTCGTGTATATATATGTATACATATATATACCCTATACATATATATACACGAAAAATAGGGTGTTTGTACCTACACACATTGGTTGCCGTTGATTCTCGTGTTGGCCCCCTCGGTTTTTTTTTATAGAATTTTTAGACGGCTCGGATCGGCCGTCCGGTGGCCAAAGAAGGCCCGGCGCGGCCGTCGGTACAGTTTCCCTACGTTTTGGTTGGTACGTATATCATTTTCGTTCACGTAAAACAGGCCAGGTTCCATCTAGTTCAGGCTGTTTGGTATTCATTCCCATCAGTCAGTTTGATTGGGAAGTGCAAACCTATCGGTAGCAAGGGATTACTTTCCCAAGAATCGAAGTCTGGACAACCATATGGACAGAATACACCTACCAGTGGCATCGGTCGCAAGGGATTACTTTTTTACGGTCTGACCCCAAGAATCAAACTCTGAACAGCTGTATGGAGTACACCTACCAGTGGCGTAGCCAAGAATTTAGGTTGTTCGGGGCACCATTAAATATGGTCTTAGAATTTTCTATCTTTTATTATAGTAAACAATCATAATATAAAATAAATGAACTTAAAACATAAAATTTACTAAAATATACATATAAATGTATATTGAGTCTTTATGGAAGACAAAACGTAAAAGATAACTTTTTTAGGAACTTGACAAAGATATTAGGGATGTGAGTGTTATAAGAGGAAAAATGTGTATAATTTTTTAAACAAATTGTCATGATTTTTATAATTTGGGGTAAAATTAAAATTATTAAAAATTGCAGTGAGGGATCGTGCTCCCACTGATCCCAGTGTGGCTCGGCTCCTACTAACCACCCAGAGACTAACGATCAAGGTCCACGTTATATATACCTCCCAATCACTCACTCTGTTAGTCTGTAAAAAGAGCGTGTCGCATCCCAGTTAGGTCACATTTTTGCTCTCTCAATTCTCGCTATATATACGTTCCTTTTTCAATCTCAGGATTAAGAAAACTATATTCATTACCGTTTAAAAAAAAAAACTCATTGTGAGCCACGTCACCTCCTCCCCAATTATGTCTATGAGACAATAAAGTCGCAGGAATTAAATATTTTCTGTCTGATCAAATGAGGAGAAAAAGTAGAAATCAACGGTCAAATATCCAATGCTTAATTAAATCAAATAATTTTTGTCAATGAGGACTATAATATAATCCAAAATACGTTAACAGTTTTTTACCTCTAAATACAAAAAAGTGACACTTAATTTTCATTAAGGAGAGATGAAATACTTAATTACCACTAGGTCCACTTTTATAAAAATACATTTACCATTAATGAAAGTGTTACCCTAGGGTTTTAGGGTATGCCAGGGTTTTATGGTACCCACTGGTACCCTAGTGAGTACCATAAAACCCTAGGGTATCCTAAAATTTTAGGATACCTTAGGATTTTAGGGTACCTTAAGATTTTAGAGTTTAGAATACCTTAGGATTTAGGGTACACTAGAGTTTAGGTTTAGACCCTTTCATAGAGCCCCATATTTTAATTTACGTCTGCCCATATTTCATATATATATGAATGGCCATGCACCAAGCATCCATGCACGCCATTATCAACGCGTCCGCCGTCCGGCCGTGTTTCTTAAGGTCCTTTCTTATGATAACCACCACACGGCACATGAAACCGTTTCCATGGTCAAATTTCATAGTAATTATTCAGTGATTTTGGAGCATCGGTCCGACACATACGTGCTATTCTAACACCTTCCTCCGTCATAGGGTCTATATACTTAGTCTCGGACCCCACATGATCAGCGTGGTGGAGAAGGGTGTCGGAGCACCGCGTGACGGTGTCTTACTTTTAGGAGCACATGATAGCTTTTTAATCGGTGTGACCAAAATGATATAGTGCGATCGTTAATGTGTGCGCAGGCTTGTTCGGACATTTAGTTATTAAAAAAAATCATATTTCGGCTGAGTTCTTGTAAACTTATTTTTTCTTCATTTTGTATGTTCGTCTTTATTGAATTTTTGTTAGATCTATGTTATATTTTTTGGATTAATTATCCGTCTCGACGACATGAGTCTAAAAGGTAAAAAATTGTGTCCAAAAGCAAAACAAAAAAATTCACTAAAGACGAATAAAATACGAAACCCTGTCTTTTTTTTTTTTTTTGTTGTCTAAAGTGTCGTTTCATATGAATTCTTTTCAACATCGGTCTACATTTTTGTGCTTTTCTAAATTGTCTCGTCGAGACGAACAATTAATTCAAAAAAAATTATGACAAAAAAATTAAAAAATTACCAAAATAAGTTTCAAACTTAAAAGTTTACAACAACCCACGTAGTTGAGTTAATCACTGTTATATTGGAGCCAAATTATATATATCTTGGGGAAAGGATGATGGTTAATTAGAGGCTAAAAAACGAGTCAATATCATCCCATTTTAACTTTTGTTATTAAAGTCCGTTGTGATCATCTGGAACTACGTACTTGCAAGTATTTGCAAATTTCTGTTGAGAATTAAAGGATATTAGGCAACCAAAAAAAAAATTCGGATATTAGGTTACATCTAGGACTTTGATTGGTTTGTCTTTACATCAAAAAGAAAAAAAAAACAAGACGAAGATATTTTTAGGTTTTTTAGGACCAACGACCTCGCTCATTCCACTTTTTTCTGGAAAAGATTAAAAAAAAAAATTAAAGAAAATGCTCGAGTTTCAGGAGAGGGGTTTTTTTTTTTTGCTCGGCAAAAGAAATTTCAGGAGAGATTATTCAGCTTTAAATGCTCCTCCCCTTCTTACCCTCGTGTTAGTCATGAACAGTGATATTAAAGGGGGGAAGGCAGAGATCAAAAAGGAAGAGAAAAAGAGGTAGAAAAGAAAACCACTTTTGACTCCTCTAGATGCGGGAAAAGAAAAAAAAAAAAATGAAGATCAATAATCATCAGATGTGAAGGCAAGCAAAAAAGGTCAGGTGGTACGTCTAATCAAATTCAAATATGCCTTTTTTATATGGAGAATTCATGCACCTTGAGATGTTAATCTGATCGGGTACGTACGTATTCTAGAAAGCGTATTCGATCCAACTATAAAAAAAAATATTGCGAGTGTCAAACTCTTGATGGTTCGTTGATTGGTATACGTACACATGTATAGCAATGAACGAGCCAACAATTTTGACTTTTAGTGAGAAAAAAAAAAAAAAAAACTTGTATAGTTTTTTGAACCTAAAACTCTTCTTCGAAACTAGGTTCTATCAATCCTAGCAAAATAAATTGATCTTTCCAAAATCGAAGTTGAAATCGCGATCAACTTAAATTGTAAGAGTCAACGTACATAAATCTATACGTGCTGATACACAAGGCGAGATTAACGTTTTTTGCGTCCTCTCGCTTGAAGTTAGGTATGGATTGTTTCTATATATATCAAATAGTTATCCTCAAAGAGATTTAATTTTCTATAATCAGAAATCTTCTTATGCTGTAAACCCCATTCAAGTGTAGATCCAAGGAGGAAAAAAAAATAGAATTAGCTTACTGAGTGGATTTGTTTTTAACGACTCTTTAATTTGCCACATCAGCTAATTCTATTTTTGGTAGTACAAAATTAATACTTGTCCCCCTTGAAGATGCTCCTTAAGGCAAATCAACTGATAAGTTTTTTTGGGTAATGCATCCAATTCCCATATCTTTAAACTTGTATTAGAGTGCTGCTATTGGTACATATAAAATGTACATATAGATTTTGTGGAGCTCAAATCGGGTCCCACAAAGATGATCCGAACTGTCCATTATTTTTAAAACTTTTTTTGTATGGAGCCCTGTAAAAAATCAGCTCAACCCGATATCGGTAAGGATTTTTTCTGAATTTGTAGGGGCGAAACTAAGCAGTTAAGTAGTTTCGCCCCCACAAATTCAAAAAAAATCCTTACCGATATCGGGTTGTGCTGATTTTTTATAGGGCTCCATAAAAAAATGTTTGAAAAATAATGGGCGGTTCGAATCATCTTTGTGGGACCCGAGGTGGGCCCCACAAAACTCATTCGTACATGATATGTACAATTCATATGTACCCATAGCATTTTTGCTTGTATTATGTGGCTCCAATTGCTGCCTATCCCCATTCTTCAATTCTGTGATCGTAGGGACACAATTGATGTAGAAAGTCTCGGGCCTTCGGCCCATTAGAGGGTTGTCTGATCGGCAACTTCAAAGTTTCAAAATTGGTTGAGGTGCGTACACATTCACAAACGCACTCATATTTATTGTGGGTGCCACACACATACTGCACAATTCTAATGCACAATTCTAATGTGTGCGGGACTCACAAGTGAATATTAGTGTGTTTGTATAAATGCCGTGGTGCCAGAATGATTGTTAAGGTTTTTTTTTTTTCGGTCAAACGGAAATTCATATTCACATTTTTGCATGTATTTTTGTATTTTTTCTGTGACTACGTCATGTTTAATTTCTTGGCCATACCATTACAAAATTCGTAACAGTATTTGAATGAAATTGATTAATTGAAGTCAAAAGACTCACTTTTCATGGCATCACTCGGTCAGTCAGTCTCTTCTATACATCTATGAAACCATACGCGTCTGCAAAGTCAAAGTCATCCACTCCTTCCCCCTTCCACACCCTCTTTCCTTGACATTGTAACAATATTCTATATATATACCACTCTCCACACCTTATAACCCCCGTAATTTGTTTCTCTCTCTCTCTCTCTCTCTCTCTCTCTCTCTCTCTCCCTCTGGGGTACATATTTCGTAATCATATACAGACCTACCCATTGGCCTGATAACTAGTACATGTTTTGGGTTTTCAGTGAAAACTGGTGAGCTTCGTTTTTTTCAACTCTAGGGGCTTTCTGAAACTGAGAGAGAGAAGTTTCCGGCGAGTTTTTTCGGAGGTTTGGTGTCGGAGTAAAGGCGGGGAACATGGCGGGGGGCGGAGGGAGGTCGTTGGAGCAGACCCCAACGTGGGCCGTTGCCGTGGTTTGTTTTGTTTTGGTTGCCGTTTCGATTGTCATTGAATATATAATCCATCTCATCGGCAAGGTATGCATACACTCATATGTATATACATCTATGGAGTTTCAGAATGTACTCGATCTGGATTGAATTAATTCTTGCACCATTTTTGCAGTGGTTAAAGAGGAAACACAAGAGAGCCCTGTATGAAGCACTTGAGAAGGTCAAATCAGGTACACCCAATTGCTAAATTATCATCTCTATCTATTTTGATTATGGTACATCCATAAAAACAAAACATAAAGTTTATACAGAATGCTATTTTGCTCTCCCCTCGATGTACCCCTTTTGTTTTATAAAAGGCTTCGTTTGCCGATGAAAAAAAAAAAGTTTATTCAAAATGATGTGTTCTACGTATTTTCCTTCATGTCAAACTCAAACACTCACCATCTTAAAAACTTATAATTTAATTGCAAACTTAAATACCATCTCCATCAATTATTATTATTTTCCGGTAATTATCAACTTTTATTATGATATGATACGAACAAATAATACATAAAAATCATACAGAATTGATTCTGTATGATTTTTTCTTTCATTTCAATTTAAAACACTTTTGGTTACAATTTATTATTCAAAACAAAAATAGCATTGTCGCATCATTCTTTTCGGATTAGCTCTCTCTTATGCTTATATTTACGTTTTATTTTTCAAATTTTCGCTGATATTTATTTTCTTTCTTCTTCTTTTTTTTTTTTGGTGGGGCGAAGAGTTGATGTTGCTGGGGTTCATATCCTTGCTCCTAACGGTAGGACAAGGTCCAATTTCAACCATATGCATATCCGAGAGCGTGGGAGCCACGTGGCATCCCTGCGGCAAGAAACAAGAGGACAAGCTAACAAAAACGTATAACGAGACCGAAGACGAAGAAGGGGATGGTCGACGGAAGCTTCTGTCTGCGGCAGTGGAGGGAAGCTTCCGCCGCGTCCTGGCGGCGGGTTCGACCGACAAGTGCGCGGAAAAGGCATGCATGACTAGTACTCGTCTTTCGTTTTTGTAGACTTTTACTAGTACTTCTTTTGAATGTTTGTTTGGAATTTTTCATCAGAGATCGATGCTACATGTACGTAGCAACACAGACCTCGCATACAGATGATTTGGAGACCCGTCTCCGATTTCAAAAAAAAATGATCGGAGCCGCTCATTTTTCTTGCAATACTTTGTTTAGAGTCCCTGTAAGAGATTAATTCAATAGGATATCGGTAAGATCGTTTACGATACATCCAACTTCGTCTCGGAATTCAAACCTGAATTCTTTAGCAAAGTTTGGACGTTTCGTAAACCCCCTCACCGATGTTCAACTGAACCTATTTTTTAAAGGAACCCTAAATAAAATATTTTAAACAAGATGAACGGCTCCGATCATTTTTTTTTTATACCCGAAACGAGTCAAAATAGATCTGTACCCAGACTTCAAATCTGTGTCGATATCCCTTTCAGATTTTTTACCATCGTACGTCTGCAACCCAAGAAAAAAGGAAAGTGTGGTATGAAGGGAATCTGGAAGGAGACATGTCCTTATCTAAGACCCACATGTATGCGAAAATAATTTTCCCACTTCTAACTCAATCATTCCATTTTTTTTTAATCGGATCTCTGAACCAGCAGCTTACCCGCACCTCAAATAACCTCGAAATTCTAAAGTTTAAAAGACTCGATCACCATGGCCTCGAGAGTTTTGTTTCTTGCTGACGACTGAACTCGAAACTGCGAACTTTCACCTGCTGTCATGCTCTCATTTTGATAAAATTTATCCTCATACATTAGCATCAGGATGAACCCAAGATAATTAGTGACAATCTTAATGCACATTTTATGTTTTATCATGAGAGTTTTTTTTTTGCATCTTTAAGTACCAGTTTAATTTTTATTCAGTTTTTAAAACATATGTTTATCGAGATTAACCAAGGCTTTACCATTATATTCTCCTGTGACGTTGTTTTTCTTTTTCTTTTTCTTTTTTTTCAGGGTCAAGTGCCCTTTGTTTCTTCTGACGGCATTCATCAACTTCACATCTTCATTTTTGTGTTGGCTGTCTTTCACGTCATTTACTGTATTCTCACCATGGTTTTGGGCCGATTGAAGGTAGGTGCATGTATACATAGATTTCATCATCAAGTTCTCTCTCTCTCTCTCTCTCTCTCTCTCTCTCTCTCTCTCTCTCTCTCTCTCTCTCTCTCTCTCTCTCTCTCTCTCTCTCTCTCTCTCAAATATATTGACTGGGTTGGTGGTTTGTAGATGAGAAGTTGGAAGGCATGGGAAATGGAAACGAGAACAGCCGAGTACCAGTTCTCACACGGTAATTACCTATTCCATGTATTTTTATACATTAATATTTTCAGGTTACATAGACATGAAACCAACATGCATGTGAACCAATATTCCTATACTCCTTCTGTTCTATAATTTTCCTATATTACCAAAAAAAAATTTGTCATTTTTCGGATCAAAATTTACAATGTTTTCATGCATAATTTCAAAAAATCTTTTACATGAATTTAAAGAATTAAGATCTTTTAATGGGTCCAAAAACACAAAATAAAACCATGCCCGAAACAGTTTTATTTGGCGATCCAAAAAAAAGTACTACTATATATACAGCTTTCCAAAATAGAGAAATAAAATTATGAAAAGGAGGAAGTAACCCCGCTCGATACCCTCTCTTGTACTGTTCTTCTGTTTATTAATACAATCTTACATTATGCGTAAGTTGAAACTGCGCGATACAAAATTGTCTACAAATTCTGCGCGTTTCTACAAATTCTGCGCGTTTATGATGCAGATCCGGAGAGGTTTAGATTTGCAAGAGAGACTTCATTTGGGAGAAGGCACTTGAGCTTCTGGACAAAGACTCCCGGCCTCATTTGGTTTGTAAGTAGACAACCTCTTAATTTCCTTATTTCGCAACTTTTCTGTAATTCTATATTATACATACAAATCCTTTTCTTTTTTAAAAAAAAAAAAAAACCCCACAAAACTGCGCGGGGGCCATGGCCCCCCAAAACCCTCTCTTATCTCCGTCACTGAAATGGAGCCAACACCTAAGTGGCTAAGTCCCATGCCAAATGATTTTGGCCTGGGACTTATGTATCGGCTCCATCCTAAGGTCGTCTCAGGTTCGATTCTCCTTATCAATAATTCTTGGAGCCACTTCAATCCATACGTAAGCGTGTGAAACGACTGTGAGAGGGACTGTAGGAATTAGTCCGAGGTGCGCGCAAACTGACTCGAGATACTATGCATTAAAAAAAAGAAAAGAGAAGGAAGCTGAAGAGAAAGAATGATGATGAGACGGAGAAAATGACAAGGAAAAAAATAAACAAGAGTCATAGGAAGAAATAACGCGGCAACGTTATGTAACGAACAAAGAAGCTTACGGAGTAAATTGGAAGTGACGGTCGTACGATAGCAACTAGACCTATTATTAGATAAAACGACCGTTAACGACTTTCGTATTTGGTTTGACTTTTCCTCACTTTGACATCTTAATTTCACATCCACGACTTTAATTTCGTTTGAATATCTCGAAAATGAGTTATTTTTATTTTTGGGCTTATGAATTCAACTTATTATATGTTTGAATGATAAAAAAAAGGCTGCTGATTTTGTCACTCTCTTTTTTGTTAACGGCACTCCTCTGCAAGTGTATTTTTGGCGCAAAAATACACTTGCAGGGGAGTGGCGTTTCCAAAAAAACAGAGTGACAAAATCATTTCCCTAAAAAAATAAAATTCAAACTGTTCAAAATATGAAAAAGGTCAAAAAGACATCGCGAATAATCTTAACATTTCTAGTAAAAAGTCCAAAACTTAAAAACGGTCATTCTTTCTTTTCTTTTTTTTTTTTTTTTTTGGTAAAAAAAAACGGTCATTCTTTCACGTGCCAAATATATGTGGTTCATGAACTAGTAGAAATTGGCTTCCTATTCTCTCTCTAATAATTGGCGTGGGCTGAATCCGACCCATTTGGTCCACACTTTTGAAACATGTTTTTTTTTTTTTTTTATAAGACTTTTGAAACATGTTTTTTTTTGAAATATGTTTGTTATTCCATTTCAGATTTGCTTCTTCAGGCAATTCGTAAGATCGGTTCCAAAAGTTGATTACTTGACCTTGAGGCATGGATTTATCATGGTAAATTCCTCTATTTCTAATTATGTTTCCCCACTTTCAATATAAAAGCATGAATTATTATTCTTAAATGTTTTACTAGTACTACCTCCGTGTCCCAAATTGTTGTGTCTGTTTCCTTTTCGAGACCTCACAAAAAATTGTCTATATCACACAATCTATAATATTTTTTATGATTTCGAAATCTTTGTTTAGAAAAATTAATTGAGATCTAGCTGTTCTTTTAATGCCTTCAGAAATAGGATTGACCAAAAATTGTAATTCCTTTTAACTATTTTCTCTGCAAAAAACCTTTTCACAAATTCAAAATCCAAACACAGTAATGTGATTATTTCCTAATATAGATAGCATCCTATTAATGATCAGGCCGTCCATTTCGATATGGATGGCTCGGATTTTATCCGAACTACTATTAATCTGGACTGTCCATTGCCCGGAGTAAAATCCAAGCCGTCCATTGCTGAAATGGATGGCCGGATCGCCCGCCCTACAGGATCCTCCCATTCTTACTAATAGGACAAAGCCGAATGACTAATCATGTTTTGTTTTTTATTTAAAAGTGTGAGATTAAGCTTATGAAATTCTGGTCTAATAATTCAGGCACATTTGGCACCTCAAAGCCATACAAGGTTTGATTTCCAGAAATATATCAATAGATCACTGGAAGAGGATTTCAAGGTGGTCGTCGGTATCAGGTAAATGCTTAATTAATTTTTTTTTAACTAATTGATTACTTATTTAACATCTCAATTTTTGTTTTATGTACCCTCGTAATTTGCTACATTTGCACTGACAGCTTCTTTTTCAAACTAATTTCCACAGTCCCCCAATTTGGCTATTTGCTGTGATATTCCTACTGTTCAATACACACGGTGAGTACGAAGAATATACTGCTACGTACCTTAATTATGTAACTTTAATACTATATATTAAAGGAAATTCAAGTAGATGGAAAAAAAAAAAAAAAGCAATGGCAATTCTAGTGAAAATATTTTGAAAAATCTAGACCTGGCAGGAAAATAAAAATATTTATGATTATAACTTAGAAAACAAAATTGCATATAGATACAGTCTTTTGAAAATGTAGCGCACACATACATCCGGATTCCAGCCACACACAGCCTCCGATGCATGTAGGTATCACGAATGTAGTATGGAATCCACGAGCATCAAAATGGCTCCCAAAACATGTGTGTACAGATTTGCATACGGATTTCAAAGTCAGTAGTATTATTGTTTGTACCGTAAATGTATGTTTTCCATCATGCCATTCTCGGTCAATAGCTATTTCAGTACTCTATTTTTGGCTTTTGGGTAATTTGTTTGACTAAGGTTTTTCTTTCTTATTTGTTTTTGTTTGGACAGGATGGTATTCCTATCTTTGGCTACCATTTATCCCCTTAATTGTAAGCAAACACTCTATACCCACATGTTTTTGTTATTCATTGCCCAAAAGTCAAATCTAACGGCTCATGGTGAATGCGCGTACAGATCATCCTATTGGTGGGGACCAAGCTACAGGTGATCATATCCAAGATGGCCATAAGGATTCAACAGAGAGGTGAGGTTGTCAAGGGAGTGCCCGTTGTTCAGCCGGGGGATGACCTTTTCTGGTTCAATCGTCCCCGCCTCATTCTCTACCTCATCAATTTTGTACTCTTTCAGGTACTTTTTCCAAAAAAAATTTGATACGAAGCTATTCGGGCAAACTTATGCTTACCTCAACTAATGAGTTATTTTCATTCCTTATGTAAGTATGTGCATCTCTAAATATGTAGATATGCCTTAGGAAAATGATTTTATGTTTCGTTATTTGAATTCTGTAAGCATTAAATGTGGCACGACACGAAACGAGCACGGTTTTAGCACAGCATGTTTGAAAAAACATAATTATTTTACACTTTTTGTGTTGATCAAAATTTTACACTTTTCGGAGTTTGAACGAGCACGGTTTTAGATGTGTGTGTATATATGTGTGTGTGTATGTATCTTTATGTATCCTGGTGCAGTTTTCATCAAGATTCAACTATGTGTTGTTGTACTTACATTCACTTGTCAATCTATATATATGTGCAGAATGCCTTCCAGCTTGCTTTCTTTGCGTGGACTTGGGTAAGCCACCCCAACTCTTATGTCACGTTCACATTATAATTAACCCTGCCATGCCATATATAATTAGTTAATAGTTAATTTCACTCTTGACGAGGGATTATTCTTACGTATCTATCTATCTTCTTGATCATTTGTATTTTCAGTATGAATTTGGATTGAAGTCTTGTTTCCACGAGCATTTGGAAGACAGAATCATCAGAGTTTCCATGGGGTGAGTCTCATTCCATTAATCAATTTCCCTGCCATATATAGTAGAGTCAAATTAATTACTAATTATACAGGCCACCCAAGTTGCTTTAATTTTTCTAACAAATCAATTATGGCAATTTTTTTTTTTATCAGGATTCTCATCCAGATTCTCTGCAGCTATGTCACTCTCCCTCTTTATGCCCTCGTGACACAGGTAATTTACCATATAATCCATGGGCCTGCAATCGAGCCGAGCTTTATAGTGTTCGAACTGGGCTTGTTTACTAAACGAGCCTAAGAGTACTTGAGCTCGAGCTCGACTCCTTTTTAAACAAGCCGAGCCCTTGACGAGCGAAGCCTATTGAATTTAATTATGAGACTCTTTAAATGATTAACTGAGCTTTCGAGTGTTACGAGCCTAAACTCAACTTGAGCTCGACTCGATTAATTACTAAACAAGTCGAGCCGAGCCACGAGCAGCTCGGTTTGCGGCCCTAGGTCTAAGAAGTTCAAAAATAAGATGTCCTATTTCCTCTCAATAAAAATAGGATTCTTTTTATTAATTTTGCTTTCTCATTTTCAACAGATGGGTTCAACAATGAAGCCAACCATATTCAACGAAAAAGTGGCCACGGCACTCCGGAACTGGCACCACACGGCCAAGAAACACATCAAGCAAAACCGCCAGTCCGGCTTCACAACCACGCCCATGTCCAGCCGGCCCGCCACCCCTTCCCACCACCTCTCCCCCGTCCACCTCCTCCGCCACTACCGGAGCGAGATCGACAGCAGCGTCCAAAACACCCCCCGCCGTTCCAACTTCGACGTCGACCACTGGGGGGCCGACACCGACGGCTCCCCGTCCCCGTCCCCATCCCACCGCCACCACCGCTATGGCGGCGGCAGAGGAGACGGAGACGGATCTTCGTCCCTCCGCCACCACCGCTATGGCGGCGGCAGAGGAGACGGAGACGGATCTTCGTCCCACCGCCACCAGCAGATCGAGATGGGGCGTATGGAAGACATCGAGAGCAGAGAGGTGCCACAGCTCGAGCCGAGCTCGAGCCGGGTGGCGCCGCTGCCGCAGCACGAGATTGATATAGGAGTGCCGAAGGATTTCTCGTTTGATAAGAGAACGAGTACGTGATTATGGGTATATGGAGGAGTTTGGATTACTTTGGATGGTGGGAGCCATTATTGGGATGAGGTGAGAATAAGAAAAATGTCACCGACACAGATAGATGCGCACAGATTCGAATATAAATGTGTTTGGAATCATCGAATGTACGTGGGGTCTATGAGACTCGGGTGCATGTATTGGATGATCCTAAACGCATTTGTGTTTGTATCTATGCACATTTATCTGTGTTCGTGGCATTACTCCAAAAATAATGGTGGAGATAGTGGCACGGAGATTGTGGGAAATTGAGGCCTTCGATTTGAGCACATTTGTTTCTTCTTCTTTTTTTTTTTCCCTTCTTTTCGATAATTTAGTTGCCAATTGAGAATATAGAGACGGGACTTCCAAATGGGTATACGTTGAGTATCTATTGTTATTGTAGTCCAAATTGTTACGTACAGAAATGGTCATCATTATGAATATTACCAAAATTTGAATTCAAAGCTACAATTCTGTCCCTATGCATACTATTATTACAGAGTATTATTATTTTCAAAATAGTAATAGTATCATTGATAGAAAACACAGATACATAAGATAATCACCGAAAAATAGCATTCATCTTTAATCGAAGTACTAGAAAGCTACTACAAAGCAAGGTAGCCTTCCCCGTACAAATACTCAGACCACTATTGCCTCTCAACTCCAAACAACGGATTACCCCAACTGCAGTCTATGCACAATAGAAGACTCACACTGATAAAAATAAAAAAATATATAACACCTGAAGCAGCGAGGCCGCCAAGCTAATTAAATCTGATTCATTATTTGGACCGCCAATACCGTACTTTTTCTAAAAGTGCTAGTGGAACGCCAGATGAATATGTTTTGCGTTTTTTTCACGAATGTTTAACTTTGAAAGTCAAACCGTCTCCCAACCTACTATGCGCGTCGAGAATGCCCTGCAGTTACGTATGAAACACAAAGTCATAAACACGTAAGGAGTGGGGTTCTAAAAGGAAATACTTTGGGCCTGGCTCGTTTTGAATTTGAATGAGACCACCGCATAGCGAAGACAACAATAACTCAACGGGTTTGGTCAAGTGAGCATGAGAAAACAAATATAATTCGTTATCCTTCGTGTGGTCGTACGTTCTAATCACACGGAGGCTGAATATTCCTGATCTTTGGGTCACTGGAGCATTTATTCGCTCGTTAATTTCAGCCTTCAGGGCTCTCGAATGAATTCGAGGTGTGCTCAAACTAGCTAGCTCGGACATTATGTTATAAAGAAAAATAATGAAGACAAGTTGTACTATTACCAGGCAACTTGGCCGATATTGTAGAGATATATCCTTTGAGGTTGGGGGCAAGTGTTTTTTCTACAATGTTGGACTTTGGAAATGGACGGTGGATTTTGATGTTTGACTTGGGGATTTGATTAAGCGATATAGATGAAGACTTTTATTACTAGTATGGAAAGAAAATCGAAGACACCAGACTTCGTTTAAGGGTTTTAGATTTAGGATTCTAATTATTATCCTATTTCTCTTCAATTATTACTTTCATTTTTTTTCTCTAATTATTACCCCTATTTTCAAATATTACTCTTTCTCTCTACACTCATTACCTATAAGTCCAAATCTAAAATCTCAAAACGAACGGGCTCTCAAGATTCCGGATGCGAAGGAGATCGACTCATCATACAGGTGTTGCACGCAGAGGATATAGCTAGAGATTAGCTTTGGAATTTGAGGCCATGAGCTGGTGAATGGTGATCAATTTCTTCTGAGAAGAGAATTCGTATGCCAAATTTGTTTCTAAATTTTTGTGTGGATTAGCCTGCCAATCTTGAATCGTACTTCCGACAGGATAGAAATTTTCCTTTTTGGAATTGGAATGCGCTGCGATTTGTAAACTTCATTAATTATTAGGGAATTAATTTTTATACTCTTTTTTTTATTAACCACGCTCATTTTTTTAAATTTTAGTGTCGAAAGTGTAAAGTATTTTTTTTGCTAAAAGACAAAAAAGGGGGTATGGATATTAAAAAGAAAATTGATTTTAGCACTCTAGTTTTAACTACTGACACTCCACTTTGTGTGCTAATCATGTAAGATTACAAAATAAAAAGTGGAGTGTCATTGGCTAAAACTGAAGTACCAAAATCACTGTCCTATTAAAAAATGGAGTGTAGAAATCAATTCCCTAATTATTATTCTTCCTGTGTTAAAAGGAAAAACGTTCATGTATGTTGACATGTAGAATAACACAAGCAATTGGCGTCGTGGCCCAGTGATAGACACAATGCATTCTCATGCATTTGACAAGTATTAAAACCCTAACTAACTAGTAGTATAACAAACAATACGGACTTTCGCTGAGAAAAAGAGAGTAGAATAACGCAAAAGAACTAGTATAAAATCTTCTTTCGATTAATTGTGATACATTAGAGGTAACACTTTTGAGTTGTATACTACTTTATGAATTATTCATTTTGAATGATATAAAATGTATTAATAAAGAATTGATGGTCTAACTAATACTATCAAAGGTATACAACGAGTGGTTTAAAGAGTGAATTAATTTTTATATATGACTAAATTTTTAGGCCCCGTTCCAAAATGCTTCTTAAAAAATAAGTACTTATTTTGCATCTTCATCTTAAAAAATAAGAAGGGGCATTCCACAACACTCAAATAACAAGTTTCTTTCACATTTTCAAACTCAAAAATAATGTAAATGAAAAGAAAAGAAAAATTATTATTTTTTCACCGTATTAAAGATCTCAATGAGATCTATCAAACAAGATCCATTGTGATAAGAAAATTATTTGCGTAAACACATGATTTTTGAGCTTCAAGTTGCCTTATACAAAAATAAGACTGTTGCTACTAATATGGGCGCCGGCGGAGGGAAATCGGTCTGGTGGCCGCGCCAGTTTAAACGGATTGAAAATTGGAACACTTATTTTTTTACACCATTTATATATTAAAAAATATAGTTAAAAAATTAAGTGTTCCAATTTTTAATCTGTTTGAACCGGGGAGAAGATCTTATTTTTCTGATCATTTTATCTTAAATGGTCATAATGGATTTTTGGCACTAAGGCCTTTCAATGAGCATCCTAAAAGAGCCATGAAACTAAATAAGGAGTCTTCGGATGCTCGTTGAAAGGCATTAGAGCAAAAAATTCATTACGACCATCTAGGATAAAATAATCAAAAAAATATGATCTTCGCATTGGTTCAACCGGATTGAAAATTGGAGCACTTAATTTTTTAATCATATTTTTCCGTTAGTTTCATTACCGGTGTTAATGATTTTACCAATTTGGAACGTAAAACAAACTATAGGGACGAAATTGAGACAATTGAAACTAGAGGGATGAAATTGAGACAACCGTAAAACTAGAGGGATGACTACGAAAATTTGCCCATAAAAGAAGGGCGCTGCTATTCGCACCCCTCAATTTTCTCCCGTAGCCCGTTAAAAATTTCCATATGTTTCGACAGTTAGTTACCGAAATTAAGATATATTTTCGACAGTTAGTTACCGAAATTGAGATACATTTTCAGCATCCAATTACCGAAATATATGTTTCTTGTGCATTTCCGACATGTAGTTACCGAAATATAATCTTATTTTCAACAGCTATTTACCGAAATGTATGTTCGGCAGTTGTTTACCGAAGATTGAACATATTTTCGATATATAGTTACTGAAATATAATTTTTAAAAATTTTTAACGGGCTACGGGAGAAAATTTGAGGATTGCGAATAGTCGCCCCCTAAAAGAAATCTGAAATAAGCAGGGTTCACTTAGAGTGTAATTTAAACTTTGTTAGATGGTCATTCTCATTACATACCAGCCTACCAGGAAGAAGAAAATAAAGAACTCTTTCAGGCCTTGTTATCTCAGCCATCATCTTCTTCTCGAGCTCAACTATATCAAGCTTCAGCGTATGATATTCAGCTACCACAGCCTACAATTGTAAAATAAGAAGTTGCAGAATGCTATTCAACCCCATAATTAAATGAAAAACAATGTGGATAAATTACCTCTCCAGAGGCATCCAAACTGGCAGCTTCATCTTCAAGCTTCGAAATCTTATTCCCCATATCTGGTAAAGCCTGAAGAGAGCACAGATAAATATTTTCAGTCATTATAGAGGAGAAGAGCAGATAAAAAACATGAGTTCAGAGGAAACCTTCTCATACTGAAATTGGTGAAATGAATTCCTGATAACATGCTCAGCAGTAAATTGACCTTCAGCACGGCTCATCAAATTCAAAATGGTGTAATAGCTCAATCTAAAGGTACTGACCAATGGAGCCGGTCTACCCAAAACCATCTCCTTCAGCGAATCCATCTCCATCTGGTAATGAATAAACATGTAGACAACATAGAGATATATAGACATGGTCCAAAGTAAAAGCAGTGCATACTGAAGGAACTAAAAATTCATTGCAACTGCCACAGCATGGAATTTTAGAGTAGAAACATCACCATAGCATTGACTTCTCAAGGATGCCTTGTGTCTGCACTCAAATGGCATAATGCTTATAGAAACTATATCTCTGCACCAACAGAACAGGATAACCAACCGTAGCGTTCATCAAGATGCTTTACTGAGACACTATTGAGACCAACCAGCTTTGGAAGAGCTCCCAGGAATCTTGCTTCTGAAGAGCAGTATATAGTAACTCGAGGGTGTATATAATGCAAACCCCCACACCCCCACCCCACCCCCCCCCCACACCCAAGCTTTAATAAGTGTGTATGTGTGCATTGTGGACGGCAGCGAATGACCGAACGAGGAGAGCACCTGAGTCTCGCCCGCGTGTTGAACCATTGGATTCCAACCCAACTCTCCAATACTCCTCTAGAGAAAATTTTAAAACCATATCAAGAAAGCGAAATGCTGCTGCTGCTACTACTACTACTCTCTCTCTCCTCCATTCTCTTTCTGTCTTCTGGCACTTCTTTCCTTTTCTCTCCCCCATGCAATTCTCCTCTCTCTGCATCCCCTTTTTGACAGTGCAATGTGATATTTCTCTGCTTTCCTCTCTTATCTCTTCAAATTTTTGTTATGATCCTTCATACGATGGCTATTCCAGGTATCTACATTATTTAGAATGGTATTACTGAAACTTTTCCTTAAATATATTATGCATAAAACACTTGTGTTGAAGGATCATCGAAGAATGAGGGGCAAAGGAATTGATCCAAAAATATCCACATATTGGTCAACAGAATGGTTTCGAAGATTGTATTTTGGAACAAATTTTTTCATTGACTATTTTATTCCACAACATAAGGAAGAGCAAGTAAGAATTGCTAAATATCATCTACCAAAAAAGTTATTTCTTCAGATTTTTTTTGTTGATAAGTAAATAAAAATATTAGAGAAGGCGTTAAGGGAATGCCACCCATATACAAAAAAAGGCCACCAACACAAAAACGCCCTATAAACCACCAAGTGAAATGAACAACTCCAACCAATCTATAGAACGGTGTGAGAGTTAAAACTTCAGATAAAAGAGACTGATTCTTAAGTAGCGATAAAATACAAATTTTACCAACTACACTTATATTACCTTAGCGTCAATCATTATAATACAAATGCCACGCTCATCTTTACCGTGACGACCTGCTCTTCCACTCATCTACATGAAATCAGACAACGCAATCAACAACTAAGAAAATATAAACCACAAACCAATGCAAAATACATTCCACGGTATGATGTGACGTTCACTCACCTGAATATACTCACCTATCTCCATCCCATTTCTGAAAACTGGTAAAAACAACAGTTTTTGCAGGCATGTTTAGACCCATAGCAAACTGTAACATATTAAAACCAAACATATTGTTATTGAAGTCTAATACCCAATAAGATACTACCGAGATATTAAGTGGCTGAATTTCAAATTTGATGTTTTAAGGAAACAAGCTGGTTGTCAGAACACGGAAATAATCTTACTGTCTCTGTTGCAAAAAGTGCTTTAACAAGGCCTTCTTGAAAGAGAAGTTCCACCAGTTCCTTGATAATTGGGAGAAGCCCAGAATGATGAACAGCAATGCCTCGTTGAAGCAGTGGCAACATCAACTCGATAGCAGGTAGGTTTCTATCCTCCTCATTCAAACAAAGTATTGCATTTTGGAAAACCTGCTCCACAACATCCTTCTCCTCTTGGGTATTAAAGTCAAGTTTGCTCATCAACATTGCATGGTGTTTGCACTCTCTTCTGCTAAAGCTGAAAATTATGACCAGTTCAAACTTCCTTTCCATAATCATCTGAAATTTGGACAATATTGTCATAAGCATTATCAATAAATATATGGCAAGTGACACAAACCCTCGAAACAAAGCTTAGGAATATTCCAAAAAAAATTCAAAGAGGACTGATCCGCAGTAACTAGGACTTCACATGAATAGCAATTAATTTCATAACAAAATGCAGACCTTGACAATTTTGTATATGTCAGAACCACCTGAGGCAGTCCCGCCTCTCGCAATTCTGCCACTAGGTTTGGAATTAGCACCCTTGTTACCATCGCCCTGCTTCGCCAAAGAGTCCTGCACTTTCATGAAATTGTCCTCCCTAAACTGATCATTTTCATCCACAACAAGATACAATCCTGATCCCCCCCATAGGGAACGCGTAGTGCTGCAGAGGCGTCAGTCGGAAATCGGTGTACACCACATGACAAGGCTGTTTATGCAAATTACATATCCATTCCGCAAACTCGGTAGCATTGGACATTGTTGCCGAAAGGAATACCATTTTAATAGCTGGGGGCAAGAATATTATACTCTCTTCCCATACAACCCCTCTTTCTCGATCCCTCATGTAGTGAATTTCATCAAATATAACCCAAGCAACTTCCTTTAAAACCTCGGAACCTCTGTAAAGCATTCCTCTGAGGATCTCAGTGGTCATTATCAAACAACTGGCATTTGGCGAGAGAGTGACATCGCCAGTCATCAACCCAACATCAGAGAACTCCTGGCTTAGCTCTCCGTACTTCTGGTTGCTTAAAGCTTTCAATGGGGAAATACATATAACCCTTTGTTTCTCTCTAAAACCCATAGCAATTGCATACTCAGCAACAGCAGTTTTCCCAGCTGAAGTATGGGCAGAAACAAGAACAGACTCGTTTTGCTCTAAACATGCCACTGAAACTTGCTGAAAAGGGTCGAGATTAAAGGGGTAGGTTTTAGCCATCTTGCCATTATAAACAGGATTTGACAAGGTCCCGTGAATGGTCTTGTCTAAGGTGGGAGTGTAGCCGCTTGGAACGGCGACTTCGTGCACACATGTTCGTGCGGAGGAACTACTAGTACGGCGTTTGGATGCAGATTCTTGCTGCTTCGGAACTACTACTTCTATCGTTTTCGGGTACCTTACATTTCCCAAGAGTTGCCGAATTGTCCTCCTCCATTCACTAGGGCTGGCTTTCAGGTCCTCTTACTTAATCTAATCTACTGGGGAAGAAAATAAGATTAGGGCGACAGTGTCGAATGCGAACTTCCACTGCAATGAAATGTGAAAATACTCCAACGACAAAACCGTCAACTACACCAACAATATTACAAATTCGAGAATCCCCTTTTGCCGCTACTATTAGAGTTTGTGAGCTTAAATACTGAGTACTACGATATAAACAAAAACCTCTGTATGTATGTACGTATAAAAATACGCAACCATATGGATGCTCACCTCTAATGGCGAATCCTCTGCGCTCTGAAACGCATGAAATTTGAAAACACAAAAACCCTAATGCCAGAAATTAGTTGCGGTATCTGATTGATTTATACATATGGGCCTTGTTTACTACTGTACTTGGACCGAAGAATGGGCTTCTTTCTCAGCTAAAGCCTGGACGGCAAATAGGGCTGTAAATGAACACAGCAGTTTGCGAACAGTTCGAGGTTCGGCTCGGTAAAAACTCGTTCGAATTCGACTCGTCTACTAAACGAACTGAACCTGAACCTCAATTTTAGGCTCGTTCCATAAATGAGCCAAACCTAAACCTAATAGTATTCGGCTCGATTAGGCTCGCGAACTTGGGGTTAAAATATAATTAATAATACTTTGGGGGTTTATCTATAAATATTATATATTTTAGGGGTTCCAAATTATACAATATTTTATCTATAAATATTGTATAATTTAGGTATTACTTTTACTCCTTCCGTTCCAAATTGAGAGTCTCTCTTGGGGATTCCAACTATTTTAGGGGACATGCAATGATTACATCTATATTGCCTATCATTTTCATCATTATCCATATATTTTACCTACTTTATAACACTTATATTCACTTGTGAATGATACTTTAGAAAAATCACCAAATTTTTCCTTCCATTTCTGAAAAAGGGCCATCATTTTGGAACAATCCAAAATAAAATAATGAACTCTCAATTTGGAACGCACAAAGGGAGTATATATTTTAGGAAATCCGGATCCCTTGAGGATCCCAAATGAGAGTTTGGTGCGGGATGAAGCTCTCAGCCATTGGATTTAATCCAACGGCCAGGAAAAGAAAAGGCCAAAAACTCTCGGCTAATTACACTTTACCCCTCACACTCACACTTCCCCCTTCTCTTTTCATTCCACTCAGACAAGAGAGAGAGGGACGAACTGAACGAAGACGAACGAAGAACGAAGAACGAAGACGAACGACGAAGATTGAAGCCAGCATCCACCAAGGTATCTCTCTCTCGGAAGAAAAAAAATAAATATCTCGTTAGGGCTTTTTTGGCCCGATTCTGGTTCAGCAAAAATTAGGGCTTTTTTTGCCGATTGGAACGTGCCCCTCTCTCTCTCGATCGATCTATGCCTTTTCAGCAAAAACCAGAACGGGTTTTAGGATTTTTGGAACTCGAACCAAAAAGAGGGCTTTTTTTTTAATGGTTTGGAGGTTCGGCTAGGTTGGGTAATTTCTAGTGGGTGGGAGTTTCAGGTGGGTTCAAAAGGGGATGCAAATCTCTGCATTTTCTTGAGCTCCATTTGCTCCTTTGTTTTTTCTATTCCTTTTCGTTTCTGTTATTGCCATAGCCCGTAGGCTGTGATTATTCAAGGTTAATTGCAAGAGTTCACGAGATAACCAAGCCCAACAACTCAATCAATACAAGAAATAAGCCCATTATAAGATAGAAACAAAGAAAGGGGAATAAAGGCCAATGACGTGTTTTGATAATTTATACTCGCCAAATACATTTTCAGCATTAACAAATATTTTTAGCTTGTACTTGGCGGGTATTAATTATCAAAACACGTCATGGGCCGTCATTTTTCCAAAGGAAAATCCCTCTAAGGGAAGAATATCCATACGCAAGTGGGGAGACTCGAACTCTTGACCTCTTAATGAGATGAAAATGTAGGAGTGAGGTGGTGTTCCAGTAAAAGTATTTTTTGTAAAAGTTCCTTTTTTTCAAATTTTATAATGAAAATGAAAAATAATTTTTTAATTTTTTTCGCACCGTATAAAAGATCTCAACGAGATTTGTCAAACAAGATCCATATTGGTAGAAAAATTATTTGCGTAAACACATGATTTTTGGGCTTGAAATTACTTCCGTTTCCACCTGAATGTGTTTGCTTTTGAAGTTAAGGTGGTACTTTTTATGATTATTTAAAGTACAGGGCCGTAAGTATAATTTTATCTAAAAATGGAACCGGGCACACCAGCGGCCAGCGGATTCCCTTACTAATTTCTTCCATTGCCCTCTCTCCAAGAAACAGCCCTGTTATCTCTCTCTCTCCCTCTTCTTCCCTTTACTAATAAGTTCCACTAGGGTTTATCTGAGCAGAATGGATACAAGCATGGCAGACCTGAACGCGCCACATTCGATGGGAACCACCATCATAGGAGTCACTTACGACGGCGGTGTCGTACTCGGCGCCGATTCTCGCACCAGCACTGGTATTATTAACTGCTAGTATTACCCCTTCCGATGCTATCTTAATACCAATTTGTTTGATCTTAATTCCAATTTGCTCTTATCATAGGTATGTATGTGGCAAATAGGGCATCGGATAAGATCACACAGCTGACTGATAATGTTTACCTCTGTCGCTCTGGATCGGTACATACAACCTCGCTCAGACTCCTCTCTTTCCCTATGCATGTGTTTATTTACATATATCTCATTGCCTGCCTTTTAACGAGAGTGGAGTTCATGAGTGCTAAACTCTCTCTTCTGTTCTTTGAGTTTGGGTGTTCAATTCGTTTACAGTCTCTCTTATCAATTGCGATTTTCTTTCCGACTGTCTCCTACGATCCCACATGTCAACGAGGGAGGGCTGTAACTCACAGCCATCTCCTACTACCTTTTTTTCATGTTTAATTGGATCTTGTTTGCAACGAGTGCCAGAAACAGGAATCTTGAACACCTTGGAGGTCAAAGAAACTCCAAATCGAGGAATTAGGACAATTTCTTAAACATCAGTTCTTTGTTGGTTTTGGTTGCTTATATATGATGCCTTCTTTTCAGGCAGCCGATTCGCAAGTTGTTGCAGATTATGTGCGCTACCATCTCCATCAACATACGTAAGTAGTGAACATTAGTTGTTGATTTATTCACCCTACTCTGCACGTGTTCTAAATAATCATTTGATTAATTGTTTCCTTATAACGTTGTGTTGCTGGAACTTGTAAATCTGATATAATTCTACTCGGTTCTGTACTGAATTATTATGTATTTGGTAAATAGTTAAGCCCGTGAAGGGAGGAAATCCGTTGAATATCCATTACCCACAGCAAGGAAATAACAATGCGCACAGAAAATATAACTTTAGCACAAATAATTAACACATGAGGAAAGATGGCAAGCAAAATTTTTGAAGTCAGCATTTGGAGTTTTCAAGAGCCTGATCCTGTTATATCAGTGAAATGTCCAACTCAGTGATTAAGTAGCATTTAAGTTGGAATATCCTTTTCCTGAGATTCCATCAGGTGATTTTAGAGAGAAAATATCTATTGATGTTATGCAGACCCATAAGAAATTTTCCTGTAAAAGGTGGGGGCTTGTTATACATTTTCTCGAGAAGAAGGGGAAAAAAAAAAAAAAACTGTTGTAGGTCTTAACATCGATACCAGTACAGAGATGCCACGATGATGCAGGACAGATTGAAATAGGGCTAAGTATAATCAAACACAAGAGAAGGGCTGTTTTGGGGCTGTGAACAGTAATTTGTAAGAAGAAGAAGAGAAAGGGTTAGAGAAGGATAGGTCTAGCATCACACCTAGAAAACCCAAGACATCACACCTAGGGGCTCTTTAGCATCACACCAAAGATATGATTGCATCACACAATCAAATAGCTTGAAAGCTACTCAAATTTTCATTCATTCAATCATTCATGATTTCCCTTAAGGCTTACAATCTTATTTATACCCATTTCAACTTGACTCTAGAACTTCCCAAAAATAAATAACCTTTAGACTCCCAAAGACACATTGAACATAGACTCTTTGACTGCATTAAAGACATGGAAAAACTCAATGACTCTTTGATCAACTAATTGACTCGTCGACTATATTTAACATTAATGACATGGAAAAACCAAATGACTCTTTGATCAACTAATTGACTAAAGACTTTGACTAGACATTAAATAGATATTTTGACTTGAATAGAACCCAAAAGACGCCTAAGAATCCAGCACGTGTCTAGCCAATATCCCAAGTAGGACCCATGGGCAATCCTTACCCTCCAAGACCAAATAATGGTTAAATCATTGGAATGCCCCTGGCCACCTTTTCTGGACCGCATCACACGATATGGCTAGTTTGTATGGCTACGCATGCTATTTGTTCCGAGTTCTTCGTTTTTCTTTTTTCCACACATCACTGTTTGGATAACTCTGCTGTGCTTGATCAAATGTCATGTATTTTAATGCTCGCACTTCACTTTGAATCATCTGCAACCTTCCCGAACCTTTTCGACTTCTTTGAGATCTTCCCTTAATTTTCACATACCTTTGGCCGTTGGTTCTCAAATGTTTGAGTAGGCATATAAGAATTTTACTGTTTGTCTTTGCATTTAAGATTCCAAATGTGCTAACTTTTGAGATTTCATTGCTGTTTCTAAATAGTTTATACTCCTTTCTCTTATGCTTCTTTTGGTCAAACCATTCTCCTTTGTACAGGATAAGCCTTGGGCAGCCCGCTACAGTGAAGGTTGCTGCTAATATTGTGAGGCAAATATCATACAATAACAAGGTTTGTGCCCAATTTTTTCCTATATCCTTGTTTATTGAACCTTTTTTGTAAATTGGAATGGGCAGCAACGTGCAGAAAATCTCTTGAATCTTCTTTATGTGTCTGAGTAGTTTCTGCACTTTTAATTACTTATAATATGTTTATACTTGGCAGAACATGCTACAAACCGGCATGATTGTGGGAGGATGGGACAAGTATGAAGGAGGTAAAATATATGGGGTGCCTCTTGGAGGAACTATTATAGAGCAGCCTTTTGCAATTGGAGGTGAATTCTTCTGACCACACATAATTCTCCGGTGTTTATGGTTGTGGTCTAATTATTGATCTTTTTCCTCGTTCTGACGTGAATTATCAATAGTCTATCCCCTCCAGTAATCTCCTATATTTATGGATTGCGTTGCATATGCTTACTACCTGGTTAAATTTACATGGAGACATACCAACAATATTCAGTGTCTCCTTAAGTTTCTTGAGGTGCGATTATGAGTATGAGTTATAGGTTATGTAGTTCAGTTGCGATGTTTGTACATCTAAATATACAGTCTGGAAAAGAGAGGATCTAGGTCCCCTGGATATGGTAGATCCGTGGATATGATGTTATTTCTGCAATGCTTGGACTGTAATCTTCTTAGTTTTCGTGTACATAATCTTCTTTGAAACTGGATGAAGAAGATAAGGAGTAAAACAAAATGATAAAAACAACATAGTTTAAAAGGATCTCCCGATGTGCATCACAAGATTTAGTGCAATAATTTTTGACTGATGTTACTGACCAAAGGTCTTGTTTTTTGGGTTTTGCATCTAGGATCTGGCTCCAGTTATTTGTATGGTTTCTTCGATCAAGCATGGAAGGAAGGGATGACCAAAGATGAGGCTGAGGTTTGTTGTCGTATTTCTCTTTGATAACACAAGTATAGGAGTTTTATGTAACTTTATAGATTGTAACATGTGCTTACTTAATTTTATAGAATTTTGAATCAGCAACTACTATTAACATGATTTATTACCATGATTAGCTCTAGATTGCAACATGTGCTTACTTAGCTGTAATTTGCTGCTTTTCCTACTGACTTAGGTCTTCTTCTTTTTTCTTTTTCTTTTTTAACTTCATTATTGAGTTTTTTTTTCTTTTTCTTCTTCTTTTTATTTTTATTTTTTTGTGGGGGGGAGGGGGAGGTGGTTGGCACTGCCTTTGCACTTGCACATTCATATCACATAATATCAGTGATCTAAATGTCCTATGATTCTCAGCCTCTTTTTTTTTTGCTCAATAGGTTCTTATAAACTGTACCTACTGATGACTTCCTTTGGCATTAACTTGGTCATCATGTCATTTCAGTATTTGGAAAAAGTTTCATGACCTGTCGGACATCCAGGACTTTGGGAGCCAAACCAAAATGTCTATATTGTGGAACCAAAAAGAAATCCGTAGCAACCATTGAATTCAAAAAAATCTACATCCAAAACATATAATGTGGAATTTAAGTTGTGGTAACCTTCTTCACCTTGAAAGTACTTGATACAGGACTTCCCTCTATTGATCAATTTTTAGATTGGTTTGAGCTTTTCTTGTCAAATAGGGGTGGTGTATAGGGCCTTTTTGTGTTGGTGGCCTTTTTTGTATACGGGTGGCATTCCCTTAATGCCATGTTTCTAAATATAGTTACTTATCAAAAAAAAGAAAGAAAGAAAAGAAAGTACTTGATACAGGACTTTCCCCATCTCTGCCCAAGTTTTGGCAAACCTTGATACTTGAGACAATTTGTTGTTTCTCATTTTTTGCTTATCATAACATTATCATTTGGGTAGCATTGCAAGTAGATTATGTTGAAACATTAACCGACCTGTAACGTAGATAATTTTTTTACTTGATAAAACAAACATTTTTCGATCTGTAGTTCGTTGGATGGTTGATCTATTTCCCGAGTTTTTTTAACAATTCCATTTTTTAACTGCAGAAATTAGTGGTGAAGGCAGTATCTCTTGCCATTGCGCGTGATGGTGCTAGCGGTGGTGTTGTTCGGACCGTCATTGTGAGTTCTATATGAAATTTACTTCGAGCCTTGCATCTTTTTGTTTGTCACATCCTGGTAAAACAATACTGACCCTGAGCTCTTGATGTAGTTGAGGTTCAACAGCAATTTGCTATGGAATTTCAACCCTGTGATGACATGTCTTTCTTATGGTGGACATGTGGTGTAATTAATGGTAGCCCATTATACCACAGGAGCTTATTTGAATTCAGTGACCTCATTGGGCCATACAGAATTCCCCCCAAAAAAAGGATTTACGTACATGTTTTATTATAATGAGAGGTTGCTTTGTTGTTCACTTGCTTTACGAGACAAACGACATGAGGTAGGTGACAGATCCATTCCTGAAGTACTAGGGTTGGGGGTTGTTGATTTGGGTTGAGCGGTTTGCACATTGTCATTTAAATTTTCATAGTCTTTCTCTTGTCACTAATACATAAAAATAAAAATCCTCATCTAGTAAACCTTCTACCTAAAACATGACAAGTTAATTTACTCCGCTACCCAGCCAGAGATTGGGAGAAGAAATTAATTAGGTAAAAAAAGGAAACTAAAAATGCCTTATTCCTCTACTCTTACTGGCCAGCATCTGCAGATGGATGACAAACGTAAAATTGACTTTTTCTGTTTCCATCTAGCTGCCATCGTCTGTTTCTACCTAGTTCTTGGATGTATCAAACAAACAATGACGCTGTCACGGTGATGCATGTAAGATGACAATAATGTATTTAGACAATACATTCTAGGAATGAGCAGTGTTGTTGGTTCCAGAACTTGGTACTTCTTGTGGGTGTTATTAGTTGTTACTATGTGCCTACGTTTTCTCTATTTGTATTCGAAGGTGTATATATGCTTAAAGTTTGTTGGGCCGTCTGCAAAGCTTTTTCATCGGCTTTGTTGAGGGGCTCCTACAGGTTGGCATCAATCATATGATTGAGTAATTTGCAAGCTATGTGGTATGGACACATACACAGACAAGCAATTTCTACGAAAAGGGGGATACAAACACGGTGAGCCGTGGGGGGTAGAGTAAAATTTTCGGTCATTACATTGTAACCGCTGAATATTTAAGCTAGAGCGCCTATCAAATGCGTTATCGAGTGATAATGTATTTCTATATTACACTTTCGGCCCAATACTTTTGAAGTTACGTATATTTACCCCCAAAACGATTTAAAGCCACCCTGTTTTCAGGCATGTCCTACTCCCACCATACATGTTCCTGTTGTGTCTGACTAGGATATGGCAACCTCCTAGGTGTGTCAGTGCTTCATAGTTGCCTAGTTGGCAATATGCTTTGGTTTTTGACATTAAACATTCTCGGGGCAATATTCTTCCTCATTTTCTTAGGATAGTAGAAGCTTAAATTGCCAGGATTTGTTGCTGTTGTCTCCCTTTGTTTGCCTTGTTCAAGCTCAGTTCCTTACGACGATGGTTCTGTTTTCTCAGATAAACTCAGAGGGGGTGACGAGGAACTTCTTCCCAGGAGATTCACTTCCACTGTGGCATGAGGAGCTGGAGCCACAGGATTCCCTGCTTGATATATTGTCATCCTCGTCTTCCCAGCCAATGGTCACTTAGGATTTCTTTCTGGATAACTCAGGATATTCAGGCAGCCCGTCAGAAAGATTTCTTATCCTTAAATTTGGTTCTGCTCTGCAATAACTGATTCCATAGACTATTTATGCATTCAAGTTTATGTGTTTGTAAAAGTCAATCATTACAGTATGTTTTTCATTTTATGTATTACTCTGTCTAGCAAAGTTAGTCAAGACTTGGCCTCTGGCTTTGTTTTATAGTTTTTCCTGCGGGGATGTGACTGACATTTGTCGGTTACAGTAGTCCACTTAACCCGGAAAGTTATGATCAATGGCACACCCTCTTGACAAAAATATCACTCTTATACCGGAGCTGTTGGTTTGTTTCCCGGATTACAAGTGTTGTTAAAACTGCATGTGCAACATTTGGATGCATGGTTGTTGGTTAAGGGATTATTTAGGTAGGCCTACGATGAATATGAATCATCCAAAGTATAAAATATGCTATAGGTGAGGATGTGATTTAGCCGTCTCATTACTCTTACTCCACGTTGAGGCTTTTTTATTTTTTGAACGGACGTGTTGAGACTATGATATTGAGATTATCTGCTCCTATCGATCCGGATTCTGGACAGACATTTTCCTCTTGATCTGCTGCAGAATAATTGAGGTAGTTATATCAGCCGAGACCAATGAAGCAGGGCCTTAAGGCAGACTATTTTCATTACCTTGAAAGACCACCTGCAGTAGGGAGGCTTACACAATAACCGAGGATGCGAGCAATCTTCACCAAGAAATGACACCCTTGGGGTATTTACTCTCACAAATCCCAGGGAAAACTATAAACAACAAAAAAGTATGTGGACTGAAGTCACTGAACACAATGGAGGCCTGGTATCTTGCATGATTGTAAGCAATTCCATTAAAATGGTTTTGAGGATTAATCTACCAATCCGAAGATCTATGACTGAGCAATAGAATTCTCAAGGTGTGTTTTATTAACTAAAATAAGTACTTATTTTTTGAATTTAAGATAATGTACCGTGAGAGAATGACTTGTCTCGTAAAACAGGAAATAAATACTTAAAAAATAAGAATTTTAACGGACCGGGGCCTCAGGCTTCTCTACAATGCACCTGAGTATAGGAGAGGTCAGTACGTGAAACATGGGTTGACAATAAGTTTAGGAAAAATAAATAAATACTTCAATGCACTTTTTACATTTTTCAATACATTCACATACTTAATACACTTGTCATATATTTTAATACACTTTTTAAACCTTAATGACATTTTCCATTTTCCTCCATGACTTGTGAGTTGGTTTGGAAGTTGATATACCAGCTTTAACTGTTGAAGGGTTAATCCAATAGTTATGATCCTGACAGAGTTGTTTGTCCTTACTATTACCTTGATTCAATATGATTGTAGCAAAACAAGAACTCAAAAAATGCAAAAAACCAAACTATTTGCTGCAAGTTATTAAATATCAATGTGTGCTTTTAATTTATCAAAAAAAAGTTTGAACTTTTTGATATATAATGTAATTTTTTAAGTTCTCGCTTTGCAAAGCGGACAATCTTTTTGGAATGAAAGGAGTATAATAAATTACAGGCAACAACAGTGCACACCATAAATATCTACCATGTCAAGGCAAGTGATTCAAAATGGAGCATAGTTACCCCAAAATGGAGAATGAATGGGCTTTCAATGCTTTATTCTAAAGTAAAAAATAGAGAAGTGAATTTGAGTAAGTAAATTTGCAGACTCGTGAAACTTTTGGAATTTCAATTATCCAAAAAACGGAAATTAAATATCTAGGTTTATCCCTTATGTAAATTTGCTTAATAGTGACATTGTCCTGCTACTTTTGAAAGCTACTGGAGTTAGTGATCTATTCCCTTTGATTTTTGGGCAGAGCTTTAGTCTCAGCTTTGGAAGTCTTTGTTGGGGTTTCAAGCCCATCACAAAGTCGAGGAGGAGGTTTTGTGTTTCTCAGGTTTATATATCTGCCATGCAAACCCATTCTAGGTTTTCGCTGCGAGACGACTTACTTAGTGTTCTATTTAATAAGCCCCCCGTTTGGATGGTTCCATAGTTATTGTTGTGTTTGTATGTGAAAGAGGACAATTGAACTTACATTGCCTCATTCAAGCCAATGAAAATAGCACGGGCATGGGCGCATGGCCATAGTACAAATGAAGAAGCTAATTTTAGCCCAATGAGCTATCAGTAGCCAATTTCCCTATAAAAACAGGTGTATATAAGAAGTAAGAGTATGTACAAGTTTAAAGGAACATGTACAAATATTACTCCTACTTGGGGGTTTTAACAGTTTTGGCTTTCTCCTCCTTAACTATTGCCCCATAGGTGGTTGTTAACACGGCCCTGATGCAAAGAGGAAGAACATGTTTCATAACATTGTGAGGAAATTTTAGACTTTTCAAAAGATTTATAAATGCTTTCTATAACCTTATGCATCTTAGCAGCATGTCATGGGATTACATCTGTTCATACCCTCTCAATTGCGATGATATTGTTGGTTATGGCTCATTTTCATTAACTTCTAAGTGCTTTTATCACTCACAAATGTCATTTGGGGTTGAACAAGCATATAAGAAACCAGTAGTGATTTTTGCATGTGAGCCGTCAGTTTGAAAGGATAAATTTGCATCTGTTGGCTGTTTTGTGCTTTTGCACAACCAAAAGCCAAGGAAATGATAGGATTACTTTTTGAACTATCTTCTTAGATTACTGCCTTTTCTAAGAACATAAAGTAGGTGTTTTTATCTCAAATTTTGGAAGGCTAGTGATTTTTGCGCTCCCCTTTTTACCATCCACACTATTTTTTTTTTTTGCCCTTATTCATGTGAATTTACACTATTACCTTTTCATTGATTAATTTTTCACACAAGAAGGGGTAATGTGGTACTAAAGGGTTAATTTATAGGCTGGTTGAAGATCAGAATTGTTAGCAGATAGGCAAGTGTAGTTCTTCACTCATGCACTGTAAGTTGATTATTTACGGCTATATGTTAAAAGTGACGGGTTCGAATTTTGGGTGATGGCATTCGAAAATTTGTTATGGTTGGAACTTGGAGGTACTCAGTAGCAATTGTTCTGTATGGACCAGTTTAATGTAGCAGCAATCTTTTATATTTTAACCTCTGTTAATCCAGGCAATGTGATTTACATTGATTAAGGCTCACTCTCTTTACTGAATAATGCGCATAACATATTGCAGGAAAGAAGCATCATAGAATTGGGGAACAAGCAAGATAAGACAACCGCCATAGGAAAAACCAGGATTGTCACAGAGGATTGTAATGGCAATCCCACTTCTCAGAAAACCCTAGTAGATGAACTCCCCCCACTTGTTAGTGCTTTAAAATCTTCAGCACAACAAAACGCTGCTAGTTTCCACTTCCCCGGGCATAACAGAGGACGGGCTGCACCATCAGCTTTAAGTCATCTTATCGGTAAAGGGCCATTTCTTCATGATTTACCTGAGCTCCCAGAGCTTGACAACCTATTTTCTCCAGCAGGGTCCATTTTAGATGCGCAAAAACAAGCAGCCAAACTGTTTGGAGCATCTGAGACATGGTTCCTTGTTGGGGGTACAACTTGCGGAATCCAAGCAGCAGTTATGGCTACATGTTCCCCAGGAGACTACCTTATTCTCCCCCGGAATTCCCATATATCAGCCATCTCTGCTATGGTATTGTCGGGTGCATCACCCAAGTACATTATTCCTGAGTAGGATTTTGAATGGGACATTGCTGGTGGGGTCACTCCATCCCAGGCAAGTGTATATACGGAAGCTTCATTCCCAGTTTAACTTGGCAATTTTTAAAGTAATATCTCAAACCAGAAAACAAACACTAGTATTAATGCCGTTACTTTTTCTAGCAATGCATATGAACAATCGTGTGAACTGTGAAGCATATGTTTGCTATTATGGCAGGTTGATAAAGCAATCCAGGAATTAGAAAAGGAAGGTCGAAAACCCGCTGCAGTTTTTGTCACCTCCCCAACTTACCATCGTGTATGCAGCAATTTGACCGAGATTTCGAAGCTGTGTCATTTGCGTAGAATTCCCTTGATTGTCAATGAGGCTCACGGGGCCCATCTAGGATTTCATCCCCGATTACCTTATCCAGCCCTCCATCAAGGGGCAGATATTGCTGTGCAATCAACTCACAAAGTCTTGTGCTCTCTTACACAGTCATCAATGTTACACATGTCAGGAAATATTGTAGACAGAGAGAGAATATGCAGGTGCCTTCAAACTCTTCAAAGCACTAGCCCAAGTTATCTGCTTTTAGCATCACTGGATGCTGCTAGGGCTCAACTAAGTGCAAACCCAGGAACAGTTTTCAACCAAGCACTGGAATTAGCAGTCGAAACAAAAAACACGATCAATGAAATTCCAGGTATTTCAGTCCTAGACTTCCCAAGCTTCTCCAATTTTCCTGCCATTGATCCCCTGAGGCTTAGTATTGGTGTATGGTTGCTTGGGCTTTCTGGTTTTGAGGCCGATGAAATCTTATGTAGGGATTATGGAGTTGTTCCTGAACTTACTGGAACCCAATCTATTACATTAGCTATTACGTTGGGAACCTGTAGAGAGCAAATCCAAAGGCTCGTGTCAGGATTGAGAAATCTATCGGCAACTAATTTCTTACCAGCAATTCATCAAGGAGAAAAAGGAGACGACATGGAGTACGCTGTGCCCTTTAATAACGACAATAACAGTGGGAGCATAAGGTTGAGTCCCCGAGAGGCCTTCTTTGCAAGGAAAAGAAAGGTGAGTATCCAAGAGAGAGCATTGGGGAAGTATGTGGGGAACTGATATGTCCATACCCTCCGGGTATTCCCTTGATAATCCCTGGTGAGCTCGTCACAGAAGCAGCATTGAATTATCTGCTGCAGATGAGAAGATGCAAGGGTGCTGTTATTAGTGGAGCTGCCGATCCTCTTCTCTCTTCCATAGCTTTATCGTATACTAATGAATAGGAATGCGTGGAGTATCTCAATTCCTACAGTGGAAGCAACAATTTTCTGATGTAAGAGGGAGTTCAACCTTGATTAGTGCAAGGGTAGAAATTTATTGGATGCTTAATAGTGTGATGGAGAGTATGATCCGGAAGTAATGTGGGAATTCTTTTGGAGATGCTTGCAAAAAAAATTGATATGCATGGAGAGACTTGCAACGACAGCAAATTGACGTCTGGTAAGATGTACTGTAGTATCTACTTAAACATAGTGATCGATGTGTGAAAATGGGTAGCATCAAACTCTAGAAACGATAGAATTGTTTTCTTCTTGGATATTTCACACACATCATTTGTCACTAACAAAACCATCTTCATCTCTTTATACAAAAACAGCACCAAAAAGGCCCCCAATAGAACTTGAAGTTCACCACGACCACACGATACCCTTTTTCCAAAACACGAGGCTTTGATAAAATTAGTGTCGTGTTACATGCCGAACCCCCGGTTACCCAAAAAGATAAAGAAAAAGGGTTCTAGCTAGTTGTACAATCAAGTGCAGTACCATTCCTAGATTGAAAAGGCTCTTCCACCTTGACCCTGTTCTGATCTATATAAACTGACTTTTTTACTGCACCGCACAATACCTTCAGATGGCACAAAACTCCTTTTTTGGCTGGCCGTGTTGCATAGGTTCATCAGGAGATGCTTCAATCAAGTGAGTAGAAACACTTGGCCCAAGCCGTACATCTGTATGCTCATCTGGACCCGCCCATGCTAGGGGATTGACTGCAGCAGTCAGTTATGATTCTTATGAACACATATTGTTACAATAATCCCTCAAATCCTCTTTACCGAAAATTTCATGTACCCATGTATTTTGGGTCCTTGGACTGTGAGAATTTTTTTTATTTTCAAAATTGTTATGCAATCAAACGGCCGGGAATTCACCGGTACAGAGGTATAGAAGGATTTCGGTACAAAGGATTTGATAGAACACCAATATGGAGTGAACATACAAACAACCTAGTCCTAGTAATTTATACGACTGAAAATTCTTCAATCAGAAAGGAATTTATACTCTCTCCTTTTGCTTATAAAGGTAGAATTTGTTCAATATGAATGCCAAGTAAAATAAAAAAAAGAAGAAGATGAACTTCCTGTTTTGTACCCAAATTGTTTCCATAGATGGTCTATGAAGATTGATGGAAAATTATAGTAAATTGCTGGATAAAAAGTATATATGTTCATTTAGCTAATAAAAACGTGTTACAGTTCCATCGATGAGTACCGGGCTTTCTGTTACATACCAATTGATTCGAATTTTCTTGGCACAATTTTCCTGAATATGACTACTGGAAGATGAACCTTGTGCAGCGGTCAATTTTCTTATCAGAAACTTGTCTATATTATGTGAACTGAAAACAACAATAATGCTAGACAAATACAACGGACACCTCAAAATATATTGAACAAGTATCATTTCATCCATAAAAAATCAGCATTTAAGTACCTTAATAAATATGCAATTCCCACAATCCACATTGTTTCGTCGCCTCTGAGCACAGCAAAGTGATATTGGTTAGCAGCAAGGATCTGAAGTGTTGCTAAAACAGCAAAACAGTTGGGAGTCGGAACACACTGGAAAAGTAAACGGAGAAGACTGAATAACCCTCTACCGAAGAAAGATCTAGCTGTAGTTTTCACATGCCTCCGAAATTACCCACAAACCAACACTTTTGACGATATTATTAACTAAAGTTATCCTACATTTATTCAGCAAAAGGAACTGTAGATCACAAATTTAGCACAGAGCACATTTTGGTACTTGGCTAGCCAAATCCTGGTTCACTTTGCTTCGGTTTTCAACAGATTATATGTCGCTAGCTGTTACAGTTTTCCATACCATTTACTTAAATGGTCAGGGAACCTCAGTCAATGTACGTAAATATATGCTCGACATGGATTGTTGTAGTGGTCAATGGAACATATAATTGATAAGTATATGTCCCGTCCGTGATCAACAAATTTGGTCTATACATAAGGTGTTCAGGTAGTTATAGTGCCGAAGTTTAGATTTTCAAGTCTTCATCCTAGAACCATCAACCATGGCAAACAGATCAACCATATACCTGCAAGTCAGTTGAGAAAGCTTTCAAAACTTTGGGAACTGAGTGAAACATAAAAGGCCATGCAAAAGGATTTGTGAAACATCATATCTATAGCTCCTGCATCCTTTTTGCTATCAGTTTTTTTTTCTCAAAAGCGTTGTTATAACAGAATACTTTTAGCTGCTCCAAAAGAGCACACCGTGACATATGGACTCTGGTAGGAGTTTCACCCGCGGGTAGACTAATAAATGAGACAAGTAACTCAAGTTCGATGCATTAAAAGCTTGTTCTAGATCGGTTCTTGTTGCGTAAACAAGCCAAGCTTGAACACCAAAATATTAGATAAATATAACATGTAAATGCTGAGAACTTAACAATCAGGTCCTTTCTTGCTTCACAAATTAACGAAATTTTTGTAAGAGTTCCTGTGAATAGTGTGGAAGGAAGTTTGGAACAATGTCAATCGAAGAGCTAAAAAAAAATTAGGCGATGTTTTCCCCTATGATACCAGAAAAAACGACAATATGCCAAATTAATTAACAAACCCATATAAAGCTCAAAATCAGCAAAGCTCTAGTACCACAGCCACAGATTCAAACATGGCGAATATCTTGAAGAATGAAGAAATAAAAACCCTAGGAAGATTACTGTTGAGACATTTTGTCTCATGTTTGATTATACACTTCGTACACACCGCGTGGTTCTGGTTCGTTAAAAAATCAACGGTCTAAAACTGTTGGAGTTGGAGCGCCTGATCAACGGTCCGATTTTAATTGAACGAATGGAGGTCTTTTAAACGAATGGGTGTGAAGAGAACTAATAGTTCAAGGGGTGTGTTTTTCTAACAGAGGGGTGTGAAAGAAACTAATTGCTCCAGGGGTGTGTTGCTTAAATGAAAAGGTGTGATTACTCTTCCAAGTGATGTGATTCTTTCAAGAGTTGTAACCTTTCCCAAAGAGCACTTATGTATCTATATAAACTCCTCCACCCCAACGTTTTTTACTACTCCACAAATATCATCTCTCTCTCATAATAGTTATAGTACACAGAAGGATCTCTTGGAAGTCTTTCAATTTTGTTGGTTGCAATTCTTCACCCTTAGGCTTTGTTGAATCCTGGGGACGACTTTGCCTGAACCCAACAACAAACTCTATCGAGTGGGGGCAAATTATGTTCTAAAGATAGTGTCTTTAGATACGCTTCAAAGTCTTCGAATTTCATCATCTTAACGTTCTGTCTCAACAATTACTACTCCTAATCTAAAGACACTTTAACAAAGGATTCACTAGACTAGAGGAGAGAAAGCGTAAGTAAGCCGGAGGAGGAGGTCAGGAGCAAGTAGTAGTAGTAGTAGTAGTAGTAACAGAGATAGAGTATATGCATGGAACAAAGCCGATCAGAAAACCGTAAGAAAGCAGTAGGAATTAACCCCAAAAATGGACCCAAGCCAAGCCAGAAAGAAGTAAAATGGGGGCATGCAATCGGTATGAAGAGAAGAATACGCCATCACGCCTAGCTACATTGTAGATATAGAAGATACACTACTAGGTACTACATAGGATGATAGGAATATAGGATAGGAGGTGTGAGGGAAGAGAGAGAGAGAGAGATTGGGATGAACTCGAAACAGCCTAATGTATACTTACCAATGTAGTACTAAAATAATTACTATAAAAACAAACAAACTAATGTAGTACTAAAATGAATATACTCCTACATACTAGTACACGAGATAGATAAAAGTAAAAATGAATGATCCGAATGACTATATCCTATTGTTTCGCGCCCCTTTTTTCCCTTTGACGTTTCTACCCTTATTGCCCACCCATCCCTTGTCTCACTCTTCCCTACCTAGGCTACCCCTCTAGCTTAGACTATCACTCTATCCCATTCAACTAAAAACTCGCTAAAGTGCTTATAGTCCAATAGTATTTTCTGGTCCTTCTCTAGTGGGGGTCAGAATTTGAGTCTTGTCATGGACATTTGTGGTTCAGGTCTATGAACAGTCTTTGCTTTTAGACCCCTTATGAACTAACTTACTATCCTTCTAACTCTCGCTAGTGTACACTTCTTGGGAAAAAAATAAAAATAAAACTTGCTACAAGGTGCCCCCCATACCTTAAAAGGCTAATTTTTTAACGAAAGTCTTTGTTTTACGCAATTGCCCCTCTTGTGGGAACTCCTTTTGCCATTAGAACATAAATACTCCAATATTTTTTAGTTCTTTCTCATTTACATTCCAAAAATGTTAGGGTCCAGGAAAAGTTTTTTCGAAAATATTTCAAAAGCAAAATAAATGATTGAGATTCACTTTGATGTGCAAGACCCAAACATCTAAGTGAATCTAAACCATTCGATTCACTTTTGGAGACATTATCGAGAAATTTTTCCTGAACCCTAATATGGCTCTTTACAATCTCTCTCTATACCATTAACTAAGTTGTTGACTTTTGCGGCTTGGTATGATGCCCATCCTCGTGCTCGTGTATCTCTATTTCTGGCAATCGTTGATTCTGTTTCTTGACATTTTGCACTATTTGTGCTTGTTTTTTCTTGCAGAAATTATTACAACATTGCATTTATTTTTGAGATACTTAAATAGGTGTCATGTCCCTTAATGATACTTATATTCCTATCCTTAGTGATTTGAATACTTTATGCTGTGTTTGGATTGAATTTTGAATTTTTTTTTTTGAAAAATAGTAGGGATAATAAGTGGAGAGAGATTGAAAGAGAAATGTTAGAAGTAGGAAGAATCTAGGGGGAATTTTTTGAAAAATTCTTTTTGAATTGCAAAGATAACAAGGCATAAGTCTCCATCCTCACATTCAAAAAATGTCAATAACACCCTTCATTAATGTGAATAAACCATTTTGTTTTTCTGATTACCCATTTTTCACGCAATTATCCCAGGTCCTAGAATCAAACTCACATAATTCACTCACCAGGTCCTTGAATCACAAGATCATTATCCTTTTTCCTTTTTTTTTTAAATTTATGGTAAACGAATTATCTCGCCATGCAGCCATCGCTATTATGTGCAATTATCATATTATCATTGTATTAGTGAATTCTTTAAAAATCTTTTCTCACAAATAATAGAGGTGGTGTCATTATTTTCATGAAGGTAAGACAAGAAATTGAATAGCGAAATAGAAGATTTTATTACAAGAAAATAGATGACCATATTTCTTGGATGTCCTCAAAATTAACCACAATTAGGTGCAGAAGCAATCATGATTTATTTACAAATCTCCCAGCAATCAAGGCAAAATTCATGGCTGTGGTCATAACATTTGTAACTTGATCAATTGAGCATGTGTTCCCTTTAAATGGCATCCTCCTCCTCCTCTTGAACTTATTCACGCATCTTAAAAAGTTTTGACTACACACTGTATTTAAATAATCGTCTGCAAAAAGACAACACCCAGAGTTTAACCTTAATATAGACACTGCTTTATAATTCCAAATTTGACTACATACAAGCATACATATACATCATGTATTTTGAAGTGCTAGTATGAAAAAAATTCATTGAATTATTACAATACATATGATATATCATGAAAATTTTACTCTTTTATTTATAGATTCATTACTTATATCAGGAATGAGATAACACATCCCTGAGTATACACATGTATTCTAAAACATGACAGGATTAGAGATTATTCAAGATCGTCATACATAATTATAAAAAATAAATAATTGTGAAAAGACAATGATCTTGCATTTTTTTTAATGAATGGACTCACTGTTGTTAGCTTTTATGCAGGCATCATGCCTCATACAACAATTGTCGAGGCCATCACATGGCTGCTCTCCTGGACACCCGCTGTATAGAACTCCACAATACTTTCCATACCTTAATAGTGGAGCCACTGTCATTTCAAAGTCAACATTACGATCACACTATCAACAATTAAATTAAAGCACAATAACAATTTGAAGTGACCCAACAATATATCAATACTATATATTTTCTCCACAGTTTATAAATGTTTGGGGTCAAGGGCCAGTTACGTTTGAATTATTATGGATCCATCTCATGTCCCACTCCAATATCTATGTTGTTCACTTCGTAAGCCCTTTCTTATGGGTAATTCATGATTCAAAAAAGTGAGATTGATCAACTACTCATGAACGTGATTTGATCATATAGAGTTGTTTATTAAAAACCATAGGTACCTGGTCTATTTCAAAATCAGAATTCTTGATTCTGAACAGAAATTAATATATAGTTAGATCTCAGGTTGCGATTAATTATCATACCGTTTGATCAACGCACCGGAGTGGAACGGATCCCAAGATTTCAAACTAGACCCTGGCCTCTATGCAAAGCAGGTTAGGAAACCAAAGAGAATCATGTTCCTTTAACGTCATTTTCAATAAAATGGGAAAAACAAAAAGAAGCTGGAGGAATTAATATTTGAGCCCAGAAGTTGTGTACCTCCACAGTTTTGTGATTCACAGGTTCTACTGCACTCCTCAGCCTACGAACAATATGTACAACAAGATAACGGAAAATCCACACCCACAGATGTATGTGTGTGTGTGTGTATATATAAGTAAGAATTGAGAGAGATCGAAAGTAATTAAGAGAGACAAATTAATGATGGTGTGTACGTACGTAAATGATGAAAAACAAACCTCTGGAATGCCGATGTTTAAGGCATGAACAAAAATAGGATGGAGGTTAAGGAGGGTTATAATTATAACTATAAGCTGGGAAAGTGAGAGGGGAAAGAGTAAGTAGAATGACTTGATTGTAGTCATTCCCATTCATGCATCACAGGGAGGGAATTACTAAGAGGGAGCTAGAGAGAGATCTTGAATTTTAGTACTAATTGTTAAGCTAGGTTAGTCATTTAATGGAGAATTAACATTAAAAGCAAATCAAGGAAGAGTATGTATAGTAGTGCTAGCTATACGTACGTTGTTAATGAAATTGTAACGTCTGGTCTGGCGATAGCATTATATTGTGTTGCTGATCACTCCTGGGCCAGTACTAGAGAGAGCTAGCTAGCTTCCTCTAGATCTTCTCACATTAATTAATTAATTGGGTTTCACAGATAAAAAACGATCTTGATCCACCATTAATATATACTATATGCAGCATGTGCTACAAACAAAGGGGACTAGATTGGTGTTGGAACTTGGAAGCACATTGAATAATTTTTCTGCATGTGGATATGTGGATCGGAGCATATGCAAATTACAAGTGTACGTAACGTATCAGTAGCTATGGGCATTTATAACCAAAGTTAAAAGCTACTAGTTAATTAGTGTTTTCATTAAAGCGTTGAAAAGTTTACGAGTCAAGTAGGAGTAACATTTTAGGTTTTTGTGACCTCTTGGAAATTTTTCTTCCCATTAAAATGCTACTCCTTCAAGTCTCAATATTGTTGTATACTCAGAGTTCATTTTAATCTTCTTTTAGTAGATCGTAGATACTGTTGCCTTAATAGATTATCCATTTCTTTTAACATTTCAGCTTACTTGCTACAACGGGTTTCGTAGCCAGGACTTTAAATGAAAATAAATCATTAATTTATTGTTTAAAATACCAATAAGTTATCAAAAATAAAGTGTAATAAGAACAATGTATTCTTCTGTTGTTTTGTCTCTTATAAAATGTTAAACTCTAAAGCAAAATTACAAGATATTATTTACATTTTCCCTAGTGTTCTAAGAGGCATTTTTGACAATCCTGGTGGACAAATATTACTAGATACATATTTGGTTATCCACAGGTTACAAGCATTGCTTATAAACACAAGCAATTAAGTTGAACACAATATATCTACGTTTAACTTATATTTTTGAATCCCATTTCTAACTAGAGGAGCTTCCATGCTCGGCCTCCATCCATATTGAATTTTTCGAGTCTTCCAAAAAACATGACCACGATGAGAATTATTTTCCCCTCATCGCTCCATTTTCCAGAGAATCCATACCATTTGTCCTTGCAACTACTATCAGGCTTCAGCTGCCGCTCACAACTATAGCCAATTGAAAACCCCACATTCCCATATGCACTGCCAATAAATGGTCATTGTTGTCTTTATCAATATCACAATCAGTACCATTCTGTTTTATAGAATTAATAACATCTTGAAATAAAATTACTTTATTCAATCTTACTAAAATGGTGTAATTTTATTAGCATGTAACTCAGTGACTCAAAGGCAATTTCGAATATATATATACACACACACACAGGAAAGAAAATATAGTTTTCGAGGACAAGAAGAAAAGTTAGATATGAATTTTGAGGGTGTGTTTTTATAAGATTTTTTTTATTAACTTGGGTAAAAAACACAACAACTTAATAAGAATGTAGAGAAATGATATCACAGTTAAGGATGAATATCCCATATACTTGGCGCAATCTTGAGGTTATGGATTTCAACCTAAATTTAAATCTACTCTGATTGTGATGTCTCTTGCTCCTCATCCGTTTAATCTTTGTATTGTTTACAAAGATTAATAAAATCAATTTACCACCACACACGGAAAAAAAAAGTTAGCAAGGGAAATAAAATATATAAGTATATTCAACTTTCATTTCTATTCACTAAACAATCCAAAAGTAGGGTTAGGGTGATTGAGAAGCCCTTGTGATCTAGCTAGTTCATATAGAAATTATTTAATTACGACTTCCACAAAGATGTTGCTTTGTCTAGAGGCTGCAAGGTAAGTATATAACATGGCAAAAACAGCACGTAAATGGATCGGACACTTGAGTTATTAATTTTTTTAAAAAAAAAACTTGATAAAATAAATCACAATGAAGAAAGTGAGTGATGGGATTGCCTATCAGAAAAAGAGAGTGAGTGATGAGATTTACTCTCCTCTTTCATGTGGGTCGGTGCATGGGGGTAGTGATTGGATATCATTATATATCTGTATTTATACATATGTTTGCAATACTTTGGTGAAGTTGAAAGATAAAGTCCCCAATGTAGATTTGATTAGAAGAATAACACAAACGTAGGAATTGGAGTCTCTTGAAAACACATACAGTAATAAATATATAAAATTGTGGTGGAATTTAAGTACCATGACATATTTGGTATTGTAATTCTAAACATTGGGAATATACATGCAATTAGGTGGTATTAAATAGATAGAGTACATGCAATAAATGAAGGGAAGAAAAATAAAGTGATCTATTAGGAAAGCAGAAAATCAAGTTAACATAAGAAGAAAAACAGAATAATAAAGTGAATTACATGGACCAAGTAGAATAGAAAATTACTCCATGGATCATATTGGCTATGTTTCTTTATTTTACTACTCCAGTATATATATAAAATTTCCTTACACTTAGTGTATGACAAACGGTGTGCACCAGGCCTGGTAGCCCATCCATATTAACCCACCTTCTAAAACAGATATCGGTCATATATAGATTAGGTGGGATTGTTTTTTAGGCCTTCTGGAATAACAGTAATAAGCCCGGAAGTAGGAGCCCTGCCCATTCTTGAAAAAATAACATAACAGGAGAACATTCAAGCTTCTCTCTCCCTGAAAAGGTACAGTAACAGTAAAACACAGCTCTCCTTCTGTAGTCAATTACTACTACTTTTATGCCAGGAAAAGAAAATTCCAACCAGATTTGTCTTTTTTTTTATTTGTCCCAATTTTCACCGATCTAGTATTTGATTTTCCTCCGCCAAAGAAGCTTCTGGCTGGAATTTGGATCCCCTGATGCGAGCTAGCTATGAATGTAAGAAGGTTAGTTGTTGATTCAATAATGGAGTATTCGTCGGTACTTGTGTTGCTTATTTGATACTATGTCGGGCTGTGTTTGTTTGAACTTTGAAATTAAACACACACACACACAGGGTTGATAATTAATTTTCTGTGATGGTAAAGGGGTATTGTGACCCGTGAGTATGTATGTTTCTTCAATAGGATCTGTGTATTACTACTGTTGTACTTCTTACAGTAACGCATTTAGTTAGTTCTATTTGTGGCTCTCCGATTTCGGCATATTGTACTTGGATTTCTGAAGCTACATAGATAGAGAGAGAAGCAAGCAACCTTGCTTAAGTTTGTATGATAAGAGAAACCTTGACATTAGATGCTCCATATCGTGTTTCTCTAATTTGGGTTAGTTACTTTGGCATGTTTTAGTGTAGAAATTTAAGAATGCTCCATCTGTAAGCTGTTGCCTGAACTGGATGCTTAGACGCACGGATACGGAGATTGCATTTGAATCCTCCATCTTGCAATCCTTGTTTTCCTTGAATTAAGAAACACATCTTAAACCTTAAATGTTGTATGCCCTTTTCAATTATTATTTATGGGTAAGTATGATTTTATTCCAAGAAAACAAGCAGAAAACACTGATTCGGGGAGACCCCTGGCAAAGAAAGAAAAAACCCCGATACAATTTTACATGGGCATACCCATGAAAGGTTACAGAACCAAAGCAAAAAGAGCTACAACAACAAAGGATTAGACAACATCTAACCCCCAGCTCAACTATTCCCCACCGAGCTGGAGCTTCCCAATACCCTTGGAGAGATATTCCAAGAGTTGCACAGCTCTTCATTTTTCTCTAATGTAATCTCACTTCTTACTCCTACGAAGTCATCTGGGCTACCAGTTCCTCATCTTTTTGTTCACTTCATACGATTGAGTCACAAGTTTGTGGGTCTTGCTCATATAAAACAAAATAGCCTGAAAAAGTTAGTACTGCTAGCTTATCTTATGCAACAAACAACGTGTTGATGCCCGGAAATTTAGAAATTTCATTGACTACTTTTTTCATCACTCAACTTTGAATGGTGCAATAGACGCCTCATAAACCAACGCATACTTCATTGCATACTCGCAATTGTGGTGGCCCACCAATGTTGAGGAGATTGAATAAAATATGAGATGGTTCAGGAGGGACTTTATCTATCTGTTTAGTATTTATCAGAATGTGGGGAATGATCATCTCTTTTTGTATTTGCGGCTGGTACTCTGCACAACATCCAGTCTCTTTGTGATGCAGGCGTGAATTCATGAAGAATATAATAATTATTTAAATAGCGCTTGATTAGGAAATTTTGTGATTTCATATTCTTAGTTTAGAATTATTTATTTCCGTACTTAGGTAGGTTGATATGATTTTCCTTTTATTTAGTATCTTGGTTAACAAGGAAGTAGTTTCTTAATTTCAATTTACCTTTTTAGTATTACTAGGATTGATTATAAGTAGAGTTGTAAGTCTTAGGGTTAGGGAGTTTTTGATGATTAATGAAATTATAAAGAGAGTTCTCTTTTATGCCAAATTCTTTGGTATTCTACGGAATCAACAAAGTGTTTGATGCCTTTATTCCTGGGTATTCTTTGACTAAACGGGTTTAGAGAAGGATTTTGATCTCCGGGTATTCGTTACGAATCAACGGATTTCGAACTCGATTAAATAGTTCTGTTCTTCATTAGCTTCCGCTGCATCAGTTGGTATCAGAGCCTGCGCTCGATTCCGAATCATGGAGCGACAAGCAGTTTGTGATGATCGTTATGCTGTTGCCGAAGATGTGAACGAAGGTGATGAGGCTGCACAGGGTGCACAACTAGGGGAACGATTTCAACAGATCGAGGATACGCATGAAGCGTTGGTTAAGAGGGCCACCTTGATCGTTGACAATCAACCTCACTACTACCCACTGAATTTGTGCTCCTTTATGGAGGAGGGTACAGTTCGGTGGCCATTCACGTCCAATATTATTCTGGATCCAATCGTGGATTGGAATAAACCACCAGTTTTTGATAAAGATCCCTTCATTGTTGAAGGCTTTAAGAAGACAAATGACTACAACACATTGTTCTCGGATACTTTTTTAATTCTTGGTGTTCCTAATGATATTCATGCCGTTGGTACTGTTGACGTTCGAGAGTTTGTTCAAGTGAGTGGTTTGATCAATGAACTTACAATTGTAGATTTCGTGGTTAAAATTGGTTTGGGAAAAGAGGTCAAGGTCAGATTATTCAAAGAAGAAAAAGAATCACGAAAAGACTCTTTTTATGGAAAGTTTGAATCTGTTTATGTCCTGGTAATTTTTCATGGCACTTATTTACAATGTCAGTTCGAGAAAACCAATTTGAAGTTCAAGACCAATGCAGACAAGCTTAGGCGCTCGAAATTATTTGAAGCAATGGAAACTCGAGGACGAGTTTTCTCAAGCCGGAGAGAATGATGCAGGCGTGAATTCATGAAGAATATAATAATTATTTAAATAGCGCTTGATTAGGAAATTTTGTGATTTCATATTCTTAGTTTAGAATTATTTATTTCCGTACTTAGGTAGGTTGATATGATTTTCCTTTTATTTAGTATCTTGGTTAACAAGGAAGTAGTTTCTTAATTTCAATTTACCTTTTTAGTATTACTAGGATTGATTATAAGTAGAGTTGTAAGTCTTAGGGTTAGGGAGTTTTTGATGATTAATGAAATTATAAAGAGAGTTCTCTTTTATGCCAAATTCTTTGGTATTCTACGGAATCAACAAAGTGTTTGATGCCTTTATTCCTGGGTATTCTTTGACTAAACGGGTTTAGAGAAGGATTTTGATCTCCGGGTATTCGTTACGAATCAACGGATTTCGAACTCGATTAAATAGTTCTGTTCTTCATTAGCTTCCGCTGCATCACTTTGGCACTTCTAAGACACATTTTTGAATGCAGAGACTACCGTGGCAACAGAACTGCACTTTTTGATGGCATTGAGGAGGGTGGTATCAAAGCCTCCCATGAAATTGATGAGCATGATAATGATAGTGCAATGGAGGGATTGCAGGATAGAGTCATTATGCTAAAAAGAGTGAGTCTTTCTTTGGCAGGAAGATATAATGGTTCAGGCAATTTGAAAACTTTTTAACATGCTTTAAGTACTTGAATATTTTTTATGCTTTTTTTGTAATCATCCTTTGTTCGAATTACTGATAATGTTGTAGGAGATTGAAATCTCATAGTTGTAGAAGATTGGGATGTTTGCACATAACAATTATATATGCTATCAATTTTCTCCTTTTGTGTCTGATCGATTCAGTTTTTCATATTCATGGAGATTGAGGGAACTGTGTATTTGAAGCAGTTCACTCCAATTGTCTGTTTTCTGAAGGCATTGGTGCTAGCTTGACTAATATACCTAATATGAAGAAGGATAAGTCATTTGAATAATTTCCTTTGTGAAGTGGGAGTGTTCAGCCATACGTATTTCTTTTCCTTTAAAAATTTATTTGATAATGCTACGTCCCTCAACACCACTGTAATACGGCATTGAATGAAGTTTTCCTTCTTGTTGTTCTTAATCTTCTTCTTAGAGTCGTAATCTGCATGCGGATGAAGCAAATTAGCATTTATCTGCATATGCTTATGGTTTTATTAGGTACTTTTAACATATCAGTGGGGAAGTTTAAGACGTAGTTATCTTGGGTATTTAAGGTTTTTGTGTGTGAATATTCTTGGGTATTTAAGTTGAACCCAACCTTATTGGCACATCTAATTAGTATTTATCTTCATATGCTTATGGTTTTATTAGGTACTTTTAACATATCAGTGGGGAAGTTTAAGACGTGGTTATCTTGGGTATTTAAGTTTTTTTGTGTGTGAACATTCTTGGGTATTTAAGTTGAACCCAACCTTAGTGGCACATCTTTTAATTGTTATAGCAAGACGACTTACTTGTTAATGAGAATGTATCCAAACAGAACACAAATGGTTTGTTAGTTAGCTGTCATTTCCAGTTGTGCAGTTTAGTTTGTGAGAGCTCTCCCTCTCCCTCTCTCTCTCTCTCTCGAACAATTCTATCTGGTGCAATTCTACTAAGATAGTGTGCATCTGTTAGTATTCTCTAATCTTCCGGCATCATTTGAATTACCCGAAGGCAAGTTTTAATCACCTTAATTTGACAGTTGACAGGTGATATACACGAGGAAGCGGAGAGTCATAATCGTATGCTGGACCGTATGGTGTGTCTGCTGTAGTCACAAATCCCAATCTGGATACTGTTTCAACTACTACCGTCATGATGATAATGAACAGATTACCGTAAAAGATGATGAATACGTGGCTTTTTGTTATCCAGGGCAAGGATATGGATTCATCTAGGGGTATATTGTCAGGAACTATGGATAAATTCAAGATGGTACTGATACTATCTTTATTTTTCACAGTCCCTTTTACACAGTCTTTCTTCACAATTTCTGTTATTTGTTGTTCCTCTTTTTTCAGTTCAGGGAACGCACTGTTCAATTGCTTTGTGTTATTCTGTTTTCTTGTAGGTATTCGAGACTAAATCCAAACGGAGAACTTTTACGCTTGTAGCCACTTTTGTGGTCATTTTTCTGATCGTATACTATCTCACCAAGTGATTATTGTGATGAAGTTGAAAATCTGTTAGTGTTATGCTTAGAACAAGGAAAAGTATTTCACTTTGTTACCATAATCAATCTTATAATTACAATTTTTTTTGATCGGCAATCTTATAATTACAATTAGAGATGTTTCGATGCTATTTGTGTACAGATACAGAGATGTGAGAGATATTTGGATCCGAATAGATAGCAATGCTATCCCATTATAACTACACAACAAACAATTGGAGTCATTTTTCCTTCGTATACATAGCACTCAGCTGTTTTGTATACGACTCAGCTGTTTTGGTTTGAAAGCGGAACATTTGAATTAAACTACCAAGGTTCTCTTCTTGTGTATGGAACCCCTGTCATTGTTTTTAATAGAAAAGCACTCTAATTTGTCAATCTGTATGCTTTTGCGCTTAACTGATTCCGATGAATGTTTTACATAGACTAACTGACTAAATTGTCTAAGCAGAGTGTAGCTTCAGGCCTCGATCAATTCGATCAATTATAGTAGTAAGTTTATGGTGGATCTTGAACTACATCGCTGATTTCAGCTTAATATATATAGCTATTGATGAGACTTGTTAGAGAAAACACCCGTGTTAACTGAACCAGGACCAGAGGGATGTGAATGGGACTTTCCGCATAGTTTGGGGTGAATATGGAAATTCATTTTTTATGCACTGGAAACGGCAAGTGCGAGTTACTGTGATGATAACAAAAAAAAAAAGAAAAAGAAAAGAAAAGAGATTAATAGTATAGCACTAGGGACCGAGGGTAGTGAGAGTGACTTCTTGTAAACTTTTTAATCCTTTTCATTTTGTGTGTTTTGTTCAGTTTTTTTCTTCTTCTGATTTTTGTTAGATTGGTGCCATATTTTTGAATTAATTATCCATCTCGATGAAAGTAGTCTAAAAAAATATGATAAAAAAATAAAATTCACTAAAGATTAAAATAAAATAGACCAAACGTTTTTTCTAAGTGTCGTTTTATATAAACTTCTTTTAACATTGATCCACATTTTTATACTTTTCTAATTTCTTTTCATCGAGATGAATGATTACCAAAAAATTAAGATGAAAAATTCAACAAAGAATTCAAAAATACCTGAAAAATTTTAGACAATTTTTTACAAGAACCCATTCTGAAATTAGTGAGAATGTTGTACTCCGACGAGACACTCTATATTGAGATTGGGCAGGTCGGGGTCTACTGAGAAGTCGAGTTATACTCAGACGACCCTTCCCTCCCACATGGTGGATTTAGGAGCTTTTACAGTACATAAACTCCTTTGTTTTAAGTTTTTTGAAAATTAATGAAGAAAACTTGTTTGATAACAAGTTTCTACTTTTTTGTTTTTCATAAAATTTTTAAATTTTTTTATAAACTATGAAAACTAAAAAAGAAGTGTTTTTCCTCCTAATTTTAAAAAAAAAAACACAAATATTACTACCAAACACGTTTCTTATTTTTGTTTTATACGCTAGTTAGCAAACGCGCCCTGCTATAGCATACAAACACTATACCATAGTCCCAAATCCCACCTCTGTGAATCAAACCACCACTATACCATAGTCCTCAGCTCTCTCTCTCTCTCTCTCTCTCTCTCTCTCAATCTCTCTCTTAATGATGGAGTTAGTTCAGCGAGCATCATCATGCTTTATACACGCTGCCAAGTTCAGTAGTCCTCAGAAGCGCCACCACTTGGCCAATTCAAGCTGCAAATCCCGAGAGAAGAAAAGCCAGACGAATACTACTACTAGTTCCAATTTTGCCAGAACCCAGTCGTTGGTTGTCAGAGCAAGCGATGAGGTCGACACGGCGGCGGTGTTGGATAAGCCCACGCTGCGGCCGCCGCGGTTTCAAGTGTTTGATGGCTCTCCCGCGCCCTTCGGAGCCACCGCTCGAGACGGTGGAGTTAATTTCGCGGTTTTCTCCATGAATGCAGCGTCTGCCACCCTCTGCTTGACTACTCTCTCCGACTTGCAAGACGTATGTTTATATCCTTGCTTTGCTTTGTTTAAAATAAAAAAAAAAAAAAAACGCCACAGGATAGGATAGATTTCATTAATTCGCTTCTGTCCTAAATAAATTAGTCATCGTTATGTATTCATTGCAGAGAAGAGTGATTGAGCCAATCCCTCTTGATCCACTGACCAATAAAACTGGAGATGTTTGGCATGTGTTTCTCAAGGGAGATTTTACGGGGATGGTATACGGCTACAAATTCGACGGAGACTTCTCTCCTCAAGGAGGACATTATTATGATTCTTCTCAGTTATTGTTGGATCCCTATGCTAAAGTTAGTGCCCGGCCCTGCATACTGTTTCCGTCCATAAAGTATACCTTGTTTCTTGTTAACTATCTTGTACACATAATAGTGGAACAAGATGGCCAGCCTTTTGTTTTATTTAATCACTATTCTTTGGTGACCCAAACCTTTTGGGTACATTGTGATGTGCCACCAATGTACTGATGGAATGTGCCTCATTTTCATGCAGTGGACTACATTCTACTAATGCAATGATGACACATCACATGGTTACCAAGATGTGGTTGCCAAATGTGGTCACTATAACACTTTCCAGTGACTTGTATTTTGTTTTCAAGGGCAAGGAGAACTGATTTTTCTAGTCATTTGATCCAGGCAGTTGAAAGACGAGGGGAGTTTGGTGTTTTGGGACCTGAGGGTGATTGCTGGCCCCAGATGGCCTGCATGGTTCCTTCCCCTGATGCTCAGGTGCTTCATAAACTGTCTAGATGCCATACAGTTTATTCTAATAGCTGTTAATTGGTTTCCCCACTGCTCTGTTTATTGTAGTACGGAGTACAAAAGATCACAACAGTCCTAGGTCTTTGACATTCCTCCTGTGTCCTGGAAAACATCAGCCTGTATTTGTTTAACTGCTTTCCTTGTTCAATGGGCTCTCATTCGGCAAAAACTTCCTGCATTTTCAGAATGTTTTCAGTTTTCTCTTCATTTTTGGGACCTGGAACTCCATTCTTTATATCGAGTGCTGGTCCAATATTATAATTGTTGAGATGCAAGCAGCAAGCTTCTCTTATTTCCTTCATATAAAACATGTACACATTTGTTTGGAACTTGGGAGTTGCCTTTCATTCGGCTTCCTTGTGTTTGACTTAAGTTCAAGATAGCCCAACACAAGAGAATGGTGCTGTTTATTTCAATATAGCTTCTCTTTCTTCATGAGAATTTATGTGTTCATCTTTTTTGGAACTCTCATTTGGTACTCTTTGCACTTTGCTTGCATGTTTCTCAGCAGGAGATTCTAGGTTGAACCATTAATGACAAAGGTTCAAAGTAGCGTTCTTGTTAGTGTGCTAATATGCAGTTACATGTGGTGGTTGTAGTTTTCTGGGTTTCATCATATCTTGCCTGTAAGATTTTGGTTCATTTGTTCAAAGTTGGTGGGGGAGTCTTGCTTTCGTTGGTGAATATCCTCTTGCACTCTAGGGATAAAAGCATCTTCAGATTTTGTTAACTTTGCACCATATTTACTTCCATTTTTGTACTGTTAACGTTCCTTCCTCTTCTGATTTGCAAATACTGATCTATTTCTTTAATTTCCAAGCAGCACATATACATTAGTATGGATCTGACTAGTGATAGACTGATAGTCTTAAATTGGGTTTGTAAGAACTACTTAAAGCCATCTAGAAAAAGTTTGAAAATATGAAGCCCACAGTTAGGCTAATTGAGTCATGCTTACTTGATTGGACTTGTTCAAGCAATTCCAAAAAGCTTGGACTCATCTCAAAGTAGTAAAAAGAATTAACTATACCCAGGAGTGAAATCAGCAGTCTTCCATCAAAGATGGTTCGATCTAGGTTCATGGAAAGAGATAATTAAGTGACACTTAGGGGAAAAGGTGCTCCTGTTAGATGAGGGTGACGTAACCAAGTTAAAAGAGAAATTGGTAATGCATTGAGAAACCTAACCAGTCCAAGGATTGCCAGATTTCCAAAGTAAAGAATAAGTAAGAATTTCCAGATGTATAGCATGAATGTATTCAACATGACTGTCTTTTCCTTTTGCCTTTTGTCTTCTTTTTCATTAGAATATGAATAGAAAGTATATATGTATGTATCTTTCTTATAGAATCTATGATAATTGTATCATCTTCGAACACTCTTTCTTGTAATTATTTTTTATAAGGTTGATCCATGGTTATTGTTTTTGTCGGTTCATGCTTTTCTTATTTGCTCCTTTTAGTTTGACTGGGAAGGCGATTTACCCCTGAAACTTCCACAAAGAGATCTTGTAATATATGAATTGCACGTTCGTGGTTTCACAAGACATGATTCAAGCCGGACAGAATTTCCTGGTACATATGTTGGTGTAGTGGAGAAACTTGATCACTTGAAGGTGAATATTTGACTGGTCTTTTACTTACTTTAGAGGCCTTTTGCGGAAGTTTAGTTTTGTAATTTAAAAAAACGGGACAACATTAGTAGGTAAACAATCTCCCACCTTTTTGTTTGGCTTTTACGTTGTTGTGCAATACAACATTCCAACACCTCTTTTCTCTTGAGGGTTCGTTATCTTCTTATCAACCCTCATTAAGCATCTTGTTTTTAAATCGTCATAGAATACACAATTTTGGTCTTCAAAGCTCTTTGGAGATCCATCCTCTTGGCACCTTACTTGCAGTATGCTTACATGATCCTGAAGGAGATAAATGTGTTATTCCATTTCTTGGGAAACTTTGGGTGATACATGGTTTCAGTTTTTGCCAAAGAAAAGAGCAGCTAAATCTTGAATTTTTCAAAGTAGTTAGTATTTTCCTAGATTCAATTTGGTCAAGTAAATGCAGGAATAACTGTGATTCAGGGCTTACTGCAGCAAGGTACTGCACCAAAAGAATTTCCAAACATGGAAATGCTGCCTTCTAGATTATCTCCTTTCTTGTGCAGGAACTTGGTGTCAACTGTATAGAGTTAATGCCGTGTCACGAGTTCAACGAGTTAGAATACTACAGCTACAACTCTGTCCTGGGAGACTACAAGTATGGTTCTTTTTTGTTTCTCTTTCTCAGACTTATTTATTCTAATCATAGTTACAGAATATATAAACTAGTGAAATGGGAAGATAGCCATAGCTCCTGTTACCTATGTTACATGGATCCTTCATTTTGGCTCAAGTACCCGTGTCGATGTATCCGACACCCATATCCTTTTGGACACTCGGATCCTCTAATTGTTAAGATATCCAGAAAATGAATATCAAATTAGCTAGAAAAGCGATATTTCTGAGTATTTCACATAGATAGGAAATAGGGAAATAGTAAAAACATAATTTTCTTAACCCTTTATTGTTTAAATACATTTGTAAACATAAACTATGGTACATAATCTGTGAAAATTATGCAATATATAATACAAACAAGAGTTCAGGACGTGTCCCCGTACCCGTACCTAAGTTGGGGACACATATCCACGTATCCTAAGATTTAAGTTTAGGAAGGTCCGACGCTTGGACTTGCACCCGCACCCGAGTCCATGTAACATAGCCTGTTACTACTTTAGCTGTAACTAACTTTGCTACCAATTACCACAAGCTGTTAGTGTTGGGGTATCATTGGCCACCCCTGGTAGAATAAAGAAAAAGGGATGGGGAGGAGGTTCAGAGAAAAAACTTGCTTGAGTTTGCCGATTTTTGGAGTTAAATTCCTGGGATTCCAGGCAGTGGATCCTTCGTGTCTTTGCTGCATCACCATACTAATAAGAAACTGTATTAGTTGGTTGATTTCTAATTTCTCAGATTGCTGTTGGTGGAAGTTTAAAAACCAATGCCTTCCTTCGGTTTGATGTCTGCGATTGCCCCATCTCAAATAGTTTGCAAGTTAGGACTGGGACTCCCCTTTTATTTGTTCCTTTCTCTTTCCTCCTCTCTTGTTTTCCTGATTTGTACTCTTCTTCTTTCATAAGTGCTCATAACAGAGCATAGGCCATCTTTAGTCTTGTTTTGTTTGCTTGTTTTTCCGTTGTACATTGGTTGCATACTTGCATGCCTTTGATGCTTTGGTATGCTTAATAAAGAGAAAAACTGCTGGCTCAACATTTCACACAGTACCTTTGTGTAGGATTCAAGCTATGAGTACAAGTTGTCACGAATAATGGATTTCTTTTTTCCACATATAAAAAATGATATAAGCATGATGTTAATTTGTTTGAAGCTCAACTAAAATCACAGAAGAGCGAACTTGGGCATTGAATTGATTTCAATTGGGGCATATGGACCCACGCATTGTTAAGTTCTTAGTTTTGATGAATTCACTTTATTATTATTATCTAGGCTTGGTAATATTGTTGATCTTTGGTATCTTATTTAGGGGTATTTTGGTAATTTTTTTAATTTGGTGTATGGGCTGTAGGAGCCGCCTATGGATCATGCTATGAATCAATATGATGGCTCAATACTTATTACAGGTGCTATGCAATAAAATCCCAAGGCACAGTTGGGTGTGAGCTGTAGGCTTCTGTTTGGCCAATGTGTACATGCCTAGGCCCCTTTACGTGTGTACATGTCTCGGCCCAAGGTGTATAAAGTCCTAGAATTGGGCGCTGGCTAATCCCGCCTAGCTGATTAGTCACCGACTAATCCCAGCCTAGCCGTCTAATCTCGCTCAGACGCCTAGCGGATGAGTCTCCGACTAATCCCGCCTAGCGGCCAACTAATCGTCCCGGTGCCTAATTCAATGACTAGGCCTTTAGTCGAGGTAGCCGGGCACCACCTAGGCCAACTTTTAGAACACTCAACACTGGCTTGGTGTCCTCAAGGCATTGGATTTAAAACAACCAAGAACGGTTGGATAACTGGTCCAAATCAAGCTATCACAGAGTGCCCAACACTCCAGCTCTTATGTTCTGCAACAGTGGTTTCCCCCTGCAATGTACGGGTGTTTCAAATGAGACAAGCTGTTTGTATCCTTAGCAGTAGATCTAATGCCTTCGTTAGAAATTTTTAAATTTTGAGTTTCTCAAGCCACGCGGTGTCCTATTCCTAAACAAATTTCGTTCCAAATGAATCTTTGAGGTTTATTAGTCAAAAGTAGTTTAGGGTCAGCTTCATGAGTACTAGTTAGTATTGGTAATGGTTTGTGCCAAGTTCATTTGGTAACCTCCAAGTGGACTCTTGAAATTTCAATAACCAAACCAAACCAAAAAGCCTAAAGTCCCAGTCAATTGGAGTCGGCTACATTTTTCTCCTTTGAGCTCTGTCAAGGGCATCACATTCCGTGAAATCTAACAAACCTAAATCCTTTCAAACTACCCCCTCGGCACTTTCAAACTACCCTCTCTGAAGTCAACCTCTCCTGTTAATGCTACCCTCTACCGTTACCATATCAATCCTCCTAACTACTGCATCTACCGATCCACGATAGACATGTCCAAACCACCTTAATTTATTAGCTGTCATCTTATCTTCTATCGGTGCTACCCCTACCATCCCGCAAAGGTTTTCATTTCTAATTCTATATTACAAAGTCTTAACACACATCAATCTCAACATTCTTATCTTAGCTACACACTATCTTACTCGCATGGTGTTTCTTAGTAGCCCAACACTCCGTGCCATATAACATGGCTGGACTCTTGAAATTCCAATACCTTCTAAATAATGGACTTGCTTCTAATCGATTTCTAGACATATACTAGCTTTTAATTATTAACCTATATTGCTATTTCCAAATTTTAGTGAGATTAATTTGATCAGAATTCGTAATTCCCCAAAATGATTTTTGGTGTCTTGAGGACATTCTTCGTGGTTTGGGATCTGCTAGAATGCTTACCTATTTTTCTTATTGCTCATGACAAACATGCTTTTACCTGTGATATGGGATGTATTCACTGACGTAGAGGATCTGCATTTTTTTTCTTAAATTAATAATCAAAAGAGGATTCAAAAGCTTTATAGACATATAAAAAACTACGGAATGGCTTCGTTGGCATTCCTATTTATCTCACAAACGTGATTTCTTGTCCAGGATGAATTTTTGGGGTTATTCAACAATAAATTACTTTTCCCCAATGATAAGATATTCAACTGCTGGCAATCTTGATTGTGGCCATGGCGCAATAAATGAATTCAAGCTTCTTGTTAAAGAAGCACACAAACGAGAAATTGAGGTGATTCTTGTCTCAACATAATATCCAATCCTTTGGTCCATTTTCTTTCTAATCTTTATTTAACAGGTGATCATGGACGTTGTTTTCAATCACACTGCTGAAGGGAATGAGAAAGGTCCCACCTTGTCATTTAGAGGTGTTGATAACAGTGTCTTCTATATGCTTGCACCCAAGGTATACCTTCAGAATTTTCCCCCCCTCCTTTGCTATTTATCTCAAAGACGAATCCAAATGGTTGTAGTTTTCAAAGTTCCTTTAGGAATGTCTGAAGTTTCTATTCAATGACTTTGTGTTTCCATTGCCTTTAAGTTTGCAAAAATATGACTGGTGTATCTCCTTTGTAATTAGTTTTAAGTGTTAGAAGGGGGTCTGTTTTTATTAGTGAAATTAATATATATTGTTTGCTGAAAGTTTCTTAGGCCCCTTGAGGGCTAAAGGAAATAGACTTCGTATATTTGACCTTTTGCATTTTGATTGCCTCGAAAATTCATGTCAATATGATGGTTATTATCTGATTATCTCAATAAGCCAGGAGAAGTTTAATGAGAATCTTGACTTCTCTTCTGGTTAGTGTCTGACCTTTTAGCCTTTCCTATGACAAACTAAAGAAAACCGCTATTTTTTGTTCCACAACCTAGAGTTGGGAAGCAATGACTAAAAGCTTGGTTGTTAGTGTTGTTATATTTTGATGTGGCTTCTTTGGACCAAATTGCACTTTCAAAGTTCCAGAGTAACCCGTTCATAAACCAAAGAATTCTGTCTATCAATTCTGAGTTCTCGCTTAGCCTCGATTCTTGTCCTGGATCTATTCATGCCAATCTTTTTTGTATACCTGGGGTACAAAATCTATTTCACCTAGCTTCAGTTAGATTGTGGATTCTTTACAAAGGTGACTTTGGGGGCTTTTTGTTGTTTAGTTTTTTCTTTGGTTTTTCTTCATTGTCTAGGCTACGCGAGGTTAGCCTCGTACATGGGTTGCATCCCCTTGGATGTACCAAACTCAACCAAACCAAGCCTTGTGTCCCAATCAATTGGGGTCGGCTACATGAATCATGTTTTTCCATTGAGCTCTGTCTAGGGCTACCTCTTCACTTAGATTCAATAAGCCCAAGCCTAGTAGCACGAAGCAAGGGCGGGGGCGGAAGCGGGAACGGGTACGGGGGAGTGGAGGCACCTAGAAGCTCCTAAGGTTGGGAGCGACTAAGGAGCGTATATACATTATATAAAAATATGTACATAAAATATCTTTAAATACTTGACCATTAAAGGAAAAGTGATAATTATTGAAAATTTTCCAGATCTTATAGTGTAATTATTGGAAGTTATATATTCTCAATTTGCAAAACTTCTTAACTAATTTGATTCTCATATTCTTATTTCCACAATGGCATAACTCTCTTAAAAGTAAGAGAATAACTGCCTTAACGGCCCGATAAGCTCCCATCTTAGTTAGGAGCAAGCTCCCATCAAACTCCCATCTTGGGAGCGCCGATTCGAGCTCCAGTCTAGGGAGCGCACCCATTTTAGAAGGATCGTGCTACTAAGAGCCCAAGTCTTTCAGTATCATGGTATCCAAAGTCAGTTTAGGTCTTTCTCTTCCCCTAGCCCTATTATCCACTACTATCATGTCACTCTTCTCGACTACTGCGTCTGGTCTACGGTAAATACATCCCCAACCACCTTAATCTATTTTCTCTTAACTTATCCTGTATAGGTACAACTCCTACCGTCTCACGAATAGTTTTGTTTCTAATTCTATCACTCCTAGTCTTACCGCACATCAACCTCAACATTCTCATTTCAGCTACACTCATACCGTCCCATATAACATTGCTGGTCGGATAGCAGTTCTAGATATGTCCCTCATATTTACTGATTTGCCCAATTACCTATCAGGAAATGTTTTATGGTTTCTGGTCAGTAAAGCCCATGTTTAGACAACATATAAGAGTATTCTGGATTCAAGAACAGAAGCCGATATTTTGTTTCTTGAATGTGCTCTCAAAGTTGCAACTCTTGAGAGGTAACTCTTAGTTTTATGGTTTTGCAGGGAGAGTTCTACAATTATTCAGGTTGTGGAAACACCTTCAACTGCAACCATCCCGTTGTACGCCAATTTATATTGGACTGCTTGAGGTAGATTTACCATGTAGCTAAGCATAGTCATTTTTGCCTTTTGTTATAAGCATATTGTGAATTTTAGTGTTGCATATCTGGGGAAAAATATCAAACAAGTCGTATGTGAATGTAGTGATTTTGTGCTAGTCTTTAAGATTTGATTTGTGACCTTGTTCGTGGAAGGATCTTAGCTGAGGCTCAGGAATCATTTGCTAGTGCTGAAATTTCATCAAGTAACTAAATGATCATCTGAATTTATTGATAAAAAATGGATCTGTCACAACTTTTCATTGAAGATCTGCCTTTTCTTGTTTAGTCTTTCAAGTTTTGCAACTTTGTCTAAGTCAATATGTTTGTGAACCCAGATGTTATTGGATTTGTAATAATAGCTCGCAATTCTTTGGTAACTGAGTTTATGGGTCCTGCCCCAAGCTGAATCAAACCAAACCAAACTGAGCCTTATGTCCCAATCACTTGGGGTCAGCTACCTAACTCCGCCCGGTTCGTGCTTAGAGCCTTATCTTTCTTTCCCAGCCGGTCCCAAGCCCGGATAAAGGAGGAGGGTTGTGCGTTAGGTAGCTGACAGCCAGCACGTAAAAAGCCCGTCAGATCTTTATGACATGAATCCAAATATGATAACGAGACATGCCCCGAGCTGAATCAGAGCAGGAATATTCATTTCTTTGAGCTGAGCAAAGCTCTAAAGCAAAATTTAATCTCACCTCAGCTCATTTTTAAGTTGTTCCTTTTGGTGTGGTCTTTCTTTTCGTTTATCTCCATAACCTACCTGCATGTCTATTCCTGATTCTATATCATTTACATATTTTTTGATGAAGAAAATAGTCTAATTGAATTTAACCTATTATGTTGCTGACCATTGCATCTTGTTGTATGCCTTCAATGTTAGTACTAAAAAATTTTGTCCATGTTTGATGATGCTACTTGGTGTTATTCTTTCTTTCATTCATTCTTTTCCCCCGGTTATCAGTTTTCTTTTGCTTTCAATTGAGGGAAAAGATTGATTGCTCAATGTCTTCCCCCACCACAACCAACCCCCCCAAGCCCCCTCTAAAAATCATCTACTTTTAACCTTTGGTTTGTTTACTGCATGGAATTGAAAGTCTTTGGTTTACTTTTTCTAAAACAGATATTGGGTTACAGAAATGCATGTGGATGGCTTTCGCTTTGATCTTGCTTCTATCCTGACGAGGGGTAGCAGGTTGTGTGCTATGCCATTTGTTTCAATCTTGTCCTTAAGTTTTTGCCAAAGATCATCCTTCATTTGGTTTTTCTCTTTCTGGTTGTTCCCCAGTCTATGGGATGCAGTTAATGTTTATGGCAATCCAATGGGAGGTGACTTGCTGACAACCGGCACTCCTCTCAGCAACCCGCCATTAATTGATATGATTAGCAATGATCCAGTACTTCGCGGAGTCAAGGTAATTACTGTTGGCTCTTTCTTTATTCTCATTAGGGAAGTTCGGCCTTTAGTAACATGCCTACCTATCTCAGTCAGTGGAGGAAAGTAGAATAAGTGTTTCCCACTTCTTTTCCAAGTAAAATTTTAGTACCAGTGATATCTTCCCATCCATGTGGAGGCAAATAGAATGAGGTACAAAAGGTATTTTGGGTTCAAGTCTCTTCGTCTACATTTGTTTCTCGCTGCATTCTTGGTCTCTTGCCGCTGTCTTCTTCTCTATGTTCGTGGATGATTTTCATAGAGAGCTTAAGCTTTTGGGATTATCGTGATTAAATAAGTGCTAGCACTAGAATTGTTTGCCAATTTCAGGACTTATTCCTTACATTAGGTAGTAACCCATGCCATCATTGTGGTGAGAGCACATTTGTCAGCCTTGAAGTCTTTGAGCACTTGAAGACTCATGGGATGAGCACTGCAGAGTTCTCTTTCACCTTCAACAAGATAAAGGGCTAACCTCCCTCAGTTTTGTTAACTAGGTCGACCAACATATGGGGCTTGGTTGACCAAAGCAAGGTCCTTTTTTTTTGCTAAGGACCAAAGCAAGGTCCTGCATGCTATTGAAGCATCCTACATTTTGTCAACCAACACAGTTTGGTTGGCCAAAGTGGAAAGTCTTTAGATCCATTGACATATAAGCAGTGGCTATGACTCTGGGGCGTGGGCCCTTATTTGGCCAAATTAGTCTGATGAAGCTTGGTGATATATCCTTGTACTCACTAATACTCGTGTATACATACACACACAGAGAGATATGTTGGGTTGAATTGGCAATCTTCATTTGCTTGTTTCTTGTACTTCCTTAGTGAATTATCTCATCAAATTAGTACATTACATGATACTCGCATCTGTGCTGGCTTCTTCTATTTTCATTAATAACTTGCATTTCATTTTGTGTCGTTTATTTCAAATGGATGGACTTAATTTTCAGTCTACTTTCAAACAGCTTTTAGCTGAGGCATGGGATTGTGGCCTTTACCAAGTTGGCCGGTTTCCACACTGGGGCATCTGGTCTGAATGGAATGGGAAGGTCTGTACGAATACAGCCTGTTGATCATGTTTTGTTGTTCTCATGTTAGGTTAATGTTCGACAAAAACGGTATATTCAACTCGACAGTAAAGAAAGCAATAAAAGTATACATCCTATTTTGCGCTCTCTATTGAAGCAAATAGATTACCTCTCAGTCAATACTAGAGCCAGAAAAACTTCATCAGAAACTCACGTCAGTAGATTATCTGCCTCATAATTTCTTATTATTTAGTTGTAGTTATGATCTACACATGGAGATCCTGGACTCAAGCACCAATATTCATGTTCTCATGATTGGTAGATAGTAAACCTAGTGATGATAAAAATGCAACAGAAAGGACACTAAAAGGCTGTAGAAGTATGTAGATCTCATTTTGCTCTCTCTCTCTCTCTCTCTCTCCAAGCAAAAGAGATTATCACCCAGTCAATACTAAAACTAGAGCTGGCAAAACTTTGATCACAATCGGACATCAGTGAATTTTCTGCTCCTAAGAAAGATATTTGACCTTAAAGGCTTTCTTATCCCGTCATTGCATCTTCCTATCTACCTCTTCTTCCCCTCCTTCATTTTTCTTCTACTTTCTCTTTTTTTCTTCTTTCATTGAATTCAACACTCAAACTAATAGTATTTCTTATCAATTTCAGTATCGTGACACAGTAAGGCAGTTTATCAAGGGTACAGATGGATTTGCTGGGGCTTTTGCTGAATGCCTTTGCGGGAGCCCCAATTTGTACCAGGTTAATACTCTTTCTTCACTTGTCTGTCTAATGCTCATTTTGAAATGCATTCTGTTGACTATTTTTGACTACTTAGGTTAAAAAGGATTCCATTTGTTGATTGTGGTTGCATCTTTCCACCGTTCTCTCTTTATTTTTAACTCAACAAAATGTTCCCTGGAGCTCTCTCTGTTTTCGAGTTCGATGTTATATCTGGAATTCTGTGCTTTAAGGTATTTTCTGTTGTACTTCTTTCCGTAGTCTTTCTTATTGGAATTGCTTATTTCCGCTAATATGCTAGGTAGATGGAAGGAAACCGTGGAACAGTATAAATTTTGTATGCGCACATGATGGTTTTACTCTGGCGGATTTAGTGATGTATAACGACAAACATAACTTGGCCAATGGCGAAGACAACAATGATGGCGAGAACCATAACAATAGCTGGAATTGCGGACAGGTAAATTTTAATAGGTATGTGTGGGTGTTTTCTTTATTCATTTTTCATTTTATTGTCCTATTTTATTAAAGGAAATCTATCAACTCGGTGGCTATATATCGAGTCACACAGTAGATATCATATATGTGTATTCGTATTTGATATTCCTTTGCAAGTAGAAAAACTAGGATGGAGTAGAAACCTTAGGATGAAGTTAAATGTATTACTCAGGGTATTTAATCGAAATGTGCTGTAAGGGATGTAGTAGATACTTTAAGTATTAAATTAAGGTTGTTTAATAGCATAGAGAAGGGTATTCATGTTAGTAGCTCCCTATGTAAACACAAAATCTTCAAAGTAAATGAAGTGTCACACTTGGACACCTGGACAAAGGTGTAGAATGCGTTTGATAATTGATACTACCGACCTCACAGATTGTGCACAAGTAGGATTATGTTCATATGTAGTTGCATTTGTAGTTTTGGGCACTCTGTTGTAATATTTTTTTCCCCATTGCAGCACTCTTGTGGATAAAAATACCAATTTATACGCATAGAGAAAATCCACATACCCTTCAATTAGAGGTTTGATGGATCTGACGCCTAGATACGCTTAAAAGATTTGACAATTAATAGGCAGCCACCAAGTAAGAATTGATGTAACATTCTGAAAGTTGATTCAGTTGGAGTTCCCCGGCATAATTTCTAAGTATGGACTAAAGATTCTCAAACAGGATTTAGAGTTCCACTGGTACATTTTTCTGATTGATCTAGTGGTTACTAGGAGGGAGAGTTCGCCCGCATCTCTGTAAAGAAATTGAGGAAGCGACAAATGCGGAATTTCTTCCTCTGCCTTATGGTATCTCAAGTAAGATTTTATTCATTATGCTTGCTAGCAGCTGTTACTCACCCGAAGGGCTTATTAGCATTCCTTTAAGCCAGTTAATATATGATTAGTTGCTTGTTTTTTCCCTACTTTTTTCGAGTCTTAAGACCGTCTTACTTGATAATTCTGCAATTGCTTCCTAATACATAATGTGACATGCACAAGTTTCTGTTATTGTTGTATATCACCGGAACTTCTATTGAAAATAATAATAAGTTTCATTTTGGCAAGTCAGAGATCCGACCACAAATGGAGTAATGTGCGTGCGTATACAACAGGGCACATAACAGAGGATTTAAAAAAAAAAAACAGGGCACATAATGGGGCAAGCTGCCAAGTCTTCCTCTGCCTTTCAGCCCGAGCTGCCCAGCACTCTTGCTCCATCTTCTTGAACCCAAACAACACGAAAAGCAACTAAAAAACATTGAAAAGTGGATGAAAAGATGGGATTTAAACTTCCCATCACTTTTACCCCTGAACACCTGTTAATTAGGAACTTCTGCGTCTGGGTATGATTCTCAATTGATGACATCTTCCTGAGTGCGGTCAGCTGGCTACCCACTTGAAAAAGGTAATCTTAATGTAGGCCCATTTTGATCATATGCTCCTCTATGGAAACTCTCTTCATGAGCTGCCCATCAAAGTCTGGGGAAAGGATGAGATGTCGAATCTACCACTCCCTCTACCCCCTCCATCTGATATTGTGTTTCCTTACTCCAACCTGCACAAGGCCATCCAATAAGGGCAAATCCCTAAAAGTTGACCAACTACCAATCTTCCAGTGGCCTCCTAAGCTAATATCCCAACACACACAATCTCCTCCCTGGCTCACCATCTCTGAAGCCTCCTTATCCACAGCTAGCCAAAAGATGACCAGAAAAGCTCTCACTAGCGTCTTATTGTGGAGATGGACTTGATTCACTTATTTCTTTAAGGCTCCCTTCAAGTGAAATACTGGAGTATTACTTAATTGGGCCACTCAACAAGTCTACATCAGTAAAACGAAAGGATGACATCAAAACTCTCCCTGGCTCACCAAGCTCTGAAGCCTCCTTATCCACAGCTAGCCAAAAGATGACCAGAAAAGCTCTCGCTAGCGTCTTATTGTGGAGATGGACTTGATTCACTTATTTCTTTAAGGCTCCCTTCAAGTGAAATACTGGAGTATTACTTAATTGGGCCACTCAATAAGTCTACATCAGTAAAACGAAAGGATATTTTTTTATAATGGTTGAAATTTCTGGATGTAAACTATTGGCATTGTTATTTCATCATTAATTAGCGGCAATAGTTACTGTTTTCGGTAAGCAACAGAAAATGGTACCCTCGGGAATTTTATTGCTTTCTTATTTTGAGTTTTAGTTTTTAAGAAACAGGTTCCATAATGGGCTCCACTTTAGTGATGTAGTTCTTGTGGGCCATGCACCTCAAATTTTCACACACGCAAGTTGCGGTGACGCCCAATGCTATCTGTTTCCCTTCTCCAACACAGTATGCTGGTACTTCTATAAATGTACACCTTAGTAAATACCAGGGCCAGGGGCTTCTCTTCCTTTTCTTCTTTTCTTGGCTTTTTAATAGACCATTTTTGTAGTTTTGTTGTCCTTTTGTTGTGATCCCTTATGCTCTTCGTGGCTCGCATATGCTTGCGTTCGGATCTTTATCTTGTTTTGCCTTTTCTTCTTTATTTTTCCCTTCTACCTAGTGAACTTTGCTGGAAGCTTTGCCCATAGAAAACTTAGGTGCTTTGCATTGGCATCTTTCACAACGCGTCATTAATGCAACCATCTTATTAAGATTGGAAGAAAGTCAACAGCATAAATAGGCAATAAAAGCGTCTTACGATCGCACTACGTATGCAAAAAAGGGTGAATCAAATTTGTGTTCTGTTATTGTTCATTGAACAGTTATTGACATGATCTTTTCAGATGAAAGAAAAGAAAGAAGTTAAAGGACCAATCCTTTTATTCATTGTAACTTTTATCAATCCCATGTAAGAAGTCAAACCCAGTGAGAATTCCAGGATTCAAATCAGTTCAAGACTTCAGTTCTCAGTTCACGACTTGGTTTTGTTCCTCATCTTTAGCAAGCCCGCCTCAGCTTAGTAGCCCAACCTGCTCATATCATTTAGTGTTGATGCCTCTATTAGCAGCTTTTGTAAATTCACAGTTAATCCTCCTAATAATGTTCTTATTCAGTTTTTCTGCGTTGTTGTGGTGGACTTCTGTGGATCTTCTGCTTAGTAGGTTTATTATTTTTGCTGAGTTGTTCTGCGTAGGTTAGGAGTATCCTCGTGTTGTGGTACTATATGTTTCTTTTCTGACTTACTATTGTTTCTTATCAGGGTGTCCCTTTGATATCTATGGGTGATGAATACGGTCACACAAAAGGGGGGAACAATAACACATATTGCCATGATAACTATGTAACCTGCTCCTTGCTCTTCTTTTCTAAACACCTGTTCCCATCGTTGATTCTGTTTGCTAATTACATCTTTGCATGCAGATTAACTACTTTCGATGGGATAAGAAAGAAGAGGCCTCGCCTGACTTCTTCAGATTTTGCTGCCTTATGACACAGCTCCGCCGGTAACCTCCCTTTCCTGATAGTTTTGTCCTTGTGCTGTTCCTTTCTGATGGAACTTTTTCAGCTCCCTAATGTGCTAAGATCATTAACAGTGAAAGTGAGTCACTTGGCTTGAATGACTTCCCAACAGCAGAGAGGTTACAGTGGCATGGTCATTCTCCTGGGACGCCTGATTGGTCTGAAGCAAGCCGGTTTGTGGCATTTACACTGGTATCTCATCGCACTGGATTTCCTTCGTATAATCATTTCACTGCTCTTGTTTATTTGGGTCCGCGTTTCTATGGTTTGCACATTATCATTTAGGTATTAATAAGCACACTTGACAGCATTGCCTCAAATAAGTTGAAGTCTTCATGTTTTGATTTGATTCAACAGCTTGAAATACTTGCTTTTCATTAAATAGTTTCACTCATTGGTGGAGGTATTTTCCACTTTTTAAAGCTATTTTGAGATTTTGCTATCCGAAAATAAAATGTAAAGATTCAGTGTTTCCCTAGTTGGATTTCTGTTGAAGATCTCCCTTGAATTGACCTTCTGTACAAATACCAAAATGCAGATCGACTCTGTGAAGGGAGCTCTATACATTGCCTTCAACACCAGCCATTTACCCATCACCATTTCATTGCCAGAATGGCCCGGTTACAGGTGGGAGCCGTTGGTGGACACCAGCAAACCTGCACCATTTGATTTCCTAACGGATGATGTCCCTGAAAGAGACACGGCAATCAAACAATATGCACATTTTCTTGATGCCAATCTGTACCCCATGCTTAGTTATTCTTCAATTATTTTGGTACTCTCCCCTGACAATGATGGTTAGTTCAAGTCCCAATTACACCCCTAATAAGTTCCTCAAATGATGGCATTTTGTCATTTATAGAAACGATAGCCTCCCTCTAGCAGTGTAGAGAAGTTGCCAGATCATGTTAATAAAACATAAAGCCAAGAATCGGGTGATGTATAGAAATCGTAGGAGAGAGAGAGAGAGACTGGAAATCTGCATCATGATGGTAACTTACATGTTTATGTGAAGTGGGGACGAAAGTTGTTCATTGTAATATTGGCGTGGTTTTTTTCCCTCCATGCAGAGCTGTTTCTAGTGAGAGAGTGGCAGTCAACAGTTTTTCATTTTTTTGGTGGAAGTATTGCACAGTTTCACTTGCTCACAACTCTTAAACCAGAAAATAAATACTACTCATAATCTGGAGAGGTCTTTCCACTAACTTTCTTCATCGTGTTTGGTTACTGAACATTAGAATTTCAGAAAATTAGTGAAAAGTTCATAAAATGAGTTTCATACAGAAGAAACATCCAACTTAAAAAGATATAGTATTAATGTGACAGATGAATTGCTTCTCCAAAATTGGCAGAGTACTTTTTTGGATATTTGCTTTTGCCCATCAGCATTCAGCCAAATGAATGAGTCCCTACTGCTGTTGAAAGTCTCTAATGTAAATGAGTATATATCTCCAGATAAATTCTTTACACCGCCGGTGTAAACATTTGTTTCCTCCAAATCAATTACATTGCGCCACGTCGCAAAATAGTGGTCTCAATTAATAAAACATGACGACGTGGCGCAATATAATTGATTTGGAGGAAACAAATATTTACACCGGCGGTGTAAAGAATTTAATCTCCTCCCTCTGCTGTTTAGGATCGAATCATCATCATCGTCGCAGCATCACAACATATTTGAGTAGGAAATTATCAATCCACTTTTTTTCAGTCAATAAAATACTCCTATAAAATCCTCTAAAACCACTTTTTGATTATTAAATAGTACTAGTATTTTGGACCTCCAAAACGAAGATTCGGAGGATGTTGGGTTGGAGATGGTCTTAGCACACCTATTCCTCTAAATCACCAACAAGAATGTTACTATTGGGTTGGGTTCTTTTACCTTGGAACCCCAAACTTGATCAAAAATCGGAAAAGAACTACAGAGCAAGAAGAAAAACAAAATTTGCATTGAGAGGTATATTCAACAAGACTTGATAGGGTCTACCCTAACAGCTCCCCATTATTTTCCTCTGTACATAGAGCATCCGCAATGGTAATGATCAAAACCAATAACCAAAATATGTCACGTCAGCATTTGATTATCCATTTAGTCTATGATCAAACTTAACAATCTCTATTTCCACATTGGTTATTTTTGCATCCCTAACCCAAAAAACCCTCACAATACATAATGCACATTTGTCCAATTGCAAAAGAGTTTCAATCACGCATCCGACCACACCAAATTATTCGTCTCGATGAGACGATTCCAATGTGAGGTGTTTTTAAGTTTTTGAGTTTTGAGTTTGGTTACTGATAAAAGTTGTTATGGAATGAGTGAAATTTGGTTATTTGCTAAAAGACTTGTAATTTTGCTTATTACAATGTGGGGTGTTTTTTGAGCATTACGGAGTATTATTAAATTTGTTTATCTACACTCATTTGCTTATTACAATGGGGATGCTCTTAGTGTTTGGCCGCCAACTTATTGGCTTTTCCACTTCTCATTTTTAACTAGAGGAGAGGTTCTCATTTTTTTGGGTTTATTTGGTTTCACTAAATCTTCATGGGGTATAGAATGGTGGGAGAGATGGACGATTCGGGGATAATCACCGATTTTGGGTTGAAAGAAGTGTTTTGGGAGAGAGAGAGAGAGAGGGAGTCGAGGGTAACGAGGGAAATCCATCTTTTAATAGATTGTGGGTCCCCCCTTTTTTTATTTTTGACACATCAGCAATATGTGTGAGATCTGTATGGTTTATCTGTCTGGCTAATTGTTTAAAATATGTGTCGCGCATGTACCAATTCAGCCCACTCTTTTTTTTGTAATGAAGAGTGGTCCACGGGTCAGTTTGCACGCACCACATAGACTAATCTCTCTAACCCCCACCAGCCTTTGCTAACCCTAAGGGTCGATTTAATTAACGAGAAAAATAAAATGGAAAGTGAAAATAATAGAAAGTGAAGTGAAAGAAAAGAAAAAGAAATTTTATTTTTTTTTCCTCACATCGGTTTGATTAGAATGAAAGTTTTGAAAGAAAATAATAGAGAAAATAAGATATCCTTGTTTGGAGAGAATAAAATTGTCGAAATTCGAAGAGAAAAAGTGGAGGGAAGAGGTTAAAGAAGGAAGTTAGAGTTAATGTTGTTTATTTTTTCGAGAAAATAAAATTTTTCTACACATTTTGTGAGAAAAAGTAAAGCAAGCTCTCATGCTTTAGAGGGTTGTACAAGAAACTTCACTTTCTACCGCTTTTTAGGATATTCTTGCTAAGTGAACACAAAAAAAGTACTTTTTTTCCCCTTTTTTTTTCATTTTCTACAATTATCTCGCTAATCAAACGAACTCAAAGGATTTTTACGCATGGAGTGGCCCCAAGGACTTCTCGCAGTACAGAAAAGTAGAACTTGGGACCTCGAAGTGATAAGCCCTCCGTCTTGGCTGAGCAACCTACTGCACTTTCCTTGGGGTTGCACTTTACACTTCTATGCGGAGTTTAGTTCACGTGGTGTTATGCCATGGCCGTTCTTTCTCTTGTTCGATCGTGTGCAGAGACGGCTCTATTAGGGATGAGCGGTTCAAACGAAACTCCTTTGTCACATTTATTTTTACTTTTCTTTAATTTGCCTACGCTGGATCGTTCAAATAAAATTAAAGTAAATGAAAGCTTGTCTAATTTGTGCACAAATAGATCATATGACTTAATAAAAATAAATAAATTAGGCCCGACAAGTTCTTAATCAAAGAAGATATTTTTTTTTTAGGGTTTTGCGTGCAAAAAATTCATAATACATTTTTGTCACAAACTGAACAAAAATCCTTTAGGCGAACAAGAAAAATCCTACAGCCGCCCTTGTTCGTCCATAGGCCCAAAACAAATGGTCTAGAAGAAGATAAATGGACTGGCTGGTCCTAAATTTTTGAGTTTGTAGCACACAAAGTCCTATGTCCTGCGCTATATGTACAATGCCTTGTGGGTCTGTTTGGATGGGGTATTGTGATATATCCCCTTTAGTCCGTGGGCCCAGCCTTAAGACCTCGTTTGGGAAACAAAATGGAGGGGGTATTAGCTAAGCCCTGGATTAGATTGTACTCCCTAATACCCCCGGAGGGGGTATTATTTATGGGGAGGTTCTGGGATGTTATTACATAACACCTCCGGATAATACCCCATCTCTCTTCCATTTCAACTACAAAATAATTTTATCCCTCATCCAAACCAAGTATTATTTAATACCCCCTCCATAAACATCACATCAATGTGGGTCATCCCTTATTAACCAATACCCCCTACTATCCAATTAGGGATGGCAATTCGAACCGAACCGATGGGTACCCGAACCGATAACCGAAATTATCCCCGAACCATAACCGAAATATTCCCCGTGGGTACGGGTATGGTTGGCATGGAGGATACCCGAACGGGTTTCGGTTCGGTTTCGGTTCAGCAGATACCCGAACCGATCCCCGAACCGAACCGATCCCCGAACCGAACCGAACCGAACTGTTAAATTATAATATTACCCCTGCATATAAGTGTATACTACAAAATTACCCCTCCCTATATATATACACGTATAATGGGTTAGGGTTTTAATTTCCACTTTCCAGTCTACTTTTTCTCTCTCTCGGTCCTCTCTCCATTCTCTCTCTCTCTGATTTTGATCTCACAAGTCACACCCGGCCCCTCCCTCTCTCACTCTTCTCCAGTCTCCACTACACAAACCCACTTCCTCCTCTCCAGCAAACCCACTTCCTCCACTCCACTGCAAAGAGAAGAGAGCGACGCCTCCACTTCACTGTGACTAAAGCCGTCGCCGTCGAATCGTCGATTCAATATGCCGACTGCCGTCGATCACACCCAGAGAACGACGATCTTCCTCCACCTTCTCCGATCGACTTAGGCCGTCAGTCTCTCTCTGTGTTTTGCAATGGGTTCATTTTGAAATGTGTTTTTAGGCTTCTCATAAGCAGATCTGAAAGTGGTCTGTGAAGTTTGTTTCCTAAATCTCATCAGTGAAAACGTGATACATTTCTGTATATATGTGTGGTAAACATTCATTTAATTTTACAGAGTGTAGATTCCTTTTTTTTTTTTCAGAACAAGAGTGTAGATGAAGAAATTTTTTTGCTGCTTGGTTTTTTTTTTGATCCGTTGCTGTTTGGTTCTCTCTTCTGGTTTTGCTGCTTCTGTTTTCGGTTACCCATTCGGTTCGGGTATTGGTAAAATCTCCTCTCCCCGTTCGGGTATCGGGGCGGATATGGGTGCCGTTTCGGTTTCGGGGATCGGGTACGGAAATTCCCATATCCGCCCCGAATGCCCCGATTGCCATCCCTATATCCAATCCCCATTCTTACATAATACCTCCAAATCTAATCCCGCATCCAAACGGGCCCATAGGTCCTGTGGATCCTTCCAAAAAACCACCACGCGCTCTACCCATTTAATGCACACATGCACGCCAACTCTCCCTCTCTCTCATGCATGTGTCCTATTCTCTCTCATGCATCTATCACTTTCTTTCTCTTCTTTCTTTCGACTTGGCCCAGCCAAGATGAGTACTACTTTCTCTCTCCCCCTTTCTCTCCCTCCCTTTTTTTTATTTATTTGAAATCTAATAATGTCTTTTAACTTTTTTTTTAATATCCATTTCTTATAGAATTTATATTTTTGAAATACACTCAGCAAGATGTATCAAAAAGACTAATAATAAATGTGAAATTATGTGTACCAAAAATAATTTATACGTGTATGCTCTTTTTTACACTGTGAATTTTTAATTATTTACTGTTAATTAACATCGTTAATTACAAGTTTACATAGAGATTTATTCACTTAATACTGCTAATTATGAATTTATTCTGTTAATTTCTAATTTAACTCCATTAATTAAAAATGTAGACAAAAATTTACCCTATTAAATTTTGAAAACAAATTAAGTGAACAGTGTTAATTAACATTGTTAATTGCAAATTTTGAAAAAAAAATAGCATTACTATAATTGTTAACCTAATACCGTTATTTTTTGAATTTAACAATATTAATTACCAATTTAGATAAAATTAACACTATTAATTGTGAATTTAACACTATTTATTTATTAATTTTTTATTTAGACTATTAATTGTTAAGTATACTTATGAAAATTATACATTTTTATAATTTTATATCAAATATTGATCTCATTAGTTAGATCTTTACGAATACATTTCAAAAATAGAAATTTTATAAAAAAATAAATATATATAAAAAAAGTTATAAACATTATTAGATTTGAAGTTTTAAAAATGAGAGAGAGAGAGAGACTCAAGAACGTGTGGTTGCGAGGGAAGAGAGAGGAGAGAGAAAGAGTACAATGGAAGGAAAGAGGACAGGAGGCTTACATAGGCGCGTGAGAGACACAAACAGGGAGTGGGAAAAGTGCGCACAGGGAATGGAAAAGTGTGTGCGCATGCATCAAGATTCAAGGACCTTGTGGCAATATACTTGTGTGCATTTCCGCGCAAGGACTTAATGGAACATAATACACTTACATGAGACCGGCCCGGAGGAAGCCTGAAAAATCCTAGCTCGTCTAGGAATATAAATATTTGCTATTTTTTATCTTTTTAATTAATCAATCCACCAATCGATAAATAAATCAATCGTACGAACGAAAGCAATAAAAAGATGAACGCAAAGATATACGTGGAAAACCCTAAACGGGAAAAAACCACGGGAAGGAATCAAAACACTATACTCATTGTACGGTTACAAACAAACCTATACTTACAACCTAGAATCGCTCTCGGTTGACCAAGGTTGATTGCCGAATCGCTCGTTCACCGCACCCAGTGCTTGACTGCCGCTGCCTTGAATCCACAAGCCTTCCACTATCCTTCGGAAATCCACCGAAGGTCAACTCAAGTAAGTTGAATCAAAGATTGGAAAGAAACTCCATGAAGTTAACCTTATTGCTCGATGATCAATTGATCATGTTTGTACTTCAAGAAACAAAACCGAAACCCCTTGGATGTTTTCTTAGGTTTGGACGTTCTTGGGGGCGGCTCTCATATGTTCGGTAGCCTCAAAATTCCAAAAGACCCGCATATAAATAGATGCTAGAAAAACAGGAAAGTTGCTCGAGCAACTCGAAAAGAACTTGCAGGTAGTGCTCGAGCACCATGTGCTGAAAGATGTTTCTATATATGAAGGGTCTTGATTTCGTGACTCCATTTCCTTGTCCACGAAATACTCTGCCAAATCTTCATTTCCTTTGATTTCCTTCCATACAAATTACCTTATCAATCTCACTCTTGAATCTTTAATTCTCTTTCCTTATTCAGCTGCCATGTGCACAAAATCCTTTGAGAGTCTTGATTTTCTCCACTCCAATTTCCTTAACCAACTCTACCAAATTTCTTTGACAAACTATTATCTCAATTACAGAATATTTGATTTCCTCCACTTCCTAAACAGACACTCTAGAAATAAATAAATAAATAAATTACAACTCGATAAATGAGGATATAATTATATGTGTGTTTTATTGTGGAATTCGCCAACACAATAAGACCGTGGACTATGGTCCTAACAAAGCCCCTAGAAGAACGGTATGGTCCGGCCCACTTGACGCGACTGACACTTCAGGTGCGGCACCTATATTTCGAGTGACGTGGGAAGAGAGAGGGAGCGCATTTTCCACGAGCCCCAAGAGCAAGAGTGATAGAGCCAACAGGCTTGTAATCCAACGACATTTTCTTATTCTTCGATATGAAAGATAAGTATTCGATTCTCATCAAGAGCACAGGTGCTTAGTGCGGTGATTGATCCCTTTTAGGCTTACCACAATACCACACACGTATGCTGCCGTTTAACAATACCCATTTCCCACTCCCAACATAAAACGACAAGCAGATTTATCAATTTCTAAGCAAACAAAACGACGAAACTATGGGAACGAACGCAAACAGTAACCCCATCCGGCCATCCCACGGGTTCTGCATGTGTATCTGCAGCAGCTGGTTTCCACCGCCCCCTCCTTTCTCTCTCCTCTCCCCTCCCCTGGCCCCCTGTTTCATCAACCAACACATTAAATCTATACGCATGCACCTCAGTCCATTACAGATTCTACAAGTTAGAGAGAGAGAGAGAGATGGAGATAGTAACGCAGCAGGGAATGGTTGGGAAGGTGGGACGCCATTGTTATGCAGTGTTGTGTTTGGGGATTCTTCTTGTTTCAGTAGCCATAGCTCGCTACACAATCGCTTCCGAGCCCAACGACCCTCGTGAGCGCACCAAGGTAGCTATGTCTACTGAAATCTACTAGCTAGCTGGCTCTCGAAGCTAGCTAGCTAGCAGCTTGTTAACTGTTGTAAATTTTGATGTTTGAATAACTGGACACCGTGAATTGTGTAGTGCTGAGAGAGGTGTCGGGACACCACATGACGGTACCCAAGATCACTGATTGATTACTTCAAGAATGGTACAATCCAAGAAGGCCGGCTGTCCATGAATTCCTCCACAAAGCGATGTGGCATCTAATAACTCATGATTTCTCTGGTTCCCTTGCTCCTCCTTTTTTGTTTCTTTTACCTTTTCTTTTAGGAGAGCGATTCTCCAAATTGTTTACCGCACTCTGCTTGGGAGAGCGAAAATCAACTCCAAATAGTTTTGAACATGCATTATCTTTACTTTCTCCCATGGCTTTATTACTTTGTCCATTTTGTGTGTCGTGAAACGCATATAGATTATGCACTGGCTACATTGGCCTAGTCGTATTTCTATCACCATAGAAACGTAACACTCTCGGTATAAACTTCACTTTGAGGTTGGCTCATATTTCAATTTCTTGAAGGACATGGCTTACCTGTCATTGGGGTTAAATTGCGGGTGCATAAGATGCCCGGTTAAAATAATTTTATGTGACTATAAGGATCACGACAGGATCTAAAACATGAACGTGGATTATGAATTTTTTTTTGATCGGCAAAAAAAGTTTCCAATTCATTAAGAGTATGAAAACCTGTAACAATACAACAGGAGTAGAGATGCATTGAGCTCCTTTGTCTCGCGAAATCTAAACCTATCTTTTCACCTCTCGATTTTCGTAAAAAACCTGTTAGCAAAACACCAACAGGACCCAATGGGCCTGACCCAATCTACCAACTGTTTGAAACCCAAACCCAAATGCCCCAAGAGGTAGAGAGGTGAACTGCACCCCTGAAATGGCAGAGAAACCTCTTTCTTTTAACTACCCTTGCCTAAAGTACTGCGGAGAAGGAAATAAAAATTGTCGCCTACGGAGAAATGATTTTTACACGCCCTTTTATCCGTTTTAAACTTCTTTTTATCTTTATTTCATGTGACATCACTAAAAAAGTGAATGTAGAAATAAGGATATATATGTCATAAATTTTACAAGAATAAAGTAAAAAAAAATGGGCATGATGTTAAAAGGAGAGTGTGAAAATTATTTTGAGGAATACTACGTACATAACTCGATCACAATTTAGGACACAACTTCTTCCAGAGCCGTTCGACGCTCGTGGGCTTACACAGAGATGCTAGGTGCATAACTATCCGAATACAATCTCTCACATACACGTGAATCTCACACACATTTTAACACTCGGGATCCAGGTGCATGTAAGAAGTTGTGTTTGATGTTGTATTCAAATGATTGTGCCCCAACATTTTTGGGACTCACATGCATCGAATGACTCCGGATGCATTTGTGTCCGAAGATGTGGTGGAGAGCTGTCTATGTAAACTTGGGAAATTATTTTCCAACCGGCAACCTTCATCATCGGTGATCCTCTCTCTCTCTCTGAACACATAATCAGTGATAAATATCCACATAACTACCAAAATTATAATTAGCGCCTCAGGTCGCAATAATTACACTTTCCACTCCCTTCCTCCTCTCTCTCTCTCTCTCGCACTCTCCGGATCACTATCCCAACAATGGCCAGAGGCACATCGCAGTCCCAAGCCTCCTCCTCCTCCACCTCCCGTCCCGGCCCCATCGCTCCCCGCGGCTCCGCCGCCGCCACTGCCGGGATGCGCCGGCGTCGCACCACCACCTCCGCCGGCAACTCCTCCTCCTCCGGCTCCGGCTCGTTCGGCGGCGGCTCGGGGAGCAACGTGCTGAGGTTCTACACGGACGACGCTCCGGGGCTGAAGATCAGCCCCACCTTGGTCCTCGTCATGAGCCTCTGCTTCATCGGGTTCGTCACCGCCCTCCACGTGTTCGGTAAGCTCTACCGCTACCGATCCGGTCCTGAAGCTTGATTTCTACGTGTTCGATTGTTCGGGATTGGGATCTGCTTTTTTGGTAGTCTCGGAGGGCTTTTTTTGCTCTGTAAATTTCTCTGATGTTGTTGCTGAATTTGAGCTCGAGACTTGAGAGGTAGATTCTTGTTGTTGAATGACGAACGCACTTGTAATGAAGCTTTTTCTTTATCCAATAATACTTTGGTGACCATGATTAGTGATCATATTTTGGGTATACTCTTTGAAACCATGGCTAATTTGACATATCTTTTGGAATTTGAACGGTACTCTTTAATAAATAGTTGAGTTGTAGCTGTTTTTTGTTATCTACTATATTGCATATGAGGTAGTTGCGGTGGTCATATTGACCACAAAGCGTATCTGTTTGATTTTAGGCCAGTATGACATAAATTTGCTATGGTCCCTCGCTACGTAGTTTCGTTGCAATCGTTGCGCATGCAACCGTTTGTGCCAATATGCCTTGGTATTTTTGTCCAAATAAGTCGTGTTTATGGGAATTTATACTAGTTATCATCAGTGGCTAACTTCATTACCTATCTAAGGTGTGGCCTCGACAACTTGATTGGTAAGAGAATTGGACATTACATTGCATTCTTGCTTTGATATTTGGTTTAGTAGTTATAGTTATCTTGTTAGTGAATTACTTTCTAGTTCCTTCCCAAAATCTTGGTAATCACTGCAAAAGCTTGTTGTTTTACGTTATCATGGTTCAATACCAAAGGACACTTTGTATTTCCATCTTGCTGGATTTTTTCCTTTTATGAGGAAACTTTGTATACTTACGCTTAGGGAGAATAGTTTGAATTGCAACCTCAACTAGGTTTTTCTCATGCATCAATTAGTGCCATTTAAGTTTCTTGGCATCCCTTCTCTTTGACACTATGTTTTCTTAGACTTGGCCCCTGTTGGATCATAATACACTAATGGCATCAGACACTTAGGCTTAAAGTTTACTTGGTCTTGGTCTCGAAAATTAGGGATATCTGTCTACACTAAGAGTGGATATTTTCCATCCAGATGAATCTGTGGATATCCTTTTAAAAATGCAAGGGATACTTGTAAATTAGCAGTGCTTCATGTTCTTAAGGGTGTGTTTGGATCTTAGCTTTGTGGAGGCAACAAAACATATAAGGAAAATGAAAATGACCATGAACAGGTAAAAGTGAGCAGATATATTTCCTTTTATTTCCCTTTTCCTTTCGGAATCCATGATCCACCAAATGGGGTTGACTCCAAATTCTTCACAGTTTTTCGAATGTATTTGTTTGGGATTTGTCCATTGGCAACGTGAGATTAGTGTTACACAAAATACCTCCTCCACGTGGAGATATGGAGGAGAAGTTCAGTGTAGGTTTTTTAAGACTAGTTTCTTCAGTATAGTGTGGTTAGTTGTGGGTTCTTTACTGAAGTGTACTTATGTTTTGCCCTTCAGTTCAATGTCAGTTTTTCTACTCTCTTTAGGACCGAGAAAATTGTCAAGGTTATGTCACTGTTCTTCTGAAACAAATGGGAACTATGAGTAGAGTATCCCAATGGTGCGGTTAAGATTTACAATAAAATATGCGGTTATGAATCTTTTTTACGACTGTGAGTCTGTGATGAAATAGACTTCTTTAGATTCCTTCTGAGGTATCTAATTGATACATACGGTTTTTAGCAATTATTCGAATTAAGGAACTTTACGCGCACAATTGCATGAACTCTACCAGACTTTACGAACACTTATAGTACTACGAACAAAGTTGCACAGGTGATGTCTGGACGGCCGGACCTCCAGAGAAATCCAGTTGCTTACATACATATCTGTTCATTTCTCTACGAATTTACGATATCTAACAGAAAGTAAAAGTTCACTGTAGATTCATCTAGTTTCCTACTATTCATGTTCGGAAGCCAACCATCACAAAAAGAAGTAATTGAGCTTCTATCACAACTTCTCATTTTTGCTTGGTGTCATCCTACCAATGGTAATAATCTACAACTTCGGCTGCGCAGCATTCCTCCTGGAACGAGAAGTTTTTGAGTGCCTTGGCGGGTACCTCGATCAACGCGACAAGTTGACGACTGATATGCCCAGAATGGGGAACCTGGAACAGGAAGCTGGACCCCCTCCCAGATTTCACTCCTCATGTTTGTCCCACGACCCAAGTGGGACCCATAACCCGAACTTAATCTCAGAACCTAAGACCCGACTTATGTATCCCAAAATGGAAAGGAATCTCTGTATGCCCATGAATAACTGTCGCGTGGATTTCTACACCGTGGGAATACACCTGGCGGTCGGGGAGCATGGGGTGACCGGCCCCCTAATGGACGCAAGCACGTGTCGCTAGTGAAGATTGCAGCGTAGCTAACTTCTTCTTCCTTTCTGAAAGAATCGTAATTCCTTCAACTGCTACTGACTCACTAGTGAAGATTGCAGCATAGGTAACTTCTTCTTCCTTTCTGAAAGAATCGTAATTCCTTCAACTGCTACTGACTCAATCGTGGGAGCGTCTTTGAAGACACGCCTTCTAATCCCTTTCCTTCTCAAGAATCTTTGAGCTCAGATTTACTAGACTGCTACTGGACGTCTTCAAAAGCCTTTCTCCGATTCATTTGCACATTCTTAATCATAATCCATGAGCATGGAAAGTGACAAGGATGAAAGAGAACATTTTGAAATCAGTTGGGTGGTTAAAGTTGGTCGGATTTTGCATTTGAGATTGTAAGTTCAAAGTATTAGGCTCCTTTCGCTGTACGAGACATGTCATTTTCTCACGATACATCAATTTTAATTTAAAAAATAAGTACTCCGTATTTATTCTAGTTAGTGAAACACACCCGTTAATATTTTTCATTCCTCACTTTTTTGTCGAGGTCATTCTTGTAAAGAAGAGAAATTACTTGTACTCAGGGAAAAAGTTTTGGAGTGAGGGATTAATATTTGGGGGTCTTCAAAGGGATGATGTTAATTATTTTTTAAATTTTCTTATCGTAACTTTTTTTATAAAGTATCCTGTATCTGTCCGATTAAAAATAAATAAAATTAATTAGAAACTAATAAAAGTTCAAAAAACCCAAACTGCCCCTAAATAACGTGTTGTCAAGTTTTATTTTGTTTCACAAATATCCATTCTTGTAAACTTATTTTTCTTCTTCGTTTTGTGTGCTTTGCTCGTCTTTTCTGAATTTTTTGTTAGATTCGCGTCATATTTTTTGGATTAATCTTCCGTCTCGACGAGAGAAGTCTAAAAAATACAAAATTATGACAAAAAGCAAAAAAAAAGTTCACTATGGACCAAAAAAATATACTCCTATCAAACAGCTGTATTATTTATCTTAAATGTCATTTTATTTGAATTTTTTCAACATCGGTTTATATTTTTATACTTTTACAATTCGTCTTGTTGAGACGAACATTAATTCCAAAAATTACAACGAAAAGCTAAACAAAGAGTTACGACAAGTAAAAAATATCGAAATAAATTTCCAATTTGTAAATTTACAAGAACGCATAGTAAGAAAGAAATAATTTGACATGGATAAGCAAGAAATCAAACGTGCCATAAAGGCTCCTTTCCCTCCATTTTTTCCTCCCAAAAATCCAATTTTGTTCTCTCTCTCAAACATCCAATTTTGTTCTCTCTCTCTCTCTCTCTCTCTCTCTCTCTCTCAACCGCTCTCTGCGCTCCACGCCTGGTTCCTTCTCGCCAGAAATAGGCAACTGCACGATGCCAGAAACAGAGAGAGAAAATCCTCTCTCCCGTTCACCTCCTCCCTCTCGTCATCTCTATATCCCCAAATTCTCTCTCTCATCTCTCCAGAACCAAACACCAAAGCAACAAAAAACATGAGCGTGATCGACATTCTGTTCCGAGTCGACGTCATCTGCAAGAAATTCGACAAGTACGACGTCGACAAGCAGCGAGAACTCAACGCCGCCTCCGACGATGCCTTTGCTCGCCTCTACGCCGCCGTTGAAGCCGAATTCGAAGCCGCTCTCAGCGTTCGAATCCATCACCAGTGATACATATACTCCCTCCGTCCTATATTATTGTTTACGACGAAACTTTTTAAGAAAATAATTTTTTTGGTCGAACGGAATGGTAACTTTTTAAGAGAATATGCAATTAATGCACATCTACCTAAAAAGTTTGATTAGATTTTCGAGATTATCTCTTATTCACTATATCTAAAATAACTTTAAATTTTTTTATGAGGGGATATTTACACTCTTTTTTTTTCCTTTGACTTCTCGAAAAGGATAAACATTTTGGGACGTCTCGAGACAAAATATTGGACAAGCAATATAAGACGGATGGAGTATTAATTGACTATTGTCTTTGGGTTTTGTGATTTTGGTGTTGATTTTTGGGAATGTGTGCAGAAATCGGAAGCGGCGGCAATGGAGACGAGTAGGGCTAGTGTTGTTGCGATGAATGCGGAGATTCGTCGGGCGAAGGCTCGGATGATGGAGGAAGTTCCCAAGTTGCAGAAATTGGCGCTGAAGAAGGTGAAATTGAATTTGAAAATTTTAACTCTGTGGGTTATGAATCTGATTTCGATTGCCATGATATCTATGGTACAACACAACCCCTAACACAAGACAAATTATGAAAAATTTGTGTTCAACTTTTCAAATTGTTGTGTATGATTGTATGACTCCCACAGGTTGGGTATGGAATGAGCGGTCACTTGGTATAATATTAGGACATCTCCGTCTAATGGTTTAAAATTTTGAATTGGATATAAAGTTTCCAAATAGTATCATAGCGAAGTCTATTTCATTCCACATCTAATCTTAAAATAGATAAACAATCAACACTTACGACGACAGACTCATCAAAAAAATTGTATGATGATAGAATCAAAAGGATACATCAATCTACTCGTGACATGCCTTAAAAGCATCTGTACGTGAGAGGATGTTCGACACTGCGTACTTACCAAGGGGTGTGTCATAAGAAAAGTACTAGATATCAGGATACGGAAAGTACTAGATCTCTCGTGTTGTGGGGTTTTTAGGAACCCTGGCTTTTGGTACGAGACTTGGTGGGGAAAATGGTTACGAGGTTTTTGGCGTGGTTGTGATAATATTTTGTGGTATTTGTTATCGATTACAGTAAGTCCCAAGACCTTTTGTCTTTCAAGCTGATCGAGTTCAGCCAGAGGCTGCAGTGGACAAGCTCTTGGAGCAATGCAGCATGAGTCTACGACAAGAGAACGCTTTAAGCAGGAGCAATCTTGATCTTGGGGATTTGCTGCCGATCTTTCCATTGCAGGTCATTAGAAAACTGTGCACTGATGACCATATAAAAAGAATCTGACTGGTTGACAAAGAGGAAATCACCTAGTTATGGACACTATCTAGAAGTAACAAGGAATCTGGTAAAGGAAATATGAAGGAGTAGAATTCAGCTTTAATCGCTCTTAAGCATTACTCCATTTTGTTTGCATCTACTCTAAATTTTGGTTTATCTATCATAACGATGGAAAGCCTATGCTCTATTCTATTGAAAATGAGTTATAACCACAGGTCAAAGGGCTTTCCAAAGAAGAACTAGTCACTCGTAGTGATCTGGTTCTTGTGCTACCAGAGAGGATTCAATCCATTCCTGACGGGACCACATCTGCGGTTAAACAAACTGGAGGCTGGGCATCTTCAGCATCTCATAAAAATATCAAATTTGACTCTGGTGATTTTCATTGCCTTGTCTCTTGATTTTTAGTTTTTGCGGATTAGGAGAACCTTATTCTTATACTGGTTTTGTTTCCGAACAATCCCCCAGATGGGCACTTCGGTGATGATTTTTTTCAACATTCTGAAGAATCAAGTCAATTCAGGGGAGAATATGAAATGAGAAAAATGAAACAGGCAAGCGGCACCTGATTAAACACGCATGCATAAGATTACTATATTCAGCTTTTACCCTTAACTACGCATTCTCATCTCAATTGAATTGATTTTGGACAGGACCAAGGCCTAGGCATTATATCAGAAGGTCTGGATACTCTGAAGAATCTGGCACTCGATATGAACGAGGTTGGTTTTTCTGCATTTCTCTTTGTGGATGCTGTTGAAAGCAAATAAAAATTACTCATAGTCGGTTTGCCTTACAGGAAGTGGATAGGCAAGTTCCATTGATCGACGAAATTGATACGAAGGTTGGAACTTCTTATTAAGCTCCCATTCCATTATATCAGGGTAACAAACTATGCCGGTGGAAGGTTATGTTTAGAATTTACTCTGGTTTTCTGTGTTTTTCTCAGGTGGATAGGGCAACAGATGATCTTAAGAGTACTAATGTTAGACTCAAGGAAACTCTTCATAGGGTAATTGAACGTAATTTAATACATAAATTTTTTTCCATACTTCATGCTTCTTTCTTGCGTTTATTTCTATCCGATATCATGGTGCCGATAATGTGACTTTCTCAATTCTATCACAGATAAGGTCCAGCCGAAATTTCATTATCGACATCATTCTGTTGTGTGTTATTCTGGGGATTGCATCCTATTTATACAAGTAAGCTTCCTATCTCGTCCAACATTTATCTTAGAATCACGTTCGGATATCCTCTCGTGTATCAAGTTGAGTGTCTTAACTTTTACGATGGTTCAACCGATCTCCACAATCATTGTTTCTTTCACTCGTAACTGACAAACTTACGCAGAAGTTACATTCGTTTCTTTGCCAAGTTCATGCTATATTTCCATTTTCTGGTTTAACAGCTAGTACCGATTCCTGAAGGAAGTAGTCTAACAGAATCCTGCTTTGTTTGACCATTGATACAGTACACTGAAGTAAAAGGATTGCAAAAGCTTCTCATTCTGCTCCATTGTCCGGGTGTTATCTGGTATCGTATCGCTGTGTAATGAAGTGAAAAGGATTGGAAAAAAGAAGGAAAAAAAAAGAAAAGCATCTCGCTGTGCTGGATTGTAGAAGATGGCATAAATTTGCCATATTTAAATGAGATTATTCGTTTTACCAAAACGTCATACTTGTACGAGGGTATGACGTGAAACTCCACCAGTTCTGCCTGTTTGAGTTGAGATTTAATTGGACGAATTTTTCTTTAGAAACTTGTAACGAATAATAATGCAAAACATCACAATTGAGAAATACACTATACAACCTGTAACGAATAATAAGTCCAAAAAAATTAGATGAGTTTTGTTCAAAATTTTGTATTTTTCTGATTACTCTCGTCGAAACGAATCAATAAGTCACAGAAGTTTAACGCAAACTAACAAATGCTAAACAAAATTGAATAGAGACAAAAAAAAAAAAAAAAAAGTCATACTAATCTACTCGAGCCAAACCCACCCTAACTTTTTCTAGCCTTGAAGTCGAACACTTGGAGAAAATTTTCAGTGCCGGGTGGGTATGGTCACGTGGTGGCCGTGGTGCCTGTGCGCGCATCTTGGCCATCCAAACGTGTTTTGAATGGCCCAGATTTGTTTGGGTAATATTTTAGTGCAAAATTACCAAAACACCCCTCCAATCCGAATAAATCTGGGCCGTCCAAAACACGTTTGGACGGTCGAGATGCGTGCACAAGCACCACGTGGCCGTGCCAGGTGCCCACCCGGCACTGAAAAATTTCTCGAACTCTTGGGCCTTATGGCTTATGAGGGATTTTGAAAATCATTACAAAAACCCCTCAGAAAGGAGATTAGCTTTTTCTGCCGAACCCCCTTATTAGCTACGGGGAGCTCGGTCTAACATACCCTCAGAGAAGGAAACAAGGTTGTGGACAAAAAAGAATGGGAGGCGAGCAAGAGGAAAAGACAATGTCCTCAGTCTTCCCTTCAAATGAGGTTAAAAACTTACTAGTGGCGGATGAGTTTCTAGTGGGTAGAAAATTTTCAATACAACTGTTATTCGTAACGCCTCTCTTACATAGTTTTTCCATCGCCGGTGTGAGCTTGAGGGAGAGAGAGAGTCTAACTCGCTAATGCGATTGATGCTGAGGACGAGCCCTGCTTGGGGAGGCCCATGCCAATTGTTTGGATCTTCTCACTGGGCCTTTGGGCCCCATTCCGAATCTACCACAACAACAACTTCGGCCCATGTCAAATTGGAACGACAAAACCCCCAACCGCACCAGATCACTACTCCCACAACAGAACAGAAACACACGACGGTGTTTCCAGTTTTTCCCCAAACTCCCCTACAGGACCCCTACTCCTTTTCATCTCTCTCTCTCTCTCTTTTTCTCTCTCTCTCTCTCTCCTCAAAATTCATTGTGCAACTCCAAAGTCCATCCATCGATCCAGCACTCCACACAAGAAGTCCACGCTCTATGCTTCCAGAGACAGAAACTGTAGACCGATAGAGAAAGAGATATCTACGCACACACACAGAGTCAGATAGAGGGAGAGAGAGAGAGAGAGAGAGTAAACCGAATTGCCATGAACTTGTGCCTTAACGAGATCGATCAGCGTCGTCACAACCATCGCCGTCGTCGAGATGATCAGCCACACCACCAGCACGAGCAGCAACAGCTCCTCCGTCAACGCCCCGATGTCGCCGTTTTCGGCCGCCAACACTCTTAAAACCTACTTCAAAACCCCCGAGGGACGCTACAAGCTCCACTCCGAGAAGACTCATCCCTCCGGCCTCCTCCCCTACGCCCTCGGCAAATCCGTCACTCAGGTCTCTCTCTCTCTCTCTCTCCAATCCAAGAGCTTCATATGCTGTTGGATTTTTTTGGACAAATTTAATAAAAGTATTGATTCAAGGCTGGAAAGGGCCTAACCACCAATTATTTTAAAGAAGAGGTATTAGAGAAAGGATGACTTTGTTATTTATAATTGGAGGATATATGGATGTTAGATTGCATATGTATGTGTATGTTGGTATCTAGGGCTGGATATTGAGTTATTGGCATTTGGTCGTGTTGTTTAGATAACCCTAGCGCAGCTGAAGGAGAGGTCGGCGCAGGGAGCAGTGGCACCGCCGAGCTCGAGCTACAGTGCGAGCGGGGGAGTGAGGTATGTGGCGGCGAGGTTTTTGGGCAGTGCCAACGGCAGCCGAGGGCTTAGCTTTGTGGGAGGGAACGGGACAAGTAAAGCCAATGGTGGAGCTAGTAGGAGTAGTAGTCCGTTGGGAGGTTTGAATGGGACTACTAGTCCTATGATGATCAATTCGAATTTCGATGGCAAAGGGACGTTTTTGTTGTTTAATGTAGGCGATACTTTGTATGTCAGTGACCTTAATTCTCAGGATAAGGTAATTCCATGTTGAGACTGGTTTTTATGATTGCCTGGTTATTTCGGTATGAAATTCTTGGTAAGGAGATTTTAATGCTTTATGTGTGTAGGATCCAATAAAAGCGATGCACTTCAGTAATTCGAACCCTGTTTGTCATGCTTTTGATTCTGAATCCAAGGATGGGCATGACTTGCTAATCGGACTTAACTCTGGTGACGGTAAGGATTTACTCTACCCTCAATTAATTAAGTAAAATTTTTTGTTGGGAGGTATGTGTCTGACTTACTTTGTGTTGTCTTGTTCATGTAGTCTACTCAGTATCTCTAAGACAGCAATTACAAGATGTTGGGAAAAAACTTGTTGGTGCTCAACATTACAACAAAGAAGGGTCTACTGATAACAGGCAAGAGATTGAGTGATCAATGTATTGTTTTGCTTCTGCTATCCTTTATTTGAGTGCTCCAACTATAGTATCATTTATGTCTCTCTCAGAAAGGACCTTTGGTCTTGTTCTGATTATGCTTGGTCAGGATCATATTATGCTACACCTTACGATATCTTCTGTTTATATGTGGGAAGCAATTGGTACATATGAGCTGCCTAGCAAAAAAGCTTTCATTTTCTTAACCTATATGAGCATCCTTGGCAGTTGCTTGAAGCTAGGTTTAAGGGAGATGTAAGCATATGCAGTCAACGAAAGATAATGTTGAAGCATCTGATGATGCTAATGAATAGTATATGGTTACATGCTTCTACATGGTTGATTGTATTAGTATTTTGGAAGTTGAACTTATTGATTGATTGGATTCTGTTGGGTAGAAAAGAACTATTGGTGCATTTAAAGCTTCTCACTTTCCAACCCTGTGGTTTGTTTTAATTGAGCCTACCTCTGGTTGTATTACAATCAAGGGGAACTGGCATACTATGAAATCAGTTTTCTTTCTAAACTTTCAATTTTGATTTATGCATGACAACACAAATTCATAATCCGTTTAACCTTTCTGCCGTTTTTTTCTTTTGCATTTCGCAAATGAATGTGAATTGAGACAGTATTCTTGTTCGTCGTTTTATTCGATGTATGGTATTTTCCCATTTGTGTAGTTGCAAAGATTTGTTGCCCTCTTTAAATGATATGCTACCAAAACCAGGTCGTACTAAGTAATATAAATAGAGAGGAGCCTCATGAATTTAGTAGATGGACTCAGTTACATGTTGCGGGATTTAAAGAGCCGTTGAATTTAAGAGAGATGTCTCATGAGGATATCCAATGTACGAAGTATAGTATATAAGCAAAGAAGTTATTTTGTTTTCAAACATTTATTGTGCTATTAGATGACTTAATTTGCTCTCGGCATATTTTTTAAAGATTGGAATGAGGGGGTTTGTATCTTTGAAGATACCAAACTTTTGGGTTTTGGAAAAAAAACAAGTCAAAAGTATACTGGGGAATTGTCAAATTTCCATTTTAACAGTTATGAGGTTAAAATAAGGGCTGGGCTTCAATGTTTTGAGGTTCTGAACTTGTTTTAGAGGAAGTAAATGATTGTATTACATTCAAGGAACTTGAAGCAACACATACCCAAGTAATTAATGTTGGCTCCTAGTAGGTGCGGAGAGCTGTAGACTAGTAGACTACTGGCTACATGGGATAAGGCTACTGGCTGGTAACGATGTTGTTCCTCGCAAACGGTGTGATTCCTAGTATTAAGGCTACTGGGCCACTGGCTATATATACTAAAAGATTTGATTCTATAGAGGAACCCAATATTTACAGCTCGTCTCAATTTTGTAGATGCATTGGTTAGATATTGCCTCAATTTAAAGATGAATCAAATTTATTTAATGGGTCCAAAAGAGATGTCACCTCATTGTATGGTATTTTGATTCAATGTTGGCTGTGGACCAATTCGTACAATAGATCATCCAAATTACCTAATTTATGATATCACTGCAAGGATATGTATACTTTTCAATAGATCTTGTTTTGAATCTTAAATGCAAGATATTCTAGAAGGTGATAGTCTAAAATGTGGAATTTTCTCTTTGTATTTTTTGTGCTAGAATGTTGTTTTCATTAAATGTTGTTGCATCGAGAGCAGATATAGCAAGTATCTTCCTCTGTTTCTTTGTTTGTTCCTTCCCACTTTGGCAAGGAAGCCTTAGGTTAAACCTTCAGGATTTAGATAGGTGATTCCCACAGGATTTAGATAGGTGATTCCCATACTTAGTTGGAACATACTTTAGCATGCCTTGGATCGCTTGTGCTTCGGTAATTCCTCTCGAGTTTTGATGATTGGAGAGAGATATTTGATGAAAGCTCCTCTTGAGCGGACTAATGGGAAGACAGAGTCCCCCCTCCCCTCTTCTTGTAACTTAGTTTTATTAATGTTAAAACAGATTCTCAGCTTGTAAGGCTTTGCTGCTAGTATGTTGCTTTGGCATGATATTGTTGTTGTAAGATATCGAAAGTTCCTAGTCTGAATGAGGAACCAACTGGTTGTTTGTGCCAGTCGATGTACTAGTGTTGCATGGATACCCGGGCGCGATGGTGCTTTTGTTGTAGCTCATGCTGATGGAAACGTTTATGTCTACGAAAAGGCAAGCTTCAATCTTTGTTAGAAGATCCTGTCCTTCATCTGCTTTGGCTTTTATCCTTCATTTCTAATGCGTGTTCTGAATTTACCCTAGTTTCTTTTTTGTATGACAGAGCAAGGATGGTACTGTTGATGCTTCCTTCCCCATCGTAAAGGATCTGACTCAATTTTCTGTTGCACATGCAAAGTCCAGTAAGGTAATTAACACTGATATCATGGTAATTTGGATAGATACCTTTACGCACCGTCCTTGGATTTTCCTCTCTATCAAGTTTGGTGCTAGATTTCCTTGACAAGAAATTAAATCATTGGAGCTGAAACAAGAAAGATCAGAAGTTAAAACAGTTGTGCTATGCTGAGATATGAATGCCTTTTAGCAAATATGTGAGTGAAGCATAAATGATCTCATGGGTGAAAAAAATGATTGCAAGTAAGAAGTATTGTTCGTGAACTGATTTAGCCATCCGTTAGAGGCATGTTGTAAATAAACCTTTGGTGGTGATGATGCATTTGAATCGAAAGTGACAAAATCATTAAAGACTGCAAAAGGAATGGTCAAATATGCCAAACGAATGGCACCAAACCAAAATTCAATTTCTACCAGATGAAGGGAGAAAAAACCCTTCCCAGTCAACTCGGAAACTGAGCCAAACCACGTAATTTTTCTGGTTCGGTTTTTTCAGCTAAAATGTCAACCCCAGTGGCATCAGCGAATCAATTGCTTAAAAGCTCAATAAGCAAAACCAGAGAGGAAACATCCTCTTTCACCTCGTGCAAAACTGTTTGGCTCAATTTGGATGGTTTTACGGGCAATGAGAACATGAATCCAATCCACCATGTTTGTCCCGTTTGGGCCTGATTGGAATGTTAATTAATTCTTATACCACTTTGTAATGTAAATTCTGCATAAGATGCTTGAATTGTCCATACACTTAAGTAGGGTAATATACCAAGATTTAGATTACCGGGTATTCGATTCCCAATAATGAGCTTCTCATTCCCTAATATAGCCTTTAATCTCACTTCCTTAAGTCTTTTCTTGCAAAAATAACCTCCAATAACTTTTTTTTTTCCCCTAGCGCACATATTGCTGGTCACTCTTCAAAACTTGCCGCATTTACAAATTTCAAGTTGATCGGACATGTACAGCCATTGAATCCCTCCACTCGATGATCATACCGAATTCAACAAGCATGATGATTATTGAATATAAAATCTATTGCTTGAATTATGTCCCAATAGTGGGCTTGCAGCATTACTTATATAGTAACGATGAGGTTTGTGAAACAGTGTTCTTAATTTGACCCCACTCGTAGTAAACTGAAGTAAGGGTTTAAAGCTAATCGATAGAGCTGCCACAATTATTTATCAGTGCCCACAAGAAAGAAAGGGAAAGACAAGACAAGACAAAACAAAAAGAAGTGAGATCCTAGTAACCACCAACCTAAAGATTCTATAGCAGGATTGCTATTGCAGAAGATTGCGAGTTTTGTATTAATCTGACCTGACCACTCCCCAAACTGGTGTTTACAGATGAATTTAACCGAGTTTTTGTTTTTGTTTTAGTTTTGGATTTGTTTCGTGTTTGTGCATATTAGGTGTTCTGTCTTCATGGTCTGCTGTTTGGCTTGGCTTATAATACTTGAACCTTTTTCTAAGATTGATTGCTTTCGTTATTGATTCTGAAGAAGTAAACTATCTGCCACTAGTGCTTCTACCTCATTTTTGTTGATCTGGTTTCTTGGCAGAGTAATCCTGTTGCGAGATGGCATATTTGCCAAGGTTCTGTTAATAATATTGCTTTCTCAGCTGATGGAAAATATTTGGCAACTGTTGGGAGAGATGGTATTTTTGCTATCTGCATTCTTTATTATTTGAGGACCCTTGTGTATATTGGGGCTATTAACAATACTTCGTGATGCAGGTTATTTACGAGTTTTTGACTATTCAAGTGAACAACTGATATGTGGTGGCAAAAGTTATTATGGCGCTCTTCTATGTTGTGCCTGGAGGTAGAAATTTATGCTGTCCTGCATAAGTAGTTGATTGGTCAGGATTTTCTTGTTGCTATCTCCATTTCCTTTCCCTGAAATATCAATGTTTCTGTTCTTTTCTATTTTTTTGCTTTAGTACCTTTAGAATCTGATGACATTTGGTTTCTGCATATTTTCTCAAGTGGGGATGGAAAATATATCTTGACTGGTGGTGAAGATGATCTAGTTCAAGTTTGGAGTATGGACGATAAGAAGGTTGTAGCATGGGGCGAGGGACACAACTCGTGGGTGGGTTTTTTGTCATTTTTTCAGCATAATTAGTTATTGCTTATTGGAAAAGTTTCAAAAAAGAAAAGCAGCCTTAATTAGCTTTAGTGGCTTCCTTAAACCTTGTATCCCACGGCTTGCAGGTCAGTGGAGTTGCTTTTGACTCATATTGGTCACCACCAACTTCAGCAAACCCTGGAGAAAATTGCATGTATCGCTTCGGTTCTGTTGGTCAGGTTAGTTGACTTCCCTTTCGAATTTTGCATTACATTTGCATTATATGCCAAGCACACACATTGGCAGCATAAGCACCACCAATTGATGCCTTAGATGGCTTACAAGTACAACCAGTATCTGCTGTGGTCTTTGTCTGTATTTTCAATTTAATGGTTGGTAAAGCATCACCAACCATCAGTGCTACTCATTACCACATGGCTTAGAAATGTTGAAGTGCCTTAAGTTGGGGTAAGTGACTGCTGAGCTTATACTTGTGTGTTCCCAACTTTTGAAGGTCGTGATTGATGTTTCAGGACTTTAGGTGGTAAAATCCACCTTCTTTCTCCAAAAATACACTTGCTTGTTATGCTTCATAGATGTTTCTCTTTTGAAAATCTTCTTGCCATAACACTTTTATGTACAAACCATAAGTCAACTAAATATTCGTAGGCATCGTCTGATTTCATATTTTATGCCTAAATATTAGTTTGCATGTCACCAGTGTACAAGTCCAAACAATACAGTAGTTATTTTTTAGTGACGAGTGCCAGATTGCAATTACGACTTCATTTGGGCACCTAGATTAGTAAACAATTTGTTTAATCGTTAGCGAAATGAGATCTGCAGTTCTGCACATAGCCGGATGGTGGCAAAGTAATAAAAAACCTATCCCATATTAATTATCATATGCCCTGGGGAAAGATAGAGGAAACCTGAATGTTATCTTTATCCACTTTTTTGCTTGATTCATCACTATACATTCACACTACATGTGCAGTTATTTGTTTGATTCAATTAAATTGATACTTTTTTAACTAGAAAGTGTGACTCGATCTTTGTACCATAGCTCGAGACTTTTGAGTACAAGTTTGAGACTAACTTTCCCATGGTTGGTCTTCTCCAAAACCTGGTTACAGAGGTCCAACATTCCATAGACAGCTATTGGAACAACCGGCATACGCCAACCACATGCACAACAAACACACACACAGTGTAAATGGGAAAAAATGAAAAGTTTTTTGATAAGTTAAAAGGGAAAAAAAGAAAAGTGAGAGGAAAGGGTAAACAGAAATTAACTACTGGAGTATTAAAAATACAAAAAAGCACAAGCACGTCACAGGATGGGCTGCATGATCTTTGAATTGATAATAATGAGTGGGCAGAGTCGTGGTCTAGACGACATCTATCTAAGATTGGTAAAGTCGCATCAAGGAAAACGGGTTAGCTGTACTAACTTAAAAGGATGACTCTGACAATATTTAGGGTAATACAAAGGGACATGGAATGCCAAAATTAACATGAGACTCAGAAAGATATTGTAGCTCATTTTTTATTGGAATTTTGGGCCTTGATGGAATCTGAAATCTTCATTCTTTAGCAGGAGCCGAAGTAGTTGGGACAGTGCTATGTTGGGTTGAGTGAGTAGAGGCAAGATTGCAGTGGGAATGGCAGAGGTTTGGGCCTTCACTTAAGTTTGAAGGATTTAGTTTCTAGAACTTCCAACTTTATTACACCCTGCAATTCCTTGAAGTATGAAATGGAGCGCCAATGTCAATTTCAAGGAATTTGATAGGTTAATCTGCTCCTGAATGTCTCGTAGATTACGAATGCCATCTAAGAGATGGCACAAAAAAGGGTGTCTGTTGATTATAGATTTTGTAAGTCGGGGAGTGTGTAAAGGCCGATGTTCATAATATCCACCTAAAGAAGCCCAAAATCGAGTAATCCTTGAGCTTTAAGTGCATTTGAGTTTGAATCCATTTTTTCTCTCCCCCTTTACTTGGTCCTTTTCTGTAAGACTCTAGTCTTGAACTAGGGCCTGAATATGAATACGTGAAGTGAAACCAGTTGTGTTCCCCGCTGGATGGTTGGCGAATGAAATCTGAAATTAACTATGCTCGAGTTTGTAAAACTTTTCAAGATATAGATTTGGTAAAATGCTTGAAGTTATAAGGCTTCGTTTGTATAGACGTTCAAACAAAAGGAATTGACAGTAGGAGTGATTTGAAATCTCAAGGGTAGGCGTCCCGAAGAATTAAATCTCTTCTCCCTCTCATCCATCTTCCACCTGAGCTTGACAAGACACCTATAGCTTAAGTGCTGAACCTCTTATATTTTCATATGTGTTACGCATAAAATCCCTCCATTCGAAATCCACATCTATCCTTGTGGAGCCTGAGAGTGTATCAATGATCCTGCAGCTTATTTGCAAATTGCAATCTGATATAGGAGTAATAGATGTGCAAGCACTTCCCTGTGTTATTACTTATTTGTCTCATTACCAGGCTCAAATTGTTGGTTTGTGCAGTATGATATATCCTGGTATTTCACTACCATCCAGTTCACTTACTGTCTCTGTTGCGTTGTCAGATGCAATTCTTATTTTCATGCCTTGTAAATATGTATTTCAAAGCAGGACACACAGTTGATTCTGTGGGATTTTTCTATGGAGGAGATCGTAGTCCCACTCCGTCGGTGTCCACCTGGTGGGTCCCCTACATTCAGCGCCGGAAGCCAGTCATCACACTGGGACAGTGCAGTCACAGTTGGTACTCTCCAACCTGCTCCAAGCATGAGAGACGTCCCAAAGCTCTCCCCACTAGTCCCACACCGTGTGCACTCTGAACCTCTATCTGGATTAATATTTACGGAGGAATCTGTTCTCACAGCATGTCGAGAAGGGCACGTAAAGATTTGGTTGAGACCAGGGCACTCGGAACAAACGAGCAACTCAAAACCCCTTCCCAGTTCGAGTTTGAAGGAAAAGACGCTATCGTCAAGCAGATTTGGTGCTTCTAGTTACAAATAATCGTTAGATAGGTGCTTCCAAAGGTGACTTGTAGAGATGAATTGCAGTTTTGGGGTATATAACTATTTATGTTCTTTTTTCACTTGATTAGGTTACTGCAAATAGTTTACTCTCATCTGGGGTTTTACCAAGTCCGATTACTCATCTGCAGGGATATTAGTCGGAGAAAACTGTTTCTATTGTATAAGAGGAACATTTAATTTATCATCACCGAGAAATATGGTAACACGCGTGGAAGTGTTATAATACACGGATGGTCTGGTCTCGTTTTGGGACTATAAACGGATGTGGTATATCTGACTGATACCTCAGATAAATGTTAACCGTTGCCTTGTTATGTTGAAATTATGAGGGGATGAGTTTCGTGTTTCATATCTCGATGACAACCTGAATTTGCATTGCTAAAAGAGCTGAGGGGTCCTTTTGCGTTCGTCATTTCTATGGTTGCAGTTTTCAATTCCAGTTTTCCAAAGTGAAAACACATTCTTTATGTTTTTGTTACGAGGATTTGTACTCATTTAAATTGAGATTGAGCTCTCCTTTAAAAAATTTCCTGGAAAGTATTCTGAAACCGTTAACCAGGCAAGTTAATTTCCAAGGAGAGGTTCACCATGATATGCATAGGGGGACCATCCTTTCGTTGCAGTATGCTCCTTAGATTTTTCTGGATAATGAAAACAAAAGGCAAAAACTAAACCGATCAAAGGCTTGCGATAACCTGAACTATCTATCGTGTTTGATTTAAATGCACTTTCTCAGCTCCGATCAAGATTGCACATTTTTCTAGGGATGGTGAGAAGCCTCTTTGATTCCTTTTAGTACAAGCAATCAGTCAAATTTATACGAGAATATCTTCTTCACGGAGCTTTCTGTGAATGTTTACGGAGGTGAATCTCGCGAGTTCAAAGTGTTTGGACGGTCCGGATTTTAAACAAATTTAACTCTTCCCCGGAAAAGTTTCATTAAAATCCGGACCGTTGATTGTGAAGACGGACGGCTGAGATTGTCCGCCTCCGTAAAAACCCTGTTTACAACGGCTCCGTGAATAAGCCAACCCCAATTGACATACAGCTATCTGAAGTTTGAACTCTGAGATTTAAGTGAAATTAGAAAAAGCACTCAACCATAGCTAGCTTGCAGGTTTTTAAATAAAAAAACTCTCTCTTGGACTTTTTTACCACCATAACAATAAACTCAAACTTGAGACCCACTCGTGTGGAGCCACACGAGCTCCAATAAAAGAACCAATCATTGGGCGGGTAATGTTCAACTACTTCGAAAGTGGGTAGATGAAGTTGTTTCCCTTTAGATTCAATCAGGACATTTGAAATTGGTCAGCCTCAACATCACTACCAAACCATTAACCCTTCTTGTGACAAAATTTAGAGACTGAGAAATTAGTGGTAACCGTCAAAGACTCCAACTTCCCAGAAATTCTGATTCATAGTATAAAATTCTGATTCCTAGTATAAACTTCTGTTAGAACATCCCTTCAATGATACAGAACACAAACTTCTGCAGAACAAGCATTCAAGAGGACTATATACTGATATAAGGCTCCTCTATCAAAACGAATGCCCTTCGTAACCCATAAGAGTTCCAAGATACTCCCTCCAGCTGGCGAAATCTAAAACTAACCTACAGATGAATGGTGAACCCCATGTTAGCTCAGGTGAGGAATTGGCAGAGTATCCACTCCGGCTTTGTCAAGTCTCTGCTACTGACATCTCCGCCAGGGCATCCTCCGCTTTCACTTTCTCAGGAACAATATCTGAATGCACAGGCAGTAAATAATGGCTACTTTCAATTGTCGGGCAACTTTGGATATACGGTAGTACTGAATGGAAGGGTAAACTTACCTAATAGGAAATCAAATCTCTTTCGCTTACTAACAACTGAGGCTGAAACAACAGAAACAAAGATTCTTAGAAAAACCAGTAACAGCATTTTTAGCACAACTCAAAATGGTTGTATCAAATTCTAGTATGAGCAACTAAATCTAAACTTTTGTGGCAACGACAAAGATTTGTTGGTCTGAAAGCTGCTTGAAAGTTAAAACATGGTTTCTATTAAGAAAATGTACTCGTACATGGTTTATAAGTTCGACTTGTCAAGTTCAAATGCCATGTTAATAAATTTTCTTATGCACCTAGAGGGTTCCAATAATCCAAGATCCAAGTTGGTACTGGTAAAGATCTCTTGATTATTATCAAACGAACATTATCAAAACAGGAACTATGAGCCAAAGCTAACAGATACCCCAACTTTCCATGATTTCATGTGGGATGTTTCCCAGTTTAAAACCCATAAAATTTAGCAAGAGGTTCAACTTCACTTCCTTGATTAAGCTAATGAGGAACTATGTCACCTAGTAAGAACACATGATACTCACTCGTGAAGTTTCAACTCATACATGACTATAAGGTCAAACAAGTCAAAATGTAGCATTGACTATGGATAGTTATTAGTTACTGGAGCAACTTCTTGCATAACGAAAACCCAAACAACGCCCATTTTTATATAGTCACTCGAATGTTCCAAGATTAGTTCGACAAAAACAAAATAAAGGAAACAGAAAATAGTATCAAATCATGGGAAGCTTTTCTAGGATGAAGGTATTTAATTAAATTAAGTCAATATATCTTAGTATCTTACTACATAGGAATTACCCAGTCAACTTCCAAGAACTGTATAAATATACCATTTCCAGGGAGGAAATACAAAGTTCCATTCAGAGGCTTTATTGATAGATTCATAATGACCCTTGAAATTTTGTGTGTTATAACTTACAACACTGGAGGAACCACAACAAATAATAAGTATTGTCATGATTGGAAGTTGGAACCTTTCCTTAAATCCATCACACATCATGCCTCATGATAAAAAGAGTTATAGCAGAGCTTATACAAAAGTAATTAGTTAAAGCTCCTTCCTTTGAGTAGTATTGCTATAATAACAAAAAATCAAAACAAATGCACATGCCAGGCCATAAAGTTATAGAGTACCAAAAAGAGCACTTACATAGGTGCTTGTACCAAACCTGGTTCTTAGAATCCAGAAGAGAACAGGCACGTGCCTCCTTACAGAAAAGTTCAAGAAACTTCTCCTGCAACCAGAGATATAAAGGAAAGGCATAGTAAGAATGTTATGGCAGCACAATCAACAGAGATGGCCATACAGGGAAGGGAACCAAATGGTGAATACATCAATCTACCAATCATTTACAAAAATTAATCCTAGTTTCCATGAAACTTGTGTTAGCCCAAATATAACCTGCCAATGCATCTTATCTGCATTCCTCACCCTCAAGACCATTCATCATCAAATGCTTAGGTAATCCCCCACATAATAAAGCAAGCATTAGGTAAGCAAATTATGCCTCCAAGTCCAAGCAAATAAAGAACAAATGAGATACGAGTTATTTGTATTTCTCCATGCATGCCTTGTAAATGTCTCACATACTCATCAGCGAAAGTTGTTAACTTCTAAGAACTTTATCTCAAAGTCTCTATAAGCTCCTAACAATAACTCTTGTCTGAGAGTGCAAGCTGTGAAATCCCAAAAACTTTTATGGATAATAGCATTTGCATTAACCACTTGAAATGTGGAACCAGCTAGTTAAGCTCAGCATGATTCTAAATCAGAATCTAAGCACAAGCCTCCAGTTGGCATCGCCGGTCGTATCAGGATGCGTGTCAGATAGATATGCTACTGCAACTAGTAACAGATGAACCCAAAATCACATCCATATTTTCGATTTCCAGAACTACTTGTTTTGGCTGAAATCCGAAATTTGATATGTTCCTCTCAGACAATGCCACAGGACCCGTAGGAGAGAATGGATTTCATCCCTCCTTTTTCTGCTAGGATTGGAATTCCTGTACTTAACATATCCATATGAATGCGGTAGGGGGGAATGGATTGCATCCCTCCTTTTCCAGCTAGGATTGAAAATCCTTTTACATATCTAAACGACTGTGGACTGAACTACTGTTTACGGCATGAAAGTGAAACCACGAACACATAGCCGCGTTTACAGTCCACATTTGTAATGCAGGTCTTGAACAAATTTTTGTCCTGAGACTGAATAGCTACACTAAGGATTCTGTATTTCACTACCCCCAAGGAATACCAATAGTTTTCATCAATGGCATCACAATTTCGCAAAGTCTAATGCACATAGAGGATCAGAAAAGCATTGATACGACCATCTAATTCACATAAACACCAAAACAAGTACATCACCACATACAAAAACCGTGCATAACCAGTAGAATGCACACATGCAAATGAAGTACTCATACGTGTATGAACATCCATATAAGTAAGGCTGCAATTGAGCCGAGCCGAGCCGACCAGAGCTTTCAACCAAGTTCGAGCTCAGCTCGTTTAGTATGGAGATGTTCAAGCTTGGTTGGTTTACTACACAAGCCTCTAACACCAAGCCGAGCCTCTACAAACGACTAAACCAGCCGAGTTTTTATAAATGGTTGAGCTACACCTAACTCAAGCTCGACTCATTTACTAAACAAGCTTCAAACTCGAGCTCGGGCTCAACTCGTTTGCCAACGAGCCGAGTTTATAACAAGCCGAGGCCACGACCTCAATGTTCGCGAGCTCCACTTGCTCGCGAACAGTTCGGTGAGTAAATCGCTTGCAACCGTACGGCATCAGTACCATTCCAAAACCCTAATTGATGAAATTAAGCTTGTTTATTATACCGTTGCTTTGTTGACGAGGAAGACGGACTCCTGAGTGATACGAATGTCGGCGTCCTCGCTCTTTATGATCCGACTGATACGATTCATCGGAAAGCAAGTAGAAGAAGAATCATCATCATCGCCCTCGCTCTTTTTTCTCTTTCCATTCTCCTTCCTTTTCTTAATCTTCTTCGTCGCTTCCTCTTTCTCTTTTCCACCGCCATTTTCGGCTCTGTTCGTTTCTTCCTCCTCCTTTACTTCTTCGTCGCCGTCGCGGACGACGTCTTCTTCTTCGTCTCCGCCGTCGTCTTCCGAATCCGGCGCTACGAGAACTTCTGGTTCTTCGTCAACGTAGTTGCCATTGCCTTCCATTTTCGATTTACTGCTCTTGCTGTTTTTCTTCTTGTTACTGCCATTTTTACTCTGACTCTGGCCCTTACCTTCGATTTTCGATCCCTTTGCTCTTCTTCTCTTTCCGTTTTCTACTTCATTGCCCTTCGCCATCTCTCTCTCTCTCTCTCTCTCTCTCTTCCCTCTCTCTCTCTCTCCCCGGTTTTTTTAACACGTTTCAGTTGTTTGACTTGTTTCTTTTTTTTCGACGATCATAGATTCATAGTGTCCGGGTCGGGTCAGATTATGCATGAGTTGATCAATTTTTGCTCACTAGTCCGATGAAAAGTACAGTAATTCATCCACTTTCGTGGTTAAGAGATTCACAAGAAATTATTTTTTTATGGTTTAACTTCGATAATCGAATCCTAATAAATTGTAGAGAAAATGACGGCTCAGAACGTGTTTTGATAATTGGGGTTGTTCTGCTAAATAAGCTAAGTGACTTATTTTTTTGTTTTTATTCAATTTTTTTTTTCATATTTTTAAGTTTTGCGTCAATTTTTTTGGGATTATTGCATCTCCATGATGAGAAGAATCTAAAAAGTAAAAAATTTCGATCGAAACCTAATTTTTTTGAATAAAGACAAAAATAAACCAATAAGCCAATTTTTTTGGCTTTATTCAAAAAAAATTAGATTTCGATAAAAAAAAATTACTTTTAAGATTCCTCTCGTCATGGAGATGCAATAATCTCCAAAAAAATTGACACAAAACTAACAAATATGAAAAAAAATTGAATAAGGACAAAAAAATAAGTCACTTGGCTTATTTAGTTGAACGGGGCCTTAATACTTGTTAAGGACAAGTTAAGAATATTTGTTAATACAGAAAATATTTTTGACGGATATTAATTATCAAAATATGTCATTGGCGTCACCATTTTCCCTAAATTGTGTGGGGAGAAAATGTAGGAGTATCAAACATCCGGACTAACCTTAGGGCTGTTTGACTTGTTTATGGTGGTTTAAATATCATATTGGGCCTCGATTTTTGTAGTTATTTTGGGCCTCCTTACCGGTTCTGATTTGTGGATTTTGGGTCATCTCTCAACCATTCTCACCTTCGCTTCAGCCCAACTGAATGGCCCTTCCTTTTTCGATCTAAATATAAACATATATATTCATAACCCAACGAATGAAAAAGACTCGTATGTCCAGGAACACAAAATACCCGTGGAACTCACAAATCTGCATCAAGTAAGAAAAAGTCACTAAAAAATCAGCTTCAATGATGAAACCCACTAGTCAGCAATTGCCTAGGTAAGTGCAGTAGGTGAAATCGGGAGTTTGGGTTTGTGTGTGTGTTTAAAGGGTTCATTCTATCCCTTCCTAGTCAGCAATTGCCTATGTGAGTGCAGTAGGTGAAATTACCCTCTTGCCCTCCTCCAAAAAAAAAATTGATGAAACCCACAAATCTACATGTCTCGGTGGGTAGAAAAATCACGATCTGCATCAAATTGGAGTTCGTTCGGGTTGCACTCGCCGCTGAAATGACGTCTTCAACATTGCCTTTGGAAAGCCCAAGAATCTGTCGCCAAGACTGATCAGATCCAAGAACCAAAGCCCCATATCTAGTTCTCCAGATCCCCCTAGTCCAAAAATGGTGGGGAATTTGAGATCTTATTTTCATAAAGATGGATGTAAGAGAGGAGGAGGGGAAGAAGGGGAGAGAATGGAGCCACCAGGGTAGAGGGAAGAAAGGGAGGGGGTGCGGCTGTTCTAGGGAGAGGCTCTCAACGCCTGCTCATCGACAATATTCCCCTCAGCTAATTGACCGAAAAAAAATATTCCCCTCAGCTAGGGACTCAGTTTATGTCAGTCTAGTTTTTTTGTGTGGGCTCATCTAGGGTGCACAACAATGATCAGAACTGTTCATCTTGTAGAGCTCGTCAAATTCTTCAAGTATGAAAAAATTCAAATTCATTGAATACCAATCAATAACTTGACAAAACACATTTATCTTAAAACAAATGGTTCCAATTCAATGTGCCCAATACTTGACAATCATTATTTAGTGCAGTTGGTAAGTCATTGTCTCCCATTTGTAGAAGGTCTTGGGTTCGAGCCCCACATGAAACAGATCCTTAGGGGGCCAGGGCTACAAGTATATACAAATCATACATCAACACATCCTTAAATTTTGAAGGGCTTGTTTGCGCACAAAATTAAGATAGCAAAATATAAAAGGAACCTGAAATTGTAGGGCTGCAAATGAACCCAGCTTGTTAAGGCTCGGCTCCTTAAGTAATCGAGCCGAGCTCGATCGAGTTAATCAATCGCAACCGTCCAAATGTGTTTTGGACGGTCCGGATGTTAATGAAACTTTTCCGAGAAAGAGTTAATCTTTTCACCAGAAAAGTTTCATTAAAATCCATACCGTCCAGAACACTTTCAGACGGTCGCGATTGGTTGCTGCTGTAAAGAACTTATTCACGGCTGAACCGTGAATCAGTTTCCCTCAACTAGGTAATGGGACTAAAGGTCAATTAGGCACTCATAATAAAGCTAGCACTCTCCTCTGATTTCAACTCACTCATTGAAATGTTAGGGTTAAGGACAAAAGGGCCCATGCAAAAGTTCCTTGAGGTAGCTAGTGAGTCCTGACTTGAATGATGCAACTACCTCACAAGGACTATTCAACAACTCTTAAATATAATGCCCCTCCAAAATTCAAATTACATATCCATTAAATTGTTTGAGAATCATCCAAAACTGATTAATCAAAGCTTAGAGTCTGCATAGTTATACCATTGCTTATTTATTTCTGGATCTAGACACAAAACTTGTGGATTGTTTACTTTAATCAAGCTTTAATTATCCTTTCCGGTCTCTCTCATCTCCTCGTGAGTTGCTCACGAGATGATTGTGTGAGGATTGTGATCTCAATCAATCTATGAAGTTAGAATTTTTCTACACGCCGCGTATGGGTGTTCTTCTATTTGTATTTGTTGGGACTTTTTTCTTCCCGTAATGGAGCTAGTAGTTGGGTTGGACTTACAGCGATTGTGAAATTGTTTGGAGTTGTTTCTTCTGCTTAGGGGGCTAGTAGTTGGGTAGACTTATAGTGATTTTGAAGTTGTTTCAAGTTTCATGTAACTATTATACTTGTATTCTCCTACCGTTTGACCCAAAAAAAAAAAAAAAAATTTCAATGGCAATTAAGAGATTGATTATTAAAGTAGTTTTTTTTATTTTTTATACAGGGATGTTCAGACCAGTTTGCATGCAGTTTGACTAATTCCGGGTCTGAGCAAACCTCCAATGACCAAGCATGGATCAACTATAGGGCACGTGGGGGCACATGCCCCCACTCCAGTTATAGTTTTTTTTAGAAGTATATATAAATAATTAATTAATTAAAAAAAAAACACATACATGAACACTCCTAAAAATAAGACTTATTACTGCAACCCATTGTTAACTTCACCGTTCGACTTTGTCGTTCTTTGTCAACGTTCGCCCATTGCTGTTCGCCTTCGCCGTCTACCGTCAAAAGTGTCTCTCATACTCTCGACTATGTATATACACATATTTTTACATATACCTACACATGTACATATATGAATTTACGATCCAAGGGGTTGACCAGTGGTCAAGGCTTAGGACTTACGGTTTACTTCTTCCTAAGTTCTTAGGTTTAAAATCTCTTTGGTTATATCAACTCCTTTGGGGCCAGTCTAAAGCTTTGCTTTGACTTTAATTGGGTTCTACACATGTAAATTTTTGTTTAAGGTTAATAAAAATTGGTGCTCCCACTGTAGAGAATTGTTGGATCCGTTCCTGCCAGTGGCCCCAAAGATTTTGATATGTATAGCTTTCGCGGGGAATTCGAACTCGCGAACTATATTAAGGAGCAAGCCCTTCAGTTGTTTTTTCATATCTAATTAGCCAAATTCCCGGGGTTTACGATTCTAATAAAGTAGTTGGTCCCCTTGTCCACTTTGATCGGCCATTACGGACCTATCATCCATTTTCCCTTTTTCCAAAATTAGGTTGCTCACGAGATGATGTATAAGCGTTCAGAGTTGCCTCAATCAGTCTACCAAGTAAAGCTAGGGCAAAGTAAAATGAGAGCAAAGTCTCGTATGATCTAGTCTCAAAAAAAATTGATAGCATCTAACGACTCATTTAGTGGAGGTTAAAATTTTGGAGGAGAGAAGGGGGATATAGTTTCTTTTTTTTTTATAGGCACCAAAAGTTTATTGAGAAACTTGAAATATAGTTTAGATGTTTTAAATCTGAGACCTGGGATCCCTAAGTTCGAGGCCATGTCCATGCATGATCAGGGGCATGCGCCGATTGAGTTCAGATATATGATCTGAACAGTTTACTTTGTAGAGCTAACGTATTTGATGACTCCTAAAAAAACCAAGGTAATCGGAAATCATTAATTTGCTCAGTGAAGAAACCACGTGCGGTTTTCTTCAAATTAATGAACAACAAATGTGATTTAAAAACTACACAGCATATCGTACTTAGTTTGTTCACTAATCAAACGATGTCCGATTAATTTGAGTTTTTCCAGAGCTGTGTACGCGTTGAGCTTAACAAAGTGAATGGTTGGATCACTTCTTCTTTTTTTTTGAAGTTTGGGACAAGGTCTGAATTAAGGACACAAAATTTGTTGTGCCCCACAGCAGGGTCCCTTCTCTTGCATCATCAGACCGACCCTTGAGGTTTTGCATTATTAGTATTTATTTACTACCTACCACGGTTTGCAAATAGTAATTGTGAAGAATCCAATGACTGAATAGTCCGTGCATGAACAAGATGATTTCCTGATACTTGATGGGCCAATTCTCATTGTCAAATATGCTTCACAGCCGTACCCAATGTGAGGGGATTTACCAATGAGCTCTTAGCTCAATTGGTACACCTCCCTCATTGGAGGCATGGTTCGAGTCCCGCGAGGGGCGGTTTGGGGTTCAGTGACTATGCACAATTTTTGAACTCTTTGTGAACTAACATATTAATACCCCGTTAACCCCCGCTGATATATACAATATTGACACACACACACAAATGAGGGATTTTGATCACATAAGCATTTGTGTGACCTTATCAATTTCAAAGTCATTATCGTAGCCGTGGGTGCACCGTCCGCTGGTCCACCAGCAGGTGCTGGTATCACGGCCGTGAAACCATCCAGATTTCATATGCGCTTCTTGGGTTTGAGCTGGGATCCGGTCCGTTTGGAATTCTCTACTATCTAGATCTAGATTGGTTCTCATTTGGCGATTTCGCTGGTCTTGCTTTTGCAGGGGATGCCTGTGTCAAAGTCTGGGTAGTTTTGGCTCATTCTTGTATCTTTTGATGAAATTTGTATTGCCTTCGAACTTTGTTATGAAATGAATTGAATATGTTCAAAAAAAAAAAAAAAAAGAAGAAGCCATTATCGTGCAATCCTAATGTCGACACAAAAGTGTGTTTGAACTTTGAACCACATTATTTTTTACTATACACGCTTGGTATTATTTGACTTTTAGTCACCTTTTTAAAGCTTTTCGTCATAATTTTAACATCGCATCATCAGTTTAAACGACGAGAGAAATCAGAAAAGTATAAAAAACAAACTAAAGTTTACAAAAAAGTAAGACGATGCCAAAACACAAAAAAACTGTCTTTCTCATCTATTTTTTGAACTTCTTTCCATCTTAATTTAGTTAGCTTTTCTTAACTTCGGTCAATATTTTGTAAAAAAATAAATAAATCAAGAATTTGGTCAATTATGTAGAAACAAAGACAAAAAAAAAAAAACTTGCAAGGGAATTTAGTTTCTCAAATAGTATGCAATAGATTTAGTTTTTGGAATATATATATACACATAATGTAACGACCCGCCCCAGCTGACCTGCTAACCATTCGCCTAACCATAACATCCTCGTTACCTTCCCCTGGTGGTTGTACAGCTCAATCAATGTGCATTTAATCTTTCCATAATTCTTTGATGTGGGACTGTTGCCCAATTCTTGGACTCTCGCAATCCTCCCACCTTATGATACAAGGTCCTCGTTGCACCCCCTTGGCCCAGGAGGCTTCCCGACTTGCTAACCATTCGCCTAACCACGTGACTCAAAAGGTTAACTTCAAGTTATACAGTAGCTGGTCGGAATCCTTTATATTTCATTTAATCTTTCCATAATTCTTCGATGTGGGACTGTTGCCAATTCTTGGACTCTCACACATAATTTGTTTGCTAAAAACAGAGTATAACTAGAATTATCTAAGGTTTTTATTTTTTCTGGTAACTGAGGAATAGCTCTACATCCAGGCTACTAAATGGACCCAACTGCACAACCCAAACATCAGAAAAAGCTAGTTACAGCACACCAGCCGCGGCCCTCCACTTAAATACCAGGGTACTCACTCAGTGTGGGAATCGAACCCCAGACCAGATACTCTGTTCTAACGTTTTTCTTTTCAACATTTTGACTACTTTTCAAGTTTTTAATGTATCATGTAGTTGAATTTTCACAAGGAATCTAAGACAGATGCTGTCAATCTGTTGGGAGTTAGTACTACTATTTATAGCTGCATTTTAGTATTTTCTTTTGCCAGCCTTGGTTCATTTTTTTCCCAATCAAATTCAGCCCGCGTGCATGATTGAACGCTGTCGGTGCACACTTTCTTGTCCTCATGTTTCCACCCTATCGCAATCACCCAGTGGGAACTGGGAAGTGGAAAATTGCCTACTCAAATAGCACGACGTCTATGAAACCATCATCACTGATTCAAGAGAGAGAAAGGGTCAGTTTTTGCTGCAGCAGTTGAGAGAAGATAACGACGAGGACGATGTCACGTTCGTGAAGCAAAACAAAGCGTGTCGTGTCCGGCTCAGGATAAGCTAGCTTATCCCCATTTCCTACATTTTTGATTCGTTTTCCACTCGTGTGTTTGCGAAGTAGTTAAGCAAAAGGAAAGGGATAAACCAAAGCGAACTGCTAGTGGTAAATTCTTCTCCAAGATAGTGTTTGTTAGTTAATTTCGCGAAAACACCTTTCGGAAACAGCTTCTCTCGTTGGCCATGAGATGGACGGAGCAATTGCTGATTCTTTCGTTTTTGGTGGTCGGAGTTCTTCAAACGGCGACGCTTGGCGCCAATGTCACGCACGATCACCGAGCTCTGGTGATCGACGGCCGGCGCAGGGTCCTCATCTCCGGCTCCATTCACTACCCCCGCAGCACTCCCGACGTGACTCTCTCTCTCTCTCTCTCTGTTTCTGAATTTTCTCTCTCTAAAACTTAGCTATGTCCTGTTTCTGTAATTGGTGTAGATGTGGGCAGACCTTATCCAGAAATCTAAAGACGGAGGACTGGATGTGATCGAGACCTACGTTTTCTGGGACTTACACGAACCAGTTCGAAACCAGGTACCGTATGATCACTTGTTTATTTTGGTAATTTTGTCTTTTTGGGAGTAGCAAAATACCACTTGTTCTTGCTAAATTATTGGTTCAGTGGATTTATTTTGGTATTTTGCTAAATTACGGGAGTGCTCTGCGGTTCAATACTCAAAAACGGTTTTCTTGCATTTTCTCGGCAACCAAACAAGCACTAAGTTCTTCCGCTGATATCTGAATTATCTAATTTATCGTATTGTTACGGTTTTTTCGCCTTTCGTTAATCCTAATCTACTCTATCGCAGGGGTATTATTATTATTGTTTCAATTGAAGTCCGAAGTGAGTTCAGCAAATTTATAAGGACTTACATTGTAATTCTTCTTTGTACTTTGTAGTATGATTTTGAAGGAAGAAACGATTTAGTTAAATTCATCAAATTGGTTGGGGAAGCTGGTTTATATGCTCATCTACGTATCGGTCCTTACGTCTGCGCTGAATGGAACTATGGGTAAGAGTAAGACCTTACAAAAATCTTGCTTTCTAATTGAAGAGTTTCTATAACAAACAATATAGACACGTTTTCTTTTTCCAATTTTCGAACAGGGGATTTCCTCTTTGGTTGCATTTCATACCTGGGATCAAGTTCCGAACTGATAATGAGCCATTTAAGGTAATCCCTACTATTACTCTTTCCTGCAGTTAAAATTCGCTGTTCGAGCCCGCTTGTAATATTTTGTTAAATGCTAGAACACGACTGTCTGTTTTAGGCGGAAATGCAGCGATTTACAGCCAAGATCGTAGACTTGATGAAGCAAGAAAAGCTCTATGCATCCCAAGGTGGACCCATTATCCTATCTCAGGTTAGTTTCTTGTTTTCTTGATGCTTCCACTTTTTTGGCCATGCTTAGGCAGCAGTCTATATCAGTGGTGGTTGTGTCTTTTTCCTTTATTTGATACACATTTGACTCTTAATGATTGAGGATTTCTAATAGGTTGGAGTGTATAAAATTTTGTGATTAGATTGAAAACGAATATGGTAACATTGATTCGGCGTTTGGATCTGCTGGCAAAAGATATATCAATTGGGCAGCAAGCATGGCTACATCTTTGGATACAGGAGTGCCCTGGGTGATGTGCCAGCAAGCGGATGCACCTGATCCTATGGTGAGTTTCCTTTGTCGAACTTTTTTTTTTATGTACTATTCTGTAAAAAGTTGTCGAAATTTTATCTGTTTAGCTATCCAAGCATCAATATATACCCGGATACATTTTGATTAACGTATATTTATTAATTCGAATGCTTACAGATCGACACTTGCAATGGTTTCTATTGTGACCAATACACCCCTGCTTCTGCAAACAGACCGAAAATGTGGACTGAGAATTGGACCGGATGGTAAGAGAAAGGATTCCTAGTCCCTCGTAGTACTTTAGTTGTTTGGCTTAGAAGTCGATCATGTCAAATTCATTTTTCTGTCCTTTTGATGCTTCTGGTTTCACCCGCTCTAGCTATCTGGAACCTTTAGGTTTCTTGTATTCGGCGGTGCTGTGCCCTACAGACCTGTGGAAGACATTGCTTTTGCTGTGGCACGTTTTTTCCAGCGCGGGGGAACCTTCCAAAATTATTACATGGTATTTTTCTGTTCTTGACAGCGATTATAATTTACGAGTTCATGTATGTTTCGCACTGACTTGAATCAACCAGAAAGCAACATTATATATGAATTATGTTTTGGTTGTGTTACCAGTACCATGGTGGGACTAACTTTGGCCGGAGTACCGGTGGGCCATTCATTGCTACAAGTTATGATTATGACGCTCCAATTGATGAGTATGGTACGATTTTATCCCTCCATCACTTATGTAGAAATTTTAACTGCCTGCCGAATGGAAGTAATGGCCATCAGTGGTATCCAATATGCAACCTAACTAATACCTTTGGCTTTTTGCTATTGATAGTTGAAGCCTAACTTCCATCTATAAAAGGCTTTTAAAATTTGTCCCAAATGTTGCAGGATTTCTTAGGCAACCTAAGTGGGGCCACCTCAAAGATGTGCATAAAGCCATAAAGCTGTGTGAACAGGCAATGGTGGCCACTGATCCAACAATTAGTTCTCTTGGTTCAAATTTGGAGGTATTTTTTCCTGCGATTAGCTGTGCTTTCCCAACAATCTAATGCTTTCAGAAACGAGGATTTACATGCTAGATGAAACGAAAGAAAGCGCATCTGTATATTTAGACAGACAGTTTGAGATTGTTGTATGCTTTGTTTTCAAAATACTTGCCTAAGGAAGAAAGGTATCTCAATGCATGACATTTCACCCGTCAAACATATCTGAACTTCTTCCTCTATGGAGCCCTATAAGTAGTTTTTTTTTTTGAATTTGTGGTACAGTGTAATACAGGCAGCTGCTTTTATTTTATTTTCTTTTGTTGCCACAAGAGAGCTGTCTATTCCAAGGCTTTTCACACTCACACAGACACCATTTGACAGCACTTAGTAACTTACAAACAGACACTACACAATTTTGACTGAGAATTTTTTTACCTTAAATGCACTATTTTCATACTTTGCTCAGCCTCTCTAAGATTAGTTAGACTATTTATTTCTTCACTTACCACAACGCGTCTGTGTTTTATCACCAAATTTTCTTTTTCCAATTCCTGCTCTATAGCTTATGAATTACTATGGTGGAGACATGGAGTATTGCTTGTCTTAAAACATGTGTCCTATTTCAGGCAAGTGTTTATAAAACAGGCTCAGGTTTGTGTGCTGCTTTTCTGGCCAATATTGGTACCCAATCAGATGCAACTGTGAACTTCAATGGCAATTCTTATCAGTTACCCCCATGGTCTGTGAGCATCTTACCTGACTGCAAAAATGTAGTGCTCAACACTGCAAAGGTTAGCCTCATCTTCTTTGAGTTAGGGCTCATACTTACCGCGCAAGAACTCTGTTACAACTACATTTTGTGAATGGGGCTTCTTCATACCTTCTGAAGCAGTCCAATTGAGTATTTTTGCTCCATTTCATCTGAGATCACCTCAATTTGGATAATATTGTGTCTCATGAAGGCGGGGCCCAAACATATGAAGAACTCTTTATTACAATATCAATGCAAGCCAATTTTGATATTTTTCTGTGACAGATTAACTCTGCAACTACAATTCCAAAATTTGTGCGTCAATCTTCGAGCAATGCAATTGATGCTTCAGGAGGATTTCTGGCTGGCTGGAGTTGGTTTAACGAACCAGTTGGTATCTCGAGTAGCAATGCAGTCACGAAACCAGGGTTATTAGAGCAAATAAATACTACAGCTGACGAAAGTGACTATCTATGGTATTCGTTAAGGTAACCGTACGATCTTAGTTGTGATCTGAAGCAATTGGTTGTGGTATGTTTGCTTTTTCAATAATGCTTCCTGGATACTTTTGCAGCACTAACGTTCAAGTTGATGAGCCTTTTCTTAAAGATGGATCTCAAACTGTTCTTCATGTGGAATCTCTTGGCCATGCCCTTCATGCTTATGTTAATGGGAAACTTGCAGGTGATGTGAACTAAAAGATTGCAAGTACATGTATTTCTTGGAGGAGATTTTTTCTTTATATGTTTGTTTATTTGCTGTTTGTACCTCTTTTGGAGGTCGATGAGCTCTTTCTTCCTTCTAATCTGGTAGTCATGGACACATATCACATCAAACGCAATTCACTACCTGCAAAAGATACTAACATATTGGCATCTTATCTTTGATTAATCACCATGTGCCATATTTGCAATGGGATTTTAGTGCTTTTGGGTAACGCTTGTGTGTGGATCATGAATTTGCGATGGGATCTGTGGAAGAAAAGAAAAATATAAGAAGATGATGAAATGGAAGATGCTAAATTTATTTTTGGTTTCCTAATTGTTTTCCCTTCGCTTGGTGAATCCCTCCGCAAAGATACTAACATATTGGCATCTTATCTTGATTAATCACCATGTGCCATATTTGCAATGGGATTTTAGTGCTTTTGGGTAACGCTTGTGTGTGGATCATGAATTTGCGACGGGATCTGTGGAAGAAAAGAAAAATATAAGAAGATGATGAAATGGAAGAGGCTAAATTTATTTTTGGTTTCCTAATTGTTTTCCCTTCGCTTGGTGAATCCCTCCGCAAATTCCTGATCTAAACAAATGCCTTAAGGTATCCTGGCATTGTCCGAAACTTTATCCTTTGCTTCATCAAGAATGCCCTTTCTTGTGACCATTTGATAAGCCTATAATTTCGTAAGGCTGCCAAATGGATAAAAGTTTGGGTAAAACCTTATAGTGTTGGTTGCTTTTTCTATAGTGCCTTGGTCATTTAACGAAATCAGAAATGCTAAGGAAATTGAACTAAAAGAAAGAGACACTGTCATATGGTTCATTGTAGGGAGCGGGAAAGGAAACAACAACAATGCTAAGGTTTCCATTGACGTTCCCATCACTCTCATACCCGGAAAGAATAAGATCGATCTCTTGAGTTTGACAGTTGGACTTCAGGTTTGACCTTTCTGATTAAATTTAAGTTAGCATTCACACAGTTATCTGTCTTTTATCAAGTTCAGACGGTCAAAATGTTACTGACCGTGATATAATGCAACCATAACAACACTGTTCCAGAACTATGGAGCATTCTATGATGAAAAGGGTGCAGGGATTACTGGTCCAGTGAAGCTGGTAGGTGTAAATAATGGATCTAAGGTTGATCTCTCATCACAGCAGTGGACATATCAGGTATGTAAGTTCGTTTTCATTTCAGAATTCCGGCTATAGTTATTGGCTTGAACGATTCTCATCCAATAGGAACTGGGCATTGAACTGGCACATAAATCTCGTATTATAGTCTAAGTTTGATTTACTGAAGTATCAAACGAAGAATATTAAGATTTACACTTACTTTTGTCACTTTTGGTGCAGACCGGACTAAAAGGTGAAGAGTTAGGCCTCTCCAACGGAGGTTCTTCAGCTTGGGTATCAGGAGCTACCTTACCCAAGGAGCAACCCTTGATTTGGTACAAGGTAACATCATATCTTTCTTTTGCGCTCACATATCAGGCAAATTAAGGGATTGAAGGCCCCAAGAGAAACTTTGGAAGACCCAAGACTTCATGAGGAGGCATGTTATAGCATGGTTCACTAAATCTTACTACATTTGTGAAAAAAAAAATTACCCGGCAACAGCTAAATGTGGTTGTTGGCTTTTTTGATAAGATTATTGTTTAGGAATATGGCTCAATCCTTAAGATGCTAATACGGTGAACAATACTTGTGGATTCAGACAACTTTTGACGCCCCTTCCGGCACCAACCCAGTTGCACTGGACTTCACGGGGATGGGAAAAGGCGAGGCGTTTGTGAATGGGCAGAGCATAGGGCGTTATTGGCCAACTTATATCGCTCCATCTAGCGGTTGTACAGACTCCTGCAATTACAAAGGCTCTTATTCTTCAAACAAATGCCTCAAGAATTGTGGGAAACCCTCTCAGCAACTGTAAGCATTGAACTTTTCCCTTAAATACTCGACTCCAACACATTCCCTAAACGTTGTCTACTTTGGAGAGTAGTATAGTTGCTCTCAAACTATAGGGAGCAACTACGGACACCCAATCACGAATCCTGAACGTTCTTCCAGTTGGTTGATTTTATATAATTGAGAGAGAACAGAGAGCATTGCTGGGCAGGCCAGTCCAAAATGCATATCTACAGAATCAGAAATTCAGTATTCCAGCTAAAAACTTGGAAATTCAGTATTCCAGCTAAAAACTTGGAGAAAAAAGCAACCATGTTGTTGGATTTGCTCTAAGATCTTGTTTCTGATCTCGCGGCAGGTACCATGTGCCTCGATCGTGGCTGCAACCGAGCGGAAACACCCTGGTGTTGTTCGAGGAAACGGGCGGGGATCCTACGCAACTGTCTTTTGCCACAAGAGAGATAGGGAGCTTGTGCTCTCACATCTCGGAATCTCACCCCCAGCATGTGGAGACGTGGAGATCAAGCCGGAAGAGAGGGAGCAGACCAGGGCCTGCACTATCACTGGAATGTCCTTTAACTAATCAGGTCATTTCCTCGATAGAATTCGCAAGCTTCGGAACGCCTAGCGGGAGTTGTGGAAGTTTCAGCCATGGCAGTTGCAGCAGCACCCAGGCTCTTTCCATTGTACAGAAGGTGATCTCTCTTTTGGACAATCGCTTATGGAGTTTCGTTCATCTTTCTGCATCATTTCGTATTTGATTCAACAGTACTTAGGTAGAGTTCCACTAAGCTTTACTTTTCTTTTCTTTTCTTTTTTTTGGGTTTTTTTGAATTTTGTCCTTATTCAAATTTTAATGGCACTTTTTTTGTTTTAAAAGTGGATATTTCCCAAAATATTTAGGTAAAAGTAAATTTTTTTTTTAACTTTTCTGAGACGAATCAATAATATACTAAAGTTTGGCGCAAAATTAATGAACGCGAAAAAATTTGAATAAAGAGTCTTTGTTCAAATTTTTTGTTGCATTTATTAGTTTTGCGCTTCACTTTTTGGGTTTTTCGATTCGTCTCGTTAAGATGAATCAGAAAAGTAAAAAATTATGACTTTTACATAAATATTTTTGAAAATATTCAAGATAAAGCCTAAAAAACCCAAAAGCTGGCTTTATCTTAGATATTTCAAAAAATATTCGGATAAAAGTCATAATTTTTTAGACTAATTGGAAAACCAAAAAAGTGAAGCGCAAAACTAACAATGCGAAAAAAAAATTGAATAAGGACAAAACAAGAAGAAGAACAAAAATTTGAATAAGAACAAAACAAGAAAAAAATCCAAAAATTTGAAGGTTGTTTGCATTCCCAAATACATAGTCATATTGGTTGTCAAGATTCTCTTTATATTATCAGTGGTGAAGGTTCTTTGCATTCCCAAATACATAGTCTCATATTGGCCGTCAAGATTTTCTTTATATCACTCGTGAGGGTTGTCTGCATTCCAAAATACATAGTCTCTTTATATCACTTGTCGTCAAGATTCTCTTTATATCACTGGTGAAGGTTGTTTCGGCGTAACACATATTTGGAAAAGTACTATTTTGTTTCTCTAGTGTTTGGTGTGCCGGGAAATGAAAATCAAGAGAAACATTTTTGCAATCAGCAGGAAATGAGTTGATCTCAAGGGTAAATAAACGTTTTTTCAGTTTTTTAAAGGTGAAAAACGTTTTTCTCAAATCATCAATACCACGCCTCACTATCACTACCATTCAACTACAACCGCTGCATTCTACCACAACCACCGCCACCGCCACCCGCCTAAGGTTGCCCCCGCCATCATATATTTTCAGTTGAAATAAACAGATCGATGTAAATAGCTCGTAGTCTTTGTAGATAAATTTTGCACTTATGATCGAGCGCATAACTTTTTTTGTGCAGGCCTGTGTTGGATCGAAGAGCTGCCGCATGGATGTCTCGATCGATACGTTTGGCGACCCGTGTATTGGAGTGACCAAGAGTTTAGCAGTAGAAGCTGCTTGTACATGAATAGATCGAACAGTACCGTAGCATTGGGCTCTCTGGGGTCTAAGCAAAGCGTCGTCCCTAAGGGAATAAATAGTCCAATTAGTAGTAGTAATATTTCTGTAACGCCCCCAAATTCGGGTACGTTAAAAGGGCAATTTTATTGAATAATAAAGGTGAGTCTGGCTCACTATTACATCAAATTTCCATCAGAGTGCCTTCATTATATAAAGGGAAGGAAATCAAAGGTTCCTAACTACAGCTCCGCCTGTTTCTCCATCCTAGCCAGCTCTTCTGCTCCAAGGGCTTCCAAGGTGTACAGCTCCCATTGATCATCTACAAAGTCTGACACATTATACCAGCGTCACCACCGATATAATATGTCAGGATCACCAGAGGTAACACCATGAGCTACGAAAGCTCAGCAGAATAATTCTATACCCGCTAACCCATAACTTACAAAATGAATCATACAGATAAGGTTATCTACACAGTACATGCTTTCTTAACAAGACAGTTAACAATGACACATCTACATTCTCTATTAACTATCGTTGGTGTCTGTGATATCAGAGTTTCTCCTACGCAGCGTTTCGTAGACCGTGTCGCCATTTTTACTTTTCATTTCCAAATCAACATTTTGAAAATCACATTTTAACACACACCACACAATGGGCAAGTCCGGCCACATTGGGGTTTTCAAAATCCACACAAGGGCTTTCACGTCAGGTCCCTATTGAGTATATAGATAAATCAAGTTACAAATGAAGCTACCAAGTCCGGCTTCATTGGTGACACACACACAATGGGCTACCAAGTCTGGCCACATTGCTGCTTTCAAAATCCATCCACTCAATGAGCTGCCACGTTCGGCCACATGAGGGGTTAAAACACACCCAACCTCGGTTCCGCCGTTCCGGGTTCCCGAGTATCCTCACAATGGTTCCGCCGCACCGGGTTCTCATTGGCACACATTAGCATTGGCTCCTCTCCACGGATAACCAAGCCACACACCCAACCTCGGTTCCGCTGTTCCGGCTTCCCGAGTATCCTCACAATGGTTCCGTCGCACCGGGTTCCCATTGGCACACAATCACATTTCAAAACTTTTTCTCCTTTTCAAAACACACACGACTCACATAATGACTCCCACATTGGTCATTATGTAGTTTCAAAAATATTTTACTAAGTCATTGCCTTTAAACACACCCTAGGTGTCATGTTTCTAATTTTCTCGATTTTCGTTTCTCGTTTTCATGCTTAGACTCCGCGGCAGGACTTCTTAAGACAAAATCATGATCATTCATTGAAATCTTGAAACTAAACTAACAAGATCATCCAACTCTATATTATTTAGCATGCTCATTTTATCCTTGAATTCACGTAAGCATTCTCAAGCATTTAGCATACAATCTAAAGCATAGTGTCACATGGACGGACACCTTTGGAGTGGAAAACCACTTATGCTTCATCACACAACAAGTAATGCAAGCAATCATACAATTAAGCTCATCACCATCCTTATGATCAAAATACAAATACTTCTAAGTAAGCGGTAAGCTTTATCTTTCAAAAGTCGTTCTTTCTTTCTTTAAAGGAAGTTCAAAACAGCATATGTTTTTCCAAAAAATAAAGTCGGGATATACAACATACTCCCCTTCCTTTTCATTTCTTTTAGTAAAACACTTTTCAATTTCCTCAATCGTATCAACATACAAACTACATACAAGAATCATACGATATACTTCAAGATATTAAGTGCGGGAAAACTCTACGTATACTTAGGATTAAAGTGTATGACAATATTTTACATATACATAGGGAAAGTAGATAAAGAAAATCTACCGTGATCCGAAACTAGTCGGAGCCGAATAAGCTAGTTGGAAAATTCCATGGGCGGTGAAACTCTTAAATCTGGACCGAACTTTGGATGGCAGTAACTCGGTCATTATTTGGCCGAATACGATCATTCTTGAGTCGAAATCGAAGTTCTAGAAGTGCTCTACAACTTTTGTGAAGGAAGTTGATCCTAGAAACCACTTTAGGTAGGAGAAATATGGTGATAAAGGAGGAGACAGCAAGCTGTCTGGAAATCTGGAATCCGAATTTTTACTGAACTTCGGATGCCAATATCTTTGTCGTTTCTTGATCGATTAGGGTGGTTCTTGGGTCTAACTTGAAGCTCTCAAAGCGCTCTACAACTTTCCCGAAGGAAGTTGGTTCTAAGGACTACTCTAAGCAGGAGAACAATGAGGATTTACAAAGGGCAGTAGGCTGTCTGGAAAATCAGAAATGGTTTCTAGAGAGAAGTTGGAGCAATGCTTGAATTTCTAGAGAGAAGTGGGAGCAAGAAGTGAAGGTGTGAGAATGGCTTAAAGTGAGCTTGCTATTTATAGCAAAAACTTGGCTTATTATCCAAGGGGTAAATCTTTCCCTAACAATTATTGTCCAAGGGACAATCTTTGAAAGGTATGGCTTTGAAAGCATGCCATGACTTGTCTTGTCCAACTCCTTAGGCTTAAGGCTAATGAACTAGGTTATCATGAAGGGTTCATGGCCTTGTCTTGTCTAAAATGGTTGGCTTGTAAGATAGGATCTAATCATTGGCTTTGGAAAGACTAGAAATGGTTGACACATGGGGCTTTTAGGCTTCAGGCTACTCTTGTAACTTGGTGAGGTGTTCAACACACAAGCACACACCTCACCCTCCCTCAAAAAAATTCGGCTCCCCTTTCTCTCTCTTTTTCTCTTTTTTTTTTTTGTTCCAATAAATTGCCCAATTAAGCATGCCAATCCTTCCATGACTTGTCTTTTCCACTTCTAGGCTTTCATGAAGTGTTTTAGCCTTGTCTAGCCTAAACTATGGGTATAAATATTAAAAAATAAGTCTAGGGTCCACTATAGAGAACTTGTAACCCAGTTAGTCCACTTCTAATGTTTGTAACCCCTCTAGTCCACTAATATAGTTTAGTAAGGCCTTAAGTCCACTTCTTGTAAAAAAGAAATTAAACCAAGACAGAAATGTCCTCCTATATAAGCTGTCATATAGAAAGAAACCCTAGACCACAAACAAATCTAGAGCACAGCCTCCTCTCTCTCTCAAACTCATGGCCTCCAAGCTCCGCTCCCAGTCGCCGACCTGATGTCCCTCCCCCGTGCCCATGATCGCCACCGTCACTAGCCACGCCTCTGCCGCCGACGATGGACGGGCTCATGATCAACGTGACCTGTTACTACCCAGACTCGACCCAAGTGCAACGACAAAGAGCTCCAAGCCTGGTACGCCGAGTCCATCAACGTGGGCCACGCCGACCTCCGCCATGAGAAATGGGTAGTCCTTGATTAGGAGCTTTGTCCGGTACTGCCATGCCCCTAAATCATTCAATCAAGATAAAAACGTTCGTTGGTTATTTTGGTTTTGCAATACTAACAGTATTCTACTTTTTCCATCCCCCGAAGTCCCCTAATCAAATCCTTCCCAACAAATCTCTCTCTTTCTCTCTCTAAAGAACCATCTGTTCGTGAATGGAAGTAATCAGAAAACAAGCCACCAAGCTGATTGTTTATGACGACTTTTAGAGCCCTACTTTGATCCATGTAAGTTCTTGTCTTTGTAGATCCGTTGGAAAGTCTTAGTTGTTAATTCTGATTTTTTTTTCTATCGATTCATGGTGCCCAGGTGCGCGAGGTCCACAAGAGGACGGTGAGGGTGGAGGTCGTGGAAAGTCTTACGGAGTAGTTGTTAATTCTGATATTTAAGGTTATAGTCTATTTCTTGCACTAATCTTTAATGAATTTAGATTTTCGACTTGTTATGTGTGTGAAATTTGTAATTTCAGTCAATTATATAACGTTATTCCGCTTTTTCATAAACGTGTTTTAAAGTTGGTTTGTCTATCGTATTAAGAAGGTTGATCCGGTCTTTTATTTGTTTTACTGGAGAGAAATCTAGAGTAGTAAAAACAAAAAATATAATATTATAAGAAGGTTGATCCGGTCTTTTGTTTGTCCCGTGTCTGGTTATCATCAGATTTGGAGGTTTTTGAATAAATACATTAGGTTATATGTGTGTTTTTTCTAGGGCTAGACATATAAGGTTATATGTGTGAACTTCTGTTATGTGTAATATGTGTTTTTCCTAGGGTTAGACATATAATATTATAACTCGTTTTTGAGATATATTAATGTTGTTTATGTTGTTTTGAATATATATATGTAGATATAGAGGTTATGAAAATGCTATTCGGAGGCAGAAAATCACAAATTTTGAAGGATTCGATGAATGTTTTGATGAAGAAACGGTGAAAAAATGAAGCTCGACCTCATATGGCCTCATCAACATTCAACTTGGGTTGCAAAGGATAATGGTGGCATGATATGTGAACATATAGTGTTATTTTTTGAGATATATAATATTATTGGAAAGATATGATGTTGTTTTGAGAACATATAATTTTATATGTCATGTTTTGTGAAACTTAGAACTACAGAAACTCAGATATAATGTTATATATTCTGTTTTTTTTTATGAGATTTAGAATTACAAAAGCTCACATATAATGTTATATGTTCTGTTCTATTATTTTATGAGATTCAGAGTTGCAAAAGCTCAAATATAATGTTATATGTTCTGTTTTTTTTTTTTTTGTTGCGATATTTAGATATTCAAAAACTCACATATAATGTTATATCTTTTGTATGGACCAGCATATAACGTTAAAGACTAAAAACAAGAAAAACCAAAAAGAAATGTTGCATGTTAGAAAATTTTTGCCACACATATAATGTTGTATGTTAGAAAATTTTTATCACTCATATAACGTTAAAAAATCAATACAAGAAAAATAGGAAAAAACGAAAAGAGAAATTTGTCACATATATAACGTTAAATGTTAAGTGTAGCGGGTTCAATAAAAAAATTTGAGAAAAATGAAAAAATACGTTTTTTGTTACACATATAACGTTATATGTGGCGTGATGGCAACGGCGACGATGGTGGTAGCGGCAACGGCCGCGGTGGTGGTAGTGGTGGCAGTGGCAGCGGCGGCGGCTTGATTGCAACAAAAACGGGAAAAAAATGGAAAATATATATTTTCGTGTTAACCAAACAAGGCCCTTGTTTCTTAGGTTGGGTATTTTTGTCATTAAAATTATTAGTGGACTTAGTGGGTTATGAAACTTAGAAGTGGACTAGATGGGTTTGAAAAGTTCTATAGTGGACTTATGAAAAATTCTCAAGGCTAAGGTTTTCAAGAGTGAACTTATTGACCAAGGGTTAAAAGTTTCCTAGGAAATTTTTATCCAAGGGGTATAATCCTATAAGCTTAAAGAAAATTTAGAAATGTAATTTTGTTGGACAATTTAGGGTTAAGGCTAGTGTTCTTAGACTTGCATGCATGGCAAGACTAGTTTTACCTCTTTTTGAAGCAAAATAATGGCTTCCTATTTTTCAAGTACCTAAGTGACTAGTCTTACCAATCTAAGTCTTTATTAACAAGACTAACTTTCTATTGTCCAAGGGATAAAAATTTCCCTAGCAATTATTAACCAATGGTTAAAAGGATAATGGACTATTAAGTATACATGTGCTTGGTGAATCTAGGAAAGTAACTTATATAGGGTTAGGGCTATTAGTCTAGGGTGGCATGCATGGCAAGGCTATGGTTGCTTCTCTTTGAAGCAAAATGATGAGATTAGGCCATGACTAATTTTTTTTATTACCCAATGGGTAAAATTTCTCCTAACAATTATTATCCAAAGGTCAAGGAAGAAAAATGACACATATGGCTTGAAATGACAAAATGATTACTTCTAATGGTCTATTGGTTTAATAGGTTAGTAAGGGGTTCATAAGGCTCAAAGATGGTCAAAAAGGTCCACCTAAGGTTAGAGCAATGTAACTAGGTGAATCGGTAGTTTGGTTCCCTCAACTAATCGGTTGGAAATTAATTCTACGTGCCACGTAGGATTTCTAGCCAAGAAATATAATTTAAAGATTTTATTAACTCACTAGGAAAATATACAAGTGTTTTTACAAGTATACTTGTCTTTGGAAAAGGACTAGATCATTCGGTGTTTAAAGATATAATTTTAAAAGTCTTAAATCTAATTATGTCGGATTATTAGAATTTAAAAGGAAATTTTAAAAGCAAATCCAAGTAATTAAAATAAAATTCAAATATTTAGCGAAATTTTTATTGACCAAAAATCAGGGTCGTTACAATTTCTGAGAATGAAATGATTGGCGAAATCCGATGCTAGATTTTATCCTCTCCCTTGTTATAAGAGAGAATGTATCCCCGTATCTGGACACGATCGATCGTTTTTACAAACAAAACACGCCCTAGTTGCTATTTGAGATATATGTAGTATACCCAGCTCGTGATTTGGAGGTATAGGACTTGCAAGGCGCAAACAAGGCTCGCCGTAGGGGAATGAGAGGCCCATTCCGGGCTCATTAACCTCGCAGAGACAACTTTTTCATTGTATTTATTGATTTTAAGTCATGAAATAAATCGAATTGATCGAACTTTGATAGTTATGTCATGGAACAATACTTGTCTTCAACAAACTTAACAGTTAATATAATTTTTTAAAATGAATGGTAACATGTATGGTCATATATCATCACGTATTTTCGATTAACATGGTTATTTTTATCCACACACAAAGCCGATAAAATCAAAGGTTTTTGATTATCGGGATGAACCCTAAGGATGCGTTTGGTTGCCATTAGTTATTCTCCAATTTCATTCGTTCAATCTTGCGTGTGAATCAACAAAGAAAACAAATAAGCAATTGCAACCAAATGGCTCTAACGTATGGCGTAGGGTGGATAGGACTGGCAACGGGGCAAATCGGGCCAAATTTCACCTACTAATGGGTATTGAGTTTTCCGGCCGCTCACCTAATCTCCACAAATCAAAGTAAACTTTTTGCCGCAACGATATCAATAATACGAAAAAGACATGAAAAATACTAAAATAAATACCATAAACAAAAAGGTGTTGACATTCATTTTTAATGCACTATATGGGTTTTTTCGTGATGTAAGGAGGAAAGAAAAATATATCCTAAAGATTACAATCGACAAAGAGTCAAGGTTTGATATGTACTTCTAATATATAAAATAATTAAAAATAAAAATAACTTATCGGGATGTATTCAGAATGAGCATATATGAACTCGTTACGCGTTCCAAAACAAAATTCGATTTTTTTTTAATCATGAAAAAATCTTCATTTCATCATTCAAAACCCACCAAAAATAAAAACAAAAATCTGGGTTGAGATGTACCGGGCTGGCTGTCAGATTAAGGCTGCGTTCTTATGAACTTAATTTAAATTTGGATATTTTTCCGATTCCGATCCTCTCGTCGAGACGAATCAATAACTCACAAAAATCTGGCGCAAAATTAATAAATGCAAAAAAATTTAAATAAGGATAAAATTTTTAAATTTAAGTTAAGTTCATAAGAACACAACCTAAATATGAGTGGAATTTTGTTTAATCTTGAAAAACTGCCTGAATATTACTGGCTGGGTCCCTCCAATCTTGTGACTTGTGAGATTTGTTCCAACTAGATGGGAAGAACAAGGAAGGAAAATACAATAGTAATATCATGGACAAAACACAATCGTGCACAGATTCAAATACAAATGTATGTGTTCAATACATGTGAGTTTCGTATCTATCACGAGACACATGCATACAGTTTCAATCAGCAAATTGAGAAACATAATGAGCATACCTTCGCTTCGATGATGGTGAACAAAATTACTCTCCATATAATGGAAAATTTATATAAATGGTCCTCCTAATTTCATTCGAGTCTCATTTCCATCCTCCAAATATCAATTATGACTTTTTTGACCTTCAAGTTCGGTTTTCGTACCAAATTAGTCCAATTGATAACTTCTAACAGCCAAACTAGATGGGAAAAAATCAAATTGATGGCAGTTTGGATATTGCAGTTCGTACCAAGTTGGTCCAATTGATGACATATGCCCTCAATCTGATTTTTTTTCATCCAGTTTGGCCGATATATGTTATCAATTGGACCAACTTGGTACGAAAACCAAATTTAAAGGTCAAAAGAGTTGCAATTGATACTTGAAGTTTGAAGGACAAAAATGAGACTCGTGTGAAACTAGGAGGACCATTTCTATAAATTTCCCCCATATAAATGGGACAATTTTGAACAAATTTGTGTATAACATTGCAAATACAGCGGTTCTACGCCCACCGCTCTGTTTCACGCTCCCCCATCACAGCGCTTAATTTCACTGTCCGTCTCGGCAATCAATGGTCCGGTTTTTAAAAGACTCTTATCTTTTAAAATTCAGACCAAAACACTTTTGGATGGTGAAATTGAGAGTAGTGGGGGACAGGGATGACAATTATCTCCGACCCATCCCCACCTCCAACCTCCTCGCCCTGATCCGAATGGGTATTCTCCGATCCAATAAGCAAATGGGGCGGGGATAGTATTTATTTCCCCCTCTCCATTTTAACCCGATCCGACTCCGATTATAAGTGTTTATATTTTTATATGTGTGTGTCTAAATAAATTTTTTTTTAATTTCATATAATAAGAGCAATATACCAATTAATAAAAGATTCGTTTATGTCTTTGTTTTCTCTGTTTTTATTTTTTTAAACTCTCATCAATCATTAATATTTTATTTTCTTATCAAAACACTCTAAAAGAGAATAAAATTAGACAAATTATTACGGTGAATGAGGACCCAATTATTTTTCAAACCCAGTCCCCCGCTCTAACTCCAATCCGATATAAAATGGAATGGGTTTGGGGACATTAAATTCGTCTCCAACCTGTCTCATTGCCATTTCCGGTAGATAGATATTATCAATTGGACCAACTTGATACGAAAACCAAACTTAAAGGTCAAAAGAGTTACAATTGATACTTGAAGGACAAAAATGAGACTCATGTAAAACTAGGAGGACCATTTCTGTAAATTTCTCCCATATAAATGGGACAATTTTGAACAAATTTGTGTATAGCATTGCAAATACAGCGGTTCTATGCCCACCACTCTGTTTCACGCTCCCCTATCGCAGCGCTCAATTTCACTGTCCGTCTCGGCAATCAATGGTCTCGGCAATCAGTGGGGGACAAGGATGACAATTATCTCCGACCCATCCCCGCCTCCAACCTCCTCGCCCTGATCCAAGTGGGTATTCTCCGATCCAATAAGCAAATGGGGCGGGGTTGGTATTGTTTCCCCGCTCCATTTTAACACAATCCGACTCCGATTATAAGTATTTATATTTTTATATGTGTGTGTCTAAATAAATTTTTTTTTTCTCCATATAATAAAAGCAATATACCAATTAATAAAACATTCGTTTATGTCTTTGTTTTTATTTTTTTAAACTCTCATCAATCATTAATATTTTATTTTCTTATCAAAACACTCTAAAAGAGAATAAAATTAGACGAATTATTACGGTGAATGAGGATCCAATTATTTTTCAAACCCAATCCCCCGCCCTAACTCCAATCCGATATAAAATGAAACGGGTTTGGGTACATTAAATTCGACTCCAACCCGTCTCATTGCCATTCCCCGTAGGTAGGGAGGGGTGAAATATCCGCCAGTATAGTTTTTGTTCATGATATCGCAAACCGCCACCCCCTCCCGCCCTCTCTCTCTCTCTCTCTCTCTCTCTCTCTCTCTGAAAACACACACCCACACACTCTCCCTCTCTCTCTCCCTGTATATCGTAGCTATATAATCAGAAATCTCATATACACGCAGAATTGAATTAATTACCTTTGAAGTCAAGCCCTCCGCATTTAATTCCCAAAAGTCTCTCAAAAACCCCATTCATCCCACCCTTCAAATCCACCGAAATCTCCGCCTCGCAACCCCATCAATCTAGGGTTTTCTTTCTCTCTCCTCAACCTTCTTCCTCCCAACATCATGGCTTGAATCGAATTCACGCTTTCGTACCATCATTTGTTTTATTCCATTTGCAGACCTGCAGTTGGGTTTTACATGAGGGAAAAAGATGATTTTTTTTTCAAAAGGGGGTCCATTCGTCGGAGCTAGGGTTCTCAAATTGCTTTCACTATCAAACAACAGGTTTGGCAAACGATGCTCTTTATTCCATTTTATATACCTTGATATGATTAGATTTTGGTGAGCTCGATTTGATATTTTCATTGTCACTCGTGCTGTGCTGTGACGTGGTCTGAAAGTTCCAGATGATATTCGCCCTTTCTTGAATTTCATGCTACGTCTCTTATTGGTTTGCTTGATACTAATTTCTCTTTCTCTCTCGTTTTCTTTTTTTAATTAATATATTTTACTGTTATGGTGGAAAAGGTCAAGGCATCGGTGGTTTGAGGAGTGAATAGTGGCCTGCATTCGTTGTTTATAAACTCGAATTATCAAAATGTCGGCGTTGAATTGCAGCAGCATCGATTTGATCAGCTATTTCTTTCATATATCTGAGTGGCATCCATTGCAATAGCGCAGGCGGTCGGGGCTCGGAGCCCACAGAGCTTTGTAAACTAGGTTAGCTTGTTTCTACTTTAATATGGAATTAGCTGGAAAACTCACATGTATTTTGTCCGTTTTAAAATTATGGCGTGAGCTGTACTGTGAAAGATTGTATATATGGTGCTTGCCCAGTGACGGATGCGATTTATTGTCTGGCATTCGTAATAATGTAAGAAATGGTTTCTCTTCAGGTTTTGTGATCAAAGTTGTTTATTTGTTGCCGGAAGTTGCAATTTTTCACTTGATGGCTTAAGCTTATGTTTGGTAAGAGCTATTCATTTGAGAGTGTGACCCAAATGGGCTGCTGCGGTTGTTTCCGACTTGCATTTGCAAAACCCCCCAAAATGTTAGCAAAGCCTAAGGCATGCATGGAAAATCACGCTTCACAGGAGTGTTTGCTGGATGAAGAGCTAGAAGATGAAGATGATAGTTCACAAAATAGTGATGGAAGTGATACGGGACATGGAGTTAATAGTGAGCTGCAGAGCCCTACGAAGTGTTCTGAAGGGATTCTCATGTACAGAACTCAACGCGGATTAATCTGTAGGGAATTTCCTGTTAAGGAAACCCACAGGCTTATTCGCTCAGAGGTACTTGGCGGAATTTTGTTTAGTTATGGTTGCTTGGGTGAAAAGTTTTACTGCTCACTAGCAGTTTGTTGCCCCTTGAATGTGCTTGATTGTTCTTGGTACCTTTCATGACTGTATTAGCATTGAAGAGCCCATGTTATATTGAAAGGTGGTTCATGAGATTCTACTATTTTAGGGTTGCAGGATATCTTGCATGAATTTAAAACCACAACTCACTATCTGGATATGATGTAAATGAAATTTAGGGATGGAAATCAAATAGTTTGCCTCTTTTACTATGCCATTTGGGCATGCCTAATAATCGTATCACCGAAGAAATTTGTATCTATTCTTGGTCCAATTGTTGCAATCCACCGGGACTACATTTTGATGGCACTCCTAAGTTGCCTTTTGAGGGACTAGAGAAGTTATGTCAGCTTTATTTACTATTTTCTCTGTCCTATGTATCTGGCTGGGAGTTATTGATTATTAACTTTCCCTCCATGTTACTGAGGATGCGACCTCATTATGGGGATTTAAATTCTTCATCCTCATTTCATGTGCATGCTTCTAGCCTACTGCGTCAACAACGATGAACGGTATAACATGAGGCGGACCATTTGAAGATAACTCCTACTTTTGTATGTGCATGCTTGTTTGGTCGTAGATACAACTAGATTTTATGGTGTCTATCTTCCTTGCTAACATTTTCACTCAAATATTTGCATGATAAGAAAACTTATTGTACACCTTATGAGTACTATAAAAACTTTTGTACTGATGAGTACTATAAAAACTTTTTGGTTCACTTTCAGGATGAAAATGGGAACAAAATGATAAATGAATATGTCCGCGAATTCAAGATTGGCTCTGGTAGTTATGGAAAAGTGGTAAGTTAATTTCAGTAACCTTTTATGTGCTGCAGGAGGCTATTCTCTAGTCTTACGCCCTTGATAATGCAACAGGTTCTTTACCGAAGCACTGTTAATGGGAAGCATTATGCAATTAAGGTAGGGTTTTCTTTATGCAGGGATCATGTATTGTGGAATGTGGACTATATTTTGTTACTCAAGGTTCCAACAGTTGTGTCATTAATGTGTAGCTCCTTGTTTCAATTACTTCTGCTTCATCTTGCCCGAGGACAATAAATATGTTATTCATTGGTATTACCCTGTGAATGGCTGTGATGGTACAAGGAGTTTGGGTAGGCTAGTTTATGGGCATTAAGGCTTCTTTTGTCTGAAGATGTAAGTAGTGAAGACCCCTGAGTTGCGATGAAAAAATGAATTGACTAATTTGAGCATGCGAAGGCTAGTTTCTAGATATTTCAGCGACCCCAGAAAAGTTGGAGCTAATGATATTTATTTATGTGTTCGGGTTTAGTTGGAGATCGGTCAAATATTATTAGGGGAACATAAATTGCTTTGGGGTAGGACAGAACCGCATTGCATTTTTAGTTGAAATTTAGTGCTAAATGGTTTTAAAGTAACTGAATCTGTCCTATTGATAACAACATAGCATCTGGAAAGTACCATATTGTGTCTTTAATAGCTGATCTGTTTAATTCGTACTTGCAGGCCTTTCACAAGACTCATTTATCAAGACTACGAGTAGCACCTTCTGAAACTGCTATGACTGACGTGCTACGTGAGGTATTTGCCCATGTCTTTTGTCTTTTATCTTACTCTTTTGTCTTTTATCTTACTCATGTCCTTAGTCCTTTATCTTGATCAAACAATAACTCTTGTGATCTTGACAAGTGAAGCTAAAAATTGCACTATTTATTGACTAAAATATCGGTGCGATACGGACAAGCGATATTGAGAGCTTAGCATCCTTCTGTTGCTATCATGACTCTTGCTTCCTTTTCACTGTCAGTTATAGGTTATGGGGCATTATGTAGCCCATGCTTATAAAAAAATCTATTTGTCTAAGGTGCTGCTTCGGGTTGTGTTATATATGGAGTATGAGTACATTGATCTGACTTGGTTACTCCTTTGTGGTTGTTTAGTTCATCATTTCTGTAGTTTTATTTCTCACATTTCTTTTTTGGCTGTATTTCCTGTTCAAGTATTGACTTCTTGGCTGATAACATTTTCCTTTGCAGGTCCTAATAATGAAGATTCTGGAGCATCCCAATATAGTTAATCTCATCGAGGTGATCGATGACCCTACCACTGATAACTTCTACATGGGTATTCTCTCTCTCCTGACTTTCTGTCTGCATGCGATCTTCATCTCTTACTGTAGCTGTAATTTCTGATATGTGTAAGTTGACGTCAATGACGATAACTTCTTCTGTTTGCTCAGTTCTGGAATATGTGGAAGGCAAATGGGTCTTTGAGGGTTCTGGGCCAACAGGTGGTTTAGGAGAAATCAAAGCACAAAAGTACTTGCGGGATATAGTTTCTGGGTTGATGTATCTCCATGCTCATGTATGAGATTGACTTGTCTTTTAATGTTATTATTTTAAGTATCCATCCCCGTTTTGTGGTTTTGGCTTGATCGTATGCTCTCAGAGTCTTAGTCATTTACTCATTGCTAATATCTAGTTGTTGTGTTACCATGGTATTTTGTTTTAGGAACGCATACCTGGAGAATGATGTTTCCTTTGATTAGTCATTGCAATTAGCATTGATGTTATTTGATCCTTGTTTATGAAGATATCAATTGTTATGATGTTATTGTGGAGACTTGATAATTTTCAGCCATAAGATTTTGGCTTGTGAATGCTATTGAAATTTGTGTTGTTTCTGTTGGCCTATCAAAAGGCAAAAAGTAGTTTCTGCTCTTATTGAGTTTCAGTATTTGCAAGTGTGGAACAATTGTATAAAATATAAATCAATGCTCTGATTGCCGTTCGGTGTGGTCATTGCATTTATTTTTTAGCCTTCTTCGTCAAGTCTTACTAGCAGTGGATTTTCCATTTTAGTGTCCTAGTTCTTCCAACTTGTCTTCTCTCTTGATGGATTCCATATTTGAATGAGAAGTGTGGTTCTTGAAATATATGCTCTCAAGATGGTTTGAACTTTAAAGACAGCTTGATAGTTTCCATATCCTGGTTTCTGTTTTGTGCGGTACTTTTAGATACTTTTTGAAATCATTAGGCTGTTGATAGTCTACTTACACTAAAATGAAGGGTGTTTATGTTTTGCTCTCTGTATGCAATGCCTGTCCAGTAATGTGGTTTGATTGACTTAACTAGCCTGTGCATTGAGATTTTAATGTATAAGCTTCTTTGCTTGATGATGCGGCTTGATTGACTTAACTAGCCTGTGCGTTCACATTTTAATGTATAAGCTACTTTGCTTGATGCCTCTAGGTAGATGCCATTAGTTACTGTGGCATCTTCATGTTGGATTTTCAGTTTTTGTTTACAATCTTTCTTTGGTGAGATTTGTGAACATAGGTATTATATATTTTTGGGCTTTACATGTTCCCTATTGAGACATGCTGGCATGAGATCGGATCACACTTCAAGATGAAGACTTGAAAACTAGAAAAAGATAGTTACTTTTCTATAACATCTTGTGAACTCTCTTTATTCTGGATTTTAGATGTAGTTTGGCTGTCTTTGCCAATTATTGTCTCAGAAAACATATACATCTTTTGTGCGAACAGAATATCGTACATGGGGACATTAAACCCGACAATCTTTTGGTCACTGCTGCTGGCACGGTGAAAATCGGGGACTTCAGTGTCAGCCAGCTTTTTGAGGTATTGATCTACTTCAGCTATTATTCGATCAGAACAATTACATGTACATATGTTTTGTTAGGTGATGATACTGGGAATACTTGAAACGAAACTGTTGTATTCTGTGCCACCTATATTCACCTATATTGCCCCCTCTCTCGCCCATATTCTTCTCTATAGTGTATTATTTTCTTTCTTGGAAAGGAGGGAATAAAACCATGCACTCATCTGACCCAATTACCTTCTCAATTCATATATTCTTGTTGTATTCTGTTCCAGTTAGTCTAATTAGATGGATTCCATCTCCATTTCCATTTCCATTTCTACCTCCCATGCCATCTGGGCTCTGTGGCTTGTAGCTATAGGTTTTAGTCCTTTTTTTGGTCAGTGTTTTGAGTGCACGAAGGTGTAATTGCAATTATCTTTATGGCAAAGTTGGGAAAAAATAAATAAACTGAGACACGTCAGGCTTTGGACAGATTTACTATTTCCATGATCAGAGCATTCCATGATTTCATTGCGATCTTATATTCCTGATTTACTTGGGAAGCTGTTTATTCCTATATTTCTACGAGCACTTCAGTTTCCTGCTGCAACCCTTAGGAAGTGTAGCCCAATGATGATTTGTAACTGCCTTACAATCTTTACGGATCGGTTTATTTGCAGGATGATAATGATGAGCTACGCCGCTCGCCTGGAACTCCTGTTTTTACTGCACCAGAGTGCTGTTTGGGTTAGAGATCTCCGTTCCTGGGGAAAACATGCTTTTGTTTTTGTAAAATTAAAATGACACTGCACGGGATTTATCTACCAACCAGCTTGTCGATTGTTTTCCTCTTTTTTTGGTTGATTGTTTTCCTGATTACAGGTCTAACATACCATGGCAAAGCTGCTGACACGTGGGCATTGGGAGTTACTTTGTACTGTATGGTTTTTGGTAAATACCCATTTCTTGGCGACACACTGCAGGATACATATGACAAGGTATTGTGGATTGATTGTATGTCCACAAATAGTTATTTATTTATTTATTCATTTCCAGCATCTTTATGGTCACTTACCCACTTTTAACTTTAGATTTTCCATGGGTGCAATTGCATAAAATTTTTCTTTCCTCAGATTGTTAACCACCCATTATCACTTCCTGATCACATGAACCCCTTGCTGAAGAACTTACTAGAGGGGTTACTCTGCAAAGGTCAGTCTCTTCGATTCCAACCTGTTGTATTCGATCATTTTTTCACCTTTTTCCCATAGGTTCACTTTTGATGTAGGAATAGTTGTTTTTGGGTGTGTTTGGAACTCTGTCGAAAGAACGAATTTTGAAGGAAAAGTGGTTATGAGGGAAATTCTGGAGCAATTTTTTCTGCGTACTTGTCAAAATTTTCTCAACCCTGTTCATCTCCTTCTTTGTTAGTTAACATCTTACTTTGTTTCAACTTCTTTTTAATATCAAGCAAGTAAAATTTATTTTACTTGTCGTTCCTTTCCTTTTTTTACAAAGCAACACAAGTACACAACATCAACAATAACAACAACAGAACCCATATAGTCCCCAATCATTGGGGGTATGGGCGGGGAAAGATTGGAGATAGACCTAACCTTTGGTAATATGCACAAAGTGCTCTCAAAATACCACTAAAACAGTGGCCCCCTATACCTGTTTTCCTTTTTTTACAAAGCAAAATAACCAAAAACTTTTACTTAGTTTACCTAGATTTTTTTTTGCTTGTCCCCTTAAAGTTGGAACCAAACATGTGAGGAATTTTTTTTCTATTTTCCTTTCGTCTCTCTTTCTTTCCTTAAAGTTCCATGCATTGCTTTAGAATCTTTTTCCTTCTTGATGGAAACTGTTTATGCAGACCCAATACATAGGATGACACTAGAGGCTGTAGCGGAGCATGCCTGGGTCATGGGAGAAGAAGGGCCTATGCCTCAGTATTTATGCTGGTGTAAGCGTAAAAAGTTGCAGACGGAAATATCCAACAGGGAGTAGCACAGACAATCTCAATCAGGCTCATACTCACCACACTGTTTAAACATAATTTGTTTGTATAGTAGTAAAACTCGCTTTTTTCTTTCAACTCCAACCAATGTAGCGACCAAGTATAGGGAGGTAATAGCAAAGAAATACTACTAAGTGGAGGTTTGCTTAAACAGAAGTGATGTGAGAGGGGATGGATTTACTTGTAGTTGACACCAAACGAAGGAGTATTAGAGATGTGTATTCGGATCAGTGTATAATTCGCCCTGTTCTTTCACTCATTTGACCTTGAGAGTGTGCACTTTTTTTCTTGCTTGTAAAACAACATGAGAATTTATGGGAACTCCAATGTCCTTTTTCTTGATTGTTCGCTGAAATAGTGAAATATCTGTCAGCTAATCACAACTCACGATTTAGCCAGTTCTATCCTTTTCGGTAAGGACACCATAGCCAGGGTAGTTGGTTCCTTGCTCTCCCTTTTAAGGGAGAAGTCCTGAGTTCGAGTCCTCATGGATGGGAGAGGTGCTCAACTCCTATTGTAACTTTACTCCCATTGTAAATTTGTAACTTTACATTCTATTGTCTAGCAAATGGTTAGATATACTGCTAGAATCTGTAGACAGCCGTTAGATTTGTCTATCGTTGTGCACAGGGGACCGAGGGGGGTGCAAGCGGGGGCCCGGGTCCCCGCACACCTCCCAATTATCCCACTAACTATACTATACTTTCAAGTTAATTTGGAAAAGTTTTATAGGATCAGCTCCTGCAAGTCTTGAGTGAAAAAAAAAAAAAAAAAATTGATAAAATTTCTATAGGGTGTTGATAATGCCAAAACTCTTTTTGTTTCTGCCAAAACTCTTTTATTACACAACTTAATTACCCTCCATCACACCATTTGCTTTACCAGAATGCCCCTTCAAATCCATAGGATTATTTTGTCGTTCTGTTTGAGTCTCCTACTCTAAACTTATCAGAGCTTGAACTAAGAGAGAAGGGATGCTTACAGAGCTTGGTTTTGGGTTTCTCTTTGCATTCCCCAACAGATCTATTGCTCTATTTCATTAATTAACGAAACCATGGCCGAGTTGCAATTTAATAGTATCTCCCCAATGTCGATCCACTTAGCAATGAATACAAAATTAGTTTACAGATCGAAACATTAAACCGAATCAATAAACATCACGAGACGAAACAAAATCACTGCTTTCACGCCTGCTACTACTATTATCCTTACAAGAACACCCAAAACCCATCTCGAAATTGCTCTTCTCAACCCGGCCTTTCCCCCCAATCTCACGCTTTCTCAACCGGATTTTGCTTTCCCCCCTTAATCTCTTCATAAACGACCCGAACAACCCGAACCCACAATTTTTAATCTGGGTCTTGGGTTTTGATTGATTATGAGCGATCCTCTTTGCGGCCTCGAGAAGCAGGGCGGAGTTTTGGTGCTTACACTTGCAGGGGTTCTGGGACTTCGTTGTCGCTGGCCACGGTGATTTTCTAACGTCCGGTGACTGGTGGAGGGGGATAAACACGCTTGTTTCCATAGGGCACTATGCTTGGGATCGGAGATTTTAGCTTTGGGTCTGAGTTTTTTCTTGGCGTTTAATTTGGTTTTGGGTACGAGTCGTTGAGCTGAGAGCGCCTGTCGAAGATGTAGTTTTTCAAAAGGAACGGTTCTTGGTCTTCTTTGAGGAGTTCGTGCAAGTGCTTGTGACCCATCATCACGGTTTTTCTGACGGGATTGGGTGATTTTTGAATTGGGTTTTGGTTTTTTTTTTTTTTTTGGTGGTGGTGTTGAGATTGGTTTTTGGTGGTGGTATTGATATTGGAGAGGAGGTTGATGCTGGTGGTGCGGGGTCAGAGGAGGCGGTGGCCGGTGGTTGCCAGAGACAGTTGCTTGCACTTGTACGATTTCAAGGGGAATTTTGAAAAAGCAAGTGGTGTAGTAGAAGGGCAATTAAGTCATGCAAAGAAAAATAAAGTTTGAGTTTTGGCAGGAACAAAAAGAGTTTTGGCAGGAACAAAAAAGATTTTGGCATTATCATTTGCCTTTCTATATATGTGAAAAAACCCTCTCCCTAAATTTCAAGTTATCAACCATTTTTCGGTCATTATTATAGAATTAAATACGATTGTGCATATGTATACAATCTCGTCTTCTTCTAAGAAATACTCTAGTAAGTAGCAATATTTATATTCTAGACCATATTTTTTATTGATGTAAAAATAAAGGAATTCGGGCCTTTGCTGAGTACAAATTCTGCGTCTGCCACTAGTTGTGCAAATTTTTGTATAGTAATATTTCGTTGTTTCGTCTTTTATACTACAACTGTTGTGAAAGGAGGTTAGAAGTATGTACTAGGTTTTTTTGTTTTTTGATTCGGAAGGAATGTTTTTAGGTTGGTTTGATATAGGTCAACAATTCAACAGGGAGTAGAGAAATCTATGCGTGGACACAAGTTAAAGAATACTTTATACTCCGTAGCACATCAGTTTAAACAGAGAGGGTGTTGGTGACGTTATGGCATGTTTGGTGCCTTTATTCCTTGAAAAAATATCAGATGGAGTGGAGAAATGGAAAGAAGAGATGATAAGGTTCAGGTATAACAAACCAAACATGGCCTAAAAGATTGAAAGGGCATTTGTTTGCCCATCATATACTGCTGGCTGGCTGGGTATTTGGCAGGGGCAGGGGAAGGGGGGACTATTAAGGCCCTCCCTTGTGGCACCCATGAGGCCTCTCAGGGGTTTTGTCAGATTTGTGAAATCTTAATCCAACCCACTTGGATTTTCTGACATTTTTTATGGGTATAGAACTGCCTCCATGACACCACTTTTTTTTTTTTTTTTCACTTTGGAAGATTGAAGTCCTCCAGGGTTTCACACAGAACTTGAAAAAAGCTGTGTTTGGATTGGGAATTTGTAAAAAGAAATATGGAGGGGAAGGAAAAGATAGAGAAACTTTTATGTATCCCGGGGATACCAAGGGGTTGGTATCCCCTTCCTGTCCGTTTCTCATTTTCCGATCACATTTGGATGATCGGCTCCGTTCATTTTGTCGAGTTCGACGAGAACTTTAATCATATCAAAAATCGTGTTCATCGGACTTTATTTGATACATGATCAGCACACGTGAAAATGGAAAAAAACCAAAACTGGGTTCTGATTCAGTGTGTTTTTTGGACAGTTTTGGTTTTTTTTTCCATTTTCACGTGTGCCGATCAGGTATTAAATAAAGTCCGATGAACATGATTTTTGGTATGATTAAGGTTCTCGTCGAACTCGACAAAATGAACGGAGCCGATTATCCAAATATGATCGAAAAATGGCCGGAAAATGAGAAACGGACCGGAAGGGGATACCAACCCCTTGGTATACCCGGGATACATAAAAGTTTCTCGGAAAAGATAAAGTGTAAAAAACAAGTTCTACCGGATACCGGTATGGGCTTTTACGAAACATCCAACTTTGTCTCCAGAATTTGAGGCCAAATTTTGGGACAAAGTTGGATGGTTTGTAAAGGCACTTACCGGTATCTGGCGGAACTTATTTTTTACAGGGACCTTAAAAAAAATATTTTAAACAAAATGAGTGGCTCCGATCATGCTTGTGGGACCCGAATGGATCCCAAAATGATTTGTGCATGAAATATGTACTCCATTGTCTGTGCAGCTAGCACAACTCGTATATCAATGGGAAACTGCTACAGACGTTGATCAGGAGAAACCGACCGTACGTACCGATGGCACGCAGGCCCACTCCGGGCCCTGCACGGATGATTTGAGCCGTTCAATAATTTGAAAAAAAACCCGAGTGGGCCTGTGAAAATCAGCTCAATCCGATATGTGTAGGTACTCGATCCAATCTTCTCATTAGATGAAAAATGGAAAGATTGGATCGAAAAACTACACATATTGAATTGAGCTAATTTTTTACGGGCCTATTCTTTTCTTTTTTTTAAAATTATTAAACAACTCGAATCATCCGTACGTGGACCTACTTACCAGCCTTGGTGTCCTTAGTTTTTTGGATATCAATGGATGTAGTAACTTGTAAGATGTTTTCAAAAAGCTTTTTGGGGGGACTAAAAATTACTACTACTTCAAATGGCAGCCAAGCAAGTACAGAGCTGCTTTATGGGTTAGTTATTGGATGCTCGAAAAGTACAGTACCACACTATTCAGGCCTCAGGGTACTTGCTGACAGTTGCTGTGTCTCTCTGGTGACTTTTGCAAACAATCTTTATTTCTCAACTAACTGTACAACTTTGTCAATCCACCTGAACTAGCAGAAATTATTCACCTATATACTCCACATACTAAGGGGAATGATTTTGCCACTCCCTATTTTGTTAACGTCACTCCCCTACAAGTGTATTTTTACATCAAAAATACACTTGCAGAAAAGTGGTGTTAACAAAAAAGGGAGTGACAAAATCAGCAGCCTATATTAAAAGGAGGTATTATTACACAAGGGGATATTTCATGTAATGAGTATATATCCCCTCATCTCATAATGCACGGGGATCACTCTGCATGTGTATATGTATATGTATATTTACAAGAGAGGATATTTCATATCACCGGTATATATGATAAATCCGGTCCTCCTCTCACAATGCAATAGGGACCACTCTATATTGTGAAAAGAAGGAAATATATACCGATTATCCGATAATTACAGGTGTGATTTTTAGCACTGTCTTAAAGTATTCGAATTCACCATGCTCAGGCCTATGGGATTTGTTTTTTGGTTGGTTCTAGTCTAGTTCCCTTGGGTATGCCTCGGGTTGTATTTGCCTGTAGTATTTGCATTATCTATATATTTCTTGCTGTTCTTCCACAAAAAATAAAATAAAAAATCACCATCGTTTTTGTTCTTCCTCATGCGAAATTACAAAACTATCATTCGTACAGGGAAGGCGAAAGTCGTAATTTTTTCTGAAAAAAAAAAAAGATTATGGAATACTGATAAAATCAATGATCTCGAAGTCTTTAGAGTCATTTTGCTGGTTCAATGAGAGTGAGACTCTTTGGAACTAGTGAAGAATTACTTATACTCTCTTGGACCACTCTTTTGATTATTAATTAAAAACTATGTACGTCAAGGGGGGGGAAAATTCTTCATCTATTGTGGGACCTTTGGATGTTGACTTTGACCTGTTCCATATATAGATTAGTCAACCACGTGATTTTGATAACCACTAGCATTATATTAACCTTTACTTTTTAATTAAGTAAAAGTTAAAAGACTTTGTTGACCCACTTAAGAAAAAATGGTGACAGTTGAAGTGATTATAAATACCACTAGTCACCTAAAACTCCTAAGGACACTTGTCGGTGAGACTAACTTTTGAGGGATTAAATGGGAACGGCGGATAAAAAAAAAAGAGTGTGAATATCAACTCCCTTATTTTATACTACTTAGTTTGGTTGATAGTTTGTATGGGTATATAAAATTCGGTAGCATGATGAAAAAGGTAACAAGTTAATGAACATGGTTGGGATGGCAATAAATAGTCCCATTGCAGGGGACTATTTAGTCATTGGGATTAAATAGTCCTCGTGACTCTGAAAGTGTGTGCCTATCAAACACCGAATTAACGACTCTCGAATTAACTAGTTCGGGCAAATAGTCTGTCCAACCATATAGTCCGGATAACAAACAGGCTCCATCAATTTTTAGGAGTGCCTCAATCAATTTTTGAAATGCCAATATCATTTTCCTTCTTTTTACTTGAATTAGATAGATCTAAGTTCTTACAATTTTACAAAGGGCTCAAAGCTCAAAAGAACAACAATCAAATTCATGGCCAATGGAGGAAGACAATACAGTTTATAATGGTGTCAAATCAGAGGAAGAGAAGGATCATGGCTAGCTACCAAATGCTTTGAAAGAAAGAAAAGTCGGTTGCTTTATTTACTAGCAATAGTTTTTATTAGAGATTAAATTATTTACACCGGCGGTCTAACACATGTGTTTCTTTTCCAAATGAATGACATCGCGCCACGTCGCCATGTTCTATTAATTGGAACCACCGTTTTGACAACGTGACGCAATGTAATTGATTTGGAGAAAACAAATATTTACACCGTCGATATATATAATTTACAGCCTGTTTGTTTGAAGCAATGAATGATAAGAGAGGGGATATAGGATTTGGCCGGATATAAAAATCCGGGTGAATCCCAAACCCATCGTTTGTTTGGTTCTTGTTGTCCCGGATATGATTTCCCCGGGATAGCCATATCCTGTCGAAGATCGAGGGACTAATTTTAGACACACCCCTGTCCAATTTTTTTAATTACTCCTCCTAAAATAATCTCCCCTCCAACCATATCCACCTAAAAATTTTAATTACTCCTAAAATTTCTTGAGCCAAATTTGGGAAGTCATAAATGTTTTCAAATATTATTTCTGAGAAAACAACTCAACCTCAAATTATCCTTTAAAAGAATCAGACAGTTGGACGGCTAAAACAAGCCGACAATTCTCTCTCATCTTTCTCGGCCTCTAAATCCTAGTCGTCTCGGATGCGTGCTCGGATACCACGTGGAGTATAACCTATTTACACCCAAAAAAAAAAAAAATTCTAATAATGCAATCCAACACTACTACCACCTTTTTCTCCCAAGTCCCATCTCAGAATAACTAATAAACAAATATTATTGGGAATTTTCCTCCCAAAAAATAAAAATTCCCGGGAAATTAAATTAGTTATGCTTTCTTTTATTTTTACTTTTTGGAAATACCATGCTTTCTCTATCAGTTCAGTTTCTCTTCTGTTTTAAGAAACGAACCATATCTTGACCTCTCTCTCTCTCTTCTCTCTCTCTCTCTCTCTCTCTCTAAGCTGTTTTTCTCTCTCATCCACACTGGGCCCCGGCGGCGCCATGGTCGTCGACCCACACTTCCCGTCACAGCCGCCGTCGACATCCCATCCCTAGATTCTCCGGCGATGCTTTTCCCGGCCACCTAGGCCTCCCGCCGCCTTATACGACCGGGATCCAAACAGTTCTCCGCCGTCCGATTCGACTCCGAATTGGTTGGTCCAACTCTTTCTCGATCCATTATTTGCCGCTTTCCATTCGATTTTCTTCTCACGCATCATGTGAAAAGATCTGTTCAGGCTTCTCGAGAAAAGTCGCACGGAAATATGACCAAATTGATTGCCCTAATTCAAAGAAAAGATCTTTTTCTTTGGTAATACATGTCTTTAAAGCTGTGTGCCATGTAATTGGTTGGATTGGTTGTTTTCAATCACGGGACGTTTGTATTATGAGGAATTATAGGGACGATTTGATTTGATGGGTAGAGTTGATAGAAAGAGGAAAGATCGAAACTTGTTTTCCGGTTACTGGGAAAACGACCGGCAATCGAATCGATATATCTGAATACTGCTTTTGCTAACTGTGGGGAAATTTGCATATAGGTTATAGTTGGTATACTGAGGGTTTGGTTTTTAATAGCAATAGATACCGAAATGTCGAAGAAACAAATACGTCTTTGTTGTAATAAGAACAGGGTTTTCTCAGATTATGTGGTGGAGGAAGAAAAGGAAGAAGAAGAAAGTGGTTTGTTGGAGATGGGGTTAGAAAGGAGAGGTCGTCGAAAGGTTGGATTAAGTGATTGTCTTCTACTACATGGGCTGAATGATGATGTTACTTTAACTTGTCTAGCTTGGGCTTCCAGATCTGATTATGCTTCCTTGTCTTGCTTGAATACGAGGTTTAATTCGCTAATGAAAAGTGGATATTTGTATGATTTGCGGAAGCAGTTGGGGGTTGTGGAGCATTGGGTGTACATGGTTTGTGACCCGAGGGGATGGGAAGCATTTGACACTAGGAGAAATAAATGGATGAGATTACCTAAAATTCCATGTGATGAGTGTTTCAACCATGCAGATAAGGAGTCATTGGCTGTCGGTAGTGAATTGTTGGTTTTTGGCCGCGAGTTATTAGATTTTGCCATTTGGAAGTTCAGTTTGATATGTCAGAAGTGGGTGAAGTGCGAAGGAATGAATCGCCCTCGCTGTTTGTTTGGATCGGGAAGTCTAGGTTCAGTCGCTATTATTGCGGGAGGGAGCGACAGGAATGGGAATATTTTGAAATCAGCCGAGCTATATGATTCCAAAACCGGGAAATGGGAAATGTTACCAAACATGCACTCCCCACGTAGATTGTGCTCTGGCTTTTTCATGGATGGAAAATTCTACGTGATTGGTGGAATGACAAGTCCGACTGAATCGTTGACTTGCGGAGAGGAGTACGATCTGAAGTCAAGGAAGTGGAGGAAAATAGAGGGTATGTTTCCAAATGTCAGTAGGGCTGCTCAAGCACCTCCCCTTGTGGCGGTTGTTGATAACCAGCTATATGCAGTTGAGTACTCAACAAACATGGTGAAGAAGTACAACAAGGAGAAAAACTCATGGGATGTGTTGGGGAGGCTTCCAGTTAGGGCTGATTCTTCCAATGGGTGGGGGCTGGCTTTTAAAGCATGCGGGAAGGAACTTCTTGTAGTGGGTGGACAAAGGGGACCCGAAGGTGAAGCTATCGTGCTGAACTCTTGGTCCCCTAACTCAGGCGTCCGGAATGGCACTTTGGACTGGAAGGTGATTGGTATGAAGGAGCATGTAGGGGTGTTTGTGTACAACTGTGCTGTCATGGGATGTTGAGGATTTTCCTTTCAATAAATTGACTCACGCCTGAAGGATCAGGTATCTTAATCTGACCTGAACTTTGTGTGCTTGCACATTTATCTGATTGACCTGAACTTTAGTTATTGCTGGGGTAGCGTCTCACAAGATGGGAACTTGTTTTTATTCTGTTTAACTTTTCTGTATTGGTGTTCATCACTTCTATGATTGGTACAGTCTGCTTTCAAGGCTACTGGTTAGAAGTTATGGTGTTTTTATCATTTTGTTTTTACCAAGTTATGTATGATTCGGGGCAAACTGCTTCAAGTCAATAATTTGCAAGAGCTGTATGGTTTGGTGATTCAATGTTATTTGATGGTGCTTCATGCTATGATATTTTTTGCATCAATCGTATTTTTGTTATTAGCACTGAATCCATTGCTGAATGTCAGAACAAAAATGCCATGACTTCTTAGTGACTTAATTTGCCTACTGGTGCTTGGAAATGGAAACTAACCCTTCTGTGACTTCGGATGGTTTTAATTGTTACAGCTTTATCTTGTCCTGCACTTGTTTATGCTCTAGATATTGCTAAGTCCATAAGGGATTCTTATTTCAGTAGTCAACTAAATTCGTATTCTCTATATTTTTGTAACACGCCATTAAAGACAGTAATAAGTTTAACAGAGGATCCTTTGATCTGCCTAGCATTCTTGGGAGCACGCGAAACTATGCACATCCTAGTTTCAAACATGTATGGGAAGTGATAAAGCCTACACAATTACGAGAGCCCCAAAAAAGCCATTCTTGTGCCTTTAAAGATCGTCCTTTTAAAGTCCTTCTCCAGTTAAGGTTGTTCATGAAATTACTGCAATATGAGGAACCAAATTCAAGTTATTCAATAGCTTATGTGGTAGTATTGCCTTGAGTGAGATGGTTACGACTTACGTGAGATGAGAGCTATTCATTGTCTTCAATTGGCTTTTCTGATGGTTTAAAATGGGATCTGTGCATCTCCATTTGCTCTGCTGGGGACTCGTTCGGGCTAAAACTGAGCCTCTTTGCTTAGGAATAATATTTTGATTTCCCTTGGTTGACTAGAGTAAGGCTCTGTATTACATAGAGTTTTGAGCAGTTCAATTATGAATGCAGAGTAGCACTAAATAATTTTGCTGGTTCTCCTTCAAATGATACCCTTCCATACTGGCTGAGTAGTTGAAAGGATGCAGTAATCAAATAGGAGTAAATTGTTTCCTCCTGTGCCTACCGTTAGTTTTTTTTTCTTTTTTCTTTTTCTGTTGGAGTCATTTGAAAGAGTTAGTATTTAGAAGCTCCATCATAAAGAAGAAGAAAAGGCCAGGTTAGTAATTCAATTTTTCATTATTTTAGGTTTCTTAGTACAGACAGCTACAGAGCGTAGTACAGACAGCTACAGAGCGTGGCAGACGGCACCAACAATAATTAGAAAGCATTGCTTTATCATTCCAATTGGAACTTAGTAATTAATCTAGTGTTATATAAGTATAGGTTGCATTTGGATTGGTAATGAGGACATGATATTCTGTTGCAACACTTGCTTTCGTTCTAGTACCCTTGCTCGCTTCAGGAAGATTATACTTGTTTATCACATATTTTTTAGGTGTTATGCTTCTGCATACCTCTTGTATGTTTATCAGTCTTATACAACGAAAAACAAAATAGTAGGTGAAAATGGTGTGCTATAGCCAAACTTTCTCAATAAGCTCATTGATCTGTGTGTGCTTGTCTAATTGTTGTTTAGGAATGTCGTTCACTGAAGGAAATATGAATTTGGTACATTTAGTTCTAGTAAATTGTTGTCATGGTAATCTTTCCATGTTCCCGGACCACTATGTCCATCGATAGTGCTCCATACAAGAAAAAGTGGGAACTGATCTCCCAACTTTTCAACCTCCTGAGGTGCTTTTCATTTTCTTTGGAGTGTGGGTCCTGAGCATGCCGCCCACCTTATTCGTGATGGCCGGTCATGAGTGGACAAGACCAAAGATGACGTGACAGTCCAGGACCAGTGAACGATTTTCCGTGTTCATTTCTGAAGGACTTCACCCAGCCTTTTCATGCAATGTGGAGTTATGCTCCGAATATGAGCAAACTGATTATACCATGAGCTGCTTGATGTGAATCTGTTCCCAGGGGGTAGTTTTTTAATCTTACTTTGATGCCCATTCTTGGGGAGAAAGTAGGGAGTTCATAATTATTGAGAATCGGTACTAAAAAAACACTTTAGGAGAAGTTATGCTGCAGAATATTTGTGTGTGTGGTGTACCCACCTTGGGGGTTCAAGATTCTTGCCTTCTTTCCCTCTTCCCAATTCCCAACCCCAAGCACCAACCATGTTAAAGACACCTAATTAGGCAACTTGAATTTGCACCACATATCACATGGGGCAAGCACAAGTGATGTGTCTCTGTGATTTGTAGTCTATTATTATAGCCGTGTTTGATTGGCCGTTCTAATAGTGAAATGATATATAATCCAATCAAGTAATCTCACCGGTGTCTGGAAAAGTTTCCACAGGCCATGCTGTGTCACCGCGCACACACAGTGACACATGGTTTTGTTGAGCTGCAATCGAGAGCTCAAGTGTCATTAGGCTAAGCAAGGTATGGCACGACGTGGCATGCCAACGGCCTTGCCGCAGTGACACATGGTTTTGTTGAGCTGCAATCGAGAGCTCAAGTGTCATTAGGCTAAGCAAGGTATGGCACGACGTGGCATGCCAACGGGCTAGGCAAGGCAAGGCACTGGTATTGAAGCCGAACCGCCAAGCACAGGACGTGTGGTCATGTCCATGTCACACCAAGGAAGCCCCAAGCCTCGTGAGAGTCAATCAAATCTTCTTTGATTGGTTGTCTTCGATAAATGCTTCGGATTCTTTTTCTATATTTGAGAAATAATCTCATATATATATATATATATATATTTATAGATGTATATTTGGTGGTAGACTTTATGTAGGAGAAGGTATCAAAGCGTGGGTGTCATGTGGGGATGGGACTGACAACCCAATCTACCAGAACCTTTCTTTATAAGGCAAATCCTTTTGCGTTGTAGCCAGCTCACCCTTACCAGAACAAGTAAAGGCCTCTTTTGATCAAGTACAAGTCATGTTCCTATAACTATTACTATAATATGCCTTCCAGACCTCCACGTTTATTCATAACCCCTCACACAATGTCCCATTACAATTGTGTCTAAAGCTTCAATTATGCTGTGTGGTGCACATTGTGCTGTCTGAGGGGTTTTTTTTTTTTTTAATCGCTTTTGCGAAAGTGATGCCTAAGTAGATTCTATTTTGCTCCGGTTTTGATTAGCCACTCGTTAGTGAATAGTGGGATTAGTTCTCCGAGAATCAGTCGTATGCATAAACGGGTCCGGGCGCCCTGGATTATTAAAAAAAAAAGAGTAGATTAGACTTTGGATCTCTTTCATTTTATCCAAGTTGTCCCACCATGATTCGCTCCTAGATGACTGAATAACATGGAACGTTTGAACGAACAAGTTCACCCGTATGTGTCAAATTCTTTTAGCTTGTTAGTGTTTTTTTTTTTTTCGACGAACAAACTGATCCCATTATAAGACAAAAGTTACATATGTCCTAAAGCAGCTCTAGCCCTTACATGAGCTTAAAAAAGTTTTTTTAAAAAAATTGCAATGTTTTTTCTCCGATTTGGGGTCATTTTGACACAATCTCAAATCAAGACCAATGGGAGAAAAGACAAAAGCTATCTTCGTTGCCAAATTTGGCATAAAAAATGACATCGTCATTAGTTGGCATTAACAAATGCAATGGGTGGACTTCATTTTGCTCAAAAAAATTGTCTAGCTATAGCTTTGACATCCTAAATGGTAATAGTAGACTTGTTGTAACCAACCCTTCACCCTTTTAATCAGGCAGAAAGGGCAAAATGTGGAAGTTGAGAGCTATCCTTCTGGATCCGGAGGGGCCCTGTAGTGCGTTTGCTCACTACGGGCCCCCACCAACCCTTCACCCTTTTAATCAGGTAGAAAGGGCAAAATATGAAAGTTGAGAGCTATCCTTCTGGATCCGGAGGGGCCTGTAGTGCATTTGCTCACTACGACCCCCCCCCCCCCCCCCCCCCCCCCCCCCTTCTGTTTGGTTCTTGGTTCTGTGCCAGTTTCTTTTTGGTAGCCTGCCGATTCCAGTCTTCCGTTTACAATTTCTGTTACCGACAGTAAGGTGCCGTTCCGCTTTCTTTTTAAACCTTTTTTTTCAAAATAATAATAATTTCAAGCTCAAATATAATGAAAATGAAAAATAATTTTTCAATTTTTTTGAGCTTGAAATTACCTTCCTTTTCCTAAAGTTTCTTTTACGTACTGTTTATTGTCAAAATATATGGATTGGCTATTTACGAAGGACATGGAAAAATGAAAATGTAGTACCAAACAGAGCGCAAAACAAAGTGGTATAAAAAAGGAAATGGGCTCTCGGCAGTTTGCTAATTTGCCGAGAACTGCATGCGGTTTCGTCTAGTTCAACAATTGGTTTCGTCTATTTTGTAGATCTCGTCGAAATGCACCAGTGTTGCTTAAAATTATGTTAATTGAAGACAACCTAGTACGTGAACGGAGTAAAAAAAAAAACAACGCAAAATCATGTTCAGTGTGCAATGGATCAAAACCACCAAAATTCAGTTTCGTTTTTTTTTGTTTTTTTGCTCCATTCACAATGATTGTAGACCAAAACTTCTGCATTTTGACGAGATCTACAATACGGACGGAACCAATCATTGAATTAGGTTAAGAAGTGGCCCGAAAAACCCCAACTGAACCTTGTTTCTTGGCAAGCCTTGTCCAAAAAAAAAAAAACCTTGGAATTTTGGATGTTGGAAGACAGGAAATGTGGATTTCCCGTGTTATTTTTGTAAGCAATGGAGGCAGGACAAACGAATGAGGAAATCCTTTCATGCTGCCAGTTGAAAGATATGGCCCATACATGGGGTATTAAAATGGGTAACTACAGAAAACCCTCTTAATTTTTACAGTAAAAGAATTAAAAAGACGTGAAGCCAAAAATCTCTTGTTGGATTCCTGTCTCATCGGGCACACGAGTCTTGCAGATGGGTTCTTAGGCCCCGGATTTAACATGGCAAGGTCGAACGTAGTCCTGAACCGGGTAGCGCCAGACCCCGGAGAAAATACAGGAAATCCTCGGGAACTCGAATTTGAATCAGACTAATTTCGAGATTATGGCATACCAATGCATTCATCAGTTACCAACTTTTAAGTCGGTATCACACAGAACAAAGGAGGGTGAACAAAATTCTTCTCGTGCCATATTGATGTCTTCAACGGCACGAAGTTCACTGTCTAAACATAGATGCGAAGCAACACAGGTTGACATGAGCTGAATTTCGAAACAAGTTATACCACTTCAATATTTGGTTGGTATTGAGGCGCAAAAGGTGATGAATCGTTAACAAGGCGCTGATTTTTTCACCAGGCATATAAGCAATGAAAGAAGCATATCATAAGCAAGCACACCAAATAAGTAGTTATTGCATAACATAATGATAAAACATAGTAGAAGTTTCCTCCATAGCCTAGTTGAGGAACTTAAAACACACAGGTCCAAAGACTCCAAACATGAAAGAACCAAATACAGTTCAACAGAGGTACATCCGGATCGTATGCCAATCCACACTACCTCATTTATTCACCCATAGAAGATAATCTTCCGAAAACACAAAACAAAGTTCACCAATCTTATCACGGGGTGACAGGGATCGGATTAGTTCCCCAACCAGCGATGGACGAAGACACCACTGTTTCTTAGCCCCCTGAAAAGACTCGTGCAGTCTCCACACACAGCATTTGCACAATCCGCACCTTGTGAGCAGCGAAGGAAGAGTTCATCAACGCGGCAAATTGCTCCTCTTTCAAATAGCTCAAACAGAATTTTTAACTCCACTGGTCGAGCATTCATCATAAGGACGACAAAGTCTCCATTTTCGACTGTTCTTTCAAACCAGCTGATAAAATCAAATTCTTCTTCATCAACTGGCGCGCTGAAATACTCATCAGAACTGATACTGGTAATAATGGCCTTGTCTCCAGCAAGGCCTGGATGATACACAAAGTTGACACCAGGGTTTTTGACATAAGATGATAGGGCAGTAGCGTCGTGATCAACAACGTAAACGTTGAAAGCTTGAGGTTCAACAGGGTAAAAGGGCTTGAACATGTCAGAAAGGGTAGAATTCAAAAATTCCCCCGCACCAATGTTGATGTAGATCATCCTCTTCCTTGACGTAATATTCATGAACTGAGGTAAATAAGAAAAGTTTGTTGCAATAGGTCCCGAATTTTCGTCTACAAGAGGTTCCATGTGCTTTATAAAGGGCTTATTGTTCGTAACTGACTGGCACTCACCGGGAAGCCGGTAATGCTCAAAGAAAGCAACTTTATCGAATCTTTTCTTGAAAATGACCAAAGTAAAAGTGCTTATACCGCATACGTGAACAACATTGGAACTTCTAAGGAACGATGAAACTGGGGTCGCAGACCTTATCAAACCAGCAGAGTAGAAATTACTAGCACCCACAAGCATGGCACCGGTGCCACCGGGTCGCAAAACGCGCTCGATCTCAAGCACGAGAAGAGCAGGGACGGAAACCCTATCAAGAGCCCTAGAGAACACGAAATCGAAATAATTATCCTTGAAATCGAGCTCGTACACGAACCGCCTCTTCAAAATAGAGAAAAACGGGTGTCTATCAACGCCAAAGGCATGATCGAACCCCAATTCTCTTAACGCCAAGACAGAAGAGGCCGATCCCTCCCCAACACAAAGAGCTTTTGCACCAAAATCCAACAATTTCTTCTCCATGAGCTCTTTCACAACGCCAATTGTTAGATCCCAAGTGTCATTGTTGCAAGGGGTCGAAAACGACGACCGAGAAAAGGGATTTCCAAATTTGGACACGCGATTCATAAACCCAGTGAAATTGCCATACGGGTTTGAGCCAATACTCAGTTGGCATTCGTGCAAACCCGTCGCGAGCGGCTCCAGTGTCCCAACATCATGGACAATTTGGAAGAACATAACGGTAGCCATAGCCAGCGCAAACAACAGGGCTTTGAGAAACAAGCGCCTGGCTAATGACCCACGCAGGATCTGCCATTTCAGCACCTTGAAATCCATATTCCCCCCCCGCCTACTTTCTACGGAATTCTACGCCGTTCGATTACCGCAAATCTTAGGGAACGATTTACTCGTAACAATAAGTGGGAATTTGAAGAGAAAAACAACACAATTCTAAGAGGGAAACAAGATTAGCGAGTACAAAACCTGGATGAGGTGTGGTTTCCACCCACGAGGACTCCCATTGATTTTTGAAACCCCAACCAGACCCTCCTCGGAGCTCTCCTCCGCATCGGCTCGAACCAGTCCTGGCCCATCTCCGAACCCCCGGTGTAAACCTCCGAACCGAATTCTACATTCTCAGATTAGGCTTTGAAACTGGAGGATCTTGTATATAGATCTGTAAGTGTGAATGCGCGTATGGGTTTTCGTACTGGGTATTAGGGTTTGGGTGCAGATGAGCGGTGGGTGAAGCGAACTTTATGATGAGTGAACTGAGCAGAGCAGAGTAATGGCGTGTGGAGTTGAGTGGGGACTGAAAAGGTTCTTGCTGTCTGGCGTCTGCGTCGGAGGGGGACGCGTGTCGTTGATTGACAGGGTAGAAAGCGGCAGTACGAATGGTTCATAATTGTACGGGTTGGTTCGGTTCATCCCGTTTTTAACTCCACGAATTTTTACGCACCCGCATTTCTTACCAACCGGAGGCGTGCCCGTTCGATACACGGGATAAAAAATATTTGCATTTTTTTTGTTCTGTTTTTTTTATCAAACGGATGCACCGCTAATTGATAAAAAAAAAATTATCGATTTTGAATTTTTTTTTTTATAGTTTTACGCATCAAACGGATACAACTCTAATTGATAGTGGAAGATAGTATATAATTTAAGAAAGGGTAAAATTTCATTTATCTACCTTGAGATTTCTGACAATGACAGACACCTGCCACCTCCCCTCACATTTCTAAAATTGTACTTACCTTCCCTGTAAGATTTGTCGGCTCACAGACGTTAACGGAGCGCGTGAATGTATAGTTTTACCCTTTTAATGACCTTCCCTGAGGTTAATTACAGGTACTTCACCTAGGTCTCTCTGTGTTGTATAATTTAAGTTATAATTTAATAAAGATATTGGAGTTAATGCAAAAGTTATCTTCTCTAAATTTCTTGTGAAAACAAACTTTAAAATTATAATTTTTTGCCTATTTTTCAAAGATTTAAATTTCTAGTTTCATTGAAGTTGTGAAAATTTAATTCCGACAAAATTCTAAAGGTATTTGTATTGGGAACCCATTACCTTTTTTTCCAATTATGGTTTTGTTGCTTTATAATTAAGTTAAAATTTTTCATAGAATTTTTTAATACCATGAAACTTTTAATCACAAATTTGTTTTACAAGATCCAAAAGTTCAAAAAAAAATCGGTTGGAGAAAAAAGATAGTTTGGCTAAGAAACTGTGTAAGAGTTTTTGCCAAAATATGCCTTTTTACTTCAATCAATTTTTTTTCCAGACTTTTGGATGACATATAACCTTAATTTAAAGCCATGTATTTTAGAAATTTTTGTTATTCTTTGCAAAAACAATAAAAGTTGAAGCTTTATGAAAATAGAAAGGAACTATAATTTCTTTGCAGTTATGCCTACGTATGCGTTTGTCTTCAAATAAATTCAAAAAAAAATTCAATCTTCGTAGAAAAAATACTTATACATGCATATTTAAAACCAAATGAATATATGTAATCTAAAGTTCGAAAAAGAAACTAGTTGGAGAAAAAAGATATTTTGACTCAAACTTTTAACATAAAATTTTTTGGTATAAAGATGCATGGTGTAGGGTTGGGAAATTTTTTTTTACCTTAATTTAAAACCATATTATTTTTAGAATTTTTTTATTATTCTATGAAAAAAAACTTTCGAAGTTTCATGATAAAAGAAAGAAATTGTGATTGCTTTGTATTTATGCCTACATATTCATTTGACTTCAAGAAAAGTCAAAAGTTACTTCAAGTTTCCCAAAAAAAAAGATTAAGGAAAGAAACTATAATTCCTTTGGTTGTGTTCGGTTGCCATTTTTCTATAGTTTTAATTTTGTTTTTCAATCATTATCCTATATCTTTCTCCAATCATTACCATATATCTCCACCAAACAAAGCCTTTATATTTATGCCTACATATGCATTTGACTTCAAAAAATCAAAAGTGTTTTCAAATTTTTGTAAAAAAAAATGACGTGTATTTAAAATCAATGTATATATGTGTTTAATTTTGAAGATTCGTGTGCATGTGAGATATGTATAATAACTTGATCTCTTTTAAATAGTTTTAATTAGGAAAATGAACGTCTTTTAAATTGAGCCTAGAAGGGCATTCATTTCACAAAATCATTCTAAAAGGATAAAATTGGTAATGAAATAGATTTAGTATTTGATGTAAGCATTTTCCGTTACCTAGTAAAAGTCTTCTAATAGCAACAGGGGAATCTGTAGCCGACAACTAAAGCAAAGGGGAAGTAAGTGCAATTTTTGAAACGTGAGGGGAAGTGTCTATTATTGTCAGAAACCTCAGGGGAGGTAAGTAAGATTTTCCCTTTAAGAAAAAACATCCGTATATGCCTTGAAATGCCTTGGAAGACTTAAAAGTACTGACATTTTAATTTATCATTTCTTATCTAATTCTGTACTTAAAATTCAGAAAAGAGCAGCACTACAGCCACCGAATGTAAAATGCGGTGGCCGGCCACCGCACGCCGTTTGGGGCCTACTTCAGGCCCCATACGGATGATCCGAGCAGTTCAATAATTTTAAAATAAAAAACGAGTGGATTTCGCGAAAAATCAGCTCGATCCGATATGTGTAGGTGCTCGGATCAAGCTTCTCATCTTTGAAAAATCAAAAAAATTGGAAAGATTGGTTATCCGATTTTCCAAATATGAAAAGTTTGATCTGAGCATCTGCACATATCGGATCGAGCTGATTTTTCACGTAGCCCACTCGGTTTTTTAAAAAAACATCGGTATATGCCTTGAAAGACTAAAAAGTACCGACATTTCAATTTATCATTTTTTATCTAATACTCTGTACTTAAAATTCAGCTCCTTCTCCTAAAATCTCTCTTCCTAATCAGACCCCTCCCTATATTCTCTCTCTCCCCTCTTCTCACGTTTTTTTCTATTCTCTCTCCCTCCATCTCTCTCAATTTTTTTAAGTAAAAAACTCAAAAATTCTAGGTATTGGGCTCTAAACATTTATTTTTTATTTTTGACAAAAGTGAGAGGTATTGTATTGATAAAGCCCAACGGCACTTACACAACGAAATTCATTACAGATAACTTGGACAAAGCCAAACTAATCATCTAACTGATACAAAATGAGAAAGAACAAGGCGATTGATGTCTTTCATCACCAGCCCAGGCATGGCCTGACGCACCTTCTGCTAAGCGGAAAATTCATATATCCTATAGCAGTCTCAAAAAGAGATACATTGCTAGCTAATAAAAAAAGACAACAAGAACCCATATGATTAGATAAATTTCGACCAGAAATGAGCACACTAATGAATTTCTAGCAAACCACCAAAAGATGCATATTAATCTTATTGAACCCGAACAGTAAATAAATCGTCTAGAGGCAAATTTTATTACTCTCACAAGGAGAGACAAAACTCCCACATGGAGAGACAAAACTTCTCCAGATTTTGCTCTAAATCCAGCCGCCCAAAAACCGCCGAACGGATCGCAACCCTCACTGCCTCCACCACTACTGCCACAAGGGCTCCGGCGACGGATTACATGCGGACAAACAACTCCGGTGATGGCGGAGCCCGTCGAACAGAGAGGGTCAGATCTGAGGGAGGAGAAAACGAAAAGAAAAAAAAAACTATAGGGAAGAGGGGGAAGAAAGAGAAGAGCGGATGGAGGAGGAGGAGGAGGAGCTCGGGGGAGGAGGGAGAGGGACACCTCCCCCCCAGGCAGAAAAGCAAGGCAACTGTGGCTTATCAAAATCAACTTAGAGCTTTCAAAATCCTAAGAGAGGCGGCTGTAAAAGTTTAAACATTTGTTTATAATATAGTATAAATAGATAAACTCGCATACACGTCAGTCCTTAAAAAATTATACCTTCAATGTGTGTGAGGCCATTGCATTTCTTTTTGATGTATTTGTGTAAAGCATGTGTGCTTGTAGACAATTTGTTACTTTCGGGTCCAAAGTGTTGAGCCCGTGAGTAATAGGGTCTAGCCTGAGTAACGTAAAGCATGAGTGTGAGCAAAAATATGTGTTTAGACAATACTCTTGTGTTTTACTTTTTAAGAAAGAAATGAAAAGCTCATAAAAAACACCCACACGCAGGTGATAATATTCGAGCTCTTGACCTCCTAAGGAGATGCAAAGTGTTCTAAAAAATAATACTCAATCCATTCCAAATTGATGGTCCGGTTCGGTCTCTAATGTAATTTTTAAATTGTTAATATCTTTCAATCTATAATGATTTTTATGTGCAATATGGATCTTATATGATAGATCTCAATTAGTTATATTATACAAAGTTTTTAAAATCTTTAAAGACATTGTAAATTGAAAGATATTAACAATTTAAAAATTACATTGGAGACCGGACCGGACCATCAATTTGGAACGAAAGCGCAGGGACTTCGAGTCCCTGCAATGTTCTACGGCTTCGTTTGATAACTGTGTTAGATATTGTGGGATTCGTAAGGAGATGGGATTAAGGGTGGGATTAGTAAGGAGATGAGATTAGGAATACCACGTTTGTTTCGCATACATAGGATAGGATTGGAATAATGAAGTTTCAACATTGCCCTTGTGGATATCAATGAAGAATTGATCGATGAAGGAAGTATGGACAATGAGGTCATTTTGCAGACAAAGCTTGGGAAAAGATTAGTAATACCTGGTAGGAGGTGGTATTGATAATCCCATGAATTGATAATCCCATGTCCATTCTAATACCATCCCCTCTTGTACAACCAAACAATGAGTTAGAGGTCTCACAGGATTAGCAATCCTCTCATTAACTCACTTATCAAACTTAGCCTAAAAGAAGTGCAACTTGCAGGCCATCAAAACGGCGCTGTTTTGGGCCAAGATGCACACAAGTCCTCTCTCTGACCCATTTGTCCTCTTCCTCTCTCTCTCTGACCCATTTGTCCTCTTCTCTCTCTCTCTCTTGAGTCAGACCCATTTGTCCTCTTCTTTGTGATGGAGTACTCCAAACGGACCAAACCAAAAATCTACAGTATAATTTCTGATCAGTTTTGGTCATAAAGCAATTTTTTTTTTTACTTCAACGACTTCAATTCTAAATCAGATAATGCTCCCAACTGAAACTCATTCCATTAGCACTAAAAGGAGTTTTAGGAATTTTTTTTTTATTTTTGTCCTTATTTAACTTTTTTCTTCTTTGTTAGTTTTGCGTCAAATTTTTTTTGACTTTTTGATTGGTCTCGACCCGGAAAAGTAATATTTTTTTTACTTTTACCGAAATATTTTGGGAAATAACTGTTTTTAAGTAAAAAAAATTGACTTTTTTTGCTAAAAAATGGTTATTTCCTAAAATATTTAGGTAAAAGTAATTTTTTTTTACCTTTCCGATTCGTCTCGTCGAGACGAATCAACAATCCACAAAAAATTGATATAAAACGAACAATCGCAGAATTTTTTTGAATAAGGGCAAAATGTTCTAAAAGAAAAAGTTCTTAGGCTCCGTTCCGGAAACCTTCTTAAAAAATATGTACTTATTTCATCAACTTCTTATTCCACCTTCTTATTTTTCCCAAACAAAAAGTTTTTTTCACATTTTCAAACTCAAATATAACATAAATGAAAAAAAAAATTTTTTTTTTTTTTGCACCGTATTAAAGATCTCAATGAGATCTATCAAATAAGATCCATAGTGGTAGGAAATTTTTTTGCGTAACCCTATTGTTTTTGACCTGGAAGTTGCTGTATACCAAAACAAAGGACTGTTGGTATGAGAATGAGGGCCGGCGGTCGGAAATCGACCGGTAGCCGCGCCGGGCCATCTCCGGCCACCGGACGGCCGATCCGAGCCGTCCAAAAATTCTAAAAAAAAAAACCAAGGGGGCCAGCGCGGGAATTAACGGCATCTTCATATGTACACGGAAAGGGAGTGCTCGAATCAAACACCCTACACACCTCGGATGCCGTTAATTCCCGCGCTGGCCCCCTTGGTTTTTTTTTTTAGAATTTTTGGACGGCTCGGATCGGCCGTCCGGTGGCCGGAGACGGCCCGGCGCGGCCGCCGGACCGATTTCCCTCCGCCGGCCCTCACGGAACCTATATAAATTCTTCCAAGCCTTCTTATTTTTCAGGAACTCCCCTTCTTATTGGACAAAAAAGAAGAGCTTATTCCCGTTCTGGAACGGAGCCTCAGCGGAACTTAAGATTAATTTGAAAAGGAACCAATTCATAAAATCTAGTAATTTTGGATGAAGAAAGAGATCCAAGTAACCAACCCATTTTCCATGGAGTTTATATTCTTGTTTAGAATCTCTAGCAAACTAGAGTGAACCACAAGAATCGATAGAAAAAACCCAATCAACGTTTAAAAATTCATCAAAGCTTTGCTAAAAGTGTTCTTGTTCCTCTTTGGATATTATCATTATAACTGCTCACGTACGTTTTAGAGTGGAGAAAGGAAATTTGCAGAAGAAATAAAAAAAGAGAGGACAAAAGGGTAGAGAGAGAGGGACTGTGCTGCATAGCCCTGTGCTGCGCAGCGTGCTGTGCGGCAAATCGTCTCCGCTTCGGTCTTGCTCCGATGATCAGAAACGTTCACTTCATAGAGCTCGTCGAATAGAACAAATGTATCAAAAATCAGTATGATCGGATATCATTAAGTGTCTAATCCGAACATTATTATCTTAAAATTATTAAGTGTACCAAAAAACAGTGGATTTTAATCTAGTATTTCGGATCCATTCGTTTCAAGGTAATAATGTTCGGATTAGGTACTTAATGATATCCGATCAAGTTGATTTTTGGTACACTTGTTCTACTCGACGAGCTCTATGAAGTGAACGTTTTCGATCATCAGAGCAAGACCGGAGCGGCGGCAATTTACCCCGCATAGCACGCTGCGCAGCATGGTCCCTCGGTCCGAGAGGGAGTGTCTCGATATTAGAGCATCTCCAATCCAATACCCTCCAAATCTCTATTTGAGAGGATCAAATTAATCTATTTTATTTGAAAAGTAGATTTAGAGGATTGTACTATTTATCTCAACTCCAACCCAACACTCTATTTCTCAATTCCAACACATATTTGGAGGAGATCCTCTATTTTTTCCTTCATCCTCTATATTTAGAGGATCAAAGTTCATCCTCCCAAATGGAGGAGAGTTTTAGAGGATGGGTTGGAGAATTTTTTTCCTCCAAAATGAAGAAATGGAGTATGGATTGGAGATGCTCTTAGAGGGAGGGAGAGAGAGAGAGAGAGTATGTGCGTGTCAGACAAAAAGAGGGGAGAGGGTTTGGCCGGAAACGGCGCCGTTTTGATGGGCTGCAAGTTGCAGCTCGTTTGGAGCCCTGCAGGGACTTTGGAGTCCGAAGCGTAGAGAGAAAATTGAGGATAAAGGAGAGGTGAATTTGAGGGGAACGCTAGTGGGCTCCCTTAGGTTTGGGCCGCTAAACCAAATTTGGGCCCGGCCCGCTCGCTTCTCGTCCGTCTTCATACACTGGGAAAGCCCACAGCGAGAGAGCAGAGATCGAAGTAATGAACGTTATTCCGACCAGAATCGCGGGGGGGAGATTCTCTCTCTTCAACGCCTCTCCACCATCCTCCTCAGGTTCTCTTTCTACGTAATCGTCAGTCTCTCTCTCTCTCTCTACAATCCCTTCCCCCTCTCTCTCTCTCTCTCTCTCTCTCTCTCTCTCTCTCTCTCTCTCTCATGCTCTGCGTTGTGTTTAGTTGCGTTGAAGTTTGGGTTTGCACACTTGCGGCAGCGGAGTAGGAGATTTGGAGTGGGGTTTCCGACGATGATGGCTGGGAGTTTGGAGAAATGTGTTGTGTGCTCGGAAACTAGTACCACTAATTCGGGCGTGATTCGGCCCGCTACGGAAGCTAATTCGGAAGAGGCAGTTGGAGCTGTGAAAGCTGGGAAGGTCATTGCAGTTCCCACGGACACACTATACGGCTTCGCTTGTGATGCTTGGTATTCCCCCACAACTCTTCATTCTTCAAATTCTCCCTACATCTTGATAGTATTTGTGGTGATCTATGTAAGTCTTCAGAATTGGTACCAAAAGAAAGTTATATAAAACTTTCAGATTCTCAAATAGTCATATGCTTTTGTGCTACATATAATGTGCTTACTATGGAAAATATTGAGTTGTTTGGCAAAGGAATCGTCGATAGTCGGTGAGCCGGTACTCTTTTAGAAAAAGCTTGACTTGAGTAACTGGTCTGAGTAAGGGTGATAGACCAATCCTATCATCACTATGAGGTGAGGAAGACAGAAATGCGAAGCCTGTCAAGTTACGCCTTCGGAGCTTATGGGAGTAAGAGTCCTACGTTTGGGCAAATGCTTTCTTTTTTTTGTCTAGAGGGTTTGCCTTGAAATAGTTGCCTTCCTCCTTCATGCCGCCCCAAACGCTTGACTTTATGTATGGACTCCACGCGAGCATGTGACGGTTACGGGCACTTGGGCGGCGCTCCTTTGATTAATTTCAATACCACTTCTTTAACATAACAGGAACCGCAAACAACTTCTTGAAGCAATTTTTTTTATACAAAAGGGTGTACAGTGAAGTTGGTTCTTCCTAATAAGACCGTCCTAGAGGAGAGATGGTAGGAGGTAAATTGATAGAGTGAGGGTGTAGCTAGAAATTTGAGACGATCTTTAGAAGTATATTGCTTGGAGATAGGTTGGTAGGGTTGATTTGTTAATATTGCTTGTTACAACTTAGCCTTCTCGAAGTACCTTGGATTTAGGGTGCATTGGAAGGGAGGGAGAAATCATAGACCTTTTGAGGATTTCAAGGACTGGTGTGTAGATACAGTTGCTTATATTTTTTATTCCCTTGCTTCTTGGGCCTTGAGCACAGAGAATCCATCTCCTGAGATTTTTCGCCTGCCGTTAACATGGAATAGTTTGCCTTGTCTAACTTATCAGACGTCCCGTTCCCTGATGTTTTTCTTGTGGTATTATCTTCACCAGTCACCAAAGCCATCGCTGGATTGCCGTATTCTTGCTAATGGTTATTTATGTAACTAGAAACCCATGTTATATTAGTTCCAAGAAACACATGATCATTATCAGAACTGTGAATAACTTTTTTTCTTTTTCCTGTGCTTCTCCCATCAACTCTGAGCTGTTTGTTAACCTTCTCTTCATGTAAAGCCTTGTCTTTCAACTTATGGCTAATTTGAAGGGAGACCATCCTGTTTACTGGTGTCTTTAGTCCTCAATATTAGGGATGAAGAAGAAATATACTCCAATAACCAACTATGCCACCTGCTAATCGCCCTTTTCTGAATCAAAGGTTGATTGTTGCATTCTATGTTATATTTACGGAAATGATTGGTACACACCCCATTTACCATATGAAGGGCCCACATGTATGTGAGGGGGGTTGTGGTTGGATTTGTGCAAATGTGGTGTGTATATAGCATTCCTTGAATATTTAACCCTCTTTTAGTCAGTTAGTCATGGAGTGCTTATGCTATCTTCCATTCTTGATCCGTACTTCTTCACTTCAATCCACTGCTAGCTCATTCATCTAAGTGTGGAAAATGTTGCAGCTCGATGGAAGCAGTTAGTAGGATTTACAAGATCAAAGGGCGTAAACATACAAGTCCTCTCGCAATTTGTGTTGGGGAGGTATCAGACATAAATCGGTTTGCTATAACAGATCATTTGCCTCACGGATTGCTTCACTGTCTTCTTCCCGGACCAGTAACTGTGGTGCTTAGGCGAGGTTTGTAATCAACCAATGTGTTTAACATGTAAATGAGAATATATCTGTTTACTAGTTTAGATGATGAACTAGACCTGCAAGCTAGAGTACTAGACAGTATCTTATCTTTTGTTCATTGGCTGAAATCCTGAAATGGTATTATGGTAGTTATGGAGGAAAGCTAAACCTCTCCTTTCTACTCTTTCTATAAAAGTAAGTGCAGTAAGTTATGCTATCGACTTTCAATGTTGATCTCTAAATTCGGTTGACTACTGGTTCAGCTGTCCTGATTTACAAAGCTCGTTGATTTTCAAGAAAATAAGTGGATGTTTTGCAGGGGAGGCAAGTATGCTAGAGAAGTCTTTAAACCCTGGATTGGATAGTATTGGAGTTCGAGTACCTGATTGTAACTTTATAAGGACCATTGCACGTGGTTCTGGAAGTGCTCTGGCCCTTACTAGTGCAAACTTAAGTGGGAAGCCTAGTAGTGTATGCATTAAAGATTTTGAAAACCTCTGGGAACACTGTGCATATGTTTATGATGGTGGTGTACTTCCATCAGGGCGTGCAGGATCAACAGTGGTGGAACTTATCGAGCCGGGAAAGTACAAGATTCTTAGAGAGGGGAGGTAAAGAGTTTGATAGCCTTTTCATTAATAGCTCTGGCGAAAAGGATTGTATCTATTTTAGAAAAGTGTTATCGACTGTTTAATTTTAGTTCTCTCCCACTCCCCTTGAGAGAGGCTGAAGCACCAAAGGAGAGTGTTAGAAGCTAAAAGCAAAGTACGAATATCATTCCTTTAATATGTGTCTTTCTAATTTTGGAATACACACCTTTCTAGTTTGGTGCATAATGGATATAAAGAGAACAAATGCAAGAAGATTGGATTTGGGTTACCTGTCTCCTGGATATTTAGTGTTGTACTTTTCATGATCCTTTTGGTTTTAGAGGGCTATATAATACTAGCAAGACAAATAGAAAAGCAAAAAAAGGAAGAGAAAGAAGAAACTTCAGGGGAGTATTGTGGATCCTCGTTTAACGGTCCTATGTTTGTATTTTATTTGTTAGTGAATGGGGGCCTATTCATCTTATTACGGTAATTGGTTGTGCTAAAGTAACGAAATGGGCATGCCGCATTATGAACTTCCCACCAGTAACCTACGATAAAAACATACAGGTCAATTCTAGCTCAGAGTGGAACTGGCAGGGTTTATGCCACCATTCATTGCTTTATTTGAGATCTTAACTTCAGCAGGAAAGGATTTGAGTTTTAAGTCGCTTTCTTAGAACCATCAAAATTTAATTCTACTTGAGCTTCAATCTCTTCGAGTCTTGTTAGATTCAAGTACTTAATTCACTTGTTATGTCCATATCTCCTGGGTAAGTTCCTCTTGTTTATGTGTTCGGGGAGAAATAAGGGTGAAACTAGTGTGATGAATTGTTGTTTTATTTTTTATGCAGTGCAAAGGAAGAGACCGTTGCAATTCTTGAGAGGCACTCTCTACTCGAAAATGTTGGAATGACTTCATAGCAAAAGACAACACGCGACTTATACCCTGAGGGGCAGTCAAATTTTTGTATACTATCCCAGGACTTGTCTTGAGCAATGCTTAGGTGCTTGAAGTTTGTTGGATCCTGGAAATTGTAGAACTAATTCTTTTTGGACTTAATGGCAGCTGCTTTTGGTGAATCCAAAACCCCTTCTTTCTTTTTTTCTCTTGGTGAATCTATTTTCATGGTCCTTTCAATTGAGCTTCACAAACTGTTAGTGTTTATTTTGATGAGTCTTGTTACACTTTCGCTCATCAAAGATGATGGAAAGAATGTTGTGAGTTGTGGCTCTAGGTGGATATTGATTTGTCCCGTATTACTTCTTTTTTATCGTGAGTATTATCTCTATTCTTATGGCATCTCTGCTGCCCCAGTAAATTGGTGAGTAACTCTGCTACCCGTGAGTCACCGTGAGTTGTGTGCTAGCCTTCTTTCCCTTCTTTGGAGTGGAGGTAATAATTAGAGGGGGGGAATTATGTGAGGAGCAGTGGAGGGAGAGGGTGGAACCTTATAGCCCATTGCAGTTCAAAAAAGACGAGAGGGAGGTCAGATCTCAAGGGTGATACGAGGAGGTGAGACAACAAATAGGCATGGGTTTCTTTCTTTCTTTGCCTTTCACATGTAATTTAGGGTGCATCCATCAGGTGTTTGTCTTTGTTCGCCTTTTGTTCGGTTGGTGCGTTACACCATTGTGTTGGTGTTGTGTGCTGGACTTGTTTTGTTTTGTTGCTTCTATTACTGTTGTTTTAATCTATTTTCAGCCTATCCAATGGGGGATGTCCTTGGAATGAGCAGTTTGTGTGCTGGTATTTTCTCTCTTTTACCTAGCCAAAGGACGTTGTCCTTTGGGATGCTTCCTTGCTGGTATTTTCTCTCTCTGCCCGTTTTGTTTGGTGTCACACTGGGGTGGTAGTTGAGGATCTCATTTCTGTGAATTAGTTTGATGATACAAGCTGTTCAAAATGTCTACTCAACCATTCACAGGTTGGCCATATGGACTTTGTGCTCATCCGGTGTTTTCTCACTCCCTCGCTAGATAGGTTTGGAACATTTGGATTTAGTTACGTCTCTTCCTATGTAGCCACTTGGCATGGCTCTTATTGTAGTATGTTTTTTCCTTTTCCTCCTGGCCCTGGGGTACGCCCCTTGTAAGCTATACATTCGGTTAGTCCTCTTTTTATTTCAAGGTGAGTTACCAAAAAAAAAAATGACAGGACACAACTTTGACAACTTCTTGTGGGATTATTGAAACTCCTTTTCTGAACTTGTTAAGCTATTTCACTATGAAATTGATTCTGGTTGGGAAAGTACTAGTTTTCTCTCATTATGTAATTATCAAAGATGAACCGGAGCAATATTCAATACTACCTAAGAACCAGAATTTGGGTAGCCAAAGGAACCAAGTTTTTCGTGGAGTACTATCCTGTATGAAATGAAACCACGAACAACATCCAAATATTTCGGTAACAGCATGGAATAATATAATATAATTTGTAGCATATGCTACTATTCATTCAGAAGTGGATATTATTTTTTCAATTGACAATTGTTGACGATCAAGCATGTACTCCGTACAAGATTGTGTTGGGTCCTGAGGACGATGATGACTGAAGATCAAAACCTATGTGCTAAAATCAATTGCCAAGCAAAATCCTTAATTTGCTTCCAAATCGAATATTAATTCTTCTAATTTGTTCAATTTTTCATTCGGAAGTTAGAACCTTAAACTTTGAAAGAATCTTGAAGAAAAGTTAGATAGTGCTCGTATTTCCTTGATCTGAACCGTAGATGTCATAGGGCTTGTTGAGAATAGTATATTTTAGAGTAATTATCTTGATCAGATATAGATAGGTATCAAAACAGTTTGTATTTTTAAATAATCTTTGCTTTTTGGTACATATCGATATCTGATTAAGGTTATTTTTTTAATATATACTTTTCTCAACAAGCCCTACGACATCTACGGTTCAAATCAAGGAAATACGGAGCACATAATTGTCTAAATTTTATTCAAGATTCTTTCAGAGTTTTGTGTCATGAATTCTGAATGAAAAATTGAACAATTTAGAACAATTACTTAAAAATATCCACTGAATGAAAAATTGAACAAATTAGAGCAATTACTTACAAATATCTGATTGGGATTGGGTTGATTTTTTCAAGACCGCTATATTAATTATTTTACAATCATTAAATGGTTCGGATCATTTGTGTGAGACCCCGAAGTAGGCCTCACACAGCCATTTGTATCCTATGGGTCTACGACCAAGTGAAATTCGGTTGCCCCAAAATGACGGCATTTTCGGTGCTGCAGCTTGCAGCGAGAAGTGAGCACAACTCGCCGTCCCGTTCTGTGCGGCTACTGTGAAGGAGTGCAATGTTGTTCACCCTCTTTAAAAGATGGTGAACATTACCTTCTCTCTCATTGGTTGAAATGGTGTGGACCCCAATGGCGGAACCAGGAATTGATTCTACCTCGGGTTAACCCAAAACCAGTGTTTTCAATTATATAGATCGTATCGGGATACGTATGACATATCTTAAGATACGTTTATTGGAAAAGTAGGAATTTCTATTGTTCTAAGATTTTTGGAAAAGAAAGAATACTAAAGACAAGAGTGGAGAATGAGACACTTGAACTCAATTTTTTATTTTTTTTAGCTAGAACTCATCCCTATTTATACTACTCCATGAAAGACTCTATTCAAAAGTTTCTAAAGCTAGATATTTTAATTTTTTTTAAAATAGATACTATTTATATCTTCTTCAATAATATCTTCTATTTTTGAGTTTTGTCGATTAAAATTGTTTGGACTTAACTTTCTTGTGTCTAATACTAAATTTAGTTTATGGTTCAACAAGGTTAATCATAATTAATAGACAATTAAAAAGTAGATACACCTAATACCACAAACAAATTATGCTTATACTTAAAAAAAATTAAGATGCAAAATTTCAAGTCTCTCAATTGGGACCTATTACATTAAGGTTTTCTATACCCTTTGTTAGGGAAAGAAAAGTCAATCAAAATACAATCAAGGTATGGTTCTTTCTTTTATACAAGTCATATATTGAGGTTGAATGTCTATCAAATGGTTTGAAAGATCCCATAATTAGATCAAATGGCTTAGATTAATGCATTATGGGTTCTGCTTCTTGAAATAAGGTCCAACTTTTTTCCAACAAAAAAATCAAACGATACGTACAGAATTAGGATACGTATATAAATCGTAGGATATGCGGTCGTATAGTGTAATTTCTATACAAAAATGATATAAGGTGGGATACGTATCGTTCTCGGAATAAGACGATACAAATCGTAGGATACGTATCATGTATTGTAGGTATTTTACAACTATGAGCAAAATAGTGTATATAATATGCATACGGTATTTAACAACTATAAGGTTTGTAATCCAATCCATGCACTGCACGTATGGCTATTTTCATCATATCATTGACCTCGCATATTGTGAATGTTCATATTGTAATGAGTGTAAACATTGGATATCTATTTCTTAGGAGTTAATATTGTGGTGTCTTTAAATGCACAATATGAAAAAGTCGCTCCCATAAAAATTCTTGGACATCAACAAATCTCAAAAAATGTTTCAGATTTTTTGTTGTTATTACATTATAATTTAAACCTAAAAAAAATAAGATTGTAAGAACCAAAAATTTAAAATTTAAGCACACATGACTACATCAACTAAATCAGTAAAAATATAAGCACGTCAGGCAATGCTCTGCATTTAACAATATAAGAGCAAATCTAAACACACCAGCCAATGCTCTGCATAATAAGGGAATACTTATGGATCTAAAGCCTCGCAATTCGACGTACTTGAATAGTATTTCTGCTTAAGCGTAAAAATAAATAAACTAGATGAGAGATTAAAGATATTCTAGTTTTCCTCATCAATGAGAGATTCAAGGATTTTAATAGCAGCATGTTTACCTTATTGGAGACCAGGATAATGTTCCAGCTTCATTAAGAGTGATGGACTCTAAGATTGAATAATGAAAGCCTAATTTTTTGGTTTAGCATAAACCCTAGGGGCCTGTTTGGATGCGGGATTAGATTTGGAGGTATTATGTAAAAATGGGGGATTGGATAGTAGGGGGTATTGGTTAATAAGGGATGACCCACATTGATGTGATGTTTATGGAGGGGGTATTAAATAATACTTGGTTTGGATGAGGGATAAAATGAGGGGATACAGTTGTTTTGTAGTTGAAATGGAAGAGAGATGGGGTATTATCCGGGGGTGTTATGTAATAACACCCCAGAACCTCCCCATAAATAATACCCCCTCCGGGGGTATTAGGGGGTACAATCTAATCCGGGGCTTAGCTAATACCCCTCCATTTTGCTTCCCAAACGAGGTCTTAAGGCTGGGCCCACGGACTAAAAGGGGGTATATCACAATACCCCTTCACAATACCCCATCCAAACAGGCCCTAGATGTTAGTCCTTCGCCCGCTTTGGAAGATGGTAGCTTAATGAACCCATTTTGATCGGCATCTTGACCAACGAATAGCTTGAAGTCGTTTTTGAGGGATTTTCATGTAGCATCCGAATCAAAAGATTGAGTACCATGAGATTTCACGAAATTTCTTGTCAATTTAATTGGGTTTTTTCAGTTCTGAACAATCAACAAGATAAAAAACAATCAACAAGAACCCCTGTCCTTGACAATAGTAGAGAGGGAGAGTACGAGAGAAAAAGTAGAAAGAAAGAACATAGGAGAGAGGGAGAGAAAATAGGTTGGTGGGATGGGCTAAAAAAAATTTAATTGAGTAAAAAGTGTACATATATATATTTGTTTTTCTCAAAGTGACTAGGCTATAGCCCACCTTAGCCTTCAAGTATTTCTGTCCTTGTGTATTCCACTACAAAGTGATTTTATATTTACAATGTAATATACTTTTTGGTAAATATAACATTATTTTGTGGTGGGATCCATATTCCTGTATTTTATTAACAATAGAAAAGAGAGTAACCTGGAGGGTGAACAAAATCCAAATCACTGTGAAGTCTTAAAACCCTAGAGAAAGAGAGAAAGAACTCACTGTGAAGTCTTAAAACCCCAGAGAGAGAGAGAGAGAGAGAGAGAACCCAGAAGGATGAAGATAGAAGAGGTACAATCGCAAACAAAGAAGCAGAGGATAGCTACTCACACTCACATCAAAGGCCTCGGTCTTGAGGTACATCTACACCACTCTTCTTCTTCTTCGTCCTTTGTACAACACACACACACACACACACACACAGAAAACAGTCCAAACGCAATAAAAATTCGATCTTTTACTATTCCCAGCTCCGTTTGCCTTTTGTTTTAGAATCTCTGGCCTTTCATCTCCTTTGCCGCCTTCAAATTTGATTTTTTATCCAGGGTTTAGGGTTACCTTATCTGGTTGGCATGTAATCCTGACTTTAGGGCTTTACGGTCTTATGTCTCCGTTAGTCGAACAGTCTTGTCTTTTTCGGAAACCCTTTTGACCAGCCATTGGCCGGACATGATTTTCTTGCTGTTTTATGTAGAGAGGCTAATAATTATGTTTCTGATGGATTCTTTTAATTATTTTGAACTAGGCGAATGGAAAGGCGATACGTTTGGCTGCTGGCTTTGTGGGTCAGGCTGCAGCTAGAGAAGCTTCAGGGCTTGTGGTTGATATGATACGCCAAAAGAAGATGGCCGGTAGGGCACTTCTACTTGCCGGGCCTCCTGGCACCGGGAAGACGGCCCTTGCTCTTGGCATAGCCCAGGAGCTTGGTAGCAAGGTACTTGTTAGGCATTCTCACATTACTCATATTGTTGTTGCTGTTGTTGATGGTTTTCTATTCTTTCCTAAGTTGATATTCTTAACTCACTAAGGTAGTGTTTGGTGTGCTGAACTGATTTGGAATGAGCAGAATGGTCATGCTTGGTCTCCTCACGGAATTTTCATTCACCTAAATTGTTGAAGGATGTTCTATATTTCATCTCAATTTTGTAATTTTTACCCAGAGCAAACGCTGGAATGAGCATTCCAAGGGAAATGATATCTTGAATGGATGTCTATCTTTTTCCTCATAAGCAGTCATTCAGCGCTTATGTTTTTCCCCGTTCATTATGACTTGTAGGTCCCTTTCTGCCCAATGGTTGGGTCAGAAGTGTATTCCTCTGAAGTGAAAAAAACTGAGGTTTTAATGGAACATTTCCGACGAGCAATTGGTCTACGCATCAAGGAAAATAAGGAAGTTTACGAAGGAGAGGCAAGTTACCCCATCTCTATTTTTCGTAAGTGTTTATTTTATTGAGGTAGCTTGCGACAACTTTGCATTCCAATGTCAAAATAATGTTGGTTTCACTTCCTGAATAGGTAACTGAGCTATCCCCAGAAGAAACAGAGAGCGTGACAGGTGGATATGGTAAAAGCATAAGCCATGTAATTATTGGGTTAAAAACTGTCAGGGGAACCAAGCAACTGAAGTTGGATCCTACTATATATGATGCGTTGGTTAAGGAAAAGGTTAGACCGTTGGGATATGTTTGTTTTCCTGTCTTTGGCCTTGAAGAACAAATCCTTATGTATGTGAAGATGGAATTGGTATTGTTGCTACGTGCATTGTGTATTAGCCCTTGAGGATAAAGGGTTAAGTTTAATCACTTCTATTCCATCCATGGAATGATATATTTGATTGCTACTTGATCAACCTTTTTCTTTTTTTGAAAAAAATTAAGATACAACTTACAGGTAACTGTTTCCTTCTGGTTGCCCTTACAGGTAGCTGTTGGGGACGTTATATACATTGAAGCCAATAGTGGTGCAGTTAAAAGGGTTGGTAGGAGTGATGCTTTTGCCACAGAGTTTGATCTTGAGGCAGAAGAGTATGTCCCACTTCCTAAAGGAGAGGTTCACAAAAAGAAAGAGATCGTTCAGGTGTGTTGTGATGAACTCTTGAAAACTTCATATGCAATGTCATTACGCTGATGATGGTTACTGTCCCCTAACATTGTATTGATACATCTTATGTTTAATTGTTTTGAGTTTTATACTGGCATCATTGTTTCTCTAGCAATTACTTAATTTGTTTTGCAAGCTAACAAATGATGCAACAATGCAAACAATATTGTGCTAATCTCTGAAGTACTTATCCTACCTAAGAACGGCATCAGTTTTTTAAACCATATTTCTTTACTGATGAGGGGTAGAGATGCATACGCACTGAGTTAATCCCTGAGAACTTTGTTTGTGAATGGGTTTGGGCTCTTTGGGGTGCATGGGGAGTCTTGTAGTTATGCAATTGAAAGCAATAAAGCAATGTTTAGCTTAAGTTTTGAATTTATGTATTTACTGTTTAAGTATGCGGAGTGTAAGGCACATTAATGCTGCACATGGTGCCTTTTAGCTATATGGGTCAATTAGCATGGATTTAGGGGCCATAGTCTTGGCTTCTGGTTCAAGATGCCAAAATGATTAATGGGGTAATTTTTTTGCCAAGTTGCTTGAAACTTCCAATCGGAGCAGTTTACCAGTATTGTTGTGTCTGGTTGATCTGAGTTTCTGACAGATGGATTTTATTTTACTATGATGTATCTCTCTTGATAAGTTTTGTCCCCATAAGAACATAGAGATTTTGTGGTGAGAATATTTGGCATGACTAATGGCTTCCATTGTCTATAATGTCTTTTCTATTTGCTTATCAGGATGTTACGCTCCACGATCTGGATGCTGCAAATGCACGGCCTCAAGGTGGACAGGATATATTATCCCTAATGGGTCAGATGATGAAGCCCAGAAAAACGGAAATTACTGACAAGCTACGACAAGAAATTAACAAGGTATTTACTTTTCTCCTCCTATTTCTCATATGACATATCTATGATCAGAACAATGGATATAAATTTTGAATCCTAATAAAATCCACTTGAAGAGTTTTGTTGATTACAGGTTGACAACTGTTATATTTACCTGGAAAGTTTTGTTGATTAGGTTGTGAACCGTTATATCGATGAAGGGGTGGCGGAGCTTGTCCCTGGTGTCTTATTTATTGATGAGGTTCTGTTTCTCATTAAAGAACTAAGTCCTTTTCATATCTTGTATGTACACATTGCTGCTATACGCCCATACCTATTTGATTTTCTCAACACCATTCACAGGTACATATGCTGGATATGGAGTGCTTTTCGTACTTGAATCGTGCTTTAGAAAGCTCTCTATCACCGATAGTCATCTTCGCCACAAATAGAGGAATATGTAATGTTAGGTATGAATTTCTACTTGTGCAAGCCTGCGAATTTCTGCAAATGTGTGTGAATTGTAATCATTCTGCTGATGAATTTCTTGAGTTGTGTGACTTTTGGATCTATCTGTGACTTTTGATTCTTGAGATGTTTTGTCTTTTTAAGAGATACGACATGCTGCCCGGGCATTGCCTTTCACTAGATGTGGTGCTCCTGTGCCTTAAATACTTTATTTCTGTACAACATTGTTTTTACAGAGGAACCGATATGACTAGTCCTCATGGCATACCGGTTGACTTGCTAGACCGGCTGGTAATTATTCGGACAGAAACTTATGGTCCAGCTGAAATGATACAGGTTAAGGCCTTATTTTACTGTAATTTTTCTGTCGTATCTATACCCCATTTCAATGCCCATACTACCTATGACTTCCCCTTGATAAATGTGCTACTTTTCCTTGATGGTTGGCCAGATTTTGGCCATTCGTGCACAAGTGGAGGAACTGGTTGTGGACGAAGAAAGTTTGGCTTATCTTGGAGAGATTGGACAACAAGCATCCCTGAGGTTCTCTTTATGTTTGAGTTTTTTCTTTATTTTGGTCTAGTACTCTCCAGTTTAAGGATACTTAGATCCAACCTTGCTGTTTTCACAGGCATGCGGTTCAGCTTTTATCACCCGCTAGTATTGTGGCTAAAATGAATGGTAGAGATGGTATTTGCAAGGTACTTGTGAACTTTAACCGTGTATGCACTTTTGATTGGTTATGAGGATGTTGGGTTCTCTTATAAGTGTTTCTGTTTGTACAATCTGCAGGCGGATCTTGAGGAAGTGGGTACTCTTTATCTGGATGCCAAGTCTTCAGCAAGACTTCTTCAAGAGCAGCAGGATAGATACATCACATGATCAACTGTAACGTAAGTGCCTGGTTCATCTTGGAAAGAGTGGCTTGCGCTTGTATTTTAACTGACAAGAGTGGCGTTGAAATGGCAGTTGGAGATTCAATTGAAAAAGTAATCGAGGTTGGGCCTTGGGGGCTTTGAATTCTGGATGTTACTTTGTTGAGTAGTAACATGATTTGTTTAGATGCCGTTCGAGAGATTGTAGTATGAACATTTGAGTGCATTTTGTACTAGTATGTTTTGGTCGGGTGAGTATTACAAGGGATTGGGCATGGCTGGTTGGTTTTATGTGGAAAGGAGAATGAAGTGATTCCGGGGGATTTTGACGGTGAAATATTGAAACTGGTTCTTTGCATTTTGAAGGTGAAATATGAATACGGATTCTCTCATGTGACATGTTGTGTGGATCCTCCCATTTGATGTAAAATGAGAATCAGCACAGTTTCGATCCTCATTTTGCAGGGTCTCAATGTGTGTCATCATCTGTGAACATCATGCTCTATGGCCCATACGATTGGATCAAGTTCTTACCGACGTTCAGTCAACCTTATGGGTTGCATGGATGATAAACGCATGTAGACTTACAAAACGGAAGGATTAGATCATCAAGTCAAGTTCTTACCGATGTTCAGTCAACCTTATGGGTTGCATGGATGATAAACGCATGTAGAGTTACAAAACGGAAGGATTAGATCATCAAGTAAGACAGTGGTGAGTCTTGTTTTAAGTCACATGGGACTATGTTTGATTGGGCATGTCATACTCCTGTGTAAGATATAGTAGGACATTATTTGCTGCATTAGATGAAGTTTGTGAATCACATGGGAAATTGAACAAAACAATGTGAAAAGCGAAATTTCAATGTGAAAAGAGAAATTTGCTGCATTATTTGCTGTGCATTAGATGAAGTTTGTGAATCACATGGGAAATTGAACAAAACAATGTGAAAAAGCGAAATTTCAAGAATCAGCATGCTCCCAAGGATTCGGAAATTCATTACCGCATCTGTCTAGCATTGTTTTTTTTTGGAAAATTTCAAAATGGCATCTGAACTTTCGCTCTAATGTCACGAAAACACTTAGACTTCACTTTATTTCAATTAAACACATGGGTTTTCAAAATCTCCAAATTAAGACACCTGTCGTTAGCCTCCATTCATTTTGTTCACAAATTTGATGATGTGGCGGCACATTTCAGGCGTTAAATGGGTCCACTTGACATGTTAGGAAGTGAAAGCATTTCACACAATCACATGTTAGGCGTTAAATGGGTAGTGTTGGGTTGTGATTTTGTGAAATGCTTTCACTTCCTAACATGTCAAGTGGGCCCATTTAACGCCTAAAATGTGCCACATCAACAGATTTGTGAAGGAAATGGATGGAGGCTAACGACTGGTGTCTTAATTTGGGAATTTTGGAAGTCCAGGTGTTTAATTGAAAAAAAAGTGAAATTTAGGTGTTTCTGTGACATTAAAGCGAAAGGTCATGTGTATCTGTCTAGCATTGTTGGTACGATTTCACGATGCTCTTATGCAATTGCCCTCTAGGCATCTACGCAGGTAAAACCAGTATATTTCTTGTTCCCTAGAATTTTGAAAGTCAGCTACCGTAAAAACTTAACTTTGAGAAAATTACCTCTACGGATAGAAAAGTGCATGTTAATTCCCATTAAGGATAAACTCAATTTTTATTTACTTCTAAGGACGATCATATTATGAAGATTATCTTTTACTATTTAATAAATACAATTTCATACTTTATTCTTTTTTTCTATTATAGGGTAGGGTACCCTATGATTTAGGCACTTTTATAGGGTTTTAGGGTGCACTTTCCTATTACAGGATTTGAATGATTTATGTATTTTCATAGGGTTTAAGTTTAGACACTTTCATAGGGTACCCTAAGGTTTAAGTTTAGGCACTTTCATAGGGTACTTTAGGATTTAGGTTTAGGCACTTTTGTATGGATAATTTTGAAAAAATATTCTAGAAATACTTAACGGTGCATTTCCGTTTTTTTCTCGACCTACATGTAAAACCCCAAAAACTTTTGGCAAACGTTTTTCCGTACAGGTATAAAACTTTTGCAAAAAAAAAAAAAAAATGAAATTAGAAATATGAAAAAATAAAAGGTTCCAAATGGGATTTGGCAAATTCTAGTACTCCACAACACCCAAAACAGAAAAATCTTTTACTTTTGAACGATTACCCCTTTGGCCAAACTTTTCTTGGACTTTCCAACATGTTTTTTTTTCTGTTGTTTTTTTTCTTAATAGTAGTAGGTTTTGGTCAAATTTTAACATTATATTTTTCATCTCGATGAAAAAAATTAAAAAAGTATAAAAAGACAAAGTTAAAAAAAAATTATATAAAAAAGGCCCTAGATAGAGGGTAGGTGACCCTAAGTTAAAACCTCAAGTTCGCAGTCCTTTTCTTTCACTTGAAAGGGAAGAGACACACCACGAGGAAACACAACACATAAAAGTAGGCAAGTGCCGCTAAAACATTGTTTAAATGTTAGCCAGAACAACGTGTGATAATTGCATAACTCCATCCCCATTTGGTAGGGTGCCTATCTGAGGATTATGTGTTGGCACTTCATATTTCATAGGGTTTTTTTGTGCGGTGAAAGTGCAAAAAATTTATAGATATTTTAACAGTTTACAAGAAAGGACAACCATAATTAAAGCTACAACGATGGTAGAAATGTAGCACCAGCTCTATTACAAAAAGGCTAAACTCGTGTAGGTGTTAGGTGAACAAAAGTCGTCACAATGGGCCTGGTTGATGTCCTTGCGCTCAACTTTTGTAGCCCTACAAAAAAGATAGCTTCGAATTCCTTGACCAAACTTGTGCAACAAAAATCTATCAATACAGTGGCACTCAGTCCGCCCCCCTATCTGCATTACAACATTTAAACGGCCAATAAAAATACATGCAACAATGTAATTATGATATAATGACCAAGCGAGAAGAATTTCTACGAGCTCTGTTTGCAAAGGACTAGAGCCGTAGCGTAAGGCCGAATAAAACCGAGAGTCAGAGCCATTCAAAAAACTGGCATAGAAACCTAAACCGCTCCGGGGAAGGCCTTCTTTCCATGCCCCATCCACACAAAGATTTATAGGGTTTTCTTAGGTAACGATATTATTCAGGTTTTTGTCCCGACAAATTCTTATAGGACGCATTGGATTATATAAGGTGATCAGGTAATCGACGTTTGGTTAAAGCATTTACGATTGGAATGATCGAGGTCTGATAAAGAAGACCCCTTTTTTGGCAAAGACAAGTGGGCAGGTGTGTACTTAACGATTTCGTGCTTTTCCCTTTTGTATTTTGCTTTGTTTTCTTGAATTTTAGTCAAGTGCTTGGGTGGTAGATTATGGATTGTGATTATCCATTCTACCACAATTTCCGTTTGGGAGCTTCATTATGAGAAGTGATTCTCCCACAATTAATCTAGGGGAAAAAATCGAAATGGTCCCTGTAGTTAAGTGTTTGTGTCAACTTGGTCCCTGTAGTTGTATTTGGCTCGATTTACACTCTGTACTTTCCATTTTGTTCCAATTTGGTCCAATTGCTAACTGCCGTTAGTCTGCCGTTAAGTCCTTTTAACTAGGGGTGAGCGAAAAATCCGTCAAACCGCAAATCCAGTCCAAACCAATCCAAACCGAAAGGTTTGGTTCTGGTTTTTAGTAGTATGATTTGGTCATGGTTTAAAAAAATTGGAAACCGCGTTATATGGTTTGGTTCGTGGATTCATATTTACGGTTATGGTTCCAAACCGATCCAAACCGTATAATACATATATATATATACATACGGGGCGGTTCCGCGGACAACTAATTAAACACCTAAAAAAACATCCCAAATCTCAATCTCTTAGTTCCCGATCAAATTTTTATGATCCGAACCGTTCAATGTGTGCAGAATGTGATTTTAAGGGTGCCCGCGGGAAATTAGCAAAAAAAAATGACCGAAAAGTGCTTGTTTTGAGCAATTTTTAATTGAATCGTTCATAAAATCTAAGCTAAAAACTACTCAGATCAAACACTTCCTGGTCTTTTTTTTTGTTGATTTCTCGCGGGTACCCCTAAAATCACGTTCTGATCACATTGAGCGGCTCGGATCATTAAAATTTGATTAGGAACTATGAGGTATTTTTTTAGGTGTCTAATTAGTTGTCCGCGGAACCGCCCCGATATATATATACACATAATTTAATTTAATTATGATTCACCAAATAAATATGAGAGCTTTAGTCAACTACTTTTCCAATTTATTGATCCTATTAAATTTACTGCGATATTTAATTTTTCTTCTCTGTCAAGATAATTTAAATTAAACTTCTACCACTCTTGCTTGAGTTGAGCCATTTTGTAATCCACCTTTATATATAAGGAGTATATAAGTCACACCAACAACACACACACACACACACAAAACAAAGAAATACAAATGACCCAATAAAAATAGATATATGGGAAGTGATCAACTTTGCCCAAGAACCAAAATGAGAGTTCTGTTGCAAAATCAGAGTGATCTCCATTTTGCAAAATAAATAAAATTGCCTACACAACATCAGATTCGTTCTAGCAAAATCAGAGTGATCTCTATTTCGCTAGTCGGCAATTGTGATATATAGAAGTTTAATTTAAATTATCTTGGCAGGGAAGAAAAACTAAATATCATGGTGAATTTAATAGGATCAATAAATTGGAAAAGTAGTTGACTAAAGCTGTCATATTTATTTGGTGAATCATAATTAAATTAAATTATGTGTGTATATATATATATGTATTATACGGTTCGGATCGGTTTGGAACCATAACTGTGAACATGAATCCACGAACCAAACCATATAACGCGATTTCCAATTTTTTTAAATCATGACCAAACCATACTACTAAAAATCCGAACCAAACCTTTCGGTTTGGATTGGTTTGAACTGGATTCGCGGTTTGACGGATTTTTTACTCACCCCTAGTTAAAAGGACTTAACGGCAGACTAACGGCAGTTAGCAATTGGACCAAATTGAAACAAAATGGAAAGTACAGAGTGTAAATCGAGCCAATTACAACTACAAGGACCAAGTTGACACGAACACTTAACTACAGGGACTATTTCGGTTTTTTTCCCATTAATCTATTATGAAAACTACAATTTAAAGACACGGGGTGTATGGTTACTTAATTTTTGCATTTTAAGTGTTAGGGTACCTCAAAGCAAAACCCATTCTAGGATAATGAGTTCTTCATTTTGATGTTAGATAAGAGAAGTGAGAAGTATGGGGAAAGGAGTTTTTTTTTTGACTTCTCATTTTTTGACTTTTCCCATTTTCGTTAACAAAAAATCTACAGAATATATTATGCACATATGTCTCAAACACTAATATGTTACAAAATGCATTTTGCTCATATCTCTCAAATATATCCCAGATTCAAGACACATTCTGACTATAATCCAAAAAATCAGTAAGGAAATAACTAAAATACAAAAAGCCAAAAATTGAGGCTCTCAAACACCCCAATATGAGAAGGAGCTTTTTCATTATCCATTTTGGCTTATCAAATTATGGTAGGGATAAAAAGACGAAACTACCCCTGTCACGACCCAAATCCATAAGTTAAAAAGAAATTCGTGACCGGCCAGTGATTTAAGAATCACCTCAGGCCTTTACTATCTCATGTCCGTAAAATTCTCTTATAAATTACCAATTTTATGAATTAATAAATAGAACCATAAAAATATATACAAAGTTGACTAACGTGCAGTAGAAATACATAATCGCCTAACGATGCTAAATTACAATACTGTGGCCCACAACTACGGCACCACCAAATAAACAACAGCTTTTAATTATATATTACAATGCCAAATAATGTTATTTATTTCAACAGCAGCACAACAATCACCAAATATTAACCACACAATAACCACATAGCCAGCTTTACCCCTGTGTCTTGAAATGGTTTGTCACGATATGCCAAGGTTACATATTTCACATGGGAATAATTTGCTTTTCAAACAAAACACGATATCATCTCAACAGAAAAATAATAGTAATTAAATGCAAGTTTTCAGGCTCAAAACTGCAAACCTTAAAAAATAATAGTAATGCAAGTTTTCAGGCTTGAAACTGCAAACCGTCAATATCGAATTAAACATCTTTTGCGGGTGGAACATTGGCAACTGTTTGGGGGAGCGACCCCGTCTTTTGGGAAATGATATCAAGTCCATAGGATACCCGTCTATATCCCTTATCACTTTGGGTGCCAAATCATCACCCAAATGTTTCAATACAATAAATCATTTCATTCTCTTTCTTTTAAAATTCGTCCCCTGCTCATCTTTGAAATATATCTTCTCAAATTATGCTCATTATGCATTATGACGCCCGTACAAGACGCCTATTTTCGTAAACTCATCCTTTTATATCGATACATTTAATAAACGCAATTATAAAACATTTCATAAAATTTATGTAACCAAGTATATTCGTAACTCACCTTTGATGCGTGAACGAATCTTCGCACGTACTAATTATTGATTTACACCGAAGCAGAGAGAGACAGGGGCCACGGGGAAGATCGAAAAGAGAGGTAAGAAGAGCAACAGCGTTTGCAAGCTGCTTGCAGCAGTAACGGGTAGCAGTAGCTACATCTCATAGTGCGGAGCGGCGATCGATCGATGATCGGTCGCGGCAAAGGGAAAGACAAAGGAAACTAGGAGGGGGAGGAAGAGCCGGGGGAAAAAACAGGGGTGACGTAGAGGAGTGAGGAGGGTGTGACGGTGGTAGTAACGGCCGACAACCATCGCCGCCGCCGCTTTGATTCCAGGGAAAGATTAGGAGAGGTCGAGAGTGGGACAATTAACCATGCACATCACTTAGTTGAAGTTCAAGGGTGTGAGGCTTTTCCATAAGACTGATGTTTCGATATTCATATGAATATTGCATGCATAATATGTTCCGCTACTATGTGTGTGTATGTATGTATATCGGGGCAGTTCTAATGACAACTAATTAGACACATAAAAAAACACTTCATAGTTCCCGATCAAATTTTGATGATCCGAGCCGCTCAATGTGATCAAAACGTGATTTTAAGGATACCCTCAAAAATTGAGGTGTTTTTTTAGGTGTCCCTTGAACCGCCCCCTATATAATAGAGATATGTCCCACTAATTTATGGTGTGTAATTAAATCCAATTTGGTGATCATTCAATTCTGAGATAGATAGTAGCTATGGAGGAAAGCATTTGCAAAGAGGGAGGGAGGCAGAGATCCGTGACAAAATTAAATAGGGTGGGTTTGCCACCAAAAATTAGCTGGGTGTCTTTCTTTTATCTGTATATGGTAGCAACCAGTTGGACAAACCAGTCCCGATTGGTCGCGTTGTCCGGACTTCGTTTTTGGAAAATATCCACGAATCTACCATCGAGTCGAAAATTATTTTAAGAATAACCGTGGCGACGGAATTTCAAGAAGGAAACTTGGAAAAATATTTTTCAAATTCTTAGGATTAAAATTCGGGTTATCACAACCCCTTTCCTTTTTCAATCAAAAAATATTTAGTAACTATATATTAAAGTTATTTAGTACTATTTATTTATAATTTTTATTCCAGTATAAAGTTATTTAGTACTCACTCGGTCCCAAATTGCTTGTCCCTTTTGGGAAATCCAACTTATTAAGTACAGTACAACAGTACAATTGCTTTATACTTTGACTTTTCTATATTGTCCATTCTTTACGGTACAATTGATTTTAAGAAATGGTATAGAAAGAGAAAGGGCAAAACATGAATCTTCTTAAAATCTATTGGTCATTTGTGGAAAGTGGACATTTATTTTAGGATATTCCAAAATAAAAAGAGGGACCAACAATTTGGAACTGAGGGAGTATTTATTAATAATTTTTCCAAACTTAAATAATTATTCCTCCAATTGTAAAACTCTCATAATAATAAGCAAGGACAAGAAGGTAAGTAAAAACCAATTCACGATCTATTGTGAGCATTATCCTCCCAAACACTACTCTATTGCAAAATTTATTTTGTACATATCTCTCAAACATTCTACCATATTCGTAATTTATTATTCGGGCAACCATCCAAAACCAACCAATAGTACTCATAAATGAGATACCAAAAGGGTCAAAAAGGGATAACTAGTGAAGTTTGAGGTGGCAGTGGCTGATTGGCGGAGCAGCACGGCGCCCGTGGGTCTCGTGCGGGTTAATTAATTTTACAAACCGTCGTTTTCTTGCGCGTGACATCACTCTGTTCTCTACAGCCACGTGGCAGTAAGCGTGTGTAACATGCGGAGTATTTGAGCTGAGGGCCTACTCGGTAGGTAATCCCATTTCTTGTGGTTAAAATAATAATAGTAGTACTGAACCACTGGTTATGGAATAAACACAAAAGAGTCGATTAACGAATTCTTTTTACAAACTAGTCCTTAATTAGGTTTTATTTGATGCCAATCATCCCACTGGTTCAATAGTTTCCCCATATGCATATGCATCTTAGACGGAGGGGAGAATTTTGTAGATTTGAACATGATTTTAGTGTGCTTTACTTGTAAATGTTTATGGAGGGAAGGATTTTGTAGATTTGAACGTGATTCTAGTGTGCTTTACTTGTTTTTTTTTTTGGTACGTCGGAAATTCAATTAACTAAAAAAGCAAGGTCCACAGCAGAGACATAACAAAGAAAAAGGATAGAATAGCCCAAGAAAGACCAAAGAGCACTAATCTAAAGTCTGCCTAAGAAGAAGGCTATCTTTAATTAAGAACTCCCGTAGGGAGATGGGGGTAATCACTGCAATAGTTAGCTCGTCGTTTTGTTCGGCTCCCAAGTGGGCAAGATGATCGGCACATTGATTGGCATTACGGTAAGTGTGGGATAACTTGGTGCCCGTGCGATTTAGCAGCCCATGAGCTTCAGTTATGATGATACTTTGAGCGTGATTACCTGGATTGCCTTCATTGATGAGCTCAACAGCCACAAGAGAATCTGATTCGATAGTAACATTTGCCAAGCTTTTCTCCAGGATAATAGTAAGCCCTCTATAAATTCCCCAGAGTTCCGCTTCAAGGCTAGAGTCGCAGACGAGCTTACCAAAGAATCCTAGGATCCAGTCTCCCTTTGAGTCTCGAAACAATCCTCCAAAGCCTCCTTTACTGTTTGATTCGTACCAGCAACCATCCGTGTTTAACTTGATTGAACCTGTACAAGTGTGCTTTACTTGTAACTTTTCTTATAACAATTTGATTACTTATTTAACCTGAACTAAATTTGTTATAAGAAAAGTTACACTGAAGAAGAAATTTCGTCAATTGTATAGCAAAAGATTGCCTATGACGAGAGAATATTGTTTTTGAGGATTTTATGTTTCTCCTAGTTCTTTTATGGAGACATGTAAGGATTCACTTCATTTTTAGGTAAATAATTTTTTAAAGCTGTTTCTCTGGCTTTAAACTTTTCTAAAAAAATTCCCATTTTCTTTGGATAATAAACATTGAAAATAAACCTTACAAAGCCCACAACACTGTACCCTAATTACGGCCCCTTTGGATGGAGGAATTTCATATGAAAAAAAAAAGAAAGAGTTATGTTTTTTAGCCAAATTACTCATTTGGATTGAGTATTTTTTTGTGAGAAATGAAGAAAAAAGTACAAAAATAAAGTCTTTTGATTGACTCTTTTCCTTTCTCATCATTTTTTTTTTGTGAAATTGGGTGAGAAAGGGCTTGTATTTCTTATCTCAGTATCCAAAGGGCTGTTAACGATTTGTTGACCATCAAGCATCTCCAACCCAAGATATCAAATCTAACATAGCACGCCAAGTGAAAGAATCGACATGTGAAGTAAGTCCAACCAAAATGTCAAATGGTGTCATTTGACACCTCCTCTCTCGTGTCAAATTTGACACGTGATGTCAAATTTTTTCTTTGGTTATTTTACTCACGAAAACTTAATAACTATCCTTAAATAAATAATTAGGCATATTGGTTGGAGTGGACATTAGAGAGATGTAAAATTCTAACATGCCAAATTGTCATGTAAGCCTCCCAAAAAATTTGACATCCCCAATTTTGAAGCCAAGGTGGAAGATGCTGCAGGGAAGCATTTGACATTATCCATGTCTAAATGTGCCAAAACGTAAAAATATAAGGGCCTAGTTACAAATATTAGAAATATTTCACCCAACGAAAGAGCATTTGTATGGCCATAGACGGAAAGGCTTTTGATGTTCCTCTCTCACTAATTTCATCCATAAATACTCAATTTCAATTCGCCAAATTTTTTCTGAATCCCGTTCCATACACAACCTCACCACATTCTCTCTCTCTCTCTCTAATCGAGTGGATCGTATACTTCAGCTTCACAGAAGGCCTATTCTAGTTTGAGCTAACAGTAAGTACAATTGCTGCAATTCAGTTGCTTGTGTTCGGTTAAATTGGAGTGTTCTGAACGAATTATTGATTGAATGTTACTAATCGATGTAGGAGTATAAAAAAAAAAAAATGAATTTTTAGTACAATTGGAGTGCTCTAATCAAATTATTGTTTTTTTTTTTTTTAACTGAACTCATCTAATTATTGGTTGAATGATACTATTTGACGTATAAATTGAGTTCTCAGTTAAACTGGAGTGTTCTGATCGAATTAGTGACTGAACGATAATCACTGATGTATTAATTGAATTTTGTTTCAAGTCGCCGGTTGCGATCGATTAAGCTAGTTTTCCAAAAGTGTTTTGAAGATGATAAAAACTAAAAGTATTTTAGTACTTTTAGCACTTTCGGAATTTAGTACTGTTGTTAACAAGTTACTTGGATTTGACCAGAAAATTTCACACTGCTTGACTTCTTAGACAGAAAGGGTTAGAAAATTTCACGAAACTAAACCCATTCTACGTCGTATCTTTTCCGTGTCTGGTTTTGAAGAACGAAATTATAAGAGTAGCTTTGGTGATTTGTTAGTCTGATTTCCAAGAACAAAAGAATAGCCGGAGGTTAGGTGAATTGACCGTATGGAATGATTAGCTTGATTTTGTTTTTTTGTGTGTTGGATTGATTGAAAATTCTCTTATTGTGGTTTGGGGTTGTGAAGGTTGGGACCTGGTAATTTTGAAAATGGCAACTGGAACTGTTCCAACGTCGTTCATGGAGCTGAAAAGCAGGGAGCATGGATTAGGATTCAGGAAAAGTATGGATTTTGTGAAGGTTTCAAACTTACAGAGGGTTAAGTTTGGCCGATCCAAGGTCTTAGTGATCAGAAACTCAAGTTCTGGCTCTGATGTTGCCGAACTTCAGGCTGCTTCAGAGGGGAGCCCTTTATTAGGTATAAAAAATTTGATTTATGTGATTCTTTGATAGTCGTCCAAGTATTTTTTTGCTCTACATCCAGGCATTTGAAGTTTGAGAATCCTGAAAAGTTTTAGCTTTTCCCTTTGTTTTAGCCTTGTTCTCTTTGCTAAGAAAGTGGAAGAAACAAATTGAAATGAAAGTTGGAGTTTTTTAAATTCCGGAAGAACAAAACTAAGACAAAATGTTTTTCATAAGCCTCAATTAAGGAAAACTAATAGTTTCTTAGATTCCAAATTACGGAAATTATGTGCATGACTCAGTTTTGTTGAAGTACAGATGTTGACATGACACAACATGGGTATGGGTATGGGATATCAATCTGGTATGTCTGTTTGAAATGGATACTTCTGAGTTCTTTCTCTTGTTCTTTTGGGAACTGAATAATTTTTGTAGGTAAGTTGTTAGTACCAGAATCTTGAATTATAGAAAAATCATTGTATCTATTTGGTTTGGTTTGGGTTTTTTGTGAACTGCGTGTATCTAATTGTTAGCACTGCCAATGAGTAAACATTATAGTAAATAAATGTGATTGGTTTCATGTATCATGATTCATGACTGAATATGTACTCGACTGTGTATACATATATATGGGAGTCATGGGTACTAACTTGTATGCTATATGTATATGAAGTAATTTTGTATTTCCAATTAGACAATGTATCCACTTATGCATGTGGACTGTAAATTATTTTGGATCCTCTTTCTAGTCGGGAAACCTTAGAATTTATAGTTTGATGTGTTAGATATCTAGCTATACACTCACATCCGCATCCGCACCTAATTCTGTGTGATATATCATATGGGATTGTGATAATTTTCTCACCATTAAAATAGAGGATTAACATACTGAATAGCAAACTGTTTCATGCCAGTTTTGAATACCTGATGAACCGTTTCTTGTATGTAGTTCCTAGGCAGAAGTATTGCGAATCCATTCATAAAACTGTCAGGAGGAAGACCCGCACTGTTACGGTTGGGAATGTGGCTATTGGAAGCGAGCATCCTATAAGAGTTCAAACGATGACAACAACCGACACTAAGGATGTTGGTGCAACAGTTGAACAGGTTCTTTTACTTGGTTCTTCTGCTCAGTGATATATTTAGCTTGTCGGAGAAAGCCAAATGAAAGGAAATATTAATCTAAGCTGCTGTGCTCCTATCTGAACCCATGTTAATCTTGCTCACCCACATTCCCTAGCATAACTATGTGGACAATGTCACTCGACTCACTCCCTCATGATGGTTCTTATGAGTGTTCATCGTGTATGACCAGACCTGGTACCATTGCACATTTGATTGGGGAACAAGCTGCCAGATCCGTGGTTTACTGGTTAATTTGTAGCCTTACCATCTGTGGTTAAACCAATCTATACTGACCCACTATCGTCTCCTACGCATAGCCTCAGTATTGGTTTACTACAACATCATCTAGATTAATTCCATGTTACGTTTTTACGATTGTAGGACTTTGAGTTAAGAGATCTAATTCATTTATGTGTTCTTCAAATATTTACTTAGCATATATCCATGAATGTTATGAACTATCTACAATTAAAACATTGAAGTGAAAGGAGAGTTGATATTTTAATATCAAGGATTATTTTATGTAACATATGATACTTATTCTGCATGATGCTACCTGTTTTCTTTGCTAGGTGATGAGAATAGCTGACATGGGAGCAGATCTTGTCCGGATAACGGTGCAAGGGAAGAGAGAAGCAGATGTATGTTACGAAATTAAAAACACCCTTGTTCAAAAGAAGTAGGTCTAAGTATTATTGGCATTTGGGGAAGTTGACTATTAAAACTATACTTGGTGCATCTTATCTTACTAATTTCCATTTTTGGGCAGTTATACAATACCACTGGTGGCAGACATTCACTTTGCCCCCTCTGTTGCAATGCGAGTTGCTGAATGCTTTGACAAAATTCGTGTTAATCCTGGAAACTTTGGTACCGATTTCACTACTCATTCAAGTGTTCTCATATTATTTTGCATAACATGGACTGCATTTAAAGTGATGATTCCTTGCAGCTGATAGGCGAGCTCAGTTTGAAACACTGGAGTATACGGAAGATGACTACCAAAAGGAACTTGAGCATATTGAGCAGGTCCAGCCAACTTACAATCCTATGTCAACATTGTCCGAAAAAGGGAATATAAAAGTCCCCGTGATTATTAGATAACAAGGATGCATTGTTCTACTAGGCTACTAGCAATGCCGGACCAGTGTACTTAAGTTTTATGCCTTTATATATCAACAAGGTTCTAAATTTCTAATAGAACTTATTATTCTTGCCAGTACTCCTTCATTAATGCATTTGTCTGTTAATCTGTCTTGACATTAGAATAAAAGTTTACTTTTCGTTAACATAGACATTGCACTAAAAGACATTTCAAAGACACAGTTTCCTATCATCTTTGGAAATCTCACAATTACTCTTTTTATATGGATCAGGTATTTTCTCCATTGGTTGAGAAATGCAAGAAATACGGTAGAGCGATGCGCATTGGAACCAATCATGGGAGCCTTTCAGATCGTATAATGAGCTACTATGGGGATTCTCCTAGGGGCATGGTGCGTGATTATTCAATCATACTGCTACAAGCTTCTGAGCTTCGTCTATTCTGCATTGTTTTCTAACTTGGATGTGGTCTATCAATCGCAATTGTAAAACAGGTGGAGTCTGCCTTTGAATTTGCAAGAATTTGCCGGAAGTTGGACTACCATAATTTCCTCTTTTCTATGAAAGCAAGCAATCCAGTTGTCATGGTCCAGGCGTACCGCTTGCTTGTTGCTGAAATGAATGTTCAAGGATGGGATTATCCATTACATCTGGGAGTAACTGAAGCTGGTGAAGGTGAGGATGGGCGAATGAAATCTGCAATTGGCATTGGAACCCTTCTTCAGGTAGCTTTGTAATTTAAGTAACTTGGACAAGTCCCTTTTCAGGTATAATCATTGCCATCAGAAAATGTTCAATTGGAACTTGCTATGGTGGTGTTATAAATTTCACATCCGTCTAGATGATTTTTTCCTTTCTGAAATTAGACGTTTGCAGTAAAAAAATTCTGCATTACTCATGAATACTGTAAAAATTTAGGTGAAAACACGAAGACTGGTTTGCAAATGTTTACTTCATTTTTTTCTTACCAGACTACATCACTATATTCATTTGATTAAGGGACAAATACATAGTGCCGTAGGGTGATTATGATAATAGTGAATCTAAGGAAATTTATTTGATATACTGGGAGTGATTTTGACCTTAGGGGATCTAAAGAACTTCATTCTTTCAGGATGGTTTGGGTGATACAATCAGGGTCTCCCTTACGGAACCTCCTGAAGAGGAAATAGATCCCTGTCGAAGGCTGGCTAACCTTGGCATGAGAGCAACTGAACTTCAGCGGGGGGTGGTAGGTTTCAGATTCTATTAATTCCGTTAATGAGCTTACTTGATTTGATGTTAACCTTGAAGAGCCTTTTGAATTAGCTTGTCTGGGCACTTTTTATCAGGCTCCATTTGAAGAGAAGCACAGGCATTACTTTGATTTCCTACGCAGAACTGGTCAATTGCCAATCCAAAAAGAGGTCAGATTTCAACTTTCGGGGATTTGGTAGGGGCGTAGGGCTGAGCATTCTCATTAACTTTTCAGATTGCTTAATTTACGAACAGGGTGAAGAGGTGGATTATAGAGGCGTGCTGCACCGTGATGGCTCTGTTCTCATGTCTGTTTCACTGGATCAGTTGAAGGTCATTATTGATATTTGCTTATCCATTTTATTGATCACTGCCATTTTGCTTTAGATCTTGTTCTTCAAGCTTACTAAGCACCTAAACCTTTAGTTTGATGTATGACTTTTAGTTGAGGAATTTGCTCTAGAGGCACAGAAAGTTGTAGTGGCTCCATTACATTATTGTAACACCTGGGGTTAAAGGTGGTAGGGATAACTTTAAGGTTTTATTCCAGCTTAGTTATATGAGATATAAAGCTGTGGCCGCTTTGCAAACCAAAGAGATAATGGGCACCAAATTTTTCCCTTCCAATATCTTCTTCCCTACCCTAGTTTTGTTTCTTGAAAGGCGCAAAGAGAGAATCAACTGGCACAAATCCTTTTCTTCTCTTGTAGTCTCCCTATGTATCTTATTTTCCGTTAATATGTTTCTCTTAGTACTAGACACTTGGTGTATGTTTCAGCAGCAACTGGTAATCAGTTTATTTGTTTTGAATTGCATCTTGATAGCTTTTATCCTCTTTTGCCTTGCCAGACACCAGAACTCCTTTACAAATCGCTAGCAGCTAAGCTTGTTGTTGGCATGCCATTCAAGGTTTGTTCTTATTTTTCCAAATAACATTGAAACTTTCATGCATTTTAATGATGCAAGATATGCATCGCAATCTTAAGAAAAATGTTTACATTGATTTAGGATCTGGCAACTGTGGACTCGATCTTATTGAGAGAGCTTCCCCCAGCAGATGACAGTGATGCTGTAAGACACCTACACCTACTCAACTTTGCTATTATTTCAATGAGAAAGCGAAAAAGAAAAGTTCCTGTTTTTAAGCTCTGCTTTGTACTTGAAACCATTCATCACTTTGTTATCTAATTCAATTTCAAGGTGTGGAATTGACTTGACGTTATTTTTTGTATCATGTTCAGCGGCTGGCACTCAAGAGGTTGACAGACATTAGTATGGGAGTTATAACTCCTTTGTCAGAGCAACTAACAAAGCCATTACCCAATGCCATGGTCTTGGTAAATCTAAAAGAATTATCAAGTGGTGCTTACAAGCTTTTGCCAGAAGGTACTGGTTGTACTAAAAGTTTTCTTAGCTTTCTGACCTAGGCATATTGCATTCACGTGGTTTAGTTACCATTGCTCTTACTATGTTAAAAAAAACACCTCTCAGGCACACGCTTGGCTGTGTCTGTTCGTGGAGATGAACCTTATGAAGATCTGGAAATCCTTAAAAATGTCGATGCTACAATGCTTTTCCATGATCTACCATATACAGAGGACAAAATCAGCAGAGTACATGCAGCCAGAAGGTATTCATTTTACATTCTTGCACAAGCTGTGAGTTCCTTCCTTAAGTGAGTGAACAAATTAGCGACCATTTGTTGAGGCTGCTTCAAAGATTTGGATATTGGATACACAAGTCTATAAGTGTTCGTTCACTGTGCTCATATCTTCATGCTTCCATAAATAGATATACTTAGAGACAGATTGATAGAAAGAGAAATTGAGAGGGATTGGTTTCAAGTTTTAAGCTGTCTTTCAGTTTCTCTACCTTTGACCTTCCAGTTGAGAATATTTCTTTAGAGAATATCTTAAAATATTTCTTTGTTCCCATTATTTTAGCTTCAACCAGGAAGGAAATTGTCTTATTGTGTTTCCCCTTGGATCGCTGTGCTCTTGCTAAGCATTCACTTAGGCACCGCATTGACAAGACTAAATTTATGCAAAAGTAGTATGTAAGCGTACAATTTTTCACCCTTCAGCGTGCTTGACTTCAAAAATTCGAGTACCCAACGCAATTTTTGTGCTCTCTATATAAATGAATACATTAATTCGATTTTCTCAACGTCCTGATGGTTTAAATGTTCACTTACTGCAGGTTATTTGAGTTTCTTTCAGAGAATGCTCTGGACTTCCCTGTAATTCACCATATACAGTTCCCCAACAGCACTCACAGGTTACTATCCGTCCTTGTTAAATAAACAGATGAAGCTATAAGCAGCTTTAGCTAAGTAGTTCTGTTATTTGCAGGGATGATTTAGTCATTGGTGCTGGAAGCAATGCGGGAGCCCTTTTAGTAGATGGTCTTGGAGATGGCATTTTATTAGAAGCCCGAGATCAGGACTTTGATTTTCTTAGAAATACGTCCTTTAATTTGCTACAGGGTTGCAGAATGCGGAATACAAAGACGGTATGGGATTTTTGTTTAGAAGTATTGCAACAAATCTTATTGACTTGACAGTAATAATTGAGTAACCCATGCACAATTTACTTATATTCAGGAATATGTCTCGTGCCCATCCTGCGGTAGGACGCTTTTTGACCTTCAAGAGATAAGCGCAGAAATTAGAGAGAAAACATCACATTTGCCTGGTGTTTCTGTAATTACCAACTCCCTTTTGCACTCAGTGATTAGATGACATCGATTAATACACGTTTATATGATCGTCCTTTTTTTTTTTTTTCTGCTCTTTCTCATCCTATTGCAGATTGCCATCATGGGTTGCATAGTAAATGGACCTGGGGAGATGGCTGATGCAGATTTTGGATACGTTGGTGGTGCTCCAGGAAAGATTGACCTTTACGTTGGGAAGGTATCATATTTGGTTTAATTCTTCGGAATGTAAAAGTATTTAAATGGTACTCCATATTTCATTGGGTATTTCAAGATCCTTAGAAATCCAGATGCTGAGCATGCTGGGGTCAGATAAAATCTAGAGTTCATGTGGGAATAACAAAGAAGAAGAAAGAGAATCTGGAGAAGCGTGGTAAATTTGGGAAGACACACAGGTGCACATGCATGTATACACACACAAAAGCACCAACATAATTGTCAAGTGGAATCTTGCATTAAGAAGCTTCATCAATAACCATGAGATAAGAACGAGTTGGATAAAACAGTTATGAAATTGACTAAATGTGCATCATGCGTGCCCACTTTCTTAAGAAGGTAAGACCTAAACATAATGACATTAGAACTTGTGGCTCCTTCAGGTAGAATGCCCAAACTAGTTCTCCAGTCTTCGCTGGATTGCAAATCCATAAGCGCAAGTGTTAACTAGGATCTATCAGACTATTAACCTCAATGTACTTTCTTAGATAGTAACCAAATTTTATTCCTACCTTGAGGGCTTGCATCAAATTGACATGATGAAAGGTGATAGGACACTTTCCGAAATATGTATGTTTTTCCATCTGTGACCCTTAACCACATGTTTTAGTTCCCTAAAAGCATGAGCGTTGGCCGTTTGCTAATATGTTGATATTATTTCCTCTTCCAAATCAATGCTTCCATCTTAAAACCTTACTACTTAACAAATTTTCATGGTTGTCATTTCACCTAAATTTTGTTTTTTCTATACTAAAGGACATGTTTGAGTGTTATTTTTCTACACTGTCGTACAAGTACTTAGAGGGATTGATGGTTGTATTTACAGACAGTGGTAAAGCGTGCAATCGAGATGGAGCGTGCCACTGATGCCTTGATCCAGCTTATTAAAGATCATGGCCGTTGGGTGGACCCTCCCACAGAAGAACAAGATACAGGCAACTAAAGCCGTTAACAGGAAAGGCACGATTGTTATACACAAGGGTAAAAGATGTGGTTTGAGGGTCCTGTAGAGCTGATCGATCAAACACATATTGTGAACACTGCAGTATTATGTGAAAGACTTTGCCCCCAGAAGGGCTGCTGCAACACAATTGTACTGGATATATACATTGTATGTTGTTTGTGTAGCATACATGTGTTAAATAAAGCAAATGAAATTTGCAATAAGTTCCTGTTTACTTGAACAATCAGATAAGAGCATCCCCCGTCGAAGTTCAATTTTTAAGTGCCAACTACGAACATAACATGGGAGAATTAGTTACTCACATCCATACATAGCGAGTTTGTTTTTATAATTCTTGGCATGTCCAAACTTAACACCTGGGTTGGAGGTGCAATAGCTATGAAAATTGGTTACAAATTGCTACCAGTTGCCTTACTTTTAGCCTTCACATGACAACTTGTATTTTTGGCCTCTCAGGAGGGAAGAGTGAGGCTAAAAGTTTGATATGAATTTCAATTGCTGAGCTCGCGAGCCCGCTCAAGCTCTTTTATTTGCAAAGCGAAACAAACTTGAACGAGTTTCAATTGAACCGAGCTCCAAACTGTTCACATCTGGTTCATTTGCAGCCTAATAGTAACAAACAATAAACCACTTGCAATGTAAGCACATGGTATAACATTCTTGTAAGAACACAATTGAAAGTGGAAGGACAGAAATTTTAGGAATTAAATTCAGAACCAGGAAAACGAGCATGCTGATTATCTCCCCGATTTTTGTAAGAGCAAAATACTTATACAAGTAATTTTTACTATTTTTTTTTATTTTTCATTAAACCTATACGATTTTCTTTTCTGGCCTCAAATTAACTTACCTATAATTTTTTTTTCCACTCTTATCGAATTCCATGTAAAGAGATAGGGGTGTGTTTGGAGAAGTGAACATGGCATTAAATATCAGTAAGTTAGATCAAACAATCAAAAACCACACATAATTTATGTTGTGAATATTTACATACGTATTTTACATGAATATTTTGATATCCGGTGTAGTACGTGTTGGCTCCTAGCTAGATGAATACGAGGGCGTGTGCATGTCTGTGTGCCACTTCAAAAATGTTCCGGATAAAGAAAACTTACGCAATGCTAGTGCCACACACTCTTGCACGCACATTCACATTCACCTAAGATCTAAAAACACACTGTACACGATTACGAACAATCATTCACTGGCGGCTCTAATCTATGGGTTAGACTAGATGGTCACATGACCACCCAAGAAAATATTTTTTCTACTAATACATGAAGAAATTCTAGGGTATTCAATAGCAGCCAAGAGGTCTTTGGCCCAACTGCATTAGAGGGAGATCAAGATTATAACTCCTTATTTAGGTTGCTAATCTAATTATTCTAACAATACTGACAAACAAAACTTCTTTAAAAGAATATGACGCACCATTATAATATGCATAATTACACTATTTTAGGGCAACCATGCACCAGATCCAACATATGGGCAACTTAATTCATTGGAAAAAGTAACCTGACATATGGATCTGACCGAAAGAGGTGAATAGTTTAAGTGGTGAACCAAAGCAAACTCGATATTATTGTTTGAGATGTGCCAAGGGTCCCTTGCTAATGATTGGATTGTGAATTGTGATAAACGTGTAGCTAATTAGTAGTATATTTGATATGGTGTAACAACAATTTTTTCAAAAGGTGGTATTATGTCAAAAATTATTTTTGTTAATGTCAAAAATTTAGTGCAAAAAAGGCCGGTGCCATACATAGAGTATAAAATGGAGATTGGTTGGAGTCTGTTTAATCTTCATATCTCCAAAATATAGAGATATGATGCTAAAAAAAATGGAGATATGGAGTTTGGTCAGAGATGCTTTGAACAAGGATTTAAAAATCATCCAATAGGTTATGTAACGGTTTTTTGGCCTTCCGATACCATTACGTCCAGGTATGCTAGGAGGAAAAATCGCATGTATATTGGCTGGTTCGCTTTACATAACGGTTCGTTTTCTGTTCACAGACCGATTCATGGTTGTGCGGGTGATTTGTGTACTTAATTTTTTTTTACTCATCGATGGGTTTTTAAAATTCACAACTGCGTCAACCAATTTCCATTATGTATTGTTCGATACTCCCGAACCATTACTCCTCAGACTGTTACCGTTACATGTCCTAATACCATTATTTAAAACTTTGGCTCGTCGAGATCAATCAACAGGGGTAAAAATTTTGTTGCAAAACGAACAAACGCGAAAAAAATTCAATAAGAACAAAATGTAAAAGGAATGTGATTTTGGCACTCCATTGTCAGCTAGTAACACTCCACTTTGGGCTTGTTCGTTTTGGATTTCGAAGAAGGTTTGAGTGGAGAGAGAGAGAGAAAAAAAAAATGTATTAGAGACCATGCGCAAGAACTTTAAAGCCCCCTAACAAATAAGCTCTTTGTGTTTCGTAATCTCACACGATCAAGACACAAATAAAATACCAGTAGCTAAGCCCAAAAATCCCAGCGGAGCTTGGCTTAAAAAATCCTAGGAGTCCCGGAATAAAAAATTGGCATTTAACAATCATCATTAGGTAATGATGCTTCTGCGCGAGTAAAAGATATCCAGATTTCATACCTTTTAAGCTTTTCTAATCAAAATAAAGAAAAGATTCCATAACTTTTGATACTTCAATAATAGTAAGTACACGTTAACATTCCTTTTTCATCTTTTAAATAAAAAACATTCCTTTTTCACTTTTGCTCTTCGGATCAGGCTTCATCATTTTGACTTTTGCAACCAACTCCGCTAGTTCAATGTCAACTTATTTTTTTTTAATTTTGTGTGTTTTGTTTGTTTTTTTAATTTTTATTAAATTTGCGTCATATCTATTGAATTAATTATCAAGGGATCTCTAAAAAAGAAATCTAAAAAGTAAAAAACTTATGACAAAAAAAAAAAGTTCACTAACGACGGAAAAATATCAAACAGTTGTCTTTTTTTTTTGTCTAAAGTGTCTGTCTTATATAAACTTTTTTCAATATTGATTCACATTTTTATATTTTTACGATTCCTCTTGTCGAGACGAATAATTAATTTTAAAAATTACAACGAAAAACTCAATAAAAAATTGCGAAAAGTAAAAAAAATACCAAAAAGGTCTTAGACGAAAAAGTTTAGGAGAATGCAGCTTAGGTAAATGAACTTCACTTGTACTAAATTCAAAAAAAAAAACTTTTCATCTGGATTTGTATCACCTGAATGAACTGAATTATAATCAAGAAATCACTTAAAGAAGAGAATGAAGTACACACAGAACAATTAAATAACAAAATCATCGAAATTTATTATTACCGATAAAAGAATCCAAAAAATTATCCTATAATCACCGGACCAAATACAATAGATCAATATTGTAGTAGAGAATAGTCCACATTTAACTCGTAAAAATGATAATCTAAAAACACAATTTTGAAATAAACTCCGGACACAATTGCGTCCACGGCTGTTCGGTATATTTGATCGCGTATCTATTCAACGATTCTGGACACAGTTATGCCTTGAGTCTATATTGCAAAATCGTGTTTGTATTTCGTAGGCTCGTAGCATTGCTCGTGAGATAGAGATATGATAAAAACGTATCTATATCTAGAGGAAATCACTCCGCGCAGCGTACCCGTACTGAGCCCGCCTGATATTCTGCTGCCGCTTCTTATACACCACCCCTCCGAATCCGACGACACACGCCGCCGCCGCCACTCCGAACACTATCCCCGCCTTCTTTCCGCCCTTCATTCCTCCTGATCCCTCCCCCTTCTCCCCCTCCTCCTCCTCCGCATCCGCACTCATCTCCCCCTTGTACGCCGGCGACGGCGACTCGGCCGACGGAGACGGAGAAGGCGACCCCGTCGACGGTGAATCCGCCCGGAACTCATCAAGATCATCGGGCAGAGGCGCTGGAGGAGAATTGAACTCCGGAGAAGGAGACGGCGCAGAGAGCGAGTCTCCGCCGTGTTCCGGCGCCGGCGCCGGTGACGGAGCGGTTAGCGGTGGATCCGAGGATAGGGATAGTCGTACAGAGAGAAGCGATAAGAGAACGATTGTGAACAGATTGTGGAGGATTCTCGCCATTGCAAAGATTGAGAGCTGAACACGAGAATGATTTTTGAAAAACTCACAGATCTAGTGTGGTTTAATACGGTGACGGTCGATTAATGTAGCGTTGACGAAGTGCGTTGTGGAGTAGAAAGAAGAGATGTAGAGTTGAAAAAAAAAAAGGTTGGAGTGAGAGAGAGGGAATGTGGATCTGGGGGAGTGAGAGAGAAAAAAAAGTGTGTGGGGAGGAGTGAGAGAGAATCTCGGGAGGAGTGAGAAAGAATGTGAGTGGACGGAGGCGAGGAGGCGGCGCGTGGGACTTGATCGGCGGCGGTTGGTTTGGGATGCAAGGCTTTAGGAGAGAAGGGTGGTGCTTGGACGGGAAGATAAGCTTCGGGATTCTGAAATAAATAGAGAAATCACATTCTGAATTTTAAAGATTAAAAAAATAATAATTCTCAGGAAAAGTTGGAAAGTTTTCTTCGTCGTGGAGACTATTAGGTATGTGGGGAATATTACGATGTGATACACTGTAGGATAAATAATCTATGTTGTTATAAAAAAGACTAATTTTTTGACAATATTTATGCATAAAATAAAGTACCTTTTTCAGTCGTCCGATCATATTTGCTCTCTCTCCGTCCCATAATATTTGTCCGGTCCGCAAAATGAGGACGTAAAAATAAATATTTTGAGACGGAGGTAGTAATTTTTTGACACGGTCTAATGTCTATGCATAAAATAAAGTACCATCTTCAGTCCGATCATATTTTTTTGCTTAGGATATAGCCATTAGGTCGGAAAAATGAAAAAAAGGAAAACATAATCACCCCTTTCTTTACCAAATCAATCAATCTCTCTCTCTCTCTCTCTCCTTTTAAAATCTACAATCATGCATGACTTTGCATGAATATGGTCGGTTAACTTCTTTTCTTTTCTTTTTTGATAAGCTATGGTTGGGTAACTTGGTTTGCTACTTTGTTGAATGTTTTTATTTCCCTTTTTTAGTTATGTGAACTTATTATACTAGGTAAGGAAAGAAAAGAGTTATGATTGAAGTTATTATAAATAAATACTTTCTCCGTCCGAATTTAATTGTCCTTAGTTTTATTCTAACCGGCTAAAAAACTGGTTATACCCCCTCCGTTCCATTTTCATTATCCTTTTTTGATATTCGTGTCAGTTTTCAATGGCTTATATCTTCCAATGTGAATATCAAAAAATATGCAATATGGATCTTATTTGATAGATTTCAATTTGTTCTATAATACAAAGATGTCAAAATCATGAAAAATATTATAAATTGAAAGATATAAATAGACACAAAAGTGACAAAATGAATAATGGACAATGAAAATGGGACGGAGGGAGTATATTTGAATCCGTAATGAATTTTATATCGAATATAGATTTTGTTTGATAGATTTCGATCAGTTCTATAATACAATATTTTTGAAATCACGTAAAATATTATAAATTGGAAGATATGGCACGAACTCTAAAAAAGAACTATTAAATTCAGACGGAGGAAGTAAATGAATTAGTTTTAGAGAGGAAAGAGCCATTGGAGATTGAGATTGGAGTAAAGAAAGGAAAGGAAAGGAAAGAGGTTATAATGCCACATTCGTAGTATTGTTGTGGGGATTGAGAGAGACATGGAATGGAAAGGGTGAGTGAAAACGAAGGGAAAGGTAAGGAATTAAAAGGAAGTTTCGTGTCTTTAACGACGGCGGAAGCAATGTGGCAAAAAGACAGATTTTGTTACATATTAGGGGAATTCATTCTCTCTCTCTCCTATCAATTTCTGTAATTGCAAAATCAGGAGTAATTACGAGTTTCCATCCCTGTCGTCCTTTCCCAAATTGGATGTACTTTAAGAATTTCATTCCCACAACTGCATTATACTCACCATACAAAAATTGCATTTTGGAAATATTTACTATCTCAAAAATTTATGTGCGAAACATGATTTTTGTTACGGGTTTCCAATCGTTAAAGTGAGATCGCAAACTAAAAAGACCCATAATAAACCCAACAGGACGGTCCAATCCCTTTTAGAAGCTGAAGAGGAGGAGATCCCTGGTACGAAACCATCCCCTACATGATTTACGGATCTGGGATATATGCGGGTGTTTGCGAGAAATTACTTTTGCAGATTTTGAGATTCTAGTTTTTCAAAATTAGTTTAGAGTGTGTCAAAAAATTTGGATAGGAAACTGATTTTGACGTTCCACATTTAGCCATTAGCACTCCACTTTTTGTATTTATCTTATGTGAAATTACCAAATTACCCTTTAATGTACATTCACTTTATAGGGTATTGTTGTAATTTCAAATGGAAAACAGACAAAAAGTGAAGTGCCAATGGTTAAAGGTGGAGTACCAAAATCAATTTCCTTCTGGGTAACGGATTCTCAAATTCTATAAAACTAAAAGGGGAATGAAATTTTCAAAATCTCAAAATTGGGTTTAAGTAGCTTTTGAGATTTTGCCACACAAATTCTAGAAAAAATGAATGAAATTCTCATAATCTCACAACTACAACAAACATGTTTCTCAACTTCTACTAAAATTTGGAATCTGAAATATGTAGTAAGATTTAAAGCTAAAATCCAAAATCTATATCCACAGCTATCGCAAAATCTGAAATCTAAAATCTGCCGCAAAATCTGGAATCTAAAATCTCTCCCATGCAAATCCTCTTTTCCTCTCCTAGTGCCTCATTTCATGCACCCCTTATTGGGTGCTTCTCAAGAAAAAAGTAGTGGGGCTCATCTGGTTGTCACCCAATGGACGCCAGGATCACCAAATAATTACTCCCTCTGTTTGTTTCTAATTCTATTCTAACTAGTTAAAAAATGGGTCATATTTTTTAATCTGCAATGAATTTCATATCGAATATAGATCTTATTTGATAGATCTCGATTAGTTTTATAATACAATATTTTCGAAATCACGTAAAATATTATAAATTGAAAGAAATAATCGATTGAAAAATGGCACGAACTTCAAAAAAGGACTATTAAATCCGGACGGAGGGAGTATTTTTGTTTAAACCAAGTGTCCGACCAATTTATATGCACCTCGACTAGTTCAGAAAACTATAAACCCACCGTCCATTCTACTGGAGTATTAGTTTTTGGAAGTAAACGAAAAGTAATTGACTAATTGTATTATGTAAGTTGGTACTAAGACATTACAATTTGACATGTTCCCATATCGATCGATCTCTCCCCCAATTATTTTCGTTTGGCATAGCTCCCAGTTCAAGAAATTCTCCAATTCGGAATCAAATTGGACTAAGACGTGTTATCGATCCGGCCCTACAACTATTATTTAGCCAACCCAACTATTAGACTAGACGTGTATGCGAAACAAATTTTAGCAACAAAACAAGGGGTGATTCGGTCCGGTTTTTGAGGTTTTTTTGGGACTGACCGGATATTCGGTTTGGGAAATGTGTAAATCATAACCGGTTGAAACACTTCCGGTCCGATTTCAATCGGTTTGGCCAGCTGGTTTGACCTGTTTGCCATTGTGGGCTGCATTCTGAGGCAAGTCCAGTAAAAACAAGTAATCCTAAGGTTTCAGATTCCCTTGATTTTAGTGCTGTTATTAATAAACAAAAAACCGGACAAGACCAAATCGAACCGGTTAATTTTTCCCTCTTTTATTTTTCCGGTCTAGTTTCCAATTTAGAAAATTTTGGATTTTAAAAATCGGTTCGGTTCTCGATTCATGTGGCTTAAAAGCCAGACCAGACCGAACCAATTGTATAAATATACATATAAAACGTGAACAGCTGGCAAACCCTATCCTCCTCCCTCATTTCTCGGTTGTATAAATATACATATAAAACGTGAAAAGCTGGCAAACCCTATCCTCCTCCCTCATTTCTCACGCCGACTTCAGGACCAACACAGCGACAAAGACAATAGTCAGCCATGGCAATTTCATCTTCGTTCAATCTTCATCATCAACAGTGACGCTCTCTCTCTCTCCATCTTCAATCTTCATCATCTTCGTTCTCGCACCACCCTTGATAGTAAAGCACCACAATCATCATTTGAAACCACCCAGTCGCCACAACTCCAAACCTCAGCAACCTCACCGCCACCACAACCACTGTAAACCACCACCAATCGAGACTCCACAACCATCACCCTGGGATCACCATGCAAGCCCTAACCCCAAGAACGCCTAATTTCAAACTTCAAGCCCTCCAAAATCCTAAACCGAGTTCAAATCAAGAGAATCCGAAACCCTAGGTTTACTTGTTTTTATTGGGCTTGCCTCAGAATGCAGCCCACAATGGCAAACCGGCCAAACCGATTGAAACCGGACCGGAAGTGTTTCGACCGGTTTCGATTTTCACATTTCCCAAACCGAATATCCAGTCCGGTCCCAAAAAACCCCCCAAAAACCGGACCGAACTAGACCAAATCACCCCTACTTGATTTGAACTCAGTTTAGGATTTTGGAGGGCTTGAAGTTTGAAATTGGGCGTTCTTGGGGTTAAGGTTTGTGTGGTTATCCCAAGTTGATGGTTGTGGAGTCTCGATTGGTGGTGGTTTGCGGTGGTTATGGTGGCGATGAGGTTACTGAGGTTTGGGGTTGTGGCGAGTGGTGGTGATTGGGCGGTTTCAGATGGTGATTGTGGTGTTTTGGAGGTTTGTGGTGGTGATTGGTGATAGTAGAGCAGGGGTGGTGCGAGAACTAAGATGATGAAGATTGAAGAGAGAGAGAGAGACTCATTGTTGATGATGAGGATTGAACGAAGACGAAACCGCCATGGCTAACTGTTGTCTTTGTCGCTGTGTTGGTCTGAAGTCGGCGTGAGAAATGAGGGAGGGGGATAGGGTTTGCCAGCTGTTTACGTTATATATATATATATATTTATACAACACCGGTCCGGTCCGACTTTTAAGCCACATGAACCGGGAAGGCGGGAACCAAACCGGTTTTTAAAATCGAGAATTTTCTAAACCAAAAACCAGACCGGAAAAATTAAAGAGCAAAAAATTAACCGATTAGGTCTGGTTTTCCAATCCGGTTCTTCAATTTTTAGTACTCACTCCGTCCCTTTTTAAGTGTCCCACTTCGTAACTCCAACTTATTAAGAAAACATCATCATTACACCTTTCACATCAACTTTTACCTCCACTTTCCCTACTTACCCTCTATGGAGACATCATCATTACACTTTTACTCACTAATTTTTACGGAGTAAAATGGAATCTACTTTTAGGGACAAAATGAAAAATGTATCAACTTTTACCTACTTACTTTAAAAAATAGACACTTATTAAGGGACAGTCCAAAATGGAATACTGGACTTTAAAAATTGACGGAGGGAGTAACAGCCCTAAACAAAACCAAATATGCTTGGGACTAGATATCTGTTCTCTAACTTTGTCGCATAATCTTTTGACATGCCCTGCCCTCGCATTTCAATCTTCGCAGTACTGCACTCGCGCTCTCATGAATTTTACGCTCGTGATCGCACTCACGCATGCAAGTTATGTGACTTATGCAAGTTATGTGACTTAGGTCCCTAACGCTACTCTTAGGACACATTAACATATAAATGGGATACTTGAGGGGGACTTATTATAATCAAAACTCTTTTTTCTTTTTCTTTTTTAATTCATGATTATAGTCAAAACACGAAAGCTAGAAAACCCTTCAAAAAGTTAGCAAACAAAGTTAAAGTCGCTGGTTATCAATCATATGCTCTAACTTGATCCTATAATTCCTGCCAATGTGATCTTTAGGCCACATGCGGCTACATATACATTGATGATACTGCTATAATACTCATAATTCATCCTTCACATTGTTGGCGCTGCCCTCGCTGCTTTCTTTGCCATCAGAGCTCTCTGGTTTTGGGGTTGAAACAGGTTTTTCGAGTTTGAAAGGGACTGAGGCGTGGTTCTTTAGGAATATGTAGAATGCGACTACAGTACGATCGGCATCGACAGTTATCTGTGAGACCCCGGAAAAAACAGATTTCTTCAGTAATCTATCTATATATAATACTATAACTCAATCTGGAAAAGCTAAAAATATATGACAGAACAGAAACACATAATTAGATTTTGGAAGCAACTCACTGGATCAGAGCTTTTGTTTCCTGCTGGGAAGAAGAGAAGCGTGGGGAACCCATCAGCCTGCAAACAACAGAAAATATCTCAGTTTGAGAAGCTATGTGGTGGTGTTCCGGGAACAAAATGTGGTCATGTGCCTCAACCAATCAGAGAGGGATGCGAACATTTTTTTAGGAGAAAAAAAAGGGGATGAAGTGAAAAAGCAAGTGCAAGATGGGCATACAGGCATGCCAGAATTCCTGACCCACCGGAAAACTTTTGCTCTCCCAAACTATGCCTCCAAATGTACCCAAATACTAATCGTAAAGAGAATCTAGTGCGATATTACCTTTGCCCTCGGGTGTTCGTTTGTGGTACCGTCCATTTTGGCAATTATAAGAGATTCAATGCTGCGCAAATGTTTGGCAAGCTTGTTGTAAGTCAGCTCCAAAGCTTGACAATGCCCGCACCATGGTGCGTAGATCTGGATAAAAAACTTGCATCAGCAAATTAGAATACCCGCCAATAAACATAAAATCAAAGAGCACAATTTGTACGGATACTTCCACGATGATAAAAATGATACCTCCAGAAGAACATCTTTCGATTCATCCAAAACAATTTCATCAAAGTTATTCCCAACTACTATTTTCACATCCCCATCATTCTGCGCCACAGCAATTAAAAGGAAGTTATTGGACTGGTCAGACTACAAAAACAATCAGCGAGAATACTAAAATCAAACACTCACAGTCTCGGGAACTGGATCGGACTTATAAAAAGGCTTAAGCTTGTCTTGAAAGAAATCCTGCCCAAACGCCTGGGGATGAGGGACAAGGCATATAACACAAAGGTTCAGTTTAAATCAACCGATATTATGAAGAGGTAGAAATAGGAACCAAACAGATGAAACAAGAGGTTAAACCTTAATATTATCTAGAGTCACCTCCCCATCAAGTATGTACTTCTTAGAATCATCATTCCCTGAATATCCAATAATCTGGAACGAAAACATCGCCAACCAAAAAGTAAGTACAACCAATATCAAGCTACCATTTGTATGAAAGAGGATAGGCATACACAAGAAGTGGTGAAGGCTGGAAAAACGCTTTACTTTTGGGGAATCCCCAGTAACACCGAAATAATCTGCCACAGGTCTGCCCACATCTTCATTGTCCATTTCCACGTAGACAAAGATAAGCTGAAATTAAACGGGAAAAGAAGTGTATAAATACAATATCTACTAAAACCATTTATGCATTTTGTTTCTAGAACTCAGGATGTGGCATGTGGTCACCAGCACGTCACTAATTAAGTGATAATAGAAATCTAAGTGTATATATACTCTAAAATTAGCAATACTGAAGGCCGTTGAAAGCAAGTAACCAAGGTTGAAAATGGAAAGACGAAAAGCTTGAAGACCGCCAGAACTTCAACCTGTAGGTCACATTCAATCAACTACAACATGTGGCCAGCTCAACTAAACTTGACATATTTTCTGACTTGCTCACTGTAACAATGAAAAAATAAAGGATCGATGTTGTACTTGCTGGTTCTTTTCCCATTCACAGAAAAAAGCACTGTCAGTATCCTATTCCAACCAGAATTGGCTTTTATAGGGTAGATTGGTCCCAAATACCAATATGTTTTACTCAACTGTTGATTCTGGGGTAAGTTGTCCCCCAGCTACTCACAACTCTGCTTAATGCATGAAACACAGTAACACAAGCCTACATCGCTCAAACCACCCTTGGGACCAAAATGATCATAACAAGAAAGATTTTTTACCTTACTCGTAAACTGACCGCTTTACAATTTATCACAATTGCAAAACATCAGACGGCGAGCCCAAGCTAAAGTTAATACTTAACGAAAGATATGTGAGGTCATATATATTAAGGTCACACAGAAAGCTGAGGCACGAATGACACCTACATCCTTAAGGTTCACCAGACCAGAGGTTTTGGAATTGAGCAAGTGGGCCTAACATGCCAACTCATGTCGCAAAGATATAAACAATTTTCTAGAAGGCTTAAACTAATAAAAACTCATCTCTTGGACAGGAAGTCGTCAAAGAGTCATATACCTTATTTCATTTAAGATACTCCAATGGATGACCAAATGGAAGAAGCTAGATTAGATTTCATATTGTTCCTTTTCTTTCTTTGAAAACAACGCATGTCCAACTAGCCAGAATGTTTCCCTGTGAAGAAATCTTAAATTACCTTGCCCTTAAAGTTTTTTGCAGCTTCTTGAAATGTAGGAACAACCTTCTCTGAATCATTTGAAGTGGCAAAGAGCAATATCTGCAATTTGAAATATCAGATACATGAATAACCAACCAAGAATACCAATGTGAGGGACACCAAACACTTTCTGTGACAAACTATCAACACACACATAGACCTTGATGGCCCCCACCATCACTTGGCGCGGAGCCTACCAGGGATTGTGAGTGAGTTTGTAGGTTGTTTCAGGCAAAAGTTCATTTCCCTAACATCTTCCAATGAAGACATTGCTAAAGCTCGGGTAATCTCATATTCAAAGACACCATTCCACATTACCTGTTTTTTAATAGGACTTTCAAAAATCACAGAGGCACTTTCTCTGGTAAAAGTGGTCACCAATGGAAGCTTGTTGGAAGACACAAATTCAGCTATTGTGGACTTCACAAACTGACCATCTGCAAAGTAAGTGCAAACGTGGAAGTGAAAAATTGATTCCCTACAGTTTTCATTTTAGAACAGCAAACCAAAGTGACAAAAACTGAAACATACCAAAATGGTTAAGTTTCTCATCCTCCCTCTTTACCATGACCAAAGCCGGGCGTTTAGCATCAGGATCCATGTGGAAGAGCTTCGCAACCTCAGGAGTCGTAGTTTGGTAAAAGTTGACGCCATCCTCTAGTTTGGAAGCAGCAGCAAGCTCCTCACTCTCAGGACCCTATAACATCAACCAAAGAAGGAGTAGTAATTTTTAGATGAGGAGAGAGAATCAGTTGAGAAGGAACTAAATAAAGGAACTTCTGGTACCTAATCATTAACTTATAGGAATCTAAGTTCAGTTGAGGAATTGATCCTGGAAAATATAAATTGTCTAGTTCCCATATCATGTCATCAGATGCAGCGAAAAAAGAAACATTCCATAGATGAACAATTCCCATGCGAATTTAGCATGAAGCTTCCAAAAATTCCAAATGGGTTTAGCAATTACAGTTCACCATGAGGGCAAAATGCTATGTAGCATGGACAATGACACAGGAATTCTAAAAAAACGGGACACGGACACGGTAGGGGACATGGCAAAAATAAGTAAACACATAAATAACATTTATTTTATACCAGTGGAAACATAATTATATGTATAAGCATGAGGCATCCATATCTACAAACAAGCATCATATATACATGTTACACTTTTAACTCAAAAATATTTCAGGTAATACCGTAATACACATTTGCCCCCCGAAAACTTTTAAAAATTGCATATTTAACCCATGCCGTCCCTATATGTGTCCCTCTTGTGTCCCCCTAAAAATACTAACTAGTTTTTCTGTGTCCCCCGCGTGTCTCGGTGTCCCAGTGTCGGACACGGGGTCACCGGCCTCTAGGAGTGTAGGTGCTTCCTAGGCAAAATGTAAAGTTAAGCTCTTTGCCAGATGAAAACAACACTATAGCATGCCAATGTTGTGTCATTTGAATTTTCCAAAGTCGTATGGAGTAATTTCCAAGCATTTGAAAGGAAAAGGAAACAAAATATAGACATAAAACTCTCTTTTCACTTCAATAGTATACATGAGGGCTTTTGGGAGTTCACCCTGTAGAATGAAGGAAGTACAGTTCAAACATTGTTTTGCCATCCACCTCACCACCCCGAAATAAGCAACAAAAACAGTAAATTTCTATGCTGATAACCAGAGAAAATAGCTGTAGGAAGTACGTACCACCAAAGATTCAAGGAAGCCCAAAACAGCTTTATTCTCAGAAGCCAATACATGCTCGGCCTCATTTGCTGTTGTTATGTTGGAGACACCAGGTCCGATTTTCTTCTTTATCCAAGTTACTATAGCTTCTCTGCATAGAGAAGTACTTAAATTATCAGTCTCTGGAGGGATGCATAACTCCACAAATCAACCACAGTAACATTTATCACAACAAGAATAACCACAAAACAATCACTCCCTCTGTTCTTTTGTTTGTCCCTTGAATCCTATGTAGCACGGACACAGGTCTCAAGATTTCTTAAGAATGGGGACACTAACACGGCAAAAATAAATAAATAAATAAATTTGTAATGCAAAGCCAGCGACATTTCAACATGACTAGATTTCTTCTAAGGGAGTGTTTCCACTAAACTAAATGGACACTAGGCAGGTCATTCTCCTCACATACATCAACTAAAATAAACCATTTAGCGGAAACAACTTGACTATTGTCATTAGTGTGAAGAAAAAAATATAGCGGAAATGCACTCTAAGTAAGCTCAAGTATAACGCAGTAGTGTTGATCTGCTGATGCACTATTATCTTCAGTTTGTCCAAATCTTTAGGCCGCAAAAAATTAGAAGATCTCACCTGCATTACGTTGACGCTATGTTCCAATCTAAGATTTGCCGGTAAAGAAAAAGGAAAGAATGATAATGCAACTAATTCAGCTTCTCTGAGTAACTAAAAAAAACTACACAAACTCAAATTTCCTGTAAAAGGCATGTTTTTTTCTCAGTTTTCCAATTCAACCAAATAAAGCTAATAAATTCAGCTAGAGAGAGAGAGAGATGACGGAGCGACTGACTTGGTCCTTTGGCCAGTGTAGGGCTTGTGTTCACCATCGACGAAGAAATACACGGTAGGAAACCCCTGGACTTCGTACTCCTCCGCCAGCTCACTCTCCTCCGTCGCGTCCACCTTCGCCAGCGCCACCGCCTCTCCCTTCAGCTCCGTCGCCGCCGCCGCGTACTCCGGCGCCAGGGACTGACAATGTCCGCACCACGGCGCGTAAAACTCTACCATCACGAACCTATTCCCCTCCACGAACTCGCTGAAGTTCCTCTCCCCCAAAACGACGACGTCCTTCTCGTCGATCTCCGGCGACCGCGAGTACTCCTCCTCGTCGTGGTCGTGGTCCAGCCCTGAGGGAACTTCGAAGTCGTCGTAGTTCTCGATGTCATCGTCGTCGTCGACGTCGTTCTCTTCGTCTGAGAATTGAGGATCTGAGTGGGGTGGTGCGGCGTCGTCTTGATCGGACTCGAGGAAGGTGAGGAACTCGTCGTCGTCGTCGGCGGCGGAGGTGGTGTGTTTGGAGAGAGAGGGAGAGAGAGTGGTGAAGAGGAGGAGAGCTGAAATTGAAAGGGCGAGTGCGAGGATGCGTCGACTCGTCATTCTGCGGCGAGTTCGAACCGGCCGTGAGATCTGGAGTTTGGACCGTGGGGTTTTAAAGACGAGGATCAAAAAAAAAAAAAAAAAAAAGAGAAGAGGAAGCAAGCAAAACTCGCTTTTTTATTTTTTTTGAAAAGTGACGTAATAATTCTAGCCAATTTTTTGTTATTTTTACTCGTCTTTTTCTGAATTTTGATTACCTGAGTACTGGAGTATATTTTTTGAGTCATTTGTCTGTCTCGGCGAGAAGTGTGTAAAAATTTAAATTTGAGTTGTAAAATAGGAGGGCGGAAAAGGAAACGACAAAATAAGAAACTGCCATTCTTCTTGACTAAGAAAATATTGGGAGGAAGCAAAATAAATTAAATTACGAAACTAAAATATTCTAGAGTTATTCGTAAAATTGCAAGACTTTTTTACAAAACTATCAATTTGTTGAGTTTTTTTTTTTTTATCCCCTAAACTATGTACCTTTTTTCTACTTAGTTCCTAAATTATCAATTTGATGATTTCATCATCTCAACTATTATACCGTTACCTACTTAGTTCAATAGATAACGGAAATTAGAAATTTGGACGGAAAATGTCACGTAAGACCCTATTTGGGACCCTGTAAAGAAGATACTTGATTATGAGAGCCTTAGAGATAAAAATTAATTATGACCCTTTAGGATAAAATGATCAGAAAAATAAAACATTCGCATCGGTTCAAACAGATTGAAAATTGGAGCACTTAATTTCTTTACAAGGTTCATATATTAGAATCTTACGTGGCATTTTTATAGAGATTAACACATACATTTTTAAAAAAAAAAGACTAATTATATAGAATTTAGACTATTTATATATTAAAAATATGGTTAAAAATTAAGCGCTCTAATTTTCAATCAGTGTGAATCGGTATGAAGATCTTATTCTTCCGATCATTTTATGCTAAAAGGTTATAATTAATTTTTCTTTTTAGGGCTCTCATAATCAAGTATTTGCTCTAAAGGGTCTCAAATTAAAAACAAATATTTAATTATGATAGCCCTAGAGATAAAAATTAATCATGACTTTAGAATAATATGATCAGAAAAATAAGATCTTCGCACCATTCCAAACGGTTGAAAATTCGAGTACTTAATTTTTTTAGAAGGTTTATATACTAAAAAATATGGTTACAAAAGTAAGTGTTCCAATTTTCAATCTATTGAAACCAGTGCGAAGGTCTTATTTTTCTAATCATTTTATCCTAAAGAGTCATAATTAATTTTTATCTCTAAGGCTCTCATAATCAAGTATTTGCTCTATAGGGTCCCAAACAGGCCTTACATGGCATTTTTCGTCCAAATTCCTAACTTCCGTTATCTATTGGACTACGTAGGTAACTGTTGATAATTGAGGGATGAAATCGTCAAATTGATAGTTTATGGACTAAGTAGAGAAATGTGCATAGTTTGATGGATTAAAAAAAAAACTCAACAAAATATTCTAAAAGCTAAATACTCTAGTATTTCTTAAAGAGAAATGATTTTTATTTTTTTGTTAGATCTCCACCTGCATCATGGCTGTCAAACGATTTCGGTTGTGGTCCTGTGGATACTGTCCAGTAATTCTGATGTCCAGTTGTGATTTGTACTTTTGGGATCCAGAGATGCAGAGATGCTGCAAAGCAACATCCTGTAGAGCGCATTCATCTCGGCACTCAATGGTCCGGATCGATAACAAACTTTTCCAGAGGAGTTACAGAAGAATTAACTTTTTCCTGAAAGAATTCGTTTTTAATCCGGACCGTTGAAAACACTTTGAACGGCTGCGGTAGTGCACTACAGCGCTATGAGGGAAGCTGCTTTGCAGCATCCCCGGATCCCTGTTTTTCTTTCCTTTCCAATTCTGTAACAATTTCCTTCAATTTTCTTTCTGCTTGGTAACATCATTCAATACAATCAAGTACTAATTTATTTTGTTTTACTTTTTGAAAAGTTTTTTTCAAAAGATTCCCCCTACTTCCAATTATTTCTCTCTCTGTCTCTCTTCACTTATTACCCCTACTACTCTCATTAAAAAAAAATTTAATTCAAAAACTCATCCAAACACAGCATTTATTATAGTACAAATCGTAACATTGAAGCTCACTTCGTAACTCCGTCCTTGGCAGGTTTTGGAAACCAAATAACAGAAGAACTCACCGTCTCAAATGGAGACATTTTCTTTTAATAACTCAGCCACTCAGGTTTTCGGGCCAACTTATGCGTACAGGAGACCAATTCCACAGCCCACCTGGAGGCTTCCAATTCCCAATTAAAGCCAGAGTAAAACACTACATGGATTGGCCCTAGAGGAATTTATAGCACTTGGGAGGTGATAAAACAAAACATGGAGATATGGGGGGGGAAAATGATGGTCTAGTTCCAAATGCAGCTCTGAACCTCAAGTAATTCATTGATTTCATTCACATATTGCCTGATGAGGAAAACTACTTGACAATAGGGGTTCTTTTGTATATTCTGTAATTACTAATTATGAATCCCAATGAAAAAGAATGGTAGAAGACCGTGGTGGTGAGGCTTATTTGAAGAGATCACTACCTAGAGTAACCATGCCAATCTCTTCACCTAGACCACCAGAATGCAAATGACCTATTTCCGTTGCTCGAATCCGCTCTAGCTCTTCGACGACACTCCTCATCACCGGTCTTCTTGTACCGGTATCTACACAAAGCAACGCTAGTTCCATCATTTGTTGAACCGCGTGCAGTGTGTGGTCCTTTACCGTCTTGTCAACGAAATTGTCGATATCACGAGTGCCCTTGGCCTGCATGGTTAAAACAACACATTAGCATTTGGCGAAACAACTACCAACTAGCCATAGCATTTCTCATGATCACCTTGTTGGATTGGTTTCCCAAAATTAAAGCTATAACTAGTCGTTTTAGAGGGGATAATTTGGTTGAAAAGGGGAATGAATACAAAGAGGAAAACTAAATAAATCAATGCTGAAATGACTCGGATTTTGGAAAATTAGTATATTTGTTAGCCACCCTAAATGGTTGGGATTCTAAGTAGACTAATACATCTTGCCCAACAGAATTTGCTTTAGCGAGAGCCTTGCGCTGTGGATCGCGTTTTCAGGTAGACTTAAAAAACTTCTTGTAATAGTAGCTAAACCAAAAAGAAACAATCTGGTGAGGTACAAGCATAGTACATAGTTGAAGAAGAGTTGAGCTAAAACTAAAAACAAAATTTGACAGGAACTAGAAACAACGAGAATTACGGGGACATTTTTACCTGCGACATTAGATTTTCTTGCACGTCTGAATGATTCCTGCCAAGTGCTTCACGTCCACTGATCAACTCCAGCAAAAAGACGCCAAAACTGTACACGTCGCTTCTCTCTGAAAAGTCGTGCGACGATCTCAACCTTGAGGAAGAGGTTCACTTCAGAAATTAGGAAAAGAGTCACAACTCTCAAGCTTCAACTATGTTAACTATACTCAGTAATATGCGAAAAATAGGAAGATGGTAAGCAATTTGGCCCCCCAAAAACTCAACCATTGAACTTAGAAAGCTTTAAGAACTAACACAGATGCCTCATCTGCAAAGAAAAATGTATTCTTTTTCAAACAGGATTGACGAAAAAGAGTCAAAATGGAGATTACATACTCAGGATCACGAAAGCAGTCAACCGCTGAGGATGATTCAGCATAGTAACCCTCCATCGGCAAATTTGAGAGTCCAAAATCAGAAACTTTGGCAGTAAAACTTTCATCCACAAGGACGTTTCTTGTCCTGAAGTGCATGTGTAGGATAGGGGGCACCAAAGAGTGAAGATGCTCAAGTCCTGATTGAAGATGTAAATTTGTTGGATCAAATATTCTCATAATCTCATGTCCATTGCAGTCAGTGGAACTGAGGGAAACATTGCATCTACCTTTTGCCGCGCCTAAAGCAATTATCAGCCTTTGCCTCATGTCAAGCTTTCCAATAGGCAAACCTTCACTGTCTAGAGAAAACAAATGTATGAAGATAGAGAACTTCTTTACATAAACGAACATAGTGAGAAAGAGAGAGCACCGTATAAATGATTCCCAACATTTCCATTAGGAAGATAATCATAGACAAGAAACTGCTGATAGTTCTCTTCGCAATACCCAATAAGCTTGACAAGATGCCGATGGTGAACACTAGCTATGCGCTTTACCTGAATGTGTAGGGCTAAGTTAGTTTTGCTGCAAAATGTTCTTACAAAAAGTGGAAAATTGGAACACATAGGAATTGGAAACCTATAACTTCTGTCCTATAGAGAAGGCATTTAATCACATTAAATAGTACATAAACGGGTAGTAAAAACAAAGGAAGTAACCACTCACGATTGGGAAGTATGAAAAAAAGAAAGTCTTCCGGGGGCAATCAGTTTTACCTCATTCACAAAATACTGAACCGGGCAGTGCAGGCATCTCTTGATAGCCACAATAGATCCATCACCTAGTAACCCTTTGTATACTAAGCCAAATGAACCTTCTCCTACAAGATTAATTTGGTTGAAGTTGCCCGTAGCCTGCTCAAGCTCCAGAATTGATAATTGCCATAGATTGAATGTATCATAGGGAGAAACAGCACCAGAACCAGGGGAAATACCTCCCCTTGCCCGCAGAACTAAAACAAAATAATTAGGCAAAGCCAGAAACAGAAACTAAAATAGTAGCCAAACCATTAAGACACTACTTCAACAGAGGACCCTATTTTGCAACTGAGGGCGTTTTCAGAAACATATAATGTACCTGTGATCTCAAATATGTGGTCCACGAACATAACTTCAGCACGGACCAGTCATGTTTGATATCCTAAATTGTTTGGTTTCTTAGCCGTCCCAAAGGGTCAGTTGGGATTAGCTGAAGTGCTTTAAAGTGAAGAGGAACCCAAAAAAGCACGCATTTTTCAAGTCTTTATTTAGCAAGAGGGTGGTGGAAGGTGCAAGAAAGTACAATGTAGATTTGATTGTCTTTTTTTCTTTCTGTAAAAAAAAAAAAAGAAGAAGAAGAAGATTTGATTGTCTTTTTTCTTGCAAAAAAATACAGGAGAAGATTCAAAAGTTCCAACGGAATGTCGTTACTTACTATTTGAGTTCTGAACTAATTCTTCTTTTTCTACATCTCAGACAAACACTAAGTACACAACCAAAAACAAGTGACTTTGGCACTGAAACTTTAAAATAAAATTTCTGAACTTTCTATCAACAATTTCATCCTCGTCAAACAAGAGCGAGAAAATCTATTTCCACGTCGTTTTCTACCACTTCCACTTTCAATCAACACAACCCTAAGCTCATTGCATGTCTACTGAGGTGGCAACTGATTAAAAGGTTTGTCCAAATTGAAATTATTAGATGACAGCACAAATATTTCACTTTCATATGCACAAGGAAAGGTAATGTAAATGCTGTCGATTTCCAAGTAGGATAGAAAGAAGATTGCTTAGTTGAGTTACCACGAGGCGATGGCACAGAAGAAGCTGTATCAGATGCCCTCCTTATTAGTCTTTTTAGACGCATCAAACAGAAGCAGACGGTAACTCCAGTGACTACCACAAGCAAAGCCGCACCAATACCACCTACAATTGCAGCTACTTTCCGTTTACTTGGTTTCTTATCTTGAGTTTCTGCAGAAGGCGTGAATGTTGGAACACTGTTATCCCCACCAACTGTTTCTGCGATTGTTGATTTTCTGATCTGTGGAGAAAGTGGATAGAATCTAGGAAACCTGATACAAAGTGCAACAAGGGCGGAAAGAAAAACCATTTCTAGTCATGATTGTGAGAGCAGAATAAAGAAGATGGAAACAGTTATCTACCCTATCATAATTTCCTGTAGTCTGTATAAGTTTTTCAGTATCAAGCAATTTTGACTGCAGAATTCTGATTGTATCCAGTGCATTAGTTATTACTCATTAGTGTTATTATAATTGCACCTAAGTATTCAGATTTCGGACTTAATGCAACATATATGGTAATGTAAGAGAAACAAAGGTAATTTAGCCTATTATTCAACTGAAGAATGGTGAGAAAGCTGAAGGGTAAAGGAATTCCTCTAACCTGTCCCGATAATTGTGATCAAAAAGAGAAATCTTACCAAGGAACAGTTACTCCCTGGTCTTCCAGTTTCTGATGGTAAATGCATTCCCGTTCTCCCCCACAAGGATATCTCCTGATTCTCCCAGCCAAATGTCGAGAATTGCCGACTGTGCTCTTGAAACCAAATAAAGCTTCAGCTACAGAAACAGAAACAAAATCCAACGACATGAATCAAAAGCTGAAGATAATAAGTCACTTTATTGTAATCCTTTGGTTTCGCAATCATTTGCCTTTCCTTGATAATCGCTTGACAACTCCGTGATCCAAACATAATTAAAACAAAGGTTTCATCAATTTACTTACCATATAAATATTCAACAATGAAACATCCAGAGAACAAGGAGGAAATCTAACCTTGTAGTTTGTGGTTCAATCTAAAGGGTTCCAAAAAATTAATCAGAACAAGAAGGGCCAGATGTTGCCACCAGAACAATTGCATTGTGGACAAGCATTACACTTTTGAGTACCCAACCCACCATTTAGCTACACACATTTTAGAGTCCTGATATAGCCCCCCTGAAATAGTTTGAAAATAAAGCTCTGAAGTCGATGAACCTCCATAAATTAGATGACTCAAAGTAAGTAGAAACTGTGGAAGCATAACCTGTGGAAAGCTAAGGCCAGATGGGTTTTTTAGTACACATAATAATGATGCCAACTTGGTTTGAGAAAATGGTTAAAGTAGTTGTTGATACATTGAATGGTTTTCTTGGACCTCTGATGAGAATTCCAGCTAAGGCATGAAAAGGAAAAGGCCTGAACACAGGGACTTTATCTTTATTGAAATGGACAGAAATATATCTAAGAACCCACCAAATTCCAACCTGTCACATAAATTTCAATTTACAACTGCCGAAAAGGCTACCCAGGAATCTCAGAAAGCTAAAACAGAAGATACAGAAGAAATGGAACAGTGGCTTTGAACAGCCCAAAATCGGATTTTGGGTCCTCTTGAAATCCAAGATCTGTACACTGCAGGCTAATAGCCAAGGGAAAAGAATCTTGTCAGAAAGTCTTTTACCCTCAAAACCCATATTTTCTTCACTTAATTTTCCCAACTGCTAAAAATTTACCAACACAACCCCTATTTTCTTCACTTAATTTTCCTTCCCAGGGAATGAAATGTGGAGTTCGATTTAAGTACGAGAAGAAACTGAATGTTGTAATCGCAGCGTATCAATTCTGTAACTACAGTGTGTGATTCGTGAACCAGATGTCGTGTAAGAGGGCACCCACGCGCACCTCATGCCCTAGCGGGCCTGTGGTGTCGGGTTGTCTCCCTCCGGTTCAATGTCTGTCATGCAAGAGCACCTCTCAGCGGAACGTTTCACATAGGGTAAGGAATCCTTTGGTCATGTCCTAGGGGTTCGCTACGTTACCCCTTCCTACCCTTTTCAAAATACAATGGATTCAAATAACAAAATTCAAAAAACAGTGGGATAACGTTTGGTTTGATGAACTAAAATGTTAAATGGATATGACCTCACAAGCAATTACACTAAATTAATATGAATTGATTTCTTTTACCACATCTTAAGCATGTTATTCAACAGTCATGTGATCTCCTGCCAATAGAAACTTTACTTACATTCACAGAAAGGGAATTCCAATGGACAAACCCAAATATAAGCACAAATTTGAGTAGAAGTTTCGCTAATGCCATAGCTGTAAATTGTGTAAAGCAAAACAAACCGCAAAAACATTGAGTACTAAAAGTTTGAGTCTCCCTCAATTTGGTAAAAAAAATTGAGTAAAACTCAAATGTGGCATGAGTTTGAGTCGAGAATTAGAGTAAGTTTAGAGGGGTATTATTACTCAGAATTTGGTACCGAATCAATTAAAATGTAAGCGCCGGAGATGCTCCAATCTCGTGTTCGAACAAAGGAAATGGTTTGAGATAAGGAAACATGATAAACGACTAGTACTCCAAAAAAGATGATCAGCTACTATCATTGGAATCGCTTCACGTTACGAGCCTGTATTTTCCAGCATATAATTCCAAGAAAAAGGACCCACCCTTTTGACAGAAGAAGTATACCAACGCAAAACAAAAAATACCCCCATCAGAAGAGAGAGAGAGAGAGAGAGAGTGAGTGAAGGAAAGACGAGAGACTTTTGCAGGTGGTAGAGTGCACTTTCTTGGATTGATGGGGATTGAAGAAGAAACAAAAGACTTTCGGAGGAGAGAAATGGAGGGGGGAGCGTACGGTGGCATTAATGAAAGTCACAAAGTAGGACCCAGAAAAGGTTCATCTGCTCTGGAGCGAAACAATCGGCAGTGTCCATGGGGTTGCACTTGATTTTCTAGCTCCTTCCTTTCAACATCTGTCCATATGGAAAAGAAAACAGTCGCCAAAACCCTGCCGTGTAGACTGCTTGGACCTTTTCAGGATGCCTGTTCATGTATGCGTAGGTTGGTCCAAATATCTAATTTGTAAAAGGAAAAAAATTTGTTCGATTTGGAATTAAATGGAGGTTTTTTTTGGAGACCGTGTCTAAGAATTTTGAGACCTCAAAACAATCGAAGATTAGAACAGGAATGGAAGGTCATATCGGGAAAATTATGTCACCTAGATCTGAATTGCAGGTTATTTTATTTCCTAAGATATATTAAAAAAATTGTGCCAAAATCAAATTTCCTAGTATTTCGTTTGGAATATTTTTTTGACTTATTTTATATCATTTTCAAACATTTTTCCTGAAAATGCTCTTCTTTTTTTGTTTTTTTTAAAACTTTTTAGTTCTTTACCTTTCTAATTAACTCAATTCACCTTGTACATTTTTTTCATAGAGAAGATCAAGGGTCAATTTTTATCAAAAGCAAAATTGAGCTATCAATTGCGCTTAGGATGATTGTGTACTCTTGTGATGTAATTTAAATATTTGTATTTTTGCAGATTATAATAAAAGAATTCTTTACCTTTGAATAAGAAAAGGGTAATGATTTGTGCGGGGTTTTTTTTAAAATTTTTTATGAATGCACTCAATTTTCTTGTCTTGTAGTAATTGAAAAATTATAATAAAAGTTTTCAAAAAAATGTCCAGGAAGGAACCATTCATTTCTCTATCTTAGAATGAATCTGAACTATCCAATTTTCCTTCCTGGGTATTTTTTGGAAACTTTCCATGGATCTTATCGTTTTCGAAAAACACTCTCTCCCTCGTGTATGGGCTCCATGTAGTGTTTCAAACAAACCAAACTATTTGGGAGTAGCTCAACGCTTAGATCGGCTTGATTTGTTTAGTGAATGTGTCGAGCTCAAGGCTCGAATGACTTGGTTTGTTCTGTAATTGCGCCGAGTTGGAATATAATTTTTCAATATTAAACAAGCCAAACTCGAGTTAATTGTATCTTGACACATTTAAAATTACATACTTCATATGTATAGGCTCGGCTCGTTTAATACTCGAACTGAACTTGATTAATCAAATACTACTGGAGCCCGAACTTGAGCTTAAATATTTGGACTCGATTTGAAGTCAAACTCACTGAATTTTAAAACGAATCAAACTTGAACATGCTAAATTCAACTCAAATCGGCTAGAGTCATTTGCAGCTTTGGCCTCATCTCTGCACATCCATGTGAGTGGTTATGCATTTGTGCTTTAGGACTTTTCCATTTGCAATTGACCCTAAAATCCCGCCTAATGATTCCGTAAATTTAAACAGGTCCCCCCGCCCCCCCCCCCCCAAACAAATATTTTCCACGATCAGAGTATTCGAGTTAACTTGCACGTTTTTTTTACTAATCGATCAAAGGCAGACTATTCATGTCAGGATTAGAAAATTGACAATTTTGTTTTCAGCCCGACGCCAAAAATCAAATCTGAGCAAATGTGTGGAAGCAAACTCACGGATAACGAGTAGCCCTCAGGCCTTGGGCTCCCTTGACAAAATCTTCACTACCCATGCAGTGCTCCCGCTCCCGATTGTACCTCAATGAAGGGTGGTTTTGGATTTCGAGGTTACAATCATTCTACAACAAAAAATGGAAAATGATATTGGCACTCCAAAAAACAAAGGAAAGTGACTTTGGAATTACATTGATTTTGGAGTGCCTACATCAATTTTTAGAGTATCAATATCATTTTCCCAAAAATACTTACACAAATATTTTGGATTCGGATCCTCTGTGAGGATTTACTTGTAAGAATCATGTGATGGTTATGCTGAGAAGCTGACAACACATTTTTTTTTTTTTTGAAAGGCTAATCTTCGATTAAAGATCCAAACGGATCAAGTTGCAGAGCTCATCAGGGAGATTACAAGGGACAAGGGGAATACCAACACCTAGTCTACTGTTACATGCAATCCAGTTAGCACACCTATTAGCCTGACGATTACACCAACTGAAAACAAAGTTTGAATTTGCAGAAAAGGAAAAAATATCATCCAGAAAAGCTTGAATGGTCCAATTCTTCAAGACAGACTTTGGCTGGAGCATGTTGACCAAGGGTTGGCAGTCCGACTCAATCACGGCATCCTTCTTCCCCCAAGCCAGGGCCATTGACACAGCAATCCTAATAGCCCAAGCTTCAGCAGCAAGCGCCGAAGAGACCCTGATTCTCCCGTGGTTGATTTCTACCACTGATCCATTGTCATCTCTAACCAAGACAGCAAAAGCAGCAGACTTGTCCGAAGGGTTGAAGGCCCCATCGCAGTTAAATTTCCAGCTACCGTTGAGGGGACGTTGCCACTTTGGGACATTACTATCACCATGATTACGGGCTGGTGCATTTATCTGAGAACAAGTCGTTGCTAGAAATTCCCCGTGAAAACCCAAAGCCCTCTTAAGAGTCACCTTCGCATTAGGCTTTTGCTGCAAGAAGATCCATTCATTCCTTTGCTTCCAGATTGCCCAGCAAATTTGGGCTATGTGAGACCCATCCTATCCGAGAATAGGCTTCCCCATTCGACAAGGAGACTCACGAACCACTTCTTAACAGATACCACTAAGTTCACCGGAGTTGGAAACTCAATTCCACTATTTGCCCAAACCTCTTTTGTCCACTCACACCTGAGGAGAACATGTTCAATTGTTTCTATCTCAGCTCCACAAAGACCACATATAGGGCTTCTTGCACATTTCCTTGCAAACAGGTTTTCCTTGGTGGAAACTGCATTTCTGATGATACGCCATAGAAAGTGTTTCAACCTAGGAGGGGATTTAAGGTTCCAGATTTTCTTCCACAAAATTGAATTGAGCTCAGAGGAAGAGCTATCTTGCCCCTTATCCTTTCCCTGGGTCGACTGGAAAGCTATGTGATACTTGGACTTGACAGAGAAGTTTCCCAAACGAGAGTGTACCCAGGTTAGCTTATCTTCACCTCCTGACCAAGAGATAGGCGTCGACTTAATGGCAATCCCCACCACCCCAGGAAATAGAGAATCAATTTTTTCCTCATCCCATAACCTACCACCATCAAGAAGCAAATCACTAATTGTTAAAAGAGGCTCGTCATTGATGGGGGTCAAAGGAACAGGGGACACAAATTCATTATGGATATTTAGCCATTTATCCTCCCAGACATTGATGGACAGTCCATTGCCTACCCTCCAATGGGATCCCTTTTTTAGTAATTCACCACCTTCCAACAGGCTGGACCAAATCCATGACGGAGAGGCTCCCCTCCTGGCTGTCCAAGGGGAGGAATTTGGGAAGTAGGATGCCTTAAGAACTCTAGCCCAGAGCGCATCGGGTTCCTTTACCATTCTCCAAAATTGCTTAGCTAGTAGAGCAATATTAAAGGCATGTAGATCCCTAAAACCCAGACATCCTTCCTCTTTTGGACCATTCAGCTCCTTCCAACGAACCCAGTGGATCTTGTTGCCTTTTTCCTTGTTCCCCCACCAAAACCGACAAATATCAGAGCTTATTTTTTGGCAGAGCATTTTTGGAAACTTGAAACATGACATAGGGAATGTAGGAATAGCTTGAGCCACATCTTTTATAAGGACTTCCTTGCCAGCAGGGTTCATGATCATTTGCTTCCAACCTTGGAGTTTGGTCATAATTCTGTCCCTCACATAGCCTAGAGTTTCTTGCTTTGAATTCCCCCAACTTGTGGGCACCCCTAAGTACTTGAAACCGTCTTTCATAATCCCTATGCCCATGAAATTAACTATCTCCTGTTGGAGATCCATTGGGGTATTAGGAGAGAATAAAATTTCTGACTTCCGGAAATTAATTTCTTCTCCAGATGCTTCACCAAACGTATTCAAAATCTCCTTTACTTTCTCGCAATTCTTCATATTTGCTTCCAAGAGCACCAACGAATCATCCGCAAAGAGAAGATGAGAAAGAACAGGCCCTCTATTCCTGACACGAATACCCCCCAATTCTTTATTAGAAACAGCTGAAGATAGAGAATCTGCCACCAGGAGGAAAAGGTAAGGAGAGAGAGGGTTCCCTTGCCTCAAGCCTCTAAATGGTGTGACCTCTGCTGTTTTCCTACCATTTGCCATAATCGAGAAATTGACTGTAGTAACACACTGCATTACCCAATTAATCCATCTATCATTGAAGCCCAGAGTACGCATTGTGTCTTCCAGAAAACTCCATCTCACTCTATCATAAGCCTTACTCAAGTCCAACTTCAGAGCCATAAGAGCTTTTGGGCCTTTCTTCTTGTGTTTAATGTAGTGAAACACTTCATGAGCAATAATGATGTTGTCGTGGATTTGTCGGCCCTCAATAAAGGCAGATTGCTCTTGAGAAATAAGAGAAGGTAGTAAGGGCTTTAGTCGATTTGCAAGGATTTTGGAGATGATCTTGTAGGTAAAGTTGCATAGACTGATAGGACAAAATTGGCCAATGGTTTCAGGGTGGGGAACCTTTGGGATGAGGACCATGTTGGTTTGATTAAGAGGGCCCAGATTCAAGAAGCCATCAAAGAAATTCCTGACCATTTTGTTGACATCCACTTTGACTAGCTCCCAATATTTTTGGAAAAACAACCCTAGAAAACCATCCGGACCTGGGGCTTTAAGGGCCCCCATTTGAGATACAGCAGAAGCAATCTCCAGGTCACTCACCGGTCTACAAAGGTTAGCATTTGATTCTGCACTTATCTTGTTAGAAACCCCACTCAAAGCTTTGTCAGAATTAATAATGGGATTAACATCAGTAAATAAATTATTGAAATGCTGACAAATGAGATTAGAGATACCTCTAAGGGAGTTGATCCATTCCTCCTTATCGTTTTTAAGCCTCAGAATTAAGTTCCTTTGCCTCCTCTGAGTAGCAGTAATATGAAAGAATCTGGAATGTCTATCCCCAAATTTCAAGTAGTTTAAACGGGATCGTTGGTGCCAGTACATCTCCTCTTGTTCCCATAGTTTGTTCAGCTTCGCCGTCAAATCCTCTTCCTCTATCCTAGAGGCAAGAGAATAATGTCCTCCTTGGATTGCCTCAATCTTGCACTTGAGCGTTGCTATTTGATCCTTCATCTTGCTAAATTTCCCCTTATGCCAAGCCTGGAGATCCCTCTTGCATCTGACCAGTTTTTGGACCACCCTAGAGATATTGTTGTTTCCCCCTTCAGACGCCCAATTGGCTTTAACAATTCCCTCACAATCTTCCTCCACTGTCCACATAGATTCAAAACGGAAGGGGCGATAGATCTTCAAAGGTTCCTCAAGATTAAGGCGAATGGGACAATGGTCAGAACCAATAGCTGAGTCATGGAAGACCATAGCCTGAGGGAAGGCTCCTCTACCCTCAATATTAGCATATGCCTTGTCGAGGCGCTCCATCACAGCATCTGAGCCCACTCTATTATTCTTCCAAGTAAAGGGGTGACCCTTAAAACCAAGATCAATCAGAGCACAGTCATTCAGAAAATCATTGAACGCTGAAATCCTAGAGCAAGATGGACTTCTTCCCCCAAACTTTTCCTTTGCCACTGCTATATCATTAAAATCCCCCAAACAGAACCAAGGGCCATCCATAGAGAAGGAAATATCCCTGATCTGATCCCAGACCGCCTCTTTGTGCTGAATTGTGGGACTTCCATAAACAAAGCTCATTGCCCACTTCTTGGAATTAAGTAAAGACACACAACTAGAATGAACAACATTATTTGACGATTTACGCAAAAAAAACATTATTTGACGCAAACTCAACAGAAAGAGAAACATCAGCGGTCCACTAAAGGGCAAGACCCCCGGATAGACCAACTGGATTAACATAAAAAGAGTGCTGAAAATTAAGAAATCTAATGGTCCACAGTAGCCCTCCTTGTTTCCAAACAAAACGACGCGGTTTAGGGGGTCAAATCCTAACAGAGAAAACCCCTAAAACGTTTTCTTCCGATCTTCTCCGTTTAGCGATTAGTAAAGAACCCTTGTCAGTTCTTACCCAAAACTTCCAACGCTGATAGCCTGATCGGCACCTCCTCCGGCTCCGTTCATTATTGTATGTCAGGCCGTTTTTACTTCAATTCACCAGTGTTAGAGTTTTATTTTTGTTTTGAACAGCAATCCCTCAAATCAAGGTCTCTCTTGCCCTTGCCCTGTTGAATCTTCGAAATCGTCGGGCGGGTTCAAAATCAAACCCAAAATTCTCAAGTGGGTTTCTTCAAAATTGCTGACACATATTTCCGATGTTGAGAGTTGTGATGTTGTTTGTCTCGGACAACGTTAATAGGAGTATGTAAAAAAATAAAAAAAATTGAGTAAAAAAGGAGAAGAATCTCCTGTGCAAGGAAAATTATATTTTTACATATTCTAGCCACTGGCCGGATGTTCATCTCGCCGATGTGACTGCAATGGAACGGCGGTAGAGGCATGGTCAGCGTTGGGAGAATTGGGTGAGAACGGAGAAGAAGGTTCTCAGCGGAGGAGAAGGAACTAACGGCTGTGTAACGGAGAAGAAGAAGAAAACGGTTCGGACATTCCTCCGTTAGAATTTTATCCTCTAAAGTAGCGTGGTTTTTTGTTTAGAAACAAGGAAGGAGTTGAGTTTTGTTCACCCTCCACTTAAAAGGGTGAATATTACTCACCTTTCTATTGGTTGAAATGATGTGAACCCCATTACAAAGTGATGTTATGCTTACCAAAAAGTGTATTGCATGGTAAGCATGACATCACTTTGTGATGTCACTTTGTGATGGGATCCATACCATTTCAACCAATGAGAAAAAACCAATGAGAAAGAGGGTAATGTTCACCTTCTTTTGAGGAGGGTGAACAAAATTGCACTCGCAAGGAAGGCTGTTGTAGACCATTGGATCTCTTCATTAATGTGTTGTTAGCTTTTCAGCAAAATCCTCACATGTAAATCCTCACAAAGGATCCGGATCCAAATGGCACAAATCCACCCACATTCATATTGAAACTCACACACACTACACCACTAGTGTGTGTGGGTCCCACCATAAAGTTTTGAGTGTGTGTTTAAAGTGTTTGTGTGAGTGTGTTTGGTTGAATAATAAGAGCATCCACAATAATTAAAAGTATATAAAAAAAATATTGCAAAATCATCTTTTGATTATTCATTTAAGAGGTTGCTAAGGATAGCAATGTAGAGGTCCACAATGGTACAATCAAAATTGAACAACCAAAACTTGCCACATCACATTTTAAACTTATAAAAATCTAGAAATTGTGACATAGAAAACAAAACAAATTTTTTTTAATAGTTTTCAAACTAATAAAAATAGGTTATTAGAAAAAGAGAAAATAGTTTTTTGAAAACATTGATTTTAAAAAAAATAGTTTCCGGGAAAAAGTAAAAAAAAAAACAGTTTTTGAGAAAAAAAAAGTTCTTTTTTTTTTTCTTTCAAAAGAACAGTTTTTGGAAAAAAAAGTTTTAATAAAAAACTGTTTTTTATAACAGTTTTGGGAAAAACAGTTTTTGCAAAAAAATAAAAAACTGTTTTTAAAAGTATTTTTCTTAAAAACATGTTGAAAATAGAAGAGAGAGAATGTTTTTGTGTAATGATGATGTACTTGATTGAGAAAATGTGAGAACAACTAAATTTGATTATTGGAAAAATGTTGATAATTTTGATTTTCCAATGGCCAAAATTTGATGAGTTGCTAAAAGGTTGCTAAGTTTGTTATTCCAATGTGAGCTCTTTTTTAAGCAAAGGTTGCTAACTTTAGCAATCTTTTGGTTTTGATTATATCACTGTGGATGCTTTATGGGTAATGAAAAAGTCAAAACTATTTTTGTTGGTGAAAAACTTCAGTGCATAAAAGTCTTGTACATTACAAATGGTACAAGTTTTTTATGCACTAAATTTTGGCACCAACAAAAACGGTTTTGGTATTATCATTTTTCAATAATAATTGTAGAGGTTATAGGTGACCTTTATTGACTTTATTTTATTTTTTATTTTTGCATTTGTTAGTTTTGCTTCAAACTTTTGTGACTTATTGATTCGTCTTGGTGAGAGGAATCAAAAAAGTATATAATTTTGATCGAAACTCATAATTTAAAAAAAAACAAAAAATAAGCTAAATAAGTCTCAAAAATTTAACGCAAAACTAGAGAATGCTAAAAAATTTGAATAGAGATAAAAGAAAATAAAGAAGTCACCCTTGAGTTTTTAATAAAACCACCCGTAATCTTAAACGAAACTGACTCTGTTTGGAACCCATAGAAAGAAAAAGAAAGGAAAGAAAAATAAAAAAGAAGGAAAATGAGAGGAAAATCGGAGGGAAATTTTACTATTCACTGCAATTAAAATTTTTATTTTCTTCCCACTTTCACTTCTAACCAAACAATAGTAACAATAGTAGGGAAAATTCTTCAATTTTCCTTTATTTTCCCTGAGTTCCAAAAGCCCGAGCTTCATCGCAGAGGATTGACGGAAACAAGCGAAGAGAAGCCATGATCAGCATCCTTGCTCAGGTCAGCTAAACAATCTCTCTCTCTCTCTCTCTCTCTCCCCTTAATTAACGCGAATTGATGTCCCGCAGGAGCGCCTGCTCGGCGCCGCCCTGGGTACCCTGTTCACGTCCGCCGCTGTTTTCGAGCAACGCAGAAACATCTACAAATCAATCTCAGACAACCAATCTCAGTCTCAGGTAAAATTTTTGCAGCTATCTTTGCATCATACCGCAATTACATTCATTCTGCTTTTTGAAACCCTAGAATCTACGTTACCGTGTGTGCTAAACGATGTTTTTGTTTTTTTGTAGCGTTAGGGTATCCGCAATGCTATGATAAAAAATTGATAACCAAAAGTTGCCACATGAGCTTTTGATTATTCATTTAAGAGATTGCTAAAATTAGCAATGTAGATGTCTACAATGGCGTAGTCAAAATTGGATAACCGAAACCTATTACATCATCTTTTTAAACTACAAAAAACTAAAAGTTGTGAACGGTAGAAAATAGTTTTTCGAAAAATAGTTTTGAAACTAATAAAAACTATTTACTAGAAATAGAAAATTGTTTTGAAATTTTTTTTTTGGAAAAAAACTATTTTTAAAAAATGGTTTTCTAATTCGAAAAGAAAGAGAGAGGAAAAGGGAAGAAAGAACATTTTTGTATAATGATTGCTGTATTTGATTGAAAATATGTAGGGTCTAGTATAATGATTGGTGTATTTGATTGAGAATATGTAGAATCTATTAAATTTGGTTATTGTCAAAAGGTTGCTAGTTTGGGTTATTCAAAGTCCAAAATTTGATTATTTTTAAGGAGATTGTTAAGTTTGATTATAGCATTGTGAGTCATATTTTGCACCATCATTGTTAACTTTAAAAACCTTTTACTTTTGATTATAGCATTGTGAATACTCTTATAGTGCATCCATTTAGGTCTTAATTTGCCATTGTATTTTACGAACTCCTAATTCTGATTGAACCTGTCGAGGATATAAGACTAAAATCAATAAAAGTCTCAAATCTGATCTGATGGTGCTGCAGCCAGTACATTAGTGGATTTCTTATCCCTCTGAGGGGAAATTTTGTAATCCAGTCATTCATTGTTTCCAAAAGTTATAGCCTATTGACCCCTGTTGTGTTTTTTGTTCGACACTGCATCCTTTGCCATCCTTCCCAAATATCAAGCTATATGTTTTCATCAGTTATTGTTCTATTTGCCTCGACTCAGACAAGTACTAAATGGGACCTAACGGATTAAAATGACATGGCAGCCATGCCCCTCTCTCATTATCAGGCTGTGTTGATTTGCACATTCTTATAACAAGCCTAAGTATAGCCATAACGTACAAGAAAAGATTTTATTAGTGAGAAAGGAAGAGAGAGAACGATGGCGTTGTCGATTCGGGTACTGGTCAAGTACTAGGATTTCCCATTTCTGATATTGTTTGAGTGTAGGATTCGACATTACAAGTTCAACGTAAGTTCGTTCCTCTCAATGGCATTTTAAGTACATGGTCCAATATTGAGTCACCGGCTCGCAGAGCGGGAGCGAGAACTTGTTTTAAATTCTCGTAGAACTGTTTAGAGCATGTCATACGCGTGCATTTTTTTTAAGTAACCTAGCTTTATTGGTTCGTTAGAAATGAAAATCTTAACTATCAGAATTCTACCAAGTCGGTTTTCTCATTATTCTTCTATATAGAATCTAAATTTGCCGTATAATTACATATACACCACGAGGAGTCGAGGATAGTGTCAACTGTACATTGGGTATTGGGTTGAGACTTGGACCTTGATATCTTCGTCTTCACGAAGTCGCTTTTTTCCATATTTCTTTCTTGTTCTCCACTGTCTTTAAAGTTGTGTTTTTACTTTTTATATTGACAAATAATAGGTATAAAATACATCATAGAAGAAATCACAGATCCTCTTTTCTTTTATGTAATTTCCTCTTGAAAATTCTTGAATTGGTGGGAAAATGGCGTGTCAATCTTTATAACTTATTATGAAATCGCAATTTTGACGTATGCAACATTGTCTCCTGTGAGAAACTCTTGTTCTGAAACCTAGCACCCTATTATAAGTACTGTTTCCGTTTTGGTTACTATTTATTAATTGTCTTACATCTTAAGTCGTCTTAACTAGGTCCTGCTAGGATGCGAACTGTTGTTGACATGGGAGCTATTAATAACTTCAAGATGCTACAAGCATTGCTCTTATATCACGATGAAATTCCATTTATAGTGTTGCTTGTTAACTAAGAAGCACGGATATGGATATGGGACACGGACACGACACGGATACGCGGACACGTGATTTTTCCAAAAACAAGGACACGGACACGTTGGAGGATACGTTAAGTACATAAAAAAATAAATATTTTTATATACAGAAATTCAATATTATATAAAATATATATATTTTTTCCAAATTAAAGATGAAAATTCCAATGAAAATATGAGAACAGCAGATTGTGTTTTCATTGTTAAGTTATTTGATATTGGCTTTAAATTTGGTTTATATCTCAAATAGTATATTGTTACTCCATTTTAAGTTTTAAAAATTACATAACCACCCAAAATGTGTCTGATATGTGTCGAGTACGTGTCCAAAACATGTCCGACTCAGAAAAAATAATTAAATATTTGGACACATAATTTCACGTGTCGGGAACGTGTCCGATACGTGCCCGACACGGATACGGAAGGCTTGAAGACGTATCCGTGCTTCTTAGCTTGTTAATTATGGATGGAATGTGGAATTCATTTTCCCTGTGGACAACAAAATGCTACTCCATTATGCTTAAATAGGGAGCTTGTATTTTCTTTTCAAGTTAGGATGTGATCAGGTTGTTTTAGGATCAGCTGTTTGATTTCTATGCTTGGTTTGGGTTTTCAATATTTCTAAGGTGGCATTGATATGCATAATTTTTGTTCTGTGGTCTGATTTGTTTGCTAGCATCCTGTTGAAGTCATAAGTTATAACTGTATGAGAACATGAACATCGAATGGATGCATGCAATGCTTTTGCTTTCAGGTGTAATTTTTGAATATTCGTTCTGTTTTCCCTTGCTATTTTTATGCCTCAAGTTCCCAGCGAAGTGTTTGGGTTTCTCCGTAGATTTACATCACCTTTTTGCGTCATATTCTACGTATTCTTTTAAGTGAATATGCAACGACAAAAGAAATAAGAATGCTTTAGTTCCATTTTAAGTGCATATAAAAAGACAAAAGAGACAAGAATGCTTTAGTTCCGTTTTGCCTGAACATGTGACCAAGTCTTCGAAGCATCGGTCTGTTTGTTTTCAGAATGTCATATTCTTGGAATTCCTTCCGATGCTAAAGGTAATGTTGCGTATCTACCAGCGGGAAAAAAACTAAAGAAAAGGGATTGATGCGACATTGCCCATGGATGCTATCATTGCTATATACATGCTTGTAACCATAGTTGTCAAATCGAGAATCGAAAAGGTCCATTTGCGAATCGTGAATCGTATCGAATCGTGAATCGTTCCGATTCAGTCAAATTCTTAAAAATGCATAAAAAATGTATATCCAAGTTTGTATAATGATCTTGTGATCTAAATATGCAATACACTAGTTAAAAAGAAGTTTATTAGACTATTTTTTGCTTTTTTTTTTGTTCAGTTTTAGGGTAATCGTAATAGGGAGAAAACCCATTAGGGTTGATTTCATTCAACGTAAAATATATATACAAGATGTATAATAATTGCACTACGGTCCTAGATACTTAAACTAATTACATGATAAGACACATATTTATACTAGATACAAATAGACCCATAATCTAACACTCCCCCTCAAGTTGGTGCAAAGATATCAATCAAGCCCAACTTGAATACAATAGTATGAAAACTCTTGCTACCCAGCCCTTTTGTGAATATATCAGCCAACTGATCTCCAGATCTCACAAACGGCATACATATCAAACCCTCGTTCAACTTTCCTTGATGAAGTGTCGATCAATCTCTATGTGCTTCGTTCTATCATGTTGAACAGGATTATGAGCAATGTTGATGGCAGCTTTGTTGTCGCAATAGAGTTTCATCGGAACACTATCAGTAAACCTCAAATCACGTAACAAAGTTTGGAGCCACAAGAGCTCGCAAACACCATGAGCCATAGCTCTATACTCAGCTTCTGCACTAGACCTGGCGACTATCGATTGCTTCTTACTTCGCCAGGTAATTAGATTACCCCCAAGAAAAGTGCAATAACCAGAAGTAGAACGCCTATCATCCACAGAACCAGCCCAGTCAGCATCAGTGAATGCCTCCAATCGCAAATGGCCATGATTAGCGCATCTAGATGTGAAGTACGAGGATCATGCATAAACTGACTAACAACACCGACTGCATAAGTAACATCTGGTCGGGTGTGGGCCAAGTATATTAGTCGACCCACAAGTCGCTGATACCTCTCCTTATCAGTATGCTCCCCCACATCTCCACTAAGATGATGATTCGCCTCAATAGGGAAATCTGCAAGTCTACAGCCCAACATACCTGTTTCTTCCAAAAGATCAAGTATATACTTGCGTTGGGAAATAAAGATACCTCTATCAGACCTCGCTACTTCCATTCCAAGGAAATATCTCAATGATCCCAAGTCCTTAATCTCGAACTCTTGAGCTAAACGAAATTTAAGATTATGAATCTCACTCACATCATTGCCTGTCATTATTATGTCATCAACATAAACAATAAGGACAGCAATCTTACCATTACTTTGTCGGGTGAACATCGTATGATCTGCATGGCTCTGCTTGTAACCAAAACTCAACATAGCCTTAGAAAACCTGCCAAACCAGGCTCTAGGGGACTGTTTCAGCCCATAAAGTGTCTTCTTCAATCTACACACTTTTCCCTTACTTGCTGGAGAAGAGAAACCTGGTGGAATATCCATATAAACTTCCTCCTCTAAATCACCATGGAGGAATGCATTTTTCACATCAAACTGTTGAAGAGGCCAATTCAAGTGGGCAGCACACGAGAGGAGAGCTCGCACTGAATTCATCTTCGCTACCGGAGCAAATGTCTCCTCATAGTCAATACCATAAGTTTGAGTAAAACCTCTGGCAACAAGCCTTGCCTTGTATCTTTCAACTGTACCATCAGCCTTTTGCTTAATAGTGAACACCCACTTGCAGCCTACTGGCTTCTTCCCTTCTGGAAGTGACACTAGATCCCAGGTGCCATTCTTTTTCAAAGCTGTCATCTCTTCCACCATAGCTCCTTTCCACTTAGGTATCCTGAATGCATCCTGCCAATTCTGTGGAATAGATATAGAGGAAAGAAAAGAGACAAAGGCATAGTACGAAGGAGACAAACGGTCATAAGAAACAAACTGTGAGATAGGATGTTGAGTACAAGATCTAACACCTTTTCGAATAGCAATAGGAAGATTGTCAGGATCCATATGATGATGTTCAATAAGAGGAGAATCATTACCAGAAGAGTCAGCTGAGGAATCCGGAACTGGAGTGGGTGATTGTGATTGACAAGGTGGTAACGCACATGAAGAATTTCTACGTCTAGCATACCTCTGTAAGTTAGCTAGTTAGCTCTCTGCAGTCGTGCAGGTATTTGTTCCTCAATGTCACCACCAATATCATGTGTTTCCCTTTCCCTTTCAACAGATACCGGTTCCTTTCCCGTGTTTTCCTTCTCCCCCTCACTATGATCATAGAACAATTGCTCCCCCTCACTATGATTATAAAAGGTAAACATCTCTTCCTCCTGCTGATGCTCCCCCTGAAGAGATGGTTTGGAGGGAGAATAAAAAAACTCTGTTTCCCAAAAAGTAACATCCATAGAGACAAACATCTTCCTAGAATAAGGGTCATAACACTTATAGCCTTTCTGGGTAGGAGAGTACCAAACAAAAATACACTTATGGGCTTTATGTCCCAACTTGCCTCCAGAAGGTTTGGGGGCATGAACAAAACACACACAACCAAACACCCTAGGTGGAAGAGTCGTAACTCGACAACTGCTTGGCAGACACTCAATGGGTGTTTTAAAATTGAGGACACTGGATGGCATACGGTTGATAAGATGTGTGGCAGTTAAAACAGCTTCTCCCCATAAGTATTTGAGAACATTCATAGTGAACAAAAGAGATCGAACGACCTCAGCAAGATGACGATTTTTGCGTTCAGCGACTCCATTTTGTTGTGGAGTGTCAACGCAAGTCGTCTGAAAAATAATACCATTATCAGCTAGATATGTCCGAAAAATCTTATCAATATACTCAGTCCCATTATCACTCCGAAGAATTTTAATAAGTGTATCAAACTGAGTGCACACCATCTTATGAAAAGATTTGAAACAGGAAAATACTTCATTCTTTAACTTGAGTAAGTACACCCATGTGGCACGAGAATAACAATCAATAAAGGTAACAAACCATCGATAGCCATTTAAAGAAGTAATGGGAGAAGGACCCCAAACATCAGAATGAATAACTATAAATGGAGAATCACTTCGTTTATTAATAGGGGCATAAAAAGAGCGTTTATGTTTCCCAAACTCACAAGCTTCACAAAAAAACTGATCCCTAGGACAATATTTAACTAAAGTAGGAAAAAGTTTCTCTAATATCCCAAAAGAGGGATGACCCAATCTACGGTGCCACCGATGTAACAAAGAAAGAGTGGAACTCATATCTGCATGTAGAGCTTTTCCACATGATAAAGATGGCTGAGATGGATGAGGTGCATGCTCCAGATAATAGATACCACCATGTGCTTTACCACTGCCAATCACCTTCCCCGTTTCCAGTTCCTGAAAGACACAGTGAGTAGGAAAAAATGTCACAGAACAGTTTGCAGAATGGGTAAAACTACTAACTGAAAGAAGGTTAGTGGCAAAGTTTGGAATATGGAGAACTGAAGAGAGTGAGATAGAGGGAGAATAGCGAACGGAACCTTTCCCTGAAATAGCAGAGAATGACCCATCGGCAATTCGGACCTTATCCTTACTAGAACAAGTAGAATAGGAATAAAAAACAGAGGAACAACCTGTCATATGATCTGAAGCACCAGAATCAATAATCCAAGGGATACCGGAGGAGGCAGTAAATGCACTAGCTGGAATACCTGAATGAGCAAAATAGGATGCAGTAGGAGCTGCTGTGGAAGTAGGAGTTATAGTAGAGGAAGAATCAGCCCGAGCCATAAGACGCCTGAGAGCTTGCATCTCCGCCTGAGAGAAACCACCAGTAGAATCAGAAGGAATTAGAAGGTGACTGAACTCCTGTACTGTACCCAGAATCGGACAAGGTAGCAAACTCTGAAACATGTGCCTGGGCCTGAGAACGCCCGGGACCACGACCTCGACCTCCACGTCCACTGCCTCGCCCACGAGAAGGACGACCATGTAACTTCCAACAGAAATCCTTGGTATTTCCAGTGTGTGGCAATGATCACACTGGAGTGACATGCGGTCTATAGTTCCACTGCTAGTACCAGGCTGAGATTTCCCACTGCCAGACCCAAATTGTCCCTGCGGAATAGCAACCAAGGCAGAACGATCAGAAGTAGGAGCTTGCAACATAGCACCCCTCCTGCTGAACAATGGCATAGGCCTCTCCCAAAGATGGAAACGGGACCCGATCCAACACCTGCACTCTAATTGGATCATACTCCACATCAAGACCAGCAAGAAAGTCATACACACGCTCTTTCTCTATTCTTTTTAACCAAGCACCAGCATCAACGGAGTAGACTGCCTGAAACCCCTGATAATAATCAAATTCTTGCCAGGCCCCACTGAGCTCAGCAAAGTAAACAGCAACAGATCGATTGTGTTGATCCATAGTACGAAGTCTCTTTCGCAACTCAAAACATTGAGCATCATTGCCCTGCTGAGAATAAGTCTGTTTGGTAATAGTCCAAATCTGATATGGAGTGTCAAGAAGTAAGAAAGGACTACGAATATCAGCCTTCATAGAATTAAACAACCAGGTCATGGCTAAAGATCGATGAGACTTAAACTTCTTGAGTTCAACATCAGTAGTAGGCTCAGTAACATGGCTTTCAATGAACTCAGACATTCCTTTAGCTTCAATAGCTAATGTAAAAGTACGAGACCAAAGTAAATAATTTGTGCCATCCAATTTGATGGGACAAATATCCAACGGAGAGTTATCCAGAGTCCCTACACGACTCAACTCATCCGTACCACTAGCGGAAGCCTGTTTTTTCTCTTCTGACATCTTGAAAGCAGAACAATATTGCCAAATAAACAATAAACAATGTTCCCAGCAGCTTTAGAACTCCAAAAACAATAAGTAAAGGTTCCAATAGCCTTAGAACCTAAAAAAAACCAACTGAATACCTTCGGATCTGACTGAAATAGTGCTGAAATTTCGTGAGAGAAGGAAAAAACAGATCTGATCGGTGAGAAGAAATGACGGCGAGCAGATCGTGATCGACGGCGATGGCAAACCCTAACTGATCGAAGCACTGTTCACGCGAGTACTGTTCACGTAAAATACTGTTCACGTGAAGTACTGTTCACGCATGCGAAGTACTATTCACGCACACGAAGTACTGTTCACACGGTACTGTTCACGCAGTGCTGATCGACGAGAAGAACGTCGTAGGTCCCCAAGTTCTATCGCTCTGATACCATGTTCAGTTTTAGGATAATCGTAATAGGGAGAAAACCCATTAGGGTTGATTTCATTCAACGTAAAATATATATACAAGATGTATAATAATTGCACTACGGTCCTAGATACTTAAACTAATTACATGATAAGACACATTTATACTAGATACAAATAGACCCATAATCTAACATTTTTTTTTGGTAGAGGACTTTTATATAATCTGTTGTCTGGACTCTCTATATAACACATCTCCCACTGACTATATATATATACCCCACTACTAGAATATACTATATTATATACACCCACTAACTAGAATATACTATATTATATACACCCCACTAGCTAGGAATATATATATAATATACACCCACTAACTAGTGAACATATAAAAGACAAACAAAAAACTAAGTACACTCACCGACAAGAACGAGATGCAGTTCAAGCATCAATGGCGACGTCGAAGGTTTCGATGGAGCTCGAAGCTTCACTACGAGGGCTCAGGTCTTTGTTTTCTTCAATCGTTTGGGTTCTCTAAAGGTTAGGAAACATATTCCGACCCCTCGCCTCCCATAAAGGTAATGTATTTTCCGATTTATGTCCAGAAACCCGACCGAATCCGCCAGAAAACCCACTCATTCGAAAACAAACTGAATCGTACGATTCTCACAATTCACCTCACGATTCACCGATTCAAAGCACGATTCTGCGATTCTCACTTCGATTCTTACCTATTCACGATTCATATAATCGATCCGAATCGTTTCATACCTGAATCGAACCGAATCGTACGATTCGAATCGGGAATCGTACGATTTCGATAACTATGCTTGTAACTAGGGCTGTAAACGAACCGAATCGAGCCGAACCCTGTTAAGTTCGGCTCGAGTTCGTTAAGGTACTAGTTCGGCTCGAGTTCGATTCGAGCCTGAACAACTCAGCTCGAGTTCGGCTCATTAAAATTTTTCAAGGCTCGGGTTCGGCTCAGTTGGGTTCGTTAAGGTACTAGTTTGGCTCGAGTTCGGCTCGAGTTCGGCTCGGGTTCGATTCGAACCTGAACATCTTGGCTTGAGTTTGGCTCGTTAAACTCAAACGAATGGAGCCGAGCCGAATCTAAGCTCGAATTGAGCTCGTCAAGACTCGGGTTTGGTTCGGCTCGGCTCATTAAACTCAAGCGAACCCAAACTCTCTCATTGATCGTATAGAATTTGGGAGAAAAATAAGTATTGAATTATATATACAACCTTAAATTTTTTTATATTTACAAATAGACCCCTATTGAATTATTAATTAAATTTAAGTATATGTTCGCGAGCCTAATCGAGCCGAATACCGTTAGGCTCAGGTTCGGCTCATTTACGGAACGAGCCTAGAATTGAGGTTTAGGTTCAGTTCGTTTAGTAAACAAATCGAACTCGAACGAGCTCTTGCCGAACCGAGCCTCGAACAGTTCGCGAATGGCTCAGTTCATTTACAGCCCTACTTGTAACCACACCCGTAAACTTTTCTTGGGAAGAAAATCTTTGCCAACTGTATATGCTACGTTAATGATTGCACGACTTCCCGTTTCTACTAGAGGAAGGCCTTATACGTGATCATCCTTTGAACATAATATCCGAACGTGCCATAGATGAGATAGACATTGGCTTTGTTAGACTCCGTGTGACTTTGGGTTGTCTCGTTCATAGTGCCTGCATTTTTTTGTATCTTCTCCCTTTTTTGGATCTTCTTTTCTTTTCATTTTTCTTCTTTTCAAATTGAAATTACCATGCAAATGAGAAATATTTGCATTCGGTGTGCTTATAGATGTTGGAAGTTGCATGGTTTCTTGAGAATGAGAAATACTGGAACTAGAAAATTCACTATTCTGTGCCATTTCCATTCAGACACAAAACCACGTTCTTTTCTGCATTCGTCATCATCATCAAAGCTTATGCTTTATACTTCTTTCAGGTGAGAGAGCCCATTTTTGAAAAGAGATCCCATTTGGACTTTGGACACTTGTGGAACAAAGCTGTGGATCAAACATTGGGACCTGCAATCGAGTCTCTCAGCTCGCGTCGGTGGTAGAAATGTTGTGTAATAAAACTCTGAAACATGTATGTGTTGCTTTCCATTTTTATGTGTTGAGAGTGCAATGACTTGCATCGAAATAAGGTTGGTGGTTCTTTTAGACGATTGGAGTGAAGGTCCATGATACAATTCTTGTCTTTCTAATGCATTGTGAAAGGAAACTTTAACTCTCTTCCCCAAAGGCTTGATTATTTTGTTCTCATGGTAACTTGAGTTCCAATTCAGTTATCCATAGTTAAATTTTCCTCGAGACCGCGACTGTGTTTTATTTGGTTGACCAATGACAATCATGCATGTCTATAATCATCCACATCCATGAATGTGAGCACAAGGGCTACTAGTTTGTCATGAATCCACAGAAACCAGTTCCATTTGCTGTTACGTCCATGTTGAATCGATCTACTTCTGTTATCAAGACATAGACCGAGTACTCGGTCAGCGGACCTGGTTTCAACCAGTTAGCCTAAGCATGTGATTTAGGCCGGTTGGTTGTCAAATGTGACCAGATCATGAAGCTGGAGAAAGTTGAGGGTTTGAACAGCTATGTCCACATATAAAGCTCCAGTTAGTTATAACTTACAAGTATATCACTATATCTTTTTTTTTTTTTTTTGAACGGAGTATATCACTATATCAGTAGAGTACTTTTCAGAGCATTTAGTGGCAATATTTCGGGTTTTGTTGTTGTGTTAGGAATTAGCTGAATCCATAGTCGAAAGGTTGTTCTTTGTGCACCGTTTGCGCTTATAGGAGATTGTTTCCTGTGAGTCCGTGACTCGATCGATCCATCTTGTTGCTTTGGAAAATATTTTTTTTGCTTCAATGAATAGGTACGGTGCTGTAGAAGCTTGGAATTTAAGCGTACTAGTAATCCATTCAACTGTAAGCACTAAAAAGGACCAATTGGTACACCGTACAGTACATATCCAAAATCAGAGACGAAAAACGGAGAAAAATCCAATGGTGCTTAAATATGGCTCAAACCTAGTTCTGACGCTTCAGAATACTCATGGTCAGCATATATGTTTCTGTATCAAGCATCAGGTTGAATAGAACTAGTTCGAGTCAAGTTGGCTCGACGCGTGACCACTACGTAGTAGACACCGATTGCCAAAACCGCAGCACACAAGAAACCGAACACAATGCCGGCTGCTCCACCAGCTCCCAACCGGGTCCTGCCACGCTCCTCCGGCCGTGGTTTGCTCTCGCGCGCCACACTTGATGCTACCGAGGCTGCTAGAGGCAGCGGGGAGCAGTTTGATTCGGCACACGGGTCTTGGGTGCCGGGGTGCTTGGAGTCCGGGTGGAAAAAGTCGACTGCCGACGGCGAGAAAGCCATTGGGTTCTCATAAGCAAGCCCGTGGGGAGCTCTGTCTTGAGCTCTGGTAATGGTGAGGAAAGAAAGAAGAGTGAAGATCAATACTGAAGCCATAGGACTGTAGGAGTGATAAATTTGGTAGAGTGGTGGCCCTTTTAGTACTTGAGGTGAAAAGTATTTGGTAGTGTTGCTCTGTTTTGGATGCTTTTGGAGTGGTTTTTATAGGGTCCTGAAGTAGTGGTGGTTGCTTGGAGTGGAATGTTTTCATGAGGGAACAGAATGATGGGTGGTTGGTAGTATGACCTTTACTTAATTGAAGTTAAAGGTCTCCCAGAAATGCCCTCACAGTGTCACACAAGGCCTAATCTGGATCCAGGATTTCTGGAGGGATTTACTTTGAGAAAAGAAAATGATAGGTGGGCCGAGCGGGCATGAGAAAACTAATACTTCAGTGTTTGTCTTCCGTGAGGTCGCACGTTTAAATCTCACGGAGGCCAAACGTTTCAAACCTTGGGGACACTGGAGGATTTGCCACGTCGCTTATTTCAGGGCTACGGAGTTAGTTGGGGCCACCCGGACATCCGGTTTTAAAAAGACAAAAAATGATAGGAAATCATCCACCAAATGTCAAGGGCCAAAAAGCTAGCAACAAAAAACATTTTCCTCTGTTGAATGTCTCTTTTTGATTTGCTCATTTTTTTCACTTTAACCTTTGAGCATTTTAGTTTTCACAATGAGCTTTAATCAAGTGGAATAGCTCTCAATTAGGGCGGAAATGGCAATTTCATTATTGCCTTTGCGTAAGTTGCATTTAGTACGTAGTACTACTAAGTTAGCGGCCTCGGGTTTCGCAATATCATGTTGTTCTCTTTACTCAAAGTGCTCGTGAAATTGAAAAGGGTGGGGGACTGGAATAGAATGCCTATGTTCATTCATTAAATAGCTCCACACTTGATGCATGTACTGGTCACAAGTTTTCACATGCATATATGTTAGCGGAATTGGCTCCCCGCGAGTGGGCGGTGAGATTTTGCTCTCAAGATTAGTTGAGGTGCGCGTAAGATGGCTCAAACACCTGAGTTATAAAAAAAAAAAGCAATCAAACATGCCCGTAATGTAGTTTGCTAAGAATTTAGTGTAAGGTCTTACATGGCCCTAATCACGTCGCCTCTCTTCCCCTTTAGATATGTAAATTGTTGTCATGTAATTTGTCACTTTAGATATATATAGGGAAAATTTTACAAATGGTCCCTCTAGTTTGCATGAATTCTCATTTTCGTCCCTCTAGTATCAATTGTGTTACTTTTAGCCCTATAATTTGCATTCTGTCTCAATTTCGTCCCTCTCGCTTACGGCGTTAATGAAACAAACGGAATTGGAGGACAAAATTGACATTTCCCTCACAGAGGGACTAAATTGAGATTTCGTGCAAACTAGAGGGACTATTTCTACAATTTTATTTTTTACTTTTGTTTTTGTAAATAAATTTAAAATACATCATATGTAATATATTATATATATCACAAAAAAATGAGAAAATTCGAAAAGCAACCCCTATGTTAAATGTCTTGGTATTGTATTTTTTTTTTTCAATTGAATTTTCACTTTCGTTATTTTCTTTGTCACATGATTAAAAAGAAAAAAAAATTCAGTAGTATTTAGAAATCTAGTAATTGTGTTTAATTAAGCAATGAAACACTATTGAATATTAAGAGATCAAATACATTAAAATATGGGTATAAGTGTATTTATTTTGGGACTTACTCATAAGATCACTCATATAACAAATAAATACGGTTTTTGAACATTTTTTTATCGGGTGAAAAATAAGGAGATTATAAGAACATGATACAAAGACATTAGCTAAGGGGTTGATTTGTGCATTTTCTAATATTTTTGTAATTTGTAATGAAATATAAAATTTTTCAATATAGTTTGATTACCCAATAAACAATAATTCAGTTGTCCCTCTAGTTTATTGGGTAATCAAACTATATTGAAAAAATTGGGTAATCAAACTATATAGTTTGAATTATTATTTATTGGGTAATCAAACTTTATTGAAAAAATTTATATTTCATTACAAATTACAAAAATATTAGAAAATGCACAAATCAACCCCTTAGCTAATGTCTTTGTATCATGTTATTATAATCTCCTTATCTTTCACCCGATAAAAAAATGTTCAAAATCCGTATTTATTTGTTATATGAGTGATCTTGTGAGTAAGTCCCAAAATAAATACACTTATACCCATATTTTAATGTATTTGATATCTTAATATTCAATAGTGTTTCTTTGCTTAATTAAACACAATTACAAGATTTCTAAATACTACTGAATTTTTTTTTCTTTTTAATCATGTGACAAAGAAAATAACGAAAGTGAAAGTTCAATTGAAAAAAAAAAAATACAATACCAAGACTAAACATAGGGGTTGCTTTTCGAATATTCTCATTTTTTTGTGATATATATAATATATTACATATGATGTATTTTAAATTTATTTACAAAAACAAAAGTAAAAAATAAAATTGTAGAAATAGTCCCTCTAATTTGCACGAAATCTCAATTTAGTCCCTCTGTGAGGGAAATGTCAATTTTGTCCTCCAATTCCGTTTGTTTCATTAACGCCGTAAGCGAGAGGGACGAAATTGAGACAGAATGCAAATTATAGGGCTAAAAGTAACACAATTGATACTAGAGGGACGAAAATGAGAATTCATGCAAACTAGAGGGACCATTTGTAAAATTTTCCCATATATATATATAGTACCTAAATGCGGTCACTGTAGCATTAGCTAATTTAAAAGTTGCTATGATTTCACGCCTAAACGTCAATCGTTTCCAGTTAGGGTGATGACAATATTGTCACGACACAACTCAACTCTTTATGTTCATGGCCGTCGAGATACAGAGAGCAAAAGACAGAAATGTCCTTATGAACAATATGGACATTTTTTTTTTTTTGGCAAACTATGATCAAATTGTTTACATGTGTTCTTTCCTACTGATGGATACATGTAGCCTTTAGCTGTCCTATTTTTTTTTGATCCGCTTTAGCTGTCCTATTTGACATCATATTTTCCTTTCCTTTTCACAGGGGAAGAAAAAAGGTTGAAGAAGGGTAGGGTAGCTTAACTTAAAGGGTCAGCAAAGTGCAGAAGCATTGCATAATGATTATACAAATGCTTATAAAGGTTGACGTGGCAAGCTCCTATTGGGTAGAAGCATTACATAATTATACAATGCTTTATAAATTAAGGATTTCAGCACTCAGACATGATTGCAAAAGGTGCATGCTGAAGCTGAAATCAATGCACCTTTTCCTTCTTCTCACGACTTGGTTTTTTTTTTTTTTTTGAATAACTCAAGTGTCCGGGCTAGTTTACGTGCATCTCGACTAATTTTAGGAGATCAATCCCACCGTCCAATTTGCGGAGGCCCCAATTAAAGTGAGAGCAAAGTTCTATATGGACCGACTCCAAAAGAGTCTATAACATCTGAGAAGTTTCGCAGACAACAAACCCTTAAGTCTTAGGCCTTGATCACCCCCCTCTCTCTCTGATCCATTTACAATTCTCACAAGGTTCATGTCTCTTAAGAATATAATGGGCTTCTAGGGCTTCACATGTTATGCACATCCGAGTCACAAGAAGTTGTAAACGAGTCATAGATTTTCTAGCTAGGGAGGTGTATTGCAGAGTCATTTTAACCTTTTTAAATTCTTACCTGTCTTCTGATCTGAAGGCACCAAATTTAATGAGATGTGATACAAAGCTTTAGGATATATAATCATCGGGGCGGTTCCGCGGACAACCAATTAAACACCTAAAAAAACACCCCAAATCTCAATCTCATAGTTTCTGATCAAATTTTTATGATCCGAACCGTTCAATGTGTGCAGAATATGATTTTAAGAGTGCCCGCGAGAAATTAGCAAAAAATATGACCGCGAAGTGTGGTTTTGAGCAGTTTTCGAGAGGTCTTAGGAAGATGATTGATGATGAAAAATTTCCAAACAAAAGATGCAGGGTCGCTCTTCCCTTATAGTTTCAAGCTTAATTAGGAGAACTAGATGGCTTCCGAGGGGTACGTAAGAAGAGGCGATGGCGCAACCTCAATCCCAGGCTCCACGCGCATGGTCTCCTTCGCCATTTGCAGAGAAATGGAAAGTACAATGCCCAGGAAAAATCAAGCTTGAATGAGCAAAGAGAAAAATACTCACTTCTCTCGGTAGATGAGAAAGAGAACAGCAAAGATGACGCTGACTGATCGAAGAGAAAACGCTCTAGTGTTTTCAGAGAAGCGGCTATGGAAATTGTCGAATGAGAAGCGCGCGCCACAAGGTAGGATTTTTATATAGGAGAGATTTGATTGATCCCTTGAAACATTTGAACCACACGCAAAATTATCGTACATATGGAGCTAATCAAAGGTATGAATATGTGCCAGAAAGAGAACCAAAATAACGCAATGATCGATAGAGGCCAGTTAACGAACGAAGCAGCACTTCTACATGTGTATAGGCATGCCTAATTGTTGGTGGTCTTTACCAAATATAAAAGCCAGAAAATCAAACCACGAGAGCACACCGAATTTTTATGATGGCTGGAGCACTCCTCTTCCCTATAAATATGTATAGTTCGATTGAGGCAAATGTAGCCGAAAAATGTGAAGCAGAGATATTGGATGGTTTCCTGTTTTTGGGCTTCAGGGAGCGGAATCCTTCGTAAAATTTTCTTCAATTCTGAAATTTGCTGCCCGTGAAGTATTCGATTTAGCAAACCACGTAAAATATGTTTTTTTGTGTGTGTTTGGTGTGTGCGATGTGTGTGTGTTTCTGGGTATCCCGAGCACAACATGTGATCGATGCCTTTGTGTAGCTAGTACCCCAAAAGACAAGTCAGGAATTCCGATCATAATATCTCGAATACAATTTGAAGCTAAAAAACCACTCGAGTTTAGCTAGTGACAACTATTTCTTATCTTTCCGCATCAGCCTCACCAAATTTTGGACCAAATTAATCCTCAAAATTCACATTTTTTTATTTTAGCTAGTCATTTTTACATAATTACGCAAAATCAGGCTCTTTACTCTCTCTCTACTCAATTAAATATTCAAATCCACCCCATTAAATATTCATATCCATCCCAAAAGAAAAGAGAGAGAGAGAGAGAGAATAAAATAAGGACAAGTGAGTGAGTGAATAGTGGCTGTAGCAAAGTTACGGATCTTTCATAATAAAGAGCCAAGAGCTGAGTCTGATGCAGCATTATTTATGGTGTTTTGCTCGTTATTATCGTTTAAAGGGTGGAGTAGCAATCCTGACGCGGATGCTCCTAGGCAAGGTACCCTTAAAAGGTAAGAAATAGTTGCACATTAGCTTATACATATGCCTCGCTTAAAAATTGCGAACTAGCCCTCGTAGAGATCCGAAGAAAGCCGAGGGGTGATCACTACTTCCAGCGGCCTTACCTTTGGCAAGGTAATCCCCAATCCTTCACTCATGTCCACCGCCTCGTCTCCCGGCGTCGCGAGCTCAAAACCTTGAATCAACCTCGCCAGCGTCAGCTGCGTCAGCTGCATCGCAAACGTAGCCCCGGGGCAAGACCGCCGGCCCGACCCAAACGGGCCGAACTCAAAGTTCTTCCCGGAAACATCCAGCCCCGCTGCATGGTTGCCCGCCAACCACCGCTCCGGCACAAACTCTTCCGGGTCTGGCCAAACACGCGGGTCTCGGTGGAGCTTCCACAAGTTGGGGAACACACGGGTGCCCTTCGGGATGTTGTACCCGCCTATTTCGCAATCTTCCGTGGCTTGGTGTGGGACGGAGAGCGGGCCCGGCGGGTAGAGGCGAAGCGTTTCTTTGACGATTGCTTGGAGATAGACTAGGCTTTTCACGTCGCTTTCTTCGACCCATCGGGTTTTACCGATTTGGGTGTCGATTTCTTCCTGTGCACGGGTCAGTGCGGGTCGGTTGTTGAGGAGGTTGGAGAGGACCCATGTCAAGTTGATGGATGTGGTATCGGAGCCTGCTAAGATGAGATTCTGCAAGGAGACAAGTGTAAGAAAACTTCAAGAATCTAATGAATGCATGGATGATCGCCCAATTTGAAAATGAGTTCCGGTAACTAAATCGAGGCTTATATCACAATCAATTGGGGTCGGCTAAAATGAGTTCCAGTGTGTAGACAAAAGAATTTGTATGTTGATTGAATTTGATCCGAACAGACGACCCAATGAAATGATCTGAAATTAATACCAGGACTACTCAGGGGCCTAAAAGAACAAAACTATGCTAGTGAATAATCACAAATGCTAATCGCAAGGACGGATTTGCAGGGAATCATGCAAGGAAAGCTGCGTTTGGGCGCATTCTGGGTCCCGAAAAAATCTAGAAAAATATCCATAAATTTTTGAATATTATTTTATGGGGCCCTGTAAAAAATCAGCTCCAGCGGATATCGGCAAGTATTACTTTTGAATTCGTAGGGGAGAACTGCTCAAGTTGCCCCTATGAATCCAAAAGTAATACTTACCGATATCTACTGGAGTTGATTTTTTACAGGACCCGATAAAATAATATTCAAAAATTTATGGATATTTTTCTAGATTTTTTTAAGACCCGGAATGCGCCCAAACATACTTTTCCTTGCGTGATTCCCTGTAACCATTCCCTGCGAATAGCAGGGCTCGTGAATAATAGATCAACTGCTGGTGGGAATGTATCCAGTGTGAATTTGCTATTAGAGTGTGGATTCTTTCATCTTTCCGTTTAAGACCGGAGGAGCTCATGGAATTTTGGTACTCGATTGACTGGTGGGAATGTATCCAGGACCGTGTTACCCAAGGACTTCTTATGGGTTAGTGCGTATGCTCTCCAATGTAAACACAAGAGTTTATGTTCTTCTATTTTCAGTTAAACTTTGGTTTAAGTCGAATAAATCTCAACTAACCATGGTTAGCTTCATTAATTTCTGGTTCCCAATAATCAATATGGGGATTGGGGAACACTTGGTCTAACAAAATAGTGGTGGGCCGTGTTGCCTCAATTGTCAACAATTGATAGGAGCATGCCTAAGAATATCACTGTGAATCAGTAGAAATTCCTTAGTGGAATGGCAAAATAAAATCAAGATGGAGGTCCCAACGAGACTCATTTGTCATAACCCTAAATGATGTGTTCATCTATTGTATAACCATTTGTTTGGACCAGCTTATGCGCATCTTGACTCATTTGTGATCTTAAAGTTAACGGCGGGGCCGAAGGTTTGGGATATTTGGACTTCGTGAGATTCAAACTTGTGGTCTTTCGGGGGACGAGCCCTTTAGTTACTTTCTCGTGCCTATTTAACCAAACCACTTTGGGTTCATTGTGTTACACAATTTGTGTATGACCTTACCCTCGTGAAATAGACGAGAGTCTTGAATAGGTGGGTGCAATGCTCCTGATGCATTGAACAGTTTTTCCTTCACTTTTTGATGCTAAAATTTGCAATCATAGACCTATCTATTATAAGACAAAAGGTAAACAAATACAACATCTGAACGGCTTGCTCCTCAAAAGGTTGCAAGGTCAAATCTTACGAAAATCAAACATTCCAATTTCAGAGCTATTGAAAATTTGTCCGGTCATTAACTTTGAACTCCCAAATTTATTTGATGTGCGACAAACTAGCCTGACACCGGTAACGAAAAAACATACCATGCTTTCAAAGTTTAAAAATCTAAAATGACATACCAGTATTGTTCCCTTGATGATGGTTTCCCTTGTGTGCCCACAACTCCCTCCCTCATCAATCCCAGACAACATCACATCAATGAAGTCCTCCTCATCCTCCTCTCTCTCTCCTCCCCTCCTCTCACCAACATGTTCTTCAATCCAACTCTGAACAATACCATCCAATTCCCTCATAATCCTCTTCACATTCCTCAATTTTCCCCCCAAATCCACCCACCCCAGCGGCGGAAACGGAATCACGTCCGACAACACGAATACCCCGCTCAGATACATGAACTCCTTTATGACCCTCCTGAAGTTCCCCGCCCCCGGATCTTGCGCGCCCGTTCGATCGAAGTACCTCTTGCCCGAAACCATCCTCGTGATTATGTTCAGAGTTAGTTGCTCGAGCCACGGGATTATCGCCAAGGCCTCCTGTTCCTTTGGCCGATTAGTTTTGCTGAGGCTGTACAACTGTTTGATGCTGGAATCAATTTCGGAGACTCGGACGTGTTTGAATAGCTCGAGACGATGGGCCGAGAGTAGCTCGACCGCTACTAGCTTACGCATGCCTCGCCAAAACGGGCCGTAGGGTGCGAAGCCGAATCCGGCCATGTTGTAGCCGAGGTACTTGGCTGCATACAGGGGCGGACATAGGATTTTAAAATTCAAGAGGAAACATGATTTTAACGTAAGTACGATTTTTATTACAAGTACTCCTATAAAAAAAAAAAAAAAGCAACTTCGGAAAGCACATATCTGCTTACATGCTTCGGATTGTGGGCGTGAGGCCAAGATTATGTCATTGGTGGTGAAACACTCTTTAAAGGACTCCCAATTGCTCACCACGAGTACAGGGTACATCCCGAGCCGGAACAAGAAGACCGGACCGTATTTGTCGGCCATGGCTCCCAAGGTTCGAGCCAGGGGAGCCTGGCCGCCGTGGAGTAGATGGAGGTGGCCTATGACGGGCCATGCCCCCGGTGGTTCAGGGGGTGACTTGGACTTGATTTTGTGACTGTGGGTTCTGGATCTCCATAGATTGTACAGCCAGAGTGAGGCTAAAAGCAAGGCAATTGCTAATGGTAGATGGGAAAGTAAATCCATAGTGGTAATAGACTCTTTTTGTTTTCACATTAGGTGTTCCATTGATGGACTGATTGAAGGTTTTGTAGTCCAAGCTAAAGGGTTCAATAATTCATGTTTTGTGTACTTTTCAAAAGGAAGAAACTTGGGTACTATATTGATGGCGACAAGAGGTAAACATTTGTCCATAAGAAATGGATAGAAATTTGATTTGACCGCACACGGCATTTAAGATAATTAGCTTTGGGGAAATGATTTTACAACTCTTTTTTTTTGTTAACATCACTCTTCTGCAAGTGTATTTTTGTACCACTTGCAGAGGAGTGGCGTTAATAAAAAAGAGAGTAGCAAAATTAGCGGCCTAACTTTAAATATCAGCTAAAAACAAAATTAAAGATCATCTTTTTTATGAAAAAATATATGAGTGTTCTTTTTTTCAAGGGGTTGGCCTTGTAGTTAAGACCTAAAACTTAGGAATTTGCTCCGTCCTAAGGTCTAAGATTCGGAACCTCTTACGTGCTATCAACTTCTTTGAGGCCATTGGAAGTTTGGCCGATGGTTAACTTCAGGGCTTAGGATTAGCCGAGGTGCAAGCACTAGGCAAACTAGGCCAAACACCTAATTATTAAAAAAAATAAAAAATAGTTTTTCTGATGTTATGTTGGACCTTGCAGTTTCTCTTCGAAGTTTCCTTTGCTATTCAACTAATTTATTACTATCATTTTCATTTTTTTTCTAGGTTTCAACTGCACGACTTCGCCGAGGGTGACTCAGACGCAGACGTCGACGACCTGGGAGGGTTGAACTTTGGTGGGATTGTGGGTTATGATTCGCGTTAAGCTTAGATTTTAGCGGAGGTTTATGAGATTTTCTTCTTTTTTGGTCATTGGGAGATTTCTGAGATGAAATGTCCCATTCGAATATCAAAAAGCGGGGGCTCAAACTCACTACAAAAGGTGTAGTGAGTAATCGCAGCCGTCTATCTCAATAACCAACGGGCCGGATTCAAAAGAAACTCTTATAGGGAAGAGAAACCTGTAGTGGGCTTGCTACTCACTACAGGACCCCCGATCCTCGAATTAAATACCAAGGGCTTGTTCATGGGTAACCAAAAGAATTGGGCTTTATTGTTACTTGAGTGGGCCGAAAAATGGACTACGGCAGGTCCCGATAGTAAGGCCCCGTTTGGGCAACCTGATTTGTAAATTTCAGACATGGCGCACCTAGAACTTTATGGCACTGGGGTCAAATATTCACCGCAAAAATAATTCTGCATTCGGAAAACTACGGTTGGTTCCTTGCCAACTTGTTTGGTTCGTTTGGGTCCTAGTGGCATATGATTGTCGGTAATCATGGATGCCAACTTAGTTGGAATTCATTGGAAGGTGTGGTTCTCGTTGTGATGCCATCATAGCCGGATCATTTTAATCTTTGTAACTTCTATTCAAATTAAAGATTAAACATATATGCATTACTTGAGTTAAAAAGTTGATGAGACCAAAAAAATAAAAAAGATCAGGCGCTGGGTCAAACAAATTAGATATGATTGTAATTTTTCGATACTATATGGGGCAAGACACATCGATGAGAGTATAATGTCATGGGATAAAATTACAAAAACATTCAAAAATATAGGTGTATCTCCGTGGAGAATTTCAATCGAATGGGATCAAGTGACACTGCTTGCCTCTATGTGGGTCCGCTCATGGTCGCAGAATGCACCTTAGCATTGATACGGTAGGTAGTATTCTATTGTCCATGCAGCGGCTAATGGAGTAATGTTCAATTGATTTCTCCACCCCCTAAAAAGCAACAAAAGTTTCCAACCAATTGACAAGTCACGAATTCCGATCAAAATATCTCGACTACAATTTTGAAGCTAAAAAACCACTCGAGTTTAGCTAGTGACAACTATTTCTTACCTTAGAGCATCTTTATCAAACTCTTTAAAACCCACTTTTGGTAAAACAAGAGAGCAAAGCTTCAAAAACCCTCTCCACCAGCCTCGCTACACCAACCCAATATTTTGATTTTGCTAGAGTCCCTCGTTACATCAAGCAAGCGACTGTTCACCAAGTAAAACTTATTTTTATTATTTTCTTACCTTTTTCAGCGCCTTATTCACCGGATAAAACCCACTCTGCAACGTTTTTCTAATAAACTGCAATATTTTATTGCTCATGCACATGAACTGTAATTTTAAGTATGAATATTTAATTGAGAAGAGAGTGATAGTAAAGAGCCTGATGCAGTAGACATTTTAAAAGTGGGTAGCTAAAGTAATAAAGTGACTTTTTAAAATGTAAATTGGTCCAAAATATAAGAGTCTAATGTAGATGCTCTTAGCATTCGCACGTGACTCTTTAAACAACTCTCTAAATTAAAGTATAGAGCAAAAATGGGAAAATTGACAAAAAAAAATGCCATGCACCAGCCTCTCTTCCTTCCTCTTTACTTTGCAAAATAAGCTACAGTGACTCTTTTATTTTAAAGAGTCACTATTCACCCTTTTAACTATTAATTGAGTAGAGAAATGTGAGAATAAATGAAGGAAATATAAAAGTATGAATATTTAATTGAGCAGAGAGTGAGAGTAAAGTATCTGATGCAGTAGACATTTTAAAAGTGAATAGCTAAAGTAATAAAATGGGTTTTTAAGGTGTAATTTGGTCCAAAATTTAAAGAGGCCGATGCGGGCAGCCTCACCAAATTTTGGAGCAAATTAATCCTCAAAATCCACTTTTTTACTTTAGCTAATCACTTTTACATAATTACGCAAAATCAGGCACTTTACGGATTTTTCAAACCCACCCCATTAAATATTCATATCCATCCCAAAAGAGGAGAGAGAGAGAGAGAGAGAGAGAGAGAGAGAGAGAGAGAGAGAGAGAGAGAGAGAGAGAGAGAGAGAGAGAATAAAATAAGAAAAAGTGAGTGAATAGTGGCTAGTTTAATTAAACTAGTGATTGTAGCAAAGTTACGGATTTTTCATACAATAAAGAATCAAGAGCTGAGTCTGATGCAGCATTATTTATGGTGTTTTGCTCGTTATTATAGTTTAAAGGGCGGAGTACCAATCCTGATGCGGATGCTCAGCAAGGTAAGAAATAGTTGCACATTATACATACTAGAGGCTAAGGCACACGCGATGCGTGTACAAGTTGGATTTGTCAAAATTTGCACAATAGCTTCCCGTTTGATATTTGATCGAATTTTCACAAATTTTGACAAAATCTGATTTGCGTGTGCCCTGACCTCTAATTAATCTATCGTTAAAGATAAACAACAATTAAATAAGCATCACACGAATGAATTGCTTATATATTATGATATCAATCTTGCACATAATTTTTCTTATTTTGTATTTATTCCTCTTAGATAACAAACTGAAAGTGCTTTAACATGCATAAAGTTAATTAACATGATAAGCATGTGCAAGTCGAAAAATAATCCGGAAAAAATCATACTATATACTTCAACCTCCCTCATCGGTTCTTGGTCTCTTCTTTTCTAACAATCTGTACCAAACAAAATCGAAATATATGTAACATTCTATATGTTACATTTAAAACAATTCCATGGTTTAAAATCAGATAAGTACGCGAGCTTCTAAAAACAATTCCATGGCTTTGTTTCGCTAAACAAATTGATGACCTCATTAGCAAAATGCTTCTGATTTCGGACTGAGCAATTAGAGCTGATGATGTGAAGACAAATTGAACTTATTACTCTCGCAAATAAAACAAAATGCGTTGGTAAAAGGATTAAAACAAATGAAGTCCATTTGTAAAAGTAGAGAATACCAAAACCAATTTGTCTTGCTTGTTCTCATCTCTGTATCAATGGCCAACACCAATGCTGGATGCAACAGGAAAGCGTCCATTTTGTGCAGAGTGTACAGAGGAAGATGGGTACGGGTGGGGTGGGTAGTTATTGGGTTTGGTCTATTAGACCATCCCCAGTGGTATAATTAAAAGTCAATTGTTTTTAAAGTTAACAATATTGGTGTAAAAGATGGCTCACAATGGTATAATCAAACTTAGCAACATCCTTAAAAATAATCAAATTTTTGGTTTTGGATAAACAAAACTAGCAACCTTTTTCAATAATCAAAATTTGTAGACTCCACACCACATAAGTTAACTAGTTCCAAAATTTGTATACACGCTTGTTTCAATTGATATTTTTTTAATCTCTTATTCGCCTACTCTATATCTTCTTCACTTCACTTACAAACTATTTCTCTTTCTTTCCCTCAAAAAGTGAAGCTCATATCTCTCGATCATCTACAATTCAACCCATTATCGCCGGATTAAGATATTTCACTATTCTTTCCCATTTCTATTTTTTTTCCCCCCAAATAAATTCATAATAGGAGAGAAGAAAGTCACCGATTTTTCTCCAAAATTAAGAGAGGAAATCGACATATTTTTGCCAAAAAAAACCCGTAAATGGAGGGAAGTGAATGGCAGGAAACAGAGGGAGGGAGAGAGTGAAATTGTAGTGGACCCTTATTTTGGTTATGAACTAGAAGTGACTATTGTGAAGTTCAACATTGTTAAGCTTAACAACCTCTTAAGTGAATAATCAAAAGCTGATGTGTTAACATTTGGTTATTATTTTTTGATTATACCACTGTGGATGGCCTTATGCCCTTACAATTAAGGGGGTGTTCTTCTAAATAATCCATTTGGCTTTCCCGCCAATTTTTTTTTGTCCTTATTCAATTTTTTTTTGCATTTTGTGGTTTATTGTCAATTTTTTGGGGATTATTGCTTCCTTATGACGAGAGGAATCTAAAAAGTAAAAAATTTTGGTCGAAATCCAATTTTTTTTGAATAAAGACGAAATAAGTGGCTTTCCCGCTAATTTTCGTCGAAATTCAAAAAAAATTGGATTTCGATCGAATTTTTTTACTTTTTAGATTCCTCTCGTCATAAGGAAGCAATAATCCCCAAAAAATTGACAATAAGCCACAAAATGCAAAAAAAAATTGAATAAGGACAAAAAAAATTTGGATTTAGAAGAACACCCCCTAAGTCCTCAATGAATTCAATTATGCTTGAATCTTTTTTTCCTTAGGTGTACAATTTTAAAAATGAAAAAGTACGATAAAAAAGAAAGACACCAAAGTGGTGCTCTCGATCTCTTTATATATTAGAATAGATATTAGAATGGATAGATGCCTCACTTAAAAATTGCGAACTAGCCTTCGTAGAGATCCGAAGAAAGCCGAGGGGTGATCACTACTTCCAGCGGCCTTACCTTTGGCAAGGTAATTCCCAATCCTTCACTCATGTCCACCGCCTCGTCTCCCGGCGTCGCGAGCTCAAAACCTTGGATCAACCTCGCCAGCGTCAACTGCGTCACCTGCATCGCAAACGTAGCCCCGGGGCAAGACCGCCGGCCCGACCCAAACGGGCCGAACTCAAAGTTCTTCCCGGAAACGTCCAGCCCCGCTGCATGGTTGCCCACCAACCACCGCTCCGGCACAAACTCTTCCGGGTCTGGCCAAACACGCGGGTCTCGGTGGAGCTTCCACAAGTTGGGGAACACACGGGTGCCCTTCGGGATGTTGTACCCGCCTATTTCGCAATCTTCCGTGGCTTGGTGTGGGATGAGCGGGCCCGGCGGGTAGAGGCGAAGCGTTTCTTTGACAATTGCTTGGAGATAGACTAGGCTTTTTACGTCGCTTTCTTCGACCCATCGGGTTTTACCGATTTGGGTGTCGATTTCTTCCTGTGCACGGGTCAGTGCGGGTCGGTTGTTGAGGAGGTTGGAGAGGACCCATGTCAAGTTGATGGATGTGGAATCGGAGCCTGCTAAGATGAGATTCTGCAAGAAGACAAGTGTTAGAAAACTTCACGAATCTAATGAATGCATGGATGATCGCCCAATTTGAAAATTTGTTCCGGTAACTAAACCGAGGCTTAGATCACAATCAATTGGGGTCGGCTAAAATGAATTCCAGTGTGTAGACAAAAGAATTTGTATGTTGATTGAATTTGATCCGAACAGACGACCCAATGAAATGATCTGAAATTAATACCAGGACTACTCAGGGGCCTAAAAGAACAAAACTATGCTAGTGAATAGATCAACTGCTGGTGGGAATGTATCCAGTGTAAATTTGCTATTAGAGTGTGGATTCTTTCATCTTCCCGTTTAAGACCGGAGAAGCTCATGAAATTTCTGTATTTGACTGACTGCTGACCGGTGGGATTGTATCCAGGGCCGTGTTACCAGGCCAAGGACTTCTTATGGGTTAGTGTGTATCCAATTATGTCATTGTCAATTAGAAAATTTAAGGATAATATGCTCTCCAACGTAAACACAAGAGTTTTTTATTTTTTTTGACAAGTCAAACACCAACGTAAACACAAGAGTTTATGTTGTTCTATTTTCATTTAAACTTTGGTTTAAGTCGAATAAATCCCACCTATCTAACCATGGTTAGCTTCATTAATCTCTGGTTTCCAATAATCAATATGGGGAACACTACTTGGTCCAATCATTTTGAGCCCAAACAAAAGTAGTGGTGGGCCGTGTGCCTCAATTGTCAACAATTGATAGGAGCATGCCTAAGAATCTCACTGTGAATCAGTAGAAATTCCTTAGTGGAATGGCAAAAATAAAATCAAGATGGAGGTCCCAACTGGTATGAGACTCTTTTGTCATAACCCTTAATGATGCTTTGGACTGCGAATCTGCGATTATGCATGATGTGTTCATTTTTTGTATAATCATATGTCGGGCCAGCTTGCGCGCACCTCGACTCATTTGGGATCTTGAAGTTAACGGCGGGGCTGTTGGTCGCGGGCCAGCATCCTGCCCACACGGGATGAACCGTGGCGCTTGGAGCTTGCTATGCTTTGGTATAAGGAAATAGAGTTGCGCCTTTACCACTACCTGCGGATTTTGGTAAGATGGTAAGCGCTTGATCCTACAAGTGGTATCAGAGCCAAGGTCGCGGGTTCGACTCCCATGGATGGCATACTGCTTGCGGGCAGGTGCTGGGGAGGGGGGATTGTTGGTCGTGGGTCAACATCCTACCCATGCGGAACGAACCGTGGCGCTTGGGGCCTGCTATGCTTTGGTACCAGTAGACAAAAGATTTGAAGAAGGAAAGAGATTAAGGAAAATCTCTTCCTACTGACTAACGGCTGGAAGGGCTGATTTTATGCAACGGCTAGAGGAAAAACTTCAACGTTCAATTGGGAATTCAAGAATATATAGAAGAGAAGTACAAGTGCAGAAACAACACACGACTTTGGAAGCAATTTGTTGTGAGCTATCTCTTGAAATTTCCCAGTCAATTTTGTTCTTCATCTTGATTATTCTACACTAGGTTGAGTGTGTTATCTTTGAACCTTATTGTAAAAGGGATTTCACACCCTTGTGAGATTGTAACCATTTTTGTGAGTGATTTTTGGGTAGAAAAATCATTTGGGTTTTAGGTGTGACTAGCGCCGGAGTCTTAGCTAGATGAAGAGGATTTGGAGTAATCGCTCGTTGTAAGGTTCTTTAGCACCCGCGAAGCTAGAGGTTTGTAACAACTATTAGAGATAGTGCAGCAATTCCCGAGTAGGATACTTGGGGAGTGGAGTAGGTCGTGAAGTTGTGGACCGAACCACTATAAAATCCTCATGTTTGATTTCTCTTCCCTTACTCCTTTACTTTCCGTTTTGCATATCTATATTGCTTGAGTAAACTGAAAAATCTGTGAAATCAGACTTGGGATAAATTAGCCTGATAATTAGTTGATTTTGTGCTTATATTGCAGTCTTAGAATCTGTTGAATTGTTCTCTGCATCTACTATGTTTCTGGTTTTTGAGCTAGCTCAATCTGTTAGACTTGTTGGTGTACTTACTGGTTGAGTTGACTCAATTGTGCTATTGTGTTGATTTGTTTCTATCTTGCATTTAGTTTTTTAAATTGCGAAAAGTCAGTGTGAAATCCAATTCAACCCCCCTCTTGGGTTGCTTGTTTTTTAAATTGCGAAAAGTCAGTGTGAAATCCAATTCAACCCCCCTCTTGGGTTGCTTTTGGACCAATAAGGGCCGAAGGTTTGGGATATTCGGACTTCGTGGAATTCAAACTCGTGGCCTTTCGGGGGACAAGCTCTTTAGTTACTTTCTCGTGCCCACTTAACCAAACCGCTTTGGATTCATTGTGTATGACCTTACACTCGTGAAATAGACGATAGTCTTGAATAGGTGGGTGCAATGCTCCTAATGCATTGAACAGTTTTTCCTTCACTTTTTTGATGCTCAAATTTGCGATCATAGACCAATCTATTATAAGACAAAAGGTAAACAAATACATCTAAACGGCTTGCTCGTCAAAAGGTTGCAAGGTTAAATCTTACGAAAATCAAACATTTCAATCTCGGGGCTATCGAAAGTTTGCCCGGTCATTAACTTCGAACCCCCGAATTTATTTGATGTGCGACAAACTATCCTGACACTGGTTAGGCAAAAACATACCATTCTTTCAAAGTTTAAAGATCTAAAATGACATACCAGTATTGTTGCCTTGATGATGGTTTCCCTTGTGTGCCCACAACTCCCTCCCTCATCAATCCCAGACAACATCACATCAATGAAGTCCTCCTCATCCTCCTCTCTCTCTCCTCCCCTCCTCTCACCAACATGTTCTTCAATCCAACTCTGAACAATACCATCCAATTCCCTCATAATCCTCTTCACATTCCTCAATTTTCCCCCCAAATCCACCCACCCCAGCGGCGGAAACGGAATCACGTCCGACAACACGGTTACCCCGCTCAGATACATGAACTCCTTTATGACCCTCCTGAAGTTCCCCGCCCCAGGATCTTGCGCGCCCGTTCGATCGAAGTACCTCTTGCCCGAAACCATCCTCGTGATTATGTTCAGAGTTAGTTGCTCGAGCCACAGGATTATCGCCAAGGCCTCCTGTTCCCTTGGCCGATTAGTTTTGCTGAGGCTGTACAACTGTTTGATGCTGGAATCAATTTCGGAGACTCGGACGTGTTTGAATAGCTCGAGACGATGGGCCGAGAGTAGCTCGACCGCTACTAGCTTACGCATGCCTCGCCAGTACGGGCCGTAGGGTGCGAAGCCGAATCCGGCCATGTTGTAGCCGAGGTACTTGGCTGCATACAGGGGCGGACATAGGATTTTAAAATTCAAGAGGAAACATGATTTTAACGTATGTACGATTTTTATTACAAGTACTCCTATAAAAAAAAAAAAAGCAACTTCGGAAAGCTTACATGCTTCGGATTGTGGGCGTGAGGCCAAGGTTATGTCATTGGTGGTGAAACACTCTTTAAAGGACTCCCAATTGCTCACCACGAGTACAGGGTACATTCCGAGCCGAAACAAGAAGACCGGACCGTATTTGTCGGCCATGGCTCCCAGGGTTCGAGCCAGGGGAGCCTGGCCGCCGCGGAGTAGATGGAGGTGGCCTATGACGGGCCATGCCCCCAGTGGTTCAGGGGGTGACTTGGACTTGATTTTGTGACTGTGGGTTCTGGATCTCCATAGATTGTACAGCCAGAGTGAGGCTAAAAGCAAGGCAATTGCTAATGGTAGATGAGAAAGTAAATCCATAGTGGTAATAGACTCTTTTTGTTTACACATTAGGTCTTCCATTGATGGACTGATTGAAGGTTTTGTAGTCCAAGCTAAAGGGTTCAATAATTCATGTTTTGTGTACTTTTCAAAAGGAAGAAACTTGGGTACTATATTGATGGCAACAAGAGGTAAACATTTGTCCATAAGAAATGGATAGAAATTTGATTTGACCGCACACGGCATTTAAGATAATATAGCTTTGGGGAAATGATTTTACAACTCCTGTAACGACCCGGATTTTTGACCCAATTTTTTTTTTAATAATATCTTTTAAAAAGTATTAATCGTAGTAATAAAATTATTTTCCTTAAATAGATAATTACAAAAAATTAGTTATTCTATCCTATTTAATCCTTTTAAATTTTTTTTAGTTGCATACATGCATGCGAACTCTTCCATCTCTCCCTCTCCTAATCCTACTCGATCTCTACCTCTCCCCTGACCATATTTTCGTCCATATTCCGTCCCCATCGAAACCCGAGAATAAGAATCCTATTCGAATACAAACTTTCCTCCCTCATCCAAATTCTCTTATAAATACTCCTTTAATCCGACCCTAGGAAATATCACAGCAATCACCACGTTCCACCAGTCCAGAACGAGAGAAAAATTGGAGAGAAATCGGACTCCAATCCATGGAGTTCTAGAGAGAGAAAGAAAGAGAGAGAAAAGCGGGTTTGTGTTCTAAACCCAACCGAGATCCGAATTACTCGTTCCAATCTCTTCCCTCAACCCCGAGCATCCCCAAACGTCATCCAATTCGAGCCCAAGGTCCCCCGATCGAAGAAACCGAAGTCGTCTTCTCCAAATTCAACTTTCGGTTCGTAAATCAATCCGACCCAATTCGAGGTACTATAATCCATTCCAAACACTCCTCTACGTATAATTATTGTTTTTAGACCTAACCCATAGTCCCCCGAGGTCCCATGCATCGAAAACCGTGGAGAAAACAAAAAAAAAACGAAGCAGCGTTCAACCTTGCGGGCCGCAAGAACCAGGTTCAACCTGGCGGTAGATGGTCCCACCGCAAGGTCAACTGGTCAGACCTTGCGGTTTTCACTGTTTTAGTTCGAATCAATTTTTCGACGTCCCGAACACCGTTTTCGACGCCCGATCTATTTTTCCTAGACTCCTAACACCTCAAAGATCATAACTTGTTAATATCATATATTTTTTAATTTTAATATCTATTTAATTAATTTTTTTGTTTATTTTCAATCAAAAGTTTCAAACGAAAAATTCTTGCGACCTTATAAACCATTTTATAAATCCCCAAAATATTTTTTTTAGATTCTTTACATCCTAAAGATGATATGTTGTTAATCTCGACATATTTTATTTATTAAATAATTTATTATCTATTTATTCTACTTTTGACAACTTTATAAATCATTTTTTTATTTTAAAAATAATTCCGTAACCCTCCGGAACCACTTGTTGATGCTCGAACATGTTACGTAGGACCCTAGGACTCCTTTTAGAGCCATGCTACCTATTCTAGTGATATTAATTACTTATTGTATTTATTATGATCATTAATCAATTTATTTTCCTAATTAAAAATTTATACAAGCCTAGATTATATTCTTTTTATTAAAACTTTTATTTAATAAAAGTTCCTGACTTTATTAATGACTTGTTGATCATACAGAACTAAGGGCAACGGCCCATTCATAAAAGGTTATGTGATTTTATGCATATTGTTTATTCCAATTATTATTCTGATTGCCTGATTATTATTTCCAATTGCTGAATGATATGTTAGATTGGATCCTAGAGACATGGGGTGGTATGCGAAATAGAAATCACCTAGACGATAATAAGTAATGGATGAATTGGAAAAAGTTTTGTTTTTAGATTGCCTGCAGGCGTGATTTTGAGATTATGATGAGATTGTGATGAGATTGAAACTGGCGGGTGTCCAGTGATGAATTGATAGACTGGCGGGTGTCCAGTGATGATTGTGGAATGATTGTGATGTGGTTTATAAGATAGGCGAACCCTAGTTGTGATGCAGGCATGATAAGCTTTCCCCTTGTTGTAGTTATTGGGGATGCACACTCGGTATATAACTTAGGTGTATCTGCGACAGCAAAGGGAAGTGAACTCATGGGAATGAGCATGGCTAGTGGTTGAGGGAGGAAAGATCTCGCGGTGAGATCTTAGATCACACGTCAGGTTAATGAATAGTAATAAACTGATTGATATGAAATACCTCTGTTATATTTCTTCGTACCATGTTTATCCTGTTGATTGCTAGTTGTATAGTAAGAGGGGTGGTTGGGTTGGATTATTCTACTGGGTGATTTATCACTCACGGATACGTCTGTATCCTGGTAAATCGATTGCTTCGGCGATCAATTTGCCAGAGGGCGCAGGATTCAATGGAGGGGATTCAACGATGGTGCAGTTCGACATGGAAAGAATATCAGGAACGAAAATGGAGTGTGCTTGGAATCTGTATCAAGCCTAGAGTCAGCTCTGAAGTTAATGTATTTTAAATCAGTAGATTTATCTTGAGATTGTAATAGTTAAACCTTTATTTTGGAAAATTATATTTATTTAGCAAATTTTCTTAAAGAATTATTTTATTTTGCTCCCGAAAAAGCGGGGCGTTACAACTCCTTTTTTTGTTAACGTCACTCTTCTGGAAGTGTATTTTTGTACCACTTGCAGAGGAGTGGCGTTAACAAAAAAGGGAGTGGCAAAATCAACAGCCTAACTTTAAATATCAGCTAAAAACAAAATTAAAGATCATCTTTTTTATGAAAAAATATATGAGTGTTCTTTTTTTCAAGGGGTTGGCCTTGTAATTAAGACCTAAAACTTAGGAGTTTGCTCCGTCCTAAGGTCTAAGATGCGGAACCTCTTATGTGCTATCAACTTTTTTGAGGCCATTGGAAGTTTGGCCGATGGTTAACTTCAGGGCTTAGGATTAGCCGAGGTGCAGGCACTAGGCAAACTAGGCCAGACACCTAATTATTAAAAAAAAAAAAAAATGGTTTTTCTGATGTTATGTTGGACCTTGCAGTTGATCTATTAGGACTACCCAGGGGCCTAATAGATCAACTGCTGGTGGGAATGTATCCAATGTGAATTTGCTATTAGAGTGTTGGACTCTTTCATCTTTCCGTTTAAGACCGGAGGAGCTCAAGGAATTTCGGTATTCGACTGATTGGTGGGAATGTATCCAGGACCGTGTTACCCAAAGACTTCTTCCCTCATCTTCTTTTGGTTTGGGACTGGTCTATTGTTCGTGATGGATTTGGAGAATGAGAAATGATATTGTTTTCAATGAAATCAAATGGGCGACAGAGGCAATCAACTGGAAAGCGCAAGGTGATTATCACGAGTTTATGGACGCTTATGTGAAGAAACCCTCCACTCCTTTGTGAACTGTTCCAGCTGAAAGATGAACCTAGGTGTTAGCTCCAAAAGGCGACATTATTTTTTGGTTGGTAATTTCATTAACAAAACGCATTTTTCTTTGTATTCCATTTTTTATCGAGTTGTAATTTCTTTTTATTTTTCTAAGCATAGCGAGTCTGTATAAGATTAGAATGGAAGGAATCTATATTTGTAATTTAGAGTGAGTGAATCGAGCTGAAAACGAAACGGATTGATCGGGTTATCTACCGGACATCAATCGGAGCAACCAGTTGAAATGAGGAGACATTCGGGAGTGAAGATTTGGGGAATTTGTGACGTGGCACAAGTACTCCGTCTGTCCCATATTGGATGTCAATTTTTGATATTCGTGTCAATTTCAATTCCTTATATCTTTCAATATAGATCTCAAAAAATATACAATATGGATCTTGTTTGATAGTTCTCGATCAGTTCTACTATACAAAATTTCCAAACTCATAAAAACATTATAGATTGAAAGATATAAGCGATGAAAAATGACACGAGTTTTAAAAATTGTCATTCTTTTTGAAACAGAGGGAGTAATATAAATGATCTCTTTACTGCTGCTAGGGTACTCGAGAAAAGTGGCAGCAAAAAAAGACTGGCCTCCGAAAAATCAAGAAACGAAAAAACGAGAGGCAGTTAAATATACTTGACTTTGAAGATTAATAAAGGGAAAAATTCAAAAAAACCCCTGAACTTTGAACTCAATGTCAAATAGGCACCTGAACTTAAATAAACTTCAATTGAACACCTGAACTTTCACTCCGTTATTAATTTACCCCCGCCGTCTCAATCCGTGACTTGCCGTTAACGGCAAAGGCAAAACGGCAACGTTTTGGTTAAATAAAAAATACTTACCACCAGTTTGCAATCCTATGAAGCAGAAACGTGATTATAAGAGCCTTAGAGACAAAATTTGATTATGTCTCTTTAGAATAATATGATCAGAATAATAAAATCTTCACACCCGTTCAAACGGATTAAAAATTGGAGCACTTAATTTTTTAACCATATTTTTTAATATATAAACGGTCTCAAAAAAAATTAAGTGCTCAAATTTTCAAAAAGAATTTAAAAAAAAATCCCCCCTACTTCCAATATTTCTCTCTCTATCTCTCTCCACTTATTACCCGGACCCGGGGGCTCTGCTGCCCCAAAGGCACATCAGCCCCTACCCACACACCAAAATGGCAACGTTTTGGTTAAATAAAAAATTCATACCACCAGCTTGCAATCCTATGGAGCAGAAACGTGATTATGAGAGCCTTAGAGACAAAATTTGATTATGTCTCTTTAGAATAATATGATCAGAATAATAAGATCTTCACACCCGTTCAAACGGATTAATAATTGAAGCACTTAATTTTTTAATCATATTTTTTAATATATAAACGGTCATAAAAAATTAAGTGCTCAAATTTTCACTCCGTTTTGAATCAGTACAAAGATATTTAAGTGCTCATAAAAAATTAAGTGCTCAGAAAATTAAGTGCTCATAATCACATTTCTGCTCCATAGGGTCCTAAATAAAGAACACATACTTAATATGAGAGCCTTAGAGATAAAAATAAATTACGACCCTTTAGAATAATATGATAAGAATAAAAAGATCTTTGCACCGATTCGAACGGAGTGAAAATTTGAGCACTTAATTTAATTTTTTGAGACCGTTTATATATTAAAAAATATGGTTAAAAAATTAAGTGCTCCAATTTTTAATCCGTTTGAACGGGTGTGAAGATTTTATTATTCTTATCATATTATTCTAAAGAGACATAATCAAATTTTGTCTCTAAGGCTCTCATAATCATGTTTCTGCTTCATAGGATTGCAAACTGGTGGTAAGTATTTTTTATTTAACCAAAACGTTGCCGTTTTGCCTTTGCCGTTAACGGCAAGTCACGGATTGAGACGGCAGGGGGTAAATTAATAACAGAGTGAAAGTTCAGGTGTTCAATTGAAGTTTATTTAAGTTCAGGTGCCTATTTGACATTGAGTTCAAAGTTCAGGGGTTTTTTTGAATTTTTCTCATTAATAAACGAGAGAAGGGAGCAGCAGACCTTAGGTTGAAGTTCAAATATAAAGATGGGTCTTTACTTATGAAATCTTGGAGTATCCATTCAATCACGGGATTATTGAGGCTTCTATCTAACTCCAAGAGGTATTCATAACTTCATCTCAACATATTGAGAGTTTGTTCTTCGATGGATTTTCGAAGGATTTTGGATGGTTTGAGGATTCGAGGCGTCGGCAATCAAATACTAGATATGGTGAACTTAGATTCGGCAAGTAGGTCTACGGTTCCATTTATTTGAGCGTTATTTTCTGGTGTTTGGTTGTGTAAAAAATGAGAAAAACATTTTACATGTAAAATATTTTTCATTAATTGGATGAAAATGACTTACCCTTAAATCTTCCGTAAGTTATTTTCCGAAATGAACTCGTTGTCCTTTACTGCAATTCTCACTGCTAAGTTTTCTCAATCGTCAGTCCTGACCCATGTTCAATTCCAATATTCTCAGATCTCTCCACCGTCTAAGCCCTCCTCTCTCTGTCTCTACACTATTTTGTAAATTTTTGAAAATATTTTCAAGTGCTAACCAAACACCAAAAAATAAAAGTTTGAAGTTTGTTTTTAGAAAAAACATTTTATATCGAAACAAATGGAGCCGTAGGGTAAGATCACTTGTAACCGCACAATGTTTTATAGTGTTTGATTCCTTCTCGTGGTTTTTACCCGTTTGGAGTTTTCCACGTATATCTAGTGTTCATCGTTTATTCTTCGTTCCTATTATTTCTTGATTATTGGATCGGTAGAAAATAGGAATTTCACTAGGTATGGCCAGATCTTAATATGGTGAAGATAAATGTGGATGCCAACATGCCGCGGTATCCAAACAGTCAAATGAAAGTGGTACGGGAGCCATAGCACGAGGAGATGGCAAGGTCCTTGGAAATTTTCTAAACATTCATAACGGTGTTAGCTCCCCTAAATCGTTGAAGTACTTTTGGATGGTGAGATTGAGAGAGGTGAGGAGAGCAGTGAATGTTAAACTTATGGATTAGTGCGTATCCAATTATGTCATTGTCAACTAGAAAACTTAAGGAATATGCTCTCCAACGTAAACACAAGAGTTTTTTATTTTTTTTGATAAGTCAAACACCAACGTAAACACAAGAGTTTATGTTGTTCTATTTTCATTTAAACTTTGGTTTAAGTCGAATAAATCCCACCTATCTAACCATGGTTAGCTTCATTAATCTCTGGTTTCCAATAATCAATATGGGGAACACTACTTGGTCCAATCATTTTGAGCCCAAACAAAGTAGTGGTGGGCCGTGTGCCTCAATTGTCAACAATTGATAGGAGCATGCCTAGAATCTCACTGTGAATCAGTAGAAATTCCTTAGTGGAATGGCAAAATAAAATCAAGATGGAGGTCCCAACTGGTATGAGACTCTTTTGTCATAACCCTAAATGATGCTTTTGACTGCGAATCTGCGATTATGCCTGATGTGTTCATCTTTTGTATAACCATTTGTCTGCGCTAGCTTACGCGCACCTCAACTTATTTGGGATCTTGAAGTTAATGGCGGGGCCGAAGATTTTAGAATGTTTAGACTTTGTGGGATTCAAATTTGTGGCTTTTTGGTGGATAAGTCCTTTGGTTACTTTCCCGTACCCACTTAACCAAACCGCTTTGGGTTCATTGTGTATGATCTTACCCTCATGAAATAGACGAGGCATTCCAATCCCGGGACTATTGAAAGTTTGCACGGGCATTAACTTCGAGCCGAAATTATTTGACGTGCGGCAAACTAGCCTGACACCGGTTACGAAAAAACATACCATGCTTTCAAAGTTTAAAGATCTAAAATGACATACCAGTATTGTTGCCTTGATGATGGCTTCCCTTGTGTGCCCACAACTCCCTCCCTCGTCAATCCCAGACAACATCACATCAATGAAGTCCTCCTCATCCTCCTCTCTCTCTCTCCTCCCCTCCTCTCACCAACATGTTCTTCAATCCAACTCTGAACAATACCATCCAATTCCCTCATAACCCTCTTCACATTCCTCAATTTCCCCCCCAAATCCACCCACCCCAGTGGCGGAAACAGAATCACGTCCGACAACACGGTTACCCCGCTCAGATACATGAACTCCTTTATGACCCTCCTGAAGTTCCCCGCCCCCGGATCTTGCGCGCCCGTTCGATCGAAGTACCTCTTGCCCGAGACCATCCTCGTGATTATGTTCAGAGTTAGTTGCTCGAGCCACGGGCTTATCGCCAAGGCCTCCTGTTCCTTTGGCCGATTAGTTTTGCTGAGGCTGTACAACTGTTTGATGCTGGTATCAATTTCGGAGACTCGAACGTGTTTGAATAGCTCGAGACGATGGGCCGAGAGTAGCTCAACCGCTACTAGCTTACGCATGCCTCGCCAGTACGGGCCGTATGGTGCGAAGCCGAATCCGGCCATGTTGTAGCCGAGGTACTTGGCTGCATACAGGGGCAGACATAGGATTTTAAAATTCAAGAGGAAACGATGATTTAAAGGATGTATGATTTTTATTACAAGTACTCCTATAAAAAAAATTAAATAAAGAAGAAGAAGCTACTTTGGAAGCACATATCTTCTTACATGCTTCGGTTTGTGGGCGTGAGGCCAAGGTTATGTCATTGGTGGTGAAACACTCTTTAAAAGACTCCCAATTGCTCACCACGAGTACAGGGTGGATTCCGAACCGGAACGAGAAGACTGGACCGTATTTGTCGGCCATGGCTCCCAAGGTTCGAGCCAGGGAAACCTGGCCGCGGAGTAGATGGAGGTGGCCTATGACGGGGCCATGCCCCCGGTGGTTCAGGGGGTGACTTGGACTTGATTTTGTGACTGTGGGTTCTGGATCTCCATAGATTGTACAGCCAGAGTGAGGCTAAAAGCAAGGCAATTGCTAATGGTAGATGGGAAAGTAAATCCATAGTGGTAATAGACTCTTTTTGTTTTCACATTAGGTCTTCCATTGATGGACTGATTGAAGGTTTTGTAGTCCAAGCTAAAGGGTTCAATAATTCACTTGGGGTACTATATTGATGGCGACAAGAGGTAAACATCTGTCCATAAGAAATGGATGGAAATTTGATTTGCCCGCACACGGCATACAAGATAATAACTTTAGGGAAATGATTTTATCACTTCCTTTTTTCTTAACGCCACTCATCTGTAAGTGTATTTTTGCACCACTTGCAGAGGAGTGACGTTAACAAAAAAAAATGGAGTGACAAAATCAGCAGCTTAACTTAATATCAACTAAAAACAAAATTAAAGATCATCTTTTTTATGAAAAAATATATGAGTGTTCTTTTTTTCAAGGGGTTGGCCTTGTAGTTAAGACCTAAAACTTAGGAGTTTGCTCTGTCCTAAGGACTAAGATTCGGAATCTCTTACGTGCTATGATGCTATCAACTTCTTTGAGACCATTGGAAGTTTGGCTGATGGTTAACTTCAGGGCTTAGGATTAGCCGAGGTGCAGGCCAGACACCTAATTATTTAAAAATAAAAAAAAAGGTTTTTCTGATGTTATGTTGGACCTTGCAGTTTCTCTTCGAAGTTTCCTTTGCTATTCAACTAATTTATTACCATCATTTTCATTTTTTTTCTAGGTTTCAACTGCACGACTTCGTCGAGGGTGACTCAGACGCAGACATCGACGACCTGGGAGGGTCGAACTTTGGTGGGATTGTGGGTTATGATTCGTGTTAAGCTTAAGTTTTAGCGGAGGTTTATGAGATTTTCTTCTTCTTTTTTGGTCATTGGGAGATTTTTGAGATGAAATGTCCCATTTGAATATCAAAAAGCGGGGGCTCAAACTCACTACAAGGTGTAGTGAGTAATCGCAGCCGTTTATCTCAGCAACCAACAGGTCGGATTCAAAAGAAACTCTTCTAGGGAAGAGAAACTTGTAGTGGGCTTGCTACTCACTACAGGGCCCCCGATCCTCGAATTAAATTCCAAGGGCTTTGTTAACCAAAAGAATTGGGCTTTATTGATACTTGAGTGGGCCGAAAAATGGACTACGGCAGGTAAGGCCCCGTTTGGGCAACCTGATTTGTAAATTTTAGTCAATTTTTTTTTTTGTTTGTTTTTCAGGATGAAAACCGAAACAAATATTTTCTCAAATAAATTAATAGTAACTCTTTTTGGTTTAAGGTGTCATTTGTCAAGCAATTTTTTCCTTCTCTATTACAGAGGGAACAAGGAGAGAAAAATTATATTTGCACTCCATTTTTTATAAATGCACTCCAAAATTTGTCAATCTAAAATATATAATCCGAAGCTAAAAAGCACCACTTCTATAGACCCGTGTGCCTTTCAAAATGGAACAATGTGGTAGTAGAAGTGTGTATGGTCGGGTTGAAAGAGTTAACGGCTTATTTTTCAACCAATCCAAATTTGGCGGGTTGATAATTTGGTGGGATTGATAAAAAGTTGCAGACATGGGCGCACCTAGAATTTTATGGCACTGGGGTCAAATATTCACAGCAAAAATAATTCTGCATTCAGAAAATTACGGTTGGTTCCTTGCCAACTTGTTTGGTTCGTTTGGGTCCTAGTGGCATATGATTGTCAGTAGTAATCATGGATGCCAACTTAGTTGGAATTCATTGGAAGTTTGTGGTTCTCGTTATGATGCCGTCATATCCAGATCATTTTAATCTTTGTAACTTCTATTCAAATTAAAGATTAAGCATGTATGCATTACTTGAGTTAAAAAGTAGATGAGACTAAAAAAATAAAAAAGATCGGGCGCTAGGTCAAACAAGTTAGATATGATTGTAATTTTTTGATACTATTTAGGACACGATACATCGATGAGAATATAATGTCATAGGATAAAATTACCAAAACATCCAAATATATAAGTGTATCTCTGTGGAGAATTTCAATCGAATGGGATCAAGTGACACTGCTTGCCTCTATATGGGTCCGCCCATGGTCGCAGAATGCACCTTAGCATTGATACGGTAGGTAGTATTCTATTGTCCATGCAGCGGCTAATGGAGTAACGTTCAATTGATTTCTCCACCCCCTAAAAAGCAACAAAAGTTTCCAACCAAATCATAACACTCCAAATTCTTCTCCCCAACTTTCTTCCCTCCACCCATTCTCTCTCTCTCTCTCTCTCTCTCTCTCTCTCTCCAACAGAAAAGTCCTACAAACCTTGACGGGATGGCCGACCCCTTTACTCCGGCGTATAACCTTTTCAGACTTCGGTCAAGAGTCCAAATTACTCCCTCATTATTTCAATAGTCAAAATTCACCGGAAAGTTTCCACTTTTGATAGCAGAATCGGCACACACATACAGAGAGAGAGAGAGAGAGAGAGTAGAGAAATCAGGCGGAGATGTACAAGAACCAGCTACAGGAGCTGGCGCAGAGGAGCTGCTTCAACCTCCCTTCCTACACTTGCATACGAGAAGGCCCCGACCACGCGCCGCGCTTCAAGTCAATCGTCAACTTCAACGGCGACACCTTCGAGAGCCCCAACTACTGCTCCACCCTCCGCCAGGCCGAGCACTCCGCCGCCGAGGTCGCACTCAACTCCCTCTCCAACCGCCGCCCCTCTCACTCCCTCGCCGCCAGAATCCTCGTAAGTCAAAAAAATCCCTACCCGCTTCGAGCTCTGTTTTTTATTTGGAAATTTTACAGTTTTAAGTTGTTGGATTGCGTTTTTCGAGCTCGGTTTCTCTTCCCTTCGTGGTAGTCCGGCGGCTATCGTGCGCCGTGTAGGTGGGCAGCTTATCATGCGCGCTTACCGTGTTTGATTACTGCGCGGATGCCTAAACCGGAGCTTATAGTTGGAACCAGGTCCTGTCCAGTTTTATTGGGTCCAGTTTGGTCCACCATTATGGGGCCCACAACAATGATCAATGATCGGAATCATTCATTTCATAGCGCTCGTAGAGTATGTTGTCCATGTAAAAGATTGGTGTGATCAAACATCGATAGGTTCATGAACAAAACAGATATGTACAATTAAAAAAATGGGCAATGAAGTTTGAAATTATTTTTTGTCATTCGACTCATTCCATTTTCCTTGTACAAATTTGTTTTAAGTTGGTATTGGATCAAGCTATTTTTCATGTGGACGACATACTCGACGAGCTCAACACATTGAAGGAAAACTGGACCTAATAAAAACTGGACAAGACCTTGTCCCACTAGAGGTGAACTGAATTTAAGATAATCAGAAAATGAATCTGGACTGTAATTGGGGAGGAAATGACGGGAATGCCCCTGATCTGTTTCCTTAGGCTGTGTTCAGAATGTCTTAAAAAGTAAAAGAAAAAATATTTCTTTTGATTTTCAGTTGGGGCTGAAAGCTGGGCTGCAACCGAGCCCAGCTTTGAAGCGTGCGAACTTGGATCGTTATTGATCTCAAATAATGGAGCTGTAATTATTTATAAACCAATTGAGCTTGAGTTTGAACTAACTCCAGAACAACTTAATGAAACAGTGTAACTTACAACGTATGTTACTACTAATACATACCTTATCAAACCGAGCTTCAGCTAACTCGAATTCAGCTCGTTTATGGAACGAGCCTTAAATTTTGGGTTGAGCTCGTTTGTTAACTGAGCTGAGCTCGAACGAGCCCTTATCAAACCGAGTATGGAGCTGCTCGCGTTCCACTCAACGGCCCTAGCGGAAAGAAACTACTTCAAGTTGTTTTATATGGCAAATGGTTTAGTTTTTGCTACCAAAAAAAGCTAACTAAAATTGACAGCCCAACCACAGCCTTTGTATCGAAGCTGTAGTCAAGAGTCAAGACCCATCTAGTCTCGTCACCAAAATTAATTCCTTAAATAAGGGGTGTATGAGTCGTAAATTCATAATTTAATGTGTTTTTCAAATGCTTAGTTTTCACTATCTTGAACCTATTCTTCTTCCTTGTGTTAAATGAGAAACCAGGACCACTGCTCCACCAGTAGAGTGGGAGTAGCTTGGTTTGTTTGACAATCTCAACTAACTTATAAAGTCAAGATCAACAATTTAATGAGCTTTAATATTTGTTAAAACTTTGTTTGTTTCATGCCCCCAGCTTATACGAATGGCAGCTTGGTTTGTTTTTGTTTTTTGTTCTTTTGGTTTGACGGTCGGGGGTGTCTTGGCCGGCTTACGCGCACCTCGACTAATCTCCTCCCCGGTCCGGTCAAAGGCAGATCTTCCACGTCGGGATGAGTTCGGTTTGTTTATATTTCCCTATGCAAGTCTAACGGTGACGCCAACTTGGGTAATGACTTTGTATTCTATGCCATTAAATTCTGCTTTGCTTAAATATTTATCCATCCCATATGATAAAGACTGATATTGTTGACTTTAGCTTCCTCATCTTTGCACGGTATAGAAGAGTTTGGGCCAAGTCCTTGGGCGTTGCCACCAATAATCATACCATTCGTATTGATTTCGCAATGCCAAGTATTCAATGGCACATGGGTTACTGCTTACGTCGTCTCCCCATATTTAATAGACTTAAATGTCTTGCCGCAGCATGCATGTGACATGGTCCAGCTGCAATAGTATGGACTAAAACTGATGTGATTGGCGTGCTTACAGGCACCACAATTGTTATGTGCCGGTTGGCCAGGTTTGGTGCTCATGGGCCATGAAAAATTTCCATTTTCATTCGACCAGCAAAATTTCAGTTTTGTTGATTTGAAACCTGGAGTATGATATTTTCTGACTATTTACGATGGCACCCCAGAAGTGGAAGCAGTAACATCATGTACTGTGGTTTGATAGCCATCTGAAGTGGACAGTAGTTTTGTACTCAAATGGCAATTGTCAAAAGTCTGTGTGAACAAGGAAAAATTAGGCCAAATAATGGTGGGCTATACAACTGATTTGAGATGTCCCAAAACTATCCTGGTGGACTTACCCGTTCGGCTAAATAAGCCAACTAGCTTATTTTTTTGTTCTTATTCAAAAAATTTTCGTATTTGTTAGTTTATCGTTAATTTTTTGGGGATTATTGCATCATCATGACAAGAGGAATCTAAAAAGTAAAAAATTATGATCGAAATCCAATTTTTTTGGGAATAAAGACGAAATTTTTTGCTTATTGGCTTATTTTTGTCTTTATGCAAAACATAATTTAATCGGCACATAGCCATTAAATTATGTTTTGCTTTAATATATGCTATGCGACGATTAATCGCTGATTACGATAATCATGCATTATGCAATCGAGGTTTCTACTGTATGTCCTCCTTGAAACAATTTTTTTTTTTTTGGCCCACGATTACGTTTCCAGTCTCTCCATTGTTCACTCGCCTTGCAGATTTCTAGGGGTGCCAGGCTTAAAGTATTGGATTTCTTTGATGCATGATTATTGTATCTGTTTAGGAGTGTTTGTTTTATTTTATCACTGTCTTTGTGTGTCTGGGGAGAGTGGGGTAATCATGTAAGGTGTCCACCAGGACCAGCACTATGCATGAGTCAAGTTCTCCTTCTAGGCTGCCCGGGTAAAAGCAGTATGTGTACATAATGTAGGGATTTATCAGAATAGTGATATCCGATTCTGAACATGTTTATCCGGTTCCTCTCAATAGAGAAAGCGAAGATTATATGAATTGCTAAACGATAGTAATATTTTTGGTGAATTTCTAATGTGACATTTGGTGTCTATTTCTGAAGTATGTCCTTGTAACTTACCCTCAGCACTTTCCAAGTAGGTCATACTGGAACGCTACATTTTTTTCCCCTTGTTACTATATTTTCCCCTCGTTTAGGCAAGTCGCGTTCGTTTTGTAATTTCTTAGGTATAGAACTTTTGCTCTGGTGTTGATTGGCCTTTGCTATGGCTATAGGATGAGACAGGTGTTTACAAGAACCTCTTACAGGAGATTGCACAGAGAGTCGGAGCCCCGTTGCCCCAGTACACTACTTTCAGGTCAGGGCTTGGACACCAACCCATCTTCACTGGAATGGTAGAACTGGCTGGAATAATTTTTACTGGGGAACATGCCAAGAACAAAAAACAAGCTGAGAAAAATGCAGCCATGGCAGCATGGACATCTCTTAAACAATGTGAGTTCCCATCTCCCATCTCTTTGGTAGTTTGTACAAACCATATTCTTTTAGTTTGCATCCTGTGATCATTTGTCTGATTACTTGACCAATGAGCTTGGATTGTGCACTACCTGAAGCAGTATACAAGAACTTCTGCACCCCTGTGTCCATCTGTCTACATAGTCCATTGTACTCCGTCCCTCAATTTTAGTCGCATTTGAGGGAATGTAACTATTTAGGAGGACACCATTATTACACTTTCGGAAGTATAAGTTGCCCAAATTTGTCCTTTGGTTTGAACATGGGGAGCCCTTCACTTCACTTCAAAAGTAAAAGCACGGATAAGGAATGTATTTAAATTTTTCTCCCACTTGTCATCAAGGACACGAAATATGGGACTTGCAAACCTTAGTAGCAGGATCCTTCTAAAATGAGTGCGCTCCCAAGACGGGAGCTCGAATCGGCGCTCCCAAGATGGAAGCTTGACGGGAGCTCACTCCTAACTAGGATGGGAGCTTATCGGGCCCGTTAAGGGCAATTATTCTCTTACTTTTAAGGGAGTTATGCCATTGGGGAAATAAGAATATGAAAATCATATCAATCAAGAAGTTTTGCAAGTTGAAAATATTTAACTTCCAATAATTACCCTTTAGCTTATAAAAAAATAATAATAATTACCCTTTAAGATCGGAAAATTCTCCTTCAAGGGTTAAGTATTTAAAGATATTTTATCTATGTATTAATATATAATCTATATATGCTCCTTAGGCGCTCCCAACCTTTGGAGCTTTTAGGTTCATCCGCTCTCCCGCCCCCGCCTCCGCTCCCGCTTCGTGCTACTAAGTTGCAAACACAAGTTGATATGGATTTCGAATTAGATATTTCCAAGTTTTAACTAGGTACTCAATCCTCTGCATGTTTGAGTTCTGTGCTGATTCACATTCAAAGCCTCGTAGAGTCGTGCTAACTGGGTTAACAACAGAAGAACTTAGAATGGACTGTACCCACTTTCCATGTAGTTCTATATTTTCCATTGTAATTGGCTTGGAGCACCATATCATCATTTTCATTGTAGCACTTCCTTTGCAGTCAACTTTGTTGCTTCTGTTCCTCCCTTTATAACAGGGCTTGAACATCATCCTGTTCAACCCATTTGTCATCGTTCTTCTCTTGTAGCTATCTCAACTTACGGAAGATGCTATTTGCATGAATTTGCTCCGGAGAAAGTTGTAGTCCCTCAGGAAAATGGGTGGCGCCGCCACCTATAAGTTAAATCAAGATCCCACCCATCTTGATCATCCGTATTGACTTTGGATACCATCGACATTATTTTTTGTTTATCCTTAGTGATGCATTTATATCAAGCTTCACAAATTCCAGGTTATCGGTGTTACTTTAACTATGTATCTGACTCTCCCCATTGTTTCCCTCTTTTTCATTTTGTCTCTGTGGCCAGTGGCACAAGAAGATGCAACTTCATCAAGTGAAACAGAGAACAACGATGAGATAGAACAGATTAAAATTGCACGAGCATTGTTGAATTACCGGCGTAAAGAAAAGATGGGAATGTCCGACTCCAGTGCTCCTGTCACTTTTGAAAAGAAATTCCTATTGCAGAACCCAAGACCGAGACCATCGAGTCCACAGCCTCGCCCAGTTCCCACATCTAGAATCCTCCCCTTAATCTGCCAAAAGAGGGTCCCTCAATACAGACCCTCATCCGCGACAACGAACGGTGCCTCCACAGGATCGCCACAGCCTCCTCTAAGGTTTCCGGCAGCAGGGGTATCTCCTTACATCCCTATTCGGCATTGCAGTACACCATACCGGGGGATTGCTCCACCAGTTACAGTGAGAACCGCGGTGCCTGTTTTCTCTGCTCCACCACTTCCACCACCCTCTATGCGTCCTTCACAAGTGGTGCAGCACCAACCTGTGCAAATTGCGCCTCCTGTCTGTGTTAAGCAGGCTGTGCCGGTTCAAAAGGAAGAGCCACCCGCTCGAAAGGGAGGGCAACCCGTACGAAAAGATGGACCACTGGCAGTTGTGGCCCCTGCTCCACGACGCGAATCACCAGATCAAGTGTATGAGCTATTGGAACAGCTCAAAATCTAATGATGGCATGAAAAAAGGATTTGAATCTGTGGGAGCAATATTATACTATGATTTTGTATTAATTTTGTGTTTGTTTTTTTAATCTTATTTAATGGGTCATTTTTTGGGCAGAAGATCCCCTGTCCCGACTCCCCTGTCCCACTCTTCTTGGCCGTTGATCTCACAAATCAACGGCTGAGATGAGCCAAGCACTTTTTGCTCTAAAACGACGTCGTTTTGGAACAAAAAGTGCTCGGCTCATCTCAGCCGTTGATTTGCGAGATCAATGGTCGAGAGAGACTCGGACAGGCGCCTGTCCGAATGTGAGTCGGACAGGGGATCTGGTCTCCATTTTTTGACTCCTTTTTTGTTCATCATCACTTGCCCCTTGTTTATTTCACGCCATTCATATATATAGCAGCGCTCTGGTAAAAAAGATGAACTCAAAACTCGAATGGGAATGTAGAGATGGATTATGCATGTCGTGTTATTTCACCTCTTAGCTTCTTTTCTTTTTTTTTTTTGCCAATAGACCCGGGATGCGGGGAAAAACCGTAATCCAAGCCGTTCAGGTTGTAGAGCATGACGCGTACTAAGCCGTCATTTCAGTCAGGCATTGGTAATCCTATGATCGTTTGAAGTTGTATCATGAAAGTTTATTCGCAAAATCATACTTGTCGTTCATTTTTCACAAGACCAAGATAGGACTTAAATCTTTTGTAGAAATAATTTACTCGACAAGGTCCATAAGTAAATGCAGCTCAAATGGATCCCTTTTAGAGGTCCTGTCCCCAATAATAATTCTTATTCTCCATGGATCAATATACTTTGTTGGGATGAACTTAGATTTTCAGATTCATTCCTTCCAATGGAGCCGATTTTTTTGGAGTTAGACGGCAGGAAAGTAATTTCTTGTAAATTATCCAGTTCTGGCGTGGATTACCTGTCTTTGACAAGACCGGAGAGGGAATTTGTGAGGTGCATGTAAGTTGGTCAAACACTCTGACCATCGGACCACAAAAAAAAAAAAAAATTTCACTTCCTTCCAATGGTCAACTTCCAAGGACTGCGTGAATAAAGATCGATTTTGACGCAGTGGAATTAACAAAGAGATTAGTTGCGTACTAATCGAACGAATAATAAACTCGAGTCCACGAGAGAAAGAGACAAAGTTTGAATATTATTGATAAAAAACTGCATAAACATTAGGTTACAACCCTTTTATAGGAAAAATGCGTAACCCTAGCAAAACCCTAACTCAAAAACGAAAATTCCCAAAATTTGGGAAAAATAATAAAATTGGAAAAAGGGAAGAAAAACATGACTTTCCCAAAAAGAATTAACTTCTACGGAATTATACGCTAAAAGTTATTAACGAAACAAATATTTCCTAAAACGGCAAAAACATCTAATTGGAGGCCTAAACGAAGGAATTAGGCCGAGCAGTGCACATCATCAACCTAGGGTAAGATCACTTTTGACCGGAGCGCGAAAATAAGTCAGCCCACCAAGTTTGGGCCTATTCCGAGCACGTCCGAATTTTGCCAAATTGGGTAATCTGAAATTAAAAAATCGTTTGGGCTTCCGAGGTTTGGCTCAGTCCAGCTGATCATGGAATTGGGCCTCCATGTGTTCTACGTCAGATTTCTTTTCTGTTCTGTACCGTGTATATCATTGAATGCCTTAGATTTCAAAACCAGATCAGGGTACGCCTTAACAAACTTCAGTAAAATTTGTGTGGAACAACTCTTCCATAGGGAAAAAGGGCATATGGTCTACATCCTAATTAATATACGATATTTGTAACCTCAAGGAGGTGTACCCAACATCAGATGATGCCAATGTCGGAGCCAGGATTCGGACACGAGAGTGGCACCATTCAATGGAAATCTAGTTTCATGTTGTGCAAAAAAATATGAAGAAAAAAAATTAAGTGTAGAGTCATATATTCGTGGGCTTTTTTGGACAAAGAAATAAAGGTTTGCTTCAACCCTCTTAAAGGTATGCAAATGCAAGATTATTACGATAAAAAAGGGATTTTTCTTTGGTATTTTGGAAACGGGGGGTGGCGCGTGCCTTCTCCCCCTTCTTAGGTCCGCCCCTGGTCATAATGCCCAAGAATTTTACACCAAACAGGCAAAGAGTTCAACTGTTATGCATTAAAGAAAGACCCACATTGGGGAAGCAATGGTCCATAGGCTTGAGATACGGTTTTTTTTTCTACTCTTAGTTAATGGTGTAAATGACAAGATGCTCGCCCACGATATATGGTAGATGCATGGCAGGTTTTCGTCGTAAAATTGGGCATTGCTCGGTCTTAGCAGCAGAATTATGGGTGTTGCGAGACGGTTTACAGTTATGCATAGACCGGAATATCTTATGCGTCGAAGTGGAAGTGGACGCCACGCCAGTCCAATTATCGAACTTCTTGAGGATATAGAAGCAAATTTTTGGCACCCATTGGGTAACCTAATTTGTGATTGCAGGTACTTTTTGTCGCGCTTCCGGATGGCGACAATTAGCCATGGTTACAGAGAAGCAAACCAATGTTCGGACAGGCTGCATGGCGCGCGAGGGAAGCTCTTGTTGCTGATCAAGAGTGTGGATTTATCTCTTTTACCGTTCCTCCTGTTTTTCTTTTGTTTTATTACAAGAGAAGACAGTGCTGTAGGGTGGCTAAATACTCTGGAGCTTTAAAGTTTTATAAATTTTTCTTATGTTCCTTTTTTATTTATAAAAAAAAAAAAAAAAAAAACCCCGAATAACCAATGCAGGCCAGGCCACTACAAGAAGCGTCCAACTGAAGTTTGTGAACAAAATAATTCAGTGATGATTCTTATGAAGCACCACTGCAACTATTTTGTGGGTCAAAAGGTTTTTTGTTTTCAACTTTCAAGTGTTCGTCTCTTGTTGTTCTAATGCATAGACAATCGAACGACAAGATTACACTAAAAAAACCACACTGCAGAAACTCAGTACTCCCTCCGTCCAAATTTGTTGGTCCTCTTTGGGAGTGCGTGTCATTTTTCAATTGATTATATCTTACAATCTATAATCTTTTAGGTGATTTTAAAAACTTTGTATAAAAGAGCTCATTGAGATCTATCAAACAAGATCCATATTTGATATAAAAATATTACTCCCTCCGTCCCTTTTTAAATGTCCCGCTTCGTAACTCCAACTTATTAAGAAAATATCATCATTACACATTTCACATCAATTTTTACCTCCACTTTCCATATTTATCCTCTATGAAGACATCATTATTACACTTTTACTCACTAACTTTTCAAAATGGAATATACTTTTAGGGGCAAAATGGAAAATGTATCAACTTTTACCTACTAATTTTACAAAATGGACACTTATTAAGGGACAGTCCAAAATGGAATACAGGACTTTAAAAAGGGGACGGAGGGAGTATAGATTAAGAGATATAACCAATTTTTCTAGACTTCCAAAAAAGAAAAGAGGATCAAGAATTTGGGACGGAATAAGTATATGATTGTGCATGTTAATGCCTTGTGAGGAAAGGCCATGGGTATCAACACACAAAGGATTCTAAGCTGATCATTCCATGATAAGGGCCGTGATAACCGCTTTTATTGGAGACAATCACTATATAAACATGCTGATTTGGTCCTTTGTAACCGTGAGTAAGTGGATGCCATGGCTAGGCCGGCTGTCAATGACTGAGCTGTCGAGTCGAGCTCTACACTCTAAAGTTCGGCTCTGCTCAAAAAAAGCTTAGATTGTTTGTATAGGCTTCGCTTGTTTATTAAGCAAACCGGGCTTGAGTCGTATGTTAAGGACTCGAGGTCGAATTGTAGGCTCGTTTAGTAAACGAGCCGAGCTGATCTACAAATTTACACCCCTAGCCATGCCCCTAACGTTAATGCATTAATTTCTTGAATCAATTCTTTCCTTTCTATAAATATAAGAACAAAGACATGATAGGCCACCCCATCATTGAGCCCTATAGAATGCTCAAAATGTGTAATTAGTTATATCCACATTTATTGTCATTTAAACCATATCCCATGCAAGAGCCTACCAGAAAAATTGCTAATAATTCTTATCTTTATGAGATAGACAATTAGTTTACATCAGGTTGTTAGTATATCTTTAGAATGAAGGGGCACCATTAATAACATGGGGCCTATCATTTTAGGCCTTTTTCCCCCCAATAAGGTTGACCCCCCACTAGTTTTTTTTTTTTTTACTAGTTTTTGCTTCAACAACAATCCTAACCACCACAGACATGCCACTGGCATCTTTATCCAAATTGTGGGTTAAAGCTTTATGGTGAAAAGAACAGGGGCATGGAAATAGGAAGGGTGGTGAAATGATGTGAAAATTTTGAAGGACAAAATAAGTGTGCTAAACAAGCAAAGGTGGAGGAGAGAGAGAGGGGGGAGAGGGAAAGGACAGTAGTGTCACTTCCTTGTGAAAATAGGAAAATTATTAAGTGCTCTTGGGGCGCCAAAGAACTTCCGCCATCACGCATTCACGCGGGATTCATAATTGACCGTACATCGTACCCCACGTGAATACAGGGTGGTGGAGCCAGGCGATCTGGAGTAGCACTACGTAGCACGGGATAGTCACACATTCATGCGAGTTCCATTACTAAGTACGCGTACCCAAGTAAATGTGCGGTGGTAAAAATCCCTAGAGCATTATGCGACGGTGTCGCGGTGGTGCTCCAAGAGCACTGGATAAACCAGTGGTGGAAATGGGCTGAGGTGGTGGTGGGGTCTGGCTTCCACTTCAACGACACCAACCCATCAAAGCAATGTCCATATCAGGATGTTATTTGATTTACGCAAACATGTCTTTTGTAAGGCTGTAAACAACATGAGCCAGTGGAAAAGTGGTGGTTTTAAATTTGGTGGAAATCTTAGCAAATTTGAAAAGTGAGTTGGAACTTGGTTTATTAAACTGGGCTTAGCTTAACTTAGGAGCTTAATTAACTTTGGTTGAAATAATTAACTCCTGTTGGAATATCAAAATTTAGATTAAAAAACTTTTAGCTTTAAAAAATTTGTTCAGCAGCATAAACCGACGTCGAATGAGGTTGTAATGAAAAAGACGGGAGTGAATTTAGGCGTCGGGTCTCTCATAAGGTCTCGGGTTCAACTCTCTTTTGTCAGCAGGTCATCTCATTCTCACCTTTCACGCGTAAGCCTTTGAAACGGTTCGAGAGGCCATTTTAAAGATCAATTTGAGGCTCGCGCAAGCCAAAACAAATGAAAAAGAGAGCGAGAGAGGACAACGCATCTTATCGTTCCTGTTCATCAAACGGCCCCCAATCCTTTTAGGAAGAGAGGAAGTGGTGATGTATGGAGCAGCCCAGACAAGGTGGGCCCACAAAGGGGTGGGGACTCGATTGGACTGTAATGGGGCCCAAAGGGTTGAGGAAGCACTGGGATTTTATTCCTTTCCTATGAGAAAAGCAATGGCTCATGGCAAAAGGAGATAGGAACCCTCCACCCATTAGGAACATCAACAGAAAAAAGCAAGAAAACAAGAGAGAGAGAGAGAGGGAGAGAGAGAGAGGGACAAAGTGGAAGGATGTCAATCCTCTCTAATCCATCTAAAAAAAAGTTTGAAAGAAGAAGGGGAAAAAACCAAATCTACCATGTTTGACTTTGTTATTGCTCATCATATATCATTGATTGTACTATATTTTGGAGCACATATAATGAGGTACATGACTCATATTCAATCTCTGTATGCGCTATGCCAGTTTTTGAACACGTGGAGTATGTTTTGAGCAAATTCTAAGATATGGTCTTTTATCAGTCCCTCCTCGTACCTTATAAAATTAAAAATATGGAGAAACGAAGAGTAGTTCAAGTGGTAATTAAGATGTTCTATATATTCATCTGGCCGGACGAAATCTTGAGTTCGATTCTCACCGCAACGGGTCCATTTCCTACCCCTTAGATTAGATCTTAGTGTACGTAGGTTTCTTGCATGTACTTAAAAACTACTCCAGTAATAATAAACCTGCTTTCATTATTCTCTTTGAAAGAATGAGACATCAACAAAATTGTCAGTGATTTGCATCAAGAAGGGTGACACCATCCAAACCTTTTCAAACTATTAACAAGGGTGACAACTCCATCTCCATATATAGAATTTAAATTCATAACCTCACCGCGATTGGTATTGCAGCTACACAACCGCTGGTTGGTGTTGTGCTGTGCACACAACCTCTGAGCCGTCGGATCGTGCATCCGACGGCTCGGATCTCATCTCGGCAACTAACGATCGAGAGCCGTTCATTGCCGAAATGAGATCTGAGCCGTTGGATACACGATCTGACGGCTGGAGGTGCGCAGCACGGTGCTGCGCACACCACTGCACAACACCATCCCCCAATTCCGTATATAGTATCGATGCATGGTGTTGAGAGAGAGAGAGAGAAGATCGGCCCTGAGCTAAAGTTTGTGTTACGGCCGCTTTAGGCCTCCGAATTTTTCTGGAGCTCCTCCTACTTTTTTTACCCCTTATTATATAATAGTTCAACAAAAATATCTCATTTTTAATTTTGCGCTTTAGGCCGGCTCCGACAGACAGACAGAGAGAGGGGGGTGGGGGGTTCAGCCTGATTTACACACAGTTAACCGACACAACCCTACATCGATCATGAAGCATGAAGGCCCTTTTTTTTTGTCAAGTGTGAAAAAAGCCATCCCCAGCAAAAAAAAAAAGCAAAAAAAAGTCAGCGACTGTAGCAGTACTTTGTAATATTCCTCCGGACCTCCCCTAAGTAGGAGTAATTTCTTCTTTTTTCATGTGGCATCTTGTTATTGGCATGTCGGAAGGGAGACAACCAAAAAAGTCATCACATTAGGAGGGGGTGTGATTGGAAAACCCTATATGCCTAGCTGGTGGAGTAGAATTTAAGAAAAATCTAAGGAAATCGTACGTCTTAATCATACTTACTTTATACTACTCCTACTATATATATGTATGTATAGCTTTCCAATTAGCAGTAAATGGTGAACTACAAATGAATTAAGATTAGGGCTAGCAGTGGAAAAAAAAAAAAACCGAAAAGATCGGCCGGAAAAACTGGTTCGGTTCGGTTCGGTTTAATTTTCTTGAGTAATTGGTCCGGTTTGGTGTTTGGATGGTTAAAGCGGCCAACGACAATGTCGATGAATAAACGTAACTACAATAAAAGCAATGTCTTGTACGATGCTTTTGACGATATTAGTGGCTAATCATCGGTGATATTAGATAGATGGAAGTTACCTGCAATTTTTTTTTGTTTTATTTCTATGCTGCTCTTAACGGCCCGTTTGGATGAAGGATTTGTTTTAGTAGGATTTGTAATGAGGGGGGATTTGAAGGTGGATATGTAATGAGGGGGGATATGTTAAGAAGGGTGGCCCCACCTTTTAAGAAGGGTGGATTTGTAATGAGGTGTTTGGATGGATTTTTGAGAAGGGGGATTTGAAAGGTGGATATGATGGGAAAAGGTGTTAAATGACTTATTTGCCCCCACTTTAGTATTTTAATGGACAAATTACGTTTTTGAATTATAATTACATTAAATACATATATACAATTAATTATTGCATAAATTTGAATGAAGTTGTCTTTAAATTATTTTAACCTTTTTTGATTTATTATTTTTGAAAATCCGAATTATTTATTTTCAATTTAGTAATTAAAAAGTAAATTTCGTAATTACAGTAAATACATATTTATAACTAATTATTGCATAATTATAAATGTAATTATATTGAATAAAATTTAACCTTATTTGAATGGTGGATTTGTAATTTCATATATATTAGAATATGATGGGATATGATGGGATAAGATGTCAAATGACATAATTGCCCTCAGTTTATTAATTTTATGGATAATAAATGTTAATTTCATATATATTAGATTATATACATATTTATCATTAATTTTGGGTAAAATAAATTCATTTTATCTTTAAATGTTGAAATCTTAGTAGTATTTATTACGATTTTTTCAAAAATAAAAATAAAACCGAACTTTATATATTAAAAAATATAGTTAAAAAATTAAGTGCTTCAATTTTTAATCCGTTTGAACGGGTGTGAAGATCTTATTATTCTGATCATATTATTCTAAAGAGACTTTTATTAATTTTGTCTCTAAGGCTCTCATAATCACGTTTCTGCTCCATAGGATTGCAAATTGATGGTTAAAAAATTAAGTGTTTCAATTTTTAATCCGTTTGAACGGGTGTGAAGATCTTATTATTCTGATCATATTATTCTAAAGAGACTTTTATTAATTTTGTCTCTAAGGCTCTCATAATCACGTTTCTGCTCCATAGGATTGTAAATTGATGGTTAAAAAATTAAGTGCTTTAATTTTTAATCCGTTTGAACGGGTGTGAAGATCGTATTATTCTGATCATATTATTCTAAAGAGACTTTTATTAATTTTGTCTCTAAGGCTCTCATAATCACGTTTCTGCTCCATAGGATTGCAAATTGATGGTTAAAAAATTAAGTGTTTCAATTTTTAATCCGTTTGAACGGGTGTGAAGATCTTATTATTCTGATCATATTATTCTAAAGAGACTTTTATTAATTTTGTCTCTAAGGCTCTCATAATCACGTTTCTGCTCCATAGGATTGTAAATTGATGGTTAAAAAATTAAGTGCTTTAATTTTTAATCCGTTTGAACGGGTGTGAAGATCTTATTATTCTGATCATATTATTCTAAAGAGACTTTTATTAATTTTGTCTCTAAGACTCTCATAATCACGTTTCTGCTCCATAGGATTGCAAATTGATGGTTAAAAAATTAAGTGTTTCAATTTTTAATCCGTTTGAACGGGTGTGAAGATCTTATTATTCTGATCATATTATTCTAAAGAAACTTTTATTAATTTTGTCTCTAAAGCTCTCATAATCACGTTTCTGCTCCTTAGGATTGCAAATTGGTGGTTAAAAGTCAAGGACAAAACAGTCAAAAGCCACCCGGATTCATGAGCACCAGGTCGAACCCTGTCGTTAACTAAACCTGGAAGAGCCGGATTCCATCTCCGGCTTTGAGCTCAAATCCCACTTGCATTTTTTCCACCCAAACACCGGACAAGAGGGAGAGTGGGATATTATATCAGGGGGGTTGGTATATCCGGGAGCTTCTCCCCCATCCAAACAGGCTCTAAATGTCAAGAATTTTTGGGCGGCAAGTGAGAAATGACAGGGGGAATATCTAAGATAATTAATCCTGGATGATGATTACATGTTTATATATACATATATATATATATATATGTATAATTTGAATATGACCATACGTACATTAATTTGTAAAATATGAATAACGATTATGAACTATAAAGTTGTGACATGATCGTGTGCATTATGCATTTACAAACTCGTGTTTTACATAGTGCCAAACATTTATACAACAGTCACGATCTCGATCGGTAAAGGATGAGCTCGGCTTATTTAATAATTGAGCTTAAATTTTGTTCAAGCCCGGCCACAATTGAACAACCTCAAATTAGGCAAATTCAAGCCGTTAATGATTTAATTAATTATTAGTCGATTCATTCACAATCCATACTATCTGGATGGAGTCAATATATTAAGTACACCTTTTAAATGTTGATAAAAAAATAAAACTCTCCAACAATAAAATACTTTTCTTCTACTAAAATAACTCAATCATTGAATCAAAAAGATTAATTTTAACCTGACACACACAAAGGAAAACTCATTTTTTTAGACCTTCCCTTTTGCTTCGTTGCTTGGGATGCAATATAGCCTTTCCAAAGGGGGAAAAAAAAGAAGAGAATTTTTGTTCATTATAATAAAATAATAGATAAACAAATGGAGTTGCTTCATTAATTAGTTTTTAATCAGGTTTAATAACAATAATTTTCAATTTGGTGCCTAACTATATGCATAAAGAATTGCATGCACATGCAGTGTACATGTGTCTGTGGTGGGGAGCACGTGAGGCTTCTTTTCACGCATGCCAAAAGCAGATGAAAATGCAATTCCATATATAATATAATAAATATACTACATTCCTACTTTTATAATCTAATAATAACAATTAAATGATATATTTCCTTGGAGTATTGAGGAATTAATTGAATTAATTAGACAAAGAAATATACATAGAAATGCAGTGACCTTTTTCCCACATGCGTGGTTGATGTGGGTTGTCAATAAGTTCTAAAATGTAAACCGTTCCGACCATCAAAGTAAGCTCATGCGAACTTCGATTTGGATGGTTCAGGGAGTGGAGAGAACCTGAGATAAGAACCACAAGGATCGGATCGATAACAATCAAACAAATGATGCAATATTTTTATGCCGTCCAATCTTTTGGTGTTCCGTTCAATCTTTTATTGGGTGCTCGATGTACCATTTGTCAATGTTAATATTATTTTTTTGCCGATCGAAAAAATTTATTTTTATGGCATCTAGGATTCGACTCTTGGAATCAAGCCGCAAGAAAGTAATTTCTTGAAAATTTCTTATTCTCGGCATTGATGACTTACCTTTGACCAAACTGTGAAAGAAATTAGTCAAGGTGCACGTAAGCTAGCTCGGACAACTCTGACCGCTATCCAAAAAAAAAAGCCTTTATGCCACGATAAATGAGTTCTCAATCAACGTGTGAACCGGTTATTTTCAGTATACATTCTATTCAAAATTAATCTAAGTTAAATATCGATATACTCCATCGACATCAATTTTTATCATTTTTTGACAGGATTAGTGTTCTTGATGACCTTATAAATACGATTTCCTCATTAAATGGAACTGAAAAATGCCTACAAAAAAACTTAGATTCAATTGTCCAATCTCTTTCCACAATCCAAGCTCCATTCTTTTTCCCCAAGCTCCATCATACATATAGGGGGTGGGTTTTTGACGGTGGGGTGTTTTGGCCAGCTCATACACATTTTGATGAATCATCTTCCGCACGCCGAGACTAGGAGCTTTACGAAAAAATTAATTTCCTGCGACCCGACCCTGATATCGAATACTGATCAAGTGTGTAGGGAGCAAACCCACAGTCAAGTAACTGACCCTTGGGGGTATACAAGTGTGATCGAATCCTCAAAAGTAAGATCAAGTATGGTGAAAGTAATAGTGTGTGTATATATATATATCACCGACCGGTCTAAAGTGCGCCGATAGTGCGCGCCGGATGAAATGCGAAAAAGATACTCTTCTCTCCTCCTCACTAGTCGCTAGCAGTATAGCAAGGAATAAGGTGATCCACTTTCATGCGCAGTTCGCTTTTCGTATAATGTTGGTCTGGAATTAAGAAACCGCCTTCAACACCCATTTGTACTACTTGTGTAAGTCTTCCACGGGGATTGGTCCCACTGCCCGAACAAAAAAACAAAATAAGGATTGGTCCCACTGCCACAACAAAATGTCACTGCATTGTCCCTCAAACTTCACAAAATACTTATCATTATTGTTGCATCCTTTTTTTGTTTTGTATTTTTTTGATCATTCTAAAATGCCCAAATGGCTACAAAGACTCGAAATCCAGAGTCTTCCGCGTTGGGAAGAATGATCCTAACTTTCGGGTTATTCATATGAATTGGGTAGGATTTCACCAAGTACAGTGAAGGAATACCCATAGAGAGCAGGAAAAGGTTCACACGAGGAACAGAAAACTCCACTGAAGGAGGTAAATAAGAAAATTAAACCTGAAATTAGAAAAGAAAAAAGAAACTTTCCGTCGCTGGAGCCGCCGGCTTGACTCTGGCCACTTATTCGCTGGAGGAAGCGCTAAAATACCCTAAAACTTTGCGATCTCAGCAGGTCTGAAGCTCCTGAGGTTTGTATTGGAGCATAAGAATTAAGGTAGATTAAATCCTCCATCATTGCGACGAATAGAGGCTTGAGGGCTTCGAACGAACAAGATTGTGAGGTGGCCTGCGAGAAGAGGGGGGTGGGGAGGTGGAGGTGGTGGTGGTGGTCGCAGCAGCCCCCCCTGCTGCTAAAGAAGAGGTGAAGAGATAGGGTTAGGGCTGCGCATTTAGAAAGAGAGTCTTGTGTGTTGTCCTCTTATTATTTTTTTGTCAAAAGTAAGGAGATTGTATTGATAAACGCCCAGCAGCCCTAATAAAACAAAAATCATTACAAAGAATTTGGATAAAGCCAAACTAATCGTCTAACAAATACAAAACAAGTAAATCATAAGGCAATCGACGTCTGTCATCCTAACCCAGACATGGCCTGATGCAATAGCGACACTTTTAAACTGCCTAACATCTAATTAGGAGTCTCAAACGAGAAAAAGTGTAAAGTTAAAGGACAAAAGACACCAAATACCCAGACGATCAAATACACTCCACCCAAGTATGAACACACCATTGAACTCCAAAAAACTACAGATCTGTTAAGCCGCCGCAGGTTGCCTCGCTAAAGATATCGTGTAGGGATAGAACATTGAAACATAGATATTATTGTGAAGCAACCTCGATTGAGAGAACCCGATCTGTAGACAAAATTCGTCCAAAGACGAAACTAATAACTCTCGTTGAACGAGAGACAAAACTTTTGTAGAACGAGAGACAAAACTCTCACAGATCAGATGACAAGTCGTTGATCTGGAGAGACGAAGAAAAAAAGAAAAAAAAAAAAACAAAGAAAGAAAGGGAGTCGGTAGTACCGACCTCCCCCTCCCGCCGCCGCACACGGGTATGGAACCTACGGGGGAGAAGGGAAGGGAGAAGATCGAGGAGTTGTGGTGACTAGGATTGAGAGAGAGGAAGAGAGAGATATAAGGTTTCGATTTGGTTGTCCTCTTCATCGTTGCATCCTTAAAATCTTGATATTTCCATGTCAACTGATGTTCTATTGTTAAGAACATTAAGATTTTGGATAATGTTGTTCAATCGAGAAACAAGTACAAGAGATTTTCAAGTTATCTTTTTGTAGAGTTATGAAGGTTGAGTGCAATAACATTCATTAGACTCATTGCCTCACAAAAGGACTCTGACTTATTTTATAAATTCCACGTCTATAGGAGACCGACACCTTTTGCATAGAGTTATAGTGCAGAATTTTCCATTTTAGTGTAACTTTATTTTTGCGTTGTCTATTCTCTATAACTGTTTATTTATATATTGAGTTTCTTACTCTTCCAGAAAAGGAAATTCAATAGTAAAAATTGTTACGTTGGTAAATCTATGAGCAGTCTATTGTAACATTTCTCTAACTTTATACTAAAAGTTGGGCGGTTGTTTTCTCTTTAAGCACGACACTCATATGTGCAACAAAATTTACTCATCCTGAATAGTTTGCACCCGAAGTTCAAGCACTACGATAGTTTGTATGCTTGAACATAGCTTTGGAGAGAATCAAAGACAAAAATAATGAGTAAATTACAATTACACTATCGCCTATATCCAACCAACCATGCATAGTCGATTATTTGTTCAGAAAACACGACGATCGTTTATATATCCCTAATTAATTTGAACATCTAACTACGTAATAACACAAAAAATATATATATGAAAAGTGAACAAAAAAGGCTTAATGTTCATTTTTTGTTTGGTTAAGCAAAGAAAATAATGGGAAAAATAGGCTTGCAGTTGATATTCTTATTGCGTTTGTAATTAGTTATCAATGATAGACATTCTCCAACAAAAATCTTTATAATGAGATAATGAGAAACGAGCCCTCCATTTACTACAAAATATACCTAACAACCTTTTTAAATTTTGTGAAAGACGGGAAAATTTCCGAAATTGCCTTTTTCCATAATTTGGTGTGTGGAGGAAGGGAGAAGAAAATCAAAGAATCAGAAAATTTTGCCTCTTAATTAATTTCCTTTCTCTCTTCTGGGGTCAAAAAGGTAAAAGTAACCCAACCGTTTACTCTTGCCGTTAGTTGGAGGGAGGATAGAGTAATTATCTGAAAAACCAAGGGGGTCATCGTGATTTAACACAGCTGACAGCACACAGCAGCTCCATTTAACTGACATTTTCGATTTGCGAGCCAAATTGTTCAAAGGAAACATCTCTCTCTCTCATCTCTCATCTCTCTCTCTCTCTTCATTTTTCTTCCCCCCGCACCACACCAAACCTCTGGTCTTTTTCTTTCAGACACCTCTCTCTCTCCTCCCACTCCTTTTTCTCTTCCTTTGTCGTCTCCCCCAGACATGTCTAGGGTTACTTCTCTCCTCCTTCCCTCTACCACACACTCTCTCTAAACAGTTAGAGAGAGAGAGAAAGAGAGGCTTCGACTCGATTCCTCTGTTTCTATAAACCTCTGTCGAGCCCTCACTTCTGTGATCTCTTACTCTTCTTCCCTCTACTATGTTCTACTCAGATACGAAATTGCCCGTTTGAATCTCACGCTTCGACGATGTTCCTGGTCAAACTTCCGCTGATTTTTAGCTGAAATTGTGCATTTTTTTTTTCATAATTCGAGCGAGATACCACGCGTGAAATGCAACGTGGAGTTTGTTTCTTCGGATTTCGTGGTGAGAAATCAGTGTGCTTGGGCGAAAAAGTAGTTTGAGACAGAGATTTCTTGGTTCTTGGAATTGAAATAGTTCAATAAGAACTGATTATAGTTTCTACCTTTGGGAAACTAAGTTGAAGAATGGAGCTTCTCTAAGCAGTAGTATTTTCTAGCGTCACTAGATACAGAACTGTTTTGTCAATTTATTGGATAACTTTTCGTTGAGCAAATTTGGCTGTTACCTTCAAAATCAGGAGGAGTTGGTGCGTGAAATCCTCGGAAAAAAGCAAAAACCCCCGGGAGGGTAATCTTCTGGTGCAGGCTGAATCTGGGCCGTCCGTTTCATCTTCTGATATCACGAGGTGAATAAACCGTAGTAGTTGTCTTTGGGGAGTGGTGGAAAATGGCGATGGTAGTGGCGCGGCAGCAGCACAGCGGGAGCAGCAGCGGGGGGAGCATCAGCAAGCATCTGGACGCCGGGAAATACGTCCGGTACACCGCCGAGCAGGTGGAGGCGCTTGAGCGGGTCTACGCTGAGTGTCCTAAGCCGAGCTCTTTGCGCCGGCAGCAGTTGATACGGGAGTGTCCTATTTTGTGCAACATTGAAGCCAAGCAGATCAAAGTTTGGTTTCAGAATCGCAGGTAATGGAAGAAAAAAACAACCTTAGATATGTTAATGTGTAAGTTTTCATGCCAATTTTGTCTAGTGGAAAGTTAATCTGTATTGTGAGGTTCAGAGGTCAGATTTTTCCCCGGAAATTCAAGAAAATGATTTTGTGCTCCGTTTGGGGCGGTGCCTAATTGTATTTGAATGGTTTTGATGATCAATTTAAAAAATAAAATAAGAGGTTGAATTACAGTTGATTTTTTGAAACTTTAAAGGGGGATGGATTAGAGGTAAAAGAGATGCATTTGTGTTGGGATCCCTGTATAAGGAGTTAAGTACAATCTGCAATAAGAAGGATTTCAAAGCACCCCGAAATTATCAATTCGAATCTATCAGGATGAAGCTCCTGAAATCCAAGTCTGTTCAATGGAGCCTTGGCTTAATTTGTTGTGTTAGTAGTTACATTTGTTTTGTTCAATTTTTCGTGTATGTAGGTGTCGAGAGAAGCAGCGAAAAGAGGCTTCCCGTCTGCAGACTGTGAACAGGAAGCTGACAGCTATGAATAAGCTGTTGATGGAGGAAAATGATAGGTTGCAGAAACAGGTGTCACAGTTGGTATGCGAGAATGGTTATATGCGGCAACAACTACAGAATGTATGTTAAGATCGCCTTTGCCTATGGTTGCTTTTGCTTAATATTTTTGGTATCCGATTTCCTGTTTTCTGTCTTAACTGTATTCTAAGTGTCTTGGAAAGCATGTGATTTTCAAAATAATTGAAGGGCTGGTTAGTGTATCTATAGAATGATGATGTCCTATTTTTTGGAAACCCAGTACTTTTGAACAACTAAGAATTGCGAACAGTTGGCGGACTGTACAATATGTTTCTTTCATGATCTTTTTTCCAGTCATGCTTCTAAACTCCTCAGATCCCTATCATATCTGCTCTCTGTTCAAGTTGAATGCCTTTGATTTGGTCGATTTAAATCTGTGCAATGCTGCTAAGATGTGCAGTGAATTCAAAGAATGGGTAGCTTCCATGTTAATATCCAACTGTCATGTGAATAGAATTCAAATTCCAGTTCATTTCCGTGTTTAGGCATATTTCTTACTTGAATGATGTTCTGCAGGCATCAGCGGCAACGACTGATGCAAGTTGTGAGTCCGTGGTAACCACTCCTCAGCATTCTCTGAGAGATGCTAATAACCCGGCTGGGTAATCTCCTATATAAACCTCTCTGTTTCTCTCTCTCTCTCTCTCTCACTGTGTGTGTGTGTGCATATTTTGTATAGTATTACAGTGTGTCATTGTTTATGATTGACATTTTTATGCTTTTGCAGACTCCTCTCAATTGCAGAGGAGACATTGGCAGAGTTCCTTTCCAAGGCTACGGGAACTGCTGTCGATTGGGTCCAAATGCCTGGGATGAAGGTTTGAATTTTCTCGTATTGAGTTATCATTTTTTGCAAATTTTTGCTAGTTCACTTACTTTGTATAATAAACGACAATTTCTTGCTCTGTGAAGCTAAGTTTTTCTGAACAAAAAATTCTAATCTATTTTCAGCCTGGTCCGGATTCGGTTGGGATCTTTGCCATTTCACATAGTTGTAGTGGAGTGGCAGCTCGAGCGTGTGGTCTAGTAAGTTTAGAACCTACAAAGGTAAGCTTGGTGAATCCCTATGGTTGTGTCAGTTGGTAATTTGCAATATAGTGCTCCTGGAAGCATGCTGTTCCCAATCGATTTTTGTTTTGCATTTTTTGGACAGATCGCTGAGATCCTTAAAGATCGTCCTTCTTGGTTCCGAGAATGTCGGAGCCTCGAGGTTTTCACTATGTTCCCTGCTGGAAATGGAGGAACAATTGAACTCATATACACACAGGTGAATTACAATGATTGGAGCTTCTCCAAGTGCCTTTTATGAAGCTTTCTGCTTCGTCACCTAGTTTTCTGAACTCTGATTGCTTTCAGATATATGCTCCTACTACATTGGCTCCTGCACGGGACTTCTGGACTATTAGATACACGACAAGTTTGGACAATGGCAGTCTTGTGGTAAGCATATCCTTGAGTTTTAGTAGTCCTCCACATTTATGTCGTGTGATAAATGTTGCTGGCTATTGATTGGGTGGATTGGTTGGGGGCCACGGGGTCATTTAGTTGAGTGTAACTTCCTGCATGAAGGGCATGAACTGTCTTTTATAGATTCCATCAACCTGTCTCTGGCCACACCCCGAAGAGCGAAAAGAATTGTCCTTTCATCATGCTGAAACTGTTAATTCATCGCAGGATCAATGAAGTCAGCTAGTTTCAAAATTATATTTGAATTTTAATCTAGTGATGATTTGGGATATTGCTACTGAGATGAACTATTTTTGAATATGTATGATTGTATGTTTTACTTTTTTGGGGGATAATTAAATTTTTTTGGGGTAATTTTGTATGTTTTACTTTATTTATATGTGGAGGGAACTTCTGTATATTTGATCTTTGTTACTTTTTGTCATCAATATCTCCAGGTTTGTGAGAGATCACTGTCGGGTTCTGGTGCTGGTCCAAATGTGGCTGCTGCTTCTCAGTTTGTGAGAGGTGAAATGCTTCCAAGTGGTTATTTGATTCGGCCATGTGAGGGTGGAGGGTCCATTATCCACATAGTTGATCATCTGAACCTCGAGGTTTGTCCTTTTGTGACTTGGTTGTTCATTCTTGGTTTGCGTAGCGACATTGTACTTATTCTGGTCTATTAGGCTTGGAGCGTGCCAGAGGTTCTGAGACCACTTTATGAATCATCAAAAGTTGTTGCACAGAAAATGACTATCGCGGTAAGTACAGATTTCTCAGACGCTTTTTCTTCTAAGCATATCCTAACCCATTCACTGCGAAAGCCCTCCTTAAAGGAAATTCATAGTTTCTTTGGTAATAACTTACCTCCACAACAATCTTGTGGACTCCGTTCGTTTAAGGGTTTTGGATTTTGGATTCTAATCATTATCCTATTTCCCTCCAATCATTACTCTTATTTTTCTCTCTTATCTCTTTCCAATCATTACCTCTATTTTCAATCATTACTCTATTCCTCTCTATACTCATTACCTACAAATCCAAATCCAAAATCCCAAAACAAACGGGGTCCGGTGTTGAAATTATTTTCATGCACTAATTTCTAGGGAGAATGAGTTCTGCTCATATGGTTTAAGTTTCTCTTTCAAGAGACTAATGGATGAGGTAGTTCTTACGCTCCATTAAATTAGATCCTCATTATTTACCAAAAGAAACATAGATCCTCGTTGTATTTGCCAGAAAATGGCTGCTGGCACAAGGACCTATTTTCTCATGCACTTCTGTCGAAGTTTCATCAATATACTGATCCAGTACATAGTTCAGAAATGAGTAGATAACTTGAATTCAAGTTTTTTGCGTGAGTGAAAGTTTATGCATTTTTCTTTGAAGGCATTGCGCTATATCAGGCAAATAGCCCAGGAGACAAGTGGCGAGGTGGTGTACGGCTTGGGAAGACAGCCAGCTGTTCTGCGTACTTTTAGCCAAAGATTGAGCAGGTAGCTTTCTGTTTACAGATTCTGTCTTCTTCATCATGTGTATGATCTGCAGTTTATTGACTTTGGATACTTATGCTTGTGCTCAACATTTATATTCACATTTCTCTCTCTCTCTTTTTGCATTTTGTTTTTCGCCTCTCCCTCTTGTTCAGAGGCTTTAATGATGCTGTCAATGGATTCAATGATGATGGCTGGTCAATAATGAGCTGTGATGGTGCTGAAGATGTCATAGTTTCTGTTAATTCAACCAAAAGTTTGTGTGCTACTTCTACTCATTCTAATTCCCTTTCATTACTCGGAGGTATTCTTTGTGCAAAGGCTTCCATGCTACTCCAAGTGAGTTCTGAAACTATCATCATATGCCTACTGTTGCGTCCTCTATTTGCATGAGTTCATGCTGCTGTTTGTACTACTGGCCTGTTTAGTGGCCTCGATTTTAGGAGTAATATTTTAGTTTCTACTCCCGAGAATATGAGAAATTTTATTTCTTCCATTCGTCCATTGATTGGTAGTCCCTCACCAATTTAGGCATTTTGCTTCTAAACCAGTAGATCATGTGTGCGTGTCATCATATGGTAATGCAGTGGAAATCCAAATTTGGGAACTGTAATTGTTATTGGGATCTAATGTGCATTTTAAAATTTTCGTATGGAATCATTTGATAGAGGTGAATTTGCAAACATTGCTACCTTTGTGCTCCTTTTGTTCATAATTTTGTTTTCTGCTTCAATTATGATTGCTGGAGCCTTTCTGTTATGTTCAAGTTGATTCTATTCATTGTGGTGTGTTATAGTTTTTTAACTTGGATGTTTTCCGTTGATTATAATCTTGTCCTACAAATTTTTTAGCATGGTTTTGAATACATGCAGCATGTACATCGCAATGTCTGGCTGCTTAAATATTAACTACATGTGTGTTCTCTTTATTCTGCCAGAATGTTCCGCCAGCAGTGCTGGTTCGATTTCTGAGGGAGCATCGCTCTGAATGGGCAGACTTCAATGTTGATGCTTATTCTGCTGCTGCTCTGAAAGCTAGCTCATTTGCATATCCAGGGATGAGGCCCACAAGGTTTACTGGGAGCCAAATCATCATGCCACTTGGTCACACCATCGAACATGAGGAGGTATGTTCCCAATTGTAGTGGGGTCCTCATATTCTTCTACTCATCATGCTACACATTCACAGTGAAGAATGCAAACCAGAATATGACTTTTCTTTTTTGCTTGAGATCTCTTTTAATTTTGTAAGTTTCCCATTATTTGGTATTGAGGGACATTTTTCTTACATCTCAGATGCTTGAAGTAATACGACTTGAAGGCCATTCTCTTGCTCAAGAAGATGCCTTTGTGTCGAGGGACATTCACCTTCTCCAGGTTCGTTCTTCAGTATCTTGGTTGATTAGCCAAAACAAAATGAGTTCTGATGACATGAGTGAAAGGTTGAATATTTGTTGCTTCTAATATAGTTGTAATAGTGAAGTACCCGAGGTCTAAAGGCACATCCATTGTAATCCAACCCCAACCTCAATCCCAACGGAAACCGATCACCATGTGCTACTGTTGACAAACCCAATTTCTCCTCCCAAAATCTGGCACTTAAAATAAGCTTCTTAATGGGTCCATCCATGTCAATCTCTATCTGGCACTCAAAATCTGAAACAATTTCATACTGTTTCTGGCAACGGTAATGAGATCTGACATGCATCAGTTAAAATTCTTAATCATGTCTTCTATTATGTTCGAAATCTAGTAGCAATCTTGAGATAAAGAAATGGTACGGCAACATGCCTTATAATTCGAAGCTAAAAGTGAAGTTATGTATAAGATGGAGAAGTCAAGGTAGAAGTAAAGACAAGGCATTAAATGCCGATCAATCTGAGACAATAGTAAAACAATGAACAGGTGTGGCTGGGGAACTCAATTTTTTTTTGTCCAATGATCTCGGTTGTTTGAGTTTTCATTGGATGATTGAAACCATTCTAACCATTTTACAAGAATTACTTTGAAAAGGTAGAAAATATTCAGCATAGAGTTGCTTTGGTTGCAGATATGTAGCGGAATTGATGAGAATGCTGTGGGAACCTGCTCTGAACTTGTTTTTGCTCCAATCGATGAAATGTTTCCCGATGATGCCCCACTGCTGCCCTCTGGTTTCCGGGTTATCCCATTGGATCCAAAATCAGTTGAGTTAAATGTATTTCAGTTGGACCTCTGTATATTATGTTAGTAAAGATCTTTTTATTAGCATGCTCTATCCAATCACAGATTGTATGTTTCAAAGTGCAACTTGAACTGATTTCTCAGATTGATATTTGATCTTGTGTTTAAAACTTCAAACAGCTGACAAAATCAATGTAGACCATTAAGTTTTCAGTTACTGGTTGACTCAAGTTTTGTCTCTCTTTTTTATGTAAATAAAATTAATTGCAGCTTTCGACCAATATAGAATTGTGATGAATATTCTTGTTCCTGCTGGAGTAGTAATGTTTTCAATGTTCAGGGTGATATGCAGGACACTTTGACTGCCCATCGGACTCTGGATCTGACATCCAGTCTTGAAGTGGGCCCAGCAACAAATCTTGCTTCTGGGGATGCATCGTCGAATTCTAACGCCCGATCGGTGTTGACTATTGCGTTTCAGTTCCCATTTGAGACTAGTCTACAGGATAGTATAGCTGCAATGGCTCGCCAATATGTCCGGAGCGTGATTTCCTCTGTGCAGAGAGTTGCAATGGCCATTTCTCCATCAGGATTGAGCCCAACTGTGGGGCCAAAGCTATCGCCTGGTTCTCCAGAGGCCCTAACGCTGGCTCATTGGATCTGCCAGAGCTATAGGTAGGATGTGCTTTTGTTTTTTTTTTTTTTTCATGTTCAACATGTTGCAGTGTAGTTAATTTGGGTTCAGTCAAGCTTTGTGAATCTGTGCTTAAAATAACTCCATTCAGGAAGAGAGAAATCAACATGTTATTTCAAAGTACAACCACAATTTTAGGAGTACCAGTTTGGTGGAGCGCACAAGTTGCTGTCCTCTTTTGTTTCTGAAATAGGTTCTAAATTGTTACCCGTTTCTGAGTTCTTCTATTTGGTTCTTTTTCTCCCAGTTACCACTTAGGCACAGAATTGACGAGGTCTGATTCTGAGGGCGCTGACTCAGTGTTGAAAAGTCTATGGCATCATCCGGATGCGATATTGTGCTGCTCCTTGAAGGTAGTGGGTCAAGACTATCCTTTTTCACATGCCTATTTTGTGGTTTTATTGTCGATTTCGGAAAACTATATTGTGATTCGTCGGTCTGAGACTCTGAGTTAAATCAAGTTCCTTTTCTTGAGGTAATCATTAACCTTTTCTATTGGTGCAGGCGCATCCAGTCTTTGTATTTGCAAACCAAGCAGGGCTTGACATGTTGGAAACAACTCTTGTGGCTTTACAAGATATCACTTTGGATAAGATATTTGATGAATCTGGACGGAAGGTGTTATTTTCTGAGTTTTCAAAGATAATGCAGCAGGTACTTCCTATATGAAGATTTCCTTGCTTTTCTTTTACGGGGCTGTCCTTCTAGGCAAAAATGTAATAATAAATCATTACGGTTGAAGTGAAAGATCGTAATGGAGTTCTTTTACGGTCTTTGTATCCTCATGCTTGTCACATAAAGAAATAGAAGCGAGAGGGGAATGGGAGTTTGGGGGGGTGGTTCGAGTTACCTTGTACATTTATCAGCCACCCTCTAGGACTCTTGCTTTTTCCATGGTCAATTGTACATTTGAAGTGGTGTGGGGAAGAAACATTCTAATAGTGTATCTCAATGTTTTGTATATGCTATTTGCAGGGTTTTGCTTGCATGCCAGCCGGAATCTGCATGTCGACAATGGGACGCCATGTTTCGTATGAACAAGCCATCGCTTGGAAAGTCCTCGCTGCTGAAGAGAGTACCGTGCATTGCCTTGCCTTCTCTTTCGTTAACTGGTCATTCGTGTGAATGTTGTTATTTATTCGTCCAGCTCCCTCCTCTTCCCTCCAGTGATGTGGGGAAATCGGAGTAGAAAGGAGAATAGAAAAGTTGCAAATGGAGAAAGGGGAAGAGGAAAAAGATTAAGTTTTGTAGTAGTATTTAATCCCAGCTTGAGGTTTGGATTACGTTAATTTAATGAATTCAATCTCCCATGTGTTGGTTTGTCAATGTACGTTTTGTCACTGAGGTTTAGTTTTTTGTTTGTTTGCTTTAAGGCAATAAATTCAGTAGTAAAAGTTTATAATAATACAGGACTCATGAAACAAAAATCAGGTAAGAAAACTGAAGCTAGGACATGTGATACAGCGTAAGCTTACAAAAACATAAAATTAGCATGAGTTTAAGATCCGTTGATTCGTGCACGAACACCTGAAAATCAAGTCCGCCCGAAAAGGATTCGATCCAGCCAAAGGTCTACTTCTCTAAGCCTGTTGATTCTGAGAATAGTCCAGGGATAAAGGCATCAAACACTAAGTTGATTCCGCAGCATACCAAAGAATTTGGAAGATGAAATGATACTCTCTATAGAACTCAATATTATTTCATCAACTCTTTTTGCACAAGGCTTGCAAACATATTTATACCAGACTAGAGACTCCTAATCTTTCCAAGACATAATAAATAACCTAGAACCAACCTTCAGATTTTTTGTGCAAATACAAAGTATGAACATCTTAAAATGTTAGGCCGCGCCTCCATTATTTCCCTCGCTCAAACCGGTCCAAGTACTGATTTTGCTATGAGGTCTGCATCAATATGGAAACTATGTGCAATGTGTGGTAAAATCTCACCCTCTCCCATGGGGGCTGTCATAAAATGGCTGAGAAACTCATTCCACCCGGGCACTAAATAAAAGCAGCCAGGGCTTGTTTAGCTAGGATATCCACCTGTTGCATTGTATTACTCCGTACTAGAAATCTCCGTTAACCTATATATGGATAACTGGGAGAGCCCCAACGAAAGGTTCGGTAACTGTAGCAGAAACTCACCATGTACTCACCTCGCTTACTTTAACTAACAATGCTAACTTTCGCAGAGCAAAAAAGAAACTGCGGCTGAAACTAGCCTCTCAGCCCTCCCTTCTATTTGCATAATTGCATTTAGAAAATACAACATTAACGTTACGAGGACCTGGGGAATACTTCTCAAACCAGATTGCATTTTCTTTGCCATAGAAGTAGTAGAATTGGGATTAAAGGGTTCTTCCGAGAACACTAGCTTATTGCCATTTTCCCGTATTTGCCCAAAGAGTGAAAAAAAAGATGAAATATTTATCTTTCCATACGTTTCTATACGATTGGCGGATAATCCAATCGAAAAGGAACCATTCCCTCGTGACAACTGGAAATCAACTACATCCAAACTTGCTGGGGATTACATCCTCTACCCATTCTGCACAAGGGCAGAGAAGAGAGATGCTCTGGATTCACATAGCTGCAGACTCTGTGTGTGTGTGTGTTACATTGGATGGGACCTGGTTAGCAGTGGGCCTCTATTTGTATTCCCAGCTTTCTTGTTCAGTGTCTGTCCCCCAGAAAATATGAAGCTTCCACTGTTGAATTGAGATACTTCCAGGGTGATGATTACAAGATAACGGCAGAAAATAAACTTCTCATGTGTTTATTTAACCAGAGAGTGTGGGTTGATAGTTGACCCGCAGACGGGTATGTGAGAATCCACACATCCAACCGCTAGTACGAATATAACTGTTCATAGCTTTGTCAATTTACAAAAATGACTGAGAAATGAAATCTGAGCATATGACAACTTGAAGTCTAATGGACTCTTTAATTCACAATTATAATACTTAAGGAATATCTTTTGCCTGATTCGCCAAAAATATATACGCACGAATTGGATACAGCAACTGAGTTCCAATTTGGGAGGCATACAAAAACACGCAAACAAGGTCAAACCACGAGTATCACAAATGAAATGGAATTGCTAACTGAGTTGCCATTCATCGAGATGCTAGTGACCAGAAGTTTAAGAGAAAAGAAGGGAGTGCAGTGAACCAGCTAAGGAAAGCCATTGCTGTAGAAGTCTCAAACTGTAAGCAGTGATTCTCATTACAGATGCCAAGATCATTGCCGATAAGGACAGTGATGCCCGCAGATGCACAAGCTGCGGCGAATGTAAGAGTAGATGTAATCTGCAGCAAAGAGAGACAATAAGCTATGGTGTAGGAAATACATGCCAGTATAGATAATTCCACAAGATCATTGATATACAACAGCTACATATTCGCGCTGGAAATTTTAAAATTAAATGAAACAAACTTTTCAAAACTATGTATGATTATAATTTGAGGGCATCTCCGGACTGGCAAACTAGTTCAATGTCTAAATCTTAAGCATCAAAGACCAAATCTGCCGAAAAAAACACAAACAAATGATAAACCTATTGTTACCAATGTAAAGTCAAAACTGAGCCAAAAAAACACCAAGCCTGTTTCAAGTTAGACAACTCTATTAAACCAAAAGGAAAAAAACCATTCTTCAGTTATCACAGATAGATGTGTATCGACCTTGTTAAGAAAATAAAGGAAAAACAGAATGCATCTCAGTAACCCCAAAGCTAGCCAAAAAGATGAATTGGAGTTCTATATTCTCGCGGTTTGTCAGGAGTTCAGAGTTCTACAGTAGTTCAAGTTTGGCGTGTACTCTCTAGAACCAGCTTTTATGACAAGGTTCTGGAACCAGCTTCACTAGTGGAAAAATAATGAAGACTACATAGCTTGAAGAAACAGAAGCAAACTATGAACAACTACATAGCTTGTAGAAACAAATAATGAAAAACTGATCACTATTACCGCTAGGGCTGCAAAAAAGCCGAGCCGCTCGTGAGCAGTGGCTCGTGGCTCGACTCGACAAGAGCTCGTTCAAGCCCGGTTCGCTACACTAATGACCAAGCTTGAGCCATAACATTTGGCTCGTTTTGTTAACGAGCCGAGCCCGAGCTGTAGAATGCTCGGCTCGAGCTGGCTCGCGAGCCTATATGTATATATATAAGTATATATTATAGAAGGGACGTTGGGTCCACGGCTGAGCTTTATAGGGAGGAATTCATGCTTCTTGACAAATTTTGTAGATGTGGGACAAGTCTCACGAGTCAGTAGTCACGCCTCAAGGAAAAATGGAAAATACATTGTTTGCTTCCTTCAGTCCCACATCGGGGATTCAAGAGAGTTCACAGTCATGTATGCTCTATAAAAAATAACCCAGGCTCCCTCCCGTCAAAGTTCTTGGCTGAGGCTTCTCAGTCCATTGGATTGCCAAGCTCGAGCTTCCACAAAACTTAGCGAGCCGAGCTTGAACAATGTGAAGCTTGGCTTGACTCGGCTTGTTTGCAGCCTTGACTATCGCAACCAAGATGATTAACCCAACAAACATATTTCACAAATTTCAATGAGCCATTATCTTGCCCATCAAGACTAAAAGCAGCATGGCTCAATAGCTAAGGTGCCATAGTGTGGTAACTCAGTGATCGCTTACACAAAAATATTCACCGAATGACACAAACAGTACAGAAGGCAATCTTTTTACTGGAATTTCTAGGTTCAAAGGGATAAGAAAACATGCATATCGTTGTGATCATGCAGTTTATTACTAGTAGCCAGAAGTTATCTTACCCCATCACCAATGGCAAAGAAACTAACAATACGATGATTCTGCAGGCAACGGCCCACTAGAAGAGCATATACGTCAACTATGGCAAGTGCAAGGCTCCACATGCTCTGCAAGCCAGCAGCAGCAACAAGGTAGCTGGCATAGAACATATCAAAAGAGCTAAGTACCAGGGTTAAAACATATTTCTTAACCTTAGTAAGCATTAATGAGTCTGAGACAAAAATCTAAAATCAGAGCTAAACACAGCATGCACATAAGGTAACGAATATATGGTGTAACGGTGCTTGAGTTAAACAGATTGATAAGGTTTTTGATCAGTGATAAGGTTTTTGATCAGTGATTAAAAAATTTCGCCTAGGCGATCGCCTAGGTGCAACTAGGCGTGAGGCGAGCCTATATCGCCTCAGAGGTGTGAGGCGAGGCAAGGTTTAAAGAGGCGAACGACTAGTCGTGATTCGGCTCGACTAGGCGTGAGGCGCCAAAAAATCTCGCCTCAAGTTGTTAGGGCAAAATTAAAATAAATGCTTACTTTTACGTCGACTGATCGAACAATCGATCGACTTCAGAGCTCGTTTCTTCTCTTTTTGATGATCCACTTCAGAGATCCACTTCTTGCTCCTATCAGATACAATCGAACCCCTCTCTCTCACCCCTCTGCGATCGAACATCTCTCTCTCTTCTTCTTTTCTTCTCTTCTTTCCCTCTGGTTCTGTCGACACACACACACACACAATATGTATCTGGGATCGAACCCCTCTCTCTCTCTCTCTCTCCCCTCTTCTTTTCTTCTCTTCGTCTGGTTCTAGTCTACTGGCTGACACAGTACACACACACGATATATATACTGTTGGTGGGCAGTGGACACACAAACACACACACAATATATATTTTATGAATGGGCGTGTTTTGTATTTTTTTACTAGTATTTCATGTGTTGGATTGTTGGTTATTATGCAATATGGTGATGTTAAGGAGTGAATATTGGTCATTTAATTTATGTAGTATATCTTTCTTTCTTTCTAATGCTTGCCTCGCTTCAATGAGGCGCTCGCCTCGCCTCGCGCCTCGTCTTTTTTGGGCTTTGCCGCCTCACCTTCGCCTCACACTTTTTAATCACTGGTTTTGATTGCTGCCCTTCATATAGACTTGCACAGTTGCATCAGTGGTTTTTGAAATAAGCAACCCTTTAATACGTTCCAACCTCTAGGAGAAAGCTATAATTCTCTCACCCTGACAACTACTGTTTTCTCCAAAATGCAATTACGAACCAATTACTGATCGATATGCAGATATGGGATTATCCCACATTATTGTTTGAATCTTATTCATCTATTTCTTGACAAAATAAATTTCTCTCTTGTATCTGTAGAAACAGCTCACTCTCAAAACCCCACGCAAAACTCATTTTTGTGCTAATTGCTGTCAAAATATATTAGGGACACTGATCATACCAACAACAATAACAATACCCATGTAGTCCCCAATCGATGGGTCTGCGGGCGGGGGAGGACTGGAGGGAGACCCAATATTTGGCAACATATGCGATTAGGGCCACTGACTACATTTCAAATATCTGGCAATTTTTGAAAATCTGGTTGGATGTTATCCCCGGTCACCCAAATCACTTTCACTCCTACATAAAAATTCATCAAAGGTATTTCCACTTTAGACTTTTTGCTGTGAAACTCCTCTTCGCCCAGTTTTTCAGTTATACACACGAAATTTTGATATACCATTAGATTTTAACTTTTAAGTTTTAACCCACCAACCCTTGCAAATCAAATCTAATATTAGAATCCGATGCGGCTATTTGTAAAATTAGGGCACAGAATCGAGATAAAAGGAAACAAAAGAGTAAATTTCCGTAGATAAGTAGAAAGAGATACGGACGCAGCGAATACCAGAAGGCAGACACGGAAGGGAAGTCGTTGGTGGTGGCCATAACACAGAGGGCAACGACTGCGAACAGGAACTGACAAACACGCAGTACGATGCCGCCGACTGTTCCAGGCATGCCTTGGATGTCCTCCATCCTCACTCTCCGGACCACATTCTCGGCCTCCGTCGCAGGCGGCGGCGCTTCCACCGGGTGCACCGACGGATGGCTCACGTTCATCTCTTCACCACCACCACCACCTGACTCCAAGTGAGTTTATACAAATACAGACATCGTCGCGTGTATCCGCATATGTGGTTGGATTGATCTTATATTGATTCTGTACGTTCGGATTGTGGAATTCGACAATTGACGAACAAGTAGATATGGAAACCCTAATTTGGGTGGTTGCCCAGATCTGCGTAGTGTTGGAGCAAGCAAGGAAATTGAGGAAACTGAGAGATACTGTACTTTAAAATAACAATAGGAGATGCTTTTGGCTGCTTCTTTTTTTTTTTCTTTTTTTTAAAAAATTCAGAAAAATTTCACATTTGTTTTTTTTCCCGCATTTATTTTTAAGGTTTTTTTCGCATTTAAATTCTTTTTCTTTTTCTTTTCCAAACGGATATTCCAAACTTCTAGATACATACACATTGGGGTAGAATTCATACATTTTGTCTAAGATCATCAAAATGTAAAGATGGAAAAGGGGCTTGAGCGTACCGTCAGACGGCATTGAATAAATCTGGTAACAAACATCTTTAATCCGGACTAGATTTCAATGATCTATTTCTACTATTTTTTCTACGAAAATTGAATGTGCCCATTTAAGGGTCATCATTTAGCCCGAAAGCCCGCGGCCCTTTCGAAGCCCGCCCGGCCCGCCCCGTAGTTTTTAATGGGCGGGCTCGGGCCTATGACATTTTACTCGGCCCGCCCGTAGGCCCGGCCCGTGAGCCCGCCAGGCGCCAGGTAGCCCGCCCATTAGCCCAAAATCCCACAAAATCCTCTTTTTTTCCCCTTGATTTAGTTTCGGTCCAAGGAAATTTAAGCCCGCCCATTGGCCCGTCGGCCCATCAATTGGGTAGCCCATGGGCCGGGCCTGGGCTTCAATTTATGGTAGGTAGCCCGGCCCGCCCGGCCCGGAAAAAAGAAAAAGCCCGGTCGGCCCGGCCCGTGGGCGGGCTTGGGCAGTGACTTGGCAGGCTGGGCCGGCCCGGCCCAATGATGACCCTTATGCCCATTATGTGTATTTAGGAGAGCTTGTCACTATCCAACCAACATACGGTATTTAAGAGTCCGACATGAGTACCAACTAGTGTTTGTCTGTGCCTACGGCACTACGCACCCCGGTAGTGCCGTAGGCTCGGACATTTTTGTAATTTATTTTTATTTTTTTATGCCAACGCCAGAAACCAAGCAGTGGGTAAAAAGAACCGATGGCACCCATCAGTGTGAGTATTTTCTTAAGAGAATTGGAGAGCACACATCAGCTTTTGGATCAAATGAATCTCAACCTTTGTTACAACTTGTGTGTATGTGGTCCCCACACCCTTGTGTTTTATTAGGTAGATAGGCTCTGATACTAGTGGACCGTCTTCGTCACACAGATAGTTCAAAATGTTATTTTATTTTGAAATTTTCTGAGATAGGAGTACTGTATAAAAAATAATTCAATCGAATATCACTAAGTACTTGATTAATTTTTCTAATTCTTTTCAAAATTTAGGATTGTAAGTGTGAGCATTTTTTGTATTTTGAGCAGCGCCTAACTTCTGCGGCAATTTTAAGTGCAACTTCAGTTTTATTTTGACGGGGTCTTCATCGATATTCGTGAGATTATAACAACAAACAACAAAACCCATGTAGTCCCCAATCATTGGGGTATGGGCGGAGGAGGATAGGAGACAGATCTAACCTTAGACAATATACACAAAATAACTGTTTTTAGAATACCATACACAAAGTAGCTGTTTTTAGAATACCATTGAAATAGTGATCCCCTACCTGTTTTGCTACAGAACTATGCCCCAAATCAAAGTCAAATGGCATCAGAGACTTGTATACTTCCAATGAAGAGTCCGTAATGACATAGTAATTAATAGGACCAGAATCAACCATGCTGGCCACAATACTCAGAACTTGGGATATGTTCTATTCAAAATAGCCCGAATTACTCAAAATCAAAGAAACCTCCTGGAATGCGATGGTCTTTCTGGACCAATGGTACAAGATGCAACAATCTAAGGTACAAAAAAAGGAATCAGGCCTGCCTTCTGTATTTCCTTCAATAGAGAGCAAAAGCCGCAAATAAACCGCTCAGAAATGTCTCAAACCACTAAAATGAAAGCTAAACAAATCTGAACCAGTAATGCAACAGATATATGACAAGATGCATTTTTTAAAGCTAAGAGCCAGAAGCCCGGATATGTCTCCTTTAGCCACAATCCAGTCATTCTGTAACACTCCTGTTCCGAAACATATTCTTCACAGGTCATGAAATTACCACATAGGAAACTCCACAATATTCAAACAGTTAATACACGTTCCAAGTACTAATAAACAGAAGACTACAAAGGCAGTCGACAAAAGGCAAGGAAATACTAAAAACTACCCGGAGCCTCACGACAAGCTTGTGCTTAAAAGTTCCGGTGGGTTCTGTATCAAACATCACATCATCAAAATCTTCGTTGGTGGAATTTTCTTGACAAAGCAATCTGTTCTCTCGCATAGAATTCAACCGAAGAGACTCCCAATCCATTGGACGACCCTGATGCATGGTCCCTTGTTCAGATCCATTGCTGGTTTAGAAATAGTCCTCTGTAATATGCTTGCCGTCATAATCTGTTAACTCCATTCTCTTATTCTCATCCCCGAATGATGGCTCAGCATCGAGATCAGAGCTCAACTCAACCCCAGGTTGTTCCCCAGACCCATGATAAGCCACAGTCACAGCTCCCTGCTCTAATGGCTCGGTGGCTTCTTTCTTTGGCCTCTTCCATTTCTTTGTAGATGAAGTCCCATCGTCCTCAAAATCTTCTTCTTCTCTTTCCCGGTGTAAATAAACCCACAATTTCCTTGCCCCGTCAAACTGTACACACGGATCACGTTCGTAATGCAAACGGTCCAAGGCTTTACTAACAACTTGATTGACTTGTGCATCAGAGACTTCTTCCACTATATACTGCGAGTCTCTAAGCAAAGTACAAACATCTGCTCTGGTACCAATACTTCCAGGCAATCTTGCAGCCGCATCTCTCACAAGACAACGAATGGTTACATGAGGTGGCCGATCGCGTTTCAGCAAAAAATGGTGGCGGGCTTTAGATGTTGGCTTACCACCACACCTTCTCAAGGGAGCAACAATAGATTTTCTACCATCAATAGTTGTGTAAGAGAATGCCCTGTCAGGAATTGAGTACCTGAGAACTTCTTCTTCACGGAAATACCCTCTTACTTCTTCAGAGCTCGGAATGATAGTGGTGAGACTCTTCTGAGCTCTTAGGTCCCTGAACCTTTGTTTCTCGTCCAAATTAAACTGCATCAGCGACGAGGGTGGGCAAGGAAGACTTCCTATTTGTTGAAGGGTCTCTTGCCCACTTTTGAGCCAATTAGCGAATGCGTCAACCAATTTGACAAGCATCTTGTGAGGAAGACCCCAAGATTCAGGAGATGTCACCTCCTCAACGACTTCATGATCTGATGAACTATGTGAAGCTGGACCAATCCAGGACCAGCTTTTGGTGGATTTTTCATAGAAGACAAGTGGCTTCCATCCTTTTGCTCCCAAAGGTGCTGATTTGGAAGAAAATATTTTCAGAACTCCTCTGACTAAATCCAGAAGTGGTTCTTGAGTTTCAAGAATAAATGGATCTCCAGGGTTTGATCTCACACGATTGACAATTTCCTGAACAGTGAGAGAAGGGACATTAAGTTTCACAAAATTCTCCGATTTGTTGTTTTCCAAGTTCACCTGAGAATGAAGCCCATTTGTCGCTTCCTGGTTTCCATGTTGGTCCTCCCCGACTTTCTCCCCTCCATCATTCTTATCAAGATGCTTGCCAGCATCCAACGAATCTTCTGGAAGCAGAGTTATCATTGCCGTACGTACTGCTGAAAGAATATGGATAATGGAGAATGAGAAGCCAGTGTGGAATGTAGGTGTAATCAGAAAAAATGGCTTTTTCTGTGGTACGGGTTCAATCTCTACTTCTGCTGCTCCCATTTCTGCGACAGGGGTCTTATAGGTTCCCAACTCAAAAGCATCTAAGCCATCCTCTGATTTCCGTTTTCCCCGTTTATTCGTGAGATTAGATTCAGAAAATCCTTTCGATCGGGACAATTCTTCAAAATGGTGTGGGTTGGTGGCGATGTAGTGCTGCTCACTAGCTCCTGATTCTGGCAGTGGTGACGTAGGAGGTTCTGTCTCAGCCTCTTCCTGAATAGTTCTTTTCCTCATCTCAGCGACCACCTTGTGTGAGCTTGAGTGCAAAGATGGAACAAATGAGGGACTATCTGCCGGTCGGTATTCTGGAACGAGACGGCCTTGCAAGTATCGAACCCCACATGCATTGCAAAGTGTATTTTTACCCATTGGTCCATGCCTCCATTGTGGGGTCTTCCTTGTCTCGCAATGTGAGCATTTTGTAGTTTTAGCGACGCCTGACTTCTGTGGTAGTTTTAAGGGCAACTTTAGTTTTCTTTTGACGGGGTTTTTGTCGGTATTCGTGAGATTAGATTCAGAAAATCCTTTCGATCGGGAAAATTCTTCATAACGGTTTGGGTTGGTGGTTGAAAGCCGTGAACGCATAGAGCGAGTGACCATTCTGGAGGTTGAGGACATGGGCATCTCACTTGAGCATGAGCTGCTGCTGCTTTGATGGGCTGAAACTGGGCTGGGTGTTTGGAGGACTCCGGAATCTACACCAATAGAGTAATTGTTGTCAGGGGAACTGCTTGATCTGGAGACGACTTTGACAGCCTTTGGCTTCGGTTTTACCTCAGAAGATTCCTCACCCTGAAGACAAGATCAATGAACAGTCAAACGAAAAGATCAGAGAAGAGAAGCAGAGAAATTCGATTTTATTTATGCCTAATAATCCATCTTAACTAAGAGTTGTTCCTCTAATCACATGTATGCAGTATGGTACATAAGTAACGCAAATGAATCCAAAGGAAATAATGCTAACCAAATGCAGTATGCCGAAAGTGCTATAAATATTGTATTTTATCTTTTCCAAGTAAACAGTCTTCCCATTGCTTCTTGTAAGAGCTGCAAGGAACATTCCCACTCCAAGGTTTACTTTCTTCCTTACTCCCTAATAAGGCTGTGTAACCCCATATAGGGGAAAATATCGTAAAGTAAAAGAGGATGAAAACAACAAATTCAGGATCAGAGAACTTCTCACCACAACCGCTGCAGCATTGCCACCAGAAGCCAAGGACGAACCCACCAAAGCTTCCGAAGGAATTGGTACAAAGTCTTGGACTTTCTCTCTCATCTCAATAACCTCCTTGTGGAAGTTTGAGTGCAAAGATGGAACGAATGTGGGACTTGCAGCCGGACGGTATTCTGAAAAGAGACGACCTGAACTGTATCGGACCCCACATGCATTGCAAAGTGACTTTCGCCCCATTGGTCCATCCCTCCATTGTGGTGTTTCTCTCACCTCACAATGCGAGCATCTTTTACTACCAACGGATCTTTGCTTTATCTTAGTGGCACCTGATAGCCGTGCAAGTTTCTTTTTCTTCTTCAGTTTTCTGACGGGGTTTGTCCTGATCTTCGGGGGATTAGATTCAGAAAATCCACTAGATAGGGACAATTCTTTGGGGGCAGCAGAACGGTGTGTATAGATGGTTGAAAACCGTGAACGCTTGGAGCAAGAGAAAAGTTCAGAGCTCGTGGGCAACCTCTTTTCACTTGAGCACAAGCTTAGGCTTCCATGGACAGAAACTGGGCCATCAGAATAATTATTCTGATGGAAAATGCCTGCTCTAGCGGCTTCTTCAACAGAGTTTGGGACACATTTTAGCACAGGTTCCTGGCTCTGAGGACAAGATAACAAAGCAAACAAAAAGATCAGATCAGAGGCAGAGAAAGTCTCAACATATTTGCAACGATTCCTCACTCAACTGTAGTTTAACTAGTTCTTCTAGTCAAGTGTGTGCAGTATGCTGAAGTCAACAATAAAGGAAATATGGATCCGAATAGACAGTGACGTAAATCAATGCAATAAGAAAACCATTCAACAGCCACTTTGTAGTTGCACATACAAAAAATCATGTTGATGGGAAAAAACTGGACTATTTTTCCTCATCGTGTAGATAGAGAATAGGCTAACTATTGTCAACCGCAACAACCAACAAGCAAACAACTAGGGCTGCAATTTCAAGTAAACAATGTGCAACCGTGAGACATCTGAACGATGTTCGACATGTGCGTACATCCACGGGTCAAAAGACTTGTCCAACATCCAATCATCTACTAAAAACAATGGGGTTACAAGAAGTTCCTCTCTAGTATCAAACTAGAGGCATACAAACATCACCTAAAGGTGGATTTTAACACTATCAACAGAGGTCAAAGTGCAAATTTTTTGTTAGAACTGTGGCTCATATGTTAAGTATGGAGAAATACTAAAGAGTTCTAGAAATAGGCCAGTTGTCCGAATGGAGCGAAGCGAAGCGCAACGAGCGGAGTAGAGTGAGGGCAACTGGCCCATCGCGGGTCCAGCAAAAAGGGTTGGGGGGTGCGGGTGGCTACGCCCCCCACAGTACGGTATAGGGGTGTTTTTGGGATGCAGGCCAAATACCGGATTAGGGTTAGAATAGAGTAGGTATAAATACTCTATGTTGTAAACCCTATTTCATACTGTGATAATAAGAACAGCAGCCGCTTCTTGCTCCTGTGGGCGTACCCGGTTTTGGGGAACCACGTATATTTTGTGTGTTGATTTCTTTACTGTTTTGATACTCACATATCGTGTGTGTGTGTGTGTTTCGGTCCTACATTTAAAAATAATAATTTTTTTTTTTTTTTTTTTGGGTGGGGGGGGGGGGGGGGGGGGGGGGGGCGCGGGGGGCGCGGGGGTAAATGTGTATTATTTCAAATACTATAGGTTATGATGTTTACTTGTATATATTAAAGCTTCAAGCTATACATCTAACTATATTTCCACTAGTATAAAATAAATATTATTTATTATTGCCGTGTCCCCTGCCATGATCCATGCCCCATTTTTTGATAAATCCTGTGCCGGTGTCTGCACCTATATTTTTGCTACATAGATGTCAACTATATGCGCAAAGAGAGAATATCGACGGATGATCAAGAGAGGGGAGCGCAGAGAGGAGAGAAAAGATCAACCGATGATCGAGATGATACATTGCTATTTTTCATTTTCGGTGATAGAGAGAGGAGAGATTTACGATCGACTAAAGTCAAGGCTGAAGGAGTGAAAGTAATACGTTAAACCTAGCTTTGATCCTATGGCTGTGATTAGAATTGAAAGAGGCACGCCTTTCTCGTCTTGGCTGCGCTTCATTGAAGGCACCTTGACTGACTCGCCTGGGCTCAGTCAAGGCGCGCATTTGACAACTACAAAAGAGCCTTGATTGATTTGGTAGCTCAACTTCCATTCAAGATATTTCTTGAATTACTAACCTTAGTGAGTAAAAGAGGAAAACTAAGGCCACTGTTTCTGACAACAAATAAGGAAAAACAAAAACTTCTATATGAGCGTTGAGAAATGTGCTCTACTGCTCCATGTCATGTTTCCAGGTCACTTTACAACCATGTAGTTAGCACTTCAACAATTCAGTCCATACCAATATTCTAAACAACGTCCAGAATTTCTAGTAATAAGTAGCTCTAGATGAAGAAAGTTTGAATTAAGACATGACCCAACTGCATTCACAAAAAAAGACTTAAAAGAGAGTGCACAATAAGACTTGAACTTGAGACCTCGCGGAATCACACCTCTAATATAATGTTCCACAGCAACAACAGTACTCATTCATCAAATACTTTACTTCCAGCAGTACCCATCCCCCATAAAACCAATACTTTACTTCCATACATAGGAACAAGGGAATATGGGCCAAACCCATCTAATGAAAAAGTTCCACAGCAACAGCAGTACTCATGCATCAAATAGTAGCATCCAGTACAATACTCCTTCCGTGCATACCAGTAGGAGTATCTCTAACATACGCTTTGAAAGAAATAGGTACTCCTATACATTTCAAGGGAGCATGAAACAATGAACTCACAGGACCAGAGAGACTAGGCGCCATGACTGATGCGGCACTGCCGGTATAACCACCAGAAGGCAAGGGCGAACCCGCCAAAACTTCCGAAAGAATTGGCGCAAGGCTTTGGAGTTTCGCATCCCAGTACCCTCCATTGAGGTCATCCCCTTCCAAACTTTCCATGGGGAAGTCAAAATAATCCACATTTCTCATGAAAAGGTCACTAGAAACTGCATTGTTAGTTCCATCCAAAATGCCATAGCCAGACATACCGATTTTCTGCAGAAGAGAATAAAAAAGGCAACCAAAACAAAGCAATTGTTATTATACAACAAGGAGGCACGCAGACTTCATGAAGTAATCGGAATATGTAATGTAATATATCATCGATGATATGGCAGTGGTTAAGGTGATAATAAATTGAAATGGGGAAATTATCCATGAGATGAAAAGGCGAATGTTGTCTAATTATGACACAGGATTACTACCCGTGATATCACAGTGGTTAAGGTGATACAAATCCTATCATTGTTGTGAACAAAGGGTGTTTTCCGGATTATTACACATACATTTTTTTTTTTTTTAATACAAGATTCTCTCTCTCTCTCTCTCTCTCTCTCTCTCAAATCTTAATAATTGTATGAGAATCAGTCAATAAAGGACTCTGAATTCGCCATAAAGCAAAAGAAAATTAGACTCTGGATTGCTATTTCTAACTCATCAAAATATGGGGATTGCACCAGCATTGTTTGGTCAGAAATAGCAATTGGAATAGGTTCCCTACTGTACAAAACTTCGTAAAGCAGTCAATTTTTTCCTGATATAACTATTTCCTCTCATCCATCCACTATATGTAAAAGTGGAAAACAAAGAATCGAAAAAAACCGAAGAAGATAAGATTTGGTTGCTTAGAAAAAATAGAAATTTACCCAATTAATAAACCAGTGAATGATGCTTTCACAATCACTATTACCGAAAAGGAAAAATCCCAATTGATCGATAGATCTAAAGAGGTGGGCAAGGCACCCCAAAAAAAATAAAAAAATCAAACACTATAACCCACAAATTAATCAGAAGGCACGTAAAGCATTGATGTGAGCGGACTCACCCCAACTGGCCAAATCCTGACGACCCTTTTCAATTCCTTGTTGTTCCGAGAAGAATTTGCAGTTTACACACACACACACACAGAGGGGGGGGGGGGGGGGGGGGGGGGGGGGGCGGGGAGTGGCGGAGGGGGAGAGACTATCGCCGGAATCTGTTCCCGGAATGGTTTGACTTGACTTGGCTGAGCGTTTTCTTCTCGTGTGGAAAGATTTGTATACATACCATTAAGAAGAGGATAAAATCAGGTGCTCTAAACAAGTGTCTACGGCACTCAATCGTGACCGTCCAAAAATATTTTGAACGGTTAAGATGTTAATGAAATTTTTTCGAATAAGAGTTAATTGTGGCCAGTGATAATTGAAAATGAATCAGCCATTAATTGCGCAAATAAACGGCTGAGTTGCGCTGCTCCGTGAACAGTTATTTACGGAGCATCAGTGAAAAAACTCTCTTTTAGAAGAGATTAGCTTCTGAAAACGTCTATGAACACAACTTCTAAGATAACTGTGTTGTGTTTGGAGTCGTCCATGGGCTTACATGCATTAAATCTATATACTAAAAGAATGTAGTTATCTATCTAATAAAACAGAAGGGGAACCCTTTGTCCTAGGTGGCACCTACCACGCACATGCAAACACGTTCACATACGTCGACACACACGTTCACTGTTCACGCATCAAAAATGTTATTAAAAAATTAAATGCTCCATTTTTCAATCCAGTTGAACCGGTGCGTAGTGCCGTAAGCACGGGCAAGCACTAGTTTAAAATAAAACGAAGCTCTCTCTTTCACTCTAACTCCTACATAAAATTTTCTTATTTTCATCTATTTAATCATTATTCTACACGTTTTAGAGAATATAAAGTATATATTTTATTTTGCTTGAAAAGAAACCAAGTTCAATCAATAGTAATAACGAGGAAGACACAAGTAGCTGTAAATGCAATTGTGTCGGAATTGTGTTACTAGCATTACTCTTTTAACTCCTACCGTGAAAAAATAGTTTGTGCTTCATAAACAATACTCCTCCCGTACCATTAGGGCGTAAGCCCTATTTTTAAGAGTGTAGATCCCGTTCCTCACTGCAAGTGTATTGGAGTGCAGTTGGCCTCCCTTGCATAATCTCATGTACATGGACATTGTAATTAACGGTCTGAATTTTTGGATCTCATTTTCATTCGAAAATTTCATTTTATGTAGTTGCACATTTTCATTTAAATGATACCTCGCAAAATTTCATTTCTCTCCCCCAAGTCCTCTAAAATTTGTGCTTTTTTAGATCACGTGGTTCTACACTAATGATGCAAATGACGCAAATATACTCTACAAATATTTTTTTCCTATTAAACCAATAGTATCTCTTCCAATCGTTGCTCTCGCGAATTTTTGTAGTTTGAGAGATATTTGAAAGATGTTTTCCCTATTGATATCGCTCACGCACGCACACATTACTTGACCTAGATTAGATTGGGCGCCAAACGCAAGTAAGAATAGTGAAAAAGACAGTGTACATCGCAAAGACTGCTTTTTCGGTGTTCTTTTGTCGTTTTATAGATTTTTTAACTTTGGTCTATACTTGTAATTTTTTCCAATTCCTTTATGAAATATTATGTAAAAGTTAGATCCGAATTCAGTAAAAATTAAGAAAAAATAACCAAAAAGTGAAAAACCATGCCGAAAAATCACGAAAAAGTTAAGTCAAAGGGCCCTCAATCTTCGTTCAGTGGCTGAGGAGATGTAGTAGGAGTAATTGGGAAGCTATGGTGGTCCCCCGTTCACTGGATTTTTTGGGCGGGAGGAAGGGTTAGTTGGTAGACCATCAATTACCTTGTTCCCTGTTTGGTTTGAGTGGTTGTTTCCTCCCAACACCAATAATAAATTAGCAAAAGGGAAACGATTTTTGAACAGATTTTTTTCCAAAAAAAAATTTAAAAAAATGCACTCAAATATTTGTACTCCACTTTTTCAGAAACTCATTTTCAAAAGATCATGCATTCTTCAATGTTTTACTTTTAATCTCAGACAACACAATTTCCATAAAAAATACTCCGTAATTAAACAAAATGGGACACTGGGAATAGCAAAGTAAGCAATACGGAGTATAAAACAAAACTGTCCCTTAGGAGGAACGTTCACCTTTTTCCCTTTCTCGTCCGTAGAGATAACACACCATCGTTACATTACATATGGCTATATCCTAAAATGGAGGCATTTTTTCGAGACAAAAGCGGTTTACGTATCTTCTTCCCTTATCAGAACGCGCATGCATTCGTTTGTTAGCCCACTTTATTTTTGGTAAAGAATGTTTTGAAACCAAAGAGAGACAAGAATACAAGAGACAAAAAGGCATATAATTTCCGATTTACCAAAAAAACAAAACAAAAAGGCATACCCATGAAAAACTATGCAGAAACCAAGAACAAAAAAAATGAACTAAACCACACGAGCCATTTAAACCGTAACTACAGAATTTTCTCCGAAATGTTCCAACCTCTACAGAGATCCTTATTACTAACATGACTACTTCCCACCTTCTACGAACACACTCTATCCCTCACCTTTTTTAACAATTTGGTCAGAAGCGCTTTCTGAAGTCCGATGCTTATAACTAAAAATGCTCTCATTCCTTGCCTTGTTGATAAATGATGGAGTATATAATTTCCGTTTGACCAAAAAAAAATAAAACATAAATGATATATGGCCAATTTACGGAAAAAATTTCAGTGCCGAGCGGGTACCATGTGGTGCCCGCTCGGCCATCCGAGCCGTCCATTTTGTTCTTTAACGGTTCAGATTTGGAGAGAGAAAGTGTTTGGGGGAGAGGAGAGATAGTGTTTTAATCCGAGCCGTCCAAAAGTGTATCGGACGGCTCGGATTCGCCGAGCGGGTGCCACGTGGGCAATACCCGCTCGGCACTGAAGTGTTTCTCCCAATTTACATAATGATGAGGGAAAATCAGGCTACTGTGAGCCCACTTCAATCATTTAAATTATTATTTTTAGACCTCGTACAAGCATTAATCATGTCATAAAAAAATATTTTTGACTGATACATTCGTGGACCAAGAATCCAACATGTGGACCCCTTAACCTCTACCCTTGGAAAGATTATTCAATGCGCTTGGAGCACCACGTGGCAGTGCCCCAAGCCTCTCTCCATCACACATTATTGTGGAGTCCTCATATTTGGTCTCAAGCTCCACAGAAATGTGTAGTTGAGAAAAAACCTGAACAGCACGTAACAGTGTTCCAAGAGTATTGAATAATTTTTCCTACCGTTGACACAAAACTTGTCTACATGTTTTGTTTGGACAGAAGTGACAGATTGATGAATAATGCCATTCCAGGTTTCAGAGGGAATGAATGCTATTCCTCGTGCATGCTCCGAAACCTCAATTATCTCGTTGGTGGGTTCCACATAATTTGTATCCGTACGACAATAATGAACCAATAAAGTTGTATTAATGGCAGAAATGTGCACTGTATAATTTTTGTCACTTCTCTGTCCATGTATATGTAATAGACAATAGAGCCACTGTTCATGAGCCCATAAACCACACAGAAACGAATTTGTTCCAAAAATGTAAAACCAGCTTTGAATCCGGATTGCGTAGAAAAATTAGTAAAAAACTTCCATTGTTTTCATCCAAAAAAGAAAGAAATTTCATCCTCATATATAGGTCTTGCATAATTCATCCATCCATGCGCACAGTCTGAATTAAGCGAATCGAAAACCATAATAAACCCGAAGAAATAGGACCACCATTGCTCAAAGAAAAATGCGATAAGCCGGCTACGAAATGTTTCATTGTTTACAGCAGTGAACCAAAGCTTAACCAATTTCTGCACAAAAACGCCCAAATTTTCTCGTTTCTGTTGGGATATGTATGATGACTAGAGGAGAGGAAATGTGGCTACAACACCTATCAGAAGTAAAAACTTCGCGTAAAAGAATAAATGGGCTCTGGAACTCCAACGATGACAGGAATGGAAGAGTGAGAAAAGGAAAAGAGAGAGAGAAACAAAGCAATGTACAACATAGGAAGCTTGGAGTTTTCGAAAATTGAACATTAACCAGTTCTGGTGCGGGCAAGGTACTTCTTGTCAGCCTCAGCAAGGCGATCCTGGAACTCAGCCCACTCGCTTCTGCATCGATCTCTCACCTGTGAGTGCGAGGGCATTATAATTAGATTAAACTTTAGCGTGAGAATGTTCATAATAAAATTTGCAAAGATTTTACGCATAAATAATTAGAAAATCTTTTGCCCCTGAAAGTTCTGTGTCTTAAAGGAGAAGAATCAAAAAGGGTGGATTTCCACTAATAAAGAGGGGGAAAGAAAAGAAGAGCGAGCTGTAAATTGATGCAAAAAAGCATGAGTAAATGATATCTAGTGCACATATGACATATACATACCCCTTGCCATGGAGATACACCATCACCCTGAATTTAAAAGAGAAAAAATCAGATCAAGCAGAACGATAGTTATAACTTGTTGATATTGGGAACATAGGAGTTAGACAAATTAATCACGAGCAATAATTTGGCATGGCAAAAAGTTACAATAACGCAAAGTGAAAGAAAGAGTAAAATCTCATCCTCTGAGTGAAAATGCTCAATTGATTAAGAAAAAAGCTTTACATTACAAAATAAACAACCAATCAGAGGTTGGTACCCATTAGTACCAAAAACCTCAGGCCATTAACCTAAAAAGTGACAATCAGACAACTACTGGTTATAAAGCCAAAAGGATTACATTACAAATAGAAAGATGTCATGTCTATTTCCCACACACTTCCCATCTAAATTGTTTTTTGATAACTCAGGTGTTTGTGGGTCAGCTTGCGTGCCTTGACTATTCCTAGGACCAATTCCACCATCCAGTTGCAGGGCCCAATTAAAGATAGAGCGAAACCCCGTATGGATTGGCCTGGCCCCAAGCACTTGGGATGCAGCGCTTCTGAATTGATGGTTCTATCCTCGTTCATTAAACAAGGTCTACGCTCCATTTACCAATGTAAAAGTCTTTCATTAGAAGTAAACATATAATTATGATGGCTCTCAGTTAAAACTTTCAAGTTGGAGTGAGATATCATTTCCGCAAGCAAAATAAAAATCTTAAGCTTCCATGAGACACCCATAACCTCTCTAACTAAATTAACTATGTCTGACTATGCAGGTCATGTCCGTAAACACTTTTACGTAAGCCTGAACTTATTATCTTCGTAAGCCTGAACTTATTATCTTCATATCACCCCTCCACATTCCAAGTTCTTAGAAGTAAAAGACCAACAATACTAACCAAATAGAACATTAGGGACAAGATCAAGCATGCACAACTTGATGTGATGCTATGATATGTTTACTTCCCTCTGCTCATACTGCTCAATAGAGTAATTTCTGTTCTAGGCTTACAAGTAACATACAAACGGAGTTTGGGGCAACCATCTCTTATGGACTATGGTACTTAAGAATCCCTCATGCACGAAAGCCAAGACGCACAATGATGGCACACAAGTGAAATGGTTTCCTAGATAAGACCCCTAAAATGTGTGCTTTTAATATCTAAACTGAACACTTCCAGATTGACTGCAATCCCCACCAAGGATGTGCTCCCTTATCTAGCAGCACTTTTTGAGACAGTTGAAGCTGTGGACTTCCGGTTAGTATGCCAATTCTGCTTTTGATGTGGGGTCACTAGAATTGGTGTGAAGTTGAAAGAGTAAAAAGCAAAATGTTTTAGCTTTGATTAAGTGCGGACACTTTGTAGAGCTACAGTTCATGCGGCATGTGAAATAAAACTGTTTTTTCGAATCTCTTCTCTGGTAGGAGTAATAAAGATTTGAAAGGACTAACAAACACAAGGAGTGTTAAACTTTTTAGCAGACGTTTTATGAAAATCAGGCTGCGATGTTTGATACTAGTATCCCGCATGAGAAGAAAGAATGCGTAGATGTACACTATATTTTCTTGGAGATGCATCATTTAACAAGTGAAGTGTATTTTCAAATCGGGATACGTATCGTGTGTCGTTTTTTGTTCAATAAGTTTTTTCTTTTTTTTGATAAGTAATTTTTGTTCAATAAGTAATTGTAGGATACGTACCAAATTGAGATACGCAAATGTATGTAGGATACGCATTCGTATCTTAGGATTTTTAAGGGATACAGGGTGGGATATGTATAGTTTTTGAAAGTAGACGATACGAATCATAGGATATGTATCCTGTATCATAGGCTTTTAACAACCATGAAATGAACAAACAACCACAGACTCACGGAGTATGTCAATTCTGAAGAAAATTAGTGATAATTCACTATCAGTTTGGGAAAGAGAGAGAGTAGGGAGGTTCGTTAGTTTTTAAAACGCTAGGCATGTTGGATCTTATGCAACTGGATGAGGGGAGTATTGAGAAGTTCTATTAAGAAGAATGGAATTGTAATCTTGCTTTATAACGAATGATAACCTACTCTAATTTACAATTCCTAGCAAGGGTCAAGCTCTTTCCCTTCACCTTCTATTATCATTATCTTAGTAAACGGTGTTTAGGCTTTACACGTGTGCGTGAGGGCCCCTGTAAAGCCTAAAGGCACACAGCTAGGCCATAAACACCCAATTACTACATATGAACCTGAATTGAGAGAGAGAGAGAGAGAGAGAGAGAGTCGAAAAAATTCCATCTAATGACAACTTACCTGGTTCCCAAGCGTCGGAATTACTTGGTGAACTACCCACTGTGAATCAACAACGCCGATTTTCTCATGTGCAGGCTGCAGAGTCAAAACAGAAGTGGTTACCCACCTGCAGCTCAAAAGTAGAGTGAACCCTAATGGTCCAAATAAACTAGTTCTGCTCGATAATATTTGCAAACCCCCTCCCTTTCTTTTTTGATTAACCCCAATTACAAGACAGACGAGCGTTTTCAGGACACAATTTCTTGTTATTATCTTTGGCCAAGTATGCAATAGCAGATATCTTTTTCCATGTGGAAGCGCATATCTTTTGAATGTTACTACAGAGATCCACCAAAAAAGACACTGCACGATGTGCACGTGCATATGCGAGCTTCTAACAATGTACAGAAATGTTTGCAATTATCAGCTATGAAAAGTGGGGAAACAACTACCTCTACGCATCTCCTAAGGGCGAAATCCAATCCCCATCCATGCACCAAATCATTCTACAACCATATTATACCAAATAGAAAGGTTAGTGATAGCTAAAATCTGAAAACAACAGATAGGAGATGTTTAGTTTCAACAGCAGAAAACAGGAAGCACTGAAGCAGCCAGAGATGATGTATCAAACATAGACACCTAAATCACATATCAAATACGGAAAAACAAGAATAAAACAACACCTGAATCATATGCCAAACACAGCGCCACGCTTCCCGAGAAAATACAGGGGCCATAATCTCTACAAAACTGAATAGATGCAAATAATAGAAATCAATTATGCACTGTAACATGAATACTGAAACTAAAATTCTTGACCAGAAATCCATGCATTAGATGCATCACCTAGATTATTGATTGGTGTTCCTTCAGACCTATGTGACTTCTAATATTTTGCATGTTTTCCTTTTGTATGGAAAGTAAAATTGCTGCCTCAAGTCTCGTACTTATTGAAGTAAAAAAACCCCCATGTTTCTTGGAGTTAGATTGTTTTGACATGCAGAAGAAAACAATGGAATGTAGATAACCAAATACCCTACAATCCAGTACAATAGGGATCGGGCCAATGGGCTAAATAGATCGCATAGCTCAACACTATCGAAATATTTTAAATCGAGGCGTGATTTCCTTTCAACCAATAGATCATAAAGAAGATTGTTAGAATATAAGCAACGAGAAAGATACCTTTGCACTCTAGAATGAGTAAATTCGATAAATGAGTTGGATAACATCACAATTCAGATGAGTAAATTAGAGAAATGCATTTTCACAGGGAGACAGGAGAACATAAACCTTGGCGAACAGAGACAAGTATGTGAATTGTGAACACAGAGAGAGAGAGAGAGAGAGAGAGAGAGAGAGAGAGAAATGCATTTTCACAGGGAGACAGGAGAACATAAACCTTGCCGAACTGAGACAAGTATGTGAATTGTGGAGAGAGAGAGAGAAAGCTTACGCAGCACATGGAGGCAAATTTGGGTCACTGCACCAGCCTGGCTTCTCTTCTGTATTCCTATTCACCAATCCAGACATGCAAACTTACCCAATTATTTACAGCCAGGGGCCTTAAAACAAATGTTCCAGCAACATCCATAAGGAATGCCACCAGTTACATGGGTTTTGAGGGCATGTTAGGTGTGGCTAAATATTCAAAATGGTAAGCACAGTTACACAATGGGCACTCATTCATAAGAAATTGAATTACCAGACCTGTAATACTCCAAGAAATTTTAGGTGCAATTATACTTAAAAATAGAATTATCAGACATGCTTGCAAGGTTCATGTCTCCTACAAGACCCATCCGATGTATTCAGCCACTACCAAAGTTTGCATCCAGAAAAGTGCAGGTAGGCATGTAGCCTCAAATGTCCCGATATTACATGTTTTTCTTTCTTCCTTGTCTCTTTTCCTTTCTTTCTTGTGTGTGTGAGGGAGGGGGGTAAAGCTTACTTGTGAACTTCTTTGTCACCCCTCCTCTTGGTCATCTGCCATGTTAGTCCCTTATTGGGCTCAAGACCTGGCTGAGAAATCTCCAAACCATGTTTCTTAACTAGTTCAATATACCTGGAAGATAGCACAAAGGAACATGTAAGTTTGATTTGACTAACCAACATGATTGCTTGAATGACCAAAAAAAGCAAGAATGAAAGGAGGAAAACTTACTTATCACCATTGAAGTGTTCAACTCCAAGATCTTCATCCCAAATGAAAATGTATTCATATGCTGATACAATATCAGGATGCAAAAACCTCTTTGCATACCACCTGCAAAAAAAAAAAGACGTATAAAGAGGATACAAAACTTTCACAGTGGGATCACAACTGGAAGGCATTCAAATATACAGAAGGATCCAATATTAATTGACTGTCTTTTCTGTCTTTCTTTCTGTTTCCTTTCCTAGCATAAGGGCATCATTGTCCGTATCATGTTAGAAATGCCTAAATTTTGTAAAAGCCAAATGATCTTACCACTTTGTCTGTTTTCTTACACTGACATGAACCACCCTCTTTGACCAATCAAATTGGTCCCATTCGGTTGTCCGGCCATCATAATGAAAAAGCATAATTTGGAAATCCTCAGAAAACTACAAAAAACAAATAAGATCAATTACAAAACTATTCACTACTGTATCATTATCATCATCAAAATGTACGTGTATGAATAATATGTTTGTTTAACCTTTTTAACTGCTGCATCAATATAGTTCCACTGTTCAAGACCAACAGTGAATGTTACCAAGTACTTTGGCTTCTTTTTCAAATCCTGAAAGGTTTTCAGAACATTCTGTCATAAGATCACTGGAGTTACGAAAGGAGCTAATGCACGTAACAAATCGATGCAACATCGTAGTAAGTCACATGTGTCCCCAAGAGTCCAAAGCATGCTGGGATCTAAAAAATACGAGTAATAAGACAAGCTCCAACGAGTGTCTGAAAAGTGTCGGTGTCCAACATGACAGCCAAACCCCCCGACCAACCAATCCCCACAAGCAGCCAACCCCCCACTTACCTGTAATACCCCAATGTCTGTCCCACGTTGGTGGATTAGAAGAAGTTTCAATGAGACATAAGGGACCACCCCTTACTACCAAAAAACTTGGACTTATGCATTTTGGGCCTTGTTGTTAGGCTCCAACAAGTTAATGGGTCAGTAAAGGGTGGGTTGTTACAAATGGTATCAGAGCACAACCCCGGTCTACATGGTGGGAGTTGGCTATCGGGAAGGTTGCCGGGCCATATGTCTTGTTGCGTACTAAAGTGGGGGAGATTGTAATAACCCAATGTTTCTCCCACATGGTTGGGTTAGAAAAAGTTTCAATGAGATATAGGGACCACCCCTTACTACCAAATAACTTGGGCTTAAGCATTTTGGGCCATGTTGCTAGGCTCCAACAAATTATTGGGCCAGTGAAGGGTGGGTTGTCACGTTACCAATCTTAACAAATCCAGGCATGGCACATGATAACAATATCATAATCTGAAAAGTACAGTTTCCATAGATACTAACAATGACAAGGACCTTGAGACATTTAAGCCTTTGACAATAACAGTTAAACCATGGGAAAACTGTCAGAAATATGCCATGGTAGTATGGGAGTATATTTAGGGCTAAACAGCAATGTCTATTCAACTAGGACTTTTGAAATCACATGTCATAGCCGACAGAAAAAGTTAATAGGAAACTAAAGCCCCTACAAAGATTGAAACTGGCCATCTGAAATTGGTAAATAATTGTAAGCTCCAGCACCACAACACAGTTATTTTTTGAAAACTAAATACCTCATTGGGTACACCCCATAACCTTCGCAAATAATAATCGGACTCTGAGACTATAACTCCTGGAGGTAATGACTCTGCACCACGAGGATTTGTTGGAACATATATCTGGAAGGAAAACCAACCACAAACAAGTTATCAGCCCAATTAGAGATCGAACACGAACTCGTAGTTTGCTGGAGAAAAATTGAACTCTTCCATCAACTGAGAAGAGATCGGGAGCAAGAATCCTGCAACTTAATAAAAACATCAAGGACATATCTCAAAAGCATTTATGTGACATCATTACGTACTTCTAGCAGGTAAATATAGTTGAGATCCAAGACACAAATTTAAATACAAAATCTCTTCTATTAAACAATGGGTCTTTGTGATCAATTTATGAAGGTCTCAGTAAATCATGGTTAACATTTTTCTTGTCAAATGACCTCATTACCTGTTAGAAGAACAAAAACTAATGGAGGTAATGAATCACTGGTCCTTTAGAAGTTGACTCCAGAGTGACACGTGCAATGCAAGGAAAGATGCAAGAAATATATCACCAAAAAAGGTACCTTAGGTGGTGCGGTATCGGTTGAAGCACGAGTTTCAGGCATGCGGTTTCTAATAAATCTGCGATGTTCGTTGTTCCATGTCACATCAAGGGATGATATAACACTTGAAGGTAAGTTCATCTGCAAGATTTTCCCAAGGAATCAAATGGATGACAGGTGTCTCATGCAACAAGAAGTTAACAACAGGATGAGTCAACATACCTTAGTAAGAGAAACTGAGGGAAAAGAAACTCCAATAAAATATCCAAAGACCATTCCCATTACAGTGGTAATTATAAGTCTGCCACTGCTGCCGCCGCTGCCATATGATTTTTTAGATGCTCCACTGCAAATTGAACAACAAATTTTAAAAATGCACTAGTGGACTAAACTGCCAACTAGGTAACTATGGGAGAATGTAAGTAACAACCTGCGATGAGGTGTCCCCATCTTGGTAAAGTCACTAAACTCGACTGTTTATGCAATTCGCAAAAGCCAAATCCTTGAGCAACTTTTTGAAGCATATACCGCACCGCAAATACTTCGTGAGAACGCAACTGCAATTTACCCGATAACAATTCCTGCTAAACATATCCATCAGCACCCATTAACTTTGCATTGGTAGATTAATCATCAAGAAACCCGTAAACCAAAATTAATTGGATGACCTTTGCACAACAGCTTATCTAACCACTGTTATGCCATGAACCAAACACATTCACAAAATAGCTCAAAGAAAAAAATCAATCACAACGACAAAGCATGGCACAAAAATATACGTGGTTCGCCAATTTTGGCTACCTGCACAGCTCACACCAATTTTCACTATATTATCGAATGAAGAAGATTACAACCTCACCTCCTAGGGTAGCGAGCATCACAAATGCGCAACTAGAGTTTACAGCAATGAGTTACCGTAATATCATTAGTACAGAGAGTAAACGAACCCGTGGTGAGGGTTCCGGTTCTAATAAGGCTCCACAAACCCAACAACCACAGCTGGAAAGCAAGACAAGAACTCAAACCCTAGAAAAAACACGATAAGTTTTCTCTTCTTTGTCAACTAGAAACCCAATCATATTATGCTGCCATTTGGAACCAAATTCGTATTGAACTACGCTATCTCCACTTCTTGCTCAGTAAGCAAAAAGCTAACAAACTTGAGTACCATGATCTGCATCGTAAAAACGAGTTCGACCCAGAGACTTGTAGATTGGGGTAGCCGAGGAACTGCAGTGATGATGGTTGACACGAACGCGTAGCATCTGAACTGGTTCCGGAAATCACACGGCGATGATTCGTTCGATCTAGACTAGTTCTACTGTAACGTAAATCTAAACTATACGGACGCCAGTCGGAGAACTTAAGTCAAAGAAAATTTACGACATTATGGATATGAATCGCAAGTCATGAAGAATACGACAAGAAATAGAAGCGTCGAGACCAACCCCCGGAAAAGGGTTAAGATACTTACAGATTCAATTACAAGCGCGCTAGAGAGAGAGAGGAGAGAGAGAGAGAGAGAGATCCCCTTCCCCGGAGATGGTGACAAAGTCGAATTTTGTTGCTGAGCAGACCCCAAAAAAAAAAAAAAAGTCGAATTTTGTTGCGCGCAGAAACCGGAAGGTCGGTCTGATTATTCAGTGCTCCCGGAGCACGGCCACGTGATGCACTGGATACTTTGATACGACATATTTTCTCCGTCCCAAAATGTTTGTCCGGACCGCAAAACGAGAACTCAAAAATAATACATTTTTTTCGAGTAAAAAATCAAAAATTTTACACGAATTGAGAGAACTCATTAATATTTGGTAAATTGTTAAAAAAAATTGAATTTTTCTAGCAAAAATTGTGGCCTTGTTCGTTTTCCGTCTTTACTTTTTTTAATTTTGTTTTTCAATTATTACCCTATATCTTTCTCCAATCATTATCCTATTTCTCAAATTATTAATTTCATTTATTTCTCTGTCTCTCTCTACTCTTTACCCTATTTCTCTCTCCACTCACGACCAAAACTAAAATACCCAAAGTTACTAAACGAACAAGGCCGGTATTATTTTTGGGAATTGATATTTGCGCTCCAAGATTTACTGCAGGCGCTCCACCTTTTTGTTTTTACACTGTGATGTTGCCAACAACATCATAGTGTAAAAACAAAATATATTGTGATGTTGCCAGCAACATCAGCAACATCACAGTATAAAAACAAAAAGGTGGAGCGCCTGCAGTAAATTTTGGAGCGCGAAAATCAGTTCCCATTATTTTTATGTCTCATTTTGTGGACAAACAAACTTTATGGGATAAAGCGAGTATTTTCTTGGAGTTCATGGACAACTTATAGTTGCTGTTTGTAGTCAAGTTGTTTCCACTAAACTAAAAGTTGCAGAGAATGTATTGAGCGTCTCGAAGAAAATGTGTTGTTTGTTTTAGTTTAGTGAAGCAACATAACTTTTGACAAAAAAATTTATTTCAGTATGAACAACTTCACAAAAGTCAATAAATTGTATTACAAATTTTTTAGTGAAAACGGAGCCTAATAAGTAATGTGGTGCTGGAACAATCCGGAACACTACGTGCCTGTGTTTCGGGACTACTCAATAATTACTCGGAAAGACGTGTTTAATGTCAGGCGACGAAAGTGCCGGCCTCCCGGTTTAAGAAGCCAGGAAATTTTTTTTTTAAAAAAAGAATGTTAAATACATTATCCACCCTGTATTTTGCCTAAAATTCTTATTAATTTCTCATTTTTTGGTCCGCAAACAAGCCGATCGGAGGATCAAAAAAAAAAAAACAAGCCGATCGGAGCTTTGCTCGTGTACTAAACGAGCCAAAAATTTGAATTCGATCTTGATTTGAGCCTTAACGTGTCGAGCCCTTAACGAGCTAAACTTAGTCATTTACTAAACGAGTTTAGCCTTGTCATTTACTAAACGAGTCTCTTTAATCGAGCCGAGCCTTTCTTAACAAGCCGAGTTTTTATCGAACAAGCGAGCTCCACTCAACTAAACAAGCCAAAATTCGAGCTCAAACTTGGTTCGTTTAGAAGCAAAACAATTAATACATGGCTTAGTGCTGTTCCGATTTCTTTTTAAACATTCTTTTTCAAAAAGAAGGTAATTTCAAACTCAAATATAATGAAAATGAAAAATAAATTTTTAATTTTTTTTGGCACTGTTTAAAAGATCTCAATGAGATCTATCAAACAAGATCTATATTGATAGGAAAATTATTTACGTATACACATAATTTTTAAGCTTCAAATTACATTCCTTTTCTAAAAGTTCATTTTTTTAGAAACCGGAACTGACACGTTTATAAAAAGTTGGATTTGTAAAATTCCCGCACTTTAAAACTGCAAATTCTCACAATATAATGAGAAAAACAGTCAACACCGTCCCGAAAAGAACTTTCATGTTTGTGAAAATTTGAACGGGTAATAGGTCCACAAATCAGGACCTACATGTAAAATATTCTCTCTCCGTCCCATTTTGTTTGTCGATCCTTTTTTGATATTCGTGTCAGTTTTCAATTGTTTATTTTTCTAATATGAACCTTTAAAAATATGCAATATGGATCTTATTTGAGAGTTTTCGATAGGTCTATAATTCAAAATTTTCAAAATTATGAAAAATATTATAGATGGAAACATATAAGCGTTTAAAAAAAGACACAAATAACAAAAACGAACAAACAAAATGGGACAGAGGGGACAATTAAAAGAGAACTTTTGGTGGACAATTAGGAGTGCCAGTTTTGGCTTCCATTTCCCACCCAAATTAAGTGAAATTGAAATTTTACATCAACAAAATGAGATAGATTTATTCACGGAGTCGTTGTGAACAGGTTGTTCACGGAGCCGCGCAATCTCGATCGTTCGTTTCGGTTTTAGACGGTCCGGATTTAAATAAAACTTTTTCGTATTAACATCCGAACTGTCCAAAACACTCTTGAACGGTCTTGATTCTCCTCCGTAAACAACTGTTCACGGAACCCTCCGTTAAAAGGATTTTCTCCAACAAAATACATTGACAACAAGAAGAACCATTTTTACCAACAATTCTTAGTACTCAGAATCCCGCGCAACGTGAAGGCAGCCCCGTATTATGATCAACCATCACCGTCTCGGTCGCCTCGCACTCAAGCACATCCTGCCTCAACTTCGCTCCGGCGGCCTTGAGTCCCTTCAACGAAACCGGCCTGTTAAAAAGGTTCAACGACGGCAGTTTTGAGGCCGACGGCAACTTCCCTCCGGGCAAGAAATTTCTGAAGTCTTCCTTCAACAGTGGCACCTCAAAATCACTCTTGTCATGCTTCAAGGCATTGTCCTTGGCCGAGATATGAGCCCCCGGCTCCATATGATTCGTCGAAAAGCTCGCCTGCTTGGGAAAATTCGGGTACAGGCTAACGTACCCTCTCAAATACATCATGTCAATCAGAAACTTCTTCCAAGAAGCTTGCCACCCGTTGGTTCTCGACTTCGGGATTTGAACCGGGTTTTCCTTGGCATTCTCAGTGAACCTCATGTTCATGTACACATAGAACTCTTTCCAGTGTTTCGGGAAGAAGACCGCCCCCCAACTGCAGGGTAGCTGGTGGAGATAAGGTGTGTTTGGGGTTTTCTTGAAGAACTCTGTCGCATTCCACTTGGGTCTCTCTTTCACCACTTCCACCAAACGAGGCGTGTAGAGGGAGATCGAAGAGAGCTCGGGGAGAGAGACTTGCGGGTCGTAGTGGTACGCCAAGAGGGCGTACTTGACCCATAAGTAGTAGTAAGGGGAGACCTCGATGTCGTCCTCGAGTAGCAGGCCGTAGTCATCATCCGAGGAGGGGTACCAGCTCTCGCTGACGGCTCGGATTAGTCCTCCCTGGATGATTCTTCTCTTCAGGATTTTCGGCCCGTGGGGCCAAGCGAACGAGTTCACAGCTTTTATGGTGTCCTCGTCTACTCTGCTGTCCATGTTGAAAGTGATGGGGACTTCATCGCCCACGTAATAAGCGTCGGTTAGAGATTTGAGAAGCCTTAGTAAGGACTTGACGCGGGTTTGGGTGATGATGTTGATGGAAATCCGCATTTTATTCCAGTCTGCGTCCAACAAATTCATTGCTTTGTGAGTTTACAATCGCCTTGAGAGAGCAAAACTGTGGGAGGACTCAAAAAAGAGTTGGAAAAAATTCAAAAAACATTGAGGGATCAATGATTATGCTTACATGGTAGTGCTGTAGATCTTAGATCAGCCATCCAGAGAACCTTTTCCACAGAAGGCCTCGGCAGAAGGATAAGCGTCGAACCGTTTGCCATGGTCTCCGAAGCCATCCTCAGAGCTTTCAACACATGGGGATCGGTATCCGACACCGCAATCAGAACGCTCGGGTCATGCATCTTGATCAACCCTTTCATGCTGGAGTACACTCCTTGCACCACAGGCACTTCAGAGTCCGAAACTCCCGACGAACCCGCCCCCACTGCCAAGTCAAATATCTTGAACCTCCTCTCCGTGCACACCGACTTAGGCCAGTTGAGGGCAACGGCAGCGTCCTCGCAAGGGCAGAAACTGCCCCCCGAGACGGCGATGTAGGCCTTCTTCCCGAAGGTGGACCGGAACTTGTTGAGGAGAGGTGCAAGAGCTTTGACTTCTTCGAGAGAGTGGGCGTAGAAGAACGCGTCGATCTTTTGAGGGTTCATCGCGGCCCACTGGGTGATGTAGCCGGTAGAGAGGGCTTTCCACCACTGGTCGTCGCGGACTTGGACTATGCCTTTGAAGATCACGGTGGTTTCGGATACGTAGGCGAGTCTGTGGTCGCTGTCACCCCATGTTTCTTTGTCATTTGGGTCCACTGGCAGCACAAATGAGCCTGCATTTCTGTACTTTTGGAGCTGGTAGCTGTAGATTCAAGAAACTAAAAATCAGAATGAAAGCTATGATGGAAACTGTTTTGTAAAGCGAATTTTTCGCGGCATAAGGTCTACACTACACACATCTAGAGTTAGTTCAAATGCAACTCATACCCATGAGTGAAAAAACCGAAAATCAAAGAGAATTTCGATTTTGAGGGACGTACCTTAGGTGCAGATCTTCGCCGGTCATGAAGGTGAACGGCGTCTCAATGAAAAGCGTCTTGACAAGCTCCGCGGACAAAAACCACGAGCTCGAAAGAAAATCCACCTGCACAATCTTATTCACCAGTATATCATAAGCAGGATCAGGCAGATAAAGGCCTGCTTCTTTCGACCCGAACTTCCGGTAGCTAGGGAAAGTTAAATCCTTCTGTCTGAAAGGCAAGATCCTCCCTATGCTTCCCAGAACAGAGTTCTTGTATTTTTCTGTCCCCGCAACGTGTGACAAAATCTGCAACATTTTCCTCCCGGGAATCATGTCATCATCGAGGACGTAAACGAGATCGGCTTCCGTTTGCAAAGCCATTTGGAACCTCCCGTAGTACTTGAAATCGTAGGTTGAGCTAATGAAACTGATTCTTGAGTCGTTATAGCTGTCTGCTATTCGCTTAAGCGAGAGCTCGTTCGGGCTACCGAACGCTATGACCCAAACGTGGTGGAAAGGAAGGGTCTGGTTGCGCAAAGACTCGAGCTGTGCACAGAGTGTTTTCCTCTTGAAATGGTTCAGGATCACCGTGACTTTCGGGAGGGCGTTCGGATTGTTTAGTCCATTTTTGAGGTCCCACCGGGATTTCATTGCCATGAGCTGAGGAAGCGTTTCGGTACCGAATGACTTGGACTGGAAGTCCAGCACCTCCTGATAAAGCTCCGTCTTCAACTTGATCATCTTTGCATCGTCGGACTTCTTCTGCTCGAAATCTATCTTTTCGCTCTCGCAAACATCAGCCGTAGTGAAATGAGACACTGCTGAAATTCCAGATTCTTGGTACGGGCTGTCTCCGTTTGGAGGGACAACCATCAACTGTTTCACTTGCTGCGCGATTCTTTGAGCCCACGAAAAGTCTGGTTTCGTTCGGATGTCTATCGATGGGCTCATGGAATAGAGGAGGAGCGTCGCGTAAACTGCAAAGGCGAACTGGAGACAAGTCAGGAGGGTTACGAAGCGAGTCGGTGACTTCTTCTGCGGTTTAGGCTTGCCCTTTGCCCCAACAAGATCACTGAGCATTCCTTCCAGGTAATCCTCCCCGCTCCGATTCCGGGATAGACCCATTTCAGGAATGCAAGCTGCTGGTACTTTTTACCTGAAAGAACACACAAGAATTGAAGTCAGAATTAGTTCAAAACCAGTTCAAACTCCAAAGTTTGCAGTCATGATAATCAGTAATAGCCTACTCTTGATTGGGCCGCACGTTCAGTTGTTCAAAACGATGTTGGGCGCGAGCGAACTTGTACAATTTTAAAATTTTAGAGAAAAACTACTAAACTTGCGATAAAAACTTGAAACGTGGGTAGGACGGTTGGCTCAACACTTACCAATGCCCACACAACCCAAAATCAGCTAGGGAATGATTCAAGTACTGGAGCAAGGCAATGTAAAACCACCCTGAAGAATTAATTGGAATAACAACACAAAAGTTTTCTCAGTCAGAATTTAGTCCCACAACCAGTTCCAACAATAATATTTACTACAAGCATGCATGACAAATCTGGAAAATTATCCAGTAATTTCGGGAGCACCACCGTGGCATGGTGCTCCCGAGGTCAGGACCAACGATCTCATATCTATTGATCTTACTAGTTTGGGAGCACCATATTAGCATCGTGTTTCGAGACTAGTGAATAATGTCCCGACAAATCTAAAGAGCTGCAGGTCAACACTCCAAGGTTTTGAATTCCGTCCCGTACCAGTCGGTATGTGCCAGTAGTGATAAATCCAGCATCCTACACCTCCAATTTCGTTCCGGCTTAAATACCGATGGATATCGGCCGATATCAGTCAATACCAGACAGTACCAGACTACTTAGGTACCACTTGGTATTGGTCTATACTGGTCTACTTTTACCAATCATTCTACAACCACAACCACTTTACACAAACAAATACACAACACACTCACATAAGTGTGTTGGCTCTACAAACACATCACCACATGAATGTGGGCTCTACACACACTGCACAACTATTGTGTGGTGTGTGGAGTCCACACACTCGTGTGAGTGTTTGTGCATTTGTTGGTGTAAAAAGTTTTGTGATTTTAGACATTTCCCTAATTCTAAATGTATTTTTCCAAAATTAGATGTGTATGTTATGCTAAATTTTTTGATGTGAAAAAATAACACTAATAGGTATAAATCCGAAACAGTACCCGGTATCTCAGCAGCTGCACTCTAGCCGTTACAGTACTCAGCGGCTTGCAATGCTCACCTATACCCAATACCCAAATCAGCTAGACAAAGATTCAGGTGCCATCGTCAAGGCAAATGTAAAACCACCTTGAAGAATGAAATGGCTGGTTCTGTTCAAGTTTAGTTTTAAGAGCAACTGGGTCAAGTTGTCAAGTATATATACATACATTGAACCTGAGTGTAGAATTCGATTATACAAGCAACATGGGGTTAACGTCCGTATGATTACAAGACATATGGGCTACGTACGTAAAGTGTTCCCACTTTTCGTAGGCTGAATTCCCCACGCAAGTCACCAATTGGAAGCCGGCTTTGTTGCCTTGAAAGTGGGATACTCCTCTGTTTTCCGACACTTCTATATGCTGAATTATCTCTGTAGTCTGTAATAACGTACGAGCAATTCTACGAACACACCTTTAAACCACAACTTCGGACATGTCCAGAACCGTTAGATACACATGAATCTTTAAACCACAAACCGCGTTCAGAACCGTTCGATGCACATGGATTCATATACATCTAACTGTTCTGCCGTTCTTGACACGGTTGTGTTCGGAGTTGTGTTTTAAAGGTTTGTTCCTTGACTTTTTGATTCCATGATTTCATTTAAAGTTATTCTCAATCTGCCGTCCAATTCCTCCGTCTTTCTCTCCCAAACTCTCTAGGCTGAAGCATAGAGAAACTTGTTGGTGTAGCAAGAAGCTTGCCAAGAAAAGTCATTTTCATTAACTTGAACTCAAAAAATAATGGACATACTGAAGGTGGGAGAAGTTTTTCAGTGCCGGTGCGTATATTCCAGTATTCCACCTAGTGCTCGCTCATGCATCTAAGCCGTCTAAAAGTGTTTTGGACGGTTCAGATTTTAAAAAAACTTTTCCCCGGAAAAGTTTAACTCTGGGGAAAAATTTTTTAAAATCCGGACAGTCCAAAAGTGTTTTGGACGGCCTGGATGCACCAAGCGAGCTCCCTCTCAAATTATTGTTTTCCATCTGACCCCTCTGAAACAATATAGTATTCTTTTTGGTACGTCGGAAACAATATAATTTGATATCCCCTTAAACATTGCATTTTGTCCGATAATTGATTTTGACACTCCACTTTTTGATAATCACACTTCAATATTTGTCTTTTAATGTTCGAAATGCATATAACATGAATACGAAAAGACAAATATTGAATTATGGTTATAAACATTTGGAGTGCCAAAATAATTTCCCGTGGCATATATCTTGTTTCGCTGAATTTTTTTCTTTAAATACTCCTATGTACTTCCACCAATGGAGAATTAATAAAAAAAAAAATGTTCAAAAAGAAACAGTGTTTAGAGGAATAGTCAACTGATCTCGTATATCAAAAAGGAAAAAAAAAAAAAAAAAACTGATCTCATATCATATCATATTAAAAAAAAAAAAAAAAAGCATCCAGAATATGAATATCTTGGGAATTCCAAGTCCTAGCCTATTTAATTTTTGTCTTACAGAAAACTCAAAGTCCATCCTAACAGAATTACAGGAATAGTAGCTAGTATTGCTTTCGAATCAAAATTTGTCAAACCCAAATCCCAAGAACCAATCCTTTCAGCTCAAGAAAACCCAGCATATACAATACATTTGACAATATATATATATTAGTCCGGATCCAGTGAGGGATCCCGAACCAGTATACGGTGCGGGACTCCCTTTTCCCGAGCAAATCTTGATGATCCGAGCCGCTCAAAGTGATCAGAACGTGATTTTAAGGGTACCCTAGAGAAATCAGCAAAAAAAATGACTGGAAAGGGCTTGATTTGAGCAGTTTTTTTATTGAACCGTTCAATAAAAAACTGCTCAAATCAAGTCCTTTCCGGTCATTTTTTTTGCTGATTTCTAAAGGGTACCCTTAAAATCACGTTCTGCACACTTTGAACGGCTCGGATCATCAAGATTTGCTCAGAAAAAGGGAGTCCCGCACCGTAGACTAGTGCGGGATCCCTCACTGGATCCGTGATGTGTGTGTGTATATATATATATATCAAAAACAAATTTGCTCAGGAAAGAGAGAAGAAATAGGTGATACTCATAATATTGCTAATAAAACAATATAGGGAAAAAAACCGAAATGATCCCTGTAGTTAAGTGTTTGTATCAACTTGGTCCTTGTAGTTGTAATTGGCTCGATTTACACTCTATACTTTCCATTTTGTTCCAATTTGGTCCAATCGCTAACTACCGTTAGTCTGCCGTTAAGTCCTTTTAACTAGGGGTGAACAAAAAATCCGTCAAACAGCAAATCCAATCCAAACCAATCCAAACCGAAATGTTTGGTTTGGCTTTTTAGTAGTATGGTTTGGTCATGGTTTAAAAAAATTGGAAACCGTGTTATATGGTTTGGTTCGTGGATTCATGTTCACGGTTATGGTTCCAAACCGATCCGAACCGTATAATACACATATATATGTATTATACGGTATATATACACGCACACATAATTTAATTTAATTATGATTCACCAAATAAATATGAGAGCTTTAGTCAACTACTTTTCTAATTTATTGATCCTATTAAATTCACCGCAATATTTAGTTTTTTTTCGCTACCAAGATAATTTAAATTAAACTTCTATATATCACAATTGCCGACTAGCGAAATGGAGATCACTCTGATTTTGCTAGAACGGATCTGATGTTGTGTAGGCAATTTTTTTTATTTTGCAAAATGGAGATCACTCTGATTTTGCAACAAAACTCTCATTTTGGTTCTTGGGCAAAGTTGATAACTTCCCATATATCTATTTTTATTGGGTCATTTGTATTTCTTTGTTTTGTTTTGTTTTATTTTTTTGTTGGTGTGACTTATATAATCCTTAAAAAGGTGGATTACAAAATGGCTCAACTCAAGCAAGAGTGACAGAAGTTTAATTTAAATTATCTTGTCAGAGAAGAAAATCTAAATATCGTGGTGAATTTAATAGGATCAATAAATTGGAAAAGTAGTTGACTAAAGCTCTCATATTTATTTGGTGAATCATAATTAAATTAAATTATGTGTGTGTATATATATATATATATGTATTATACGGTTCGGATCGATTTGAAATCATAACCGTGAACATGAATCCACGAACCAAACCATATAACGCGGTTTCCAATTTTTTTAAACCATGACCAAACCATACTACTAAAAATCTGAACCAAACCTTTCGGTTTGGACTGGATTCGCGGTTTGACGGATTTTTTGCTCACCCCTAGTTAAAAGGACTTAACGGCAGTTAGCAATTGGACCAAATTGGAACAAAATGGAAAGTACAGAGTGTAAATCGAGTCAATTACAATTACAGGGACCAAGTTGACACAAACACTTAACTACAGGGACCATTTTAGTTTTTTTCCCAACATTATATAACCCAGGTCAGAGTAATCTTTTCTTCCTCGGCAAATCAAGCTATATAAAGCTATTTTTAAAGTTTGCAGTATAGTCCATGAATCACATTCTAGGGAAGATTTATGTACAAATTAGTAATAGCTGGTAAAGTTATACTCGCACGTACACTCATATATACATAATATATGGATGCTCTTGCATCAATGTGTGGGATTTTGCCACTTTGGCAAGTTGACTAGAAGGAAAGGAACCAAAAGACTGATTTATTTTTTTTTTGCTTGCAAGAGGGAGGATATTTGGTCCTTTTTTGAAGAAATTGAAGTCATCAGGGGCCCTTACCAGGGGCGGAGGTATGGGGGAGGGCGGGGTGGCACCGTTTCAAATAAATAAATAAATAACAATCGACTGTTGGAAAATGGAAGAATTGTTCGAATATTTTGGTGAGCCTGAATATGAACAAAAACCATTTTAAGGATGAATGCCAATTGTCTCATTTGGGAATTGCAAAAGCCAAGTTTATTTAATGGAGGACGTGCGCGCGCTCGCCGTCACTGAACACCTAGACGAGGCCGGGGCCGGGACTCATGATTCGTGGGCCCGCGGCTTGTGGTCCGAGATCTGTAGTCTGTGGTTTGGTCACGGATAATTTGGAACTGATTTGGGCTTTGGGTCCAAAATCTCTATAAATAAAAAATAAAAAAAAACTTGGGCTTAGGCTTGGTGGAAGCTTGTTATTGAAAATGGGGTACCATACTTGGATCTGTAGTATGTGGTTTGGTCAAGTCTTTTGTTTCAGACACACCGACCAAATACAATCTTCTTCTTTCTAAAGAGTTCTCCACTCCTAAAAATTTCTTTGTTTTAGTGAGAGAGAGTACAAACACACATTAGTATGACTGACAGTCCAGGCGATACTTCTGCGACTGAGTTTGACTAAAAATTTCCTGGAGACGAACGCCGACACAACCTCTAGCACCTCCGGTGAGGCGGCGAATTTGTCTTAAGGGCACCGTGTGAAACACGGGCCTCGGTTTGCTTTCCTTGATCTTTTTACACTTTCTATTGTATGGTTTAAAATCAGTTGTTGTAATTGCTATAAACTGTTTGCATCGACTACTTGTATCTAACCTCTTTCGTCTCTCTCATCTTATTTCTTCTTTGTATCTTAAATTCTTAAACCATCGAGACGCAAAAGGCCCAAAATTTAAGGGGAAAAAATCACGCTTTCAAGAAGGAAGTTTGCCAGAAACAGGCTCACGTACGGGCTGGACAAGCCAATCAGTCCATAATTGGGAATGAAAAGGATCCAATTCCTTTTCAAGAAGCTTGCCAGAAAAAGTTATTTTGTCATTAACTTGAACTCAAGAAACTAATGAACATACCAGTTCTTTCGAAACAATATATAGATATTCCTTTTTTTCTTTTCTTTTTTTAGTGAAAGAGCAAGAAATGAATTGATGATATGAAAGAGTACAGATAACGAGTCCATAACTGAAACAAAATACAACAGACAACAAAAACTACAGACATAAACATAAAGCATGCAGTTCCGCAGTAGCGCCAGTCCAAAACGGTGTGCCCCTGGCAGCTGCTGAGGAAGAAGACGCTAGTGTTGCCTGCTTGGCCAGACCATGGGCGAGACAAACGTCTTGGCAGTCAACCTTGGTAATCCTGCAAAAAGCTAACTTCGAAATTTCCAAACCAAGGTTGCGCAACAAAAAGGTGTTGCCGAAGTGCGGCTCAGATCGCCCTGCTAACTGCCTGACAGCATTTAAACAATCAGAAATAGATATTCCCTTAAACCTCGCATTTTGTCTCCTTTAAATATTTGGTTAGCTGAAATCTTCAAATGTTTTCAACGAGAATTAACATCAAAAAGTCTAGGAAGACTCCTTTTAAAGAACAATTCCAGACACAACTATGTTCGAACAGTTATATATATGTGGATCCATGTCCATTAAATAGTTCCGGACATGGTTGTGTCTAGAGTTGTGTTTTAACTTTTAAAGATGTGCTTGAAGCTTTGATCAATTAACATTGAGTAGGACTTGGACTTAGGAATCGCACAATCTGGACAATGCCCAAGTGCTCTTGATGTCGTAAAAGAGAGCACAACCACACTCAACACCCTCGTTCAATCCTTGGGTTCCCCTCCCCTACCTCCGCTGAAAACCGAATGATTATTCAGTGCTCCTGAAGGAGTATCATGTGGCGCTCCATGAGCAATTAATACAGTAATTTCTCGCTGAAAGTACACTCAAGGAGAGAAAGTGCACTTTTTCTAATCACTCTTTTCTGCTGAATTTTCTTTTATGAACTACCAGATCAATACACTATTCACGGTGCTACCATGAAAAATACTTTATTTGAAGATGGTGATGGTGCGGATAAAAAAAAAGAAAAACGGTGATGGTGCAAATGCATTCCGTGGTCTTAACCCAACTCAAGCCGAAGAAACTTATTCAATGACCACCACCAGCCACTTTTGTCCCAAATCTTTTAACCCTCAAGCCGAAGAAACTTATTCAATGACCACCACCAGCCACTTTTGTCCCAAATCTTTGGGGTTGCTTTTTCCAATAAACGTTGGTTACATTTTTTTGTCATTTGTACCATTAACCGGTTTATGAATGAGTGCTCTTGGAGTAGTCGGTCTAGCCCTGAACCTACATGCCCATGATTTCATTTCTTAGGAAATTCGGGCAGCAAGAGATCTTGAATTTGAGACTTTCTGCACAAAAAACAATCTCTTAAACGAGGGTATTCGTGCTTGGATGGCGGCTCAAGATCAGCCTCATGAAAACCACTCCATTAAATAACCGCCGGTAAAAGTACTTCCCATTCAACAAACATAAAGATAACCAAAAAACAGAGAAAGGTCCATCTTTTCTAACTATTTCTCAAAATTAAAAAAAAACAAAAATGATGTTTAGTAGGTCAGAAGAATTCTGATGACATCATTAACAAAGACACCAGTTTCTTGCGTCAACGTGATTGTTATCTATCACGATCGAAAAAAAATAACCAGGAATATAAGACAAACAAAAATCAAAATTGGAAGAAAAAATACAGGCCTTTAAAAGCATTCACATTTCACTCCCCAAACCATTTTTTTTGTTCCCTAAACAAAAATGGAGGGAAAAAAAAAATCCTTAAATCAGCCCATTGGCTCCCTCCCTGAGGGATTCCACCAATCTACCTTCATTCCTCAAAAGAGAGAATGCACTGATCACTCTATCCTCTTCAATTGTTATATGTCCTCTCTCCCTCAACTCCCTAAACCACTACTTTTTAAAATAATAAAACAAATAGTAACAATTACATAGAATATTAAAAGAAGAAAGCAATAATATATTAAGACTATAGATGCATAATAGAGAGACCGATACAGTGAGTATTCTAAAGAGTGGCTAGCTAAAAAAAAAAGTGACTTCTAAGAAGTATGATTTGGTCCATACAGATGTGGATGCTCTAACAAGAGGGTCCATAACTATTGTCTACCAAGTATCAACACACCAAACCAGAAAATGGGAAGAAAAATAATGGATTGCAGAAACTGGCCTGATAAAAGCATGCATATACGTCTGCTGAATATCTATAACCTCGAATAACTGGGACTCGAATCATGGCAAGAATATCTCCGCAAGATTCAATGACTTTGGATGTATTCTCTTCTTTTATTCAGATATGATCCCGACCAGGGTAGCACGATTTGGATACAGTTCATCTAACAATAGGTACACGTTTGATTTTCCAGGTCAAAGGATACACAACAAATAAGATTTCCAGATCTGGATACAGTTCATCTAACAATAGGTACACGTTTGATTTTCCAGGTCAAAGGATACACAACAAATAAGATTTTCCAGATCACGTGTTGCAAAACTAGCTACAAGGCTTCCTACTTAAAAAATTCACGCTTATATTTCCGGGCTCTCAAGAGGAACAAAAGATGTATACCTCGGTTGTCTTTCTAAAAAGTGTAGCATTTCTGTGGTGGAATAATGTGCAAGCAGCAATTTAAGGATGTTTTTCCTGATACAGAAGAGAAGTCCAGGAAAGGATAACTCTGGACCAACCACATCTTACATAATCCCTGCGGCAATGCTGGATGTTGCATTTATCTTCAGCGAGTGCTCAGGGACATATGTCACCCCTGTTAAGCCAGAAAAGAATTGTTTGTAAAATTTGCTCAGGTGGTTAAAGTCGCACTATGATCTAGAAAACCGAAAAAGTTCCGGATAACTACCTAAGGTCTATGACTACATTAAAGGTCTAGTCTCCTACCATTCCCCACCTTCAGGGAACTTCTTTTGGAAAATTCATTTCACACCCTCATAATTTCTTTTGGACATTGCAGCTGAAACCCTCTGTACTAACTGTATGCAGTCATGCTAACATATCTCAGATTTATCTTAAGTATTGACAAATTAAGCACACTAGAAATATTGCTAATCTCTTTGAATCTTTCTAATGTTTAGTACTCTATGTGCAATAAGACAACGATGTGGTTGGAGTTTGAGAAAATAAGTTAAAAGCCTGGACTTTTACCATGAACAACGAAGTGCAAGACAAAAGCAGAAAAATACCTTTCTCCTTAACATCAACCTGTAACGAATCAAGCGTAATAATGCCATCAGTCAACGGGAGGAGCTCAAGCTTGATCGTTGCCGTGGACTGCGAAGGGACACATCTAGTACAACCACAATAAACTTAATCAACAGTCTATCTCATAGAGACAAACAAAAACGAAGAACTTGTAGAGTGATTCCTTACCCTAGTGGAACTCTACTCTGCAACCATAAATGCGTGCAACCCAAATCAGTACTTGGAAGGACATCAGAGATGGGTACGGCACCGTCTCCATTCTGTCTCTGATTTTCGAAAGCAACAGATGTCGCGCTGAGCCTCTGTGTTGCTGAACTTCCTCTTTCACCATTCATTTTTCCTGCCAACTCAGAATGACCAACAAATGGGCTCATTGGTGTTGAGGGAGAAGAATTCAAGGACACCACTGAAGGAGGTGAAGTAAACGAGGCCGGAGCAAGCACTGTTAATGTTAGATCCTCAGATGTTAAATTGGAAGCCTGAAGAGTTAAGACCTGAAAAATTGAACAAAGTTAGGGAAAAAACATTTCCTGAAGTGCTAGTCAAAACAACTCTTCAAGAATCACTAGAAACCTGAACAGGAAGCTGAGGGACTCTTTCATTGGGACTTGGATTTTGTCTTGACATTTCAGATGCAACAGAGATCATAAGATCCCTTGAGATGCGCGGTCGCCAACTAGTTGGCTGCTTGAAGAACAATTTTGATTCTACACATGATGCACGAAACAGACGAAACATCCAGTTACAATAAGATCAATTAACTCCAGCAGATTTTTTATTCCCAAGAACAGAGCAACAAAAAGCCAATATAAATACCAGTATAGTTGCACCGACACGATACTAGAACCGCATACTGATCAGCAGTTGAAGCATTCTGTTTTCCTTCCAAATGGGTGACGGGCAGACTCAAACTTGATCCAATCTGTGAATGTGATGACTGATTTCTTTCTACGTGAGCCTTGGTAGTCTTCCACATTGATGTTGCTGGTTTGAGAATAAAAGAGTGTTCTTCACCTCTCCTGCATAAAACATAAACTATTGAGCACAAGCAGCAACTGAGGACCCAATAACATGAGCCTCTCTTTTAACTTAAAAAGCCAAACTTCCAGCTAGCAGATACATATATCACTCGGTTGTACATGTACAGACACATACACACATATACAGTATACCTATGTACTAAATAGTCATAAGTAAAAGTTGTCTCCAATTTCATGCTTATTTTGGTAGCAGGGATGGAAAATTTGAAGGAAGAACAAGCTAGGATGGGGATGGGAAAAACAAGGGGGACAAAAACCCATCTTTCCACCTATTTGGTTTGAGCAAGAAGGAAAGGAATGTTTATGTGTCCTTTGTAACAATATGTTCTATGGCCATGTATAAATAAGAAAATGGGGCCAAGCCTCCCTCAAAGACGATGTGTTAATTGTAAGGGTAAAATGCAAACTAAAGTTAATAAACCCCCAGCAGCCTTCTCTTCTCTGCTCGCCGTTACAATTAAATGGATGGATGGATTTTGTGCCACCACAGGGATCTGTACTCTGGACAGATATAACTACATACAATGATAGAAATTGCCAATGGTATCAGCATACCAAGGGGAAAAAATGAAGTCCGACCAATAACCAAACATTGCTGAATCCAATTTTGGTCAGAAATTTGTCATTTTGGGGATATATAGGGTCGAATCCGTGAAATGGACTCTTCACCAAACCCAGAGGAAAAAAACAAGGCGAAGAGAGAATTCTAAGATAAGTAACGTAAGAATTTAAAATTTTACTCTCTCTCTGTAGCAAAGAAACTTCAATAGATATTTATTACATCAAGTTTCGTGACAGGTAAAACTTATTCCCAAACAGCCAAAATATACTGACGAAAGAAGTTAGACTTCAGAATACCTTCTGATGAACCTGCTTTTTCTTAAAGAAACCCCATGATTACTTAAACGAACCCTCAAAAGTCCATAAACCCATCTGGTCCTATACCAGATCAAATAAAAACAGATTCTAAGAAAACAAGCCCCATTATCCACTTTTAGAAAATGAGCAAGGCCTTTCCAAGACCAAATTTCGCCTTCTCAAACTCTGTCCTTCTATAACAAACAAATTAAACGTTTGGATCCAATCCAACTGAGGTGTTATAGAACAAGGATAACAGTCTTTTCTGTAGCAATGACCTTGAAGAAGATTTTAAGGTGACCCATTAACCACACCACCACCACCAAAATACTTTGACAACAATAATCTTCACTGGTCATTTATATTAACTTGGATATTGAAACATTTCAGCTGTTACAGTAATAAGATTGATATATCATATCTTGACTAGTTTTCAAAACATTTTTTATAAGTTAGCATTACTTTACAACAAATGTGTTTTAGATCTGCTAGCTGCAACTGTTTGAAATTTTAATTTTTAAATAAAATCATCTCAGAGCATGCAAATTTCAAGACAAAAAGGCTAAGTTCGGTGACTTCGGTCCTGATGTGCATGAAGCTATTTCAAAGAACAACACAAACATATCCCAGAATACAACCAATTTTACTATCGCAATAAAGGACAAATGATCCCATGAAAAAGCATATAACTGACTAATTATGTCTCTGTTTACATGTATCTGTCATTGATCAACTTTGAAAACAATTTTACCAAACTCAGTTCAAAATGCCTAGAGTAATAATGTGACAATAAACATTCTATTCATTGCTCAAAAGATGTACACATAACAAATATTACCTTTCAGGTTGTGAATATCCAGGGTAACAACTCGTCCTCAAACAATCAATCATCATAAATAAAGATTCCATAGACAGAAAACAACCTGAGGGCAAGATTTGGCAAGCTGTGGCCATTCCCAGCTTCAATACATGCAATTGGTAACGAAATGTGTGGTCCACCTTTGGATACCTCCTCAAAAACAACTGTTATGGCATCCAAATATATCACAATATCTGGTGCATGGGCAGGAGAAACATTCTGCAAAATAAGTAGAAGTCGTAAATATAGTGTCACAAGACTAAGAAATGCGTCTTCAAACACCTTGATCACAAAAATACCATATAAACCCCACCTTTATCTGAACACAAAGAAGGTCGTCTGTGTTGCAATCAGCTGCAAAAGAAAGGATTTCTATAGGTTGAATGATTTCAATTTTCCTTCTCCACCTTCTTCCTGGTATGTAAATGCCCTCCAATCCGCATCGAACGGAAAATCTGTCGGGCTCTAGTGATACACCTCGGAACGATAAAAGCTCATTACTCCCAGGTTTTTTGCTGTTCACAGACTTCTGAGAAGAGAACTGGTCCCAGTCTTCCAAATCATTGTTTGGTCTTGAACTGGGGGTTGTGACAGATGGAGATGATACCGTATTTGGAGGAAGTGAGGACATGGAGTAACTTCTAAAATGACTAAAAGAGAAGAGTTGGGAACCAGATGAAGCAGAAAAGTTTGACCTGGTTGATGTGCTACGAATAGATGAATTGGAACTCAATGTAGGAGGAGATAAAGGCCGGGATGGAGGGGGAATAGAATTATCCAATGGGAGCAACCATTTTAACAGGTCCCCGCAAGGATCCTGATTTGCACATAGTAAGTTGTTTTCGGTCTCATTAGCCAAATTTCTAGCCAGATACTTCTCAAACTGGAATATTTCCAGGACAGGATCTCTTACAAAATCAACGCCAACATTTACCTGTAAAAGCACCTGCATTTCTCCAAAAAAGAACACAAAATGAGAATGAGACACCCTCTGGCAAAATATCATCCTGCCATAACGGGAAGATATATATTCAACACACAAAAGTCAATACACACCAGGATTCTAAACAGTAAACACGTGTAATAAAGCAGAAGGTTGCTTAAAAATGTTTTCTCAACGTACTACAAGTTTAACCTCTTGTATAATTCTACATTGCCAATGCAAATTAGGATCAAGACTCTAAAACATATGGGGATCTGCCTTGGTCGAGGAAGCATTTGGAGAGGACTACGAAGCAAAGCTGCAAAAGAAGACTAAAAAAAGAGGGTGGTTTGATGTAGGACAGCATTGTTGATCTTTAGGGCCTTTGTTTCTTGCGGGTGAGGGCTAGCACTTAGCAAAATTACAGAGTTTTAGGCTTTTAGGAAAGGGAAAATGGGAGGTTTTGAGCATTGTGAATGAGTGAATAAGGTCTGCTTCTAAGCTGTAAAGGTTTGAGGAGAGGAAAAAGAAAGAGAAGGGACAAAAAGGAAGATTGATGAAGGGAGGCCAATTGAAACACAGGAACAAACACACGATATAGAGAAAGCTCGTTGCTTTTCTTATTATTAAAACTCAACCAAGTTGTCCTAAGGCTTACAGTGCTTACGAAATCCGTAACACACTAGGAAAACAATAACAAAAGACAAACACTTGCCAATAAAACCTAAAATACAAGATAGGAAACTGAATCTCACAAATTAGCAAAAACAAAAAGATAAGACCAAGACCTAGTTCTGACTTCTAGAGAACTCTGGAAACTACTAATTCTTGTTGACAAGCAAATATGAAAAAAGAAAATCAAATTAACCCAAATCAGGAACTAGAACTTTGCAGTACCTAATTCCTAACTAAATAATGAAAATCAAAATATTGAAAACTATTTCTGTACTTAAACACAATTTTTCTAAAACAATCCCATCTACATCAAGATGCTGGGAAAAGGACATTACAACTAGAATATCTTAAAACTCAATAAGCAAGTGTTTGAAAGGTAATATTAGGACCCACAATTATTCAGGAATAAAGATTGTCAACTATCAACTTTTATGTAATTCTCCAATCAAAATCCAATCACGCAAGATTCTACCAACCTTTCAAAGAGCAAGGTGGTTGTTGCCACTTGCCAACAATAACCTGTATGCCTTTGCTTGTGCAATCCTTGACAGTTTGAATCAAGTAATCATCGCATCTTATATTACTTTTTAATCCGATACGATCACCATTGAGCATATAAACAAAATGATAGGCATTGCCTTAGAGAACTACTCTGATTCAAACAAGAAATCTCAACCAAACCCAAAAGAAATATTATGGGCGCATAATTACCAAGAAGCATTTTGGTCCCCCACAATAAACTAGGACAGTTCCCAGTGTGTCCATGCACAAAAATAACCAGAGTGGATCTTCATCCTTTGTCCTCGTTACTGAAACATGAGCTCAGTGAACAAAGAGCCAAAGTACAACCATTCTTTTCATAGAAAATAACAACATTTGATTGAAGAAAGGAATTAAGGGAATGCCAACCGAATACCAAAATGGAAAGGAAACCATCAACTACATGCTTCATCTGTTTCCCACACGTTAATGCTCGTATTCCATTTGACAATATTTTCTTCTAAATGTTATTTTAATTTCTTAGCAAAGATACCAGAATGTACATTCTACTTTGGCACAATATTGACTAATGTTCTTCATCAGGAACTGAGCATCAATGATGAAATAAAAATTATTTGAACCAATTTCCATTAAAACGGATGAAGTAATAGCCGGATGAAGTAATAGCCAGACATTGTACTGCTAAATTAAACAGTCATTTTCTGTTCCTAGTTCTGATAGAAAGTTTCTCTCACGATATAAGGTACCAACAAATCCGGTTGAAACTTTGAAGACCAGATAAGCTCCTATCACATGAGAAAGACAAACAAAGACAATAGTACGCTAAGTATCAAACACAGGGATTCACATTGGTAATAGAAAAGGAGGAAAATTGATGCTTGCATCCTTCTTCTCTTTATGGAGGCAGCAAACGAAAAATCAACATAGAATTTTTTTGAAACATACCATTATGTCTCCATTTGAAAGGGAGCAACACTTGACGGCATTTCTTGCCAATCCACCAGAAACGCGAGCATCAAAATTTCCTCTATCAATCACTACACTTTGGGAGCCCCTACTTTTTGTAGTTTTCCTGGCTCCTGTACTATCTGCAGAGACCTTATCAGCGATCATCTCAGAAGATTCAAGAGATTCTTCTGGAGAATTTCTCTTAGACCAAAGTGGCTCATCTGACTCTGAAATCCGAACAAAGAAGTGGGAATTCTCAAATCTTTGCAACAATGCCTGAGTTTGTCTTCTGTGATCTTCTATTCTAAGAAGAGATTCACCAGAAGAAATATCCTTCTGTGCGTCAATCTTCTCTGCTAAAAGGTTTTCACCACTCTGAACTATGTCATGACTATCTGGACTCGAATCCACATTTTCACAAATAGTATGAGTCTTGTATTCACTGTTTCCATTTTGTTTCTTAGTGTTTTTTCCAACACCATTTTTACTCATCATTGCTGCAACTTTAAATGGAGTTATTATTTCTGTATCCTGCTTAAATGCGGACAAACACGCCAGGATATGGACTTGTTCACCTAGAATAAGAAAAGAGTTCAGATCTCAGTTGAAATAAAAGAGCCGTCCAAGCAACACACACAAAAATATTCCAATATGAAATCGTGTTACATGTCAGCAGTAAAAGCAAGGAATTCCAAATTCAAGAAGGAAAGCCCACCAGGAAAAACAAAGCTGCGGTCCAGTGAGCGAAATGAAAGAATGTCAGATGCTTCACTCCAGTTATCAGGAAGCTCCTCTACAAAAATACAAGCAGGCATTAAATTTAATCCAGATAAAATAAATCCTAAACACCTTAGTGGAGCTAATTCTTATATAACTCAAGAGATTATGTAAAAGACATAGAGCAGCAGAAACTTATCTCTAGGACTTGACATGCACTTCTTTGACATGTAGTAGCCAAAACGTCATTTGAAGTCTCGGGCATTTCATCAAACAATAAAAACCAGCTATAGGAACTCCAATAACTAATACAAAATGAATTACAATGAAAACATATACCAGAAAAAGGTCTTAAGGGTACAAGAGTTCTACTCAAAGAAGATCCACTGTATTTATTCTTATGCTGGAAATTGGGATCTCTTGAAATTCATAGATCAAAAGTTTGTCATGGGTTTTAAACAATGTTTCATGGACTCTATACAATTTGTGGCATGTCTAGTTAGGCCCCGTTTCTGCTAACCAAAAAGTTGTAGACCACAACTTTTTGGTTTTGTCCTTAATCAAATTTTTTTTGCGTTTGTTAGTTTTGTGTATTATTGGTTCGTCTCGATGAGAGGAATCGGAAAAGTAAAAAATTATGACTCTTACACAAGCATTTTTTGAAATATCCAAGAAAAAGCCATATTTCCAAAAATACTTGTGTAAGAGTCATGACTTTTTACTTTTTACTTTTATGATTCCTCTTGTCAAGCCGAACCAATAATACATAAAAAGTTTGACGCAAAATTAACAAACGTGGAAAAAATTTGAATAAGGACAACCAAAAAATAGTGGTCTACAACTTTTTGGTTAGCGGAAACAGGGCCTTAGACAAGCCCCCAACTACTAATATATATGATAGTCAATATTACGATATAGCTATCCATAAGACCTCCATTTGATGCATAAAGATATGTATCAAAGTTGTCAATTCCGTTCCGTACCGGAGCTTAAACGGAACACAAAGCTAGGCGATCCGTACCGCTTGGAATACCGGGCTGTTCCGGGTGATACCGGCTGTACCAGATAATACCAGGCTATTCCAGGCATACTCCGGTTTTCCGTCCGGTACAAAATGACACAGAAATTTGAAAACGGCAGAGAAATTTGGCGAAGTTCAGAGAGTAGTAGTTGAAGACGATGAGGACCAGGACTCTGTTCTATGGATTGTGCCCTCCCATCACAACCCACACCTCCTCTAGCCGCTGATGGATTGCGTCTGCTGTCGTGGACTCTATTCTATATCAGATTGGGGATGGGGATGGTAGGGACGTTCTCCGGCTTCGTCTTCTTCTTGATGATGATGGAAGAAGTAGTAGCAGTACCTGGAAGAAGTAGTAGCAGTACCTGGACAAGAGGTCCTTCGATGGTGAAAAGCAGAAGTTTTATCCATGGGAAGCTCTTTGTTTTTGACGTCTGTGGTCGTCCTGATGATGATGATCTGTGGACAGAGTTTCTAGAACCCAAGGGGGTTGTACTCTAATTAAAAGAAATTTATGGGCTTATATGTGATTTTGTCTTTTTTCCCTACCCCAAACGATTAAAATCATCACAATAGGATTCCAACTTTGGGGAAAAATTTTGCAACTAGGTAGACATATATCGAATATATTTAAATATTAATTAATTGCGGTAAATCCGGAACGGTACTGAGACACAGACCGGTACCGTACTATTCCAGTAGTGAAAACGGTACGCTGGCTGGTACGGGATTGACAACTTTGATATGTATACTCAATTCAATACAGATAATGATACAATAATGGAGAGATCATGGAGTTCTTTTGTTCTTTGCCCCTTATGTACATTTCGATCAGTAGAAGAGTATCTGATCCTTTGTAGAAAGTACATAACAAGAAGCACGAAATGTAGTTGTGTCCTTGGCTACGAAAAATAGACAAATGGAACTCTTAGACACCGTGTAACGAAGGTTTGACCTAACGTGTCTAAAAAGGCATAACAAGCAAATCCATCAATATCTTATTTCTTTTTAATTTTTGAGATTTGTGGTTGTTCTTAGTAGAGAAATAGACCGGGTCGTGCGCTTTCCTTCCCTCACTTATTAAGGATATTTCATTCACAGGATTACATGGCGACCCTACACAAAGTCGTAAATTAGTCATATTCTACTTGCTGTGGACAGAACGGCATGGCCATAATGAAAAGATATGTACCTTCTTATAGCTTGGCTTTACAAGGCAGTATAGATTGAAAGGCAGACACATGTATGTATGCTAGAACCTGATTAAACAATTTAGAGAAATAACTTAGAGAGATGATGAGGACGTACTGTATGGAACAGTTATCCATCCTTCATCTTCAGCAACGTCAATGTGATTCTCAACAATGGGAGTGTCACTCTTCGAACTCGCTCCCATAACACTTCCACTTTCAACCCAAATTCCATCAGTAGGATCTTTCCCCTGATCTTCACCTTTGGAATTCTGTGGATATGTATCTTCAGCCATAAGACCACCCAATGTCATTCCATCCTTTGAAGCATAGTTTGCATCAGTCATGTACTTTGAGGAAACAGAGGGCTGCTCTGCTGCTGTTGCTGCAGCAGTCTGAGCAGGCCGCAGCAGAAAATTCATTGTCCCACCAAATGTATTTCTGTAAATATCAAAGAAAATGTCTCATCACAGCTTTTGTTGGATATGCAAACAGATGGCATCCAAACTAACATACAAAGGGAGAACCCATTTTGGTTTCTTTCTCTAACTGATATTGCACAAGTTTTCTACTTTAACAAATTATTCGAAGGACATTTAGATTTATACATGGTTCATTTAACAAATCTATGGCTTCCAGGATAAATTTGGAAACAAGTTACTTTAAATTTTAATCGCTGCACTTTTAGCAACTCCCCAACTGTTTCCCTCAATAGCCTGAAAGTCCCAGAATCTAAAAACTACCATCTTATTGGCCATGGTGCTTATATAGTTCTCTTGTAATTGATCTCGATGAATGGTGGTTCCCCATCAAGTTAGTGTTCTAAATGGCCGCCTAGGCGCTAGGCGGAGGGTCAGTGCCAGGACTACCCCCCTTGGCGATTTGTTCAGCGGCTAGGGACCCTTGGTGGACTTTGGCGGAGCTTGGCGGCCACCTAGGCGGCAAAACGATATCGTGAGAGACGAGAGACAGTGGGGGAGAGAGAGAGAGAGAGCAGAAAGAGAGAGACGAGAGAGGGAGAGAGACGCGAGAGATAGAGATTGAGAGAGAGAGAGAGACGAGAGAGACATACCGGACGACAATCGGCGACCAGCGTGAAGCAGGCAAACCGACGATGGTGGGTTTCTCGATCCTCTCTGGATCTGAAAATCGTGTACTGAATATGTATATAGTATTATATATATATATATATGTTATGGTAAATTACACAAGTTCTTTTAGTATATATTAATACCATAATATACACTAAAAACGTGAAAAATATCAAAAAAATACCCCCCAAAAAAATGCCAAACTCCTAGGCGGCCTAGGCGATTGGAGGTGTGTCGCCGCCCGACTACCGCCAAGCGCCATTTAGAACACTGCCATCAACAGAATGACAACAGCGATTAGACTCTTCAATGGTTTCCTAGAAAGTACTTTAGCTGCAATCTGCGCAGTAAATATCCAGGGGACCTCGCTCCCAAGTTAGAATCTCCAAGAAACCTGGCTCCCAATGAGAACAGAGCCCATTCCCAACCAGAGTAGAACCTCCCAAGCATATGAATTCCAAAAGAACCAAAGAAAATATACCAAACAATAGAAAATAAGTAATGATAATATATTTAAAAATATTAACTTAAATTTGCTCAAGTACTTAAACATAATATTTACTTATATTCACTAAAATAATATTTCTAGTTGTCACAAATAAAAAATTGACATGTATGCTAGAACCGACAACGAAATAATGATTTATATTAACACACACGCTTCTATAGAAGCTCCAAACTTTAGATCCTTCTATATCCTCGCTCTCTTGCACCTACTCCTACACCTACACCCTCTCATGCTTCGCGCAACTAAGCCCCTTCCTCTTCTTCCACCACCTCACCCTAGCATATTTAGGGTTGGAACTAGCAGATGTTGAATCATCTGCTCAAGGTCAAAATGGTAAGGATTTATTTTTGGTTTTATTTGTGAGTTGAAAGGCGGACCTTGCGGAGCAGTAAAGCTGCCCATTGTGGCCTGAAGGTTACAGGTTCGATTCCCGAAAACAATCTCTCTGCTTGCGCAAATAAGGTAGCGTACATCAACCCTTCCCCAAACTTGAGATATGCGAAGTTTTGTGCACTGGATACGCTCTTTTTTCGGTGGTTGAAAGGTTTTACTTTTATTGTTTCCACCCAAAAAGAGCAGAAAATTGTTCAAGAGGGAAAATTTACTTCATACAAGTTACAACACTATCTTCTTCTCCCTCAAAATTGATAGAGACTAATTTTTCTTATTCACTTCCTTTTTTTATGTGATTCTTATTTAGTTCCTGATTTCATACTCCCTCCTCCATCCCACATTAATGTCTCCTACTAAAATCTGTGCATTTTCAAGCCCAAAAAATATATATTTATATATACATTATTTTTTTTATTCTTTTACACCAAATTAAATTGATTAATTGAGTACTTTAATTTGGTGTAGAAAAATTTAAAAAAAATAGAAATATGGTGGTACTACTTCTTTAATCACAGCAACAATAACGTCACCAATATGATTTGTTTGGAGTTTGAAAATGCACGGATTCCCGTTGAGGACATTTAAAATGGGACAAAGGGAGTAATATATGCTCGAGGTTTTCATGTTCGCCTAAACGAGGCTTCAAGGATGAACAATATGATAATCAAACATGCAAACCATTCACATTGTTTATTGGTAAACGAGAGAGGGATACTGCCTTCACGAAGATGACGATCTTGAGTCTGTCATTGTTTCCTGGTTAATCAAACTTGGGTTTATTTACATGCACAAACACAGACACAAAAACTGCTACATACATCTATTATATAACTGAACATCTTTTTGTGAACAACTTTGACGCTGGCACACATTTTGCTTCTTGCAAGAATACGCACGGATTTGTTACCAACAAAAAAGAATATGCACGAATTTCAATTTCCTATAACACACAGCTTCTCTGAATGGCGAAGGGCATACAGGTAATTGAATATGGTAATTAGCAACATTCTGCAACCAAATTCTGAGTAAAACCCCTTTAAAGTCACTTCATGACGCAGAAGCTAAGCCTTGGTAGCCATGCGGATGACAAAGGGTTATCTTAATAAGTTCAAAGTATCTATTTAGTTTCTACTCAAAGTGTCTGTCAAGTTTCTAGTCAATGACTTTTAATTTTTGGTCTAAGTATTTATTATGTGTCTTAACTATCTAGTAAGTTGTGTCTTCATTTTAATAGTGGTCTAGGTATTTGGAAGGTCTTGTTGGAAATTGTTTAGACTTTATTAAGTCTTGGAAGTGTAATCTTTGTAATGCCTATAAATAGTTGATCTAATGAAATGAGAAGAAATAGTTTGAGTTTATGAAAATATTGTGCAAGTGTGTCTTGCTTGGAGTTGAGGATTCCTCTTACAATCAAGCGTGTGGCTTGGTCGCGTCGAGTGGCATCTATGATTAGTAGCGTTGAGTGACATTCACTACCCCCAATTGAGTGGCATCCCGGGATTATCCTAACCTCGCGGATTTCGGCCTGCATCACTTCAATCCTTGACTCAAACTCATACCATATCGAGTACTACCCAAATTTTTAACCACATCAAGGGAGACTCAAACTTTTACTAATTTGAAGGCTTGTTTTGCTCTTCACAATTTACCATTATGCCATTAATAAAGCTTTTACCAAATTTGTGCTTAGATTTGAGTTTGTAGACAGATTCATACCAAATGAAGCTCTTACTCAAATTTGAGTAAAATTTTGAGTCAGGGCTGGAGATGCTCTAATAAAAAAGCCCACGACCATGGCATCTACGCTTTTTCTTCTGCAGATCTCCTCAACAGAGGACCATGCATCTATGATCTATCACTAATAAATGGTTGTTTCATCGCGGTTTTCTCATCACTTGCACATACATCGTCTGTGCCCAAATGCCAGTACCAACACAAGCATGCAGCTTACTCCTAATCAGATGGTCCGGAACGCGGTAAGTATCTCCAATTTTCGAGTGTTTCATGCTTTATATGACCTAGTAGTAACCTACTTTAGCTGAGTGTGGTCAATAGTAGGACACAGTGGTTGATGTTGTCTGGTGTGGTTGTACTGGAAGCGATTTAGACAGGGCCGGGCCTGGGCAGAAGCCTAGAAAGCCACGGCTTCAAGCCACCAGAAAATGCTAAAAACTAGGGTTACTAAAATGTATAAAACGTCTACACCGGAGTTGAATCTTGAATGGATCCACTCCTGGCTTGCGGATCGGACATCCCTTCACTCCCAGAAGGAGTGCTGTTTTTACTAGACCCCAAACATTAATCTCAAATTCACGTTGGAAAAAACAAAAGCAACAACAGATAGAGAGAGAGAGACCGTACCTGTTCGATTTAAGATTTCGGGCTGATTCTCTGATTCTGATCGAACAGAAATTCAGGCGTAAAACCAAATCTATATCTTTCAACAATATATCTTGGGTGCGACTATTCGCTTTTCTCCCTTGCCCATTAAAAATTTTCAACTACCGAAATATGTTTCTGACTATTAGTTACGGAAATTGAAATACATTTTTGACAATTAATTACCGAAATTGAGATATATTTTCAACATTTAATTACCGAAATATATATTTTTTGTGCATTTCCGACATGTAGCTACCGAAATATAATCTTATTTTCAACACCTATTTACTGAAATGTATGTTCGGCAGTTGTTTACCGAAGGTTGAACATATTTTCGACATGTAGTTACCGAAATATAATTTTCAGAAATTTTTAACGGGTCATGGGAGAAAATATGGGGCTGCGAATAGTCGCTCCCTATATCTTTCAACAATTACTCCCCGTACTTGTACATTTTTTTCGATTTTAAACTTTAAGCGTTTCTCCGCTCTTTGCTCAAATCTTGACTCAAACTTAAATTTGAGTAAAAATCACCAAAAATCCTCCTCCATTCCTTAACCAAACCTATATCAAATTTGAGTAGACTCAAATTTGGTTAGACTCAAACCCTTACTCAAATTTTTGAAGGCAAATTTCACACCTTTAAATTTACAATATTACCATTACTGAAGTTTTTACTCAAATTTGTGCATATTTGTGCTTGGGTTTGAGTTTACCTTTTGAAACACACATAGGGATGGCAATCGTACCCGCCCCGCCCCGAACGGGGCGGGTTTTCCACCCCATTTTCGGATATCGAGTCGGGGTAAAAATTTCCAAACCCGCCCGGGTTCAGGTAGGGTTTGGGGCGAAGGTACCCCGCCCCGAGATACCCGCCCCGAAATTACCCGAACCCGCCCAGGCGTATTTATATATATATATATATATATATATGTATATATACTTATATACATGTCCTTTCATTTTTTTTAGCATTAATCCAAAAAATAATATCTCTTTCCTGTCAAGTAGCCTAATTAAATTTAAAAAAGAAATAAAATTTGATATTTATTGGTGTTTAGTGGATTTTGTAAAAAGTTTTCTTCAAATATGTATAATAAATTTTACACATAAAGAAATGAAATGAGGTATCTAAAATATTGTTTGCAATTAAAAGTCTAGATAAAATTGCGATACCAAAAGACACAAAAATAATTTCGAAAGTTTTATTTTCTAGATAATTTTTATTCTTATTGAGCATTTTTTTTTTACTTTTTTACTTATACTTTGATTTTTTTAATTTTTACGGGGCGGGAACGGAGGTACCCAAAAAAAACCCGGTCGGGGCGGGTAATGATTTTCGGGTCGGGGTATGCAAAAACCCGCCCCGTTGCCATTCCTAAACACACAATACCAAATCAAGATTTTATCCAAATTTGGGTAAAAATTTGAATAAGAAATGGAGATGCTCTAATACCTCTTCTTTTCTTTTCTTTTTGTGACGTTATCGTTACTTGTGGCTAAAGAAGTAGTACCACCATATTTCTATTACTTTAATTTGGTAGTATAAAAACAATAATATATAGAGATTTTTTTTTTTTGAATTTGAAAATGCAGAGATTTCAGTATGAGACAGTTAATATGGTATAGAGGGAGTATGAAATAAGAATCACATAAAAAAGAGGAAGTGATAAGAAAAACTAGTCTCTATCAATTTTAAGGGAAACTAAAAACGAAGGTTACTGACAGCTGCTAAAGGTTTTTTCAAAATATTTTTTTGTAGTGCTGAGATTTGAACCCGCAAACATTATGAAAAATACCCAAGCACGTACTTAATTAATCAGCTACAAAAAAAATTATGTTTTATTAAGAAAATAATAATATTTATAAAATAAATCACAACTATTGTTGACTGTTTTGTGGTTTATCAGCGTTAAATAGTCACTTTTACCGACGATTTCTCGTTACTGGTGTTAATAGTCACATTTATCGACGGTTTTACTCTCACTATTAATAACATCTATTAATAATTACCTTTTGCGGCGGTTTGTCATTACCGTCGGTAGTAACACCCTTTACTGACAATTTTATTACTGCCGGTGAAGGCCATTTTTGGCATAGTGAGAGATCACCATATATGGTAACCAAAAATCCTCTCTTCCGAGAAACCTATGTATCCATGTGCCCATGTATTTTGGGTCGTTAGACTGTTTGAGAATTTGTTTATTTTTTAATATTTTTGTGCAATCTAACAGTCAAAAATTCTTCGGTATAAAAGTATATAGGAATTTCGGTACAGAGGATCGATGTTCATACATGATACTATATAGTAGTTGTAATGTAAAGGCCTGTTTGATAAAACTGAAAACTGAATCTGAATGCTGAAAAATTAAGTACTGAAAGCTGAATGCTGAATTTTTTAAGCTAAAAAACTGTTTGGTAAACATATTAAGTACTGAATTAAAAAAATGATAAAATAATTTTAGTTTTGATTGACCTCTCTTAATTTACTAATGGTCAAAATGTACTTATAGAAAATGTGGAATGGTGATTGTGGTGGTGGTGTGTTGGTGGAGTGGTGGTGGTGTTGGAGTGGTGGCGATAATGGTGGTGGTGGAGTGATGGTGGTGTAATGGTGGCAGTGAGTGGAAATGGTGGCGGTGGAGTGATAGTTGTGCAATGGTAACATTGTGGTGGTGGCGGCGGCGGTGTGGTAGTGGTGGCGGCGGTGTGGTGGTGGTGGTGGTGTAGTGGTGGTGGTGGAGTGGTAGAGGTGGTGGTGGGAGTTGTGGAGTGGTGGTGGTGGAGTGGTGATGGTGGTGGTGGAATGGTAGAAGTGGTGGTGGGAGTGATGGTGGTGGTGGTAGAAGTGGTGGTGGTGATGGTGGCGGTGGCGGTGGCGGTGGCGGCGGCGAAGTGGTGGTGGTGATGGTGGCGGAGTGGTTGTAGGAGTGGTGGTGGTTGTGGTGTTTGTATGGTGATTAAATGCAAGTACATAAGAATTCAGCCAGAATTAAGTAGCTCAAAGCTACTCTTTTTTTTCCAACTTTTTAGCCTACATTTTAAATAACACTTAATTTGTTAAGCAATGTAAAATGTCGTTATCAAACCCACTGAATTACTTAATTGATTCAGTTTTAAATGCTGAATTTAGGTTATCAAACAAGAAGTACTATACTTGTCTCTTTGCCTAAACCACTGGAGACGTATTTAAATTCTTAAAAAGGAGCTGTGTCAAAATCATTTGGACAAATGCCGTCTTGATTATTTTAAGGGAGATTTAGCCAAAAATTTATCATATTTACATTTTTTGAGCTCAAAGATAAACACATTTTGCAATCAAACATAGCACAAATATGCCTATGAAAGTGCCTAAAACTCTAAGGTACCTTATGAAAGTGCTTAAAACTCTATGATACCATGTATATGAAAATACTTAAAACCTTAAGGTACCATATGAAAGTAACTAAATCACTAAAACCAGATAATATGAAAATACACCCTAAAACCCTAAAAAAATGTCTAAACATGTTTTGGCCTTATGAGTAAAAAACTTTAAAAGTTGAAGAACTTATACTGAAAATTATTTTGTTAGCGTCATTTCCCTGAATGAAAACTATTTTACTGCCGTTATGGCTAATTTTCCCTTATTTTAAGGCAACATGAGTCCAACCTGACTGCACTTTTAAATGATAAACTTAATTAGGCTGGGCTTGGGTCGAAATATCTCGAGCTCGATACGGAACTCGGATGGACTTGGGCAAACTTCCTCACACCTTGGGCTCCGTTCAGTTGTCAGGAATGTTGTATTGGAAAGTTATTCTCAGGAAAAGTTAAGTAAAGTGAAGTAAAGGAAAAAGAAATCTATTTTCTTGTGAATGTTCATTTGACAATTTTTTTTGGCAGGAAAACTAAAGTTTAGTGGTTTATTTGCCGGGAAAAGACACTTATGAGAAACTTCTTTATTTTTATTCCCATGGCTAATTTTAAATAAAAGTAACTTTAAGAGCTAAATAATAGGCTATCATATTTCAAAAATTAACACATACGGAAAATGTATTTTATCTAATGCAAAGCCTTAACAAGAAATGAAAAAATCGACCTGCAATTTCCTATTCAATTTGCTATATTCTAAATACTCATGCAAATCCCCCATTTAAATTGACATTTTCTGATAATCAACCGTACAAATAAAGTTTAAAAAATAAGTAGATGATAACTACATAAATAAATATTAAACAACCGTGATTGATTAGTTGCCGATGCAAAAACTCACTGAAAATTAGTTAGTACAAAACAAAATTGAAGATTAATGACAAGATAAATAAATACTTTCAAAAAAATAAACTACCAATCTTTTTCCACAACAATTATCTCAGAAACCACCATAGTAGTCGAAATTATTGTTGTTATGTAAATCTCAAAGTGTCTTTCTAAGAACCTAATTTGTATTTTTTTGGTATTGGCGTCATTCACTTTTTTTCTTACCCGCCAATTATTTTGGCCCCACAATGGATAAAACTTTTCCTGTGATGCAAAATCCTATGTTTTTGGCCGGATCACTTTTGCAAGAAAGTAAATCTTGCAGGAAAACTTAAAAACATGTTTCTCACTACTTTCCTGCCAACTGAACACTACAAAAGTTATGGGAAAGTTGATTTTCCCATCCTTTCCTGTACTTTCCTGACAACTGAACGGGGCCTTGGAGTCTTGGTCAAAATCCTACCGAGGGAACCAAGCAAGTTTGATGTAGAACACGTGGAGACCTAATTCTATGATCAGTTGGACCGAGCTAAATTCCGAAAACTCAAAATGGTGTTTAATTTCAGATTATCTAATTTGGCAAAATTCGGACGAGCTCGGATTAGGCCCAAAATTGGTGGGCTAATTTATTTTCGCGCTCTGGTCAATGCTCATAAACCCTAGGTTGATGATTAATGGTGCTTTTCGGCCTAATTCCTTCGATTAGGCTTTCAATTGCGTTATTTTACTGTTTTAGAAAATATTTGTTTCGTTAATAACTCTTAGACCGTAATTCCTTTTAAGTTAATTTTTTTTAGGAAAGTCTTGTTTTTCTTTTCCGTTTTCAGTTTTAGGAAAAGCCCCAAATTCTGGAACTTTTTATTTTCCAAGTTTATTTTTTAGGGTTTCGGCCTATATAAGGGTTTGTAACTTAGAGATTATGCAGCTTTTAATCAATAATATTATAGAGATTCTTTCTTTCTTTCTTGTGCGCAAGATTTACTTGTTGCGATGAGTTATTTATCTCGTTTGGACTAGTACGCTAAGAACTTTCCGTTTTTCAATTCACGGATGATGACTACCCCGGGATCCTTCTTCACCAGTAGACTCATCAATTGGTACTGTAAAAATCAAAAAGTCTACACACACATGCAATCTGTACACAGATTTCGTTGTAGGATCCACCACGGGTTCTATACAAATCATTCGAGCCGTTCATTAAATGTAAAAATATTTTTTCAAGGGTCCCCGTAAAAAATAAGCTCAATCCAATATCTATAGGTTCTCGATCCAACCATGTAACTCGACCAAACCCCTCAGGTTTTTCTTTCACATGCCATAGCTCTGTTAGATACAATGTCTACCAGGGGAAGCCCTCACCTGGGCGGGTGAAGACTACCAACGCGTTTCGGGTTTCGTACGTAAGTACGAAGGAATGGATCCGAACAAACCTTCCAACGAACGCGATAGGAGTTGACCAGCACAGAGTCTCCGGTTTGTCCATCGAGATGCATTTTTACACAAGTGGATCAAGTATAAAGGAATAGATCCCAAAAGACAAAAACCAATATCTGGTGGCTGGCTGGCTGGCTGCTGCCCATACTAAGGCCGGGCATGGGAGGGAAAGGCGACCGGCGGCAGTTAAACCGACTGAACTGGGGTCTCACACAAGCGGTTATTCTTGTTTTCTTAGGAAAATAATGAGACCCATGATTAACTCATCAGAAGCAACATAAAATGCAGGAGCATATATAAATAATAAGATTGAGTCTTCCAATGATATAATACAGCGAAGGAGCCTTCTAATTTGTTCCTGTTGATCTAAAAATTCCCTTCCTTTCAACTCCAGGCACTTCAATTGAAATCTTCCTCCCATTGAAGGAAGGAGTCGTCTTCTTCGCCGGAATCTTTGTTACATCACCATGGCTCTTCGGACCGCAAAGAGTTACAAGAGGTTTGTCCTCCATCCGAGTAAAAAGAAAATAGTTTAAAACTCTCAAACGCTGTTTGGCAAACTGTTTTTTTCTGAAATCTTTAATGTAAAAACTATTTCTTTAACATGCCATGACAGAGATTTAAACTTTTCATTGGTAATCAAACCCTTCTGATTCCTTTCTAGCAGAACAATTCAATATTATTAGTATCATTTTTTCTTGCATTGTTTCTTCCCTTGCTCAAAACTCCAATATCATGGTCACATGTATTTCCAGACTCCATTACCCTGCTTCGGAACCCGAAACTCCGACCAAGCAGGACGACACGATCCGATTCAGGTGCAACGGAATCCGCCTGAAATCCGAAGTCCTGTCGAAGTTCTTCGCCGAGGACTTCAAAAAAGTGAAGCAGCTGAAAACGCCAATCGATCCCCGCAGCAGCTTTGTTAATTGCTGGAGCAAGATTTTCCTAGCAGCGTGCTTGGTTTCCATGTTCGTGGACCCACTTTTCTTGTACATGCCAATGGTACAACCTGTTGATCGGCTGTGCCTGGAAAATTCGGTGAGCCTAGGAAGATTCCTGACAAGTATAAGATCGATGACTGATCTGTTTTTCGTGGCGAAAGTTTTGGTCCGCTTTAGAACGGCCTATGTGGCCCCGTCGTCTTGTGTTTTCGGAGCAGGAGATCTTGTTGTGGATCCATGGAAGATTGCACTGCGGTACATCACCACAAAGGGCTTCTGGTTTGATATCACGGCAGCCATACCCATTCCACAGGCATTCAACTCTTCATTATCTCTTCCTTCTACCATAATGTGTTTAACTACTTCTGAAAACTGGTTTCTCCCTTTTCTTGTTGACCCATTGTGGGCCCTTCCCGGACCCATTGATTGCACATCCTCCATGAACTCATAGGAAAAAACCCATTTATTGGACCGATATTAGAACTTTCAAGTTCATAAGTGTGTGTGTGTGTGTTTCTAAGTACTCAAAGTGATTTAGCAATACCTTTCAGGTGTTGATTATGGGCATCATACCACATCTGGGAGCTTCACAGATTTCAGACGTGAGAATATCGCTTGTGTTCCTCATGATGATACAATACCTCCAGAGGCTCATCATAGCATCTCCTCTAACCATGGAAATAGCCAAGGCCACAGGGGTCATCATTCAAGCATCTTGGATTGGAGCTGCTTATAACCTCACGTTGTACTTGCTGTCAAGCCATGTAAGTCATCACTCCCACTTCAAAGACAAGTACGGTATGTCTAGCAGACTAACATACAAGCAGAATTTCCGTGCATAAAACTCAATCAGACTGTTGCGTGGATGGTATTTATAAATTATATGCTCAATAGTCCTTGTTTAGGTTTGGAATGAGAAACTCAGACGGCCAAAAAATTTGTTGTTGTGTGAGAGCATCTCACTCCTAACACAACACAAGGAAAAGCTAATCCAACCTCATCAGAATTTGAACACCATTGCATCACCATATTATGTTCCTTTTAATGTGGTATCAGAGCACACAAAGATTCTTTGTTCAAATGCCACCACTTCCACAAAGAAAGTATAGCCATATGCTAGGGGAGCATAAAGAAAAAGAGTAAATAATGACGTTAGACGAGGTAATAGTTTGTAATTTGACCAAAACATTTTTGCTACTTTTGACACAGGTTATGGGAAGTTGTATGTACCTTTTAACGGTACAACGAGAAGCAGCTTGCTGGAGAAGTGTGTGCAGTCAAGATAATTCAACTTGTAATGAAAGTTTCTTTGATTGCAGTTCAATAGGGAGCCCCATAAGGAATCAGTGGATTCAGTCGAGCAATATCTCTAATCTCTGTAGTCCAAGTGGGAATTACCCATTTGGCATATATGCTCCTGGACTGGCGAGTGGTGTGACCACAGCAACGTTCTTGCAAAGATACTTCTACTCTCTTTGGTCCGGCCTGAAGAGTGTCAGGTAAAAGAAATGAAATGCAGTATTTCTAATCTTTAGAAAGGGGAGCGGATTGTCTCCAGTCCACTTTCCGACTATAAGTTGTCATTTGACCTTTTTCTTCTCTGGAGACAACTTTGATGATCAATTTTCACCTTCTAGGCTTATTTCCTTAGATCATCCATGATCGTAATTCGTAAGCATATGATTTATTGTTAAATAAACAGACGAAAGAAGTTTATGATTTTAAGGTAGAATATGAAGTGAATATGCTGAAATCGTGTAGCTATCATACCAATCTTATTTGCTTCATTGACAATCTACACCCTTTAACCTCGAATGTGAATGGACACGGTTATTATAAGTGCTTTTGGAAGGCCCAAAAGGCTCAAGCAACACAGTCCAATCCAAACGTGGACCAGAGGTAGACCTTCCAAAAGGAATTAGACAAAGGGATTTCCAGTAGACCTATAAGTACCATCGTGACATGTGCAGGTTTAGCTCCTGACCAATGAGAGCACATATAGCTCGTAACCAACGAAGGCACGGGTCAGGCCAACCTTATTTCCTATCCTGGTTCATGTCCAGTCTGCCACTTTGTAATTTCTACTCTTATTAGTCAAAGAGTTCCGTATCAGCATCTTAAGAGGGTGTTCTAACTCTGAACTTTGAAATGTATTGAATTCACAAATGTTCCTTTGTGCAGCACTTTAGGACAGAATTTCCTCACAAGCATATTTGTAGGAGAGAATATCTTTGCCACTGTCATTGTGTTAGTCGGCCTGCTTAACTTATCATTGCTGGTCGGAAATATGCAGGTAACTTCAAACTTTTTAAAGTTGAATGAATGAAAGTGTGTGTGCATGTATACTGTACAGATATATGAAGATATGTTTGTCCAAAGTATATTCATATTGGGGCTTTCTTTTCTGCAATTATGTGCATATTACGAATGGAAGACAATGTTTGTCAACTGTTTTTTCTGTTAATTTCACATCACCATCTCGTTGGACTCATGTTTAGTTCTTTCATTTGCTTAAAACTGAACAATCAGAAAAAATGGAACATTATCTAGACATATATATCCACGGGGGCGGAGCTGTTTTTCCATCAGCCATTCCCCCGATAGATTCAAGAATTCTACTATTACCCCTACATGTGATAATATCTTGAGCCCACAATATATTATGGATGTGGCTTCACGACATTTTGTATAAATCAAATTTACCCGCTATAAACATGCTTCCAAAACTCTCTCAACATGAATCACTCGAGCATATAGATTTGAGAGGCAATGTCTTGAACCAACCAATCAAACCCCTCAAGCAGGCCACCCCCAGCATACGCGCTAGAGCCTACAATTTCCCAGTGTCTGGTTTCATCCAAGGCTTCCAGGTTGAGTACCTTAGCTATTTCATCCAGCAAAAGAGAACACCTTTTATGTCTTGTTTATTAACTAGAATCGGTAATGATGCTCCTGATAGCCTCTCTTCCTTCAAAAGATTGTGAAGTTCGAATTTGCAGTCATCTAGCCTTCTTAGATCAGAAATTTTAAACAACCCATACCAGACCATCAGTTTGCTTAAAGTAGTTTCTCCAGTAAGACCTGATTGTCGGCCCCCAACATCCCATATGTTAAGGGTAATACTTCTTGTTAGCGATAGTCTTGATGTTGAATCCGAATGTAGCACAGATAAAACTCGTGCCCTCTTGGTTGATTTTCATCTTCCCTAAGTTATCCAGCCCCGCCATGAGTACTCGCATTTCTTTCTCTTTTCGCTTGATCTTTTGAATGATGCTGAGAAGCACTCCCCAAACTGAGGGAAAACAGATAAATTGATGGAAAAAAAACTATAGAATCTTCGCTGCAGCAATTGATGGACTTCTGAGATACGGAAGTTATTTGCTTCTGAAAATCCTCGCAACTCCAAAATGGTAACAGCTCCTTTGGATTGTGAGTTATTTTGTTCTGCATGTCTTCTTTCACTTAATTATACTATCTAGTATCTAATAAGCACCATAAAAACCAAATTTTATAGCTCACAAAGTATATCAATGAATGATAAAAATATATAACCACACAACCATTGTACATTTCCTAGTTTTCCATCGTACTATTATGCATCATAATGGATATGTAGTAACAGTATTGCTAAGTTGGCAGTGTATTACAATTGATATGTAGTAAAAGTATTGCTATGTTGACCCTATTCGAATACCATCTCAAGTGAGACCTTAACGACATGAATCACTTATATTTGTTGGCAGAGATACCTCCAATCATCGTCAACACGGTTAGAGGAGTGGAGGGTTGCGAAAAAAGCTAAAGAGCAATGGATGCATCACAGGCAACTACCAAAAAAATTAAGACAGGGCGTCCGGAGATATGATCAGTACAAGTGGGTGGCTACTCAAGGAGTTGACGAAGCATCTCTCCTCAAAGAGCTTCCCAAGCATCTCCGAAGACAAATCAAGCGCCAGTTATGCCTCAATCTTGTTCGACGAGTAAGTCCAACACATCCTATTAACTAACACTCCCATAACAAAGAAATAAGATCAATCGGTAGACTCAGAGTCCGTCTATCTGCCTGTCTATGTAACATGGCGCTCCCAAACAATAAGAGATTGGTTGCACCGATCTTCTCCTCACCCAATGAATACTGGTTTGTAACATCTGAATGATACTTTACATGGACCAAAAAAAACAGGTACCCTTTTTTGTCGAGATGGATGACCGTCTGTTGGATTCGATATGCGAAAGGCTCAAGCCAACGCTTTGGCCGGCTGGCATGTTCATCGTGCGCGAGGGTGACCCGCTGGAGGAGATGCTCTTCATAATTCGTGGCCACCTTGACTCATACACCACTAACGGTGGCCGAACTGGGTTTTTCAATTCCTGCCAGATTCAACCGGGTGACTTCTGCGGCGAGGAGCTACTCACATGGGCGCTCGAGCCACGTCCAAGTGACACCCTCCCGTCGTCCACGCGCACCGTGAAGGCCACATCTGATGCTGAGGCATTTGCGCTCGGGGCAGATGACTTGAAGTTTGTGGCATCACAGTTCCGCAAGCTACATAGCAAACAACTCAGGTGATTTTAGTTTTTACCATAAGCCTCTCTCTCTCTCTCTCTCTCCTTTCAGTGTGTTCTACTTATTTGATTACTTCATTCCTTCTTCAAATAGAAATTTGCAATTAGAAACTTTAGGTGGCAATTTTTTCCGGTTTAGATTAGACATTTCCAAGGTTTATAAGTCGTGTCCGACCGGCAAAACCTGCATGAAGGGATGTGAATACAACGTTACGACTGTGACTTGCGTGCCACTCATCAATCTCCTAAATTATAGTATTAAGTTCTCTTCTTCTATTTTTAGTTTTAACTACAAAGAGAATGGTAAGTGTAAACATTTTTTCGGTGAACAATCAGGCACAAGTTACGGTTCCATTCGCACCAATGGCGCATGTGGGCTGCATGTTTCATACAAGCAGCGTGGCGGCGACACAAAAAGTGCAAGGAATTGGCTGAATTATTGAGTGCTCAAGGGGGTGGCCATTTCTTACAAATGGAAATGTTGGTGCCTCAACCAGGGGCTGGTGCTCTCAGCCTGCTGCCAAAGCCGGAAGACCCAGATTTTTGTGCAGATGAGGATTCAACATTATTGTAGTTTCAAATGGAGAGATTCAAATATTTGTTCTCTTTGTAAACTGACTAGTTGGACCCCATACACACGTTGGGTGTTGTTGCTGTGGGTCGAGTTGGATTATGTTTTTGCATATATTGATCAGGTCTATACCGCTGTTCATTTCATTGTTTTCTTCAAATTTGAGGTAGGTGAAGAGACTTGTATATCGTAGGTGAAAAACAGATCGTACTAACCGATAACCTTGTTTCTTTAGAGGGAGAAATAACTGAGTGATTGTTGGAACTGAATCTTTGAACTATTATCCAGCTCATAGTTACATGTTTGCAGCTAGTATTTATGCTTGGAGAGGAGCTAGGTGGTTGAAAGCACGCACGCACGCACAATAACAATGATGTGAGCAGTGAGGGGATCGACGACGACATTGATATTGCTTATGCAAGCTTTTCTCGCTTAGGGTTCTTGAGAATGAAGTTTTTTCTTAGGTGGGTAAAAAAAGTGTACTCGACATTTTTGAAACTCGGGTTCACTTTTAGATGGAACCATTTATTTTCGTCACAGCCTAAAAGACAAGGTAATGGCCTCATGCCCGAATGGCAACCCTCCAGGCTCCAACGTATTCACCACCGCAACTAATTAAGCTTAACTCAGTGAAAATTGTAGTTTTAAACCCCTCCTAGCTTCTTGTTACTTCCTCCTCCTTCACCATACTATTGAATCCACATACCGGACTGGAGAGAAGCTCAACTCGATAGCACTAGGGTGAGAACTAGGCCCCGTTTGATAACAGTAATAGATGATTGGGATTCGTAAGGAGATGGAATTAGGATTGAGATCGGTAATGAGAAGGGATTGGCAATGAGTATGTTTGTTTGAGATGTGATTAGATGATGAGATTATTAATATCATGTTTGTTTCACATGGGATATGATTGGATTGATAGTATACATTTTCATTTTTGCCCTTCACATGTGATAGGATTGGTAAGGAGATGGGATTGGTGAAGGCTATTTTCGTATTTGTGCATTGACAAGGAGGGGATTGGATTTCTAATACCAAGTGAGAGAGGCCCTTCTCAATCTCCCCTAATACCCACCTTGCTAGTCCTAAGGACTAATAATCCCAACTCATTTTGGGTTACCAAACGCAGTATTAATAATCCTTTTGAATTGGTAATCTAATCCCAACCCCATGGAGGTTTATAAAACGGGAACCTAAATCTGGCTTTCACCTGGGTAAGAAGTACACTTGGTTGAACACTTGTATAAGTCAAAAAAAATAGAAAGAAAGAAAAAAATCCGTGAAAATATAACCTTTCCGTTCCAGAAACCTTCTTAAAAAATAAGCAGCTTATTTCACATTTTCAAACTCAAAAATAATGTAAATAAAAAATAATTTTTTAATTTTTTTTGCACCGTATTAAAAATCTCAATGAGATCTATCAAACAAGATCCATAGTGATATGAAAATTATTTACGTAAATACATGATTTTTGAGCTTGAAATTGCCTTCTTAAAAAATAAGTTCTTATTTTGAGTTGCGGAACGGAGCCGTCCATTTAGTCAATCTCGTTTAGCGAAAACGCACCCTTACTTAGACTATTACTAAGTGTGTCGATATTGCTCTATCAGTTCGAACCAAGATCTAAGACCATCAAATGATGCTGTAGATGTCCGTTCAAGGACTTAAATCTGAATGTGAGGGAAAACCGAGAAATTTAAGTGGAGGAATACTTTTTTTTTTTTTTGAATCGGTAGATATTGTAGGAGTAATATTTATGAGTTACACAGGGATTTGAATCAATAAAAAGGGGTCGGATCTCCTTTGTCCCAAAAATTCTTTGTGCCTCCGTGCCGAGCGTAGTAATATTGTGTGATTTTCTTTTTATGTTTTAAATTCAACAACCGAAAAACCCCTCAACGCAGATGTACTGAATTTTCTGCACAGAAGATCCTGCCTCTAATAAAATTACCCTCAGAGGTCAAAATGATTCTTTGCGAGATTGGGAAATGAAAACTAGGAGAACCCTCACATGGTTTGTGAATAATCAATTGGTGGTTTGCAAGAAATGGAAGTGCTTGGACACGAAGATGCGTCATTAGAATAAGTTAACTTACGCATTAGATTATTAGGAGCAGTAATAATGCATACTATTCAACTCAAGAATCATGCAACTTGTTTATTTTAATTTTCAGGTTTTTTACTCTTAGGCTTCGTTTGTTTCGATCTAAAATGTTTTACAATATAAAATGTTTTCCATGTAAAATGTTTTTTCAGAAAATAAACTTCAAAATGTTATTTTTCGGTGTTTGGTTGGCACTTGAAAAATATTTTTAGAAATCGACAAAATAGTGTAGAAAAAAAGGGGGCTTAAACAGTGGAGAGATCTGAAAATATTAGAATTGAACGTAGGTCAGGACTCAAGATCAAGGAAACTGAGCAGTGAGAATTGCAGTAGACGGCGGCGAGTTCATTTCGGAAAATAACTTATGGAAGATTTAAGGGTAAGTCATTTTCATCCAATTAATTAAAAAATGGTCTGGACACAGATTCGAAAATTAAAAAACCGTGAGATACAGATTAGGATTGGATTTTCCTTTAAAAACCGTGGATTAATCGAATCGGATCGTGAGATATTTAAAAAAATAAAATTAAAAAATAAACCAACCAATGCAAGAAAACCAAAATGGGAAAAAAAAAAAAAAAAACTGGCTATTGGCGGTAAACTTCTTATAATAGTACTACCTCCGTTCCACAATAACAGTCTCACTATCTCTCTTTTACCTCTTTTCAAATCAAAAAATTAACTACTTCTATAAATAATTTTTCAAATTTTTTGCATTGTATTAAAGATCTCGATTAGTATTTTAATTTGGTACGGAAAAATTTTAAAAATTATACATGGAAGTAGTTGATTTTTTTATTTGAAAAATGGCACGACTTTTCATGGTAGACTCTCAATATGGAATGGAGGGAGTAGTTAGGACCAGTAAAACCAGACGCAGACGGTCCGTTCCACTCCCCCACTCTCTCTCTCTCTCTCTTACATGTAAAATGTTTTCCTCAATTTTTACACAAACAAACACCAGAAAATAGGTTAAATATTTTACCGAAAAATATTTTACGCCCAAACAAACAGAGCCTTAGGACAAGTTTCCACTACACTAAATGGATTACAGACTAATGACAATAGTCAAGTTATTTATGCTAAATGGTATTTTATGCTGCGTTCTTATGAACTTAACTTAAACCTGAAAATTGACTTATTTGAGTTATTTTTGCATTTATTAGTTTTGCGTCAAATTTTTGTAGGTTATTGATTTGTCTCGACGAGAGGAATCGGGAAACTAATTTTTTTTTTACTTTTACCCAAGTATTTTGAGAAATAACCACTTTTTAGCCCAAAAAAAAAGTCACTTTTTTTTGCGCTAAAAAATGGTTATTTCTCAAAATACTTGGGTAAAAGTAAAAAAAATTTACTTTTTCGATTTCTCTCGTAATCAATAATCCACAAAAGTTTGGAGCAAAACTAACAAATGCGAAAAAAAATTCAAATAAGGACAAAATCAGATTTTAAGTTAAGTCCATAAAAACGCAGCCTTAGTTGATGTATGTGGCGAGAATGACATGCTTAGAAATCCGTAAAGACATGATTAACAAAAAGGAAATGAGGAACACTAATTTCTAAAAATTCCAGTCAAAAAATCTGCGCATGTAGACCTTATGTTCAGAAATTCGAATGCAAATGTATTCGGACCCGTTCAAAACACACAAGTTTACAAAACAAGGAGAGTCTCACATGTTTTAAACAAACTCGAACAAAATATGTGCGTAACTCTCTACAAATAGCATTTTACTCATTCCAAAATAACTAGTTGAGACTTTTTTTTTTTCGACAAGCAAGATCATTCCAGTTGGGTCTTGCTATTTGCAGCCACAAATTTTCTGAACGTAGTTTGTGTACCATATTATAAACAGGTGTGTACCATATTATATACAGGCTACGTTCAGAAAATAAGTGGCTGCAAATAGCAAGGCCCTTCCAGTTATATTAACTAGTTGAAACTTGAAACTATACATGTCACTCGAAAAGAAAGCCTTCAACCGACGTCGTTCCTATGATTTCCTCATCATCCGTAACGAAACGATCGGGCCTTTCCGGTACTGGGCCAGACCCGCCATCACCACCCGTATCTGACCGGGTCCTCCTTATACTATTCATCAACCTCGTCGCATACACTTCCAGACCCGCCCCGGGCTTCGGCACAAACAAGTTCATCTCCTCCGCAATACTACAACCCGCCCGGCGCAACCGACCCGGCCCCCCGTTTTCGTTGTTCCCAACCCCTCTCCGCCGCCTCTTGTGCCGCCTCCACGCCGCCTGAATGAAGCACGCCGCCCACGTGCGCCACTGGTGAGAGTAGAACCTGAACTTGTGGATGAGCTGGCGGCTGTGCAGGCGGCGGAACTGGGAGGCGACGAAGTTGAGGTCCTCGGCGGTGAGGCTGAAGGCCTCGACCTCGGAGACCGCCTCGACGGTGCGGGTGGAGAGGGGGAGGACGTCGGTGTGGCGGTGGTCGAGGGCCCAGGAGAGGAGCTCCTCGCCGCAGAAGTCGCCGGGGCCAACGGAGGAGGAGTTGAAGAAGCCGGTGATCCCGCCGTTGGTGGTGGTGGAGTTGAGGTGGCCGCGGATGATGAAGAACATCTCGTCGATGGGGTCGCCTTCGAGGAGGAGGAAGGTGGATTTGGTGCAGAATGCAGGCTTCAGGCGCTCGCAGATCGCGTCCAGCATTAGGGCGTCCATCTGGTCCAGGAGGGGGTTCTGTGGTAAGGGAAGGAAAAAAAGAAAAAAAAAGGTGAACAAAATGGTAAAGGGAATGTCTGATTGAAAAAAAAAACTACCCGACAAGATTGTCTCGAGCCGTTCAATGCACGTGAGTCCCGCACGCATCAGACAGTTCTGGATATTGTGTGTCTGAATTTGACTCCGGACATCTGTATCCAAAGCGTATCCGATACGATATATTGAGATATTCTCAACTTACTTGGACATAGAAGATGTGTCCGGAGCCGTTCGATGCATGTAGATCCCACACGATGTACGTGAGACCCGCATGCATAAGACAGTTTTGGATATAATCTGTCTGAATTTGACTCCGGACACATCTGTGTCCGAAGCGTTTCCATTACGATACATCTCAATTCTCAACTTACTTGTCGAACAAGGTTGAGGCAGAGGTGGCGTTTGATCTCTCGCCTGAGGTCATCAGGAAGGGTATTGAGAAGATCTTCTTCATCAACTCCTTGCGTAGCTACCCACTTGAACTCTCCATACTTCCTCACAGCCTGCCTTAGATCATGGGGTAGCTGCCTGTGATGCATCCATTGCTCCGTATCTGTTTTCTTTTGCCTCCATTCTTCCAGTCTTGCTGTTATCGATTGAAGGTATCTCTGGAGTACCCACCGGGAAAAAAACACGGTTAGCACACACCAGTTAAAATGATGATAGTCGTCGAGTGGAGATGTTAATCTTATCATTAGATACCCGGCAATCTAGTTTATCGGGCAATCCTATCGACAATCTAGCTTGGAAATTCCATTCCAGATCGCGGTTCTATGTTTTCTGGATTGATGTCGATGCTGAGATCACATGGGGTATTATAAGGATCAGATTAAACGTACTTTGAGAATGCGATTCTGAATTGCGTGTGTTATCCGAAATCAGTTCTAATAGCAAACTGTTGCAATGTTTAAAGCCAGAATCACATTCTCATTCGATCTCAAGTTTCTCACCATCCAAACAGATTCCCTTTGCCAGGTTAATAAACGCAATACATCCGGATTTTCTTCTATTTAAAGAGTCTGCAATGATGGATAGGACTTACTTGCATATTAGCGATTAGGAGAGCGAGAAGAATGAGCCCAATACTTGAATTGGCAATGCAATAGATATTCTCTCCAAGGAAAATGCTGGAGGTATAAGTCTGTCCAATGGAGCTGCATGCGCAAAATCGTTAAGAAAAACCCTCAGCATTTTTGGGTGAAATCATGCATTTCCAGATACGTCACTTGAAAGTATGGCGCTTAGGCCTACCCGATTCGAATTAAGAAAATTATGTCCCTATCGTGCTGAGATTATGCATTGAGAAGGTGTTACGTTACCATAGGGCCTGGATTCCGATCCAAAGGCAGAAGAAGTACTTGTGCAAGAACGATGAGGAGGTTGCCGCGTTTTGCACCGAAATCTGATAAATACCCCACATATAATAGCTGCTGCTCGTGGTACACAGGCTTGTTACATTCGTCGTCTGGTACCAGTCGATCCTACCGGGGTCCCCAACCATTCCGCAGTTGAAGTACGAATACTCGCATCCCGCTTCTTGAGCGCACACGCTTCTCCAGCACAACTCTTGTCGCTCCACGGTTAACATATAGTAAATCGCCCCTGAAAGCTTTTTGTCCAAAACCCGAAATCCGTGAGGAATTCTGCCTTAAGAAAGTAGAAAAATCAACGAGTACGCGTATGCATGTATGTACAGTTTTATTTGGTCACTCACATGGCTGGCCAATATGTAGAGCATCATGTTGTAGGCGGCCCCGACCCAGGCTTTTTCGGTAGTCATGACCCCGGTGGAATTGACGATTTGGGAGGAGAGTGGATATATGAGAGCTACCCTCAGAAAGTACTGCAACAAGATGGTGAACCAGAGGACTACACGAGTATGGGAAGTCACCGAATCGCTTAGATTCGGCATGATTGCCCATACTAGAATCTGAAATCGAAAAAAATTGTCAGTATCTTGTAGGATATGGTAGTCGATCGAACGTGAGAAAATTGAGTAGAGCTGACAATAGTACTGCATTCGTTTTCGATACCTGCGGAAGGGGAACTGCGGCCATCACATCAGCCCAGAAGCCCTTAACAAGATACTGGTATGCGATCTTCCAGGGATCTATGACGAGCTCTCCTCTACCAAACACACGGGAGGATGGCGCTATGTACGCTGTCCGAAACTGGACAAAGATGTGCACGACGTAGAAGACATCGTAAACCGTTCTGGCAATCGTCAGTACTACCTGTAGGGATCGGCCGGTATCAAAGCAAAAGTCCGGTTGAGCGATTGGCAAGAAGAAGAACAAAGGGTCGACGAAGAGAGAGACTAGACCGGCTGTGAAGAAAATCATGTTCCATTTTCCGGCAGCCGGTCCGCGAGGATCTAATATCGATGTCTTCGCTCTTTCGAATTCCTCTGGAAAAACTCTGGACCGTGATTTGGTCTCGAAGCAGCTCCCGGTCCTCTCAAGCAAGTTCTTTTTCGCGTTCTTTGGTTCATGCTTGATCCCTTTCTTCGCTTCGTCAGGTTCTCCCCGTCTTTCGAGTTCAATCTCATCTTGGACTCTGGGGGGATCATCAATACAGAAACGAAAAACCTTAAGAATTTAGTCCTGGAACTGTTCGGTATTGTTTACGTTGTTCTTCGTTTTTTGTTTTTTCATCTTTTCAGAAACATAAACAATGAAAGGTTGCAAAAAAAAAAACGCCATTTTCATACCATTTTCTGCAGAAAAAAGTTTATGGGAATTCAAAAAACAGCTTTTCGATGTTTTCTCGAAGATGTTTTGTTTTCGAAAAACTACCCGGAAACAGTTTATCGATACGATTTGCCAACAAGTTCTGTTTTTAAAAAATGTACAGGATGACAAATTTGACAAAACTTTGGGATACAAGACAGACCTTAAGGCTCTTGAATTCCACCAAGACATCGAGGATTCCCCGACGGCCTTTTCGCAGCAGATTCAACCTGTTGCTTGAAGAACTCAAGACTCCATCAGAACACGAGAGGAGCTGAATTCCAGAAATCCTAAGGATTAAGGTCCTTCATTTGCGACAAAAAAAAATTATAGCCTATTATTTTAATTGTCATTGTTTATTTATTGGATTATGATGAACTGTCGATTAATTATATATATTCTTTTTATGAACACAAATAAAATTGCACTAGTTGATTACTAGTAATCCGAGGCTTTTCCTTTCCAATTGGCAACTTTGATAACCCGTTAAAAATTCATTATTAAAATATTAATCGTGGGTTGATTAATATTTAATCCTCGGATGGCGTGGGGGATTAAGCCCCTTAATTCACAAGTCAACTGTTGCTAGAGTTTGGACGGTCTGGATTTGGATTCCATATTATACAGTTTTTAATTTGGAAGTTGCTTTCTTACAGGAAAGTCATTATTAGATACGGAGTAATAGTGAAGTGATTTTAAGCTTATTAAAGAAATGAAGTCAATTTGTTGGTTTGGGGGGCAAAATCGGGAATCTGAAGCAGTAGAAAAGTACTTTATCTTATTTTGCAAAGCAATAATTGAAAGTATTTGTTGCTGCTTGCATAGGAGTTTACAAATTTGAATTGCTTTTTGACTAATAGTTATACTAATTCTAGTGTTAAAAGGAGGGGGAACTTAATAATTTTGGTGGGATTGCTAAATATTGCTTCATACTCGAGGAAATTTCACTAGGATCATGGGGCCGAATTCATAAAATATAGATAACTTTTGATTAAATTAAGTTGGAAGTTAGTGAGGTCAAGTGACCCCACTTGACCATATGTAGCTCGGCTCTTGCAGTCTTGTGGGACAATCTCAACTCAAATGGGACTCTTTATGGTTCGATATCAAATAGGATGTCTCATTCAACGTTCTGAATCATTCACATTGTAGGTACCAAATATGTACCGGCCATTCACGTAGAAAATTAGGCTTATCTGTGATTGATACATGTTTAAGCTAATAGAAATATCTTTTAAAAAACAAAATAAACAGCGAACCGTCGGTCGCTCTAAAGGCAAATCTCATCCAATGAAGCATTTAATGATGTTCGATCCTCGTAATATTTTGTATGGATGATTCACGCATCTAGGTCTGTATAATGAATGGCTCAGACTGCTGATGGGTCCTATTTGGCGGTACATGAGGATCACACAAGGATAAGGTTAAGTATTACAATAGTTTTTAAATTTGGAACCAATCCTTAAATCATATTCTTCTGTCTCAGAGAGTTTGTTTTGATATATGTGGGGTAGGGAGGTTCCAAGGAGGGCTCATTGACTTGTGTGTTAGGTCCATTTCTTCTTCCATTTAAAAATGGACATTGAAACCTTTGGTTCAATGAATTTCAACCACTTCATAACCCTGCTTACTGTTGCTATCTGTGTCACATTAAGATGGTTTTTGAAGTGTACAAAATTGAGAAGCTTTGTGATAATACTAATGCCATTTTGGCAAGTAATTTTGTTCCCAAAACTGTGATTTTTAACACACACATGAACGTGAACATGAACAAACACAATCCTTTTTGGCCATTCATAGATCAACGTAGAAGCCACATCAAAAGATTTACAAGCACACAATGTCTTTGTGTAACCTATATACAAAAGAACATGAGCTATACCCCCCACAGAATAACTACCTTTCTTTCAATTCTCATTCCCACCATCATGCTCAGAACCGGACTCGAACCCGTTACTTCCACCCATCCGCATATTCGTAAGAAGCCTAGCCGCGTATACTTCCAATCCAGCCCCCGGTTGGGGCACGAATATGTCCATATCGCCGCTGTGACATTGGACCAATTCCTTGCGCATTCGGTACCTACGCCACGCGGCCTGTATGTAGCATGCTGCCCAAGTCCTCCACTGGTGCGAGTAAAACCGGAACTTGTGCAACAGTTGTTTGCTATGTCGCAACCTGAATTGCAACGCCACGAATTTTAAGTCCTCGGATATCAGGGCGAAGGCTTCGACTTCCGAGATGGCCTTGACAGTCCGCGTGGACGATGGTAGGACCGCGGTTGGGCTGTCAAGTGCCCACGTCAGCAGTTCTTCGCCACAGAAGTTACCGGGGCCTAAAAGGCACGAGTTGAAGAACCCTTGTCGGCCTCCGTTTGTGGTGTAGGAGTCGAGGCGGCCTCGGATTATGAAGAGCATTTCTTTAACAGGGTCGCCCTCGCGAACGAGAAACATGCCCTCGGTGAAGAGTACCGGCTTCAGCCTCTCGCATATTCCGTCTAGCATGTGGTCATCCATTTGACTTAGTAGGGGAACCTGTGTTGAATGAGAACCAGAAGATATTACAAAATAGAAAACAGAACGCGAAACGACGCCACAACACCATGGAGATCAAAAACAGAAAACAGGAAGCGAAACGATGCCAAAACACCAGAGAGATGAAAGTTCAGTACTTGTTTAATTAGATTGTAGCATAAGTGGTGATTGATTTTCCTTTGGAGATCCTTAGGGAGGGAACTGATGATGGTTTTTTCCTCAACTCCCCTTGTAGCCACCCACTTGTACTGCTCATATTTTCTCACTGACTGCCTTAGTTCTGCTGGGATCTGCCTGTGATGCATCCACTGTTCTGCTTCTGTTCTCTTCTGCCTCCACTCTTCTAACCGGACCGACGTAGATTGGAGGTATCTCTGCCATTTGAAGCACAAAACTCAGTTATTTTCCATTTTGCATATGGTTGTGCTTTCGGATCATGGACTAGGGCTGATAAACGAGCCCAACAGGGGATTGTTCAAGCTTGTTATGAAATCTTAACGAACTTTAAAAATATGTTCAAATTCTGCTTATTTATCAGGCGAGACGATCTCAAACAAGTTTCAATCGAGCTGATCACTAGTAGCTTAAACTTTTTGCACATCATAAGCTGAACAAGCCTATTAGCTTGGTTTGTCAATGTAAGAAAACCATCTCGAACAAGATTTTAACGAATCTATGATGAACTCGAACTCAAGTAGTTCGTTCGTTTATCAGCCCTACTCACGGTTTGTGCATGGATTTTTCGGCTGGCCAAAAAAAAGAAAGGCCAAGGGAAAAGACAGGAAAAAATAACTTCACAAATTCTTTTACGATCCAAGCACATCAAAAAATGAATAACAAACGGGATTGACAACAATTTATACTAACTTGCATATTTCCGACGAGCGCCGAAAGGAGAACCAGACCTAAGATGGCAACAAGATTGACAAAGATATTTTCCCCAACATAATCAGTTGTGGCCAGATTGTTACCTATAGAGCTGCACATGTCACCAAGAACAAAAAAACAAAAGCAAGCTTTGCAATGTCAGGAAACAGAAAAGCATGAATTTAGCTATGTTGTTGGAAACCATAACAAAGTAACAAACTTGAAGGGAAAAGAAATTACGTCAAGCTCTGCAAGGCCCAGTAAAAGCAGAAGAAGTACTTCTTGACAAACACTTCGGATTGAGCGTTATTCTGCAGTCCATAGCCGTATATCCCGAATTCGTAGTATGGATTGGTTGGACTTGGATAGCATAGAGTGGAAGTATTAGTTATTGAAAACCAGTTGGCCCTATCCGTGTCATTTACCGTGCTGCAATCAAAGAATCCGTAGACACAAGTTTGGTTTTCTATACTATCACACACGCTTCTCCAGCACGCTTCTTGTCGTTCGATAGTAAGAAGGTACCAGCAAGCACCAGAAACCTGGATTTGCACATGAGAAAAGAAAACAAAAGCGTTGTGCTTTTAATCAAACATTTGGTGCAGTTTTGCCTTGTGGGTATTCTCTGCACTTGTCTGTGCATGATTCCATTCTGCGCGGGTAGATTTTATGAAAAGGTAGATGCGCGGATAAAGAGACTCACATTGCTCGCGATGTAGAAAAGCAACATGTTATAGGCAGCTCCCACCCATGCTGTTTCGGTCATTTTTCCGGTGTCCTTTAGAATCTTTGATGAGAGTGGATATAGAAGAAAGAATCTCAGAAGGTACTGCGACAGGGGGATGATCCTAAGGACGATTTTCAAGTTTACAGTCGCTGAACCGTTTGAGTAAGGTATGATCATCCAATTCATAACCTGAAGTTGCGCAAAATAACAATACGAAGTTCACTGAAGTTGTTCAAAATACTTGTTGAAAAACTGAATATTGCACATGTAATGAAAATTGTAATCAATTTACCATTGCAAGAAAAGAACAAAAAAAGTGACAAAATTAGCAAGGCTCAAAACGAAGAGTCAGATATACCTGTGGAAAAGGAAGTGAAGCCAAGAGATCAAACCAAAAGCCCCGCCGGAGATACCTATAAGCTATTTGCCAAGGATCTATAACGAGCTCCCCCCTTCCGATCACACGAGAAGAAGGCGCGACATATGCTGTTCTAAACTGGACTAACATATTGATCACATAGAAGAAATCTGTCAATGACCGTAGAAACGTGATCAGGACTTTGAACTGCGACTTCAAATCTTCAATGCACAAATTGGGGCTGATCTTAGGCAGGAACAAGAAGAGAGGGTCAATGAACAGAGAGATCATGGCGACTACCAGGAAAAGCTCGTTCCAGTGTCGCACCACCGGTCCCCGAGGATCCAATATCGTCTTTTGTACCCGATGGTAGTCTTCTGCAAAGACCACGTGTTCAGCTTTGAAGCACCCTTCTCCTCCTCCTCCTCGTCCTCTTATTTTCTCTGCATTTTCCTGTGATCTGAATTTGGCCGCGCCATAATCTTGACCTCGGGAACTTGAGGCTTCAAGTTCAGAATCATTTTGGATCCTGAAAATCAATGTGAAGAAATTCAGAAGAAGAAGAAAAAAAGTCATTGATTTGATCATGTCTTTTATTGAATATAATCAAGCGAGCAAATTCAAAAGAGCAACAAACCTGATGAATCGCGACTTTCCAAAAGTCAATAAGGATTTCAATAGACTCATTTTTGTTGGTGTTCTTCAATCTGAGTTAAGATTAGCAGCAGATTTGGTTACAACCTTAGACCTCGGACGGGTAGAAAAACAAAACTGGAAGAGAGAGAGAGAGAGGTTTAGACCCCAAACTACACATCAACCTGCACCAGTGAACACTTGATTGTAATATAAACATAAAACTAGACTTATTCATGTATCAAGAGAGACTGCTTGGTGAAGTAAGATTCAAGTTTTGCTTCTTGTTTGCAGTCCATGAACCTACACTAAACAGATACCCATCTCAAGTAGAAAGATAATACAAGGCATGGACACACACAAGAGGAAAAAGAAAAGAAAACAAAAAAGAAAGAAAGAAAAAATGGATGTTATCACCTCAAGAAACAATGGATTCCAGGAATCAAATTCAGAGTAAAACTTTAATTAGAAAATAGGAGGCTGATTTTGACGCTCCACTTTAAAAGTGAAGCGCTTGCGTACAAAAGTGGAGCGCGAAAATCAATTTCCTTGAAAATATGATTACTTTTTGAACTTTTTATTATTTTAATGTTCATTAGTTTAAGGTTCATTAGTTTCTCGGGGATGTTAAGATGATGACTCCGATTTTGGTAGCCATGCAACTTCTTCTTTTTTATAACTCGGGGTGTCTGGGCCAGCTCATGTGCATCTCAATTAATCCGAGGACCCAACCCCACGTATGCACCTAATACAACACATCGATATACCTAGAGAATAAAATAGAGTGTAGATCCAATCCTTGTAGATGTGGGGCATAAGCCAAGTGACAAATACTTTGAACGTTTTTGGTGATTAAATTCTTCTACGTCGTGCCCAATAGTATGCATACTACTAAAACAATGTTGGTATATTCACAACAAAAATGAATCATTTGACAATCCTCCTTTGATATGTAAGAAACACATTGTACATACAAACTCCTCAACATTCATCCAACCACTTTCTAGTCAATTCATTCCTCGTCGTCGACGGAAAAATCAGGTTCCGCCGGCTTCTGATATGAGGTAACCACACCGGAATCGGATCCAGAAAACTTTTCAACACCCCTCCTAGTGCTCGCCGCCAATCTGGCTGCATAACCAGTGATTCCTGAACCGGGTGGTACCACGTCTGCGCCAAACAGTCCACCCAACGGCTCGAACTCATCAGCGGCAGGGTACTCCTTAGCCCTGAGCTCTGCCGCATGTTTCCTCCTTTTATACCTACGCCATGCGGCTTGCACAAAACACGCGGCCCACGTCCGCCACTGGTGAGAGTGGAATCTAAATTTGTGCCTGAGTTGTTTGCTGTGGAGCCTTCTGTACTGTGACGCCACGAATTTCAAGTCCTCTGCCCTGAGAGCAAACGCCTCCACTTCTGAAATGGCCCTTACGGTGCGGGTGGAGGATGGGAGGATGACACTAGGACGCGGATCGAGGGCCCACGTCAGGAGTTCCTCGCCGCAGAAGTCACCCGGGCCGATGCAGCACGAGTTGAAGAAACCAGTGCGGCCGCCGTTGGTGGTGTTGGAATCGAGGTGGCCTCGGATTATGAAGAGCATTTCGTTGACGGGGTCGCCCTCGCGTACTAGGGACGTGCCTTGGGTGCACAATGCAGGTTTAAGCCTCTCACATATGGCATCTAGCATTCGTTCGTCCATTTGATCAAACAAGGGTACCTGTTTGTTCAAATAGAAAGGAGATAAGAGTGGGGCAGAACCTGGATTTAGACTCGAGAGGAACCAAATTAGGTGCTAAAATTCTTTGTAGGAAGATTTTCAATTTTTACGTCACACATTTGTCACAACACGAATAACTAGCATCGAAAGATTGTGTACATAAATTTTGTTTTGTATAACGTTACCCTAGTTTTCTAAGGGTGTTCTATGAGTGGGCTGCACTGCCTAATTTTTCTTTTTCTACGGAACCGACAATCAACATAGGGTCATGAACAAGAATAAGAGGATGTGATCTTGTGACTTACTCGGCGAACTAGATCATAGCAAAGGTGGCGCTTGATGTCTCTCCGGAGATCCATAGGCAAGCCTTTGAGAAGATTTTCTTCATCAACTCCACGAGTAGCCACCCACTTGTACTGATCATATTTCCTCACGGACTGCCTTAGTTCTGGAGGAAGCTGCCTGTGATGCATCCATTGTTCTGTATCCGTTCTCTGGATCCTCCATTCCTCTAACCGAATGGTTGTGGATTGGAGATATGTCTGCAAGTGGAAAAAGTATCAAACATTTGCATCAACAGGGGATTCATTATTCAACTGATACAACTTTATGCCTTCAGGGAGTTCTTGAAACCAATTCTCGCACTACTGGTCCTTAAGCTGTGTTTGGATTATGGATTTGTCAAGGGAAGAAAAATGAGACCTAAACCAAAAGAATCTATGTAGCTTATTTTCTTTTATCCTTTCCCTTGCAAACATAAATCCACAAATCCATGTTCCAAACACAACCTTAAAGTTCTTGGAAGGAGGTTAAAGATTAGCTGGTAGTAAAGGAGTACTTGTACTACTGTGCTCGGTAAATTTCGATAGGCAATGAAGTTCATGGTTTCTTTTCAAGAACTCATTTTGAGGCTTAAATATCTGGTCTTCTGGTTTTGTGTGAGTGACAGATTGCCTAAACATCCGGTCTTCTGCTTTGCGCGTGTGACAGATTACTTAACCAACCAGTAATAAAGCACTTACTTGCATATTTCCAATGAGCAATGCAAAGAGAACCAATCCCAGAATTGCAATGATGATTGCAAAGCTTATTTCTCCAACATAAGTGGTTGTTTCAAGAGTTTGTCCAAGACAGCTGCAAGTATTGGAAAAAAACAAATGATCACGCTCAGATTCATTGACGGGTAATGTTCCTTTGAAGTGAATTTTTCGTTTTCATTTCGGGTTGAGGAAATGAGACATAAACATTCCCCTCTATCTTCCCACGTAGTAAGCTACTGGTCCAACAATATAACAATCTGTTTGGTCTCGGAAACAATTACTATAAAAGAAAGAAAATCTGAAACTTCACAGCTACCTGGAGTTCAGCAAATTAGGGTTAAGATTTGAAATTTCAATTTTTCGTCAACTGGAGCAAAGAAGCATACATCAAAATGAAAGAGGAGAAGACTCCTTTTCACAAATACCATGAGAAAAAAGACAATTTTGTATCTCATCAAAATAGCCGAATATTTATGTCAGTCAAACAGGAAGTTAACAGAGTGTCAAAGAACCACCTCACCTCAAGTTCTTCAGACCCCACCACAGACAGTAGAAGTACTTGCTTATGAATGATGAAGATGTAACACGAGATGCCACTGCATCACCGAATATACCAAAAGAATAAGATTTGGTATTTGGATCACAAATGTTCGTGATATTGCTTGTTTGGAACCACTTCTTTCTCTCAGGAAGGTTGACCTCGCGGCAGTCAAAGAAGTCAGCGTTACAAGATTGGTTCTTAGGACTGCAGGCATATCTCCAGCATGCTTCTTGTCTCTCAATTGACAAAAGATACCAGCAAGCTCCTAAAACCTGCAATTACAAAACAATAGAGGAGAACTTTAGGAGTTGAAGATAACTTCTGTTACGGATAAATTGCTAGTTGGTAGGGGCAGACCAAAGTGTAGTTGATTAATTCTACGTCTTGTAAAACCTGTTCCTTGTGTTCGTTTCTCAGTTTTTTGGCTGTCTTCAAAAACAAAATGAATATAATGCTTAATTTTCATCCAATCTACCCATCCCTCTTCAAGCCCATTTTCAAACACCAACAGCTTGACAAGGCATCACTTAGGAAGCCCTTTTTTTTTTTTTTTCCCCTATCGTTCTTTTTCTTTTATTCTTTATTTCTTTGTGCTCCGTTTGGTAGGAACCGATAAAAAAGACAGGGTTGAGATATCAATGTAATTTAAAATATGAAATCTCAAGAATAAGCTTAACGTGCCTTCACAACAGAGAACATAAAAATGAATCTAACTAAATGCAGGAAGAAAATAGAGAAGGCACCACAAATTTAGCAACTGAGCGGCAAGATTGGCACCCTCTTGTAATTGTAGTGAGCTATAGCAGAACAAGAGCTTAAAACTTGAGGGCAGTGATGATTTTTTGCACTTACATGGCTTGCTAACATGTACAGCATCAAGTTATAAGCAGCACCAGTCCATGCTGCTGCTGTCACACCGCCAGTGGCTTTGACAATTTGCGATGAGAGCGGAAATATCAGGAAAAGCCTCGGGAGGTACTGGAAAATGAGAAAGAATCGAAGGACATTCTTGGTGTTTGCCATTGTTGAGCCCCCTAGTTTGGGGATAATGATCCAAATCAATACCTGAAAAAGGTCACCAACAAGCGGAGCCCTTAACACTCAGTCGAGGATAGTAAAAGGATCGTATACTGCTAATTACTAATATAGTAACATAAGCACTGAATTTAAGAAGATTTGCTCGACAGACCTGAGGCAGGGGGAGGGCAGCAATAAAATCAATCCAAAAGCTTCTCCTTATGTACCTCGAGGCAATCTTGGAACTGTCAATGACAAGCTCTCCTCTCCCAAATACACGAGAAGAAGGCGCAACATAGGCGGTCCGAAACTTAACGAGAATCTGAATCGCGTAAAACACATCCGCGATGGATCTGATAGTCGTGAGGGCCGCTTCAAGTGACATTCCAATCTCTATACACACGTCGCGTTGGACCTCTGGCAAGTAGAAGAACAAAGGGTCCACGAATAACGAGACTAAACAAGCTACTAAGAAAACCTTGTTCCATCTGTGAATCGTTTGCCCGCGGGGATCCAGTATCTTTTCCTTCACTCTTTCGTAGTCCTCGGAGAAGACCCTAGACAGTACTTTGGACTTGAGTGATCTTCCTCCTGTCCCAACACTCTCCTTTTTGGCCCTTATAGAACTACTAGGCTTTGATATTTCTGTTCCATCAATCTTGTACTTCACCTTAATCACACCCTCCCCATTGACCATTGGCAACTCTTCTAGTTCAAGATCATCTTGAAATCTGTTTAAAAAAAATTCCAGTAAATTCCTACATCAAACTATGAACTGATAGAAAACAATCAATATAAGCTAAGATACCAAATATTTTCTTGTAAAGGAACCAGAGGGTCATACCTTACGGATCTTGAATTGCCATGAGCCATGGAAATTGATCAAAAAAATTGGCAGTGGCTTCAGTAAGAGGATTTGATCAGGAGTGAAATGAAAACCAAGATATCTGTGAATATATAAGGCTATGAATCACGGCAAGGAGTTCACAACCACAGATCAAACGAGACCTTCTGTTGCTTCCTTGTTACAGCAGGAATCATGTGAGATTAAAGGGAGATAAATGCATCAGCTTTGGCATGGAGTATGGAAGACTCTCTCTCTCTCTCTCTCTCTCTCCTCTTTGGACCAAAAGTTATAGTCAAACATGTGACCAGTTCTCTGTCATTGAAATTGGTTGTGTTGCGTAGGTCTTACAATTTGATAAGTGCTTCTAGAATAATACTACTGACAACCTTAGATTTGTCAATTTCAGTTGAAAAAGACCCAGATGTCAAAACCCATGAATTTTCTTTTATTGCCTTCATAATTAACATGGTAGAATTAAATAGAGTGATGTGAAATTCGTACTGGAAAATGGAGAATGGAGTAGTAAATTGCTGAAGTTTGCAGCTTTTGCTAATTGGCCCCTTTTAAAAACAAATTGCTAGTTGGGGACAAAAGGTGAGGAGTATACCATACAGAACGAACACAGAAGAAGAAGAACAATTGAAATTGGAAGAATTGATTCTCATCTTGATTCCATATAAAAGGGGGGAAAGCATTGGGGTGAGTCGGGGTGGGTCTGTGTGTGCGCGCGAGAGAGAGAGAACTTACAAGCACTTCCTAGTGGAGTAAACCCAATAATATCCACCATAAACCCTTGTATGAAAAAACTTTCTGATTCCCTCCGATTCTCCCAGTTGAAATACTACGTTAAAAAAAACAATAAAAACCCAGGGAAAAAAAAAGAGAGGAAATTTGTGAGTTTGCTGTTATAAAACAAGAAATATGCTGAAAATTGGGAATTCTGATACATAAAGGAGAGCGAGATATATACAAGAGTATATGAATTGTCTGAACACGGGACTCTGTTCGTTTAAGGGTTTTAGATTTTGGATTTTAATCATTATCTTATTTTTTTTCAATTATTATTCTCATTTTTCTCTCTATCTCTCTCCAATCATTATTCTTATTTTCAATTATTACTTTATTTCTCTTTACACTTATTACGGACAAATTCAAATCCAAAATTCTAAAACGACGGTGGTCGCCCTCCTGACCCTTGCTATATTCGCCCCTAAAAGATATGGTACGAGTATTTCCAAGGAAACAGTTGTGCTTTTCACTTGCTGTGTGTATGGATGTAATGGTTTTTTTTTTGATCCGCTGGATGTAATGTTTGTGAACTGTAATCTACTACTATATCAGAGAGAGAGGGAGAAGACGACAAGGTTCAGATGAATTTCTCTGTTTCTTTATTCACATTGCACGGATTGCTCGTTTTCAGGAAGTCTACGGCCACCGCACGTTATGTGGGGCCCACTTCAGATCTCGCATGGATGATTCGAGCCGTTCAATAATTTAAAAAAAAAATCGAGTGGGCATCCCGAAACATCAGCTCGGTCCGATATGTGTAGGGGCTTGGATCAAGCTTCTCATCTTTCTGTACACCAGAAAACTAATCTTTCCATTTTTTTCCGATTTTCCAAAGATGAGAAGCTTGATCCGAGCACCTACACATATCGGATCGAGCTGATGTTCCTCAATACCCACTCGGTTTTAAAAAAAAAATTACAAAACAGTTTGGATCATCCGTGCAAGACCAGGAGTAGGCCTCACACGGCGTGCGGTGGCCGACTATTGCATTTTTAGTGCAGTGGCCGTAGCGCTGCTCGATGGTTTTCCTGTTTTGTAAAAGATCCGGGGAGTTGACTGTTGGGATCCACGTGCTTCCTTTCCTAGAGTTTTTCTTTTTTCCTCCGTTATTGTTTTCATACTCCGGTTTTCTTGCTTTTATATTTTCTACTGTATTACAAATGACTCGAGCGTTTTGCAAATCTGCTTTCATATTTTGTCATTTACTCTAGCCAGTACGGTATTCATAACCTTTAACTCCCTAGCCTTTTGTTTTCCTTCTTGGCGAGTCTTACGTGTTCCACTTAACTTTTAGAGAAATAAGTTTGTTGTCTTTATTTGAATTTTTTTGTGTTTATTAGTTTTGTGCCAAATTTTTGTGAATTATTGATTTGTCTCAACGAGAGGAATCGGGAAATTATTAATTTTTACTTTTACCCAAATATCTAGGAAAATAACCACTTTTAAGCACACACAAAAAAAACCAACTTTTTTTGCTTGAAAGTAGTTATTTTTCAAAATATTTGCGTAAAAGTAAAAAAAAAATTTACTTTTACGACGAATCAATAATCGACAAAAATTTGACGCAAAACTAACAAATGCGAATTTTTTTTGAATAAAAACAAAAATTACTCCCTCCGTCCTTAATTCTTGGTCCTCTTTCCTTTTTTGAAAGTCTCAAAAGATTAGCTATATCTCTTAAATTATAATGTTTTGCATATCAAATATGGATCTTGTTTGATAGATCTCAATGAACTCTTTTATACAAAGTTTTTAAAATCATCTAAAAGATTATAAATTGTAAGATATAATCAATTGAAAAATGGCACGCACTCCCAAAAAAGACCAACAAATTGAGGCGAAGGGAGTATTTTTTGTCAACATTGTATACATCAGCACGGGTTAGCGGGGTGTTAGAGTTAGCACATGAGAGTCCAAAGGCTATCTATAGTCCTGGCTAGAGGTGACAATCTCAACCCATATTTTTTGAACCCGCCCAATCCGTCCACTTATAACCCAACCCAATCCGCCCATATTATATAATGGGTTGGTATGGGTTGAACCCATATAAACCCATATTTACATGGGTTTAAATGGGTTGAAAATGGGTTCAATATGGGTTGCAGTTAAAACAACCAAACAAGCCCAAATCTAAAATTCCCGTCGGTCGGCTTTCCACGTACGTACTATTACTCCCACCCACCGGCCAATGATCCACGTGGAGGGGGGCCCTCCCACTTTCCCTCCCTCTCGTTCTTTTACTCCCAGCCTCCCAGGTAAGAAATTTTCAAAAAAAATTTAGAAAATGGGGTCCACATTCCACACCTTTACCAGCCGAAATTTTTTATTTTTTCAAATGGAATGCAACCAGCCAAATCTTTACAAACCACACAGGCACGCACACTTATTCAGTTATTCTTTTCGCATTCCCTAATGAAAGGCAAAAAAAATTTACATTTATTAATTTTGCGTCAAACTTTTGTGATATTTAGAATTATTTAAAATAACAAAAAAATAAGTCAATAATAATGTCTTTTTGGCTGATTGAGACAAATTAGTAAGTCACAACCGTTCAAAAAAAATCACAAAAACTTGACGCAAAACAAATTACTTTTTCGATTCTCTCGTCGAGACGAACTAATAGGGGTAAAAAATTTGTTGCAAAACAAGAAAATACAAAAAAAAAAATTGAATAGAGACCAAAAAAAAAAAAAAAAAAAGAGGGGAGGAAAACGGGTCGGGTCGGGCGGGTTTGAGTTTGGCTTGACCCATATTTGACCCAACCCGTTTCAACCCGTTTACTTTTTGACCCATATTCGACCCGCCCATATTTGACCCACGACCCGTTTCAAACCGCCCAAACCCGTCCGGACCCGCCCGTTTGCCACCTCTAGTCCTGGCCCTCAAAATCCCGCCCCCGTGGGACTCGAAACCTAGTCACCACTAAAAGAGGGAGACGAGCAACCAACTTCACTATAAGTGGTAATCCTGAAACTTAATAGAGGCAGAAAACGAGCCCCAATGGTGAACAAAATTTCTATTCGTCTGGAGTTAACTCAAAAGATAAACATATTTTAAAGCTCATAAGGTTTACAATTTAGAAGGATCTAATTTACTTAACTCAACTTGATCATTTTGATGTGTTATAAGCCAAGAAAACTTAGGCTAGATACGGGAAATATATTCAAGACTCTTGGAGAAGTTCTATGTCTCCGTCGAATGCACATGACTGTAGTTTCTACTACAAAGTGTGTGGCTCCCTCACTAAGGTGTGGTGGCGAGGAGCCTTCCAATATTACTTACCGCTTGAATTAGTCGTGATGCACGCCAAGTCGTCAACTAACCCGGACGTCCCGCGTCCGGCTATCAACAGAAGAGAGAGAGACATTAAAGCATTGAATAGTGAAGAGACGGGTCCCCTTTGGAACAAATCAACAAACCGTAAGATTGACCTTTTCAATTCCTCTGCGATGGACCCCACAACTGAATTTTGACTATTGTCACATATCGACAATCAAAGACTTTTTCCTTTTCATTTATACTACTAGTATGCTACGACTTGATATACTTGAAATTTGTGTAATAAATAAACCTATCACAACTCATATTTTATTTCAATGGAGTCGTTACAATTAGTGTCAGCATCATTGGAATTTCAAGCCACTCGTAGAATAAATCACGTAGTTGTCAATATTTTGTAATTTTGCTACATAAGTTGTTTGACAACATAAATAAAATTTATATCTATCGAAACTGGATCAACATAGTAATCTTTCTTTTACAATAAAATATGTTCTCCGCATTAGTATTTTAAATGAACGATTTCGATCATTTCATTAAGCACGAAAAATGACCAACAAAACCAGCTTACACAAAGAGTATGGAGTCTATGGACTGCTTTAGCATATTGAGGAATTGAATTTCCGTTTAACAAAAAAAAAAAATTGAGGAATTGACTTTTGGGGAAGCCCTTTTTGTGCTTTTGTTTGTTCAACCATAAGAACTATTTTAAGACAAAAAAGTCCCCATCTGTGATCAATGATTGGGGCCCAGAACAAGCCCTTGCATACCTGTATATATAATTAATATAATATCAAGTTAGCTCAAATCATGACTACTTGCAATGAGCCCAGGCATATCTCTTCTGTCACTACTCACTAGACCGTTCAGTTTAGGACCAACCATTTCATTTGTGGGTTTAGACCAATTCATATAGTACTTCATTCATCTCTTTTTAAATGTCCTGCTTCGTAATTTCAACTTATGAAAAAGACATCATCATTACACCTTTCGCATCAACTTTTACATTCACTTTCTTTCCTTACCCTCTATGAAAACATTATCATTACATTTTTACTCACTAACTTTTCAAAATGGAATTCACTTTTAGAGGCAAAATGGAAAATTCACCAATTTTTACCCACTAACTTTACAAAATGGACACTTATTAAAGAACAGCCCAAAATGGAATACGTACTGGACTCTAAAAAAGGGACGAAGAGAGTATATATTTTCCAATTCGAAGCAATTATTTCAAGAGATTTAGAAATTGAAATGAGATGTTTGTTGTCAATTAAATTGAGATAAATTCTAATTCCGGAAAAACAAAAGGCGGAGTTAGCTACTTATTTAAGGTTTTATTGCCATGCGAAGGGGGAAAAAAACTTGGATAAATAAACTGGAAAAAATTCCGGACAAATAAGGAGGGATGAAAATTGGTTTAATAAGCTGCAACAAAACAAACCTACCACCTATTCAGAAATTTTTATTTATTTATTCTTGGTCATACGGTATACATCAGCGGAATTAGTGGGGTGTTGGTATGTTAGTCAATGGGGGATTCAGAGGCTATCCATAGTCCTGAACCCCAAACTGCTCCCCGTAGGACTCGAACTCAAGTCACCATTAGGGAGAGAAATGAGCTACAGTAACTAACTTGACAAGCTTGATTTTTCAAAAAATTTAATTAATCGACCATTTTTTGTAGCTTGCTTTTATGGACCATAATTGGTCAGGCAACCATATCAGCAAATATGGATCTTTCAAACTTGCTGGAATTTTTCTCCCAATTCGGTGTCTGGTCCCAAAATGAGCTCAAAATGCTGTGACGTCCCTCAATAAGAGCAGCCAAGGAGTATATATATTGATAAATCAAGTGTCTAGATCAGCTTACGTTTATCTCGATTAATTCTAGGGGCCCAACCTACTTACGGGAAGCCCAATTAAGGTCGGAGCCCAAAGGAGTTGATAGCACTCGAAGTTTCAAACTTCAAGCCTTGACCACTAGCGTTAGAGCACCCAATATATTACTCCATTAGTGGACGTTGATGGCCAAACTCTTTCACTGCTACCGAAAAAGGGAGAACTTCTTACAATTTAGTACTATTTGATGCAAACCCTTAAATAAATTGTTGAGTCAGTTCATGCATGTTGTACTTTATCCCAACTTTAATTGTTCCTTCCCCGCCTCCCTAGTGGATGGAGGGATTGATTCTCTGAAATTCTGGGCACATTGAACCGATTATCGAGTTATCAAAAGTTCTACAGGTATTGTCCTCCAAGTTGCAAGGAGGACCCAAGGATTGGGTGGGACAAACGAGTAACGGCAGTTGTCAAATCCCATCGTCTCCTAGCGAGGAGTCTATTTAAAGGGATTGGCCGATTGGGTGATTCTGCCGCGGTCCAAACACGGCAGGTGGTGCCGTGACACCAAACAGTGACGTTTTTGTCATCTGATCGATGGGGTCCAAAAATGCAGCCCTCTTGTTCCGTGTTTGGCTAGCCCTTTCTTGCTTCAAGGCATTCAAAAGTTCCTTGCACGCTCAAAGTTATTACAGTCACATACCACCAAACATGTTAACCATATACTATACCTAAACATTTACCAAAGCTAAAACCGTAGAGATGTTATTTATATGATCCAAAACCGTTCATAAAAAAATTGCTATTTTTTCATTTTTCATGTATGAAATCAAGTTGTTCGAGTACCAATAAGTACCAAGGCGACTTCCGCTAGACTTAAAAAAATTATTTTTCGGATCCAGGGGTAGCAGTTAGCACGTGCCACCACCAACCCCTTTACCTCCACCCCTTATCTTAGCATTTAACATGATGCTTGTTCACGCTAATGAATAACTTATGCACTACAGTTTTTCAGTTTTGTCCTTATTCAAATTTTTTTCGCGTTTGTTAGTTTTAAGCCAAACTTTTATGTGGTATTGGTTCGTCTCGACGAGAAGAATCGGAAAAGTAAAAAATTATGAAAATTACACAAGTATTTTGGAAAAATATCCAAGAAAAAGTCCACAAACCGACTTTTTGTTGGATATTTCTCAAAATACTTGTGTAAAAGTCATAATTTTATACTTTTCCGATTCCTCTTGTCGAGACGAACCCATATCCTATAAAAGCTTGGCGTAAAAAACACGAAAAAATTTAAATAAAAACAAAATCAAAAAATTATGCTGCATAAGTTATTCATTAGCGTGAAACTACCCTGTAATAGTCAAAGTTGACCAGTGAGTAAGGACAAGGTAAAAAATGAGAGTCAAGCACCATCCCACAATTCATGCATTTTGATTAGAACCAGATACAAAATGAATCTGAAGAAAGGAATTGGTCAAATCCAAAAAATTATTTTTCGGATCCAGGGGTAGCAGTTAGCACGTGCCACCACCAAACCCCTTTACCTCCACCCCTTATCTTAGCATTTAACATGATGCTTGTTCACGCTAATGAATAACTTATGCACTACAGTTTTTCAGTTTTGTCCTTATTCAATTTTTTTTCGCGTTTGTTAGTTTTAAGCCAAACTTTTATGTGGTATTGGTTCGTCTCGACGAGAAGAATCGGAAAAGTAAAAAATTATGACAATTACACAAGTATTTTGGAAAAATATCCAAGAAAAAGTCCACAAACCGACTTTTTGTTGGATATTTCTCAAAATACTTGTGTAAAAGTCGTAATTTTATACTTTTCCGATTCCTCTTGTTGAGACGAACCCATATCCTATAAAAGCTTGGCGTAAAAAACACGAAAAAAATTTAAATAAAAACAAAATCAAAAAATTATGCTGCATAAGTTATTCATTAGCGTAAAACTACCCTGTTATAGTCAAAGTTGACCTGTGAGTAGGGACAAGGTAAAAAATGAGAAGTCAAGCAACCATCCCCCAATTCATGCATTTTGATTAGAGGAAAGGAATTGGTCAAATCCATGGAAGATGAAGAGAGCCGAAACTATTCTGCTCTGGGCCGGGTCCCCAAGAATTCGCTGCCTTTGTCGGTACCACTACGCCCCTTTGGCATAACTCTATGCGCGATTTTTTCGGTTATACTATATATCTTCTTTTAATTCTTACAAGATTTTCGTCAAAGTTTTACATCCTATTTTCGTCTGTATAAAGCAAAGTTGAAAAAAGTTTATATCGTACAACGAAAAAGATTCAAAAATTGATTTTTTTTCTCATCGAAACGAATAATATGATTTAAAAATTTGACCTAAATCTAATAGTCCAATTAAGGGAAAAAGGAAAAAAAAACTCCATGCCAAAAAATTAGGCGAAAGGTGGCCTAAGTAGTCTGTAATTAATCTTTATTAATATCGGCTTCTATTTCCAAAATTGGTATGGAATCTATGGATCGTTTCACGACCTTATTTTGGTAGAGATTATGATTGTTCATCTCTGACATACTCTAGTAAAAATTTGTTGATACTTGCCCCTACTCATCCCTGGCACACCTGGCGCCCACTTCAGAAGAACCACTTCACTCCCCCACGATCTAGTCCCACGACCTCGGGGGTGACACGTTCATTCACAGGATCCGTATTAAAAATGGGCGTAAAAGAAATACACATGTACGCACATTGTTACCCCTCCCAGTGAGCATTCATACTTGCCCCTACTCATTCCAACTTGATCGTTGGAGGGTCCACGACTGGAAACACTCTCGATCACCGGACTTGTTTTGCAGGACCCATGAAGACTCTGAAAGTCGTTGGGAGTGACCATCGATTTTCTGGCACCAACAAGACAAATTGCATGCTTTCACAAAATTCAAGCCATTAATAATTGTACAGATTAACGATGACAATTCCCTTCGAAAATAATTTGGTCGAAGAAAGAACAATCACACATAAAATTATTCGGGAAAAATTCAAAATACACCCCAACCTTTACACCAAAATTCAATTAGACTCCCAACCTTTTAAAAACTTCAATTTTACTCCCAACGTTATCTTCCGTTAATCAAAATGCTCCCTTCCGTCCGAATGACTAACGGATTTCGTTAAAAGCTCTGTTAAATATCGTTCCGATCGAATTTTGATGATCCGAGCCGCTCAATGTATTCAAAACGTGATTTTAAGGGTACCCTCAAGAAATTAGAAAAAAAATGACTGAGTAGGGCTTCATCTGAACAATTTTTTATTGAACTATTCAATAAAAAACTGTTTAGATGAAGCACTTCCCGATCATTTTTTTTGTTGAATTTTCGCGGGTACCCTTAAAATCACATTCTAATCACATTGAGCGACTCGGATCATTAAAATTCGATTGGAAAAGGGGAGGTGTAGACTGAAGCAAAATCCGGACGTCCAGATTTGAACAAAATCCGGATCGATCCGCACCTCCCCTTTCTCAATCGAATTTCGATGATCCGAGCTGCTCAATGTGTTCAAAACATGATTTTAAGATTACCAGCGAGAAATCAACAAAAAAAATGATCGGGAAGGGTTTCATCTGAACAGTTTTTTATTGAATAATAGTTTTTTATTGAACTATTCAATTAAAAACTGTTCAGATGAAGCCCTTCCCGGTCATTTTTTTGCCTATTTCTTATTATTACTCATAAAATCACGTTTTGAACACATTGAGCGGCTCAGATCATCGAAATTCAATCGGGACGCTATTTAATGGAGCTTTTAACGAATTCCGTTAGTCATTCGGACGGAAGGGGCGTTTTGATTAACGGAAGATAACGTTGGGAGTAAAATTGAAGTTTTTAAAAGATTGAGAATCTAATTAAATTTTGGTGTAAAGGTTCGGGGTATTTTGAAATTTTCCCAAATTATTCAGTGGCATGATGGGGCCATACATATTCGATGGTGGGTGACGTGGGTCCCACAGCCACTCCAAACCCAATGTCTCAAATGGCTGAATAAATTCTCCAACCCAACTAGAGTTGTCCGTCAGGGGTTTGCTCCTATTCTGGAGGTGTGGGTTCGAATTTTACGAAAAGGCCAATTAGTTGGGGATGAAAGTCTATGCGATGGGCGAGTTCAGGGTTTTCCCTCCTAGCTGTTTCTAACTATTTTTCATGAATGTTGATTCCTTACCGCCGGCTCTAGGTGAATGGGTTTCATTCCGTTTGGGTGTGAAAATACCTTCTATGTGGGAAAAGAAAAAGAGGATAAATTCTCCACGACCATAAAGTTTGACAAATACCTTCCCTCTGGATTTGTTTTTTTGCCTCCCCAAGCATATTGATCAAACAACAGACTGGACCAAAGTGTAGATGGGCCCACAAAGATGGATGACAGACTGGACTACCTTAGAAAAAGAGGGAACGCATCGTCTACACTTGGTAATTGGGTTTTTCCTTAGTCACATAATTCTTTTTAGAAAATGATATTGGCACATTTAAAAGGGAAAAATTTAAAATACCCCTCAACCTTTACACCAAAATTCAATTAGACTCTCAACGTTTTAAAAACTTCAATTTTACTCCCAACGTTATCTTCCGTTAATCAAAACGCCTCCTTCCGTCCGAATGACTAACGGATTTCGTTAAAAGCTCCGTTAAATAGCGTCCTGATCGAATTTCGATGATCCGAGCCGCTCAATGTGTTCAAAATGTGATTTTAAGAGTACCCGCGGGAAATCGAAAAAAAAATGACCGGGAAGGGCTTCATCTGAACAGTTTTTTTATTGAACTATTCAATAAAAAACTGTTCAGATGAAGCCCTTCCCGATCATTTTTTTTTGTTGATTTCTCATGGGTAAACTTAAAATCACGTTTTGAACACATTGAGCGGCTCGGATCATCGAAATTCGATTGGGAAAGGGGAGGTGCGGATTGATCCGAATTTTGTTCAAGTCCAGACGTTCGAATTTTGCTTCGGTCTGCACCTCCCCTTTTCCTATCGAATTTCAATGATCCGAGCCGTTCAATATGATTAGAACGTGATTTTAAGAATACTCACAAGAAATCAACAAAAAAAATGATCGGGAAGGACTTCATCTGAACAGTTTTTTTTATTGAACTATTCAATAAAAAAATGTTCAGATGAAGCCCTTTCCGGTCATTTTTTTTGCTGATTTTCCAGGGGTACCCTTAAAATCACGTTTTGAACACATTGAGTGGCTCGGATCATGAAAATTCGATCGGGACGATATTTAACGGAGCCTTTAACGAAATCCGTTAGTCATTCAGACGGAAGGGGGCGTTTTGATTAACGGAAGATAACGTTGGTAGTAAAATTGAAGTTTTTAAAAGATTGGGAGTCTAATTGAATTTTGGTGTAAAGGTTCGGGGGTATTTTGAATTTTTTCCCATTTAAAAATTGATATAGGAATTCTAAAAAATTTATTAAAATTTGAGATATTTTTGAAAGACAACCCGATTTTGCTTGCGCTCGCGCTTTATGTGACTTAACTCTCACCTACTCTTGCCTTTTTCTTTTTAATTAAGGTCTTGTTAATGATGGGTCTAAGGCATCAGTTAGCAAAGACAACCTTAAAAACACCATTAGCAAAATCATCCTTTCTACACTAGAAGTGGATTTGATCTGACTTCCATCCATATGACCTGACAAAAAACAGGGTTGATGGCAGTACTGGTTGTATCGCACAAACATAATCCTTCAAAGTGGTATTTGCTTCCGCTCTGAATTCTCAATTTGCGCTTGCTTTTTCGCAATTCTCGTACTCACGAATGTCATTTACAAATAGGTTTTCACACTCGCTCTCGCACCCGCCCGGGCACTACGTGAATTAGTTGCAGAACCTGTGATACCTGCCTTTGATTTCCTTTTCAATTCACAGAGGGTGTTCCATGTAGTTCTCATAACTGTGATGGACCTCACAGTTGGGTCAAACTGAAAAGGACACATCAAAGCATTCAACTTGTGGCTATTCTCGCTTGTCACATGGCTTTGCAAAATCATACCCTGCGATGACCTCTCTTTATTGAGACACCAAGTAGCAGTAGTTCTAGGTAACCATGAAAATTACTACTGCTAATACTGTTCCATATAGTACCAGGGTTTGACTGAATCAGCCTGATGATGCTTATCATACCTCTCCGTGTCACGGCACGGCATGCCTGTGTGAATACGCATTTGTCATGCATGCCGTTGGAGTTGTGTCGTTCGCGCCAACCGTCCCATGCCAATAGCAAAGCAACTTCAGGCTTTGACAGCTTGTCACAGCTGATCGATCTCATTACCCGCATGATCAAGAAATCAACTTTATAAAGTGGACTAATTAGGTCATGTTTGGTAGCCATTCTATTTTCTGTTTTCATTTTCAGAATTTTCAAAAGTTAACTTTGAAAGTTTGTTTGGTGCACTACTTCCACTTTCAAATTCTGGAAATCACTTTCACTATTTTCATAATTTGAGAAAGTAACAAAACTCAACTTTCACTGTTTTCAGAAACAAAAAAAAGGCTACTCCGCTGCAATTTCTTGGAGGTCTTTTTTCATTTCCTCTTCATCTCTCTCTCAAACCCAGGCCATTGAAGATACTCTCTCTCTCGCTCTCTCATTCCCTCCCTCTTATAGTCAATAAAAGATACTTATCGAAGGAGAAAAACCTTATAGTCAATAAAGGACCGACTTTGGAATTAGAAAATTTTACATGTATTTCACCTATATATATATATATATATATATATACACTCTCTTAACTTAGAGATGAGAGGAGGCCGGAAGGGATACATTGGGCTTATGAAGCCATCATTTTATGAAAGTTGATACTATAACTTCGGCCTAGGAAAGAAGAACCCAATCACCTGGACTCAGTGTCGGCTCAAAGATATTTGGGCCCGAAGCGAAAGTTGCGCGCAATAGGGGGGCCATTTTTCTCCTCATTTTTGAACAAAATTTTGCGAAATGTTGAGGAAAACTAAGGGGTGGAGATTCAAACCCAGTTTTTAAAGCATTCAAAGAGCCTAAGCTGTCACATGACCAAAAAAATGTTACTCAAAGCAAGGCAATTGAAACTTCTTATTATTTAAAACTAAAAAATTATATTTTTTGGAGCCCTCTTGGGGCTAAAAAATCGGGGGCCAAAAGCAACGACTTCTTCGACTTCCTCTCTAAGCCGGCTATGCCTGGTCTATCCACCCGGCCCTTTCTTTCAGAATATCAAGTATGGAATTTGTTTCTAACATGATTGCCAAGGCTTGGATGATTCTCTCTCTCTCTCTCTCTCTCTCCTGAACTAGTGGAGAAATTGCAAGAAAGACCATTTTAGAAAAAGTAAAAACTAGTTTCAGAAATTGATTTTTAAAAAAAAAAAACAGTTTAACACAAACATGTTTTCTGTTTTCACTTTTTTTTATAGGAAAAGTAAAAACTGATTTCAGCAAATAGAAAACAGGAAACAGAAAAGTGGTAGTGTTACCAAACATAGCCTTAGTGTCTGTTTTATGTGAACTTCATGGTGTCCTCCCCTCCACACCGCATTTGCCAACTCTTAAGCTTAAGGCTGTGTTTGGCTCATGGATCTGTGAAGGAATTTTATGTAGCTAGGGAGAAAACAGGTAAGTGGGAATTTATGTAGCTATGAAGTGAATAAGCTAGTAGTAACTGATTTCTTTGGGAAATCCCTATAGGTAAAATCCGAGTTTTCGGAATAAAAAATCAACAAAACTCACAGCATCCAACCAAGTCCTTGCCACTGTTATCCAATACTGCATCAAATACTGCTCCTTCGGATCGAAACCTTCCCAATATCAGTTGGGTTCCCGTCTTCCCACAAGCACTCACAATTTTCCTGAAAAACCAAATCTCCGCGTATTTTTCTTGAAAAATTTACCATACCCATAACAATGTAACAAGAATAAATCCCTAGTCTAATGTCTAATTTATTCGAGAAACTAAATGCTAGTAACAAATAGGAGTAATTAATCTATTCCATAGGAGGCTTCCGAGAAAACCAAATTCCCCCAAAGCTTTCAGAAATAAACTCATCAAATTTCGACAACATGGCTGCAATGTTTGAACAGGTGGCCATAAACTCGTATGTCATGGACGCAAAGTTTGAACCATGTGGCCGGCCACAAAGTCGTGCGTCATGACCGCGACTTTGGATTTTGGGTCAGAAAACGGGTCTTCAAATTGGTCTTCTTGAGCTCGATTGGACTCGGCCTACCTCCATTTTTAAGTCCAAGAAGAAAATCTAAAACAACCTTTCAAAAAATTTTACTCCGTAATTAGCCCAAAACAGCTTTCTTGTAGTTCAAGATAAAAATTTTGAAAATCCTTTTTTTTTTTTTAACTTTACAAGAAATTGCTTGGAGGCCCGCAATTCCACTAAAATTGCAATCCCAGCATGTGGGTTTTTTTTTTTTTTGTGTGTGTCAATCGATAGAAGAGATCTTACACCATGTATGAAGTACAAAATACAATATTGGACACTACATCAATTATGCGAGTCTACAAGATAACCAAATCCTACAACTCAACCAATACCAGTAGCCCTCTAAGGAAAAAAACACGCAAGGGGGAAGATTTGAACTCTTGAACTTCTAGTGAGATGCAAGAGTCCTGAGTCTGGCCAACTGAGCTAGCCTCAATTGGTTCAACATGTGGTTCAAAAAGTGATAAAAAAAGAAGAAGGGAATTATCCAAATCTTTGAAGCTGATATCAATTAGAGAACTAGTTTAGGCGCGTCTTTAGCTTTATTGTCATTGGAGATACATCTAAGACCGAGCTTATAATATACGGATAATAAAAAACGGGGTGCTTTTCCACGTTAGGATGTTAATAAACACATTATTCGCAGATCAAAAATAAATAAATAAATAAACACATTATTCTGAACAGTGAAGAAAATAATATCATTAATGTTTGAAATAAGAGTAACAATTAAAAAGGACTTGAGCACGGCAATGTCAGAGAAGTACAAATACTAAGCAAAAAAAAAGTTATGAAATTATCCTTATGCATTGATCTTGAGATGAATGAGTTTCAATTTAGCGTCCAAATTCATTTTTGTCAAAGATAAATGTGTTTCAATCAACGAGCTTTAAATGATGAATCGCTCTGATTATGAAAGTGGACGATCCAAACCAAACCGCATTGATCGAGACGGGTTTTACCCATTTTTTTGGCAACGGGTTTGGCTTTGGTTTTTAATTTGAAAAACTCGTAGAAAGAAAGGAGAAAAGGTCACAAATGAAAGACTGAAAAAAGAGAAAGATCCGACGGATTTTAGTTTGGGTTTGCTTTTATATAAGGGAAAATGATGGCCAAGGACGTATTTTGATAATTAATACCCGCCAAGGACATTTTGCTCATTAACAAATGTTCTTAGCATGTCCTTGGCGGGTATTAATTATCAAAACACATCCTGGGCCGTCATTTTCCCTTTATATAATATGATATGATATGAGAACCGAGTCCAAATTGAGCCCAAACTTGAACCATAACTATAGAAACATAAACGCCCTTACACACACACTGCATACTTCCTAAATATGTACTGCGTATATTTACATAAACGGGGCGGTTCCGGGGACCCTTAAAAAAACCTCTAAAAAAACCCTCCAAATCTTAATCTCATAGTTTCCGATCAAATTTTGATGATCCGAGCCGCTCAATGTGTTCAGAATGTGATTTTAAGGGTGCTCGCGAGAAATTGGCAAAAAAAATAACCGGGAAGGGCTTGATTTGAGCAGTTTTTAATTGAACCGTTCAATAAAATTCAATAAAATATCCTCAACTGTTATGGCTTTCTGGCGATATCCACCAGAAGTATGTGGCCCTACAACTGTTAAGCATTCCGATAATCAAAAAAGGAAGAAGATAGAAAGTATCAAAGCTTGTGGTCATAGTCACAAGGCGACAAATAGCTGTGGTGACCCACATGCTTAACAGATTCCTCAACGCCATGCTTTCTATTGATTTATCTCTATCTCTTGTTCCTAATCCTTGTTTTGCAGGTTTCGTTGATTGTCTTCAGCTTTGAGGGGATTGCTTTTTCTTTTGGCTTTTGTGAGGGCGTTTTGTTCAGCCTTGTTTGTTTCTTCAATTTTGTTGGGCCTTTGTTTTGATTGTCGAGTTGTTTTAGTTTGGGTGGTTTGTGTATGGTCTTTGTATGCATGGACAACTATGGATGTTCTTTTTTGTTTGATTTTAATGGGATGATTTTGTTTGTCAAAAAAATATCCTCACATATACTTCCTAACTGGGTTGATCTTGTTTGTCAAAAAAAATATCATCGTATTTACACACACACGCAGAAAAACCCGGTTTAGGGAAAAACCCAACGGAAACAATCCCTGTCAATTACGATTAGGGTCTAAGTGATAGAAAACCCGTTGCGTAAATTTGTTTATGATTTTTTTCACCAAAACGTGATAACAGAAACTTTTAAGAAAACACCAAATAAAAAAAGCACGTTTTGTTTTAAAGAATCAAGCTTAGACAAATAGCTAAAATTCAGCTTTTAAAACATGGCAGCACGAAATATCATTTCATGTTATGGCCCCGTTCGTACGAGAAATCTTGGTTCCGTCCCTGCTTTCTACGACCTTGTAACCTTAATAGCCATTGCTTACTTTGAGTTGGCCTACTTTGTAACCTTGTTTAATGCTTATATATGCTCAAGTTGATTAATGAAATGATATCATTTGTGCGAGTGCCTTGTTGCTCACCTTGAGTTTGCTGCTTACGTTGTTGGTTCTGGTGTACTTGTTTGCTTGCATTGCAAACACGTCTTGGCTTGAGCTTGGCGGGCTAGCAAGTGAGTTTGTCCACACACGTCGTACCTCGTTCACGAGGCCGCCGTGTGTCGCTCTGCCAAGAGTCTAACCTCAAACCCAAGGCCTAGAAAAGAAGCGCCTTATCATCCAGAGCGATCTTTAGAGTCTCAATCCCAAACCCTCAATCTTAACAGATGGGAACAGTTTAAAGCGATTTGTGGATAGTATATATGCTTGAGCCTTGAGCCAATTGTTCTTTCCAACAAACTGGAGAACCCAGCAAAGCAAATTGTGAAAACCAATTCAAAGTCACCTTCCAAACCGTTAAATGACCAACCCCATGGGACGCAATTCACATGGTAAAATTGAAACAAAGAGCATCCCAGGCATTTTGACCTTTTAGCTCTCTCTCTCTCTCTCTCGGCGAAGCCTAGACACTTTTCTTAGGAAAAAAAATTCCATTGAAGAAAACAAGCTCTTTGCATCGGCGTGGCAAAATATGAGCTCTGGATAAGGGCAAGAAAAGGAGCAAGAGCACGAATCGCAATGGAATATAAGTAGGGGAGTGCTTCCACAGCACAAACCCTTTGATTCTAGTAATAATGTATGCTCAGACGAATCAATGCACCAGAAGAGGGGAAATGAGGCAGACGTGTCCTACTAATTGGAGCTGGAATATTTGACAATTACGATAATCAACTACTACTTTGACAAGAAAAAGTAGTATACAAGGAACTCCATGACAACACACTCCAATTTCGACCATTGTTAGAACGTATTGAGCTGCCAACCCAAATGGTTGGAGGCCTGTGATAGAAAAAACCCAGAGAAAAAGAAAACTAAGAGTCTAAGACAGCATCTCCTACTCTAGAGTCCATTCCCGGGGAAGACGATTTCTACAAGGACACCATTGACTAGTGGGCTAAAAGGCCGAAAAGAAGCAAATGAATCATCGAAAGACAGTTCAAAAAAGAATTGCCGGACAAAATGATTGTTGTGACAGTATGACCTCACTGTTACAAAACCACTGAATATAGTGAATGGCGATGAGTATCAGCCTAAAACAAATTAACTTTGCAAAAGTCAAGTGAACACACTGAATATAGTGTCCGTGACCAATAGACGACAATGGCGATGTCTAACATTAATTTCACAAGTCACAGTATCCAAGGCTTTTGTTTCAGCCTACGAATTTGAGCCGTTCAATATAACCTTTCATCTGATATTGTACGATAAAAGCATTTGGAAATTCAGGATTTGCGAACACTGAACGAATCATGCAACTAACCTTTTCAATGCCTTGTGCTTAAGCAGCAAACCAAATGAACAAATTAGGTACAGTACTGAAGAACACAAAAGATATTGCACCAAAAGAGGCTCTGTCAAAAGAATCAAGAGCAGATATTTTATATCATAAGTGAAGAATTTCTCCCCAGTATCCCCGCAATTACAAGGCTATACCCCCATATCTCCTCTCAAAGACAAAAAGACCATTCCTCCTTTATATACAAAACCATGGGATGAACCCCTAACTTTCCCCTTCTAATCGCATTTCCCGAAACCATTTCTCCACCTTTCCCCAATGTTCACGTACAATGCAAAACTAAGGAAATATACCCAACCATGTAGAAACACCCAAGTCCCATTTACCCCTATTCCCTTCAAATTCTCCCCCACTTTTCCCAAAACCACGAAAAATAAAACGAAATACTGAAATATGGAATGTGGCGCAACAATTAAAAACCAAGCCTACGATTGATTACCTTGGCTGATGTCGCAAATTAAATGATCGAGCTGGTCTAACAGATGGTTGAGGCGACGAATTACCAAAGAACGTAGTCTGTGATTGGGTAACCATATCAACCATGGATGGAGTCTGATAAGACTGCACAAGGCTTGTACTATACGTGGAGTCACCTCGTGCAGTTGCTCTCTGCCATGAATGTGAACTCAATCCAGACAACACATAAGCCCTTCCAGATGACTCATACACCTGGCGATTCGCCATCCTTTCTTGCATTTCCCTCAGTTCTGCACCCAAGGCAATGCATAACCGATCACCAGCTCTCATGGAAACGGTTTCTGACATTGCTTTATGACATCTCCCAAGGACCGACACTGCACCAGATAAATCACCCCTTTCGGCTGCAGCTCTTGCTTCCGCGATTGCCTCTGCGGCTAAGAGCCTGTTCCGCTGCCTATCCACTTCCACTGGCACCACTAAGTCTCTAACTATGTCAGGCCTAGGAATCTTGAGCTCATCAGCTTCTTCAAAGGTAACCGATTCTTTTGTAATGGGGTCTTTGTAAACACATCTGACCTTCAACAAAGACGTCTCATCAGAGGACCCTTCCTCGACGACCGGAATATTGACTGTCACCAGAAAATCTCTCTCTTCTTCGGCATACAAGTCTCCTACATCGATAAACCCCCGTCTTGCACAAGGCATCACTCTTGTTTTATAACTTCCTGCTTTTACTGAACCAAGCTGCAGTCTTGGGTGAACACATTCAACTCCCACCTCCAGTTCCTGCACTACTACACTGAGAAGCCCACCAATGCACTGTGCAAAGGCATCCTGAATCACACTCTCAGCTTCTATGAAAGAAAACGTCCCCCCAGAATTTTCAGAGACCGAGTGCATTAATTTAGAATCATGGTCCCCACCAAACCCAAAAGCGTGAACTGGGATCTTTGATCCTGTACCACCATTCTCATGATTTGAAAACGGGAGAAGTGGCTGGTAATCGAATTGGGAACGGGAACCAACTGGACTGCTGACAGTGTATGTATCCTGTCCATCAGATAATAGTATGATGCTGCCCACTGGATTCTTCCACTTCCGGTCGGTAACAACCTTAGCAGCTTTCCTTAGACCATCAGCAATGTTGGTCCCACCATTTGAAGTCAGGCCATTAACTGCTTGTAGCGCTGCTTGTTTTCCAGTATCAGTCATTCGACGGAGTGGAAACAAACGGCGGGCGGTGGAGGAGAAGGCGATAACTGAAAGCCTGTCATAAGGGCCAAGGTGTTGTATCACAAAACCCATGGCTCGTTTTAGCAACGCTAGTTTTGTACCCGCCATGCTTCCACTGACATCAAGCACTGTGACAAGATCAACTGGAGCACGAGAATTAGGTTCATTTGCCCCGCGCTTTTGTCTTCTGCTAGTAAGAGCTTTTAGATGGATTAGGATAGTGAAATCTTTATGAGAAGCTGACCTTGACACAGCAGACATTTCTGGGTATGTTTTGACCTCTATTGCTCCAATAGACCGGTCATTATCATAAACATCTTTACGGAATGAGGACTTTTCAGTAAGCTCTGGTTGGTGATCAAGATGTTCATCGTCATTGAAAAAAAGTGGTTCAGAGGGATGAAAAAATGATGTAGCATGCCGCCTATTATTTGCACTGGTGCGAGGGGGCGGAAGCCAGTGGGACCCTGGAACAGTGTGCATTCCTTCCCTTCCATGGGAAGGTTTCTGAAAGGGGATTTCCTTCCATTTCGCTCTGCAAACGGGACAGATTTTGCTTCCATGTGTTACGTTAGAAGCAACACAGTGGAAGTGGAAGGAGTGGGAGCATTCTGCAGTGAAAATGGCATGACCCTGGCCTGGTTTCATGGTGTTAAGGCATATTGAACAAATCTTCTGCAGTTGGAAAGAAATGCTAGTGAAAAACGTACTTAAGGACACAGAATCAAGATAAGAAACAGTAAGGTTTAGGGAAACGACCTCAACAATAAAAATTACAAGAGAATATTACATAGATGCTATTGCAATTCCAGATATACAATCACAATACAAATATCATGCATTTTAGCCATTAAGAGAGCCTATATTGAAGTGCAGAATTCATAACTTCAACAAAATTATAGCTTAGGAAGATATTTGATTGGTGATTTGATCAGGTCATCTAGCTTGTTTGGAGACGAAATAAAGACTCTAGGATGACTTGAATGAAAATATCTCTTCTGAAGTTATTACATCTTTAAAAAGAACCCCTCCCAAATGATAGCAGTCCCAAATCCCATTCATAGGCCATAAAATTACTTGAACTGGACACTGGAGCTTAGATCCCTCAAGTATCCTTAATCAGCAAATTGTATTTCCAGCGCGCATCTCTGGACAATAAGGATCAACAGTTTTTGCTACTTCAAAACTTAACAAATCAACTGACCCGTGTAGCCAAATGACTCCTTTGATAATCTTGTTGGATTCAACAGGTTAAAACAAATACATATTGAAAAGGTCTGAATAATTAATCTTTCACAAAATGCAAGCATTATAAGGCAAAATTGGTCGCAGAATGTCCTGTAGTTGCCCCACTCGGGTGGTGTTAAAAGACTGACCCCCATGTCAGCCACATAACTGAGTCAGCTGCATGAAAAGAAGAATAGTATGCGACCTATCCCCGTCCTATTCTATCTAGAGTAAAGAAAATTCACTTGAAACTGCACCATTGTGGGTCAAACCAGTTCACAACTAGTATGAGTCAAAGTGATCTAGTCAAAAGATGAGGAGAATATACTGGTAAATGTGGAAAAATAAAGAGAAACTTCTTTAAAAGAGAAGGGTAACAAGCAACTCTCAGACTAATGATGAAGCTTTCAAGGCAATAAAAAAGGGGGAATATCAAAGCCCATTTATCAAAAGGAGGACAAAAATCATTAGTTGCTCTTATATGATTATTCTTTTTAGCCCTCATCTCACTTTGATGAACTCTCTCAATCAACGGTCTACAGGCTTTTCCAAGATTACATCAAAAGGAGAGAGAGAGAGAGAGATGTCTGAGAGGAATAGTGCAGCTGCTGACCAGACAAAGCACTTACCTTTAAGGAGGGGAAGAAAAAGGGAAGAGGACACTGTAGTTTTCCTTTCACAAAGAGGCTAGAGGACACTGGTCCTTAAAGGGACTTATCTACTTTACCAGTTTACCAAATAAAGCCACATGTGAACTGAAAACTGCATGACAACCAATAACCCATCTTCACAAATCACACCATTATTAGACATCCATACCCCATATCAGCTGAGCACCAACCCCACATGAAAAAGACCAAAAAACACACTTAACCCAACAAAAAGAAGGATAAAAAAGATACCCTTTGACCGCTACACTTATTCCAAAATCCATTTTCACCCTACGCTTTCAGTTGTTTCTTACACTTGAGGTCATGTCTCAAGTTTGGCCCCTTCATCCATCTGCTGGTCAATTGATGGTTATGTGGACTCTTATTGTGAGGTCATATGCAGACCTCACCAGAACGAAAGATGAATGGAAGGGCAACATTGACACTCGAGTCTTGACCTAAGATACAGAATGCACATGCGTGAACGTGAACTAAACCGGTAGCGCGAGACTGTGAAAGTATCATTCGAAAACATCCCAACTACTAAAATTTGTGCTAGCGAGAATTAAGAACGTGAGGATTGATGAGAGGGAGAGCGAAAAGTCCCATTGTAAGACTATGTGACCTAGGACTTGACCTTGCCTAACACAATTGGAAGTGGAAGGTGTGAAGTGAGATTTTAGTAAAAATACAAGGGTATATAGAGTGAAATTTCCCATAATATTACTACTTCAATAACAGCCACCAATTCCTTTACACAATACAATTATTCTAATCACTAATCAGAGTTCACCAATGAATATCTCGAACAAAGAAGCACTAGAATGAAGACCTCTTTAGAGATAGAAACAAAATTGAAATTAATTCCAGTTACTAAATTATTAGAAGGCACAAAAAGCATACAGAAATGGGAGTCGAAATATTGAATCTGCCATCTCTTTGCTTAGTAAGTCAGTATTAGAAACTTTTATTTATATTTTATAACTCTAGGTGTGTGAACCAGCCTACGCATATCTTGAGTAATATCTAGGGCTGCAGCTCGACAAATCAGTAGGACCCAATACCAGTGCCCATTAGCGGGAGTCTAATTAAAGTTAGAAGAAAATATGTATGGCCTGGACCCATAAGAGCTCATGGCGTGGTTTCGAACCTGAAACTTTTGAGGGATATTCATATCGATTTATATAAAACATTCACAAAAGGCTGCAATACACACCCTTATTGTTGAAAAGTTATAACTTTGGTATATAAGTTACGACTCACGAGACGCACCAAAATGTTACGATCCTAATGAAAATGTTACAAATCCTAAACATTATGCATAATATTGCTGAAAAATTATGACTTGTTAGTATAAAAGCTACCAGATTCACCGAAACATTATGAATCCAAGTGAAAATGTTACGAATCTTGTTGCTGAAAGGGTACGACTTTTAGAACGAAATTTACAAAACACACCAAATTCTATGAAGTGGCACAATATGAGTACAATAGGTGCATATGATTAACACTAAGGGGCGTGTATATCGTAGACTTAACGTATATATAAAAGTGAAAATCTGAAGATAGAAGTGATAAGAAACACGAACTTTGGACGATTTGGAGCCGTACAAGGGCAACCGGAGGCCCGAGGACGACGGAATCGGCGTGGTGGGCATCCGGAAATCGTTGCTCATCGCCGCCGCAGAGAGCAGAGCGTCGTCGGAGAAAACGGCGGCGGCGGCGGAGTACGGCGGCGCGCCCTCTGCTGCGGCGCGAGGGACGAAGAGGCACGTCAGAGCGAGCTTCGCTTTCCTCCATTTGCTTCCCATTCTGCGATCTGGTACCTCACTGGAGAGAGAGAGAGAGAGAGAGAGGTTTAGTTATGTAGTACAGTAGCAGTAAATATGTAATCTTTGTTCAGGACTTGGGAAGGTGTGAAAGGCCGCATAGTAACGAGAGCAGATCTTCGAGTGCTCGTATTTTTAGCTGGTGCTTCTCTCTCTCTCTCTCTCTCTCATCTCTTTTTGTACACAGAAACCAATAGGAGGATTGGACCAAAGCAAAACATATATGCAGACATCCCGATACAGAAAACAGTATTGTACTGTACAGTGAAGGCAGTGATGAGAGAGAGAGAGAGAGCTGTAGGGAATCGTGAAGTGAGAAAATTAAGGACTAATCTAAAGGGTAAAGGGTGAGGATTTGGTTTTATGAGAGGTCTTGGTTTTGACCTTCCAAGGGGCTTTTTGAAATGATTCTACAATTACTTGGGACCGGAACACACTGCATACACCTAATTAAGTCACATAAATGCGTGCGTGTGTGTGAGTGAGAGCGAGCGCGATCTTGAACACGTCTCTCGAGAGCAGTACCCTAAATTTGCGAGAACAATGATTGAGACCGCGAGTGCATAGCGAGGATTGAGAGTGCGAGCGAAGACCAAATCGAAAGATTTACGTGACTAAAGTTGAAAAAATTGTTTGTGTCATTTTTTAAACCAACTTTAATGACTGATATTGTGCACCAACTGAGTGGGAGTTTCCGCTAAGCTAAAAGATATGGACAACTTCTTGTACTTCAAATTGTTTCTACTTGAAGATGGTATAGCGTACTCCAACTTCTTGCACTCCAAATTGTTTCAACTTCTTGTACTTGAAGATGGTATAGCCTAAGAGAAAAGGGAGAGAAGTCGAGGGCAAAATGGAAGTAAAAAAAAGTTTTAGCGTAGAAGAAACAACTTTATTTTTAACAATAAATTATAGATGAAAAAAATAACATAAATGGGGCCTAAGTTCTAAGAATTGGCATCAATCAGGTTAAATATTTATGGCAGGGCAATCATTTTAATACGAAATGATTAAGCATCCACGCTAATCAGCCAAAAAAAAAAAAAAAGTACATCCACACTAGTGACTAGAGTCACTAGACTGAATACTATTTGTGTCTTTTTTGGCCTGAGTTCCAATTTTATTGGATACTAAGAATTATATGATTGCGATACAGTTATCTTAAGATAAATTGATTTTGATTTCTGGAATTATGTTGATATAAATCATGGAGGTGTTTGGCGGCCTTCGTTTTATGCATTTGCATTGTAAAGTTTTGTACAATTTTTATTTTATTTTATGTTTGAGAGTACTAAAAAATAATACCAAAATGGAATCCCCAAAAAAAAAAAACCCACCTATGGCCAACAGCTTGTTATCATTTTCATTGACCTGGGAGAGAAAACCTATTGGTTGATGAACTGAAGAATAAAGGCAAGTAGGATTTCCGTAAGCGTTTTGTATACTCATATTACCCTCTCGATCCGTTATAGCAAGAGCCAATAGTTTCAGTTGAAGAACTGACCGTTTAACGTCATACTCGTAGCTTCTTTTTGATGTCTCAAGTCTGGGACTACGTATGCTCACCTCGATTAATTTTAGGGGCTCAATTCTACCGACCACTTGCGAGGAACGTAGTCATACTTAGATCTTCACAAATCTAAAACTGACTGATGTATTGGTGGCGTATTGTAGAATATCTACATACGAAGTTTTTTTTGTTAAATTGTAAGTATTTAACCGAAGCGTAAAATTGCCCCAAATATTCCATCCAAATCTATCATACTTCTTAACGCGTATGTATGATTTCATTATTTATAAACATTACTTCCATTTTTTATTATGAAACAATACGTCATTCATGATAAGGTATGTTTTTGACCCCACTAGTTGTGATTTCTGGCTCCGATCATGCCTAAGATTTCTGATAGATTTTCTGACCTTCGATACAACCTGCAGATACAGGTCAAAGAGTTTTAAATTAATTTTGCGTCTGGAATGGGATTCCAACGGTGGATTAAATTCGCATGCGACTCCTATAGTAGATCACAACATCTCCTATTCTTGTTTTAAAAATTGTTACTCAGGTAAGACTTTGAACCTACCAACCATCATGATTTCGGGCTCCAATGGTGGATTAGATTTGCATGCATCTGCCTATATGACCAAGATTACACAGAGACCATCCAACCAATTTTGTCAAGAAGACTGGTTCTGTGCAGTATGTAATACAAGGATTGGACGCTTTTGTGGTATCCTTTTAAGCTTGATTAGTTAGTCATTTGGAAATTTTGCTTGTGGGGGGAGGGCCGGGGGCAATCTCAGTTGACCCATTGATGCTTAGGCTCATTTCGTAAAATAAGAAAATAAAGTTGGTCCTTTACTGACATCGGCAAATTTTGATGAAATGATCGATAGGCGCTTGATCCTAACAAAGCGTGGTACCATTGTTTTCGATTCATGACTATGAAGGCCCATCCCAAAATCCAATTATGATAGGTGATAAGCACCCAATTTCGTAGATAATTGGTGCGCTTAGTCCCGGCTTTTGATATTCTTTTCGTGTTTTCTTTGGTCTTTATAGTCATTTTGCGCGTAAAGTTTTCCGTTGAGCATTTCAGGCAATACGCGAATAAAAGGGCGTGTTTCGATGTTTTGAACAACCCTTGAGGGTATCTGAGTGGCGACGCCTCATGGAGTGTGGCCGTCGGGCTTTGGGATGAGCAAGAGAAGGCTGGTGGCATTTTGAAGGCATAAAGAGAGCCGTCGGGTCATCGGGTAGCTTATGCCAAGGCCATGGCCTGGGGTGCAGGGGAAAGCAAGGCGGTATCGATACGGGCAAAACAACCGTATCGATACATCATTGATACAGAGCAAGGGCTGGCCGTAGAGAACTGGTATCGATACGGGCTTTTCAGCCGTATTGATACGGGTGCTTTTTCTGCAGATCTTTTCTGCTTTTTGAACTTTCCATTTATAGAATACTTGCCACTTTTGGCAAGTTTTGTGATATTTTCGTGAATGAAGTGGTGGGGTGTATAAATATCACTCTTTCTCTCTCATTCATTAGCTAGAAACAATTACTTTTAAGTCTTTTAAGTTTTTAGAACTCCATTAATGTTATTGAAGCTTTTCTAAGTCATTTTCTCAAGAACTCAAGTAAGAACTTCTCGTTTGATCTTTTCTCGTTTATTAATGTTGTAGCCCCGGACTAGATCCTTATATAAATCAAGTTTATTTTCGATTCCATCGGTTAATTATGTTTTTCAATATTGCTATGATTTCCAGTCAATTTATCATGAGTGAGTAGTCGTTTAGGCTTGGCCGTGGGGCGAATATCGCCTCGTGACTTATGTTTATCTTGCCGTCTCAACTCTTGGCTCGAAGTTTGGTATGGAAAATAAGAAGAGTTCGCCTTTATGTAACAAAACTAGTCGATGTTAATCTCCGGTGATCATATGCTCGCTCATATGGTTCCGTGAGCGATGTCTCAGCTTGTGTTTGCCAAAAGTACAAAAAGAGCTCACTTGTTTTCCATACTTCGTTTCTAGTCTTTTAATGGTTTCATAGCTAAATCCTCCGGTTGATAGCCTAAGCCGTGCGATTCAACCGAGTTTTCGTTGAGAATGGTTCGAAGGCCTAAGTTGCGGGCGATAGTAGTTCTATTGCCATGCCGCTTGTTTAACTTAATCAAAACCAAGTTTCTAGTCTTTTTCATCCATTGTCAAAGCAAAACCGATAGTTGGCCGTCTGAACGCCGGAAATACTTGCATCTAAAAATCCTAAGTAGCTATCGAGATTCTCTCTATGGGAACGATTTCGGATTTTCGGTATCTATGCTGACAGTGACTTAGCCCTACGCTCGGGGTAATTCGACCTCATTCGAAGGCGAGGTTGTGGACGAAGCATATTTTGGCGCCGTTGCCGGGGAGTTTCTTATATAGCTTATTGGGAGGTTCGACAAATCACTGTAAGTATTCCATTTCTTTTTTTTTTTCTTTTGTGCACCGTATACTCGACCTAGTGGATACCTCTAACTGAGCCACCAATTCGATTTGAGGTTTAACGAAGCTAGTTTGAGTATCCATTTTCTTTTCTTTTCTTGGTTGCATATATTTATTGAGGCGGCGGCATAGCCCCTCATAACTGTTTGTTGAGAGAGAGGTGGCGGCATAGCCCCTCCAGTTTATTTTTCTTACTGCAGAGCGGTTACTAGCTCTAAATTGCCAAAAGGCAGCGTTCATGCTCGTGGTTTATCAAAGACCTCGGGTGTATCGTAGTCCTTGCTCAAATCGCCTGCACCGGTCTAGTTCTCCGCCTCGTGTAAGGAGTATCAATCTCCGGACTTACTCTCCACCAAGCAGAGTTTCTAGGCAGCATTCTCCATCAAGGCGATCAATGGCAGATGAGGAAGCTCCTCCGGTTAGGAGCGCGAGGATCCACGGCCCACCACTGTTGCAAACACATTCGTGTTCAAATCCGACTATCATCGGTGCATCCCATTTTTCCATGGTATGGAGCGCGAGGATCCGTATCAGCATATCCGGACTTTCGAGGAAACCCTCCAATCGTTTGTCACTGTGGATGCTCACTTAAACCAAGCAAGATTGAGGCTGTTCCCGTTTATTTTGAAGGATAAAGCAAAGACTTGGTTTCACTTTTTGAGACTCCAATCGTTGCACACATGGGCGGAGGTTCAAGATGCTTTCCACAAGAAGTTTTTTCCGGCTAGCCGAACAAAGCTCTTGATGGATCAAATCCAGACCTTTAAGCAAATGGAGGGAGAAGCTTTCCACCAATATTGGGATCGATACAAGAATTTGCTTTCAGCGGTTCCTCACCATAGTTTTGCCTTGTATCAATTGATTCACTACTTCCATTTGGGATGCTCGCAACAAAGCAAGCAATTGCTTGACACCATGTGTTCCGGGGGATTCATGAATAAGTCGCCCGATGATGGCTGGGACTACTTGGATGAAGCGGCCAAGAAATCCTTGACTTGGAGTTACGAGGATGTCGGGGATAGAGCTATGGCTAGCCAAGGCCCCGGTGGCTCCGGAAAGTTCTCCATTAATGAGCACCAAGCTATTGAAACCCGGATGGAATAATTAGCGGAAAAGTTGGAAAAGTTGGAGTTGAAATGAGTGAAGGAAGTTAAGGCAGTGCGAGCGGTGGAGGAGATGTGTTCTATATGTGAAACGACGGGTCATTCGACCGACAACTATCCGTCCCTTGCCACTTTCAAGCAGCACTATGGCAACCTCAACCTTCCGATTGAAGAAGTTAGTGCGGTGAATCAACGGTTTGAATCGTTTCCCCAAAACTTCAACCAAGGCCCAAGGCAACAGTCGGGATTCCGTTGGAACAATCAAATAGAAGGAGGACCCTTTCAAGCACCTTCCGGTAATCAAATGCAACCATGGCGGCCTGCTCAAGGCCAAGGGCAACCACGTTTTTCACAAGGACCACCAGGTTTTGCACCATCCGGTCCATTTCAAGGTTTTAACCAATTCCAACCCCCACCGAGGCGATCTTTGGAGGATACTTTTCAATCTTTCATACAAGTTCAATCCAATTACAACGATAACAACACTCAAATGATGGGGGAGTTGGAAAACCAAATGGGGAAGATAACCACGTCAATCGGGCTCCTACAACAAGAAAGGGGTAAGTTCCCTACTGAGCCTCAAGCCAATCCACAAGCTCAACTACTCATTGGTACTTCTTCGGCACCTCCACCCGAGCAAGCTCAAGCAATCATCACTTTGAGGAGTGGCAAGACCGTTGACAACGCTCAAGTGGAGCCGCCAGGGACATCTACCGTACTACCATCTTCGGCACCATCAAATCCGATATCTGAGGAATGTATCGAGCAAGCTCCTGAGGAAGACGGGGAATATCCCGTGGAAGTCTCAAAGGAAGCCGTGACCACTCCGAGCCCGCAAGTCTCTCTCGTTCCGGTACCGTACCCTTCTCGGTTGAAGAAACCAACTCCTCCATCCAAAAATGCCGACATACTTGATGTATTCAAGCAAGTCAACGTTAACATTCCGTTGATGGATGCCATCAAGCAAATCCCTTCATATGCCAAGTTTTTGAAGGATTTGTGCACCCAAAAGCGGAAGCTTAATGTGCACAAGAAGGTGCTCCTTACCGAGCAAGTGAGCCAAATAATCCAAACCAACCTCGCACCTAAGTACAAAGACCTCGGATGTCCTACAATTGCTATTACTATTGGGGGAAAGAGGGTGGAGCAAACTTTGTTGGATTTAGGAGCTAGTGTGAACTTGCTTCCGTATTTGGTGTATCAAGAGCTAGGGTTGGGGGAGATGAAGCCTACGCGGGTTACCCTTCAAATGGCGGATAGGAGTGTCCGAATTCCCCGAGGAGTGGTGGAAGATGTGTTGGTACAAGTGGATCAATTTGTGTACCCCGTGGATTTTGTGGTATTGGATACATGCCCGTCGTCTACATCGCCGTTATCTACTCCCATTATCCTTGGGCGGCCATTTTTAGCAACTTCGGATGCAGTCATTAATTGTCGGAATGGTCTTTTGAACATGTCATTCGGCAACATGAAAATGGAAGTTAATATGTTCAATGTTGGAGCTCAAATGGGAGATGACGATGATTGTCAAAATGTCAACCTGGTGGATACTTTGGTGCAAGAGCACGTGGATGAATTTTTGTATAAGGACTCGTTGGAGTTAGCTCTTACCTCGGAGGAGGCCGCTTTTCTTGAATCTGATGAGATGGAGTCACTCTTTTCCGTGCTTAATGGAGAAGATGGTGATGAGGGAATTTGTGGAGTTGCACCGTGGCTTCCAAAGTTTGAAGAGTTGCCACCTCTTGAGCAGAAAACACTCCCCTCTAGCATCGAGCCGCCTATTCTTGAACTGAAAGCACTACCGGATACTTTGAAGTATGCCTTCCTTGGTGAGAATAATACATTTCCAGTGGTCATCTCTTCCTCTCTTGAAAAACTCCAAGAAGAGGATTTACTAGCACTTTTGCGGAGGCACACGAAGGCAATCGGATGGACTATCGCGGATATTCAAGGCATCTCTCCTTCTCTATGCTCTCATCATATCTATTTGGAGGAGGATGTGAAACCGTCAAGGCAACCACAACGTCGGCTCAATCCAATCATGAAAGACGTGGTCAGGGCCGAGATTCTTAAATTGCTTGACGTGGGGATTATCTATCCTATTGCCGATTCTGAATGGGTGAGCCCCATACAAGTTGTTCCAAAGAAGGCGGGGGTCACCGTCGTACAAAATGATAAAGGCGAGCTTGTTCCGACCCGTGTGACTACCGGGTAGCGAGTTTGCATTGACTATCTCAAGTTGAATGCGAGCACACGTAAGGATCATTTTCCTCTCCCCTTCATCGACCAAATCTTGGAGAGAGTCGCCGGTCATGCCTTCTACTGTTTCCTTGATGGTTATTCGGGTTATAACCAAATAGAGGTGGCCTTGTCCGACTAGGAGAAAACAACATTTACTTGCCCATTCGGGACCTTTGCTTATAGACGCATGCCATTCGGTTTGTGTAATGCTCCCGGTACCTTTTCCCGGTGTATGATGGGAATTTTTAGTGATATGGTCGAGAAAATTGTGGAAGTCTTCATGGATGACTTCTCCGTATTTGGCGACTCGTTTGAGTCATGTCTTGCCAACTTGGAGAAGGTCTTAACGCGATGTGAGGAGAAGAATTTGGTTCTAAATTGGGAGAAGTGTCATTTTATGGTCACTCAAGGAATTGTGCTCGGGCATATTGTATCGGCCAAGGGCATTGAGGTAGACAAGGCCAAAATTGACCTCATTTCAAACCTCCCTACCCCAAAGTGCGTTAAAGACATCCGATCTTTCCTTGGCCATGCCGGTTTCTATCGGCGATTTATCAAGGACTTTAGCGCAATTTCAAGGCCGCTTTGCAACCTCCTTTCCAAGGATGTACCTTTTGAATGGACGGAAGCATGTGAGCAGGCGTTTGTTAAGCTCAAAGCTAGTCTTACTACGCCTCCCATTGTTCAAACGCCCGATTGGAATCTTCCATTTGAGTTGATGTGTGATGCGAGCGACTATGCCGTCGGGGCCGTTCTTGGCCAAAGGAAGGACAAGTATCCGTGGGTGATTTATTATGCGAGCAAAAGTCTCAATGATGCTCAAATGAATTATTCCACGACTGAAAAGGAGCTTCTTGCCATCGTTTTTGCCTTGGATAAGTTCCGGTCTTACCTAGTTGGTGCCCCGATCACAATTTACACTGACCACTCGGCACTCAAATACCTATTCACCAAGCAGGATGCAAAGGCCCGCTTGATTCGGTGGATACTTCTTCTCCAAGAGTTTGATATTACCATAAAGGACAAGAAGGAGGTGGAAAATGTGGTGGCGGATCATTTGTCGCGCTTGGATTTCGAGGATCGTACTTCGCACTTGCCCATTGGCGATAGCTTCCCCGATGAGCAATTATTTGGTGTATCAACGGCCACGTGGTTTGCTGACATTGTTAACTATTTGGTTACCGGGCTGCTTCCAACGCATTGGTCTTCTCATGAGCGTCGGCGATTCATATCGGAAGTCAAGCATTTTTCCTACGACGATCCTTATTTGTTCAAATATTGCCTCGACCAAATCATCCGCCGGTGTGTGCCAGAGTCCGACCAACGTGGGATTCTTAAATTTTGCCATACCGAAGCATGTGGCGGGCATTTCTCTGCGAGGAAGACCACTGCCAAGATACAACAGTGCGGTTTCTATTGGCCAACCCTCAATCAAGATGCCTACAATTTTTGCAAAGCTTGTGACCGTTGTCAACAATTGGGAAGTGTGACCCGACGGAATGAGATGCCCCAGACTAAATTTCTTGTTGTTGAAGTGTTTGACTATTGGGGAATCGATTTTATGGGGCCATTTCCGATGTCTTTTGGTAACTTGTATATCCTCTTGGCAGTCGATTATGTGTCAAGATGGGTTGAGGCCATTGCCACGCGTACCAATGATCACAAGGTGGTGCTCGAGTTTCTTAAGGAGCACATCTTCTCACGGTTTGGGGTTCCTCGTGCAGTCATTAGCGACCAAAGGAGTCACTTTTGCAACCGGCCGTTCGCCGCTTTGATGAAGAAATATGGCATCACGCATAAGATCTCCACCGCATATCATCCTCAAACCAACGGTCAAGCCGAGCTTGCCAATCGTGAGGTAAAACGTATTCTTGAAAAAATGGTAAATCCCAATCGGAAGGATTGGTCTTTACGGTTGACCGATGCTTTGTGGGCGTATCGTACCACATACAAGACGGTTTTGGGCACTTCGCCCTATCGGCTTGTATATGGTAAGGCATGCCACCTTCCGATGGAGTTAGAACATAAGGCGTATTGAGCTATTAAGCAGTTAAACTATCGTTTGCCCGATGCTGGAGTTCACCGTAAACTCTAATTGAATGAGCTTGAAGAAATCCGTAGAGATGCATATGATAATACCAATATTTACAAGTCTAAGGTTAAGGATTTGCATGATAAGCACATTCAAAGGAAAATTTTTGAAGTTGGTCAAAAAGTTTTGCTTAACAATTCGAAACTTCATCTTTTTCCGGGCAAGTTGCGTTCCCGATGGATTGGCCCCTTTGTTGTGCATAAAGTTTATCCTAATGGGGCTGTTGAGGTTATGAATCCTGACAATGAAAATATTTTTAAGGTCAATGGGCAAAGGCTTAAGCCATTTTTAGAGAATTTTCCGGTTGAGGAGGTGGAAGAGGAGTTGGTCGCGCCGGTATATCCGGTTGACCTTATTGTTTGAATTGCTTGTCTAAATCTATGTTTGCACGGGGAGCGAAAGCGTAACCGCTAAACTTAATTGTTTGTCGGACCCGGCCCCCAGGTAGGGGGTACCCACCATTGACTTGGGTATTTGTAGCTTCGCACGCCGCTACTAAAATAAGGATCGTGTGCCCAACTCCAGTTAGTAAGGGCAATGTTTAGCTTCTTGTACATATTAGCTTGTTTGTTTAGTTTCGGGTTTTTCTAACCATGATATTTCACTAATGCATCATTGTATCGGGCTTTAATCAGTCCTTCTTTGTAGTAGTTCACCGTTAATGATCCATGCTCACCAGATATGTCCCTATCGGGGGCAGTTTAGGTCTTTGGGTGAGACTTGATATTCCCGTGCTTTGGCGCTAGACTCTGTCTTGTCTCACTTTGTTTCGATCATAGGAAACGCTGGGCTTAATTGCTTGGCGAGGTCAAGCGGTAGATTTTACTACGGGCATGATGTAACAAATTCGACGGTCTAGTATAGCCACCCGTGTCTTGTCTACTTGGTGAGACACGGGAAGAAAAGTATGACTCGTAAGATTGCGTGAAAATCGGGTGTTGTTCTTTTATGTTTTTCTTTTTATTTATGCTTGTTTGTTGCCCGGATACTACGAGTCGGGCGGTTCTAATGTCATTTGCCTGCTGGTAGGTCCTTCGTACAATTTCGCTTCTGCAGGGTTAATATGCTACCGCACCAGCCTTGGTGGTTTGGGTCTACCGTCGAAGTGATTGAGGCATTCAGGAGCCCTAAGCATGGGTGCGACTACGTGTCGTGGTTGTTAGGCTAATAAAGCTTTACCCATGGCCCTGTGTGACTAGCTGGTGGTTTCGACCGAAGGAGTGAAGCCTTGGAAGCACATAACTCTGGATCGAAAGTGGGCAATGACACAAAGCCTCCAACTTGGTCGAGGTATAAGGGGATTGACATTCCCCCGAGGTAACATCTTTTGTTCCCTTTCCTTCCTGTTGTTCTCCATGCTATGAGGACATAGCTTATTTCAAGTTGGGGGGAGAGATATATCTATGATATATTTGTTTTTATGTTTTTTGTTTAATTTTTTTCGTTTTTAGTTTTGCAATCCTTCCGTTAGTACAGAATTAGTGGATTAAGGTAGCTTGGCACATGCTCATTAAGTGGTATTTTGCGAGAGTTCGTTTTACGCAAATTTTGTATATCGCAACTTGCATGAATGGACTTAGGTGAAATTTGCGACGTTGAGTGTGTTTTGGTCAAGTTTGGCCCATATCCCATTTTGGTTCTTCTTGCATTCGTAGTTAGGTAGATAATCTCATGTCATGCCTGAATATGTTTGTTGTCTATTTTGAATCAATTTGGAATTTACGGCGCACTTAGGAAATGATACAAGGCATTTGTTCTTTGATTGAACCACATATGTGTCCCTTCGTCCCTAAAAAAATATAGAGCCAAGTTCGTGTCACACTCTTATCCTTAGGAAACCGGTTGTTAGGGTGGTTGGTTCTTACTTGGTTTTGTGCATACAAAGGGAAATCTTCAGTTTCTGAGGCTTCGGGTATCATGTCAGGTGTTTTTGAGGTGAACGGTGGCAGTGGCAAGCCAAAGTGGGATGGCCAAGCAAAATTCTGGCCAAAGCAAAGCGGTATCGATACGGGAGTAATGGCCATATCGATACATAATTGAAACAGAGCGATGGCAAATAATAGCGAACCGGTATCGATACGGGTAAAAACGGCGTATCGATACTGAGTGGTTTTCAGGCCCTTTTCAGGCGACTTGCAGCCCGACTCCTTCACTTCTTTCCCCCATTCTCTCTCCTCAACTCCATAGCCACTCACTTCTCCACGAACCCTAACCCCAAAAATCTTCCAAAATCCCTCAATCCACCACCAAATCTCATGATTTTTCCACTAAACCTACAAGAAAAAGCCTCCTCTCCGTGTTCCAAGCATTAATCCGTGGGTTCTCGCACTCCAATCACTCATTCTCAAGGTAATCCGAGATCTCTCTCTCTCTCTCCTCGTTTTTCCTTTGTTCCACCACCAAACACCCCTAATACTTCTATATATCTTCCACATAACCCTTCCCAAACCTTTCTCCTTCATAAATTTCGACCCCCTTACACGGAATTCGAAATTTTCGAAACCCTTGGTTCAAAATCCAAAAAAATGCCACCCCGGGGTAAAGTGTCGACTCGGAAGGCTAAGGGCAAGAGCCCGTATGTTCCGTCCTCCTCTCGAGATCCCGAGAGTGAGGACGAGGGTAATGTGGAACCAGAGGAGGAAGATGAGGAGTTGGCCGCACCTCCTACCACTCGAAGGAGAAAGCGGACTTCGGAGGAGGTGGTTTCAGCCCGACAAAAGAAGTGGGAGGATGGGATGGCAGCGAGGAATGTCAAGAACGAGCGCCATGTGGATGTGGCGAGTTTCGGGGCACAACATCGGGCAATTCAGCGGATTACCGAACAAGGTTTGTCTTACTTTTTCAGTGAATGCAAAGGGTATAATAAGAATTTGGTAGTTGCTTTCTATAAGAAAATGATTGTGCCTGATGCTGCAACTTTGAATCAAGCCGATGCTCAAATTACGTCCAAAGTCGGGCGTTTAGATATTGTGATTACCCGTGATACGATTGCAAAGGCTTTAGATTATAACCGCCCGGCTGCACATGAGATAAATTATCCTAGGGATAACTTTGCTACATTTGAGGTAGTCTGTCAAGCTTTGTATGAGGGCAATGTAGAGAACATAGGTGATGCTCATGTGCCGGGTAGGTTTCGAGAGGGGTACAAGCTGATTAACCAATTCGTGCACCATAATTTGAACCCTCGGGGTACTGAAAATAAGCCAGCTTTGACCGAGAGGGGATTACTTGACTTCAATGCCACCTAGGGAAGCGCCGAAGCCGGTTTGGTACAAAAAGTTATTTTGCCAGGGGGTGTCAATCATTGGAAGTTTGAGGAAAGACAAGAAAGAGAGAAGGGCAATTGCTCGGAAGCAGGACCGTATGGAGCATCGTTTGGAATGGCTTACTAGCCGAGCTGAGGGGTCTACGAGTGAGCCTTATGTCCTGCCACCTGATGTTCAAGCCGAGGATTCTGATGATTTTGCCGGAGATGAGCCGGTATCGGGGGATGATGCTTAGTGGTTGTTAGTTGGTGGTGTAGTTCAAAGCCCTATACTTGGTTGGGGTGCGTGGTGGTTGACAGCCCACCTATCTTATCTTGTTTTTACTTTTGTTAGTTGATCTCGTAACTCGTAGCTAGTAGTTTTTGTTGAGGCCGGCGTGTGGCCATTGACTTGGTAGTTTAGTGATGGTGGTGGCCAAGGGTAGTTTAACCAAGCCAGTATATGGCCGCCACCCATTTTGCTAACCTTTCTTGATTAACCAAGGTCAATATAAGCTTTATGAAGTCCTTAGTTGATCTATAGTGCGCGTTTATTCCATTTTGATTCATTTGTTGACAATGTGCGTATTTCGTTTGTGGCATGCTTTCTTTCGGTATCTTAGCTTATAGCTTTGTGTTGAATTCTGTTAAGGGTGCTCTCCTCATACAAGGCATGGTTTTGTTGTTCTCCATTGCCTAGCTTCGAGCCCTTCTTCTTGGGGTATGGTTTGTAGCGTGCAATTTTGCATATGTGTGTCCGTATCCTACTTTTTGATAAGGATACGGATTTTTGTTCTTGGCCTAGTATATGCTCAATGCTTAGTAAACATCTCAGTTTTCAGCTGTTAGTTGTGGGATTTGAATAAATTTGCTTTTGGAACTCTTGTTGGTTGGTTACGATATGCGCATGTGCTAAGTTATTTTGTTAGAAGTATTGTATAGTTAGTTTTGGTTTTTGAAGCATGTTTTTGTTGCTCGGGACTAGCAACGTTCAAGTTGGGGGGTGTGATAAGCACCCAATTTCGTAGATAATTGGTGCGCTTAGTCCCGGCTTTTGATATTCTTTTCGTGTTTTCTTTGGTCTTTATAGTCATTTTGCGCGTAAAGTTTTCCGTTGAGCATTTCAGGCAATACGCGAATAAAAGGGCGTGTTTCGATGTTTTGAACAACCCTTGAGGGTATCCGAGTGGCGACGCCTCATGGAGTGTGGCCGTCGGGCTTTGGGATGAGCAAGAGAAGGCTGGTGGCATTTTGAAGGCATAAAGAGAGCCGTCGGGTTATCGGGTAGCTTATGCCAAGGCCATGGCCTGGGGTGCAGGGGAAAGCAAGGCGGTATCGATACGGGCAAAACAACCGTATCGATACATCATTGATACAGAGCAAGGGCTGGCCGTAGAGAACTGGTATCGATACGGGCTTTTCAGCCGTATTGATACGGGTGCTTTTTCTGCAGATCTTTTCTGCTTTTTGAACTTTCCATTTATAGAATACTTGCCACTTTTTGCAAGTTTTGTGATATTTTCGTGAATGAAGTGGTGGGGTGTATAAATATCACTCTTTCTCCCTCATTCATTAGCTAGAAACAATTACTTTTAAGTCTTTTAAGTTTTTAGAACTCCATTAATGTTATTGAAGCTTTTCTAAGTCATTTTCTCAAGAACTCAAGTAAGAACTTCTCGTTTGATCTTTTCTCGTTTATTAATGTTGTAGCCCCGGACTAGATCCTTATATAAATCAAGTTCATTTTCGATTCCATCAGTTAATTATGTTTTTCAATCTTGCTATGATTTCTAGTCAATTTATCATGAGTGAGTAGTCGTTTAGGCTTGGCCGTGGGGCGAATATCGTCTCGTGACTTATGTTTATCTTGTCTTCTCAACTCTTGGCTCGAAGTTTGGTATGGAAAATAAGAAGAGTTCGCCTTTATGTAACAAAACTAGTCGATGTTAATCTCCGGTGATCATATGCTCGCTCATATGGTTCCGTGAGCGATGTCTCGGCTTGTGTTTGCCAAAAGTACAAAAAGAGCTCACTTGTTTTCCATACTTCGTTTCTAGTCTTTTAATGGTTTCATAGCTAAATCCTCCGGTTGATAGCCTAAGCCGTGCGATTCAACCAAGTTTTCGTTGAGAATGGTTCGAAGGCCTAAGTTGCGGGCGATAGTAGTTCCATTGCCATGCCGCTTGTTTAACTTAATCAAAACCAAGTTTCTAGTCTTTTTCATCCATTGTCAAAGCAAAACCGATAGTTGGCCGTCTGAACGCCGGAAATACTTGCATCTAAAAATCCTAAGTAGCTATCGAGATTCTCTCTGTGGGAACGATTCCGGATTTCCGGTATCTATGCTGACAGTGACTTAGCCCTACGCTAGGGGTAATTCGACCTCATTCGAAGGCGAGGTTGTGGACGAAGCAATAGGGTAAATAGCAAGACTATCCGGTATCTATGCTGACAGTGACTTAGCCCTACGCTCGGGGTAATTCGACCTCATTCGAAGGCGAGGTTGTGGACAAAGCAATAGGGTAAATAGCAAGACTATACACCCCCCCCCCAAAAAAAAAAAAAAAAAAAAAAAAACATAAAATATGTCTAAATAATATTGTGGTTAATGTTGATGTGTTCATAACAAGCGTAAAAAATAAGCACATAAAACTTGTGCCAATGTATGAACCTTATGGACTGATCACCAGCATTTTAGGTATAAGCCACTTTACACATTTGGAATGCCGTTTTACATTGGACCAATCTTTTAAAAGCCATTAATTATCTAAGGAGGGGAATGACCGGACCTTGAGAGGTCAAGTCATATCCTAGAACCACGTCGTTAGAAGAAAATTAGAGAGCATTTGTCATGAACACGATATAAGAGTTTTTTTTTTTTTTTACAATAAAAGCAGAACACTTCTGAAAAGTTGGGAGGGGATAACAATGACCCATGAATGATAAAACGATGGTGCCGGTCGTCATGATCTTCTTCCTCACCGCAAACAATAATTATCTAATTTAGCAATAACTTAAATTTAACTTAATCGTCCGACTCAAGTGCATCTGAAGCCTTCTTATCTTTCCTTTTATGGATTCGAACGCTTAGAATATGGCCGGATCGAAATCCTACGTCATCAGTGGTCCCTTTATTAGAAATCAAAACTACAGTCGTTGCGCTCATTAATGACACCCTTGCAAAATTTTGATTTGTGCATCAAATTTATAGGGACAAGCAAATTATGCTGCGATTCCATCGTTCTAGCTATAAGCTAGCATTCTCATTTTGAGCATTGATTTCTTTGTCCGTTAGTTTACACTTTAATTCCGTATGTTTTTTTGACCTCATTGATTAGCTAATTTGTGTACTTAAAGTCAACTTTATTAGTACTAGTAATTAGAGAAAAACCATGGTCCTAATTTGTCGTTTAGGGACACCATTAATGGCAATGGGAGATGTCCCCTTTGAAAAGGGGAAACAAACCAGCTTTATGTCCTATTCCTGTTGACTTGTCCAAGAAAGAGTGACAGATTTAAGGATACAAGAGAGAGAGGGGGGCCCAACCCCAGTAATGATCTGTGCACATGCTGTGTAGGGTTGTTCAAAAATTCATTTTTTAAAACGTGGGTACAAAATTAGTTGGAGCAAAATTAGAGATGGCAATTGGTCCGTCTCCAAGGACGGAGCTATGTTGGGCCCCGGAAGTCTCGGCTCCCGGAGCATCCAAATTTTAAATATTTTATTTCGTATATACCTTATTTTAAATATTATTTTTTTGAAAAGCGAAACAAACATTTTATTAGAGGAAAAGAGAGAATTTCAACTAAAAGTTGAAAAATACCTCGAAAGAGCCGAAGCTCTAACAACACCTAAGGGCCAAAAGCCCAGATAATACAATGAAACACAAACACCCAAAGAGCCAAAAAGCCAAAAAGCCCAGATAATAATAATACAACCCATCCCAAAAGAAAACCAAAACCTACCCAAGATCACTGTCCTCCCCCACACAAACTCCACCAACCACTGGCCACTCGACGGAGCTGCAACCCGCACCCGAACCTCTCAAACAACCATAGCAGATCAGACCACCACCCACCGCCGCCCAACCTGATCTGGTAGCACATCACCCACCACCCATCAGTCGCCATCGTCCACCACCAAACCACCACTGGTCACCCAACGACGGAGCAAACTGGAACCTAGCGAACCTGCTACCGCGGAAGCTACAACCAAGTCGTTAAGCAAAACCCAGGTCCACTGATAAAAACCCAGGCTGGAGCCACGCCTGACGCGAAAACACCCTCAGGAAACCCATGCCATTAGGCAAAAGTTGGCGAGTCCAACAACCCGCCAACCGGAGAACTGAACAAGTGAATCACAACCTAGATTGAACCAGGAGGACGGCGGGATCGGGGGGTAGGGGTTCGAAAAAACAGAGATGGGAGAGAGAAAATAGAGGAGGAGAAGCCATACCAACCGCGATCAACGTTAGAACCGCGACCCAACCGTCGTGAAGCGATGCCAAAGGACTCCAAAAAACGATTGGAGGAACCAGACGCCGAGAATTGAACACAGCATCACCCAACCACCACCATCGCCACCCAACTCGGTTGCGACGCCAATCGTTTTGTGAATAAAAGAACGGGATTAAATCAGAGGGGAAGGGAGAAGAAAGGAAGATGGACAAAGAGAGAAGATGAGAGAAGAAAATGGAAGAGAAAGGCAGGGGGAGCAGCTGGCGACGGGCGCCCCCCCCCCCCAACGAGAACCCTATTCACTGTTTTTAGAGAGGGAGACAGTTTTTAGAGAGAGGGAGGGAGGAAATTGCGCAATATTATTGATAAATATTCGTGTATAACTACTTATAATCTTAATAATTTTGGTTCGATTTAATAAAAAATCGGTTATTTTACATTCTCATTTCTCAATTTCTTTCATAAATAAAACAATAAGCACGTGATAGTTGATGTAACTTAAAGAATCATTTCAATGTACAAATGTAATGAATTTGAAAGCAAAAATCTTATGATATAATAAGTATACGTTTTGATAAAAAATATATATGTCTATATACTAAGCCGACCCCCCCCCCCCCCCCTCCCCCAAGTTAAAATCCTGGCTCCGCCGCTGCCTGTCTCGCCCCGAACGGGGCGGGTTTTTCACCACTTTTTCGGGTATCGGGACAGGGTAAAAATACTAAAATCTGGCTGGGTTTGGGTAGGGTTCAGGGTGATAGTACCCCGAACCCGCCCCGAAATGTATTTATTTATGAAATTATACTTTTATCCTAATCTAATTATCATTAAAACTTCAAATTTTATATTTTTACCCTAATATTATTATCATTATACTAAAAAATCCTTATATTCTTACCTTTATATTTTCACCATTATACTAAACTAACACTTTATTTATACTTATTTTCTTTTATTTTGCTTTTAGATTAATTATTTTTTTATTTTTTTACAGAGCGGAGCGGGGCGGGTAAACCCGTTCCCCGGTCGGAGCGGGAACGGGGGTATCCCAAACCCCCCCGAGTCGGGGTACGAAAAAAACCCGCTCCGCCCCACTGCCATTCCTAAGCAAAACCGATGGGAAGTAAAGGAAATTACTTAATTCTTAATTTCTTACTCGGGCTCCGTTTGTTTGGGCATAAAATGTTTTCCGATAAAATGATTTACCTATTTTCCGGTATTTGGTTGTGTAAAAAATGAGGAAAATATTTTACATGTAAAACATTTTTCATTAATTGAATGAAAATGACTTACCCTTAAATCTTCCGTAAGTTATTTTCCGAAATGAATCCGCTGCCTTCTACTGCAATTCTCACTACTCAGTTTCCTCGATCGTCAGACCTGGTCCATGTTCAATTCCATTATTCTCAGATCTCTCCACCATTAAGCCCCCTCTCTCCCTCTCTACACTATTTTATCGATTTCTGAAAATATTTTCAAGTGCCAACCAAACGCTAAAAAATAAAAATTTGTAAAAAAATTTACATCGAAATAAACGGAGCCTCGATTTTAAGCATTTCTGGTCTAAAAAGGAGTAGTATAAAAAATGGGGGAAAACCCACCATGGTCGTGGGTCCCCTGTTCATGTTGGTCCCCACCTCTAAAAAAAGATGAAGAAGTTTTTTGTTTTTATTATTTTCTGATGAAATGGGCCCCCACCCCATTTTATCAGTAATAGCATCATGGGTTGTCCAATCTTGTGTTGAGTGCGGTGGGTGGCTTTTCAGAAGGTTGGTTGGTATCTAGCAAGTGGGTTGTGCATCTTCAAGTTGATTGATTATGGTGCCTTCAATTGTGAGAAAAAGATTGGGTGGAATTGAACCTTTGTTTTAGTAGAGAGAGAAAGCATCATCATGAGTTGCAAGGCTAACAAAGTGGCCAATTACTAAGAGAATTAGGGTGGTAGTCGAATTGGTAAAGTCGCGGGACAAAACTCTCTCTCTCTTCCAATGCCGTCGAATTTTAACCAATTTATGATAGTAGTCGTCGTGAATCAGATGTCACGGGTGAGGGCATTCTTGCTGACACACATCTCAGTGGGGTTGTAGTGACGAGAGCTATTTCTTTCAGAGCAATACCAATCTCGTAGTTGAACATCTCAAAATAGTTAGAGTCATTACGCTGGTCGCCCCTTCCTAATAGTGCTTTATTTGAGCAGAAAATAAGGTAAGAGAGAGATATTTGCGCGACAGTAATAAATAGCGTGGGCTTGATCGGGGAAAAAGGTAAATTACGGGGACCTAACAGGTAACAGCTGTACATGTGATCATGATACATATTACTAACTCCACCCGACGGGAAAAAGTCAATGCTAATGTGGTGATCATACAAACTCATTATTACTCAGCAAATTGACTCTCAACATCTCTCTCTCTCTCTCCTGAACCCATAAAACTTCTCCTTCAAAATTCTGAACCACTTTTTAAAACTCCAGTCAGCCCATAGCTGATGCTGTTTTTACAAAAGGGGATGTTAGGTGCAAAGAAATTTTACCCGGAAATGACCCGGAATACAGTATTTATGACCGATCATAAAAGACAAAGAAATTTTACCCGGGAATGACCCGGAATACAGTATTTATGACCGGTCATAAAAGACTATACAGTATTTATGACCGGTCATAAAAGACTATACAGTATTTATGACCGGTCATAAAAGATTATTCTTTTATGACCGGTCATAAATACTGTATTCCGGGTCATTTCCGGGTAAAATTTCTTTGCACATAGCATTTATGTTTTTACAAAATGGCGCTGTAATGTGGTGTTCTCTTGTGTTTGATGTTTTTTTTTTCGGTCAAGCGGAAAATCATTGTGTTTGATGTTTAATCCAAAAGGAATATCAAACAAAAGGAATTGTTGTAAAATAAAGCGGTTGTTGTCCTTCACTTTTTGGGCTTTTTTATGTTGTTTTTTTTTTTTTTTTTTTCCATTAGTTAGTTTTGCACCACATTTTGTAAATTATTGTTTCATCTCGACGGTACAAATCGGAAAAGTACGAAATTATGGCTTTTACCTAAATTTTTCTAGAAAGCGAAAGTCAACGTTAATTTGGAAACCGAAACTTAACATTAATTGACCTTCATGTAAATAGAAAAGCAAAGCTCCGTCTTTTCTTTTCTTTCTTTTTTTCAGAAAAACTGGAAAAAAAAACCCTAAACAAAGTCCTATCAACCTTCAATGTAAACAAAACTCCTGTTTCAAAAGAACAAAACCCTAATTGAATGTAAAGAAGACGTGATGACAAACAAATGAGCCATAGTTATTCAGTAATCGGCAGTACTAACTCATCCCAAACATATTGTGTATGACATTTTTACGTAGAAATGTAAATTTCATTTTTTGATAATTCAAGGGTCCGGACCAACTTACACGCATCTCGACTAAGTTGCAGTAAGTAGCACTTATCATTGTGCATGGCATGAGATTTTTATTTTTATTTTTGTCAAAAGTGAGAAGATTGTGCCCAGCGGCACTTACAAAACAGAGATCATCACAAAGAATTTGGACAAAACCTAACTAATCGTCTACCAAATACAAAACGAGTAAATCACAAGGCGATCGATGTCTTTCATCTTAACCTAGGCATGACTTGACATAATAGCGACACTTTTAAACTATCTAACATCTAATTATGAGTCTCAAACGAGTAAAAGTGCAAAGTTAAGGACAAAAGACATCAAATACCCAGACGATTAGATGCATTCTAACCAAGTATGAACGCATCAATAAACTATCAAGAACTACAAATCTGCCAAGCCGCCACGAGTTGTTCTGCCAAAAACATCGTGTAGACTGTAGGAATAGAATGCTGAAGCACAGATATCATTGTGAAGCAATCTCGATTGAGAGAACTCGATCTGTAGACAAAATTCGTCCATAAATAAAACTAACAACTCTCGTAAAATGAAAGACAAAACTCTCACAGATTAGACAAGTCGTTGGTTTGGAGAAACGAAATAAAAAAGGAAAAAACAAAGAAAAAGAGTCGGAATATTACCATGGCTTTCCCATCCCGTTGCTGCACACAGGTATGGAACCCACGGGGGGAGGGGAAGGGAGAAGAGTTGTGGTGGCTAGAGTTGAGAGAGAGGGAGAGAGAGAGATAGGGTCGGGTAGGATTCAATATGCATGACATGAGATCTACGAAGGGAATGAGATTTTTTTTTTTGTAAAAAATGAGAAGATTGTATTGATAAACACCCAACGGCACTTACAAAACGGAGATCATTACAAAAAATTTGGATAAAGTCAAACTAAATACATAACGAAAAAATCTCAAGGCAATTGATATCTTTCATCCTAACTCAGGCATGACCTGACTCAACGCGACACTTTTAAACTGTTTAACATCTAATTAGGAGTACTTTCAAATGAGAAAAAGTATAATGGTAAGGACAACCAAAATCGGATTACAACAGCTACCATATCCCGTGATTCTCAATTGGCCTGTTGAATTTAGTACGGAGTAATTAGTAGTACAATAGAAATATTGTGGATGTTGAAAGTCAATAAAAGAGACTGTCAAAAAAAAAAAAGTCAATAAAAGAATAAACAAATCTTGTCAAAAAAATAAATAAATAAACAAAATGCAAGTGGTGTTCTTGTCAACCCTTTCATTTTGGTATTTTTGCGTTGAAAGGGCCGTATTTTCAGATTATTTTCAGTTACCTTTCTAAAAAAAAGATTGTTTGCAATCTACGTATTTGTCTATACTATATACTATAAGAATGTAGTTACCTAAAATAAAAAGAAATTCTCGCCTTGGCTCTCTCTTACATGGAATTTTCTCTTCTTTTTTTTCATTTTTTATTCCTTAACATAACAAATACACCATGAAACTCATCTCATTTCTTCCTTCATTTTTTTTTTATTGTTTTAGAATTTTCTTAATTATTTTAAGGGAAAAAAAGAGTAAATTTCAAGAGCTATACACAGCGATTCATTGATATGCACTTGAGCAGAACAACAAGAAAAAAGTTTTCATTTGATGTTTTTTCCGTCCCATGCATCGAACGGATAATGCACTAGTTCTTTTCGAACGATGAGTATTTCGTTTGTGGCACGGGATCAGCTAACCACACATCTTTTAACTGCGGAGTCACTTTCAAATGTCAATTATATATGGGACGTTGATGGTGTAGAAAGGTCATGTTTAGAATCTATATATAATTTTTTGTCGCTACCGTGTTAGTAAAACATGATGACAAAGAGTAGCACATCTGCCAATATAGTAGCGTCCAATCAAATTTAATTAGTCAAATGTAGCATTATTCAATAGAATATGCTTTTTCTTTTCTTTATATTTTTTTTGGTCAAAATAGCATAAGGGATTTTTATATTTGGTCCTGCTTTTCCATTTAACTCTGTGCATGTGAAATTTAGTCCTTCTAGATGTGCCTTGCTGGCTGCTTTATCTCTCAATGGATTTGGATGCTTTATTATAGGCTCATGTTGGCCTATTGATAGGCATGCTTCCCATTTTGGATGATTGTAAAATCAACTACTACATGAAATATAAATTAATTTTTGCAGTTTTTATTATTCCTACTTTATTTGACTTTTGTTTATGCAAATTATCACATGTGGAAAGTGAAGTTAATGATAGGATAGCGCGGTAAAGTCACAGAGGGAATTTGTTTAAATCACTACAGAAAAAAAAAAAAAAAACATATCAAATCGTGCCAGTGCTAATGTGCTATGTATTCTATTCGAAGAGAAAAAAAATAAATGAACCATTCTTTTCCCGAAAGGTCCTGAATTTATACTCTCTTAATCCATAGTCTAACGGAAAAAAAAAACAGTGAAATTTTCTAGTCGAAAAAAATCCAAACCTTCAGTCCTAGTAAGCCAACTTTGCTATAAAAAAAAAAACTACCAAAATGAAATAGAATAGAATAAAATAAAATAAGCGTCGTAACAGTATTACTCTCGCGAAAAAGACTCCATTGTTTAAAGGCTTAGACTAGGGAAATAAAATAAAAAAACATTGCAAGTCAAAAAAAATTCAATGACAGAATATACTAATTAAAATGCTGTAAATTAATATTATAAACGATGTGAAAATGAATCTGGACGTTCAAGGCCCATTCGAAAGCTTCTTTGATCCAAAGGCTCAAGAGGAAAACTTGTCCAAACGACAAAAGCCCAACCTCCCAAAAGTTCGGCTAAAACAGTTGAGGGTAGATATCACTACCAGTAATCGGTTATATTAGACTCGCGAACCTCGTGACACTATGGAAATAATATTTCTTTTGAAAGCCATTCGTATTTTGGGGGTGTACATGTAATTATTTTTGCTCCCGAGTAAATATATTCAAGAGATGAATAGAGAAGAGTTTTCCCGTAATTTTGTACCAAATCGAGCATCCTTTCAATCGCGGTCTCCACATTGAAGCCTCCTCTCAACAATGAAATTTTTTATTTGACGCCTGGAATCGTATGCCGATCACAAATGTTTTACTTTTTTGACTCAACAAGATTCGTGAACAAGCTTAAGCTCGACTAAAACCTCAGCCAGTTCGAGCGTGAAATTTTAATTGGAGCTTGCCAAAAACTTAACAACCCTGAGCATGCTAAAATTCGGCTCAGCTCGACCCGTTGCAGCCCTAACCGTCGATTAGAGAAACTGCTAGAGTTTCTATGCAGGCAAAAAAAATTTCCTAAAAAAAAATCTGTAGTGAAATCTATTGACCAGACGCATTTGCAATGTGCTCACACCACACTAAACATAGAATGTACCGAATACACATAATTTCACCATTCTTTGGACTCTGCAAACAGAATAATGGACCTTGCTACAGCCACCGACGGGTGGCAGCCCGATTTCGCACTGACGAGCACGCGGGGCCCACTACGGATTCCGTACGGATGATCCAAGCTGTTCAATAATTTTTTTTAAAAAAAACTGAGTGAACCCGCTAGAAATCAACTCAATCCGATACGTGTAGATGCTCGATCTAATCTTCTCATTTTTGAAAAATCGGCAAAAATCGAAAGATTGGATGAAAAATAGAAAGATAAGATCGAACATCTACACATATTGAATTAAGCTGATTTCTCAAGAACCACTCTTCTTTTTTAAATTACGGCTCAGATCATCCGTGCGGAACCCGGAGTGGACCACGCTTGCCCATCTGTGCAAAATCAGGCCACCACCCATTGGTGGCCGTAGGTTTCTCGCAGAATAATTAGTCCATATCTATGAGTAGTAGGTTTGTTGGCTCGGTTTAACTACAACCTTAAAAATTCCTTCCTATCAACAGAGATGGGGGAAAAAAAAATTGCACTAAAAAAGTTACAATAAGAAGCTTCATAGTACCTGAAAAAGGTTGTTATAGACAACAGCTTAACTTTATACAAATTCAGTTTTCTAAAAACCACCTGGACGACTCTGGGATAATGACGAGGCAGAATAATTCTGTACATTAGTAGTATTAACATTAGAACAAAGACCCAGACTACCTCACCAAAAAGGCGGCGAAATTTCGACCAGATGGAGCGAGAAATTTGTCGCCATCCCATAAGCTCTTACCCAAAGGTTACAAAACCCTCCACCCACCCACAGCTAGATTTCTTACACACACACAAAAAGAGAGAGACTACATTCATTGCTAGAATTCAGTCGTCATCGGATAAACAAACAACGTCAGTTGCGATACCTGAACCGGCTACATTAGCTGCTACACCACCTCCCCCGTTCACCCGTGATACAAATTGAGATAGGTCTAGCGAACGAAAATTTAGCCGCGGCAAAAGGCTTGGTGGACCACCTGGTTGATTATTGTTGTCGAAAAGTCTTTCCCTAGTCCTTCCAGTGACTTCAGCCTGCCGGCCACAATCATAACGGGATAGAGGGTGGGGAATTAAGGGAGAAGTCATGGGAACATGGGGAATTGAGGGAGAAGTCGTGCGAACATGGGGAACTGAGGCAGAAGCAGTGGGAAGATTTATTTGCACTTGTTGAATGGGCAACATCCCCTGTGGAACCACCGAGAAAACACTGGTTGATGGCATGGATGACGAAGGTCTAAACCGTTGAAGATGGGGAGCTGGGGCCCGTATTTCACCACTAGCTTGGAGATTTCCAGTGGGAGGAGTAATGGGGATGATAAGAGGGGGCTGGGCTGGTGTGGTTGAACAAGGGGGTGATGAATGGTGGACAAATGGCACAGAAGCTGAACTGGTAGCACGGGAAGGTCCCTGTGTAGGCCTAGATGACGGTATATGCTGCTGCATGACATTAGAGGGCACACCTGCAAAAATATAAGTAAAAAAGTTTTGGTGCTCAATGTCAAGGATTACACAAAACCACTTTCTAAACATTCTGAATTTGCAGGGTATCGAATTACAGCAGCGGTGAGATCAGTTTCGTGCAATGACAGTTAGGAGAGAAGGCACTTAGACTGGATTGGGAAATTGCATACCTTGCTGCGATCTCAAGAGTGCATAACACTTAGACTGGAAAGCATCAGCTAATATCTTGTTCATGAGTACCTTCTTCGTATTTGAATCAAGTTCCTTCTTTTTCAGCAAAAATGCTGATTCAACATCATGAAATTTATCGTCATACTTCCTACGAAGTACAGCAATAGCTTCCTGTAACTCCTTGTCGTGTTCAAATTTCAGCCCCAGCTTCTGCTTAGAGAAAGCAACTAGTAAGAGATAAAGCCAAAAGCCAACAAATTAAATAACCAACATTAACAAAAAAGAAACTAACCGCCTCTTCATGAATCATGATTGTTTTCTCTTTTTCTTTTTGCACCCTATCCAATTCCCTAAGAAGTGGATCACCATGAAAAGGCTGAGTCGGCATCTGGGAGGCCATTTGAGGTGCACTATTCAACGGAAGATGTGTTCCAAGCCCTTCAAGAGGAGGATGCATTCCCAAATGTGTAAGAGAAACAGCTTGATTTGGAACCCATGCTGTATCTTCGACAGGTTGTGATGAAGCCTCAGCATCTTGCGAAGGCATAAACCCTCGACTGCTTGGTTGATGGTCATTTTCAACAGTTAGTTGCAAATGTGGACCAAGAGTTCCATCTGTATTTGGAGGAGGTAGTTCAAGAATTTCCCCAGATTGTATACCTAGTGGATCTAAAGCTTCTGACTCGTTCTCAAATGGTTGTGAAGCTCCCTGGCCTTCACTAGGACGTTGTTCAACTCCAGAATCTGAAAGTACGTCAGGTTGGTTGCGATCAACAGGTGAATCACTAAATGATGACATCTGCGGTTGCTGGACACCTTCCAATGCTTCTTCGTGATTAGTTTGGACATTGGGTCTTGTATCAACTGGATGAAATGGCACAACTTCAACTTGCAGAGGACTATCTTGATTTGCTCTAGCTTCTTCGTCTCCATCATGCTCCAAAAGCAATGCTTCTCTGTTATGAGTCTGATCAGTTAAGCCATTGTCCATGGAGTGCAATGGTATGACTTCAACTTGCCGCAGAACATTTTGATTTTCACTAGCTTCTGCTTCGCTCTCAAATGGTTGTGAAGCCCTCAGCCCTTCACTATGTAGTTGTTCAACTCCAGAAGCTGCATGTGAACCAGGATGATTGTGGTCAACAGGTGAATCACTAGATGGTGACATCTGCAGTTGCTGGACACCTTCAATCAAGGCTTCTCTGTCATTAGTTTGGACAGCGGGTCCAGCATCAGCCAGATGACATGGTACAACCTCAACTTCGTGCGGCCCATCTTGATTTTCTCCAGCTTCTGCGTCTCCAACATGAATTTCAGTAGATTTGGATGTCTGCAGTTGCTCCACAAGTTCCGGTAATGCTTCATCGGTATTAGTCTGATCACTTGATCCATTGTCTGCGGAATGCAATGATACAACTTCAACTTGCTGCGGAAGATCTACATTTTCACTAGCTTCTGATTCGTTCTCAAATGGTTGGGAAGCACCCAGCCCTTCACTAGGTAGTTGTTCAACTCCAGAAGCTGCAAATACTTCGGCGTCTCCAACATGAATTTTGGTAAATTTGGAAGACTGCAGTTGCTCCACATGTTCAGGCAATGCTTCTTCATTATTAGTCTGATCTTCAACTTGCAGCAGAAGATCTTGATTTGCACTAGCTTCTGCATCTCCATGCGTTTCAGTAGAATTGGAAACCTGCAATTGCTCCACTTGTTCGATGAATGCTTCGTCATCATTAGTTTGATAAGTTAGTCCATCACCAGTGGAATGCAATGGTACAACTTCAACTTGCAGCAGAACATCTTGATTGTCACTAGCTTGTGCATCCCCATCACGCATTACCGTAGAATTTGACGTCTGAGAACGTTCACCATGGAGTGCCTGGCAAAATACGACACCAAAACTGTAAATCTGGCTGAATAAATCATTTGTTTTCGGATTCTAATAAGAGTTTCTTGAACTACAAGATATATTATGTAAAACAAACAACCCAAGATACACAACATACGAGTCTCCTTTGGATTCTTTAAAATCACTTTCAACTCCATAATAAATATTCCATCAGCCGACATTATTCATACCGTAAACAAGCCCTACCGCTGTAACATCTTGAGAAGTCATGAGAAACAAAATTTTCCTATTGATTAATATTGCATAAAATAATACCAAAGGTGGTTATAAAATTGTCAAACAGAAATCCAAAAGCAAACTACATACTGAAATCTGTGGTGATGAACCAGCTTGAGCTAAAGTATTGACTGGCTGGCACAAAGATGATTCTTCAAGTGAGCCAACATTGGTGGGGCTGACAGCGGCATCATTCTGAATTGCCAAAGGATCCAGGACTGAAACATCCAAGTCTTCTATTTGATCAGGCTCCCTATTGGACTCTACATCAGGGCTCAGAATTTCTACAAACTCACCACCAACAACCACTTTGTCTGGGACACATTGAGCAGCAGCTTCACTCGATGGAGCACCATATAATTCAGTTTGAGCCCAGGACTTCAAATCCTGCAAAGAAATCTCTGCCTTTTGCCTCACCCTATTCATTTCAGCCAAATGATCAGCCTCAAGTTTTCCAAGAAGTATTCCTTTACGGTGCTCAAGTTCTTCAAGTTCCTTCACATATTTTTCTTCTCCTCTCTTCAGCTTTTCTGATCTCACTGGATCATTACTGTGTATCGACCGAATAATCGCCAAATCCACCTTGTAATCTTTCTTCAATTTTGCCCTGTCTTCCTCCCACGGTTTGTTGAACTCTTGAATTTCCTCCTGGTGCTTGAGACGGAGCTTCATGATCTTCTTGTCACGTTTTTTCTCCATCCGCTTGATAGATTTCGACAGTTCTTTCTTCTTTTTATCATGATTTGGCACCTGTTCTTGTTTTGAAATGAGTCGATCTGAGGCAAAATCGTGGACTGCTACTTTGAATCTTTTCTTTACCAGTCGCAACTTCGAATGCATATGGTTTGCCTCTTCCTCAGTGCAGCCAAAGTTCAAGTGTTGCTTTGCTAAGGCAAGTGATGCCTTCTTATCAATTTCACAATCCCGCAATGAAGCCGCGATCCAACACTGAAATATTACATGACAACGGTTTTAAGGGAAAAAAGAAGTCCCAAACATACAACTACATACATGCAAGACAGTTATTCTCATGCTTGACTATTTTGCAAGACCTCTAGCAGAAAAATACAAGCAAAATCATTTTCATTTTACTTCCTCATAAAGTACTACAGATAAACAAGATGACAGATGCTGTAGAAACTTTATATCCATCTCAAAACCAATTGGCAATGAGTGGAGAGGTCCCAAATGTTATTAAGTGATCACCCATTCCACTCCCAAGCAATGTGGGACTTTATATCTTAACATCCCCCCCTCACGTGCAGCCGCTTTTGAGGTCTATCACATGTGGCCACTTTTGGGTCCTATCATTGAGCAGCCTTTTTGCTGGACTGTTATCGCGGGGTGTGGATTGTAATTTTTATTAAAATGTGGGGTGGAATGGGCCCCGCTCTGATACCATGTAGAAACTTTATATCCATCTCAAAACCAATTGGCAATGAGTGGAAAGGTCCCAAATGTTATTAAGTGATCACCCATTCCACTCCCAAGCAATGTGGGACTTTATATCTTAACAGATGCCATGCACCGTAGCATTTTTATATGACAATTGTTATATCCAATCCAATCCAATATGGAGTCACTGGAAAAAGGCCACAAAATGATGCTATAGTTTCTAAAACAAGAAAATGGCTTAAGTAGTTATGCACATATAACCATTTGACACAATGTGATAGTACTAGTAGCAGACAGATACTAACCAGAGATATCTGGAAAGCCTGTAATATTGATATCGGTTCCCTATTCACTTGATAATTATCCACAACGTATTCAAGAAACCTTCTAACCATAACCTTGACATCTTCCTGCACTTACAATCAAAAGCACACAGTTAAGAGGGTACAATATGCAATGTATAAACCGGTGCAGGACATCATTGTCACATTCTTCTTTTTTTGGATCAGCTAAGAACTTTAGTTTTAACATTTGGGGGGGAGTGGGGATTGGGATTCGAGCTCCCAACCCCATGAACTTCCTTGAACACCCTTACCACTTGGGTAGATGGCTGGTTTTATCCACCTGTCCATTAGACTTGCAACTATGCTATGAGATCAGTAATATGTTTGCATATCAAAGTACGCAGACATAATCAACAAACTGACTTGTTAAGACAAATAATAAAGTTACGAGGGTAGGGTGACAATCATTGTTGCAAAGTTCTATTATAATTGGACCTCAACAGGAATTTTTTACCATAGAAGATTTGCAGCACATATACTGGAGCTAAATTGTTGTGAATCTTAACATTGTCAATGGACATGCTCAGAAGGAGCATGATATCATATACACGATACTGAAGAGTTAAATATTAATCATGTTTTGTAATTTATCTAGGCATTAGAGGATAAACCTTAAGGAGGATTTCATAAATTCATATTTCCATTATAGCAAAACTACCACAAAAATAAAAACAGAGTGGAAGGAGTGGAGAGAAAGAGAAAAGAGCATTAAGTGGTGAAAGTGATAGTATAAACAAAACTAAGTAAAAGAAGCACGAGATACATACCGAAAGCTGTAGAATTTCACAGAGTTGGGGAATCTCAGGGTTCAGAAGAACATGAAATGTTTTTTGCATATCAGACAATCCTGTTTCTTCCCCTGACTTAACCATGTGAACTTCAGGTAACGATGAGGTAACCTGAGAGGGAAAGGAAGAGGCAGAAGCATGGCTTGTATGCAGTGTGTGGGTAATAGAATCAGTTGAGTCTGACTGAGGCAGAAGTTGCGAAACTTTATTGACTGGCACACCAGAATCTCCTGCAGTATTAAGACAAGCCACCAGAAAGCTTAAAACATAGGTACCACGACAGCGATACAGCTATTTTCTTTTCTAAAAAAACAGTAAACTAAAAATAGAATACATTTCTTCCATTTACCTCTCTCATCTCCAGGACCTTCCCTTAGTCTGGGTCTTGAAGAGGCTGGATCAGCACTATCGTTCACCACCTTGTCACATTTCTTTCCAAGTTCATGATTTCCAACCTCTGGATTGTTTCTGCATCTTTGGCCCCTATCTTGGGATAAAAGCGATTCATTGTTATGCTTAAATGTAAAAGCAGCTGAGTCACGTTCATCAGTAAACAAGTGATATAACAAGCACCAACAAGAGGTGACGCCTATTCTATGTTAATTTTAGACTAGCAGTTTACTACCATTGTTCCTTCTTTTTTTCCTACAAAAATCAAGAGTGTAACACCCTGTCTCACATCAGTAGTCTACATAGATGAACTTGGGCATATAACAAACCTTGCAGGCTACTACTACTACCTTGGGCTTAAGCCTTCTGGGTCATGTGGTGTGGCTTGTGAATCAAAATCAAGGTACTGGGCCAGTGGTCTGCTTGAGGCATTCCAGGTGGTATCAAAGCAATCCGTGTACACGACCATGTGGGCCTTGGACTTTGGATTTGGTTTGGTGATTTTAGTGCTCAACCCCGTCCCACATCGGAAGTCTACATGGATGATCTTGGGCATATAACAAACCTTGTGGGCTACAACTAGTACCTTAGGCTTAAGCCTTTTCGGCCATGTGGTGTGGCTTGTGAATTATAATCAAGGTGCTGGGCCAGTGGTCTGCTTGGGACGTTACAAAGAGAGCCAGTAATTTAAAACTTTCCATAATGGTAAGATTGTACATTTCCTTTAAACTAGTAAAGACTCGATATTTTCTACAACACCCTATTATGTATCCATATCTTAAATTAGGCATTCGCAGAACAATGAAATCAGTAACTTTGTATTTAACTCATTTGAGAACTGGTGCTTATATACACCACACTGACCACAGGTTGTCTAACATATGGCAAACCCACTGTGACACGACTATCAGCAATTGCCAATAACTCCATGTGCTTCTTACATGTCTTTGCACATGCATGAAACTCTTGTCCTGTTATGTCGGGAAATTAGTATGGCTTTCTTTACCGAATAATGTGATGTACCAGACTACAGGTCAAAAAGCCGAAGGGGAAAGTAATTGAAGTAAAAAAGTATTACCGGTTGAACTTCTTCTAGGTTTCAATAAATTCAAATTGGCTACATAAAATGCAATAAAAGTTCACTTTAAAACAACCTCTATGTCAAAAGATCAATCATCATAAGTTCCATTTTCAGGACAGTGTTGAGGCGGTGATTACTTTCTTGAGCTTCGTATTGGCTGGAGTTTTCTACCAACAGAGGATGAGTTAAGAAGAAAAGACAAGGCTGGGAGACATTGAATTACGATTTCTCATCCTATTATCTAGAACGGGCATTCCGTTTAAGAGTACCGGAAAGTATGACCTTCTGATGAAATTCTCCTTTGCATAGACTACGGCTTTAAGACTTGCAGTTTTACATAGTTGCTGAGTATACTTTCGCTGTATGAAAGATTCGTTGCTCCATAAGTATAAGTGTTGAGAGGTGTCTGCTATTCCAAAAAGGATGGGGAGGGCTTGGATGATGACATACAGGTCTTTAATGAGGTTCATTTGGAGGGACATGAAACAGTATAATAGCGAGGGTTTGAAATGCTGATTCTGAGATTATTGATGTCCTTAATTTGTTCCTTCCATCATTGGCTCTTGACTACGAGAGCTGACTTTTGTTGAAAAGGTTGACTTATTCTCTTGGTAATTTCTATACAACCTGATTACAGATGTTGCACCATTAGGCAAGTTTTACATAATCACCGAAAAAGGATGGTAGCGCGGGAGAAATTCAGACATGAATAAAATTTTGTGACGAATAGTCTTGGATGGCACTTATTTTCTACAATTCCTAGATCATCCCATAATCTAACACTTATGCCTTGTTCTCTTTGCAATTCAAAAAGAATTTTTCAAAAAATTTCCCCTAGATTCCCCCTACTTTCAACATTTCTCTCTCTATCTCTCTTCACTTATTACCCCTACTATTTTTCAAAAAAAATTTCAAATTCCAATCCAAACACAGCATTAGTTGCAGGAAACTCCTAAAATGGAGCCGCTCCCAACTAAGGAGCTTGACGGGAACCCGCTCCCATTGAGATAGGAGCTCGCTCCTTACAAAGATGGGAGCTTTTGTATGATCTTTGTATAGGAAAACAGGGATTTGTCACTTGGCTTTATTCATTGATCTTCAATGAACACATGATATCTAGCCCAAGTCATGATATCTTGAAAAGAAAATCATATATTGTAACACTAGACCATTTCTTACATTTATGGCGGATTTGGCCCATATTTTTACTTCTTAAAATGATTGTACTTTCAAAGTGAATACTCTATGCTACATTATGTTTATAACATATGTACACGCTACTCTCACGTTCCCAACCTTGGGAGCTTCTGTATTCCCTCGCTCCCCCGCTTCCGCTCCCGCTTCGTGCAACTAAGATCTAACATCCGAATGCCCTTATAAACATGAGGAAACTATGGGAATCCAATCTAGCATTTTGTAAATTATTGGCAGACTCGCATGGCTTGGGAAAAAAAGAAAGACACCTAAAACAACAAATACCTTAGCCTTTCAGAACATGGGACAAGAGTTCCAGCAATATTGTCCCTTTTACACTTGGACAATGGTGGAGCGGCAGCGTCCACACGAGAGGTACGATTCTCACCCCCATCCTCTCTATCATCCACTGGCTTGGAAACACTACCTCCACAATAACTGCTATCAATCTTAGAGATTGCTTCTGGCCTTTTTAGCTCCTCATTGAAATCTGTAACATGAGAATAAAACATAGTAAAGACCAAAGATACAAAAAAAAAAAAAAAAAACTGAGAATGTTAATTAAAACGGAGAATGCATCGTACAAACTTTTTTTTTTTTTTGAACGGGGATTGTACAACTATATAAATATAAGAGAATACTAAACAAAATAAAAACATAGCTACCTGGGTCAGTATCTCTTCTCCTCTTTAGCTTAATTAAGCTCTTATAAGTACGACCATTAGTATGTGGAGAAATTTTCTCTCTTCTGCTAGTTTCCATAGAATCTCGCATCAACTGTTTCACACTCTCATCTGACTTTAACTTTTTCCTTCTATCATCTGGTGAACCAGAACCCTTCTCAGATCTCATTGAACCTGAACAACCCAATGATGCGTGTTCCTTACCCCTATCAGACCTCCTCGAAGGACTAGGCATCCTCAGTTTCTCAACAATCTCAGATTTCCTCTTAACTGCAAAAGTTGTTGGTGTCGGTCTGTCAAGGTGCTCAGACCCACTTCTCGTTGAAGGGCTTGAGCTCATTTGTTTCTGCAATGGCATCTCCCTAATTGACTTTCTAAAACCAGAGGTATCCATCATTGCAGAGCCCGAAGTAGATGACTCCTTAATGCTAACAGGTTTCTTTATTGAACTATTATTCTCATCGTCCTTACTTCCCCGACTAGATCGTGTGTCATTTGCCATCCTTCAGATTGAAGTGAACAGCCAGAGCTCTACGCTGTGATTTCAACAAGCAAAAGAATACATATTTTTAAGTTCCATTACTACATGTTTTGCATTGAAACCAATAACAAAGCTACTACATGAAAACTAAAATATAGGAGCCCCAGTTCACAAATTGAAGTAACAAGCATCCATTCAGCAAGATGAGTTAAATGTTGAACCAAATTGAACCAATAAGCCGTTTGTTATTATGCCGCCCAACACAACAACCAAAATGATAAACATGGAGGGGCGGATACTAAACATATTACCTAGCATCATCAATTATTGTCATCATCAATTCAATATGACGCAAGTTGCAGCACACAAAAGGGCTATTGAATAACAAAACCCATAGTTGTGGGCCTTTTGGCAATGTAGCTAAGAAATACCAATGAACTCGTTCTTCAAAGTTCAAACTGCCAGCATCCAAGAGATTTTACGAGATATCATGAACTTAGTTACCAGATATTTTCCATTGAAACCTCAAACCTATAAGAAAGCCATTACATGAAAACAAAGTACAAGAGCCCTAGTACCAGATAGAAGTGCAAGAGTCCACTGGCTAGATAGCTGAATTTGATCTCATTATGCAAATAGGCCATTAGATAACAACCCACATAAGAAAAATGAAGAGAAGATACCAGACATATTGGATAGCATTGTCATCATTACACATTCAATATCTCTCAACAATCCAATGGGCATGAACAGATGTGAAAAATCTAACTTAGGGGAGCTAATGCACATAAAACAACAACTCTATACCAGGCTATGAAGCGCGAGTACTCTGTAAATATTGCCGTATGGGTACTGGGACTAGTATGGTACGGTACGGCAAAGTACGTAACTGATGCACCAAAAACATCAGGTATTTTCGGGCATCCAGGTATGGCGCCAGCACGCCGTGGCTAAGGGATGAGTACTTTGATGGGTATGGCTCCGATACACCATCTTTTTTTAGTACTAGATGCTCAACTGGTAATATAAATAACTATTCTTTTTCCTTCCAATTCTTAATTCCAATATGATCTCTATTTGTCTTTACGATACTTTCTTATACCTAAAGGCCAAATACCCACAAAAGAAAATCTAATATGAAATATTTAAGTATAATAAGTGGAGGTGGGACATCCATAAATGAAGAAGGCCACGCATCTCCTGCAGTTACATTACCCTATATGGAAAAAAGAAAAAGGAGTGTGAATTACGGAAATAACGATTAAAAAAAAAGAGTGATTAGCAAACTACCAAATTATCATGGAGAGCAATTTTAGTATAAGTTAAGGCACATTGCTTAAACTTTTCAGAGGATGCATCAACCCCTGCTTAAGAAGGTAGATAAACACAAGAGGTTTGGCATTAACTAGTTCCACATAAAGAACTATTGAATTTGCCGCCAAACTTTTATTTTCATGTTTTGAGAGATATAAACCTTTTCTAATAACTATGACTATAAATTCAATGGACCCCAACTGTACCTGTAACATGTTTCCTTATGCTTTGACCATTTGCCGAATCACATCATCTGTACCCTATGTTGAACCCGTACTGTCGTACTGGTGCTTGATAGGTACCAGGCACGTGAAATGCAATATCAATATTTACCGGTAAAATAGTCTTCCAGATACAAAGAATTCACAAGCATTTCAAGGACAAGAGATCAACCTTGGTAAAAACCAAAGACCTCCCAAAATATCCACTTTAAGTTTTCCACTCCGCATTTTGTAGTAAACACGAGTTTTATTTTCCCATCAAATTAGCAAAAAAAAAGTAGGTTCACCACTTCGCTTTTGCTCTCTATGTTGATTACAATGTATGCTCATCCTCTCTACTAGAACATACTTGGTTATCTGTTAGTGAGTGAGGGTAACTTAGTCTTTGGCTATCTTGTACTCACACTACTCTCTCACTTTGGTAGTTCTCACCTTGTTAGGAACAAGTGTCTCTACCCAACAACTCCTCCCCGTTCCTTCTAAGGTACTCTCCCCCCTCATTGAGCGTGCCAGTGTCACCTTTCCTCTCTCCTTTACCTTCTCTCGATGGCCCTTCTATCGAACCCACCCATTACCTTTGCCTCCATGTAAACCACCCTTAGTAGCACAAAGCGGGAGCGGGGGAGCGGGGGCACCTAGAAGCTCCTAAGGTTGGGAGCGCCTAAGAAGCGTATATAGATTTCATATAAATACGTATATAAAGTATCTTTAAATACTTAACCATTGAAGGAAAAGTGATTACTTATGAGAATTTTCATGATCGTAAAGGGTACTTATAGGAAGTTAGATATTTTCAATTTGCAAAACTTCTTGAGTGATAAGATTTTCATATTTTTATTTCCACAATGGTATAACTCCCTTAAGAATAAGAGAATAGTTGCCTTAACCACCCAATAAACTCCCATGTTAGTTGGGAGCGAGCTCCCGTCAAGCTCCCATCTTGGGAGCGCCGATTCGAGCTCCCGTCTTGGGAGCGCACCCATTTTAGAAAGATCCTGCTACTAAGAAACCACCCCTAGGGATGAAAGAGGGCAATGAACAGTAAGGTTATTGAGGAGATAACTCCGATAATGAAGAACGTAGTCGCGAGAACCAAAAGGCCGCCATCAAAATAAATAAAGGGCCTTTATTAAGGACCTGACAAAGAATAATATATATTTGCTTTAGGGTTAATTAACACCCTAATCACTTTTGCTCTCTCCCAAATAACATGGTATCGAAGCTAGGGTTCAGTGGCTTTTGGTCAGGACTCTCGTTGTTTGTGCCTCAAGCGCGCTTTGTTTCATTGTGATCCCTTGTGTTATGGAATATTTGTTCACCTCTCCACGTGCGGGTCAGGGGTCGCTCATGCGGGGAGTGTTAAAGCTTTTCCACATCGGCTAATTATAACCTCCAAAACTAGTATACGAGTATGGACGGCCTCTTCACTCATTGCCAATTTAGAAGATAATTAGTTATGTGTTAGTGAGTGAGGGTAACTTAGTCCTTGTATTTCTTGTACTCGCACACTAGCAAATAATAATAATATTTATGTTATGATTAATTAACACCCTAATCACTTTTGATCTCTCCCAAATAACACTCTCCGTGTACCGCAGCCAAATCATATTACCTGGTCAAAATGACATCCAAAAAACCTAATTGTCCACCTTAAAAACTTGGTCCAGTATTGCTTCTCGAAAGAGGTCAAATGTTTAATTTTCCATAAAAAAACCTTGGGGTTGGAATCTGGAAACATTCGCAAACAAATATTATCATAACGAGGATGTTTCCCCCCCAATTCGGGCTTAATCACAACTGATAAAGAAAGCATATTGTGATACAAAAAAAAAAAAAAAAATTGATTGAGGCAGTGTAGGTGACCAACATTGCCTCAGTTAACAACAAGGGTCCACGACCATCACTGGTCAATTAAATTACGCACAAAAACCCAACACTCGAAACCAGATGAGTTTCCGAATAGATACATTGTCAGAGCCATGAACCACGACAAATGCCTCAAAAAACCGCTGCTACAAACCCTAATCTGTACACTTTCGTGGCTCTACTCCCCGACAAAACACGAACGGAAAGACCAATCGTAACTTCACACAAACAGCTCAACTAGATTACAAATCTTTACAATTACGCAAAATTTGGATGTACGTGGTAACGGCCATGCGTAGAAAACGCTCCAGAGAAAAGAAAAAAAAGAAGAAAGAGCGGTTGCATTAGGGCTTACCTGAAGATTCGGTGGACGCCGATCGCCGACGCCGAGACGGAGCCGGCAGTTTTCTAGAGAGAGAGAGAGAGAGAGAGAGAGAGAAGGGAAATGAGAATATGAGATGACCCGGTTAACCAGGGTCGGGTTAATTTGGCGTGCTTTCTTCCGTGCATTATTCACTGCGTGCGGTCGAGATGCGATCGGAACGAGCAGGCGGTGATCCAACGGTTGGGAAAAGAGCCTACGGTCAAATCGGCATTGAAGGCGTTTCAGAGATGCGCAAGTCCGGGCAAAAGATCGAATGGGACAAACGAGGGGGTCACATCAGTGGAGTCGATGGCGAGATCCAACGGTGGGAAAGAAACTATGGGCGTGTCAGTGTCTGGATGAGAACCGACGGCCCCACGGAATTGGATGTTGGAACATTGCGTCGCCACGGTGTAATTTTATTCACCCTCTTTGAAAAGTGGGTGAATATTATTCTTTCTCTTATTGATTGAAATGGTGTCGATCCCACTACAAAATGATATTCAACTCGTCGCGGTGCTTTCAGAATCAATTTTGCTATCAGCAGGAACTTAAATTAAATCCCGACCAACAATCCCGATCCGACGTGAAAGAAATAAGTTTTGGAGCTAAACCGACAAAAGAATACGAGTCTATGTCAGATGTATCATGTGGGCCCTAAATACGGAGAATATATATAGTACCATCCAGTTTTAAACTGAGGAGTGATATCCTTTCAAAAAAACAAAAAAAAACTGAGGAGTGATGTTGCCACTTCCTTTTTTTTTTTTTTTTCTAATGTCACTCCTCTTCGAACTGGCTAGGTTTGGCTTTAAAAGCCAACTTTTTTCCGTCTTTATTTATTTTTATTTTGCATTTGTTGGTTTTGCGTTAAATTTTGGTGACTTATGATTCGTCTCGACGAGAGAAATCGAAAAAGTATAGAATTGCTATCAAAACTCATAATTTTTTTAAAAAGACAAAAAATAGTCAAAAAGCTGTCTTTTTAAAAAAAATTACTCCCTCTGTCCCCTTTTTAAAGTCCAGTATTCTATTTTGGACTGTCCCTTAATAAGTGTCCATTTTGTAAAGTTAGTGGGTAAAAGTTGGTACATTTTCTATTTTGCCCCTAAAAGTATATTTCATTTTGAAAAGTTAGTGAGTAAAAGTGTAATGATGATGTCTCCATAGAGGGTAAATTGGGAAAGTGGAGGTAAAAGTTGATGTGAAAGGTGTAATGATGATGTTTTCTAAATAAATTAGAGTTACGAAGCGGAACATTTAAAAAGGGCTGCTGATTTTGCCACTCCATTTTTTGTTAACGCCACGCCCCTGCAAGTGTATTTTTGGTACAAAAATACACTTTCAGGGGAGTGACGTTAACAAAAAATGGAGTGGCAAAATCATTTCCCTTAAAAAGGAACGGAGGGAGTACGAGTTTTGATCAAAATTTTATATTTTTTCAATTCTTCTCATTCAGACGAATCAAGAAGTTATAAATGTTTGAAGCAAAACTATCAAATGCGATTTTTTTTAAATAAAGACGGAAAAAAAGGTTAAACTTAACTTTTTAAGCCAAACCAATAAGTACGCAAAATCTACTTGTACTCCTATAATTCTAAAAATGTGCACATACATGCAAAGACTTTTTCAAAACTCGTAGAGCAAACCAGTGTATTGCTCTACGAGTTTTGAAAAAACCCTAATTACCAATATCATATTGAAAATGATTTTTTACAAGTTTGCATAAAAACGTTTTACGGAAATTGAGCGGTTCGGATCTTCCTTGCAAGACCTGAGACGGGCCCCATAAAAAATCTGTGTAAGTTTTGTGTTTAAGTAGCACAGTTCATGTCAAGATGATTCGGGCTTGTTCGTTTGAAGGTTTCAAAATCTCTGCGCATGGTCTCAAATAAATTTTCTCTATCTATTTCCCTCAACTCATTATTCTTAAAAACCTCTCTCAAAAGTGACCAAAACCCAAAATGAACCGAGTCGAAATTACCCTGGTAGTTTGTCATTGACTGATTTGAACAGGGGGTTGTTTGGGATTTCAAGTATTATTTGTCTTTAGCTAGTGTTATTTGCTGCGGCTGCGAATGCTAACCTACTGTTCCTTTTTGCCATGCGTACAAAAAAACTACTCACAATAGATTCCGCAAATTAAGGGATCTCCTGTTCTACTACCAATGTGACAGCTGCTTTGTCAAGAAGAAATTAAACAGGTACAACAAAAAAATCTGTACTTTGACCTAATTTGAGGGATATGATGGGAACCAGTTGTTTCTTTCATTTGTGTGGGTGAGGAGAGGAGTGAGAGGGAGACGAGAGTGGTTGAGGATTAAGGCGAACATACTACTCCGAACCGGACTGTGAAATATTTAGTAAATAATTATCAAGACGAGGGAGTATCTTGATACAAACATCTAATGGCCTTATCAAGACGAGGGAGACGAGAGCGGTTGAGGAGTGAGAGGGACTCGGATTTTCATTATGAAATCGTGAATTAACCGAACCGAACTGTGAAATATTTAGTAAATAATTAGTATAAGTTTTACCAATTGTCATAATTTTTTCAGCAATTTTTTCTTAATCTGATACTATATTGTAACAATATATAACCTCACGGGATAAACTGTTCATTCCTAGGGGGGAAAAAAATTTGTGCATGTTGTGTTGTACTAATTTGGAATTCTAGATGATATTTGTGTATTTTACCTCATTTGGTTGCTACCTTGCTGGATGTAATAGCAGATTGTAATACTTGTTTTTTTTGTTGGCAAGAATTTGATATTTTTTGTTGGATTTGCAATTTAGTGATTATGAAATCTAATCCGTGGATAAAATCGGAACCGAACCAAGACTTACGGATTTGATTGGAACCGAACCGTATGACTTTTGGTCCGACCATAAATTGTATTTTCTAAAAATCGTGACTCGCGAATTATGATTGAATTCATAGCAATCCGGTCCAATCCAGACAGCAGACGGCCCTAGGATTAACCGTTGGTGCGGCTGTGTTGGCCATACTCTCTGTGTACGAGTCTTTTGCTTATTGAACAAGAAAATGTGAAAGATCCTCCTCTTTTTCCAAATTTAGGGATGAAAGGAGAAATTTTTCGGTGCTATATCTCATGTGGTGTCCGCTCGGCACTCCCGAGTCGTCCGATGCATTTTTAGACGGCTCAGATTAAAATCTTATCTCTCCTCTCACCCCTCCTCTTTCTCTCTTCGTTTTCTCTCTCCACCTCCGAGCCGTCCAAAAACCGCATCGGATTGCTCGGATGTGCCGAGCGGGTACCATGTGGTACCCATTTGACACTGAAAATTTTCTCGGATGAAACGCACACTGCACACACATCCCCATAAGAAAAAGATGATAAGTTCTGCCTTTCTCTCCCATTTTCTGTCATACATGGATGATGTTATGTTGTCCCCGGTCATTTTAGAGATACCGTAATTTTTGGCATAATTTCACCATTATAAGCATAACTAAAATCCATGACAAGCATAACAGAACCCAAATAAGGCATAACCAAGAAATATCCAAAAAACCAACCAAGGCATAACAAACAATTTATGCCTTGTTATGGTTCTGTTATGCTTGTTATGGGTTTTAGTTATGCTAATAATAGTTTTGTTATGTCAAAAGTTACGGTGTCCCCAAAACAGAGACGGATTTACATATCGGCGTATGGGAGCCACGGCCCCCGCGTTGTTCCGGGGTTTTTTTATTTCAAATTTCAAGGATAATATTAATTATTTTTTATTTGTTAAGAACACTTAGATATTGTATTTTGTATTGGATGCTATTTAAACATTTAAATGCTTTAAGAATGTGTTCATTTTGGGTCCAAAAAATCAATCCCTCTCTCTGTGTATGGTCTCTCGTAAGTTTTTTCTTCAATTATTAATCTCATTTTTCTTTCTATCTCTCCACTTATTACCAAAAAACCTCTCTCAAAATCTAAACCAAACAAACTACTAGATTCCCAAATCTTGAAATTTTAAAATCTCGTTGTTCGTAGTTTAGCCCCCGCGTTCACGAAATTTTGGTTTCGTCCCAGCCCAAAATGACCGGAGACACCGAAGTCATTCATGTACATATATCTTCAGCTTAATTCAAGGTCACAGTCCCATCCAAGAACATCTATCGTAATTGGTTAAAAATTCTTCAGCTATGGCGGCAAAATACGGATTTCATTTATATCTACAGTAAAGACTTGCAAGAGTGGATTTCTTGCCTTGTCGTTTTAAAGCTGGACCACTCAAACTTGCATATCCATTTTTAAAGCTGGACCGCTCACACTAGCATATCCATTTTAGGGGGAAAAAATCAGTGCGTACCACGTGGTGCCTGTTCGGCGCATCCGAGTTGTCCATTGTGTTTTCGGACGGCTTGGATTTGGAGAAATAAAAAAAGAGAAAAAGTGTTGGGATGAGAGGAGAGAGAGGGTTTCAATTCGAACCGTTCAAAAGTATATTGGACGGCCTGAATATGCCGAGCAGATACCACGTGGAATATAGCCACCCGGCACCGAAAAATTCCTCCTTACATAAGACATTTAAGGCCTTCTTCTTCTTTTTTTCCGCATTTAAGGCCTTATTTGGCCTAGCTTTTTGCCGACTTTTTGCACGCAGATCTTTCTGATTGTTTTCTCTTAATTCTTATTAGATTTAGGTCAAGTTTTTACATCACATCATTTTTCTCGATGAGAGCAACAAAAAAAAGTATAATAAATATAGACCAAATTACATTGAAGAAGTTCATATAAGACGATGACAAAGAACCAAAAAGTTAATCAGACTTGAATATTTTAAGGTTGTCTTATATTAAAATTTTCAACTTTGGTCAGTAATTAATACTTTTTCAATTCTTCTTCAATGGCGTGATGTAAAAATTTGCTCCAATCTAGTATGAATTAAAGGTCTTTATCGGGCCAGACCGGTCTAGTCCGACCCGAAAAATTGCTACCCAAGCCCGGCCATCAGCGGGCCGGGCTGTGTCAAAAGTTGAAGCCTAGGCCTAGCCCACGGGCTTAGTCCAATCGGGCGGTCCGGGAGCCTAACGGGCAAGCTAGGCTTCTTAAAGTTTTTATTTTGTTTTTTTTCCCTAATCAGAACAAAAAACGCAATGAACTGCTCGGATGCGCTAAGGGAGCACCACTTGGTACCCACTTGACACTGAAAATTTTTCCCTTATGTTATACTCCTGCCGAGTTTAGTATTTTATTTTGAAACGTGACATGAAGATTGTCCATTTTGCCTCGCATTTTCTCTTACCTTAATCGATTTAGGATTTCAAGAAACAATATCCCATGAGAGGGCAAAATTAAAAAATTAACAAAACTACAATGTAATAAATGTGTTCTCTTAAACAATTGATTGAAAAAAAAAAAATGAACTACCGAACATGTATGAAACTATTGCCATCAAGCTTTATTATAGTAGTACTTCTCAGTACTTTTATTAACAACTGAACATAAACACCGGAATTCTAAGACATGTGTGTGCAAAATACATGCATGGAAGATATTAGGCCTATACTGCAGCTCTCTCTCTCTCTCTCTCTCTCTCTCTCTCTCTCTCTCTCTCTCTCTCTCTCTCTCTCTCTCTCTCTCTCTCTCTCTCTCTCTCTAGTGATTTACATATCAATCTTCATGATCTTGGGGTCGATAAAGTTTCACTAGGCGCTGGTTTACTGGTTGTAATGGTCTGGCATTAGTTTCTGAATCCTGAGAGGGAAAAAAAAAAACCATGTTATCTTAACACACAAGCTTTTTTCATTGAACCATTATTTTTCGAGAAAAAAAAAAGAATTAAACAAAAGATCCAATCAGAACAACAAAAAATTAGCCATTATCTATGTATTGATCATTTCGTTCTAATTGATAGTTAAAAGAAAGAAATAAGATCAAATTAATTTCAACAAAATTAGAAAAACTCACATCATGAACCGCGTCACGAAGCAGGTCCAATTGTTCTCTAGAGACAGTTCGAACCTGATGATTTCAATGACCATTAAAAAGCTAATTAACCAATGATACACAACAAACCGTAGAACTTTATAATAATAATAATAATAATAATAATAAAAGAAAAAAAGAAAAAGAGGAGTGATTGGCCTAAGTCCTAACATGTGTACAATTTTAAAACACAACTCCCGACATAAATGTGTTCGGAACTGTTGAACGTACACGAACCCACATGTATGAAATGATTCTGAATACAATTGCATTTGGAGTTGCGTTTTATAACTGCCTGCTGACATTTTGTTTACCGGAAGACAGGGTACGAAAATTTATGTACAATTTTAATCAGTTGATAGGATATGTTTTGGAGTATATGTACCTTGCTTAAAATGGTCCAGACAACGTCTTGAGTGCAAGGAGGAATTGTAAGAGAGCCAATGTATCTATAATACTTTGAGTTTCTATTCCCTATCCTTATATGTTTTGGGTCCACCATACCAACCACCCTCTCTTCTTCTCTTGTATCAGCAACGGCTTCTATGTGCTCCTTCATCTGAATTATTAATGTAAATACAGCACACATATTATGAGTACTCTTAAGTCATAAGTACTGAGAGAGAGAGAGAGAGAGAGAGATTCTTATTACCTCAGACAAGAAAGGATCGGATCGTCCAATTTTGAATATGATACCAATCACAGCAACTCTTTGGTCTTTGCTCTCATGAACCATGTGAAACTCTAGATCATATCTGTTATTACACGACGGATAGCTCAGAATTATTTGAGCGTATGGAGATATATAGTAATACTTATGCCCATGAAATTGTTTGAGCTTTTTTGATTGGCAAAAAATTTCATGATGTTGAAGAAGAGCGAAAGACCCATAACAAAAACAAAGAAAAAAACATCCAATGAAAAGTTGAATGCAACCCAGAAATTCCTTAACCAAAACGGTGCTTGAGTTTCTAAAGGCTAATAGCAGGAGAGGCAAAATAGCATCATTGTCGTAAAAGTATATACCAACTAGCTTGAAATTAACAAAGTTTAATCAGGTGCTCATCATTCTCCTATAACAAAGTTTAATTCTATTCGAAAAACTGAAATTTATTAATATTGCGACGAACCCAAATGCAGGTACGTACACGCGTACTGGCTTAATAAACCGACAAGGAGCCTCATAACTCAGGTCTAAAATTTTGCATTTAGCTAAATTGACAAATAATAGACCAGTTTTTGTACATGCTTCGGTATTCCTTTCAATGGGCGATCGCCTCATAAGTTAACTGTTGACGTACTCGGGCCTCGGCCATCCGGGTGCCTGACCACTTGGCCGGCCTTACAAATATACTTGCATCTCTGTGTGTACATAATGGAGAGAGAGAGAGAGAGAGAGAGACCTTCTGCCATTGATAGAGTGTTCAGAAGGAGAGTGCCAATGACATTGCTTGAGTTCATACTGGGTGCCGTTTATTTCAATATATCCGGCGCCGCCACCCCATTTTAACTGTATTCACAAATTTATTGGTACGTTATTAAAGAAGGTTTGTAAACCAAAATAAAAGAGTAATTACTCCAACATCTTTATGACCCATTCATCGTCTGTTTTAATACAAATTAATCTTGTAAAAACTGATTAAATTTTCTCTTCTCGATCCAAAAATAAATTAAAAAAGGGAACTGATTTTCGCGCTCCAAGATTTACTGCAGGCGCTTCACCTTTTTGTTTTTATACTGTGGTATTGCTGTCAATATCACAGTACAATTAATTTTTACACTGTGATATGTATAAAAACAAAAAAAGGAGCGCCTGCAGTAAATCTTGGAGCGCGAATATCAATTCCCTTAAAAAAAATCGATAAATTTGTCAAGAAAAATATAGGATATCTCTCCTTACCGATATGTCGTGGCCCCGATTAACAAGGGTGGCATTAGAGGGATGGTAATCCCTTTTAAGTATCCCCAAGTGAGACACTACTTTCACCCTCTCATTCAACATATCGATCGGAGACTGCATCGTTCCATTACTACACATACGCCACTCGGGCCGGATCTTTCCCCAGTTATACGGCCCTTTGAGGCTGTTTCGATCGTAGTTAAATTCGCTCTCGTCCTCTGCGCATGGAACATAGATCAGAAAAGAAAGAGGAAACTTGTCAAATGATGATCATCAAGAGAACTTTAAGAAGAATTAGTAAAACAATGAGTACTGGAGTATAAACTTTAGCATTTCATTGAGAGAGATAGAGTTTGAAATGAATTACCAACTTCTTGAGATGTAGTTGAAACAGAAAGGAGGAAGAAAGCAATGAAGAAGCTGCAGATCACTTTTTGGGTTGGTAGCTTTTCCATGTTTTTTTTCCAACTTTGAGCAATGCAGGGGTGGTGATGGCATGGAGGGGCACAGCCTCTTATATAAGGCATCAGAGAACTGTAGGGGCAAAGCTCACTTTGCCCCCTGTGATTTGGGTTGTGCAGATACACCCCCTGAGGTTTAAAAGTGTGTAATAATACCCCTGTGATTTGTGAAGAGTGCACATAACTCCCAATTCTGTCTATTTAACGGAGGTATATCTCACACGTTTCTTGAATCTAACCGAAATCTAATCCGAGCCGTTCATAATGTATTAATCATATAATAGAGCATCTCTATAAAAAAATCAGCTTGATCTGACATCAATAACTCAGTGATCTAATTTTTGTTAAGATGAATGGTAAATTTAAATTTGAAAATTTCCTTCATAATAAATTTGATTCAACTATGAAATTTTCATTTTTTGACCAACTTGAATTTTTGATATGGATGTAGTACTCATCAAACTCTACAATATCAACGGTTCAGATCCAATTTTTAGTACATGGGATGGATTGGTTAAATCAAGGAAGAAGAAGAATCAAGAGAGAAGATGAGGACATATCGAACTTTTAACGCGCATCCGTCACACTTGCGTTATTATGAACGAAATTGGTTGTTACGCATAAAAGGGTTTACAACCCTACTTGATTGATCAAGGCTGAAAACGAGTGTTTATAACCCTTAAACTACATGCTAATAGGACCCCTCCGCTCCCACTCTCGCTAACTTTAGTAGTCTAAGACATATATTTGAAAAACACTTTCACACTCACACTTGCATGCATGTGACTTATTTCAGATCTTCTTTACCAACGAATTAAAGAAGAGATCCTGGACTCTGTTAAGCTAGAAAACAGAGAGAAAATCAATCTTGACGAAAGAAATGATTTCATTGTATGACTGAACACCGATCGATGACCTCGTGCCCTGTAAATTAGTAGTTATAATTAGGAGAAACTTTTGTGTATTCCCTCCGGTCCGTTTCTCATTTTTCAGTCATTTTCCGATTACATTTTGATGATCTGCTCTATTCCATTTGTAGAGTTCGATGAGAACCTTATTCATAAAAATATCGCGTTCAACGGACTTTATTTAATATATGATCGGCACACATGAAAATCGCAAAAAAACCAAAATTGGATTCCGATTCAGTGTGTTTTTTACCCAGTTTTGATTTTTTTTGTGATTTTCACGGGTGCCGATTACGTATCAAATAAAGTCCGTTGAACGCAATTTTTGTTACGAACAAGGTTTTCAACGAACTCTACAAAATGAACGGAGTCGATCATCAAAATGTGATCAGAAAATGGCCAAAAAATAAGAAACAAACTAGAGAGGATACTAAGAGGCTTGGTATCCCGGGATACACAAAAGTTTCTCTATAATTAGTTAGTGAAACAAAGACCAGGAGTTTCTAATGTTGACAAATATGTTGGAATGTGGGGTCAAAGATTGAGAAGGCCAGAGGGGGACAGGCAAGTCAACGGGATTTTCAACTGGTTAATCGTGGGCCGTTGGATCTGCGGCCGAGGGTTGGAAAAGTCTAGAAGAGATTAGCTAGAGGATGTCAACATCATAGAAAAAATTTACATCACCCCTTGAGACGGCAGTTAACTTGGAATTGAAGTCTGTATCGGGTATTTAATTGTGGTGGGCCAGCTGAGATTTAAATGGAAGAAAAAGGTGGAAGCAAGCAATCATTTTGTGCGTGTTTTTTTTGGTAGTATTATTGTAGGATGTCTCGGGCCAGTTTGCGCGCGTTTCGAATTACTATTACCAAAACGCATACACGATAAGGTGATCATAAGAATTGCTAACAAAGATAATCGAACTAGAGACCCTTAGAAATGAGCAAATGATCTTTAAGTCTCAGACCAAGACTACCAGGCCAAACGCTTAATTGGGAATAGCTATCATTTTGCATGTGTTGGTGACGAATTGATCACGAAAATCTTGCCAGAACCGTAAACATGTATGAATCGAAGTTGGAAACAAACCCTTATTGGGAAGAGCAAAAACCAGGATAATTTTCTTTTCATAGTCGATACAAAACCAGAGGCGACATTGTACAAAACGAAAAGCAAAACGTGTTCACCACCTCTGTTATCTTTAAGTCTTCGATTCGACCAATCACCGATGAATAATTTTGTAAGCTTTGCCCTTTGAAATTTGTATATACTCAAGCTTGATATGGGTTGTTTGATTTTTTGGAAAAATAATTATATAGACTTTGACGCTATTGACATAGAGACTATCATGCAACGATTTCAAAATATGAAATCGCATCAAATGCAATTGTAGAAGTTCTCTTGTAGCTTTTTTTTTTTGTCAAGAACTTATAAGAAAGATTATTAGTATATGCATTTTGATATCTTTTGTGTACAAGTTGAAACGCTTGTCGAGCTTTAAATGTGATTTTTGTTGGAATTAAGTAGATTATTAATTGTCATTAATTATTATGTTATATTTTTTCGGTCTTACAATTGGCAAAAGTATTGATGTTTATGGATGACCCCATGTTCCGGAATTCCTGGAGTCACCACTGGGAGGCAGCGGAGAGCTTCAAAACGTCGAGATCGGGAGGATGAGTGGCGGGCCTGGTGGCTGGCGATCGAGAATAGAGAGGGGTGGAGGCGGCAGCCCCGGCCGCCCCCAAGCTGCTGAACCAGAGAGGAAAGTGCCTACAAGACGGGAAGAAATTTGTGACGTACGTTTGGTAGACTTATATATCTCTCTCATGATGTTAAACAAAACCCAATCAAAGTTCTTCTTCTTGGAGTCATCATGCGTTGCATCATCCCATTGATTCAATGGTTGAATGCAAAACTACATTTTAAATCCAACATAAGGAAAAATTCCTCACCATTCATGCATGACTTGAAATAATCTCACCAAGTTCGACTTTTACACTAAAATTCTTCTTCGAGTTCGTGTGCATGTTGTTACATCATTCATGGTTGAATTAATGCAAAAAGGTTTTTGTTCTTGTATGGAATGAGACTATATTTGTTGAAGACCGAGTGGACTTGGCCCTCCATCTTTTCTTTATAAGGAAATCACGTATTCTTGTTCACATATATGTACTACAGGATTTAAAAAGAATAAATACTCCGGCAACAACTTTTTACGCGTTCTATGTGGAAGACGTGCAATATTTGAATAAAAATAAAATTATTTCCATGCATGATTTTAAAAAAATTTGCGATGGTTTATAGAACTAATTGAGATCTATAAATTGGTGCAAATAAAATGAAAAAATTATGCACAAAAGTACCATAAATAATATCAGTGACGTGATAGTTTATCATTAGGAGTTACTTGATTCGACCCACGAGAGATGGACCCACGAGAGATGGTCCAAAATATATAATATCGGGAGCATTTTTTGAACGAGAATTAAATGTTTTTAGACACGCAATTGAATAGAGAAAATGATTTAAAGAACGAGAAACAAAGAAAAAGGAAAATTACATCTTCAAAGTAAGATAAATAAATAATAATAATAATTAAAGTATGAAAACACAATACGACAAGTTACCGTTTTGTTTAGTAGTATTTAACCAAGGACCAATACTCCTTCAAACTGATGGAAGAAAATTCACGTGAGGATCACTAGTTAAATATCTTTTGTATTTGAGACTCGAGATTCAAAAGTTTTGAATTAATATTCTTGTTATGGTGCTTCTGTAAAAAAAATATTAGTAAAATTTGCTATTACTATATACTATAGTTGTTCACGGACTTTGGGTTGGTGCTGTGCAGTAAGGTGCACAATACCGTGTTGCGCACTTCCGAGCCATTGGATCGTGCATCCGACGGCTCGGATCTCATCTCGACAACCAACGATCAAGAGTCGTTCATTGCCGAGATAAGATCCGAGCCGTCGGATGCACGATCCAATGGCTCAGAGGTGCACAGCACTGTACAACACCATCTCCAATTCAGTTGTTCACACGTGGGACTTGAAGACTGCATGGATTCTTAGTGGCACCATTAAGATAATCTCAATTGATAAACGAAAATTAAGATCATGTTCACAATTGATTAGAAGAAAACTGGATGGTTGAAGAAAATAATTAACACACATAGAACTTCCCCAGTCGTCACAAACCCCAGATGAATCAACACCTCTTTTTTCTTAATTTTCTGCTGGTACATATGTCACCACATTCCCCAGTCTAAGGGAGAACAAGTGTTTATTAATTATGGTAACGTCAAAAGTTACATTCCCCCGTTGACAAGTGGTACGTATTGAAATCACGAAAAAATTATTTAGTGATGCTGAGGCATCGCCACATCAAAACGTATACTGTTGGGGTCTGAGATAATATTGTAACGTTGCTCTTAGGTTAATAGAAATTTCTGTAACGTCGTTCTTAGATTAATAACATTTCTCTTTTGCCGATTAAATAAAAAAAAAAGTCTGAGATAATGGTAGTGTGACTTGGTTTAGATTGTGATTTCAAAATTGCATGTCTAGAAAAAGAGAAACAGAAAAGTTGAGCCAATTGCTTGGTGCCCTCTGTGGCTCAGGGTATTTAGTGGGTGGTGAATCTTTTGGATTACAAGTGCACTAAACTGTTTTTGGCAATGCATATATATCAAGTTGTGTGGTTTGGTGCTTAATTCGGTTGGTAAATGCTTCATGACATCCCACCTTAGAAACAACGCTGCTACTCACACAACATATATATACATAGATTGCGTGTGCAGATTCAGTGTGGGGTTCACTACGGATCCCACACAAACAATCCGAGCCGTTCATTAATTGTAATACATTTTTTCAAGGGTCCTCGCAAAAAATCAACTAATTCCGATACCTATAGGTGCTCGATCCAATCATCTACTGGAGTAAGTTTTTATTCAGATTTCAAGACAATGAAAAGTTAGATAGTTTAATTGGATCGAGTACTTATAGGTATCAGATTAAGCTGATTTTTTGCGAGAGCCATTGAAAAAATGTTTTACATTTAATGAATGGCTCGGATCGTTTGTGTGTGGGACTCATAGTGGCCCCCACATAGTGATCTGTGCACAATTTGTGTGTCAAAAGTCTGTGTCAACAGACTTACTGTTTAAATTATGTTGCTCTTGCAACATCCGCTCCAAAAACAAATTTGCAAGTGCAATGTTTTTTTTTTTTTGAAACGGCAAAAATTTATTAAGAAACTTGATAAGAGTACGTACATCAAGTGGGGGAGAGGGGATGGATATTCAACCAAAGGTTGAAAAAAGGGAAAATGACGGCCAAGGATGTATTTTGATATATAATTTATATCGACATTTTCAGCATGTCCTTGACAGGTATTAATTATCAAAACACGTCATGCACCGTTATATTCCCTTGAAAAAAACCTAATGGACCGAAGTCCTATCAACGGGCCAACCCCGAACGCCTATGGGTCTTAAAATACCCAAATCAGACAAATAAAGCACACAAGGCAAAGGGCCTAAATGCCCAAATCAGAAACAACAACACAACACCAAGTTGAATGCCCAAATCTGCAAGTGCAATGTTGAATGCCATTTAACGTGTAAAATTATTCTAATACTAATCTATCTATCTATCTCTATCAATATACTATAGAAATGTAATTGAAGCCAAAATCCTCTCAACCTTCAATCTTAAATTCCTAGAATTTTGAAATTTTTTTTTTTTTTTCAATGAAAGATATGAGAAAAGCGTGGGGGGGGGGGGGGGGGGGGGGGGGGGAGGAGAGAGAGAGAGAGGGAGGGAGGGAGAGAGGAACGTGGGAGTGGGAGAGGGAGAGAGAGACTTAGGAAAATTTATTCTATGCCCAGCAGAGGTCTCGTCATGTGGTACTCCAAATTCATCGAATATGGGACCGAAAAAATATTGAACTATACTTTTTATCACTAGCGTTGTGCCCGTTTAATATATGGGGTCAGAAAAAACCAATGTTACTTTTTTATCCCATGCAATGAATGGGTAAAATGTTGATTTTTTTTTTTTGTTACAAATTATTTTGATTTAATTTTTTTTGAAGTAATTTATTTGATTTAATATTAGTTCAATGCATTGAACCAAAAAAATCCACTTTGATATTTTTTTTCCTAAACTATCTTTTCTGGGGTGCCTAGCATGCGTGTTGGGCCAATCTGGGCCATCCATACTCGGCAATGGATGGCTCAGATTGCATCTCGATCAAACAGATCTCGACCGTCTATTGCTGTTCTGTTGAGATGCAATATGAGCCGTCCATTACCGAGCATGAACAATTCGGATTGGCCCAGCACGCATGTTGTTCCAGAGGAATAGCATGCACTCCGGGTTTATTTTCTATCAACTAGCATCATTCCCGTTCGATGCACGGAACAAAATATTTGTGTGGCTCCGCTACAAAATATTGGGCTCGCACAAAATTTGTTGTTTGTCCCGTGTATCGAACGGAAACGACGCTAATCAGTTTCAAAAGAAATGGTAAAACTAAGTTCGACAAATTAGCCCGAGTAAAAAAAAAAGTTCGACAAATTAGTATAAGACAACACCGGGCATTAGGCAAGGCCCAAGAAAAAGGCCATTGCCGAGCTCCCCCAAAAAATAGCCAACAATTGGGTCCCCTGTAATGTGGATGAAAAAGACCAAAATTCCTAACGCCTTGGTATAGAATTACACATTTTTGGATTCTTGTAATGATGTGTAATTTTTATAATATTGTGAATCTGAATATTATGCAAATCAGTAATTTCTCTGGTTTTGTCTTTGAAGTTATATAGAAGAATTCTAAAGCCAACAATTCTTTTTTGGAATTTCATTTATTTAAAATGCAAAAGATCTCTCACTTTCAGATTTCAACTGGCCCAAAATTTTGGGCCACGCCTTGCTAGTAAGCTATCAAGAGCCCGTGAGCGCTATTCATGCTTGCGTAGATCAAACTTAACAAGTTAAAAAATTTGTTAATACTTGGCTTGTTTATGATCAAATGTGAGTCTCTCGAGCGTTCATTTTGATTAATTTAGAGCTTATTTAGCTTCAAAAATCTTTTCCTTTTTAATGAAATGGAGTTCATTATAAATATTTTGGGCAGAGCCAAACTAATCATCTAAATATTGTAAAAACGAGAAAAAATACAAGGCAGTCAATGTCTTTCACCCCGACCCAAACGTTAAGCCTGACACAAACAGTGGCACTCGCAATCTGTTGTATATTTATATCTATAATCAACAGTCTCAAAAGAGATAAAATGTTAGCCAAAGATAAAAGACAACAAATACCCAGACGATCAGATGGATTCCAACCAAGTATAAACGCACCAATGAACTTTCAAAAACTATGTATCTGACAAGTCACAATGAGTTGCCCCGCCAAAAACATTGTGTAGGGTAAGGAAACTGTTAACACGAATATCATTGTGAAGTAATATCGTATCTAAAAGAACCAGAACTGTGGACAAAATATTTGTCCAAAAACGAAACTAGCTAGTAACTCTTGAAAAGACAATAGACAAATTAAACTCTCACAAACACGATAAATCATTGATCTAAAGAGACGGGAGAAAAGAAAACAAAGAACCATGGCCTTCCCCTCCCACCGCTGTACGAGGGTGTGAAACCCTAGGAGGGAGAGAAAGGGAGAAGAAAGATATTTGTGGCGCGCGCGTGCGGGGGTGATAAGCACCCAAGATTGTATAATCTTGTTGCTTAAGTCCTCTAGTTTGTAGAGTTTGTACATATAAGTTGTCGTTTTTATTCGATATTACAAGTAAGGTATTTTTGTAAGTGTTTCAGGTAAACCGCAAAAATAAGGCGTGTTTTGACACCAAGGATAACCCTAGAGGGTGACCAAGTGCCCGAGGTCATGTGGCGTTGTGCCACCGAGTCCTTGGAATTGAGAAATGAAGCACCGGAGGGTGCCCGAAATGTTTTGAAGGCCAATGGAGGAAGCCAGGCCTGAATATGCCTCTAAGCCATTTGGTATCGATACCAAAGTAAAGTGGTATCGATACCAAGTGGTCCCAAAGGATTCTAGGAGTGGGGGTATCGATACCAAGCCAAAAGTAGTAGTATCGATACCAGGCATCTACGGGAAAGCACCAAGCTGAAGGGTATCGATACCTGTGCAAAGTGGTATTGATACCAAGCCTAGAACCAGTTTAGGATGAAGGGTATCGATACCTTTTTGTTCTGGTATCGATACCAAGTGTTTCCGGCCAGCTTTTAATTTCTTTTTGGACGTTCTATTTATGGAAAGTTTCCATTATTAAGTAATTTTGGGGATATTTGTTGATAGAGAAGTTGGGATGTATAAATACCCTTCTCTTTCACTTTAAACACTATCTACTTTATGCTTTAAATTTCTTTTTTGCTTTCTAGGAAATCTCCATTGTTGCTCTAATTAAGTTAATTTCTTCAAGAACTCAAGTAAATTTAGTTAGTTTGTTATTTTGTCAAGTATTAAAGTTGTAGCTACGGCTTGGATCTTCATATAAATCAAGTTTATTTTCGTTTTTATCGGTTGAATCTCATGTCTCTTTTTAGCTTTATGTTTTGTTCTTTAAGCATGTGTGAATAGTCACTTAGGCTTGGTCATGGGGTGATCTCTATCCCATGACTTAGTAGTTTTAATGGTTTAACTATAACTTGATCATGGTTTAATAAGGAAAGACTTGATCTCTTATTTCCAGCCAAACCTTAAAGCTGTTACCCTTTTTGATCGTGTATAGGCCGGAGTTTTAACCTGCTTGCCGCATGCACACGATGCTTGGAGCTTTAACGCTCCTTGTGTTTGAATTAAATGTTTACTAAATGAGTCTAAGTCATTTCCGAACTAAATCCATGATTATGCTTGGCTTTTAATGTTGAGTGCTTCGGTTTCAAGATTGTTTACGTCTTGACCTTGAGATGTTAGAAAGAAACGGTTAAAACGGCTAAGTCACGGATGGTTTAATCCCCTAGACCTTGCCGCCTTTTTTTTTTTTTTTTATATCTAAGTTCGAACCTCATTTCTAGTCTTTTTATAAGATAATTTTACTTTTCAAAGCAAAACCGAGAGTTAGCCGTCTAAACGCCGCAAACCTCATATAAAGCCTACAATCCAAACTAGCTATATTCGAGCTCCCTGTGGTACGATATTGGTCTACAAACCAAACTAAATTGAAGAAGTTCATATAAGACGATGACAAAGACCCAAAAAATTAATCAGACTTGGATATTTTAAGGTTGCCTTATATTAAAAATTTCAACTTTGGTCAGTAATTAATACTTTTTCAATTCTTCTTCAACGGCGTGATGTAAAAATTTGCTCCAATCTAGTATGAATTAAAGGACTTCATCGGGCCCGACCGGTCTAGCCCGACCCACAAAATTGCTACCCAAGCCCATCAGCGGACCGGGCTGTGTCAAAAGTTGAAGCCTAGGCCCAGTCCAATCGGGCGGTCTGGGAGCCTAACGGGCGAGCTAGGCTTTTTAAAGTTTTTATTTTGTTTTTTTTCCCTAATCAGAACAAAAAACGCAATGAACTACTCGGATGCGCTGAGGGAGCACCACTTGATACCCACTTGACACTGAAATTTTTTCCCTTATTTTATACTCCTGCCGAGTTTAGTATTTTATTTTGAAATGTGACATGAAGATTGTCCATTTTGCCTCACATTTTCTCTTACCTTAATCAATTTAGGATTTCAAGAAACAATTATCGCATGAGGGGGCAAAATTAAAAAATTAACAAAACTACAATGTAATAAATGTGTTCTCTTAAACAATTGATGAAAAAAAAAAATGAACAACTGAACATGTATGAAACTATTGCCATCAAGCTTTATTATAGTACTTCTCAGTACTTTTATTAACAACTGAACATAAACACGGGAATTCTAAGACATGTGTGTGCAAAATACATGCATGTATATATTAGGCCTATACTGCAGCTCTCTCTCTCTCTCTAGTGATTTACATATCAATCTTCATGATCTTGGGGTCGATAAAGTTTCACTGGGCGCTGGTTTACTGGTTGTAATGGTCTGGCATTAATTTCTGAATCCTGAAAGGGAAAAAAAAAACCATGTTATCTTAACACATAAGCTTTTTTTATTGAAGCATTATTACGAGAGAAAAAAAAAAGAATTAAACAAAAGATCCACTCAGAACAACAAAAATTAATTAGCCATTATCTATGTATTGATTTCGTTCTAATTGATAGTTAAAGAAAGAAATAATTAAGATCAAATTAATTTCAACAAAATTAGAAAAACTCACATCATGAACCGCGTCACGAAGCAGGTCCAATTGTTCTCTAGAGACAGTTCGAACCTGATGATTTCAATGAGGCATTAGAAAGCTAATTAACCAATGATGCTACAAACCGTAGAAGTTCAAAAACGAAAACAATAGACGAGTGATTGGCCTAAGTCCTAACATGTACAACTTTAAAACACAACTCCCGACATAAGTGTGTTGAGAACTGTTGGACGTACATGAACCCACATGCATGTTACGCATGTATGAAATGGTTCCGGATACAATTGTGTTTAGAGTTGTGTTTCATAATTACGTTACTGAACTTTTTGTTTCCCGAAAGACGGCTGGCTACAAAAAAAATTCTGTACTTTTAATTACTAGTAGGTTTTTTGATAGCTAGGCAATAAAATTTTATTAGAACTCGACAAATGGTACATCGAGGCGAGACCAAATACAGACCATAGAGATTGAGGTACCATAAGAGGCCTACAAAAAGAAAGGAAAAAAGAGAAAAGAGAATACATTCAATGAAAATTGAATAAGCCCGACGACAAGACGGCCCAAATTAAACACCACAAAATCATTCCAGATGAAACATTGAATGCCAACATAAGTTTTAATTACTAGTAGTTGGTACGTAGGATATGTTTTGGAGCATATATACCTTGCTTAAAATGGTCCAGACAACGTCTTGAGTGCAAGGAGGAATTGTAAGAGAGCCAATGTATCTATAATACTTTGAGTTTCTATTCCCTATCCTTATATGTTTTGGGTCCACCATACCAACCACCCTCTCTTCTTCTCCTGTATCAGCAACGGCTTCTATGTGCTCCTTCATCTGAATTATTAATGTAAATACAGCACACATATTATGAGTACTCTTAAGTCATAAGTACTGAGAGAGAGAGAGAGAGAGAGAGAGAGAGAGAGAGAGAGAGAGAGAGAGAGATTCTTATTACCTCAGACAAGAAAGGATCGGATCGTCCAATTTTGAATATGATACCAATCACAGCAACTCTTTGGTCTTTGCTCTCATGAACCATGTGAAACTCTAGATCATATCTGTTATTACACGACGGATAGCTTATGGACATCAAAATTGTTTGAGCGTATGGAGATATATAGTAATATTTATACCCATGAAATTGGTTGAGGTTTTTTGATTGGCAAAAAATTTCATGATGTTGAAGAAGAGCGAAAGACCCATAACAAAAACAAAGAAAAAAAACATCCAACGAAGAGTTGAATGCAACCCAGAAATTCCTTAACCGAAACGGTGCTTGAGTTTCTAAAGGCTAATAGCAGGAGAGGCAAAATAGCATCATTGTCGTAAAAGTATATACCAACTAGCTTGAAATTAACATACCATTCGAGTAATCAGGTGCTCATCATTCTCCTATAACAAAGTTTAATTCTATTCAAAAAACTGAAATTTATTAATATCGCAACGAACCCAAATGCAGGTACGTACGTACTGGCTTAATAAACCGACAAGGAGCCTCATAACTGGGAAACTTTTATGTATACCGGGGATACCAACCCCTTGGTATCCCGGCCTCTAGTCTATTTCATATTTTTCGGCCATTTTTCGATCATATTTGGATGATCGGTTCCGTTCATTTTGTAGAGTTCGGCGAGAACTTTGATCATACAAAAAATCGTGTTCATCGAACTTTAATAGATACATGATCGGTACACATAAAAATTGAAGAAAATCAAAACTGGGTCCAAAAACACACTGAATCGGAACCCAATTTTGATTTTCCCCCCCCCATTTTCACGTGTGTCGATCATGTATCAAATTAAGTCCGATGAACACAATTATTAGTTCGAATAAGGTTTTCGTCGAACTCGACAAAATGAACGGAGTCGATCATCTAAATGTGATCGGAAAATGGCTGAAAAATGAGAAAAGGACCGGAAGGGGATACAAAGAGGATTTGTATCCCTGGGATACATAAAAGTTACTCCTCATAACTTGGTCTAAAATTTTGCATTTAGCTAGATTGACAAATAATAGACCAGTTTTTGTACATGCTTCGGTATTCCTTCAATGGGCGATCGCCTCATAAGTTAATCATCTGGGTGCCTGACCAGCCAGTTGGCCGGCCTTACAAATATACTTGCGAAAAGAACGAAACACTATTCATATACTAAATGGAACACTTCATTTTCGATATTTATGCATCTCTGTGAGTACATAATGGGGAGAGAGAGAGAGAGAGAGAGACCTTCTGCCATTGATAGAGTGTTCAGAAGGAGAGTGCCAATGACATTGCTTGAGTTCATACTGGGTGCCGTTTATTTCAATATATCCGGCGCCGCCACCCCAATATTTTAACTGTATTTGTAAACCAAAATAAAAGAGCTAGTAATTACTCCAACATCTTTATGACCCATGCATCGTCTGTTTTAATACAAATTAATCTTGTATAAACTGATTAAATTTTCTCTTCTCGATCCAAAAATAAATAAATAAAAATTGATAAATTTGTCAAGAAAAATATAGGATATCTCTCTCCTTACCGATATGTCGTGGCCCCGATTAACAAGGGTGGCATTAGAGGGATGGTAATCCCTTTTAAGTATCCCCAAGTGAGACACTACTTTCACCCTCTCGTTCAACATATCGATCGGAGACTGCATCGTTCCATTACTACACATACGCCACTCGGGCCGGATCTCTCCCCAGTTATACGGCCCTTTGAGGCTGTTTCGATCGTAGTTAAATTCTCTCTCGTCCTCTGCGCATGGAACATAGAACAGAAAAGAAAGAGGAAACTTGTCAAATGATGATCATCAAGAGAACTTTAAGAAGAATTAGTGAAACAATGAGTACTATAAACTTTAGCATTTCATTGAGAGATATAGAGTTTGAAATGAAATTACCAACTTCTTGAGATGTAGTTGAATCAGAAAGGAGGAAGAAAGCAATGAAGAAGCTGCAGACCACTTTTTGGGTTGGTAGCCTTTCCATGTTTTTTCCAACTTTGAGCAATGCAGGGGTGGTGATGGCATGGAGGGGCACAGCCTCTTATATAAGGCATCAGAACTGTAGGGGAAAGTCCACTTTGACCCCTTATGGTTTGGGTCATATGCAGATACACCCTCTGAGGTTTAAAAGTGTGCAATAATACCCATGTGGTTTGTGAAGAGTGCACATAACTCCTAATTTCATTTATTTTAACGGAGGTGTATCTCACACGTCTCTTGAATCTAACCAAAATCTAATCCGAGCCGTTCATAATGTATTAATCAATAATCATATAATAGAGCATCTCTATAAAAAAAAATCAGCTCGATCAGACATCAATAACTAAGTGATCTAATTTTTGTTAAGATGAATGATAAATTTAAAATTGAAAATTTCCTTCATAATAAATTCGATTCGACTATGAAATTTTCATTTTTTTACCGACTTATCAAACTCTACAATATCAACGGTTCAGATTCAATTTTTAGTACATGGGATGGATTGGTTAAATTCAAGGAAGAAGAAGAATCAAGAGAGAAGATGAGGACATATCGAACTTTTAATGCGCATCCGTCACATTTGACGTTATTGTGAACGAAATTGGGTGTTACGTACGCATAAAAGGGTTTACAACCCTACTTGATCAAGGCTGAAAAACGAGTGTTTATAACCCTTAAACTACATACTAATAGGACCCCTCCGCTCCCACTCTCGCTAACTTTAGTAGTTTAAGACATATATTTGAAAGACACTTTCACGCTCACACTTGCATGCATGTGACTTATGATACATATATGCCACGATTTTTTGTTACTCTGCAAAACCATTTTAGTCGTGTAACAAGTGATACAATCTTACAAATCAAGAGGTCTACATCTACGCAAGTGATCATATTTCAGGGATTCTTTGAGTAATTATCCCCCACATCTATAAATAAAAAAATACATAGGTATGAAAAGGCAGTTCATTAGATTGGACTATGGTTGTATTTAATTTCTTCTACACAATTTCATATATACTAATAGGTAGCAAGTTTGAATCATTCATTGACCTCTATTTCAGATCTTTACCAACGAATTAATGAAGAGATCCTGGACTCTGTTAAGCTAGAAAACAGAAGAGAAAATCAATATTGACGAAAGAAATGATTTCATTGTATGACTGAACACCGATCGATGACCTCGTGAGTAGTTAAAATTAGGAGAAACTTTTGTGTATTCCGGGGATACCAAGCCCCTTGGTATTCCCTCCGGTCCGTTTCTCATTTTTCAGTCATTTTTCGATTAAATTTTGATGATCGGCTCTGTTCATTTTGTAGAGTTCGATGAAAACCTTATTCATAAAAATATCGCGTTCAACGAACTTTATTTGATATATGATCGGCACACGTGAAAATCGCAAAAAAATCAAAACTGGATTCCGATTCAGTGTGTTTTTTACCCTGTTTTGTTTTGTTTTTTTGCGATTTTCACGTGTGCCGATTACGTATCAAATAAAGTCCGTTGAACGCGATTTTTGTTGTGAATAAGGTTTTCATCGAACTCTACAAAAAGAACGGAACCGATCATCAAAATATGATCTGAAAATGGCTGAAAAATGAGAAACGGACCAAAGAAAATACCAAAAGGCTTGGTATCCTGGGATACACAGAAGTTTCTCTATAATTAGTCAGTGAAACAAAAGACCAGGAGTTTCTAATGTTTGACAAATATGTTGCAATGTGGGGTCAAAGATTGAGGAGGCCAGGGGGGAAGTCAACGGGATTTTCAACTGGTTAATCGTGGGCCGTTGGATCTGCGGCCGAGGGTTGGAAAAGTCTAGAAGAGATTAGCTAGAGGATGTCAACATCATAGAAAAAAATTACATCACCCGTGAGACGGCAGTTTAACTTGAATTGAAGTCTGTATCGGGTATTTAATTGTGGTGGCCCAGCTGAGACTTAAATGGAAGAAAAAGGTGGAAGCAAGCAATCATTTTGTGCGTGTTTTTTTTTGTGGTAATATTGATGTCTCGAGCCAGTTTGCACGCGTTTCGAATTAATACCTAAACTCATACTCCATCCGTCTCAAAATACTTGTTCGGTCCGCAAAACGGATTGTTAAAAATAATAGTGGCCTTGTTCGTTTAGCACATTTGGGTATTTTAGTTTTGGTAGTGGGTGGAAAGAGAAATAGGGTAATGATTGGAGAAAGGGGTAATGAATGGAGAGAGACAGAGAGAAAAATGAAATTAATAATTGGAGAAATAGGGTAATGATTGAAGAAAGATATAGGGTAATGATTGAAAAACAAAGTAAATATGCTAAACGAACAAGGCCAGTACAATTTTTGCAAGAAATTTCAAAAGTTTTTTAACAACTTACTAGATATCAATAAGTATTTTTAATTTGTGAAAAAAGTTTGAATTTTTTCTTAAAAAAATTGTATTATTTTTAACACTCCGTTTTGCGGACCGGACAAGCATTTTGGGACGGAGGGAGTACACGATAAGGTGGTCATAAGAATTGCTAGCTAGCAAAGATAATTGAACTAGAGACCCTTAGAAATGAGCAAATTTTTAAGTCTCAGACCAAGACTACCGGGCGAAACCGTCGGGAATAGCTATCATTTTGCATGTGTTGGTGACGAATTGATCACGAAAATCTTGCCAGAACCGTAAGCATGTAGGAATCGAAGTTGGAAACAAATACTGTAGTTTGAAACAAATACTGTAGTTTGAAACAAATCCTTCTTTGGAAGAGCTACAATGAATATTCTTAGGCTGCGTTCATTTGAAAAGTAAAATGATGTGTTTGTTAGTTTTACGTCAAACTTTTGTTAGTTATTGATTCGTCTCGACGAGAGAAATCGAAAAAGTAAATTTGTTTTACTTTTATCCAAATATTTTGAGAAATAACTACTTTTTAACGTCAAAATAATCCTTCTCTGGAAGAGCTACAATGAATATTCTTAGGTTGCATTCATTTGAAAAGTAAAATGATGTGTTTGTTAGTTTTACGTCAAACTTTTGTTGGTTGTCATTTTGACGTTAAAAAGTGGTTATTTCTCAAAATATTTGGATAAAAGTAAAAAAAAAAATTACTTTTCCGATTCCTCTCGTCGAGACGAATCAATAACCCATAAAAGTTTGGCGCAAAACTTACAAATGCAAAAAATCAAATCAAATAAAGACAATTTTCAAATTTAAGTTAAGTTTAAAAGTTAGTGTCGGACCGTTTTTCCACCATCTCTCCTAAAACCAATTGGTGGTAGGAAGGATTTCAATTAAGTTTTTTATGGCATTCAACATCGCACCCGCAAGTCTGTTTTTAAAGCAGTCGCAGGGAGTGGCCTTGTGTAACCAAATCCATTGGGGTATTTCGGGCCCAACAATCCCTCCCTCACGATGACGCTCCCGTGACTCGAACCCATGACTTCCTGGTTCTGATACTACTTGTCGGACCGTTTTTCCACCATCTCTCCTAAAACCAATTGGTGGTAGGAAGGGTTTCAATTAAGTCTCTTATGGCATTCGACATCGCACCCGCAAGTCTGTTTTTAGAGCGGTCGTAGAGAGTGGCATTGTATAACCAAATCAATGGGTGCACTTCGGGCCCAACAGTTAGGTTCAAAAGAACGGGGTTTAGACGTGGCTTTTTCATCTAGTTGTATTACTTGAGTTTACAAGGAAAAGGTTAGAGTTTCGAGTCTATAAAGAGACTTTGAAGTCTTTTTTTGTTGGTAACTTACTAACTCCCTTTTAACCCCGCCGATTTATATCATCGGGAAAAAGAAAACCTTTATTTAAAAATGCACAACATGCATCTCCTTGAACTATCTTGAATTCAGAAAATAAAAACGAAAAAATAAAGCTCCTGTCGCCGGAGCCGCCACCTCGGATCAGGCGGCTTATTCGCCGGAGGATGCGCCGAAGAGTTGAGTTTTGTTCACCCTCCACTTAAGAGGGTGAACATTACTTTCCTTCCTATTTGTTGAAATGATGTGGGTTCCATCACAAAGTGATGTCATGCTTACCAAAAAGTGTATTGCATGGTAAGCATGACATCACTTTGTGGTGGGATCCACACCATTCCAATTAACAAGAGAGAGGGTAATATTCACCCTCTTTTAAGGAGGGTGAACAAAATTGCACTCTGCGCGAAACCACCCCAAAACTTCGAGATCTCAACAAATAAAGTCGATCCTCTTGAGGTTTGGATCGGAGCCGAGGGAGGTGGATTTCGTCCTCTATCATTGAGATTGATGGAGGTTGGACGATGGAGGCAGCGGAGAGCTTCGAAACACCGAGATCACGAGGACGAGGAAAGTGCCTACAAGACGGGACGAAATTTGTGACGTACGTTTGGTAGACTTATTATATATCTCTCTCGTGATGTTAAACAAAACCCAATCAAAGTTCTTCTTCTTGGAGTCATCATGCGTTGCGTCATCCCATTGATTCAATGGTTGAATGCAAAACTACATTTTAAATCCAACATAAGGAAAAATTCCTCATCATTCATGCATGGCTTGAAATAATCTCACCAAGTTCGACTTTTACACTAAAATTCTTCTTCGAGTTCGTGTGTTGTTACATCATTCATGGTTGAATTAATGCAAAAAGGTTTTTGTACTTGTATGGAATTAGACTATATTTGTTGAAGACCGAGTGGACTTGGCCCTCCATCTTTTCTTTACAAGGAAATCACGTATTTTTGTTCACATATATGTACTACAGGATTTAAAAAGAATAAATACTCCGGCAACAACTTTTTACGCATTCTCTGTGAAAGACGTGCAATATTTGAATAAAAATGAAATTATTTTCGTGCATAATTTTTTTTTAAATTTACGCTGGTTTATAGAACTAATTGAGATCTTTAAATTGGTGCAAATAAAATGAAAAAATTACGCACGAAAGTACCATAAATAATATCAGTGACGTGATAGTTTATGATTAGGAGTTACTTGATTCGACCCACCAGAGCTGGTCCAAAATATATAATATCGGGAGCATTTTTTGAACGAGAATCTATGCCTTGTTTGTTTTAGTTTTTGAAAAATATTTTTCAAAAGATTTCCCATAGATTCTTCCTACTTTCAATTATTTCTCCCTCTATTTCTCTCCACTTATTACCCCTACTACTCTATAAAAAAAAAAAATCAAAAGCGAAACCAAACAAAGCGTAAATGTTTTTAGACACGCGATTGAATAGAGAAAATGATTTAAAGAACGAGAAACAAAGAAAAAGGAAAATTACATCTTCAAAGTCAGAAAAATAAAAAATAAAAATTAAAGTATGAAAACACAATACGACAAGTTACCGTTTTGTTTAGTAGTAGTAGTATTTAACCAAGGACCAATACTCCTTCAAACTGATGGAAGAAAATTCACGTGAGGATCACTAGTTAAATATTTTTTGTATTTGAGACTTGAGATTCAAAAGTTTTGAATTAATATTCGTGTTATGGTGCTTCTGAAAAAAAATATTAGTAAAATTTGCTATTACTATATACTACTATAGTTGTTCACGGACTTTGGGTCGGTGCTGTGCAGTAAGGTGCACAACACCGTGTTGCGGCGCACTTCCGAGCCGTTGGATCGTGCATCCGATGGCTCGGATCTCATCTCGACAACCAACAATCGAGAGCCGTTCATTGCCGAGATAAGATCCGAGCCGTCGGATGCACGATCCCCCAATTCAGTTGTTCACACATGGGACTTGAAGACTGCATGGATTCTTAGTGGCACCATTAAGATAATCTCAATTGATAAACGAAAATTAAGATCATGTTCACATTTGATAAGAAGAAAACTGGATGGTTAAAGAAAATAACACACATAGAACTTCCCCAGTCGTCACAAACCCCAGATGAATCAACAAATCTTTTTTCTTAAATTTCTGCTGGTACATATGTCACCACATTCCCCAGTCTAAGGAGAACAAGTGTTTATTAATTATGGTAACGTCAAAAGTTACATTCCCCGTTGACAAGTGGTACGTATTGAAATCACGAAAAAATTATTTAGTGATGCTGAGGCATCGCCACATCAAAACGTATACTGTCGGGGTCTGAGATAATATTGTAACGTTGCTCTTAGGTTAATAGAAATTTCTGTAACGTCATTCTTAGATTAATAACATTTCTCTTTTGCCGATTAAAAAAAAAAGTCTTGAGATAATGGCAGTGTGACTTGGTTTACATTGTGATTTCGAAATTACAATATGTCTACAAAAAGAGAAACAGAAAAGTTGAGCCAATTGCTTGGTGCCCTCTGTGGCTCAGGGTATTTAGTGGGTGGTGAATCTTTTGGATTACAAGTGCGCTAAACTGTTTTTGGCAATACATATTTATCAAGTTGTGTGGTTTGGTGCTTAATTCGGTTGGTAAATGCTTCATGACATCCCACCTTAGAAACAACGCTGCTACTCACACAACATATATACATAGATTGCGTGTGCAGATTCAGTGTGGGGTTCACTACGGATCCCACACAAACAATCCGAGCCGTTCATTAATTGTAATACATTTTTTCAAGGGTCCTCTCAAAAAATCAACTAATTCCGATACCTATAGGTACTCGATCCAATCATCTAAGTTTTATTCAGATTTCAAGACAATGAAAAGTTAGATGGTTGGATCAAGTACTTATAGGTATCGGGAGCCCTTGAAAAAATATTTTACATTTAATGAACTGCTCGGATCGTTTGCGTGGGACTCATAATGGACCGACCCCACACAGTGATCTGTGCACGATCTGTGTGTCAAAAGTCTGTGTCAACAAACTTAATGTTTAAATTATGTTGCTCTTGCAACGTCCACTCCAAAAACAAATCTGCAAGTTCAATGTTTTTTATTTTTTGAAACAGCAAATGTTTTTTAAAAAACTTGATAAAGGTACATCAAGTGGGGGATGGAGATCCAACCAAATGTTAGAAAACACCTAATGGACCGAAGTCTTATCAACGGGCCAAGCCCGAATGCCTATGGGTCTTAAAATACCCAAATCAGACAAATAAAGCACACAAGGCAAAGGGCCTAAATGCCCAAATCGGAAACAACACAACACCAAGTTGAATGCCCAAATCTGCAAGTGCAATGTTGAATGCCATTTAATGTGTAAAATTATTCTAATACTATTCTTTCTATCTATCTATCTATCAATATACTATAGAAATGTAGTTGAAGCTAAAAACCTCTCAACTCTCAATCTTAAATTCCTAGAATTTTGAAATTTAAAAAAAAAAACATGAAAGAGAAAAACGTGGTGTTGTGGGAGGGAGGGAGGAACGTGGGAGTGGGAGAGGGAGAGAGAGACTTTAGGTAGGAAAAATTATTCATGCCCATTATGGGTCTCGTCACTTGGTACTCCAAATTCATCGAACATGAGACCGAAAAAATATTAAACTATATTTTTTTTATCACTAGCATTGTGTCCGTTCAATACACAGGGTCGAAAAAAACTAATGTTATTTTTTTATCCCATGCATTGAACGGGTAAAATGTTTGTTTGTTTTTTTTGTTACAAATTAATTTGATTTAAAAAAATTTGAAGTAATTTAATTTGATTTAATATTTGTTCAATGCACTAAACCAAAAAAATCACATTGATATTTTTTTCTTAAACTATCTTTTCTGGGGTTCCTAGCATGCATGTTGGGCCAATCTGGGCCGTCCATATTCGGCAATGGATGGCTCAGATTGCATCTCGATCAAACAGATCTCGACCGTCCATTGCTGTTCTACTGAGATGCAATCTGAGCCGTCCATTGCCAAGCATGGACAGCCCAAATTGGCCCAGCACGCATGTTGTTCCAGATGAATAGCACGCACTCCGGGTTCCTTTTCTATCAACTAGCGTCATTCCCGTTCGATGCACGGAACAAAATTTTTGTGTGGCTCCGCTACAAAATATCGGGCTCGCACAAAATTTATTGTTTGTCTTGTGCATCAAACGGAAACGACGCTAATCAGTTTCAATAGAAATGGTAAAACTAAGTTCGACAAATTAGTATAAGACGACACCGGGCGCTAGGCAAGGCCCAAGAAAAAGGCCATTGCCGAGCTCCCCCCAAAAATAGCCAAAAATCGGGTCCCCTGTAATGTGGATGAAAAAGACCAAAATTCCTTGCGCCTAGGTATAGAATTACACATTTTTGGAATCATGTAATGATGAGTAATTTTTATAATATTGTGAATTTGAATATTATGCAAATTAGTAATTTCTCTGGTTTTGTCTTTGAAGTTATATAGAAGAATTCTAAAGCCAACAATTCTTTTTTGGAATTTCATTTATTTAAAATGCAAAAGATCTCTCACTTTCAGATTTCAACTGGCCCAAAATTTTGGGCCACGCCTTGCTAGTAAGCTACCAAGAGCTCGTGAGCGCTATTCATGCTTGCGTAGATAACAAAGTTCAAAAATTTGTTAATACTTGGCTTGTTTATGCTCAAATGTGAGCGTTCATTTTGATTAATTTAGAGCTTATGTAGCTTCAAAAATCTTTTCCTTTTTGATGAAATGGAGTTCATTACAAATATTTTGGGCAAAGCCAAATTAATCATCTAAATATTGTAAAACGAGAAAAAGTACAAGGCGGTCAATGTCTTTCACCCCGACCCAAACGTTAAGCCTGACGCAAACAATGGCACTCGCAATCTATTGTATATTCATTTACTTTTTGGAAACAGTGGGGGTATCGATACCAAGCCAAAAGTGGTATCGATACCAGGCATCTACGGGAAAGCACCAAGCTGAAGGGTATCGATACCTGTGCAAAGTGGTATCGATACCAATGGCCTAGAACCAGTCCAAGTTGAAGGGTATCGATACCTTTTTGTTCTGGTATCGATACCAAGTTTTTCCGGCCAGCTTTTAATTTACTTTTTGGACTTTCCATTTATGAAAAATTTCCATTAATAGGTAATTTTGGGGATATTTGTTGATAGAGAAGTTGGGATGCAAAAATACGCTTCTCTTTCACTTTAAACACTATCTACTTTATGCTTTAAGTTTCTTTTTTGCTTTCTAGAAAATCTCCATTGTTGCTCTAAGTTAATTTCTTCAAGAACTCAAGTAAGTTTAGTTAGTTTGTTATTTTGTCAAGCATTAAAGTTGTAGCTACGGCTTGGATCTTCGTGTAAATCAAGTTTATTTCTGTTTTTATCGGTTGAATCTCCTGTCTCTTTTTAGCTTTATGTTTTGTTCTTTAAGCATGTGTGAGTAGTCACTTAGGCTTGGTCATGGGATGATTTCTATCCCATGACTTAGTAGTTTTAATGATTTAACTATAACTTGATCATGGTTTAATAAGGAAATACTTAATTTCTTATTTTCAGCCAAACCTTAAAGCTGTTACCCTTTTTGATCGTGTGCAGCCTGGAGTTTTAACCTGCTTGCCGCATGCACACGGTGCTTGGAGCTTTAATGCTCCTTGTTTTTGAGTTAAATGTTTACTAAATGAGTCTAAGTCATTTCCGAACTAAATCCATGATTATGCTTGGCTTTTAACGTTGAGTGCTTCGGTTTCAAGATTGTCTACGTCTTGACCTTGAGTTGTTAGAAAGAAACGGTTAAAACGGCTAAGTCATGGGTGGTTTAATCCCCTCGATCTTGCCGCCTTTTTTTTTTATATCTAAGTTCAAACCTCATTTCTAGTCTTTTTATAGGGAAAAATTCAAAAAAACCCCTTTGAACTCAATGTCAAATAGGCACCTGAACTTAAATAAATTTCAATTGAACACCTGAACTTTCACTCCGTTATTCAATTTACCCCCTGCCGTCTCAATCTGTGACTTGCCGTTAACGGCAAAGACACAGTAGCCCTACCACACACCAAAACGGCAGCGTTTTGGTTAAATAAAAAATACTTACCACCAGTTTGCAATCCTATGAAGCAGAAACGTGATTATGAGAGCCTTAGAGACAAAATTCGATTATGTCTCTTTAGAATAATATGATCAGAATAATAAGATCTTCACACCCGTTCAAACGGATTAAAAATTGGAGCACTTAATTTTTTAACCATATTTTTTAATATATAAATGGTCTCAAAAAAATTTAAGTGCTCAAATTTTCAAAAAGAATTTAAAAAAAAATTCTCCCTACTTCCAACATTTCTCTCTCCACTTATTACCCGGACCCGGGGGCTCTGCTGCCCCAAAGGCACATCAGCCCCTACCCACACACCAAAATGGCAACGGTTTGGTTAAATAAAAAATTCATACCACCGGTTTGCAATCCTATGGAGTAGAAACGTGATTATGAGAGCCTTAGAGACAAAATTTGATTATGTCTTTTTAGAATAATATGATCAGAATAATAAGATCTTCACACCCGTTCAAACGGATTAAAAATTGAAGCAATTAATTTTTTAATCATATTTTTTAATATATAAACGGTCATAAAAAATTAAGTGCTCAAATTTTCACTCCGTTTTGAATCAGTAAAAAGATATTTAAGTGCTCATAAAAAATTAAGTGCTCATAATCACATTTCTGCTCCATAGGGTCCTAAATAAAGAACACATACTTAATATGAGAGCCTTAGAGATAAAAATGAATTACGACCCTTTAGAATAATATAATAAGAATAAAAAGATCTTTGCACCGATTCGAACGGAGTGAAAATTTGAGCACTTAATTTTTTGAGACCGTTTATATATTAAAAAATATGGTTAAAAAATTAAGTGCTCCAATTTTTAATCCGTTTGAACGGGTGTGAAGATTTTATTATTCTGATCATATTATTCTAAAGAGACATAATCAAATTTTGTCTCTAAGGCTCTCATAATCACGTTTCTGCTTCATAGGATTGCAAACTGGTGATAAGTATTTTTTATTTAACCAAAACACTGCCGTTTTGGTGTGTGGTAGGGCTACTGTGCCTTTGCCGTTAACGGCAAGTCACGGATTGAGACGGCAGGGGGTAAATTGAATAACGGAGTGAAAGTTCAGGTGTTCAATTGAAGTTTATTTAAGTTCAGGTGCCTATTTGACATTGAGTTCAAAGTTCGGGGGTTTTTTGAATTTTTCCCCTTTTTATAAGATTATTTTACTTTTCAAAGCAAAACCGAGAGTTGGCCGTCTAAACGCCGCAAACCTCGATCATATAAAGCCTACAATCCGAACTAGCTATATTCGAGCTCCCTGTGGTACGATCTTGGTCTTACCGAGTTATTCTGCAAACGACTAGAAAGTCCTATGCTTCGGGTTAGACATCCAGGAGTACTATCTTCCGTCATAAGCAGGGGGTTGGTTAATTTGTGTGTGTGTGTTTTCAAAAATCTTTTCATTTAACAACTTTATAACCATGTGTGGTATATATATCATGGAGCAAAAAATGCATCAAATTTTTCAGTAAAATAATGTCATTTTCAGACTAAACAGTGTATCAATATTTCAATTTCCCAGAAATCCGTTTCAAGCTGACAAAAACTAAAGGATAAACCAACAAAGTAATCATTAAACCCCAAATGATTTTATATCCATTTTGTTAAAGAAGAATTGGTTTCAATGAATTTATCAGAGAGAATTCATTCAATATTATGAAGAAAATCAGAGAGAATTCACCTCCAATTGTGTCTTGACATCACAATTCGGCCGGTGTAACAGTTTCTCCACTTCAATTGACTGACTTTTAATTTATTAATTATTTCTTGGTTTAGCTTAATCCCATTCACAAGGTGGAAAATCCCTGTTTATAGTGCATTTTGTGGACTATGAAAATCATCATTTTAATTGCTTTAAAAACTATATTATTGCTGTAATATGACCCAGCCCACTAATTGTTGCCTCATTTGGTGGACAACCCATCACCTCAAATTTATTTAAAAACTCTCAATTTGCACAAACCCTAGCTTCTACTCTATATAAACAACTTATAACCACCATTACTCTCCCCGCAACCTCTCCCATTGTGCACCCCTCTTGCCATTTTACTCGATTAGGTAAGTCAATTTACTTAATCGATAGCTCGGACATCTGAATTATTAATTTAAAAAAATGTACGGTAATCGATTCATAAAAGAGTTTGTAAATTACATGTAAAATATAGGAAGATCGGCAGAAAATTGCAAAGAAAATTTTATAAATATACCAAGTTACCAACGGGTGATCTATTTAAACTGGTAGTAGTAATGTCCCAGAATGAATTTGAGTCACCCGTTGATTTTCTTGTGCAAGTTTTTTTGAACTACTTTTCTATACGCGTGCATGGTATTGCTCATAAAGTAGTAAAAAGGTTTCCAACTTGCCCTAATCTACTCACAAAAACGTCTTTTTATTCCATTTTTCAGTGTGTGGAGGAAAGTAAGCTCAAGAATGAGGTTCCTAGGGTTTGCACTCCTCCTGATCATGGCAAGCTCTTGCTTGGCTACAAACAGGAAGGTTCTGACTGAAATACACGGTCGCGAGAACCGAGCCAACCGACATCTTGCAGAGAAGGAGAAGGACAGTTTTGATAGCACTGGAAGCAGTGTGAACAACCACCACAACATCCCGAGGGAAGACTTCAACAACTTCAATGGTGGTACTAGCACCCCTTACGGTGGCGACAACGCTGGTGATGAGGGTGGCAAGTTTTAAAACTATATGTATACATACTTAAGGTTTGGTGTTTTGGATTTTGTGAGTGCTTTCTCTCTCTAAATCTGGGCATGTTAATGCATGTTGTAAATTTCTGTATTTTCTAGGCATGGTAGTGCCGATCGTATCGTGTATGTTTGAATAAATTTTTGGCTTCTGTATATGTATGAGCCAAATCAGTATATCAAATGCATGGTTTTATTCATGCATGGACAGTGGCGGCTCCAGGAATTCTTCCAAGGGTGTTCAAAAATTGCACTATACTATCTCGAGAAACCACAACTATATATATAAATAAAAAGTCATACATAACATCTAAAATGCGACCAAAAAATAGCAAAGTATATAAGCTATTACAATTGTCCTCGACAAGTTTTCATGTTTTGAAACCGTTGCATGATATCCTCGTTATCAACAGTATCAAATACATCACTCTCTATATAAGTAATTAAGCAATCATTCATCCATTGATCTCCCATTCGATTGCGCAGATTGCTCTTTATGTACTTCATTGCTGAAAAACTTCTTTCAACTGTTGCAGTGGCGACAGGAAGAGTCAACACCAATCTCACAAGCAAATAGACCAATCTATAAATGACATGCTTATCTGTCTCCACCAACTTTACAGCAAGATCACCAATCCCTTTGAGCTCTGAAATTTTTTCATCGGATTTAACATCAACAATGTAATTTTGAAGTTGAATGTCCAATGCCATTAGGTCCACCTTAGAAAAGTCACACGGGTAAAGTTCCGCAAGACGAATCAACTTTTTCCTATCAAAAGTAGAAAATGAATTTCTAGGATTCAAGCAACTCATACAAAGTAGCAACTCCGTATTCGCCTCTGTGAAACAATTGTTTAGCTCCATAAGTTGCAAATCTATGACTGTATGAAACAGCTCATTTCGATAACGATGGGAAATTTTAATTTGTGGGGCTTTGCGTTGTGGTCAATCACTAGATACAAACATTTCACTCACGTTTGGGAAAGGAATATTATATATGGTTGCTGCAAAACGAAGACACTTCAGCCAATAAGAAATCCCAACCATCATCGATCGCTCATCATTTGCAACCTTTGCTTAGACATTTCAACAAGTGTCATAGCATTTATGATATCTTGTGTCTTCTTTTGCAATGCTATTGACAACTCATTTGTGATTCCCATGATATTTTTGACCAAGTATAAGCTAAAGGCAAATTCGAAAGATAGCATTGATTTCTTAATAGAACGAGCTTGAGCTTTGTGATCTGTTGATGGGTCATCCGCTGCAATCATACCAAGTACCTCAATTGCGGACTTAAACATCACAATCAAGTTAAGAAGTGTGTTATAATAAGAACCCCAGCGTGTATCACCAGCACGTTTAAGAGTAGTCACTTGATTGAGACCTCTTCCACTTTTAAGATCACCATTATCTAATGCTTTTTGGAGGTTAGCAACTTGTGCATTTTGAAGAGCATCTTGTCTTTTGCAAGAGCCTCCAACAACAGTCACTATATTAGCAACTACTAGAAAAAAATCAGCAACATCTTCATGCTTCTTAGCAACAGCAACAAGAGTCAACTGAAGTTGATGAGCAAAGCAATGGACATAAAATGCAGATTCATTCTCCCTTAAAATCTAATTGCACAAAACAAATGTAAAGAGATTAGAAGAGATAGCGTTGGTCTTACTTTTTAGGGCAAAACTCGATGAATGTCAGAATGTGGAGAGACAAAGAAACACCCAATATTCAATCTTTATCCATATTCTTGATTCTCTTGAAGGTTGAAACTCAAAACCCTAAACAATTGGAAGAAAAATCAATTAAACCCAAATATAAATAAAAAATATACAACTTAGGGTTTACCAAAAACCCAAATCCAAAACCTATGAGTAATTGAGGGAGAGAGATGAGAGAAGGAGAAAGGCAGAGAGAGAGAGAGGAATCACAAACGGCAAACCTGTGTGACTGTGTACTGAAGTTTAAGTTCAAACAGAGAGCCAGAGAGGCCGGAACAAGAGCCAAAGGAAGGTTTGACTTCTGCGTGTGTTTTTTTCTTCTATTTGTTCATTAATTTTTTTATTTTATTTTTTTATTTTGTTATTGCTGAAATTGGGTTAGTGGGCTGAAATTTGGGCTGAAATTTTAAGTGGATTAATTTGTGGGCTATTTTTGGGGTGAGTGTTCAATAATATTTGGGTTGGGTGTTCAAACAATTGGATTGGGTGTTCATTGACAATTAGATTGGGTGTTCAAAGTAAGGCTAGTCCAAAATTTTGACATGTATTCTAAGTCAATTTTTTTTTTTTGGGTGGTCAGTTGACCATGGTTCCATGTGAGTGGAGCCACCACTGTGCATGGATCCATGCAGGAATGGACTCTCTTTACGATCAGCTAGCTAGCCAAGGTTGTTAATTACCCCAAAGCAGAATTAGTAAAGATCGTGAACAAGTCTTCTTTGGGCAACTTTCAGGGATATGGACGCAAGCCTGATCGATCCACCTATATCTAGGACGAAACTAGGGTGAAAGTAGGCCTTACTTAGGTTTGAACCCTAAAACCTCATACGCACGGGCAGGGCCCACAAACGGCAATGGTGAAAAACCCACCCTTTTCTGCCGCTGGTGAGAAGATCACATATCGAGTATGAACTCGCGTGAAACTAAGTCAAGTCAAGTCAAGTCAACTCTTCATTTGGCCATTTTCAGTGAGAATGAACGAAACTTGGGTGATTTCTTTTGGCCATCTTCTGTTTTACTCTTTCCGTCCCAAATTGGATGATAATTTTTGATATTTGTGCCAATTTATATTCCTTATATCTTTCAATATGAATCTCAAAAAATATGCAATATAGATCTTGTTTGATAGTTCTCGATTAGTTCTATTATACAAAGTTTTCAAACTCATGAAAAACATTATAGATTGAAAGATATAAGTAATGAAAAATGACACGAATTTTAAAAATTGTCATCCTTTTTTGGGACGGAGGGAAGTCCATAAATGTTGGGTCGTTAGAACTCGAGTCATTTGTTACTCTAAATTTTGAAGTTCTTTTTGCGTTTGGGCTTCAAGCATCGCACCTCATCCAGCGGCCCATCCCCAATATTAGATAAATGGGCTCGAAGTGGAGTGAGTGAACTCAAATTCCATAAACCTCAAGTATATGAAATTACATTTACACCCTCCTGACTCTAATTGGGGGAAAAGTCTAATAATTAGGAATCGGATCCTTTCCGGTCCTAAACTTAGACTGGACGGGTCAATCTAAATCTAGATCGTCAATTGTCGGAACAGTTGATCCTTGCTAAACTTGTCCCTATTGAATGCCGACTCGAACATGAATCCGGAACAGTTGATTTCGTTCGGTTTTCTTTTGTACCGATCCGATAAGAATGAAGTTCCAGATTCAGAGCAATGCTGATTGTATCATCTTCAAATTCAACTAATTCACCTCACGTTACTTCATCAAGACCAAAAATACGAGCAATACCATCACCTACTTTTAAGTAGGGTGCTTGTAAGTTGTAATTACAATCTTTACTTTTCTGTACTCACAATCTTTACTTTTCTGTTATTTTGCTTAATATGTTGCCGGATAGTATTACTAATTTCGTCAGCTCGAGTGGTTCCCATGGGCATCATTCTTTTTTGTTTGAAAAAAGTAATGCCTTCCAGTAGATAGAGTACAAATCATAATGCAATTAATAGTTCGGATTTGCTCAAAGACTCTTGCTGGTAAGAGTCATCCATTGCAAAACTTAGACCGGAGAGAATCTAAAAGAGAAATGATATTGACATTCCAAAAATTGATGCAGACACTCCAAAATCAATGTAACTCCGAAGCCACTTTTCTTTGTTTTTTAGAGTGCCAATATCATTTCCCAATCTAAAACCAATATTTATCATGTTTGAAAGATCATATACAAGGCTGTGTGCCTAGACATTCCATTTTCAAAACCCCAAATGTTTTAAAACAAACAAAAACAACAATCTGAACAATTATTTTTTGGGTAACTTCAAACATACATGCCAATTTAGTGTTTCATTCAATATAATAGGGTCCCCATTTTATACCTACGGCAACATAATAGGGTCAAGTACACCAATATCCTTCCCTGTTTCATCATTTCACTTCAATTCCATTACAATTAACACCTTAATTATAATATCTTTGCAAAATCATCCCCCGAGTTTCACCTTTCAACCGCTATATCATAGTTCTCTCACTCTTCTCAATTCACCTACTACCTAATGCCACAGTCGCGTTGTCGCCCGAAAATCCCTTCGCGCAGAAAGAACTATCCTTTCTTTTTTTTCCCCCAAACCTTGTATTATTCCCGTGTTTGGTTCTTCTAGAGCTATATATATATATGAAGTTTTGCTTGATGTTTTACCCAACAAAATCATGGATCATCTGACCCCCAAACTGCTGCCTCACCTCGTACTCCTGTTGCTGCAATTGCTGCTGCTGCTGCTGGGCAGTCTCGGCACTCTGCCTCAGGCCCAATGTGAGCCCGATCTCGAGCCCACTGCGCTGGTACGGCACGAAGCCCATTAAGGAACCATCGATGCCTTCCGGGATCCGACACTCGACTCTGGACCTTTTTTCCTGGTTCCAGCGACCCGGTTCCAGCGTGGGCTGACCATCGTAATTGGGCCGGCTGGTCCCTTCCGCGGCGGGTTGTTTCCCGTCGGTTTGTCCCATGTTCGAGTTCGATTCCGCGGAACCTTTGGTTTCAAGCATGTGTATTTCTTCCACCATGGGCTTCCACAGCCGGACTCTGGCATTAATGAACCAATTCGACACCTATATTTACCAATCAAAATTCAGATTCTATTTAGTGCGATGTGGGCAACATCAGCATAAATTTTGTATGAAATTTATTTTCGACATCTTTTTTTTTTGGCGGCCAGCTTCCCAATTCGGACTTCGAAAACTGTTAAGAAAAGCGTCCAGAATAATGTGGTGGTAGCACTATAATGCAGAAGGGCACACATTCTACCTGGTTACGAGAGAGACCGGTTCTGCTAGCCAACATATGCTTGTCTGTGTCCGTTGGATACCTACGCGCAACAAAAGACTTAATTAAAAAGTACGAATCTGGCAACAACAAATGTGTCTGTGTGACAGAGAGAGAGAGAGAGACTCACGGGTGAAGGAAGTGTTCGAATAGCCAAGACCTAAGAACGGCAACAGAACGTTCTGGCAGGCCTCTTTGGGGCCTCCAAACGTTCTGTTGTGATTCAAAAATGCCCGAATTGCCTCCTCCGGATTTTGGCCTCATAAACTGGTGGTCCACGAATTTCAACCCTGGCGTTGTCCTCCCATCGCCTTTACTACTGCTCGCTCCGGTGGTACTGGGGGACGAGAAGTCCTCCCCCAAGGCTTTTCTTATGTGCTTGAGCTGGTCAGAGATTGCGTTCTTAACGCATCGGAAGTGCCTCGAGACTGCCTTGACAGCTAGAGAGACGTAAGGGGTGGCAGAGCTTAGACCGGCTACCGATTCGAAGGACGAAACCACCATTTGCATCTGCTGGTGGTACTGTTTGTACCTCTTGCAAACCTTCCAATAGCACAGTGAAACAAAAGATGCAAAGAAGAGCGTCAATATCTTCGATTACAATAACCACATCATTTGGTATCAGAGTTCTAATCCAAACGATCCGCTAATCACAGTCATGAGTTACAGAAATTAAGAAGCCTCAAGAAACATATTACCAACTATGTGCCACAAATCTTACTAATTTCAACAACTTGGTCACACCATTTTTTTTTTCTCGGCAAAGACAGTAGCGTTAGTTGTAGTTAGTGAGGTTTGAATCCCGGTCAAATATACGGGGAGTACATGGTACCAGCAACTGGGCTACCATTCCACTTGCAATAATGAGGCTATATCCCGGAGAAAAGAAACGTTAAGGGATTTTCCGTCCACAAAATTCGAAGTTTGTTTTCTTACCAGTTTCCACAAATCTCTTTTGCAAGTATGTGATCCAAACGCAGCCTAAGAAAGGCAACTTTAGGAATGGGCCCTTCAAACCATGGAAGCATAACAAACTTATTGGGGTTCGGATTTGCTTTTGATAAAGTGATTGGAAAGAAGTGATGGGTACTATTTGATTGAAAATAGACCGTCACTTGTGTTCCTTATTAGGGGAGTGTATGAGATCAGCTAGTAACTTGTACGTTAATACTACATTATTTGCCATGATTCTTGAGAATGTACCATGCACAAATTTGTAATCATTGCGAAAAAAAAAAAAAAATTCAATAATTTCACTCCCCCTAAAATATGTATTTAACTCCAACTTCCAAGCCACTAACTAATATTGGCTAAATTTCAAAATTCAAACTAGGGCGAAAAGAAGCACGAGACTGAAATCGTAATGCGACCCTTTCGCACGCAACAGGTGATTTCGGTCAAATGTTACTAAAATCTCACCATTTAATGCTGAAATACATTTATGCTGTCATCGCACACTCCAAGGTTTCAAATCTAAGTCCAACGTCGAGAAGTATAACAAACTCAACATAGCATTTTAAATCTCTGAAATGTCTCGAAACTAATTAAACTGGATTCGGGGAAAATATGATCGAATTATGAATCCGATAAGAATCATTGTCCAGCGTGAAACTTTATAAGCTTTACTACTACCCTAAATGTTGGTACTAGCAATAAGATTATGACAAGCAAATATGAGAAGCCACTGTCTAATGGTAACACTTAGGTATGTAAACTATAGAAATTTCGATATAAAGCTAGCCAAATTTCTGTGACAGTGCCTTAGGCTCCCACACACCCAAAAAAATAAAAAATAAAAATGAGATCAATAAACGATAGTTGCATTTATGATAACAATTGAACTTTCTATATCGACTGACCACAATACAACATGAACTCGCAAGGGGATGCTACACAAAAAATATATGAGCCTCAAGAGCCTACCTGTAATTGGTTTTGAGTTTGATGCAACGACTTAACTAGATTATAATTGAGTCATTACAATCAAAACATAACCAATTTTTCTCTTGCTACTCATCCTTGTTTTTCGACAGACACTCGTACGCTCTTAGCTTGAGAAACCTACACGATACACATTAACTCCTCGTCCCCCAGGCTTACTAATATTTGCAATTATGTGGCGAACGGAATACTTAAAATTCGCAATAAACAATTTTATTTCATGTGTATTACAGTAGTTTTACGCATAGGGCATGAGAAAATTGAAATAAAACAGTCCAGAACTTGATTCCACTTTTGGCATGAAAGGTGATTAATTTCTAAACAGGTACCTCAACTTTTTCACTCACATTTTTCACTATGTCCATATATCAATCCATAAATGAAATCACAACATTTGGAAACCACTTTCTACGACTGAAAAGAAAAACAACAAGTCATCGTGTTCTCGGGTGACCGGTCAAAAATCATATATGAATGTGTATGTATGGCGTCGTGTCCATGTCCCGTATGAGTAGTCATCAAGATTAAAAACACAATTTCCATATTACCTTTGCAGTCCAAATCTTCTTCCAACAGTGCTATCAAACGTCATGCTTCTCACGAATTTAGGTGTATTTCAAGTATTTCCCCACATTGGATATTAAGCCACTTCCCAGTTGGAAGAAACAAACAAAAACTGAACACATAAAGCCTAGTGCATTGTGTTGGTTGTACATTGCTAGCTCTTTAATTAAATAAAATACCTAGAAATGAAAATTCTATTACAAAGCAAAACTCCTATATACGCTCACAATAATAATTTCCCAAAGTTCCGTGAAAGCTCCGTGGTCTGTATCTGGTCTTTTCTCGATGTACTCTTTGTTAAATTTTTTAATAAAATTTTGTTGCCTTATAAAAAAATAATAATAATTTCCCAAAGTAAAAAACAGTAAAACACTGCTCTACTGGAGATGCACTATGTATTATAAAGTAAAGCAAAAGGACCAACATGGTAAAACAATTACTACTAAGAGAGAGGAAGAAAGATAATGTGCCCAACCTCATCCTGCATAAACATTAGCTTTGCTTTCTTTTGTTGATACTCAGGGTGATACGATTCGCCGGAGCCGCTGCGAACACGACCATCCCCACTTATTTCATTCGAACCGTACAACGTAGACGACGAAGCACCCGAGTCACCACCACCACCACCCTTAATTCCATCGGAAACCATATCGGACGCCCCACATTGTTTGATCAATTTCGGATCAGGTCCGCCACATATTTCATCAAGCAGCTGTTGGGCAGGCTTCAAAAACTTTGAACCCTTGAGTATAGTTGCATAACCGGTGAACGGCCCCAGAGGACCGGTACTCCCCCGGTGGGTAAATGTCGACGACCCCACAATGTCTTGACAACTACTACTTCCCATAATTTTACCACCACCAATACTGGAAGGCTTTGAATTCGAACACACATAGTCGTATTTCAAGCCTTTTGCACCGCGAATGTCGTTCACTTCTACACCCCCAGAGTGCAGATTCGGCGAAAGCGATAGAGACAGGCTCTGTGTATTGGAATGATCACTTGCAACGGCTTTCAACTCCCTAGCACTAGTCTTATTTGCAAGAAACCCCAGTTGATCACCGGTCCACGTAACGGACTGATGATCACCGTAAGTCGGAAGATGAAGAACCGGGGTGTTTGGGTAAAATGCCGGCGGTGCGGAATTGAAATGCATTTCCTCGTAAGGTTGCTTGTGGGTATTTTGACTACTAGAAACATCGCTACTAGACGGATTGGTTAACGAAGACGCTTGTAAATCTTGATACCCGCTGAAGATAACTTTCCTAGCACTCGCGAGACCCTCCGCGACTAGTACCTGCTCGTGACTTCTCTGATCACTGCCCGGATAGTTAACAACATTGCCGCCCCAATCGCAACTTTGATGTGGTGCACCAACACTTTTCCATGTGCCACAATTCTGCGGAGTTTCGGCGAAACTGATCATTTCCGAGGGAAACACAGTTGGGTTATACGAAATATTACCATATCTAGCAATGGAAATATCTGGGTTTAGTTCCTGATGATGCTGATGGAAAGACAAGTGTTCCAGATGGCTAGGGTACTGCTGCAAATGCTGCTGCTGAGCTTGGGGGGCTGTACCTTGCTGGATTCTCAATTTGTCGCGCCGGTTTCGCTGCGCAACGTGCGATTGATCGGACATGAAGTTGTTCAACTCCATCAAAGAGACCAAGATTTCCCTTCTCTGGAAATTCTTGGTCAGTATGCGTATATTGATGCGGATATTTGGTGAATGTAACTCACAAAAGTAATGAACCTTGGGTCATCGATCTGTATGATTTCAAGGCATTTATAACCTGCAATTCCGTCGAGTTAATTAAAATGTCAGATTTCCAGAGTTGAAATAACTACGAGAAGAGGATGAACACAGATATATACATGTAGAGAGGAAGACAGATTTTCCTAGATTCTGATTCTGTAGTTAATTGGAGTTGTACAGGTCATATGAAGAAATGTGAGCCAAAAGAGATAAGGGTTTTCAAGAGACGTACACTCATGTTGTTGACCATCTCACAAGCAACACAGTAAGTTAAGTGAGAGAGAGAGAGAGAGAGGTATAGTAGTAGTACTAGCTAGCTAGAATCAAGATTAAAAAAATGAAGAGGGAATGTGATTTTGTGTACTGTTAATGAATAGTTCATCTTGACAAAAAAAAACACAAAGGCAGGGGCCGCCCAAGAAAAAGATGTCTTCCCCGGATTTAGCTTCAACAAGTTGCCATTTCCATGCTCTCTCTCTCCTCTCTCTCTCTCTCTCTCTCAGACACACGGTCGCACCCACATTCTAGTATTCTACAACAGTGAATATGACCAGTGGCTTTCACCAAAGAGCCACGCCAAAAATTTTGCAGGCCAAAAACCAAACGTAAAACAAGGAAAGAAACCAAACCCAGCAGTACTCCACCAGCTAACGAAACCCTAATTCCATTTGTGACGCCGTTAAGACCCCCCGCCAACTTCAACTGAACAAGGAGATCTCGAACGAACTGCCCAGCTTTTATTTACATGAAAGTTTGGTAGCTTTTTTTTAATATAAAAGTCAAAAGATTTATAACAAAAAAAAATTCAGAAACAGTTTTCGAAACAAAAACAAAACGACATTTTTATTCCATTTTCGTTCCAAGTGAAGATAGATTTCGAGAACCTGAAAATGGTTACTGAAAATTGGGGAATTGTTTTCAGAAGTTGGAGCTCCACAAAACGAGTTTTCTGAGCTCCTGAAAAATGAAAACAAAAAGCCGATCAAAAAAGAAAAAAAAAATTTAAAAAAAAAAATTGAACTCACCAACCGAAACCCACAACAAGAAGTGCATAATAATCAAGAAGAAAACAATAACCCATTGAAAATAAATCCCAACTGGATCTTCCAATCATCAGAGAAAGATCAAAAACAGTTCTTTTGCAACACTACCTGTTTCGTCACACAATTCAGTCGGATCTTGATCAAAAGCAAGTTCTTTGAGACGGCCAAGAGCAGGGAGGTTCCTCCGGCGAGAGATTCCGGCGGGATTCCACCAGTGAGGTTTCTGTGGAGGAGAGGAGGCTTGGGAGAGTGGGCGCAGGAGGCTGTCTGAGGGGAAGGAAGGACAATAATTGGGAAGACAAAAAAATATGCGAATAATAATTGTTGCCTGTTGTTAGGTTCGACGCCAAACTAGTTGTGACTTCTTCTTTTTTTTTTTGTGGGGGAGGGGCGTTTGACGTCTCTCCGTCGTTAGATTTGACGGCGATTAGCTCCCACCTAACTGTGAATTTTTCTTAGGATTTGTGTCGCTCCACACTAGGAAAATTCTATTTGCTCCCTCTGCGTAGTCTTTAATGAAGGTGTTTGGAAGTTAGGGCATGTTTGGGAGCCCGTTTCTAGATTGCGATTATCCGTTTTGCAACTTTTTCCGTTTGGGAGCTCCATTTTGAGAACGGATTCTTCCCCTATGTATTGTGAAAATTACACTTTAAAGGCACAATTTGAGAGTCAGTCACGGGTCAAATCGACCTTCCCTCTCTTTTGAAGATGATGCACATTGTTCAATATCTCAACTGCTCAAGAAGTTAGACTAGCAGCTCCTCCAACCCGGAAATGGATACTTGGGGAAGGGCGGAGCCTCACTTTTTCAGTAGGAAGGTGTTTGTTGTTGGGACGGGTTCGAACTGGACTGAAGGGATAAGAAATTTTACTCTGATCATCCTAACAATTCATCTCTGGCTAGGGATTTCAGTAGTATCTTATAGAAATTTGTCATAGTTTTTGGATGCTATATGCAAAATATATTTTGTGAAAATATCAAGTTTTATATGATATGCAGAAATATATTTTTGTTTGCATGATAGGAGTGGTTATTGAGTGTATCGAACAAAATAGTCAATCCCGTATTGACAAGCGTATTGTTTTCTCTATTAAAACGGTAGCTTATTTGAAAGTGATTTTTTAATTTGTTTTTCGATTTGTCGAGCAAAAAAAAATTATTTTTCGATTATGCATTTTTTAAAATTGATTCTCGTGTGTGGGGCCAAACGCCTAAAATCCCAAAAGTGTAAAATAGGAAGAGTAGGCAGCCAAACACTCTCATTGCGGCAAATACAGGAATAGGAAAATTGGCAAGGCAACAGTTGTGCTACACTGCTACCATGGAGGCTGAGTTCTTCTAATTTATTTATTCGTTTTGTGTGTTTTTTTGTGTTTTTTAAATTTTTGTTAGATTCGCGTGATTTTTTTTTGGATTAATCATCCATCTCGATGATAGGAGTCTAAAAAGTATAAAATTATGACTAAAAGCAAAAAAAAGTTCACGAAAGACGAAAAAAGTACTATCAAACAGCTATCATTTGGAGCTTAAGTGCCATCTTATTTTAAAAAATTCAACATCGGTGCATATTTTTTGTACTTTTTCTATTCGTCTCGTCGAGACAAACAATTAACCCACAGTGGATAGTTTTTCAACAAAATTTAGCTACAAACTATTGCTCAAGATAATTTACAGATCCTCATCAATGGGCTGGCTCATAGGGTAGGTGAGAGAAGCGACCGCTTCCGACCCCCGAATTTTGATCCAAAATTGAGGCCCCAATGTAATGTAACTTACATATTAATATTAAAATGTTTCCAAATAAAAACACAATTGTATCTTATTTTCTTCAAAAACTTTTGCAATCATATCTTTTTATATTTATATTGTCATAACTGTATCCTTTTAGTTTGATTTTTTTTTTTGTACTTTTATTATTATTTTTTAAAAATCATAAATATGTAAAGGATACAATATAGGGAATTCGTTTCGGACCTCCAAAATAAATGAGCCGGCACTATCCTCTTGCAAAACTTTTGGAGTAGCACTTCTACATACCTTTTTTGGGTCATAGACATACGGTAGAGGAATATAATTTTAACCTAATCTCATAAAAATAGGTATCAAATTCTTCTCCATATGATTTGAACTCGCAACCTCACAATAGTTACAAAAAATTCTGCTAAGGGAAATAAGTACATATTTTTTAAATTAAATGTAATGTATTATGAGAAAATGACTTAAAAAATAAGAATCTTAACGGAACGGATCCTGAGACCCTGTTCTCTCATTAGTTCTCTATATTTTTTAGTTGTATTGAAATAAACTCTTATGCATAATGTTCATAGAGCAATATTACGTGCGCGCACATATTCACAACACATGCGTGTTTGGAATTGTACGTTTGATGCACGTAGATCTCACTAAATAACTAGAGATTCACATTCATCAAACGACTTTTATTGCATTTACATCTCGATCTGCGCCCAAAAAATTGCGTGGATAACTTTTCTGATATACATAACTCTCAAGTCGCCACATAGTCAAAATAGAATAATAATTCCACACCTTTTAATTGCACAACAAAAATGACATAGATTGGAGGCATGTGATTGATATTCCTACCACACCTTTTCGCCACAAATCAAAAGTATCTAAGTATATATCAATTGTGGCTAAATTCGAACCACTCATCTATTATTTGAAAGAATCCATTTAACGTGAAAGAGAATGAATGTCTTCTCAAGCATACATTCTGCGAGGGAAACCAAGTGGCGGATAGACTCGCCGATATGGGTGGAAACCAAGAGGACAAGTTGGTGTCACTTGTTATCCCACCCGATGACATTAATTCGCTGCTTGAGGCGGACATGCAGGGCGTAACTTTTGAACGTTTCTAGTTTGTTGTTCTTTCATTTTCAGTGTACCAAAAAAAGAGGAAGAAGAAAGGCAATCACTTTGTTTGGTTTACATCTTAGAAAGTTATTTTTGATGTAATGAGTGGTAATGAGTAGAGAGAGATTTATTGGAAACTGTGCAGAGAGTAAAAAAAATAAAATTTAGCAATATGCCCACACGTTCAGCATGGACATCGTTTTTGTTCCTGCATTGCACCATGTCTAGATTTTAGAAAACGAAATCAACGTTCAGCATGGACATCGTTTTTGTTCCTGCATTGCACCATGTCTAGATTTTAGAAAACGAAATCAACGACGAGCAGTTCGCAAATTTTCCCCAAAATTTCTCGATTTGTGTATGTCATCTTTGCGTTGGGGCCATGCTAATCTTCTCTGTATCGTTCCAATTTTATCGGATTCCCAAAATATCATATCGTTTGGTTGTTTTATAAAATAAGCTTGCAATGCACTAGTTAGAGCTCGTGCAACAGAGTATCGATCCCAATCAATGGCGGCTCCACCATTTGCAAAGGGTGGTCACTTGAACACCTTAATTTTTTTGCTAAATAAAAATGTAGTAATTTTAATTTAGCATGATTTGAACACCCAATCCAAAGAGAATTGAACTGCCAACCCAAAAACTAGCCCACAAATTATGAAAACTTAGGTCCCATTCCGCTAAGGTTTTTTATTTTTTAAGTACTTATAGTATTTGTTTTGCGAGATAAGTCATTCTTTCACAATACATCACTTTTAATTCAAAAAATAAGTACTTATTATTTCCTTTAGATAACTCATATTTTCTTTTCTTTTTTGATTTGGAAAAAGCCCTGAAAGGGCGGGTCATATGCGTATACAACTTTTGGGTTCTATTTTGCTTGAGTAAGACGTACATCCGCTTGCAAAAATTTATTGGAGGCAGTGTCCAAGTGCTGGGCCAACCCCGGGGTAAGTCCCGCAAGCCTTCAGTCTTGGACAACCCCGGGTTGGGGCAACCAAAATAAAATACTCCCTCCGTTCCAAATTGAGAATCCCCCTTGGGGATTCCAACTATTTAAGAGGACATGCAATGATTACACCTATAATGTCTATCATTTCCATCATTACCCCTATATTTTACCTACTTTATAACACTTATATTCACCTGTGAGGGACATTTTTGAAAAATCACCAAATTTTTCCTTCCATTTTTGGAAAAGGACCATTATTTTGGAACAACTCAAAATGAAATAATGGACTCTCAATTTGGAACGGAGGGAATAAAATAAAATTCGAGTTAGATTATAAATATAATAAAATAGTTTCCCATAGTAGCACAACTCTTTGCTTGGTATAGTGGTCACTGACATTGTCATCAAAGCATCTATGGTGCTTGGTTCGATTTCTAGGCGCTGTCATCCCACTTTTCTTTTTTCTTCCATTTTTTTGTTTGCCTATACACAATTTTTATTCTACCTCTTTTTTGTTTTCCTCCCAACAATAATTTATAAGTGATGTCGTCAAAATAAATCGAGTAAGCTAACACGGTTTTTAATTTTACCTTTCAATTACCATTTTACAAGAGAGATTACAGAAATTGGCTATGATTTCAATTGAAAATAAAGCGCAATTTCACTAAGAGTATTTTTTGGGCATATGGAGCTTTTTTAACTTCTTATGCTTTTAAAGAAAGGTCAAACTCATCTAAAAAACCCAAAAAAATGAAAGTTAGCGGAACGAGCCCTGAGTTCTCGGATAAGTAAAGTATGATAACTCAATTGAAAATTTTGCTTCAAAAAATGCTATGAGAAGTTTTTTTAAAATCGAATCATGCTAATCATAAAACACTATAAACGAGATTTTCATTTTGAATTTTTTGTACTTGTATTTTTTTATTTTGTATGACTTAATAGTAAGTGGACAACAAAATATGAGGTTGGGCACCAATCATATTTCTTTTGAACCTGTTGTTTGCCATTATTTGGAAGAATTTTGTATTTTTGTCTCCAAAGCTTGAGCCAGTTTACTCTTGATTTTTGTCTCCAAAGTGTTTCAGCCAGTCTGTTATGCTTCCAAAACTCACTTTTGAGAGCCCTTTTATGATTGGTGCTATCAAGGTTCAAGGTTCTGTCATTGAAGACCCTTCTCTTATCAAAGAAGCTGCTGTCAACCATTTTTCTTCCATCTTCAGAGAAGGACCTCAAGCTGAATCTTCGATGGGAGGAGTATTTCCAAGAAGTCTACCCTTCTTTGTGGCAGTACTGTTAGAAAAACAGTTTGAAGCTGAGGAAATTATTGCAGCTATCAAGGATTGCCACAGTTCTAAAGCCCCAGGCCCAGATGATTTCAACTTCAACTTCATTAAGAAAGCTTGAAACTTTTATGAAGGATGATCTGATTCATTTTTTCAATGAATTCCATTCTAATTCAAAGCGGGTGAAAGGTATCAACTCCTCTTTTATTGCTCTCATTTCCAAAATAGATGGAGCATCCTCTTTCAATGAATTCAGGCCTATTAGTCTGATCGGATCTTTATATAAGATCTTCTCTAAAGTTCTTGCAAACAGACTGAAATTAGTTCTTCCCGATCTCATTGGTGAAACTCAATCTACTTTTATTGGAGGGAAGCAGATTTTGGATGGTGTTCTCATGACAAATGAAATCATTCATCATTGGAAAAAACAGCAAAGCGGAGGGCTCATCCTAAAACTGGATTTTGAAAAGGCTTTTGACTGTGTTAACTAGAAATTCTTAATTGATATGTTGAAGAATCTTGGTTGTGGTAAAAAATGGTGTGACTGGATTTTGGAATGTATCTCATCTCCTTCTCTATCTGTTTTGATCAATGGTTCACCAACTTCAGAATTCAGACCACACAGAGGGCTTAGGCAAGGTGACCCTCTCTCACCTTTTCTTTTTAACATTGTTGTTGAAGCACTCAACATTCTTTTGGAAAGAGCAAGAGCTTGTGGGATGATTAGGGGTGTTAAAGTAGGAAGGAATGGCTTGACCCTATCTCATCTCCAATTTGCTGATGCTACCATTCTATTCTGCAACAACAACAGCGAGGAGATCTTAAATCTAAAGAGAATTCTCAAGTATTTTCAATTGCTCTCTGGATTACAAATCAATTACTCGAAAAGTATGCTATGTGGAATCAAGGTTGATGAGCAAGATGTCACCATTCTTGCTCAAATTCTTGGCTGCAAATCTGGTTCTCTCCCTATGAAATATCTTGGGATGCCTCTAGGGGCTAATCCAAGAAGAATCTCTACTTGGCAGCCAGTTATTGACAAGATGAGAAAAATTCTTTCTATTTGGAAGAGAAGGCATATTGCGTTTGGTGGTAAGGTCACTCTCATTAAATCATCTCTTTCTACCCTCCCTATTTATTATATGTCTTTTTCAAAATGCCAGTTGCTGTTGTAAAAATCATAGAAAGAATTCAGAGGCAATTCCTTAGACAAAAAGAAGCTTCACCTTGTTAATTGGGATGTTATAACCAAAAGCAAGAAATTTGGAGGTCTGGGCATCAAAAGATTATTGGAGCACAATGTTACCCTTTTAGCAAAGTGGTGGTGGAGATTTAGTTCTGAGAAACAAGCTCTTTTGGGTTAAGTTGTTATCCAAAAAGTATAATCTAGGAGATTTTCAATGGTGGCCTGCTCTTCCTCCCACTTCTTCCAGAGCTTTTGTGATTTGGATTAATATATGCTCTGGGTGCTCTGATAATTCTCCCATTAGCAAAATAATTCAAGATGGTCTCAAAATTTCTGTCCAATCGGGCAATGCTACTAAGTTCTAGAATGACATTTGGTTGGAGGATATAAGTTTAAAAACTCTTTATCCTAGACTTTTTCTTATTTTAGTGCAACAAGAGGCTATGGTGAATGAAATCTCCCCAACATCACCATTTGAAGATTGGAACCTTCTTTTTCAAAGAAGACTTCGCCCTTGGGAGAACAGTGTTCTGACCTCTATTCAAGATAAGTTGAGAAATTTCAATTTAGTTCCTTCAAGGGATGATCATCCTCGATGGATAATGAGTTCCAATGGATGCTTCTTTGTAAAATCAGCTTATTCCAATTGGAAGATAAGAACCTTTCAATGTAACATCAGCCTCAACTCCATTTGGAAAAATCTCAGTCCAGCAAGAATTGATGCTTTTGTTTGGCTGGCTGCCCAAGAAAAAATTGCTACCAGATTCGTATTAGTTAGGAGAAATATCATTCCTCCAAATCTTGGCAACTGCCCTATATGCTCTGCTTCTTTAGAGACACCTTCTCACTTGCTTCTCCTTTGCAACTTCACTTGGAATATCTGGTGCGATATCTTTACTTGGTGGAATATTTCTTGGATTTGTCCTTCATCGATTACTGGTCTGATCGATTTTTGGGTTCTCCAATTCATTTCATAACTTGGAGAAAATTTGTTGGAACACCACACTTTATGCCGGTCTTTGGTCTATTTGGAAAGCAAGAAACGGCCTTATCTTCAACAATTCAATTCCTACTATTGAGGAAGTGGTTGACCTTATCAAACTAAGAGTGGCTTTTTGGGTTAAAGGGAGATGCAATCTTACAATCTATTTTGTTGAAGACTTCAGAAGCCATTTGGATGGCATTAGAAATCATAAAATCTGAGTCCTTTTGTAATTCTCTTTCTTTTTTTTTTCCCACCCTTGGTTGGTCTTCTCTTTTTGGATTGTTGGCTAACATATGATTGAATTGGTTTTTTCCTTTCAATGATGCTTGCCTTATCCTTCTCGATGTACCAATTTTCGAGTTTCTAATATAATTTATTTGCCTATCAAAAAAAAGTATGAGGTTGGACTAGGGCAACACAAATGTCGAGGCCGACCCTGTCCAAATGTTCAAAAGTACTGGAAACACTTACATCCATTTATAAATCGTATCTCACAAGTGATTGTGGGACCTTTTAAATAGTATTGTGGGCTATTCATCACTTGTTATGTGAAAGTGGATGTAAACTCCGATGTGTCCCTAGCATTGCTTGTTGGTGTTAGAGTTTTTCCTACTTTCGTGGAGCCTATTCCTGCCAACGTTTCTCCCATATGTTAACCCTGTTCGTTTTGGATTTTGAAGGAGATTTTAAAGAGTAATGAATGAAGAAAAATAGATAGAGAAAATTTATTAGAGACCATACGCAGGATTTTGAATACCAAAAATGAACAAGCAAGTTTCTGTAGTCGATAGAAAAAGAGAGGAAAGCTTCTATATATGATTAATGTCCGATGAAATCACCTTGAAGAGACAACTCCCAATGTTCATTCTGTGAATTCATGAATATGCACACATTTTTTATTGAGAATTCAGTAGCAGCACTCTTTCTTTTACATGATTCACATGAATAATAGTCTAGGATAGGCTGGATAGCATAGCTTTGAAAATAATAGTACTCCATAGTTGCCGCGCTGGTTGAAATTTAAGTAAAAGCTTAATTTGGTATGAAGGAGTACTGCAATGGGCAAATTCAAATATTATTACAGATTTGAGTAAAAGTTTGAATAATATCATAGTTGTAATTGTGGAATAGTACTAAAACAAGGCTTCAAGCATTTGAGTATGAATTTGAGTCTTTCTTGATTTTGTGAAAAAATTGAGTAAAACTCAATCTGGTATAAATTGGAGCCAAGGACTATGATAAGTTTAGAGCATCTCCAATCCAACACCCTCCAAATCTCTATTTGAGAGGATCAAATTAATCTATTTTATTTGAAAAGTAGATTTAGAGGATTGTACTATTTATCTAAACTCCAACTCAACACTCTATTTCTCAACTCTAACACATATTTGGAGAAGATCCTCTATTTTTTCCTTCATCCTCTATATTTAGAGGATCAAAGTTCATCCTCCCAAATGGAGGAGAGTTTTAGATGATGGGTTGGAGAATATTTTTCCTCAAAAATGAAGAAATGGAGTATGGATTGGAGATGCTCTTAGGTAGTTTTACTAGGAATCAATTCTGGACAAATTAAAACAACTTGGTTTGAGTGGTAGCTTGTAATATCCCGTAATTTTCTTTATTTAAAATGATTTTTGAATGTCACATTCCGTATATTTTTAGTATTATTTCCAGCCTAGCTATTTATTTGCTTTTATATATCAAGTTTTTTTTTTTATAAAAGGAAAAGAGTTAAGGCATGTATGTGTAGGTGCGTGCGCGGATGGAAATGGTGTGATATAATGTACTCCTATATAGCAGGAGCAATTTCTAGTCAGAGTGCATGGTGGATTTACAGAAAGTTTCGCGGAATGCTCAACATTTACAGCTCCCCCAAATGTTCTCAATCTCACATTTCAAAAGTATTTTGGATTTCAAAAAATTCTTCCAACGAAGAGTTTAAAAACTCATCTCCGAAAGAGTTTTTTTTTTTTATAAATCCGAATCATTATTGTGAAGATAGATGGTGAGCGGTGAGTTTACGTTGAGTTGCTGGTGGATTTATTGTGTAGAGGGGGGGGGGGGGGGGGGGGGGGGGGGGGTGTGTTGAGTGAGAAAGTAGGCTAGTTCCGCAAAGTTTTTGGCGCTTTTTGAGAGTTTTGTTCTTATTTAAAAAATAATAATCACATTTGTTAATTTTGTGGAGGAAATTGATTTTTAGCACTTCCCAAATTGATAACCACACTCTTTAGAAGAGTGCCAAAATCATTTCTATATAGGGATTGATTTTGGCACTCCCCAAATTGATAACCACACTCCTTAGGGCAGTGCCAAAATCTATTCCATATAGGGATTGATTTTTGCACTCCCCTCTAGGAGTGCGGTTATCAATTTGGGGAGTCTCCTTTTGTGAAGGGAAATGATTTTGCCACTCCTTTTTTTTTGTTAACGTCACTCATCTGCAAGTGTATTTTTGGTGATCAATTTGGGAAGTGCCAAAATCACTCCCCTTTTGTGAATCATTGATTTGACTCAACGAAAGAAGGGAAATGATTTTGCCACTCCTTTTTTTGTTAACGTCACTTCTCTGCAAGTGTATTTTTGGTGATCAATTTGGGGAGTGTCAAAATCACTCTCCTTTTGTAAATCATTGATTTGACTCAACTAGAGAAGGGAAATGATTTTGCCACTCCCTTTTTTGTTAACGTTACTCCCCTGCAATTGTATTTTTGCACCAAGAATATACTTGCAGGGGAATGACGTTAACAAAAAAGGGAGTGACAAAATCAATCGCCCGAGAGAAATCGAAAAAATAAAATACAAATTGGAAGGCACATGTGCCAAAATTGGACAAACAAATTGGGGAAGGCGAGAGAGAGAGATACGTGTCGGTAATACAAGTGTACTGTTGCAGGCAGGTAGTGGAGTGGAAGTAATAGTTATAGTTGGGCGTCGTGTGGTGAATTTGAATTTTACTGTAATTATGATGACGACCACGTGGGTCTCCCTCCCAGTTCAGACCCCTGGAAGCCTATTAACCTATACTGGAAGTATATCACATCTCTCAGTCCCACCCCAAAGTGACAGATCATCTCTTAACTCTCTCTCTCTCTCTCATCATTTTTCATTGGACTGGTAATGGGTAAAAAAGCAGCAGGGGGGAAGAGGGTGCACCAAATATTCCCAATATTCATTCATATTCATACTAAATATTCATTGAAAGACGTACAGCCCTCCAATCCAATCCAATCGAGATCTGATCTGATGGCCTTCAAATCGGTGGCTAGCTGGTGTCACCGTCACACTCATGTTTATCAATTAGTCTCACTCACAATATCCACTGGATCATCCAATATTCTTATACAAGTATACAAATATTCACCCCATCATCGTCATTTTATTTTATCTTTTGATAAAACCAGGGAAAAATTCAAAAAAATCCCTGAACTTTAAATTCAATGTCAAATAGACACCTGAACTTAAATAAATTTCAATTGAACACCTGAACTTTCACTCCGTTATTCAATTTACCCCCTGCCGTCTCAATCCGTGACTTTCCTAACGGCAACCGCTGAGCTGGACACTAACAGACAGAACAAAACGTTAGAGGGAGAAATTAGAGGGAAACAATAGTGACCTGGCACCTTTTTAAAGCCCCATTCGGTTAAATAAGCCCATTGGCTTACTTTTTGTCCTTATTCAATTTTTTTTTCATATTTGTTAGTTTTTCGTCAATTTTTTGGAGATTATTGCATCGTCATAACGAGAGGAATCTAAAAAGTAAAAAATTATGATCGAAATCCATTTTTTTTAATAAAGACGAAAAAATTGGCTTATTGGCTTATTTTTGCCTTTATTCAAAAAAATTAAGTTTCGATCGTAATTTGTTACTTTTTAGATTCCTCTTGTCATGACGATGCAATAATCCCCAAAAAAATAACGAAAAACTTGCTATATTTGGATTGGTGTTTGAAATTTTTTTTGAAAAATAGTAGGGGTAATAAGTGAAGAGAGATAGAGAGTGAAATGTTGGAAGTATGGAGAATCTAGAGATAATTTTTTGTAAAAATTCTTTTTGAATTGTAAAGAGAACAAGGCATAAAAAATACAAAAAAATTTTGAATAAGGGCAAAAAATAAGCTAGTAGGCTTATTTAGCCGAACGGGGCCTTAAAAAGGTGTCAGATCATTGTTGTTTCCCTCCGATTTCTCCCTCTAACGTTTTGTTTTGTCTGTTAGTGTCCAGCTCAACGGTTGCCGTTAGGAAAGTCACAGATTGAGACGGCAGGGGGTAAATTGAATAACGGAATGAAAGTTCAAGTGTTCAATTGAAATTTATTTAAGTTTAGGTACCTATTTGACATTGGGTTCAAAGTTCAGGAGTTTTTTTGAATTTTTCCCATAAAACCCCATCATCATTTACGTTCATCATATAAGTAGTACTCACTTGTTTTATAAGTCATTTTCTGGTTTTCAATATCTTGTCATTTTATAACTATAAATATTTACATAAATTCACTTATATTCGTATTGGAGCCATACACACTATACCTTTAGTGTGTGTGGGTTCCACCAAAAAATGTGAACGTGTGTAAAGTGTTTGTGTGTGTTGTTTGTGGTTGAATAATAATAAGGCTCCGTTCCAGAACGGGAATAAGCTCTTCTTTTTTGTCCAATAAGAAGGGGAGTTCCTGAAAAATAAGAAGGCTTGGAAGAATTTATATAAGTTCCATGAGGGCCGGCGGAGGGAAATCGGTCCGGCGGCCGCGCCGGGCCGTCTCCGGCCACCGGACGGCCGATCCGAGCCGTCCAAAAATTCTAAAAAAAAAAACCAAGGGGGCTTACGCGGGAATCAACGGCATCCGAGGTGTGTAGGGTGCTTGATCCGAGCACCTCTTTTCCGTGTACATATGAAAAGCCCCCTTGGTTTTTTTTTTTAGAATTTTTGGACGGCTCGGATCGGCCGTCCGGTGGCCGGAGACGGCCCGGCGCGGCCGCCGGACCGATTTCCCTCCGCCGGCCCCCATATTGGTAAAAACAGTCTTCTTTTTGTAAAGGCAACTTCAAGCTCAAAAATCATGTGTTTACTCAAATAATTTTCCTATCACAATGGATCTTGTTTGATAGATCTCATTGAGATCTTTAATACGGTGAAAAAAAAATTAAATTTTTTTTTTCATTTACATTATTTTTGAGTTTGAAAATGTGAAAGAAACTTTTTGTTTGGAAAAAATAAGAAGGATGGATTATTTTTGAATGAGAAGTGAAGGAAATAAGTACTTATTTTTTAAGAAAGTTTTCGAAACGGAGCCTAATAATAATCCTCAACTGATCTGCTAATCACTCACCTAACTTTATAGCACAAAAGATTAACCTTAAGTTATAGAGTATCTGGTGGACGAATCCTTATATACCATTTCCTTTTTTCCCCGATCAATCGATGTGGGACCTTGGCTTGGGATGGGTTCTCACAATAGCCCCCTATGATCAGGTCCAAATGGCATTTGTTCTAGTTCCCGATTCTCGCTCTATTATCACATTCTCAATTTTTGCACATAAGTAATACTTAGGCCTAGTTTGTCATTATAAGTCTAATTGTTTATTTTTTGTTTTTATTCAAATATTATTTGCATTTGTTAAATTTTTATCGATTTTTTGAGAATTGTTGTTTCATCATGACGAGAAAAATATAAAAAGTAAAAATTAGATTCCGTCTTTATTCAAAAATAATAATAGATTTCGATTGTAATTTTTTTTTCTTTTTTACATCTCTCATCATGATGGAACAATAATCCTCAAAAAAATCAACGAAAAACTAATAAATGCAAAAGAAATTTAAATAAGGACAAAAGAATAAGTCATTTGGCATATAATGCCAAACTAGGCCTTAGGCCGGCCTCGTTTATACCAACAATTATTCTACAACTACAGACATTTATAAAAATCCACTCATATTCACATTATGGCCCACACACACTACACATCCATTGTGTGTGGGACCCACGCAAAAATGTGAGTGTGTGTATAAAGTGTTTGTGGTTATATAATAATTATTACACTAGTGAATAAGTTGTTGATTAATGTGAAGAAGATGCAATTTTTGTTGTTGATTCTGAGTGGAATAATGTGAATAAGTTGTTAATTAGAGTGAATAAGATGTTAAAATACCAAAACTTATTGATTAGTGTGAATAAGATATTAAAATGTCAAAACTTGTTGGTTAGTGTGAACAACATGCAATTTTGGCATAAATTGTTCACCAACAAAATTAGTGTGAACCCCCACCCTTCGTCCCAATTTAAATATCTCCTATGATTTTTCGTGCATTTTCAAACCACAAAAAAATAAACACCCATAAAATATACCTCTACATATTATTATTTTTATTTTCTTTAATTTGGTGTGAGAAAATTAAAAAATAAGTACTTTAATTTTGGTGGAAGAAAATTTTAAAAATAATATATAGAAGTATATTGTCTTGGGATTTGAAAATGCACGAATTAAAAACCACAGGAGATATTTAAATTGGGACGGAGAAAGTAGTAATTTGAGAGGTTTTTGAAAGATGCATTCACGTTTGGGCTTGCACTCCTACACTCAAACCCACCTTGCCAGTAACCAATGGCGTAGCCAGAAATATGTATCAATGGGGGCACTATGAAATGAAAATTCCGATGACACCGAATCTCACACCCACAACTTGATAATTTTTTACAATATATATGCAACAGGGACTTTTGTGTTACATCACGAGAAACAAATAGGAATTTTTAGATTTTGGAGCAATCATTTTCACCCTATTTTTGGGTTATTGAACATAATATTCTTTATGTATACGTATTTAGGCGAGTTGATTGAGCTATATTATACCCCATCTGTCCCGATTTGTTTATCATTTTCACTATTTGGGACCTCTTACAAAATTGTCTATATGTTGCAATCTATAATATTTTATATATGCAATATGGATCTTGTTTGATAAATCTAAATTAGTTCTATAATGGAGTATGATGTTTTCGAAATTATATAAAGTATTGTAAATTGTGAGATATAGATAATTTTTGGAAGAGCACGTATGTCGAAATTGGACAAACAAATTGGGACGGAGGAAGTATGGACTGGAGTTATTGTTTGCAACCATGACCATGAGTACACACCCAGGGTTGCCCCAGGGGTTTGTGCGGATGTCCAAACTTTGAGAGTAGTGCTCAAGATCTGGAGTTCGATTATCTACCGGATAATTATCCTGAAGTAAGTCGGTCGGGTATATAGTGAAGAACAATTACATCATCGATTTCAGATGCAGTGTTAGAAAATGACAGACAGACATTGGTTTTTGGAGTAGTAGTTCATCGGAAATCGGTAAAACTTAAGGTAGCAACCCCAGGCTTGAAGCAAAAGATCTGGTGGATGCTCGCTCATGTACGATTCAAATCATAATACTACTAATAAAGTACTCCTGCCCTGCCCTGTCCTGGGTACTAGTACTGCAGAAAAACAGAGCAGCAAATACTAGCTAGCTACCCCTCCTATCTAGGGGTCTGTGTGATGCAGGATCCCCCTAGAGACCCCCCCGCAGGTGACGCAATCCACCACTCCCTCCCCAATTCAGGCTTCATTCTTCTAAATTTTGTTATGGAAAATGTTAATTTTGTGCTAAATTTATGCGAATTATTGATTCATCTCGACGAGAGGAATCGAAAAAGAATTTTTTTTTACTTATTACCCGAATATTTTAAAAAATAACCACTTTTTAGCAAAACAAGTCAGCTTATTTATACGACTGTAGTGGTGCACTACAGCGCTCTACAAGGAGTTGATTTGCAGCATCCTCGGATTCCAATTTTTACGTATAGTCCATACACTTAAAGCCCGTTCTAGAAACCTTCTTAAAAAATAAGCAGCTTATTTTATATTTTTAAACTCGAAAATAACGAAATAAAAAATAATATTTCAATTTTTTTTGCACCGTATTGAAGATCTCAGGTCTTGTACATTTTGTCTCGAGTCTTATAGACCCAAAACGAACGGGACCATGTGTATTGATAAAGGTTTGAGACGACTTTGTTTGGTTTGGATTTTGAAAAAAGTTTTCGTTAGTAATAAGTGAAGAGATGGAGAAATAAAAGTAATAAATGGAGAGAAAATTTATTATGGACCATGCACAGAGAGCGGGATTAGTTTTATAGACCCAAAGTGAACACAATCAATGTGACGTTGCATGCCCTATTGAATTTTTCTCGACTTTGTCACATTTGTTTTGATTTTTTTTTTTGTCAAACGGAAATATATTCGTTTTGATATGTTTGATGCTCTATTTTCGCTCCTAATTCATACTCCTATTTTACGCTCCTATTTTAAATCTTCACTCCTAGTAGTAACTTGGAATTTTGTCGAAACACATTTTTCTGCACAAATCTTTTCTTTCACTCACTCTCGCTCATTATTATGTGACTTAAAACTAGTTTTTTTAGTAGTAATAGTAGAAGTAGTTATTTTAGCCCTTTTTCAAGTTTGAAATATACTTCAGATACTATTTTATTTATCAAGTTTACTTTTGAAATATAAAATTTAAATGGCGATGTAAATCTTAAAAAAATCTTTAGCTAGTAATAAATAAATAAATTTTTATTTATCAAGTTTACCCCAACTTCATGGGACCCAGACACTCTTGGGGCTAAATCACGTCGCAAAAGCACTCCAATAATCTCTCTTTATATCATCAGCTTTGTGCAGTAAAGATTTGCGTCAGATGCAGCTGATCTCCATAACAAGACCAGAGGTTAAAACTCAAGAAAACCAAAAGTGTGCTTGTAGCACAGCGGTTATCTTCTGGTTCTCTACAAGAGAGGTCAAGGTTCAAGTCTCGTTAGAAATCGTTTGGGGTTCAGAATTATGGACAAATTTCTGGATTCCTTGTGAACTTATTTACTAATTCCCCCGCTAACCCCACTGATGTAAAACAATATTGGCAACAACAACAAAAAAATGGTAATCACACTTCATTTTTTTGTTATCCACTCTTTTTTTGTCTTTTAACAAAAAAAAAAACATATACTTTCAATACTAAAAAAACAAAAAAGAGAGTGGATAATAAAAAAGGAAGTGTGAATATCAATTCAAAAAAAGAAAAAAAACTCAAGAACAAAATCTAAAGTATTACTGCTGCTCACAGATTTTATTAACATATGAAAAATTCTAGAATGCATATTTTATTTGGCGTAGTTAGGAAATTGTTGGTAGTGGATGCACAATTTCGAGTAAGGAAAAATGGAGTGATTTTTGCACTCTTCAAATTGTTAATATCAATATATGGTTGATTTTTGCACTCCCTAAATTGTTAATTAATACTTTTGGAGAGTGCGAAAATCAATATGAGTTAATTTTTGCCCTTTTTTGTTGGAAGTGCGTTTAACAATTTAGAAAGTGTGAAAAATCATTATCAAGAATTTATTTATTTTTTAATCTTTTTTCAGCGGGTTTTGACACAAAATTTGATTCTATAAAGTATTTTCTTTATGATAGGCAGTTAGGTACATAGAAAAGAGATTTGAGTCCTCTGCAGTTTCCTCGAGTGACTGAACGATCAAGTCCGAACCCTTCGAGAGCTCATCTTGTTTGGTTCAACTCTCATCTCATCTTATTTTTCTCTTTACACGTTTCTCAATACCTTTTTCTCTCTATCTCGCTCCACTCATTACATCAAAAATAACTTTCAAAAAATTGAACCAAACAAGGTGACATTTTTTTGACCAATTCGATGGGCAGAACTGTAAACTTATACTAATACAAAGATATTTTCAATTTAAAAATGAAACAAATATAAAAAGTTATCAAATCAATTAGGAAGAAAATGTTATTTTTTAGGGGTAAAATTAGAAGTTTGGCATACTTTGATGGTTATTTTTAGATAGGGCTGGGCCCTTCTAATAAGGTCGCTATTATTTTCAGAAAATGTGAACGTCAGCTCACGGCCGTTGGATCGTGTTTTCAATAATCTGGGTCTGCTGATTATAAATGGTTTATGACCATCAGCAGATTCAGACCATTGAAAACACGATCCAACGGCTGTGAGCTGACGTCCGCATTTTCCAGATCTAAGGGCGACCTTACCTGAAGCGGGGTATATTTTTAGAAAGTGAACACTTATTTTGAGACATCCCAAAATAGAAATGTTGATACTTAAATTGGGACGAATGGGATAATAAGTTAAACTAAAAGGGTCTTGCTATTATCAGCTCATTGAGTTGACGATAAGCACACTAGAAGACAAGAAAAACACGTATTTTTTTTAATCTTTTACACCTTTTAATACACATTCACTCACTTACTATTGTCAGCCCATTGAACTGATTTTAGAATTTTCCTAAACCGAACTAATTAAAAGCTGAAAAATAAAACTTGAAACTCCACTGGGGTCACGGCCCCCCACTGGGCTTGAATTCACTCATCCAATTGCTTTCCTTTTCTGAACATGTAATTGCTTTCCTTTTCACATGCGTGTTTCTTTCTTTCCTTTTGTAGGGACAGCAATGACTTATTTACAAGTTTAATTGTACAGTAAATACTACAGTAGATTTTTATTTTATTTTATTAACATAAAAATACCAATGAAGTCTACTAGCTTCCTTTTTTTAAAAGAGTATCCCGTCCACAAGATAAAAGCTTGAGGAACTCATATATATCTAGTTGATTTTTGAGAAAATTATCAATTTTTTCTCAAACAAATTGCATTATTTTTTAGAGTTTTCGTTTTGTGAACCTAGACGAATATTTACAGGGTGTAATGCGGCATCTTAGTTGTTCGTCTCAGCAATCAATGGTATAGATCCCATCTCGGCAATAATTAACGGCTCAGATTTACAAGAGCCGAGATAAAATCAGGATCATTGATTGCTGAACAGACGGCTCGGACGCCGCATTATACCCTGCACTCCTTGCACCGCATGCAGGATTTCCAATTCTATGAATGGTGGCCGGTATTGTAGAATCCAGAAATTTTAGAGTGTCTCATCAATGGCTATTTGCTATTTTTAATAAAGGGGAGTAGTAGTTATAGTAAACTATTTTTAGGGATTAGAAATGCAAAAAGAACAATCATAGCTGATAGGGGTGGGGAGTGGACGGATGCCCTAATATCAAATGACATCATGCCTTTCACGTCACTACAGAAGCCCTGGCCTACAAAGAAGCCTCCTCTCCTCTCCTCTCCTTTCCTCTCCTTTCCTCACCTCCCAACACTCATCACCCACTGTTCGTTCTACACACACACACTCATTTGATTTTCCGTTCCTCCATAAGTACTAACTCAACTGCCACTCTTCTTTTATACTCCCTCCGTTCCAAATTGAGAGTCCCTTTTAGGGATTCCAACTATTTAAGGAGACATGTAATGATTACACCTATAATGCCTATTATTTCCACCATTACCCCTATATTTTACCTACTTTATAACACTTATATTCACCTTTGAGGGACACTTTTGGAAAATCATCAAATTTTTCCTTCCATTTTTGGAAAAGGGCCATCATTTTGGAACAACCAAAAATGGAATAATGGACTCTCAATTTGGAACGGAGGGAGTAGTAATTAAAGTGTGTTTATTGAAAATGCTAACCACCGCCTAAGCACGGAAGATGATACGTAAAAGATGCATTTATATCTAGGAAAGATATATTAATAATATTTGTGAAACAAGCATCAACATATGAACTTGTTTAGAATGATTGTCATACTCCTTCGCCTAGTGGGCGCAGGTTAGCATGACAATTCATTTTGTTTGTAAAAGTGAACTGACAATAGGATATTGATTTTCGCATTTCTGTTTTTACCTGCTGCACTCTTTTTTTGTTCTTATTCATGTGAATTTATTTTGTTACTCTTTCACAAGTTCAGTTTTTCACGTATGAAGGGCGATATAGTAAATTCATACTAAATAAAGACCAAAAAGAGAGAGAATGTGATGATAAAAAGGAGAGTGTTAAAATCAATTCCATTAATTGAGAATAACATTATTTTTTATTGACGTGTATAAAACACAGGCCTAACATGCATTAGAAACCTTAACAAATTATGAAAACATTCATAACAAAGATACCACGACAGTCTATAAAAACATAAATATAATAACCTAAACTAAACTAAACAGAAAACATAATAATGAAACCTAGAAAACATAATAACATGATATTTTCTAATATTATGCTAACAGTCTCGATAAAAGGAATCGAAAACATAAAATATAGGAGTAATTGAAAAAATTCATATAAGACAACATTTACCAGTATACATTTTAATTTAAGTTCATTCATTACATATATTTGTAAAGCTCATGATCAACATCTCAAAGCTCATGATCAATTGTTCTTCTATTTCTTCCAAACTTATTTACCAGACTGTATTTTCTTTTATTTATTTTTTAATGGCTAAGAATAAAAAGCATAATTTGGAGTTCTATTTTTCGCTTTGGCTGCTTTGCGGGTTTTGCTTTTGTTTTAGGTATTTTGGTTTTTGGCTTTTCGGTTTGTCTTGGATGTTTGGGTTGCTTGTTGGTTAGTTGCTGGTTTTTGCTTAGGTGTTTGGTGAATTGGTGTTAGGTTTTTTGGCCTTTAGGTTTTTGGTTTTGGTTTTTGGATGGTTTGGTGTCTAGTTTCTTTAGGTGTTTGTTTGTGGTGTCTCTTTTGGTTTAGGTATTTCAGTTGGCGTTTTGCCTTCCTTTGGTCTCGGGTGACTTCTTGCCGCTGCGCCCTTAGGTCCCGATCCGCTTTCTTTCTAAATCTTTTTTTTCAAAAAAAAGGTAATTTTAAACTCAAATATAACAAAAATGAAAAATGATTTTTTGATTTTTTTGTACCGTTTAAAATATCTCAATGAGATCTATCAAACAAGATCCATAATCCATATTGGTAGAAAAATTATTTACGTAAAGACATAAATTTTGAGCTTAAAATTACATTCTTTTAAAAAAAAATACTTTTTCAAAGAAAGTGAAACCCCTCCTTAATCCATTTAATCTTTGTAATCTTTTCTAAAGATATCGAAGGTGTTCATGCAGTTTCTGGAAAAACCTTCTTTTTGAAAAAAAGGTAATTTTAAGCTAAAAAATTAAGTGTTTATTCAAATAATTTTCCTACCAAAATGGATCTTGTTTGATAGATCTTATTGAGATCTTTTAAACAGTGCAAAAAAATTGAAAATTTATTTTCGTTATATTTGATTTTGAAATTACATTCTTTTTTAAAAAGAAGGTTTTGGAAGAAAGCGGAATGGAGCCAATAAATTTCTTTTACTGAGGGAAAAAAATAAAAAGCATAATTTGGTCAAGATATAGTGCGTGCCTTTTTGTTGTGTGGTGTCAAGTAGACGTTGATAAATGATTAGTATCATAAACACTTACAGCCATGCATGGGATTATTGGCGGGTCCCTCTCTACGTTGCAATTCTGAAATACGTAATCAACTTACGGTTGCATTCTTTTGGCCTTAACTTAAACTTAAACTTAAAATGAGATCTTATTTGAATTTTTACGTATTTGTTAGTTTTGCACTAAATTTTTGTGGGTTATTGATTCGTCTTGACGTGACGAATGGGAAAAGTAAAATTTCTTTACTTTTACCCAAGTATTTTGAGAAATAACCACTTTTTAGAGTAAAAAGTCACTTTTTGCGCTAAAAAATGGTTATTTCTCAAATACTTGGGTAAAAGTAAAGAAATTTTACTTTTCTGATTCCTCTCGTCGAGACGAATCAACAGCCGATAAAAGTTTGGCACAAAACTAACAAATGCGAAAAAAATTCAAATAAGAACAAAATTCTCATTTTAAGTTTAAGTAAAGGCCAAAAGAATGCACCCGATTTATCAGGGAAATGATTTCCACACTACCCTTTTTATCATATACATTCTCTTTTTTTTGTCTTTATTCATATGAATTTATTTATTTTTATACCATTTCATGTGTTCACTTTTTCACACATTAAGGGACAATAGAGTAAATTCACACCAAATACAGACAAAAAAAGGAGTGTATATGGTAAAAATGGGAGTGTATAAATCAATTCCCAATTTATTAAGCTAACAAAGTCGATGCTTTTTAGCTAAAGAGTTTACCTGATCCTATATAGTGTGATTTAACCATGCATTAATTGTCGTCCAATGGAGCCAATCCAAAATTTTCGAACTTCCCATTGCTCATAGCACAATACTGTACTTATTTTTCATTTTACGAGACAAGTTATCCTCTCATAATACATCACATTTAATTCAAAAAATAAGTACTTAATTTAAAAAGTACGTACTAATTTCCCTTAACGGAATAGGGTCTAATATCACAGATTGAGTAAAGGCGAACAAGACTTTTTTGTGTCTTCCAAAATTTTATTGAAAAGTAGAGCACCAAAGCATTGTGAAATGTTTAAGTATTAAGATAGGGCGATAAAATCAAATCTATCCAAAAAGAGCCCATCAAATAACAAAAAGAAATGAAAGAACAAGGCCAATTAAATAGAAGAAGAGTGATATTTTGAGGGTTTGTTTGTTTTTTTTTATTTATCTTTTTTAGCGATGCGTAATTTTGAAATTTTATCTTGTCGAACGCTAATCATTTTGGTTTTTAAATTGGCTTTTCCCGTTTTTTCTTTTTACTTGGGAAATGACGAAATGTATAGGTGAACTCATTTTTGTAGGTTAGGCCCCGTTTTGTTAAGTTTTTTACTCCCTCCATCCCTATTTAAGGGAAATGATATTGGCACTCCAAAAATTGATGTAAGCACTCCAAAATCAATGTAATTCTAAAGTCACTTTCCTTTGTTTTTTGGAGTGCCTGCATCAATTTTTGGAGTGCCAATATCATTTTCCTTATTTAATTGTCCACTACGATTTTGCGTGCATTTTCAACGGCTTATATCTCCCAACGTATATTATGTTTTTGAAATAATTGTCTTATAGAAAAAATTGAGAACTACAGTATCAAACAAGATCTATATTGCATAATTTTAGCAATATACATCGAGAGATATAAGTCGTTGAAAATGCACGCAAAACCGTAGCGGACAATTAAATAGGAACGGAGGGAGTATATATTTTAAGTACTTATTTCTCTTTTTACGAGACCTGTTATTCTCTCGCAATACATCGCACTTAATTCAAAAAATAAGTACTTGTTTCCCTCAACACAGAACGGGATAAAATGTTGGGGCGGGCCCCGCCAGAGAATTGTTCAATTTCCTCGCAATTGCACCCACAAGGTCACAAGGAACCAACCATTGGGAGTTTCTTGTCTGATTTCCCCTCTTCATGCATAGGGTCAGTTTGGTAATTGACGCATTCCCATCACAGCTATGACTTGGTTTTTAGTATGTGTTCCAATCACAGTGACAATTCATGTGATTGATTATACAAAATATCTACTACCTTCCAATTTCAAAAATGTGGGGTCCTGGCCTGGTATCTTTGTCCCTGTTCTCTTGATGTGCCCATGGGCAGCCCCCCCCCCCCCCCCCCCCCCACTTCCCAGTAGCCATCACTACAGTGGGGTTCACTGTCATTAAATCTTTCTTCTTAAAGAAGTGGGGGCAGGCAGTTCACGGCAAATGTACAGCCACAACATTAACACTACTATCTATCTACCTATTCGTCTCCATATAAATATCTGGGTTGTTGGTGATTGTTTAAATAAAGCTACGGCCGGGCCCACGAACGAGCGCCTCGAGGCAGGGCTTGTTTAGTAATCAAACCGAGTTCAGGCTCAATTTTTAGACTCGTTTAGTAAATGAGCCGAGCTCAACGCTCCAAAGCCCGACTTGTTTGGAGTATAAGCTCGGTTCATTTTATAGAAGCTTGTTTAGTAAATGAATCGGGCTTGAAAATGAGCCGAGCTCGAACACTACCATAAAGCTTGGCTCGACTCGTTTGCACCCCTGGCTATGGCTTTTGCGTTTTACTAAAAACGTCAAGCTGGAAAAACTTAGTTTTGTTTGAGAGCTTCTACTTTATGGGCTTTCAAGATTTTTGGGCAATTAGAAATGAGCTAAAAAAAAAGTTGTTTTCTTGTTCCTTGTTGCAAAATAATTAGTTCAACACACAAATGCATCAAGTTTTTATTAGCTCATGAAATGTCCATGGTAGCTTCTGTCATTTTCAATGGAGTTCAAACTTGGATTTACCCAGTAGGGAAGCAATGATTGCTGTGGGCTAGCAAGCAGCCTTCGGTTTTCACTTTGCCCCTAAGTTTTCAACTATACAAAGGAATGTACCGTACCATGGCCCAACCATATGTTTCAAAATGGATGAGGGGGTGGTGCATTAAATACAAGAAGGAACCAAAACTACCAACATTTAGACGGGAGCACATGTACTAATATGCTCAAAGAACTCATACTTCAAAGGCAGACCAACAAGAAGGTCGGGCGCAAAGACTATTGAAAACGTGAAAGTAGAGGATCCTAAACGGAAACTCAGCTCAAACCATGAAAAGGCACAAGATGAAATCTAGAAAGAGACCATGTCGCCAGACTCCGCCGCGCCGGATCCGTAGACTTCGCCAAATCGGGACCCAAAGGGAGATGGAAGAGTGGATCCGGATAAAGGGGAAGCTGCGGTGGCGGAGAAAAGGGGGGAAGAGTTAAGGGAGATGGTACATTAACTTGGATGTTGGAATTGGTAGCGTAAGAGTAAAAAATATGACACAAGAAATGTCCTGAGTCACCCATTTAACCTAAATAGGCTTTGACATGACACCATTAATAGACCTCGTACAAGCACTATAAAATGACACCTACCTATAGACTCCAAGCCGTATTCCATAATTCCTACGGAGAATAATCCCTCATACACCAAGTGCTTGGTTTTTGACCGGACACAAGCATCCAATTGAACTCCTATCCAAGTTAAAAATCTTACGGCATGTGTTGAATATCCGTGAGACATTAAAATTAGTAAGCATATGCAACACCATGAGGAATTTTGTAGTGCTAATCTTATCACAATTAGTTTGATAAAGTTACATATCTTATGAAATGGTATATGCGGTCACTATTACTCCATTGTATAAACGGGCCACGGATGGTACGCAACAGTCATCTGGTGATGGATAAGCTAGTACGGACCGTTATCCAAACACATCAACTAGGTAACCCATCTAAGGCCGCAGTCTGCACCTCTCAAAGTCTGGCTAAACTTCATTCCCAAAGCTCGTGATCCGCCACCTAAGCAAAAGTAGGACCCGAGATCCCACCATTTGACACGGCCATGGAGAATGTGAAAGAACTTAGCTGGGAAAGGAGTTCAAGAACCTAGCATTGTCCCCAACACTCCAATCACCAACCCCATGTTTGGTAAAACACCAATCCAAACCATATACACACAACACACCAATCACATTCAATTCAACAACTCTCAGAAAGAGTGGTGGTTGTGCCAATGGCCGAGGCTGAACAGCAACAGAGAAGGAATGGATGGCCATCACCTAAATTTGCGTAAAATAATAATCTCCAAACATATAATGACACATCTGCAGAGGTGTAGCCACTGACATGGATGCTTAGGGACACGGATAACTTAGATCTAAACATTAGACACCATCTTCCAAATGTTGCACGGCAATGAGCCAAGATTTATGCCCAACCAAACCCACAACTCAAATTCAGAAATGAGGAACCCACAAAGATGATGTTTATAATACAACACTACGAAAAACAGGTCGGTCCGACACATGCCGAAGAAAAGTTGACAACCAAGCACAAGAAGCAGTAGGAAAGGAAAGCCACAAAAGACGCAAGCAGCATAACATTCTGAAAGAAAAGAATATAACATTGCTATGCATGAGCTATCAAGCGTCAGTAACACTAGAATTGTCATTCAAAGGATCATCTCTCTGAGTTTTCTATCTGACATATTAAGCCAATTCCTAAGATCTAATGAGATATGTGCTTATGTGCACTACATTATTCTAACAGCAGTTGACAGGGGAAACAATTTATCAGAGGTTGTACTTGTACCAGGGATAGGAGAGGCAACAGAGGCAGTTTTCTTTCGTTCCCTTGGGTATGGGTGGATGGAAGCCAACTCCTTGACACGGTGTAGAATGGGCTGTGGTATTGGTTTTGATCGATGCTTCCTTTTCGATTCAACCTGCATTAAAAAAATGGAACTTTATGACTAGAAAGCAAACGCAAAAAACAAAAGTTGCTCAATAGAGACTCTCCAAAGACTTTTGATGATTGGATTTTCTTTTGCAACATTGCCAATTTATTTTGCAAATGTGAACCCTTCCAATGCAAAAATCAACGGACATGTCCTTTCGTAATATCATTGCAGACCATTTTCCTCCTCACAACATCTCCATATCTGAGTGCATGGCCTACATACACCCACCACCCCACACACAAAAAAGGACAAAAAAAGGAAGACAAAAGAACGGAAAAAATGAAAAAGAATCACACGCATGCCATCCTTATTTGCAAAGCCAAGCTTCTATCAGTCCAGAACTTAAAGACAGGACTACGAGCGTGGAATTTAAAGCATCAACGCATTGACTCGCTACAAACGACAAGCTTTTAACCTAATACATCAATGAGAAATGAACCAGTAACTGCCAAATTCTTGGGAATATACACGAGCTCAACATGGCACAAAATAAATGTAAAGCAGTTAATAGCCAACCTCTCTGCTACTCTTCAACTGTGAGCAGCTGGCCCTAAGAAGATTGCGCCATTTGTCCTGAAACCTCAATACGATTACAAATCACAGGAGAGAGAGAGAGAGATATGAAATGATAAGAACTCACAACTACCTTAAGATCAACTGATGTGCGGTTTGCAGATGAATGAAACAATAACCTTTTTATCTCTGTCCACCTTCCAACTCCATACATGGAAACACCTTCAACCAGCTTCGATACCTCTGAGACAGACCAGTAAATATGGTTCTTCCTGCGGCTCTTACCCTTATGAGGAGTCTTGGTCCATGTATCACAATCGTCCCCAGACACGTCATCTTGAGACTTAGTTGAAAAAGACTCCATATCAGAATCTACTTTTGAATCTGAGAGCTCACTGTCCTTGAAACCGTCAGATTCATGCACCTGAATAGAAAACAGATAAGCTATGAGATAATGCACCAAAGCTATGGTGGGATATGTATGAACAATTACAAAACAGACAATTACAGTGACGAAGCATGAACCATGTCCATGATGATAAAGATGGCTGACAGAGAGAACTTCCCAAAATTGCTATATACCAGAACTAAGCAACTGTAATACCGTGGATTTTTTGCTCCAAATGGTTTGTCTTCTAACAAGCAAAAGTCTAAACGCATTAGGAATTTCGGACACCTCGTACTCCTAGCAAAACATCCTTTCACAAAACAAAACTATATAAATTACTCCCATAAACTTGCATAACTTGGACTCAGATCACACTCTTGGCTAAATTGAAATATGTCAATGCTTCAAAATGGTTATCCACATTTGAAGGAGAAAAAAGCAAGGTACAATATACCACAAACATTGGCAGTTCATTTGTAAGATGAACAAGTTACCAACAAAAAAAATAGATGAAGCTCTCACCTTTTTCTTCATGTGCTCCCTCCGAACTGGTTCACCAAATGGAACCTGAATACAGGCTCCTTTCAAAGCTACCTCATGACAGACAAAAGGTTTTGCTTCAAATCCTTTCTGACATAGCTGCTTGTAAGATCCATTGTGCAGAATTTTATCACTGGAACACGTATTTGAAATCCGGCATCTTCTCTTTTTACGCATTGAATTTTGTTCTAATGATTCGTCAATGTACCTCCGAGTAGGCTTGCGTGATCTCTTGCTTGTAACATGCCTATTTTCCGCTTCTCCTAGTTCAGAAAAACCAAACATAGCTTTTCTTTCCTCTGAAGACGATGATTTCAAAGAAGCAAGGTTATCGTGCCTCTCCCGCTTTACATGTTGAACTCTTCTCCTTTTTTTGAAATTGAACACACCCGTGAAGGGGGTGCACACTCTTCCGGAGTCCTGATCACTTGTTGGTGAGATCATTTTCCCTTCACATTCATTGGAGGATACAAGAGGATTCTGCAAACCAAACAATAATTGGTGCTTCAGCCACTGCTTGTCAGAAACTGTTGTTTGACATCCAAATGTGTTTCTGAAGGCCTCATGAAGTTCGTCAATTGTCATCCTTTCAAGCAATGAGGAGTGTTGACTTGAAGTCTGAAGCACTGGAATAGGGGCAATGGCCGCTTCTAATATCTCATCGCCACAGCCTCTTCCACCTGAGACTGTACACTTGCTTTCTAGTCCCGAGTCAACCGCATATGGTCCTCTCATTGGATTCAAATCAGAAGCTTCTTCAACAAACTCAGCATCTGAGGGAAAATAGAATAAAATGGGCATTCACTTCAGCGGCAAGTAAGAGAATTTTAGAATTCTCAAGAATTTGTCATTCGCATTATTTTGCTAATCACTCACCCAGAAGATAATCTTCACATGTATATGAAATAGTATTTTTTCTGCCAAGAACTATTGCCCCAGTTCTTCCCAGCACCCCATCGAGAAACTACATGCAAAGTTCATATAGAAAGAAATTAATATGAGGGAGAAAATTTTATCTTCCACAGTAAATTTACAATAAAAAGGAGATAATTTTCAAACAAAGAAGGCAGGATGTGATGAGTACTATATACCCTCTACCTAAAGGGGAGTCTAAATTAAAGATTTAGGAGAAGCGGAATAGATCCAGAACAAACCAAGAAACAGGTGTAAACAACAGTAGTTCCTGGTAGAACAAGAAAAAACATTAGCATTTACCTTGATAGAAAGTCAGGGTAGTTTAGACTTTATGTTTCCTATGTTCAGTTAGCGTTTCCTAATATAAGTAATGGTTCCCTTGTATTCACTTCGTTATCAATGTGCAATTATTTTTGTCTTCACTCTTGCATTCTGACAATTTCTAGCAACACGACAATTTGCGGAAAACATGAAGGTGTACAATTATCTAATACACTAACCCAAGCTAATCACATTTAACCTTAAAAAGGAGCTAATAACAAGTAGCAAGTCCTAATTTATGCTTCTGAAATGACTAATCTAGAAATGAACCTTCAGTTCTTCCATAAGTCGACCAAATTGAGCCTGCAAAAAGAAGAAATTGGCTACTCCAATTACTTCGGATATTCTTAGTGCACTCGAGACCCTCTCCACAATAAGGATGTTTTGGTGGCAGAAAACAGTGCGTGTCATGCCATAACCCCTATAGTTGTTTGTTTGTGTGCTCATCATCCACCTTTTAAGTCAATTACATGCAACTCAACGCTTCATCAAACTATTCAGGGTCTAACGAATGAACCATATTTTGCCATTTTTCTTTCTCAAAAATCGAAATATATACATTCATCCAAGTATCTACTGGGATTGGACCTTAACCCCGTGCAAGAGTCAACTCAAATGATTGGCAACTCCATCCTTCTTGGAGAATCTTAAAACAGCTTAAGTTACATACGCCCACAATGAACTTGCTCCGCTAACTAAAAATGGTAGAATTGCTTAAGAAAACATTCTTAGACAGCTCAATGCATCATATGCCAAAAGTGTTAATATGTCATATCAAATATTACAAGATAACTTTTTCACTCCCACATAAGTACGTAAACATTCTTTGTAGATATCTGAAAACTTTTAATTGAGCAATAGTAGTTCTAGGTGCAAGTCAAATATAATATAATGCAATCATCATCAGAAATTTACTGCCACTACCCACAAATTGAATGACATCGTAACAGAAGTCAGGATAAGAAAAAATGACCATTACTCGTAAGGAGACATACTTCTTCTTTGACTTTCTCGCTTAGCTTAAGATTGGAATCCCGTGCAACTAAAAGAGAAATCACACGAAAGCATTAGTAATTTTCCAATGAACGTAAGAAGTGTCAAATTAATGTTGATCAACACAAAGAAGCACCTAATTTGTTCAATACTGAAATTCCAGCCACATTAAGAATTATAACAAGCTCGATGTTCCCAACAACACACTCAACAGTAATTGGGTTTTATTTATTTATTTATAGTACCTAGTCTGTTCTGAAATAAAGCATAAAATATATTTCCATTAACTGAGACCATTAAAAAAAGGTATGCACACCTATGCAAGTCTTTCACATTAAAAATCTTCAAAGTCAAAACCCTTCGCATTAACATGCCCCCAGACCAAGAAAAACAAAGCATTACAATACCTAAAGCCAATCACAGACTATAGAATTTCAGTTCTATGTTAGAAAGAGAGGCTTAACCAAAGTACTCAATTCATTATGCCGTCCGAGACCAAAGATCCCTCAATGATTACAAATTTGCAATGATTGTGGTGGCAATTGGTAAAGAGAAGTGATAAACAACAAGAAGATATGTTCCGTGCACTCTTCAGTAGCAAAAATGTGAGAAGCACGGATATGGATGCAACCTGGCATGACATGACTTTTTCAAATCAATCAGGGTATGACATGGCTGGGACCCGACATAAAATAGAAAGATTATGTCTGTATTACATTAGATTGATACCTCTTGACCTGTTACTTACTTCACAAAGTCTATACCCATATATGCTTTGATAAGTAAAGTCTTAATAAATTAATTAGCAAAAAAGTAAAAAACTACTTGCCCATGATACGTGCATGAAAAGAAGTGTGAACAACAAGATCTAATATCTAATTTGAGGAATTTCTTTCACAAAAAACTGACAGTTACAAAATTTAGAACGTGTATCACAAAAAAAAATAAAATAAGGAGAAGGGATTAATAGGCATAAAAATAATTGTTTCAGTTTTTACCCATCAGTAAACATAGTTGTTTTTTGTTTTATCATTGGACCATGGGTTAGTGGCCCCAAGTGTCTGACTAAAAATCTAAAAGATAACAGGACTCATTTAGACAAGTGTTTGGCACATGTCCGGGGGTGTATGAAAGTGCTGGTGTCCCACGACATGTTCTTGGAAGTGTCCATGCTTCTTAGGTACATATTATCAAACAGAGAAAGGAAGGAAGCAGAGAGCTAGACATGTAAATATACGGGACAAGATTGTTACCACAATCAGTTTTTATAGAACCAAATCCAAGAGTAGAAAATTCTTCAAAATTGCAGCAGGTTTCTTGACTGAAAGTATTAAAACCTAGAACGACATCGCCTAAGTTGTTGCATTTAGGTTCCGCCAGTAAATGTTCCACTCCTATTACTTCATCTTCTAAAAAATGATCCATCTTCCTTAACCTAGGCAACAACAAGCAGAATGTTACAAGGGCACAATACATTTTTTTGGATAATAAAAAGAAAACAGAGATAGAACTCAACAAAAAAATACAACATCTCTGAAAAGAATAATACACACAGTCACTGGACCCTCTCATTAGGTGATTAGACTATATGTTGATAGACAATAACTAGCCATTTCCCTTATAGCCTGTTTGGACTGAGAAAATTGGAGAGGAAAGAAAAGAAATGAAATCCTTTTTGTCCTTATCACTTGTTTGGTTATGTAAGGAGAGAAATTGGAAGAAAAAGAGGGAGATGGAGGGAGTTGATTTCCCCTCAAAATCACACTTATCAAATCATTCTCTTTTGTCTCCTACTCATCCAAACAACAAGGAGAGAAAACAAAATCTTTTCTTTCTCTCATAACTTCAAGGGAGAAGACACAATCTTTTCTTTTCTATTCCCTCTTGAGTTGCCAAACAGATGGTTAATGCCATTAGTCCCCACCTGCCATTTTTGTATTTTCATCTCCCCTATGAAGTACAATACGTCTAACTGTGCATTCGATTTAGTGCAATATTACTTTGCAGTATTGTTAGTTATCATTTTATGTATCAAAAGTCCAAGCTTGACAGCTTGTATCTTAAGTGATTGCCTGCATCAAAGCCACATGGCCCTCCGAAAAGCAAAAGGTAGAAAAAAACAGTAAGTGCTTTTTCTATCCCGACACAGAAGCTTATAAGGTTATGATATGAAAGCAACCACAGCTCACAAGTACAACAGACATCGACGTATTACTTAATTTTGAGAAGGGAACAAAACTGCTCAGAACACAAAGGCCATTGCCAAGTGAAATGCCTCAAGTAGTCAAGTCTGGCCCCCCAGACTAACTTATAGCAACTGAGAGAGAGCAAAATTACTAAATTTCTCCAAGGTACACTCAAATTCCTTTAAGGTTGGAAAAAATTGAGCCCTGTACATAATTAACATCACTTCCAAACAGTGGCATTGCAAGCACATGCCAAGGAAGAGTAGCTGCCCCACCTTCAACTTCAAAAACACTATTGCTAGCGTATACTTTTCAAAATGATTCTCACTTGTCCCATCTACTTATCTTTAGATTACGCGCAATGTGCAGGAGCCTCCTTGATAGCCTGATCACTGGCATTGGGAACAAGTAAGCATTGATTCAAACTTCAAAGTTGTGACGGAGGACGGTAAAAGATGACTAAAGGTAAGTTTTTGTAGCACATCATACCCTCCCTTTCGACCAAATGTCTACAGTATACCTTTACCACATCCATGTCACCTTGCAATCAAGTTACGGCCCATTTGGCCAGCAGAGAAGGGGGTTAAGGGCCTTGGGGATAAGCTAATCCGGGCCCACTCTTATCCGTTGTTTGGCTTAATCCCCTTTGCACCTGGACTGCTTATCCGGTGGATAAACTAAGACCTCTGCAGGGGTCTTACGGAAACCCAACCCACCTCAACCCCCATCATTAGCTTATCCGGCATAATTACTGGCGTGCCCCTCAAACCTCTCCAAACCCATTTTGTATTCTCATTACAAGGATTGTATAGGGGCAACTTAGTAAACTCTCACATTATTTCTGTATCCCCCACTCTTATCCATCTATTTCAACTACCAAACAAACACCTTCTTAGCTAATCCCTCATTCTATACTAATTATCCACAGTAGCATATCCACCTCTTATCCCCTTCTTCCTTATCACCCAAAACCTTATCCGCCCGCGGCCCGCCATATCGTTAAAGGTTCCAGTTTTCATTAAATGCGGTGGACACATGAATTGTTGCAAGCGTAATGTTTGGATGAGCCTCATTCAAGTAATTATGGGCTGGTTTGGCTTAATGAGCCAGTTTGCTACTTCGCTTATTTGTTTGTCTTTATTCAATTTTTTCAGCATTTCTTAATTTCGCAAAAAAAAAATTGAATAAAGACAAAAATAAGCCAAGTGACATATTTAAGCCAAACCATACCTATGAACAAAACAAACGTTTCACCTTTAACATATCCTGACTAAACCTAACTAAATCAGCTCAACCAAAACAAATATTTCAGTAATGCCCCCACGATGCGAGAATCCTACCTCCGCTTCTTCCAAATGTGTACCAGAAATAGAATGGATAACCAACAGTTAGATATCACACGTAATCAGCGATGCTACAGGCACTGCATTAGTATCCCGCATAAAGTACCGAGAACACACAATAAGTGTGGGCCAATTAGCCACCATCAGGGAACCCCCGTGCCTACATCACAAAAACTTAGGTCCCACCGCATGCTGTGAGCATTAAAGAGTAGGTTTAACCCCACCACACGGCTATAGAGAGCTTGAATACAAGCATTGAGCCAGAGTTTTCAATGACTCACCCACGGAACCAAGAACTCGGAGTAGTTCGTGGACCACACTTTGTGTTCAGCTCACACCATCCCAATTGTATGTGGAGCTCACACAAGCAATTGTGTCTATCGGTACTTTATCCGGTATACAAAACAGTACCCCTAACATTTCTCATTACAATCTACAGGGGCAGACACCTGCCTAGTCAAGAAATCCGAGTCCATATTTCAGTGATCCTTCTAAAAACTTACTCCATTTCACTCTGATGAAAACTGATTTCATTTATCATGATTCACCACCAGAATCACTCCATTCGCTTTAGTCGCTTTTAACTCTACTTACATTCGACGAAAAAAATGTCACTTTACTATAATCCTTTCTTCTTCTTTTTTTGGTAAATACTTTTACTTTAATCGGTCATGCTTATCAGCAAATGAACTCTCGTTACGGACCTCGTGTACATGAATGTAAACAACGTAACAGTATATCTACTTTTATGCATTCTTAAGGATTAATATTTTAGGGGGAAAAATCACGAAAATACCTGGCGAAACAACGTAGTTACCGGAACTAGCTATCGTACATTGAAGCGTCCGTACCGAAATTTGAAGAGATCACAATGTAGAGAGAGAGAGAGAATTGCATGGGGAGAGAGAAGGAAAGAAGAGCCAGAAGAGAGAGAAAGTGAGGAAAAGAAAATGGAGGAAAGAGTGGGAAAGTAGAGAGAGAGAGAGAGAGTGTACAGTATGTAGTAGCTTTTTGGCTATCCTGAGACGGATTCGAAAATGCGTTCCAGAGGCGGAATGGAGTGGATGGTTTGGAATCCGGCAGTGTCGCGACACGTGGCCGAGGTGGTCGTCCGCCGCCGTTCACCAACACGACGGCGTTCGGACCGAAAAAGAGAAGAGCACGCGTCAGTGTCTGTACGCTTTCCCATGTGAGGCGCAATTTTATGTTTTCGTCACCTCGTCAGCACCCTACACTTTCACTAAATGTCAAATTTAGCCCCTGAGTTTGTACGAATTTTTCGATTTGGTCCCTCATTGCTAATTGTGCTCTTTCCATGAACGAAAAGGTAAGGCAAATTTGGCCCTGCTTTATGACAAATACTCTCCCGTTCCAATTTAATAGTCTCTCGTTCTATTCTCACAGAATAAAAAATTTGTTGTATCTTTAAATTAGTAGTGAATTTTATACTACATCTAATAAATATTTTGTTTGATAGATCTTGATTAGCACTGTAATACAATGTTTTCAAAATCACTTAAAATATTATAAATTACAAGATATAATCAATTGACAATTGACGCAAACTTTCAAAAAGAACTGTTAAATTGGGATGGAGGGAGTATCTTGATTTGGTCCCTTAGCGTTAATTGTGCCCTTTTCATGGACGAAAGGTAAGGTGACAATTGCAACGTAGCTTAACGTGCAAGCATGCCAAATGCTATTAACGTGCAAGCATGCCAAATGCTATTAATTCAAGAAAAATGGTTGATTGTTATGGGGTGTCGTGGGTGGGGCAGGGTCCAGACCAATTTGGTCAAATTTGGATCATTTGCAGGCCCTTCTCGGCTCCATAACAATAATCGAAATCGTTTATTTTTAGAGCTCGTCAAGATCTTTTTTTTTATCAGCTCGTCAAGAACATTGATCACACCGAAAATCACATTGATCGGATATCATTTGATATAATATCAAAATGCATTTAACTTCGGATAATTGTACCAAATAGGTTGCAATCTAGTGTTACACACTTTTTTTTTCCAAACTTAATGCATTTCAAAATCATATAAAACGATATCCGATCAACGTGTTTTTTTCGTGGTTAAGATTATCGACGAGTTCTAAAAAGTAAACGGTTCCGATCATTGTTGTGAATCCGGAAAAGACCCACAAATGGTCCAAACTGGGCCGAACTGGTTGGAGACCAACCAACCCTTGCCCGTCATGGGTGTATAGTCGATTTCCTCTGTTGTTTTTCTTATGGTTTTGGTTGATTTTCCCTTAGAGATCTTCTACTTCCACATCTTTGATTGGCCCCTGCGCCCAATCTTGTTGTTGGTCTGCTTTCGCATCATGTGTCATTGGACCCGTTAATCCATTTGCTTTTGTCTAGGTTTCGGTAATTTTTATTCATTCCCGTATCTTGTGATAAAATCTGTATAATATGCCTCTGGACTTTTGAAATGAAATTGCCTCTTCTTATCCTAATAATACATACAAATATATGAATTTCAGTGACCTTCTGTGCCGTTTTCTTTGCATTCCTTCCTATATCCCTTTGCGAAGTTTATAGGGATGAAATTCCGGGAAACTAGTAACCTAGGAAATTACATGTTCTTGATTCAAATCAACCGTTACACATGCTTGAATATTAAGCTCCGGAAAGATTAGGCGAAAAATATTTCCGGCGAAAAATAAAGAACGCAAGACTAACCACAAGCCCTCGGCGGAGGATCCGCATTCCAAGATTAAACAGTGACATTTTGAGCTACACATAAAATTTTCCGGATCAAGTTTGTCCTTTTTAATCCTTTTGCCCTTTCTTTAACTCTGCTCAGCTTGTCGTATACAAAATCCCGTACCTAATATAGAGATACCGACATTTTAAAGAGCCTTCCGGCATTTCATCAGAATTGCTTGAATGCCCATGAATCTCTCCACTGTAATCTCCCAACTGTTGTATTATAGGGGAGAAATAGAGCATGATCATGGAGAGGATCTATCTCTTCTGGAAAGTTACTAAGCAAAAGAAGGCCGCACAACGACTAGCTATACCAGCGATGATGAGATATATTAAGCAAGGAATCCAATCATTCAGCTTGTAGCTGTTTTTCATTAGCGAACCGCATCTTGTGATCAGCCACACTCCGTAGTACCTGAAAATTTGGAAGGATTCAGAAATGAAGTAAAAGTTGACAGAGTAATGCTCATGAATGTCAAGAAAATTTCCATAGATCGTTAAGTGATTCCAAGCTCAGTGCTTCCGCCTATCCCACAGCCGTTACCAACTGTTCACCACTCCTCCCTTCTTGCCTATTTCGCTAGCATGACTCCTCTCTAAAGTGTCATTCAAGTGAATCAAGTCCTTAGTCCCACATAAAGCAATTCTTATACACTTACAAAACCGGGCTTGGATGGAACTGAACAAGATCAAACACTGACAGAGTATTGCTTTCTACAGTATATGAGGGCTAGTCTTCCGGGAAAAAAAATAAAATCATTATTTACAAATTGACAATGCAATTATTTAAAACCAACAAACGGAAACAGCTCCGCTGGAATCGAGGGTAAGGCTGTGTAAAGATGTAATGCATATGGAGAAGGGCAGTCTTTCCGTACCTTTCAGCATTTGCTACCACAAATGCTTCCAAGGCCCACTTTGTATAGCACATGTTCTCTATTATCTTCAAAATTCCTTCTTGATAATTCTGGTTTGCAATGAGCGTCAAAACAACTGGAAGGAGGACCGAAAACTGTAGGGAAGAAGAATAGTTGCGGTGATAAGTTACATTATCTCGACATAAAGCACCATAAATACCATTTTTCCTAGAAAAAAACAACTTATCACTACAAAATACGAATATCTCTTTGCGCCCTGGTGTCCTAGAGATAGAAATTAGAGGTATTCGACACCTAGACACAAAACTGTAGCAAAGTTCATGCAACATAGAGTTAGAGAAACGCACCAGTTGTGCTGGACCAGGTTCGAGGTAGATGGCAAATGCATAAGCAATCCCAGTCACACAGTACACAAGGCAAACCAAGACAAGGTAATTATCCCAGAAGGAAGATCTCGGGTTGTTGAAAAAATAGAACATCGAGAGATAGACGAGAGGCTTTACAACGGTACTAAAGTGGTCGATTGTATCCTTTGCTAGAAAGTAGGCCAAGCTGCTCATGCCAGAAGCGCTCTCTCTCCAGTAATATATCTTATCCAGATTAAATGTTCTCAAAGCCGCAATCCCACAGAGGAGAGCTGGAAATCAGCAATGAAGAATGGGGAAGATCAGGAAAAGCACTTAATGGAACTTGTTGAAAAGAAAATACAGAACATTAAGGAAAAGCCTCTAAATAAGTTAACTTTGCAGATTACTTTTTATTCTTCAGATGACAAGTTCCTTACACAGGAGACAAGACCCGAGAAATCACTTATAAAAAGAGGACCTACGTTTGGCTTTTAAAACAACAGACACCAGACAAAACAAGTGATGCTGAGCCAAAAAATTATCGTAGCTTCTAAATTTCACAATCTGATAGGTTCAAGTATATCCATATTCAAAATTCAGCGGGAACAAAGAAACCAAGATCTTTAACTTACAAACTGCAATGACTGTGTAAGTGTACCCAAGTGCCCCGAAGGTTTCATCGCTCACTTTAGCTAGTGTTCCTAAGCAGATTCCAGCTATCAATAAGATCAGAAAATCGACTGCTTGTATTCTAGCTTCTCGGAGACGTTGCTTGCCAATCCTGAAAGAAACAAGAAACAAGAAACGGCGGATGAGAGTGACCCAGCCAAATCCAATGATTGGCGAACTAGTTTATGAAATCTCTATAGTGGACCTATCATCAAATCTCCCTATCATAGAAATATTACGATGCGATTCTATTCACCCCTTGTCAATCTGAACGAGTTTCATGTTATAACAAATATTGAGGATCTATCTGAGTTATTCCAAACTGTATCAACCCACTTAAGATTCATATACAGTATGCTATCTGGTAGTCATTGATATTCAATTATTGTAAAAACTCTTCTTCTTTTCTCGTTATTATTTCCTTCTTCACAATAAACCTCCCAAAGACTTCTCCGAGGCTTTTGAGCTTAAAGAATGGCTTCCCTTCCTGCGCGTCATGTTGAGGGCAATGTACTCTCCTTTAAGAGGCCGAAAACTCAAAATTTCTCAATCTACCTATATCAAAATAAAAAAAATCTCCTTTTCTCACACAAGAGGCCGAAAACTCTTCTTCTTTTCTAGTTTTTTGTGTAATGGACCTTGAATGCTTGTTCTCATATTGTCCTCAAGTGAATAAAAACAAACAAACACAAATGTAACACTCAGCTTTTTCTGATACGTAAATTCAAACCACAAAGCTGAGACCCATATCGTTGACATAGAGGCAATCGCCTGGCCTACTTGACCACGCGTTATTAGTCACAAGTTTTGCCTGGGTAGAGATTAACTCAGTTTTGCAATGATTTGGTGAATTTTTATTTCACTTGTCTCCACATATTTTCTCTACCTATTTCACAACGTCCTCAAAGAATCTTACTATCCCTGATTCCATTATACATATATTTTGTTTCCATTCATGATTCCGTATCATCAAGTTAACGACTATGAGACCAATTTCATCATATTCCATTCAAAATTGTTATGTTTTCGCATACGCTTGATTTATGAAGCTGGAATTGTAAAACATACTATGGGCTTCTTCCTTGTACTTGAAACTCTCAGAACTCTAATGTCACAGTATCAATAGGCCAGAAAACCTTTTTGGCTTGTACAGTAAGTGGATCTATTGCTGAAATAAGATAAGGAGTCTATATAGGCACTCCAGAAATTTTGGGATAAAACAAGTAGGAAATAAATATATATTTCTTACCTGCCAAGGAAATATTTGTATTGCTGGAGAACACCAGGGGTTGTGCGGTTGGATAAGTCGTTTGTCTTTAGGAATTTATGTTGAAAGTGGTCCTTCTTCAACTCAGCGTGAAACTTCATATCCTGCCATATGTCTCCGGCAAAAGATTGTCCATCAGACACAGCAGCAGTAGCATTTCCTCCATGAGCTGAATTATCCCCCGCAGAGGATGCCATTGAGGAAGAATTTAGCATATCTGGTGGTACTGTGTATCCATTATGAAGCATCCATCTAAGGGGAAGTTCTTTATAGTTTACGCCTGAACTTGAGCTTTGTTTTACAACTCCCTCTAGAATGTCAATGAAGTAATCAGGAGGATTAACACGTTCAGGAACATTGATCCCCAGGCCTGCAAAATATTCTTCTACTTTCTTCACTGATCCATGATATGCAGTAAGACCACCTTTAGCTAGAAGTATCAAGTCGTCAAACATCCTGAACAAAGTGTAGCTGAAGAAAAACAGCCATAACGGTTTAGTTAGATGACAAACTTTACCCTTGGGCAGCAATCAAATTATGCCCTGGAAGTTGTAGTTGCTACATTGGTTAACTCCACACTTCATCCACATATTCAAGGAAATGTTATTGTCTTCATTAAAAAAAAAAAAAACTGTTAGTAAGGGCAAAGGACGAAATAAGCAACAACCTGTCTCACTCTTCTTCCAATATTTCAGTATGCTATATGATTGTCATAATAGGGAGTTAGTTAACAAAACAAGGAGAGAGAAACATTTTAAGAGTGCCAAATTAGCTTATTATTTAACCTCGAGATGCTGATAGTCATAGATCTTGCTTTTTTAAGAACAGGGCCTCACAAGGATGCATCAATTTCAAATCGAAAGAGGCAATGGAGAAGCATGTTCCTTCATTTTTTCTCAATTGACTGTGCAAATCATTTTTTGCAACTTCCCTTTGTGCCTTCTACAGCCGCCAAGATTGTGACCTGAGTTCATGTCTTTGGTTCCCATTAAAGGAGCCAATATAAGGTCCTTGAACAGTTAAACAACCTTAGATATCGTACTTGTTGAACTATAGCTGCCAAGTTCAATTAGAATAACTAGAGATGAAGGGCAAGCTATCCTCTAAATCGTAGACAAAAACAATGAGAACCAAAAAGAAATTGTCCTGATGTCCAAGAATCATGATGGACAAATGTCCTAGAGGTCCTGTAACTCATCCTTATTTTCTAACATATGTAGTAGGAAGGCATTGCTTCAAAGTATCTGCAAGTTGTAGATGATGTTAAGTGTACTCTTAACTGCATGTGGATAAGCCATTCTGAAAATGCATAGAATTCAACAAGTAGCCATTTGAAATCCCTAACATGCTGAGATATATACAATGCTAATATTGGGAACAAATTGCTGATAAGAAAAAAAAGGATGAGGGAACAAACGCTGGTTAGCCCAACAGAGGAAGATACTACAGAAAGGGAGGGAAGTGACCTTTTTTTGCTACAGGTAAAGTGGAAAATGACTTTACAAGAAGAGAAGGAGTGTAAATGTTTCAGGTTACCTCGGTTGGTGAACCACCATGCAAATGTTTACTCCTTCTAAAGCTTCACGACGAAGTGCTCTAAGTAGTAACTGCGAAGAAGAACTGTCCAAACCAGAAGTTGGTTCATCTAAGATCAAGAGAGAAGGTTCCATGACCATTTCCAGACCAACATTTACTCTCTTCCTTTGGCCTCCAGAGATTCCTCGCTTCTCCACAGTTCCTACCAGGGAATCCCGCACATTCTGCAGTCCCAAACACTCAATGACTCTTTCTACGACTAGTACCTTTTCCGGTTTAGGCAGATCAGCCGATAGTCTACGAACAAGAATGCAGTTGAAAAAAGTTATAACCAATTCAAGTAAGTACTTAATCATCGTAGGTGAAGTAAGAAGCTAAGACACAGGCAAGGATAGCAAGAAGCAAGACCAAACTAGGTACATTGGGTCCATTTGTTTGATAGGACTAGCAGCGAAGGGCTATCTGATTGAATAGGATATGTATGCCATTTGGAGTAGTGGTGTTGGCATTAATAATATCTCCCCCCCACCTATCAAAAAAAATAAAATAATAATATCTCCCCCCAAGGCATTAATAATACTGCAAAAGTTTTGACCAAAAGTAGGATATGTGATCCTCCTCAATATGTAGTCCAGTTTAGTGCTCAAAGTCCGGACAAACAAACAGGCCCACTGGGTATGACTGTTGCAGATGGTTTTCCGCATGTTAAATGCTAGGAATTACTGATGACCAAGTGACCTTTCATAATGGTAATGCCAAAGAATATTCTGTTCCGCCTAATATTGTGATTCGGGAGGATATATTGAATAAAAACACAACTGGCAGTTATAGAGTTGAAAGTTTTAAGCTTTTAAATTTCGGAAATGAGAAATAAATCAAGCTACAAATGCCTTCTCCATAGAACTGCCTGTGGCATACCTGCACCGAGCGCTGAACCACAGATTCTCCTCCACTGTCAAGTTCCCATGCACAACATCATCTTGAGGCACAAACCCAATAATTTTCTTGTAAGATGCAATTGATTCTACCTTCCCATTTATAATAACCATACCACTCATAGTGCACCCCCTTACTTTTCCAGCTAAAGCTGAAAGAAATGTTGTTTTCCCAGCCCCAGATGGACCCATGACAGCAGAAACGCGGCCAGGCATAATTTTCCCAGTCACACACCTCAACAGATTCTTGTTTGTCCCTTTCAAAGCAAGTGTCAAATCCTTGAAAGCCACCTCAATTGTAGGCCTAGTCCTGACTTCGTCATCAGTAGCCATTGAAATGATTCCTGAGAAAGTCAAATTCTTGTTTTGCTCCTGAAGAGCTTTCTCCTTCTCAATTTCACCATATGCATACCTGAAAATTTGGCTGCGAGTTTGCAACTGTTTACCCTTGGGCACGTGTTGTTTTTTTAAATTTTTATCTCCAATCTCCAAATTGAAGCCTTCATGACTGTCAGGGTCTTCCTCCTCAAGCTCGTGCATCATCTTTGTAAGGTTGCTTTGCTCTTTTTTCCCTTTCCCATTCATGGGCATTGGTGGTATGGATGCATCAGTTCCAGGTTTAGGCTGAGCTACACCCTTCAGCTGTTCCTGTCTTACAGATTTTTTACGAGAAAATGTCCGCGATAATTGAGTCTGCAGTCCAATTACTTGCTTCTTAGCTACACCTTTAGCAGATTTCCATCTTTCACGTGCCTGAACAGTTTCTCTAACACTTCTTACTGCTGCTTCTCTGGATTTAGCTTGTTTTTTTTCTCTAGTAGTGAGAACTTGATCCGAACAGTTATAAATAATGATAAGTAAAAGTGTCAGCCCAACCTACAATGAAAGGGCCATAATATTACCAATCCAGTCCAATAGAGTATTTTATGCCGCAGATATACATCGAACTTCGTGAATTGTAACTGTTAAGCGTAAGCATGTCACTTACAAAAATCAGGATGCCATATGCAGTGATGTTCTGATTTGCAGTTTGTGCTTCGCAAGTTGCTAACTTAAAGCACCCTGCAAGTTCATCCACAATATCGCATGTAAACAATAAGATTATGCTAGTAAGTTAGTCTACACAGAAAACATATATATCAAGAGCAGTGAGTTTTGCAACATATATATTAATGCAACATACATCGATATGTAAAAAAACACTTACCAGCTTGTGAGGTAGAACCAGTCCTGCAGTAGTGTCTGAAAAATGGAAAACAATTATGATCAGTCAATACGTTACAAACCAGAAATCTCTTATGAGTAGTACACAGCGAAAGGAACTGAAGATTTTGACTGCATTTCCAAAACACGCGGCAGCAATAAATAAAGTTATAATGAACAAGTGCTACAGGTTCTGGGATAATAATCAATACCCACTAGTGCAAGGATTTTTTTTGATAGTACTCGGACAGTATGATCCTGCTGAACAGAATACCTCAGTACTACTCAAGATATCAGCCCAAGTATCTGCTCCACCACAAGTATGGTTTGGCTGCGCAGGAGGTAGTTGGTAACGGTAACTGCACTTTTTTTTCCCCCCAATCATCAGTGTGAATTTAAAATCTAAAGGACCGTAAATAAAAGAATAAATCAATCTCAGAATAGAATCTAACTTACGGATCACATACGCCAGTAGTTTTATTGAGTTTAGCCACCGGGCAATAAGCACCCAACGGGCAAGCTTCAATGATAGAACACCAAATGGCAATGCCAGAAGGAAAAATATAAGTTAGAAAGGGTATGTTCTGTCCCAAACACGGAATGGTAAATATAATCATAAGACATTTGCATCAAGTCTAAAATATGTAAGCGTGCAAATGCTTAGGGCATATTGCTTCCAATGAAGTAAAGAATGTTGTGTAATCTAAAAATACAGCATTTTACAGTGTTGAAGAGAAAATTAATGGAAGGCTTATCTATTTTTCAAGTGTCCATTATTGATCAGTTAAAGGCTCGACAAAGCTGAAAATGAGTATCATCAAAACCATAAAACAATATTAGCATTTCCATGGGTTCATCCCAGTTGTGTTTAAGGGCCAAAATGTCTTGCAACTTAATGGGCTATTTCTTTTACCAAGTTGATTTGAAGGAGCATTACTTCGAAGTGACCTTCAATGCACAATGTTGATGACTCCGTCATTAGTGGTATAAAGAAAAGCGATGAAATAATTGTAATCCAAGAGAATTTTGCGAGCCTTGGGAAATTGCTTACGATTCATGGCACAGCTACAGATTCTATTTCCTGCTTTTCCCCCTTCTTTTATCTTTCAGCACTGCAGCCTTTATAAACCAGTAACTAAATTCAATCGACCTCTTTTCTGAATTTAAAACCTAAATTACAGGCTTAGACCATTTTTGTTTGACCATTCAAAGACAGCACACAATATCAACCCAAAGCCCCTTGCAACTTTTATTCGGAGACAGTTCCCATCTCCAGTGCACTACGACAGTTGGTTATTTGGAGAAATTTATTCCCTTCATTACACATTGGGATCCCTAAAATCCTTATATTTTGCCACCCTCCAGCCAATAAAATCAGACCCAGCAGAATCCTTTCCCAGAGGGGTACTGCTTATAAAACATTGGGTTCACCCGCCATATATCGGTGGTTCATTGAGTTATCAACAAACTAATGATATCCATGCTCCAACTTGAGAGAATTGTTGAAAAAACATCAGTCAGAAGGAGAAAAATCCACATCTTGCTTTCCATTCTAAGTGATTGTAGATGAGACTGGTGCATAACCAAGCAAGGATAGGCCCTTTCTCGCTCTATTGGTTTTCATTCTCTTCTCTGATGTTTCTTCCTGTTATTGTCTTAGAGTCTTATCTTTATTCTTCATCAAGCCGTTTCCACACAAACTCTCTATTGGCATCATGCCTGTGTTACCAAATCATCAAGCAATTCGTTGTCTTACAGTAATATATATACATGGCAAACTCTTAAAACATAGACTCAAAACCAATTGATTAAATCCATAACATACTTGTTATACAAAAGGACATGATTACGATATACTTATGAAAGTAACGTCCATCCAGAGCCGGCTAAAGGCAAAGGCAAGGGAAGCATGGGCTTCGGGCCCCCAAAAAATGTTTAAAACGAGGGTCCCAAAAATTCTAGGACTCCTATATATATGGCCCAAAAAAAATTTGCACTAAGCTTCCTTACACGAAATAGGCCCAATTAAAATTTAGGAGCCACAAAATAGGCCCAACGGTGAAATTACTAATGAGAAACACTGAGGCGATTAAAAAAAAAGAAAGAAATGCTAGTTATGTGGAGTTGGAGGACTCCAAACTACGGCAACCCAGTTCGAGTACTATGGGAAGATTTATTTTCAGAATTAAAAGTCTTGAAGGAGTTTTGCCAAAAGATTAAAGAAAGCTAATTGATGCGTTGAATTACTTGAAGACAATGGATGGTTGTTTCCTGAATGCATGGATTGCATATAGAATATTGTTGACTCTACCGGTTACAGTTGCATCAAGGGAAAGAAGCTTTTCAAAGTTAAAATTGATAAAAAAAATTATATAGCTTCGATCAACCATGTCTCAAGAAAGATTAAATGGATTGGGTATATTGTCTATCGAGAAGGAGTTGGTGACGCAGCTTGACTATAGAGACTAATTAGTACGTTTGTAGCAAAAAGTGCAAGAAGACAAATTTTCAAATGATAGATTTTGAGGTATTGTAATAGTTGTATTTTTTTGGGATAATTATATATATGCTTATATTTTGTAATGGTAAATCTTTTACAATATTTTTTTTTATGAGACTCTTTGTAGACTGACTTTTGTATGAAAAATATAGGGAGGCCTCATTCAAGAGGTTCGCTTCCGGCCTCCAAAACTTATGAGCCGGCCCTGCGTCCATCATCAAATTTCACGTCCCATAGACAAATACGTCTGAAAGTCCAATTAGTTTAACTGATTACAAATTTGCAAAGATGTAGCAAGAGATATACAAATAATACAATTCATACTTGAAAGTTGATAATTACACAATAAAGAGGAAGCGAATTATGTGCATTGGTATTCAAAGGATGAGCAGGCATTATCAACAGTGTAAAAGTATTTCCAAGCACTACTATGATCATAGCACAAAAGTTTTTGGCTTTCAAGTACTTACGTATCATGCAGGTTATACCATGAGGGCAGAAGAAACCCTCACAACAAGTCTGACAATCTAGAGTTCTTTCGGGCTCATCCTTCGAATTTTTGAGGTCGACTTTTTTACCTTTTCCAACACTACAAGCCCATCCTGGCTCGCATCCCGGAACCCAAGAGGTTAAATTACAGTTCCTATTAGGTTTCAAGTAGTTTGATTTCTTTGACCCGCCTTGAAGGAAACTACTGAAATAAAACTTTATTTCTGCTACTGTACACAAGCGCTGTGTAAGGTCTCCTGTTAACCAACCAAAAGCAGAACCGTAATGTTAGATCTTTATTAGGACAAAAAAGTTTCAGTCCCAACTTAAAGGAGAAAAACACACAAGAGGCAAAAAGAAAAACAGGATTTGCAAATAAACCATTATGGTTATTTGCAAATCTGATTTCTAGTAGTGCATTAATCAAGCTGATAAATATGGCCCTTATTGATCAAGCTGATGAATATGGCCCTTCCGATTACGTACCTTTTGTCTGTTGGACGCAATTGGTCAAGAATTCCAAATCAGATGAGAAATTGAACGCCATATTCCATTCAGCATCCCTGTAGGGAAATTGAAAATATGAACCCCCAACCTGAAACTAATCTCAAATGCACACAACATAAACTTTTTTTGGTAATGTAGGATGTCACGGACCCAGATTGTCTGAACCTAGGACTAATTGCTACACTACCCCCCACACGTGTTTCACATGCGTACTTGTGGTTTGAGGTGACCGCATGAATTGCTAGTTGACAAGGCCATAAAACCCGAGACCTTAAAAGAGAACAAACTCTAAGTTTCAGACCTTCACTTGTAGAAACTTTTTATCCAACCCAAAAGCTTAAGCGATTAGGTGGAGAGGTCCCAACATTATAGTATTAAGTAATCATCCATTCCATTCTGAAGCACTTTGGAATTGCATTCCTTAACATCCCTTCACCAGCAGCCGCGTTCCAGTATTGACTCGTTTAACATCTTTTTGGGTCTATCATCGTGCACCCTTTTGTCTATCAATGTGGTGCGGATTGCGAATTTTTTCCAATGTGGGGAGAAATGTGTCCCACTAGTACCATGTAGAAACTATAAAATTAGACGTAATTGTAACCATAAAATTTTCCGTTCATTAATCAACGCATTCTCTACATACACGCATGCACGCATTGATTGTGACTTACACGTCCTTGATGCAGAAGCTCAACTGGTTGCGTATGTCGGGGCTCATATAACTGCTTAGATTGTTGAATTGGCTGAACACGGCCTGCGTGAAGATTTGAACCACGGCCGGATTAGAGGTCTGAGTTAGTCCTCCGCCATCCTCAACGTCGTTGTCGTCGCAAATTACATGCCGCGGTAAATTCAACGCGACGATTACCACTAATGTTGTTACAAGAAACAGAGATGAATGCGCGCGATTAACCTTGTCTCTGCTCATTTTGATCACCAAAACGCCTTGAGTTTGTGAAGTAGGGGGGGATCATTCGAGTTTATGAGAGATTCATAATTGGGGAAAGTTTAGGGGTTTTTTTTTTTTTTTCCCGGGGGGCGAAGAACAGCTGAGTTTTTTTTCTGGGAGAAGAAATGGCGGGGAGGGGAAGTAGGAAGAGAAGAGAGAGAGAGAGAGAGAGAGGTAACTACCTGAAAGCTGTTGTTGTCCGTCCCGTTGGATTCAATTCGAAATTCGCGCAACGAGTTTCAAACGGGCGGTTAATAAAATTAGCCAATAAAAGTTTATTTTACGATTCTTTAAGTCGAGTAATTATTCCATGGACCACTACGTAACGGTGCCCCAAACACTTCTCCGCCACATATTTTTGTGGACTCCACACTATTTGCAGCGGAGACAACACAAATGTTGGAGAAATATGAGTTTGAGGAACCACGTGACGGTACCACAGAGATATTGAATAATTTTTTCCAGTAAATCGCATTTTTTTTTAACACTAAGGAAAATCTGAATTCGCTTTTGCTCGATGAATTCGCACAAAAGCATAGGTAGGAATAGGAGTGTTTGATTCTTCCAAAAAAGGTAGGAGGTTTTTTTTTTTTTTTTTAAATGTCAAGATAGGAGTGTTTGTTCCGTTTCAAGATCTATTAAACTATGATATTTTCGAAAAAATTATCCAATCGAAGGTAATCCAAAAAATTTGTCCAAAGCTTTACCCCTTTTGTTTTTGGTAATACTAGTAACAAGTAACATCCAAATAAAAAAAACCCAAATTAGTGCATTCCACAAATTAAATCGCCGGAAAAACATGGCCGTCGACATCAATTTTGATTAAATGGTACTTATCTTCAATGAGTTTATGGTAAGTAGATCTTGCATTTTTTTTTTTTCATTTTTCTGGCATTTAATCTTAAATATGTTTAAATTTGGTAGGACCTATAAATTAGAAGAAGAAACCAATAAAAATGAAGGCAATATTAGAGCAAGACGTCACGAAGATTTTTTTTCTTTTTTGGGTAAATATCACCAGATCTTCTGTTGAGACATTTTGTCTCATGTTTGATTATACACTTCGTACACACCACGTGGTCCTAGTTCGTTAAAAAATCAACGGACTGAAACTGTTGGAGTTGGATCGCCTGATCAACGGTCCGATTTTAATTGAACGAATGGATGTCTTTTAAATGAATGGGTGTGAAGAGAACTAATAGTTCAAGGGGTGTGTTTTTCTAACAGAGGGGTGTGAAAGAAACTAATTGCTCCAGGGGTGTGTTGCTTAAATGAAAAGGTGTGATTACTCTTCCAAGTGATGTGATTCTTTCAAGAGTTGTAACCTTTCCCAAAGAGCACTTATGTATCTATATAAACTCCTCCACCCCAACGTTTTTTACTACTCCACAAAAATCATCTCTCTCTCATAATAGTTATAGTACACAGAAGGATCTCTTGGAAGTCTTTCAATTTTGTTGGTTGCAATTCTTCACCCAACAACAAACTCTATCGAGTGGGGGCAAATTACGTTCTAAAGATAGTGTCTTTAGATACGCTTCAAAGTCTTCGAATTTCATCATCTTAACGTTCTGTCTCAACATCTTCACCTGGGGGATCTTGTAGGAGATAGCAAATTTGGGATACATGGATATTTTTCAATAACTTTATTTTAGTGAAGACCTAGCTAAATAGGTTTGGAATCTTTGGCTGCGTAGGAAATAGGAATGGAACATGTGATCCCATAGAGGAGCACTTTTATTCCTTTCTCATAATCACTTGGCCAAACATGTTAAGGTTTACTGCAAAGTTCAACTGTTCACATAATTTCTCTTTCAAAAACGTGGCCATCGACATCAATCTTGATTAGCTTGTACTTATCTTCAATGAGTTTATGGTAAGTAGAACTTGTATTTTTTTTCCTTTTTCTGGCATTTAATCCTAAACTGTGGTTAAATTTGGTGGGACCTACAAGTTAGAAGAAGAAACCAATAAAAATAAAGGCAATATTATAGCAAGACGTCACGAAAATTTTTATTTTGGAGTTTTTAAATATCCATCCTCTTTACTCATACCACGTAAGTATTCATCCGCCACATTTTGAATAGTTATGTTTCCATCCCCGCTTTTAAATAATTTCAAGATTGCCCTTTATTATATAAATACATTGACTATTATATATATAATATATGTATATATAAGCAGGGATTTTTGGGACTAAAAAATAATTCTGAAGGTCCTCCTCTAGCCTAATTTTAGGATAATCACCCCTAGCAAATCCCTAGTATTTTGGCAACTATTTAAACCCCCGGTTGAAAATCCTATTATTTCGGCAACCATAATGCTGTGTTTGGTTTGGTTTTTGAAAAGTTTTTTGAAAAATAATAAAGGTAATAAGTGGAGAGAGATAGAGAGAGAAATGTTGGAAGTAGGGAAAATCTAAGGGGAATTTTTCAAAAAAATTCTTTTTGAAAAGTAAAGAGAACACAGCATTTAAACAGCCCCCTTTTGAATACCCATTTCCATTTTGCATTTTCATATGCAAGTTTTGGAGAGAGGCGCGGCGAGAGCGGCGAGCGGTGAGAGCGCGGCGGTGGCAAGAACCAGAACCTCCCCTTGGCAACCTCCGCCCTCATCCCGTCATCCATCACATCGGCAATCTTGGGTCAACATCAACCGGCACTAAAATAGGTAGTGAAGGAAGCAATATGGTTGAATTAGTTGGTGATCTTGGCATTCTCTATAATTTACGTATTAACCACTTCCTCCACCGCTTTTCTTTTGTTATGAATTCCCGTGCAAACACTCATGGACAAGAAGACAGTGCAAACAGAAAATGGTGGAGAGGAAGATGATTATTGAATGGCTCGAGTTCGTATTTTTTGTTTTCCGATTTCGGTTGCTATTTCCGATCTAGTTTGGCTTTGTTCTTTGCTTCATCGAGTCATGCAAACACATATTTGATGCGTTTCATTTGATAATACTTCTATTTTGCCATGTAAATGTTCACTTGAGTTTATCAAGCAGATTTCATGGTGTATTCTATGAAGCAAATTTCATGGTTTATTCTATCAAATTTCACGGTGTATTTCGTCAAGGTATATTTTTTCAAGCATGTTTCATGATGTTTTGTGATCAATCCTAGTTGGAAGGTTTTTTTTAGGAAAATGATATTGACACTCCAAAATCAGTGTCACTCCAAAGCCACTTTCCTTTGTATTTTTGAGTGTTTGCATCAATTTTTAGAGTGCCAATATCATTTCCCTTTTTTTAATATGTTCATAGTGAATTTGCAGAATTAACCATGGAAAATATGGTCAGTTTGAATATTGTCTATGTTCCGAAATACTTTTTATGGTAATTTTATAAAAATAATTCATGAAAAACATGGTTGATTCCACCATGTTTCAAAAGGTTTCATGATAATACATGGCAGATGGCGAAAATAAATATGGTTTTCGAATTTAATTCGGTAAAAAATAAATCGGTGGGATTTGGTTATTACAAATTTTTTATATTTTAAAATTCTCTTTAAATTAGAAATGGTTGAATGCCACTAAATTAGGAAATGGTTGAATCCCACTAATTTAGGAAGATAATATACACACATATATGAATATTTTTATTAAAAGGGTAAGATAGGTAATTCACCATCTAAAAGGATGAAAACATAACTGTTCAAAATGACCGAGATGAATACTTACGTGTGATAGGGTTTGAGGATGGATATTTAAGTCTCCTTGATATTTTTCAATAACTTTATTTTAGTGAAGACCTAGCTAAATAGCTTTGGAATTCCCATAGAAGATTACTTATTACTTTCTCATAACCACTTGGCCAAACATGTTAGGGTTTACTACAAAGTTCAACTATTCCCATAATTTCTCTTTCAACTTTTCTCATAATTTGCTGGAGGGGAGGAGTTTCACCTTTGTAACTCATTGAGATCTATTAAATAAGATTCATATTTGATAAAAAAATTATAAATTAGAAGATATGGTCAATCTTTTAAGACTTCCAAAAAAGAAAAGATGATCAAGAATTTGGGACGGATAGAGTATAAAGAAAGTGGGCTGCATGGAAAAAATAATGGGTTGCGAATGGCCGCGATAAAAAAATTCGGTCTTCTCCTTCCATTTTTTCTGTCACGAACAAGTAACAACCCCTACCATTTTCTCGACTGTTAGTCCCACCTATCTGCTACTCGCATGTTCAAATTTAAACACCACAGCTTCCTTTTATCTACCCATGAAATCCATCGCCTGTTCTCTGCTTCTCCTGCTATATCCCTGGTGGATCCCATTACCCAACATCAAACCCATCTTCAAACCACCACAAATATCAATACCCTTCAATCAGAAACTTCAATTCCTCAATTTCCTCGCTCTTTGGATCCAAAACACTACATTTCTCAACTATTCAAGTGTAAAAATCTTAACCAAATAACACAAGTTCATGCCCAAGTGGCTGTCAATGGGTTGTTGCTCCATAACCTTGCTCTTGCAAACAAGCTTCTTTACATATATGTGCAGCATAAAGCTGTAATTGATGCTCATGCCTTGTTTGATGTGATGACAGAGAAAGACCCAGTTTCTTGGAGTGTAATGGTTGGTGGGTTTGCCAGGGTTTGTGATTATTTGAATTGTTTTGTGACATTTAGAGAGTATGTTAGATCTGGGGAGTGCTTAGATAACTATACATTGCCATTGGTGATAAGGGCCTGTAGAGATACAATGGATATAAACATGGGTAGATTGATTCATCATGTTGTTCACAAATTTGGGTTGCATTCAGATCCTTTTGTGGTGGCTGCGCTTGTCGACATGTATGCGAAATGTGGGGCCATTGACGATGCAAAGCAATTGTTCGATAAAATGCCAGAAAGAGACCTTGTGAGTTGGACTGTCATGATTGGTGCATATGCTGAGTGTGGGAATGCTAGCGAGTCGTTGGCATTGTTTGATAGGATGAGAGAAGAAGATGTTGTACCTGATAAGGTCGCTATGGTGACTGTTGTGAATGCTTGTGCAAAAATGGGAGCTATGCACAAGGCTAGACTTGTGAATGAGTATATATGGAGGAGGAATTTCTCCTTGGATGTAATCCTGGGTACGGCGATGATAGACATGTATGCTAAGTGTGGGAACCTTGATTCAGCTAGGGAGATTTTTGACAAGATGAGAGAGAAAAATGTTATAACATGGAGTGCAATGATTGCGGCTTATGGGTATCATGGGAAAGGCCGTGAAGCTCTTGAATTGTTCCCTTCGATGTTAACAAGTGGTGTATTACCAAATAGGATTACTTTTGTTTCTTTGTTGTATGCTTGTAGTCATGCGGGTTTGGTCGAAGAGGGTCTCTGGATTTTCAACTCGATTTGGGAGGATCACTTTGTGAGATGGGATGTGAAACACTATACGTGTATGGTCGATCTCTTGGGCCGTGCTGGGAGACTAAATGAGGCCTTGAATTTAGTTGAGAATATGAGTGTTGAAAAAGATGAGGGGCTTTGGGGTGCGTTACTTGGAGCGTGCAGGATTCATAATCGTATAGAGCTAGCAGAAAAGGCCGCAAAATCTCTACTTGAACTACAGTCCCAAAACCCAGGACACTATGTATTGCTTTCTAATATTTATGCTAAGGCGGGTAGGTGGGAAGATGTTGCCAAGATTAGAGAACTAATGACTCATAGAAGGTTGAAAAAAAATCCAGGTTGGACTTGGATTGAGGTGGATAACAAGATCCATAGGTTTAGCGTTGGAGATCACACTCATGGCTGGTCGAAAGAGATATATAAGATGCTCGAAATGTTGATTGAAAAGTTGGAGTTGGCTGGTTATGTCCCTGATACAAATTTTGTTTTGCATGATGTGGATGAGGAACTTAAGCAAGGAATGTTGTATGGTCATAGCGAGAAGTTGGCAATTGCATTCGGGCTTATAAGCACCCCTGAGGGAACCCCTATTAGGGTTACAAAGAATCTTAGGATTTGCGGGGATTGTCATACGTTTATTAAATTCGTGTCTGCAATTGCAAAGAGGTTGATTATAGTGCGAGATGCAAACCGGTTTCACCATTTTGAGGAAGGTGCTTGCTCTTGTGGGGACTACTGGTGATTGGGTTTTTTTCCCTTCCCAGGTTAGGTGAGGTCTCTTCTTGTGTTCTTTTTGTTGCAGGGTCTTGAAGCCATCATTGACGACGCGCATGCGAATTGGTAAACTGTATTTCTACTCATCATAGTTTACGGAGTAAATCCTGAGTCATTTTGGATGATGAGAATCTTTTTGTAGGCTGCATAAGGGTGATTCATATTTTTCTCAGACCTGCACAAATACTCAAAGTATTCTTTCTTTCTACTGAACAGAAAGTTAAACAGAGGTTTTGAAATTGGTTATGGGGCATGATCCAAAAGAGACATGTCGGTTTGACAAGTTCTAAACAAGTCAAAATACGGATTGCTCTAGGTCACTGCTTCATTTACAGTTGGCTTCCATGTAGAAATCTGGGGTAACATGATAATTGATTTGTCATTATATTCCCATGATCAACTGTGTCCTTTTTGTGGACCTATCAAAATTCCTGTCTATGATATTGGAATTCTTCGTATGATCTCTTATAGGATGTTTACACCTTCCAATGAATACTTGCATAATTCTAATCTCTTGATAACATTATTTGGTTTGGTCATTAGTGTTAGGGGTGGCAAATTGAACACAGACCCATTAATAAACCCAAACCCATCAACTAAAAAATAGACCCAACCCAACCCATTTATAAGTTGGGTTAGAATGAGTCTCAATTGGGCATCAATTGGGTCAACTTAAATGACCCAACAAGGTATGCATATAACTCACTAACAAAAAACAGTGGAACGACTCCGTACCTCTCTCGCATAAAAAAAAATTCCTGAACCAAATTCTCTCTCTCTCTCGAAAAATTCCTGAACCAAATTCTCTCTCTCTCCATAGAACAAACCCATTACTGGTTTTACGGGGATTCCCTTTTGCCCCTTCGGCCTTTGGTCGTTTTTTTGGTAGCTAAAGGCAAAAACCCAATATAGAACATTGTAACGAACACAATTTGGAATACAACTCCGGACACAACTGTATTTGCAATCGTGCGATACACATAAGTGCACAAACGTCAAACGGATGTAGTACTTGGAACACAAGTTTAGAACACGACTTCGAACACAACTGTCTTCGGAACCGTTAGATATTTGTGGGTTCATGTACATCGAATGACTTCGAATACAGTTATGTCCGGAATTGTGTTCACATCATAGTTTTTTTTTGGGAAATTTATAGAAATCGTCCCCCAAGTTTCAACCAAGTCTCATTTTCGTCCTCCAAGTATCAATTGCTGCTATTTTGACCTTCAAGTTTGTTTTTTGCTCCAATTTGGTCCAATCGTAAACGTCTGTCAACAAAGATGACGGAAATTGGCAGATTGAGGGTAGCATGGACATTTCCCTCTCTTTTCCTTGGACAAAATGGACATTTCACCCAATTTTCCGCCCAAATCAGGGCAGGGTATAATAAAACCCTATATTCAAAATACTCCTGCTCCTTCCCATATACACTAAATTTCTGGTTGTATCCTAGCTAACCAATAGATACATTTAAGTAGATTCTCATAAATAAAATGGATGAATGATGCACATCAGTGGATTGATCAAACTTTATAAAATTGATTCATTCCCCATAATCTTCCTTATCCAAAACAACATATAGGTGGCAGAAAAATGGGCAATTCACGGCCCTTTAAGATAGAGTTTTTCATTAATCCATTATCAGGTAGAGGTAAGTTCGTACGATCCGGTGCCATTAAATTCCACAAGTTCTACTAAATTCTGCTTTCTACAACCAATTAAATAGAATTCAATACTAGAAGAAAAAAATAAAACCCTAATTTCCGAATTAGGTTGGGATTTTTTTTTTCCACCAACTCAGTTAAGGAGAGAGAGAGAGAGAGAGAGAGAGAGAGAGAGAGAGCCGGTGTTGGTGGCGGTCGATGGGTGTGAGGGAGCCCTTGGTGGTCGCCGGTGGTGGTGGTGGTGGGAGAGAGAGAGAGAACCGGTGTTGGTGGCGGTCGATGGCGGTGAGGGAGCCCTTGGTGGTCGCCGGTGGTGGTGGGAGAGAGAGAGAGAGAACCGGTGTTGGTGGCGGTCGATGGCGGTGAGGGAGCCCTTGGTGGTCGTCGGTGGTGGTGGGAACTGGGGAGTGGATTCTCTGTTATTGTGAAAGTGGAGAGGAAATGGGAAGGAGAAAGCAGATATACCCTTTTTTTTCCAAGGAAAAGAACATGAAATGTCCTAACTACCCTCAATCCCAAGTTTTCCGTCAGATTTTCTCACGTCTGTTATCAATTGGACCAAATTGGAGCAAAAAAACAAACTTGAAGGTCAAAATAGTAGCAATTGATACTTGGAGGACGAAAATGAGACTCGGTTAAAACTTGGAGGACGATTTCTATAAATTTCCCTTTTTTTTTTTTAATCCGCAAATACGCGTTCACAGCATAGTTCAAAGCCCATATTAGTTGTAGGCTTGTGAATATCTTCAATTTTTTTCGCGATTGTTCATTTTGTGCTATTTCTTTTTTTGACTATTTGATTCATCTCAACGAGGCGAATTGGAAAAGTAAATTTTTTTTACTTTTACCCAAATATTTTGAAAAATAACCACTTTTACGTAAAAAAGTCGACTTTTTTTTTCCCCTTTGAGCGGTATCGCTCTCCCACCGCAGCACTCAATCTCCCGTCCGTCTTGGCAATCAATGGTACAAATTTTGAAAAATCTCTTCCAGCCCTAGAAGAGTCTTTTAAAATTCGGAGATTAAAAACAATGGAGAGACCCAACCCAATGGGCATTTTAGTCATTTAAATGTATTGGGATAATATGGTCATTTCGGTGTATATGGGTATTTTAGTCATTTTAAAATTTTAGTATATAGTATGTAATTGAGTTAATGGACGGGTCGGGTTTGATTTTAAATAAATGGGTTGGGTTGGGTATGGGTAATTAAACTCATAATTAATGGGTCTAAATGGGTCAATGACCCATTAATGACCCAACCCACTTACAACTTGCCCATTTTAGCCCAAACCCGCCCATTTGACACCCCTAATTTAGTGTATAGATTGAGGTTATGTTTCCACTAAACAACAAATTATTGTATTTAGACAAGTCATTCACACTAAACAATAAATTTTACATCCCATCTACAATCATTGGCTTGATTCAGTGATTCACAACTGTCTTTTCCCATGTCAATAGTCTATTTGGCTGACGTGTGTAGAAGCAGCGAATGCATCATTTTTTTTTTGGAAAAAAACCGAAATGGTCCATGTAATTAAGTGTTTGTGTTAACTTGGTCCCTGCAGTTTTAATTGGCTCGATTTACACTCTGTACTTTCCATTTTGTTCCAACTTGGTCCAATTACTAACTACCGTTAGTTTTTTTAACGCCAAACGCGAATGGGTCCCTTTTCTGGGGTTAAAACAATAATTCTCCCATTCTCCTCTTGCCCTAATATACCTCTGAACCAAAATATAACTCATTCTTTCATTCCTAATGTTAATCACTGGTATTAAGTTTGGATTTTGGATTTTGGTAATGAGCAAAATTTGGTTATAATTTTCTACAAAAAAAAAGCTGCCCTCCAATTCAGCATTTTCATGATCAGCCATAAGGTAACATAACCACTGATATAAATACTAAGGCCCTGTTTGATAGCAAGATTTGAGCTTGGGATAGGATTGTGAGTCCTATGGAAGCTTTTAAATTCTTGTTTGGTGTTGGCAACAACCTAAGGATTGGCAAACCCAGGGGATTACGAATCCCACAAATCCATAGGATTACCCATCCCATGAGGGGGGTGGTATTAACAATCCTATCCCATGGGATTATGGTTGGAAAGCCAATTTTATTCACAATCCTATCCTATCCTATCCAAAACAAACATGTTATTCACAATCCTACAATCTAATCCTGTCCAAAACAAACATGAATAAAAGATTCATCTCCTCATTAATAGTCCCACCTCATTACCAATCCCAATCCTAATCCCACCTTATTACCAATCCCTCCAAAACGAAATCTGTTATCAAACACGCCCTAAGATGCCTTATTTTTCTCCATACCCGTTCTTTTAAACTTAACTTAAATCTGAAAATTTTGTCTTTATTTGATTTTTTTCGCATTTGTTAGTTTTACGCCAAACTTTTATGGGTTATTGATTCGTCTCGACGAGAGGAATCGGAAAAGTAAATTTTTTTTACTTTTACCCAAGTGTTTTGAGAAATAACCATTTTTTTAGCAAAAAAAATAACATTTTGACGCTAAAAAGTGGTTATTTCTCAAAATACTTGGGTAAAAAGTAAAAAAAAAAATACTTTTCTAATTCCTCTCGTCAAGACGAATCAATAACCTATAAAAGTTTGGCGCAAAACTAACAAATGCCAAAAAATTCAAATAAGGACAATTTCTAGATTTAAGTTTAGTTCAAAAGAATGCAACCTCAAATGCATATAGAACTATGTCCAAAAGTCACAACATGATATAGATCCAAAAGTCACAACATGATAAAGAAACCATATCCAAAAGTCAGAATATTACATAAACTCAATTCCAAATTTAGCAAGTTATAACATAGTACATAGACATAACAAACCACTCAACTAGGTTACATTAAACCTAACTTAACAGCACAAGTGGTTACAAAAAATAGTGCTCTATCATTCCATTCATTTTCCTACACTTGGCCCAAGCACTGATTCCTAACTAGGGATGTTGAAGTTTGAGTAAATCCACATAGGGGAATGGGAGAATTACTGTTTTAACCCCCCCAAAAGGGTCCAATTCTTGTTTGGTGTTAAAAAGGCTAACGGTAGTTAGTAATTGGACCAAGTTGGAACAAAAGGAAAAATACAGAGTGTAAATCAAGCTAATTAAAACTGCAGGGACCAAGTTGACACAAATACTTAACTATAGGGACCATTTCGGTTTTTTTTCCCTTTTTTTTTATATATAAAATGTGAGGCACAAAAGCGAGTAGGAGCATCTCCAGACTTGACCCATTTTAAGATCCAAATTTAAAATTTGGGCAAAACCCACAAAAATTCCTCTCCAATCCTTGACCCAAATCCTTCTCCATTTTGGGTTTTACCCATTTCTTTCTCCAAATATGGGACAACTTTTGCCTTGACCCATTTCTTCAACGGCTAGTTAGAGAGAGAGAGAGAGAACCTCGTCGACAGTGGCGACAGGCCGAGGCGGTCATCGGTCGATGCAGAAAGTGGCGGTGGCGTTATGACCTCTAAGCCATCTTGGGTCCCCCAGAGTTGTCGTCTTCTCTTCTAGCCTCCTTCTCCAATGATGAATGAGTTTCAGAGTTGCCTTTCATGGTCGTGTCCGATTCTGTGTTTTGTGTGTAATTTTTTTTGTTTGATTCTAGGAGAGAGATGGAGAGAAAAGAATACTAGTTCTCCTCATTTTAGGTTTGATTGCTCTACCTTATTTACCATTATGCCATTACGAATAAAACATATATATTTTTGGGTAAAATTTGGATTTGATAGTTGAAAATGTGCTTACCCAAAATGGGTTTTTACCTTAAATTCGACTCAAAATTGAGGCAGAAAATTGGGCAGCGGTCCAAAACAAGTAGCCCAATAGAACACTTAGCCTAGGCTAAATGGACATTAGGCGTAGAGTCCAAATGGGTTTTTGATCCAACCACCCTACATACATCGGATGCCGTTAATTCCCGCGCAGGCCCCCTCGGTTTTTTTTAAAAATTTTTTTGGACGGCTCGGATCGGTCGTCCGGTGGCCGGAGACGGCCGGCCGACGCCGTCGGTACGATTTCGGTCCTCCTTTGGTCGGTCCTCATAGCTTTATTGAAAAAAAAACCTACTACTACAAGACAACACACAGAACATGACATAATACAATGAATTGATACTAGGGTCCACTTGGTGACCTTCATTTTTCTCATGAGTTTTTTTTTTCCTTTTACCATGCACTAGTTGTATCTTTCCTATTATTGGAAGTATTGTTTTCGATAAAAAAAAAATGGTGGAAATAGGGAAGCACTGTCCTCAAAGATTTCGGGTAAGAAAATAGTTCCTCCAATAGGGTGGAGTCGGTTCCCCTCCGGTCGCGATATCCGGACTTCTAGTCCAGAAAAATATCGAAAATTTAAAAGAGTATAAAAACTATCCTAAGAACAACCGTGCGGCAAAGTTTTATGAAAATAATTTTGAATAATAACTTTTGAAATTTTAAAAAAAAATTGAGATAACCTTATCTGTTGATCTTTTGGAACAATACAGAGTATATATTTAGACAAATAACCACAACTGTTGGGTTTATTGCGATTATACAGAGCACGTAATTGACAGATATAACCTTATTTGTCGATTTTTTAGAAATAATATAGAAGATGAATTTAGATAGATAACCACATCTATCTGTTGGTATTATTGCGATGATAAAGAGTATATATTTTGCATAGATAAACCTTAAGCGTTGGTCTTTTGGAAATTATACGAAGTATAGAATCAGACAAATAACCATACTTGTTTATTTTATTGCGATTATACATAGCACATATTTCGCATATGTGACCGTATTTCTTGGTCTTGTTGGCATAATACAGAGTATAGATTTAGACAAATAACTACATCTATTGATTTTATTGCGATTATACATATTACATATTTCGCAGAGATAACCTTATTTGTTGAGTTTTTTGGGATAATAGAGTATAAATTCAAACAAATAACCACATCCAGAACAACCACTTTGAATGGAAAGAGAAATGAAAGTAATGATTGAAAGTAAAGATAATGATTGGAGAGAGATAGAGAGAGAAATAAAAATAATAATTGAAGATAGAGGTAAGTAATGATTGGAAGTAGGGATAATAAGTGTTTTTTTAATTAAGATTTAAAAAAAAAAAGAAGCAATTCCTTCTTGCATTATAAGTCTCTATACTATGGACCATTGGCCAAAGCTCCCAGAGGAGGAAAAAAGAGGTGAAGGCCTTCTAATCTACTGTCTCGTAAGTGAGAAGAAACTTTTTGGTATAACAAGTATATAACTCACATGGTATACCCCTTCACAACAAAATTGACACGTGGCAAACAAAATCTGAGGACTTCAATTGTAATTTTCCGCTATATTAACAATGCCTTATTTGTTTTACTTTTTGAAAAGTTTTTGGAAAATGATATTGGCACTCCAAAAATTGATGCAGGTACTCTAAAAAATAAATTTTGGAGTACCTGCATCAATTTTTGGAAGGCCAATATCATTTCCCAAGTTTTTTTCAAAAGATTTCTTCAATCATTTCTTTCTATCTCTTTCTACTTATTACTTCTACTACTCTGATAAATCTTTTTTTAAAACCTCATCCAATCCCGCTATATCAATAAGTTTCGCCGCGTAAGTTGCAGGAGGTTGCACGGATGTTGGGAGTTGAACCCTAGTTCCTTCACCGCGAGGATGCACCGGTTCTAGACAATACCGCATACCGCCTATACCAATGCACGCAATTATAACGGGCCACGACCAATAGGAACGAATCCCGAGAAGACTCAACGCCTGATTCATACTTGCGCTCAAAAGGAACTCTAGAACCCCAAAATCCGTGTACGGTTGGATGCAGAAGAGAGTGGAGAGACAATACACGGCGAGAAAGAGAAAAGTCAGCATGCAAGCAACGGATTTTTCCGAATAGTAATAGAGGCCGATGTTACCGAAGAACACAAGCACGTATCCGGTAGTTTTGCCGGCACGTTCGTAGCCGTAGAAGAAACGCTCGGTTTCCGGGTTTCTTCGCAACCAAAAATAGAGCTTTGAAAGCACAAAGTTACTGATGAAGCCTGAAATTACGAGGGTCAAGATCAGGAGGACTGCGACGAGGCCGGTCCTTTTCTTGACGAAATCCATGGCCAAAAACGAGAAAACCCATGCCGGCGACGAGATGATTCCAAGGTAGTACCAGAAATTGAGACTCGGCCTAACAGGTCGCAACATCGGCGATAGAAGGAAAAGAAGAAGAAGAAGATTCAAGGAGAGAAATTGAATGGTTGCTATTCCACCAATAATGTCTAGCGCTAGGAGGATTGAATTCTTTCTCTCGTTTTATAGGACCTGGTGTGCAAGGATGGAGACGGAGGGAGGCCAGTAGGGACGGTCGCCCCCCTACAATTCTAAAAAAATACTATTATTACATTGAAAAAAAAACTTATTATCAAAATGTATAGTCTCGCCCCTCTCCAGAAATATAGCTCGCCTCCCCTGCGCACCATGTCAGTAGTAGTGAATAAATACTCATTGTGATATTTTTTCAATGAGCCAAATTCCACATTATACACTAAAATTGATGGAGACGGATACAAAATCATCAATAAATATTCACTACATAGAGACGTTACCAAGTCTGGGCTGCTTTATGCACGGAGTCTGATTGCAAGATTTTTCCAACGAGTTCTATTATATGATAATGACACTGAATTGGCTTTGACAAGTCTTTGCATACTAGCTGTTGTACAAAGTGGTAAGGACATGGCCATCAATCCCTACTAATAAAACATGAGATTCTCAATCAATCGTTGCAAGATTTTTCTAAAACAAAACAAAGATGGAAAGATGAGGAGATACTATTCTTGTCTATTCTCTGATAATTACATATGTATTTTCCAAGTCTTTGCGGCTCTATGGAATCCAAAGAAATATGCCATTAGTGATAGCGAGATTTTTTGAACGAGTCAAATTCACATTGTTATACAAACGGAACCAACACGGAAAGATGAGGAAAAACTCTTCTCATCAGTTCTATGATATAATGACATGCGACTTTGCCAAGTTTTTATTGCTTTATGGAGTTCTAGTAATATGGCCGTTAGTGATTGAAAGATTTTTATAGCAGAGTCAAGACTCAAGACCCATCTAACAAACATGGACAGAGAATGAAAGATTTCTATCGAAATTGATAACTCTGGCTTGCTACCTTGCTAAGTTATTGTCACATAGTATTTGGTCCCCCAAAGATATATTAGTCAAGGTGCATACACAAGGATGGAGCTAGGAGGGTCTAGTAGGGGCGGCCACCACGACAAGAATTTTAGAAAATGTAATTATTATATGTAAAAAAAATTATCCCTAACTTATATAGACTCGTTACCGCTAGATTTTTTGAAGAAAGGAGATCCAAAATAGTATTCCAAAACTATATTAGTCTTTTTCGTACTCCATGTGCCAACGACAAACATCATTTACTATAATTTTTATTATGTTATTTTAATTTTTCCTAGAGTTGATGACTATTCATATTGTAATGCATTTAGTATACATTTAATTTGCGGACTCGGGGATACTGCCAACCGGGGGTGATTGGCAACGGTGTCGAGCGGTCAATCCGGCCGTTTATGTACTTGGATTAGATCCGAGCCGTCCGTGCCGAGATTAATGGCCAAATCGGCCGCTCGGCACCGCTGCCAAGCACCCTCGCTTGGCAGCATCCCCCAATCTTTCGCATTTTGCCACTGCTAGGGTAAAATCCTGGCTCCGTCCCTGCTGGTGTGGGGAAAGTCTCTCCGCGCCAATTGATTTAGAGGCCAAGTCCCTTCTCCTTTCTCTTCACTTTCCCAGAAAATTCAAGGAGAGATTGAATTCTTTCTCCCGTTTTGTAGGAAAAAGACTCCCCGCGTCAGCTGCTGTGGGAAAAGTCTCTTCTCCGGCGTCAGCTGCTGTGGGAAAAGTCCCATCATTCCTAGAAACTCGGCCTCACTAGGTTATTTTTATTTCGAAAATGATATGAGTACCGATTGGGGGAGGGGAATCGTACACGGCCGCCGGCGGGCCGTCTCATATATACACCAAAAAAGGGTGTTCGGATCAAGCACCCTATACATCTCAGATGCCGTTGATTTCCGCATAGGTCCCATCGGGTTTTTTTTTTAGAATTTTCGGACGGCTCGGATCGACTGTCCGGTGGTTGGAGACGGCCCGCCGGCGGCCATCGGTACGTTTTCTCTCCCCCTCAGTCGGTACATATAGCATTACTCTTTTTATTTAGTGTATGGACTGATTCATTGTCATCCGGGTCTAATTAACGATAAAGTAGAAATTCGGGTACTTTTTATTATTTAGGCTCCGATCTTCTAGACTTAACTTAAATTTAATTTAAATTTAAAAATTTTGTCTTTATTTGAATTTTTTTTGCATTTCTTAGTTTTGCGTCAAACTTTTTTGAGATATTAATTCGTCTCGATGAATCGGAAAAGTAAATTTTTTTTACTTTTACCTAAGTATTTTGAGAAATAACCACTTTTTAGCGCAAAATCAAAAAAGTTTGGCGCAAAAAATAATTCACAAAAGTTTGGCGCAATACTAACAAACACAAAAAAAATTGAAAAAAGACAAAAAAAATGCTAAAAAAAAAAGTGCTTAGTGGGACGGGATCTTAGTATTATTTCCTACTGTGAAATATTCATTTGATTAATAATTGGGTTTCAATTGATGTTGGCGGTTTTTTTAATCGATATGAGAGATCATTTATAAGAGTATCATGTATGGAGTACTAGTACAAAATATGAGACACTACATTAGTTGTAAGAGTTCATAAGATAATTAAGCCAAACAACTCAACCAATTTAAAAAATGGCAAATTCTAAAGGGTGCCCCTGGGGCACAAGTTTAGGTACATTAATTGCACTTTGTTATACCCATCCCAAGACTGATTAATTAACCACATTGAAAATACAAATCATTTCATCAAAAGAAGTTCAAGAGTATTTTGAATGACAAAAATGACCATGACTCTTTATCTTTCTCTATATTTAAAATAAAATAAAAAAGCAAAAAGAGGAAAAATGGGAAATTGGAACCCGCCACTTTTATTTTCTCTGAGACTTCAACCAAGCATTTCATATGCTTGCTCTCAAAGCAGACCAATTCTACCGTTTCACCAACCAAACTGAGGTATGAATTTTTTCTTCAACATCTCCATAGATTTTTTAGAGTTACATGGAAAGATTTTTTCCCGTGCTATTTTCACTGGATTAAGATTTTTTGTGTGTGCATAACTATGTTTAATAGATAACGGTCTTTCAATACGTAGGACGGTAGAAGAATAGATGATGAATATCTGGAGCATGAGTTAAACCAAATTAAAAGAAGAAATAATTTTAACTTGAATGAGCTTCCTCAAGAAGACGATTATTTTGAGTTCGGTGACAGTGTCAAAACGAGGAACAATTTAGTGAAAAATGACTTTCAACCTTTTTCAGGACAATGTTTTCTCAGTGAAGAAAAAGGCCTTCAATTTTCATTTTTGGTATCATGTTTTGTATAGTTGTTGTGCTATTGTATTTTTTTCTTCTTCTCTCTTTTGGACTTTGAAAGTTGAGACTCATGAGTTAATTTCATTGTTTGTTGTAGTACTATCCAATTGTTTGATTTTCTGCATATATTATGAAAAATTGTTATGTTTCTTTTTTTCTCTCTCGAGATACACTAAGGATGGAGTGCTAGTGGAGATAGTGATTGCCCACTAGAATTGAAATTTTCATGTTTTCATAGAGGAAAATAAATTAAAAAACCTTTGAAGTACTAGAAGTGAACGAGCAGATATTGAAATACATTTCATTAGGTCTCATCTAACTAACGAGGGTAAGACTGTCATTAGAAAAAAGTAATATAAGCATTTATGGCTAGTTTAGAAAATAGTGGTGAAACTTTATGATTTGTGAGTATCCATAAACACAACTCATATATCTAAGTACATTTATTGCACCTAAACTATTGCCCCCGGGGCACCTATTAGCGGGACCGTTAAAAAATAAGCTCATCATAGGGACAAAACAAAGAAATAAAAGAAAAGCCCCTCTAAAGGAAACTAGGAAAGAATACGGTGGTGTTCAAGATGAATAGTAAAAAGAAGTTTTAGAAAAGGAAGGTTTTTCAAGCTCAAAAATTATGTGTTTAGGCCATTCACAGTGGTATAATCAAAAGCCAATTGTTTTTAAAGTTAACAATATTGGTGCAAAAGATGACTCACAATGGTATAATCAAACTTAGTAACATCCTTAGAAATAATCAAATTTTGGGTTTTGGATAACCAAAACTAGCAACCTTTTTCAATAATCAAAATTTGTGGACTTCACACCCCATAAGTTAACTAGTTCCAAATTTTGTATACACGCGTGTTTCAATTGGTATTTTTTTATTCTCTTTTTCGCTTACTCTATATCTTCTTCACTTCGCCCACAAACTATTTCTCTTTATTTCCCTCAAAAAGTGAAGCTCATATTTCTCGATCATCTACAATTCAATCCATCATCGCTGGATTAAGGTATTTCACTATTTTTTCCCATTTTTATTTTTTTTCCCCCCAAAAAATTCATAATAGGAGGGAAGAAAGTCATCGATTTTTTTCCAAAATTAAGAGAGGGAATCGATATATTTTTGCCCAAAAAAAACGTAAATGGAAGGAAGTAAATGACAGGAAACAGAGGGGGAGAGAGAGTGAAATTGTAGTGGACCCTTATTTTGGTTATGGACTAGAAGTGACCATTGTGAAACTCAACATTGTTAAACTTAGCAACCTCTTAAGTGAATAATCAAAAGCTGATGTGTCAACTTTTGGTTATCCTTTTTTGATTATACCATTGTAGATGTCCTTAGGAAAATAATTTTTCTACCAATATGGATCTTGTTTGATAGATTTCATTGAGATCTTTTAAACGGTGAAAAAAATAAAAAAAATATTTTTTATTTTCATTATATCTGAGCTTGAAAAACCTTCCTTTTTCTAAAGTTCTCTTTACTGCGCATCCGGAACGGCCCCTACTTACATTTAGGTGAAGAGATTCGTACTCAGTACCTCCTAGTGAGATGCAAGAATCCTGATTAACTGAACTAGCCATACTTATTAATTGCCGTTATAGATGTGCACACAAGAGTCAAGACAACTCTATTTGACGTGTTCGGTTGTTACAGTTACTGCGAGACAAAGATTCTAAGGTGAAAAAATCGTTGAACAATTTGCATAGCAGAAGGACTGACTTCATTTGATTGAAAGGGATGAACAGATGATCTTTTGGGCAACAATTATTTTTGGGTAATTTAAACAAATGTTGTAGTACTTTATGACAGAATCCGTTCTTTGGATTCTCCCAGTTCTCTTATTTAACTTAAATATGGACTTTGTCCTTATTTGAATTTTTTTATATTTATTAATTTTGTGCCAATTTTTCGTGGGTTATTGATTCGTCCAAATGCCATGCAGTCCCTCCAAATCCAGTCTTGTTGTTGGACTAATAAAAGCAACCATTAGAGCATCTCCAATCCAATACTTTATTTGAGAGTATCAAAATACTCTATTTTATTTATAAAGTGATTTTAGAGGAAATTACTATTCCTATTTACTCCAACCACAAACCCTCTATTTTTCCCTCTAAAATAGAGAAGACTTGAGAGGATGGGTTGGAGGAGTTCCATACTCTCAAATGGAGGAATAGAGCATGGTTGGAGATGCTCTAAGGATACAAATGCCATTTTAAAAAGTCATGAATAGTGTTATAGAGGGGATCCCTCATATTTTCTCCCATCCTCTAAATATGGAGGATCAAAATCCCATCCTCTCAAATAGAGGAGGCTTGAGAGGATGGATTGGAAGAGTTCCATACTCTCAAATGGAGGAATATAGTATGGGTTGGAGATGCTCTTAGTGTTGAGCTTGACACCTCCTGTTGGACGAAGACACCAAAAAATTAGGCGGCCAAAAGAGGTCCCATTAGCCAGCCGAGACTAATAAAAGCAATCATCAGTGTCCGCTTAACTTTTTTTAAAAGTTACTCAGAGCAAGTTTATCAGATGGGGTAAAATGACTTTTTTGCTATTTTACATAAGGAAAATCCACAAATGGCAGCAGTAGCAGGTGAGGTAAAAGATGAGGTAAAATGGCTTTGTTGAAATGGTGAGCTAAATCTACCGAAGCACTGTTTACAGTCTTTCCATTTCTTTATTATTTTTTTTCTCTCTCTCTCACTGTCCCTCTCTCCCTCTCTCCTCAAAAAAGAAAAAGTAAAATAAAAGTAATAATATTTTAATAGAGAATAGGTTAAATAGATAGTATTGATGTAGTGTTGAGAGAAATGTGAGTAGGTAAAATGAAAAAAGTGCACTGTTCACGGGGCATTTTACATTTTCATTGGTAAACTTGCTCTCACATTTTTGTTCTTATCCGTACCGCAACTCCAAATAAGTACTTATTTTTTAAGAAGGCAATTTCAAGCTAAAAAATCATGTGTTTACGCAAATAATTTTCCTACCACTATGGATCTTGTTTGATAGATCTCATTGAGATCTTTAATACGGTGCAAAAAAAAATTGAAAAATTATTTTTCATTTACATTATTTTTGAGTTTGAAAATGTGAAATAAGCTGCTTATTTTTTAAGAAGGTTTCTGGAACGGGGCCTTTTAACTTTTTTTCGTGCTTGTTCATTTTGCGCTAATTTTTTTTTACTTTCTGATTCATCTCGTTGAGATGAATCAGAAAAGCAATATTTTTTTTTATTTTTACCCAAATATTTTGATCAATGACCACTTTTAAGACTTTTTGAACTTAAAAGTGGTCCTTATTCAAAATATTTGGGTAAAAGTAATTTTTTTTTACTTTTTCGATTCGTCTCGTCGAGATGAATCAAAAAGTCAAAAAAAATTGATGCAAAACTAAAAAATTAGAAACAAATACAAACATGGACAAAACAAGAAAAAGCTCAAAAAGTCCTGAGAAACTGGGCCTGAATTTTAGAGATTTCTTTTGCATATTTAAGTACAGTCTTGGTGGACACAGTAACTTGGATAACAACGTTATGAAAATATTTTTTGTTACGGTTTTTCCAAATTTCCCAGAGAATAACCACAAATACTGTGCTCCAAGACTGAGGCTTATCCATATGAAAAGGATAATTGACTTTGGAATTCACTTGGATCCATTCCAATATAGGCTTATTAAGTCTCGAGCTCAGCCAATAAGGACCAAAGTTCTTTGGATACAGAACAAGCACGAAATAAGTGGTTTCTACTTCTGGAGAGCATTTTGTGAGGATTTATACGTAGCTTGGCTCCCGATCGATAACATACTTGTATGGCTATGTAATTGACAAACTCCTTCAATTACATTTTTTTTCTTTTCTTTTGCTGTTCAACATGGCAATTAGTTATTGTGTTTCCTGGTCTGCTTTCTGCCAATACCTCAAATAGTAGTTAGATATCTTTTCCCATCAGTGGGGAAAAACATTGACAAATTGCATATATACCCTCTCCAAAATACTGTAGTTACAAATACATATCTATATATTATTTGTTATGGGAGCATCATATATACCTTTGCCATATTCTTTTTTATCTTGCTAATAGTTTCTTCTATCTCCTGCTTCTTCTTAAAAAATCCCGGTTGGACTTGGATTGAGGTGGATAACAAGATCCATAGGTTTAGCGTTGGAGATCACACTCATGGCTGGTCGAAAGAGATATATAAGATGCTCGAAATGTTGATTGAAAAGTTGGAGTTGGCTGGTTATGTCCCTGATACAAATTTTGTTTTGCATGATGTGGATGAGGAACTTAAGCAAGGAATGTTGTATAGTCATAGCGAGAAGTTGGCAATTGCATTTGGGCTTATAAGCACCCCTGAGGGAACCCCTCTTAGGATTACAAAGAATCTTAGGGTTTGCGGGGATTGTCATACGTTTATTAAATTCGTCTCTGCAATTGCAAAGAGGTTGATTATAGTGCGAGATGCAAATCGGTTTCACCATTTTGAGGAAGGTGCTTGCTCTTGTGGGGACTACTGGTGATTGGGTTTTTTTCCCTTCCCAGGTTAGGTGAGGTCTCTTCTTGTGTTCTTTTCGTTGCAGGGTCTTGAAGCCATCATTGACGACGCGCATGCGAATTGGTAAACTGTATTTCGACTCATCATAGTTTACGGAGTAAATCCTGAGTCATTTTGGATGATGAGAATCTTTTTGTAGGCTGCATAAGGGTGATTCATATTTTTCTCAGACCTGCACAAATACTCAAAGTATTCTTTCTTTCTACTGAACAGAAAGTTAAACAGAGGTTTTGAAATTGGTTATGGGGATTGGGGCATGATCCAAAAGAGACATGTCGGTTTGACAAGTTCTAAACAAGTCAAAATACGGATTGCTCTAGGTCACTGCTTCATTTACAGTTGGCTTCCATGTAGAAATCTGGGGTAACATGATAATTGATTTGTCATTATATTCCCATGATCAACTGTGTCCTTTTTGTGGACCTATCAAAATTCCTGTCTATGATATTGGAATTCTTCGTATGATCTCTTATAGGATGTTTGCACCTTCCAATGAATACTTGCATAATTCTAATCTCTTGATAACTTTATTTGGTTTGGTCATTAGTGTATAGACTGAGGTCATGTTTTCACTAAACAACAAATTATTGTATTTAGACAAGTCGTTTACACTAAACAACAAATTTTACATCCCATCTACAACCATTGGCTTGATTCAGTGATTCACAACTGTCTTTTTCCCATGTCAATAGAGTCTTCGTTGCTGTAATAAGTTTTTCATTTCTTGTTTTTTGATCCGCCATAAAAGTCTCCATTCCTTTCAATAAAAGTGTCGTACGCGCTTAAGTTCCATCTTTTTTTTATTCAATCGCAAATTCGCTTCTTGATGCAGGGAGGCGTGCTGGAATAGAAGAACGCGCAACAAGGACAATCATGAACAAGTATAAACTAGAGTTACTCCCTCTACGAACACACAATAATGAGATAAATCTCAATTTTTTTCTTTAATCAATATAAACTCCATTTTAATGTCACTCTACAACTTATTTTATACTAGAAAACTAAGACCGAAAAGGAATTGGCAAAATAGGAAGCTAAATCCCGGTGAATCGCTAATTGACTCAATAATTACCAAATCAAAAAATTTGAGATATTCTCAAATCTAAATACTAGAGAATAAAAGAAAACTTGCCAAAACAAATGAAACTTAAAGCGGAATATTCAAAAATAATGTATTACCAAAATAATAAAACTAGATATATATTTCTTAAATAATAAGCTGTTTCCATTCTACATCACTTCTTAAGTTCCATAGGCCAGGGCTCGTTTGGATGTGGGATAAGGATTGGGGGTATTATTTATGAAGGGGGGATAAAATAGTAGGGGATATTGGTTAGTAAAGGATAACCCACATTGATGTGATATTTATGAAAGAGGGATTAAATAGTAGTTGGTTTGGATGATGTATTAAAAATGAGGGGATAAAATAGTACTTGATTTGGATGAGAGATAAAATGGGGGGATAAAGTTATTTTGTAGTTGAAATGGAGGAGGAGGAGATGGTATTATTTTGGCCTTATCCGAGGGTATTAACTAATAACATCCCAAAACCCACCCATAAATAATATCTCCGTAGGGGTATTGGCGGGTCTTACACAAGAGGGGGATAAACGAAGAACCCCTAGTTTTTGGGTTCCCAAACCAGGGAATAAGGAGGGGGATAAGTTATAGCTAGGCTGCTTCCAAAATTAGCAAGGGGCATTATTTATGCCCCTTATAAGGACGTGGGCCCAGGGCTAAGCCCTGGTTTGGGAAGCCAAATGGCCGCCGGTATTATTTAGTCGCCCCCATTTGCAATACCGGCGAAGGGGGCTTGCGAGGAATGTTAATTTTATGCCTTGAAAATCAATTGTTAAACTCGTTTTTTTTTTTTTTTTTGTGGTTAAGTTAATTGTTTGACAATTTTGTTTTCATTCATAGATATGTGTTTAGGGAAAAATTCAAAATACCCCCCAACCTTTACACCAAAATTCAATTAGACTCCCAACCTTTTAAAAACTTCAATTTTACTCCCAACTTTATCTTCCGTTAATCAAAATGCCCCCTTCCGTCCGAATGACTAACGGATTTTGTTAAAGGCTCCGTTAAATATCGTCCCGATCGAATTTTGATGATCCGAGACGTTCAATGTGTTCAAAACGTGATTTTAAGAGGTACCCGCAAGAAATAAGCAAAAAAAATGACCAGGTAGGGATTCATCTGAACAGTTTTTTATTGAATAGTTAAATAAAAAACTGTTCAGATGAAGCCCTTCCCGGTCATTTTTTTTTGTTGATTTCTCGCGGGTATCTTTAAAATCACGTTCTAATCACATTGAGCGGCTCGGATCATCAAAATTCGATTGGAAAAGGGGAGGTGCAGACCGAAGCAAAATCCGAACGTCCGGACTTGAACAAAATTCGGATCAATCTGCACCTCCTCTTTCCCAATCGACTTTTGATGATCCGAGCCGCTCGATGTGTTCAAAACGTGATTTTAAGGTTACCCGCGAGAAATCAACAAAAAAAAATGACCGGGAAGGGTTTCATCTGAACAGTTTTTTTATTGAAAAAAAACTGTTCAGATGAAGCCCTACCCGGTCATTTTTTTTGCTTATTTCTTGCGGGTACCTCTTAAAATCACGTTTTGAACACATTGAACGTCTCGGATCATCAAAATTCGATCGAGACGATATTTAACGGAGCCTTTAACAAAATCCGTTAGTCATTCGGACGGAAGGGAGCATTTTGATTAACGGAAGATAACGTTGGGAGTAAAATTGAAGTTTTTAAAAGGTTGGGAGTCTAATTGAATTTTGGTGTAAAGGTTGGGGGGTATTTTGAATTTTTCCCGTTTTTATTGGGTAACAACTTTTATTATTCGCTGCTACATGAGATGTGAACATAAAGTCCAACGGGCGACATTGTAGAAAAATCATGTTATGGTTAATAAATCAATAGCAAGGAGTTATGATTTTTCGGTACCTTGTAAACCCCGAAACAGTTCTAGGTCATGAGTGTGATTGGTCATCACACTACGAAGGCCTATGCTTATTATGCTGCTATATGATAGAATGTTTGACTCCGTCATTGAGGTAGTGACCTTAAGCATATAAGTGGATATAATGTGATTGTCACATGTATTGAACATGATCTAGATAATGAACACCCTATGTATATGATAACCGTAAATTTAGAAGGGTAGTTCTACTATGGTTTATTTGTTGTCTTTAGACTTGAGAGGCTTGTATAATATTAATTGATTATTCATGTAACTTTGATATTGTCAATCGGTGATGCTGATGTAAAAGGCTATATACGGACTTGTTGGGTTATATGGTAGCAATTATATTATATTAGTGCTCAACATGGAATCTGCCATTCTCTATTTAAGAGAAAGTATATTCGAGCAATTTTCACAATAACATTGGACCAAAATAAAACCGGCCGGTGACATTTTCTTTTAAAATGTTTATTTATTATTATAGAAGTATAATATACCAAAAGTTTTTCTGGGGTTCAATTAGAAAGTGAAAATTAAGAATTTCAGATACATGAATGAAATTATTCTACGGTTGTGATTCATGTGGAATATAGTATGATGGAAGGATATAAATAAATTCGTAGGAAAGAGCCTCACTGATAATTCTCTATAGTTAAAATGTAATTACAATAGGTTGATGGACATGATTGTAATATGTAAATGTGATAAATATCTGTATAATGGATTGATCAGGAAGAGGGGAAAGTGGTCCATGATAAGTCATGGATTTTTTTCACAACTAACTGAATGAGAACCCTAAGGGATCCCACCACTGTTCTCTCCAAAATTGACGTTGCCTATAAATATGTGGCTAGAATATTCATAGTTGGCTATCAAAACTATTTGAATTTTTGAGAGACAATTATAATGGAGAGAGTAAGGTGAAATACCCTAGGAGGCAATACGCTTTAGTGGATTGCTTAGTGAGAGTTATTCATCCGTGGTGTTATTCACGGAGCTTTTCGTTATATCCATGAAATCGTTCACGGAGTATTCATCTGTGGGTTTATTCACGGAGTTTTGTCCATATCATCTGTGGACTGTGGAGTATTCGCTAAGAGGTGGGTATTCGTTGAATCAAACAGAGTCTGTAATCAAGTGGAGATTTAGAGGTATGTATCTATATTCATAAAGATTTTAATAGGTATTAGTTGTGGCTGGGTTTGAGGTGTTATTAAGATACTTATACCCCTCAATCCCCCTTGAAATTGGACAATTTCACCCCTCCTTATCCCGCTTCCCCAACCCCCTATTTGCTAGGGTTTTTCGATTTAGCAGAAAACAAAAAGAAGAAGAAGAAGAACAGCAAATCGGAGAGAGGGAAGATGAACTAGGCCAGGTTGTGACGATGAACGCACAGCAGATCATCTTCGTCTTCTTCCTTCTTCTTTTTCTTCTTTTTTCTACTACTGCTGCCATTCTCTCTCTCGTTATGGCGATAGGAACAAGAAGAAAATTATCATGTGTGCCATGTGTTTATTACAACCTTACCCATCCACACTTAAAAAAACACAAAATTATCAACATAAAAAACACTTTAAAAAATGAAATTTCATTTTTTCATACCTATTAAAGTTATTGATTTATTAATAAATTAAATTATTATTACTTAATTATGGAATATTAATTAATTAATGCAAAGGCAATTTCCTTATACTTGGAGCATTAATATTAACATCTAAAATTGATGATTATAATTAGTATTTTATATAATTATTATAGTAGTTAACTAATTTATAATTAATTATTTGTGAAGAAAATTATTTAAAATTGGATTTCGTAATTATATATTTCATCTAATGGATAATCTAATTTTAACATTGTACAAGGGCAAAATAGTCAATTGACAGCTTTTTACATCATCCACCTTTCCTTATACCCCTAATTTAGGCTGCTGATTTTGCCACTCTATTTTTTGTTAACGCTACTCCCCTGCAAGTGTATTTTTGGTGCAAAAATATACTTGCAGTGGAGTGACGTTAATAAAAAAGGGAGTGGCAAAATCATTTCCCCTAATTTATCATCCATCTAAACCAAGTACTATTTTATTCACTTTCTAATACCTTGTCCAAACCCAGACCTATAACTACCAAGGCCTTGGGATATGATTAGTAATGCTGTGGGCCAACTAATCCCTTGTTTGTTTGCACAAAAGTGGAGGGGATTACTAATCACATGGGGAATGCTAATCCCATCATTGTGTAGGATTACTAATACCTTCTCCCACCAGGTATTAGCAATCCTATCCCAAGCTTGTAGTCCAAAATTACTCATTCTATTATTCCCCACAGTAACCCCAACACACCTCTTAGTTTTTTTATTCAGAAAAAGAAACAATCCCAACGGAAAAAGTTTGACTTTTTTGTTCCATTGATAGGAGAAGCCGAAACATACCTCTCAATTTTGGAACAAAAAAAAAAAAAAAACCTCTCATTGCCCTAGTGGAACGGTTATTCTTCTGAATTACTTGGTGGATGATGATTAATTTCCTGTGCATATAATTTTTTAGCAAACAAAATATTTGCATAATTTTTATTTATTTAACCTTACAATAAATTTTTAATTTTATTCTTATGGATTGAGGGTATAAAGGAAAATTATGGTGTAATCCTATCCCATCCAGACCTAAACAAACATAGTATTAATAAGGAAAATGATATTGACACTCCAAAAATTGATGCAGGCACTTCAAAATTAGTGTAATTCCAAAGCCACTTTCTTTTGTATTTTGGAGTGTCTGCATCAATTTTTGGAGTGCCAATATCATTTTCCTATTAATAATCCCATCGTTTAATTGCGTGCAAAACGTGCAAAACAAATATGAGAGGGTGATTTAACCACCACACTATTAATCTCATCTCATCATGAATTCTTTCCCAATTCCATCTTATTTCTAATCTCATCCTATCTATCACATTTATCAACAGATGCCCAAAAGTGCTATCGCTATCTAGTGAAGGATCCACTGTCCCGTAAGTTGCAGGAGGTTGCACGGATGTTGGGAGTTGAACCACTTCATCCCTAGTTCCTTCACCGCGAGGATGCAACGGTTCTAGACAATACCGCATACCGCCTATACCAATGCACGCAATTATAACGATCCACGACCAATAGGAACGAATCCCGAGAAGACTCAACGCCTGATTCATACTTGCGCTCAAAAGGAACTCTAGAACCCCAAAATCGGTGTACGGTTGGATGCAGAAGAGAGTGGAGAGACAATACACGGCGAGAAAGAGGAAAGTCAGCATGCAAGCAACGGATTTTTCCGAATGGTAATAGAGGCCGATGTTACCGAAGAACACAAGCACGTATCCGGTAGTTTTGCCGGCACGTTCGTAGCCGTAGAAGAAACGCCCGGTTTCCGGGTTTCTTCGCAACCCAAAATAGTGCTTTGAAAGCACAAAGTTACTGAAGAAGCCTGAAATTACGAGGGTCAAGATCAGGAGGACTGCGACGAGACCGGTCCGTTTCTTGACGAAATCCATGGCCAAAAACGAGAAAACCCATGCCGGCGACGAGATGATTCCAAGGTAGTACCAGAAATTGAGACTCGGCCTAACAGGTCGCAACATCTGCGATAGAAGGAAAAGAAGAAGAAGAAGATTCAAGGAGAGAAATTGAATGGTTGCTATTCCACCAATAATGTCTAGCTAGGAGGATTGAATTCTTTCTCTCGTTTTGTAGGACCTGGTGTGGGGAAAGTCTCTTCGCGTCAATTGATTAGAGGCCAAGTCCCTTCTCCTTTCCCAGAGACTCGGCCACATTTCAGTAGGCCATTTTTATTTTGAAGTAGACCTTGATGTGTTTAATCTCTTGATCACTTTATTTGGTTTGGTCATTAAATTTGGATTAAAAAGTCAGGTGACTTATTTTTATTTTTTTTATAATTTTTTTATGCATTTGTTTGTTTCGCGACAAATTTTTATAACTTATTGGTTTGTCTCGTCGGGAGGAATCGGAAAAGTAAAAGAGTATAATCGAAACTCATAATTTTTTGAATAAAGACAAAATTAAGTTAAAAAACTAAGTTCGACGCAAAACTAACAAATGCAATTTTTTTTAATAAAGAGACAAAAAATAAGTTACTATTTGACTTTTAAAGATAAATCCACCCTTGGTGTATAGACTGAGGCCATGTTTCCATTACCAATTTTGGATTCCAAATTATTGCATTTTGATAAGTCGTTCACACTAAGAAATAAGTTTCGCATCTCATCTACAACATACTGGTTAGTGAAAAAAATTGACATTTTTCAATAATTCTCTCTCTCAACAACCTTAAAATTTGCGCAAATTGGTCCGGACATCCGGTTATAAAAAATAAAAAAAAACCTTAAAATTTTTCTCATGGTTTTGACACGATGATAGACATGCTACACATGACAAGCCCCATATAGTCCCACATTGCTTGGAAATAGAATGAGTGTGATCACTTAATCAAATGTTGGGACCTCTCCACCCATTACCAATTGATTTTGAGTTGGATATAAAGTTTCCACAGTTTGGTGGTCCGCATTTTGTGACAAATGGTTGTGAAAATAAATATTTTGCCTCCCGCTTTTTCAACAATCAGATGTTTTGACGCTTGATGTATTAGCGGATACTATGGATCAATTGGAATCCCATGCTTTACGTCAATTGGAATCCCACCTCAGATGGCAACAATCAGTTAGGAAATAATCAGTTAGGAAAGAAATCAATTAGAATTAGAATTAGTTCCCTATTGTTTAGGATCTTGATTCTAGTCTCTCTTTATTATAAATGTACGTTTCTGCTTCTACATCAATTACAGAAAAACAATTGATTTTACTCTTGTTCATACCTTTTATCATGGTATCAAAGCAAGGTTCACATTCTTTTACTCTATCTTCCCCACAAAATTAAACCCACCACAAAACTGGAAGAAATTGATAGCTTCAGCCTCAAAATCATTTTTACCGACATGGTTGAGGCCCAAGAAAAGGTCCAGAAGCTTATTTCTGACCTCTCTTCCCCTTATTTTCTTCATTCAGCCGACCATCCTCGCACCCCTCTTGTTGATGTTGTTCTAACCCATACCAACTATGGGTCCTGGAGCCGTTCTATCGAGATGGCTCTTTGTGCCAAAAACAAATTGGTTTTTATTGATAATACCCTACCCTGCCCCGATGATCCTGATATTCAACCCCTATGGAAACGAGTTTCCACGATGGTCCTCTCATGGTTGTTGAACAGCATCAGCAACACCATCACTCCAAGCTTAGCCAGTTGCCGCACACCGTATGACCTATGGCGTGATCTTGAGTCTAGATTTACTCAAGGCAACAATGCCACCATCTTCAGAATTCAAAAGGAGATTTCCAACCTTGAACAAAATAATCTCGATATTACCAACTATTACAACACCTTCAAAACCCTTTGGGACCAACTTGATAGGATCACTCCTCTTCCAGCCTGCACATGCACCCATTGTACGTGTAATACCGCTGCCGCATGGCAAAAAAGGGTGTCAAACGAACGGGTCTATCAACTCTTGATGGGCCTCAATGAACCCTACTTTGTCCTTCGTACTCAAGTCCTTGCCATGGATCCCCTTCCCGACATTGGAAAAGTCTACGGCCTATTGATCTCGGAAGAACAAACCAAGACATTTTCTCCCACCGTTCAACCCATTCAAGAAGACTCAGCCATGTTCAGTCAGAAATTCCAGCCTCAACAGAGTCAACCCAAACCTTTCAATGGGCAGCAGCGAAACCATCAAATCTCCCGTGCTTTCCCTCAAAATCAGACAAAAAGTCAGCCTTACACCCAACCTCAACAACCCATTCATGCTAGTTCGTCATCTCGACAACAACAATCTGCAAGCCGTAACAATCAAACCCGCCAGCCACCTAGCACTAATCGGTTTGATCGGCCAACTCAGTCCAGCACCAGCAAAGATCCGAATGCCTTCTGTGATCATTGCAAATGTTCGGGTCATTATCGGTCGGGATGTTTTAAGATCATTGGGTACCCGGATTGGTTCTTCAACCGCCGTCCAAACCAATCCAACTATGCAGGAGACACATCTGTCATAAATTCAAATTCTCACTTGAGCCCAACCGAGGCATCCCAAGCATATGACTTTTACGATAATCCGTCTGCTCTCTTTTCTGGTAATACAGATTTTATTTCACATGATTGGATTATTGATAGTGGGGCCTCATCTCACATGACGCCTCAACTATCTCTTTTTAACTCATATACAGTCACGGATAAAATTTTACCAGTTCGGTCGGCCTCGGGTTCCACCCATGCTGTCTCCCATACAGGACATATAAATATCACCCCCTCCATCACTCTTTTTGGTGTCTCACATGTCCCTACTTTTCGTTTCAATTTATTATCTGTCCAGAAATTATGTCGTGATCTTAAGTGCGTTGTATTTTTTTCCCTAATTTTTGCCTTTTTCAGGACCTGAAGTCGAAGACTGTGATTGGAGCGGGTGAGGCACGCCATGGCTTGTATTACCTTCGCACATCACCTTCCACCGCCCTTGTAGCGCCAACCGATCACCCCAATCTCTGGCACCAAAGACTAGGTCATCCCTCATCAGCCAATTTACCTCGTTTTCTTATTAAACCCATTCCCAATAATACTTGTCCTTGTGACGCATGTCTGCGTGGCAAGCACACTCGGCTCCCTTTTGCTTCAGTACTCAATAAAAGTGATATTCCTTTTTCTCGCATATTTGTTGACATTTGGGGTGGCTACCATACGCCTTCCACTTGTGGGGCCCGTTATTTTCTTACCATAGTTGATGATTGCACACGAACCACTTGGGTGTATTTATTGAAATACAAATCGGATGCTCTTTTTAAAATCCAATTTTTTCTTAACATGGTCAGGACACAATTCAATGCCAAAGTTAAAATTTTTCGTTCGGACAACGGTTCTGAATTCATATCTCGTCCAATTCTGAAAATCTTTCACGACAATGGCATTTTGCAAGAACTAACCTGTGTTGATACGCCGCAACAAAATGGCGTGGCTGAACGTAAGCATCGTCATATTTTAAATGTGGCTCGTTGTTTACGTTTTCATGCCCATCTTCCCATCAAATTTGGGGTGAATGTATCTTAACGGCAGTCTATCTCATTAACCGCACACCCTCTCACACGTTAAAAAATGTCTCGCCGTATGAACAGCTTTTTCGTCGAATTCCAAATTATAAATATTTGCGTGTTTTTGGGTGCTTATGCTATGCTCAAACATCCCGTGTTGGTCGAGATAAATTTAAACCTCGCGGTGTTCCCTGTGTGTTTTTGGGATATCCTCCCCGCCACAGCGGATACCGTCTCTTTAATCTTGACACGAACACTTTTTTTATTTCTCGGGATGTCACTTTTTTTGAGCACATTTTTCCCTTCCATGTTCAGAGCCCCCACCATATACAGCCACCCGCCAACCCGTTGCCTAGCCTCACCGACATCTATCCCGCTGAACCTCTCAGTCCTATCGACCAACTCTCCACGCCTACTCCTAATCCTATAGACCAACCCATCCCTGGCAACAACCCACAACCTTTCACGCCTACCACTAATCCTATGCCTCTTCCCACCACCTCCTTAGTTCCAACCAATCCTCCATCACCTAACACCAATCCACCTTCCCCACCTCCCGAAGTTTCCTCCCGACCAACCCGTAATCACCGTCCACCACGCTACCTTCAGGACTACCTATGTCCCACTCTTTCCCCAGCTACAGCCACGGCGGCCTCCACCCAAACTCCGCCTCAGTCTTCAGGTACGGTCCATCCTCTCAGTCAGTTCATTTCTTATTCTTCTTTTTCTTCCTCTCATTTTGCTTTTCTCTCGGGTTTATCTACTTCTCATGATCCTTCTTCCTACAGTCAAGCCATCAAGCACCCACACTGGTGCGATGCCATTTCTCAAGAACTCAATGCACTTGAAAAAAACCACACTTGGATCCTTACCCCTCTTCCCCCTGGTAAAAAACCGGTTGACTGTAAATGGATTTTTAAAACCAAACTGAAAGCAGATGGCTCCGTAGAACGATATAAAGCCCGCTTGGTTGCTAAAGGTTACACTCAAGTCGAGGGCTTAGATTACCATGACACTTTTGCGCCTGTTGCAAAGTTGGTTTCTGTTCGTTGTGTACTTGCTATTGCGGCTACTCGCAATTGGCACCTCTACCAATTGGATGTCAACAATGCCTTTTTACATGGTGACCTCCACGAGGATGTTTACATGTCCCTTCCTCCTGGATATGGCAGACAGGGGGAGACCCGTGTTTGCAAATTACAAAAATCTCTCTATGGACTCAAACAGGCATCCCGCAATTGGTATTCTAAACTGTCCACAGTTCTTCTCTCCGCCGGTTTTCAACAATCTCAAGCTGATCACTCTCTCTTTACTCGGCAAACTGGTTCTAACATTCTTGTTGTTTTGGTTTACGTTGATGATTTACTTGTTACAGGCAATGATTTAGCATCCATCCGCCACCTTCAAAAGTTCTTGTCAAGTAAATTTCAACTTAAGGACCTTGGGAAGCTTAAGTATTTTCTGGGTATCGAAGTTGCTCGTTCTGCCCAAGGAATTTTTATTAACCAGCGTAAATACATTCTTGATATTCTCACTGATGCTGGGCAAACTGGTTGTCGTCCCGCCTCTACACCAATGGAGCAACATCTTAAACTCACCGCTGATTCTGGTGAGCCCATCTCGGATCCAAGTTCCTACCGGCGACTTATTGGTCGTTTGATCTACCTCACCATTTCTCGACCGGACATCGTTTTTGCTGTCAATCTCCTTAGCCAGTTCATGCACACTCCACGGCTTCCTCATTTGGACGCTGCTACTCGAATCCTCCGCTACTTGAAGGGTACCGCCTCCCACGGCTTGTTTTTCTCTGCCCGCTCTGATCTCACTCTCACTGGTTACACTGACTCGGACTGGGCCAGCTGTCCTACAACTCGCCGTTCAACTACCGGTTATTTTATTCAACTTGGTGGCAGCCCCGTCTCTTGGCGCACCAAGAAGCAAAGTGTTGTCTCCCGCTCCTCCGCTGAAGCCGAGTATCGGGCCATGGCTTCCACCACTTGCGAATTACTGTGGCTTCGTCAATTACTTCTTGATTTGGCAGTTCCTATTTCCTCACCCATCCCTCTTCACTGTGACAATCAAGCCGCTATGCACATTGCCCGCAATCCTGTCTTCCATGAGCGGTCCAAACATATTGAAATTGACTGTCACCTCATTCGCGACAGGGTTCAACAAGGTTTTCTTCAGCTTTCCTATCTTGCTTCCGCTGACCAACTCGCCGACGTTTTCACTAAGGCATTGGGGGTAGACCATTTTCGCCGCCTCATATCCAAGCTGGGCATTACGTCCCTCCATACTCCATCTTGAGGGGGAGTATTAGCGGATACTACGGATCAATTGGAATCCCATGCTTTACGTCAATTGGAATCCCACCTCAGATGGCAACAATCAGTTAGGAAATAATCAGTTAGGAAAGAAATCAATTAGAATTAGAATTAGTTCCCTATTGTTTAGGATCTTGATTCTAGTCTCTCTTTATTATAAATGTACGTTTCTGCTTCTACATCAATTACAGAAAAACAATTGATTTTACTCTTGTTCATACCTTTTATCATGATGTTTAATGTTAGGTCAACAAATCGTGATTCGATGGAGCCTAAGATTACCCCGGAGCAAGCAGGTAAGCTAACTGATCGTAATTCTGGGATTGGTGCCGATGGGGTGATCCTTGCTATGCCTGGGATCAATGGCACGGAATATACCATGAGGATTTTCAAATTCTGACGGTAGCGAACCTGAGGTATTTTACTTGTTTGGAGAATTGTTTTCACTCATTTGTTTTTTGGCGAGCGACTAAATGTGCTCTCCTTTTGGGTTAGGAGATTGTCGTTCCAGATTTTAAAAAAACGTATAGGAATTTATGAATAAATGAGCAGCTTTGGAATTTCACGAAACAAAGGACAAATAAGTGGTTTTGTATGTGGAAATTGAGTATATTGGTTTGCCTCACTTTGTCGAGTTGCTCACACTGTGTTTTTGTTTTTCTGCTCTTTGCTAATATTTTTCCTTTAACTCAGATTTTCCTTGAGGATGACCTGAAAATTTTCTCTCATTTTTTTGTAGTGGTGGTTGAGGTGATTTATATTCGGGATTTTAAAATGCTCTGTTTTCAAAAAAATCATTAGTAATTTGGGCCTTCAACAACCCATTATGAGAGATTCACTTCTCCGTCCATCGATTTTTTGTTGTTATTGATATGAGAAACTTTGTTAACTTGTTCTTGAAAATAAAACATTCTTGCATGCATGGATCCTTTATGTTAGAACTTGTGGTTCATATGTTAATATGAAAAGATACTAAAAAGTTCTAGAAAGATGACGGAGCGGAGCGGAGCGACGGTATCTGACCCATCACCGATGATCCAGTGGAGAGAATTGGGCTGCTCTCGCTTCCGTGAACGTACCTGATTTTGAAGAACCATGTATATTCTGTGTATTGATTCTTTACTGTTTCTTATTTGCATATCGTGTGTGTTTCTATTCAACACTTTACCTTTTGTTTTTGGCTGTTACTAAGTCCTGTGAAGATTTCTGGTGTGAATGGAGGGCATGCCTATGTTTCTTGGTTTTAATAGGTCACTTTGGAGTTTGGAAAACTGCAAATATTGGACAAGACTCGTTAATCTTGACAAAGACCCTTCATTTGACCGGGGAAAACATCCAAGAGCATTCAATGCTCTTTGCACGAGAGGATCTTAAGGTCAAGATTTGGCAGCCTCAAAAGCCTCCTTTGACTACCTCAAATCCAGCTCCAATCTCAGCGGCCCATGCGTGAGATATCAGAAGATCTCCAAAAGTCATCTGTGGCTGCAACTGCCAAGCCTATCCAATTCTTGACTTTGGCCAGCCATCACTATTGGGATTTGACCCACATCGGTTAAATATCTCCCTCCAAAAATTAGTATATGAGCTTGGGCGGCCTCTCCACTCTTTGCCAATTGGTTTGGAGTTGGATGCTTTAACATGGTATCAAAGCTAGGGTTTCGGAGGCTTTTCCCCTTTGTCTGTGCCATAGTTGCACTTTCTTTCATTGTGATCCGTGTGTTTCGGATCCTTTGTTGACCTCTCCACGTACGAATTAGGGGTCGCACGTGCAGGGGAGTATTGGGATTTGTCCCACATCGGTTAAATATCTCCTCCAAAACTAGTATATGAGCCTGAGAGGCCTCTCCACTCTTTGCCAATTGGTTTGGAGTTGGATGCTTTAACATGGTATCAAAGCTAGAGTTTCGGAGGCTTTTCCCCTTTGTCTGTGCCATAGTTGCACTTTCTTTCATTTTGATCCGTGTGTTCCGAATCCTTTGTTGACCTCTCCACGTGCGAGTCAGTGGTCGCACATGCGGGAAAATGTTGGGATTTGTCCCACATCGGTTAAATATCTCCTCCAAAACTAGTATATGAGCCTGGGCGGCCTCTCCACTCTTGGCCAATTGGTTTGGAGTTGGATGCTTTAACATGTTGGGATTTGTCCCACATCGGTTAGATATCTCCTCCAAAACTAGTATATGAGCCTGGGCGGCCTCTCCACTCTTGGCCAATTGGTTTGGAGTTGGATACTTTAACATGGTATCAGAGCTAGGGTTTCGGAGGCTTTTCCCATTTGTCTGTGCCATAGTTGCACTTTCTTTCATTGTGATCCGTGTGTTCTGGATTATTTGTTGACCTCTCCACGTGCGAATTAGGGTCCAAAACTAGTATATGAGCCTGGGAAGCCTCTCCATTCTTGGCCAATTGGTTTGGAGTTAGATGCTTTAACATGGTATCAGAGCTAGGGTTTTGGAGGCTTTTCCCCTTTGTCTGTGCCATAGTTGCACTTTCTTTCATTTTGATCCGTGTGTTCCGAATCTTTTGTTGACCTCTCCACGTGCGAGTCAGGGGTCGCACGTGCGGGGGAATGTTGGGATTTGTCCCACATCGGTTAAATATCTCTTCCAAAACTAGTATATGAGCCTGGGCGGCCTCTCCACTCTTGGCCAATTGGTTTGGAGTTTGATGCTTTAACAGCTTTGATACCATGTTAAAGCATCCAACTCCAAATCAATTGACAAAGAGTAGAGAGGCCGTCCAAGTTCATATACGATGGATGGATTCCAACAAAGAGGAGACAGAACGCTCACCTAATTCGATGGATCCGCAAGAAGACTTCTCTCTAAGAAGGAGGATGTTTCGTTGCCTCAGAACCTAGCATTTTAAGAAATCAATTAATCCACAGAATCATATACGAAATCAACTGAAATTCTCCATAGTTAATAGATTGTTCTTTTGTCATTTGTTCCAGGACTCGCCTCTTACTAGCAAATAGAACAAAGGCGATCACCGTTAACCTCTCCACTAAAGTTTCAGCGTATCACGTCTAGTTTTAGGAATTGAACAATTTGATGTAACTCTACGTACTACCTTCTCCACACAAATGGTATTGAACAACTATTTCACCTTTTAATTGGTGATTTTGGCATGCAGGAACATTGTCCCCCTCAAAAAACCATGTTTACCCAGTAACATAGTTCAAGTATTATTAGCATGAAACAATCAACTTTAGCTTCCAAGAAAGTGATTTCCTGGTGGTGAACACCAAGTTCCAGCAATTTTAGGACTAAGATCAGCACGAACCCGGCTACCAAACTCCAATATTTCATGTCTTAAAAGAGTCTAAAATCTGTACTTTTATTTCATGTCATAACACTTGGTTTGGTTTGGTTTATCACTCTTTTTCATGATATTCTCACTCCTCGAGATATGGACCGTTGAAGTCATATAACTCGTTTCCCCATCTAGTGTCACTTTCCCAATCTTTTGTAAGAAGTTGCGCGGTTGTTGGGAGTTGAACCCCCACTTCTTCATCCCTAGTTCCTTCACCGCGAGGATGCACGCTTACCTCGATGGAGGGGTCTTCATATACTTCCCATCTGTTTTCCACTCTCCCGTAAGTTGCGGGAGGTTGCACTGATGTTGGGAGTTGAACTTCATCCCTAGTTCCTTCACTGCCAGGATGCACCGGTTCTAGACAATACCGCATACCGCCTATACCAATGCACGCAATTATAATGAGCCACGACAAATAGGAACGAATCCCGAAAAGACTCAACGCCTGATTCATACTCGCGCTCAAAAGGAACTCTAGAACCCCAAAATCCGTATACGGTTGGATGCACAGTATAGTGGAGAGACAATAAAAACCGAGAAAGAGGAAAGTCAGCATGCAAGCAACGGATTTTTCAGAATAGTAATAGAGGCCGATGTTACCGAAGAACACAAGCACGTATCCGGTAGTTTTGCCGGCACGTTCGTAGCCGTAGAAGAAACGCCCGGTTTCCGGGTTTCTTCGCAACCCAAAATAGTGCTTTGAAAGCGCAAAGTTACTGATGAAGCCTGAAATTACGAGTGTGAAGATCAGGAGGACGGCGACGAGGCCGGTACTTTTCTTGACGAAATCCATGGCCAAAACCGAGAAAACCCATGACGGCGACGAGATGATTCCAAGGTAGTACCAGAAATTGAGACTCGGCCTAACAGGTCGCAACATCGGCGATAGAAGGAAAAGAAGAAGAAGAAGATTCAAGGAGAGAAATTGAATGGTTGCTATTCCACCAATAATGTCTAGCTAGGAGGATTGAATTCTCTCTCGTTAAATAGGACCAAAGTCTCTCCGCATGAATTGACTTTAGAGGCCAAGTCCCTTCTCCTTTCCCTTCACTTTCCCAGAAACTCGGCCACATTTCAGTAGGCCATTTTTTATTTTGAAGTAGACCTTGATGTGTTTAATCTCTTGATCACTTTATTTGGTTTGGTCATTAAGTTTGGACTAAAAAGTCAGGTGACTTATTTTTTTTATTTATTTAATATTTTTTTTATGCATTTGTTTGTTTCGCGTCAAATTTTTATGACTTATTGGTTTGTCTCGTCGGGAGGAATCTGAAAAGTAAAAGAGTATGATCGAAACTCATAATTTTTTGAATAAAGACAAAAATAAGTTAAAAAACTAAGTTCGACGCAAAACTAACAAATACAATTTTTTTAATAAAGACAAAAAATAAGTTACTATTTGACTTTTAAAGATAAATCCACCCTTGGTGTATAGACTGAGGCCATGTTTCCATTACCAATTTTGGATTCCAAATTATTGCATTTTGATAAGTGGTTCACACTAAGAAATAAGTTTCGCATCTCATCTACAACATACTGGTTAGTGAAAAAAATTGACATTTTTCAATAATTCTCTCTCTCAACAACCTTAAAATTTGCGCAAATTGGTCCGGACATCCGGTTATAAAAAATAAAAAAAAACCTTAAAATTTTTCTCATGGTTTTGACACGATGATAGACATGCTACACATGACAAGCCCCATATAGTCCCATATTGCTTGGAAATAGAATGAGTGTGATCACTTAATCAAATGTTGGGACCTCTCCACCCATTACCAATTGATTTTGAGTTGGATATAAAGTTTCCACAGTTTGGTGGTCCGCATTTTGTGACAAATGGTTGTGAAGATAAATATTTTGCCTCCCGCTTTTTCAACAATCAGATGTTTTGACGCTTGATGTTTAATGTTAGGTCGACAAATCGCGATTCGATGGAGCCTAAGATTACCCCGGAGCAAGCAGGTAAGCTAACTGATCGTAATTCTGGGATTGGTGCCGATGGGGTGATCCTTGCTATGCCTGGGATCAATGGCACGGAATATTATACCATGAGGATTTCCAAATTCTGACGGTAGCGAACCTGAGGTATTTTACTTGTTTGGAGAATTGTTTTCACTCATTTGTTTTTTGGTGAGCTACTAAATGTGCTCTCCTTTTGGGTTAGGAGATCGTCGTTCCAGATTCTAAAAAAAACGTATAGGAATTTATGAATAAATGAGCAGCTTTGGAATTTCACGAAACAAAGGACAAATAAGTGGTTTTGTATGTGGAAATTGAGTATATTGGTTTGCCTCACTTTGTCGAGTTGCTCACACTGTGTTTTTGTTTTTCTGCTCTTTGCTAATATTTTTCCTTTAACTCAGATTTTCCTTGAGGACATGCGGCATGCCTATCTGTTTTCTCATGGAAATCAAGTTCTAAGAACTGCAATTCATGGTTTGGTTAATCTCGATGCCTTAGGAGGTGTACAGGTGCAAGGATGACCTGAAAATTTTCTCTCATTTTTTTTGTAGTGGTGGTTGAGGTGATTTATATTCGGGATTTTAAAATGCTCTGTTTTCAAAAAAATCATTAGTAATTTGGGCCTTCAACAACCCATTATGAGAGATTCACTTCACCGTCCATCGATTTTTTGTTGTTATTGATATGAGAAACTTTGTTAACTTGTTCTTGAAAATAAAACATTCTTGCATGCATGGATCCTTTATGTTAGAACTTGTGGTTCATATGTTAATATGAAGAGATACTAAAAAGTTCTAGAAAGATACCGGAGTGGAGCGGAGCGGAGCGACGGTATCTAACCCATCACCGATGATCCAGTGGAGTGAATTGGGCCGCTCTCGCTTCCGTGAACGTACCTGATTTTGAAGAACCATGTATATTCTGTGTGTTGATTCTTTACTGTTTCTTATTCGCATATCGTGTGTGTTTCTGTTCAACACTTTACCTTTTGTTTTTGGCTGTTACTAAGTCCTGTGAAGATTTCTGGTGTGAATGGAGGGCATGCCTATGTTTCTTGGTTTTAATAGATCACTTTGGAAAACTGCAAATAGCCAAATATTGGACAAGACTCGTTAATCTTGATAAAGACCCTTCATTTGACCGGGGACCCTGCCGTGCCATTGCCCAAGTATTGACTTCTTTCGCGCAGGAAGGAAAAAATGGTGTCTGAAGAAACGGAAAAAGAAGAAGTAATTTACGTGGTTCAGCCACAGATTGTGACTTACATCCACGGGAGAAGGTAGGAGAATTCTTATTTATGGGTTGCTATAATACAACACCCTAAATATAAATACACATGACATGTGATCAATAAGGGAGACAATCCCATAACTTTAGCCACTAGTTAAGCAACAAATCACCGCAATATTGGTAGCCAATCTGTGATTAGAATCACACATAATATGGAAAGATTTTCCCCTTCTCCAACACTCCCCCTCAAGTTGGTGCGAAAATATCGATCGAGCCCAACTTGGACAAGATCTCATGAAATCTCGTTGAAGGCAAGCCTTTGGTAAATATGTCAGCTAACTGATCTGAGCTACGAACATACGGCATGCTAATAACATTATCTTGTACCTTCTCCCTTACAAAATGGCAATCAACTTCGATGTGCTTTGTTCTTTCATGAAACACGGGATTAGAAGCAATGTGGATGGCTGCCTGATTGTCGCAAAACATGTTTATTGGTTGGGAAGATTCAAAACCCAAATCAAGTAAAAGAGCACGTAGCCATATTATCTCACTGGTTGTCGAAGCCATGGCTCGATATTCTGCCTCCGCACTTGAACGAGCAATAACATTCTGCTTTTTACTTTTCCAAGTAACTAGATTTCCACCAACAAAAGTACAATAACCTGTAGTGGAACGTCGATCAATTGGACTTCCTGCCCAATCAGCATCTGTATATCCAATAATGTTTGTGTGACCATTTCTGCGCATCCATATGCCCCGTCCAGGAGAAGATTTTAAGTATTGAAGAATTCTATTCACTGCAGTCAAATGGTTAGTCCTCGGAGCATGCATAAATTGGCTCACAAGACTTACAGCATGGGTGATATCGGGGCGAGTGATAGTTAGGTAAATTAACTTACCTACAAGTCTCTGATATTGACCAACATCTGTCAAGAGTTCACCTTCAACCCCAATTTTTCCAGAAGCATCAATAGGAGTTTCAACGGGTTTAGCACCCATCTTGCCAGTCTCTTTTAGTAAATCTAAAACATACTTTCTTTGATTCAGGAACAAACCCTTTTTCGAGGAAGCAATCTCCATCCCCAAAAAATACTTCAACGTCCCCAGGTCCTTAATGGCGAATTTCTTGTGCAAAAGAGACTTTAATTTGGCTATTTCATTCATATCATCTCCGGTGACGATTATATCATCAACATACACCAAAACAACTGTTGTTCCCGTGGCAGCATGTTTAACAAACAAGGATGAATCAGCGGAACTTCTTTTGAGCCCATTATTCATAAGAACGAAACTGAGCTTAGCATACCATGCTCGAGGCGATTGTTTGAGCCCATAAAGGGCTTTCTTCAATTTGCACATTAACTGTTTCTGTTCTTCTTGAGGGTGTCCAGGGGGAATAGTCATGTAAACTTCCTCTTCTAGTTCTCCATGCAAAAACGCATTTTTCACATCCATATGAAACAAATCCCAATTACAATTGACAGCAACAGACAACAATACTCGGACTGTGTTCATTTTGGCAACTGGGGCAAATGTTTCTTTGTAGTCCACTCCATAAGTTTGAGCGTATCCCTTTGCAACTAATCTGGCCTTATATCGCTCGATTGTCCCATCACTATTGTATTTGATTTTATAAACCCATTTGCATCCTATAGCTTTTTTTCCTTCTGGTAACCGAACAATGCTCCAAGTTTTATTCTGATCAAGAGCAAGAAGTTCTTCCTTCATAGCCATTTTCCAAACTGAATGATTATTAGCTTCATGAAAGCTAGTAGGCTCATGCGCAATAGAACTCAAGAAAGCAGAGTATGAATGAGACACATTAGCATATGACAAATAGTTTCGGATAGGAAAAGCAGAGGCATGATAGCTATAAAAATCTTGCATTTTGGCTGGAGGATGACTTACCCTAGTAGAGCGACGTTGGGGTGGCACATATGGAGAACAGGACTGACGTTGGGGCGAAGGAGGGACTTGGACTTCACCAGGAGGGGTCACGGAGGAAGTTTCCGGTGGGGCATTTAATTCGGATGAAGGATCAACAGAACCCGTCTCAATAATTGGAAGAGGAATGACATCATCAAAACACTCCCCCTGAAGCTGATTATCATTCGAGATTTGGAAAAAAGGTGTATCTTCGACAAAGCGAACATCACGAGAGACAAAAAACTTTTCACTCGTGGGATCAAAACACTTGTATCCCTTTTGGGTGGAAGAATACCCAAGAAAAATACATTTACGAGCACGAGCATCAAGTTTATCTCTATGGGACGCATGAACATACACATAACAAAGGCATCCGAAAACTCGTATATGAGATATATCAATTTTGCGTTGCTTAAGAACTTCAAGAGGGGACTTACACCTAAGGACGCGACTTGGAAGACGATTAATGAGATAGGTTGCTGTAAGTACACCATAGGACCAAATTTTTTTGGGAACATGCATCTGAAACATGATTGATCTAGTGGTTTCCAAGAGATGTCGATTTTTCGTTCGGCGACTCCATTTTGTTGTGGAGTGTCAACGCAACTATATAGTTTGATGTATAATCCCTTGGCTTCCCAAAAAATTTGCAAGAAGATTTTTTATAAATTCAGTGCCATTATCAGATCGGAGCACTTTAACATGGGCATTGAACTGGGTAACAATCATAGCATGGAAAGATTGAAAAACAGTAGCAACCTCACTCTTTTTTTTCAACAAATAAATCCATGTTGCACGAGAATGATCATCAATGAAAGTGACAAAATATTTAAAACCATCATAAGAGTCAATAGGAGCAGGACCCCACAAATCGGAATGAATTAACTCAAATGGTTTAGCAGTAATAGATAAAGAAGAACTAAAAGGCAACCTTGACAATTTAGAAAATTGACAAGCTTCACAAGGACTTGAAGATGGTGCATGTGGAACAAGTAAAGACAAATTCCGATCACAAGGATGTCCTAAACGCTTGTGCCAAATATTCGACTATTGGACGCCCAATGCTTGAGAGGATGACTCGAGAAGATATAGACCATGAGAATAAATGCCCTCACCAATCTTCTTCCCCGTGACCCGATCCTGAAAAATCACAGAAGTAGGAGAAAAAATAATGTCACAATTCAAGGTGTTAGTAAGTCTGCCAACAGAAAGAAGTTTGGAAGGGAATGATGGAATATAAAGTGCTTCAGAATATGGCTGGTCAGAAAAAAATTTCAGTTTACCACATCCATGAATAGGAATGGATGATCCATTGGCAACCGACACAGAATTATTAGTTTCAGGAGTAAACTCACATAAGTTACCACAATCATTAGTAATGTGGTCAGTAGCACCGGAATCCACAATCCAAGTGCAATTATTAGAGCTTGAGGAAAGAAAAGCTTTAAGGTTACTTGAGACATGGGTAGAGGATGAGGTTTCAATAGAGGAACCTGTTTTGTTGTATTGCTGCAAGAGTTTACTCAATTGTCCAACCAAGTCGGAAGCCTCAGAAGTTACACTATTGGCAGCCCTATCCATCTTTTCTCCTCGTTTGAATTTTGGCTTCAAGTGTGGAAAAAGAATCCAACAACGATCCTTACTGTGACCATCTTTGTCACAATGGTCACAGTGACGACCTTTATTAAGAGAAAGATTACCACTTTGCTTCCTAGTATCAACTTTCCTCTTATCCACCATTAGAGCACTGGCTTCAGGATGGATGATAGTAGATTTGGGCTCAATGTTCATTGCTTTCCTCCTAGTTTCTTCCTGTTGGATGCTAGCATAAACACTTGAAAGAGAAGGAATGCCATTGTTAGATCCCATCAAAATTTGGCTTCGAAGATTCTCAAAATCTGGTTTGATGTGGGCCAAAAGCTGAAAGACTTTATCTTGCTCAGCCCTTTGCTGCAATGTTACAAGATCAGTCACAGGAGGGCGATACAAACCAAGTTCATCCCACATGCTCTTCAATTCACCGAAGTATTCGACAAAAGAACGATCTCCTTGTTCGCAATTATTGATAGCTTGCTGCAATTGATAAATACGAGCAGCATTGTGTTGATGCCCATACAAATCCTTCACAGATGTCCAAAGATCTTGAGCACTATCAGCAAAAGTAAATATTTCAGAAACTTTGGGTTCCATAGAATTGAGAAGCAAAGACATGGTGTACTGGTTTTCGGATTTCCATTCACCATACTTCTCAACTTCATCAGTTTTAGGAGGTTTGGACACTATTGGAGGGGTTTTAGTTCCATCAATATGCCCATACAATGATTTTCCACCGAGTGCTAGTGCCACGACACGAGACCATGGAACATAATTCAGTCCATTAAGAAGAACTGATGAAAGCCTTGGGGCTGAATTATTTTCTGATTGTCCACCCATCGATCCCAAAAGAAATAGTACGAAAAAAATACTGTCAAGTTTCGATGAGGAAAAAAACAAACCGATTGACTTCAAAGTCGATTTTGACCCCCAAAACGAGATTTGCAGGAACGTAAAGAAAGGGGTACAATACCTTACCTTCTTCCTGCTCTGATACCATGAAGAAACGGAAAAAGAAGAAGTAATTTACGTGGTTCAGCCACAGATTGTGACTTACATCCACGGGAGAAGGTAGGAGAATTCTTATTTATGGGTTGCTGTAATACAACACCCTAAATATAAATACACATGACATGTGATCAATAAGGGAGACAATCCCATAACTTTAGCCACCAGTTAAGCAACAAATCACCGCAATATTGGTAGTCAATCTGTGATTAGAATCACACATAATATGGAAAGATTTTCCCCTTCTCCAACAGTGTCTCACATTTCTCCACCGAATGATATAATCCCCCTTCTAGAGGCGGATTTGAGAAGAATGACTTTTGAGAGAGTGTAATATGTTTTATTTTTCCAGTTTACCAAAAAAAAGAAAGCTCATTTCTTCCTTCTTCTTTGCTTCTATTAATAAATCCCAATTGCCAACTCACATGCATGTGTGTATAATTACAAGACTTTGAGTTTTTCTGGGCTTTTTGAGTTTTTTCTTATTTTGTTCGTGTTTGAATTTTTAGTTTTGCATCATTTTTTTTTGACTTTTTGATCGAAAAAGTAATTTTTTTTTTTAACTTTTACCCAAATATTTTGAATAAGGACCACTTTTAAGCTCAAAAAGTGGTCCTTGATCAAAATATTTGGGTAAAAGTAAAATTTGTTGAGACGAATTGATCGGAAAGTAAAAAAAAAATTGGCGCAAAACGAACAAGCGCGAAAAAAATTTAAATAAGAACAAAATGTTAACTTTTAGAAAAAGTTAAGTAGAACGAGGCATGTCATTTTTTTTTGGGCCGGTTCTGCTCACAAAACATTTGACACAATACTAATAGAAGTCCCACGCAAATAATCGGAGCCGTTCAATTTGATTAAAATATGTTTTTAAGGGGTCTGGTAAAAAATCAACTCATTCGGATATCGGTAAGGGCTTGATCAGCTGATTCAATTTTATGCTATGCTGTCAAATTTGACTGGAACCAACTGAATGAACCGATCAAGCATTTATCGATATCCGACGGAGTTGGTTTTTACGGAAACCCTTTAAAATACGTTTTAAATAAATTGAACGGCTCCGATCATTTGCGTGGGACTCCAAAATGGGTCCCATAAAAAACTTGTGTCAAATATTGTGTCAAATGTTTTGTGAACGGAACCGACCCCTTATTTATTTATTTATTGTAATTACAGTTTCCTCATTATCCCATCATGATACTCTTCTCGCATAAGTCCTCCGACTCCTCCCGTAAGAAGAACTTATATTATGTTCCTACTTCCTGGAGCATTGTTCCACATGGCCTCTAAACTACACATTTGTAAGGTGGTCTCACCAACTGATACCACTGTGTGATGCCCATACGTACACATTTGTGTGATGACCACTGTGTGGCCACCATACAAACTGATACCAAAGAATGTCTAAAGCTTTCAGTGGCTTTTTAATGGTTACTATCACTTTTGGTTCATTAACATTATCAAAGTAGTCTTTCTTTCTATTGAACAGAAAGTTAAACAGAGGTATGAAACATTCAATGGCCTTGGAAAGTTATTCTCTAAGATTGAGCCATGGACAATAAAATTCACTCCCATCATAAAGTGGCATTTGCTTAGATTTAGATTTTTGTTTTTCTTATCCATAAGGCGACATGAAGCCTTGTTGAACACAAATTTCGAGTTTGCGAAAAAGACGGGAAAAACGTTGAACGAGAGTCAATTTTATTGATGTATGAATTAGGGTTACAATCTCTGAGGTATTTTCTAATCAAAGAAAATAAAGTCTTCTGATTCTTCTCTTCGGTTGTTGAAACGAGGGCTTGATGCTTGATCTCGAATCGAACGGCGGGATCTTCTCCGAGATTTGTGGAGAAGTTGATGACTTGGGTTGAATGTTCTTCGAGGCTTTGAAGCTTTGATTCGAAGAACTTCTTGTTGGATGGAGACTTGAAGAATTCTGAAGAGCTTGTGGTTTGATCTTCAGAGCTCTGGAGCTTGTGTGCTTCAATGTGCAGATGAAAATTATGAGAGGAGAGCACCTCTATTTATAGAGATGTAGGATGAAGAGTCATGACCAATCTCTACTTCTTTCATATTTATCTCTCTTTAATTATTTCTTTATTTAATGTAAAAGAAATAATTAAAATTCAATAATTATCCTCCTTTCTTTTATTCTAAGAAAGACAATTATTTGTGAAAAGAAACACAATTATTATTTTACCAAGTGGCTTAATTTGATTGGCCGAGCTTAATAAAAATAGTAACTGCGTCACTTTGACGCATGGCACCATTTGATTGGCTTATACGCATCATCTTGACTTTTGACCTAAAGACACATGGCAGCATTTGACTGGCCATTTATCGTGCCCTATTTATTAGGCCCCGCAACACGTGGCAACTTGTAATTGGCTGGAAATTTTACATGCCTACAGATGCCCCCTCGAGGCTTGCTCATGCATGAAAGTGAGTAGGTCTCGAAAATGTTGACTTGATTTGATTTGATGCCAAAAATTTGTGTATTCGGCAATAACTTCTTTTGCTTGAAGCTTGGAGTGAATTTGATTCTCCAATTTTCCAACTCACGAATGGAGCTAAAAGTCCATAGTCTTGTATGAGTTGAATTTTTCTTCCGAGGCAACATGTGAGAGCCCAATTTATTTGCGGACTAAAATTTGATAGCCCAATAACATAACTCATGGAATAATGAGTCCACTCGAAAAATTCCGGTCGAATTAATACAAATAGGAATTACACCAACGCCTAATACCATAGCAAATTTGGGCAATTCTTGAAGGTTGATTTTTTAACACACCAGAATTAATGGGCCCACTCGGCTTGTGTTTCCTTTTGCACCGCTTATTATCTTGACGAGAAGCCACCGTTTACACAATTGTGTTTGCATGGGATTAGGATTCCTGACTTCTTTCCAACTAGGAGTCAGTTTGTCTTGTTCTCTATATATTGAGAGGAGCGTGGAAGTAAATCCCCACAATTGACTCGCACCATTCGGCATAGACTTCTGATCAATCAAGTAGGTTTTCTTCCTTTGTCTTTTCCTTTTTGTCTTTCTGCTTTGCTATTTTTCACCGCACCAAGCACACACCATGTACTCAATATTTTCCAAGTATGACCAGTACAATGGCCCCCATGAATGGCTCTCTGTTGTTCTCGTACCAGTGCAAAATTTTATAGCAGACCTTTCTCGATTGACAATATCCATCTTTATGCAAATTTTGTCTGGCTATCTGACTTCGAGACTTGTAGGTCGTCAAAATAATCTGACCGCATATATTAAGAGCTACGGAATTTAACCCATAAAAATATTTTGTTCCCCTCTGCGGCACGACTAGAGACTTTGCTGGTTATCTAACTTATTTGGAACCGTGATTTTTTTCAGGCTGTCATATATGTTTCTGTTTCGGTGAACTTCGACCACACAAAGCAAACTTTTCCTTTTAAAAGGTACGATCAGGACTCGGGGTTTGGACTTGCGAATGCCTTATCGATTTTTCGAACACCTTTGATCATTTGCTCACGCCTCCTCACTCAGTAAACAAACCAGAACTTTTAAGGACTGACTTGACCAAAAAAATTTTGATACAGCAAATCCCTTTTTTTTTGATATTTCAAATCCTCATTCAGCACCGCCATCGTTTTCTTCTTCCATGTGCTTTTAGCCATGCAAAAGCAACACGTCTTTCTTCCTGATCTTCTGATCATGACCAATTAGAAATCCTAGGCGTGTACTCATGTAGTCTGTAAATTTGGAACAACAGAATAGTTTACAACCATTTTGTCTTATAGCTTTTCGCTTTGCATGGTTCCAGTTGTATTGCTACAGCTTCCTAAGCCTGTTTAATTTCCCCAACACTTATATGCATAATGCTGTTACCAATTGCTTAGACAGTGGGCGATGATAATAATGCGTCTGGAAAAGCAACACTTAACCTGAATAATGCCATTCTTTTTCAGTTGGCACCACTCAGTAACAACATTTTTTGTTTTCCTCCCTCTGTTTCTGCAGGTACAACCAGCGAGTTTGGGTTTTAATTTTTACAACGCCTTGACCTTTCTTTACATATCAATGCTCCGAATTTGATACTGATGATGCGTCACTGTTTTCTTTTGCAGATTTGACAGCAGACGCTTCCCAATTGCCACTTCGAGCTTTAAGCTCCGTAGCCACTTCGAGCTCTGCTCCACCGTTTCTTCGAGTTTTGCTCTGTGGCTGCTATTTCTTTGAGCTTTAAGGCTCCGCAACTCTTCGAGCTCTGCTCCGCAACACTTTCTTCGAGCTCTGCTCCGCAGTTTCTTCGAGCTCTGCTCCGCAGCATTTTCTTCGAGCTCTGCTCCGCAGCACTTTCTTCAAGCTTTCTTCGAGCTCTGCTCCGCAGCACTTTCTTCGAGCCCTGCTCCGCATCTTCTTCGAGCCCTGCTCCGCAGCACTTTCTTCGAGCTCTGCTCCGCGAAGAGATGGCCTTGTTCAATGATCGTTCAGTAGATGATAATCAAGTTCTGTCCATTAGTTACGAAGGTGCTGCACCAGCAACTCAAGTTGACCTTTGGGTTCATGATCCGGCCATTGGAGCTCTTGCGCTAGATTGGGGTCTTTCTCCTGATTCACACCATTTCTCATGATGGTATACTGAATCACCTCGAGAGCTATTCGACCATGGGAAGTCTACTTTCATCTCCGACAATGCACTATTATTGCGATCATCTCTACATAAGAAGTACAATGATTCCGAGCGCTTCCTTTTGTTAGGCGATCGAATCACCAATGGAGATGCTAAATGGAGTAACACGACTCCTCAGTTTGGGGAAATTTCTTTCATCGACGGATATTGGGAGTGGTTAGAAGATGTGCTCGCACGGAATAAAGACATGCTAACTAGTGCGAAGATATATGACGCTGTCTTTGCATCCTTATTTACTTATGTTCGCAACACAAACCTTATTCGCTCATTTTGTGAGCTTTGGTGTCCCTCAACAAATAGTCTACACGTACCAATCGGAGAAGTGTCTATTTCCCTATGGGACTTACGCCTAACTGGGGGACTTTCAATTGATGGAATCTTCTACGACGAGGCCGTGCCTTCTGCTAGAGAACTCATTGGTGTTGACAAAAAGGGTGTGCCACTCCTTCCTTCAAGTTGCAAGTACTTATTTTTGGCGTACCGCAAAATTTATTGTGCAAGCGAGACTTCAAACGTTATTATCCATGACTGGGAAAAGATTTGGTTTAAAGAGGAATCCCGTTACAAACAGCCGCCTGCTAGAGTACAGAAGAAAAGGTTGAGCGAGCCTAGGACATCCAACAATCCAACTGGCTTTATTGATGGGCAAAAGTTGCGCTCTGAAGATACAGAAAAGGTCTTTGACGACTTGGGAGTTGAGAAGGATGTGAAAGAAGAAACCAACTTGGCTGCTCTTCTATCTTGTTGGCTATGTGTGTTTGTGTTGCCTAACAAGCAAGTGGATCAGATTCGTCCAGGCGTCTTCAAAGTAGCAAGTATGATGGCTCAAGGAAAGAGGTTTTCTTTGGCAGTACCTGTCCTTGCGAGTATATATCATGGTTTGAGAGAGATTACATCTTCACCTAATCCAAGCAAATGTGGCGCAGTGTTTCCCATCCATTATGTTTATGGGTGGCTCAGTCGTTACTATGACAGTTACTTCTTGTTTGCTTCCGACAAATTTAATTGTGCTGCCCGGATGGTGAGACTCGCTGGGGAAAAGAAGGCTAAACACTTTAGTCCCCAAGAAGCTTGCGATCTTTTGAAGGGCATCACGCCATCAACTCTGTCGCTCTTAGCCTTGACTAAACCAAAACAAGGAATTGTCACCGACCATGGAAAGCATTCGGACTCTTGGAATGATTACCTGATCAGTCTTAGATCAAGCTACTTGACTCTCCGCCGTGGTAATGAGCATATTGTTGAGCCATACAGCCCTTACCGATTTGCTAGACAATTTCGATTTTGTCAAGACATTCCTGGAAAGTTAAGAGAAGAACTCTCAACCGGCACCTTGGAAACAATATACCAACTTTGGGAGTCTTGCACGAGACTAAACACAAGGGCTGAATTTATGATTCCGTCGCATTCATTTGAAGGCCTTGCCACCAAAGAATATGCTGAGTGGTGGGAAAAATCTTCGAGCAGCTTCTGCAAATATAAGCCTGCATGTGCGAAGCCAGATTCATCTCCTGTTGCTCCAAAAGGAAATAATCTTATCAAAATATCCATTACGAAGTCATAATTGGCTTCAGAAGTTACTCAACCTCTTTCAAAACCTAAGGAGAAAGAAGTGACCAAAGCAGTGACCAAGGAAGCAGCAGTTGTCGTAGCAGTCAGGCCAAAAACTCCTTTGAGTATTCCAGCTTCTAAGCCAAAGCCTACTGTTACTAATACTTCAGAACCAACCAGTGGAAGGAAGAGGGCTACCGTAGTTCTTTCGGAAGGCAGTAGTTCTGACCAAGGTGAGCGCCATTGGAAGCGTGGTAAAAAGAAGGCGACAGATTCTGACTCGCAATTGAAAGAGAAAGTGACAGTTTCTGATTTAGCAAAATTGGACTTTAATTTGCATGGTGTCCTTGACAATTTACCGGACACTTCAAACCACCTTGAGGTATTGGGTAAACGAGTAAGCTTCAACCACTGCCTTCTTTTGTTCTTTACTTTATTTACTCTTTAAAGAAGTTTGGACTTTTTCCATCAAATTTCTTAATGGGTTATTTCCTTCTACAGTTGGGAAACCAGTTTGCATCAGATGAGCGTGAAGGTTCTGTTGATGGTCCAAATCCTTTTGATCTTGCATTGCGATCAAAACATAATTCTGTATCTGGGGCAATCCATCTTCCATCTGCTTCCAAGCCTTCTACTTCCAAGCCTCTTATGTTAGGTCGCGCGGCGCCGTCAACTGTTACTGCATTTGATACAGGGAGTGTGATCAATCGCGATCGTCTTTTGGCCGCAAAGATTTATGACAGCAATATTAAGAGTATCTTAGGAAAAACTCCTTTTGAGAAGCTAACATCTTTAAGACCAAAACTGCAAGTGATTTATGCCGAATTTTCGAAGCTTGAATTGGATTATTCCCCACTCCAATCTTATGTAGAGAAATATATACAGAATGCCACCAACTATGCTTCCATGAGATCAAATTTTGCTAGCAGGATGACTTCAGAAGCGAAGGAGCGACGATTGGCGGATGTTGATACCAAGAGAGGTCAACTGATGGAGGAGCTAGAGCGGTTGGACTTGGAGGCGAAAAGGCTCAGAGAATCGCTCGAAGGGATTGATGCACAAAGAGCTCAGAAGCAGCATGTTGTCTCAACTTTACAAGCAGAGCGAGCCAATATAGAAGCGACTGAGGTGATGGAGCCGGCGGACATGGAAGTGGCTAACAATTTGGAGCAACTTCTGAAGTCCGAGCTAGAAGAGATCCAAAATTTGGCTTGGTTGGACTAGTACTTATTCTGCTTTCCTTTGTCGTATTTCTTTTATTTAGGCTTGTTTAGTTTACTAAATGGATGTTCCACTTTTTAGCAAACCATGCCTTCGTGTTTATGATGTTTTAGCATAAGACAATCACTTTATTATTTAAATAAAGCTTTTCTCATACTTTTAGCCATTCATAGTTTATCCTCTTGCGAGCCATGAATAGCATAGTTGTGGATGAATGCTTTTTTTTTTTGATGGATCGACTGAGCTTAAGAAAAACTCTCAAGTTGCCTACGTACCCTTGGAAGGGATCAAGTCAAAACGTAGTTCAAAGGTAAGACAATTTTTTTGAATGACTGAGCTCGAAATTCAAGCTGCCTACGTACCCTTGGAAGGGATCAAGTCAAAACGTAGTTCATATATATTTTTTCGTTGTTTTTTTTTTTTTTGTTTGGGGCCGTGCACAGTTTTAACTCATGCGGGCCAGGAGCAACATGCAGTTTAGACTCATGCGTCATGGATTTAGCTTGCTTTTCAAGGGTAGTAGCGCTTCAAGAATTTGCCGTTTATGGGGCCAACTCTTAAGCCATCTTCGGCGACCAATTTGTAGGCGCCACTTGAGTAAACTTCTTGCACCACATATGGTCCATCCCACTTGGAAACGAATTTGCCACCGATTTTATGGGTGGTATTAATGGGCCTTCTTACAGCAAGAACCAAGTCCCCTTTCTGAAAAGAACGAAGACGAACCTTCTTATTGAATGATTTCGACATGCGGGCTTGATAACACTCAAGACGTTGTTGTGCCTCAAGCCTCTTTTCGTCGAGCGCTTCTAATTCTTCCAGGCGCAAGCGAGCATTATCTTCATGAGTGAGGTCTTCTTGAATGGCAACCCTTAAAGATGGAATTTGTCGTTCGAGGGGCAAAACAGCTTCCACGCCGTACACTAGTGAATATGGAGTGGCTTGTGTAGGTGTTCGATACGTGGTTCGATATGCCCAAAGAGCTTCTTCCATTCTCTCAGGCCAATCTCTTTTTGCTTTGGCTACCACTTTCTTCAATAAGCTCCCAAGAGTCTTGTTGAATGCTTCCGCAAGACCATTTGCAGGTGGATTGTACATCGTAGAAGCATGTTGTTTGAAGCCAAACTTCTGACAAAATCTAGTTACGGCACTATTGCAGAAGGACTTTCCATTGTCTGTGATGACGTGGCGCGGTACACCATATCTAAAAATGAGATGAGTACGGATGAAGTTGACGACATTTTACTTCTTTACTTCCTTCAATGGAATGGCCTCCGCCCATTTGGAGAAGTAGTCAGTCGCCGCCAAAATGTATAAGTGGCCACCAGAAGACTTTGGCAAAGGCCCCACGACATCCAGCCCCCATGCATCAAAAGGCCACGAAGCGACAGTTGGATGGAGCAGTTCTGGCGGTTGATGTATAAAGTTGGCGTGGATTTGGCAAGCATGGCATCTTTTGGCGTACTCCATGCAATCCTTGACCATGGTCAGCCAGTAGTAGCCCATCCTTTTGATTCGAAAATGAAGTTTGGGGCCAGATTGATGAGCGCCGCATATTCCAGAATGAGCTTCTTCCAGAGCTTGCTTTGCCTCATTTTCTCCAAGGCAACGGAGGAATAACCCTTCAAAAGATCGGCGGTAAAGCGTGTCCTTGTAGTAAATGAATCGAGGGGCGCGACGCTTCATATCCGTTCTTCTATGTGGATCATCAGGCAATTTTCCATGTTGCAGATAATCAATGAATGGTTGGCGCCAATCCTCAATTTCAATTTCCAAAACTGAGACAACGTTCACTTCCCTTTCACCATTGTCTTCACTTTCAAAGATCGGCGGTATAACCCAACTTCGGCATATCGGGACGTGCGTCTCGTGGTCAGGAAGAGCAAGTGTAGAAGCAAGCTTTGCAAGTGCATCTGCTTGCCTATTTTCACCACGAGGCACGTGCTCTAGAGTAACATCTCCAAGCCATGCGATCAATCGACGCGCGTAGTTATTGAAAGGTACGAGTTCAGGCTTTCTCACCTCGTAGATGTCAAGACATGGCCATAATTGTTTTGGCCATCTCGCTCTCTGGATTATTCAGCAACCTAGCGAATTGCTGAACCAAATTTAGTGACTCAACCTCCGGACCATTCAACTGGCCCATTTCCTGAATCCTCTAATTTGGATCTGTCACATTTCTTTCATTCACCTCATTTCCACCATTATTGTTGGCAGAATTGTTGTTATCGTTATTACCATCTGTTGGTAATTGATTTCTCGTTTTCGGTGCCATGTCTTACTTCCAAATTATTAAGAGCCCTCCTAGCGCCAAAAATTGTTACTAAGTTTTCTGGATCGATTCAATCGACGGGGATCGATGGAAGAATCGACGGGGAATTGTGTTTTGAATTGCTGGAATGTGGTTGTGAAAAGTAGAGTTTGGTTCCTTGCCGTGTTTCAGGACTTCTTTGGAAGCAAACAATGAAGTGTATGGGTTATGGAAGAAGAATAATAAAACGGGCTTTATTAAACTTCAAAGTAGAAGAACAACCGATAAAGATTATCGAGTGAACAATTACAAGTTAAAGCTACTCCTAGAAAAGAAAAGATAAAGGCCTGATTGGCGTTGTTTGTGTGTCCTCAAAATTGCTACGAACTTCTCCATAAATAGGCCTCTTCATTTGAATTTGAATATTCCCTCCAAAGATGGCAGTTACTCCCTTATATTGTGCCTTTGAATTGTCCCCACGATCAGTGAAGCAAATAACTCCCATGTTGTGAAAACTGCTCCAAGTATTGCTGAGCAAAACTTCCCCACGATCATGAGAGTGTCCCCATGAATATCCTTTTAACACCTGTACATGAATTGCTCACATAAACAAGTTCAATAATACTTAGTTATTAAACGGAAACAGGCCCCAAATAGGCCAATCGACGGGAGTATAATGTTAAAAACCTTTTGCTATGGTTTTATGTTATCTAATCTAACCTATGATATTAAGGTATACTGGAGTTACCTCTAATAATATCAATATTCCCTATGCCACGTGTCACCCAATCGACGGGTGAAATAAAATCACAATTATGGAGCAAACAGAACCCCAAAATCCGTATACGGTTGGATGCACATTATAGTGGAGAGACAATAAAAACCGAGAAAGAGGAAAGTCAGCATGCAAGCAACGGATTTTTTCGAATAGTAATAGAGGCCGATGTTACCGAAGAACACAAGCACGCATCCGGTAGATTTCCCGGCACGTTCGTAGCTGTAGAAGAAACGCCCGGTTTCCGGGTTTCTTCGCAACCCAAAATAGTGCTTTGAAAGCGCAAAGTTACTGATGAAGCCTGAAATTACGAGTGTGAAGATCAGGAGAACGACGACGAGGCCGGTACTTTTCTTGACGAAATCCATGGCCAAAAATGAGAAAACCCATGACGGCGACGAGATGATTCCAAGGTAGTACCAGAAATTGAGACTCGGCCTAACAGGTCGCAGCATCGGGAAGGAAAAGAGGAAGAAGAAGATTCAATGAGAGAAATTGAATGGTGGCTATTTTACGTGTACAATAATTTCTCAACTTTTATTTTTGGCTGCTTGAATTTTTATTTACGTATACTGTTTCCATCTATACATACGGAATTATGTATGCCTGGAGAGAGAGAGAGAGAGATGGAGGGGTTAGGCGTAGAATCATATATTCTGTGTGTTGATTCTTTACTGTTTCTTATTCGCATATCGTATGTGTAGACACCCCAATCTGGGCTTCCAGATTAGTTTACTTACGGTATTTGATTCCCCAATGATGAAACGGATCAAGAACACTCCGGGAATGTCGAGTGTTTGAGCTTTGAGTGTTAAAGCCCTTGAACCTAATCTAGCCTAAGCCACTTCCAAAAGCCAAAAACCCTACTGACGCGCGCCAGGGCGCAACCGTTGTGCGCCAGGACGCAATCATCGCGCGCCGGGGCGCACCGTCGCGCGATAGTCTGGAACCATCGCGCGATGGTTAAACTGCCAGGTGGACAAAGTTTGACCGTTGACCATCGCGCGCCAGGTCGCACCCTCGTGCGACGGTTCCATTCCATCGCACGATGGTCGGTCCCCCACCTACTTTTCTTAAGGTGGGAACTTGGCCACCAATGCAACCCTCAGCCAGTCTCGTGGACTGGCTGAACTCCTCTGTTTGCATCACCCAACCTTTCCAAAGGAGGGCATTTGGCCACCAAGCCAAACCAACCTTTGTTTGGTTGGTTGTTCTTTCCACCACACACCATTTCTACCACTCTCCCTATAAATACCCCCCATTGTCTCTCTTTCAAAGGGTTCAAAAAAAAAGAAAAGAAGAAGAAGAAAGTTACAAGGGTTCCAACTTTTCAAGTACACTTGATACTCCCTCACTCAAGTCATCCTCATACACTTATTTTCCAAGCTCTATCATCTCATTCAACCTCAAGCCTCAAACATCAAAGCTCAAACACCATTCAAACTCAAAAGGCCAAAGGTATAGCTTACCTTTGTTCTGCTTACTGTTCTGATCCCTGAGGGGGGCTGGCAGGGCCAAGGCTGGTAATCAATACCAGTCCTGGCCCTAAAGCTAGCAAGGTTTCAAAAACCGTGGCCAAGCAAACCCGCGCGCGATGGACCCGAACACTCGCGCGACACTTCTATCTGCATGAGATTGGTCCACGTGGGGATGTGATGCTGGTTATTTTGTTCTCATTTTATACCTGTAATCATTTTGAAGCATGTTAGGTATTAAATCACTGTGTTGCATGCTAAAATCTGTAGGATAGAACTTTTTACTATGTTATTTGATTTGGAATGCCCTTGGGATGCTCCTGAATATGTATCAGAGCCCAAGCATGCAAAGCAATTCCTGGAAGTCCAGTAAGGACCCTCGCGTGAGTATCCTACTCTGTCGCGCGATGGTCCTCTAATTTCCAGTGGCTGCCCTTGCATGGGCAACTAGGGCTTAGGCCCCTGTTTATTCACCCCCACTGTTTAGGGGTTGTATTTCCAATGCTATTCGTTCTGTTTGTAATATTTATTTACTTTCAGTACATATAAACTGTTTGGTTTGCCACCTGGGTGTGCACTGGTCCTTCCAGAGCCCAGAAGGGGATAAAATTCAAACTGTTGGTAAAGCATCAACACTCGCGCGAGTATATGGCTTTGTCGCGCGATGGTTGACTTGCATGCACGTTGATTCATGCATGCAAGTTGGTCATTGTTTGTGCCAAATCCATACAAAGCCCTGTTTTGGTGTTTTAATCATAGTGTTGGGTTTTATCCCACTTTTTATTTAAACATTCCATCCATCCATGCTATATTAATCACATCCTACAAATGTGTTACAGTTTTAATCCCGATTAACTGTTCCCTGCCCTAACTGGCTAAAATTGGTTAATAAAAGAAGAATCGCAATGTTTTCAAAATGCCTAAGTAGAGACCGATCTCCGGATTGGACGAGAGGGGTGTCTTAAAATCCTTCCCCTCTCATAACCTGGCTCCCGAACCCAGATATGGTTATGACGGACTGGTGCTTTCACTTTTCAAATCAAATAGCGCGGCAGGTGCTTCGAAAGACGGTTCCTTGGGTGTCGGACCTTCAAACCCGAGTGGCGACTCTGTATTTACGAGCGCTTGCTTCTCCGCTCGCGCTCCCTCGATCCGAGGAAAGGAACGGAATCCTTTTCCTCAGGGCACGCTGCCCACAGTATGTGTTTTTGTTCAACACTTTACTAAGTCCTGTGTCTTATCCTAGAAGATTTCTGGTGTGAATGGAGGGCATGCCTATGTTTCTTGGTTTTAATAGGTCACTTTGGAAAACTGCAAATATTGGACAAGACTCATTAATCTTGATCAAGACCCTTCATCCGACCGGGGGCCCCGCCGTGCTCTTGTCTGAGTAGTGACTTCTTTCGCGAGTGAAAAGCTCATTTCTTCCTTCTTCTTTGCTTCTATTAATAAAGCCCAATTGCCAACACACATGCATATGTGTGTATAATTACATGACTTTGAGTTTCTCTGGGCTTTTTGAGATTTTTCTTATTTTGTCTGTATTTGAATTTTTTTTAAAATTTTTTAGTTTTGAGTCAAATTTTTTTTTACTTTTTGATCAGAAAAGTAAATTTTTTTTACTTTTACCCAAATATATTGATCAATGACCACTTTTAAGCTCAAAAAGCCCAGAGTTTTTTTACTTTTTCGATTTGTCTCGACATGTTGAGACGAATCGATCGGAAAGTCAAAAAAATTTGGCGCAAAACGAACAAGTGCGAAAAAACTTTAAATAAGGACAAAATATTAACTTTTAGATAAAGTTAAGTGGAACGAGGCATGTCATTTTTTTTGGGGCCCGTTCTGCTCACAAAACATTTGACACAACACTAATAGAAGCCCCATGCAAATATTCGGAGCCGTTCAATTTGATTAAAACATGTTTTTAAGGGGTCTTGTAAAAAATCAACTCATTCGGATATTGGTAAGAGCTTGATCAGCTCATTCAATTTTATGCTATGCTGTCAAATTTGACAGGAACCAACTGAATGAACCGATCAAGCATTTACCGATATCCGAAGGAGTTGATTTTTTACGAAAACCCTTTAAAATACGTTTTAAATAAATGGAACAATTCCGATCATTTGCGTGAGACTCCAAAATGGGTCCTATAAAAAACTTGTGTCAAATATTGTGTCAAATCATTTTTCATTTCACTCGTTTAGGAAGCTAAAAACATGAACATTGGCGCGATAACCTTTTCATAGTCAGGAGATTTGACACCCCAATCTTTTTTGTGGGCGATTGGGTCTAAGGCTTTGCGTGGTTAGATTGCTTGCCCAGAGACAGGCCCATATGAAATTTTCTTTTCTATTGACTTTTTCAGTTAAGATTTGACAGGCTTTATGAAATTTTCTTTTCTCCTGACTTTTTCAGTTAAGATTTGACAGGCTTTATGAATTTTTCTTTTCTCCTGACTTTTTCAGTTAAGATTTGAGGACGTCTCTTTGATTGTATAAGGAACTTTTGAGGCAGAGCTTTCTCTTAACATGTCCCGTATTATCAGTGTCCGGGGCAGCTACTCTCGTCTCTAGTTTAGCACTGATCTATTTTGCGAGCGGAACCGACCCATTTTATTTATTTATTGTAATTACAGTTTCCTCATTATCCCCATCATGATGCTCTTCTCGCACAAGTCCTCTGACTCCTCTCATAAGGAGAACTTGTATTCACTGTGTTTGGTTGCCCTTTTTTAGAGTAACTTTCAACTCTCGGCACAGTTTCTAATAAATCTTTTTCTCTATTTCTCTCCATTCATTACCACTCAACTCTCAAAAATAACTTTCTAAAAACTCAACTAAACAAAGTGATTATGTTCCTACTTCCTGGAGCATTGTTCCACGGAAAATTTAAATAATCATCATTTTTATCCATATCATGTAAGAATTCATCTCGCCCACTTTGCATGTTTATGTTTTCATCCTTTCAATGCGTGAATTACCCTTATTATCCTTTTACTATTAAAGGGTAGAGAAAGATAATTAGAGAGGATCGGCAACATCCTGATGAGAGAGAGAGAGAGAGAGAGAGAGAGAGAGAGAGAGAGAGAGAGAGAGAGAGAGAGAGAGAGAGAGAGAGAGAGAGAGAGAGAGAGATTGATTGGACGAGAAAAGTGGAACAATAACCCCTGAATTTTGGGACTAACAAACGTCCTGCACTCTTATTAATTCAGGATATGTAAAATACAATATAAATATTAAACTAATAACCAAGGGCATAATAGGGTAACATGACAATTTGAGGATGAGAACATAATTATTCAAACCTATTAGGATGGACACCTAAATAATTCTTCTATATAGGATGCCTATTTAATTTCTTTATCATTATTATGGGAAAATAACGACTAAGGACGTGTTTTGATAATTAATATCCGCCAAAGACATTTTCATCTTTAACAAATGTTCTTAACTTGTCTTTGACATGTATTAATTATCAAAACACGTCTTGAACCGTCATATTTCCCATTTTCTATTGACCCAAAATAGGCCCAAAAATGTTTTTGTACGTGTCTGTAACAAGTCTATCTAGTGAAGGATTCACCGTCCCATAAGTTGCAGGAGGTTGCACGGATGTTGGGAGTTGATCCCTAGTTCCTTCACCGCGAGGATGCACCGGTTCTAGACAATACCGCATACCGCCTATACCAATGCACGCAATTATCACGGGCCACGACCAATAGGGACGAATCCCGAGAAGACTCAACGCCTGATTCATACTTGCGCTCAAAAGGAACTCTAGAACCCCAAAATCCGTGTACGGTTGGATGCAGAAGAGAGTGGAGAGACAATACACTGCGAGAAAGAGAAAAGTCAGCATGCAAGCAACGGATTTTTCCGAATAGTAATAGAGGCCGATGTTACCGAAGAACACAAGCACGTATCCGGTAGTTTTGCCGGCACGTTCGTAGCCGTAGAAGAAACGCCCGGTTAACGGGTTTCTTCGCAACTCAAAATAGTGCTTTGAAAGCGCAAAGATACTGATGAAGCCTGAAATTACGAGTGTGAAGATCAGGAGGACTGCGACGAGGCCGGTCCTTTTCTTGACGAAATCCATGGCCAAAAACGAGAAAACCCATGCCGGCGACGAGATGATTCCAAGGTAGTACCAGAAATTGAGACTCGGCCTAACAGGTCGCAACATCGGCGATAGAAGGAAAAGAAGAAGAAGATTCAACGAGAGAAATTGAATGGTTGAGATTCCACCAATAATGTCTAGCTAGGAGGATTGAATTCTTTCTCTCGTTTTGTAGGGGACCTGGTGTGGGAAAAGTCGCTCCGCGTAAATTGATTTAAAGGTCAAGTCCCTTCTCCTTTCCCTTCACTTTTCCAGAAACTAGGCCTACTGAAAATTCAAGGAGAGAAATTGAATGGTTGCTATTCCACCAATAATGTCTAGCTAGGAGGATTGACTTCTTTCTCTCGTTTTGTAGGACCTGGTGTGGGAAAAGCCTCTCCGCGTCAATTGATTTTTTAGAGTCCAAGTCCCTTCTCCTTTCCCTTTACTTTCCCAGTTAACTCAGGCCACATTTCAGTAGGTCATTTTTATTTTGAAGTAGACCTTGATGTGTTTTAATCTATTGATCACTTTATTTGGTTTGGTCATTAAGTTTGTATTAAAAAGTCTGGTAACTTACTCTTTTTTTTGTCTTTATTCAATTTTTTTTATATTTGTTTGTTTCGCGTCAAATTTTTGTGACTTATTCATTTGTCTCGTCGAGAGGAATCGGAAAAGTAAAAGAGTATGATCGAAACTCATAATTTTTTAAATAAAGACAAAAATAAGTTAAAAAATTAAGCTTGACGCAAAACTAACAAATGCAAATTTTTTTAATAAAGCCAAAAAAAAGTTACTATTTGACTTTTAAAGCCAAATCCACCCTTAGTGAGGCCATGTTTCCATTAACAACTTTGGACTCCAAATTATTGCATTTTGATAAGTCGTTCACACTAAGCAATAAGTTTCGCATCTCACCTACAACATACTAGTTAGTGAAAAAAATTGACATTTTTCAATAATTCTCTCTCTCTCAACAACCTTAAAATTTGTGCAAGTTGGCTCGAACATCCGGTTATAAAAAAAAAAAACCTTAAAATTTTTCTCATGGTTTTGACACGATGATAGACATGCTACACATGATAGGCCCCATATAGTCTCATATTGCTTGGAAATAGAATGAGTGTCATCACTTAATCAAATGTTGGGATCTCTCCACCCATTACCAATTGATTTTGAGTTGGGTATAAAGTTTTCACAATTTGGAGGTCCGCATTTTGTGACAAATGGTTGTGAAAATAAATATTTTGCCTCCCGCTTTTTCAACAATCAGATGTTTTGACGCTTGATGTTTAATGTTAGGTCGACAATCGCGATTCGATGGAGCCTAGGATTACCCCGGAGCAAGCAGGTAAGCTAACTGATCGTAATTCTGGGATTGGTGCCGATGGGGTGATCCTTGCTATGCCTGGGATCAATGGCACGGAATATTATACCATGAGGATTTTCATTCCAGTTTTTAAAAAAACGTACAGGAATTTATGAATAAATGAGCAATTTTAGAATTTAAGTGGTTTTGTACAAAAAAGTGGTTAATCTCGATGCCTTAGGAGGTGTAGGGATTACCTAAAATTTTCTCTCTATTTTTGTCGTGGTGGTCGAGGAGATTTATGTTGGGGACTTTAAAATGCTCTGTTTATTTATTTGTAATTTGGGCCGTGCTAGGAGAGGGCCTTGTTCTCTTCAGTTTTTAAAAAGAATTTTTCAAAAAATTCCCCATAGATTCTCCTTACTTCTAACATTTCTCTCTCTATCTTTCTCCACTTATTACCTCTACTATTTTTCAAAAAACTTTTCAAAAACCAAACCAAACACAGCATTGAGGCCTTGAATTTAGTTGAGGATACGAGTGTTGAAAAAGATGAGGGGCTTTGGGGTGCGCTACTTGGGCGTGCGGGATTCATAATCGTATAGAGATAGCAGAAAAGGCCGCAAAATCTCTACTTGAACTACAGTCCCAAAATCCAGGACACTATGTATTGCTTTCTACTATTTATTATGCTAAAGCGAGTAGGTGGGAAGATGTGGCCAAGATTAATGTTGGGGGAAAATCTGGTTTCCTAGTCAATCGCCTAATTGATTGATTGAGGATCCGTGATTGTAGCATTGAAATATTGTATATTTATTTTTTCCTAGTTTAACTTCCTTCCTAGTTTAGCTTCTTTGTATATAAAGGGGTTTGTATTTCTGTAAAGAATTCATTCAGAAATAAACCAATATTCTCTCAATATTTTGTTCTTCTAAATTCAACATGGTATCAGAGTTAGGGTTCTATACCTAGCTATTTTTTCTTTGCCTACCGTGGTTATTTTTTCTCCATCAATCCCTTTTTAGCTTTCTGCAACAACCATTAAATCACCACTTTCGTATCATCCAATTATTTTACCAACAATCGATTGAACAATCGATTCGATTCAAAACTGGATACAGTTTTTGATTTTTCTGAAGCCTTTCATCTTCTATACCAGCCAACCACGGGAGATAACTCCAAGGAAGGGCTTGACCTGTCAAGCCGTTATTATTTTCATCTCTCAAACACTTCGGCCACCAAGCTTTGCTCACAACTACTGGATGGCGAAAATTGGGCAACATGGAGCAGATCTGTTGAAATTGCTCTTTCTGTTAAGAACAAATTGGGCTTTGTTACTGAAAAATTCAAAAAGCCTTCCAAGTCTACCGATCCAGATGAGTTCGACCTATGGGAAAGAGCCAACCATATGTTGATCTCATGGTTTTCTCATTCAGTTTCACAAGATTTAGTTCCAAGTGTTCTTTTGCTCCTACAGCCCAACACGTTTGGGAGGATTTTTAAGCCCGTTTCGCTCAAGGTAATCTGCCCGAATATTTCAAATCAAAAGTTCCATTGGTTCACATGTTCAAGGAATTATGTCAGTTGCAAATTACTACACAAAGTTGCGTGGATTTTGGGATGAGTTGGACTCTTACCGCCATTTTTCCACATGCGATTGTTGTCAATGCGGTGAAGGAAGTAAGAGGAATGCACATCATAATGAGGACCGTCTCATGCAATTTCTCATGGGGCTCAATGCAACTTATAATCCCATTCGAGGCCAAATACTGCTTTTGAAGCCGGTACCCGATATTCGGGAAGCTTATAACATGGTGACCCAGGACGAGAAACAGCGAGAGGTTGGAAATAATTGCTCGCCGAAAATTTCTTAGTTGCAGCGGTTGTGCGATTTCATAAAGACTTCAACCCAAACAACAAGTTCTCTGGTAACTCGTCATTTTCATCTTCTACTTCTAATACTGAAGGATTATTTTGCAGTTATTGCAAAAAGGATACACATACTATTGAAAGTTGCTATAAGTTGCATGGATTTTCAGTCGAGCACCCACAGCATGATCCCAACTTTAAACCAAAATATGATCTCAATTTTAAACCACCAAGCAACCGTTCGGGACAACAAAATCAGCAATATGGTGCTCGATCCAATCCTAATGCTGCACATGCCGCATCTCCCAACGGTGCCATGCCGCCTCTCTCAGGGCTTTCTGCCGAGCAGTATTAACAATTGACCACTGCTGTGGCAAATGCGCCACACTTATCCAAGGGTAATAACGATGTTTATGCAAATGTCGCAGGTTTGTATAATCATCCCTCTGTTAATTCTACCTCCTCAAATTGTTGGATTTTAGATAGTGGTGCTACAGACCATATTGCTTCTGATTCTTATTTATTTTCTCACTCTCATCCGCCCCACGCACTTTGTGTTAATTTACCCGATGGCTCCGCCGTACCTATTAACTCTACTGGCACACTCCTCTTCAACAAAGATGTTATTTTAAAAGATGTTCTTCATGTTCTTTCCTTTCGATTCAATCTTTTGTCTGCCAGTAAAGTTACTCAATCCTTAAACTGTTGTGTGATCTTATTCCCGGATTTCTGTATTTTGCAGGACTTGGCTACGGGGAAGATGATTGGATGGGGTAAGCAAAGTGGCGGCCTCTATTACATGTCACCAGATCGCACCTCGCCAACAGCTTGTCATACTACCCATCTCGTATCTACTTGGCACCATCGCCTTGGCCACCCATCTCCTGCCTGTCTACGTATCATCTCTAAGTTCAATTCTTCCGTTTCTGTTTCTTTTGACAATTTTTGTAATGTTTGTCCTTTGGCCAAACAGACTAGATTACCATTTTCGACAAGTTCTATTTCTTCTACCTTGCCTTTTCAATTAATCCATTGTGATATTTGGGGTCCACATAGACATCAAACACATTCTGGTGCTCGTTATCTTTTAACCATTGTGGATGACTTTACTCGTTGTACATGGTTATTTCTTATGTTTTATAAATCTGATGCTTCTTCTTTACTTAAATTATTTTTTACCTTTGTTCACAACCAATTTAACGCACACATTAAATCTTTCGGAGTAACAATGGTAGTGAATTTCTTTCTCTCCCATCATTTTTTTATAACCAAAGGTGTTGAATTTCAAACCTCTTGCATCTCCACTCCACAACAAAATGGAGTTGTGGAACGTAAGCATGGTCATATATTGCGAGTTACTCGTGCTCTCCTTTTCCAATCTAATGTGCCCATTCGTTTTTGGGGTGAGTGTGTTACTACTGCAGTTTATTTAATTAATCGATTGCCTACTCGACTCCTTTCTTCCCTTACACCTTTTGAGTGCTTGAATGGTCATCCACCCCTTTATGATGACCACTTTCGGGTTTTTGGAAGTTTATGTTATGCTACAATTGTCAAACTTGTTTCTAAGTTTGCTCCTCGTGCTAGGCATTGCATTTTTTTGGGCTATCCTACAGGTCAAAAGGGTTACAAATTGTTAGATTTAGATTCTCACAAAAATTTTGTTAGTAGGGATGTCTGTTTTCATGAGCATATATTTCCTTATAAAGGGACGTCTTCTCTTGCATTTCCCCCCGCTCCTGCACCCGACCTCACCTACACCACACCTTTACCCAATTCTACTGCCCCACCTATCCACGATATACCAACCGATTACCCCACCAATTCACCTGCCCCACTTACTCCACCATCTTACACCGACTCACCAACCGATTCCTCACCTAATTAGTCCACCAACACTTCACCACCAGACCCACTACCACTACTCACTCAACCGATTACTTTACCAGATCCACCACCTTCTGCTACAACCACTACCCCACCCAATGCTTCTCGTCATTCCACCCGACCTCGCGCCCGACCTGCGTGGCATGCTGATTATCACATGAACTTTGCCCATACTACTTCCCGACAATCATCCATCTCGTCGCCATGTCCAACCCGAGATACAAGGCACCCTCTCTAATTCTCTCACTTATTCCCGTATTTCTCATGCCCATTATTCTTTTCTTGCTTCTATTTCTGGTCTTTGTGAGCCCACTAACTATGATCAGACAATTCTTGACCCGAAATGGAGGGATGCTATGCAAGCTGAACTTGATGCCATTGTTCGCAATAATACTTGGTCTCTTGTTCCTCTACCTCCTGGTCACAAACCCGTTCGCTGCAAATGGGTCTACAAAATCAAATACAATTCTGATGGGTCTATTGAACGTTACAAGGCTCGCCTCATTGCTAAAGGTTACACTCAAGTTGAAGGAGTTGATTATTTGGAGACTTTCTCTCCCACTGCCAAATTGACCACTGTGCGCTGTTTCTTAGCGGCGGCTGCTTCCCGCAATTGGATCCTTCATTAGATGGATGTTCACAACACCTTTTTGCAAGGCGATCTTGATGGGGTTGTCTATATGGACCTTCCCTCTGGTCTTCGCCAACAGGGGAGACTATGGTATGTCGGCTCAATAAATCATTATATGGTTTGAAGCAAGCTTCCCGTACTGGTTTGCCAAATTTTCTTGTGCTATTCAAAAGGCAAGTTTCACTCAATCAAAGGCCGATTACTCTCTATTTACCAAGTTTGAGAGCAACACATTTACTGCAGTACTTATTTATGTGGACGACATTATTGTCACCGGCAATAATGAACAGGCAATCAAGTCTCTCAAAGACTTTCTCTTGCAACAATTTCACATCAAAGATCATCTCAAATATTTTCTTGGCATTGAAGTCTCCCGGTCCAAAAAGGGAATTTTCATTTCTCAACGAAAATATGCATTGGATATTCTGAACGATGTGGGATTATTAGGATCCCGTCCCAATTCTTTTCCTATGGAGTCGTATTTGAAACTGAATCCCGACGATGACGATCCATTAAATGATCCAACCAAATACAGAAGATTGGTTGGGAGATTGATTTACCTGACAATAACAAGGCCAGACTTAGTATACTATGTGCAAATCCTAAGTCAATTTATGCAGAATTCTCGGAAACCACATTGGGAAGCTGCTCTAAGAGTTTTGCGTTTCATTAAAGGGAATCCTGGTCAAGGATTATTCTTTCCTTCATTCAATAATCCTATGTTAAATGCTTATTGTGATTTAGATTGGGCGGGTTGTGAGACAACTCGACGTTCAATTACAGGATTCTGCATATTTCTGGGAAATTTTTTGATTTCTTGGAAATCAAAGAAACAAACCAATGTGGCTCATTCTTCCGCTGAAGCCGAATATCGAGCCATGGCTGCAACATGTTTGGAAATTACATGGATACAACATATTTTGAAAGATCTCAAAGTTCCACAAAGCCAGCAAGCATCTTTATTTTGTGACAACCAGACAGCTCTCCACATTGCAAAAAATCCCGTTTTTCACGAACGCACGAAACATATAGACATTGATTGCCACATTGTTCAAGAAAAATTGCAAGCTGGAGTAATTACACCGTCCTATGTTCAGTCAAGATCTCAACTTGCAGATATCTTCACCAAAGCTTTGGGAAAGGAACAATTTCAATATTTAAGTGGCAAGTTGGGACTTCATGATAATCACTAATCACTCTCCAACTTGAGGGGGAGTGTTGGAGGAAAATCCGGTTTCCTAATCAGTCGCCTAATTGATTGATTGAGGATCCGTGATTGTAGCATAGGAATATTGTATATTTATTCTTTCCTAGTTTAACTTCCTTCCTAGTTTAACTTCTTTGTATATAAAGGGGTTTGTATCTCTGTAAAAAATTCATTCAGAAATAAACCAATATTCTCTAAATATTGAAATTATGCGGAAGTGTTCAATCTATTCCTAGAGGGGGGTGAATAGGAGTTTTGATAAATAAAAAAAATCACCAATTTTCTGATTTAAAAAATTAATATAGATGAACGGGTTGATTATCTCAATTAATCCAAACTAAAAATCAAGTAGTGTAGTAGAATAAAAATTAAGACAGGATACGCACGATTTATGTGGAAAAACTTAGGGTCCTAAATAACCCTAAGCCAAAACCACGGCCTAACACTACTAATATATTCTATTAATAAAAAAGAAGTACAGATTGCAAAATAGTAAAAACCTTACCCAAGTCTTTACCTATTCTCGCCAATCTCCGATGCTCCCCGAGCTTCTTCAAGATCCAATAGATGCACCACGGACTTCACGCCCGATCTTCGGATTCAACCGGCTCCGAATCGATCTCCAAAAGATTCGGCCACAGCAGCAATTAAACGACACCAAACAATGCATAGATGATTGATATGATGTGAGATCTAGACAACCCAAACAATAAAACGATCGAAGATGAAAAGATGAAAGAACGTGGGCTGCCAGAAATTTGTCAAACTCGCCTCCACCGTAAACCAAAAAAACTCGAGCAGCCCCTTTTTTAATCAAAAACTCTCGCCACAGAAAAAAAAGATGCAACCCTTCTATCTTTTGTTTTATAAGCAAAAATAAATAGCCGCCTCTCTGGGTAGTTTCGTTCGCAGATGCAAGCACGTAATAAACACAAAGGTTGCTGCACACAAACTCTTCTGTAAAAAAGGGTGTACCCTAATGGTTGCTCAATCCCTTTTTATATAGTATTTTCTCTCGACCGACAATCAAGTATGGAAAGCAAATTTTTAAAGAATTCTTTTTCGGCAAGACAAATGTGTGCAATCTATATTTTTTATACTCTAAAAAAAATGTAACGATAATGATATAAAATTTCTTTTTCGGAAAACAAATTTTATGGAGAGTTTTATGGAAAGGCAAACATGCAGAAATAAAATTTCGAATCTCGAAAATAATATGCATGATGTGCTGTGTAATGCTTTTACCTTTCTCGCAATTGGCTTGATTCCGTAGCGGTCAAGTTGGCGCAGATAATGGGAGGAGCATCGAGCGAGACACTACCCCCTAATTAACCTACCCATTACAATCAAATGGAGTCGATATAACACAGACACAAATGAAGGTTTTGAACACCCCCGGAAAGTGCCAAAATAACTAACAATTTTGTTCTCCTAAATTCAACAATTAGAGAACTAATGACTTGATGAGTTCAACCAAGATCATAGCCGGTTGACGTTTGCTCGTGTCTGTATTCAAGTGGAAGCGGCAAAAGAGATTCCCAAGTCCTTTGTTGTAAATTTGGGTTATGATGAGCCATATTAAATTAGAGTAGAGGTTCCTTGGAAACCTCAAGCTTGCCACATTTGCAAAACTTTTGGCCATACCACCAATGCTTGCGTAGTCAAGCCCCAAGCTCCTCCTCCTCAAGTGTGGAAAGCCAAAGAGACAATAGGACTGGAAGTCCCGGTTGTTCAAGAGCGAGCTGCTAAGGCAAGAGTAGATGGAGATAATGATGAATGGGTTGAGGTGAATAGGAAGGAAGCCAAAAGAACTCCTTTGGCCATCTCTCCTTCTTTATGTGTTTCTTCTATAGCAAACAAAGTTGGCGTTCTCAAGAGATGTGAGGATTCTGGTGCCTCCGCCGTTGTGAAAGTAACAAACAAAGATGTTGCGGGGATTGTGCCTCCTCCGGTTGTGCTTCTTCCTGTATCTTCTGTCTCTACTCTAGTTGTCAATGGCCGGGGTAGCAATCAACAAGAGCTTCATCCCGTGGCTCTCCGTCGATCAACACATTTTCGAGAGCCTCTACTTTGAGTAATTGTGCAGGTCTGAGAAAAATATGAATCACCCTTATGCAGCCTACAGAAAGATTCTCATCATCCAAAATGACTCAGGATTTACTCCGTAAACTATGATGAGTCGAAATACAGTTCACCAATCACTACTACAATAATCGTAAAAGATGACAGTTTAAAAGTGTCATTAAATGTGAAAGATGACAATTTTGAAACTGTCATTTATGGAGCTGTCATTAAAAGTCTAGATTTGTTATGACAATAAAAAACTGTCATTAAACATATAAGATGACAGTTTAAACCTGTCATCTTATTTGTTCTCCATTCAAGAAAAAAAAAAAAACCTATTCTATTTCGAATGTGTGGCCACCCACGTGGCACCCACGTGCCTCTCGCATGGCCGCCCAGTGGCACTTGTGTGTAGCCTACTTAGCACTTGTGTGGCCAACAAATATTTGCTTGCCCCAGGACTTGAACTCAAGAACTTAAGTTCTTCGCGCGCATGTTACCAACTGAGCTGGCAAGCTTATTGTTAACAAAAGACAAACAAAAATATGTATACTATATTTTCGAAAATTTTAAGATGAGCACTTTTAATGTCAGTTTTGGATGAAACTGTCATTGTAGACATTGAAAGTATAAGATGACAGTTTTAAACTATCATCTTATATGTTTTTATGACGCTTTTTGACTGTCATCTTTTATAATCAACTGCAATATCAGTTCTAATTAAAACTGTCATTAAAAAGGCTTAGTTTCAATGTCGCTTTAAGGAAAACTGTCATTAAAAGGTTTCCCATATGGGCTTCCGGAAGCGCCATGTTTTAATGTCAGTTTTAAGCAAAAACTGACATTAAAGAAAAATATAATAATGACACTTTTATTCTAAACTGTCATCATATATCGCAAAGATGACAGTTTGTAAGATGGACTGTCATAAAAAATCTACCATCATATTTTCGATGACAGTTTTACAAAAACTGTCATTGTTTCAATTTTTTGAATGTCATCTTTTAAGGTTTTTGTAGTAGTGAATTCGCATGCGCGTCGTCAATGATGGCTTCAAGACCCTGCAACGAAAAGAACACAAGAAGAGACCTCACCTAACCTGGGAAGGGAAAAAAAACCAATCACCAGTAGTCCCCACAAGAGCAAGCACCTTCCTCAAAATGGTGAAACCGATTTGCATCTCGCACTATAATCGATCTCTTTGCAATTGCAGAGACGAATTTAATAAACGTATGACAATCCCCGCAAACCCTAAGATTCTTTGTAATCCTAAGAGGGGTTCCCTCAGGGGTACTTATAAGCCCAAATGCAATTGCCAACTTCTCGCTATGACTATACAACATTCCTTGCTTAAGTTCCTCATCCACATCATGCAAAACAAAATTTGTATCAGGGACATAACCAGCCAACTCCAACTTTTAAATCAACATTTCGAGCATCTTATATATCTCTTTCGACCAGCCATGAGTATGATCTCCAACGCTAAACCTATGGATCTTGTTATCCACCTCAATCCAAGTCCAACCGGGATTTTTTTTCAACCTTCTATGAGTCATTAGTTTTTTTTTTTTTGTGTGGTAATTTAGCTTGAAATAGAAAAAAGGCTAACCGAATGTACAGCCTACAAGGGGCATACCCCAGGAGGAAAAGAAAAAAAAGAAAAGGAGAAAATCTAAATCCTAAATAAAACATAGCAGATTTTCAATAACGCTCAAAGCACACTTCAAGAAAACAACACAAATGGCATGCAAGCCTTAACTCATTTTGTCTCTTGAAGCTTCTTCCTATTTTCACCTCTAGCAGGCTTAGGTGATGTGGAATCACCCACCATATGGTTCAAGCTCTGATGAGGGCCAATGAAATCGCGGGATCCTTCTTTTTATTGAACAGAAAGTTAAATAGAGGTTTTGAAATTGGTGGGGCGTGATCCAAAAGAGACATGTCGGTTTGACAAGTTCTAAACAAGTCAAAATACGGATTGCTCTAGGTCACTGCTTCATTTACAGTTGGTTTCCATGTAGAAATCTGGGGTAACATGATAATTGATTTGTCATTATGTTCCCATGATCAACTGTGTCCTTTTTATGGACCTATCAAAATTCCTGTCTATGATATTGGAATTCTTCGTATGATCTCTCATATGAATACTTGCATAATTCTTATCTCTTGAATACTTCCATTTAGTGCTATCTAGTGAAGGATCCACTGTCCCGTAAGTTGCAGGAGGTTGCACGGATGTTGGGAGTTGAACCACTCCAACCCTAGTTCCTTCACCGCGAGGATGCACTGGTTCTAGACGATACCGCATAACGCCTATACCAATGCACGCAATTATAACGAGCCACGACCAATAGGAACGAATCCCGAGAAGATTCAACGCCTGATTCATACTTGCGCTCAAAAGGAACTCTAGAACCCCGAAATCCGTGTACGGTTGGATGCAGAAGAGAGTGGAGAGACAATACACTGCGAGAAAGAGAAAAGTCAGCATGCAAGCAACGGATTTTTCCGAATAGTAATAGAGGCCGATGTTACCGAAGAACACAAGCACGTATCCGGTAGTTTTGCCGGCACGTTCGTAGCCGTAGAAGAAACGCTCGGTTTCCGGGTTTCTTTGCAACCAAAAATAGAGCTTTGAAAGCACAAAGTTACTCATGAAGCCTGAAATTACGAGGGTCAAGATCAGGAGGACTGCGACGAGGCTGGTCCTTTTCTTGACGAAATCCATGGCCAAAAACGAGAAAACCCATGCTGGCGACGAGATGATTCCAAGGTAGTACCAGGAATTGAGACTCGGCCTAACAGGTCGCAACATCGGCGATAGAAGGAAAAGAAGAGGAAGATTCAAGGAGAGAAATTGAATGGTTGCTATTCCACCAATAATGTCTAGTGTTAAAGAAAAACAAAAGATGTATTATTGATTGCGTTTGAAACATAATCCTAACATGCCTTTATATAGGCTACAAAGACTTGGTAACCAAAATAACTAATTAGGAAACATAAATAACAATCCGCCTAGCATAAGAAACATAATAATAAAGATTAGAAAATATGGTAACATAATATTTTCTAACATCCCCCCTCAAACTCAAATAGATCTACCAACTTGAGTTTGAAAAGTCAAGAGAAATCAGGAGCAGCCAAACCAAGCCAAGCCAAGAAAATCAGGAGAACAACGAGAAGAAACAGCCAAGAGCCAGGAGAAGTCAGGAACCAGAAACCAACACCAACATCCCCCTCAAACTCTCAAACTCGAGTAGGTCTGTCAACTTGAGTTTGAAAAGAGCAGCTAGTGAGCGAGTCAGTGAGTGAACCAATTACATGTTACTACATACGAGTGCCCGGCGGACGGCAACAAAGTTTAGGCCGCCCGCCGAGAGCGAAAATTTCACAGGGTCTAGATCTTATAGCTCTGATACCATGTTAAATATGAGAGAAGAAATGTTTTATTGAATTCGATAACAATTAACTATGGGAGAGAATCATCCTAATTACAATCAAATCTCAATATCACGATATGATCACGATATTATTTATTATCTCCATTTATTCTAACATCCCCCTCAAACTCAAGTAAGTCTACTAACTTGAGTTTGAAAAAACCTAGAGAAACCAGAAGTAACCAAGCCAAGCCAAGAGAAACTAGGAACAACTAAGAAAAAAACCAGCTAGTGCCAATTGGTTTTAGGTTGGAACCCTCCAAGAAATCTAACATGGTATCAGAGCTAGGTCTTGGGTGGTCTCACCTCGTGTGGTCAAGTCTCTATCGTCTGAGTCAATCATCTCACCTAATCAATTCATACCTCCACGTGCATCCAGGCTGCATGTGAGGGGTCGCCCGAGTCAAATCTTCTAGTTTCCTCAATTCGTACCTCCACGTGCATCCGGGTTGCACGTGAGGGGGAGTGTTAGATTTTGTCCCACATCGCTTATCTACCCCGTTCCGCTTTCTCCCAAAACCTTCTTTTTTAAAAAGAAGATAATTTCAAACTCAAATATAACGAAAATGAAAAATAATTTTTTAATTTTTTTTGCACCATTTAAAAGATCTCATTGAGATCTGTCAAATAAGATCCATATTGGTAGGAAAATTATTTGCGTAAACACATGATTTTTGACCTTGAAATTGTCTTCTTTTTCAAAAAGTTCTTTTTTAAAAAAAGTGGAACGCCTAATAAGCCACTCAAACTTGGTTAATATATTCTAGAGGTTACTCCACCTATTGCCAATTGATTTTAGGTTGGAATCCTCCAAGAAATCTAACATCTAGCTAGGAGGATTGAATTCTTTCTCTCGTTTTGTAGGACCTGGTGTGGGAAAAGTCTCTCCTCCGCCTAAATTGATTTAGAGGCCAATTCCCTTTCTCCTTTCCCTTCGCTTTCCCATAAACTTGACCACATTTAAGTAGTTTATACATTTCAGTGGCAAAGTCAGATTATACACCTGACTTTTTAATCCAAACTTATTGACCAATCCAAATAAAGTGACATTTTTCAAAAATTCTCTCTCAACAACCTTAAATTTAGCGCAAGTTGGCCCGGACATCTGGTTAAAAAATAAAAATAAAAAAACCTTAAAATTTTTCTCATGGTTTTGACACGATGATAGACTTGCTACACATGACGGGCCCCATATAGTCCCACATTGTTTGAAAATAAAATGAGTGTGATCACTTTATCAAATGTTGGGACCTCTCCATCCATTACCAATTGATTTTGAGTTGGATATAAAGTTTCCACAGTTTGGTGGTCCGCATTTTGTGACAAATGGTTGGTGAAAATAAATATTTTGCCCCCCGCTTTTTTAACAATCAGATTTTTCGACGCTTGATGTTTAATGTTAGGTCGACAATCGCGATTCGATGGAGCCTAGGATTACCCCGGAGCAAGCAGGTAAGCTAACTGATCGTAATTCTGGGATTGGTGCCGATGGGGTGATCCTTGCTATGCCTGGGATCAATGGCACGGAATATTATACCATGAGGATTTTCATTCCAGTTTTTTAAAAAAACGTATAGGAATTTATGAATAAATGAGCAATTTTGGAATTTAAGTTGTTTTGTACAAAAAAGTGGTTAATCTCGATGCCTTAGGAGGTGTAGGGATTACCTAAAATTTTCTCTCTATTTTTGTCGTGGTGGTTGAGGAGATTTATGTTGGGGACTTTAAAATGCTCTGTTTATTTATTTGTAATTTGGGCTTTCAACAACCCATTATGAGATTCACTTCACCGTCCATTCTTTTCTTTTTTTTAGTTATTGATATGAGAAACTTTGTTAACTTGTCCTTGAAAATGAAACATTCTTGAATAGATCCTTTACCTTTGTCTTATCCTAGAAGATTTCTGGTGTGAATTGAGGGCATGCCAATGTTTCTTGGTTTTAATACGTCACTTTTGGAAAACTGCAAATATTGGACTAGACTCATTAATCTTGATAAAGACCCTTCATCTGGCCAGGGACCCCGCCGTTGCACGAGTAGTGACTTCTTTCGCGAGTGGAAAGCTCCTTTCTTCCTTCTTCTTTGCTTCCGTCATGAATAAAGCCCAATTGCCAACACACATGCACGTGTGTATCAATTACATTTCTTATGTCATATATAAATATTTTTTTAATTGAAAATACAGTTTCACCTGTCAATTCTGGTAGGTCCTCGTTATCCCATCTTGATGCTCTTCTCACATAAGTCCCCAGACTCCTCTCGGAAGGAGAAATTATTTTATGTTCCTACTTTCCGGAGCATTGGTCCACAGGGACTCTGAACTACACATTTGTGTGGCGGCCACACCAAAGTGTGTGGAGCCCACACAGCTGTTTGGTGCATAGCCCTATGGAGCAATGCTCTAAGAGCATAAAATAATAATCACTCTCTCGGATGACCTCTAGCGTCGTTGGACTTCACAACTCATATCTATTCGCTCCCTGTTCTTCCATATGACCATGACATCAATGTTGTCCCGAATGCATTGGGAAGTATGAATGTGGTTAGTAGCAAGCTAGTTCTATATCCTGCATGTGTTATACTTCATCGTACATGTTTAACTCAATTTCAGGCTAGAGTCGTCGACATGGGGGAACCCATACTGAAGGCATCCTACAAAGCCACCCTGCAAATGAAGGACAATCTGTCATAAAATCAGAACTTCACTACTACAATAATAGATGTGTGACCGTCACACTAAGAAGATTCACAAAGATCACGGTTTTCAGTGAAAGCGTGATAAAAAGTGGGTTTTAGCGCAGAATAAAAGAACTCGCTTTTGTGGCGAGATAAATAAAATAAAATAAAAACCTCACCCTTGCGGCGTGATAAAAGATTTTAGGGCGGAAAAAAATGAGATAAAAGATCTCGCTCTTGTGGTGAGATAAAAGAGAAAAGACCTCACCCTTATGGCGTGATAAAAGATTTTAGGGCAAAAAAGAATGAGATAAAAGATCTCGTTCTTGTGGCGAGATAAAAGAGAAAAGACCTCACCTTTGTGGCGTGATAAAAAAAAAAAAAAAGACCTCACCCTTGTGGTGTGATAAGAGATTTTAGGGCGGAAAAAAATGAGATAAAAGATCTCGCTCTTGCGGTGAGATAAAAGATAAAAGACCTCACCCTCGTAGCGTGATAAAAAAATTTAGTGCGAAAAAGTGAGATAAATGATCTCACTCTTGAGGCGAGATAAAAAAACCTACAAATTTAGGTGCGCGGTCTGAATTTTCACGTGGGCGGGCTGGTACTCATTTAAGCGGGTTTTGAAAAGTTATGTGAGGAAAACGATGTCGTTTAAGGACTTTGAAAAGTTCTTCTTTTTACAAAAGGTAAGAAGATAAACTGTTACGCCCTTGCATGTTACTTAATTATATTGCAATTTTAATAATTGGTGTTGTGTAATTGTCCCAATTAATTATTTTTGTGTACATAACAGGTGCAATTGTCGTTATTATAACTAGAAGGGTATGAGTTTTTTTAACCATAGTAATTTAGTTTTTTTTTTTTTTTACCTCAGTTAGAATCTTAGATATTTTGTTTAACCAGATGGTTATAATTTAGGGGGTGACGTGAGAGTAGTGGGTGGTTCTAAGAGCAGTACTTAGGGTTTTATACATAAGCACATGAGGGTTTTGTTTTATATTAGAGTCATTTTTCCGAGAGAAAAGAAAAGAGCCAGAGCAGTCCAAGTCGGAGTTGAAGAATTCGGAAGTGGTTTCCTCTGAGGTGAGTTTGGTATCTCTCGTTTCATTCTCTTTCGACCTCTGTATAGATTTTAGAGAAAGATCAAATACTTAAGTAGAAAATTATTTAAAGTGATTCATTGGGTTGTATTGGCGCACTACTACAATAATAGATATGGGTCACACTAAGGAGATTCACAGATATCACGATTTTCAGTGAAAGTGTGATAAAAAGTGGTGCTTAAATTTTTTTTATCTTAGTTTAAGTCCAAAGCTGAGATAAAAAGTGGGTTTAACGCCGAATAAAAGACCTTGCTCTTGCAGCGTGATAAAAGAAAAACAACCTCGCCTTTGTGGCGTGATAAAAGATTTTATGGCAGAAAAAAACGAGATAAAAGATCTAGCTCTTGTGGCTAGATAAAAGAGAAAAGACCTCACCCTTGTGGTGTGATAAAAAATTTTAGGGCAAAAAAAAAGAAGATAAAAGATCTCGCTCGTGTGGCGAGATAAAAGAGAAAAAAAGGTGACAGGGAATTTCCAATGTTTTATGGTTCAAAAGGGGCATAAGCCTGAGAAGTTGGAAACTGGAGTGGCTTCAAAGAGGACACGTGAGTAGTGTTTTCCTCTTTTACAATCAAATAACTGTCATACCAGAGAAAATTAATGAACTTGAAAGAAAAAATGGGCTGGTAATTAACCAGAGGACTAATCAACAAATATCTTTAAATGCTGCGACATGGTAAGGTACGATTTGGAATATTTCTGGGATGGCACTATTACAATAATAAATATGGGTCACATTAAGGAAATTCACAAAGATTACGGTTTTCAGTGAAAGCGTGAAAAAAAGTGGTGCTTAAATTTTTTTTATCTCAGTTTAAGTCCATAGCTGAGATAAAAAGTGGATTTTGGCGTGGAATAAAAGACCTTGCTCTTGCGGCGAGATAAAAGAAAAACAACCTCGCTCTTGCGGCGTGATAAAAGATTTTAGGGCAAAAAAAAATGAGATAAAAGATCTTGCTTTTGTGGCGAGATAAAAGAGAAAAGATCTCACCATTGTGGCGTGATAAAAGATTTTAGGGCGAAAAAGAATGAGATTAAAAATCTCGTTCGTGTGGCGAGATAAAAGAGATAGAAAAGAATGTGGGAGGAAATTTCCAATGTTTTATGGTTCAAAGGGGGAATAAGCCTGAGAAGTTGGAACTGGAGTGGCTTCAAAGAGGACACGTGAGTAGTATTTTCCTTTTTCACAATCAAATAACTGTCATACCAAAGAGAATTAATGAACTCGGAAGAAAAAATGGGCTGATAACTAGAGGACTAATCAACAAATGTCTTTAAATGCTGGGACATGGTAAGGTACGATTTGGAATATTTCTGGGATGGCACTATTACAATAATAAATATGGGTCACATTAAGGAGATTCACAAAGATCACGGTTTTCAGTAAAACGTGATAAAAAGTGATGTTTAAATTTTTTTTAATCTCAGTTTAAGTCCAAAGCTAAGATAAAAAGTGGATTTTAGCGCGGAATAAAAGACATCGCTCTTGCGTCGAGATAAAAGAAAAACAACCTCGCTCTTGCGGCGTGATAAAAGATTTTAGGGCAAAAAAAATGAGATAAAAGATCTCGCTCTTATGGCGAGATAAAATAGAAAAGACCTCACCATAGTGGCGTTGTTTAGGGCAAAAAAGAATGAGATAAAAGATCTCACTCGTGTGGTGAGATAAAAGAGAAAAGACCTCACCATTGTGGCGTGATAAAAAAGAGAAAAGATTTCACCCTTGTGGCGTGATTAGGGCAGAAAAGAATGAGATAAAAGATCTCGCTCTTGTGACGAGATAAAAGAGAAAAGACCTCACCCTTATAGCGTGATAAAAAACTTTAGCATGGAAAAAAGTGAGATAAATGATCTCACTCTTCCGGCAAGATAAAAAACCTACCCATTTAGGTATGCGGTCTGAATTTTCATGTGTGCGGGTTGGTACTCATTTAGGCGGGTTTTGAAAAGTTATGTGAGGAAAACAATGTCATTTAAGGACTTTGAAAAATTCTTTTTTTTTTACAAAAAGTATGAAGATAAGCCCTAATTACACTCACCCCAAAAAATCTTTACGTTTCATCTTCATCTTCACGTCCAAAAAGATCGGGAGAGAGAGAGAGAGAGAGAGAGAGAGAGAGAGAGAGAAAGAAAGCAAATCCCACGACTGGGTTTCACCAGTACCCAGTTGTTTCTTTGACAACGAGCGAGCTGTTCCACTAGTGCTCGATTTTTACGTGGGCGAGTTGTGATCTTTATGGTCTATTGTAGTAGTGAAATTTAGTTATTTCAGATGTCTTCCAAGTGTTTGACACATTAGGTGAAAAAACAATTATATTATTATGACTTAACCTTGTCTGAAAAGGATTAAAATCCAATTGGGAAGCCACCATTAAAATTGATATTCAATATAAACGCAAAATCCATGTGAAATGGTTAGTTTATTAAAAAAAATATCTAAAGTTTGTCCATAATGTTACAATCTGCAGGTTGTGATAATTTTCATAAAAATACAAAGCGCACACTACAACAAAAAACACTATTGTCTACTAAATTTATTGGCTAAAACTAAAATTTTTGCCCCAAGAAAATCCTTTGGTGACCAACAACTAATTTCGATTAGCAAAAGATCTGTTGTCATATTTTTAAATTTTTTTAAACAATGTTTATATATGTATTTTTATATTTTTTTAATATCATGTTAGTTGCATTTCAAAAAATTCAGCAAATTTTAAGGGAAATTTTTTTTTTCTCACTTTAGGAAATAAGTATAAATTTTTTTTGTTTTCCTAATATAACAGAAGTTCTTGGCTAGCTTAGTGGCAAGGGCTTGGGAAATCAACCAATGGTGCGTAGGTTTGAAACTTGGCAATGACAAGAAAAAAAGATGGTCTAGTAGATACAAAGAAAAGATCACGCGCAATGATTTTCCATCTCAGTTTATGGTGTGATCATTTTGATTAATTTTCAATCATGGTTATAGATCGTGATCTAAAATGACATACAATCACACCCAGAAAAGAGAAAGTATCACACCCAAAAGAAACAATCACGGCTTGAAATCGTAATAAATGAGAAACGATTACGCCTTTTGGCTATGATTGTTTCTCTCTTTCAATCACGGTTTATAACCGTGATAAAAGAAAGTAACTTACAATCACACCCAGATCCACCACGGTAGCAGGAGCGTGATGAAAAACTTACAATCACGGCCAATAACTGTGATCTTTATGGTTTATTGTAGTAGTGGCGGTGTGCGGTGGATACGATTTACGATGATGTGTGGTGGACTTGTAGTCGGTTGGAAATTTCCAAAGAATTGGACGTTTGTGAAGTAATTGTGATGTTAACAGTAGTAGAAAGAATCAAAAGGATTTGGGCTTTGATCTTATGTTGTAGGAACATGTGTTTTGTATTCAGTTCATGTGTGGACGAAATTGTTAGTTTGGAAGAATAAAGTGGCGGCACGGTTGTTTTTAGAGACAGTAAATCCTTGGTTGTTCGTAGGTGGATTTTTGTGGTGGCCGCAGGTGGTTTAGGAATTTAGGAAGGGGTTAAGTTAGGGTAATTGAATAATAGGGGTGTTCCTAATTTGTATCGTCATTGATATATTTAAATTACTTAGTCAATCGAATGTTTTACTTTTACAGGATTGTCCCGTTTTGTGTGATTCGAGTTTCATTATTTTTGGACCCATGTGAGTAGTTAAGTATGTTACGTATTTTCGAAAGATCCTTGTGTCCCTTAATAGTATTTCCTTTAGAAATTTATATGATTGTTATTCGGAGACTCAAAACTATTTATAAGTTGTTCTATTAATTGGCATGCGATGAATTTTCTGAGATCAATTGATAATATTCTTTTTGGTGAGATCTTGGTGAATGTTAATGGGAACATTTATTTCGGAAGTCCAGGGAACTTATTCCTTCTCGTGTTGGTGACCCTGGCCATTGGGGAAAAGACCGTGTTAGGCCGGTGACCCTAATGCTCAACGGCTATCTTTCGCCGGATCGTTTTAGGGAAAAGTACCACGGGTTGCCAACCCTGGTGACTCTAAGTTCGATATTGGATCCAATTTTGATGAGATTTATTTTGGCCATGGTACTATTTGATTGTGGTTCCCCATTGTTGATGGAGTTAATGTTGTGATCACCACTAAGAATATTTATTGGTTAAATACTTCATTGATTAATTTGTTTTTCTGTCGGACACCTCGTATGCCAAATTATGATTTAATGGTAAATTATTTTAATCCCCGCTTTCAACTTTATTTAATACACATACTTGCTATTCACTGAGCTCGTCAGCTGACGGATTTATTCCAACTTCTCTTTCAGGCAAGTTGGGGAGTTAGGCAAGGACTCTGGCGGCACCTCGGGGATTCTTTTGTTTGACCTCCTTAGGGTGTCTCATCATAGTTTTATTTTAATAATCGCTTCCGCATTCAAAACATTTGTCAGATAATGAAATCTTTTTTATTATTGTTCGATCACTGGATATTGGTTGGTTCTGTTTATTTAATTGGTTGGAGGTGTTTCTAATAAAAATGGTTGGCTATTTAGTGGTTCATTGTTTTGGAATTTAATTTAATATCTTTATAGGCTGCATGTTCTACGAGTTTGGATCTTGTGGTTCATGGCCAGTCACTTCCTATTTTGGGGTGTGACAATTGTGGTATCAAAGCCTAGGTTTAAAAATAAATAAAAAAAACACATCTTACTTTTGTATTCATTCTGTGTCATGTTCATTTAGTGGAGGTCTGAGTCCCCAGAGTCCTTTAGATTGTTGCATACTTATTTATTGGTTATTGCCATATATATATTGCCACGTATTTATGTCTGGATTGCTCTCTGGTAAAATTCAGGAGATGGATCGTCCACGTCGTAACACTAGGTCAACATACGCGGCTCCTGCAGCTCGTGGCCGCGGTCAGGGCACTCCTGCAGCTCGTGGTCGCGGACAGGCCACTCCTGCAGCTCATGGTCACGGACAGGCCACTCCTGCAGCTCATGGTCGCGGACAGGCCATTCCTGCAGCTCATGGTCGCGGTCAGGCTGCTTCTAGAGCTCGTGGCCGTGGTAGCACCAATCTAGCGGGCCGTGGCTGGGGTGGTGTTGTTGAACCCGAAGTTGATGTTAGTGTAGGTGAAACACAAAATGATGAAGATCCAGTTGACCCCGTTGAGGATCTAGTTGACCCTATCACTGAAATTATTGCCAATGCTGGTACACCTACAGGATTCGTTGACCCAGTAGCTATTGTTTAGGCCTTCCAGACTTTTATGGGATTATTTGCAGGGAATCAGGCCCAAGTGGCACCAGCAAATGCAACAAGGTCTTTGACATTGGACAAAGGCAATACTTTTGATAGATTTCTAAAGACTCATCCACCGCCTTTTATGGGGACTGATAAGCCATCGGATGCTGAGGCCTGGCTGTTGCAAATGGAAAAGATCTTTGATGTGTTGGGTTGTACTGAGGCCCAAAAGGTGTCTTTTGCAGCATATAAGTTGCAGGGGGAGCTGAGCATTGGTGGCGGTCAGCAAAGCAACAATACAAAGATAAGCAGGATGAATTGGTTTGGACTAATTTCAAGAAAGACTTTGAGGAGAAGTATATTCCTCCAGCAGTCAAAGATAAAATGTGAACTGAATTTTTGGCTTTAAGGCAGGATAATATGTCAGCGGCAGAGTATTAGCAGAAGTTCGATGAATTGTCGAGGTTCGCAGGAGTTCTAGTGGAAAAAGAGACAGATAAGGTGTGGTATTTTCAAAGGGGGCTTTGGGCCGATATTCATGGAAGAGTTTCTTTGCTTGGCACAGAGACCCTACCAAAACTCGTGACTAGAGCCCTTACAGCCGAGAGTGATTTAGCAGAAGAAATGAGGGTTGCATAGAATCAGTACAAGAGGTTCAGGTCAGGACAAAGTGGTGGGAGTGGTTTACCTGCAAAGAGGGTGCACACTTTGACTTAAACAAATGAAGGTGGGAGGCAGGCTTTGAGGCCGTGTCAAAAATGTGGTCAACCTCATTTGGCAAAGTACCATTGTGATGGTTCACTTCGAGTATGTTATAGTTGTGGGCAGCCTGGTCATGTCTCCACCCATTGTAGAGCTCAGGGTGATGGAAGGAATCAGATACCTCAGGGTTAGAGACAGCCAATGCATGGAAGTAGGCATAATTAGCAGCGACGGTTTAATAATCAGGGAAATCATAGGCAGCAAGCTCGAAATGGGGGTCAGGGGCAGAGAAATGTGACAGATGGACGAGTGTATGCATTGACTCAGCAGCAGGCTAAGGATGCGCCATCTGTGGTGCAAGGTACTCTTTCTATTTCAAATGTACCAGCTCGAGTTTTGTTTGATTCTGGTTCTACACATTCCTTTGCCGCTCCTAGATATTTGTATCAATTACCTATTGTTGTTGAGGCGTTAGAAGTATGTGTTGTGGTGACTACTCCGGTAGGGAAAACAGTGACATTGGATAAGGTTTCTAAGTCTTGTGATGTGGAGATAGATGGTAGGATCTTACCCATAGACCTAATTTCATTGGAGATGAATGACTTTGATGTTATCCTGGGGATGGATTGGTTGTCAAAATACCATGCTACTATAGACTGCAATCAGAAGAGGGTTGTTTTTGCTATGCCAGGTCAGTCAGAGTTCAGCCTGTAGGGAGATTGGGATGTGTCATCGTTTAGTTTTATTTCTTCTTTTCAGGCAAGTCAATTATTGAAGAAGGGGTGTTTTGGTTACTTAGCTTATGTGGTGAGTGGGGAGGAATCTGCACAAAAATTGGAGGAGTTGCCTATAGTGAAAGATTTTTCTGACATCTTTCCAGAGGACCTGCCTGGTCTTCCTCCGGATCGTGAGGTTGAGTTCATAATAGATCTTGTTCCTGGTACAGTGCCTATCTCTAAAGCTCCTTATAGAATGGCACCAGCAGAGTTAAGGGAGTTGCAAGTACAGTTGCAAGAATTGCTTAATAAGGGATTTATTCGGCCTAGTGTGTCACCGTGGGGAGCTCCTGTCTTATTTGTGAAAAAGAAGGATGGTACTATGCGGTTGTGTATTGATTATAGGGAGTTGAATAAGGTTACAATTAAGAATAGATACCCATTACCGCGTATAGATGACTTGTTTGATCAGTTGCAAGGGGCTCAAGTGTTTTCTAAGATTGATTTGAGATTTGGATACCATCAGTTAAAGGTGAGGGATGTGGACATTATGAAAACGGCTTTTAGAACTCGTTATGGGCATTATGAATTCTTAGTGATGTCGTTTGGTTTAACTAATGCGCCAGCGGCATTTATGGACATGATGAATAGAGTCTTCAAACCTCAGCTTGATCATTTTGTGGTGGTGTTTATAGATGATATTTTGATCTATTCTAAGAGTCGAGAGGAACATGAGGAGCATTTGAGGATAGTCTTTCAGATTCTTAGAGAGAAGAAGTTGTATGCAAAGTTTAAGAAATGTGAGTTTTGGTTGGACAGTGTGTCTTTTCTTGGGCATGTGATCGGAAAGGAGGGAGTGTCTGTCGATAGTAAGAAGGTGGAAGCTGTTGTTGATTGGCCACGTCCGACATCGATGATTGAGGTGCGTAGTTTCTTGGGTCTTGCTGGGTATTACAGGCGGTTTGTGGAAGGATTTTCTCGTATTGCCTTGCCACTTACCAATCTTACTCGGAAAGGGGTGAAGTATGAGTGGACAGACAATTGTGAACACAGTTTTCAAGAACTTAAACGGAGATTGACTATGGCACCTGTTCTTGCATTGCCTACAGATGGTGGTAACTTTGTTTTTTATAGTGATGCATCTCTCCAAGGCTTGGGTTGTGTACTTATGCAAAATGGAAGAGTGTTTGCTTATGCCTCTCGTCAATTGAAGGTGCATGAGAGAAATTATCCGACACATGATTTGGAGTTGGTAGCAGTTGTGTTTGCACTTAAGATATGGAGGCATTATTTGTATGGGGTGACTTGTGAGATTTACACTGATCATAAGAGTTTGAAGTATATTTTCACTCAAAAAGAACTTAACTTGAGGCAGAGGCGATGGCTTGAGTTGTTGAAGGACTATGATGTTAGTATATTGTACCATCCAGGAAAGGCAAATGTAGTGGCAGATGCATTGAGCAGAAAGTCATCAGGCGGTAGTTTGGCATTTTCGACAGTTCAGCCACATTTGATAGAGGACATTAGAAGATTGCAAGTAGAGGTTGTACGACATGGAGATGGTGTTATATGCAGTCAATTGACAGTGAAACCAAATTTATTGGATAGGATTCGGGTAGCTCAACAAGATAACCCTTGGTGTAAGAAGATTTTGGAGGGTATGTCGAAAGGCGAGAGACGGGGGTTTACTTTGGGTGAGGATGGAATACTTAGGTTTGGGGATCGTGTTTGTGTACCTGGTGATAGTGGTTTGAGGACGGAGATTATGGCTGAGGCTCACAGTTCTGGATATAGTATTCATCCGAGTAGCACTAAGATGTATAAGGATTTACGAGAACATTTTTGGTGGAATGGTATGAAGAAGGTTATTGCAAGGTATGTGTCTCAGTGTCTTATTTGTCAACAGGTTAAGGTAGAGCATCAAAAACCAGCAGGAAAACTTCAGCCTTTACCATTGCCTGAGTGGAAGTGGGACCATATCTCTATGGATTTTGTATCTGGGCTGCCTCGTACGAGCAGTGGGCACGATGCAGTTTGGGTTGTAGTTGACTGATTAACTAAGTCAGCACATTTTATTGCTATTAACATGACGTATAAGTCAGATCGTTTGGCGCTGTTATATGTGAAGGAGATTGTTAGACTCCATGGTGCACCTGTATCAATTGTATCGGATCGTGATCCCCGTTTTGTGTCTAAGTTTTGGGGTGCATTGCAGGCGGCAATGGGTATTCGTCTACTTTTTAGCTCTGCCTACCACCCACAAACTGATGGTCAGAGTGAGAGAACTATACAGACTTTGGAAGATTTATTAAGAGCATGTAGCTTAGAGTGGAAAGGAAATTGGGATGATTAATTACCGTTAATGGAATTTGCATACAATAACAGTTACCATTCGAGTTTGGGAGTTGCTCCTTATGAGGCTTTATATGGACGGAAGTGTAGATCCCCTATCTGTTGGTATGAGGTTGGAGAAAGGCGAATTTTAGAGCCTGACTTGGTGGAGGAGGCGACTCAAAAGATTGTTGCTATTCGGGAAAGACTTGTAACAGCTCAGAGTAGATAGAAAAGTTATGCGGATAATCGTAGAAGGGATTTGGAGTTTGGGGTAGGAGATATGGTATTTCTTAAGGTGTCCCCATGGAATGGAGTTATTCGGTTTGGCAAAAAGGGAAAGTTGAGTCCTCACTATATTGGGCCGTTTGAGGTTTTGGAAAGGATTGGTGAGGTGGCTTATCGTTTGGCGTTGCCGCCTAATTTGGCTAAGGTTCATAACGTTTTTCGTGTGTCGATGTTGAGAAAGTATGTGCATAGTCCGTCCCATGTTATTGATTATGAGCCACTTCATGTTCGGGATGATTTAACCTATGATGAACAACCCGTGGAGATTCTTGATATGAAGGAGAAGGTGCTTCGCAATAAAACAATTCTATTGGTTAAAGTATTGTGGCGCAACCACACAGTTGAAGAAGCTACTTGGGAGTGTGATGAGGAGATGCGCGAGAAGTACCCGCATTTGTATGAATGAGGTTAGTATGAAATTTCGAGGACGAAATTTGTTTTAAGGGGGGAAGGATGTTACGCCCTCGCATGTTACTTAATTATATTGCAATTTTAATAATTCGGTGTTGTGTAGTCGTCCCAATTAATTATTTTTGTGTACATAACGGGTGCAATTGTCGTTATTATAACTAGAAGGGTATGAGTTTTTTTAACCATAGTAATTTAGTTTTTTTTTTTTTACCTCAGTTAGAATCTTAGATATTTTGTTTAACCAGATGGCTATAATTTAGGGGGTGACGTGAGAGTAGTGGGCGGTTCTAAGAGCAGTACTTAGGGTTTTATACATAAGCACATGAGGGTTTTGTTTTATATTAGAGTCATTGTTCCGAGAGAAAAGAAAAGAGCCAGAGCAGTCCAAGTCGGAGTTGAAGAATTCGGAAGTGGTTTCCTCTGAGGTGAGTTTGGTATCTCTCGTTTCATTCTCTTTCGACCTCTGTATAGATTTTAGAGAAAGATCAAATACTTAAGTAGAAAATTATTTAAAGTGATTCATTGGGTTGTATTGGCGGTGTGCGGTGGATACGATTTACGATGATGTGTGGTGGACTTGTAGTCGGTTGGAAATTTCCAAAGAATTGGACGTTTGTGAAGTAATTGTGATGTTAACAGTAGTAGAAAGAATCAAAAGGATTTGGGCTTTGATCTTATGTTGTAGGAACATGTGTTTTGTATTCAATTCATGTGTGGACGAAATTGTTAGTTTGGAAGAATAAAGTGGCGGCACGGTTGTTTTTAGAGACAAAGTAAATCCTTGGTTGTTCGTAGGTGGATTTTTGTGGTGGCCGTAGGTGGTTTAGGAATTTAGGAAGGGGTTAAGTTAGGGTAATTGAATAATAGGGGTGTTCCTAATTTGTATTGTCATTGATATATTTAAATTACTTAGTCAATCGAATGTTTTACTTTTACAGGATTGTCCCGTTTTGATTCGAGTTTCGTTATTTTTGGACCCAGGTGAGTAGTTAAGTATGTTACGTATATTCGAAAGTTCCCTGTGTCCCTTAAAAGTATTTCCTTCAGAAATTTATATGAATGTTATTCGGAGACTTAAAATTGTTTATAAGTTGTTCTATAAATTGGCATGCGATGAATTTTCTGAGATCAATTGATAATATTCTTTTTTGTGAGATCTTGGTGGATGTTAATGGGAACATTTATTTCGGAAGTCCAGGGAACTTATTCCTTCTCGTGTTGGTGACCCTGGCCATTGGGGAAAAGACCGTGTTAGGCCGGTGACCTTAATGCTCAACAGCTTTTCTTTCGCCGGATCATCTTAGGGAAAAGTACCGCGGGCTGCCAACCCTGGTGACTCTAAGTTCGATATTGGATGCAATTTTGATGAGATTTATTTTGGCCATGGTACTTATTGATTGTGGTTCCCCATTGTTGATGGAGTTAATGTTGTGATCACCACCAAGAATATTTATTGGTTAAATTCTTCATTGATTAATTTATTATTCTACTGGACACCTCATATGCCAAATTATGATTTAATGGTAAATTATTTTAATCCCCTCTTTCAACTTTATTTAATATACATACTTGCTACTCACTGAGCTCGTCAGTTGACGGATTTATTCCATCTTCTCTTTCAGACTAGTTGGAGAGTTAGGCAAGAACTCTGGCGGCATCTCGGGGATTTATTTTGGTTGACCTCCTTAGGGTGTCTCATTCTAATTTTATTTTAATAAACGCTTCCGCATTGAAAACAATTGTCAGATAACAAATTCTATTTATTATTATTGGATCATTGGATATTGTTTGGTTCATGGGATGGTTGTGCCCCATGTTTATGATGAGACACATTTGGCTTTGATTTGATTAATAACGAAAAAGCGATCATTTGACTTTCAGTTACTTTGACTTATTCAGGCTGCGTGTTCCATGGATTAGCCTCATGGTTCACGGCCGGTCACTTCCCATTTTTGGAGTGTGACATTTAACTCAATTTCAGGCTAGAGTCGTCGACATGGGGGAACCCATAGGAGCCAGGGAGGGGCCAGTAGGGGCGATCGCCCCTGCAAGAAGAAAAAAAAACTATTATTATTTGTAAAAATAATAATTCCCATGAAAGTATATAGGCTTGCCCCTGTGTAGAATTTTGAGAAAAAAAAATTATAATAGTAACCTTTGAAATACGAGGATACCAACATTAATTATTAAATGCTAAGGGTTAAAATATAACCAACATTAAATCCACCTTAGATGGGTTTAGTGTTTTACAGTTTTATTTCTTTTTGCCCTAAAATCTCAATGGCACACCAAACTCTCTCTCTCTCTCTCAATGGCACAAATATCTCCAATTGTTAAGACTTCAAAGGCAATTTCAAAAAAATAGCAATGGAAGAGAAGAGATTTTGGAAACCTAAGTAATTTTGGTGAAAACTAAGTTGTAGGTATGTATTTGCTCAATTGTTGTTCTAGACTTCTAATTCTTTATTTTTTGACTGGTATAATCAAGTAACATGAAAGCCCATGTACCGAATTCGTCCAATTGTGATGAATGAAAAAAAAAGATGAACAATAAAGAAAAATAAGACACATACATCAAGATCGATCCCATTAGTTAAACCGATTTATGCATTTATTTTATTTTGAATTTTAATGTATCTACATTATTATGCATGTGTATTTATATTTTTCTCTCGCATGCACGGTCGCCCCTACGTGGTGAAATTTCTGGCTCCGTCCGTGCCCATATTGAAGGCATCCTACAAAGCTACCCTGCAAATGAAGGACAATCTGTCATAAAATCAGAACTTCAATACTACAATAATAGATATGCGTTACACTAAGAAGATTCACAAAGATCACGATTTTCAGTGAAAGCGTGATAAAAAGTGGGTTTTAGCGCGGAATAAAAGAACTTGCTTTTGCGTCGAGATAAAAAAAAAAAAAAAAAACCTCACCCTTGCAGCGTGATAAAAGATTTTAGGGCGGAAAAAGAATGAGATAAAAGATCTCGCTCTTGTGGCGAGATAAAAGAGAAAAGACCTCACCCTTGTGGCATGATAAAAAAGATAAAAGACCTCACCCTTGTGGCGTGATAAAAGATTTTAGGGCGGAAAAAAATGAGATAAAAGATCTCGCTCTTGCGGTGAGATAAAAGAGAAAAGACATTACCCTCGTAGCGTGATAAAAAAATTTAGTGCGAAAAAAAGTGAGATAAATGATCTCACTCTTGCGGCGAGATAAAAAAACCTACCAATTTAGGCGCGCGGTTTGAATTTTCACGTGGGTGGGCTGGTACTCATTTAAGCGGGTTTTGAAAAGTTATGTGAGGAAAACGATGTCATTTAAGGACTTTGAAAAGTTCTTTTTTTTTTTACAAAAGGTAAGAAGATAAACCTTAATTACACTCATCCCAAAAAATCTTTACGTTTCATCTTCATGCCCAGAGAGAGAGAGAGAGAGAGAGAATGCAAATCCTATGACTGGGTTCCACCAGTGCCCAGTTGTTTTTTCGATGATGGGCAGGCTGTTCCACTAGTGCCTGATTTTCACGTGGGTGACCTGTGATCTTTATGGTTTATTGTAGTAATGAAATTTAGTTATTTCGGATGTCTTCCAAGTGTTTGACACATTAGGTAAAAAAATAATTATATTATTATGACTTAGCCTTGTCTGAAAATGATTAAAATCCAATTGGAAAACCATCATTGAAATTGAAATTCAATATAAACACAAAATCCATGTGAAATGGTTAGTTTATAATTAAAAAAATCTAAAGTTTGTTCATAATGTTACAATCTGCAGGTTGTGATAATTTTCATAAAAATACAAAGCGCATACTATAACAAAAAACACTATTGTCTACTAAATTTACTGGCTAAAAAACTAAATTTTTCGCCCCAAGAAAATTCTTTGGTGACCAACAACTAATTTTGATTGGCAAAACATATGTTGTCATATTTTTAAATTTTTTAAAATAATGTTTATATATGTATTTTTATATATTTTAATATCATATTAATTGCATTTCAAAAAATTCAGCAAATTGTAAGGAAAAAAAAAGTTTCCTCACTTTAAGAAGTAAGTATAAATATTTTTGTTTTCCTAATGTAACAAAAGTTCTTGGCTAGCTTAGTGGTAATGGCTTGGTAAATCAACCAATGGTGTGTGGGTTCGAAACTTGGCAATGACAAGAAAATATGGTCTAATAGATACAAAGAAAAGATCATGCGTAATGATTTTCTATCTCAGTTTATGGTGTGATTATTTTGAACTTTCAATCACGGTTATAGACCGTGATCTAAAGTGACATACAATCACACCCAAAAAAGAGAATCACGATTATAGACCGTGATCTAAAGTGACATACAATCACACCCAAAAAAGAGAATCACGATTATAGACCGTGATCTAAAGTGACATACAATCACACCCAAGAGAAGCAATCACGCCTTATAACTGTGATAAAAGAGAAACGATCACGCCTTTTGGCCGTGATTATTTCTTTCTTTCAATCACGATTTATAACCGTGATAAAAAAGAGTGACTTACAATCACACTCAGATCCATCATTGTAGCAAGAGTGTGATATAAAACTTACAATCATGATCAATAACTGTAATCTTTATAGTTTATTATAGTTGCAGATGGAGTAACGTGGAATGTGACTTGTGTAAGCATGGGAAACCCTCATTGTGTCACATTCGGTCCAAAAGGAAGTCAGGTATATTCTTCAACTGTCATATGTTTTACTGTTGTATGATAGTACATGTAAAAGTGTTTGTTCAGCCTCAGGGTCCTATTTTGACATTTTCTATGAATATAGGGCACGCTTACACCATTATCGGTCACATTCTTTTTGTATATTAGGGGGAAATATTGATATATTCTTGATAAGCATAAGGAACTTGTTGATCATTAATGATTATACTGGAGCCAATTCTCAACGGGATAAACTCCTTTATATTTTTTTTTGGTCAAACGACAAATTCATTCGATTAAACTAGATAAGCCGAGTCATAGAGACAAAAGTATCATATTACAGACATGCCTAAAGAGGGAAACAAGAACCATAACTAGGTTCTAAGGTGGCCAACACCCATGACGTCAGCAAGAACAAACTCCCTAGCCGCAAAAGGAACACTTCTGGTGACAATCAGCTCCTCGGCCTCTTGTTGGGAACCCAGCCATGCTAAACAGTCAACTGCATGGTTAGCTTGGCGAAATATGTGGGTAATGATAGAGTTGGTCCAGCCCACAAGTCGCCTAGCCTCTTCTATTATATATTGATGTGCATGATCCAACGGGGGACCTTCATTACAGAGTTTCACCGCCACACTAGAGTCGATTCAATAATGACATTTGACATCCCTTTCTCGAGTATGATAGTAAGACCTCTGTAAAGTGCCCAGATTTCCACTTCAAGACTAGATGCGAAATTAGCTTTGCCGTAGTACCCAAGAGTCCAAGTGTCCTTGCAGTCCCTAAAAATCCCTCCAAATCCAGACTTCTTGTTGGACTCATAAAAGCAACCATCAGTGTTGAACTTGACACCGGCCACCTGTTGGAGGAAGACACCAAAAAATTAGGCGGCCAAAAGAGGTCCCATTAGCCAGCGGAGACTGAATAGCTATAGCGATTTCTTTTGCATATTTAAGTACAGTCTTGGTGGACACAGTAACTGGGATAACAACGTCATCAAAACATTTTTTGTTACTGTTTTTCCAAATTTCTCAGTGAATAACCACAAATGAAAAGGATAATTGACTTTGGAATTAATTCACTTGGATCCATTCCAATATAGGCTTATTAAGTCTCAAGCTCAGCCAATAAGGACTGCGAAATTTGGACCAAAGTTCTTTGGATACAGAAGAACAACCACGAAATAAGTGGTTTCTACTTCTGGAGAGCATTTTGTGAGGATTTATACGTAGCTTGGTTCCCGATCGATGACATACTTGTATGGCTATGTAATTGACAAACTCCTTCAATTACTTTTTTTTTCTTTTCTTTTGCTGTTCAACATGGCAATTAGTTATTGTGTTTCCTGGTCTGCTTTCTGTCAATACTTCAAGTAGTAGTAGTCAGCCACCCTAGGTCCGTCGGCGGCCCGGGCCCCTGTTGCATTTTTTTTCCAGTTTTTTTTTAATTGGTAGTTTAAATTTTACTTTAATCAAACAATATTACTTTTATACAATTAAGCCAACTAGCTAACACAATTACGTGCATATCAATTTTGTCAATAACTGAAAATAGGGTGAATATTATCTATTTTATTTGAAATCCATTCTAGGTCCCACTTCAATAATCAAAGTCATTTTTAACCTTTTAATCGTTTATTAAAAATATACTATCTCAATTAGACATCCTTAAGTGTTTAATCAAACTATCTAACTTTTTTTGCAAGACCATGTTATTCGATAAAATACTCATAAAAAATGAGAATGGACTACTGTACATTTTTCTTCTCGAATGTAGATTGTAAAAATCTCTATTATATGCTAGACTTTTGTGGAGATCGTTTTGAAATATTCTAGAGATGTGAAGAAGGAAATATATTTTTTAGAAAAATTCTAAAAGGTGAATATGGGCTGTTAGATTATAATAATCCTAGCCGTTCATTGAGGAGGTGGATGACTATAAAAATAAAGTGTGTACATTTGTGAGAGTGCATTTGTATAAATTATGGTAGAAGTATTCGCCCACCTAATATTAATTGGGAAAATTTGCATCTACTTCAAATTTTTGAAAACATACAAAAGTCGATAAGCGATCTCGTCGTTAATACAAAATATAGACACTTTTTGGTTGTTTGGGTCGTCTCCATAGTCGAATCCCACCAACTCGAGACTGGAATGTATCTTTTTCCTCATCATCAGGTTCTACTCTTTCACCATTATCATTATTTTGTTCTTCTTCAAAATAGTTTGTTGTACGAAAGTCGATAAGCGATTTCGTCGTTAATACAAAATATAGACACTTTTTGGTTGTCTAGATCATCTCCATAATCGAATTCCAGTATCTTTTTCCTCACCATCAAGTTCTGCTCGTTCACCATTATCATCATTTTGTTCTTCTTCAAAACAGCTTGTTGTTGTAAGAAAACAACAACAGCTTCATCGTCTTCTACTTTTTCCTCTTCTTCTTTTTTCTTGATCTGTTTTTCCTCTTCTTCACGTCGTGTCTTTCCTTCCCACTCCTCATCCACAATAACTAACTCCTCATAGGGCTTACTTTGCTCGAGCAAACGGCCACCCTAGCAAGACATATATAAGAAGAAGAGCCACTTGTATAGAAGATTGTAGTAATTTTTTGGATTTGACATCTCATGCAACTAAATTGTACCTCATTGATTCCGGTTTTAGAGAGCTCGGAGGCGATCACTCTTGTTCGTTTTGTGTTTTGTCGTATAAAGTGAACAAACATCGCATTTGATCATTTGCCGGAGGTAAATGTGTTTTCGATCAATTGTGAGTAATCAAGAACAGAAGAAGAACTCAGAGACATAGAAAGAGAACTGTAGGAGTATGAAAAGGGGAATTGATTTTCAAGAATTGTACCGTGTTGTCACGCCCCGCCCCGCAAACAGCACCCCAAGTGGGCCCGAGTCGGCGCGACCACGTGGCATTCCACACAGAAGACTAAATCACACCTCACAACCTGTCAGAAATAAACACCCAGCGGAAGACTTATCACCTCAATATAAATATGAGTCAACGTATTGACCAACCAACTACAACTTCAATTACAATACTCTACAAAATTTCATACTTCAACATGTCCACCGACAGCTTAATTACAACTTTAAGTAAATCAACTACTTAGTTCACCACCAACAACCAACTCGCTCATCCACATCATCCAATGCTAACCCAAACACTCCTCAACACGATGACCGGTAGTGGACCCACTCTAAGCAACCTGCTACCTGGCAGACCAAAAAGGAAAGCCAGAGTGTGTAAGATATAGAAACGCTCAACATAATACCACAATACCCGAATGAATATCAACAAGAATACACATTACCAGCGTAACTGAAATACTTGAATGTATACAACAGTTGTAACCAACTTGTCCACATGCACAACAACATGAATATAATCACATCACATCACATGCAGTGACACGTCTGCCACTTCGCATGTACCCAAGACAAGGTGTCCCACATACCATGCTCCCATCTACCGACAATTAGCCGGCATGGCATACAACATGGTATGCCTCACACGCTAACCTTCGGCGGTTCAATCAACACCCATCAGCATGTATATTCATCTAACACGCATAAAATAACCAAATCTCGTGTCCCACACACCATGCTCCCAACCATCGTCCAATGAACGATATGACTTACGACATGGTGTGCCTCACACGCACACATTCACAACATATCAAAGCTAAATCACAATAGCATGATATACAACTCACCACTACAGCAATATCTCATTAAAGATAATCATATCGAAAGCTAATCACAATTAGCATGATATATACCCACCACCACAACAGTATTATATGGAGAAGAACCATATCAAACACACTCACCTTTGCATTGACCGAGATATGCCAAACTTACGGTTTCGGCACCTCCTATCTGACCAGCTCATTACCTTACAAAGTCTCCAATTCAACCTAGCTCTCACTTCCCCTTTCTCTTCTCCTTCTTCCTCTCTCTCTCTCTCTCCCTTCTAACGTAGAATAGGAGTTCTCTGCCTTTGAGTTTCTTTTTTTTTTATATTTTGACACACACACACACACACCTCACAGACACACGGCACACATGCACAACTCTTTTAAAAAAAATGCACTTTACCCCTTAAGTTACAAGAGTATAACATTTAAGCACCTCAAATATAAAGGATGTTACACCCTTCCCCATTATAAGGTCTAACCACACCACCCTCCACTTATGCAACCACCCAAAACACACACAAGGCGCTCAAACTTCTAATGCATGCAATCTAACCCCGAATCATATAATTCAAATAAAAAGTGAATTAAATATTCTAAATATCCGGAACGGGTATTACAACTCTCCCCCCCTTAGAAAATTTCGTCCTCGAAATTAGAACCACCAGCCTCACAGCAGCGACAACCAAACTATAAGGTTACCAAAACTGTCTTGTCCCACAACCACATATAAGAACAAGGATAACACATATACAATACCACAACAAATTACCCCTTCGAATACACTATCGTGTAATCCACCCCTCACTCGCCTTCACCTTCAAACAAAACTCTCCTTAAAACCATGTCTCTATGCACACAACACATATAGCAATTAAAACCCTTATGTTTCACATTTAGAACTTCATCGTTTCACAACAACTCTCGACGAAAATAATTATATGAGTCTCGCAAATACTAACTCAATACTGATTCGGCCTCTCAAAGAGAACTTATAACTCTCAATTTACATCGCAGTACCTAGCTTGTGTACACGATAACACCACCTTTATCATTTCACACAATTCCTTCATAGGAAATTTATGAGCTTATCCTTTAATAGAGTAAGTTCCAACCAGAAACTCTCTAACTCTTGTTAAAATCAATATAACGCAACCTCAACAATTTCCTTTGTAAAATTGATCTCATCATCAGTACCAACTTTCTAAACCACCATGACCACAACATCAACACGCACTCTCAATACATGAGTATTACCTTTTAAGAAAAGTAAATTTTAACCTCGTATTATCAATCTACACATTAACACTACTCGATACACTAACAAACATCAATCTTGGAACAACAGTATATGTATATTTGTAGACACCCTATTTTGGACTTTCCAGAATAGTTTATTTACGGTCTTTTGATTCCCCGATGATGATTAGGGTCAAGAACATCCCGAGTTTGTGAATGAGTTTGAGCTTTGAGCGTCCTGAACCTCATCCGAACCCTTTTCAAACCCTTGTCGAACCCTCAAGCCAGAACCAAATGGCCTCAGCAAAACCCTACTGGAGTACGCTGGTTCTTGACTAGCGTGCGCAGGAAACCCTGCCACGTGTCAGTCATCGCCAGTTACTGGCGCACGCCACTCAACAAGGGGCGTACGCCAGTCAGAGCCAGTCAAATCAACTTTATCCCAGCTAAGCACGCGGGAGTTTTGGCGCCACCTGGCGTCTGCCAGCAGTCCTCTGGTGGCTGAGGACCGTCCTCATGTTCCCTCTACCACCACACCACCTTTCAATCCAAGTCCCATGCATTTAATGCATGGAAGGCTTACTCCTCCCTTAAGCCACCAAACAATCCCTTAAGCCCAACTGATCCCAGCCTTGATCAGTTGTCTTCTAGCCTATAAATACCCCCCTTGCATTTATTTGCAAGGGGTTAGCAACATTAAGAACGCCAAAGCCTTGGCCATTCTCCCTTTCCTTCCCTTTTCTCTTGTTTTCTCTTTCATCCATTGAAAGACAAAGCAAGGAGAGTAACATCTAGTCCATAATACTCCATACTCACTTCTCAAACCCTCAAACTTCAAGCTCAAGCTCAATCTTACTTCCAAACTCACAAGCAAAGGTATATTACCTTTTGCTCCTGTCTTCTGTTCTGACCCCTAAGGGGGGCTGGCAGGGTCAAGGTTGGTAATCTATACCAGCTCTGGCCCTAAGGCTGGCAAGGCTTCAAAGCCGTGTGTGACGATCAGGTGGCGCACGCCAGAAGTTAATGCCGTACGCCATAAGTTAATGCCGTACGCCAGTCATGGTTGTATGGCAAAACTGGCGTGGGGATCACCGATCATCCTTATTTTGCTACATTTATGTTCTGATCACCATGCAAGCATGCTAAAACCAGTTTACAGCTCACTGTCTTTTAGAACTGTTTAGCTACATCATTCAATATTTCATTTATGCTGCTTTGGAATGCCCCTGGGAGCCTTCTGGTCATGTTCCAGAGCCCAGATGATGCAAAGCCAAGCACTGGCCAAGTAGTGTCAACTGGCGTACGGTACCTTGTACCTGCGTGCGCCAGTCACACCTTGGTCAGTGGCTGGCCCTTGCATGGCAACTAGGCCCCTGACCTCTGCTTTTTCCTCCCCTCACTGTTTATGGGGTTGTTTATCCATTTGGTGGCTTCCAAGCCTTTGATCTGTCTGTAACTATATTTTTATTGTCTATATCAACTGCGTGGTTTGTCCTGGGTGTGCACTGGTCCTTTCCAGAGCCCAGAGGGTTGATAACAGAAGCTGTGAACTTGAGCTTACCGGCGCACGCCAGTTGTGGTGTGGCGCACGCAGGTCAGGGCTGCGTGCAGTGGCTTAGCCAGTGCATGCAGGCTTGCTTCTGCGTGCATCACCGCACAGTTAGTGTGCTCTAGTCTGTTTAAAATGTTCACAGTAGCTTGTTCTCAATCTATTATATTTGTTTAGATCAAATATCAATCATCCATAAACATTTTGCCACATACTTGTAAATAAAATGCAAACGTGTTACAGTTTTAATCCCCATTAACTGTTCCCCCGCCCTAACTGGCTAAGAAAATGATCAAACAAAGAGAGAAATGCAAATGTTTTATAAAACGCCTGAGTAGAGACCGATCTCCGGATTGGGCGAGAGGGGTGCCATAAAACCCTTCCTCTCTCGTAACCTGGCTCCCGAACCTCAGATTTTAAAGGTGACGACGGACCAGTCTACAAGCCTTTTTCAAACTCAAACAAACACATTCTAAACGTTTTCAAAAGCACGGTTTCTTGGGTACTCTCCGCAAAACCCGAGTGGCGACTCTCTGATCTGCAAAGCGTTTCGCCGCGCTTTCCGCGAGAAGGGCGCACCCGAAATTTTCATGCCTAAAACGTGGGAGTTTTCGGGGCGTGTGCCCACAATATTATATAATCATGCTCCACTAACCATTTTATCACTCAGGTATACCGAAACAAGTACATCTTTCACACGCAAACAACACCTCAAGAAATTTTTATATACTAGTATACAATCCAACCAAACGCATACTAACTCGAATCGACAACCCACCTAACTTCATATCCTTCAACCCACCACAACACTTGCTACCACCGTAGCTCAACTATCACTTAAGATTTCACATTTGATCTCAGCAAACATTTGCGCTTCATTTAACCCACATCCTCTATGCATTCTCTCATAGATCCCAACATAACTCACCCTAACATCTCAAACGTCTAATTGCACCACGTCACTTGTCTTACCATCCTCTAGATGAATCCATTACTCCATCAAAATCAAAAATCCCAACACTATTCCATGTCCCACTGTCAACTCCATACCATCCCCGAATTCCGTTTCAGAAACCCGAACTCAATTTGTTGTAACGTGTCCCTTCAAAACAAAGGTTAGTCCACAACATATATATCATTGATGGCATGCGAATATGACAATATGCAAGACATGTCGTGATTTGATAGGCACGTTGCCTATTTCATCACAAAACCACTGACACTCCAGTCGACTGGACTGACTCTGACCCAAAGCCATAATGCATGAGCATGTTATCAAATCAAACAACAAATAAAAGTTATACCTGTTCCATTCTCTCAGAATGGTTTCCAAGAACACTTGCAATCTGCCCCAGTTTCACTTCTGCGAAGTTAACCCATTTCTCATCTGACCCTTGCAACTGTTTATAGACATTGCTCACTTTCTCAACACAATTCAATCCCAGTCAAACTTGTACCTCTCCTACTTGCATCATTCGAACCCCGTTAAACAAATTAGAGCCTAAGACACAGCTCCCCCTTTGTAAAACCCAAATATCCACAGTTACCATTTGTATCTGCCCCCATCTTCCAACTAACTTTCATTGCCCTCAATGCGACTCTCAATCCCTTCCAAACCCACCACTCCTAACCATTAGGCAACTATTGCACCCATTAACGCTACACTTGACAACTAACTCACCAAACTTTTCTCACTCATCCGTACATGTGATAAGATATCAAATTATACTTACCCTCACCTATCCCCCCACAGATAACCAAAACCATAGACTAGTTTACACAGAACCAATAAAATCATCTTCACATAACATAAATTCATTATGCTTTACATCCACTCATATACATCAACTTATAACACTTGCGCCCACATACTCACACCACACGTATACACATACTCAAAGCCTTGTCGCACGTTAACCTCCTTGCAATATTATAACCTACTATTCATGCTACAAAAAGTAAGTGACGTAAGCTTGCTCACTTTTTTTTTTTAAACATACTTGGAAACCTAAATTGTACTCTTCCAAATTCTCACTATCAAGTAAAAATTCATCTTAAGATACGTTACGGTCCTTTCAACACCAAAAAATGGATTTATGTTCCTCGACTACTAAGTACAATTTTTTTTTCAAACCTTTTCAAAGAATACAAAACCCTTTTGTACATACTTTCAATTTTTAAACAATGTACTACATACCACTTCTATAATACCATACAAGCCACTTAAGCATACACGACCACATGCAAGTAGTACATATATACACATTCACTACTTATTCGAGTCCCCAAAATCATAACGTTACCAAATATACCTACTCCACGCTACACCATCATTTATAAGATTCTCAACTTCCACTTTATTTGATTCTTTCAACTAAACGAAAGTATTCACATCCCCACATCATTTCCTTAGGCACTACACCCAAAAACATTACTACACTAGATGTATACATACCTACAATTTTTTTTATATAGAAAGTTCAAAGTTCTCCACACATCTTTAACACGTTTCACAAATTTTTAACTTTTATAACAGTTAATACTTCCCACACCACCAATGGATAACAACCATCCTAAACCTTGTATTTAGCAATACATTAATCTCTATTTGAGTGTTATCTCCTTCCCGTGCTCATAACACACACGTATCCGATCAAACATCAATGAAGCATCATAGCTTCTAAAGACACACCCATTTTCTCAATTACACAAAACGGTTACAAATGTGAACGAGTATCATTAAGACTATTAGGTATTTTCATATTCGCGTCACCCCACAAGTTATCACGCTTCTTTCAATATCCCCCCAGTTTACTACGAAACCTACAATTTCGACACTAACATTTCAACTTCAAAATGAACCCTGTCTAACGCGTAGCTCCCAACTCTCAAGAATTTTCCCACCGCCAACTTACACTATAGCAAGGTTGACATACCACATAGCAATACAATCTTCTCACTACACATAAACTACATCTTACAAAAGCACATAATTACTCTAAGTGCATAATAAACATTAATAACATGGTAATTAGGTTTAACCCTACATTCATTGCCATTTATACCTGACGTCAATCAATATTGAAAATACCTATTTCCTTCACACGCATAAGCACATACTCTCCACAACGCCGTGAACCCTCAATCCATTTACCTCCACACACAGAACACGACCCACATACGACACCGCCAGTGCCAGCACAATCTGCCATGGAAGAATTACCATTTGCTGCTCCATGAACTGAGTCATCTCAATAACCTGTTTTAACAACTTAAAACACCAACAGCAAACACAATGCCAAGTATTAAATAATAACCTGTTAGTCACCCACTAACCCTTATTCGACAGACACAACACCCTATGGTCCACTACTAAACCCCCAATCGACTCTCAACACAGAGACTAGAACGTACTAGCTCTGATACCAAGCTGTCACGCCCCGCCCCGCAAACGGCACCCCAAGTGGGCCCGAGTCGGCACGACCACGTGGCATTCCACACAGAAGACTAAATCACACCTCACAACCTGTCAGAAATAAACACCCAGCGGAAGACTTATCACCTCAATATAAATATGAGTCAACGTATTGGCCAACCAACTACAACTTCAATTACAATACTCTACAAAATTTCATACTTCAACATGTCCACCGACAGCTTAATTACAACTTTAAGTAAATCAACTACTTAGTTCACCACCAACAACCAACTCGCTCATCCACATCATCCAATGCTAACCCAAATACTCCTCAACACGATGACCGGTAGTGGACCCACTCTAAGCAACCTGCTACCTGGCAGACCAAAAAGGAAAGCCAGAGTGTGTAAGATATAGAAACGCTCAACATAATACCACAATACCCGAATGAATATCAACAAGAATACACATTACCAGCGTAACTGAAATACTTGAATGTATACAACAGTTGTAACCAACTTGTCCACATGCACAACAACATGAATATAATCACATCACATCACATGCAGTGACACGTCTGCCACTTCGCATGTACCCAAGACAAGGTGTCCCACATACCATACTCCCATCCACCGACAATTAGCCGGCATGGCATACGACATGGTATGCCTCACACGCTAACCTTCGGCGGTTCAATCAACACCCATCAGCATGTATATTCATCTAACACGCATATAATAACCAAATCTCGTGTCCCACACACCATGCTCCCAACCATCGTCCAATGAACGATATGGCTTACGACATGGTGTGCCTCACACGCACACATTCACAACATATCAAAGCTAAATCACAATAGCATGATATACAACTCACCACTACAGCAATATCTCATTAAAGATAATCATATCGAAAGCTAATCACAATTAGCATGATATATACCCACCACCACAACAGTATTATATGAAGAAGAACCATATCAAACACACTCACCTTTGCATCGACCGAGATATGCCAAACTTACGGTTTCGGCACCTCCTATCTGACCAGCTCATTACCTTACAAAGTCTCCAATTCAACCTAGCTCTCACTTCCCCTTTCTCTTCTCCTTCTCTCTCTCTCTCTCCCTTCTAACGTAGAATAGGAGTTCTCTGCCTTTGAGTTTCTTTATTTTTTATATTTTGACACACACACACACACACACCTCACAGACACACGGCACACATGCACAACTCTTTTAAAAAAATGCACTTTACCCCTTAAGTTACAAGAGCACCTCAAATATAAAGGATGTTACACCCTTCCCCTCTTAGGAAATTATAAGATGTAACCACACCACCCTCCACTTATGCAACCACCCAAAACACACACAAGGCGCTCAAACTTCTAATGCATGCAATCTAACCCCGAATCATATAATTCAAATAAAAAGTGAATTAAATATTCTAAATATCCGGAACGGGTATTACACGTGTGTTGTGGGTGCGACGTGTAGGAATTGGTGGTGTGTTGAGTCAGGAGGGGCTCTGTTTACACCATATATTCACCGCATGTCGATGATCGATCAGAAGGTGGTGATTATGAGAATGCTTCCTATTTTATTTTTATTAATTTGTATTAATAATATAACTAGTTTTAGTATTTCCCTTATTTGCTTGTATTTTAATGAAGCGTAGGTTACTTGGCAAGCTTTTACACATTTGGAAGTTAAAAGGACATTTGGCATGCTCCTACACATCCAGAAGTTGAAGGGAAGTGGAAAGTTATTTTGACAAGTGGAACCAAAGGATTGAATGAATACTAGTGGAGAAGTTAGGAAGTTATTTCCTACACGGTTGTTGTTTTCTATAAATAGTCTTTTTAGACTTCATTGTAAACTCTCTCCAACAAATCAAAGTCTTTATCTTTATTTGTTCTAAAATTTTTGTCTTACTAACCCATTCTTGGGTTATAATTAGGAGTAGGAGTAGGATTCATATTCTAAGACTAACTTAGGATCTTTGATGTATCGCTCATGGCGATAGATTGATCGTTGAAGATTGATGGAAGAATCTCTTCCATTCTTCTTCAATTTGTAAATTAGATTCTCTCTCGTCTCTTGTGTTGATCTCATCCTTGAAGAGCGGTATGCCTAGCATCAATGATTTTCTTTTACGTGTCGACACGCTTCTCTCTTACTACCAATTTCACATTTGACTCGACTGCCATTTCTCTTCCAGTGAAATCCTGAAATACGACATGGAACCACGGGTCCGCCTTTGGAGACAAGCCGCATCGCCCTTTTCTTTTGTTGTTGGCTTGTTGCCTTTGTTTTCTTTCTCTGTCGAGTCTCTCCGGAGAAATAAAATACTGGTAAACAGGCTCCCAGTTGCGTACTTCAGCGAAAAACTTAATGAAGCTAAGCAAAGGTATTCCACCTATGATAAGGAGTTTTACGCTGTTGTACGAGCCTTGACCATTGGCGGTACTACCTTTTGCCTCAAGAATTTGTGCTCTATTCTGACCACTAGGCACTTAGGTACCTTCAGTCTCAAAAGAAACTTAGTGCGCGACATGCTAAGTGGGTAGAGTTTCTTGAGGAGTATACTTTTGTTCTTAAACACACTGTGCTGTGGTTGAGAATAAACCTGCGGATGCCCTTAGTCGCGTTAATAGTCTCCTACAGTCTATGAGTGTCCATGTGGTGGGTTTCGAGAGGATGAAGAACGAGTACTCCCGCTTGTCCAGATTTTGGTATAATTTATCGCGATGTTCTAGATGGAAACCGTCACGAGTGTGTGGATTTTATTGTTAGAGATGGCTATTTATTTCGAGGGACTAGGTTATGCATCCGTCGCACGTCACTTAGGGACTTCCTTGTTTGGGAGTTACATGCGGGAGGACTTGCCAGTCATTTTGTAGGGATAAAACCATAGCTTTGGTTGAGGACAAGTTCTATTGACCTTCCTTAAAGAGGGATGTTGCCAAGATAGTGTCGCAGTGTCGCACTTGTCAACTAGCTAAGTCCAAGAAGACAAATACAGGTCTCTATATATACTCCTTTACCCATTCCTCACATGCCTTGGAGAGACCTTAGCATGGACTTTGTCCTTGGGTTGCCACGGATGACGAGAGGTCACGATTCTATTCTTGTAGTGGTCGATAGGTTCTCGAAAATGGCCCATTTTATTCCTTGTAGTAAGTCCACCGATGCCTCTCATGTAGCTAAATTGTTCTTTCAGAAAATTGTAAGGTTCCACGGGTTGCCTACCTCCATCGTGTCTGATCGGGACACCAAGTTTGTAAGCTATTTTTGGAAAACACTCTGGAAACTGTTTGATACTAATGTGAAGTTTTTGTCTGCTTTTCATCCTCAAACTGACGGTCAAACCGAGGTTACTAATCGTAGTTTGGGTAATTTGCTTCGATGTTTGGTTGGTGATAAGTTAGGGAACAGGGACTTGCTACTTCCAACTGCAGAATTTGCTTATAACAATTCAGTCAACGGGTCTACGGGTAAGAGCCCGTTTGAGATAGTTTACTCCTCAACAGCCTATTGATCTTCTTCCTTTGCCCTCCGATTTTCGCCCTTCTGAATCTGCTGAATCCTTTGCTCAACACATTCGCGATGTACATGCTGATATTAGGCGTAAAATTGCTCTAGGTAATGAAAATTATAAACTTGCTGCTGATCCTCACCGTAGGCATCAAGAATTTAATGAGGGTGACTATGTTATGGTGCGTATTCATTCAGAATGTTATCCAAAACATTCTTTTAAGAAACTGCATGCCCGCGCAACTGGACCCCATCGAATTATTCGTAGACTTGGACCTAATGCATATTTAAATCGAGTTGCCATCTAATATGAGTATTAGTCCTATTTTCAAAGTCGAAGATTTGTTTCCTTACCGGGGCACTTTCGAGCCCCCCATAGTTCATGCAGGTGTTTCTGCAGGACGAGTTCCTTCATCATCTGTCCCAGTGCTACCCCGCTTTTTGCCGCAGGTTGATCAGGTGGAGGCGTGCTTGACAGCTTGAGGATGAGTTATAGGATCAAAACACGGTGGTTTCCAGAGGTATCTCATCAAGTGGAGAGATCGTCCAATCTCCGATGCTACTTGGGTTCTCGATGAGGAATTGCGTCGTATTGGCCCAGATATCCTAGAGCAGTACCACAGTCACAACTCTACGGAGTCGAGTTCTTTTCAGCCGGGAGGAAATGATGGGGATCGCATAAGTGAAAATAAATACTACTAATTGTTAACCTTCATAAGTGACGTTTTTATATTGAGAATAAAGATTGATTAAAGAATATGTAGTGCTCTCCCTCACCCTCTCATCAGACTCTCTCTCTCTCTCTCCTCCCTCTCCGTTTTGTTTCCAACTTCCACCTCTCCCCCTCCTTCTCCGTCACCCTTTCACCCTCTCTCTTCTTCTCAAGCCGAGCAAAGTGGAAACGTGGTCTGCCTCCACCTTCCTAGATAAGTTCATTCTCTTTTTGTCTTCTTTATTTTCCAGAAACTGTATTTTTAATGCTTTAATCGAGACTTTAATTGTATATGTTCCTTATTTTATTACATCCAAGGTGTTTGTAAGAATGTCTCACACAATTTGAATTAAATAATAGCATTGTATATGTTCCTTATTTTATTGCATCCAAGGTGTTTGTAAGAATGCCTCACACATAGATTTCACCTCTAAGACCTCAACAATGTTGTAGCATAAAGCTAAGGTTCCAAAAGCCATGATCTGGTACTGGTAGCATCCAGGAAATCAGAAAATGTTACAGATAAAGGAAAAACCTGTATTTTGAGAGCTTGCAAATCTATCTAAAGCTGCACGAGTGAATCTGAAAGAGGAAGAGTTCACATTCAGTATTTACGAACTTCCATATGAGTTAAATGGGCAGTACTTTCATTTCATATCCTAGGATTAGTTATGCTATGTTTAGTTAGAGAGGGTAAATGATGGGAGAACTGGAGGGCAATTAAATTTTGCCACTGGAGAGTAGGGACGATAATCCAGGAGGAAGGATGAACCACTAATACAGAAAACATACATGTGGTGGAATTGCCCAATACTGGATGATAGTAGGATCTCGCAAAGCCAACATGCACTTTGTTTGGTTGCTTTAAATTACTCTCCTATAGATAACTACTTTTAATTGAGGCTCTCTGTTCTAATACTTTCATTTGAGTGAAAGTTCAAGCGGTAGACTTCAGGCAAAAGTTTTCAACCGGTTAAGAAGCAAACTGGACGTTCCTTGGTTTTTGCACCAAGGTGTTTGTAAGAAAATGCCTCATACAAGGTGTTCATTGGTTTATTGCACCGAGGTGTTTGTAAGAATGCCTCATTCAAGGTGTTCACTGATGTTGGCAGGGTTATTCAACTCCCCTACTTTGTTCTGTTGACGTGTAGCTGCTTACTCATGGTAGGGTTATACGTAATACTTACACTCCGGAAGTTTGTGACATTAATTTGTTCTTTCCAATCTTGGTTTGTGATATTTTTTTAATTTTGTTTGCCCTTTCCCTTGCATATTAGCCAATGACCAGAAAAGGAAAGCCAACACGTGTGGGTAATGGAGAAAAAGATTCACGGGTATCACTCTTTGACGTATCTTCTATCTTTATTTTGAAATGAAAAATTGAGAGTCAATTAGCTAAACGACATTCTAATTTCTTAAAGTTGCTGCTACACATATTTTAGGAACAATCCAGTAAAGAGATATCAAAAGGAACACTTGCGCAACGTGCCCAACGAGAACGAGAACGAATTTTTAAGCAAAGCACTGCAAGGCGACCGGAACAACACTCGCCGGTAAATACAAGTGTAAGACTCTTATTAATCAAAATCATGTTTGACTATCTACATCTTCTAACCATCTTTTTTTTTTTGTTTGCTAGATTTATGTTATGGGGCTTAGACATACTTTCTAATTTGTTGCCAGTTAAGGTGTTGGCCAAAATGCATCAATGTTCAATTTTTTTTTTTCTATCCCAACTTCGCATCCTCACTTATGATGTTGCACATTATGCTCTTTGTTTGTTTCTTATTTTATCTTCACTCTTTCCTTCATGTTTGAGTGATTATGAAGACCATAAGAACCTAACAAAGCTGTCCGAAAAGTACATCGTTGCTCTTCCCTCTATCTCACAGGACCCACCACCACCCTTGAACTTCATCGTTTATTTGATTTTATGTTCTCAAACGTAACCAGATGATGTGCCACCTCAAAATTGGTATGTGGAAGAGATACAAAGAAGTTTTGAATCATTATGATGAGGATGTGTGTACACGTTCAACGTCCGTTATCTTTTTAGCATTTGGCTCTTTTTTGCTGCTATAAGCGCTCTCCACAATCTTGGCATTTTTGCAACATGCCTGCTTAGTTTTATGGGATTGTAGTATCTTCACTCTTTAGATTGTATGTATTATGAAATTGTCGTGCCTTGAGGTTTTACAATTTTTTCTGTGCATGGCATAGGCTCTACTGTATGTTTTTCTATGACATGAGTTGGAACCACTTCGTTTGGTTTTCTAGGCCATATACCGTAGTTTACTTTGTTCCTATCCATTTTTTTACAACATGTCCTCCCTTTGCTCATTGTTCGACCCGTGCCTTCAAGCACGGGCATTCGCTAGTAAATAAATAAAAGAGAAGGTATATAAACCGTTTTGGCCTGAAGCACTAAAACCATAATCCAACCGTTCTTTAATAATTTAACTTAACAAACCGGACCGGACCGGTCTTGGAAGAAAACCAAACCAAACCAAACCGGAATACAACCAACTACCACACCTCCTTAACAACTAAGCTAGAAGGAAAAGTGGGAAACAGAGAAAGAACTACAGAATGCAAATCAACAACAATACAATCAAACGCATACCTATAGAGCAAAAGTTCTATCAGACACCCCCCAATCTTTGCACAAGGCCTTATCCTTTTGACTGGACTCCACCCTCCTCATCGAACTCAGGCGATCCCTTATATTACATCTACTATAATCTGCGCAGTTTGCTCAATGGTAGCAGCTTTATGGAGGAAGATTCTATGATCGAATGACTGGACTCCACCCTCCTCATCGAATGAGTGGATTTAGTCTTGAAAAAAATCATCGAACCAAAATTTCTTTAATATTTCGGCTCCCTCCGACTTTGATTCGCGGCTCCGCCACTGATCGGTACTGCCTGTAAATATTTTACAACTGTGTACTGAAGATTATGGATGGATTAGCAATGACCTTGTACCTTATGTTGGTGGCTGTTGTAGAAGCAACTCTAGCCTGTGGAACTGGAGCTTGTGCCATGGTTGTTGATGCCGTTCTCGAAGGTCATGCTGGGAGGGTAAGTTTAAGATGCCATGGTTTACTACATGTCAAAACAGTCTAGGACTTCATCCTTTGGTTTTCTTGGTAAGTTTTCCAATCCGAAAACGACATCCTATGTGCCGCACTACAATCCATGTAGGGCGGTCCGCCCTACAGGATTTCTCAATCCGAAAAGCATTGTAATCAAATGCGAAGGCAGGTATACCTTTCAAACTAAAAGAAACAACAAAAGAAAGCTTACGTGGCTTTATAGTTAATGCGAGCCATAGATTCTAAAGTGAAAAAATCATTGAACAATTTGCATAGTAGAAGGACTGACTTCATTTGATTGAAAGGGATGAACAGATGATCTTAATTTTGGGCAACAATTATTTTTGAGAAAATTAAACAAACGTACTTCGTGACAGAACCCATTCTTTGGATTCTCTAGAGAGGCTAGGATACCTTTTCTGTTTCCAATCATTCTACAACCACAAACACTTACACAAATTCATTCACATTCACATTGGGGCCAACACACACTATACCTCCAGTGTATGTGGGACCCAAAAAAAAAAGTGAGTGAGTGTAAAGTGTTTCTGTGTGTGGTTGTATAATAGTGCTACTAATTGTTTCTGTTTATCATGTCCCCCTTTTGCTGAAAGATCAACCAAGTACTTATTAATTTTGGTGGTGGTTAATGATGGATTTGAACCGTCATGCACGGAGGGGAAAAAAACTGAACACAGGCTGAGAAACTTTTATATGAAACGGGGATAGGAGGGGTGGTGGTGTCCCCCTCCGGTCCATTTTTAATTTTTTGGTTGTTTTCTAAGCACTTGATGATCGGGTCCGTTCATTTTGTAGAACTCGGCGAGAACATTGGTCTTGCCAAAAAATCATGTTCATCGGACTTTAGTAGATACATGATCGGCACACATGAAAATTGCAGAAAAATAAAAATCGGGTTCCAATTTAGTGTGTTTTTTGATCCAATTTTTGTTTTTCTGCAATTTTCACGTAGGCCGATCACGTATCTACTAAAATCCGATAAACATGATTTTCTGGCAGGACAAATGTTCTCACCGAACTCTACAAAACGAACGCAGCTGATCATCAAAATGTGCTCGAAAAATTGAAAACAGACCAGAAGGGGATACCACCACTCCTCTTATCCCCATTTCATATACTTTCTCGCAGAGGCGTTTGTTTTACTCGACTCGTAGGTTCTGATTCTATTTGCACTCTCACTTATTCTCATTTGAGTTGTACTTTTATCGATCTCTCTTCCCCCTCTCTCTCTCTCAGAGTTGTACTGTTGATTTGCTTGGAGGGCCATTAGAGATCGAGTGGAGCGAGGAAGACAACCGTGAGATATTATAGCTTTTTTTCGCGCCCTGCTAAGGCCGTACGTGTTCTACGGATCGGTGCCCTTATATATTCTCGTCGGGCTTCTTCACGTGGGAGGAGATTGAGCTAATGTCCTTCACATGTACTACTTCTTAGAAATGAAACTCGAGTATTAATTGGAGAAATAGGGTAATGATTGAAGAAAGAAATAGAGTAATGATTAGAAAACAAAACTAAAATACCAAACAAACACAACCGTTGTTCTGGCTTTTGGAGAGCTAAAGCGGCTCCACCTTTTCTTTTGTATCGTATATCAGAAGGGAATAGTATTCCCTCTCTTTTGTATTTCCAAGCTGGAAAATCCTTAGGACCAATACAGTCGTAGTTTCTAGGTTGCAACTAGATTATCTCATAGCTGGAGTTTATTCAATTATTTAACCCCCACAGTAGTTTTTATCCAAAATTATGCACGCAGTCACAGTAAAGAACTTTCCCCTAGTTTTCCTTTTCTCTGTAAATGAACAATCAAAATACTCTTACTAATTTCTAGAAATTTTTCTTTGTTAAATGGACACAACCCCCCCAAAAAATTTACAATTTCAAAATCATCAATGCCGCACTTGTAAAAAATTTACAATTGACCGTTCGGTTCGAATTGAAATTTCACTTTCTATGTAATTCATTTTATCTTCAAAAAAAATTATCTTCATTTAATTCAAGTTTGTAAAAAGAAATTTTGTCGCACAACATTCTCAAAATTGGGAGCCAATATAATTCATTTCTACTGTACATGTGATAATTTACAAGTTGGGCTAAATTGGATCTTGATTCCAATGTCGTGCTAGTATTTTCAATAGAGCCCCACGGCCCAACAATACCTAACCCAAACCAACCAATCCCACCCAACCAATAATAAGGCCATGTTTGTTTTTTATTTTAAATTTTTTCTTGTTTTTGTTCTTATTCAAATTTTTTTTTTTTTTGCGTTTGTTTATTTTATTTCTAATTTTTATAAATTATTGATTTGTCTCGTTAAGACGAATTGAAAAAGTAAAAAATTGTTATTTTTACCCAAATGTTTTTGAAAATATCCTAGATAAAGTCCAAAAAGATATTTCCGAAAATTATTGGGTAATTTTTTTTTTTTTACTTCTTTTCGATTTATCTTTTCAAGACGAACCATAATCCATAAAAGTTAGGCGCATAATTAACGCACGCAATTTTTTTTTGAATAAAAACAATAAAAAAAACTTCAAAAAGCAATGTAAGGTCCCATTCGTTAAAGGTCTTATTTTTTAAGTTTTTACTTTTTGTTTTATATTATATATGAAACAAGTCATTTTAAGTACCTGTACTTAGGCCGTTCGGCTAAATAAGTTAAATGGCTTATTTTTTTGTTCTTATTCAAAAAAATTTCGTATTTGTTAGTTTTGCGTCAATATTTTGGGGATTATTGCATATCCATGACGAGAGAAATCTAAAAGGTAAAAAATTTCGATCGAAACCTAATTTTTTTGAATAAAGACAAAAATAAGCCAATAAGCCAATTTTTTCGTCTTTATTCAAAAAAAAATTGGATTTCGATCATAATTTTTTTACTTTTTAGATTTCTCTCGTCATAGAGATGTAATAATCCCCAAAAAATTGACGCAAAACTAATAAATACGAAAAAAATTAAATAAGAACAAAAAAAACCCACTTGACTTTATTTAGCGGAACGGCCAAATGAAGCCTCTCGGCTCCTCTCTCTCTCCCCTCCTTTGTTTTCTCTCTCTAAAGAAAACTAGAACAATCTTCTGGAAGCTTCTCCGTCTCTTAAAAATCATCTAAAACCCTAATCTCCCCAAACAACACACTTCTTCACCCCGCTCACCTTCTTCCTTATCCACTCCACAGCGGCCGAAACTCAAACACCTTCTCTACTCTTTCTAAAATGGCGTCGGCAAATGCCATCTCCACCGCCTCAGTCCTCGCTTCTCCTAAACAAGTACTCTCCTAATTTATACGTATCTCTGTATGCGTGTGTGTGTGTGTATATATATGTATATGTATATATTGATTGGTTTTGTGGATTGATTGTGCAGGGGAGTTTGAGGGGTAAGAGAGTGGTGAGCCAATTGCAGGGGCAGAGGGTGAATTACAACAACAGGAGGTCGTCGTCTTCGAGGTTGGTGGTTAGAGCTGCTGCTAAGGATATCGCATTCGACCAGGCCTCGAGGGCGGCGCTCCAGGCCGGCATCGATAAGCTCGCTGATGCCGTCGGCCTCACCCTTGGCCCTAGGGGTATATATAACATTGACTCCCCTCTTTTCTGCTTCAATTGTGGAGATACATGGATTTTTCGATTTCTTAGTGGGCTTGTTTGATTTGTTCGGCTATAGCACGTTAGTATGTATTTCAGTTTCTGGCTTACTAATTGAAAATGGAATTTTTTTACCTTACCCCTCCAGATATTTCAATACACTGCCAAACTCTTTCTTTTGATCAAATGTAATTGAAAATCTGTTGAAAGCTTTCATTTGATAAGTTTTTTGGTCACATATTCGTAGAAGTTTCCATACTAGCCACAAAGCCACATTGAACCATTTTTGATGAACCAATTGAATGCTTCAGTCTCTTCCCGTCTCATCAATATGTCTTTCCCAAGCTTATACTACAAAGCCTCTTCCACCATTTTGGTGAAAAACTAGGGAAATGAAGAGAAAGTTTAAAAAATTTCCCTTCCTTTGTAGAAAATGGCAAAATAGTGTTCTAAGAATAGTCAAATTTCCCCCCTCATTTCAATGTGATGAAAAGGTTGGACCCACTTTTTAGTCCTCTTTGACCATCTTAATAGGCTCTCGCAGCAGATTTAGCTGTATTTTAGATGGTGAGAAAGAATGAGAAAAGAAATGATAACCCTTCCAAGTATTTGCATGACTAAAAGAGATGTGAAACTGTAGAAAAGACGGAAATAAACCAAAAAGATGAACTTTCATTGGTCCATTTTGTTTCTACCAAATCATTTCAGTTTTTTGATGAAAAAGCACGGCTTTTTTTTAATTAATTTCCCTTTCTCACAATCCAAAGAGCCTCTTACTGTTGCAACCATGGGGGGTTTGAAACCGCAGAAATTAAACAATGTATTGGGTAGGATGTTTTCATAGTGGGTGCTCTCTTGAGACCTCTCGGCCAAAGGGCCCTTCCGGCTCTTCCTCCGTGCCTCCTTTCCTCTCATTCTCCCTCTCTTACCTTTTCTCCACTCTTTTGGACATTGTGTTGCATCATCTTTATTCATCATATGGTAGTCTAAGACTCTAAATGGTCAACTTTACAGAACAGTGTTATCTTTTGGTCTCGTTTGAATTTAGTATCAAGCATCATGATCTTGTTTATACAAGTCACACGTAGCTGCTACTGCATTAACTTGGTGAAGATGCTTTAGTGACATCAATCTGAGGACATTGAGGAGAACTTTATGGATTAAATATTTTCTTTTGCTTCTTGAAGGGAGGAATGTAGTCTTGGATGAATTTGGGACCCCAAAAGTAGTTAACGATGGGGTGACCATTGCTAGAGCCATTGAGCTACCTGATGCGATGGAAAACGCTGGTGCTGCTCTAATTAGGGAGGTTTGTCGTTGTCATCCTCCTGAAATATCACTTGCCCTTACTTTACTTGTACATCCCTTTTCCTGTTTTCTGTATTTGACATGTTTTGCATGGTAAGGTTGCAAGCAAGACCAATGATTCCGCTGGCGATGGGACTACAACTGCATCAGTTCTTGCTCGTGAAATTATTAAATTGGGCTTACTAAATGTAACCTCTGGTGCTAATCCAGTTTCAATAAAGAAAGGGATTGATAAAACTGTTCAGGGGTTGATTGTTGAGTTGGAGAAGAGAGCTAGGCCTGTCAAAGGCCGCGAGGACATTAAAGGTATTGTGCTTAGCATGATTAATAATTTTCTTCACTATGTATCTTGTTATCCTATTTATAAGGTTTTGCATCACCTTTCAGCCATTGCGTCTATATCTGCTGGAAATGATGAGATTATCGGGACCATGATTGCTGATGCAATTGACAAGGTTGGACCTGATGGTGTTCTGTCTATAGAGTCATCCTCCTCTTTTGAGACAACTGTTGATGTGGAAGAAGGGATGGAGGTCTGTATTTTTTTTGGAGCATGATTTACTGGTCTTAAACCTGTTTTTCTTCTTTTTGGCCCCTTCATATTCTTCAGGTTTTCTTACTCTTTTCATTATTCGTTGGTCCTGATGTCTGCTTACTTGACTCAATTCATATTTGCTTTCACTTGGTTTACAGATCGACAGGGGTTACATCTCCCCGCAATTTGTAACCAATCCTGAGAAGTTGATTGTTGAATTCGAGAATGCAAGAGTACTGGTTACAGATCAGAAGATCTCATCAATAAAGGATATAATCCCCTTGCTGGAGAAGACAACTCAATTGCGGGCCCCTTTGCTTATCATTGCCGAAGATATCACTGGTGAGGCTCTTGCGACTCTTGTCGTGAACAAGCTGAGAGGCATCCTGAATGTCGCTGCCATCAAAGCACCAGGTTTTGGCGAGAGGAGGAAGGCACTTCTTCAAGATATTGCTATTGTGACAGGTATACAAAATCTATACGACTGTTTTTGTTAGTACTTGTTTTGTACTTTTGTCACTGTTTTCAAGTGCATACACCATGAGTTCCCTCTCAAATTTTGGAAAATGTTTTTTCTTTTTTTGCTACTTTACGGATATGTCATTCATTTCTATTGCAATGGTCGACTTAGTTGGTAGAAATTAGTGGTCATTTTTCCCGTTCTTGTGAAGTGATGTATTAAATTACCTCTTCATCCTCAGGAGCTGAGTTCCAAGCTTCTGACCTGGGTTTGCTTATTGAGAACACCACGGTTGAGCAGCTTGGTTTGGCACGAAAAGTGACCATCTCAAAGGACTCCACTACCATAATTGCGGATTCTGCATCGAAAGATGAGATACAGGCTAGGATTTCACAGATTAAAAGGGAGTTGTCGGAGACAGATTCTGTGTATGACTCGGAGAAACTCGCTGAGAGAATTGCCAAATTATCAGGGGGTGTTGCTGTCATTAAAGTGGGTGCTGCGACGGAGACTGAACTTGAAGACCGTAAGCTGCGTGTTGAGGATGCCAAGAATGCAACTTTTGCTGCTATAGAGGAAGGGATTGTTCCTGGTGGCGGCGCTGCATTAGTTCATCTCTCAACTTGTGTGCCTGCCATTAAGGAAACACTGGTTGATGCGGATGAAAGGCTCGGTGCTGACATTGTGCAGAAGGTAAGAAATGCACAAATGCACAATCATCTTTTGTTCTTGGAAAACTTAATTACTGCATATTTACATCTAGCTAAAGGTTGTGTATACATTTTTGGTAGTCCAAACATTCCTGCCTAGTCCAGCTACTAATTCAAATCTAATTACTATGTTTAGCGTTGAATATATGCAAGCAAGGGGAACTGTTTTTTTCATACTATGTAACTTAACCAAAGGGATCTGCTTTTTGACTAAAACACATTTTCTTCTCATTTCTGTAACCTTTTCCATAAAAGAGAAACAAGTTTAATTGTATTTTATTTCGTTTTGGTGTCTTTTCGGATCAGGGATTTGTAGTGGAGTATTCCTAGGGAAAGGATGGAAGTAATGAACAGATGAAGGATCTAACTCTGGTTGTTAGTTTTTGTTTCTTACGTTGGGTACTAGGTTTTCCTTCCATATATATGACGCATAAGTGTGTTTATTAGGCAATCATTTTTGTTCCCTTGTAAATTCCTTCACAAATCCACAAAATAGTGAGCAACACGGCACGGGAGATGCTTTCTTCTGTATTTCTGTATGAATGTCTTTTGTCAGGCAATAAGTTTAAAATTGTGTTTTTGAGTTCAGACCGTGCTGACAGTTTCTTAATTTGTAGGCCCTTGTTGCACCCGCAGCTTTAATAGCTCAGAATGCTGGCGTTGAAGGTGAGGTGGTTGTGGAGAAGATAAAGGCTAGTGAATGGGAGGTGGGATACAATGCAATGATAGACAAATATGAGAACCTGGTGGAATCCGGAGTTATTGACCCAGCAAAGGTGACAAGATGTGCTTTGCAGAATTCGGCTTCAGTTGCAGGAATGGTGCTTACGACCCAAGCCATTGTCGTGGAGAAGCCCAAGCCCAAGACCCCAATGGCTGCTCCCCCGCAAGGCCTTACTGTGTGATCGCACCTGGATCTCCTGGTTCTTGTTAGGTGGTTAGAAACTGTGAGTGAGACTACGGATTTAGGGGGAGTTGTAGGGTGTGAAAACGCTTGATCGGACTGGATTCATAGCTTTTTTTGTACGGATTTATTGTTGCCATTGGAATTTTCAGTTAGGCTTTGTGTAATTTTGTTGGAGAGGGAATGCAATAATTACTTCTGTTTCCATACAAATTCAAATAGGCCACCACTTCCACCCTGAATCCTGAATAAAACTGAAATCCATCTGAAATCTCCATATGTACTCCACTATGAAACTAGTCTGTGGTGTCTTTTGAAACAAAAATGCTACTGGTACAGCAAATGCTGTACAGCAGCGGGGTACAGATCCCTTTTTCTCCCATCTCGGGTCCCGCAAAGATAATCGGAGCCGCTCATTTTGTAGCCTAAATTTTGAAGCAAAATTGGATGATTCGTAAACACCCTTCCCGATATCGGATTGAGGTGATTTTTTACAGGGACCCTAAACGACGTATTTTGAACAAAATGAGCGGCTCCGATTATCTTTGCGGGACCCGAGATGGGAGAAAAAGGGATCTGTACCCCGCTGCTGTACAGCATTTGCTGTACCAGTAGCAGGACTCAGCAAGTAATCCGGTGATGGACATGAGCCTTATGGAACCTGAGCTCAGTAGTCTGAATCTCATGTCCACCTACCTAATTGCCAACCATTAACCACCAGAAATACTCCATGATATAAGCAACGAACCAATCTTATTCAATCAAGGTAAATTGCTCCAATTAAGGAAGAAGCTGCTTTAAAACAGAAAAAGAAAATATTTTATAAAGGCTTTGTGACGACTGCTCCCAGCTTCACATCCCAGAGCCGTGAATTTTTCGACATGCATAACTTTCTTATCTGTTCGGTAACATCTACCTCGCTTGCAGTGATTCTAATTGGAAAAAATCCACATTAAAAAGAAACAGTTGAACAAGATTCTCCAGCATTCATTTTGCTACTTGTAGCTGTTTCGTTTGCTTCAGCAACTTTGTTACCTAATACGAAAGCAGAATGGATAAGCATGGACAGAACCCGATCATCGGCTCTAACAAAAAGAAGAAGACAGGAAATTCATACCCAATATGGCTTAAATCAGATAATAGATTTCCCTTGCTCCATGGCTAGAGTTGGTAAAATAGCTGTAGCCTCGCCATCAATTACCAGATGGTCGCCGTGTTTGAAGCACTTCGTTTTGAATTTTGCACTGTTTTACAAAAACAAGCAACTATTCGTCAAAGGTCATTTGGTGCCAGTCATTTACAAAACTTGGGAATTATCTGCTTGATATAACTTACAGGTACTTGTTCTTCATTGCCCTTATACTAGTTGCTTGTACTTCACCGATGATCTCTTCACCAATATATACTGGCGATTTGAATTGCAAGCTTTGCGAAACATACACAGCTCCAGGCTACATAGTGCCCAATCATAAACTAGATAGACCAGTGGCAAACGTCTCGTATCCATGGAGTCAAAACAGATAAACAACATATCTAAACTCCATTATAGTTTATAGGACTCTTGGGAGAAGCCAAGTGATGGAAAATCCCATATTAAAACATCCTCATAATGATCTTTCTTCTTCTTGTACTATTAGGGTTTTTGATTTCACAAGTCCCATGATAAAAGACACCTCAACTTAATTTCCCCACCAAAGAAATAAAACATGAGACTTTTAGTGAGACCATTTGAAACTGTTACTCCAGTAGTACTTTACTAATAACCCTGCTAGAAATATGTTTAATGCTGATAGTACTCAGAATTCATATTTACCATCTGGGAAACATGGACCTAGTATTGCAATAGAAAATCATTTCCTAGAGATGAGGTAGATGGGATTGTCGATTCTGATTAGATTCACACCAAAGCAAAAGCGTAAAGAATCAACTCCTTCGAAGGGACTATGTCTTTTCTCTCCCTTTTTTTTTTCGGTTTTTCTTCCGGACAAATCAAAAATATCAGTGATGTGCCACCCATATGAATAACATCACAATGTTACAAAGAAGAAATATTACACCTTTCAGTGATTCAGTCTAACTGTTTCTTTGCACAGAATATCCATCCTCTATTTGGAAGACTGGAACAACCAACATTCCTTTGAAACTTCTAACATTCAAGGAACATAATTCAACCATGAATGATAGTAGCATTGATAGGTGCTTTATTTCTGTTTTTTGTATATTTATAAGGAACCACAACAATTTATCAACTAGAAACAAATCATGAAAGTGAAGGAAGACTTACAAAATTTGATGCAATAATCCTTGGGAACAAGGAAGCAACGAGCATCCCCGGAACCAGTCGATCTTCAAATCCTGCTTTCTGGGCACACTCAAGATCAAAATGCAGAGGATTTGAGTCAAGGCTCACCTTCGAATATTCAAGAACATCTGAACTTGAAAAAACCCTTTCTTGCTTTAATCTGTCTCCACATGCTGAAAGTGAAGAGAACCCGGAGGAGGGGCTAAAGCTTGAAACAAGACGCGTTGTAAGCATCTTCTGGAGGATTCTATGAGATAACATGGTCTGAGATTGAAATGAAGCTAAACCAAGTTGTTTTCAGCACAGATGTCAATTTTTTTTACACCACCTAAGGTTTTTGCATCTTCCTTTGAAATTCTGACAGATTAAAGACATGATGTAAACGTCATCAGAAGCTCCATACTACACAGCATCCAAACAAGAAAAATTACATTCTAAATATAAGCTATGACAGAAGCAGTTCAGGTCGGAATAGAATCACATCACGTGGGAAATGTCATGCTTCCGATTCACCAAAAAATTGGATCAATAAACACTTATATACAACAAAAAGTTACGGTTTGATTACGAAACAATCTAGTACTATACGCATGTAGAGAACAATATAGTGGCAATTTGAGCGCCAATGTTCATAGGTTAGTATCCCACTGGCGGTGATTTTGAGGATTAGCAGTTGATATTAATCTCAACCATTTTGAGGTATGCGCGCTCATGGCAGGGTGAACCACTTCATACCAAGGAAAAGGCTTATCGCATTATCAACGAGAAAAAAGTTCTTCTCGTGTTACGGAAACCCGAAAAGGGTGGGAACTGATGCAAACGGCTTGTGCAATGTGCATACAGTCATCTGAATTCAACTACTTGTGTGAGGGACGTTCAAAAGCTGCAACAAGAAATTGTGAGCATTGCGATTCACAATATGTATCATCATCATCAGTAAACTAACGAGCGACTGACTCATTGGCATAACCCGTCAAATCATTATCTTCAAAAAAAAATTTAACGTTTTGGTTTTGGTTTCCGCGGCATAATGCTACATCTCTTTTAAGCATTTTGTCGAACAGGTATCATACGAATTGTTCCAACTCCCCAAAACTGACACAGGAGAGAACAATGGACAAACCTAGTTCAATTAGCTCACAATTAAGCCGTTACTCGTTTATATTTTGTCTGATCGAATCTTACATGAGAAAAAAAAATGTTAAACAAGATTTGCAAGCTATTCCATTTGGGTACCTAGGCTACCATTCATATTCTATACACACTGAAGACACACACACACACACAACATCAATGTAATTCCGCTAAGTGAAGTCGTGAGAGTTAGAGGCTATTGGAGCACTCCAGACCATCCCTATAGTAGAAGTTGCTGAAGAGAAGAGAGAAGAGAGAGAGAGAGAGAGAGGCCTCAGATGTCTACCGTAGAGAACAGGGTGAGACAGGGCAAGGAACAAAAGAGATTGTTCAGAAGAAGCAGCAACGAGAGACTGTTTTTAATCCGGATCCAACAGTCAAGATTGAGCACCTCCGTTCATAACTTATTTATTCACGACTTCTTCGTGAATAAGTTATTCTCTTTTGCTTTTACCTCTTTTACTTCATCATGCGTAGTGTTTATAGTTTGTAAGTTTTCCCTAAATGGTTGTCGTAGTGTAACTTCATTAGGAAGGATTTCTCGATTCATTCTGTTACTGGAGTTAGATTCACATATCTCTAATTTTTATTTTTATTTATCCGAAACAAATTTCATTAAAGCCAAAAGACAACAAACAGCGATTCCTTCCGAATGCAATGATAAGGAAAAACTAAATCAACCCATCTCGGGGGATAAACACGAAAAAAGGGAGACAAAGAGATGCTAAAATCTAGGTCCTAAGAGCATCTCCTGACCCATTTTAAGACTCAAATTTAAAAATGGGGCAAAAATCACAAAAATCTCTCTCCAATCTTTGACCCAAACCCTTCTCCATTTTGGGTTTTACCCATTTTTTTGTCCAAATCTGGGACAACTTTTGCCTTGACCCATTTCTCCAACGGCTAGTTAGAGAGAGAGAGAGGGAGGGAGAGAAAGAGAGACAATCTCGTCGGCAGTGGCGACAGGTTGAGGGCCGGCGGTCTGAGAGACAATGCAGAAAGTGGCAATGGCGCCGTTGTGACCTCTAAGTCGTCTTGGGTCCCCCAGAGTTGTCGTTCTCTTCTGACCTCCTCCAATGATGATGAACGAGTTTCAGAGTTGTCTTTTATGGTTGTGTCCGGTTCTGGGTTTTGTGTGAAATTTTTTTTGTGTTTGATTCTTGGGGAGAGAGAGACGGAGATGGAGAGAGAAGAGTATCAAGTCTCCTCATTTTGGATTTGATTGTTTTACCTTATTTACAATTATGCCATTAAGAATAAAATGTATATATATTTGGGTAAAATTTGAGTTTGATGGTTGGAGATGTGTCTACCCAAAATGGGTTTTTACCCAAAATTTAACTCAAATTTGAGGAAAAATATGGGTGAAGGCTGGAGATGCTCTAAGCACGAGTTGTAGCCCACTTCTCACCGCCTCTAAGGATCGTTCACAAGGAGCTAGCAACCTATCTTCCACCCGCCTCGGGAAGGCTCAATCAACCGAATCAAAGACAGGCAAACAAAACCGAAGGAAACAAGAGAGAACAGAAACAAAACAAAAATTACAGCAAACATGGACAAATCCACTAGCACACCGACCAAAACTCCGGCCAAAAGAAATCCATCTGGCGCCGCATCAAGAAGCGCTCACATGTCTCTAATTAGATAGAGTATATGGAACAAAATAGGATAGAATCCACAGCAATCAAATATAGATTAGATTAGAGGTCGAGCACACGTGATTTTGTGTGGATTTATGTTGATGTATCTATTCCTGTAAATTGCCTTTTATATTAATTAACTTAAAAGAGTAATTTGAAGGCTAATGTTGCAATTTGAAATTCCCAAATTTGAAGCCAAAGAATTCACTCCCCAACCGAAAATGCATGTCAAATTCCTATTTGTTTGTTCGAAAATTATTTGACATCTATTCTTCGGGAAAATGACGGTTCAGGATGTGTTTTGATAATTAACACTCGCCAAGGACATGCTAAAAATATTTATTAATGCTGAAAATATTCTTGACGGATATTAATTATCAAAACACGTTTTGCCCTATTCTTTTTGGCTTCAAATTTGAAGCTAATCCAGGGGACTTCAAATCCACATTGGATATTTGCAATTTGCAATGTGGATTTGAAGTGAGTTTGACATCTTGGTTGAGGCAAAAGACCATGCCAATATTTTACCCAGTGGCATCCATGTAAGATTTGAAGCTTCGGTTGAAGATAGTTCTAAAAAACGAGAGTGCTTATACCCCAATGCCATGAAATTGCAGAGTAAACACAACAAAACACAACACAAGGCAAAGGCAAAGGCAAAAGGCAAAGGCTTCAAGTGAGAGAGATTGGGATAGAGATCAGCAGCAGAGATAACGTACGGGGGAAGAAGCGCGCGGGGGCGGCGGCGATGGTGAAGGAGAGAAGAGTAGTAGTAATAGTAACATGGGAGGAGAAGGAGAGAAGAATGAGGAGGAGGGAGGAGAAGAGAAGAATACTAGGAGGCTGCAGCGGCGATGGCGACGGAGCAGCTTCGGTGCTCCCTCACGAATTGGTGGTGTCGGAATTGCTGACAAGGCTTGCTTGCAAACCTCTGGCGTTCATCCATCGAGGACGATTGCTTTCGAAAGGTACACTACTCTCGTTCCCGATCTCAGGGTGGCCTATTATTTGTATGTCCGGACTTTCACGATAACTTATGGTTCTTCTGCTGCACACCGTCAGGGTCAGGGTCAAGGTTAGGGTCTGGGCCAGGAGGGTTAGGGTCTGTAAGAAAAGAAGAGAAAGGTGGAGGAGTATTGCGGTTAGATTTGGTTCACCAATTCACTGTTAACGGCAAGATGTATGACGGATTTACTGAAGTCGTTAACGGCCTCTTCTGTGCCTACAGAGGTCATCGGATGTGGGTTTGCAAGGTCTCTACTAGTTGTTCCATAGAGCTTCCACCCTGCTTTAATTATTCTCGTCGTCAGAAATTTAGATTCTACCTCGGGTTTGATTGTACTAGAAAGGAATACAAGTTGCTTAAATTGTGCTTTCGTAGTGACCTTGGCACTAGTCACGACTTTTATTTCTCACCAAACAGTGAGATTCTTACTCTAGGCAAGGATGATGAGTGGAGGAGCATCCACAGTGGCATTCCAATTGACATCGGGGGCGAAAGCGTTTTCCTCCATGGAAGTAGCACTCTCTTTTTCTGGCCCAAGTTTGCACGCACCGTGCTTATTGCCTTCTCTTTCAAGGAGGAGGTATTTGATATTTTCTGGTTCCTGCCACAGCCATTCAAGAGTGAGGACCATCGGGGTTTGTTGCTTCAATTTGGAGACCATCTGGCTCTGGTGGAGGGGTTCGTTGATCAGAAATTAGAGCTCTGGGTATATGGGGGCAAGATGCCTACAGAAGAAGAGAAAAGGGGAGGAGAACAAGACGTTGATGTCGATGTTGCTGATGATTATGTTGATGACGGCGAAGAAGCAGCGGCAGCAGCAGCTTTTGATGTCGATGTTGTTGATGTTGCTGATGATTATGTTGATGACAGCGAAGAAGAAGCAGCAGCAGCTTTTGATGTCGATGTTGTTGATGTTGCTGATGATTATGTTGATGACGGCGAAGAAGCAGCAGCAGTAGCAGAAGCATGGACTAAGCACATCATCAATATCCCATATGCTTTCAAAGACCACGGATGTAGTTTACTTGGAAACCTCCCGACAGGTGAGATGTTAATGACTGGTACGCACGTAGCACAGGAAGAAGAAGGGACTAATAACAGTAATAGCAAGTCACCGCCCCTCGTGCCCGTCATGCCTCCTCTTTATTCATACGACCCCACTAAGGAAAAGTTTCAAGAGCTTGTAATTGGCAACAATTTTCAGACCCCTCTCCTACCTTCCATCGGAATGGACAGTAACAAGCTCCATATATACCAGTATGTGGAAGATATCAGACCATTGGAAAATTTGATTAGAGGAGATGAGTCCAATCTTGGAGGAACTTAGAGCTTGAAGAAACTGAAGATAGGTGATTGGAATTTTGGTCACCGTCTTGCCAAATGAACTTGAAGAGCCTGAAGATCAGTTCTTTGCTCAACTATTCCGTGTGATGTCCCTACTCTTTCTTGGTAGGAGTATGACAGAGCTAGTGTGTTAATTCCTTACTCTCCCTCTTAAGGAAGAAATCATCATGAGTTCGGGTCCTCATGGACGAGGTGCTCGACTCCCGTTGTAACTACTACAGTAACAATTAACCCAAAAAAAGAAAAAAAGCAAATTGATTAGGTGCCAAACTATCAAGCTAATGTGTGCAATGGTTCGGCTGCCTCAGTTAAGAGAACTATTTTCCTCAGGTGTTTGACAATTAAAACTTGCAAGGTGAGAAAAACAACACGAAAGAAATATTTAAAAATTAGAATTCAATTAGGAAGAACTTAGATCAATCTGGCTTTACAATGAGATTCAATTTTTGACTTACAATGAGGTTGTTACTCAAAGGAGGAATGCTAAACTTCTACAGCTACTCCTTTCTTGAACAACTACTATTACCCCTATGAGATTACGCTAGTGTATTTAGGGCTGTAAACGAACCGAGCTGCTCGCGAGCTTGGCTTGGCTTGGCTTGGCTCGGCTCGTTTGATCAAAGCTTGGCTCATTAAGGGTGGCCAGCTCGATTAAAGAGGCTCGTTTAGTAAATGACTCAGCTCGGCTCGAGCTCAAATTTTAGGCTCGTTTAGTAAACGAGCCGAGCTCAAGCTCAACAAAGCTCGGCTTGGCTCGTTTACAGCCCTAAGTGTATTACATTGCTCTACTGCTATGAACGAAGTAGTAGTAATACCTGTTTTTCATATTTTTACTTCAGGGGCTTCTCCAACATTTCAATCTCTTATTATAGATTGAGCTTTAGCAACCTATAACTGCCTTCGTCTTTAGCTGTCATGAGTCCATCTTCACTTGTTCCAACCGTAATTTGAATTCAATCACTACTCCTAGGCTCCTCCGAGCACTCCCCACCACGTCTCCTTTCATGAAATGAGTATGCAATGGGTTCAGCAGCTTTCCCATAAGTTGATCTTTTTAAAACTAGTTTGAATTCAATCAATGTTGATTATAAGAAAAGAGCACAGATCACTTTTGGATTTTCTATCCCAATCACGTACCGTGTTCCATACAATAATCAAAGATCTAAAATCCCATCTATACATAATTGCTTCAGAATAAAAGTGTCTACGCACCATACACACTCTGTTACGTGGGCATGCTTACCCAGCAAGCATGCCCAGTACTACACATTCACTATATAACTATCAAGAGCACTCCCATACATTCATGCAATGCTCTGTATCACCTTGTAAACACAAGTTCTCCTTAGAAAATAACAAAATAATATCGACGACGTTTTTTCCCATATCCCATTGTCCTTGGGCATAGGAGTTAATTTTAATCGCATTCGTAGATACCAGGCGATGTACCTTACTGACTAATTACGTGAAAAAAAAAAAAAAATTGCACCTAGGATAAAGAGACCATCACTTCCCATGGATGATAGTCTTTTAGCATCTGATCGAGCTTTTCTGGTCCATCGTACGTCAGCTCTTCTAGTCATATCCATCCATTTCTGCAGGTTTGTATCTCTTCCAAATTCATCTAGCTCCACCAGAAGATTTCTCTGTTCTTTTGTTGCTGCAGATGCAGCCTTAGCTTCTCTTGTAGCCACTTCAATCATAGCAGCACTGCCACCACCTTTATTGAATACTGACATTGCTGCATTTATAGCTGCTTCCAATTCATGCATTTCATCATCGTTATCAGAAGATCGTCTTTTCAAGATTGCTGCTGCACGATCTTCATTTAGTTTCTGCATCTGCTTTTCAAGTTCCTCTATAAAAGGAGCTTTATGCTGAAAAAGTGAAACCAACATTACAATTTATAATAGACCAAGAAGCAAGGACCATTTATGGGCTTTAACATATCGTTTGAGTAAAAGAAGCTGCAAATACAACTGCAATAAAATCAAAACACTAGTAACTTTCAGGAACTGTTCGGTAACTGTGTCTCTGATTCTCCTGTTCAGTCTTGTAATAAAGTTGCACATCACGTGTGCCGGGACTTAATATCGCCCAAGGCTTTGCAAACTTTCAGAACGGTGGGTCAGGGGATTGAACCAAAAAAGCTTCATAGTCAAAGATATTCCAAGTACCATGTATCTTAAGAACCAAATGGATACAGACATCCTTTTACAAGATATGTTAGCACTGTTGCATGGGAACAGACACCGACCATGAACACCACACCAGTGCTCACATAGCAAATCACAAGAGATTGGCCACAGAAGCAGCTGCTTAAGAGCATTGATGTGCAGGGGAGGACGAGAGGAGGGGGGCCATGGCTCTTGCGAAGTTGAAAAAATCTGAGCAGTAATTGGAGTTCTGGATCTTTTATGGACAATCAGTCTGGCCCTTCCATACACAAGTTCACCATCTCATGGTGATCAACCTATCTCTGCCTTCATCTTTTCATATATAGACCACCACATTTTGGTCCCTCCAACCACAGGTTCACCGTCCAAGAGTGAACAAGACATCGCTGCTGTTGTCAGCTATTGTACATTAGTATATACCGGAAACAAGGTAGCTAAATTGTTGACTCATAGCATAGATTGGCATACAATCATTTTAGTTCAAATCTTTTAGATAGAAGACTTTTTACACTCATGTCAAGTTTTACGCTCCCTCTTTCTTGTACAACAATGGGAAATGATACTGGCACTTTACTTTCACTCTCCTTTATCAGAGCAAGTATTCTGGTTGGTCTTAGTTTTGGATTTTGGTTTGATGTTGCATAGTCCATCCTTTATAACTGTATAGATAATTGTTGGTTTGGGGGGTCCCTCCCTCCCTTTCCCTCTCTTTACAAGAAAATGTATGCATTTTTCTTATCAAATAAACACACATATTGAATTTGCACAACTTCTTGTGATTCTGAAACTGAATATCAACAATATCCTACCTCTATTAAAGAAGAATCAGTTTGGGTGGATTTCGTTTGGCATTTTTGGCCAATTCGGACAATTTTGCCCCTCGATTGGAAGTCATGTAGTATCAACCAATTGGGTATTTTTGTCATTTCGTATTTCCAGAGTCTGGATACGTGGCTTTGTACGTGGCTTTACCAGGTTTAGGAGAGAGAAATTCTTTTCAACTCTACTTTCCCCTTCTCTCTCTCCCACCGATTTACTCCACCACCACGCCATTGTTTCTTCATCTTCTCTCTCTCTTCTCTCTTTCTCTCTCTTAGGATATCCTCAACGCCATGAAGCCGGTGCTTCTTGAGTCGGAGATGATCAGGAATGTTGAGTTCGAGAGATTTCGGCTTTGGCAAGATTATGGTTGTTCCGGCCTCTGTTCTCCTCCTTCACTCCCCCATAGCGTCACACTCTCGCACACCACAGACCACACCATCCACCCCAACTTCTTACCGAAAGCATTTCACGGCATCAGTGGTACGTCAACGGTTAGCGGGGCCACTGCATTGGGTTCGTTGGTGGAGGAATTGGAAAATATGTGATGTGGAATAAGGGTTTCAGGGAATATAAGTAATACTTAGGGCTTCTAACTATATCGTTCATGCGTGCATGTGGTATTTGATTTACAGACTTAGGGTTTCTGATTATAAAGCTTCTAACTATATTGTTCATGTTTTGCCGTTTAAAAAAAAAAACTATATTGTTCATGTTTGTCTGCAGTATTTGATTTACAGACTTAGGTTTCTGATTATTGGCTTTTATAATTATTTCAGGAATATTGATTGTTGATTTGATTCAGGCAAGCTTGGCTCCCTGATGCTGTTCTCTTTTATTCACTGTCGGCATGCAACAGCTTCGAATGAGTATTGATTTAATGCAGCCCAAGCATGGATTCTTATGGTATAAACCTGTATGTTATATATTTTTGTGTTGTGTTTGAATTTCGTTCACATTAGTGGGATGTTTTGAGTGGGGTATGTAATTTCTAAGATATGTTAGTGTAAGGTTGTTTTGTTTGAAACAACACTTCTTAGAGCTAAGAGACTTTTTCAGTCCTCAAAAGCAAGTAGTTGTAGCTTCCTCTTCGGCTACAATGGAATAGCATGAAGTGCGTCCTTTGCTTGCATAAAAGTCCCTGAAGAAATTGGACTATCCTTGGGAGCACGAAATTCTACATTGTTTATATCAAAGCTAAAACCCGAGTTTCTGTATTTTTCTGCACAAAATTTTCAGACAATATACGCTTGGGAGTGTGACAGAACAAGGATGACTTGCATAAGAATGAAGAGTGTCTGCCTCAATAAGTTCCACGCGACTCTCGGTTAAGCCATCCACTTGGTAATTTTTTCTCTGTTCTCAATAGAAATTGATTACTAGATGCATATTTTTCCTTCTGAGATTTTTTGGTAATGTAATGAGTATGTGGAATTAGAACTATGATGCCCTGTTCTTATGCCATGGATGAAGAACCAGTAAATAGATTTTTCCTTTTGAGATTTGTTAGTAATGTAATGAGCATGTGGAATTAGAACTATGATGTCCTCTGCTTATGCCATGGACGAAGAACCAGTAAATGATGAATGTTTATGTACTGTAGTCCATACTCCACATAAACATGTTTTACTCTCACCATCATTAGAGCATTTAAATAGCATTATTTGAATCCTTGTTGTTGGGTCTGGGGTTGTTTGGTTGTGTTGGTTTGGGAAGCACACTTGGTGGCCGTCTTGGGGCTAGGCTTTGGTTGGTTGGGTGGGTGGGTGGGTGGGTGGGTGGGGTTGGGATTTTTGTGTCTTGGGTTGTGTCTCTGGTCCCTTCTTGGGTTGGTGTCTGTGTGTTGGGTTGGTGTCTTGTGTCCATCTTATATGGGTGTGAGCTGCTACTGCTTCCATAAACAACATCTTGGGGCTAATTCTTTCATGATTTAGGCTCAGTTCTGGGCCTTATTCCCTCATCGCCCATGGTTCCAATTGTCTGCATTGTTAGGCCTTCCGTATTAGTGTCCATGTTAGAGGAGCTTGAGATTTGATTGTGATAGACAAACATATTTGTTAGTGTTAGCTTGAAAAAATTGACTGTTATATCGTTGTCAAGCTGTAGAATTACTTGAACAGCTTTGAAGATTGTCTTCGCTATTTAAATTGTATAATGCTTTCTGCAAATGCCTTTAAAGTCTGTAGTCTATAGTTCTGTCATCTGTGGCTGTACGTACTGTAACCATGTTTGTGGTAGCATGCATTTATATAGTGGAGCGGATAGACGACGACGATGCATGTATGATGTATGTCATCGCTTGCGTCTAGATCAAAGTGCAATGATTAGTCAAGGAAATCTTACCTGTTCATCACACTGCCTTACATTTCTGTAGCATGCATCAATTGGCGGTGCACTTCCTCTGCAATTATCACAAGTCAATAGTTTAAATTTTAAAGAGCTGTTTTGGACTCATTTCAGGCCCGTGACAAACTTCGATGAGCTTACCTTCCACTTCGTTGAGTGTATACATTTCCAAGTGCAAAATTCCAGAACAAAGGTATAAATATTTAACACCTTCGTGGTTCGAATTGTCTCCAAAAAAAACACCAAATAAGCACCTTGCTTGTGTTCAGAAATGCCTTGCCTGGTCTTGTATAGCTGATTGTCTTTATTCTGCTTAAAGCAGCAAGGAGATGCCACAACTCAGTCTCATTCTGTGACTCCATCTACAAACACAGCTTCGAGGGATGGATCAAATGGATATCAGTCAACACCACCAAATCATGTATGAGATTCGTATTGGGAAAACTAACTTTTGTTGTGATATATTTAGTATTGTAAATATCCTATTTTGTTGTTTTTCCTCCTCAGTTCTCTGGGCAATTTAGTGTAGAGGGACTGAAGGGATTTGATCAAATGGTGCTTGATTATCTGCAGCAACCTTCAAACTTGTGAGTAATTGATTGCCTGCTTGTTTTATGATTTTTTTGGCCGGTATTACCAGTTTCAGACATTAAGCAATGCCTTTAATGTGTTACATTCAGCAACAATATTGGTACAGTTGAGCTTTAATTTCTCATAATCCTAAGTACAAAATTCTTGTCATATCCCTTCTCTAATGCTTAATGTATCCTTAGTAAATATTGCTGATATTTATCAACATTTGAGAACAATTTATGTTTGCAGTGGACGGGAAAAAGGGGTACATAGGGATGAACTGTCCCAGAAGCTAAAACTTCCTATGGAGAAGATCATGTACTCTCTCTCTCTCACTCTCTCTCTCTCTCCATCTCATTATATTAGGCCATTCGAAACCACAGAAAGAATTGGACCAGTGTCATAGACTTGCCTTGACACTAGAGTTGGTTGATTATGCATTTGCTTGCAGTGCTTTCTAATATGTGAGAGCATAAGGTAGAATATATAGAAGAAAAAAGTTCAGGTTAGAGGTACTTGCAGTAATCATTTGCTCAAGGCATCACAAAATTTGCCGCCTATTCAATTGCTAACACTAACCAAGTGAGATTTTGCAGGGTAGATTGCGAGATGGACAGGAAGTCGCAGTGGAGAGACTTTCGGAATCTTCTAAACAAGGGCAAGAGGAGTTCATTAATGAGCTAACACTCACTGCAAAACTTCAACACGTCAATCTATGTTTGGGTTCATTAGCTCTTAAAGTTACAGTTCATTCCCTTTCTTATTAATTTCGGTTATTGTAAATCTGCTGAAATTTCCCTACAAAGGGAATGGATTGTTTGTTAAATTTCAGTTTTTTTTGTGAAACTGTGGTTTTCGATTTGTGCATGTTAAGAGCGAGGGGAAATTTATAAGAAGGAATATGGATACTGGTTGCGGTAAATCAAAGGTGTATAGTTTGTGGCTCTTGATTTGAGCTTGATTTCAAACCGATCAATTCAACGGGCAGAGCACACGTGCCTTGCACGTGGCAAAGTACCTAGTAAATAAAGAGGCTAAAGTTTTTCGTTGGCCATGACGGTTTTTGCCTCAAATTTTTGTCCCCCTAGTATTACCCTTTCGACCCCACGCCAACTACAATAACGAGGCCTCGTTTTTGTAATTGGATGTTTAAGGTTCTCTTTTAACTCAGAGAATCAAGAAGAGCTGTTCTTCTTGACTGATTCATAATTTATGATGAATCTGTTTTTTGTGCTTTCTCAATCGAAATAGGGCTGGTTCTGTCTTCTTCTTCGCAATTATCAAGGGAGGAGTGTCTATCTGATACACGATACGTATCTCATCATGTATCCTTTTTGTATAAAAATCCTACGATACGATCACGTATCGTACGATTTATACGAGTATCCTAATTCTGTGCGTATCCTACAATTACTAATTCAAAAAAAGTCAGCCCTTATTTCAAGAAGCGGAACCTCAAATGCATTAATCTAAGCTATTTGATCTAATTATGGCCGCTTTCAAACCCTTTGATAAAAATTCAACCTCAATGTAGGTCTTGTATAAAAGAAAGAACCATTGTATTTTGTCTTACTTTTCTTTTCCTAACAAAGGGAACATAATGTAATAGACTCCAGTTGAGAGATTTGAAATTTTGCATCTTAATTTTTTTTTAAATGTAAGCATAGTTTGTTGGTGTTATTAGATGTATCAACTTAATTATATTTTAATTATGATTAACGTTGTTGAAACATAAACTAAATTTAGTATTTTGACAAAGTTCCAATTGACAAAAACCCAAATATGATAGATATTATCAAAAAAGATAGTATAAATATCTAGTTTTTAGAAACTATCTAGAGTTTTTTTTTTTTTTTGTGAGAATTAGTCTCATGTGTAATTCTAGAATTGCCTCAAAATTTATCTTATATGAAAATAACTTTGTACTAGAGCCTTCCATGGAGTAGTACAAATAGGGATGAGTTATAACCATTTTGTAAATCTCAACAACAACACTCTTGTCTTGAGTTTAAGTGCAGTATAAATACTCTCCTTTCCCATTCTTGTCTTTAGTATTCTCTCTTCCAAAAATATTGTCAAACTACACAATAAAAAATCCTACTCTTCGAGCAAACATATCTCAATATACACGATACGTATCTCGATACGAACTATACAAGTGAAAAAATGATACACGATACGTATCCCGATTTGAAAACATTGCCTGTGATCCGTTGTCGTCGTCTGGGTCGTTCGACTCGTCCCCATAGTCCAATTCCACCAAGCCAAGAACTGTAGGAAAACAGCAACAGTCGCATCATCCTCTTCCTTTTTCTTCCGTTTTTTCTCTTCTTCTTCAAGTCGCGTCTCCTCAATAACCAACTCTCCGGGCTTACTTTCCAAGACCAACCGGCCACCCCGGCAACAAATATACGAAGAAGAGCCAGTTTCATACAAGATTGTGATTTTCTGCCTTCAACATCTCGTACAAGTAAATTCAACCTCCTTGATTCGGGTTCGGGTTTTACAGAGCTTGGAGCAGACCATCACTCTTGTACCCTTTTCTAAAGCTTTAAAACTAAGAGAACAAAAGCCAATTGAACGCTTACCATAATTTGGCCAAAATTTTCAATTGTGCCCCTCAATTGGGGAGCCACTGGTTTAGGCACCGAGGATGTTTTCGTCTATTCACCTCATGTGAAGAACGTGGGCTAGATTAAGCCACGTCTCCGCTTTTCCCTTATCCTTTCCTTCGTCTACCAGATGAGGAGCTTTTTGGTATCACCGATATACCAAAGACCCGGTATCCCCCTTCACAAAAAATGTGACACATGGCAAAGTGTAATTTTTGAGAACTTCAACTGTAATTATTCCTCCCCAACTAACTATTGGCTTCCGAAGATTATATTTCGGTAACTACATGTTGAAAATATGTTCAACCTTCGGTAAACAACTGCCGAACATATATTTCGGTAAATAGCTGTTGAAAACAAGATTATATTTCGGTAACTACATGTCGGAAATGCATACAACAAAAACAATAAACATATATTTCGGTAATTGGATGCTGAAAATGTATCTCAATTTTGGTAACTAACTATCGAAACATATTTCGGTAGTTAGAAATTTTTTATGGGCTAAGGGAGAAAATACTGGGCTGCGAATAGCCACACCCTTTTTCCCGCCTCTGTCCAAAAAACCTAACCCCACCCAAAATTACTCCTCTGCCTATCCCAACAAGTTGGAAATTTCGGACACGACCCGTTAATACAACATAAACACGACACAAAGTTAGAGGATTTAGGTTCACAAAAAATTAAATCGGTCAAACACGAATTTGACTCGAGTAACTCAATAAGGACACAGTAACTGTTTGATTTTCCGGGTCAACACGGCTCGATTACGACACAACACAATTAACTGTGATTCTTTTCAATTTCCTAATTAGTAGGAGTATATAATTTGATTTTTCCAAAATCATGCTTGGTTAATTTGTATTGAAAAAAAATCAACAAATTACGGAAATACAAGTCATGCATGTTACTATAGAACTCATTGTAGAATTTTTTCCCCAAAATCAAAACCAACTGAATATCTAATTTTCTAATTATTTGAGTTTTCTATGCTGAAAAATTCAAAAATTAAATAACATCATTTTGGCTGGTGTTCTACATACTTTGCAAACAAGACTTCATATAATTATGTATGACCTATAACATAAAAAACTCATAGTATCCCATAATTATTACGCATCTCTCCCACTAGGGATAGATCATTTAGCTAAAAAACTCATAGTATCTCATAATTATTACTCATAGTATCGTTTAATCTTTGTGCGAATGGAAATTTTACTATTGTTAAGTTTTACTATGGCCCTTTTTTTTTAAAATGGTTTATGTCCTCAGGATTTATGTTTTACCTTTAAATTAAAGTTTAAAAAAAAAAAAAACAATTGGATGAGAAGAAAGCAAAGAGGTGCCGTTCAAAAAAAAGAAAAGAGGCTAGCTGGGATAGGCAGAGGAGTAATTTGGGCGGGGTTAGTTTTTTGGGGCGACTATTCGCAGCCCCGTATTTTCTGCCATAACCCGTTAAAAATTTCTGAAGATTATATTTCGGTAACTACATGTCGAAAATATGTTCAACCTTCGATAAACAACTGCCGAACATACATTTCGGTAAATAGCTGTTGAAAACAAGATTATATTTCGGTAACTACATGTCGGAAATGCACAAGAAACATATATTTCGGTAATTGAATGCTGAAAATGTATCTCAATTTCGGTAACTAACTGTCGAAAATGTATTTTGGTAGTTGGAGGGCGTAATAATTATAGTTGAAGTCCTCAAAAATTACAATTTGCCACATGTCACATTTTTTGTGAAGCAGGGATACCAGGTCTTTTGGTATACGACTGTTGGACACCGACAGAAGAACGAAAGAAGAAGAAGCGTTGGCGACGGACGGTGAGGCGTTATTGGGGGTTCTTAGCCGTAGACTTCGTGATTTGCTGATGTTGCTTTCGTTCATCCGGTGGTGAAATCAGCGGTTGTTACTCATTCCTTCAGGTTCGGTTCTTGTTTCTTGGATTTCTCTTTTCTCTGTCGATTTATGGACGTGTGTTTCTGTAGTTGCGTGTTTTTCTGGCGTGTTTTTTCGTGAGGTTGATTTCGGTGTGTAGTTGTGTGTTTAGGGTTTTTTCGTTGGTGATCGAGGGTTTTGATGTTGGTTTTTCGTGAGTTTTTTTATCAAAGTAATCCTTTTTTTAGAACTATTGGCCAGAATAATCTCATTTTCAAACTATTTTTAAAAGTACTCGGTAGAGCCACTTCAAAAAGCGCTACCTGAGTAGCGCAATTATAATTGGCGCTATTTGCCATGTGGCGCTAGACCGTGTGCTGGGTTGGTTGTATGACGTGGATTAGCGCCACTTGAGGTAGCTCTACTAGGTAAAGCCATCTCAAGTGGCTCTACCTAATCTGGTAGAGCTACTTCAAGTAGCTCTACCTAATCCGGTAGAGCCATTTCAACTGGCTCTACCTTATAAAATAACAATCCAACAATCTCATTAATTTGATCACTTGTCTTGTGAATCCGTATGAAACGTGACTAAAAACAATGAAAGTAAAATCGTTTAAAAAATTGCGTTAGTTTTCAATATTTGGCCGTTACAACGTGAATAGTAGAAACTATTGTATTATGTTTAAGAAAAGATAGACTGACAATAACTACTTTTCTTAAAATTGAAAAAAAAAATGATGATGCACTTTAGGAATGCCTTAGGGTTTTATTAATTTCACTGAAAAAAATTGTATTTATAATTCATACAACCATTTTCAGATTTATTAAATTCGTTTATGCGTTTTCACCTTTACTCAATTACTTCAGCCTGTTTCAGCCTTATTCAATTACTGTAGCCTTTTTCACCCTTATTCAAATTCTTCAACTTTTTTAGCCTTGTTCAATGCATTCAGCCTTTTCAGCCTTAATCAATTCGTACAGTTTTTTTCAGCCTTATTCAAATCATTGAGCTTTTTTCAGTCTCATTCAATGGGTTTAGTCTTTTCAATTGCAGACTTTTCGATTCTTTCAGCTTTTTCAGCCATCATTTCATTCAACCTTTTTCAGCCTTAATAAATTCGTACAGACTTTTTTAACCATCTTTGTTTTATTTGTCATTTTATGCAGCTTTATCCATGTTGACTGTATTAAGCTTTTATACGCCTTATTAATATACAGCTTTTTGTGGTCCCATACTCTTGTCTTATTAGAGATCCCATTGAGGGTATGGTCTAGGTATTGGCCAAGGCATTTGTCTATAAATTATCTTTCAACTTCTACATTTTTGTGTAATAATCCTTAGTCGTGATATAGTTCTATCATATGGCAAACAGAGGAGCAAGTTCCAGGGTCTGGATACTTCCCAAGTTCAAGGATCCTTATTGGAAAGAAAAAAGAACCAGCCCGAAAGATTACTATGTTGGTCTTCGACAAGAATGGAAATTTAGGGTTGAAGAGCAGGAGGGATTGGTTAATGATTTGCGTAACATGGGAGTCAGAATTCCACATCGTCGATCTCTAGAGATGCCAACAACAAATAAGCGTGAATATGAAGCAGCTGTGTCCCGAATCAAAGAGGAGAATAATAGAATGCTGATGCGCAGGAGTAGATATTTCATGCTTCAATTAGCAACAGAGATGGCTGAGGCAAATGATAAGCACCCAATATTGTAAATATTTGGTGCACTTAGTCCCGTTTTTTGTTGTATTAATTTGCTTTTATTTAGCTTTTATTAAGGTTTTGCTCGTAAGGTTCGTTTGAGGATGTTTCAGGTTTTACGCCCTATCAAGGGTGATTTTGACGCCATGGACATGTCTCGGGGGAGTTCAAGCTTCCAAGGCCAAGTGGCGAAGTGCCACCGTTCTCCAATGATCAAGATACGAAGTATCGGGTGAAGTTCGGAAGCGTCGGGTGCCAAGTTTTGAAGCTAAAGGCAAATTCTGGAGTTAGCAAGGCCGTATCCATACAACCGTTTCGGTTGTATGGATACAGTGGCCTTATCTTTTGGTCAGGTTACAGCGTATCCATACACCATTTTGGTTGTATCCCTACAGCTCAGCTACGGAGAACTCCCAACACAAGCTTAACAGCTCGGTATCCATACAACCGTTTTGGTTGTATGGATACAGTTTGCTTACTGACAGCTTTTTCCAGTTTTTCAACTTGCCACTTTTGGAAAGTTTTGGGATATTTTTTGTGAGAGAAAGGCTTGGTTGTATATGTACCACACACTCTCTCTCTCATGAAAAAAGCTAGCTACAATTTTATTTTAAGTCTTTTAATTTTCAAGAACTCCATTGTCATCTTCTTCAAGCTTTCCTCTTTTCCAATTTCCTCAAGAACACTAGTAAGTATTTGGTTTTGTTTAATTTGTCAAGTATTAATATTGTAGCTCTTGTCTAGATCCTTCCATAAATCAAGTTAATTTTCGATTCCATCGGTTAATCATGTTTTCCAAACTTGTCAAGCTTTCTAGTCTTTTCATGTCGCGTGAGTAGTCGTTTAGGCTTGGCCGTGGAGCGATTATCGTCTCGTAACTTATGTTTTTCTTGCTTTCTCAACTCTCGACTCGAAGTTTGGTATGGAAAATGAGAAGGGTTCGCCTTTATGTAACAAAACTAGTCGATGTTAATCTCCGGTGATCATATGCTCGCTCATATGGTTCCGTGAGCGATGTCTCGGCTTGTGTTTACCAAAAGAACAAAAAGAGCTCACTTGCTTTCCATACTTCATTTCTAGTCTTTAAATGATTTCAAAGCTAAATCTTCCGGTTGATAGCCTAAGCCGTGCGAATCAACCGAGTTTTCGTTGAGAATGGTTCGAAGGCCTAAGTTGCGGGCGATACTAGTTTCATTGCCATGCCGCTTGTCTAATCTAGTTAAAAAACCAAGTTTCTAGTATTTTTCATCACTTTCCAAAGCAACCGATAGTTGGCCGTCTGAACGCCTGGAAAACTTGCTTCTACAAATCCTAACAAGCTATCGAGATTCTCTCTGTGGGAACGATTCCGGATTTCCGGTATCTATGCTGACAATGACCTAGCCCTACGCTCGGGGAATTCAACCTCTTTCGGAGGCGAGGTTGTGAACGAAGCAGCAAATCAGCGAGAACTAACAGAAAATGAACGTAACAACGCTTTGAATAATGAGAAATATCTATCTGACTATGCTATGTCTGAAGAGGACATGTAGAGATCTCCCACTATTGGTTCTGTGTTAGGTATTGAAGTTATGTATGATTTGTCCTTTCTATGTTAAGTATGAACTATTGATGTATTAGTTTATGCGCAAAGAACTTGATGATAACGTTTTAGGATGGAGCACGATTCAGAAAAGGAATTTTATTGCCCTGGATCCGAGTTGTACTGTTGTTGACAACTGGACCTAAGTTCATTATTCAAATTGGAATTGGTTTGACTGTGTCCAAAAAAAAAAAAATTGCAGATCTTCTGGGCAATTTTGGATTCTACTAAAGTTCACCACTCACCGATCAAAGTCATCATTCATGTGCTTCTTATTCAAGTCAGGCCAATTGCAGATCTATGTTTGAACAACAAAAGAAAAAGAGTTCGTACAAATGATTTCCGAAAATAAATGATTGAGTAGAGGTAGAGAATGCAAAGAAAGCATGGAGAGAGCCGAAGAGAGAGAGATACATACGGTTGCCAGCGACAGATTATGGCCGGTGTGGATACGACGTCCGTCGCAGTCTCGGCTAGTGCGAGCCCCACCTGAGAGATCGCAGAGAGGGAGGAGAGCAGAGCAGAGGAGAGAGGGAGAAGAAGCGCCGTTGGGATTAGCGGTATACAAGCCCTAGGTTGGGGAAAAGCTGTTCTAAACGACTAGAGCCAGTTCGAGTGGCTCTACTTGATTGAGTAGAGCTATTTCAAATGGCGTTAGTCCACGTCATACAGCCGCCAATTGGAATAGCGCTACCCAAGTAGCGCCTGTTGAAGTGGCTCTACCGAGTACTTTTAAAAATAGTTTGAAAATGAGATTATTCTGGCCAATAGTTCTAAAAAAAGGATTACTTTGATAAAAAAAACTCGTTTTTCGTCGTCAATTAACCACGTTCGTTTTCTTTTTCTTTTCTTTTCTTTTTTTTTTTTTTGGCTGCTTTGAAGGTTTGTGCGTTTAAATTATTTTGTGTGGGTTTTATTGGATGGAAAACAGTTCTAATTTCATAGCTTGTCAACCACCACCGTTATTTTTTAATGGTGGGTATATGAAAGATATTGGAAGATTAAAGTTTGAAGATGGAAAAGATAAGTATGAACTACTGGAGTTTGTATGGCTGGAGTCTTTGGAAATTAGATCAGGTCTTGTAGAAAGGGAAAAATCCATCAGTAGCCGTTGGAGGGAAAAAAAAAATTGTGAAAGCATCCCTTCCATGTTTTGCATCCACATAGCCGAAAAAAAATCTCCTCAGCTGACCAAGTTCTCAAATGAAACCACAAAAAAACTGCCAAAGTGTCTCATTTCTTTGAACTTTCCCCTCATGAGCAATCGATGATCGGTCCAGTGGTTAATTTCAGGGCCAAGTGTTAAAGTATTGCAGCTACGCAAGAAAATTCAAATCATTCTAATTATGATTTGCCTCGCAAAATCTTAGGCATCTCTCAAATGGACTCTCAAGTCTCAACCCATACAATTTAGCCTCGCAATTTGTCATTTCGTAATTCTCAAATCAGGAAATTAAGGCTGCATTGGAAATGATGAACATGGGTTTTGGGGACAGAAGACTCGCGACTCTCTGTTAGCCTCATTTCCTAATAGTTTAAGGTTTTTCCGGAAGATTTGTAATATTACACCGCGTTAATTCCATCAAGAAATTAAAATGACAGTTTTCGGGCCAATTCCAAAGGAAAAAATGAGCGACTTCTTTCAATGTCCGGCAATAATGCGAGCAACTGTACAGCTCGGCTCAGATGAACTTTCGGTCCAAATACCATGCTTATCTTGAAATTGGATAATCATAAGATCGTTAATCGGTTTCAAGAATGCATCCAACACTCGAACTTCATCAATAACACACCATGCAGATTCATTCTAGGCTCCCTCCACATTTTGTTCATAGCTAAATAACTCATAATGAGGTAAGTGGAAAATGAGCAAAACTGGCTTGCACTTGTATATTATTAGATGGTTAGCTGCTTGCTTTTGCCAATTCCTCCGAGTTGCCCCTTTCTCACGGTTATTTAATCAATCATCTTTGCTATAACATAATAGGTAATATGTTGCTCAACCTTTGTCCAGGGATGTGGAAACTAGACAAAACTAGGATCAACAGATGATGATTTTCATACGGGTTAAGCTCCCGATGAAATCAGCATGTACCTAGAAACCATGTATGTGCTAGGCTTCCTTTAAATTTCATAATGACAAAACCTAAATTGCTTGACATTGTGATGAAAGCCTTATGCTTAGGAATTTACTTGCTGTTGTGGTTTCCAGTTTGAAACGTGCCTAGCTATTAGCAACTTCTTTAAGGCTAATTGATATAGATGTTTGCTAGAGTAAACAATCGAAGTGGCATCTAAAAATCAATTGTAAATAGTGGAACATCACATGCCAGATAGGAAATGAATTTCCTCCAGGTGAGATTTGTTTCTTTTAAGGCTTGTGCTGTTTTGCCCTATCCAGTTTGTGTTCTCCTTTTGTGTTGTATAGAATGCGTAGGTACATTTTTGTGCTGGTGAGCTTTTGCGGCGTTATGCGTGTCTTCTTTTCCTTTTCCTTTTTGTGGGTAATAGTATTTCAGGCTCTTATTTGTGTACCTTTATTTTGTGCGGAGCTCTGTATGGTTTGAATTGTTCTTCAAATGATTTGATTCCAGTTCTTCCCGTGTTTATATCTTTCATTCCGTAAGCAATTTATTGTCCGGATGCTCCTGGAGTGATTATGCAAGTCTTGTTTCCTCATGCGTTTTTAGACTCGTTTGAATTTTTCCTTAATGTGATTGCATAATCGCTTTTTCTGTTGTGCTTAGCAAAATAAATTATTTATCTAGCTGTTTTGGACTCATTTTTGTATGGAACTTTTGTATATCATTTTAGGCTTCCTAATCGCTATGGTCTAACCATTACCTACTTAAGTTAAAGTTTGGAAACAGATCATATCGGTGGTTCTTATAAGTTGCATATTCATCTAGAGGACAAAGATATTGCAGCCCTCCTTGTCGATGTTGATTAGATCTCGTACCTTTGACTGAGCTCCCTTCAAGCACACTTCGCATATTTTTTCCTAACGTAATAATATGATGATCCATGTTTAAAGTGGTTGACATATAGTCATAATTTCAGAGATAAAGTAATTGGTTGGACAATTGGCATGCATTATTTGTGTCTTACCTTTTTCTTATTTGTTTGTACCGAAGCTTATTAAATAGATAGGTACGTGATGTTTGTACCCAAGCTTATTAAATAGATTGGTACATGATGCAACAGGAAGTTATTTAGCAAACGTATCTGTAGGTGTCAGATCTAATACTAAAGGATTTTGCATTTGTAGGATTTTGGATCCGATCCAAACCAAATCAAATCACACTGAACCTTACATGTGATGCAATGGCTTCCACATGATCCATAATTGTAATTTGGCAGCAAGTAGATCTCTCTGCGCATGCAGTGTTGTCGGCAACTAATAGGCTTTAGCATAAGGTTTTTTTTTTTTATCAGCAGCTTTGGCGTAGGTTAACCATTTTGATTGTGTATCCAAATTGTTGAAATAGAAGATTGAGCTCAATCATGAAACCAACAAAAGGGTAAAATGAGGCACATTATTCAAGCCTTAATCAGTGTTGAGCAATATGGCGGTGTAGGCAGAGATCTAGGCTTTTTTCTGGAAGAAGACTGATTTTTACACATAAATCGTTCTGAACAGGAAATAATGACTTAAATCAATGGAACAATCCATGCTTGCCATGTCGATCAGAAATGGGACCAAGTGTGTAACTCGGTCCAATCGTATCAGCATAGTTTCCAGTGTCCATGTTAGCATCAGAAATAATAGAAGAATCTGAGTGAAATTTTTTGGGAAGATGAGAGGAGGTGAAATGTAGATTAAAAGGAGAAGTTCTGCTGCATTCTCCATTCTACCATTTTATATTTGTTTTGTTTTTCCCTTTTGCGGTTAAACCTTGCTTGTATTCTTTTTCCGACTTTACCTATTTCATTACAAGTTGCTTGTCAAGTAATATACGCGTTTCGATTGTAGGGTTTGCTGCTATGGTGATTCAGTCCCCATTTGTCTACTGGACCATTGAGAACCGTTTAACCCGTATGCATGGTGTCCATAATTTGCAGCCATGTCTACTATTCTAGCTAGAAGCCTTTCTAAAAACTCAAGATAAATCTTTTGGTTCATGTTGTTTCTCATGAAGATGTATGAAACTCCCTTTTGTGTAATTGGCTTTGCCGTGACTTCAAAATATTGCATATGAAGTTAATCAGCTGGAACCTTTATCAATTTCTTCAAAGGCCTTGCATATGAGCATATGAATTTCATTTTTTCTGATCCATTGCATGTTCAGGTACTTACACCTGGAATTTCTATACTTTGATACAATCAAATTGAGTTTGGAAAGATTGGGTCAGAATTTGATCAAAATACGCTTCCTTGTGCTGCTGTGTTCTGTGCGGAATTATAGGTCATTGCCCTTCTTCTTCTTCTTCTTCTTCTTTTTTTGGAGTTTTCAAATAATGGAACAACACTTGATTTGGTGCTTCACCTGTTGGTGTCCTTGACTGTTAGGGGTTGGGTGGTAGGGGGAGGTCGAAAGAGTTGTGGTATGGGCTCTATTAGACTTCCTGCTGCATCTGCTGGCTATAGATTGTAAATCTGTTGTTTTATTGTTCTGTTTCAGTATTGGCTATGGACACTGTTTGGCTGTATGACTTCGCAATTTTCATTCCACTTATTCGTCTGGTAACTTATTTGTCACTTCACTTGCTCATTGCCAGATATGCTCATCCATTTCCCTTTCTTTTTTTTTTCACTGCCTGCTGTGTGTATGGTTGAGCCATTGCTCGAGATTCTATTGGATGCATTCAAAGCTGAATGCGTGATGAAAGAAACCCATGCTGAATGTTAGTTTGAACTTGTTTTGTCCTCACAGGGTGCATGGCCTCCAGTTTAATAAAATCAGAACAAAAGAAATCTGTAGACAAATGATTTGTCGTCTTCAAACTACATTTAGGTTGGAAAGGTCATTAATGGGTTAGCATCGGGTGAAATGGTTATTCAGTTCAAATATTTATGGACATGGAGGAGATGCGAGACATTCCAGGGCCAGCAGAACAAATGCCTCCTAGTTCTACATGGTGGTCTTCAGATTTCATTGAGAAGTTCGGATCTGTTTCTTTGGTTTCTAAAAGAGAAACTTTGATTACTAGAGAACCAGATAACTACACTGAGCATGATAGCTTGTCGTCACAGACAGCTTCACAGATTCTCTGGAGCACTGGGATGCTTTCTGAACAGATTCCGAATGGTTTTTACTCTGTCATCCATATGAGCATTCTTTTTTTCTCATGTTAATTTTTGGCGATTGCAAATAGAAATCGAGTTATAATGGTTTTCGCTGCCTTTTTGTTTTGCCCAATTGTTGCTGGAATCTGAGCTATTTGAAATATTTTTTGAAGTCACTGGGCCATGAGGAAATGTCTTCTAATTTACTATTGATCTCGATGGTCTGTGTTCTAGCCATCCTTTACATAGCTGGTAATGTTGTGGAAACAAAGGGTCAATTATTGGAGGAGATAGAGCACGCTCTCAACCCAGCAATTTGATCCTGATATTCTTCCCAACTGTTGGTGATGGTAATGACAATAATGACAGTATCCCCAATTGACTGATATTGACTTGTTGAAGCCTTGAAGGATTTCTCTACTCCGATGCGAATCCACGTTTCAAATACCACATATTGGAGCTATGCTTGTTTCATGTTCTGCTTTTTGCTTTCTTTTTCTTCTTTTGGACTTTTATCGAACCTGTTGTAATTGTAGATAGTCCATGTTGAAGTGGGGTTCTCAGAGCAGTGCAATCAAGGCATTTTCCTATGAGCTGGTCGAAGACTTCAGTTGCATATTTTATTCCCGTATCCATAGCTCAAAAGCGTCCATTTGAAGATTTATGTTGGGTGTAAGCTACTACAAAACTAACCAGAAGCAAAGAACTCATTCACTCCAAAGTATATTAAATAGAGTATGCCATATTTCAGGGTTTCAATACCTTAACGACTGAAAATTCAGCATACTAACTAGAAACAGTTTCCAGAAGAACATCCAGGCAAAACCGCACGCGAAAGTATAGCTCATCCATGTTTTTTAGGAGTTTAGAACACCCATATAGCTCATCCATGTTGTTTAGTTCTGGAAAAAGGTAAATACTATCAACCATATTATACAATGAACTGAATTTACCCAAAAAAAAAAAAAAACAAGCATGACAATCTCGCGCTGTCATGAGCCAATAATTCATTACTACTTTACCTCAATTTATACCTAAAAATTCCCCATAATATATACTACTCCCTCCGTCCCTTATTTAGAGTCCAGTATTTCATTTTGGGCTGTCCCTTAATAAATGTCCATTTTGTAAAGTTAGTGGGTAAAAGTTGGTGCATTGTCTATTTTGTCCCTAAAAGTAGATTCCATTTTGAAAAGTTAGTGAGTAAAAGTGTAATGATGATGGGTAAGTAGGGAAAGTGGAGGAAAAAATTGATGTGAAATGTATAATAATGATATATTTTTAATAAGTTGAAGTTACGAAACAGGACACTTAAAAAGGGACGGAGGGAGTACCACATCACGGGCACAAAATTCACAGGCACGACACGTCACAATCACAAAATTCACAAGCATGAGACTTCGCGTGCTGGCACGCGCAGTTCACCTAGTTAGTATAAAGAGAACAAACATGGCATTTGATAGTATGCCGTAGCCAAAATTGTTTTTGATCCATTGGAGACTTGGAGTAATCAAGAACAGAATCAAGAAAGAGAACAGAACTCAGAGAGAGGGATAGAGAATGGGAAGGTTGGGGGCAGCGCGGTTATTTGAAGGGTATTTCTGACATTTTATGATTCCATATTCTTGGGAAAGTGAGGCCAATAACTTGACCAGCCCGTAAAAAGCCCCAGTTTAAACCCAACTGTGTTATAGAATAGACGAGATGAAATGGACTGAGGCAGTGTTGGGCTGGATAGTGAGGCCCACAAAAGTAGCTTGTTTTGGTTTCGTTTAGCCGCCCCGACTCCGAGTAAGCACAGATGAGATTTCATAACGAGGAGTAATTATTCAATCAAAACAACAGTATACGTAGATTCCTACCGACCATTCCTATCTCACATATGTCGTGGCCTTACATATTTAATTATGGAATAGGTGCCACACATATGTGATCGGTAGAAGTATACAAATTTAGGTGGTGTTTATGCTAGTGATTAAGTTATGCAGAATATTTTTTTGGTTCAAACTTGTTCAATTTTTTTCACATTTGTTAGTTTTACGCCAAATTTTTATGTGATATGGGTGAGTAAGGATGAGAGGAATCGGAAAAGTACAAAATTATGACTTTTACACAAGTATTTTGAGAAATATCCAAAGAAAAGCTCAAAAAGTCAATTTTTTGACTTTTTCTTGTATATTTCCCAAAATAATTGTGTAAAAGTCACAATTTTTTACTTTTCTGATTCCTCTCGACCTTACTTACCAGTATTTCCAAAAAAAATCGCGTAAAACTAACAAACGCAAAAAAAAAAAAATTGAACAAGGACAAAACCAAAAAACCGTGTTGCATAAATTAATCGTTAGCGTGAACGAGGCCTAAAGTTATCCAAGAGCATTGGCAAATGGGTTTCCCAAAGCACTCTCCACTGCATTTGTGTAAACTCCTTGCACTTTGTGATGGAGATCACACAAATATGTGATGGATAGGAGGGTTGATGCACCATGTGACAATGCCTCGGGGGCATTGTATAATTTTTCCATAAGAGTAAGGAGGTATGGAAAGGGAGAAATTTTTGGGCAATTATTGTATGACCACGACCACAAACACTTATACAAACATTTACACAAACTCACTCACATTCATATTGGAGCCCGCACACACTCCACATCCAGCATGTGTGGGCCCCACAAAAGGATGCGAGTGTGTGTATAGTGTTTGTGTAAGTGTATTTGATATTTTCTTGTTCCTACCACAGCCATTCAGAAGTGAGGACCATCGGGGTTCGTTGCTTCAATTTGGAGACCATCTGGCTCTGGTGGAGGGGCAATTATTGTATGACCACGACCACAAACACTTATACAAACATTTACACAAACTCACTCACATTCATATTGGAGCCCGCACACACTCCACATCCAGCATGTGTGGGCCCCACAAAAGGATGCGAGTGTGTGTGTATAGTGTTTGTGTAAGTGTATTTGATATTTTCTTGTTCCTACCACAGCCATTCAGGAGTGAGGACCATCGGGGTTCGTTGCTTCAATTTAGAGACCATCTGGCTCTGGTGGAGGGGTTTGTTGATCAGAAATTAGAGCTCTGGGTATATGGGGGCAAGATGCCTACAGAAGAAGAGAAAAGGGGAGGAGAACAAGACATTGATGTCGATGTTGTTGATGTTGCTGATGATTATGTTGATGACGGCGAAGAAGAAGCAGCAGCAACAGCTTTTGATGTCGATGTTGTTGATGTTGCTGATGATTATGTTGATGACGGCGAAGAAGCAGCAGCAGTAGCAGAAGCATGGACTAAGCACATCATCAATATCCCATATGCTTTCAAAGACCACGGATGTAGTTTACTTGGAAACCTCCCGACAGGTGAGATGTTAATGACTGGTACGCACGTAGCACAGGAAGAAGAAGGGACTAATAACAGTAATAGCAAGTCACCGCCCCTCGTGCCTGTCATGCCTCCTCTTTATTCATACGACCCCACTAAGGAAAAGTTTCAAGAGCTTGTAATTGGCAACAATTTCCAGACTCCTCTCCTACCTTCCGTCGGAACAGAAAGTAACAAGCTCCATATATACCAGTATGTGGAAGATATCAGACCATTGGAAAATTTGATTAGAGGAGATGAGTCCAATCTTGGAGGAACTTAGAGCTTGAAGAAACTGAAGATCGGTGATTGGAATTTTGGTCACTGTCTTGCCAAATGAACTTGAAGAGCCTGAAGATTGGTGCTTTGCTCAACTATTACATGTGATGTCCCTACTCTTTCTTGGTAGGAGTATGTTTTTTGTTTTAACGGTTATTTATGATTATGGTTTCATTGTATTTGAACTATTAAACAAGCTTGATGCATCCAATTTGCAAGGATGAGAGGAAATCTGTTTGTTCAGAGTTCAGACCCTGCACACTCCTCTGCTTGGACTACTCCTGAAGAGTCCTTTCACCTTTGACAAGCCTGAACACGAGGACCAACTTGTGAGTGCTGCACTTGCTTCAGAACGGTGTATTTGCTTCTTGATTTGCTCTCTCATTGAATTAGCTTTTTAGTGGATTCTTTTTATGAAGTTTCGCGTGTTAATGTGCTGGTGTCTTAGTATCATGCAAGCGGTCAATGCCTGTCGCAAGGATTAGATATGTGTCCTTAGTGTATCTTTCGTAGGAATCACGATGAAATGTAATTCGTATCGATAAGTTATGATGATGGAAATACGTAGTGTAACCAGACAGGTTGAAACTCGGTGCTGTGATACCCCACTCAGCAGGCAAATGGCTGGATTTTAATTCCGTTGAGGTCAATGTCATGCCTCTCTGTCGGATGTCATGCAATCTCAAATCTCATAGATCATATCTATGAGATTTTATCTTTGTCGTACATGCCCTCATAGCTATGTGGTGGGTTTTTGCGTCCATAAGTTGAATGACCAATGTGTTAGTCTTGCCATTTTTCAAATGTGATAAGTTAGTAATATTTGTATGTGAATTATAAGTGGTGGAGTCATTTATGAAATTGAAGGAGGAGCTTGTGGTGGGCCTAATAATTGCAACAATTATTTTGTTTGCTTATCAATGAGGGATATACTTAACTTATTTGTAATATGAGCTAAGTTTAAGCTGTGACTGCTGTCAAGTTTTAGCATGATGATGTCCTCAAGAGAGCAGAGAAATTTTGCAATGTATTTCGTTGATGGAGTGACTTTGTCACTTTATAACCAAAGGGATCTGCTTTTTTACTATTTCTGTAACCTTTTCCATTAAAGAGAAACAAGTTTAATTGAATTTTATTTCGTTTTGGTATCTTTTCAGATCAGGGATTTGTAGTGGAGTATTCCTAGGGGAAGGATGTAAGTAATGGAACAGATGAAGGATCTAACTCTAGTTGTTAGTTTTTGTTTCTTAGTACTTTTCATTTCATTTCATACGTTGGGTACTAGGTTTTCCTTCCATATATATGACGCATAAGTGTGTTTGTTAGGCAATCATTTTTGTTCCCTTGTAAATTCCTTCACAAATCCATAAATAGTGAGCAACACGGGAGACAAGTGTTTCTTCTGTATTTCTGTATGAATGTCTTTTGTCAGGCAATAAGTTAAAAAAAAAAAATTGTGTTTTTGAGTTCAAACCGTGCTGACAGTTTCTAAATTTTTTGGCCCTGGTTGCACCCACGGCTTTAATAGCTCAGAATGCTGGCGTTGAAGATGAGGTGGTTGTGGAGAAGATAAAGGCTTGGGAATGGGAGGTGGGATACAATGCAATGATAGACAAATATGAGAACCTGGTGGAATCCGGAGTTATCGACCCAGTAAAGGTGTCCAGATGTGCTTTGCAGAATTCGGCTTCAGTTGCAGGAATGGTGCTTACAACCCAAGCCATCTTGTATTATTGTATTATTAGGGCTTTTGATTTCACAAGTCCCATGATAAAAGACACCTCAACTTAATTTCCCCACCAAAGAAATAAAACACAAGACTTTTAATGAGTCCATTTGGAACTATTAATACTTTACTACTAATCCTGCTAGAAATATGTTTAATGCTGATCATACTCAGAATTCATATTTACTATCTGGGAAACATGGAACTAGTATTGCAATAGAAAATCAGTTCCTAGAGATGAGGTAGATAGGATGGTCGATTCTGATTAGATTCACATCAAAGCATAAGCATAAAGAATCAACTCCTTCGAAGGGACTACATCTTTTTGTTTTCTCTCTTTTTTTATGGTTTTTCTTCTGCACAAATCGAAAACATCAGTAATGTGCTACCCATATGTATAGCATCACAATGTGCACAGAATTTTTATAAGAAGATGTATTACACCTTTCAGTCTAACTGTTTCTTTGCACTGAATATCCATCCTCTATTTGGAAGACTGTAACAACTAACATTCCTTTGAAACTTCAAACAGTCAAGGAACATAATTCAATTTCAACCATGAATGATAGTAGCATCAATAGGTTCTTTATTTCCTTCTTTTGTATATTTATAAGGAACCATAACAATTTATCAACTAGCATACTGCTTCCTACACTAGAAACAAATCATGAAAGTGAAGGAAGAACTTACAAAATGTGAAGCAATAATCCTTGGGAACAAGGAAGCAACAAGCATCCCCGTAACTAGTCGATCTTCAAACCCTGCTTTCTGGGCACACTCAAGATCAAAATGCAGAGGATTTGAGTCAAGGCTCACCTTCGAATATTCAAGAACGTCTGAACTTGAAAAAACCCTTTCTTGCTTTAATCTGTCTCCACTCTCCACATGCTGAAAGTGAAGAAAACCCGGAGGAGGGGCTAAAGCTTGAAACAAGACACATTGTAAGCATCTTCTGGAGGATTCTATGAGATAACATGGTCTCAGATTGAAATGAAGCTAAACCAAGTCGTTTTCAGCACAGATGTCAATTTTTACACCACCAAACGTATTTTAGACGGTCCAGATCTGTTTGGTTTGAGGGGGTGTTTTAATAATTTTATACTATAAAATTATCCAAACAGACCCTGGGTCGTCCAAAACACGTTTGGACGGCCGAAATGGTGCTTGGCACCACGTGTCCTGTGTCCACCCGGCACTGAAAAACTTCTCAGATTGCCATTTGTCATATTTTCTTTCAGGGCCCCATTAAATAATATTAAAAAATTTATGGATATTTTTCTAGATTTTTTTGGGACCCAAAATGAAACCAAACGCGTTTTTCTCTGCGTGGTTCTCTACAAATCGTCTCTGCTGTTAGAATTTTTGATTTTCTTATTTTGAGTAGGGCTACAAACGAGCCAATTCGAGCCGAGCTTTGCAGTGTTAAAGCTTGTTTATTAAGTTTTTAACGAACTCGAGCTCGAGTACAGTAAAAACTTAACGAGCCGAGCGGACCTTGGCTTGACTTGAGCTTGTTCGCGAGCTTTAGCGGGCCAATTTCAGGTTTTGAGATTTTGGACCGAGGCAGTGTTGGGCTGGATAGTAAGGCCCATTACACTGTTTGGTCCCGAGCCAAGCTCCTTTTGGTCTCTTTCGTTTAAGTCGGCCCGACTCCGAGCATAGATTAGATTTCACAACGAGGAGTAAAATTATTCAGTGCCCTACACACATTTTTTTGCACGCAAATCGTACACAGATCTCGATATGGGGCCATTATGGGTCTCACACAAAATATTCAAGCCGTTCATTAAATGCAAAATATTTTTTCTAGGGCTCTTGCAAAAAATCAGCTCAATCTGATACTTATAAGTACTCGATCCAATACCTATAAATATTTTTAATGAACAATTTGAATTATTTATGTGAAACCCGTACTGAGCCCCACACCGTGATCTATGCAAGGTTTGTGTGCAAAAAATCCGTGTGTAAACTTACTGCCTCCGAGACATTGTATAATTTTTCCGTAAGAGTGTGGAGGTCTGCGACGAAACCCGATTTATACGGTGGAAACAAACAAGGATTCCATTTCGGACCAGGAGACCGACAGACAACCTTAATTAGGTTGTACTCCTCCTCTATTTATACCCCAATGCCATGAAATTGCAGAGTAAACACAACACAACGCAAAAGGCAAAGGCTTCAAGTGAGAGAGAGATTCGGATAGAGATCAGCAGCAGAGATAACGTACGGGGGAAGAAGCGCGCGGGGGCGTCGGCGATGGTGAAGGAGAGAAGAGTAGTAGTAATAGTAACATGGGAGGAGAAGAAGATAAGAATGAGGAGGAGGAAGGAGAAGAGAAGAATACTAGGAGGCTGCAGCGGCGGCGGCGGCGGTGGAGCAGCTTCGGTGCTCCCTCACGACTTGGTGGTGTCGGAAGTGCTGACAAGGCTTGCTTGCAAACCTCTGGCGCGATTCAAGTGTGTGTCCAATCTCTGGCGTTCATCCATCGAGGACGATTGTTTTCAAAAGGTACACTACTCTCGTTCCCGATCTCAGGGTGGCCTATTATTTGTATGTCCGGACTTTCACGATAACTTATGGTTCTTCCGCTGCACACCGTCAGGGTCAGGGTCAGGGTCAGGGTCTGGGCCAGGAGGGTTAGGGTCTGTAATAAGAAAAGAAGAGAAAGGTGGAGGAGAATTGCAGTTAGATTTGGCTCTCCAATTCACTGTTAACGGCAAGATGTATGACGGATTTACGGAAGTCGTTAACGGCCTCTTCTGTGCCTACAAAGGTCATTGCATGTGGGTTTTCAAGGTCTCTACTAATTGTTCCATAGAGCTTCCACCCTGCTTTAATTATTCTCGTCGTCAGAAATTTAGATTCTACCTCGGGTTTGATTGTACTAGAAAGGAATACAAGTTGCTTAAATTGTGCTTTCGTAGTGACCCTGGCACTAGTCACGACTTTTATTTCTCACCAAACTGCGAGATTCTTACTCTAGGCAAGGATGATGAGTGGAGAAGCATCCCCAGTGGCATTCCAATTGACATCTGGGGCGAAAGCGTTTTCCTCCATGGAAGTAGCACTCTCTTTTTCTGGCCCGAGTTTGCACGCACTGTGCTTGTTGCCTTCTCTTTCAAGGAGGAGGTATTTGATATTTTCCGGTTCCTGCCACAGCCATTCAAGAGTGAGGACCATCGGGGTTTGTTGCTTCAATTTGGAGACCATCTGGCTCTGGTGGAGGGGTTCGTTGATCAGAAATTAGAGCTCTGGGTATATGGGGGCAAGATGCCTACAGAAGAAGAGAAAAGGGGAGGAGAACAAGACGTTGATGTCGATGTTGCTGATGATTATGTTGATGACGGCGAAGAAGCAGCGGCAGCAGCAGCTTTTGATGTCGATGTTGTTGATGTTGATGTTGCTGATGATTATGTTGATGACAGCGAAGAAGAAGCAGCAGCAGCTTTTGATGTCGATGTTGTTGATGTTGATGTTGCTGATGATTATGTTGATGACGGCGAAGAAGCAGCAGCAGTAGCAGAAGCATGGACTAAGCACATCATCAATATCCCATATGCTTTCAAAGACCACGGATGTAGTTTACTTGGAAACCTCCCGACAGGTGAGATGTTAATGACTGGTACGCACGTAGCACAGGAAGAAGAAGGGACTAATAACAGTAATAGCAAGTCACCGCCCCTCGTGCCCGTCATGCCTCCTCTTTATTCATACGACCCCACTAAGGAAAAGTTTCAAGAGCTTGTAATTGGCAACAATTTTCAGACCCCTCTCCTACCTTCCATCGGAATGGACAGTAACAAGCTCCATATATACCAGTATGTGGAAGATATCAGACCATTGGAAAATTTGATTAGAGGAGATGAGTCCAATCTTGGAGGAACTTAGAGCTTGAAGAAACTGAAGATAGGTGATTGGAATTTTGGTCACCGTCTTGCCAAATGAACTTGAAGAGCCTGAAGATCAGTTCTTTGCTCAACTATTCCGTGTGATGTCCCTACTCTTTCTTGGTAGGAGTATGACAGAGCTAGTGTGTTAATTCCTTACTCTCCCTCTTAAGGAAGAAATCATCATGAGTTCGGGTCCTCATGGACGAGGTGCTCGACTCCCGTTGTAACTACTACAGTAACAATTAACCCAAAAAAAGAAAAAAAGCAAATTGATTAGGTGCCAAACTATCAAGCTAATGTGTGCAATGGTTCGGCTGCCTCAGTTAAGAGAACTATTTTCCTCAGGTGTTTGACAATTAAAACTTGCAAGGTGAGAAAAACAACACGAAAGAAATATTTAAAAATTAGAATTCAATTAGGAAGAACTTAGATCAATCTGGCTTTACAATGAGATTCAATTTTTGACTTACAATGAGGTTGTTACTCAAAGGAGGAATGCTAAACTTCTACAGCTACTCCTTTCTTGAACAACTACTATTACCCCTATGAGATTACGCTAGTGTATTTAGGGCTGTAAACGAACCGAGCTGCTCGCGAGCTTGGCTTGGCTTGGCTTGGCTCGGCTCGTTTGATCAAAGCTTGGCTCATTAAGGGTGGCCAGCTCGATTAAAGAGGCTCGTTTAGTAAATGACTCAGCTCGCCTCGAGCTCAAATTTTAGGCTTGTTTAGTAAACGAGCCGAGCTCAAGCTCAACAAAGCTCGGCTCGGCTCGGCTCGTTTACAGCCCTAAGTGTATTACATTGCTCTACTCCTATGAACGAAGTAGTAGTAATACCTGTTTTTCTTATTTTTACTTAAGGGGCTTCTCCAACATTTCGATCTCTTATTATAGATTGAGCTTTAGCAACCTATAACTGCCTTCGTCTTTAGCTGTCATGAGTCCATCTTCACTTGTTCCAACCGTAATTTGAATTCAATCACTACTCCTAGGCTCCTCCGAGCACTCCCCACCACGTCTCCTTTCATGAAATGAGTATGCAATGGGTTCAGCAGCTTTCCCATAAGTTGATCTTTTTCAAACTAGTTTGAATTCAATCAATGTTGATTATAAGAAAAGAGCACAGATCACTTTTGGATTTTCTATCCCAATCACGTACCGTGTTCCATACAATAATCAAAGTTCTAAAATCCCATCTATACATAATTGCTTCAGAATAAAAGTGTCTACGCACCATACACACTCTGTTATGTGGGCATGCTTACCCAGCAAGCATGCCCAGTACTACACATTCACTATATAACTATCAAGAGCACTCCCATACATTCATGCAATGCTCTGTATCACCTTGTAAACACAAGTTCTCCTTAGAAAATAACAAAATAATATCGACGACGTTTTTTCCCATATCCCATTGTCCTTGGGCATAGGAATTAATTTTAATCGCATTCGTAGATACCAGGCAATGTACCTTACTGACTAATTACGTGGAAAAAAAAAAATTGCACCTAGGATAAAGAGACCATCACTTCCCATGGATGATAGTCTTTTAGCATCTGATTGAGCTTTTCTGGTCCATCGTACGTCAGCTCTTCTAGTCATATCCATCCATTTCTGCAGGTTTGTATCTCTTCCAAATTCATCTAGCTCCTCCAGAAGATTTCTCTGTTCTTTTGTTGCTGCAGATGCAGCCTTAGCTTCTCTTGTAGCCACTTCAATCATAGCAGCACTGCCACCACCTTTATTGAATACTGACATTGCTGCATTTATAGCTGCTTCCAATTCATGCATTTCATCATCGTTATCAGAAGATCGTCTTTTCAAGATTGCTGCTGCACGATCTTCATTTAGTTTATGCATCTGCTTTTCAAGTTCCTCTATAAAAGGAGCTTTATGCTGAAAAAGTGACTCTTGGATTGATTTCATAGTGGACTGGTATGGCTCCCGTGGTTTTTCCTCACGTTGAGGTTTTCCACGTATATCTTGTGTCTCGTTTTTCTTTCCAGTTTTCATTACGCACGTATTTGTTTGTTTTATTCTGTGATCCATTATTCCAAGATCCGTAGGGGCGTTGTAGGATTGCGTAAAATCCATAACAAAAGTGAAACCAACATTACAATTTATAATAGACCAAGAAGCAAGGACCATTTATGGGCTTTAACATATCGTCTGAGCAAAAGAAGCTGCAAATACAACTGCAATAAAATCAAAACACTAGTAACTTTCAGGAACTGTTCGGTAACTGTGTCTCTGATTCTCCTGTTCAGTCTTGTAATAAAGTTGCACATCACGTGTGCCGGGACTTAATATCGCCCAAGGCTTTGCAAACTTTCAGAACGGTGGGTCAGGGGATTGAACCAAAAAAGCTTCATAGTCAAAGATATTCCAAGTACCATGTATCTTAAGAACCAAATGGATACAGACATCCTTTTACAGGATATGTTAGCACTGTTGCATGGGAACAGACACCGACCATGAACACCACACCAGTGCTCACATAGCAAATCACAAGAGATTGGCCACAGAAGCAGCTGCTTAAGAGCATTGATGTGCAGGGGAGGACAGAGGAGGGGGGCCATGGCTCTTGCAAAGTTGAAAAAATCTGAGCAGTAATTGGAGTTCTGGATCTTTTATGGACAATCAGTCTGGCCCTTCCATACACAAGTTCACCATCTCATGGTGATCAACCTATCTCTGCCTTCGTCTTTTCATATATAGACCACCACATTTTGGTCCCTCCAACCACAGGTTCACCGTCCAAGAGCGAACAAGACATTGCTGCTGTTGTCAGCTATTGTACATTAGTATATACCGGAAACAAGGTAGCTTCCTGATCGATGTAGGAAATTGTTGACTCATAGCATAGATTGGCATACAATCATTTTAGTTCAAATCTTTTAGATAAAGACTTTTTACACTCATGTCAAGTTTTACGCTCCCTCTTTCTTGTATAGCAATGGGAAATGATACTAGCACTTTACTTTCACTCTCCTCTATCAGAGCAAGTATTCTGGTTGGTCTTAGTTTTGGATTTTGGTTTGATGTTGCATAATCCATCCTTTATAACTGTATAGATAATGGTTGGTTGGGGGGTCCCTCCCTCCCTTTCCCCCTCTTTACAAGAAAATGTATGCATTTTTCTTACCAAATAAACACACATATTGAATTTGCACAACTTCTTGTGATTCTGAAACTGAATATCAACAATATGGCTAAAGTTTTTCGTTGTGGCCATGACGGTTTTCGCCTCAAATTTTTGTCCCCCTAGTATTACCCTTTCGACCCACGCCAACTACAATAACGAGGCCTCGTTTTTGTAATTGGATGTTTAGGGTTCTCTTTTAACTCAGAGAATCAAGAAGAGCTGTTCTTCTTGACTGATTCATAATTTCTGATGAATCTGTTTTTGTGCTTTCTCAATCGAAATAGGGCTGGTTCTGTCTTCTTCTTCACAATTATCAAGGGAGGAGCATCTATCTGGTCCGGTCGTCTTCTTCTCACTCAAATAGGGTTTCCTAATGGTGCGTCTCTCTTTAGTCTTTACCCCTACCTTAATTCGTTATTTTTATATAACTCATTTTTTATCAAACAAGATCCAATTGTTTGATTTCATTTTCCAAGATAAAGCCCCAGAAAAAGAACCATTTTTACCTATCCAATTCCAAATCAAGAAAAAAGCCTTAGTTTAGAAAAATCAATTCATGTGATCATAGTTGTTAAAAACCTACGATACATGATACGTATCTTATGATTTGTATCGTCTCATTCGGAGAACGATACGTATCTCATCATGTATCCTTTTTGTATAAAAATCCTACGATTTATATGAGTATCCTAATTCTGTGCGTATCCTACAATTACTAATTCAAAAAAAGTCGGACCTTATTTCAAGAAGCGGAACCCCAAATGCATTAATCTAAGCCGTTTGATCTAATTATGGCCGCTTTCAAACCCTTTGATAGAAATTCAACCTCAATATAGGTCTTGTATAAAAGAAAGAACCATACTTCGATTGTATTTTGTCTTACTTTTCTTTTCCTAACAAAGGGAAAATAGACCCCAGTTGAGAGACTTGAAATTTTGCATCTTAATTTTTTTTTAAATGTAAGCATAGTTTGTTGGTGTTATTAGGTGTATCTACTTCTTAATTATATTTTAATTATGATTAACGTTGTTGAAATATTAACTAAATTTAGTATTTTGACAAAGTTCCAATTGACAAAACCCAAATATGATAGATATTATCAAAAAAGATATAAATATCTAGTTTTTAGAAACTCTAAAATATCTAGCTCTATAAGCTCAAGAATATCCTTGTGAAATATCTAGAGTTTTTTTTTGTGAGAATTAGTCTCATGTCTAATTTTAGAATTACCTCTAAGTTTATCTTGTATGAAAATATCTTTGTACTAGAGTCTTCCATGGAGTAGTACAAATAGAGATGAGTTCTAACCATTTTGTAAATCTCAACAACAACACTCTTGTCTTGAGTTCAAGTGCAATATAAATACTCTCCTTCCCCACTCTTGTCTTTAGTATTCTCTCTCTTCGAGCAAACGTATCTCAATATACACGATACGTATCTCGATACGAACTATACAAGGGAAAAAACGATACACGATATGTATCCCGATTTGAAAACATTGCCTGATCCATTGTCGTCGTTTGGGTCGTTCGACTCGTCCCCATAGTCCAATTCCACCAAGCCAAGACTCGACTGAATCTTCTTCCTAACCATTAGGTTCCGCAAATCAGCTTGTTTCTGTAGGAAAACAGCAACAGCCGCATCATCCACTTCATCCGCTTTTTCCTCAGCCGCATCATCTTCTTCCTTTTTCTTCTGTTTTTTCTCTTCTTCTTCAAGTCGCGTCTCCTCAATAACCAACTCTCCAGGCTTACTTTCCAAGACCAACCGGCCACCCCGGCAACAAATATACGAAGAAGAGCCAGTTTTGTACAAGATTGTGATTTTCTGCCTTCAACATCTCGTACAAGTAAATTCAACCTCCTTGATTCGGGTTCGGGTTTTACAGAGCTTGGAGCAGGCCATCACTCTTGTACCCTTTTTAGTATAAAGTGAACAAACATCGCATTTGATAGTTTGCCGTAGCCAAAATTGTTTTCGATCCATTGGAGACTTGGAGTAATCAAGAACAGAATCAAGAAAGAGAACAAAACTCAGAGAGAGAAGGAGAGAGAGGTTGGGGGCAGCACGGTTATTTGAAGGGTATTTCTAACATTTTATGATTCCATATTCTTGGGAAAGTGAGGCCGATAACTTGACTGGCCCGTAAAAAGCCCCAGTTTAAACCCAACTATGTTATAGAATAGACGGGATGAAATGGACCGAGGCAGTGTTGGGCTGGATAGTGAGGCCCACAAAAGTAGCTCGTTTTGGTTTCGTTTAGCCGCCCCGATTTCGAGCAAGCACAGATGAGATTTCATAACGAGGAGTAATTATTCAATCAAAACAATAGTATACGTAGATTCCTACCGACCATTCCTGTCTCACATATGTCGTGGCCTTACATATTTAATTGTGGAATAGGTGCCACACATATGTGATCGGAGAGTGATCGGTAGAAGTATATCTAGATTTAGGTGGTGTTTATGCTAGTGATTAAGTTATGCAGAATATTTTTTTAGTTCAAACTTGTTCAATTTTTTTCACATTTGTTAGTTTTACGCCAAACTTTTATGTGATATGGGTGAGTAAGAATGAGAGGAATTGGAAAAGTACAAAATTATGACTTTTACACAAGTATTTTGAGAAATATCCAAAGAAAAGCTCAAAAAGTTAATTTTTTGACATTTTCTTGGATATTTCCCAAAATACTTGTGTAGAAGTCACAATTTTTTACTTTTCCGATTCCTCTTGACCTTACTTACCCGTATTTCCAAAAAAATTCGCGTAAAACTAACGCAAAAAAAAAATTGAATAAGGACAAAACCAAAAAACTGTGTTGCATAAATTAATCGTTAGCGTGAATGAGGCCTAAAGTTATCCAAGAGCATTGGCAAATGGGTTTCCCAAAGCACTCTCCACTGCACATTTGTGTAAACTCATTGCACTTTGTGATGGAGATCACACAAATATGTGATGGATAGGAGGGTTGATGCACCACGTGACAATGCCTCGGGGGCATTGTATAATTTTTCCATAAGAGTAAGGAGGTATGGAAAGGGAGAAATTTTTGGGCAATTATTCTACGACCACGACCACAAACACTTATACAAACATTTACACGAACTCACTCACATTCATATTGGGGCCCGCACACACTTCACCTTCAGCATCTGCGGGCCCCACAAAAGGATGCGAGTGTGTGTGTATAGTGTTTGTGTAAGTGTATTTGATATTTTCTTGTTCCTGCTGTTGTTTAGAGAAGAAAAGTGTGTAGGGTGTTAAATTAACCCTCACACATAATCATTTATTTATATAAAGAGATAGTTCGTTACATAATGTAATCAAGCAATGTGGGACTAAACACATAATACTAGTATACTAATATACTAGTATTCTAACACTCCCCCTCAAGCTGGGAAATAGATATCACACAAACCCAACTTGTCACATAACATCTCCAACCGGGGCTTAAATAATGACTTGGTGAATATGTCAGCCAATTGAGCATTTGTAGACACGAAGGGAGTTGCTATAACACCATCAGTTAACTTCTCTCGCACCAGATGACAATCAACTTCGATATGCTTAGTCCGCTCATGAAATACGAGGTTAGATGCAATGTGAATTGCTGCTTGGTTATCACAATACAAATTCATAGGCAATCACACACTGAATCCTATCTCCTCAAGAAAAGATCGCACCCACACAATCTCACATGTGGTGTGAGCCATGGCTCTATATTCGGCCTCTGCACTAGACCGTGCAACCACGGTCTGTTTCTTACTTTTCCAATTAACAAGATTGCCACCAAGAAAAACACAATATCCAATGGTTGACCTCCTGTCAGATGGGCCTCCTGCCCAATCAGAATCAGTGAAGGCCTCAATACGCAAATGACCATTAGCTCTATAAAATAGACCACGTCCAGGATGAGACTTGAGATACTTGACAATTCTGAGAACGGCCTCCCCATGTGGCAAACGAGGAGCAGACATAAACTGACTCACAATACTCATTGCAAATGAAATATCAGGACGTGTAATAGTGAGATAATTCAGTTTACCAACCAAACGGCGATATTGATCAGGACTAGACAGTGCCTCCCCCTGATCAACACATAGCTTGACATTGGGATCCATAGGGGTATCGACAGGTTTCACCCCCAACAAACCAGTCTCATCTAAGATATCCAGCACATATTTCCTCTGCGATAAACTAATACCATCTTTAGATCGTGCCACCTCGATACCTAAAAAGTATCGCAATCTACCCAAGTCTTTAGTATGAAATTGGCTCTACAGAAAGGCCTTCAACGCATCAATAAATTTCTGGTCGTCACCCGTAATAATAATATCATCAACATACACAATTAATAACACTTTGCCTCGAGTAGATGTGAGAGAGAAAACAGAATGATCAGACTGACATCGACTCATACCAAATTTCAAAACCGCATCACTGAACTTGCCAAACCAGGCCCTAGGAGATTGTTTAAGCCCATAAAGAGCTTTACGAAGGCGACATACCTGTGAACGCTCCCCCTGAGCAACAAACCCAGGTGGTTGCTCCATATAAACCTCTTCAAGAAGGTCGCCATGTAAGAAAGCATTCTTGACATCCAATTGGAATAAAGGCCAGCCAAGGTTGGCTGCGAGAGAAATCAGGATACGAACAGAACCAAGTTTCGCAACCGGGGAAAAGGTCTCAGCGTAGTCAACACCATACGTCTGGGTGTAGCCCTTAGCAACAAGGCGAGCTTTGTAACGCTCAACAGACCCATCAGGATGATATTTCACAGTGAATACCCAGCGGCATCCCACAGTTGTCTTTCCAAAGGGTAGAGGAACCAACTCCCAAGTCCCATTAACATGGAGCGCCGAAATCTCCTCCTCCATAGCTGTCCGCCACTCAGAAATAGACAAGGCCTCCGAAACAGTTTTAGGAACAAATACAGAGGAAACAGAGGCAGTAAAAGCACGTAGGGTGGGGGACAGATGATCATAAGAGACAAATTTAGCAATAGGATGAGAGATAGTACAAGAGTGAATACCTTTACGAAGAGCAATGGGAGGAGAAGGTGGAGCAGTAGGAGCCAAAGAAGGTGGACTCGGATCTCGCAACGGAGGAGTTGGCTCAGTGGCAGGCGGAGGTGGTGGTGGTGCAGTTTTGGCACGGCGAACATATACCTGCTGCATAAGGGGGTGCTGCGGCTGAGGTTGTCTGGAAGGAACTGAAATACGCATATACTCAGACTGATCCCCATGGGATGAAGGATACTCAGACTGATCCCCATGGGATGAAGGCAGAAAATAGGGTAACGACTCATGAAACGTAACTTCAGCACAGACAAACTCGCGACGCAGAGTGGGAGAATAACACTTATAACCTTTTTGAGTTCGAGAGTATCCCAGGAATACACACTTGATGGAGCGTGGATCAAGTTTATCACGGCCAGGATCTAGAGCATGAACAAAACACGTGCACCCAAAAATTTTAAGCGGTAAGGAATATAAAGAACAACCAGGATGCAAAATACTATAGGGAATCTGGCCCCCCAGAACGCGAGAGGGCATACGATTCACGAGATATCCGACAGTAAGAACGGCGTCGCCCCAATAGGATTTGGGAACTGTCATCTGTATTAAAAGGGCGCGGGCAACCTCAGTTAAATGACGGATCTTGCGTTTTGCAACCCCATTCTGTTGGGGAGTGCGAGAACACGAAGATTGATGAATAATACCATGCTCATTAAAAAAGGCAGACAAAACACTATAGAAATATTCACCAGCATTATCAGAACGGAAGATACGAAGAGAAACATCAAACTGAGTTTTTATTTCCATATAAAAAGATTTAAAAATGGAGTACAAGTTCGACCTGTTTTTCATGAGATAAACATAAGTAAGCCTAGAATAGTCATCCACAAAAATAACAAAATACTGAAAGCCACCACGAGAAGTAACACGCACAGGACCCCAAATATCTGAATGAACTAAATGAAAAGGACGAGACACCCGACTCTCTACTCTAGGTGGAAAAGAAACACGACGATGTTTACTGAACTCACAGGCCTCACATGGCAAAGACTGAAGACTACGACACAACGGAACTAACTGTTTAAGAGTCTGAAGAGATGGGTGACCAAGGCGGCAGTGATGCTCATAAGGAGATATGGAAGTCTGAAGGGCAACAGAGGTAGGAAGCTCGCCAGTGTCAAAGTAATACAGACCACCACGCTCAACACCGCCACCAATCTTCTTCCCCGTCTGGAGATCCTGAAAAATACAATAACCAGGAAAGAATGTGACCGAACAGTTTAAAGCTTGGGTAAGTTTACTAATAGACATAAGATTATGGGGAAAACGAGGAACATGCAAAACAGAGTCTAATTTAAGGGAATAATTTAAAATAACAGAACCCAAACCAGCAATATCAGAAGAGGAACCATCGGCTAAGGCGACACGAGAAGGTTTCGCAAGAGGCCGAGAGTCAGAGAGATGGATGGAGTGACCTGTCATATGATCGGTAGCACCAGAATCAATAACCCACGGGTTATTAGAGGCCAGACCTGCAAAAGTGGAGCCTTTCTGAGCAAACGTAGCAGTGGAGGAGGAAGACACGTGAGAAGTCGGCTGGGAAATCAGGCGATGGTACTCATTCTCTGGAATAGTAACAACACGTGGGGCTGAGCTGGTCACAGAACTAGACAGCATGGACCCATCATCCTCAGAAACTGTAGCTTGATGAGCAGATGGACGGCCATGAAGAATCCAACAGTACTCAACAGTATGATTAATACCATTGCAATATGTGCAGTAACGAGGCCCACGACCACGGCCAAAACCACGACTACTACCACCAGAATCACGCCCCCCAACAGGCGACATTCGACCACCGCTACTGGAATCACGACTAAATCCACGGCCAAAAGTACCCCGACTGCCTCCCCCTGTCACTCGACCACCACGGTCAAAACCACGAGAAGAAGTACCACCACGAGAGACCGTGGTAACCAAAGCCGAGCGGGCAGCCGGTGTCAAATCAACACTAGTGTCAGAAACAGATGCCTGGCGAACACGACTGAACACCACACTGAGGGAAGGTAAATCTTTATCACCCAAAAGATTAGATCGGATAGAATAGAATCATAAGCCGGAGAAGGTAACCCAAACAGAAATCGAGCCACCTGTAAACGCTCACGTTGGCGCTCCATAACCTGAACATATGAAGAAATGGGCTCACAAGTGTTGAGCTCCTCACAAACACCACAAAACTTTGCATAATACTCCTCCAAGGATGAGCTGCCCAGATCAAGAGAAAAGAATTGTTGATGAAGATCATATGTGCGACGGAGATTATCAGCCCCAGAAAACATCTCCTTAACCTTCAACCACACCTTTTTGGCTGTAGGTAAGAAAACCAGAGTATTCTTAATAGTGTCCTCCATACTATTCCATAACTCAACCCGAATCTTAGCATCCGCAGGAATCCAAGCACCATATGATGCGGCAGTCGCCGCGGGAGGATCATCAGTAAGGAAATGATATTCTGACTCCCCCAAATAATAAACTTCAACAGCCTTAGCCCAAACAGCATAATTTCGACCATTCAATAAGGTGGAGGTAATAGATAACCTCTCACGAGATCGAGAAGAACGACTAACAGCGGAAGACATAGTACTACCTGTAGGTGTAGAACTAATAACAGATTCGGTGCCGGATCCCATCGCAAAATACTAAACAACCAGAAATTAGGCCAATAACATAGAGGTAGCCACGAACATCAATATGTCACGATTACCAGCGAACAAGAGCGATAATTAAAACACATGAGATCAAACAGAGGCTGAAATAAACAGCAACAGTAGTAGCAAAGGGCTCTGAACAGTAACAGCAGCCACAGGACTCCAAATCAAGAGTTTTAAGAGCCAAATCATAAATACCCAATGAAAATACCCAACTTACAGCAGCGTGGAGTAGAAGTCAGACCACCCATGGGCTGGACAAGTGCAGAATACAACTAAATCAACTACAGATCGCAGAATCAGCAGCCAGGAGGGTACCGGAGAGTTCGTCGGAGACTGGTGACAGGCGGCGAGGGTCGCCGGAGGTCCGGTGAGGTCGCCGAAGGGTGGCGAGCAGTTGGCGGGGATGGGCTGACGTCGGCGAGGGCTGGGTAGGCTGGGCAACGAGCGGCGAGGGTTTGGGTATGAGTCGCCAGGGGTCGTCGGGCACTGGGTGGACGTGTACGAAGATCGGCGGCACTGGATCAGGGGTGCCGGCGTCTGAACTGGAGGCGGGGGGAACTGGGTAAGGGTTTTCGGAACTGGGTAAGACCAGTCAAGAACTGGGGGTGGCTGGGTAGGGGTTTTCGGAACTGATTGAGGGCTGGAAGTGGCTGTGGAAGGTGGCGGGAGGTTGGCGACTATGGTAGGGTGGCTGTGGGTAGCTGTCGAAGGTTAGGGTTTAGGGTTTCAAGGGCGGTTTAAGAACCCGCTCTGATACCATGTTGTTTAGAGAAGAAAAGTGTGTAGGGTGTTAAATTAACCCTCACACATAATCATTTATTTATATAAAGAGATAGTTCGTTACATAATGTAATCAAGCAATGTGGGACTAAACACATAATACTAGTATACTAATATACTAGTATTCTAACACCTGCCACAGCCATTCAAGAGTGAGGACCATCGGGGTTCGTTGCTTCAATTTGGAGACCATCTGGCTCTGGTGGAGGGGTTTGTTGATCAGAAATTAGAGCTCTGGGTATATGGGGACAAGATGCCTACAGAAGAAGAGAAAAGGGAAGGAGAACAAGACGTTGATGTCGATGTTGATGTTGCTGATGATTATGTTGATGACGGCGAAGAAGCAGCAGCAGCTTTTGATGTCGATGTTGTTGATGTTGCTGATGATTATGTTGATGATGGCGAAGAAGAAGCAGCAGCAGTAGCTTTTGATGTCGATGTTGCTGATGATTATGTTGATGACGGCGAAGAAGCAGCAGCAGTAGCAGAAGCATGGACTAAACACATCATCAATATCCCATATGCTTTCAAAGACCACGGATGTAGTTTACTTGGAAACCTCCCGACAGGTGAGATGTTAATGACTGGTACGCACGTAGCACAGGAAGAAGAAGGGACTAATAACAGTAATAGCAAGTCACCGCCCCTCGTGCCTGTCATGCCTCCTCTTTATTCATACGACCCCACTAAGGAAAAGTTTCAAGAGCTTGTAATTGGCAACAATTTCCAGACCCCTCTCCTACCTTCCATCGGAACAGACAGTAACAAGCTCCATATATACCAGTATGTGGAAGATATTAGACCATTGGAAAATTTGATTAGAGGAGATGAGTCCAATCTTGGAGGAACTTAGCGCTTGAAGAAACTGAAGATCAGTGATTGGAATTTTGGTCACCGTCTTGCCAAATGAACTTGAAGAGCCTAAAGATTGGTGCTTTGATCAACTATTACATGTGATGTCCCTACTCTTTCTTGGTAGGAGTATGTTTTTTGTTTTAACGGTTATTTATGATTATGGTTTCATTGTATTTGAATTATTAAACAAGCTTGATGCATCCAATTTGCAAGGATGAGAGGAAATCTGTTTGTTCAGAGTTCAGACCCTGCACACTCCTCTGCTTGGATTGCTCCTGAAGAGTCCTTTCACCTTTGACAAGCCTGAACACGAGGACCAACTTGTGAGTGCTGCACTTGCATCAGAACGGTGTATTTGGCTTCTTGATTTGTTCTCTCATTGAATTTGCTTTTTAGTGGATTCTTTTTATGAAGTTTTCTGTGTTAATGTGCTAGTGTCTTAGTATCATGCAAGCTGTCAATGCCTGTCGCAAGGATTAGTTATGTGTCCTTAGTGTATCTTTTGTAGGAATCACGATGAAATGTAATTCGTATCGATGAGTTATGATGATGGAAATACGTAGTGTAACCAGATAGGTTGAAACTCGGTGCTGTGATACCCCACTCAGCAGGCAAATGGCTGGATTTTAATTCCGTTGAGGTCAATGTCATGCCTCTCTGTCGGATGTCATGCAATCTCAAATCTCATATCTATGAGATTTTATCTTTGTCGTACATGCCCTCATAGCTATGTGCTGGGTTTTTGCGTCCATAAGTTGAAGGACCAATGTGTTAGTCTTGCCATTTTTCAAATGTGATAAGTTCGTAATATTTGTATGTGAATTATAAGTGGTGGAGTCATTTATGAAATTGAAGGAGGAGCTTGTGGTGGGCCTAATAATTGCAACAATTATTTTGTTTGCTTATCAGTGAGGGATATACTTAACTTATCTGTAATATGAGCTAAGTTTAAGCTGTGACTGCTGTCAAGTTTTAGTATTATGATGTCTTCAAGAGAGCAGAGAAATTTTGCAATGTATTTCGTTGATGGACTTTGTCACTTTATAACCAAAGGGATCTGCTTTTTGACTAAAACACATTTTCTTCTCATTTCTGTAACCTTTTCCATAAAAGAGAAACAAGTTTAATTGTATTTTATTTCGTTTTGGTGTCTTTTCGGATCAGGGATTTGTAGTGGAGTATTCCTAGGAAAAGGATAATGGAAGTAATGGAACAGATGAAGGATCTAACTCTAGTTGTTAGTTTTTGTTTCTTAGTACTTCTCATTTCATACGTTCGGTACAAGGTTTTCCTTCCATATATATGACGCATAAGTGTGTTTATTAGGCAATCATTTTTGTTCCCTTGTAAATTCCTTCACAAATCCACAAAATAGTGAGCAAACACGGGAGATGAGTGTTTCTTCTGTATTTCTGTATGAATGTCTTTTGTCAGGCAATAAGTTAAATTAATGTGTTATTGAGTTCAAACCGTGCTGACAGTTTCTTAATTTGTAGGCCCTGGTTGCACCCGCGGCTTTAATAGCTCAGAATGCTGGTGTTGAAGATGAGGTGGTAGTGGGGAAGATAAAGGCTAGTGAATGGGAGGTGGGATACAATGCAATGATAGACAAATATGAGAGCCTGGTGGAATCCGGAGTTATCGACCCAGCAAAGGTGACAAGATGTGCTTTGCAGAATTCGGCTTCAGTTGCAGGAATGGTGCTTATGACCCAAGCCATCGTCGTGGAGAAGCCCAAGCCCAAGACCCCAATGGCTGCTCCCCCGCAAGGCCTTGCTGTGTGATTGCACCCGAATCTCCTAGTTCTTGTTAGGTGGATAGAAACTGTGAGTGACTATGGATTTAGGGGGAGTTGTAGGGTGTGAAAACGCTTGATCGGACTGGATTCATAGCTCTTTTTTGTACGGATTTATTGTTGCCATGGGAATTTTCAGTTGGCTTTGTGTAATTTTGTTGGAGAGGGAATGCAATAAATCAATAATTACTTCTGTTTCCATACAAATTCAAATAGTACGCCACTTCCACCTTGAATCCTAAATAGTACTGAAATCCATCTGAAACCTCCATATGTACTTGGAATCCACTATGAAACTAGTCTGTGGAGTCTTTTGAATTGCGGTATCTTACCCTAAAGTTTTCTGGATTTCAGTTTTTTGCTCTTTTCCTCGAAAATGTCACTTGGATTAAATGGCCTCTAGATAAAAATTGAATTGTGCCAAATGTGCTTTTGCTGGTGTGGTGTCGTGTGAAAAATACCATGATACAACACTAGAAGACCATTGAAAATTTGAAGTTTGGTTTGTTTGTTTGCCTGAGGACCATCTGAGATGAGCTTTAAACAAGCAAATACAAGTTTGAACTGAAGTAGTTTGGTTTTTTTATCAGACCTGCCTAGGTTGGCTCTAGCAAAGTGTGATATCAAACCCAGCGAATCTGCAGTTGCAAGCCATCAAGGATATAGTAGCAACTAGCAAGTAATCCGGTGATGAACATGAGCCTTATGGAACCTGAGCTCAAGAGTCTGAATCTCATGTCCACCATATTGCCAAACCATATGGAATTAAGTTCTAACCACCAGAAATATTCCATGAAATAAGCAACGAAACAATCTTCAATCAAGGTAAATTTCTCCAATAAAGGCAGAATCTGCTTTAAAACAGAAAAAGAAAATATTTCATAAAGGCTTGTGACGACAGCTCCCAACTTCACGTCCCAGAGCCAAGAATTTTTCGACAAAACAACTACATAACTTTCTTATCTGTTCGGTAACATCTACCTCTTTAGCAGTGATTCTAATTGGAAAAAGTCCACATTAAAAAGAAACAGTTGAACCCGATTCTCCAGCATTCATATTGCTACTTGTAGCTGTTTAGTTTGCTTCAGCAACTTCGTTACCTAATAGGAAAGCAGAATGGATAAGCATGGACAGAACTCGATCGTCGGCTCTAACAAAAAGAAGAAGACAGGAAATTCATACCCAATATGGCTGAAATCAGATAATAGATTTCCCTTGCTCCATGGCTAGAGTTGGTAAAATAGCCGTAGCCTTGCCATCAATTACCAGATGGTCGCCGTGTTTGAAGTGCTTCGTTTTGAATTTTGCACTGTTTTACAAAAACAAGTAACTACTTGTCAATGGTCATTTGGTGCCAGTCATTTAAAAAACTTGGGAATTATCTGCTTGATATAACTTACAGGTATTTGTTCTTCATTGCCCTTATATTAGTTGCTTGTACTTCACCGATGATCTCTTCACCAATATATACTGGCAATTTGAAATGCAAGCTTTGCGAAACATACACGGCTCCAGGCTACATAGTGCCCAATCATAAACTAGATAGACCAGTGGCAAACGTCCCGTATCCATGTAGTCAAAACAGATAAATAACAGATCTAAGCTCCATTATAGGACTCTAGGGAGAAGACAAGTGATGGGAAATCCCATGCTAAAACATCCTCATAATGATCTTTTCTTCTTCTTGTATTATTAGGGCTTTTGATTTCACAAGTCCCATGATAAAAGACACCTCAACTTAATTTCCCCACCAAAGAAATAAAACACAAGACTTTTAATGAGTCCATTTGGAACTATTAATACTTTACTACTAATCCTGCTAGAAATATGTTTAATGCTGATCATACTCAGAATTCATATTTACTATCTGGGAAACATGGAACTAGTATTGCAATAGAAAATCAGTTCCTAGAGATGAGGTAGATAGGATGGTCGATTCTGATTAGATTCACATCAAAGCATAAGCATAAAGAATCAACTCCTTCGAAGGGACTACATCTTTTTGTTTTCTCTCTTTTTTTATGGTTTTTCTTCTGCACAAATCGAAAACATCAGTAATGTGCTACCCATATGTATAGCATCACAATGTGCACAGAATTTTTATAAGAAGATGTATTACACCTTTCAGTCTAACTGTTTCTTTGCACTGAATATCCATCCTCTATTTGGAAGACTGTAACAACTAACATTCCTTTGAAACTTCAAACAGTCAAGGAACATAATTCAATTTCAACCATGAATGATAGTAGCATCAATAGGTTCTTTATTTCCTTCTTTTGTATATTTATAAGGAACCATAACAATTTATCAACTAGCATACTGCTTCCTACACTAGAAACAAATCATGAAAGTGAAGGAAGAACTTACAAAATGTGAAGCAATAATCCTTGGGAACAAGGAAGCAACAAGCATCCCCGTAACTAGTCGATCTTCAAACCCTGCTTTCTGGGCACACTCAAGATCAAAATGCAGAGGATTTGAGTCAAGGCTCACCTTCGAATATTCAAGAACGTCTGAACTTGAAAAAACCCTTTCTTGCTTTAATCTGTCTCCACTCTCCACATGCTGAAAGTGAAGAAAACCCGGAGGAGGGGCTAAAGCTTGAAACAAGACACATTGTAAGCATCTTCTGGAGGATTCTATGAGATAACATGGTCTCAGATTGAAATGAAGCTAAACCAAGTCGTTTTCAGCACAGATGTCAATTTTTACACCACCTAAGGTTTTTGCATCTTCCTTCGAAATTCTGACAGATTAAAGACATGATGTAAACGTCATCAGAAGCTCCATATTACACAGCATACAAACAAGAAAAATGACATACTAAATATAAGCTATGGCAGAAGCAGTTCAGGTCGGAATAGAATCACATAATGTGGGAAATGTCGAGCTTCCAATTCACCAAAAAATTGGATCAAGAAACACTTTTATACAACAAAAAGGTAGGCTTTGATTATGAGACAATCTAGTACTATACCCATGAAGAGAACAATATAGTGGCAATTTGAGCACCAATGTTCATAGGTGAGTATCCCATTGGCTGTGATTTTGAGGATTAGCAGTTGATATTAATGTCAACCATTTTGAAGCATTCTCTTTATATATGCTCCAGAATACCTTGATAGAATGGAGTATGTGCACTCGCATAGCCGGCCCAGGCCTGGGCCTTGGGCATCCCCAAGATGCCCAATTTTTGGGGCACCCCATTTTTTTTTAGTATTTGGGTTGAGTAGGACTCTTTTTAGGAAATGCTCAGTCCAAGTTTCAGAAGCAAGGCCCAATCTCTTGAGCATTGGTACTGAGGCAGTAGGACTTTCTACTTATAAAAGATTATTTGCCTTCATTGTTTCCTTCAACTAGCGATGTGGGACTATAGGTGGGAGGCTTTGTTTTACAACTTGTTTGTCCCACATTGACAGAGCAAAGGCTCAATTGGCAAAGTGGATTTAATACTATGGTTTTGGCTTTCTCTGTCTGCTTTTTTTTTCCCATAAAAATTGTCAAAGCGTTTAGGGCACCATTCTTAGAACAGGCCTTGGGCACCCAAATACCTTGGGCTGGCCCTGCGCACTTGTGGCATGCCTACTAGTAGGGTGAACCGCTTCATACCAAGGAAGAGGCTTATCGCATTATCAACGAGAAACAAGCTCTTCTAGTATTACGGAAACCCGAAAAAAGGGTTGCAACTGATGCAAACGGCTTGTGCAATGTGCATACAGTCATCTGAATTCAACACTTGTGTGAGGGACGTTCAAAAGCTGCAACAAGTAATCACGAGCATTGCAATTCATAATATGTATAAATAAACTAACGAGCGACTAATGCTACATCTCTTCTAAGCATTTTGTCAAACAGGTATCATACGAATTGTTCAAACTCCCCAAAATGGACACAGGAGAGATCAATGGACAAACCTAGTTCAATTAGCTCACAATTAAGCTGTTACTCGTGTATATTTTGTCTGATCGAATCTTACATGAGAAAAAAATGTTAAACAAGATTTGCAAGCAACACCATTTGGGTACTGTAGTGGGCCGGAATTACTGGAAGGGCAAAAGGGTCAAACGATGTAAAAACAAAGGCTTGGGAGTCATATCGATTTTTGCTTCAAGCGTATCGTTCGGCAACCGAGGATACCCAGTTCGTCAATTCAGGGTAACCATCGTACTTCGGGTGAAGAGAGATCATTTGTTCGTTCGGAAGACTTTACGCTCGGGAAATATATTCTCTTCGGTAAAATCGATTATGTCTGACAGGAATAGTTCCCCGAGGATAGTCCCTCTTCGGCAAAATAATATCGTTCGGCAATATCAATGCCTACCTTCGGCTTAATCCTGTGGATAAAAGGTGTCAGAACGAAAGTGACGTCCCTACCCGATGTGACGGTTCTGACATCGATTTCGTCATCCAAGTGGGGCGGTGATACCATAAATATCTCTGACATGTGACGTCAGCCGAACAGCGCGATATCGGACGACACAACACGTGGAGGCGGTCCAACTTACTTTGCACTTCGAGATTGCCTATAAATAGAGGGCTACCCCCAACAGGTATCAGGCTGATCACTCACTTACACCTTCTCTCAACACGTTTTTCTAAAAAGTTTTCTCCTTTACTTCTCCTCCACCTACTGACTAGGTCGTCGGAGCTTCTACCCGGAGGAGTACCCCCTTCGGTTTGCAGGTACGCAGGAGCAATTTGTTCATCCCCTCATCCCTCGGAAAAAGACGGAAAAGACCTAAGGTGGAATTAACCCCCCCACAATTGGCGACTCTGCTGGGGAAACATTTTTCACTCGGCTCATTCTTTCCTCTTTCACCTATGTCGAAGCGCACGCCGCCACCAAGACCGGAAGATTTTACTCTCGGACTTTCTGGGTTCGGTTATAGCAACATCCCCCAGCCGCATCATGCCCGAACCGTCGCACCTAACGCCCGTCAGCCGAACGAAAATCCAACCGAGTTGGATATCGCCCTTAACGAACAGAAACGGCAAGCTGCCGTGATAGCCCTTCTTCAGCAACGACTCGAAGGCCGGGACGGCCATATTCCAATAACACCATCCCCTGGGAACAACGACGCAGGCACGAGTAGACACATAGATACACAACGACATGGGAAGCGCGTCCTTGCTCGGACTGAGGATAACGCCAGGACGAGGCATCGTCCTAATCTCAGCCGAATCGAAGATCATCCAATTACGCCTCAACGACGGCACTTGGAGGGTTTCGGTCACGAAGAAAGTTCTACCCGTTCATCGGGGTCCACAGCACGAAGCCGAAGGTCCGACGTTTCCGAGCCGTTCATTAAATGTAAAATATTTTTTCTAGGGCTCTTGCAAAAAATCAGCTCAATCTGATACTTATAAGTACTCGATCCAATACCTATAAATATTTTTAATGAACGATTCGAATTATTTGTGTGAAACCCGTACTAAGCCCCACACCGTGATCTATGCAAGGTTTGTGTGCAAAAAATCTGTGTGTAAACTTACTGCCTCCGAGACATTGTATAATTTTTCCATAAGAGTGCGGAGGTCTGCGACGAAACCCGAATGGGAACAAACAAGGATTCCATTTCGGACCAGGAGACCGACAGACAACCTTAATTAGGTTGTACTCCTTCTCTATTTATACCCCAATGCCATGAAATTGCAGAGTAAACACAACACAACGCAAAAGGCAAAGGCTTCAAGTGAGAGAGAGATTCGGATAGAGATCAGCAGCAGAGATAACGTACGGGGGAAGAAGCGCGCGGGGGCGGCGGCGATGGTGAAGGAGAGAAGAGTAGTAGTAATAGTAACATGGGAGGAGAAGAAGATAAGAATGAGGAGGAGGAAGGAGAAGAGAAGAATACTAGGAGGCTGCAGCGGCGGCGGCGACGGAGCAGCTTCGGTGCTCCCTCACGAATTGGTGGTGTCGGAAGTGCTGACAAGGCTTGCTTGCAAACCTCTGGCGCGATTCAAGTGTGTGTCCAATCTCTGGCGTTCATCCATCGAGGACGATTGTTTTCAAAAGGTACACTACTCTCGTTCCCGATCTCAGGGTGGCCTATTATTTGTATGTCCGGACTTTCACGATAACTTATGGTTCTTCCGCTGCACACCGTCAGGGTCAGGGTCAGGGTCTGGGCCAGGAGGGTTAGGGTCTGTAATAAGAAAAGAAGAGAAAGGTGGAGGAGTATTGCAGTTAGATTTGGCTCTCCAATTCACTGTTAACGGCAAGATGTATGACGGATTTACGGAAGTCGTTAACGGCCTCTTCTGTGCCTACAAAGGTCATTGCATGTGGGTTTTCAAGGTCTCTACTAATTGTTCCATAGAGCTTCCACCCTGCTTTAATTATTCTCGTCGTCAGAAATTTAGATTCTACCTCGGGTTTGATTGTACTAGAAAGGAATACAAGTTGCTTAAATTGTGCTTTCGTAGTGACCCTGGCACTAGTCACGACTTTTATTTCTCACCAAACTGCGAGATTCTTACTCTAGGCAAGGATGATGAGTGGAGAAGCATCCCCAGTGGCATTCCAATTGACATCTGGGGCGAAAGCGTTTTCCTCCATGGAAGTAGCACTCTCTTTTTCTGGCCCGAGTTTGCACGCACTGTGCTTGTTGCCTTCTCTTTCAAGGAGGAGGTATTTGATATTTTCCGGTTCCTGCCACAGCCATTCAAGAGTGAGGACCATCGGGGTTCGTTGCTTCAATTTGGAGACCATCTGGCTCTGGTGGAGGGGTTCGTTGATCAGAGATTAGAGCTCTGGGTATATGGGGGCAAGATGCCTACAGAAGAAGAGAAAAGGGGAGGAGAACAAGACGTTGATGTCGATGTTGTTGATGTTGCTGATGATTATGTTGATGACGGCGAAGAAGCAGCAGCTTTTGATGTCGATGTTGTTGATGTTGCTGATGATTATGTGGATGACGGCGAAGAAGCAGCAGCAGCAGCTTTTGATGTCGATGTTGTTGATGTTGCTGATGATTATGTTGATGATGGCGAAGAAGCAGCAGCAGTAGCAGAAGCAGAAGCATGGACTAAGCACATCATCAATATCCCATATGCTTTCAAAGACCGTGGATGTAGTTTACTTGGAAACCTCCCGACAGGTGAGATGTTAATGACTGGTACGCACGTAGCACAGGAAGAAGAAGGGACTAATAACAGTAATAGCAAGTCACCGCCCCTCGTGCCCGTCATGCCTCCTCTTTATTCATACGACCCCACTAAGGAAAAGTTTCAAGAGCTTGTAATTGGCAACAATTTTCTGACCCCTCTCCTACCTTCCATCGGAATGGACAGTAACAAGCTCCATATATACCAGTATGTGGAAGATATCAGACCATTGGAAAATTTGATTAGAGGAGATGAGTCCAATCTTGGAGGAACTTAGAGCTTGAAGAAACTGAAGATGGGTGATTGGAATTTTGGTCACTGTCTTGCCAAATGAACTTGAAGAGCCTGAAGATCAGTTCTTTGCTCAACTATTACATGTGATGTCCCCACTCTTTCTTTATGTTTTTTGTTTTAACGGTTATTTATGATTGTGGTTTCATTGTATTTTGGCTACTGACAAGGAAAAGTATTTGGAATTCAAAATATGTTCGAATGTTATGTTGGTTTGCACTGCATGACATAAGCTCGACTGAACAACTTAGTATTTGAACTATTAAACAAGCTTGATGCATCCAATTTGCAAGGATGAGAGGAAATCTGTTTGTTCAGAGTTCAGACCCTGCACACTCCTCTGCTTGGACTGCTCCTGAAGAGTCCTTTCACCTTTGACAAGCCTGGACACGAGGACCAACTTGTGAGCGCTGCACTTGCTTCAGAACAGTGTATTTGCTTCTTGATTTGTTCTCTCATTGAATTAGCTTTTTAGTGGATTCCTTTTATGAAGTTTTGCGTGTTAATGTGCTAGTGTTTTAGTATTCATGCAAGCTGTCAATGCCTGTAGCAAGGATTAGTTATGTGTCCTTAGTGTATCTTTCGTAGGAATCACAATGAAATGTAATTCGTATCGATAAGTTATGATGATGGAAATCCGAGTGTAACCAGATAGGTTGAAACTCGGTGCTGTGATACCCCACTCAGTAGGCAAATGGCTGGATTTTAATTCTGTTGAGGTCAATGTCATGCCTCTCTGTCGGAGGTCATGCAATCTCAAAGCTCATATCTATGAGATTTTATCTTTGTCGTACATGCCCTCATAGCTATGTGCTGGGTTTTTGCGTCCATAAGTTGAATCACCAATGTGTTGTTAGTCTTGCCATTTTTGTGATAAGTTAGTAATATTTGTATGTGAATTATAAGTGGTGGAGTCATTTATGAAATTGAAGGTGGAGCTTGCAGTGGGCCTAATAATTGCAACAATTATTTTGTTTGCTTATCAGTGAATGATATACTTGACTTATCTGTAATATGAGCTAAGTTTAAGCTGTGACTGCTGTCAAGTTTTAGTATTATGACGTCTTCAAGAGAGCAGAGAAATTTTGCAATGTATTTCGTTGATGGAGTGACTTTGTCACTTTATTGCTTTCTTCTCTTCTTGAGAATAATATACGGTTCAGTGCAAATGCTAAGTACATAAAGACAAAGAAATGGGTTCTAGAGAGAGACACTCCTACCTCTCTGTAGGATTTAACCTGTTCATCAATGGGGGATGGATCTGTTTGCGGTACCACTACAGTCCAAACAACCCAAATACGATTTGTGGCTACTTTATGAGTGTTTGTGGCAAAAAGTATGAGTTCTTATGGCCAGATTTACAAAATCAGCGAATATGAGTTTTCACGAGCTCAAAAATTGAATTTTGTGGCAATATATTTGAGATATGTCACTTCAATGTCACTTTTACTACATTCCCACTACAGTCCAAAGCTGTCATATGAGTTATGGTGTTCTTTTAGGAGTTTGACTGAATTCAATATGACATTTTGTGGCCCATATGCATTTTATGGCCTTCTTTTAGTAAAAAGAATGCGGAATGGAATGCCATCTTCCTCTGCCTCAAAACTCTTCATGCATACTTGACTATCCCGATCCGCTAAGGTTCTTATTTTTTAAGTACTTTTTTTCTGCTATACGAGATAGATCATTCTCTCACCATACATTACCTTTAATGCAAAAAATAAGCACTTATTTAAAAAATATGTACTTATCAATACTCTTGTAATAAAAGAACCAAGGATGGCAAGCCAAGCCACGTGACGAAATTACCAAATCACCCTCCTTAGATTTGTTTGCCAGTTTTCCTTTGCATGTGTTTAGGTTTGGATAGTTTGGGAATCATAACTTTTCTTTTGTTCACACAAGAAACTCTTCTTTTTAAGGCGATCGATCGAGAGTTTACGATTGCTTGGTCATCCGGATTTCACTCGCTGAAATTGTATTCTCTACTCCGAATTTTGCTGAAATTTGGTACTTGCTCAGCCGATTGATCTCCTCATTTTACTTGAGAAGCTGTACTACCCCAGGGTAAAGCACTGTTGTTGCGGCTGTTGCCGTCATTTAAAGGAGAGCTGAGATTTGTTATTGCTTCATTTGTATTGACCTAGGGTTTCCAGTAAGCTTCCATAGAAAGCATTTCTCTGATTTCATGGTTCAAGCTGCGTAAGGAACACAAGCAAAATTGGGCTCGGCAATAGGTATATCTATTGTTTACATATGTGAATGTGGCTTTTTGGTTTTCTTTTTCTAAGATCGCATTCTCTTTGGATCTAAGATTTGTCATCTGTTTATATAGTTTCATCTTTTGGGAGGAAAGCATCCTTCAATTTCCGTTGGTTTTTCAGTTCTGATGATTTTTTGGATATGGTAATATAGTTGTAATTTTGCTTCAGAATTGCGGCTTTAAAGGCTGCATGTATTCCATTCATGATGTAGCTATGATCATTAAATGACCAACTCACTGGATTGTGCAATATATAACTGAATCACGAGCCTGAGAAGACAGGTACAGTGGTTCAGAAAAAACTGTATTTACTTGAGTAAACAAGTTGTAAGCTTGAGTAGTAGAAGTGATAATAGAAGCCATATGAACACTGACTGACCAAGTTGTTTGGTGTATCAGTTCGAAATATTGCACTCGTAACATGGCACTCTCATTGCATTCATACAAATGTCTTTCTGTTTGAATCGGCCAGACCAATCCCCTTCAGTGTCTATTTTTCATACTGCATCCCACCTCGTTTTTGGTATTGGAGCCACTGATCGGCATTGTGGCCTCTGTTTTGGGGTTTCCATTTCCAGTCAATTTTTTACGTACCCAGCAATCTTTGAAATCAGAATCATGTTTTCTTCCTCTAATGATTTTTGTAGATTTGTATAACATGTTGATTTTGTATAACATTTGTCTTTTGTAATTAGTTACTCCCTCCGTTCCAAAATAATAGTCCGGTTCGGTCTCCAATGCAACTTTTAAATTGTTAATATCTTTCAATCTATAATGTATTTAAAGATTTTAAAAACTTTGTATAATAGAACTAATTGAGATCTATCATATGAGATCCATATTGCACATAAAATTCATTATAGATTGAAAGATATTAACAATTTAAAAAATGCATTGGAGACCGAACCGGACTATTAATTTGGAACGGAGGGAGTACATTAAAGTCGAGATTTTATAGGTTCTCAATAGCTTTGTTTGAAAACTAATGTTAGGTGTACTGAATGGTTTTTGTGATAATTTTGCGAGTAATGCTATTTGTATGTTTGTTAAGACTTAAGGCCAGTGAGAATTAGTGGCTTTTGGGTGAGTGATGCTACTCAGAATCCCTAGGTGCGGTGATGTGTTTGAACCAAACCCCTTTTTTCACCTGTATGTCATTAGATGTTTTGTTTACCGTATATCTTTTTGTCTTTATAGGTTTCAATTTTCTCTTGTTCTAATTCTACTGGAAGAGCTGGTTCTGTGCAAGGCAATTCATAGGATCTGGCTTTGTTGGTCTTAATGTTGACAAATTCTATTCTATTTTCGTTACAGTTCCAGTAAATTGTCTCATCAAAAGGTCTAAACAAACCCCTTTAAAAGAAAAGGCAAGTTTCTTTCATTTTCCCCCTATTTGACTTTTATCTTTATTGTTCTTGTACTTTGGCTTGCCTCTTTAGTTACTTTGACATGATATTCTGAGTCAAATTACGGATTTTTGCAATGATTTGAAGAAATTGCCCACGAGGGCGAAAGAGAGCGAAAATGCGGAGAGGGGCAGTGGGAAGAAGAGTCCAGTGGTTGTGAAGAAATGGAAGGAAAAGGAATGTGGTGGTGAGAATATAGGGGAATTAGATGTGAGGGAGAGAGAGGAAGCCATTGCTTGAGGTGAATAAAGAGAAATGTGAGATAGTGGAGAAGAGCAATGTCAAGGAGAAGTTGAGGAGGAAGAAGTTACTCTCTCTCTCTCTCTCACATTATGTAGCATGTGAATGAACACTTCTAACAGCACCTACATGTTAAATTGGACCCAAATATTCCCATTTCAATGATGAAATAGGTAAATAAAGAATGCACAGTTTTGACTCCACATACATAAAATTTGAAGACTGTCATGAATGATTACCATTGCAATGATCAGAAAGGTTGACAAAGTTTATGACTCTGCTCTCCAATTTGTTTAATTTCAAGTGCTATATGTCCTGATGGAAAGGCCCAATCCATATAATCTATATGGTGTATGACTGTTCCAAATGTATAGAGCACCCGCATCGACTACTCAACACTTCGATAAGGGTATGTGATGTGTTGACACAAAGATGAACATTCACCCAACAACCCATGTTTAGTACTTTTGACTTTTCCGTATAGAAAAGTCACATAGTGCATCAAATGCTCTATCATAGAGTATCCTAAGGAGAGCCACTATTGGCCAAGTTTTATTTTTGCTCTTTACAACATATGTGAATAATTTCATACCGGAGAAAAAGTTCAGCGGTGATTCAATTTGTTGAGCATGTTGTGTCGGAGAGCTGAGGAGGCAGAAAACATCCCAATCTCTTTGGATGTGAAGAATGTAAACGGCAAAGAAGGTGACGTTTTGTCGCAAATTAGAACCTGTCCTCCATCACCTCAATATTTTTCAGTTGGTTGTGCCCCCAGCAAAGCGCCCCCTCTGAAATCTTCCAGATCCAGGCCTCCGGTAAGTAGTGAATAGGCTCTCTTTTGTTCTTATCATTTGTGTTGTGCTTGCGTTGGAATCATGATTAGCTTACAGAGTGGGAAACAAAGCAGACTGTGACAACATGATTCCTGACCAGTCTTTGGTTCTAACGTTCAAGTAAGATAGGAAATCATATCTGGTGTTGGCTATTTGCTGTCGCAGGATCAGTTTCTCTAGATTACCTTTCACATTCTTCATTGTTTTTTCCCTAATGCAGACAGCTATGTTAGCCGCTTAGGATGAGTGATCGTACCAGATTAGATGTGGACAATTGCCAATATTCACATCCCCTAAGGATTATATGATTCAGTCCAAACGGTCAATTAAGCAAGCCCTAAGTGATTTAACTCCCCACTAGAGGAGAGTTGATAATTCTATCAGGACATATACTGGGTAGAGATTCTCACACTCCCCGTTTCTATAGTGGCATTCCTTTTATCTCATCTTGCATGTGAGTAAGGACTCTGTTTTTTGAAAGGCAATGTTGTGAATTCACTTGCTTGTCCGGAACAACACTCTTCCTATGAATCTGAGATTCTGGTGAGTTTTTTTGGTTTATTTACATTATGCATCACTGTTGTTTTGAAGTTCTACACCCACAGAATCGAAACCAAAATGAAAATAGTTTCCAGCTTTTGAAGGTTGTGATAGAACTAGGAAGATATTTCAATGATTCTTCTTATGCTTGGCCAAATAAGTATGTTTCTCCTTATCGTAGGTGTAACCGTGTAAGCTTCAACTTGTTTGCAAAGGACGTACAAACAAAACGTAAATTTTTTCATGCTTTTGATGGTAGTGTAGATTTGAGGAGAAAGAAAACACTGAGGTGATTCTTCGTATCCCAACCCTTTAGTAAAAAGAACGGTGGGTCAAATTGAATGGCTTATTTTCGTTGCCCGATCTCTTCCAATTTTGCCCCCCAAATGAATTGAATTGTGGGCATATGTGTAATTTCGCTTCGGTTTCGCTGGCAGTCTTACAGAACTCCTCAGCTTTGCCCATGTGGGGTTGCCCAACACATGACAAGGTAACAAGGCTTTTCTTCCTTCTGCTCCTGATGTCATCTCTCTGAGAAATTTGCAGAGAGATATTTTGGGGTGGTTTTAATCAGACTTATAGTGTAGATTGTTTTGGCTCGATTCGTTTGCGTTGCTCTGAACTGCTCTTTCTCTGCTTGCTAATAATCAGGACTGCTCGCACCAGGTGATTTCTGGTCTCGTTGTTGTCTGTTGCTATTATTATTTGGGTGCGTTAGGGTTTTGGGATTTCTTGCATTCCAGTGTTGTTTTGGTTTTCTGATATTTTCCCCGCTCGCTCATTTTTTTCTTCCAAGGCGACAATCCTTTGTTTGTGTGTTTTCTGTTATTTGGAAAACCTGGAGGAAGAGAAGAAATTGGGGAAAAACCTTTCTTAGAAGAGATTGAAGCCCTAGAAGGTAAAACACATGAGTTCTTGTGTAACACCCGGTTCCACTACCACCTCCAAAGACAATAAAATTGAGTATTATCTGCCACCAGCTTAATAAAAACAACAACAATAAATAATAAGCCATTCCCACTCCCTTAGATACCTACATAATTTTCCATACGATCTTCCACAATAAAAATGAAACGGAGCAAAATCCCTACACGATCATCTGCAGGACAGTGCAACCCCTCCCTAACTCCCCTCATGATTTTCCTACTTCACTCACCGTTTTCTTCCTTCCCCTCTACTTCACTGTAAGTATACATTTTCTCCCTCTTTCTGGTTGATTATATTTGCATATTTTCGTGTATATATGCATGTATATACACAGCAGATTTGGGACAGGTTACAGGAGTTCCTTTCTTGGACGATTTATCATTCTTGCATTGTGAATTTGGTTTCAAATCCTTCATGATATTTAAAGTACATCCTCCGCTTGTTCTATTGCCACTGGAATCGCTTAATATGAAGCACCGACACCTCTAGGGGTCGACGTTTTGCAGTGTCTGGACACGGGGACATGCGGGGACGTCTCGGGGACACGTACGGGACACGTGGCGTGTCCCATAATTTAATATAAATTTTTTAGGGGGACACACGACAGGGGTCAAAGTGTAAATTTAAAAAAAAAATTGGGGTCAAACTGTAATTTTTTAAAATTTTGGGGGTCAAACTGTAAATTTTTAAAATAATTTTAGGGGTTAAACTTTAATTTTTCAATAGGGTTGTATTGAACTTATGGATGTTTTGTTTTGTTTAAATGGTATTGGAACTATGGAATTTTCGTTTTGTCCACATTTTGCCATTTAAATTTGGAAAAAAATTGAAAAAAAATATAAATAAATATACATGTGGCGTGTCCCCCGCCGTGTCCGTGTCTCCATTTTTTTAGAATTCCCGTGTCCGTGTCAGTGTCCGTATCCGTGTCCATGCATCATAGCTTAAAACCATTGAGAACTTGATTTACTATGAATTTTTGAAAGCTGGTCCGCATCCTGACAATCTGTTTTAGACAGATTCGTAAAGCTGTTGTGTTTTTTTGATTTCTCATCCATATGCTACGAATTTGATTTCGATTTCTTCATGAGATATAAACTAAACTCAGAGATTGATCTTTGGGCGTTGGAATCACTCGAAAATGTTGAAGATTCAATTTATATTGAATTTTCAAAAACTGTTTTGCATCTTGAGAGTCTCCCGTTTGACAGATTCGTACAGTTTTAGAATTCATTTGTTTTCTCATCCTCGCAGTTCGAATTTAATCTTGGCTTGTTCGCAACTTTGTAACTACATCCTCTTGCCAAGCTTTTGACGCCAAGATCACTTGAAAATGTTAAACGTTATTTATTGTGATTTTTCGAAGTTGAGCTGTCCCAAGAGTTTCCTGTTTGAAAAACAGTCCCTTGTTCGATTTCTTACGATGAATCTACTTAGAGTTTTGGTTTCCAAATATTTTCTGGAAATTCTATTGTGAGTTATCTACCATTGAGCGCTGGTTTCACCCTTTTTGGACTCAAGTGAATTAATTATGATTTGTGCATTGAGATGTGTCGAATCTTGCTCAACTATTTCCACCACCAATTGAACCATTCATTGTCATTTCATGGTCTGTTCAATACACATTTTAAGCATACTTCGAGTGGCCAAATGTTCCATGGTCAAAAAACTGTCATTGGAAGCCTTACTTTTGATAACCTTGACTTGTAAGTGGTTGGTTGGCTTGGTATGGATAATTAGGCCATATTTAGAGCTTTCAAGCTTGACTCGACTTGAATTGATCGTTGGGAATTGGTTTTGATGATGAGATAGAAAGCAACCTTCTATTCTTTTTTGGCTGAATCGTGGGCGATCAGTCTTCTAATTTGGTTTTAAGAATATTTGTGTCGTGTTATGCATTTCTATATTAGTAGCACTTGATTATGCTTGAATTGTTGAAATTTGAGCACCGTCAGCGAGGACGGATAACAGAGTTTTAGTTGGGGGTGGGGATGTTCATATTGCCTATGTGATTTGGTAAAGAAATATGCAATATTTTAGCCTATTGCAAAGACCGTCCCCTTTGAGCAGACTCTCAAACTCTGGTTATGATAACCATTATTAATATATATGGTGGGTTGTAAAGTTAAAAATGAAGGCAAGTTTTGACACGGAGTTTACAAAGTTACAGATAAAAGCAATAATTCTGGTTCTCAAATGCTGGAACAATCGGGAGAATAGTAGTTGACAGATCACGAAAATAAAATAGAAGCGAATTGAAAAATACCAAAGCAAACGTTGTATCAAACTACTTGTGGGTTATAAGAGTTTGATAGGCGGGGGGGTTACAAGATTGTGTGATAGCTTGTGGTAAGAGGTGATTTCTATGCAAAAAAGGTACCTTTCTATCTGATCTGAAAAAAAGGTACTTTACAAGAGCAAGCCAAATGTTGTGTTTGATAATTGGAGGGCATTTGGGAGGTTTATTATTGAATTTTGGATTATGCATTAATCAATTTTGACTGTTTGGGATCATAACTTTGTTGGTATAGTTACCATTTCATGGGGAGTGTTCTATTCAAATAGAATTAGATAGGAGATCCATTCTTGTATACCGTTTTCGTTGTTTATTTTTCTGTTCTTGTAGTGCGGGATCATTGATTATTCTTCTTTGTTTTTAATGGAAGGGGATGTTCAGTCACAGTCCAGAAACAATGTTCACTTTGCAGGTAATGTCGAAGGTATGCCAGCTGATGCATGGTTGTCCAGGGGTTTTGATTCTGGAACTTGCTTTCCAATTATGGTGGGATGCCAAGGGATTTTCAGACAGAGTTGTCTGCTGCTGATATCAGTTCTCAGTCGTTTGGGTTGCCAAACATGTCTTTCAAGCCAGGGTGTTCTACTGATATCACAATTAGAGATGCTGGTGTTTTGGGAGGTGGGTTGCGGCCTAGCCTGAGTGCCCGACTCAGAGAATGCAAAACACACACAAAGGTATGTTAGTCCACTTTGTCTTATTAGAATAGTACTTATTAGATATAGAAGGGCATAAGTAAAGGAAATAATAATTTTTCTTTTAATTGCATTACTTTTGCTTTTTGTTGGTGAATTAGCTTCGACAATTCACTAATGCTTGTCCAAAATTTATTTAGGTACAAAAACGTGGGTCTGTGGGGAGAACTATTGATGTCAGCCGTTACAAGGGCTATGATGAGCTCAGGCATGATCTGGCCCGTAGATTTGGGATTGAAGGACAACTAGAAGACTCACAAAGAACAGAGTGGAAACTTGTCTATGTTGATCACGAAAAAGACATACTACTTGGAGATTATCCTTGGGAGTAAGTCATGTTCTATATTTTCTACCTCTATGTTTTGTGTCTGTAGTCTAATTTATTTTCCATATTCCTTTCAGGGAGTTTGCGAGTTGTGTTCAGAGCATAAAGATACTATCATCAACTAAGGTGTAGCAAATGAGTTCGGATAGAGGTGTAAAATGGGTCGGGTCGGGTCGGGTCGGGTCGGCACGGGCACGGCACGTTTGAAGGCGGCACGGCACGGCACGGGCATGGAATAATCCTGGCACGCCACGGTCTTAGTGGGCACGCGGCACGATACGGGCACGGAAGTGAGCGGGAACGACACGGGCACGGCACGGAAGTTGGCCTGGCACGGCACGACATGGTCTTAGACGGGCACGGCACGGAAGTGGGATGGGGCACGAGTCACGACACGGTTCTAGCCAGGCACGGCACGGCACGGCACGGGCACGAAAGTGAGGGGAACGACACGGGCACGGGCACGATAATCCAATAGTCTGGCACGGCACGACACGGTCTCAGATTATAGTTTACTTTTATTTCTGTGTATTTTTTGATAATCCAATAATTTATTAATCTTTTCCTTTTATTTAAGTAAAATAAGATTTTAAATTTTTTTCTATGATTAAGAAATTTTGAATCAAAATTCAAACATAAAAATAATTGGGAGAGTAAATGAGAGGATGTTGTAAATCGTGACAGAAATAGTTAAAAATAAATTGCCTGATAATCTGATATATGAATAAAAATAAGGGGAATGGTTATTTTCTTCTTCTTTTTTTTATATATTTGCACTCTTTTTTGTTTATCTCGTGAATTTACCACAATATCTTTCCATTAATTTGTATGTACACACATCAAAAGATAAAGCAGTATTTAACATTGATAAGGTCTAAAAATATGAGTGCAAAACAATCCCAGCAAGACCCTTTTTTTTCATCTTAGTGGGGCAATTTCAGTTGGTAGTAGACTAGTAGTGTTTTATCTAATAAAGATTTTTTTTTTAAAAAGAGAGAAAATAAATAAGAAAAAAAACTAATTTTAAAAAAATAATTGGTTTTAAAAAAATAATCTCTATGGACTATGGGGTTCAAACCCAAGTCCTTGGAGACTTGACACACATCTCAAACCACTAAGGCCAACAATCTTTTTGTGTTTATAATTAGAACAAGTAATATATATTATATAATTCTATTCTATAAAAATGGGCTTCTTGTATGCTAGCCACACGATTGTGACACAAGTATGACGATCCATATCGTTCATTTTGTTGTTCTTGGTGTTTTAATCACTCTCGCAAATTTTCGGGTCTATCGGGTTTTGGAAGCCCTTTCATCGGGACGTAGATTTATTAATAGAATTTTTTTTGTTATGTGCGATCAAATATATAACGATAACCAATTTACTTCATTGTTTGCACTAATGATATAATTATTCCCACATAAAAGGTAGATGGTTCTGATTTTCAAATAACACCTCAGGTGGCCCTCAAGTGGTGCATTATAGGACTTTAACGCTTTTGAAAGCACCAAATGTATTCTGATCATGCGGTTTCCGACATCCGATTATCACCTATTTAGGGGAGAATAATAAATTTGATAAGATCTTAAATTGTAACGGTTTAGATCGAACATTCGAAAAAATGAGTTTGCAGCTACCTTTCAAATGTATACATCGAACTTATCTGGTTATAGACCAATGTATTCCGCTATAGTCCAATGTACGCTAGCCACACGATTGCGACACAAGTATGACGATCCATACTGTTCGATCCATACTGTTCATTTTGTTTTTCTCGGTGTTTTAATTACTCTCGCAAAAATTCGGGTCTATCGGGTTTTGGAAGCCCTTTCATCGCAACGTAGATTCATTAATAGGAAATTTGACGTTATGTACGATCAAGTATATAACGATAACCAATTTACTTCATTTTTTGCATGAATAATATAATCACTCACACATATTCTGTTTGCTGAGTTGAGGTGGCGGCCTAGCCCCTCTAGTCTGTTAGTTTGTTGTTAGTCTGTTAGTTTGTTAGCTGTTTATTTGATTGCAATGCAAGAACAGGGTGGCTGGAATCTGGATGCAGTCATCATTCAAAAGATATAATCTTGTGATGAAAACTGATATAATCTACTGAATGTGAAAAATCTACTTTCTGTTGCTTTCTGTTTACCTTGCTGTTGCCTGCTGTTTTCTGATGGAGCTGCTGTGTTGACTAGTTTGTTGTTTTCTGTTAAAACAATAGTCAGCTGTTTTCCTTGTGCCTCAATAATCGAATGTGCTAGTCACTGATTCTGTTTAGTTCAGTGGTGTTTTTGGCTGTGTTATGGCCATTTATCTTCCATTACCTGCTAGCCCAGCTCTTCTTTGGTCTAGTTGTACCCATCCTTGGGGGTTGTCCCTAGGAATGTTAATGCTTTTCTAGGGGGCCGTCCCTAGCTATATTACTATTCTTCATGTTGTTGATCAGTATTTACTGCTACTGCTGTTTTCCCTACTGCTGCTCGGTTCAACTTCTGTTCTGTGTGGTGTTACTGCTGCTACATTTTGGCAGTTGTTCTTCATGTTTACCCATGGCTATTTCTCATGTTATACACTCTGCTGCTGTTTGTAATGCTCTGCTGCTTTACCGTGAGGAAGCTGCTGTCCAGATTTTCTGTTGACTGCTGTTGTTCCCTTCAAGCAATCTGCAATCTGCTGCTGTTTTCTGTGACAGCTGCTGGTGGTGCCCTCCTGTGGTTGGGGCTTATCAGTAGCTTCACCTCAAGTCTTGCTGACATGTGGGGAGGTTGAAGGCTTGATGACTTCTTAAGCAATGTTCTGCTACTCGGGCTGTTGAAGTCAATGTTCATTTGCCTATTTTGGTATCCTTTTGTATACATCCAGTTGGAATGAAGTCTGATCATCCAGTTGGTATCCCTTAATTTTGCGGTTAGGCGTATTTTACCTTCATGTAATGCTTTTTGCAATAAGGTCTGTTGGTTTGTCTAATCTTGCTGTTATCTCATCCTTAAGCTAAACAATGTCACGAGAGCTTGCCAGTTGCCAATAATATGGTACCGGTGCATAATCTTGCTTAATTAGTTTAATCTTGTTGTTAAACAAGCTCTCATTTTATGGTACAAACTTTTTATAGTTGCAAATTTCATATATATTGCTGCGCATATTTATGTACGTACGTATTTAGGGCATTTTTCGTGGCATCTTGGAGTTCCAACTCCTAATTTTGGGGAATTGTAGTAAATGAGTAGCTGAACCTTATGAAATAGGAGTATTTGATCTAGGGCAAAGATAGCAAGGTAGCAAATGAACTGTCATAAAGAAATAGTTTCCAAAGGGATGATCCTATTACATTTGATGAGATCAACTTTATCCTTGGCCTTTAATAATTGATGCAACAACTTATTTGAACTTTTGATCAGAGAACACGTCCCAATACTTAGAATTGAAGTATAACATTACGATCAAAAACCTACCGTGGCTTTACGATTCTCCAAATAACTTGCTTGAGGGATTTGAAAATTGACATAAAAGCATAAAATTTCAAACACTTACTGTGTAGCCCATTGGCATAGGCCCATAGGGTCTGATTTTTTTTTAGACGAAAATCGGTTGCCGGTTGGTGATGTGTATACGAAAATCGATGGCACAACATGGCACGGCACGACACACGATTAAGGGCCGGCACGACACGACACGAACCGACAAAAAAAGGCACGGCACGACACGACCCGAGAAGAAAAAGCACGGCACGACACAACCCGACAAAAAAAGGCACGACACGACACGACCAGACAAAAAAAGGCACGGCACGACGTGGCACGATTAATTAATCGGGCACGGCACGACACGACTTAAAAAAGGCACGGCCCGACAAAGCAAAATGGCCCACCACGGCACGGCACGGGCACGGTATGGTACGGCACGCTATGGCACGATGAAGTAAACGGGCACGGTATGGCACGGCACGCTATGGCACAATGAAGTAAACGGGCAGGGTACGGCACGACACGAAGCACGGAAGAAAATGGCACGGCACGGCACGACAGGCACGTTTGACACCTCTAAGTTCGGATAGAGATTTGGGTCTAGTTCCCAAACAAGCTTGTAGTGGAACTGACGGTGGAAATGCATGGAGAGGGCACTATGACGATAACACAGCTTCCTCTTGCCAACTCTTGGGTCTTGGGTAGCCTTAGGTTATTAATATTTTCTTTGGGTGCCTTTGTCCTTTTAATCTTTGTAATTTCTTAGAGATTAATAAAATTTCTTTTACTGGGCAAAAAAAAAAACACAGCTGCCTCCTTCAATAGACAAGAGTGGAAGTTTCAGGAATGCGCTTGTTTAATAGTTTTGAAATCAGAAAATTGAAGTGAGGTGCCTTTTACCACCAAGGATGAGTAGAAGAGCCCTCCATACGAGGTGATACACTGTCCGAACAGAATTCTGGTGATAATATCTGTGCAGGTTAACCCCAAAATTTTCATGGTTAGGAAGCTAAACCATGTGCTCATGTGCTAGCGGTAACTACTAATGCCAAGAAGTCGAATTTTGACGATATGTATTGAATTGCCTTACTATTGGATGAGTCGTTAAAGCAAAAGGAGAGCAGATATTAGAATGGCCTGCAAAACAATCCAATGTTCCTATATGTAGGAATTTTTTTCATTAAAAGCTTGGGTTTATGGATATGGATTTTAGAGGGTCTTTTTAATTGACCTCATGTACAGATATATCTATATGGACTGTGGATATATTTGAATCTTTATTTTTATTTTTATTTTAAAATTAATGATTATATTTTTACTAATGTGAAGTAGTTTCTCTGTAAAACGATTGAAATTTGGATATGTGAATGGCCCCACCTATCATAATTTTTAGAGTTGCCACTAACTAATGAGGTTTCAAAAAAAAAAAAAACTTGGGTTAGCTAATTGATCTAATCCTTGTACTCCCTGCGTCTCGATTTGTTTGTTTACTTTTGATTTGTCCCAAATTGTTTGTCCAACTAGTAGTTGACTAGAAAAATGTCCTTAATGCCCTTTCACTTTTTTCAAAATTCATGTATTGGAAAATATGCACTCTCATTAATTGCCCAAAAAGTAAGGGTATTTTTGGAGACCCAAAATATTTTGAGTGTAATCATTATGTTTTCTTAATAAGTTAGAATTTCAAAATTGGACAAATAAATTGGGATGGAGGGAGTAGCTCTTTATTCTATTGTTTGTGTGCCAGTAAATTGTCTCTATCATATTTCGCTAAGCGTTCTTAAAAAAATAAGTATTTATTTATAATTTTTAAACTTAAAAATAAATGTATTACGAAAATAATTTTTTGATTTTTTTGCACTGCTCAAAAGATTTCATCGAGATCTATCAAACAAGATCTATATTGCACAAAAAATTATTAGTAAGTCAATTATTTTTAAACTTGAAAAATGCAAATAATTACTATTCCCTCCGTCCCTTTATTACAGTCCAGTATTTCATTTTGGGCTGTCCCTTAATAAGTGTCCATTTTGTAAAGTTAGTGGGTAAAAGTTGGTGAATTGTCTATTTTGTCCCTAAAAGTAGATTCCATTTTAAAAAGTTAGTGAGTAAAAGTGTAATGATGATGGGTAAGTAGGGAAAGTGAAGGAAAAAGTTGATGTGAAAGGTATAATGATGATGTCTTTTTAATAAGTTGGAGTTACGAAGTAGGACATTTAAAAAGGGACGGAGGGAGTACTTAATTTTAAGAATCCTTAGCGGAACACACAAAGTTCCTACTCTTTCTCAAAAAAAGGGAAGGGAAAAAAAACCCCTACGAGTGGAGTGCGAAAATCAATTACATAAAGGGATTGATTTTCGCAGTACTCCACGCAGATGATAAATTTCGAAGTGTAAAAAAATCAATTTCTTAACATTGACGGTGATTCTCGTCAAAATACCGTTTTGTATTCCACTGTTGTGATTCCAATTATTTTGATTTGTGTGCGTGTATTTTGGTAGATGTTTGCAACTTAGAAATGATCAGTGACATAAGAAACCTACAACTGAGATGTTCCACCATTGAATCTCTCTTCTTTGGATAAGATTGTTACAACCATAACTAACGAATATTTCTCTGTGACAAGAAGCCAAAACCTCAAGTTATCACTCGAGGCAGGATCTTCTGTTCCAAAAACTCATGTGCCTCTGTGCCGAAAGATTTTTCAATCTCTGAATTTGAAAACATAAAATATAAAAACATAAAAAAAAAATCACACAATCAAACGGCCGGAAAATCTCAAAGTCATCACTCGCAACTTGAACACAAATAAACAATGAACATTCACTTAAAGATTTCATATTAAAGAAATTGAATGAAGCCATGTCTCAAGTCATCACTTTGTTACGAACATAGATAACCTAGGTATTTGAGCTAGCTAACTGCTAATCAACAATATATATATTCTTGAATTCGCACTTGGCCATGTGTCCTTCACTTTGTTAGTCTAAGATTTTAACTACCAGCAAGTAACAGTATCGGTACATGTAATGGTAGCGGTCAAATGATACGCAGCAAATTGTAGCAATTGTAAATGTTTAAAACATATATATGTTTGAAAACAAAAACTTTTAAAAGTGCCATAACCTATATAAGTCCAGTATCGACTGTAACGGCCGTGAAACCAGTTTGTGGATCGGAAACAAACCGATGCGTTACGAGAACCGGCGGCCGATACATATGTGATTTTTCATCCAATTGGTATATCGGCCGGTGTGTAACGGTACTATCCAAAGAGGCAAAAACCGTTGGTGTTTACTGCCATACCCGAAGGGTACTCAAGTACTTCCATATGCTCTACCATTATGTTATCCTCAGGAATTCACATACAATTGGAAATCTAGGGTTTCCAGTAGGTGTTTGCTTCTCAGCTACTGTAAAATTGAAAGTAGGGTTAATTCAGAGTCCCATGCCCCCAACAAAACCAATTCCACGGTTCGATCTATAAGATCATCAGTGTTATTGTGGAGTGGTTTTGCACATTTTCAAAAGTGTCCACAGTCATATTATGTATTAAAGTGTTCTATTTGAGCAGTAGTGCACCGTGTAATTTATAATTATAAATCAAATGGTGATCCAACAACTCAAAATCGCGCCCGCGCACATACACATGAGAGGTTCCTTCAGAAGTAGTCGTATTTGAGGAGTCAAGAGAGAGAAAGAGAGAGTTCAATATTTTTATCCTTGTATGTCATGAATGAAATTTCTTTTGCCGATAAGAGAGCTAGAGAGAGAGAGAGAGAGTTCAATACCTTCAGACGCCTAGATAGAGTGTCCTGTGTCCATTCCTTGAGAACAATTACCTGCACGTAGCTAGGTTGATGATCTTCTCAAAATGAGAGAGAGAGAGAGAGAGAGAGAGAGAGAGAGAGAATATTCCATAAGCATAAAGTATATAAGAGTCCTCGTAAACTTTAGTCGAAGAGGGAAAAAGCTAGAGATTTTGTTACCTTGGGAATACCTAGCTCGTATGTAAGTTTCAACTCTAACATGCTATTTGGATCAATAATTTTGTGGAGGAAACAAATACAATTCTCTCTCTCTCTCTCTCTCTCTCTCTCTCTCTCTCCACTCTCTCTCTCTCTCTCTCTCCACAACCCTTCTAAAGACTGACGATGACACAACACTAAAATCCAGAACAAAATGGCATTCAGCTGCAGATGCACCTGCACCTCATGATCCTCTGTGCACCAGACCATCATCTGATTTACAGAGCGCATGTATGATCAGGTGCAGGTGTAAATGCAGATAAAGGCTACATCTTGGTTAATTGGAATTTGAATGTTGATCACAGCTCATGCATGACTCGCCTCTCTCTCTCTCTCTCTCTCTCTCTCTCTCTCTCTCTCTCTCTCTCTCTCTCTCTCTATACCCATCGATGTACACTTAAAATGGAAAAGTGACACATAAAAATCTACTCATCATGGGGTATATATAGAAACAGCCAGATATTAATTATGTGTTGATGAGCAACTCTACGTTCGTGTGCCTATTACGTGAACTACGTATCCCCTTCCTATGCCCTACGACATTTTCAGTTTCTTTATTTTATTTGAGGTTGAGCTTCAACCTTTTTAGAATTATATATGGAGTGCAACACATATACGATAAGTGGAGGAATTGGAAAATCTTGTGGTGCACTCCCCTGTAATGCCGAAATGGACGGCTCGGATCTATCCTACAGGGTGCACTACAAGAAATGCCCTGCAGAATTCCCGGATCACGATAAGTACATTTATATGTAACTCACGGTATCGAGGCTAATTAACGCATGAATTAACTAATTCTTAGAGGACAATTCACATTGTTTATAACAAGCGAAAGTCCCGACCAATTAAAGTCTAAGACTTATGTTACCTAGATCATACCAGTACAAGGAACATGAACGAAAAATGTGGTACGTCGCATGCTTGAATTTTGATACGCTATAGGTAGTCTTCTATGAATAACATACTCTATATTTTAACTTATTCATACAAATCACATCTCTAAGAACATAGTAACCAAATTTGTTTACATTTTCTCTTATCAAAATTCCACTCTCTAGATTTTTACCTTAATAAGTAGATACGGAGTATTATGGAAAAAAGAACTTTGGGATTGCTTTGAATCGCTAAATTTATCAATTTGAAATGGAATTGTACCTTTCAAAATGGAGTTGAGTTTTGTTCACCCTCCACTTAAGAGGGTGAACATTACCCTCCTTCCTATTGGTTGACATGGTGTGGATTCCACCACAAAGTGATGTCATATTTTGTCATTCATAGACATCATTTTGTGGTGGGATCCACACCATGTCAACCAATAGGAAGGAGGGTAATGTTCACCCTCCTTACAAGGGGGTGAACATTACATTTTCTTTTATTGGTTGAAATGATGTGAACCCCACCACAAAGTGATGTCATGCTTACCATGTAATACACTTTTTGGTAAGCATGACATCACTTTGTGGTGGGGTCCATACCATTTCAACCAATAAAAAGGTGGGTAATATTCACCCTCTTAAGTGAAGGGTGAACAAAACTCAACTCACATGGTAGTGTTGTAGTCACGTGTAATCTTTCAAAAATATCATGCGCTCTTGAGTGTTGATCCTCGCATTACGCCTGCGCTTTCAACCATTGCTCTTATGATTTTTTGGTAGTTTGAGATGTGTTTTCAAATACGCTTTTACACTCGCGCTTTCAATTCTCGCTCTCACGAATTTTAGTAATTTGAAATGTGTTTCAAAAACGCTTTCATGTTAGCTCGCACTCCTGCCCTTGGACAAATGCTTACACGAACGTGCACACAAATTATACGGAGTATAACTTACTACGGTGCCCCATGACCACCTAATAGTTTTTTCTTATAGTTTTTCTTGCGACACCCAATACAAGTAGATTTCTTTACTCCCTTTCTTTGAATTTTTTTTAAAACGTACGGTGATTATTTGTAATGTCCTCTTTTATGGTTTAGCAATAAAAAAAAAGACCTACACATATGGAATTCATATGATCATCATGTGAGAGTGCGTCGCAAGTTACTGCTGTAGTATTCAAAAAAAATTCCTTTTCTTGCTGCAATATTATTTTAGCTCAACCAGTAATTTTTGTACCGCCAAATTAAGAACCTTGAAAATACTAAATATTGAAAAATTCATGTAAAATTCCGAGCAAAAATTACTCTATGACAAAGTTTAGCCAGCACTATGCTCATTTAATGGAGCAAGCCAATGACAATTATTGTGTCTAACCAAATGGAGATTCTCCATAATAATAACACTTACTTTTTCATATAATACTCAAAACTCAATCATCTCTCACTTTTAGTATTTCTAACGTTAAAATATTAATTTATCCACATTTTTATCAAATAAATTCAAAATTGGTCATATTTTCAAAATATCGTTGATATGTTTTTAATGGTTACTTGTAGTGGGCTGGACTGTGGGTCGGCTTGCTGGGCCACTTGACGAGCCCAAATCGGGGGAAAGCCTAATCAAACGCAACAGCCAACGCCCCCGGGGCTTCGTGGGTAGTGAAGTTATGCCAAAAATTACGGTATCCCCAAAATGACCAGGGACACCATAGCATCATCCAATACTAAAATGTTGTGTACCAAATGAATAGTTCCTCGCTTGAAGACGCAAGGCACTGTAGCTCATCTACAACGTGAAACTAGACAAGCGGTAGTCTTTTTCACGGAGGCTCCGTGAACAGATTGTTCACAGAGGTGCAATTTCAGCCGTCTATTCGCGCAATCAATGCCTGATCGTTTTCAATTATGACTGGTCACAATTAACTCTTCTCCGGAAAAGTTTCATTAACATCTTGACCGTCCAAAACACTTTTGGACAGTCATGATTGAGTGCTGTAAACACTTGTTGTAGTGTTTACAGCACCTCCGTAAAGAAGATTTTCTCAACTAGACAGTCCATGTTGCAAGAGTATAATCACAATAAAATCCAGCCGAGTTATCTTCCATTTTTGTAATGTTCTCTAAATGTGCCATGTCCCCAAATTCCAAGATTCCATTTTGCTGATTCAATTAATCAACTTTAATTCTTTAATGTCAACGCATCTTTGCTCTGCAGAATTGAAAGTGATCATCAGAATTTTAGAATCTCTTTGGTTGTATTACTCAATTGTTTGAGTGGAAGCTACAAACTTTAACGGAGTACTAATCAAGACGGGGAGGCAGAGTGAATAAATAAAGAAAGGGAGATTTCCTCTCCAATCCATTATTCGTATTTTGAATCTCATTAGGTCCACCCAACTATTTTTAAAAGCATCTAGTCCACTTTGACAAAAATACCCTTACATTAAATACAAATAACTTTATCCCTCCGGTCACATCATCACCGGAAAAATTTTACCGAAAAATGGTCGGCGTTGAAAAATTGACCGAAAAACGCTCATACAGGAATTGAACTCTAATACTGAAAAACGCTCATACCGGAAAATTGCTTTTAAAGAATTTATACTATTCATTCCAAATTCCCAGACCATCAACAAAGATTATTAGCTTCCTCTATACAAGTACAAGAATTGAACTCACAGCACTTGAGAGCAATTACACAACCGTTTTCCCACCAAATTGATCTACCACAACTTTTTCTTTTTGGATGTTATGCAATGCTTAATCTCTGAGCAATGCTACACGCATAAATTTTCTTATAGATAATATTTCTCGGAACCGATCGATGCATGTAAATTATAGAGTATTACTTTAACTCATCTAAATAAAAAAATCCATGCATGTAAATCAATGCACACAGACTACGATGCAAGGCAAACTCAAGTTTTTTTGTGTGTTTTTGTTTGTCATTCGTTAAACCTAATCTATTCTAATATTCTATCATAGGGGACTTGAGAAAGAGAACATTGCCCATATGCATGGGAGTATAAGGGAGGCACCAAATGCACCCGAGTTTATTTCCGTCAATCTCCAACTTTCAAAAGGTGAAATTTTGATAAAGAAAACATCGAACGAGATGTTCGAATTCTGAAACCATGAACTAATAGACAAGACACACTGATGTACCGTAAACCACATCCTTATGTTTCATTAGTCAGAAAAATCAACGAACAAAAAACATATATAAATACTCAAAGAATATACTACTAATTTGATTTATGTATTCGTTGTCGTTATATTTTCTTTTTTTTCTCGAGGAATTTAGGATCCAAAGAAAATGAATTGAATTAAGATTATTATTTTTTTAATGTGAAAATACTGAGAAACCCAATGTGAGAAACTGGTTCACACATTTCTAATATCCAAGCAAACAATTGAAAGCTGCAATGATAGTTTGAATTCATTCAACTTATTAATACAACTGCTGTGTATCAGAGTTACTGAACCATATTTACAAGAAAAGGAAGAAAAAAAAAAAAGAGTTACTGAACCATAAAAGCAAAGTACAACAGTGAACAGCTCTCTTCCATATATCTTCAGTGTTCATGTAGGGGACAAGGAAATTCCAGTTACATGATTATGGCTCACCGGACCGAGAAACATTCTTCAGAATAACGGTCAAGATTCTCAGTTGCAAAAATCTGTCCCAATGCACCCCCCAGTATTACGATGTGAATGGAGAAACTATCATTCTGTTGGAAGTACATACGAGAACACGGGCGCGGATTATCTTAACAGAAGATCACGTTCTTGAGAAATACAAAACACGTCCAATTATGCGCTACTGCCAGTTGCTTTTGGCAAAGAAGTGAAGTTAAACCTGGAGAGGAATGTCGAACAAAATGATGTCATCACTAAAAAAAATTTGCAGTAAGAGCCAACCTTCTACAATTCTATTCAATAAAAAAAACTAAATTGACAGATAAATCACCTGATACTTGGCTTCCCAGGGGCCACAGATGCCAAAGTGGATGCTACATTGGAGACCAGTCCAGTCAGCTCGATAGGCTTTTTTCAAATACAGAAAGAGAGATCTGTCAGATATGATCAACCTCACTATATTCATAAAACATACTGTAGCTACAAAGGATAATCCCTGTTACATTTTATCAAGTGAACGTCTCTCTGTGCCTAATCTAGGCTCCACTACAAACTGAAAATCATGATGTTGTCATGTTTCCCAAAAAATGGACAGCATGTATTGGTAATTGAACCATCAAAATGACAGAAAACAAACACCTAATTAACCCTAATGACTGAAACTAACTCAAAATAACCCAAACTCTCACATCTGTATTGAAGGAATTCAATTGGTCAATTGTGAGGGAGAAGTTAAATGTTTTTGTATGTAATACAACCCAAAATGACATGGCTTTTTCCTATACCCTGGGATTCCAAAATAATGAGTTGTATGCAAAATGATCACACACAATCGAACAGAAGCCCTCATTGAGATACAGGCACATATCAAAATAACAGCAAACCAAAAAGAAAGACAAAAAACAAGGCACTGTCAAACGGCGCACATGCTAAGGTAAAAAGAGTTGGCAGTAAAGACCTCAAGCTCATCCAAGCTCCCATTCTGCAACCACTTGGCAGAAGAACTGGCCCCTTTCCCTTCTGCTGTGACTTCTTGTTTGGCTGTCAGACCAACTTTCATAGTCCCAATAAAACCCTGAACTTGACTAGTCATTTCAGGATCATTTTCAAACTCATCGAGTTCTTTCAAAGGACTTCCATGGCCAAAAAACGGTTCATGAGTATTCTCCCTGACAATATTCTCTTTTCCTGGTTCTGGTGAACCACTTGGAGAAGCTGATGGCACAACAGGTGCGCTAAAACTAACTGATTCTTCAACTTCAGGACCATAGCATGAAGTATTGTCAGGAAATCTCGCATCATTCAAGATACCCTTCACATCAGCATCAAATCGTTCTTTTGCACTTTTTTCCGCATGCAAACCCGAATCAGTACTACTACTCACTATTTCTTTTGAGTTAGTTCCAAAAGCAACTTCATCCTGCTTTCTCTTCTTCCCAGAGCCACCTTTTGTTTTTGCAACTGAAAGCATTTCTCCAGCAGGTTTCGTAGCAGGGGGAGGCCGAATTCCTCCAGGAAACACAAAGTCAGGAATGTTCTTGCGTCTTACATGACATACATGGATCCACATTCCAGGACCCCAGGAGTGGTACATGCAAACAGAGTGCTTAAATTCCTCCACAGTCGACCTTATATCAAACTGCTCACCTTCCTGGGCATTGGTACCTTCCTTCCGACGTAAACCCATGAAGTAATAATAATGGAGTGGTCTGGATTTCTCTGAAAATTCACCAGGGTGTGGGTGGCACTGAAGCGTACTATTTGTGTCCCTCTCAATCTACATCAATTTGAATGTCACCATGAGAACAGAGCTGCTAGATAATAGTAGTGTTAATAGTCAAATATAAAATGGAAAGACAGATGTCACCTTCAAAGTAAGCTGGCGAAGCCGGGACTCAATCCAGCCCTTCCATTTCCTCAAGTCATCATCATTCTCAGCAGCTATATCTATCTGCAAATAGTTTTTGTATGCTTCGAAAAATGGGAAAGGCTCAAAGAGTGTCATCCAGCCAGCATTATTTGTCTCCAACGCCTGCAAGTATTCATAGAATTGTAAGAACAATTTTTCGCAGAGCAAATGAGAGAGAGAGCAATTATAGGCCAAAATCATAAGAGGACAAAAATAGTATCATAAAATGCTCAGAATGAAATCAAACCAAAATTGCAATGACAATCATAGCAGCAAAAGGAAATTACAAAAGACCAGCTCTAACATACAAAACTTGAAGGCCTTTGAAAATGTTGTCCAATGAAATTTTTTCTCCAAATGGTCAAAATAAGGTAACACCCACCCTTTGTAATAAATATCCATCAGCCCATTAGGCTCCCATACCACCAAAGGTATAGGTAAAACAGCACTATTATTTTTGTAATACAAAGCATTTTTAACCAAAATTATCAAGTACTCAAAGATGACATAAAAGATCAATTTAAAAAGTACCTCACAAGTATCATTGCCTCTCTGAAACTCTTCCATCATTACACGCAAGGTACTCGTGGAAACATTATAACTAGAGTTCATGCATGGATACGCAGGAGTTATGATCGGCATCAAATGTTGTCTATCCCTGAAATTTCTTCGTGGATCCCAAACAGGAAGCCCCAAAGAACCTTCCTGGATGGGACATAACATGACAGGGTTTGGCCACCGCCACAGGTTATAGACCCTGAAGAACCTTGAGACCAACATACTAGGCAGTGCATTTGGGTAAAGCTGGCATATACGAGCAACAAGTAATGCCCAATTGATGCCGCCAAGAAACCCTGTTACCTGGTTGTGACAGGCAACCATGCAACCAACGTAGTCAGAGAAACAAGAGAGCAAAAAGACATAACAGATAAATATTGAGCCGGAAAATATTTTCTCACATTTGAATAAACCCCACGTCTTTTTGCCCACAATCTCATGCATCTTAGCGCAGTACGAAAGTTCTGAACAAGTCAAAAAGTTCACAATCAGCAACATTTAAAAGCCAAGTAATGCACAAGATAATCAATCACAACCTGAATATTTGGCACCAAACGTAAAATCTGGTCAGTGACTCTGCATCCATTGAGACTACGAACTGTCTGCTCATCTACATTCTGTAGTACTGAATCGTGAGAAATATCCAAGTCCTGCAACAAATGAACGTGATTGGAGAGGACTCTTACACCATTGAAAGTCTGTCAAAAACAGATTTCACTAGCCATAATAACTTTAGTGAACGAAGCCTGGTACCCTACAAACAAAACTAATATAGCCTCGACTTCGAATAATGATTGACGACAGCAAAACTTTGCAGTGATAAAAAAAAATCGAGGAAGGATAGGTAAGTATCTGCATAAAACAAACCAAACCAATCTAAAATTTGTGCCCTAATAAATTGGGTGTCGGCTGCACAAATCCTTTTTCTCCATTATCTCTATCAAGAGCCATATAATATATTAAACTTTCTAAATTCAAATCCTTGTATGCAACTGAATCCCAGGTTAATTAAGGCTTTCCTCTGTGCCTAGCATTGCATCTACTGGGTCTGTGTTACATGGGACTAAACCACCTTTGCCTATATTCTCTCAACTTCTCTTCAATTAGTGCCACTGCCACCCCCTACCGATTCCCGAATGTCTTCATTTATCATCCTATCTCTTCTAGTCTTACCACAAATCCACCTTTGCATCCTCACTTGAGGAACACTCATCTTATGTGTATTTCTGCCCCATATAATAATGCTGGCCTTATAGCTGTCCAATAAACCTTTCCTTTTAGTTTTGCAGGTTTTTCCCAGTCGCAAAATAGCCAGAAGCACCCCTCCACTCAACCTATTTTTATTCTGTGGGTTACGTAAGTCGGAGTCTGATAAGGATTTTCCCCTTCACAGATCATCTTTGGGTTTTCCTATGAGACCTATCCTATAGGGTACAAAACAATAAAGAATGGAACAGCTGAATCAAAGATTTATGAGCCCAAATCTTTAACTTCTATTTATCCTCAAATCATCGAAATGTTCAACGCAAAGCATTTTCACTTCAGAACAAATATATCTATGTACGCCATAATCCAAAAAAAGTTAGTGTAAACTAGTAGTCACTCTTTACTTTTATGATGCAAACTAGCTTGTACATTAGCAAATATATGAAAGCAGTTTCAACTGAATCAAGATCAATAAGCTGAACAACGACCAGTAAGCTGTTTCCCCTAAATATTAGGTATCAAATCTTTGGAAAGTTGATACATTGTTGATAAAGGGGAAAAAAACTTACTTCGGGAATAGACCAAAGGGCTACATTTGCATAAAGAAGATCTATAGACACCCCACTGAATTTGAATTTTAACACAGGAACATGAGCATCAGGGACAGGATGTAATTCTTCAATTTCATTCATATCTGCCAGCATTCTGTATAGTTCACCAAAAAAATCTTCCTGCATTGTGTTATAGAAGAGACATTAGACTCATCAATCTCCAGTAAGGAAAACTGAATACAAGTACAAATTTAGGCTAAGGGAGGCCAAAGTTCTCATCATACATCTCGATTGGCATGTCTAGGTCCGACACATAGTGTATCTATATCTGCACCGGGGCCATGTACCTATTTGAAAAGCATAAACCAAAGAAACTCAACTCAGAAGATAATAAAGTATCTAAAGGTTACTCTATCAAAAGTCATTCTTGTTGTGCTTCTACTATAATATCACAATAACATGATGATGTTGCTTATAAAAAATAAAATTGAAGTGCTTCATTCTGAGGGTATCCTTAACTATTTTGGGTTTCCAGTTCAACATCTGTATTTCATGCATGGTTTTACTGTTCTCTGAGCTTACAGAAGTAACTTAGGTGATTACAGTCCAAGATACAGCCTTGAACATTAGATCAGCTGAACACGAAGGATGTAGCCCTCATGCAAGTCCCTTCCAGATGGAAACGAGCCTTTCCCTCATTTTCAAAATAAAGCGTTACATATTTAGTTCTAGTACAATATACTTTAGCAATTCAACATATCAGCTGAAAAAATCAAAGATTCAAAAGTGATCATGCAAGGGCACCCAATTTGCAGACGCGAGAGAGAAAGAGAAGAATTCATACCCCCAACCGATAGGAACCAAAGGTGAATATTTTCGCATTAGCTTCTTGGACAAGCTGCTCATTAAACCCTTTAGCACGGGTAATATTCTTTACCCACATCTTCACAATCTGTTTTCATAATGCAAATTGTATTGGAAATTAGGAATTTTAACTAAACTTATCAAATTCAGGAGAAAAAACTAAGAAGAATTCAACCTGGTCCAATCTTCCCAACACTTCCTCCCTTCTGATAGCTTCTTCCTGACTTTCATACAAACCCGCATCAGCTAGAAACTGGTTCCACAACCCAACAACAAATATTAACCCTCAAATATATGTGACTCTTACACATGAGTCTATTATTATGTCCAGCTACTTTCATGGAACTTGCAAATCCAGCGCTGTTACTCATGTTCTTCCAAAACAAGATGTTTTGTCCCCTAATATCAAACTAAGGATAGTTTTCACAGTTCCCTAAAACTTCATAGTCAAAACTTAATTCCTTCTATTTTCCCTTGTTAGCAAGCAACCAAATATACAAAATTGAGACAAATATATTCCATTGCAGAAGCATAAAAAAACCAACCTTTTCCAACTCGCGAGTCTTGACCGCGTCAAACTCGGTAGGCCCGCCCGTAAATATTGGATCCGACAATCCAAGCCGCGGTGCAGTGGCAGAGTTGATTGAACCATTGCTACTCATAATTTCTTTCTCTTTCTCCTTCTCCTTTTCTTTCTTTTGTTCTTTTTACTTTACTAGCAAAGGTGCACGTGCGATGCACGTGATAATTTACTACGACACTATTTTGGGCTTTGCCTCAACTTCTACTAATGGATAGTGGGATCAGTCCTGAAAGACTAGACGATGTGTGCATAAACTGGCCTGGACATTAAAATTTAAAAAAAAAAACTTTTATATGTTCAAAATTCACCGAAGAGTTGGACCAATATATAGCACGAGACATTTCGAACGCTGGCTTGCGAGATTTGAAGACAAAAAGAATAGACATGTAAACCTCTCCTCCCTTGTCAAAAATAGACATGTAAAGGAAGCCTAGATTGTTCTGAGGAAAAATACCATGATCAGAAGATTTTGCTTGTTTTATCAAAATACAGGTACAATGTGTAGCAAGTAAATGGTACAAATGACCATAGAAATAACTTACAGATACTGAAAATTAAATTTAATATTTATACATGAAAATTGATATGCAAAATGGCTTGCTTGAAGAAGTTACTCTTTTCCCAAAAGAACATACAAATATATAAAGTATATATACACACTGATTCAACCGAAGTGAGAAAGGATGGACATGAAAGGCCTCAAATCACCAAACCGAACAAATCAATCCGGAGCTTAATTGACAGCACGACCATCAAAATTCACCTTATTTACGCCTGAACAAAATTTCAAAAGAAAATCTAGGTTATCGTCTACTATCAGTGGCTAAGATGATCCTGCTAACGAATAAGCCAACGGAAAATCTTACCTTTGAAACCCCAGAAACGGTGAGAGTTGTTAAAAATCGAAGCTCGTCTTTCTGAGCTCCGAAAGAACGAATTTTTAGGGTTCCCAACGCTCGAATCGGCTGAGAGAGGGAGGGAGAGATGGAAGGTCCCTTTTTTTTTTTTTTTGATCCGGATGGAAGGTCCCCTCTCGTGTTCGCCTCCAGTCCAGTCCTTCCCTCCACTCTACTGTCCAGTTCGCGTTTTGTAGGTCCATTTCGGGCCTACATCAATAATCGGAATCGTTCATCAAGTAGATTTCGTGATTCGAGCGACCACAACAAAAATCAAGTCCATTGGATATGTATTGCAAAAATGCTACACATACAGCAAAAACATACAGATTTTGCATACAGATTTTGTGTGGGGCCCACTACGGGTCCCACACAAATGATCCGAGCCGTTCATTAAATGTAAAACAGTTTTTCAAGGGCCCCCGCGAAAAATCAGTTCAATCCGATACTTATAGATGCTCAATCCAATCATCTAACTTTTGATTTTGATTCCCGGATAATAAAACATTCTATAATTGGATTGAGCATCTATAAGTATCGGATTGAACTGATTTTTCGCGGGGGCCCTTGAAAAACTGTTTTACATTTAATGAACGGCTCGGATCATTTGTGTGGGACCCGTAGTGGGCCCCACACAAAATCTGTATGCAAAATCTGTATGTTTTTGCTGTATGTGTAGCATTACTGTATATATTGGGCCCCCTATATATTAGGAAAAATTTCAAAATACCCTCAAACATTTACTCTAAATTTCAATTAGACTCTCAATCTTTTAAAAATTTCAATTTTACTCCCAACATTATCTTCCGTTAATCAAAATGTCCCTTTCCGTCCGAATGACTAACGGATTTTGTTAAAGGCTCCGTTAAATAGCGTCCCAATCGAATTTCGATGATCCGAACCGCTCAATGTGTTCAGAACGTGATTTTAAGGGCTATTCAATAAAAAAACTGTTCCGATAAAGCCATTCCCGGTCTTTTTTTTTTGTTTGCTGATTTCTCGCGAGTACCCTTAAAATCACGTTCTGAACACATTGAGCGGCTCGGATCATCAAAATTCGATCGGGAAAGGGGAGGGGCGAACTGATCCAGATTTTGTTCAAATCAGGACGTTCGGATTTTGCTTCGGTCCGCATCTCCCCTTTTTTGATCTAATTTCGATGATCCAAGCCGCTCAATGTGATTAAAATGTGATTTTAAGGGTACCCGAGGAAAATCAACAAAAAAATGACCTGGAAGAGCTTCATTTGAGCAGTTTTTTATTGAACTGTTCAATAAAAATTGTTCAGATGAAGCCCTTCCCGCATTTTTTTTTGTTGATTTCTAGCGAGCACCCTTAAAATCACGTTTTGATCACATTGAGCGGCTCGGATCATCGAAATTCAATCGGGACGCTATTTAACGGAGCTTTTAACAAAATCCCGTTAGTCATTCAGACGGAAGAGGGCGTTTTGATTAACGGAAGATAACGTTGAGAGTAAAATTGATTTTTTTTAAAGATTGGAAGTCTAATAAAAATTTAGAGTAAAGATTGGGGGGTATTTTGAAATATTTCCTATATATTAATATCTGATCGGATATATATAAACTTGCTTCCAGGTTTATATCCAGTGTGCCCAACGCCATTTTTTATCACATAAATATGTATCAATCAAGTATTAATACATATCCCATGGACTTGATTTTTAGTATGGTGGTTTTTCTCGATAAGATCTACATGATGAACGATTACGACTATCGACATGAGCCCAAAATAGGCCCACAAAGCATGAGCTAAACAGAATACCGGAGGGAAGGGACTGGACAGGAGGCGAACCCCTCCTCTATCTGCTAGTTTGGGCCCTCGTGAGTTCTAAATTGGGCATTATATCTTGTTGTGTTGGCTTTCTAGGTGTTTTGAAAAAAATTTAGTTTGGTTTTTGGTTAACGAGTGGAGAGATAAATTAAGGTAATAATTGGAGATAAGGGTAATGAGTGGAGAGAGATAGAGAGAGAAATGAGAATAATGATTGGAGAGAGAAGATAGAAAAGAAAGTAATAATTAGAAGTATGGGTAATGAGTGTTTTTTTAGTTAGAATTTTTTTTTTTTCAAAAAACAAACCAAACAAGACATTAAGCTTTCGAAAAATTTTGGGAACTTAAAGTGGCCGCACGAGCTTTAGCTCATAGCTGACTCTACTTATGGGCGAAATTCATACCGGAACATCAAGAAAATCGTAGGTCCCATTCAAAAACATCGAAAATAAGGCCCAAACACCCGAGTTATCAAGAAAAAATCAATCTCGAATAAGCTACTAGTTTGTTCAGCTTATGAAAGCCAAAAAAATAAAAATCAAATTTCTCTTAATTTACTCGTGACATAATCGACTAAATCTCGTTTGAAATCAATTCGCCCGATAAAAAAGTTAAGTGTGAAAATTTGTTTGAACCTCATTACTGTGTTTTCAAACCAAGCAAATATATTACTGGATTGATTCGGGTTATTTATCAGCCTAACTTTGGTATGCAAGAAATTAAACTTATCACAATATGCCAATCAATGAGATCCTCCAACTGTCCATTTCTTCCATTTTATTATCTAAATCTTGGATTCAATTTGAGCAGGGGTAAAGAGAATATCTTTGACTTGGAATCTGTCATGAAATGGAAATTTGATTGAAGGATATGATGAATCATCCAGCTTTAAACAAGAACGTCAAAATCAGGCTCGTAAGCCTACGGGCCTAATTTTACGAGCAATTTCTTCATTTTGTATGCTTGAGTAAAAAAGAAAAACTGATAAGAATGAAAATAGTTCAAGGACATCAATTGTCATCAAAATGATGGGATATGATAATAGATCATCTTATAATTTAAAACTTTGCGACTAAATCAAACCAAACTAAATGGAGCCTTAAGTCAGTCGTAATCAATAGGGTTGGCTATATGAATTCGGTTTTTTTTTTTGTGGCAACTAGTAGACCAATTTAATTTCATTCATAATCTGCACACAAGTACAATGAATGGATTGGACAATCCGTGGTGCAATGCCGCGAAAAATCAAGTTGCCAGATCATTAACTAGAGAAGTATATAGAGATCTGCAAAAATTATGGAAAAAGGAACCGAGGCAAACATCGAAACTGAATCGAATACTCTAGCACTATTCAATTCAGTTCAGTTCATACCCTATTTTGTGCACAACGTTGAACGCAAATTCTAACAACCATTTGTTACCAAACAAAATTTGCTATGTAAATGTTTCAAACATGCTTTCTACTCCAAATGGCCTGGCAATTAGTATTTTTTCTGCACTGTTAGGCAATAAATAAAAACCTTGTCACCTATAACTTCAGTCTTTCCTTTGCTTGGCGTCACGGATATGGAACATAAGCTGCAAAATTAACCAGCCCCTCGAGTTAATTTCTAAAACTCACAAGGCAACTGCAAAATAGATGAGATTTATCTTTCTACCTTTGTCCCAACATAAAAGGTAAGAAACATGCCTCCAAGAGTAGGTAGGCCTAAAAAAAACATAAAGAGCATGTTAGTCTCCAGTATATTTGTTTCACCAAATAACGGCAATAGGTAAGAGCATGAACCTTCTTTTCGGAGGAATTGAGAAATCAACCAGTTCATGCCTGACGGTCCAATAACATAACCAACAAGGTTAGCCACCTGCAGAAATGAAAGTTTAGAATTACTCCGCGATTATTCTAGTGTAAACTTCCTCAAAGCTAACCACGAAAAAAGCAAAATCTGGAAAAAATGTAGGATCTTAGGGAGCCGTGTAAGGAATCATTTCCGGTGCATAGCATTTAGAGGAATTTAAATTATTTTGGATTTCTAATTCTATGCATGAATAGTTGTTTCGCACAGTTGTGATCACACAAGCATGAACTGTGAGAGTATAGATATTACACAATCGAATAGCTGCCTAATTTAATGTTTCAGCAATGAAAAGTTCAACTTCTGGGTTTGCTTGGAGTGACGGAATATTAGGAATCGCATCTCAAAGGCACCACCCCTTACAAAGTCCTATTTTAAGACCTGAAAACTCGCTTAGCTGGGGGAAACAAGCTGCTACTGTGTTTTTAAGCAATATATGCAAGGCATCATTTTCTGCAGTGAACGACTATTAACTAAAACGCCACAAACTTTTTTCTCAAGTTCCGACTTGAAAGCTTTATCCAATGAGCTTTAGTTGCAATTACAAACCACTTGACTTTAACTTACCAAGTTTATACTGGGCATTGGCGGATGTCGACGCCCAACCAAACAACCACGAAATAATCTACTATCACAATCTATTAACAACATGACATTACGAGCAGAATTGTAAGCATCCAACATCAAACTGTTCTTAGTGACGCGAAAAGAGCAAGTAGACATACCATGAGACAAGTTATTGTGATAGCACCAGCAAGTGCACTAAGTTCACGAAAAACAAACTCCCCAAAAGCACTGGGGGCCTGACAGCAGACATGAGACCAAACTAATTAGTACACTTGTTCAAAAAAGAAACAGGAGTACTAGCTGAATGAACATTTAAAACAAAAGGTGCAATAACAGATAGACTTAGACACTAGATAAACTATGATGTTGGATGAAAGCAGAGAAAGAACATAGTTTTTCATCCAACAGCATGGTTTACCTAATGTAGCAAAGCGTGGGCCAGCAGATAACATGTTGTTACCGTAATCTATATTATCTTGATAATATGTAGGCCAGCAAATGATATGTGGTCGCCTGATTTGCAAGATTTATGTGGTTACCCTAATGCAGCCAAAAAATTGGCCTACTCATTAGCCACCAGGCTGGCCAGTTCCAAATCAAACTCTAATTCTAAGGGAAATACAGATAGTAGACGTTTCCCATAGTCACCTGGTGAAAGGAGTAACCACCCCTCAAAAATTCCTACACAAAAATGCAGTTCTTTGGGAGCTACTGATCCACATACCATGTTATCAATTCTCAAAATTTAGTACAAGGGCTCCAATCTAAGAAAGTGAATTCAAGAGGCAGAGGAAATCTTTAAATGCCTTGGCTAAAGAATTACAAGCCAAGTCTGACTAAGGAGTGGTCTGAGTGGAAGAGAAATGTATATTTAAGTGAAAGATCATATGATTTCAGGCACTTCAATTCCATGTACTCCTAGGCTAACAGAACATTAAATAGTCACAGGGATTATCTATTAATTCAATCACCCAAGTCCCAACCACCAAGAGACCTAAAACTTGATTTCTAAACTCCATGTTGCGCAAATTCTCTAAATCATCTTGACCCTGACAGACGCTTTGCCATGAGAAAGAGCCCAATAGAGCCTAATCGAACTAACATTTGGGGTTTGTTGTTTCATTGTTTCCCAAGGAATCACCTAGACCTAAATGCAAATCCCACACCTAAGTAGCTGATAATCTGAATCCCGACAGTTAAGAAGTGACTGAAAACGTGAAGGACTGCTGCCCCAAGCATGTAATTATGCTACCAACTCAAAACCACTCTCAGAAAGTAGTGCTTCTTCATCAGGTTGGTTGATTTAGAAATTTCTTTGAACCTTCCCGGTGAGATTTAATGTAGGCATAAAGCTTTGTGTTGCCTTGACAAAAGCTTTACCAGAAAGTAAGAGTTGCTAACCAAAGCAAATCCAACCTGAGCACAAGCCAAACCCAACCAGCCCATTTAAGAAGTGTTTAGGATGAGAAATGGAGCCTGACAGAAAGCTGATTGAAACTATGTTTAGGATGATCTCATGCACGGACAAAATATGGAAGTGTTTATAAAAAATTCCAAATGGATTAAATTATCGAACTGTAACAAAAACTCTAGATGATTTTAAAAAATGAAAATAACAACTGTCTAGTAGGAATTCCTATCTAGAGGACTCAGAAAAGTGACAAAATAAAAGTTCTATACCATAACAGATTGTATCGCTAATCAATATTAACTGTTATGTTCTAAAATCAACAAAAAGGGTATGACCGACACAAGCGTGTACGTAGAGAATACCCAGGGGCGCGAGAAAGATCGATCTAAGGCACTCAGCAAAATAGCCCCGTAAATTTTTTTGAAATTCTATTGACTTCCATATTCATATTAGTCATAAATTCAATAGCTTTACAATCTGTGTCAGGATTGGAGGGGCATTAACTCAGAGCATACTGTAAAGCATGGAGATAGACTACACAAGAAGAGTATCACCTGAAAAGAAGTTGCTGCTGATTTCACAATCATTTCTGGGACAAAGAATACGCAAGTTAACCATGCCCACGAAAGAAGTTTCCTGAAGCCAAAGCAATCATGCCAAGTCGATTTAAAATGGTATGTCCCTTAGATACAAAACTACACTTGCGGACAACAGAAAGCATAACGAAAGCAAAGAGTACCATTCCAAATCATGCCATATGGCGACAAATGTGAAGATAACCCATACATTGAGCAGCTTTCTTTGAGAACCACCAAGAGGAATGTACATGTACCTGAAATTATAGTCACTCACAACCAATATGACAGATAGAACCATAAATGTGAGAGAACTTTAAGATAAAATCTGAAAGCTTCACCTGACAAGCCATTTGTTGAAAGAAGCATGCCAACTTTTCCAAAAAGTATCTAAGTTGTAGCAATTATTTATACACTTTGGCATATTCTCAGGCGCCTCAATGCCACTGATCTGCAGATTAAGTTGATAAATGACTTTCTTCCGAACATAATATAGCTAAACTTGTTCTGTCAAAATCAGATCGATCTGAGCTAGATCAGGTTTGGTCCTATTGGATAGCTTAAATATGGTTGCAGTAGAGGAAACAAGTGAAAGGGGGAGCATAAAAGTGAAATACATACCAGCGACCAGAAGCGAAAGTAGCGCCAGATTAGAGAAAACTTGAGCCACATGAAGTTAAGAACCTGTTGCATTGTAAAAACATAGATGTAATTGCGAAGGCTATGTCATTCCAGTACTTTAGAGAGTCAAGATTTTCAGCATGAAACAAAGCTTAGTGAATAGTATGCCAGAGCATGAGTAGTAAAACAAAGCTATTTGGCATTAACAACAAATCAACAATAAAATAACAACCTACAAATTGACCCTTACCCCGTATCCAATGATGAAAACGTCCATGGGAGATAACTGTTTCCACAAGCCGCTGATGGTGCATCAAGATGATTTGGTCAGAAAACAACACTCAATACAAGAAAACTTTTAGGATAATGTGTAAGGAGTTCAAAACAGGCCCACCTTATGGCAAAGGCATTGTAGTAAAATAAATGTGTCATTAGTTCCATTAGTAAGAGACTAAAAACCCAGCGCAACCCATACCAAGCCACTTCCCTGAGTGAATAGTTTTTCTGAGGTGTATCTAACTGCAATAAGAGTGTATTACGCCGCTATGATTAGATCATTTACAACGTACTGAAAGGTATACACTAAAGCAATAAGTAAGGGCAAAAACAGTTCAATAGAGAAAATAATTGGTCCAATATGGAAGCTTCAGAAATTTTGAACTAAAAGTCAAGGCAATTGAGAAATGTTTCAGCAACATGAACAAAAGAAACATGAATGTAAATGTTCAGACCAGTGGCCACAAACGCTTGGAACTTGGAAGCATGTAAAGGGATAAAAGAAACACCATGGTGAAATTTCAAAAAAATACAAGAGTGTTATACTGTTACTATAAAAGACCAAAAAATATTGAAAAATTACCTGTGATGCAAATGCATTAAAGCTTAGAACTGGTCCGGCAATATAGAGGGGAGCATATACCAAATAACATAGGTATACAGCCAAGGAGAAATTATTGTTCTGGAGGTTTCTCTCCTGAGGAAAATAGAAGTTCATACAAAAGAAGATATTAGTCCAGATGATAGCAAGACTACAATTTAGCAATTGCAGTGATACTAGAACCTAAAAGACAACCTGTAATAGCAGGTAGCATGTTTGTCCTGATGAACATTTACGGCAACTTTGAATGTGCTTCTGCAATCGGAGAAAGGTGAAAACATCAAATTAGAGACACAATCAATTCATTTTGTTAGATTTTTTGGAGGGTTCCAACCTAAAATCAATTGGCAATAGGTGGAGTAGCCTCTTGATTTTATTATTTACCAAGCTTGAGTGGCTTAGATGAGCGATGTGGGATAAAGTCTAACACTCCCCCTCACGTGCAGCCCGGATGCACTTGGAGGTACGAATTGAGGAAACCAGGAGATTTGACTCGGTGACAGACTAGGAGACCAAGAGCTGAGCGATTGACTCGAGCGACGGAGATGACAAAGACTTTCGCTCGAGAGGTGAGGCCACCCAAGACCTAGCTCTGATACCATGTTAGATTTCTTGGAGGGTTCCAACCTAAAACCGATTGGCAATAGGTGGAGTAGCCTCTAGATTTTATTAACCAAGCTTAGGTGGCTTAGATGAGCGATGTGAGTTAAAGTCTAACACATGTATTGCAACCGCAAATGTTCGAACAACAAGAAATTGATCATGAGGATAGGTGAAGAAAACCCAGAGAAAGAAAGTAAGTAACTGATACACGAACTACTATGAGACACAATTTCTTTGAATCAGTTTACAAGACAATCTCAAGATTAAGCTATTTTGAAGTTTGGGCAGAAACAAGCAACTTGGTAAGATACACCGACAAAGACCTTTAGACAAACAAGTATTGTTAATAGAGATGAGAAAAAGTGTTCAACCCTAATGCGCATGTTTATGGTGGAGAGTACAGAATACAATGACCATACCTCACATACTAATACTAAAACCTATATATAACTCCTAACATACCTTTTGATCCAACCGAGAACTACAACATGCCCAATGATAATCATACCCAAAGCTTATCTGGCGCAAAGTAACTGCCAACAAGATAAACCAAAATAAGATCACAGACATGGAATTCATAAAAGCTATATGAGTTTTGCTTCTGCAAAAGGAAGACAAATCTGAGTAAAACAAATGGGTTTAAGCATTCGGATACGATATCATTAGTGAGATTAATATAAAAGCAATATTATGTTATGAGCTAATTAGATATGATATGACCAGCCTATTTGCTGGAAAATGGCAACTGAAAACTAAAGAATTAACAGATTTACTGACTGAGAAGTGCCTTGCAGAGTTCAAAAGGTGACTGCAACTACGATTTTTCCCATCTATATTTTATGATGTATCTTTCTAGGATTAAACCAATTACCTACCCATTTTTTCAATAGGTCAATCGATTTTTTATGGTTCGCTGGATGTTTTGAAATGAGGGAAGTCCCACAAATGGGGGGGACCGACAATTTTCGGGAGACTTTGATCATTACGAGTTTGATCAATCAGGAAAATTCTATTAAACTCTTTATGAAGTCACGAGAAAGATTTCATATCTACGATATGTAAGGTCACTTTAAACATGATCCCACAATATCAGGTTTCATCCAATTGAACTGATTTCCAAATCCATTCTTTGGGAGAATACATCAAGGAGGGGGAAAAAAGGAAATCGCAACTATGGTCTGTCCAGCTACGTATTTGCTATCCCAAAAATATGCACAAAAATTCTCAATAGTACTAAACTGTTACATCCTTGTTATTCCAACAAAAGACTATTTGCAAAGTCGCCACATCTGATAGCTAAGCACAAGTACAAGAATTCCGTAACATGAGTGATACCAATTAAGGTTACAGAAAGATATATACAAGGAAATTTCCATGATGGCAACTGTCAAAATAATGCCAAAGGTGAGGTCTGTACCCATCTAGCCCTCCCGCACCCCATTAACAGGAGAAGTGGTAATAACAATGAAGCATCATGTCATTAAGATGTGGGAACCTTTTCTAATACGTGTTCCAAATATGAGAATAATGACATTATGGGGGTACTTTTACTCTAGAGAAAATGAAACACTTCTACATGGCAATATATGCCAGCACAACGTGATGCAGAGTGAAGTGAGAAATTTAACTAATTTGAACATCTTAATGACTAATGATAGCAGAAGAATGAGCAAAACCATAAGATGAAAGAAGTTCACGTCCATAAGGTGAGAATCGTACGAACACAATTCCACTGAAATTCCACAAAATGAAAGAGGCAAAGAAAATACCAAAATTAAAGCAGATATGCCATCTAAAGGTACCCCGGAAGTTGTCCAAATAAGCCCAATGCTGCCTGGGCATAAGAAGAAAACATAATCACGACCAAGTAGAGAAACTGAACAGGGCAATTGTTTTCCCAAAGTATCACACTAAACTATTACTCAACATATTATAAGAACTGAAGCAACCAGCCAATAAAAAACATATTACTCACCCAATACTGGAGAACCGATAACCCTCAAAAACACGGTTACATATAAGAACAGATATGTTGAAACCCCAAAGTACAAATGGGAAGTACTTTTTCTTTCCAAATATCTGCAGAAACAAAAATCTGGTAAAATACGACAACAATTAGATGTGGATGCTAAAAGCTTTAATCTAAAGAGACTACAGTCTTTCTAAAGGAGTAATAAGTACTTCTTCCAACTTCCGAAATTGAACGAGTATACAACCTATTCACTTTACATTGACTTGCAATAGAAAATTCAGCAATTATTCAGCTGGGGCTAGTCAACATGGCTAAACTCCCCCAGTCCCATCTCGTTGGGTGGGTCAAGTTTTTTAGTCTTACCACTTCCACCCTCCCCTGATCGATAGCCTCTCAATTGGCCGAAAAATAGGGAAAATCATGAAATTAGTGGAACTTCAAAGTAAAAATGGCCACAAAGAATAAAAGAACACAATTCTATCATAGCAAAAATTTGTGACGGTCCATGAATTTGTAATGTGAGTGATGTGGCATTGCTCATAATCTTGTTAAATATGACAGCACCAAGCATATTCGGGTTGAGAGGCATTACATCTAGGAAAATGGGATAGCGGTTTCAGCTTGGGCGTGAGAGACATATCTGCACCAAGTTGAAGTGAAGTGCTAGGGCTTATTGTCAATAGAAAAAGGGTACTTGTTAAATTTCTCAGACTAAACTGATAAGAAGGTGCCCATTTGTATATTTCGTTCCCCTTTTCTTTTTCTTACTCTTCCTCTTCTCTCTTTTGTTTCTCTTCAATTTAACCAATACATTCCTCCAATAGGTTCTATTGGAAGTAATATCTTCAACTAAAGTTTAAGGCAACCATGTCTTTCCCTATAGTCTTTACGTCTTCTCTCCTTGACCTACCCAAGTTTCTTTAACCATACTTTGTGGGTCAAAGAACTGAACTCCTACTTTCAGGCATGTTACCATGCCTGTGTGTTGCACATGGCCATGCCATGATGTTCTATATCATGTTCCTCATAAATAACTTGAAACCAGGAAGAAATGCTGCAAAGGAACAGGTGTGAACAAAACAATCAATGACAACAAGAGTGCATGCAAAATGAGCAAAATACGCACCTTTACTAGGAGAAAATTAACTGCAGCAATAGAGAGGACAAAGATGATGCTGCATGGAAGAAAGAGAAAAAGAAACTTAGTGAAGCAAATGAATCAAGAACGGATGATGACAAATTTAGTACAACTATGGATAGGGCACATACCAAGCTCCGTGCAAGTACAATAAATAAGCCAAAGATATCAAAAGCCAAACAATTGACATTCCCTTTGCTTTTAGATGATAGAATGCCCTCATCATATTGGCCACCATTGTAAAAATACCAAAAACGACCGTAAGAATGGGTAAATTTGCACGGAAATTTCTCCATTGTGCATCGGAGACATCCTATAAAAGCAAAAACCAGGGGGGGGGGAGTAAGAAAAGACGGAAGGTTTATTAGGCAGAAAAAGTATGTTTGATGCTCACATGGATAATGTACTCATTCTAGTGCAATCAGGTATCATAATGAGTAGAAAAGCTTATTAAAATACTACCAAGAACAGGTACTGTTTCAACCATCATCAAAAATAATATAGACTATAAACTAATGTACTCCATATTTGGTAATTGGGGGTAGTGAAGAAACCACCAAACAGAGCTTCAAAGTGGTGAAGAGCATACTTCACACTTTAGAGAAATGCAAATCAATTGTTGCAGCGAGTAAAAATAACGAGAAAGTTTTCTGTGTAAGAAGTCCAAAAGAGTCTGGCATAAACCAATCTTGCATGGCTCAGCCTGACAATAAGTTTGCAGATAAATTGATCTCCCTCCACTTGATTGAAAATAAGTAGGGACCCCCCCTGCCGTTACATGCAATCTATTAAAGTAATAGAAGAGGCTGTCTAGCGGTTATCTTACGTTTCTGATGAAATAGTGGATTTTTTTTTGTATCTATCCGCATCACTGATTCACTGAATTTGTACATCCAGTGTGTATATGCCACGTGGAAATGAAGTAAACGTGTATTTGCTCATGAATTGCACTCCAAAACTAGCACCTAAACTACCACCAAGGCCTTGTATCAGCACCCAACACCAGCATCTTCACTAAAGCTAGCACCCAAGGGTCCACAGACTCCGCCACCAAGACCACCACATGCAGTAGCTCCACCACAAAGTCAATGGCATACGTCACAAGAATGACCATCTTTTCATGATTGCTTCCACATTCCTACCTCCTCGTAGCCCACATCCAAACCATATTTGAGTCAACCTCTACCAAAAACACTGTACCTCTTTAGCATAATGCCATTACCATTTGCTTCAGAGATGCAATTAAAATGATCTCTTGCACTATGCTAATTAGAGCCAAAGGCTTGGTAATGTTGCTTTCAAACCGTTAAATACAAAAATCCAATCAACTACGTAGACTGCATCGGAGTTATAAAAAAAACGGAACTAAGCAGCAAGGAGTGTCATAATGTTATCCACAAAACAAATGGGTGCGACAAATCCAAAGAATGTTCTTCCAAACCACTTCATGGCATCACTTCTATTCACATCAAGACACTGGAAAATGTCAATACATTAAATAAAGCACAACTCCATTTGATTTGAAGCGGAAAAAACATAATAAAGCATAGTCTAGATGATAATAATAAATGGATATAAGTCAGTCAAAAGAGTTTTCTCTTTGTAACCTTTAACATCGCTCTTTTTACCAGCATTCGGCCGAGGTAAGCTTAAGATTTAAGATAAGAATAGCTCAAACCAGAAAGCAAGCAATCCTAGAATCCAGTTTAGAACTTCATCGAAGTTTAGAAAAGCTACTACTTAGACTTACCTATTTTCACATGAAAGAATAACTGTCTCTTCACGTAATTTGCAGCCATGGCACATGATGTAAGGACATAGTGTGAAGCGAAGTTTAAACATATAGTTAAGGGCTCCACTTTGAAGTTTTATACGGATGCAAGTCAACAATACCTTCGTGATTGAATTTGGAACCGCTGTATACGTCGTAGAGATTCCTAACTTCTTTTATTCCCACCATTTATTTTATGGATTTTTCATTTTGGTTTGGAATAACAAATAAGCCTACTGCCCATCTCCCCGAAACGGAGAAATCATCTGACGGATCATCCACCTCATGAATATAGACTCCTACCATGTTCTAGTTCAAACACCCACTGGAACTCAAACAACAGGTTCAATATCCGCTGTTGTCTGTTATTTAATCAAAGACCAATGTAGTCCATGGAATGCAAATTACAATAACTTTCAGTCAAGATTCATGGAACTAATCCATAGTTTGTCTCCCACTAACGCATCAAATATTCCCAAATGACTGTTTTATTCCTGGCGACTAGGTTTCGAGCAGTCATAAACTCATAAGACACAAGCAAATATAAGCAACAAACCAAAATAGCGGGGCCATATCCACAAAGACCGTAAGAACGTTGAACAAAAAGAAACAAATTCAGAAAAAAAACAGAGACAACAAGGACGTACATTAGACCAACCCCCAATCCAACCAGGACGCAAACCATAAAGTGTTCCATAATGATCTGTAACAGAAACAATGAATCAAATCAAGAAGCAATTAGAGACAGCACACGTATCCATGTACAAATCTCGGAAAAGAGAGAGGGAGTGAAGAAATGAGAACAAATACACAATATATATATATATATATACACACACACAAGTGTTAAGTTGTTTAACTATGGAAAGAGACGAGAGGGTACCATGGGAAAGGTGGAGGGAGCGACGAATTACGATAACATAGAAGACAAGAGCATAGAGAATGAGGCATATGAGCTCTCTGTGCTGCCAAGAGCTGTTGTTCATGGCGTTAGCTGAACCAGACACTCAGACAGGAATGGTGTCAATTTGGACTACTGGACCAGACTGACCACATCTGGATCTGGATCATCCACTACTGCAATTAATTATTCAAACCATTGCTGTAATTAATTGTTCGGATTTGCTCAGATAATTTGTAATTAATTGTTCGAATTTGCTCAGATAATTGATAAGAGTACCTGAATAAATCCGAACAATTAATTGTACCAATACATGATCTAAAATTGAACTGTCTCGTCAAGCCCAAAACTTGGGACGGATAAAATCCGAACGAACCCTCGAATAATCAACATGCATTAAACGGGAGGAAAACTATGGCATCACTTAAAGTGGGCTTTTAATGAAAAAAATAGAAAGATGAATGACAAACCTGAGTTGAAAACTAAATTACAACCACAACGGAAGCGTTCAATAATGGATTGGTATTCTAGCCGACCGTTTTACATCTCCAAACTTGCTTGAAAACTTCGGAAGTCTTGAATGGATAAAAATAATTGGAATCACCAACTGGAATTGAGGAGAAGAAGGGGCTAACTTTGGCACACCATTGGCTTCAATCTCACTGTGCCCGTTTGAATATCACATTGGTTGGTATTTTTTTGGGCCCCGCATATTAAACGGATGAACACAATAGTATTTCATAAGAGTTTTTTTTTATTATATCCCTCGAACTATCCATCATTTTTCTACTTAGTACTCGAACTATTAAAATATGTTGGGATTTGTGACATTTGTCCCATATCGGTTAATTATCTCCTCCAAAACTAGTATATGAGTCTGGGCGGTCTCTCCATTCTTTGCCAATTGGTTTGGAGTTGGATGCTTTAACATGGTATCAAAGCTAGGGTTTCAGAGACTTTTCCCCTTTGTCTGTGCCATAGTTGCACTTTCTTTCATTGTGATCTGTGTGTTCCGGATCCTTTGTTTATCTCTCCACGTGCGAGTTGAGGGTCGCACGTGCGGGGGAGTGTTGGGATTTGTCCCACATCGGTTAATTATCTCCTCCAAAATTAGTATATGAGCCTGGACGGCCTCTCCACTATTTGTCAATTTGTTTGGAGTTGGATGCTTTAACAAAATCGTTTATTTCGTCCTCCAACTATTGAATTGCAACCTATGTCGTCCAAAACCTAACTTCTGTTAACAATTGAAACGGAAAATCTGAGCCCACCACCAATCAAAGGGCATAAATGTCATTCCCCTCGATCCTACAATTGGCACCAAACAATATCTGGGTTCCCTCCATTTTGGCTCTTGTATACATAGTAATGTTATGAATACCGTACCGGTTGAAAAAGGGAAAATAAACAATAGATTTTATCAAAGTCTTTGAAAATGAAGGAACTTGGTTTTGGAAAAAGGATTTTTATGAAAAGTCCTCCGGTATTCCTGAGCGAATCAACGGTTCCGGTATTTGGACACAAATCAACGGATTCTGGTATTCAAACGAATCAACGGAGCTTGACCCATAAAGGTCAAGAGTTTTCACAAGTTATTTTCAAAACCAAAAGGGAATGTTTTCTTTCTATGAAAAGAGGCGTGGTGTTGAATGGTAAGAAATGAGGAGATAAATGGTGGCATTCATTTGAGGAGTCTTAAAATGGTTTGAGAAACAGTATTGGGTTGATTAGATTGATATGTGCTAAATGCTGCTCTAGTTGATGTATGAATGGCTAGGGATCTTTTAAGACGTATTGAATTCCATAGTCGTTGTTCATCAATTCATTGTGTCTTTTGTATCTTCGATCGTTCATTGGAAATCATTCATCCTTATAGCATGTTTCATCTCATTTATATATAGCTTGAGTATAGAATTCTCTACTGGGCTAGTGTAGCTCAATAAAATCCTTTTTTTCAGGTTCAAACCTCGGTCAATAGCTTGCATGCATTGAGTGCCGGGATGAAGAAGAATAAATTCTTTTTTGGAAGCTATCCTATTGTAATTATTTCACCATCTCTGTAATGACTTTCTTTGCAAAAAGGATGTAATTGTAACTAAGTTCTACAGATTTCCTTTCGGCGAATATATTTGTGTTTCTTTAAATTTTGAAGTTGGACTTGTAAGTGGAACTTATTGGAAATTTATGGATTCTTTTGGGTATTAACTATGATATGCGAGGAACTTTTATTAAAGATAGATTATTTATTTATGTTAAAAATCGAGGGCGTGACATTCATCCTCTAGCAAACTATCTTCTTGGGTCCGTATACCCAATACATTTGTAAAATCCCTGCATTGGATCCTTTTGTCTAAATGCAACCTAAAGGGCACAAACAATCTTTGGCACATATGCAAAATGCCTTTTGGATTAGGTATGACTTTCACCATGTCAACCACCATGTAGACCGAAAGCCTATCGGTATAAAGAAATTACAAAGAAGGAAGTTTGAAAGAGATAGAAGATGGATGCCTGAGAGGGTGGCTAGCCCGATAGGCGATGGCACCTACGTATTACTACACTACACTCAAGGGCGAAGGCAACAAGAGACAAGGGGAGGCAGCTGCCTCCCAAATTTTCTTAGAGATATGTATAATTTTTACCTCATTTTTACTCATTTGACCCCACTTTAAAATTTATTTTTGCCCCAACCCACATAAGAGTTCTGTACTTAGGAAAAAGAGGGGTCAAAATAGAATCACCACCTACAAAATCCCCAAACGTTGGTTTCTGCTTTTCAGAAAAAAACTAAGGTTTTCTCTGTTTCTATCTTTCTGGATATTCTTCATTGTAGAGAGAACATTTTCCGTTATGAATATTGTAAAGAGTAGGCTTTGAAATCATATGTGTGATCAATGAATGCATGATAGTTTGGTTGTGTATATCGATAAAGATATTTTTAAAACCATTACAAACGAGGCTATCATCCATTGTTTCCAAAGTATGAAAAGTCGTCGAGGTCAATTGTGAATCGAAGCTACATCTTGTTATTAGTATATATCTATTTTTTGATTAACTTGTTAATCTAATTATTTTCTTTCAATTAGCAACTAGAAAAAGTGAATCATACATGTTTCAAATTTTTTACCCCACTTATCGAAAATCATGGCTCCGCCCCTGACTACACTCCAAGGTATTTCTGGCTCAAAGCACAATAAATGAATAATTTTCACCCAGAAGAAGTAAGAACAATTGATATTTTAACAATGGAGCAACAAAAAGAAAACAATGTGGATTCAAAAATATGTAAGACAAGATCATAGTAACTATCCCCGCAAAATTCAAATAGAGTAACAATCCAAATTGATTCACCACCATTATGTTTCTCATTCAAGAAATTTATCGAACACATTGTACCCATGTGTCAGAAATTAGTTTCCAAGAAACATGTAGGATTAAAAATTATTACTTGACTGAGAATTGAACTATTATAGATAACCAAAAGATTTAGCAATACAAATTGAGAGGAGCTACCAATTCAACCCTAAAAGAGAAGTGACTATCAACACAAATTATATCTGGAAAAGACGAGGAACAGCAAAATGAACATGATGAAGAGGAGCTCATTCACAATGACTGACCCACCGTACTTGACTCTCTCGATTATAAAGTAATAAATCCTGTAGCAACTCCAAATCTTAGAAAAGATGGAGAAAATATGACCAGTAGAAAGACGAAAGTACTGAACACACACCCAACTCCCAATTTATATATATATACACACACACAGAGAAGAAGAAGAAGAATAGTAGATTCACAGTGAAAATTGGCCCTGACGCATAGCGATCGAAAACTATGGTAGGCTGTAGCCCTCTAAAAATTTAGGTAGGTAAACTACAAATACCTTCCAAAGCTATCTCTCAAATACATTTAAGGGGAACTTAAATAGGGGTCTTTCCCTATATAAATACTTAAGTCCTCATCCTAGCGAGTTTAAAAACTTATCTTTTCATCCTCAAATTCAAATGAATTCTAAACTACCATTTCTCTCTCCTAATCTTTATAATCTTTCACTCTCCTTTATCTTTCCTAATTTATCTTATTCTCTCTTCTATCTTTTTCTCTCCTAATCTTCTCTCTCTAATTTTCTCTCACCTAAAATCTAAAAACAACATTAAAAATAAAACTATCATCTACCAAACTTGAAACTGAATACGTATTCACGATATATTACTTGAAATCCTCCATGAATTTGTCATGAATACGTATCATAAAATCGTCCCTACAAAACTACATTAAACCAAAATCATGACAAAATTTGGAGAAATCAAAATTGTCACACCCTCAATTTTCAACATAAATAATAATGCATTTTTCCATAGTTAAAACATCATCCTCTCACACATACGTCCCAAAATGACATGCCAAGGTTCTATACAAACTCAAATGTCCTTCACAATTTCACCAAAAGTTATAAATCATTTACATTCCTCCATAATCAAATGAGTTATGATTATTATTACATTTTCAATCAACCAAAAACATAATTTACATGAGATGATCATGTAAATTAACTAGGTAAGCTCTCAAAGAAACCCAAATGCATTCCGAGCATTCCAAGCTATACGCCATGGTGGGTACCTAAAAATGAAGGGATGAGCACACATTTGCCTAGTAGAAAAATCTCAACTAAATCTACGTGGGTATGAAATGATTAGCGTCATTTGGTGATAAGAATATGCAAACATGACAAGAGCAGGCACTAGCAGGAGTGTGATTTGAATTCAGTGAAAACACACATACGCACGTAGGTCATTTAAAGCTCAAACACAAGATACTACGAGTTTCTGAACATACACTAGGGCACTTTAGCTTAAAGTACAACAAACAACACCATCAAGTATTTGGCATCAACTGCCCATACACAACCTTTCTGTGTTTCCACCCCTTGTATCACAGTATTCATCACACGAATTGTGTTTCTGTATTTCTACCCCTTGCGTTACAGCAAACATCACTCGAATGGGTTCCGTGTTACCACCCCTTGCGTTATACTAAATTCTACCCGAATGGGTTTATGCATTTCCACCCCTTGCGTTACAGTGAACGTTACCCGAATAGGCTTCTGCATTACCACCCCTTGCGTTGAAACAATTTCCATGTTCTAACCACTGCATAACAACTACTTAGATCGCCTATTCTCATCCCCACAATAGACTAAACATAAGGAGTATCTACTATCACACCTCAGTACTATACAATCCTCACATTTACACAAAGAACTTTATTGTTGCAAACAGAGTACATTGTCTAGTTCAAGTTGGGGGTGGGGATCACTTTGGATTGTTGGGTCTTTTCCATTGTTCAGTTTTAAAAAGAAAAAAAAACGGAAATTGGAAATATAAAAAAGCCAAAAAGAGGGATTTGGATGCTTGATATGTTGTCTAAAAGAAATAAAGGGAAGGGATTTGGTTGTGATTTGAGCATTTGTGACAAGTGTTAGAGGCATTGAGGATGTGTGCAATATTTTCGAGGTTAATGAATATTTTTGTGGAGTCTTTCACTTACACTCTTGCCTTGTGATTTTTCACTATCCGAATATATGTGGGAGGAAATGTTATTGTGCTAACTTGAGTTGAATGGTTCACTTGTTTAACTTCGGTTATGAATGAAATACCCTGCCTTTTATCTTGTGTTGCATGTTTACTTGTCACCTTAACTTTCCATTGATTGAGTTTGGGTTGTGCGTGAGTATCTAATCCCTTAGTGTTGCGTGGGTAATCAACGTTAAATCCCTCATGAGACTTCACTCGTCCTACGGGGGCTACCGTGGGTTTAAAAGACATCCCTAGTTTGTTGCTTTATTTTTCCTGTTTTTTACTTGTTTTGCTAGGGACTAGCAAAGTGTAAAATGAGGGGTGTGATGGGTGCATACATGTGCCCCCAAGTTTATACGTGTTACGTACGTCCACTTATTGTGCTACTTGGAGCTTGATACTCATTTCAGAAGTCGCAGAGCATGGCGTCCAACGAAATGGAAAGTGGTCCAGGGATCTAAGCTTACGAAATTTACATGGCGTCCAAAGAAATGGTGTTATTCCCAATAGGGGGTGGTCCATCTATACCGCTACAACAACTGCCCGAGTGAAGCTTGCCCGTTTATCCAGCCGATCCTTTGTTTTATTTCCTTTCCTTTGTGTTCTAATAAAGTTGTTGTATGTTAAACTTCTGAATAAAAGCTGCTCATGATCTTGCTAGAGCAGCTTCAAATGTTGGTTTATGATATTATTAATGGGATGTTCGTGTTTTGTCTAAAGTAATGATAACTATTGGAGCCTGCATTTGGTCCCAGCCACGAGCTTGGGTTGAGATTGCAACTAGGTGGCCTAATTGGGCAAAGAGGAAATTGAATGATCAATATTACTCTTCCGTTCCAATATGATAGTCCCCACGAAAAAGACATACAATTTTCAAATTAAAACTAAAGTGCTTTTGTACATGGTTCTTTTCGCACCAAATTAAAGATCTCGATTAGTTCATTATAAACAGAGATCCGAAATTGCACGTCTACGTAAGCGACTATCATTTTTGAGACAGAAGGAGTACCAAGCAATCGATGATCCAAAAAAAAATATCACCAGGTAATCAACTAGGCAAGCAATCTCTCAAGAGATTGTACTGACCGGAAAAAGGAGAGTTGGAGTTGGAGAAGGGATCTTTCTACCCTAACTTCCGTCTCTCAAGAGATTGTACTGAGATGCAGCATCTACGATCGTGCCAACCAGTAAAGGGGACAACGTTGGGAAAGCATGGCGCCAGATTCAGAAGATCCATCGGTCTTCCTCTTTCCTTGATTTGTAAACTGTGCTCCGTTTGCTCTCTGACCTCCACCTCCAGAAGAGCCGTTGCGCCTCCTGTGGCTTTCCCTCTCCCCGTCTCAGGAAATGTCTCTCTCTCTCTTTTCTGAAACTTGTGTTTACTTTTCATGTGGTGTGCTTGATTTCTACTTATGTACGCAATTATAATTTGGTTTGCCTGTTGACGAACTTGGTGTAATTAGACAATTGGAGTGAGAAGGCGATTCGAAGGAAGACTACGGGTACTGGTAGAATGAGGTATCTCCACCATGTTTCCGTCAGATTCAAGAGCAACTTTCGGGAAGGTTGGTGTAATATGTTGAGCAATGCCACTGATATAGATGTCTTCAAAACAGTTTGACACAAAACATATCGCGTCCGGATCTGTGTTGGAATATCCAGTTTTCGTTATGCTGAAGTACAAAAAGGAGAATGCAAAATTGAGCATCTTCACTATGAAAAGGACTATGAACTAGGAATCTTGTATAATGTCCTTAATTCTCTCATATAAAACCCTGGAGTTCCATATAATCTTTGCATTTCATATAAGTAAACTATCCTATTGAAATCATAATTATACTGTAACAATTTTCAATCAAGACTTACGAAAATCATCGGTTTGTGCCGGTCGCTAATAGGTTATACAGACAGTACACTCCTCAGATCATATCTGGAACTGTAATAAGTACTGATTTTATTGAATTGAGTCTGATTCTTCATGCGGTTATTGTTTAGGAACACAGGTAGCACCGAGGAAGAAAGGTGCAGTCACTTCTTCATAAGCAGGCTTAACTTGCACGAAGATGAGCATTTCAGTTCCTAATTTTGCTTTCTTAGTCTAGGTATGAGTTATATATGACGTGTTGCTCTGTAGATTTGTAAAACTCTGTATACGGATCTATGTCGCGTGTTTACTAGGTGCCGTCTGTTGTAAAGTGTATGATCTCTTTTCTGCACATAATCTTTGTTGTGTATCTTGAAGATGGAATGTAAAGGATAACTGGATTCTGGCCTTTTGGTTTGGAAGTAAAAGCAACCCTTGCTCCATTTGTAATCAAAAAGTGTAGGAACACAAGTCCAGACACTGTGGTGTTTGTAGCATTGCTCATTTGCTTGCATGTGAGATTCACGTGTAGTCCTCAATTCGTGAATTTGTGCCAAACAAATAAGAGTGAAAAACAAATGCTTTAATCCTGTCACGTAAATGAAAGACACAATACTCAATCCTCTCCTGAGATACTTACATAAAAGAGACCGCTGCAAGGGAAAAACCAAAACAACCAGGCGAAAAATATTGTGGTAATTTTGCTCATTATGCAACTCTATTGTACATGAAAAATAATGTAATAAGTGCAAAGAATTGATTTCATCTACAACATACCAGACCCGTCATACCAGGGAAAACTACTGCCAAAACAATAAATCCAAGACTTAAAAGGAAAAACGAATATGAAACCCCATGAAACAACTTGGCATCAAAGAATATAACCTACCTACTAAAGAGGGAAAAAGAGTACAATAGTATAATCGATATGCAAATCACCAATCATCCCATTCCACCGTTTGTTTCGCTTAGTTCTCTTTTTATTTTGGGTCTCTGTCAACCGGGTAAGGATTTCATCGTGATAGTGACCGGATACCAGCTTCTAAATCCTCTAGGGTGATGGTGAGTAATTCATAAGTATCCACACAATCAAAATTGAGTCTCAAGTCCAAATTCTCTCTAGCATTAACCAACATTGGATCCACAATACCTCCATTCATCTCCTTCCGCTGTTTTTCACTGGTTTCTGCCTCAATCAGTGTCGCAACAACATCAACCGTACATGAAGGATGCAACTTAAATCCATACAACAAGCTATCTTCGGCTTGGTTGTTCATCTTTAAATGAAGAATATTGGCTAGATCTATTGAACTAAAGTCGTCAAAATAGAAAAACTTTGTTACCCTTCTGCAGAAGCCTTCGTTAGAAGTAATTACCCGCTTCATCGGTTCACTATAGCCAGCAAATATCACTACAACTTTTCCACCGTCCATGACAGACATGATCTCTTCTAAGGCTTCCAGCCCATAGTCCTTATCATCAGATTTTTGCATAGGAATTAATCGATAGGCTTCATCGACAAACAAAATTCCTCCCTCTGCTTCTTTTATCTGTAGACCGTTGGTGAAAAAATTTGTTAGAAGAGATTAAGTATCACGGGTATCGGTAATTGAGCAGTAATGTTAGATGCAATATTCTTTAAAAATTTCATGAAGAAGCCTCTGCCAGAATCATGTGTCGTTGGGAATTTTGTATTTACAAGTCATTTTGATGGGTCTGCTGATTGACCATGATATGCTGAAATTCAGTCATAGCCTCACAATATAGTACATACTTCTTTTGCTACGTAAAAATGATGAGTACAGTTTGAGAAGCACAAAAGGGCTTACCTTTCTCCTAGTCTTTGGTCCTGTATGGCCAACAAACTCCCCTACCAAATCAGTTCTCTGTACTTCTGTTACCTTGTCGGTTGGTAAAATTCCCACCATAAAGAGTAATCTTCCAAGGATTCGAGCTACCATAGTTTTACCTGTTGCATAATTCTACGTCATGCCTTGTGGTTAAAAGTACCAGATAAAGGAAGATGACAACTCAAATTGCCCACGTAGTATGAAATATAAATAAGGGAGGACTAAAGGATTGAGTAGGAATAGAAACAATGGTTTAGCCCACCAACTATGGAAACAATGAGGTAAAGCTGAAGATATTCATATGACCTTCACTCCAAATTAGAAAATGTAATATGAATGAGATGTCATATGAACAACCATTCGTATTTTATAGTACATAGCTTGATATAATATGACCACAATCCACACACATCCTTGACCATGGGTTACCTGTTCCAGGATTGCCAAGGAAGGCCATATGAGGTGGTTTCCTAGGGCCAACTTTGAGCCCAAGTGCCCGTCGCCTCTCATCCAAAAGCATCCCCTTTGCCCATTTCCGAAGTTGTAACTTGAGCTCATTTAGCCCCACTATATTTGATAATGCATCTTCAAGTTCATCCATCTTAGCCTTTGTCTCACTGCAAGCTTCAATAGCTTTGCGCTTCCTCTGCTCTTCACGGTGCCAGCAAAGAAGTTCCCGTAATTTCTCACTTCCTGGGCCTTGCGATAGGTGATTTAGAGGAGTCATACCCTCCTGCATATGAAAAGCTTATGTATCATAATCAGTTAACAATACAGTATATGATCGTACACTGTAACATTTTTTAGAATAGCAACCAACAATACATTGTCTTCAGCACTGCAATCAGCATTGTACTCCAGTAATGTCTTCACAGTCGAGCAGTCTTCAGCTCGGAGTGAATGCCAAACGGCCAGGTGCAATGGAGTCATTCCATTCTGTCAGGAAAAGAAAGGTTCAAACACATTATCAATATCCAAGATTTCATCGAAATTCAAACAAGAAAGGCTAATGAATAGTTGGTACAAAACACACATTTGCTTTGGCTTCAACAAAGGCACCATTAGCAAGGAGCAACTGAGCAGCTTCATTGCACCCATTTTTTGAGGCCATGTGCAATGGTGTTTCTCCGTACTGCAAAAAAAGACATTTAGCCATAACGAAATATGACAAAGTTAAAAACTCCCAATCATGTAGACATGAATGAAAATATGACCAATCAACATAAGCTTCACTTGATTGCAAAATACAAGTCCAATGGAATTAAGATGATTCGTAAATTTTACCCACCATGTTTTTGGCCTCCAACTCGACTTTTTCGGGTCCTTGCGAATCAAGCAACAACTTAACTATCCCGACGTTATTGTAACCAGCAGACACATGAAGAGGTGTTTGAGCCATCTGCACTTAAAGCAAACGTCGTGAATAAATGGGAAAGCAAATGAAGAAACAATTCGACGTGTACAAATTCCATGCATACATTACCAACAATGTGATGACTGGACCCGCATGCAGTATAGCAACTCAAGTACAATTTGATTCAGGAGCATACAGCAACCAAGAATATAACACAAGGGTAAAAAATTCCTAATGCTATTTGGGAAAAATGAAACTCGTGTCTTCACTAGAGTAGGAGTTTCCACTAGCCATATGCACATGAGGTTTTGTATTTTCCTGACCAAGGGGTCTAATGATCTAATCGGCCACAGAAAATCTAAGATATAGTTGGAAGGGAAAACCGCGTTTTGACACCAAACCTTAGTAACTAACTTACTACACTCTGTATGAGGCACATCATCACTTATATTATTCTTCAAAATGACTATGAGCTCGAGGTAATAGAGAGGGATATTCTTGACAAATCAATCTTCATTACTCCCTTTTGACATCATTCTTAGTTATATATCGGAAAAATTACACCTCCTTCTTGGTTGACGTCCAAGAAGTTCATCGACCCCAATGAGTCTCTTTTAATTTGATCAGCTTCACCCTTACCATCATTTTCACAAGACAAAGTTACGGTGCCAACAAAGAACACATGTCCTTAGACCAATAATAACTCCCTTACCTTAATGTCACACTCGACCAATCATCTCTTACATCCAACTCCACAATAACTAGTTATGCATAAGCAAATAAATAATCCTTGTTCAACTCATCCATACAGAAAGATGCCAATCAGATAATTGAACGGTAAGCATTTCGAGAACAGGATGTTTATTTAATCAACCACCAATAAAACCTCTCTTTTTTCGTCAGTGTTTCCTCTTATTCTTCTTCTTTTGGAGGTGTAGGGGACCTTAGAACATTTTACATTAGACCTGAATGTAGACAAACTTTGTATTCACACTCAAAATCAAACACAAAAATGAACATAAATGCATAACCAAGACCCACCAAGATTTTAACAAATTTCTTGAAAATCCACATCGCAATGTAGACAAAAATCAAGACGGCATCGCAATGTAGACAAAAACAAGGAATTTCCATGCGTGTACATACACTAGAGTAGTTTAGCATAATATACCCAAAAATCAAGACGGCATTCAGATTCGTAAACGAAACTAACCACAATTGAATAACCAAGAGTCACCACAGATTCAACAATTCCATCAAAACCCATTTCGTTGGAACCCTTTATAACATCTCAGAGTGGGGGATCTTACAACAGGGTTTCGATCGTTGAGAAGAGAAGGGTTATCTCGGAGTAACTTCTGAATGCCGACGAGATCTCCGGACTGGGCACAGCCGTGTACGGTGGTTGGCTTGGCGGATCTTGACCGTTGATCCTGCTGATTCCTCTGCATCATTCCTGTCTTCACCGCTTCTCTCGTGCCTAAAGAAACCCAAATGCACAGAGAGATATATTTTCTGAGGAATGCCTTGAGATCCTTTCCGAGGAATGCATCAAAAGGCAAATGCATTTGGATCTATCATTTGTGTAGGTGTTGCATTTGCGTAAGCACCTTATATACACTTGAACACAAATTTTTTGGCTTTGTACAAAATGGCTATAACCCACTATATTTTAACTACTCCATGAAATGTTCTAGATTTTTTCTTTACAAGATAATATCTAGGTAGGTTCTAGATTTTACACATGTGAAAAATACTTGCAATAATTATTTAGAATATTTCTTAAGGCTTTTCTAGACATCTTCTAAAATCTAGATATTCTAGAACTCTACTAGAAACTAGTACCAGCACATTTATATCCCCTTTCTAAATAATGGGATGATTTTGGTTTGGTTGGTTCGGTTTTGGGGGATTTTAAGAACCGAAAAATTGGTTCAGTTTTCCAAATGTAGCAACCGAAACAGACCGAAGAGGTGATCGGTTTTTTCGGTTTCGGTTCAATCGGTTTCAGTCGGTTCGTTTCGGTTTTGGGAAAATTACAGAAGACAGTAGACAAAAAAAACAGAACAATAATGGGTTTATCTTATTATATTTACCTTTTATTTTTATCGGCAAATGTCCCGTGAGAATCGAAAGATCGACAGTAGAGAAGCTTCAAGCATACACCAACAACAATGGCATTACCTTCAAATCTCGAATCTCAGACTTACCTTAAAAAACGTGAGGATTTGAGAGAGAGAGAGAGATGCAGTCGTTGAGTGAGATGGAATGGATCAATGGATCATCTTCAGAGATGAATCGATGAAGCTTCTTTATTTGTGGGAGGGATTTGTGCGTGAGGCTTCATCGTTTCAGAGAGAGGGAGAGAGACCGAGGGTTTCATCGTTTCAGATCAGCCTAAGGATCTGTGTTGTGCGTGTGGCGGGGGGAAGAAATTTAGGGCTTAGTTGATATACGGCTAAGATTTTCCCAGGAGATGGACGGGTAAGATTAAAAATTGGGGATGGGTATGTAAATTCGGTTCGGTTCAGTGGTTCGGTTTTTCTGTTGTACCCTCCATAAAATCGAACCGAAAAAATATATTTCGAAAAGCAAAAACCGACCCGACCCGACTACTTCGGTCGGTTTTTTACGTTTTTTCGGTTCTTCGGTTTTTAGTATCACATTATATCTTCTTGATTTGGGCTTTATTTTCTTGGGCCCAAATACAAAATCAAGTTTATGCTCCAACATTCTCCCCCTCTTAATAGAAGATAAAATTTGAAGCACAAAGTGAATTTACTCCAAGAGCATTCAATAATTTTTCCATTCTCTCTGTACTCTCCATTCACCATTCGGTGGATTACGTAGTAAAGTCATTGCTGCTTTCGATGTACTCCGTAGTAAATTTGCACTAGTTCAAGGCTTCAAGTTGCATTATAAACTAAACTCGGAAGTGTCCGCTTTTATTGTACTGATCTCATGTTCCAGACAAGTTATAGGAAAACAATTATTATTCGTCCTCATATTCCTCTCCCACTTTATTTCCTTTTTTCTTTTTCTTCCTCCGCAAATCTAAGGTCCGAATTCAGCATTAAAAAAAGAAAGAATTGTTTGATTCTTGTTCCTCATAAACCTAATTAAAAAAATGCGGCATTACTACTGCATACGTTACACATTACATCAAATGAAATTTCCCAAGAGAAGAAATGGTCAATTGGCCTTCTCGAGAGAAAAGGATTGACAATGGCATGCCTGGCCAACTGCATCACTTAAAGTTAGTATTTTTTAGCTAGGAGTTGGTGAGATTAAATTTTGTTGCTTCCATCCATTTGTAAAGACTTCTTAAAAAGAGCCCTCACTTCACAATCCAAACAGGACCCATATAAAATGGGAAAGTGACATAACTTGAATTCTCTCTATTCCATGAATATCAATCCATTTGATGGATCCATTTTGTTCACATTGTTGATAGTACTAGACAGAAATAGCCTACGAGGTGATGATTGAGTGAAACAGGGAGGTCCCACAGTTCTAATTTCACGAATATAGAGAATTTCTCTCAAATTCAACAAAAGCCCAGGGCAAGTTAAGATTAAAGAATTTAGGATTTGTCATTCTTCTCGACGATGAGAATCGAAAAAGGAAATATAGTAAAAACATCGGTCAAAATTGAATTTTTTTTTTTGAGTAAAGACGTACGCGAGCTTTCTTCATCTTTAGTGAATTTGTTTTTGATTTTTATTAAACATTTTTATTTTTTAAATTCCGCTTATCAAGACAAATGATGAATCCAAAAATTTAGCATGTTTTTAAATAAAAATTGTAAAAAAAAAAAAGGACAAAGAAACAGAGTGAATAATTCCGCACAAACTTGGAGGAGTGGTGAAGGGAAGTGTAGACCATCATAGGAAGAAAAAGAAAACAAGATGGGAGAAGGAAAAGAAGGGAACCATCTTCCAATTTTGGGTAGAAAACTGATAATTAACAAAGTTAGAATGAAGCAATAAGCACAAAGAAAGTTTGAAGAAATTCTATCACAAAAAAAGGGGTACTAAAGGTAATAAAAAAAGAAAGAAAAAGGCATATATTAAAACAAGCACTAAACTTCTCCTTTGTTTCTCACAATCTTTCGAGGGAAAATAAAATGTTCTAAATCGACTCTCCTCACAATCAATCCAGTCCTTACATAAGCCTTTCCGCTAAATTTAATAGATTAAAGTCCATGTTTTTACAGATTTCTGGGCATGTCATTCTCCTCACATGCACCAACTAAAATACCATGCATTTAGCATAAACAATTTGACTATTCTTTTTAACTGTAGTCCATTAAGTTGAACAGAAATGCGCCCTTAAATACACAATAATAACACCACCATAAAAAAGGAAGAGAAAAAAAGGTTACCCTTATTCCAAATCAAGCTTTTTTCTATCACAATCCAATCTCCACTTGTTTTCATGTTTATACATATATCTATACCTCTAGATTCAAATCATTTGTGGTAGTGGTCCAATTAAGCTCTTGTTTGGTATATTTCTCATTCATAAAAAGCATTGGAGTTCCATGTCAATATCATACATAAGAAGCCAAATACTTCAAAATCCATTGGAAGCCAGGTGGTTTCCTTTTTTGTGAATGTTATATTGATAATAATTTGATGCTTCTAATATATGTGTCATGTTATTTGGGATCACACATTATTTTGAGGTGTGATCGAAACTTCTCACGATGAATTAGCCACTCCAAGACGGCCTGGGTCCATGTAGTGCACGGATGCACTACGAGGGTGTAGTGTACGATCTGAGCCGTCCATTTCGACAATCAATGGTTTTAAATTATATCTCAGCTCTTGCATATTCGAGTCGTCCCTTGCTGATATGACACATGGACCACTGAAAGCCGAGATTGTGCACTACACTCCTGTAGTGCACCTCAGCAATACACGGACCCTGATTCCTCTTTCAGCAGAGTGAAACTAGACGTTACATGTTGCAAGAGTAACCACAGTAAACTCCAAAAGAGTTATCTTCCATTTTTGTAATGATCTCTAAATATGCCCATGTCCCCAAATTCCAAGATTCCATTTTGATAATAATATTAATCAACTTTAATCCTTTAACGTCAACGCAAGTTTGCTTTGCAGAATATAACGAAGTAGATAGCGTTACACAGTATTAACAAAATTAAAATGTTTTTCAAAAGGAAAAAAAAAGCGAGTATTTAAAGTGATCCATCAGAATTTTACTAGAATACTTTTTGTTGTGTTACTCAATTATTTATTGATCTTTTGGAAGGGCAAGAGTGCCGTTGTGTAAGTGTCGTTGAGCTTTATCAATGCAGTACCCCTCACTTTTGTCAAAAAAAGAAGGGCAAGAGTGGAGCTGGAAACTTTAATCAAAACGGCCAGACGGGGAGGGCGGAGCGAATGAATAAAGAAAATGGAGGGGCAATTAGTTTCTACTCCAGTAATTTTTAGTTAGGGATTTCACGAAAAATCCCCTAAGATTTTGTACCCAAAGTTAGGGGAGCTCCGAGAAATTTTGTGGTGCCGGGTGGGTATATCTCATGTGGTACTTACTCAGCACATCCGGACTGTCCAATTCACTTATGGACGGCTCGGATAAATCCTCTTTCTCCTCTCACTCCAATACTTTCTCTCTCTTTTTTTCCTCTCCAAATCTGAGATGTTCAAAAACGCAATGGACGTCTCGAATGCACCGAGTGGGCACCACGTGATACGTAATTACGTACCCACCGGGCACTGAAAATATGAAAGCTCCCTGTGAGTACTCTTTTTCCACGTCTCCTTGGAAAATAAAGCTCCGTGTCGCACGGGGCCATGTGGTGGGGTTATTCATTGTTTTTTCTTCAGATACAATTTGGATTTTCACAAGTAGAACTTTAATACATGAGATGTGCTAATTTCCTAAATGAAAAGCTAAAGTTATGGGTCCTACCTGATTTATTTTGGGGCAAGACTATAAATTATACTGTAGTAGTACTAAAGCATAGTTCCATCAAGATGCAATTTGGTTCGGCCATATTTAAAGCCAACTTTCATGACTTCCCATGGGTTAAAATATGAGCTGGTGGGCCTAAGAGAAAAGAGGAATTAATATATTAAGCCACAACAATACTTCAGAGAAATCAAATAATTCACAAAAAGTTGTTAGGATTTGCAAAATCAAACAATAACTGAACAATACGAGGTGAGTATTGTACGGAGTAACATTTTTTTTGTTTATTCGCAACTAATATACCATATTTTCTCACGTAATTTTACATCACCAATTCTCGTAAAAATTGTTACGGTCTGATGGAGTTCTTCAATAGAGAGAGACCTTTCAATAGCCGCTTGAAACCAGTGGGGTCTCGAAGGGGAGAGATCGATGGATCTAAACTTGGGAAAGACTGAGATAAGGAGAACGACGGTTACAACTCGAATCAGACCGGCGTCTCGACTGACGCGGAAGGATTTGACAGCCGGTTTTTTGTTTTTACAAGAAGTGAAAGTAGACTTTTGGTACTTCCTCTATTTTCAAAAATTTAGAAAACTCATTTCAATTTTTTAAAATGAAAATAGACAACCAAACATACTTTCGGTTCTAAATTTTGAAAATTCTGAAAACAGAAACACGAAATGCAATAGTTACCAAACAATACCATAGCTTTACCCATTATTATTAACAAAAAAGATACAGGTACCGACCAAACCCGTAGGGAAATCGTACCGACTGTCTCGTCGGGCCGTCTCCAGCCACCGGACGGCCGATCCGAGCCGTCCAAAAATTCTATAAAAAAAACACCGAGGGGGCTTATGCGGAATCAACGGCATCCGATGTGTGTAGGGTGCTTGATCTAAACACCCTATTTTACGAAATCTAAACACCCTATTTTACAAAATAGGGTGTTTAGATCAAACACCCTACACACATCGGATGCCGTTGATTCCTGCATAGGCCCCCTTGGTTTTTTTTTTTTATAGAATTTTTGGACAGCTCGGATCAGCCGTCCGATGGCTGGAGACGATCCGACGAGGCCGTCGATACGATTTCCCTACGGGTTTGGTCGGTACCTGTAGCACTCTTCTATTATTAATCAGTTTGGACTTGGAATTAGAGCCAGGAGGATTGGGTTTCCTGGAAGGCAGGAGCTATAGGCCATAGAATATAAAAGCCAAAAAATTAGTGTTTGCCTTGGCTGGTTATATAAGTGGCCCTGCCCCGTTCTCTTGAACTTAACTTAAATTCGAAAATTTTGTCCTTATTTGAATTTTTTTCGCATTTGTTAGTTTTGCACCAAACTTTTGTGGGTTATTGCTTCGTCCTGATGAGAGAAATCGGAAAAGTAAAATTTTGGCACTCTTACTCAAGTATTTTGCGAACGAGAGCGCTAAGGGTACAGCAGCCTGCTGTACAGCAGCGGGTACAGACCCCGTTTGCGCCTGTCTCGGGTCCCGCAAAGACGATCAGAGCCGCTCATTTTGTTCAAAATATTTCGTTTATCTAAATTTTGAAGTGAATTTGGATGATTTGTAAACACCCTTCCCAATATCGGATTGAGGTGATTTTTTACAGGGACCATAAACGAAATATTTTGAACAAAATGAGCGGCTCCGATCGTCTTTGCGGGACCCGAGACAGGCGCAAACGGGGTCTGTACCTGCTGCTGTACCCTTAGACTTTCTGTTTGCAAACTAACCATTTTTTAGCAAAACAATGACATTTTTCACTAAAAAATGGTTATTTCTCAAAAATACTTGGGTAAAAGTAAAAAAAAAAAGACTTTTCCGATTCCTCTCGTCGAGATGAATCAATAAACCACAAAAATTTGGCGCAAAACTAACAAATGCGAAAAAAATTCAAATAAAGACAAAATTCTCAGATTTAAGTTAAGCTCAAGAGAATGGGTAATTTGTTGTCCTTTTTATTTTATTTTTTTTTGCGTTTGTTAGTTTTGCGTCCAACTTTTGTGAATTATTGATTTGTCTGGACGAGAGGAATTTGATAAGCTATTATTTTATTTTTTTTACTTTTACCCAAGTATTGAGAAATAATCACTTTCAAGCAAAATAAGTTGGTTGACTTATTTTGCTAAAAAGTAGTTATTTTCCAAAATACTTGGGTAAAAGTAAAAAAAATTTACTTTTCCAATTTATCCCGTCGAGACGAATTAATAATCCGAAAAAATTTGACACAAAACTAATAAATGCCAAAAAAATTCAAATAAGAACAAAACCAACTTAATTTCTTTTTAGTTTAAAAGTACTAAAGAGCCCATTATCTTGCATTATAATTTTGTCCTTTTTTCCTTCTCATTACGAACAATTATAGTAATATGCAGTTTGGAAATTGATATTCGCGTTCCACTTTGTTCATGAAGTTACTAGTAATTTCACGTTAAAATTGGAGCGTCATCAATAAAAAATGAAGCGCGAAAATCAGTTTCATTTAGGAAAAAGGGCATAAAGCATCATTGATCATAAAAAAAAATAACAGGAAATTCGGAAACATAGAATATTCCAGTAATAAACTTCAAATAAAATAGTACTAGGAGTTAATTGTCTAGTGGAAACATGATTGGATTTGGTTCCGTCTCCGACTGGTTTTTCCCCCGTTTGGCGATTTTCCCAATCTGGTTTCCCGGAGATCCGGTGGGTTGATTATGGTAGTGGGTAATATTTCTTCTTAGTTTAATTGTTTCGTGTATTGACCCTGGATCTTGTATGGTGCCTGGCGTGGTCGCGCGGCTTTCAGCTTCGCCAAGCTTTTTGCTGGCTCGCATCCAGAACTCGTGACAGCGAGGGTTAGCCTTGAAATGGTATCTATCGTTCGTGGCAGCGAGGAATCGCTGACTTTGTCAGCATGTCTGAGATTTTATCTTGCAACAACCTAACTCTAAAAAATGAGGAGTTTTTCAGTGCCAAGCGGATATTGCCGACGTGGTACTTGCTCGGTACATCTGAGCCGTCTAATTCACTTTTGGACGGCTCGGATAAAACTCTCTCTCTCCTCTCACCTCAACACTTTCTTTCTCCAAATCTGAGCTGTTCAAATACGTAATGTACGGCTCCGATGCGCGAGCGGACACCACGTGATACCCACTCGGCACTAAAAAAATTTCCCTAAAAAATTGTCAAATTTCGAACTGTGCAATTTTATTACTCATCTCTGTTACCACTCGAGCTATCATTTGAGTTAGGTTGTTCAAACTTGAAACTGCGTGCCGGATGGAAGAGGGATTTTTGAGTGGGGCCCGCATATGTTTACGTGTCGGACTGTGAGATCAACGTACTCGCACGTGGGGCTCCTACAAAAACCATCATCATGTGCAGTAATAGTAAATTGACGGTCAAACGGCGCAAATCTTGAGGACGTGTGGGCCCATTATCTCGAATCGGGAGATATGTATGTATGTATGTATGCCCATCACGTTTTGTGTTAATTACGTGTGGGGCCACTCGTCGTATTTTTTAAGGAAAAGCAACCGACATTCTTGGATTTTTGAAGTCGTTATAATAGTTCGTTACTTGCCAGCAATCACTTTGCTTCCTTAATTCTATTCTAATAAGAGTTCATACTCTCTCTCTCTCTCCCTCTCTCTCTTCCTTCTCTTGGTAATGCAGAGCCTCTAGCTCATCTCAGAAATCATTCTACACGCTGATGATTGATAAGGTGTCTCTAAGAGTTATTAGTGAGAAGAATTGAATTTAAAAAACCGTTAGGAGTAATTAAGCCAATTAAACCTCTTACGTCTCGGGTTAAGAACATCAGACCAATCACTCGTAGTTTTGTTCAGACTTGGTTCAAAACTTGATGAAGCTCGATTGATAATTCTTGAATAATTGAGTTTAAAAAGAAAGAAAAGTTGTTTGTCCTTGTGTAAAGTTACAATATATGATGATCCCTTTGTAGGAATTTTTTCATAATTGAAAAAAGAATTAAAAAATAATGAGATAGCGTTATTTTAATTTGGGCTAAAAAAGAATCGGTAAGCAAAACTTGAGTGTGCAGATTCAATCAAAATTTTCGAATATCTAAGATGATAAAAACATACTTGGAGATCGAAGGGAGTCAATAAAACATTAATAATCGGAAAAAACTCTCATTTTAAATTACTGTTGTTCTAGGTATCAAAAGGTTTAGACACGGCGCTCTCTATTTCACACCATGCCAACAACTATTTTCATGCGTTTAGTTACTTGTGTTAGTAGTCGTAAATTCGTAAGTATAATATTTCATCACTTGTCTAACGATTAAAGGGAAACAAATTTACCAAAGCTTTGATTTCCCTAGTGGTGGCACTTTCGTGGTGTCATTTGCCACGTCAAGGGTTCGAGTCATGATATCCACACTCACCCAAAAAGGGAACACAAATTTGAAATAATAATAGTATTATTTTTGCATTGGATTGGACCGTCTACAATCAAGCGTTAAAAATTGGCACTAGAATCGCCCTTTTGTTCAATTAGTCAATACTCCCAAAAACTAAAAAAGTGAACTTGACCCATTCAAAGTTGCGCAAAAAGCATGAACAAATTAAAGAACTTGTAGAAAAGCCCATCCCAAACACAAGAAGCAAAAAGAAACCATTCCCTTTGCACTAGTCAAAAGATTAGATGGATTCCTTCACATCTATATAAGCACCAAAACCACAAGCTAGCCTAACATGGGATAGATTGAGTTAGAGTTTGTCCCCATGCATTTGGGTTTGCATTGATTAGCCTAACATGGGAAAAAACCCCACAATTTGTAGACTAGACTTTTCAAGAGTTCTCATTCCCACTTGATGAATTAGTCTTCATCCATGTCTCCACAAAGTTTCTAGAAACTTTGATATTAGTTGTTGCAGAATCTCAAATTAATCTCAACTTTCTATTTATCTTTTTATTAATTTTCTTTCTAGCTTTGATGCATGCGAAAGGCAAATCTAATGCCATTGTTTTAAGAAGTAGTATGTAAAAAGAAGTTACGATTTCCACCGATGATTTTCGTCACGAGTTAGTTTTTCGGTTTGACGGATTTTTTCGCACTCTTAGTATACATAAGAATTATTGAAATAAAACACTATTTGAAAATACAAATGTGAAATTAATTCTTATAAATATTTATGACTTGTCGAAAATTGTTTTAAAGAAATTTAGTCGGTAACCATGTTACGCTCTCTGCTGCGAGGTTAAAAGGGTCAAATTTTTACGAACGCAATAATTGATTGTCAATCCTCGTGTATTTGAGTGGTTCATTGTTAGTTAATTTCTTTATCTTATGAGACTAGTATTTTTTTTTTGTTTCTTGTATCTTATGCTTGGTTTGGTTGTTACGAACCCAACATTGGGTAAATAAATAAAAAAAAAACCTTCACATTGAATTGATATAATTTTATTAAATATAATATATCCACTACTTAACACAAATAAAATAACAAACAGTAATAAATAAGTCAAAGTCGTTTTCGGTGGTTTTTACTTTCCCCTGTCTTTGTTCCTTAACTGCGGTCAGGACAAGGGGGATGTAAGCACGTAATCGTTTGGGAGCTTCTAGTGCCACGCATTCATTGTCTGAGTACACCCACAAATGGAAAATGTTGTATGCTCTTTTTCAAAATTTGTCACCTCATTTTTTCGTTATCCATTGTTAAGATTAAAAATATAAAATTTCACAATGTTCCACAATCAAAAACTCATTTTTAGTAGAGAGAGATAGAGGGACCCAGGGGTGCTGTAGTGCACCCCCGCACTACACGTGTAGTGCGGCCAATCCGGCCATCCATCTCGATAATGGATGGTTAGGATTTTTCATCCGAACAATGTACGGTTAGGATTTGTAGGAGCATGAATTAAATCCAAACCGTCCGCACCGAGATGCACGATTGGATCGGCCGCACTACAAGGTGCGGCGGGTGCACTACAGCCCCTCTCATTCCGAGATAGAGAGAGTTAGGAATAAATGCAAATGTGTGTGTCCATTGATAGTGATGAGAGGAGAGATAAAGAGCGAGAAAAGAAAAAAAGAGTGTGTATTCATTGATAGTGATGTGATCCCCTTAAATTTGGTTATCCCAAAAAAAAAAGGTTGATTGGAGTTAAAAGTTTTTTAAATTTTTTTTGATTATGCTATTGGAACACTCTGAATAATGAAATTTGCTTCTAGTATTTGTGTAATGAGAAAAACTTATTTGTGGAGGAGCCGTGAATAAATTTTTCGAAGATCAATCTCGCTCATCTAAAAGTATTTTGGACGATTCAGATTAAAAACAAACTATTACCGGTCAGAGATATTTATTACCGGTTGAAGTTTAAAAATATATTTCAATCATTAATTATCAAAATGGACGGATGAGATTGCACGCCTCCATGAATATGTTATTTTCTTATGTGTAATAATGGATGGATTACCCTTTTTTCCCCTTCTTTCTGAACAAGGTGGGTGTACGTATAGAAGGGTACGAGAGAAAAGGTGAGGGGAAGCACCCTAACTGAGAACTAATCGTTGCCCCTCCTTTCCGCCGAAACTACAAATTTTGCCACCCAACGATTTTCCTTCTATGTCCCCGCTGGTTATTTTCGACCTATAAAAACCCCGCGTATTAGGGTTTGGTGTGGCAGTTGAAATTCGAACCAAATCAGAGGCGAAATCTGTCTATTCATTGTCCTAGGGAGAGACAAGCTCGTATTTATTGCGAGAAAGAGAGGAGAGAAGAGAGAGAGAGAGAGAGAGACAGAGACAGAGACAGAGAGACAGACTCGTGGAGCGTCGCAGGCTTCGATGCGTGGAAGCAGCTGACGGAGAATATGGCGAGATCGCTTTGGAATGAGCCCTTCTTCAAATGGCAGCGACTCCTTGTTCTTGTTACGCCTTCTGATCCCTAACCGTGTTCTTATCTCATCAATTCCAATCTCTTCATCAGGTACGTGCCCCCCCTTTTCTTGCATTCATTTCCGAGTTTATGAATTCTTAATCCTACATTGCTCCCCTCACCTCTTTCTCTCTCATCAAATCCTCAAAAATCACCCTTTTCTGTTGTTTCCCTGAAATTTCCTCGAATTCGCGTTCTAACCGGGTCATAGTTGCTTCGGCTGTTATAAAGTTTGTCGTCCACGGCATCATTACGTTGGTTACCGTACGCGGTGAAGGAAATCGGGAAAAAAAAAAAAAAAACCCATTTTTTGATGATTAGAGACTTCTATAATTGTTAACCGTTTTTTACTTTCATTTTCAAGTCAGTGGTGTTTACCTGAAAGTGATTGATGGATTTTTGGTTTTGTTTGGTTTAGAAATGGCGGAGGTGACAAAATTGTTGTATATCGTTGTCGTGGAGGATGATGAAGAAGAGAGGAGAGAGAAAGGGAAAGAGTCGTTCCGGTATACGCGCCCTGTTCTGCAGAGCACTCTGCAGCTTATGGGATGCAAAGCCAGGCATGCCTTTAAGGTACTGATAACTCAATTTTGTGTTTCTCTTCGGTTTCTGTGTTGTTTTATGTAAATTTTTTTCCCCACTGAGCATCTTTTGTAGATCGAATTCCCTATGTTTTTTGGATTACGTTATGGTGGAAGAGTGGGGGTGTTATTATTAAAGCGCTTGCCTTTTGTGCTAATTTTGTGATCTCAATTGTCCCTAGGGCTGCAAACGAGGCAAACTGTGCTGAGCTTTAGAAAGTTTAATTTTTTGTTTGTTAAGTTTTTAGCGAACTCGAGTTCGAGCCCACTGATTATTTGACGAGCGGGGTTGGCCTAGGCTTGAGCTCACTGTTCATAAGCTTTAACACACCAAACAAATCATGTACTTACGCTTGTATATAGGACTAGAGATGCAAATAAAAATTTTATTCTGTACCTTAATAAGTTTCAAAGGCCTTGTTCGTTTGCTAGTTTTGTGTATTTTAATTTTGGTAGTGGATGGAGAGAGAAACAGGGTAATGATTGAAGAGAGGGATAATGAGTAGAGAGAGAAATGAGAGTAATAATTGGAGAAATAGAGTAATAATTGGAGAGATAAGTAGGGTAATGATTAAAAAACAAAACTAAAACAAAGTTAAAAATAGAAACGAACAAAGCATTTGAATTTTCATTTTGTTCATACATAAGTTTACATATATTCAAGTTATATTTATTTATGCATATTCAAGTTTATACGTGAAATTTTTGTTATATACATGTACTCTAGATTTGTGAGCCTAATCGAGCCAAATACTGTTAAGCTCAGTCTCGGCTCATCTATGAAATGAACCTCGAATTGAGACTCAGGTTCGGTTTGTTTAATAGACGACCAAACTCGAACTAGTCTTTACCGGGTCTATCCTCGAATAGTTGCAAACGGCTTGGTTCATTTGGAGCCCTAATTGTCCCCTTTTAGAATTAGAGCTGCCCTTGATTTGATCTTTAATTTTGCAGTATGGTATACAGTTCCTCAAATTTAGAATAGCTCCACCTGTTTGAGGTTTTGGTGTATGAGTCTCCTAAAGTCACTTTCCATCGTGTAAGAGCTTGTTTTTGTTCTCTCTTTCTCTAACTTCTTTACTGGTGCTATCACCGAATGCTGCAGTTTTTGAATATCACAGGTTGTAGGCTTGACTTAGCTTACACAATGAAATAGAAGATCTTCGTTTTTCATTTTGGAAAATCCTCGCGTTTCTCGAAGTTGTCTTCTATCCATTTTTCAAATTGCCTAGTGTCTCTCTCTTTCTTTCTTATGACAGCAATATTGATGCATAGATAAGGTCAATACATTTGTTGGTGTGAGGGTGCAATGATGTTTGAATTCTTTTACTGTACCATACAAAAGCCACAAATAGACACCACTGATACGACTAAATGGACAGTTTGCACACTTCTAACTAATGTACTCTTCATTATGTATTTGGACTGGTTGTCTGAGGTTGAAGTATTTTTTGTATTTTCTTCATCATGCTTATTTGTTTTGGTTGCTTCCATCTTGGCTCTCTATGTAACTTTTGGTCATTGAGGGCCAATGTTTTACAATGAATCGGCATAGTGAAATTGTAATGCAGTACCATAATTTAAAGCATCTAAAGGTTCAGCATCATGGTACTAATGGTAAGTGGTAACAACTTCGAATCAAAGATCTGAGGTCCATGGTCAGAAGTGTTTCATCCTTGAGTTTGTAGCTTGTTTTGGTTTATTGTTTTAACATTAGACTGTTAATACTCAGGAACTTGCCCTAATGTTATCTTTCTGTACTTATCAGATTAGCCAACGGGTTTTTGAATTGATGAAAAGCAAATGCTCTGCGGAGGCTTGGGTTTCAACTGAAGTTGAGATTTCGGAACTTGATTGTGCAAAAGGACAGTCTCAGAAAGAAAATAATTGCTTTTCTAATGGGTTTTCAGATAAAGCAGATGGGGTTCACCATTTGGGTCTGGAAAAAGATGCCAAAAGTAAGAGTAAGCCATTTGAATCGTACAAACGGCGCACGACTATGGTTGTTAGAAGGAAAACTTTCTTAGATGTCGTTTGTGATGCACTGGCTGAATATAAGTATGTGGGTCCGAACCAGAGAGCGGATTTGGTTTTAGCTTGCAGGTATATTGTTGCATAATTTGGTGTAATATAGCCATTGTATTGTCATTGAGGAAGTGTTTACATTGAAGTAATATTTTTTCTTCGTCTGCACCTGTTTTTTTGGCAAGTATAGGTTGGCTTCAGCTTTTACTTTTTGCATGTTTTTCTTTTGGCCCAAATTCTACTTTACAAGTTCATGCTTGTAAGATTTATCGCACACTCAACGTTCTGAAGAGAAAACCTAATGTATGCTAAAATGAAAATGAAGCACATCAAATTACACAAACTTTACTGTAGTGCTTTACAGTAATTAATAAATGTTAGGCCGTGCTTCTTATAAGCAAGTATGGAATTCTTTAAGGTGGGGCAGTTGGCAATTAGAAATTGGATGAATTGTTTGGAAGTATTACAGAATTGGAAGAATGTTGGATTGGATTGGATTGTGAAATGGCTTCGAATTTTCCTTTTACATGTCTGTGTTCACATGATTTCATCTGTCTCGCATGATACATTACTTATTAGTTGTGATTTCGGATTAGGAGAATATACTGTCACACAACTTCTGAATCAATATTGGAGGTTAGATCCACTGTATTAGTCATGAGAGTATAAAATTTAACTGGTGGACTTGTAACTACTTCAGTCAATCCTCCAGTTCTTGAGCAGGTGAACTGACTCTAGCTTTATGTTCTGCATGATGTTGACTGGTTGATATAGCGTGTACCAGGGAATGTGTTGTTTATAGCAGCAAGCATACCCATGTCACGCTATTTTACATGTTATATATGCCTCTTTAGTTTTTATTTGTCTTTTGGAAGCTGAAAATTTATTTTCCTTTCAGATTTCGGGAAAGAAAGGAATCTGTAACTGTTCTACTGTGTGGGACTAGTGGATGTGGAAAATCTACGTTGTCGGCACTACTGGTATACCATTTTTCTTAGTAATTCTTTTGGGGTGAATCACATGTAACCCTACTGTGGTTTAGCCTGGACAAACACAACTTCATTGTGACTGGAAAATGTACACTTAAACCTGTCATATAATGTCCTAGCCCTTGTCTCTGCTGGCTCAGTTTTTTTCCCCCTTGATTTGGTTGTGGAGTACTACGAATCACATCTCCTCTACTTTCTTTGTTTTTTTAAAACCCCTTTCTTTTTCTTTTTCTTTTTTTCTTTCTTTTCATTAATTTTTAGAAGCCTCTCTGTTACAACTGCCCATATCACTCAATGATAGATAATGGTTTTTGTATATGGTGCAGATGCACAAAATCGTAATTCACAGTAGATTGTGACATCAGTTCATTGATTTTATGGTTCCTGCTGATTGTGTTATTTTCGACTTTAATCATCTACTGTCTGGAATTTGGATTAGCTTTTTTGATTTCGACAAATCTGTAAAATATGAGATATTTACCTAGAATTGAGGCCATTGTTGGAAGCAAATGTGGCATATATTTCTTTGTCTCTTCTTAGATAGTTGTGTAGCCTAGACTGTGTTCCGTTTCCAATCTAAATACTTTGCGTCTTCTTCCATTTAGCCACTGAATGGCTCTTGAGAATTGGGGTTCATCTGCCATTGATCACTACAAGCTTATGAGTTGAGATGGAGGGTGTGGCAGCATTTAGATCTTGTTACTTTAATATATTTGGGCATAGGAGATTGAGGTTATACGTTGTAGTGGTTGATACTCGTGTTTGGATAGGGAAGGAGTTAAATCCCACAGGTAGCCTTATAAAGAAAATCCAACTGCAAACTCTATCTAGTTAGCATCCGGCGTCCGCTGTATGTAGTTAGCAATAGCATCCTTCAGTGGGAGATTGCAAAAGACTCTCTTTCATCATATTCTTTATTCACCACTATTAGGTCCTCACGTTCTTCAGTGTAGGGGAAATACGGTTTCCTGGAATTTGAAATCCAACCTATAATCCTGTAAGAACCATGCATCCGGATTTGACTGCATTAGTCTTCAGAATACTGGAAAAATTCACACTAGCACTGTACATTCAGTTATGGTTTTCTAGTTTAGTTAAGTTCCAGTTTGTTATGTTTTTACCTTTTAATTTGACTAGTATTCGCCCACAGCTGCTGTTGTGTATTTGACTTTGCTACTTCTATTTGCAGGGTAGCAGGCTGGGAATTACGACAGTGATATCAACTGACTCGATTCGGCATATGATGAGGAGCTTTGTTGATGAAAAGCAGAATCCCTTACTTTGGGCTTCAACGTATCATGCTGGGGAACATTTGGATCTAGAAGCTGTTGCAGCAGCGAAGGCCAAAAGGAAAGCTACAAAATTAGCTGGTGTCTCCCAGCTGCTATCGAAAGATGATGTATCTGATGGTCCTGCAGTTGTGTTACCGGAAGTAGACTCTACTTCTGTTGAATTGATAAGTCCGAAACAGATGGCTGTTGAGGGATTTAAGGCACAGAGTGAAATGGTCATTGACAGTCTGGATCGCCTTATCACTGCATGGGAAGAACGGAAAGAATCAGTAGTTGTAGAGGGTGTCCACCTAAGCCTTAATTTTGTGGTAAGTGAAATGATGTGTCAAAACTGTGAAAAGTTAACCTGTCCAATGAGAAGAGGTTCCCTTTTTCCTTCATTTGTAGTATTGATAACGTGTCCTATGGTTTGCAGATGGGGCTTATGAAGAAACATCCATCAATCATACCATTCATGATATACATAACAAACGAGGATAAACACTTGGAAAGATTTGCGGTCCGTGCAAAGTACATGACACTAGACCCTGCTAAGAACAAGTATGTAAAATACATTCGTAACATCAGGACAATCCAAGAATATCTGTGTAAGCGAGCAGACAAGCATCTGGTTCCAAAGGTAAATAACACTAATGTCGACAAGAGTGTGGCTGCCATCCACGCAACAGTCTTCAGCTGCCTTAGAAGGCGAGAGACCGGGGAGCAACTTTATGATCCCTCCACGAACACAGTTTCTGTGGTTGATGAGGAATATAGGAATCAATGTACTGCCAATTCATTAAGTTCAAAGGGTATGTTCCAACTTATTCAAAGACAAGGTTCCACTAGGCATCTGATGGCACTTCTGAATACGGATGGTTCTGTGGCAAAGGCTTGGCCTGTTAATTCAATTGACTGTAACGGAAAGCGCAACCTGGATGAATCCACTGAGAATGGGATAGGGACACCAATGTATGGGCCATTGCAGATTGGTAAGTGTGAACCTGTTAATCTTCAGTTCGGCCACTTTGGGATCAGTTCTTGGCCCAATGATACTGGTGGCACAAGCCATGCCAGCAGTGTTGATGAGTCCAGGGGTGATCTCACCGATAATGGTAGTAAGTATTACTCTTCCTGCTGCAGCTCTCCCAGGATGTCCGATGGACCGGCCAAGGAGGTATTTTGAAAGCTTCTTTAACGCTATTGTTTTCTTACGCCTCAATATTATTCATGGTTCAGTAATTTGTTAAGTAGCAATCACTACAATGTTCTGAATCCATCACCTTTGTATATTATTTTAGCGTGTGCCTATGTCTTTTTGCTGTTCTGATTGTTTTTCACTTGTTCCTGTACTTTAGCTCAAGGAGGAGCAATCTGTGCATGGTAGTGATGAGGAGGTTGACGATCCTCCTGAAGTGGACAGCGATGAGGATCTTAGTGATGACGGTAGAAAACAACAATTCCATGAAGAGGTAAGGAAGGGTGCAGTTGTTTGAGAATTATTATGCATCATCTTAAGTATTCTTAGGTACGGCTGGATCACCTCCTTTTTACGGTGGTCTCCTTCTTTGAGTGTCATATGGATTTCTTTTTGCAAAGCAATAGTGCTCAATGGCAGTGGTAATATGGGTGCGCTACGGTCGATGTTTGACTATCATGAAGTTTGTGTTTATGTTTCTTCATATCACAGTGATTTGCGGCGCATTCACCAAGGTAGAAAATAATAGGGTAAAATACGGAAAGATTAATATAGATTCTTCTCTTCATTTACATTTTACCCTATACATTGTACCCTTCAGAAAGTACTGCAAAAATTCCTGATACGATCACAGCTTTTAGGGGCAACTCAAGGGGTGGAAACTTAGGACCTGGTTGGGCAAGGCCCAGGTTTGAGTCCCCATAGCCCCTTATTTGGGTTAAATATACTCCTAACACCACCCACACGTGGTGGGACTTTAGCTTCGGTTCCAAAATAGGTGCTATGAGATCCCCTACATATAGTGATGTGGTATGACGAGGCAATACTCCATGGCGAAGGTGACGGGGTACCTTACCTGCACTTCCTTTGATTCCACCAAAAAAACTAGGAAGTGAGCCATGTTTGAATTTTTAGCCCAACGTCGGTGATATTGTTGCAAGCTGAATATTTGTTGCTGTTAGATGTCTGATAAGAGGGAGTTTTTTTCGTTTTTTTTTATCGGCAGGAGAAACTTTTTTCCTTGGAACTTTTTATTTTTTGCGATCTACACTGCTAATTATAGGGCTGAACTCTTCTGCCGTTATCATTTTTTTCCCGAACTATAGTTCTGATGTGGAACTCTGTATTTTACAGATGGAGGGATCCGTGGATGAGGAGTCGACCAAATCAGATGAAGAGTATGATGATCTTGCAATGCAAGATATCCAAGAGAATGGCTACTTGTCAGACGATGATGAGTTCAAGGATAAGGTGGTGCCTATGTCCGGGAAGGAACCAACTTCAGATGTTCTTGGTGTCCCTGGAGACAAAGATGGGTTAAATCTCGATGTCTTCTCCAGAACTAAAAGTGAACCTTTTTCTGAGCTACCATGCTCTTACTCCTCTGTACCAAGGGACAAGAAAAATGAAAAGAGAGTGCCATCTTCTGGTGGGAATGTCAAGTTGAGGAAACGCTCTCAGAGTATACCTGCTTTTGGCAAGCGTGGTTCGGTGATGAAGGGTCCCATTCTCTCTGGAACCCCAAAGAGGTAGTAGAGGAATATTCGTTTATTTTTTTCCGGTTTTGCCCCATTGCCTTTTGGACTTGCGGGGGAAGTGGGAAAGAATAACGGGGTAATTTACCTCCCTCCTGTGTAGATTATGTCAACGAGTTCAGATGCTTGACGTGGAGTTAACGTACTAATCAAAGGTTTCGGGCATTCTTAGTAATGCTTTCTGACCACAGCACACACACAGGATTTTGTTCTATCAGACAAATCAAGAAAAAAACTGTGAGCTTGTTGAGTTGTTTTCTTGCTTGGTTGTTTTCAGAACCACTGTGACCCCGTAGATGTTTTCGAAAACTGTTTTAGAAAGTACTTTGGAAAAGATGATTTGAAAGCATAAACTAAACGGCACGCACAATGGGAGCCGCTGTGGCAGCAGTGATGCGAATGGAAACGGGTTTTAACCTGGGCAATGATTGGAGTGGGGGGTCGTCAAGTGCATAGCTATGTAAAAGAAATATAAGTTGACTGGACGCTAATATCTGTCGTCTCTTTCTATGTGGTTCTACGGGAGGAGTTATTCGTTCAAACTTTTTCAAGCCAAATATGATCTAAAATGAGTATCTGACGGACGGGATCGAGCATGTCAATTCGGGTAGAGCAGAGGGTTTGTCGCCGATGTTTTTGGTTTTTCCGGGTAAAGAGAATAAAATTGTTCCTGCTGCTTCTGGAGGCAGGCAGGCAGACAGGACAAAAGTAAAAAAGCCATTGGGGACCTAGCAATTAATTGTTCCTTTTTCAGAGTCATCAAGTCCTTCGGTTTAGAAAAGATTTTGCTTGTACCTCAAAATCTCTTGATGGCCCAATTCACAGCCTAAGTGGTCTTTGGTGGTGCCCAATTTCCTCCTCCTCCACCACTTTTCACGCAGGATTCGTACATTTAGTAGGAGTAGTATTTATTTGGATTGTGTGGTGAAAGGAGGGTATTGGGGCAAGACCATAGAATAATTCCACCGCGCCCCCCCCCCCCCCCCCCCCCCTCTCTCTCTCTCTCTCTCTCTCTCTCTCTCCAGCTACTGCATTCCATATGAGTTTATGGGACCACATAAAAGGACATGGGGACCAAATTGCCTTCAGAACCTTTTAGGCTGTATTTGGATTGTGAAGTTGTGCATGGATTTATATAGAGCTTGATACAAAAAAAAACAAAAAGAGAGGCGACAACACAGAATCAAAGCAAAATCAAATGTAGCTTTTTTACAAGCACCTTAAAAAAATTGAATAATAAGTTTAGGAACACTCGTACCGACCAATTCTCTTTCACATATGTGTTGGGACAGTGTATGCAACATTCCTAAAAAATGTACTAGCTTTTTACTTCGTTATCGTCATATTGCTTCCTTACCATGATGATGTATAAATACGCGGTCACATATTTGTCGATTACATCTGAAACAGTTTTGGATCTCACAGTGTCGTACAACAAAAGTTCATAAATAGGAACAAATGCCAAATTTGGCGAATAAAACAACATCTACGCTGGTGTTTGTCATTTTACCCTTGCCATTCTCATGTTTGGCCAAAGAATAGTGTTATTTTGCCCCCAAAAAATGGCGCAGGTGCTAACCCATGCCATAATGCCATTCTCATTAATTTTCTCCCTCTCAGTAAAAAGCGACAACTTTGCCATATATTTTCTCAAATTTGGCAAATAAAAAGGCTTTTTTCATGTTTGAGGAACTTTTGAATTTAAGGGTGGGGGGTGGTAGTCGCCATTTCTTTTGCCATTTTCGAGAAATAGTAACAGATTTTCTCAAAAAAGCAATCGGTGTGGTTGTAGTTTTTATTGTAAATCCCCAAAAACTAAAAAAACCGACGGAGCTATTTTTCCTTTCTGCAGATAAAATTAAATTTGCAGATACTTATTTATATTCTTATCATTATGTTTTTAGATTTATACTAGGGGTTGTATGTACTACTTTATTTAATGGCTGTGAAATCCATGGTACTATACTAGGAGTATCACTTTACTAGCTATGGTATTGGTACCGGTATCTATTCTCGTACGAGGCTACGAGCCATACATATACAGAGAATGTTGAATGTTTATGCGATGATTTCATCCATTGTTTTATGGAATTCAGATACCAAATAAAGTGGGTACGTAGATGTTAATTTACGATACATAATGCAACAGTATAATAGCCGACCAACGGGTGGCGACGGTGATGTCGTACATTTAAACGAACTTGTAACAGAGGGAGAATTTTGCAACAATATGAGTGCTCCGGTAGTAGTGAGTTATATTCTTAATTTGCCGATAAAAAAAGAAGCTACTATAACTAATCAAAATAGAAGCTCTATTGACACGCCAAAACTCTTAGAGCAAGTGCATCAAACAATGTAAAATACATTTTTCTCTATTTTGGAGAGAAAAATTATAAAAATTTGTTTGCACTAGCTTAGGTAAAGGAAGAGGTAAAATCCATTTGTAAATAGTGCTTAGTCATTTTTACCTAAGCACTATTCATACTCTTTTCTTTTTTTATTGTTTCTTCTCTCTCTCCTTCCTCCTTTCTCCTTTCTCTTCTCTTTATTTTTAATATTGGAAAAAGGAAAAAAATAATATTTTAATAGATGTTAGGTAAAATGGATTGGGTTGGTGTAGTTGTGAAAGAAAAAGTTGATAGTTAAAATAGAATTGAGAACTGTTCACCGTGTATTTTACATTTACACTGATAAACTTGCTCTTAGTACTCCCTCCGTTCCAATTTGTGAGTCTCTCTTTGGGAATCCAACTATTTTAGGAAACCTCATTATTGCATTGACAAATTTCCAGTTTCCAATTTTGCCCTTAAGTGGTTTTCCATTCTTGTACTCCCTCCGTCCCTTTTTAAATGTCCTGCTTTGTAACTCCAACTTATTAAAAAGACATCATCATTATACTTTTCACATCAACTTTTTCCTCCACTTTACCTACTTACCCATCATCATTACACTTTTACTCACTAACTTTTCAAAATGGAATCTACTTTTAGGGATAAAATAGACAATTCACCAACTTTTACCCACTAACTTTACAAAATGGACACTTATTAAGGGACAGCCCAAAATGGAATACTGGACTGTAATAAAGGGACGGAGGGAGTATGTTTAATTAAATTGCCTTTGCAATTTCGGCTAAAAGTCACATTTCCCAAGGAGAAAGTCAGATCCATTTCTATACTATTGGCGCCAATTTTGCCTTTTTAAAATTGTCCTTTCACAACATTATTTAATGAGTATTTAAGTTTGTAGAAGAAATGGCAAAATGGGAAAGTTGTAGCTTTTTTGGTGTTGACTTTTCAAATGGGACACTCATTTTAGAACGTCCAAAAAAGGAAAGATGGACCCTCAAATTGAAACGGAGGGAATATTAAATTTTGGCAATGTCAACCGAATTTAGTGCTCAAAATTTGATATCCCCATAAATATTTTTGATTCAATGATGAAAGATAAGTAGTCGTTCTAAAACAACATAGAACTAATAGCAAAAAATTTCCAAAAAAAGAAGAAGAAGAAGATAACATAACACCGTAGTCGATTTACCAAAAAAAAAAAAACATAACACCGTAGCAAGCCAAATTTTAGCAATTACAATTGTGAAAATCATGAGAGAATTTTTTTTTTTTTTGAACGACGAAGAAAACCATGAGAGATGCTCCAAAGAGGACATTGATAAAATGTGCTAGCTAGTGTTCAATATTAGGACTTAGGAGCACAATACCAAGAGATTGGTTTCTGCGACTATATTTCTTAACCTTGATTCCAAGAGATTGGTTTAGGAGGGCTTGTGATCTCTTTCATCCTCCAATCTGCACAGACTAATCAATAAATTAAGAAAACAGTAGTCATAAGAGATTGGTTTAGGAGGGTTTGTGATCTTGTAAGCAATCTCTAGTCTACCCATGTTCGTTTTGGGACTCTAGATCCAATCTTTTCTCTCTGACTCCAATAAATTTTTACTCTCATTTCTCGATCTATCTCTCTTCACTCATTACCCAAAAAAAAACTATCTCAAAATCCAAAACGAACAGCCTTAGAGTTATCCAAAAAAACACACACACACACACCTAAAAATGGTTCAAAAGCATGGTACACTACAGTTGGTGATGACTGTAGTACTTCCCTATGCCATAACAGCATCTCCAACCCATCTCCATTTAGGCACCAAAACTCCATTTTGGAGAATCCATGCCCTCCAACCCATCTCCATTTGGGGTCTCCATTTTGGAGACTCAATTCTCATTCTCCATATTTGGAGAATCACCTCCTAAATGGAGACTCATCTCCATTTCTCTCATTCACTAATATTCTATTTATTTTTTGCTAGAATTTCGTCAATTACATATAACTTTTACATTACGCATCCTTTTTCTAAAAAATTGGTATTATTGGAAAGACAATAATAATACCTTCAAAATGAGTCTAATATTAAGTATATGTAAATGCATTTTGAAATAACATCAAATGTAAATTCAAACCACTTGAACTCATAATATTATTTTTTCTCATTTGTACTATCCTTTCATTGTATTTGTTTGAATAATGAGTTGAAATGAGAAAAAAAAAATGCATCTAATGAAAGGAGGATAAAAAAAACAATATCGAACAATAAATGGAGGAAGAATTGGGGGGAGTTTTGGAGGTGAAAAATGGAGAATTGGGTTGAAATTGTTGATTCTCCAAAATTACTTTTTGAATAGATTTTTTTTTTTTGAGTCTCCAAAATGGAGAAAGAGTTAGAGATGGGTTAGAGATGCTCTAAGAGATGTATGGGAATACGAAAGAATATTTGCAAATGAGGAATGCTAGGTACAAAGAAAATATACCAGCCATTCAAAAAAAACAAAGAAAATATACCTGAAAATCACCCAGAATAGGGGTTTCTTACCGCTAATAAAAGTCTCTTAACGGTCATAAATACCTCTAAAAGTGTATTCTCGATAATTTTCGAGTGCACTTTCTTTGTACCTAGCACTAACAAATTAACCCCTTGGGAATTTTCTCATTAAAGGCTTGACTATTGAATCAGTAATGGGGACACTAGAATATCAATCAATTTGTCAATTAAGCTTTTGATAGGTCAATAAAGGAGGATGCAAACTTTGAATTCTCCTGTGTAGGAAATTCCTAAGGATCGCTTGCATACACGTTTTTTCCGACGACGCAAAAAATTCCATGAGATTTCAATCAAGATGTACACTATCGATCGATCAGTCTAGCTAGCTATCAGTACCATTGACTATGCCAAAGACGTAAACAATGCGGATTCATGACGTTCTCGCCTTTATGTTTCCATGACTTGCACCCGATGTATTTAGACTTACCTTCATTGGTGTCAAAGGTTGTTTTTGTGACTCGAACCCTAATCGCTCTTCCGCAAGACATCGATTCTTTAGAAAGAAAAAAAAAAAGACATCGATTCTTCAGAAATTACAATTCTTAAGTATTTATTTATTGATTCTAGCACTAAACCTAAATGCCAAGAAATATCAATCTTGATATGTTCACAAAAATAAGATATTAGGAATTGAAGTCGTTTACCAAAAACAAGATAGTATTATATTAGATTGTTAACTATCAACTCATCTAAAAGCTTAAGCTATTAGAGATGAGAGTAATTTTATTACTTATACCTTCAACATATTAGGAGGTCTTTTACCAAAAACAAGATATTAGGAGGGAAAATCCAATGGGACCACATATCCTATAGTATTTGGTTAAGATGTTTATGACCAAATATCGAATATTGCAATATGGGATTCTAAAATACGGAATCTCACAAAATGTGAATTATACAATTTATATTACTATAAAACAGAGCAATTTTTGTCTACACATACAAACATGAGCACCTCTACAGCCGTTAATCGCCTTCAAGCTAAGATCATAACCGTTAGATTAAGAAAATGTTTTCTTAAGTGATACTTTGACCTGCTGTTGTGGTAATATATACACTTTTCTTTCCAATTTATTACCTTTTGTTTTTTCCATTTTAAGTTGATATTATTTCAAGAGGGTTGGTAATTAACCTGTAAATTATTGCATTTTTTAATTTCTTCTCTCTACCTTGGCATGAGCATTTTAAAGTGAGCCAGAGAGTGAGTAGGTTATATTGGACGAGTAGAGCCGACAACTTATTTAAATTGAAACTGTATTTCGTTTGAACGTACCTTTAGACACGGACATCCATTAGTATTATAGAAAGTGTGACATTATAAAATAATCACTATTAGTCGAATGTGATTGCATATCTTATTAGATTGTATATTCTTTCACTGTTAATACTCTTGTCATATCTTATTAGATTGTATATTCTTTCACTTATTAATACTATTAATACTCTCGTCAAATAAACAGATTTTCAGTTGGCCAAAACTCTTGTATCTTACAAGAAAGTCAGGAATTTGAATCTCTCCGCTTGTACATATTTCTCCTTTAGATAGGCTTTTCCTTACTTTATTTGTTTCTTACCAAAAATGGCATTATTTCTTGTATTGATTGAGTTATTGAGTTTAGTTATCTCATGGGACTTTCACAATTAATATAGTGCTTTACACTTAATTTATACATGATAGAAATGATCTTCCAATCGATTGGGGAGAAAAATGTATATGGTTCTTCAAGTGCATTTTTTGGGGCAACATCGATCTATTCCCCATTGAAACCCACAACAAGAACTGAACCAAGTCACGGATATAGTGGTGCTGGGTACACAGATCTCTATAAATATGCAGCTGAATAATACTCTGTCATGAACAATAATAAAGCCAGATTTTGAGATATTTTCTGAAACTTTAGCTGAATAATATCTAAACCAAACCAAACAAATCCGAGTCTTATGTCTCAATCACTTGAGGTCAGCTACATAAATCATTTTTCTCCATTGAGTTCTATCAAGGGCCACTTGTTCACACAAACCTACTATACTCAAATTTTTGCACACCACAGCATCTAATGTCAATTTAGGTCTACCCCTCCCCGTAGCATTGCTACCCAAAGCTATCCTATCCGCTCTCTTTACTGTACTGCATCTCCTGGTCTACGGTAGACATGCCCAAACCACCTTAGCCTATTCTCCCTCAACTTCTCTTCTATAGGTGCTACACCTACCATCTCACGAACCGTTTCATTTCTAATCATATCTCGTCTAGTCTTACCACACATCCACCTCAACATTCTCATTTCCGCTACACTCATCTTGTTCACCTGTTGTTTCTTAATAGGTCAACACTCTGTCCCATAAAGCATCGCTGGTCTGATAACAGTTCCATAAAAAAATTTCTTCAATTTTGTGGGTATATACCCTCTTGTTACAAAGTACACCAGTAGCGCTCCTCCACTTGAGCCACCCCATTTGGATCCTATGAGTCACATCATCGGCAATCTCTCTCTATCACTACTAATAATTGAGCCTAAGTACCTAAAATGATCACTCTTAGGTATCTCCTGATCTTGAATCACCACTCTTTCTTCAAGCGCACTGCTGGTATCACTAAACGTGCACACCATATACTCAGTTTTGCTCCTACTTGTTCGAAAACCCTTTGACTCTAATGATTCCCTCCAAATTTCTAGTTTCGTATTAACACCTCTAGCGGTTTCATCTATGAGGACAATGTCATCTGCAAACATCATACACCAAAGGATATCCTCCTGAAATTGTCTAGTCAATTCATCCATAACTAAGGCAAAGAGGCACGGGCTCAAGGCTAACCCTTGATGCAATCCGTGATTGAAAATTAATTCACCCGTTTCCCCAACTGGTGATCGAATGGTAGTGACGACACCATCATACATGTCTCTAATCACCTCAATATACCCTTTGGTCACTCCCTTTTTCTCTAGAACCCACCATATGATGTCTCTAGGCACCCTATCATAAGCCTTTTTAAAGTTTATGAAAACCATATGGAAATCATTCTTTTTTGCTCTGTGCTTTTCTACCATTCTCCTAAATAGGTAGATAGCTTCCATGGTTGATCTCCCAGGCATGAACCTAAAATGTTTCTCTGACACCGTAATCACCATCCTTAGGCGATACTCAATAACTCTCTCCCACAACTTCATCGTGTAACTCGTCAATTTAATACCTCTATGGCTGAAAAATATCTGTCAATCTGTCATCAATAATATGTACCACTATTATTCATTGATGATTTTCATATTTAATTGGTACACTGAGAGAGAGAGAGAGAGAGAAGCGCTCATCAAGATGAAAGATTTCTCAGTGCTGGTCCACCTACAAGAGTGATGATGGCAGATCGAGAAATATTGTCGAAGGGTGATGAAACAGAAGATCCCACTATATATGTAGAATGATGCGTTTTGTATGGTCCTCTTAGTTTTTTTTTGGGTAAATAGGTCCTCTTAGTTTTATTCAAAGCGCTGTAAGTTCTTCATAATTTTAACCAACCAACGGTCACATTATTTGACATGAAATCTCCTGTGAATCCGCTAATCCCGGTGTGGAATTACGCTTGTCTTTGACCGGACCGGGAAAGATAATAGTTGAGGTGTGCGTAAGCTGACCCAGACACCCGTGACTGTCAAACAAAAATAGAAAAACCAAGTGATGATTTGGCATGTAGCCATTGGGATATATTTGCAATCGAGTTGACAATTTTCCAATGAATTTACAAACAAAATATCAACTCCTTAATTCCATGGACAAAAAACCACTTAAGGAGACTGAAAATCCTTTGTAAAGAAGACAAAAATGGGAAAAGCTCAGAACTTGGGCAAGATATTGATCAACAGCTCTTTGCTATTTTTGGGTGGATCATATCATATATATCAGCAAAAACCCACAACATATAAGTACAAAAAGCATCGATCGAAGCATATTTGCTGAGAATGGAAGCAGCCAAAATTATACTGCAATACACATACTCCATTTTAGTACCTACCACTAATTTGGGATATTTATTATGCACATCACTCTCTCATACACAATGAATTACGAGCAGAAAATTGATTTTGGCACTCCACTTTTTGTCTTTATCATATGTGAAATTACCAAATTACCCTTTATTTTGCTAGTGTTCATCCACTTTAAAGGGTATTGTTGTAATTTCAAATAGAAAAAAGACAAAAAGTGGAGTGCGAAAATCAATTTCCGAAGGGTTACTATCACAACAATTTAAGAGAGTTTATTTGTCACTAACTAAAGGCCCCGTTCCGTTTAACTTTTACCACTTTCTGTCCTTATTCAATTTTTTTTGTGCCAAACTTTTGTGAATTATTGATTCGTCTCAATGAGAGGGATCGGAAAAGTTTTTTTTATTTATTTAATTTTACCCAAATATTTTAGGAAATAATCAATTTTTAGCAAAAAAGTAAACTTTTTTTTTTTTTTGCTAAAAAGTGGTTAGTGGTTATTTTCTAAAATATTTGGGTAAAAGTAAAAAAATTCACTTTTCCGATTCCACTCGTCGGGACGAATCAACAATCCACAAAAGTTTAGCGCAAAACTAACAAATGCGAAAAAAATTCAAATAAAAATAAAACTAACTTATTCCACTTTAAGTTAAATGGAATGGTACCTAAGAGTCAATGTGAATCTTCAGGTAGGATCGATGCGTTTTAGCAACTAATCCTTCAAATACGAATCACTCATCCATCCTTCGTATTCTTGTTCTCACCATCGAAATTTAATCCACGAACAACATCAAAAAAAACTATTTGCTTGGTCTTAACTCATCTATCCTTCATACATCCTTCAAGCATCAAATACGAATCACTCATCCATCGAAATTTAATCCACGAACAACATCAAAAAACTATTTGCTTGGTCTTAACTCATCCATCCTTCGTACATCCTTCAAGCATCAAATACGAATCACTCATCCATCGAAATTTAATCCACGAACAACATCAAAAAACTATTTGCGTGGTCTTAACTCATCCATCCTTCATATATCCTTCAAGCATCAAATACGAATCACTCATCCATCGAAATTCAATCCATGAATAACATCTTTCACACATCGATATCTTTCACTCATCCATCCTTCATATTCTTGTTCTCACCATTTTTACTTGGTCTTAACTATTTACAAAGTACGTATCATCAAATGCAATACAGAAGAGTATGGGAGATGTTTATAGGAAGACAATAATATATACATGATGAAGATGTTTTTCCCTCTCTTTATTCGTATGCATTACCATTGCATCTACATTATAAACTACATGGGCCACAACTTTTTGCTCTAAAACATAATTTTCGGGGACAAATATGGTCATAGAGAAGTGTCATCAAGTTCCCCTTATGATATGATTAACAGACTGGATTCATCAGATTGACAAATCCTAAGCTGATGCTATCATAAGGATAATTTGAACAGAGCTTCTCTTCAAATATAATGAATTGAGACTTGAACATGATCCAATTTTCGTGTCTCACGATCCTCGCCGATGTCAAAATTTAACAATGCAAGTAATATGAAATAAATCGATGACACATGATTAATTTCTCAAACAAAATTTTACCTTCATTATTTTTGCTCTTGATCAATCATCTGCAACTCTCTTCTCCAATCCTCACATTTGCTGATCAGGAGAATAATCACACGTCTGCAACCCCTTTGGAATTCCTCCAATGGTCATTCATGTCAGGAATCCCCAGTGTTTTTGGTCCTCCATGGGATCCAAATCACTGAAAGATACTAAAAACATCAGAATCTATTGCCAAACTGTTGAAAGTGTTCCAATAAACTAGCGCAACAACCCACCTGACGGAATCACGGCTATGTTGAAATATTGCAAACTGTTGCAGTGTCAAACTGGCAACAGTACTGATCAAAATTTATGTATGAGCCGTTTATTGCCGATGCAGCATCATCAAGATTCTCACCTCCAAAAACTTTCTCGCCCGGTCCAAAAACTTCTCGCCCGCACGTTTAATTATTATTACACAAATGACTTACGGGGTATTGATTTTCGCGGTCCTCTTTTGACGAATGCACACTATTTCTTATTTTCAGTAAATTTGTCGCAGTCCTCTTTTTGACGAATGCACACTATTTCTTATTTTCAGTAAATTTGTTGCAGTCCTCTTTTTGACGAATGCACACTATTTGTTATTTTTCGTAAAAATGCTACCAACAAAAGTTTCACAAAACACATCCTGGGATTGCCCCATGCTTTGGGAGTATTCTTCAGGATTTGGGGTTCGATTCCCCCTGAAGTAAGTGGAGACTGTGACTGGTTTGACCGCGCTAGCTCCCCCGAGGGTTTGGGTTGCGCAGTCAGGCGACCTTCCTCCGTCCCAAAAAAAAATTTGTTTCACAAAAAAATCATAAAATGGAAACATCCATTAGGGGTGGAGTGTGAAAATCGTTTTCCTTTATTTGTGATCAAAGGAGCCTCGGCAGAGAGTTGGGGAATAGAGTATTCAAACCTGGGGTGTTCATTTGCATGTGAATCTTGATGATGCTACATCTGCAACCAACGACTGTGTCAATCAATCCACCCGCAGCATCGCCGTCGAAAGGGAAGGGATTCAAAAATCTCGATCGCTGCGAATCAAAATTTTACAACTTTCGATGTTTGGGCAGATAGTCTATCTATCAAGATTTTGGGCCTCCGATCCCGTTATTGTGTTTGTATTGGGAGAATATTCTCTGGTATTGGCGAATATTCAGAAACCCCCGATTGGATAAAATACGAAAAAGATAAATAAAATACGAGAAGCATTTGTATAATCAGACTATCAGAGAGAAACCATAGATTCAGAAAAAACTTGGCTTAGGAATAAATGACTGCAGCAAACGAGAATCTCATGGTCCCCGATCAGTTGAGGTGAGCGTAAGTTGACCGGAAAATCTGAGTTATAAAAGAAAAAATATACCGAGTAACTCATGGTCATGTTGATACAACATGACGAGAAACCCAAACAAAAAATAAAATCAGACACTCCTGTTCTGGGGATTGTTTTTGAAGTACTTGGAAGTTGGATCAGATTAACCGGTGAGATTCCGGTGACAAATAGGACAACCCATGTCGGATTCCGGCCGGTCGAGCAAAAATTAGCGCTGAGTCAGCTGACAGATTTGTGGCTTTTAATCAACAAACCAAGTATTAAAACGTAGTAATAGTATATATTCAGATTCACATGAAAAAAGGCAAAAGCTTGAAAGGAATCGAAAAAAATCTGTAAATATATATATATATATATATACATGCTCCAAAGTACAAACCAGAAAATAGTCGTAGTACTACAGAAGAAGAAGGGAGGAAGCAGATTTATAAACACGCCTGAGACCTGAAAATTGGCCAAAATCGCATGTGTATGTTTGTGTGTGTGTATGTGTGTGCGTGTGAGTGAGAGAGAGAGAGAGATTGGCCAAAATCGCATGTGTATGTTTGTGTGTATGAGAGAGAGAGAGAGAGAGGGAGAGGGTATGGTAGGGTTTCTTTGGACTTTGGGGAGATATATACACAGAGATATGACGCCATTTGCGTTTTTTAATTATATGAAATTTTATTTAGACCTCGTCCCGCTTAACTTTTAGCACTTTTTTGGAGGTTTATCCTTGTTTTAAAAAATCGTGTTCGTTAGTTTTGCGCCAAAATTTTGTAGATTATAGATTCATCTTGATGAGAGAAATAAGAAAAATAATTTTTTTTTACTTTTACCAAAATATTTTGAAAATAACCACTTTTCAGGAAGAAAAAAAAAAACCACTTTCCAAAAAAAAAATATTAGGGTTAAAGTTTTTTTTTTTTACTTTTTTGACATGTACTTGTTTTGAGTTCCTATTTTTTTCATATTCGTTTTTATGGATTGATCATAGCGGTTAGAGCATGCCTTTACTAGATATGGCAAGCCATAGATCTAGTTCATAACCGTAGCCCATTCCCATTTTGGACGGAATAGATCTACTAATTCTTTAATTCCAGTTAATAAGACGGATTTTGAACTAAGAAATAGAACCTAGAAGCTAAAAAAGGGTATCCTGAGCAATTGAAATAATCGGGTTCATTGATATTCCTAGTATAGTAGATGCTATCACACATACAAACACGGAATGGCAACTAGCACTTTCAAAAGCTTTATCAAAATCAAATCGAACTTCTCGATCACTCTAAATGGATCTCTAATTGGCTTTTTCACTTGCTTACACATCTATAACACATCGTTAGCGCAAAACTAACGAACGCGATATTATTATTTTTTGAATAAGAACAAAACCTTGAAAAAGTTCTTTTTTTGTGTGGAATACTTGGGTTACAGTAATACGGAGTACTTGTGTGTTCTCTTGACAATAATAAGTACTCTTGCTGGAAAATTAAAATTACTTCCTCTAGACAGGATGCAAGAAAGTGTTCCAAGACTTTACAGTTTATGAACGGGGGGGTGTATAGTAGTTTATGATTTTGTTTTGGGTTCTGAGAGTTGTCCGAGGGGCGTTTTGGCGGATAAAAAAAAGAAAAGGTGTGAGAGTTTTTATTGGATGTTGCTTAGCTGTATCATGTACTTAATTTAGTAGTACCATTAAACAGATCCACTTTTAATTAAGATAAGGGGAACCCACCCTCGTCTGTTGGGCACGATTATTCGAAAATCATTTTTCAACTTAGTATTTCACTCGTTGGGCATGTACAGTTGTCGATCATGGGTTATACTCACTTCCGTATAATACTCTCGATCCCATCATCATTAATTTTATCGTCCCGCTGCATACGACCATACAACTATTGGTGCATGCCCATAAGATATTGTGTGTTCTCACACTTTTATTTCTACTGGTGTGAAATAAACAGAGACTTAATTCACACGGGCGTTTCCGGTAGTGAATAAGTTTTGAGAAAAAAATTGTGACAATCCAGTTGTTAGCTGTTTTCGGAAGTGAAGAAGTTGTTTCTGATAATGAATAAGTTGTTAATGGGTATGTGAGTGAAAAAATGAACAAGTTGTTAATTTTAGGGAAATGATTTTGCCACTCCTTTTTTTGTTAACGGCACTCCCCCGCAAGTGTATTTTCACTTGTAGGGGGGGTGGCGTTAACAAAAAAGGGGAGTGGCAAAATCAACAGCCTAATTTTAGTGTGAAACAATAAGCTAAAAGGTCAAAACTTGTTGATTAGTGTGAATAAAATGACCTACATTTTTTAAACAAAAACTTAGTAGAAACGCCCCCTTGTAAATTACAAGAAGTACAGAAAACTATTCTAGATCAAACACTTAATAAAGTACTCCACCTATGTAGGAGTCTGTAACAACTAATTACATTTAATTACTAAACTAAACTCGAGAAATAGTCGGATTAAAAAAGTACCTTACAAGTTACAAGCAAAAGCTTCATAAAAAGAAAAGAACTATCTATTAATTTTTGCATTTCGCAAAGTTCAACTTTCTTAACCTCTCACCTCGGAGCTCGTAAACGCATCTACTTGAATATCATATAATGGAAAATAGTAATATTGGGCTGTTAATAAGGTAGAAAAATGACAAAAATATACTTATTCCGTTCCATATTATGAGTCTCACTTTTTCTCTCTTTCCATTTCTCAAATTAAAAAATCAACTATTTCCGTGTATAATTTTTCTAATTTTTCCGCACCGTTTTAAAGATCTCGATTAGTACTTTAATTTGGTGCAAAAAAATTTTAAAAAATTATACGCGGAAGTAGTTGATTTTTTTATTTGAAAAATGGCACGACTTTTCGTGGTGGACTCTCAATATGGAACGAAGTGAGTAATTTTTTATGCGTGCCTTAAAGTGTAAAAAGTACTCCCTCCGTCCCATTTTCATTGACCATAATTTCTTTTGTCACTTTTGTGCTTATTGCGTATATCTTTAAATCTATAATATTTTTCATGATTTTGACATATTTGTATTGTAGAACAAATTGAAATCTATCAAATAAGATCCATATTGCATATTTTTGGAGATTCACATTTGAATATATAAGCGATTGAAAACTGACACGAACATCAAAAAAAGACAATGAAAATGAGACGGAGGGAGTATATTAAAAAATTAAGGCCTTGTTCATTTGTTAGTTTTGGGTATTTTAGTTTTGGTAGTGGCTGAATAGAAAAATAGGATAATGATTGGAGAGAGGGGTAATGAGTAGAAAGAGATAGAGAAATAAATGAAAATAATAATTGAAGAAATAAGGTAATAATTAAAGAGAATAATAAAATAATAATTAGAAAATAAAACTAAAACTAAATTAAAATGCCAAACGAACAAAATGTTTTTTAATATTCTCCTGCCTTGTTGACAATCCAAAACTGGCAATGGCATAATGGTATTGTAATATCACAGGAGAGAGGGGTAATGAGTAGAAAGAAATAGAGAGATAAATGAAAATAATAATTAAAGAGAATAATAAAATAATAATTAGAAAATAAAACTAAAACTAAATTAAAATGCCAAACGAACAAAATGTTTTTTAATATTCTCCTGCCTTGTTGACAAATCCAAAACTGTCAATGGCATAATGGTATTGTAATATCACAGGATCGAGCACTTAAATGTGACAAAGAATACGGTCCGGGGGTGCTGTAGTGAATTCCGCGTAATGCGCTGTGTAGTAGTACATTATAACGGGTGCATTACAACATCCCTGAATTCCTAATGGTTCAATTATGGAGTAGAGTTCGAGAAAGAAGATATTCCTATATTTGTGGTGGTGGGAGCCGGGAGATATTTGTGGTTGTGGGGAGATTCTCTGCCATCAGACCCCCACCTGAGGGGAAAGTGGGTCCGATTTCCGTACAATATGACGTGGCCTGTTCATTTCCTTTTGTGGGGGCTCAACTTTTTCTTTAACTTTTCTAATCATAATTGTGGAGACCTTTTTCAATATCTGCCCTCTTTAATAGTAGTACTAGTATCACCTTGGAATGGCCACGTAGGGCCTGTTTGGATGGGATATTGTGAAGGGAGACTGTTTGGATGGGATATTGTGAAGGGAGATTGTGATTGTGATATCCCCTTTTACAAGGCAATACAACAATAATACATACACGATAAAAGAAGGGAAATGATATTAACACTCCAAAAAATAGATGCAAGCACTCCTAAATCAGTGTAATTCCAAAGCCATTTTCCTTTATTTTTTGGAGTGCCTGCGTCAATTTTTGGAGTGCCAATATCATTTCCCTAAAAAAAAGCCACAATTACAGAACACGAAATTCTGCATTAGCTCCAATACTGTACAAAATTTAATTTTGTACTCCATCCGTCTCAATTTAAGTGTCCACTACGGTTCTGCATGCCATTTTTTATTACAGTAGCTTATATCTCTCAACATATATTACTCCTATGTTTTTAAAATTATTGTCTTATAGAAATAATTAAGATCTATCAAACAAGATCCATATTGCATATTTTTAATAATATACATCGAGATATGTAAGCAATTGAAAAATAGTACTGTACGTAGAACCGTAGATGACACTTAAATTGGGACGGAGGAAGTATTACAAATTGAGCCCGGACGGCTGGTGTACAGCAGAATTGTGGTTGCTTTGTTGCTATTGCGAGTTTTTTTGGGATTGTATCGGGTTTTGGGTGGGCATGGATGCTCAAATTTTTGGGAGGGGTTGTTTGCTTGCTGCTGCTTCAAGATGCTGGCACATTTGGGAGTTTTGTGGTCTGTTGATGTTGTAGCTTGTTTTAGCTTGAGAGAGATTGCATAGCCCTTGTTTCTTGTGTTGGTTTTGGTATCTTGCCAACCTTTATATGGTGTTCTGCTTGGCTTTTAGGTGGCATATGATTGTTGGGTTGCATTGGGTGCCGACTTAGTTGGATGCTCGATCTAGGTCAGCATGCCTTGTTCGGATTTAAATTTGAGTTTTTTTGGATAATAAGTGGTTAGAGAATTAGGATAATAATTGGAGATAGGGATACGTAATGAGTGAAGAGAGATAGACAGAGAAATTAGAGTAATTATTGGAGATATGAGTAATGAGTAGAGAGAGAAATGAAACTAATGATTAAAAATATGGGTAATGAGTGTTTTTTTCCAAGTTGCATCCAAAATATTATTCGTAAGCATTATTCAAAAATTAATAAATTCCCCTCTTCTCTTTCAAAAAAAAAAAAATCATTAAACAAATTAAAGATGAGACAGAGAACCTGTATAGGTGTGAGCTGAATCACATAATTTGCGTGTGCGTGCATGAGCGAGAAAACGTCTTTGAAACACAAATTAAACTACTGAGAGTCTGAAATTCATGAGAGCAACGATTAAAAATCGCAAACGTAGTACCTCCTCCGTCTCGCAAAGAATGTCCAAAATCACTATTCACACCTCTCAAAAAATTATCTATATTTTTTAATGTATAATAATTTTTTAGATGCAATATGAATCTCGTTTGATCGATCTCACTTAATTTTATTAAATAAATTTTAAAAATCATAAATACTTTAATAAGTTAAGATATAGTGCTGATCAAAAAAAACAAAAAAAAAGATATGACAGTGAATTTGTTTTTTTAGAGATTTGATGTGACTAGTGATTTTGGACATTGTTTGTGGGACAGAGAAACTGTTACGAACGGGAGAATGAGAGGGGGGGACGAGTGGGCCCCCAATCACGTGGTTTTCACGGGGAGTTGTTGGAGTGTGGGTGGGTCCACCGATGCCACGTGAATTACCCGTGCAGAGGCCCCCAAACGCCGACCACCGCCTGTCTTTTTGCGTTAAATAGTAAATACTCTACTCTACAACGGCTTCCGTTTTTCCTAACTAAAATAAGTAGGCGGCTGATTTTGCCACTCATTTTTTTTTTGTTAACGTCATTCCTCTGTAAGTGTATTTTTGCATCAAAAAATATACTTGCAGGGGAGTGACGTTAACAAAAAAGAGAGTGACAAAATTATTTCCCAATAAATAGTAGTACTTATTTTTTAATTAAAGACACTTATTTTTTTAATTAAAGGTAATAATAATGTACAATGATAAATCGAAAATAAGTACTTCAAAAATTAAAACCTTAACGGAACAGAGCCATGTTTGCACTATAATGGCTTTTGTGAAGTTCATACTAAACTAAATTTATTTTGTCAAAAGCTATCCACTAATTGAAAACATCCAACACATCTTCTACAATTTTTGGTTTAGTGAAAACAAACCTGACTATAAATACCTATCTCCATCCCAAAAGGTTTGTCCGGTCCGCAAAACGATGACCAAAAAATAATGTATTTCCTTCAAGAAAAAATTCAAACTTTTTTCATAAATTAAAAGAACTCATCGATATCTAGTGAATTGTTGAAAAAAATTTAAATTTTTCTTAGAAAATTTGTACTCTCCTTCCTAAATTGAATGTCAATTTTTGATATCCGTGTCAATTTCAACTTCTTATATTTTTCAATATGAATCTCAAAAAATATGCAATATGAATCTTGTTTGATAGTTCTCGATTAGTTCTATTATACAAAGTTTTCAAACTCATGAAAAATATTATAGATTGAAAGATATAAGCGATGAAAAATAACACGGATTTCAAAAATTGTTATTCTTTTTGGGACGGAGAGAGTATTATTTTTACGTTCTCGTTTTACAGCGGACAAACATTTTGGGACGGAAGAAGTAGCTATTAGAACGTCTAGTTTACCGGAAATGCTTCTAATTCAACTACCTCAAACGATAGAGAAGAAAAATCGAAGGGTTTAGTTTGTTTCTAAATTTTATTTGCGTGTGCGATATACTCCGTAGTAGTTTTTTTTTTTTAATACATCGGTGGGGGTTAGCAGGAGAGTGAGTTAGTTAACAGGAGATTCAGAAACTATCTCTATAGCCTTGAACTCCAAATCTCTGCCGAGGCTCGAACTTGGCCTCTCTTGTGGGACTACCAGGAGGTAACCGCTGGGCTACAAACCCATTGGTTCCGTATTACTACTAGTTTATCAAACACAATTGTTTTGACGGAATTGATATTCACACTCTTTCTTTCTTTTTTGTTATCCACACCCTCTTTTTTGTTCTAGCAAATAAAATACACACACTTTCAACACTAAAAAAATAAAAAAGAGAGTATGAATAACAAAAAAAAGAGTGTAAATATCAAATTTCTTGTTTTTTTTTTTAATCACAAATATTAAGAAAATTAATTCTAGGGACAAAGAAAACTTACCTCGAAAATGCCCCGAAAAAAGTAACTTGTGGTTGAGATTCATTTTGATGTGCAAGACCCAATCATCAAAGTGAATCTCAACCACTATTTTACTTTTTCTCGAAACACTTTCGGAATAAATTTTATTTTCTCGTAAAAGTCGGTTGCGGTGGAGGTAAACTAAACAGATCAAGCCTTTCCCACCCCACCCCCACGCACTAGAGCAACCGACAAGTGCGCACAACATGATAATATAATCCAAGTGTTTTGTTTCTCCAAATTTTAATACTACTTCCAATATTTGGGTGTGTGCGCTATAGCCTATCTATCTATAGTACAAAAAAACAATTGTTTTGAACAAAAAAATAATTTCGTCAATGCCAATGTGGAATTTGGTGGAGGTAAACGAGACAGATCAACCTTCCCCGCGTGCTACGGCAACCGAATGGGACGGTGCAGTGCGCTATTGTTTTAGATTAGAGGGGAGGTTCCACCAAGGAAAAATTTGGAGAATTTTTTTTTTTTTTTTTTTGATTTTGAAAAGTTGTTAGTTGTTTCTGGTGGTGAATAAGTTGATACGAAATGTCAAGTTGTGGCTAGCTCGGTTAGTTAGGATTCTTGCATCTCATTAGTAGGTCAGGAGTTTGAGTCTCCCCACCTGCGTGTGGGTACTGTTCTTCCCTTATAAGGCTTTTTTTGTTTTGTTTATACCATATAATGAGCTTATTTCTTGTATTGGTTGAGTTGTTGGGCTTGGTTGTCTGGTGAACTCTGACAGTTGATGTAGTATCCCGGGTTACTTCATATCTGATGTAAAATGATCACTTTCTTCTATTGATTGAAAAAAAAAGAAAAAGCTGTGATGGGTATGTGAGTGAATTAAAGTTATGGAGAAAGAAGTTGTTGCTAACAACTTTTTTGTTAATGTGAACGAGATGGTAAAATGCTGAAACTTATTGATTAGTGTTAACGACTTGCAAAACTTCACCTAAGTTATTTTCTGTTTTTCCTTAGTGAAACCACGGAACTAGTGTTTTGCCCATTCGATATTCGGGAACGGAACCAATGTCACTGTAATTCTGTGAACTTTTTCTTTCTTTCTTCTGTTAACAGTGCATTGAACGAGCATAACGTTAGTAAGAAAAAAAAAAAAGGTGCATTGGTAATTTTGGAGATGAAAATTGAAAACCCAGCCTTTGAGCAATTGGTATGCGCTCTGTGAACAAATTTTTGTAATAAACGGAACCAAACTTGGTGCTAAAAAATTCTGGGGCACATATATCTACTTTTAGGAATTTGAAATTTAAAGTGTAAATAAAGTAAGTCATAATTGTGAAAATATAGGGATAAACAAAACAAACAAACAAAAACTAAAAAATGTTACTGTAGTATTTTTATTTATCCTCTTTAAAATTTTAAAAAAAAAACCAAAAAATCAAGAATTGGAGGTTTAGACTTTGGAGGCTTTTGAGCCTAAACTACATTTGCTTATATTCTTCCTAGAGCTGTATAGATGGGTGGACAACACAAAAGAAAAGGCAAAAGAATATTTCAAATCTTAATTTGCTTCAGCAGTGTTTACTTTAATTCCTACCATTACTATTATAAAAGGTGTACTAATAAAGTCTTCCCGTATTGAAACATTAGGTGGTGTTCCACTTTTAGTAAAAGTGATTTTTTTTCAAACGGAGGTAATTTCAAGTCCAAAAATCATGTGTTTACGCAAATAATTTTCCTACCAATATGGATCTTGTTTGACAAATCTCGTTGAGATCTTTTATACGGTGCAAAAAAAATTAAAAAATTATTTTTCATTTTCATTATAAAATTTGAAAAAAAGGAACTTTTACAAAAAAGCGCAAGTCAAAATAACAGCAAATTTTCAAATTAAAGTTCTTCATGAATTCTTCAATTTGGTTTTTAAAAAAGTTCTACAATTTTTGCACTTTGCATGAACAGTCCAACAATTTAGGACGGAAGGAGTATATAACAATGTATCTAGAACTTTTTCCCAAACAGTTTTTTCTTTTCATCCAACCTTTGGTTTCTCGAATTGGGGATGGTGTTGTGCAGTGGTGTGCGCAGCACCGTGCCTTTCAAGCCGTCGGATCGTACATCCGACTGCTCGGATTTCATCTCGGCAATAAACGGCTCTCGATTGTTGGTTGCCGAGATGAGATCAGAGCCGTCGAATGCACGATCCGACGGCTCGGAGGTGTGCAGCATGGTGCCTTACTGCACAGTACCAACCCGAAGTCCTTGGATTCCCCTTCCCTCATCTTGATGTACCCTTTTGTCAAGATTTTTGAATAAATTTTTTTTGCCTATCAAATTAAATTCTGCTATATTATGTGAACAAGTACTGCACCTAAACATTCTAATTGGAGTTTCATATATAGTTTCTGATTTTCTTGCTAGAATAGAAAAATAAAAGGATCATCAGTAACATTAGAACTTTAGAAGAGGTTATTGTATTCCGTTAAGGGTTCTTAAAAAATAAATATTTATTTACAATTTTCAAGATTAAAAGTAATGAATTTACTAAAATAAATTTTTGTGCAATATAGATTTTGTGTTTGATAAATCTTGATGAAATCTTTTGAAAGGTGCAAAAAAAAAAATATATATATATATTTTCCTAAATACATTATTTTTAAATTTAAAAATTATAAATAAGTACTTATTTTTTGGGAGATTTTAGCCAAAAATTTCTTATATTTATATTTTTTGAGCTCAAGAACAAACTCCTTTTGCAATCAAACATAAGGTCAACTGTGCATATGAAAGTGCCTAAAACCCTAGGGTACCTTATGAAAGTGTCTGAACCGGGTACCTTGTGAAAGTGGCTGAACCACTAAAACCCTATAATAGAAAGAGCACCCTAAAACCCTATAAAGTGCCTAAACATGTTTTGGTCTTATGGTTAAAAGACTCAAAAAGTTGAAAGACCTCCACTGAAAACTATTTTACTGACGTCATTTCCCTAAATAAAAATTATTTTACGGTTTCTTATGCCTAATTTTTCTTATTTTTTAAGATATACTTAGAACAGGGCGAACTCCTAGAGCAATGCCCACCACATAAACGTGTAGAAAAAGAGGGGATTATAACGCTGCACGAATCTACAGTGACGCGGATCAATAAAATAAAATAAAATCTACAGTGACGTAACCAGCCACCCCCATTGATGGCGTCACCCACAACAATGCTTACATCACCAGAATTGATCACACCACGTGGGGTGCTGAGTCTGTTGACCGTTAGGTGCAAATAGCGGGACTCGAGGAAAAATCGGATGATTCCTACAAAAATCTGTTTTAAAACAGAGCTTTGGAGGATTATGTGGCGATGCCCAGAGGATTATGCAAGCTCGGCTATTTAAGGCTAGAGTATAGTGTGGCGTAATTAACTCCTCTTTCCTTCTTTTTTTGGGATATCCTAATTCCTCTATTGTTATTGACTATATGTATATACGTGAAAAAAATGGTGTTTGATCTAAACACTCTACACACATCGGATGTTGTTGATTTTCGTGTAGGTCCTTTCGATTTTTTTTAAAGAATTTTTGAACGGCTCGAATCGAACGTCTGGTGACCGGAGACGGCCCGACGGAAGCCGTCGGTACGATTTCGGTGGGAGGTGGTCGGTACGTATATCATTTTCGATGTTTTAACTACATTTCAACAATGGAAGCGTATGACTTTTGCCCACGTGGGTGTGAAATTTTCATGATGATGAATATGTCGGTACCTTTCAAAGAAATTTCAGAAAAAGCAAAATAGGCCACGAGATCCCTGTACGACTCCCTTCCTGACAGGGTTTCCGGACAGGAGTCTGTCCGACCTCTTCTCGGCTGTTGATTTCGTAAATCAATGGTTGAGATGAGTCGAGCACTTTTTATTTCAAAACGACATCGTTTTGAGCAAGAAGTGATCGGCCCATCTCAGCCGTTGATTTGCGAGATCAACGAAAGAATGGTGGGACATGCGCCTGTCCAGATGGGGTCGGACGGGGGATCCGAACTCAATTAATAGTGCCGATGTTGGTTTCTTCAAATACTTATGACTTGGGTGCAGTGCTCGAGCTCGGGCTGGTTAACTAAACGCACTTAAAACCCGAGTTCGAGCTTGGTTTGTTTGTAAAGGATCTGAGTTCGGTTAGTTTATTAAACGAGTCGAGCTTTGGGGTATTTCGTATTTAGCTCGGCTCGTTTACTAGACGAGCCTAAAAGTCGAACTTGAATTCGACTTGATTACTAACGAGTCGAACCGAGCTAATACCTTAATAACCCGAGCCTCGAGCGAATGGGTTCGTTTGCAGTCCTATCATCAATGCAGAGCGAACAACTCCACCCTAGAGTTGGACCGTCCAGTTTTGCCTTTTTTTGGACCCATCAGGAGCCAATTTTTTTGGTTTACGAAAACAGTTTCTCTCGTATATTCTAGACTCTGGAGGAGATTATTGACGTTACAACTTATGTCAGTTTCGATAATTATTAGTATTTTTTATAGGAAAAAGGCATGTTCATCCGATCAATTTAGTTTTCGTAATTGTTGCTCCTGTTTCACTATTTGGGAACTCTCGAAAAATTATCTTTATCTTTTTATTTTTTATATTCAATATGAATCTTATTTGCTAGATGTCAACTAATTTTGTTAAACAAAGATTTCGAGATCATAGAAAACATTATAGATCTAAAATAGACATTTTGTTTAAGTACGTAGCACGATTGCCAAAAAAGGATCAACAATTTAGGACTGAGAGAGTATGTGTTATCAACTTTTGTAGGGCAACAATTTAGGACTGGGAGAGTACGTGTTATCAACTTTTGTAGGGCCAGTTCAGCCCCGATTTTAATTTGGCTTCCTGCTAGTAAATTGTGGAATTGATACCCCAAAAATAATTGAGGTGCTTGAAAGCTGACTTAGACACCCTTGATGGCAGACCCAAATTTCGTGACTAGCAGGGCCCAAACAACAATTTTTTTTGTTTTTTTGTTTTTCCAGGAAATATATATATTACTACTTGTGAAGTCCAAGGAAGAGACGAGATAGTGTGGATGTGCGTAGACGCCATTTAAGTTTATACATGCGACATAAAAATGATTGATAACTTGAAATTTTACGGTTCCTATGTAGGATAGCCCTGAATTGGGCCAAGCCGCTTGTGTGTAGTAAGGCCCGAGGCTGTCAAAGATCTGAAATCTACATGGGATCTCTTAAGATGGATTTGTGAATTACATCGTGAGTGGTAAGATTCTACTTTCGAAATGAAAAAAAAACTAAGATGATAGATGTCATGAAACCAAAACCCATAGGAGTTGGTCAAGTGGGCAAGAGAAAACAAAGAAGTGCTTATTCTCCATGAAGTCACATGTTCTAATATCACGAAAACCAAACATTTCAAACCGTGTGGTTAGGGTTGCAAATAAACCGGACCGTTCGTGAACTATTTGAGGCTTAATCCGGTAATGGCTTGTTCGAGTTCGATTCGGATATTAAACAAACCACACCCGAGCTTTAATTTTAGGCTCGTTTAATAAAGGAGCCAAATCCAAACCTGATAGTATTCAGCTCGCAAACCTGGAGTATATATATATATCTTATAAAAATTTCACACATAACCTTGAATATGTATGAACATTTACATGTACATAATGAAAAATTTATAACTTGGAGTATATATAAACTTTAAAAAGTGCTATAAACTTAAATTTTAATATGTTTTTGTAGTTTTATATATGTATGAAGTTACGTGTACACTAATCAAAAAAAAGAAGAAGTTAAATGTACAAAACAAATATTGTACTTGCAAGAGCATAAATATCTAATATTTTTTACTCGTTAAAACTTACGAACAAGTTTGATTTCGACTCAAACCTCGACAAACTCGGCTCAAGCTTGGCTCGTCAAATTTTTGTGGAGCTCAAGCTCAACCCGAGTTCATTTAAAAACTTAATGAACAAACCTGAACATTCTAAAACTCGACTCGATTCGGCTTAATTGTAGCCCTACGTGGGCCACTAGATGATTTGCCCGGTCGCTAACTTCAGGATCCGAAACTAATCCAGATACACGCAAACTAATCCGGACATCCGGTTATAAAGAAAAGGGAAGAGTTAAGATACTACGCGGATCCATATTTTTGGATACCCATGGTTAGGCCAGCCCAATTGAAACCCGATTGGGAAAAAAAATTTAAAAATGGGTTTCACCAATTGAAACACGAATTTTAAAAAAAATGGGTTTCACCAATTTTAAAAATGGGTTTCACCATTAATATTAATATACTTTAGGGAGAGTAGAGGAGAACACATAGCATGTTGATTATAAGAAAAGAGCACATAGCACTAATTCACTTTTGGATTTCTATCGCAATCACCTACCATGTTCCAGACGATTACAATAACGAATGGCTTCATCAAGCTCCACGGCAAGACAGCGTTCATTTGTAAATTTAGCAAAATGGTCATGAACTTTTCCAGAAGCGGCATTACTGGAGAGAGAGAGAGAGAGAGAGAGAGATTATAGTGCCTCCTTGAGATTGAAGGTTCTTGATATTGCCCTGGCATGGTCGTATTCGTTGAGCTCAACCAGTATCTTCTTCAATCGATGAGCAAGTCCACTAGTCCCGCCCTCGCTCACCCCCGAAACAAGCTTTTTCTGCAGTGTCCTCTCTACTGTCAGCAAGTAGTCCACCAGCGGCTGCAATTTTGTGCTGCACACCAATAATAAGAAATAGAGACAAAGAGTTCCTAATCAAAGCTATGTGGGAAAAAGGAAAAAGAAGCACGTGCAGAAAGCATCTAATAGCCAACCTATGGCAGTGTATGTCTGCAGAGTAGAATAACACATTACAGGAAACCCATCTCATGAATTCAGAACTGGATATTTTTCCTATTTCAAGGACACCAAGCAGTCCAAGACGAGAGAGGATTGAATTGGGTTCGCATACGGGCAAATGTGCCAAACATCAGTAAGGACACAATAAGCAATCTAATTTCTGAGAAAGAAGATAGTCGGATGCCAAAGCCTATGCTCTAATGAAAGATGACCTTTAAGATTCATTTGTTGGGGTTTTTTAGGGTCAAGTATTTCATTGGTCAGGTTATACATTCAATCAGTTGCTCCACAACACTCAAACATCAGTAACCAATACAATCTAAACTCCAACAAAATTAGGAATCACACATTTCAGCAACAGTGCACAGTAATATACAGCATGCAAGCAGAGAGAGTAAAATTATCAATGCCATGAATACATTCAGTTTGAGGGATGCCATGTAGAAGGCAGAGCACTGATATAAGCTAGGATCAAGCACTAATTGCACCAGCTAAAATGTGCAAATATCATTTCTTAGGTTTTTTCTTTTCACAACAAGGGACCTACTCGGGGGAAACCCTGGGTCTACATATGCACAACCGCACACAGAATCAAAGCCAAGTATGAAACCTGTTGAAGCAGATGGCCCCAAGGAGTTGAACACGTGACCTCCACTTAAGTGTGGTCACTAACCAACTGATCTACCCCTGGCAGTTATTAACTAGAGTTTATAACTGCATGACACATGAGAAGTAGCCAATCCTGTCCTTAACTTAAAAACAACTAACTATAAAAAGCCAAGAGTATGAACTATCGTAATAAATGTACCTGCGCTGCCCAGCGGCGCTTGGACCTGCCCATACTCCACATAAGGAAGCAATTACCCTTTCAGTTCTCGTGACGGCATCATGAAAATTTGATTGGATACTTCGTAGATGAGGAACAACTTTTCCACTCAAAAGGTCATCAAGAACAAGCCTCTCGAGAACAGGCAATGCAATAATCTTGTTCCAAATGCATATGTTCCTCATCAAACGAACAGATCTGCCAAACCTATATGCTGCCACCCGTGCAGCGTTCGGCACAGCCTTCAGTACAAGTGGGCTCCATGTTGGGACCTATGAATTGAATCTATTAGATGAACTGGTGAATAATTACAACAAAAAGGTAACAATCAACAGCCACTTCACTCCCTTAAGATCGAGGGGGTGAGGTTCTCATAAGGGAAGCAGAAGCAGCAAAACTAAATTGTAATGCTGAAAATGGCTTAAGAGCATAAAAGGTGAAAAACGATAAAGGAAAACACTCACTCAAAAAATGGAAAAATTAATAACAGGAAACATGTCACCAGTTGGCAGTACCCCAAGTGTTTATAAGAAATCTGAAATCTACTAGAGGTTCTCTTATTTCCCTCCTCTCTCTGAAAGCAAGGAGGGAAATGGAAAACCTCAAAACCTTTACAGTATTTTCCCCAAAAATATCCGTTCTATATTCCATCCCAACTACCCCAATCAAATATAATTCCACAGAAGTAGAAATTAAAAAAGCAAGTTTGATATGGTTGGTGTAATAGCTTTGTATACATACCACAAGGTCAGCAATAGCATCAGCTAGACGGTCATGAAGGACCGCTACTAATTCAATGAGAGACTCGCTGGAAGCAGGAACATATCTGACGACCAACTCGGTGGCCGAGACAGCATTCCTCGTCTCACGGGTACTCAGCATATCCCAACAGCGAGCTATCGCATGATGCAAAATAGGAATTGCAACTTTCTCCACCAGTCGAGGAACAAGGTTAGCATCATCATCATCATCGGCTGATGTCATTTTCATTGTCAATAAGAAACAAACGCCTGGCAATCGCAAAAGATAGATTTAATATCAGATTACTACAAGGAAATAGGAAGCAACATATTTGCAGTTAACAATTTATGGGGCCTCTTCAAAATGTACGAAGAGTTGGGCACAACAGGCACGAAAGGTAAATGTATATGTCTCTAGCATGTCCATACAATAATCAAAGTTCTAAAATCGCATCCATACATAATTGCTTCAAAATAAAAGTGTCTACGCTCCATACACACTTTGTTACGTGGACTCCTTTAAATGTGTGAAGCACACAATACCGGACAATCCAGGGTAAGTGTATGATTTGTATCCGAGTCTGCAGTTGTCCGCTCACCCAGCAAGCATACCCAGTACTACACAATCACTATAATATAACAATCAAGAGCACTCCCATACATCCATGCAATGCTCTCTATCACCTTGTAAATAAAAGTTCTCCTTAGAAAATAACAAAATAATATCAACGATGTTTTTTCCCATATCCCTATGTTCTTGGACATAGGAGTTAATTTTAATCGCATTCGTAGATATTAGGCGATGTAACTTACTTACTAATGTGAAAAAAATATTGCAGCGAGGATAAAGAGATGTGAATGTTCACCTCTAGCCTGTTATCCTTGAACAAAGATTCATGCTTGGTTTATTGAGATTCATGCATGGTTTATCTGAAACTATTCATTGTCTAACACATCACCAAACCAGCTAAATCAGAAATCCTTCCTCATTTATATGTTTGATTACAGGTTCCAGTCCATCCTTAAACCTCTGAAAATGCAAGTAGTCGCCACTCAACTGCTGGGTGGTACAGGCAAGGAAATTTTACTGCAATATTAACAAACTTGGGCAGAGGCTACTAACCAATTCATATCATTGAAGTCCATATCTACGTGAAGTGGGTCCCACTTTAGAAGCTCCAATCTTACATATGGAGAGAAGATAGCAGGTACGCTTAGTGACATATAAGCATCGCGGTAACTTGAAGGATAAGCCTTTTTCCAACTATCAAACCTTTCTGTAACCACAGCAAGTTGAGAATATTCCTCAGCTGTATCACTGAAAACCTGTTCCGCAGTCTGAAGCAACAAATCACGGTTTGACTCGTATGCAGCAGTCTCACTATCACTCTCATCAGTACTTGATTCCCCTTCTGTTTGCTGATAGGGACCATCACTTCCCATGGATGATAGTCTTTTAGCATCTGATCGAGTTTTTCTGGTCTGCCGTACGTCAGCTCTTCTAGTCATATCCATCCGTATCTGCAGGTTTGTATCTCTACCAAATTTATTTAGCTCCACCAGAAGATTTCTCTGTTCTTTTGTTGCTGCAGATGCAGCCTTAGCTTCCCTTGTAGCCACTTCAATCATAGCAGCACGGCCACCACCTTTATTGAATACTGACATTGCCGCATTTATAGCTGCTTCCAATTCAAGCATTTCATCATCGTTATCAGAAGATCGTCTTTTCAAGATTGCTGCTGCACGATCTTCATTTAGTTTCTGCATCTGCTCTTCAAGTTCCTCTATAAAAGGAGCTTTATGCTGAAAAAGTGAAACCAACATTACAATTTAGAATCGACCAAGAAGCAAGGACCATTTATGAGCTTAACATATCGTTTGAGCAAAAGAAGCTGCAAATACAACAGCAAGAAAATCAATACACTAGAACTTTCAGGAACTGTTCGGTAACTGTGTCTCTGATTTTCCTTTTCAGTCTTTATAATAATGACTTAATATTGCCCAAGGCGTTGCAAACTTTCAGAACAGTGGGTCAGGGGAATGAACAAAAAAAGCATCATAGTCAAAGATATTCCAAGAATCATGTATCTTAAGAATCAAATGGATAGACATCCATTTACAGGAGATGTTAGCACTGTTGCATGGGAACAGACGCCGACCAAAAACACCACACCAGTGCTCACACAGCAAATCATAAAAGATTGGTCACAGAAGCAGCTGCTTAAGAGCATGGATGTGCAGGGGAGGACGAGAGGAGGGGGGCCATGGCTCTTGCGAAGTTGAAAAAATCTTAGCAGTAATTGGGGTTCTGGATCTTATATGGACAATCAGTCTGGCCCTTCCATACACAGGTTCACCATCTCACAGTGATCAACCTATCTCTGCCTTCGTCTTTTCATATATAGACCACCACATTATGGTCCCTCCAACCACAGGTTCACTGTCCACCAGTTGTCAGCTATTGTACATTACTATACACCAGAAACAAGGTAGCTTCCTGATCGATGTAGGATCAGCACCTCTACCAATAACAGAGCTATTTGTTTTTCAACCAACATGGGTTTGTTGACTCATAGCATAGATTGGCATACAATCATTTTAGTTCCAATCTTTTAGATAAAGAATTTTTACACTCACGTCAAGTTTTACACTCCCTCTTTCTTGTATAGCAATGGGAAATGATACTTCACTCTCCTTTAACAGAGCAAGGATTCTGGTTGGTCTTGCTTTTGGGTTTTGGGTTTTGGTTTGATGTTGTATAGTCCATCCTTTATAACTGTACAGATAATGGTTGGTTTTGGGGGTCCCTCCCTCCCTTTCCCTCTCTCTACCAGAAATGTATGCATTTTTCTTATCAAATAAACACACATATTGAATTCACAAACTTCTTTTGATTCTGAAACTGAATATCAACAATATAAATAAAGAGGCTAAAGTTTTTCATTGGCCATGACGGTTTTCGCCTCAAATTTTCGTCCCCATAATATTACCCTTTTGACCCACACCAACTACAATAACGAGGCCTCATTTTTGTAATTGGATGTTAAGGGTTCTCTTTTAACTCAGCTACTCTTCGACTTCCCCAACCTCACTTTCCCAAATTCATGAGAGAGAAAACGGAGGAGAATCAAGAAGAGCTGTTCTTCTTGACTGATTCATAATTTCTGATGAATCTATTTTTGTGCTTTCTCAATCTAAATAGGGCTGGTTCTGTCTTCTTCTTTGCAATTATCAAGGGAGGAGCGTCTATCTGGTTCCGTCTTCTTCTTCTCACTCGAAATAGGGTTTCCTAATGGTGTGTCTCTCTTTACCCCTACCTTAATTCGTTATTTTTATGTAGTGTGGGTGTTGATTCGATTGTTTGATTTCATTTCACAACTTAGGATTAGTTCTTGTGTTTTAACTAAATTTTGAAACCTAATTTTCGTAAACAACATTTTTTGCTGAATCGAAACATTGTGCACCGATGTTTATCAGCCATGCTCAAAACATTGTGACAGATGTGTAAAGGGAGGGGTTTAGTTACCTACTCTCGGCGTTTTGGGGTTCATGGTTGTTTCTTGATTTGTAGAGGGGTTTCTGTAGAAAAGAATGGGAAAAATGGCGAAATTAACATTTGGAACCAAAACCGTAAAAGAACGAAGGATACAACAATGAAGGCTAGAGCTAAGAAGAACTATAAAATTTTCCACACAACTAAGTCCTTTTTTTTTTTGAACACCACACAACTAAGTCCTAAGTTCCTAACCCAGCCAAAAAAAGGGGGCTAAAATAGTTCGTAATTTTCAAGAGAATTTCCTATAAGTAGTTTTACTTTCTTTACATTGTCTCATATCATAACTTCAAGTTCTTTCTTTTAGTTGTTGGAAAATGAAGCTATAAACCCATTAATGGCTATTACAGCTTCATGTGGTCTTTTGGTAAATGTAACAGCTTTTAGAAGTATATTATGCACGTCCATAGGTTCTTCTAGAAGGCTCAACTTCTTCACCATTTCCCCAATTTTCCTTCTGTGTTCTTTGAAAGACGCAAAGAACAACAAGCTCCTCACAAATCTGAGGTGTTTCTTCTCCATAATCTCCTAGTTGTCAATACGTAGAGCCTTTAGATAGGAAGAAATTGCTTTCCAAATCTTATTTGTTCTCGCCGTAAACCGCAGAGGGGAGCCTATCGAATATAAACTCTCCAGTCCTATCGGTTGTGCACAAGAGCGCCAACAGTCACGGCAACCTCCCTTCCACTGCTGGTAATTGACAGCTCGCACCACCAATTGCTCTCACCACTCTATATCTTCAACCAGACTAGAACGCTTAAGTGGAATGTTGTTAACTACTTCAAACTCGTCAATTTTCAGTCATTTATATCCTACCTAAACCAAAATATTCATTTTTTGGTCGATTAGGCTGTACTTTTTGCTGTTATAGAGAGGAGATTTCATTTTGTTCCACCCCAGTCGGTTAAGAATAATATAATTGAAACTTTGAAAGCCTAATCTCCTCTCTCTGTAAAATTCTAGCTCCTAGTAGATTTCTTTTTTAAGGAAATTGATTTCAGATGAAAGGTAACCAATATGAAAATTAACTTGGAAAGTCCCTCTGTTTGGAACATGAAGTTATTTGTTTTGGTGGTCGAAAATTGAAGCTCGCCAACCTATTAATGGAATGTACATGAATGAAGTTGGATAGGAGTTTCTACTGCATTACTTGAAGAAACCCTAGTGAATCATGCAAGTCTATGCATCAACACAAATATCTCAGTACAATATCATATCTGGATATGCATTTATTTATTTATTATTATTATTTTGATAACGTAGGAACCACCCCATGGCAGGGCCACATTGGACCCACCCATGCCATGTAAGCCTACGGGGGAACTAGCGCAGCAACCCACTGCCACCCACGGTCCCACTTAACTCCCGAATGCCCCCATCGAAGCCTGCCACGTTGGAGGCGCAAGTCCACCCTTACCCCTGGGGCAACTTTGGGACAGACGCCAATGTGATTGACACTTAATAGGTGTAAACATGCATAAGCGTATGAGCTGCATAAATGCATATGGGCAAATTGAACAATTACTGTATAGTTTATGAACGAGTTTCATATTTGGTTTAGGTTGTATGCCTTTGAAAAAAATTACTAATCTTCAAGTTGCAATGAAAAGCTGCAACGCGCATATCTGATCATGGTTAATTTAATAGAGAAATGTGTAAGTAGAAGAGTTCCCAATTTTTGTCCACCATATATCAAAGTGTAAAAATACTACTCAAATTATTTGACTAGGCCTTACATATCTAGACGTTATGACCCATTATTTAAACGGGCCTATTTCAATGGGCCAAAGCACGCAAACCTCAGTAATTTTAAGAAGCTTCTGTGGCTCTGCCTATGAAATCTTACCTCCTAACTGGACCCATAGATGTACATGCATGTGTTTTCTGCAATCATAGTGATAACCTCATTGATCTAACATTACAATGAAAACTAGCATTCACAAGGTCTAATCCATGCTCACTAAAACCTGTAACATCAGCTATGATGCAAACTTTCTAAAAAGTTCTAACAATGGGTTTATATTGATAATGTAGAAGTTATAAACAGCGCACCAAAAGAGGATTAAACACACACACACACACACACACAAAAAGAGAGAGAAGAGAGGAGAGTGGACAAGAGAAAGGCTTTTCTCCTCAGGGGACTATGAAGAACATAAAGAAATCAACGCTCAACAGCAGAGGGACAAAGTAATTGATCAATCAAGAAAAAACATTCAATAAACTCCCACCCTTTTCTATAACAAGCCACCACTTTTATGAATGCTACAAAACCTAAAGGAATGCTTAGACTTTCTAGAACTTACATATTCAGCATTTTAACTGGAAGACATTCTAAATCCATCAGGATAGAAGGTCCCTAAGCAACTTATAGGCTAACAGACTTGATATACGAAATTGAACCCAACTTAGGTTAAAACTACTACCACAGCATCAGACAGATATTTTGAAAAATAAAACAGGAATTATGAGTCATGTTACTCCTGAAGCAGACTTATATTACAAGAGAAAAATCAGGAGTACAAAAAAGATACAGCTCTCCATACATCATTTATTGTGAAAATAATCAAAATAGCTACAAAACGAAGCAACCCATCAGATTAATTTATATCTGCAAAAAGTCACATATAACAGAAACAAAGTCACGAAGCTTTTGCATAAAGATTAACCTCTCACCAGCAGCAGATAGAGATTTCTCAAGAGCAGTGACTTTCAACAGCGAGGTGGTCAAGTTCTCATCATTCCTAACCAATGATGCCATGGTTCTGCCATGGGATTCCTGATAAGGAGACAGATAAACATGAAAAACACTGGCATCAGTTAATTAAATCCATGCAATACATTTCTGTGTACCACCACTAATTGTCTAATGATGCAAAGACATGAGATAAATAAGAAGTAATCCAGAAGAGGTCATGTGGACAGATAAAATAGGAACGTAAACAGCTGTTATAAGAATAGCTATAAAAGAACTTGGCATACAAACGAGATGATCAAACAATTTTTATCAAGAACAGCAAAAGGTTGCTGAATGAACTAAACTAAAAAAGAGGTGGACAAAGTTTATGGTACCAAGGAAAAATTATTGAGGAACGAACGGGGAATGTATGGGGAGCAAATTTGATAACACTTGGTAATTGGCAATCTAAATACTTTCTCTTGATTGAGGGAGACCTTGTATATGCTGTCCCTACTAAAGGAGTTCAATCAGGCTGTTCAACGAAGACTTTGTAAGTATCCTCTGAAACCAGGTACTATATATTGACATAAAAGTCACTGGCAAGGTGCCATGTGAAATGGTTGGCTGGAAAGCAGAAATAGAAATCAGGAGAGGTGAGAAGGGCTTAAGTCAGACCCGAGCAACCAGACTGATTCCCCAAAAATGATAACCATAGGCCCGCTGCCCACAGACCACCTACAGATAGCTATGACTATGAGAACCCCAAAACAATATGAGAAGGGTGTCTATATAATTTTTTGGAAGGTTAAATTAGCATTTCAGAGTGTTAACATGTAACTCATTACTGGGGCTGGTGTGGAATTTTATAACTTCAGATTCACCAAATGTCCCACATACAAGTTAGTATCAATCATCACAAAGTTCCTTTCCTTGGTTATGATGAGTGCTCAACGTCTCTAATGAGTTCACATTTGGCCAATTGAATTTCATGATGCCACATCCATTTTTACATGGAGATGAATATGTATAAGAAAATCATATGATATTCCTGCCGATGAAGAAACAAAAGGGTGCCTATATCCATGTTTTCCGCGAAAGGGAACACTATCGAAACTAGAGCTCATACAATGACCTTTCATCTGCATCATTTGCATCACATGCACTTCATAGAAACGTTGGTCAGAAGAAACATTGAAAACTACTTCTACGCATACCATTAAGTTGTTCAACAAGAACCATTTTGAATGAAGGTGTTGAACTGGTACGAGCATACGGCACACCACACTAAGTTAACCACAATGCCACCTAAACTATGCTTTGTGGTAGTGATGGGTCGTACAATGCAAATCAACAACTTGACTTAACATAAGAACGACCAGATACCATTTCCAAGTTGCAAAGTCAGTTTTCTAGCATACAAATATGATGCAGAAAAACAAACCCTCAATGCAATTTCTTGTTCTTTTCCCTTAATGACTTCGACTTTATATACTTATTTTCACACAAAAACGGCATCAACACCTCATACCATTCCATAGAACTACAAAGTACGTCAAAGAAGTGAAATTTCCAAGGCATACCTTCATCCTCTTCAGGTTGTCGTGCAAAGCTTTCTTAGCAACCTCAGCCTGCTGCGGTATCGACATGACTTCTAATCCTGGCAATCCACCGACCGCTCCTCCAATGCTCGGGACCGAAGGATATGAAGCTACTGCGGGAGCGTACGCGTACTTTTGTTCCGGAATAATGCTCTGAGCTACAACTGGCAAAGCCACAGTATTACTACTAGTCCCTACCACGCTACCACCGCTAGATGAAGCATCATCCATTCTCTTCCCTAACCCTTTCCTAAACTGCTCTTCCTCCCAAATCTTATCCTCCTCCTCTTCCTCATCAACTTCCTTCCTAAACCCAACACCCTCCATAGCCACAACCCTCTCACCAACACCATCATCATTATCAAATACACCCTTATTCTCGATTTTATCCCCGACAAACCCTATCCTCCCACAAAACTCAGGCTCCTCGTCGCTTAACCCCTCCGCCTACCCACCCCTCCCCCCCCCGTCCAAGGAGCCGGATTTAACATAGACGAAAATATTCCTAGTAAAAAATTTATTACTCCGTATAAAGTAAGTAATAGAAATAAAATATAGAAACCCTCTGATCTTGTCCTTGATCATTATTTTACTTTGGTCCATTAAATTTAGTTTGAGAATATTTTTTGGATATCATTTCTTGAGAAAAATTAGAGGATTAAGGACTAATATATAATAAAAAATAATAAAAAATCTAGTGATGGCAAATCTATATAAGTTAGGGATAATTTTTTTTTAGGGGAATTTGCACTTACACCCCTTGTACTATCACCGATTTGCACATACATCCCTTGTACTCCAAATTTAGGCACTTCCACCCCTTGTATTTTGGACTGAAGTGCAACCGTTAAAAATTCCGTTAAAATGGATGGAAAAGCTATTGGCGGAAGATTTCTCTCCAAAACGAGGAAAAAAAATTGTCCAAACTAACCCTAATAGCCATTTATAAGCTCTGTCAAATTCTCATTCCCAAAAACAGAGCATCCAAACCCCTCTCTTCCCCTAACCCACTCTCTCTCTAGTCTATTATTATCAACAGAAAAAACATCTATGTCTAATCAGCCCCAAAACACCTGCAAATGTAGCAACACAAACACCTAGCAGCACAGTAAAAAAAAATGGACTTACACTATCCAAATCCACAACATAAATGGCCAGCAATGACCAAAAAAAAAAAAACATACTTCAAATGCAGATATTCAATACCAAGTAGTTCAAACTGAGCTCTTTTCTTAAACAAAAGTCTCTATGTTACAAATTGACTTCAAACAGAGTTCACAAACAGAAGTCAACCTGAGAAATATGCAAAACAATCCTTTGATGCTGCTGTGAACTTTATTTTGGAAACTCTGTTTGAAGTCAGTTTGTAACTTTGTGTGAATTTTGTTTAAGAAAAGATCTCAGTTTGAACTACCTGGTACTGAACATCTGCATTTGAAGTATGTTTTTTTTTTTTGTTATTACTGGCCATTTATGTTGTGGATTTGGACAGTGTAAGTCCATTTTTTTTTCTGTGCTGCTGGGTGTTTGTGTTGCTACATTTGCAGATGTTTTGGGACTGATTAGACATGAGATATAGTGCTAGATGTTGTTGTTTTCTGTTGATAATAATAGACTAGAGAGAGTGTGGGTTAGGGGCTCTGTTTTTGGAAATGAGGGTTTGACAGAGCTTATAAATGGCTATCAAGGTTAGTTTGGACAATTTTTTTCCTCATTTTGGAGGGAAATCTCCCGCCAATAGCTTTTCCATCTATTTTAACGGAATTTTTAACAATTGCACTTCAGTCCAAAGTACAAGGGGTGTAAGTGCCTAAATTTAGAGTACAGGGGGTGTATGTGCAAATTGGTGATAGTACAAGGGGTGTAAGTGCAAATTCCCTTTTTTTTACGTGTAATAAATGCATTTTCTAAAACTCTTGTAATGACGGCCGCCACCACTAGATCTCCATGGCTCCTTCCTTGATACATACCAGACAAACCGTTAATTTAAGTGAGCACACTTGACCTAAAATTTATTTGTTCATATATAGTGTTTTTATTCTCCAGAAACATTTTATTTATGACTAACTAAGCATCTCCAATAGACTCAAACCAATCCTAAGCAAAATGACTAGAAAAAGTGCAATTTTTTACTTTAGCTAGCTCCTAAATGTTTGTATTACCCACCAGCCTAGTTTTTTTAGGCTAGTCAAATCCCATTAGTATTATTATATTAAGGTATATACACAAAAATATATTTTCTACACAAAATATATACATAATATGTATTGAAGAAGAACCCAGATCCACAAAAGCGCCATCTTCGGCACCATCATCCCCAATCTCCATAACAACCACCACCATCCACCATACCCACCTCTCCCCCACTCTCTCTCTCGTACCAGACCCATTCCAACTTTTTTCCCGCCGCCGGCGTCGTTGAGTTGTTTCATCCACCGTCGAGTTCGATTCTGGAGATCTGGAACAAGTCTCGTTTGTACTTCTTCTTCACGAAAAGCTCTACCAAATCCCGCATGTGGCTGGTTGCGGGATGCCATGAATGACTGAATCTGTAACGGGAAGCTGCAACGAAAATATAAAATAATGTTGACTAGTGAACAAGTACCTCGCTGGTACACGCGAGGAACTGTAGCAATATTCTAAGAGGGCGACCCTCTTGCTTAGGCTGCTGGGACTTGATTTTGTGGTTCAACCTATTCAAAATAGCTAAAAGGAGGGTTTTGCTTAGTCTATTGGAGATGCTCTAATGCACACGGTTGTATGTCGTTTATCGTTATATGTCATTAAAATTATCAATTAATTATCGTCCTTTTTTTTTTTTTTGAATCAGTCAATTCATTTCAAGCCCGGATTACAGAACACCCTGCAAAAGCAAATCAACACTAGGTGCCGATATGAAAATCCCATCCGGGACTAGGCAGAGAGAAATCAAACAAAATCCCAGTACAAACCAGTAAACAATAATAACAGATGTAATCGTAACAACAAACAGAACACAAGTGATAGAAGAAATTTGATCCCGTGCCGGAGACCAAACACTGCTTCGCATCTGAAACTGCCGTTGACGGCCCAGAACAAGGAAACTACGCCGGCGAACAAAACAGGCCCGGGCTACTACCGGAAAACTCCAACAACGGCGTCACTGCTACCACTGCCGGAAACCCCCAAGAAGCACCACCGACACCACCGTCGACCACCGCAGTCTTCACTCTGACCTCCCACCAAACCCTAACTACTGCCTTATTGCCCACCATCCAAACCCACCGAATCTGGGATAAAGCCAGATCGGTACACCAAGCCGGACTGGGGGAAACCCAGCCGGAGAAAAGGCACAAACGGCCCAGAAAACCTACCGAAAACCACAAGCCTCCTACCTCTCGGCCACCACGATTATTAGCCCCCATAACCCGCTGTAGGTCGACCACCCGCTACCAGATTTGGAAGAACAAGGAGGAGCCGGACCAAAAGGAGCCCAACTGGCCAAGGCCGGTGACCCACTTCACCGGACAACACATCACAAAGATCTCCACACTGGAGAGGAGCCGAAAAACAGAACGGAAAGAGGGGAGAAGAGGGTGGGAGAGAGGAGGCGCGGGGGAGGAGGAATGCGCAGCCCCCCAACCCTCCCCAAACCCTAGCTGCTGTGAAAAGTTTCTAATTTAATTATCGACCTCAGATTTGAAAATTGCAAGGAGACTTAAATTCGCATTTTCGGAACTTGATTTATTTACAATTGGCTTCACCCCTGCCAAAACAAATTACAATTTGCTATGCGTTGATTTTTATCGGTGAATGAAAAGAAAAACAATGCAAGGTAAGTGAAAGAACTACCTGACTATTGGAGGTTCAATTAATTTTCTGCGCTTTTTTCTAGGTTCAATTAACTTTGGAAATTTATGTTGTTCTCTTTTTACACGAGTAGCTAAAAAATCAAAGAAATCGGATCGAAATATAAAAGAAACAAACAAATTTCGGACGCAAGATTCTGTGCGTCCGAGGTTTTCCCAAGTAACTTTTTACCACTCCATGAAGATTAAGTTTAGCAAATTACACACTAAATCTAACAAAATTATTAGGTGAAAGAAATACTGGCAATTTGTTGGCTAGGGGGTCGCAGTGACCCGGCAGGGGCAATTGTTTATCAAAAACACAGATCTCTGCAGAGTCGTAAGACCATGTATAGGGGTTTATGCCTGTTCAGTGCCGGAAGGTCAAAAAAGTTGGTGATCTGATGATAACAGAGCTGGCGACCGAAGCTCCAGTAAACGGTGGCTGTAACTATAACGGTCCTAAGGTAGCAAAATTCATTGTCGGGTAAGTTCCGACCTACACGAAAGACATACATCAGACGATGGTTTAAGTTCCATTAGATAACCGGTCTTTGTTTTGACCCAATGTGCCCCCAGTCCTCTTCTTCAGGATGCTGAACTTCAGATCTTTGATGAACTGATCAAGGTTCATTTCGGATGATCCATCGGGTCTCAATGCATTTTCCAATCCCTTTTTCACATCCTTGATCGCGCTCCTATACTTATCTCCGGTTTTTTCGCTCATCAGACGGCCAACCTTTTGCGAAACTTCCGCCCTCATGATCCGCTTCTTATCGCAAAGGTTAATCCCAATCTTCCAATCATCAACCACCAATTTTCGGTTCGTGAATTGATCGGTATACAGAGGAAAACACAGCATTGGAACCTCGCACCACATGCTCTCCAGTACCGAGTTCCATCCGCAGTGGGTCAAGAACCCTCCTACGGACGGATGTGCCAGGACTTGTATCTGGCAGCACCAAGGTATGATCATCGAACGGTCGCCGAGTTCCTCCCTGAATCCCTCGGGCAGAGGATCGGGGTCCTCGGAGCTCACGATATCCGCGCGAAGCACCCAAACAAAACTCACTCCGCTGAGCAAAAGCCCGGTTGCTATTTCTACTAGATCATTGTGTGTGACATGGGCATAACTGCCAAAGGAGACGTACAGAACAGAGCCACGAGGCTTGGTGTCGAGCCACTGGGTGCAGTCCGACTCGGACCACAGGCTCGTGGGCACGAGGCTTTTGGTGAACCCGGTCGGGAAAATCGGGCCTACTGAGTAGAAGGGCATTTTTGTCTTTAAAGCTGATATGGTGTCGAGCTCAAGCTCTTGTACTGTGTTGCACAGAACAAAATCTGCACCCTTGACGTCTTCGAATGCCTTGAAATTGATCTGGTGGCACACCGATGATCCGTCTGATTCCTGGAGGTACGACGTCGTGTCCGTTGGATTGATGGATTGGACCCCTGGTATGTAATCTATGGCGTCCTCTCTGGCTTCTTATCATGAGAAAAATGGATGTATAACGTTAGTGCAAGATCCCATGGTGCATTGAAAGGTTTAAGTGTGATCGTAAATTGGAAGAAGAGACACACGAAACTAGTTATGTATGAGACCAATTATTAATGTGACCAACGATAAATAGGTGGATTGCCTTTCAAAAGACGTTTTTGAGATCGTTGACAGCTAATATGTTACGTACTTCCTCTATTTCACATTGTTTGTCAACTTTTTGACTTTTAAAAAACCGAATTATTATTCCATTTTGAGATCCCTAATAATAAAGTCACATGAAAGTACTCCTATGTTTTAACTCTTGTATCTTGATTTGAGCGATAATTGGAATTTGAATTGAAGGGCATTTTTTTGAAATTTTAAAATTTTAAAGTGTAAATATTATGTCACCTTAATAAGTCGTATTCTCCAAATTAGATATAATGATATATAAATTGAGACAGAGGGAATATAGAAGCAAAATTTTAAACACAATTTTTTGGTGGTGCCACCTTTTACATATAGTGAAGTTTCATTCTTATTTTTATTTCCTAACATGTTACTTCATTAATTTATTGATTAAAGTGATTAGGGAGCATTTTGCTCCGGTTTTAAGCCAGACACCAGCTAGTAGACGGTAGGTTTATGGTCCTCCAGGATTAATTAAGGTACGCGTAAGCTGTCTCGGACACCTGGTTATCAAATTAAAGAAGCACTACTACATCTTTTTATTTATTTATTTTTCTTTGCAAATTTGAGATATGCATGTTCATGTACTAGCCTTTCCTAAATGAAAAGGTAACAAACTAAAATTAAGGACTTCACGTGCAGAGATTTCATGTGCATCGTGTACACCGACGGAACAAATAATTTTAAATACATCTGTATCCGTAGCACTGTTCGCACTTTCTTATTTGCTAGCTAGCGGTAGGGGGGAAGCGCGCTTACCAAGACAACCAAAGTGGCCATTTAGCCTCAAAAGGCCCATATGATAATAGAGAGTAAAAACCAATGCAGGCTCCGTCCAATAAGACACGTACTTCAAACCAAACTTCTTCGCCACCTTCGACGGCCAAACATAGAACGTATCCGCGATCAAGCAACTCGGCGCCGGCGTCGTCCCCGACCTCACTATCTCCGCCACCGCAGCCTCCGCGTGGGCCGAGAACACGTGCAGAAGGGCGGCCATGAACTGGTCGTGGTTGAGAGACCGGTCGAACTCCACCGGCAGGCCATCGCTCAAGGTGGCGTAGCGGATGTCGAGGCCCGAGTCGCGGACGGCGGCGAAGATGTCGGCGGCCGAGGAGGATGCGGTGATTTGGCGGTGGATGAAGTGGGTGTTGATGAATGTGATGGTGAAGCCTCTTGATGCTAGCTTGATTGCCAGGTGAACGGATGGGATAACGTGGCCTTGGAGAGGGTAGGGTATGAAGATTGCATGCGGTTTTTGGTGCGTTTCCTCCATGTTCTTTGAGAGAGAGAGAGAGAGAGAGAGAGACGTGTTAAGAGATAAGTAGTTTTAACGGGATTACGAAGGATTCGAAATAGAGTGATTAAGCATAATAGTCGGATTTGCATTGGCTATAATGTTGGAAGGCTGTTATCCATTGATTTCAGTAATGAGATTAGGAACAAGAATTAGTCTTGTCCAAAAAAAGAAAAAAAACGACGGTCCCAATTATTTCCATTTTTTTTTTCCCAAAAAAACAGCTACGTGCATGTCTTTCCTTGGACGTGGCTTTTCATCGAATTGGGCAGTCCTAGATATGTTTCGTAGTATACTTTGTTACTCGTAGCATAATTGGAAAGAAAATAGAAAAACCAAGTGGATAAATTATAGGATTGACACTCCATTTTTTATAACCAAAGTTTAATATATTTTTTTTCTAGTGTTGTCGCCACGTGCATTTTGAAAATTAAAATACAAATATTGAAATGTGATTATAAAAAAATTGAGTGTCAAAATTAATTACCTAGATTATACTCGGCCCTTAGAAACGATGCATGTGACGGGCAAGAACGACGATTCACAATTGCAATTTGCTCGGCCGTAGGCCCATATATGGCTAGAGCTTCGGCTGGGGATCCTATAGAGCGCTCTGTAGGGCAAATCTCATCCGTCCGTGAGTGTTTTCAATGATCCGAATTCAAAAGAAATTTTTTTGGAAAAGAGTTTATCCGAACCGTTTAAAACATTCACCAACGGCTGAGATACGCACAACATGCCCTGTAGTGCAGACAGTGCACCCTGCACTACAGGGTTTCCGGGTCCCCATTTTTCACAATGTTAGTCATCAAAAATTTCTTTGTTCTGCACACGTAGTCATCAAAATGGCCATGCATTGAATGGGAGAAAATACGTTCATCCAGGCCTTTTTGGGGGATTCAGCCTTCAAATCCACCTTGGACTTGGTTTGAGACTAACTTGAATCACACGGCGCCCATCAGCTTAATTTAATTAGTTTTGTTAGGTCACCAACTCTGTTCTTAATTTTGTCACAAATATTTCCATTCGTACAGTTATAAGTGGTGTTCATAGTTCGGATTGATGCGATCTTAGTAAAAATTACTGACCTGATCGATCTGCTGGAATTGAAACCAAACCAGATCAACGAACAACTAAGGTTTTGTTTCGGTTCTCTATTTACGGTCGGTGCTCGATAACTTAGAACAAAAACTAAACAAGATAGCTGGTATAATGATGGTTCTTGAGCTATTGTATAGTTAACTTGCGCATGAAACCTGATTTTCACAATACTAGTGAATTATCTTTAGCAATAGATTTTTTTTAAGAAAATGCAAATTTAGAACACAAAAGACCATGTACAAAACCATCGACCCAACGGTTTTATCATTAATTAAGAACGCGAATTTTATGTGCTATAGGTAAATTCGATGATGAAAATAAGAAAAGCGATTTCCACTAAGGGCTTTTTGGATTTTTGTTGTTGTTGTCACTATTCAAAAAAAAAAAATCGTGTTTTTTTGCTTTGCGATAAACTTTTGTGGATTATTGATTCGTGTCGACGAGAGAAATCAAAAAAGTATTTTTTTTTTACTTTTATCCAAATATTTTTTAAAATATCCAAGATAAAACTCAAAAAAAAAATCCAAATATTTTTAAAAATATTTGGGTAAAAGTAATATTTTTTTACTTTTTCAATTCTTATCTTGGCAACTAACGATCGAGAGCCGTTTATTGCTGAGGTGAGATTCGGACCGTCGGATGTACAATCCAATGGCTCGAAATTCTGCGCTCACCACTACACAATACCATTCCCAATTCGCAAAACGAAAAATCACAAAAAAAAATTGAATGAGGACCCAACAAAAAAATTTCAAAAATTCCAAAAAGCTCTAGAGGATTTATTAAGAAAAGTCAAGCAGCCACGCTGTTTCCGCCAATCAGAAACCAGAAACCACAGGCCAAACAAACGGTACTGGTCAGACGAATGGCACCAACTTTTAACGGCTCATTTACCCACTCAACCTGTGCGCGCCAAACCCACCCCCCCCTCTCTCTCTCTCTCTCTCTCTCTTCCTCCCCGCCCACCCCCCCAGTGCCGGTCAACCATGGCTTCGTTGCTGCTGAACGGCGAGCGAGCCGTGGTTCTGCTCTTCATCGCTCCCATCCTCCACGCCACGCCCCTCCCTCTCCTCCCCGAAGCCCTCTCCCTCTCCCTCCTCGCCCTCTTTGCCCTCGTCATCGAGGTATTCGCCGACTCCTCCCCCAATTCCCAACTCGCCCAATTCAAGACCAGGTATAATTCCCTCTCTCTCTCTCTCTCTCTCATCCAATTTTACATTTTTCATTACTTTAGGGTTCCCTCTTTGGAGGTTAGGGTTTGTGTTGACTACTTGATTTTGTGGATTTCTTCTTGTCAGGGTTGAATTCCGTTATTTAGGGTTACTAGACGCCCGGGCGCTGCGATGCGTGTGCAAATCGAATTATGTGAAACAGGAAAATTAAAAAAAAATCTTTCCGTTGAGATTAATCCCCTTAAACCGTAATGAAGTCTGAGATGTGAATGTAGAAAAGAGGGGAGAGGAAAATTAGGGTGGCATGTTTTTTCCTCTTCTTGGTAGTTTCTTTGAGTAGTTGAAAGGGGTAGTTTAGGAAATTAGAAGTGTGAGCCAGCTTCATAGCTTCCGTTCACACCGAGAGGGGTGTTCCGTTTGTAATAGTAATATATATATATATATATGTGTGTGTGTGTTGATTTATTTGCCTTTTGTTTTGTGGTCTTATTTTTCGTATTCTGTTTCAGGCGAGGGGCTTCATCTGGGATTCTACTTGGGGCGGTTACGCTTCCCTGTCTAATGATCTCGAGGTTGATACAGTTATCGAGAGCTCTGTCTTTACATGAAATTGGAGTTCAAGGTACCCAGTTCTCGTTAAATCAAATTGACTGGTGTTGGTAGTACAAAATCATGTACAAGTATGTGCATTTCAATTCTCTTGCTTATATGGGCATGGTGTTATCCAGATGTGGTGCGTAGTTAATTCAGTTAATTATAGGTTTCAGTGCACACTTCATTTGTTTCTTTTCTCCGAGAATTTTATAGGGGAAAAGATGGTACAGTTCCCTACCAAGACAAACTCTTAGGAGTGGATTTTGATATGGGATGTTTAGCTATATCAGACCCACATTAGCGGATGAATTTTTGGTGGGATTTGATCTTGTATTCTCAATTAGGATAGTTTCCGTATTTCCTTCACATTTTACACTTGTGAGTATCTTATAAATAGCACTTTTTGAGATTTCTCACTGTCAGTTTGTGAGCATGTCTTATGCTGAATGTAAATGACAAGGTAAACATGTGTTTAACTGATCTTTAACTGAACCCAGAGTGGTGAATGCAGCTAAAAATATCAAAGATATGACGTTTGGTAACTTCAAAACGATTGCAAGGATATACCATAGTTCTCTCTCTCTCTCTCTCGAAAAGATCAAAAGATTGTTTCATACTTGATCCTGTCCTGCATCAAAAGTGGTTTTTGGTAGACCATTCGTCGTTTCATCATGGCTATTCATTAACATATTTTTGATTAGTTTCCTTTTCCAGGTATTTTATGTACTTCATTCTACTATTGTTTTGCATGTTTTGAAGTTCCATTCAGTTTTTCTGTTCTACAGATCTTGAATATCTGCGGCTTCAATATTGGGCCACATTTGCCTGTGGCTTTAGTGTGCTTGGTTTCCTTGGCTACCGTCTTTGGCAACTACCCAACAATATACAGCCCATTTCTGTGCGTACTACTCGGGATGTGAAGTTTATCTTAAGTTGCCTAGCATTGTGTGGAACAGTCTGTTGTGTGTTATTTGCTACAAAATATCATATTGGTAACCTTTCGACTCTTCTTCTGCTTTAAAGGTTTTGTCTATCTTTTAAGTACCTATTGCAATGCATAACATATTGAGTGTTAGATTTGAGATTACAGAATTAGTTAGCGCTAACATGTTAATACTACTTTCACAGGCTGGTCTGCGGCATTGAAGTTATTGTGGGTGCTAAGTCAGGGTCTTGCTACTGTGAAGTTAATTCAGCACGTGGTTCATAATTTCCCTTTTTGTGCTTCCATTGGTATGTTATGCTACTCTACGATCTTCATTTAGTGATCGAATGCAGTTAACCACTTGTCATTAGACAGATAGATATGAATGGATTACACTTACAGCTTTGTAAAGCTTTTATAATGCATGCATTATGAAGTATTTGTTGGTTTAGTCAAATTTTCTTCTCTGTTACTAATTAATTCCATTTTCCTTCTTCTTAGGGGAGGCACTTTTGGTGACTGGCGGTCTTGTTACCTATTTTGGGGACATGTTTGCACTTACCTTCGTGAAGGTCAGTTCTTTAAAAATCTCTTAGTTAAAGGTTAGTTTCTTTGACATGCTTTATAGTTTTTACTTCATTCATTCAGACAAGCTAGCCACTTGATTTAAATCTTAGACGCAGCAATTTCTTTTGAGCAGATTCATGGATACTTATCGCAATCAGAGTTGACGTATGTGCAATATGGAATCAAAAGAAGTGAAATAAGTATCATTATTCAGGTATGGTTATTCCCATGCGAAGGAAGAATACCTGAAAAAGGAGGTCATCATGAGTAGTGCAGCTAGATCCAAAAGTTTATTTGTCCCTTTCATGCAGGGCATGGTACTTGGACTTCTTCTTTTTCCGATATTCCTTAAACTTATTCTGCCAATTTGGGAATGCTTCACAACTTCAGCATACTCCAATGGAAGGGCTTATCACGAGATTGGAAAATCTGTTATGTTCTATGCTTCTCTGGCTTCGGTCTTGATTGTAATCGTTCCATTGTGGATGCAAATTGTTCAAACTTTTCACGTGCATCCTTTATTATGGTATGACAGACTTTTCTGTGTACTTAAGATTTTCAAGTGCTATTAGAACATCCTTCTATATTGAGATAAAATTCTTTGAGAATTAAGGCCCACCTTTGTTTACTCACTGCCTTAATCATGCAATTTATGGATGAATGGTATCAATGGACACCAGTTACATTGTAATATTGTGGCTAATGAATCCTAGTTTTCTTGTCGATCTAATTTGTGAATTTAGTCAGGATAAGACAATTATGTCATCTTATTCTTTTTCTGTATTTTCCAGGGTAATTGATTTTGTTGTCTCGGAACCACTTAAGAGGCTTTCATTGTGTATCTACTGGGTTGCTGTTATACTTGTGTCTGTCCGACGGTTTTACAACATCTCAAAGAATAGTAAGATTGAGAGGATCCTTCTTCGAAAGTACTACCATCTGATGGCTGTTTTAATGTTTTTGCCTGCTCTAATCTTCCAGGTATTTAGCATTCAGTCTGTGAACTTCTATGTATCCCTACTCTTAATCAAGTCAGTTCCAAGTAGTTTTTGAATCTATGTTGACCTTTTTTTTTTTTTTTTCTTTGTTTCCAGCCTAAGTTTCTTGATCTGGCATTCGGTGCAGCTTTGGCAGTGTTCTTGGTGTTGGAAATTATTCGAGTAAGTTCATTAAATGGGTGTAGAATTTTTCTTGTTTTTCTTTGCTGTATAAAAGAAAAATGTCAGAGCTCAAATTCATTCCTCTCATGTCTAATATTCCAAGGGTTTGCATATCGTCATCATCATCATCATCCAAGAAGTTGATTCAAAAACTATATACCATGAAAATTCATAAATCATTTTAGCAATTATCTTATTTGAAAAGGATGTGGTGATTGTTTTTGTTGGGCTTCAGTTGTTTTAGATGATTGACAACTCTACTAAGGGCTCCCCTCTGTTTTCTTCCTGATATGGCAGGTATGGAGAATTTGGCCTTTGGGACAGCTGGTGCACCAATTTATGAATGCTTTTACAGACCATCGTGATTCGGATCTCCTTATTGTCAGGTCTGTCATTTTTCCCTTATTGCACACAGATACAACTTGATTTTTGTTCATTGTAAAACGAATTATTTCTTGCATTTTGATCCATTTTCGTTGTTCAGCCATTTTTCACTCTTATTGGGCTGTGCGCTTCCTATTTGGATGTCTTCTGGGTTCAACGATCGACCTCTTGCCCCTTTTGCTGGAATTTTGAGTCTCGGAATTGGAGATACGATGGTCAGTTATCTGGTTGCTATGTATCATGTTTACATTGTGGTGGCATTGCAATCTTTATTAAGCTTAAAATAGGGTGGAATTCACTTTTAGCTGTCTCAAACGCTTGAGCATCATATGTTGATGTTCCAAGTCAGTTTAGCATGGCTTGTTGTTGTATGGGGGACGGGATAATGGTTGGAAGCACACCGTGCACCTCTGTTGCTCACTATACATGTGTAGCCCTCATGTAGAAGAGAATTTTTGTGGCAGTAACTATCGGCTTCTAATCTCCATCTATAATATGAGGCCCCTCGTAGTGACACCGTAACGGAATTTCTCATGGAATTCAATGTCTTCTTGTTGTACATGTTCTCCACATTCTGCTCGAATGCTGCCACACTGCACGTAGATGAATAAAGGCTTGGCGCCTATACTAAATATACCCATCTAAAGCAAAGTGAAATTATTATTTGCAGTAACTTGATAATTTTTAGCAGTTTTGGAGCCAGACAAGTGCTTACTGCGTGCATTTGGATTACATAGGAAGTTGAACTGGAAATCATATATATCTTTGCTTATGATTCTGTGTATGTTAGACACACACACACACATTTGGGTTGTGAATTTAGCTGAGTATTTGATTTATTTCACTTTTATTGTGTTCGCAAATGTTGAGAAATGTGTGTGGCCATGGAAATGAGAACTCGTCAAAATTTTCTAGTTTTACTGTCACTTAGCAAGAGATTGATGAGAGGAACTATTTCTGTCAATGATTCTATGGATTAGCAGGAACTTAGTTGCTTGCAGATTATGAGAATCTATTATATCCTTCCGTTTGGTTAATGAGACTGACAGCATACTAGATACTCATTTGTGTTGGAAGTTTGAAATTGTCATGAGTAACTGTATTGTGTTCCTTTTATGTTTAGGCATCAATGGTTGGCCACAAGTATGGTGTCCTCAGGTGGAGCAAAACAGGCAGTAAGTGTGGTTTCTTCCATTGGTTGGGTTTTTCTTCCATTGAAGTCGTATAACTTGTGTACACTTTTTCATTTCATAGAGAAAACCGTGGAAGGTACTGCAGCTGGTATAACATCGGTCCTTGCGGCTTGCTCAGTTCTTCTTCCTCTTCTAGCAACGACTGGCTATATTTTCACTCAGGTCTCTCTCTCTCTCTCTCTCTCTCTCACACACACACACACAAAGAGGAATGCATTCTTGGACATGTGCACGGATTTACTAGAATTTTAGTTCAGTGAAGCAATCGAACTGGCTCTGGGGTCTCACTCACTTTAGACTGGCGCTGGTTCAATGCTTTCATCAAAATCCATGTAAGGAGTTCTTTGTGCACTTTATGCACAGAGGTCCTGCTCCTCTTTTTTGATTTCACATGGAAGATGCTAAAATCATTTTGATAAATCATATATGGTAATTCCCTTGACCCCTTTATGGTACAAATTAAATTACCATCGCTGATGTCTTTGATGCCACTTTGTGCAGCATTGGTTCTCTCTTCTCTTAGCCGTGACTGTGAGTGGTTTGTTGGAGGCCTACACAGCACAACTTGATAATGCCTTCATACCGCTCGTTTTCTACAGCCTTCTCTGTCTGTAACTGAAGCTTCGGTGACCACTAAAAATAAGCTCACAGGAACTTTCGAAAGGGAAATAACCAAATTCTTTGCAGGAGCCGTGTTTCTTGATTGTTGGTAGATAATAGATATAACTTGAAGTTAATCTTTTCGTGGTTTACTTAGGATTTTGCGTTCTGCATAGATACGAAGTGCTAACCTTTACTTTTTCTGCTACAAGAAGTGCTAACCTTTACATACATGTGTCCGGGAAGAATGGCGAGAGTGATTCTATAGAGATAGGGATTGAGTGCTTTAGAAAACTTTCGAACAGTTGATATAACACAGTGAAGTTTTTATCATCCCATTTCCTCCTTTTTCCTTTGAGTTTTTGCAGCATCTTTATACGAAGTGCTAGTCTCTTGTTTTCTATTAGTGCAAGAGATGTTGGCTCTTGGAACTGTAAAGTACGTTATTTATACATTTTTTTGTTTGTTTTCTCTGGAATGCACCACATTATTTTGTAAACAAGGGAAAATAGACTTGCAACTTGATTAGTTTTGTGTCGAGCGATGACAAATGCTATTTGCCCTCGAGTTTGAACTTGAGTTTCCTCAAACTCGAGTTTCCTGAATCGTGGATGTAAAACCGTCTTCTTCTTTTTTCTCTCTCTAGACCTGATTTCTTGTCTTTTTTACTCTCTTCAAGTATAGATACAGAATGTAGTTCTTTACAATTGGAAAAATGTCTCTCTAAGTTCTTGAATTAGGGTGATGCTTCACAACTCAATCACTTTAATTTGTTACGTATGTAATTTTCCTGCTTGTGCATGTAGCATTAATTAAGAAGCTTCGTAAGGCCGTAATTAGCTGGTAATCTGATCTGATAATCCTATCTGCCTAAGCTTAGCTAGAACTCAATTCAGGTACCGACTAGTTCAACCTCTTTCGGTCCATTTATTCTTTGGAAAAGATCAATCATCCATTTTCTACCACTTGTCGTAGGACTAGATGTCCTTACATTTTGTGCAAGAAGGTATACTTGGTATGTCATTTTCTTTGGGCACAATACACAAAACAGGTTAAGACAGAGTTGTGGCTGGACATGTACTGATCAAATTTGAGGCCCGTAACTTCCACGATGTACCGTGCGCACGCAATTTTTTGAAAGTTCAGTCAAGAGAACAATCACTCATTGCGAAAATCAAACGTAGTTTCGTTTAATGAGATATGATCATTCTGCAATGCACCAAGCAAATCTATCGAATATGTTTTAGTGTACGATTACATTATCAATAATCACTTGGTGTGTTTTTGATGCTATCTCATGTTTAATAGACCAAGGCTCATTTATCTAATGAGATGATGTCAAATGGGATGCTTATTCTGCAAGGCACTCTCTGTAGTGTGTAGTGTAGTCTGCAGGGCAGATTTGGTTCGTCCATCTCGGCAATCAATAATTCAGAAATGTTTATTGTTTTTTACCGGTAATAATTAACTTTGACCGATAAAAGATAACGAACATATCTGATCCATTGATTGTCAAATAGACGGTCTAGATCTGCCCTGTGGGGTGACTATAGGGGAGTGCACCACAAGATTTCCAATTCCGGGGCAGATGGTGCACTCTCCTGTAGTGCATCCTGCAAAGCAGATCCAGATCATCCATTTCGGTGCACTCCCTTATAGAGTTATAGTCACCTTGCAGGACAGATTCAGACCGTCCTGCAAGGTGCACTACAGGGAGTGCCCTGCAAAATTCCCGGATCTCTATTCTCTGACTTCTTTCTCTGTCTTCGGGAAAAGTAAAACAGTACGCGCGTAGAAATTTACTATAAGAATGGGTCTAACAAAAGACTAGTAATAGTATAGCGTGTGTAGAGGGTTAGATTGGTGTAGGAAAGCAAGTCATGACCATAAGCTAGCCATGATCATAACGAGACAAGGTTGATAATCAAAAGAAAATTCTCAGTCAGTGCTCATTAGTCATTACTATAGAATTCCAAGGCAGAAAATTCTCTCTCTCTCTCTCTCTCTCTCTCCACACTATATAGTCGCGCTACAACTCTAAGAAGAGTCACTAAATTCGTAAAGTGAGAGAAAAAATAGACAAATAATTGAAGTCATGGCCAAGCTTAGAATCAATGGCAAAAAGAAGAACAGCATTGTAAAGCTCAGGGTTGTGGTGCAAAAGCTTCAAAAGAGTCTTCTGTTAGCCAAAAAACCTGATGATTTCGAAGATGTTAGGGACTCAACTAACGTGCCCAAAGATGTCAAAGAAGGGCATTTTGCTGTGATTGCAGTGGATGAAGGTGAGAACAAGAGATTCGTCGTTCCGTTGAGTTATTTGACTCACCCTTCCTTCTTGAGGCTGTTGGAGCAAGCAGCAGAGGAATATGGGTTTGATCACGAGGGTGTGGTTATGGTTCCTTGTCGGCCGAAGGAGTTGGAGAGGATGCTGGCGGAGCAGTGGGGAAAGGAGGAGGAGAGAGGATATATGGTCGATTGTAATTGCTGTTCCTCTAAAACCCTCGTGAAGAGCTGTTAGAACTTAAAAACGGTTTGGTTACATGCATAGAATTAGTTTTGTTTTGAGTTTTTTTTTTCTTTTTGGTTAAAAGCACAGAGCAGTTTTGGGTGATTATCGTGATGTTCGTCATTGGGGACCGTTTTTTTTAGGCCAACCGAGCATGAATGTGAACGGGATGCCAATATCCGCTCACGCACTTACCCGCCGACAGAGCAGTTTTGGGTGATTATCAATTATCATGAACAGTTTAGCCCATTCCTGTTATCTCCATTGATGGAGACTAAGTTTACTTTTATCTTTATGTTACAGTAATACCCGTTGTACTCTCTTTCCTCATAGATAGATAGTGCAACGGGGGTAACATATCAAACATATGGAATTTTGTTATTCCGCTTACTTTACCTTACTCTCCATGCGGGTTGTGCATGGGTTGCTGCAATTTTTTTTCAGTCTTCTTCTTTTTCTTTTTCTTTTTCCTCCTAAGGTATGCCCCTTGTAGGCTGTACATTCGGTTAACCTTTTTTAATTTCAAGCTAATTTACCCCAAAAAAAAAAAAAAAACTAGGTGAAAATCTTGAGTTCAGACTCGCTCTCTCTTTCTTTTCTTTTAGCCTCTCACAAGAAGAGTACAAGAATATTTATGACTTTTCTTTAGATGGAATGGAAACTTTCTGTCATGTATCTTTTACACAGCACCGTTAGATTAGATCGTTATGAACTAAATCCGATATGCCGAGTTCATAACCTGATTTGCCCTCGACATAACTCAATGAAGAAAATACACATGTAGCCGATCCAAACCACTCAATAAAGAAAACACACATGTAGCCGATCCGAACCCCATCAGATTGGGACAGAAGACTCGGCTTGGTTCGGTTCTTTAGATTAAAAGAACAAGCTAATAATCTATTTCCAGCTAATATATATAGTCCATAAACCTGACTAAAACCAGGTCCAAGTGAAAGGACTTGGTAGGAGACAGGTAACGCGAAAACTACCGTTTTATAAAATACAAACGAAATTGTATTGTTTATTCAATAAATATAGGTTCCTTAATAATTCCAGATTACCATACTAGATTCAAGTTGCACAGATTACAAACGTAGAGGTTTTGTACATGTGTTCCAATCAACAAGTAAATACCCTTAAATATATACCCCTCGGTCCAGGCCAAGAATACATGCATAAACACCTAAGCAGGAAATTTCCCAATAATCAAGAAGAGTAGCGGGCCGATGAGCTCGAAGCATTAACCCAGCCTCCAGAACCTCGTCGCCTCCCCTCTCTTCCTTGGCTTTTCGTCATAATCCCCATCGAAACACACTGAAGGATCATCAGCCGAGGTACACATAACTAGCAAATATATATGACAACGAATCATCAAATCTGCTTCAATCAGAAAGACCAGACCTACTTCTCAGGTGTTCCTTAAAGTCCATAATATCACCCTCCCATCGGGTCACTGTTTGATTCTCACACACCCAAATCTCCTGCGCCACCTGGTTAATGAGCCTGAAATCGTGACTAACAAGAACCATTCCCCCATCCCATTCGTTCAAAGCCTCGGCCAGCGAGTCTATCGTCTCGATATCCAAATGGTTTGTAGGTTCATCCAACAAAAGCATGTGGGGCTGTCTCCATGCCAACCACGCGAAAATCACCCTGCTCCTCTGCCCGTCGGACAAATTCTTCATGGGCATCACCTGGGCTTTACCCGTGAGCCCAAACTTCCCAATCGCTGCCCTCATCTTCTCTTCCTCGTTTCCAGGATACTCTTTCATCATAAACTGGAGAGCAGACAATTCGAGATCAAGTTTCTCAGCTAAATGCTGATGGAACTGTGCAATCCTCAGGTGGTTGTGCCGCCGGACCATGCCATCAAGTGGGACCAAATCCCCCGTCATCAGCTTCAGCAATGTGCTCTTCCCAGCTCCATTGGGCCCTACAAGAGCCACTCTGGAGTCCAAATCCACCCCAAAATCAAGATTCTTGTAGAGGAGGTTATCGGGTGTATAACCAAACGTTACCTCCACGAATTGAAGTACAGGAGGGGGAAGCTTTCCCACGTCGGTAAATCGGAAGACCAAAATCTTATCTCTCGCCACCTTCTCTGTGAGCCCGCCACGCTCCATTTTCGCCAGGGTTTTTTCCTTACTCTGGGCCTGACGGGCTAGTTTGGCAGATCCATGTCCGAACCGGGCGATGTACTCTTTCATCGAAGCAATTTGCTCTTGTTCCCATCTGTATTGTTTCATTTGGTTTTCTTCTAACTCAGATCGGGTTTGAACGTATTGGTCATAGTTCCCTGTGTAAAGCTTCAGTTTCTTGCTTTGCATGTGGATGATGTTGGTACAAACACCATTCAAGAAGTCCTGGGAGTGGGAAACCACGACCAAAATGCGCTCAAATTTCTTTAAAGTTTCCTCCAACCACACACAAGCTTCCAAATCTGTCATCAGAAAATGGTGTCTCATCAACATCACATTCGTGCTAATCAGTCAGTTTATAACCAATAGACCAGGGAATTTTCGGAATATCAATCACCAACTACTACAGAACAAACAGGAAAATCGATACTTGGATTGGGCAAATCTTGAACTGAAGGTAAAACTAAATAAAAAATCTACGAACATGTCGTTATTTGATTCATCTCTAAACAACTAGCCAAATTTGTCGACACAGTACCACTAAGCAATGGTGCAAAACAACTTTTTGAATGTTTGAATGCAAAACAACATTATTTGGCAACTCTAAGCCCTAAGGCCATTGAAAGTGCTGCAATAGCTTACAAACTACTAAAACAAGGTTCCACCATGCCACCATATAATCATAGTAAATTAGTATTTCTATGAAAGTTGTTTGCAAAAAGAGGGAAAATTATATAAAAAAACACGTTATTTAACTTCAGAACATTAAGAGAGTCCAAATATTGAAAAAGCATGAAGGCAGGCAACCAAATTTTAACCACCATGGGCAGCTTTAGAGCGATTGGCACTTACCAAGATGATTGGTAGGTTCATCAAGCAACAGGATGGTTGGGTTGATAAACAGAGCCCGTGCTAAAGCAATTCTCATTCTCCAGCCACCAGAAAAGTCGCCTGTTTTCTTCTCTTGCATCTTCTTGTTAAACCCAAGACCATACAAGATCTCAGCAGCACGCTTCTCTGCAGTTGACGCATCAAGGGCTTCCAAACGCTCATAAATGCGTTCAAGAGTTTCTCCACCACCATCCTCCTAAAGCCACCCAATCAATACACAGTCTGCAATTAAATTCCTGACCATAACAAATTAAAGCACAATGTTCATTAACCACTTAGACACACCTGTCCTGCCAATGCTTCAGCTTCTTTCTCCAACCTCAGCCTCTCCTCATCACAGCTTATGACAGCCTCAAGTGAAGACATGTCGGAAGCCTCAATCTCCCTAGAGAGGTGATAAATATCCATGTGTTCAGGAATAGGAAGCTCGCGACAACCAATTGCAGTAAGAAGGGTAGATTTTCCACACCCGTTCAATCCAAGCAAACCATAGCGTCTGTAAAGAAAAATGCAATAAATAAATAAATATATACAATCATACATGCATCTAAAAGGGGCACTATAATGAGCAAAATGGTCATGCATAAGTTAAAAACCTGCCATAATTGAGTTCCAGTTCAGAATCAACGATCAGATCATGTCCATGAAAAGTCAGCGATAGAGACTCTATCTGCAATGGCCACACATACAGATCAGTTTATCATCATTACTAACAACCATGCAGCTTAAAGAAACAAAAGATAATTTGTGCAATTCTAAGAAAAGATGTAAAGGTTCACACATTTACCTCCTTTGCCAGAGGTTGTATAAAAGAAGTGTTCATGCAATTAACCCAGGCAACATGATTGGCAGAACACTTGGGTCACATCTGCAGGCCTAGGTGCTTATCTAGGAGCAACAAGCAAGCATCAATAAACTCAAAGAGAGTCACTAGATTTGTTGCCACCAAACTATTAAAGAGAGTTTATATGCCCAAACCAACTCCAAATCAAATCATGAACCAGCCAGGCTGACAAAAGTCTCCCCTTTTTTTGTGATTTGTTGGTTGCAGCTATGCTAAAACAGTCCGAATAAGTTACTAAAGAGAATGAGTGTTCTTCTACTTTATCAGGCCTTGATAAGTAGATTTCTATCTAACAATTCAATCTCTTTTTTCTTTTGACAAGTCTATCTAACAATTCAATCTCAATTATATGCTCGTCGAATTAAACCAATACACAATGGTATATAACCAAACCATGCCTGATGTCCAGGGGTGCAAAAGTAGTGGGGTCGAAGGGGGCCATGACACCCCATTATTTCTCTGTAAACCCCCTTTCAGAGTGCACATATTTTCTCGATAAGTCCCTATGTATGGTATAAATATCTTACAGTTGTCAGGCAGAAATATACTATCGGCGCCCTCCCCACAATTTCTAAAAGCTCCCTAATACAACTTATTACTGTGGGTTGTGTGACCACACTACAACAATGCTCCCCGGGAAACATTTCTCTTGAAGTAAATAGCTCTGCAGAAAATGTTTTCCATGGTAATAGAAAATCTTATTGCAATCGTCTCCACGAAAAAAAAAAAACCACTCCCTGATGATAGATCGAGGAAGAAGTGCAAGATAAAAATTCATGGCTCTAGATATTCTCTTGTTATAGGCTTACTCTATAATATTATTTCTCAAGTATCGTCCACGGTCCACTAAAGAGCCTTTAGTTGTCAGTGGTCACAAATGGAGTCATAAATACAGAGCCATGAAGAAACTAATTCTTCCATGGCTTTTCCACCGGTTTGCAACAAAGAAACTAGTTTCTGTAAGTATTTGATGACTTGATTGTGAATCCGCTAAAACATGTTGTCATATTTCTACAATCATGTCCTCCGCTTAGACTTCCAGGAATAACTTGAAAGTCGGTATTTTTACTTCGGGCAATATCATAGATTGTGGAATATGTGTAGCCACAGAGGGTACTAGTATCAAAGTCCAAACAACTCACATAATTAACACCACTTTTTCACCTTAGCATTTTCAAGACTCGATTGGGATACAATCTTGTTCTAAACCCTTAGTTGTTCCTCTCTTTTTTCTTGTTTTGGTAAAAAATGACCAAGACTGCTTGCAAAAAAAAGGGAATTAAGGAACGGTCTTGCTAACCACCGATACTAACATTTTCCATCAGCAAAATCAATTATAATTTCATGCTCGTGTCACGGAACCCAAGACCCACCTATACAATCCAGACAAAAAACCTAGTTTGAAGAAAAAGACCAACGATTCCACTCACTGAAAAGTTCTTGGGTCTGATCCCACCAAATCAGCTACATAAGGTAAAAAGGAGATAGCAGCCACCATCTCACCCCATTCATTACCTGTCCTACATGACAGCTGAATTCTCCACCTATAAGTATCTCATCCCTTGGAGCCTGGAGGTATCTCTTGCATTAACTCATCCAGTTGATCACATATTTCCCCTTCAACATGCTCATCAAATCCTATTTGCGGTGCGAGAAGTTGTGAACACACATACCATTAATTTTACATTTTTTCTCTCTCCAACTAAAAGTTCACAGACAATACTATAATGTCAATCAGCGACGATGAAAAGTTTACAAAGCATCAATGTTTCACTTTCCCTAGTAACTGCTAGTATTATACCTACAATCAGTTCTGTGTCCACCTCTCCGGTATAGCTGTATATAAAGCATACTACACTAACTTTCCTTCCAATCATTGAAAGTTCCTCCAAATTCCAACAGTTAACCTTCCCACATTCCAAGTTGTTCATCCAGAACTCCGACTCCATACCTCTTTACCACAGCCCGTTCAATGGAACACAGAAACCTTAATCTACATTTCCTGAAACAAATTTTTAAAACTCCCCAGACAGGGCAGACACAGGATTTTACGGTTGGTGGGTGGACATTAGAAGTCAAATTTGTAATATATAAAAGGCGATATCAATTTTGTCAATACAAGTTGTAATATACTAATATATGAACTACCAAAATCCTCTGCATCCATGTCCCTTTTAAAAATCAAAATAATATTGCAAAAACTAAAAGTATTACCACTACATATAATATCAATTTTCCAAAACTTCTTGGTTGGGCAGGTTTTGCATTGTTCAAGCGATGTTGGGCGGGGAAACTAACATACTTGTAAAGTTCTTGAGAAAAAAGCTACTACTATAATTCCAATAAAAATTTGAATTGTATGTGGAGCGGTCGCCCGGGATCCGCCCCTCGGCCCGTCCTTGTCCCGAGACAAGTGCAACAGGTCACATATACTACTAATCTACTATTATCACGAATTTTGCAAACGGCGATTGAGAATAGTTGATGCATACATTATTACAAGGCTCAATCAACGATTCATCACCATCTTTAGTTGGATTCAAAGCATGCTTATAAAACACACTACAAAACAACACTCTTCCAAATGCAAAATAAAGCCACCGGAGTAATATCTCCATGCCAAAACAAAGCTAAGCCAATCCAATAACTCACCCGAATATCCCTAGAGAGAGGATGCGAACAGAGCACGCCAGTACAAGTCCGATCCGAAATCTGAAGCTTGTCCACTCCGTTCGCCAAGCTATCAACGGCTTGCGAATCAGCCGCCTTCGACGATGACGCCGCTGCAGCCGCCTTCCCTCCTCTCTTGGCCGCCGCCGCTGCCTTCTTCTGCGCCGCCTTCTTCTTGCTCGCGTCCGACACCATCTATTTCCCCACAAACAAACAAACAAAAAATCAAAATCCGCACGAAATTCATGCAGAAAAATAGAGAAAATTACGGCGGTGGATATCGTGCCTTGATGGATTGGGGAGAGATCGGATTCGGTTGATGAGAGAGAATCAGAAGAGAGTTGTGATTTGGCTTTTTCTCAGTGGAGTTTGATTTCTCCTGTTTTCTCTACTTTTCTGGGAGAATTTTCGAGAGAGAGAGAGAGAGAAATAGAGGGAACATTTTTCGATATTTATAAGGGTGTGTGGAAAGGAGGGGGGAACACGTGGCGATATTGAACGGTGATGTTTTAATTAGGACCCACTTTAAGTAAGTTGCGTGTGATATCCACATTCCGGAAAAAATTTCAGTTTCAGGTGGGTACCATGTCTCGCATCCGAGCCGTCCATTACGTTTTTTGACTGCTCGGATTTGGAGATTAAAAAATGAGAGAGAAAATGTTAAAATGAGAGGAGCGAATACCACGTGAGATATACCTACCCGGCACCGAAAAATTTCTCTCAGATTCCAGATTATGGAATTTTCTCACTGGAAATAGTAGAGGTAACTATTTTTGCAACTCAAGGTCGGTTTGACTATAGTACCAATTTAATTTATTTAACGAGTCTCTTTAAACGAATTGAGCAGTGATGTTTCCAGAAATTTTGAAAAATGTGTTCAAAAATCTCTACTACCTCTGCAAATCATAACTATATAAACAAAAATTCATCCATTAATATCAATGCCACCCAAAAACATCAAAGTATATGGGATATTATAATTGCTCTTGACGAAATTTCACATTTTGAAACTATTGCATAATAGCCTCATTATCAACTGTATTAAATACATCTCTTTATATAAGTAATCAAGCAATCATTCATCCATTGATCTCTCATTCGATTATGCAAATTGCTCTTTATGTACTTCATTGTTGAAATTTTTCTTCCAACTGTTGAAGTGGTGACAAAAAGATTCAACACTAATGTCACAAGCAAATAAACCAATCTATATAAGACATGTTTATCTATCTCCATTAACTTTGCAGCAAGATCACCAATCCCTTAGAGCTTTGAAATTTTTTCATCAGATCTCACATCCACAATGAAATTTTGACGTTGAATGTCTAATGTCACTAAGTCCACCTCAGAAAAGTCGGACGAGTAGAGTTTCACAAGACGAATCAACTTTTTCCTATCAAAAGCAGAAAATGAATTTCTAGGATTCAAGCCATACAAAGTAGCAACTCCGTGTTCGCCGCACGACTGTTTAGCTCTTGAAGTTGCATATCTGAGATTGTGTAGAATAGCTCAACGCGACAATGATACGAAAGCGTGATTTTCTGGGCCTTTGTATTGTGGCCGATCACTGGATATAAATATTTTACTCATGATAGGAAAAGGAATATTATGTTTGCTGAAAACGAAGGTACTTCCGCCAATAAATAATCTCACCCATCATCTCACTCGCAATCTTTGCTTAAACATTTCAACAAGTGTCATATATAGCATTTTACAATATCAGCATCATCGACATGCTTCTTAGCAACAACAAGAAGAGTCAACTGGAGTTTATGAGCAAAGTAATGGACATCAAATGCAATTTCATTCTCCATTAAGATTAAAGCTTTGAGATCATTGAAATCACCTTGCATACTGTATTACTTATGCCTTTGCCCATGTACTCTTGTTGTGGGCTTTGATTGGGTTGTTTCCATTGGATTCAATTGTTGGCTTAATTTTGGGTTGGATGTTCAAATATTTTTAGATAGGGTGTTCAATTATTTTTGAGTAGAGTGTTCAAGAAGAGGAAAACTATAAAAAGAACTAAAAAGTTTACATGTATTATAAAAGAAATAAAAAATCGGGGTGCTCGAGTGACCACTCATGTCAACATGCGAAGCCGCCACTGGAGCCGAGCTTATACAAATAAGCCGAGCTTTTGAGTGTTAAACTTGGTCGTTTACTAAACGACCCTAAAACTCGAACTCAGCTCGGCTCAAGCCGAACCTTAATAAGCCGAGCCACGAGCTGCTCGCGAACAGTTCGTGTCGTTTGCAGCTTTATGTATATGTGTTGATTGAAAAAAGGAGAAAGCGTATATGTGCATGGTTGGAACTTGAAACGCATCAGCTACTCCAATTCTCTAGTGTAATTGCAATTTGCAATCTCCAACTTGTTTTTCCATTACACTAAGAGCCAGAGCCTGTTTGTTAGCCGAATTAGTTTTGAAGGATTAACTAAGAAGGGGATAAGAAAAAAATATGGTAGAAGGTTGAGATTAGTTAAGGAATGGGTGATAAACTCATACTATAATCCTTCAAAGACTAAACAGTGTGTTGCCAATTATTCCTGTCAATGACTTTAACGGCTGTTAAAAAAAAGTGGGACCAAATTGACTAGAATTGAAAGCTTTCGGGATAAGGTTGATAAAAATAAAACAACAAAGGACCAAATTGACAAGAAGCACACGTTTCAAGGACTATAATTGTAGTTTTACCCCATTTGCTCGAAATGAAACTGCTTTGATAACATATCACCCCGCCGTTCAAGCTGTCACTGAACCGGTGAACCCCGTCTCTCTCTCTCTCTCTCTCTCCCTCTCTCTCGAGACTCACTCAACCAATTAGTGGAAACCCAGTTGTTAGAATTGGGTATTTCTGACTTGATTCGTCATGAAGGGGCCATTTGGGGAGTTTTGGGGTTTATGTTAGGGTTACCGGTACAACCAGCCGATTGAATTCTTCTCTTTTTATGGTGAGTTTTCTTTGCTCTGGTTTCTGTTTTCATACTTCATGATAAAGCTTCATATACACTGATGTAAATTTTTACATAATTTTCTACTTCTTTGATGGGTACTTAAGAAGTATGCATGCCAATTTCCCGTACCCAAAACTGATTGAAGGAATAGATAAGAGTCGCTAGGTCCAGGACATGCAGACGGCCTGAGCCTGGTATATGTTGATTATGTGTGAAAAGCTTAAGTTATTTGGTGGAGAAATCCAATTTCCTGCCAATGCGTTAATTCTTTGTTTCAAAAGAGTAAGGAAATGATGTTTGCACACACTGTAGGCTAAAATATTAAACGGAAAGGTCGGTTATCTATTATCGAATGATCAGGTCGGGAAGGAAATTGAAGTTTTGGGGCTTTGGATACTGTAAGTGTAAGATTAGAAACCTAAAGGAGGAGAGATTTATATGAACAATGTCACATTGGTTGGATTTAAATTTTAATCAAATTTCGCTGGTTAATTTGTTATAACTCGCGAGGTGTTTCGAGTATCTCTAACAATTGACATGTGATTCTGTCAAGTATCTGAAGTGCGGGTTCTCATTTTTCCAAAGTAAGAGAAACATGAAATGTCTAGACGAGTTTCAAGGGCTGTCCGACTTGAGTGTATCCTTTTCTGACACGGGACGTTTTACAGTTGTCATTGGTTCTTAAGAGTACATCATTCTGGAAGCTGTTGCCATAATATGTAGATTGGGATGCTTTTTGGTTTTCTCGTGCTAATCCACTCATTAAATGGTCTAGGGAAGATAAATATACCGTGTCAATAAATCTATATAAGATATTCTTTAATGCCTCGTTTGGCCAAGAGCTTAGAGTGGAGCTAGTATTTACTCAATTTGTGACTCCATCTAGTTATTTTCGTGTTATCACTGCTTTTTGTGTCACTCTTAATTTGTTATTGAATTTGTCTCCCTAGTCGTAGAGGGTGGTCCTCTCCTTGTCTCTTGTTTCTCTCTTGGCTCGATGAATTTCTTATTCATGTAATTATATTATACTTCCCAGTTATAATTCTTAAGGGAGGTGATGACAAGCATGGAAAGAAGGAAAAAACTGGAGAACCAGGAAGTTTTAATGTAGCAAACCTAGGGCAAGATGAAATCATGATTTTGTGATTATGTTTCTTTTTCAATTCATGTTTTTATGAGTTGATGGATTGCTATTATGAATTGTAATTTACTAGGAAAGTGTTATCGGTGTTATGGTAATTTTGTGATTTCCTGAACATAGCTCTTTGTTGTTTAATTTAGATGAAGTTATGATTTCGTGTCAAATATGTGGTTTTTGGCAGGTCTAGATTGCTGGGATCCATAATATTCTCCTCTAGCCTCTGAACACCCACGCCGGTACTGTATGAAAGTGGTTAATAATGACATTTTGGGACTATATATCTGTGAACATGAGTGAAGCACTGCTCTCCTCTTCGGCTTTTTTGTTCTTTCTTATTTACGAGGGAATCAGTCAAATGACTCAAATACTATTTTTGGGTTTAGTACTCAAAAAACTCAAACAATCACTTTGCAGCCCCAAAATGTGTGCAATCAACACAAATTAACACTACCCCTTCTCCTACCTATTGGCCATCTATTTTAAGTTCCATAATTCAAGTTACTCCTAGTGTAGACCGTAAATAACCTTTCTTTTGAAATCCAGCGAGCTTTAATATACCAAATCTAGTACAATTTTTCATCTCCATTTTGTTCCCAGGAGAAAGCCTTCACTGACTTTTTGATTTTAATTCTTGACGAACTCCTCTAATTATGAATAAATGTCAATGCTACGTCATTTGCACAATCTTTAACTAATTGGGTTAAAGCTTATCGATTCAAGCTGTTTAGTTTACTCTCAGGTACAGAAGTAGTTATGACAGGAAAGCTGCTTTATAATTTCAGTGTACAATAAGAAAAAGTCGTCTTGAAGACTTGAACAATTAGCTCAGTGGACTCAATTATACTTAATGTTGAGATTTGTCATTAAAATGGAACTTGCTTGTTTGACAATTGGCATGCTTTCAGATATGTTTGTGGTCAATATGTGGTAATGATTCCAACTCACACTTTCAACAAAATTAGCAAGACAGGAAGGGAATAAATACGACATGTGCCATCTTTTCACTTGAAGCTTCACTATGCTAAACTGTGTTGCAGACTTTAAGTACCATTTTTGGTAGATATGTGATCTGGCTTCTGTCCAGTATTCATGGAATCAGTTTCTACGTTCTAATCCTTTGCATGGCCTTTCTGAAACGAAATTCAAATATTTTGCTCTTACCTTCTTCCATCTACTATAGAGAAGGGGTTTCTGGGATAACTACGGTGCTGCTGTTACAATCAGGGTAGCAAATTAAATTGCATAGCCTGTTAGCCATTTTACTTTGAAACTTCAAAGCACTGTCTGTTTCAGGCTTTGATTTGAAATTAACATTTTGTAGCATTTCCAGCATTCTCATTTGAGTTCCACTCCCTTTAGACCTCAGCTATATTAATGGTGTTTGTCATTTCTGGGAGGAGTTATAAATAGATTTAAATATTTAATTGTTTCGGTGCAACTTACCACAATTTGTTATATTCCCGATTTTGTTTGTATGTCAAATTAAGCAGTTAAATTAAACACCACTTGTTCTCTTTGCAGATTTAGATAACTGAAATTGTCAACAAAAAAAAAATTGTTTCAAGTTTTTAATTTATTGTCTTATCTTGCTTTTTGCAACCCTCTCACTTTCATATCTGGTTACTTTCCATTGTGAAAGAGAGCATTCCAGGTCCATAACATGACGGTTCTGAAGAGGTACGTGCTAAGATTATTCATATCGCTAAAGTACATCACAGCAAATGTTGTAGACAGAAACAATGGACGGATTGTCGCGACAGCGTCCACAGTGGAACATTCCCTGAAGAGCACATTGGAGTGTGGTAGGTCTTGCAATGCAAAGGCAGCGGCAGTTGTGGGAGATGTATTGGCAATGCGGCTCAAGGTGGAGGGTCTAGAGCATGGACAGGGGAGGGGTATTCATGTTGATGTTAACAAAGAGGTTGAGAAGAAAGGTTTCAAGAACAGGACTAAGATTTGGGCCATCGTAAATTCTCTCAAGAACAATGGAGTCAAACTCATTCTTGATGATGATGACAACCACGGTACTTCACGGCCCTATCTTTGATTATGTATCTAGAAGATTCTTCTTTGGCTTTCTGTTGATGATAGAGATAGAAAGCCTGGACAAATAAGGGACCCTTGATATCGTGCTTTGTTTTTTGAAGTTATTGTAAGTTTCTGTATGGAGCATACATTTGTGCACCCTAATTTAGTAAGCAAAAGAAATAATATAGCTTCTTCACTTAATTGTCTTTCTATCGTTTTGTTTACCTTTTCTTTTCTCCTCAAAATAGAAATTGATGGTCCAAACACAGCATAAACCGGGAGTTTATTCTACCAAGTCTTTAGAGGCTAACTCTTTCTGTATGGAGCATATATTTGTCACCAAGCCTTTTTCACTTCGACATTGGAAATTGACTCTGGGTGACATCGTCAATTTTCAATCTGCTGACGATCTTCAAACTTTGTATGATGATCCTTAAAACTTTGTATCCAAATTCGTTGAAAATGCAAAGTGTGTATCGTTCTTCATTTTACACAAACTAACTTTCATAACTGAGGTCTGGATTCTAAAGTTGATGAAGTTTAGGTTATATTGCTTTACCATTCAAGACCACGTTGAACATACTTTTACGGATGTATGCAAAGACGTTCTCTCCATATCCAAATACGTGTTTATGTGTTTGAATTTTGTTGATGAAACTTGTTGTTTCATAAGCAAGGTGGGCTCCTGTATCAGTCCTCTTTCACCGCAATGTGCATGGTTTAATACTTTAATTTGCATTAGCAAGGTGCAACTCCTGTAAAGGGCAAGTCATATTTAGGTCCAACCCATGACTGATGCAATAGCCCAAGAGGAGGAGTACCACCTTAAGCATTCCAAAAACTGACTAGTAGAAATCATAACTGACCGAAGGATTTAGTTTTGAGCCCACTTGGGTTCGATCCGAAACGACCCAACGGTCAAGACACATCGCCTTCGGCGATGTGGTCTTCGTTTTTTAGCCGTTTTCGGCTGTTTAGGGCTCCGAAAGGCCAAATTTGCCGTTTTAGGAAATAATCTTTTTGCTTATAACTTTTGGTAGGAAAATCCAATAATGTCCGTTCTTGTTGGAGAAGTTTTGTTTCTTCTTATATTTTCAGAATATGTAATAATTTTGGAACTTTCCAAAATTGGTATTTTTTCCTTTTCCTAGTCGGTTTAGGGTTTGCTTCTTATTTAAGGAGTTGTAAGCCTTAGGGCTGCGCAGTTTTTTGATTATTATTGATTAATAAAGTGTCTAGAGAGCGTTTCTCTATATCTATCCCGTTTGTCATTGTCCTTGTTGCACGTTTGTTCTTCGATTCATAATTCTGCCCTGCATCAATGACCCACTTGGCCACATTTAGTGTTACAGTCACTAGAGCAAAGTATCATTGGAATGCCGAACAATATTTTCGTTCCAACTCTGTCCCTCTGCAAATACCTTTTGACAGGAAAAAAAAGTGTGCAGGCCTTGGTGGCCTGTTTCACCAAAAATTGAAAAGGTTTTGGCACCCTACAGGCTACAGAGAGCTTGGTTGTAGGTACTTTTTAGGGTATTGCTATTCAAAAATAAAAAGAACTTTTTAGGGTAGCAGATAACTTTCCACTATATACAATTCCCAATCTCAGAAAAGATGCGTACAATGTAATCATCTTTGGTCAAGCAAATAGGGTCTGTTCTTGACATTGTTTTCATATTTCATTCTTGGTTTTTCTGGCATTTGAAACAAAAACAGTTCATAAAATCAATTGCTTCCTCATTTATTTGAAAAAGATTAGTTTTGAAGCTAATGATGTTTCCCAAAGTTAGGTTGTTCGAAAAAGTTTTCCGGAAACTACTTTCGGGAAGTAAATTGCCAAGTTTTTTGTTCTACTCTCTCTGTTTTTCTGTTATTGATAGCAGCAAACAGCTTTAAAAACGTTACCAGTCCTTGGTCCCCTTGATTATTGAGGGAACAAAATAGTTCCCACTTTTAATTTTTTTTTTTTCTTATCAGTATCATTCATTCAAGATACACGATGGCACTTATAGAAGGATTTCATCACAATCTTGCAAGAACCCAGACCACTATCATCTAGACGCGAGCCTCTCCTGTGCTCTATTAGAGCATCTCCAATCCAATACTCTATTTGAGAGTATCAAAATACTCTATTTTATTCATAAAGTGATTTCAGAGGAAATCACTATTCCTATTTACTCCAACCACAAATCCTCTATTTTTCCCTCTAAAATGGAGGAGGTTTGAGAGAATGGGTTGGAGGAGTTCCATACTCTCAAATGGAGGAATAGAGCATGGGTTGGAGATGCTCTAAGGATACAAATGCCATTTTAAAAGGTGAATAGTATTATAGAGGGGATCCTCCATATTTTCTCCCATCCTCTAAATATGGAGGATCAAAATCCCATCCTCTCAAATAGAGGAGGCTTGAGAGGATGGGTTGGAGGAGTTCCATACTCTCAAATGGAGGAATAGAGCATGGGTTGGAGATGCTCTTAAGGAGATCCAAATTGAGTTTGGGGGCAACGTCAGTCTAAGGTGAGGCGGTAGAGAACCCAGAAAAATGGGAAGCTCAAACCAAAATCGAGCAGGAAGAATTGTTCATTCTTTTTGCTTTGCATCATGAAATCTTGCAAAGTGAATACAGAATGTAAATTGAACTGAAAAAGGAGGGCAATTTGGTACAATAAGCTGGGGAATAAAGCTGGGTGTACCGTTGTGTGCGAGAAATTTTTCAGTGCCGAGTGGGTAGGGCCACGTGGTGCCTTGCACGATCTCGGCCGTCCAACGAAATTTTGGACGGTCCAGATCTGTTCGGCTGCCGAAGGGTATTTTAGTCATTTCACACTTTAAAATTAGCCGAACAGATCTGGACCGTCCAAAACTTCGTTGGACGGCCAAGATCAGTGCAAGGCACCACGTGGCCTCCTACCCACTCGGCACTGAAAAATTTCTCGTTGTGTGCAGGCGTTTTAAGCTCCACTAACGAAAACGTTTGCGTAATGCCTCTGCCCCCAAAACCCAACAGAGAAAATGACAAACAACACCCCCGGGAAGTGCCAGACAAACAGCAAGGACAGTAGCAAACAACACTGAGACCATCTGAGATCTCTGTTTTTGCACCCCACCATTCTCCTGTCTCTCACCTTTTTTTTTTCCCGACCATTAGGGATGTTCGGCCAAGCTTACACGCGCCTCGGTTATTCCTTTTTCCGGTCTGATCAAAGGTAGATCATCCACGCCGAGACTAGGGTATTCACAATAGATTTCTCTTTCGCAGCCTTACACAGTTGCATCAAGAGGTTGCCAAGTTTTGAACCTAAGATGTCTGAGTTTACAGCTCATTGTTATTGCCACTTAAGCTATCCTAGCTCATCGTTATTGCCACTTAAGCTATCCCTCGGGGTTATTCTCCTCTGTCTCTGGGGCATGCTTGATATACAAACTTGAGTATATGATTAGGTCACAAACTTCGAAGAACCGTGATTTCTATCATGCCTTTATGCGGTTATCTGTTGGGAAATTGCATTTCTTCTAGATAACTTAGGGTCCAGATCAAGTTAAATACACCTCATCTAATATTTAGAGAACCAATCTCACGTTCGCTCTATCAACGGAAGACCCATAATACCTATGAGCTTTTTAACTTGAGATCTAAGGAGCAAGCTCCTAATTAATTTCAGGTGTAATCACCAAGCTAACCTCTCAGGTTGCTAGAAAATCGTATCTAACATAAACGTTACAGGCTATATATTATAGTATTTTAAGTCTCAAATTTTTTTTGGCAAACAAGCAAGAATTTGGCACACTATGCACAACTGGGATTTTCGCACTTCACATATTGAATGAGGATTTGAGCCTTGAATTGGACACAAAAGGGAACAATTTCTTTACTACTAGGCTACCCAGTTCAAAGGAAAACTTTGGAGATGTCCTTTCACATTCAAGTATTGAGAAAAACGCCGTACAAAGCTAAAAAAATACTCATAAAAATTCCAAAAAATAAATAAATTACCAATTGCGAAAAACACGAAAATAATTGAAAAATACCAAGTGCGAAAAACACGAGACAGAAATGCTAGGAATTGGAAAGTGGCAAAGCATGAATTTTAGAAACAAGATTAGTACCTGGCTTAATCACAGCCATAATCTCACTACCATAACACTAACAGACATCATCAAAATTCGGGGCAGAATCCCTCTAATTGATCTTTAACCAATTAACAAAACTTAGTTCTTTACCATCAAAAATCCCTATCCAAAAACCCCCATATCTCTCTGTACGCAATTTTATTTACATCTTCTACTCCAAAACTACTATTTCCACCCAACACCGATTCCCCTCCTCACATGACAGAGCAGGCATTCGGGTTCTCATCGCTGAAAATTTGCGGGGCATGAAATAGCTCGCCCGGATAACCCGACCCGTACCCGTTCACGTACTGTGGATCCGGGTAACCGTACTGCACGAGATGGGGCCACTGCCAGATTTCCCCTCCCTGGCCACGGCCCTTTTCGCCCCCGCCGCCTTTCTCCTTCTTCTCGCCCCCGCCGCCGTCCTTCTCCTTCTTCGGCGGGACTATCTCCACCGGTTTCCTCAGCTTCATCTTCAGCGACTCGGCCAGTGCCTTCATGTCTATCGCACCTTTCACCGTTATCTGATTCTTCTGCTCGTCAATTGACATGTCGTGGTATCCTGTAACGCCGTTTACTACCCTCCGTTAATCACATGGAAAATTATACAGTGCTACGCCGTTATTCAAACTGTTTGTACGGAAAGGATGGGGATAAGTGCTACGCCGCTATTCAAACTGTTTGTACGGAAAGGATGGGGATACGATAGGATATGATATACTCTCACCTTTGGTTTTTGCAACCGCTTTGCAAAGCTTCTGGATGCAGCCTTCGCAATGCAGGTTCAGCTTCATCACCGCCGTCGTCACCGGAATCTGAGAATATAACAAACCGAAAAACAACACTGTAATTAATCAGTTGACAATCCAACAGATTAAACGCCGGCCGAACGGTGATTAGATTAATTTTGGAAACATGTGCTCCAAATTCTACTGTAATTAGGAATCAAGTGGTTTTGGATTCGGAGTTTCCAAAAACATCACAACGAAGAGCAAAACAGGGGCTGGTAAAATGCGCCTCCGCGTGATTTGGTACAACGTGCGCTACAAGCGCAGAGCGAATGAATGAATCGATATTCAAATCTTCGAACAATGATTGGGAATTACGTGGTTTGATTTGCAGTTACCAAAAACAGCAAGCGCTGAACGGGCGCTGCTAAAATGCGCCTCCAAATGATACGCCCCACCCCGGCGTGTTCGATCTCAGCTCGTTTGTTATCGAACTGTTCAAGCTCAAGCTCGGCTCCTTTATTATTGAGGTGCTCGAGTTCGGCTCGTTACTACACATGTCTTTATAAACAAGCCGAGCCTCCGGAAAACGAGGCGAGCTTTCATAATCGAGCGGAGTTACAACTCGAGCTCGGCCCATTTATTGAACAAACTTAAAATTCGAGCTCGAACTCGACTCATTTATTAACTAACCACCCGAGCCGAGCGTGCATAACGAGCCGAGCCGAGCCTCGAACGACAATTCGGTTTGTTTGCCAAAGATTGCTACGACGTGCACTATATGCGCAGCGGAAAAAGACAAAGAACCAGAATATCCAGATTGCGGAGGAAAGAGAAAAGCAAGCAATACGCCACAGACGCGCACATTAGCAGGGAGCAGTGTTCATTTTATTTTTCTTTTAACTTTTACTACCTCTTTGAACTCCGCCGGCTTATTTTCTCCGTCCTTCTTCTTATCTCCGGCGTCCTTGTCCTTGTCTTTCTTAGGCTGTGGAGAGACGAGGTCGACCTTCTTCTTCGTCTTCTTCTCAAGCATCTCACGGAGCTTCCACGGATCCACGTCACCGATCACCGTCAGTTTGTTCGAACCGTCATTGCTCCGTTGCACGCATTCAACACCTTCAAAACATCACAGAGAAATCGCGAGATTATCAGTCTCGACAAGTTTAAACGATTTGACCAGACGATTCCAGAAAAATCAAAAGATAATGCAAAACATTGAAACGCACGGAACAGGAGTAACGAGGAAACACCGCAAAAATCAAAGAAACAGAGCATCTGGGAATGAAGCTGTTAAATGCGGAGCGGAGAACGAACCTTTGAAGGACCGCGCGTGCTTCTTGATCTTGGTTTCGCAGCCCTCGCAGTGCATGTCGACCTTGAGGACCACCTTGATAACGCCGCCGTCCTTCTGTCCTTTGCCCTCGTCCTCGTCGTTGTTGTTGTTATCGTCGTTCTTCAGTGGCTCGACGTCGTTTTGAATCTCGCCCTCGATTGTTACGTTTTTGTTCTTGTTCTTCTTCTGTGATCAGAAAACAACAACAAACAAGAAACAGAATCAGAGGGAGAAGAGATGAATTCAGAGCTAGGGTCAAGTTTCGAGGCTTGAACGAACCTTCCCCATTGCGAATTCCCTGAGTTGGATTCAAGAACAGAAGAGAGAGAGAGAGGAGAGAGAGAGAGTGGGGTGGTGATACTCGTACAAGTTAAATAGGAGTCATGTACTGTATTTTGTGGATTAATGTGGTGATGATGGGGTGCAGAGTGTGTGTGTGTGTAATTTTACAAACATTGGCGGTTGCTGCGAAATTTTCACTGACAATTTTTAGTGAGAGAAAGTGATGGTGGTGGTGCCCTATAAGGCTATAACTTAACCCCCAAGGATTTTCCTAATTATGGCCACAATAGAAGCCTTATTTTCTCTGGGCTTTTAAGTTTTATGTTGTTTTGTACTACTACTAGTGTATGTCCGTACCTGAAGGCACGTCTCGTAATCGGTATTCAACAAATTACCTAGTTTTGTCCCTTTAACCTTCTGAAGGCCAAGGGGTGCCTATTCGCAAATTTTCAACTACGCAAAAAAAAATAGCTCAAGTATATCCACCGCCACCGGTTAACTTGTATCAACACATAAACAAACTAATAAACTACATCTACAAAATCAGCACATAAACAAACTAACAAACTACATCTACACAACCTGTAACAATTAAAGTTTGCTAGACCACTTTGTTAAAATTACACACAAAAACATCCTAGCAAACTAATCTACAAATCAAATTAGACTTAAAAACATAAACTGTGAAATTTCTAAAAAAAAACAGAGAAATCACATCACTACAGGAATAAGAGATTCAGTAGCCCGACATTCACTACTCTAAATCTCAATGGAGAAGGTAACACCATGGAAATATGAACACCCCGAGAGAATGGCTAAGGTACACACCCCAAAAAAGGGTGGATGGTGTAACCTTCGTATTTTAAGCCACAAAATTTCATAAAAGTAGGCCAAAAAAATTCGTATTTTGAACCACAAAAAATCGTAAAAGTGAGCCACAAAATTCATAAAAGTAAGCCAAAAAATTCGTAAAGGCACTCCACAAAATTTGTAAAAATAAGCCACAAAATTCGTAAAAGTAAGAACAAAAAATCATAAAAAAGTCTAATTTGATTTCCTTCATTTCAGAGAGAGAGAGAGAGTGTGTGTCCTTTGTGGGCTAACCCAATCAATAATAGTGATGGAACCTTATTTGAATTGAAAATACTAAAAGAGAGAAGGAGAGATCGTCTAAAAATTGGGAAACCAAAACTGACATTCTTCGATCCATCATTAATTTAATTCCATCCAAGAGAATCAATCTTCACCATTGGAAATTAGCAACACTCAATCTAGTCCAAAAAGAGTGCCACAAATGATTCCCACTACCAAAACTCTTTAGGGGAGAATCTGGGCCCTAGGATTGAACGAAAGATTATAACACAATTCAATCGCAACCCTTCAATCTGCCACGGAGGACAGTTGTGAGATGGACATTTTGCAAAACCGTTGTATATTGTAATATAGATGTGGATAACACATTCATATAATGTTAAACGGTCCCGCTAATAGGTGCCCTGGGGTATTAGTTTGGGGCACTAGTTTAGAGTTCTTTAAATGCTTTAGGTGCAATAAATATACTTAATCCATGAGTTGGGTTTATGGGTACTCACAAAATATTACTTTTCACCACTATTTTTTAAACTACCCATAAATGTTTGTAATACCATTTTTTAATGACAATACTAAGAACTAGAACAATTTTTTGTACGATATATATGGAAATCAAATAACTGGATAGTTAAAATTGTAAGGAATAAAAACTCTTCATCATTTGATTTAACATTGGAAAGAATTTTTTTTTTTTTTTCATTTAGTTTAACTCTGACTCATACATTCCTTCCATTCTCCTACATACTGCAATACCATGATCTAGCAAAATTATTTAAAAATAAAAATAAAAATAAAAAACTCTTCATCAAGTATGTAGGGGAAAAATCTTTCCAAGAAACTCAAAGAAAAATTCATACATTATTTGCTTGGTAGCAAAGGTTAAATTCTTGTTCAAGTCTCACAAGGAAAAAAAAAAGTGGCGGATCTTTCCCACTTTTCCAGTTTTCGTCCTTTTTGCTTTTTTCATTTTATAGATATAGATAGAGGAATATAAAGAGAATATAAAGAGTTGTGGTCATTTTGTCAATCAATAAACTTTTGAATTTCTTTTGATGAATGATTTGTATTTTCAATGTAGTTATTAATAGGTCTTGGGATAAGTATAACAAATGTAATTAATGTAGTTAAACTAGGGGTGAGCAAAAAATCCGTAAAACTGTGAATCAAGTCCAAATCAATCCAAACCGAAATGTTTGGTTCGGTTTTTTAGTAGTATGGTTTGGTCATGGTTTAAAAAAATCAGAAACCGCATTATATGGTTCGGTTTGTGGATTCACATTTATGGTTATGGTTCCAAACCGATTCAAACCGCACAATACATACATACACATATATTTATAGTTATATATATATAATTTAATTATGGGAGCTTTACTCAACTACTTTTCTAATTTATCGATCCTATTAATCTACTGCAATATTTAGTTTTCCTTCCTTGCCAAGAAGTTTAGTAGTTGGTATTCTTAGTTGGTTCACTTTAGTGAATTACCACTATTTCATTTTCTGAGTGTAAGACTTGAAACAATTGTTGGTATTCTACTCTTAATAAGTTGGTTGATATTAGTGTGTTTTGGTAATTTGAATGGAATTGGTTTTAATATATACAAGTTTTCTTTTAATTTATCTTTGTAATTTTATGTATTTTAAATTTTTTTTAAGATGGTAGCTTAGTTCGAAGCAAACCGTGGTTTAAAACCGAAACTAAACCGTATTTTAATGGTTTGGATTGGTTTGGTTTTATGGAATTTGTGGATTGGTTTGGTTCTCCAAATTCATAATCCGTATGTATTGGTTTGGTTCTTGGTTTACTATAAAACCGAACCAAACCGGACCATGCTCACCCCTAAGTTAAACTAGTGCCCATATAGTGTGCCCCAGGGGCACCCTTTAGAATTTGCCAATGTTAAAAGGAAATTGATTTCTATGTTCCTTTAATTGATGCAAGTACCTTTTTTTTTTTTGCAGGTGAATTTACAAAACAGTTCCTGCATGCTTACACTTTTTACAAATTTAAGGGACTGTTTTATAAATTCACCGGCTAAAAGACAAAACATAAAATAAAAATGTGTGAATCAATTAGTAAAGTATATAAATCAATTTCCTTAAATTGTTAATAGCATGTGATAAGTGACAAATAGCATCCTATAAAATGGTACTCTCCCATGAATTCAGGAATAATGACCAAGAATAACGTGTATTAAATGTCTCGTCCAAGCTAATAAACCTACTTCAAAGAGTCACGTTAAAATGATGATTGAGGCAAGATTCGACAATTTTTGAACCACGAAACAACTAGATTTGTTAGCTGTTGTGGATCGAGCATTCGTGCTTGAGGTGGGTAGGGATGGGAGATAGGATTCATAATCGATTCTTGGTGTGTTTGTCAATTGACTTTGAAAATAGCAAGTGTTTCAGGCGATTATTGCTATAGACATTAGAGTATCACATCACATCTAACTACTCCCTCCGTCTCCAAATTTGTTGTTCTTTTTTTGGTGATTTTAACTTAATAAGAAAATACAGTCGTTACATGTCTTATCACTTCATTTTTCCATTTTATCCTCCAATCATTAACCTTTATGCTGTGTTTGGTTTGATTTTTGAAAAGTTTTTTGAAAAATAGTAGGGGTAATAAGTGGAGAGAGATAGAGAGAGAAATGTTGGAAGTAGGAGGAATCTAGGGAGAATCTAGGGGGAATTTTTTGAAAAATTCTTTTTGAAAACTAAAGAGAACAAGGCGTAATTACTTAATTTTGAAAGGGGTTGGGGTTGAATATTGCTCATTTAATTTTGAAGTGGGGTGATTTTTTTGTGACGGCAAAAAGTGATAACTACAACCAACAAATGGAGACGGATAGAATAGTATATTGAATTGGTCCACTCATGTGCATGCTCAATCCTCGAGAGGATCACAAGCACATGAGAAAGGAACCGATAAACCACTTTACTATCATGCATATCCTCCTCTTAGAAAAGACCTTTCGGTGTTCAACCCAATCATTCTCGTTTTAAGAAAAAAATAAAAATATCTGTAGCAGGTCAATTACATTTCTTTCTTTTTTTTTCAACGGAAGAAGTAAATTCATTAATCAAGCCATACGGCATCTACAGATAACTCCGAATAAAGAATATGGCATACGGCAAGTACAGATTTTCACCCAAATACAGAGAAACAGAGACACAATACAAGAAAAGACTAAGAGACGAAACTAGTGTCTAGCGCCTATGCAAGAGCCAAATGCTCACTTCTTCACACCGTCAACATGGCCGGCTAACGTGGAGCTAGTACCCAGACACCACCGTCTCGGGATGGCGGAGCTCCGAATCAAAGATAACATTAAACCTGTGGAAATCAGTCACTCGATCTGGGAAAACCAGATCGAAACAAAACCACCTGGGAAGACCCACCGGGACAGAAACCACCTGCCGAAACACTCAAAACAGCCACCGCAACACCGCTGCCATAACCACCGCACCAACCACAAGAATCACGACAGCCCCTACTGCCGCCATGCCCAGTCCCAACACACCATATCCACTCACAGCATCGCCACCAACAACCCAACAAAATCTCACCATCCACCACCCGAAACGGCCAAAGCGCCACTAGGCAAGAGACCGGCTTCCTCCAACAAGGTAGAATGGCGGTCCACAACGGGATCCAAAAAGCCAGCGGAACGGGATATACCCAGTAGAGTATCCGGCGGGATCTTATCGGAGGGGGGAGGGGGTGGAAACGAGGAAGGAGGAGGGAAGGGGAAGATGGAAGGGGGGGAGAACAACAGCCCACGAAGGAGAGGAGCGCCGACAAGAAAAGGGGAGAAGAAAAAAGAAGAGAGAGAGGCTCCCGGGGGAGGAGGCGGCGCCTCCCCCCCCAAGCAAACAATGGCGGCTAGGGTTTCTCTAGAAATAGTTTAGAGAGAGAAAGAAGAGAGAAGGGAGATTAATCTAATGGGGAAAAGAGTAATTACATTTCCTAAAGTGAGACTTAAAAGGTCGCATCTACTCTTCCATGAGAGGGAAGATTGTGAAGAAATAAAATTGGCTCATGATGATTAGAGGGACGATTCCATTTTTTTTTTAGAGTACCCTATGACTTCCAATTAATGCGAATAACATCGTGCTCATGTCGTGCCAAACGAATGCATTCATACGTCATTTGTAATGACAAATGACATGTCATGAATCAAACAAGTTTTTTTTTTTAATTGATAGAAGAGATAATTTTACATCAGATATGAAGCACATAGTACAAACCCGGGATACTACATCAATTGTGATCAGAGTCTACGAGATAACGAAGCCCAACAACTCAACCAATACAAGAAATGAGTCCATTATAGGGTAGGAAAAACCCTCTAAGGAAATAACACCCATACGCAGATGGAGAGACTTGAACTCCTGACCTCCCAAACAAGTTAAATTGTGTTAAGAGTTCTGATGAGCCCAATGCCTTCCTTTAATTTCTTGAGCCCTGTTTGTTTCCTTCTTTTCGACTCCTTGAAGCATGACTACGCTGACCAGGGAAGGCCCAATTCTACCCTAGGCCGAAACCTTAATTTCTTAACTTGGTCCAAATCATTTAGGCCCACAAGTGATCTGGACAACTAAGTTCTACATGGATGTAATATATGGGAACCAAATGTAAAATGTATAGTCACGATCAAAAAATGTAAAATGTATAGTCACGATCAAGATGTTTGGGCTAACTTACCAATGTGTTGACGAGTAGTATTTCTCGAAGGATCAATTCCATCGTTTACTAACGGAGTCTCTAATTAAAGTCGAGGCAAAGTTACGAGAGTCAATATATAGCGCCTATGAGAATTCGAACCTAAAACTCAGGAGAAAGCGAACTCTTAAATCCCACACCTTCACAACAAGGTCATCCCCTTGGGATTGATCGCTCGAGCATGTTGGTGAATTTGCGTGGATTAATAAGGTGTATTTTGTCAGACATGACTTGAGAGAGAAAAAGAAAAAAAATCTAACTGAAATTGGCGATGAGTTCTATGGTGTGCTCAACCATGATACATACGCACATAGGTTAGGATAAACTTGGCTGTGCAAAAAAATGTGACCGTTGGAAACTTGGAGGCCGGCTACATTTGACTCGTTTGTAGTCCTACGTGGGTGTTTTTTGGTTGGATCCATACCATTAATACTTTGTTGGATGTATGTCAGTATGGTGTGGCCGGAAGTGCACATGATTGTTGATTTATTGCAAAAGTTTTGGGTGCTAATCAAATTGGGATGCATGTCTTTTGCTTTGATGCGATTCCACCTCTTTCTTTGTTTCTTTGTTTTTGCTTTTCTTTCCCTTTCCCCAAATGTACCATTATCGAGTTCATGATAAAATTTTCTTTTGCCGAGATTAAAAAAAAAAAAAAAACTCTATTAATTGTATAATTGGTCCTCGCTTATCTGCAAAATTCCTACGGTGGGGATTCATCGGAACCTTTGCACGGCAGCTAGCCTTGGGCTTTGCATGATCATGATGGTTTAAAAGGCGAAAATTAAGAATGCAAAAACTCATGATTCCAATTTCTTAGGAAGGGAGCCACGGTCATGGTCACAATTGTCTTTCTAATTAATGAATGAATGATTAATATTGCAAGTTGCTCTTTATCACATGGGGATGGTGCTGTGCAGAGGTATGCGTAGCACCGTGTTGCGCACCTCCGAGTCGTCGGATCTCATTTTGGCAATAAACGGCTCTCGATCGTTGGTTGCCGAGATGAGATCTGAACCGTCGGATCCACGATCCGACGGCTCGGAAGTGCACAGCACGACCGCACTGCACCAACCCGAAGTGTCCGCTCTTTATAGTCTTATATCAATGCCTAAAGTGATAGTAATGAATGTGATTTGATAGCCCAGCTAGAGTTGATGGCGAATTTCCGCTGAACACAAGCTTGTTTCTTAGACCATTTCCAACTAATATCCTGAAAATCAATCTCCAAAATCAAGAACCAAACATGATTCTCCGAAATCAAACATGATTCTTCGTATACACGATAAATGATGTGTAATTTTTTGAGATTATAATCCAATGGAATACGATTAGTAGTGTGAGGTGATGTTCTAATTGGATCTCCTCTTGTGGGTCTCTGGATTTGGGATGAGCTCCTCCCTCCAATCTCCATACCTAAATTTGCAATACTAGGAACCACGTAAGTGCTTAGTCGGCAAGTAAACGTACTGGCAGACACTCTGATGGCTAAAGTAAGCCGCAATTGAAGATGAAGGGAAATACAAAGCTTTAATAAGTGAAAAAGGACAGTATATCTCTTTTAGGGTTTAACACCGTACCTTATATATTGAGTTACTTGCCTTGCCCTCCAAGATAGCTCGTGCCGACTGTGACGTCATGAATAACAGCCATTAGGTGTGGGGTAACCCATGATTATTGTCGAGTGCCACGCTATTGGGGAGCACGGGACCGGACCAAAAGCTGTGCCACATGCCGTGACCGGACAGCTCGATGTCCACGCGTTGTGACCAATCCATATGCGATCCTTCAAGATCCGACCCAAAGCCTCGAACCACCCACGAAGCCCGGGGGCATTGGCTGTTGCGTTTGATTAGGCTTTCCCCAGATTTGGGCTCGTCGAGTGGCCCAGCAAGCCGACCCACAGTCCAGCCCACTACAAGTAACCATTAAAAACATATATCAACGATATTTTGAAAATATGACCAATTTTGAATTTATTTGATAAAGGTAGATAAATTAATATTTTAACGTTAGAAATAAAAGTGAGAGATGATTGAGTTTTTTGAGTATTTTATGGGAAATGATATTTCCACACCCTTTTTTGTTATTGCCACACCCCTGCAAGTATATTTTTTGGGCAAAAATACACTTGCAGGGGTGTGGCAATAACAAAAAAGGGTGTGGCAAAATCACTAGCCTATTTTATATGAAAAAGTAAGTGTTATTATTTTGGAGAATCTCCATTTGGTTAGACACAATACTTGTCATTGGCTTGCTCCATTAATTGAGCATAGTGCTGGCTAAACTTTGTCAAAGAGTAATTTTGCTCGGAATTTTACATGAATTTTTCAAAATATTTAGTATTTTCAAGGTTGTTAATTTGGTGGTACAAAAATTACTAGTTGAGCTAAAATAATATTGCAGCAAGAAAAGGAAAGAAATTTGAATACTACGGTAGTAACTTGCGACGCCCTCTCACATGATCATATGAATTCCATATGTGTAAGTCTTTTTTTTTTATTGCTATTTGTGTAGGTCTCACACCATAAAAGGGGACATTAGAAATAATCACCGTACGTTTTAAAAAAAATTCGAAGAAAGGGAGCAAAGAAATCAACTTGTATTGGGTGTCACGAGAAAAACTATAAGAAAAAACTGTTGGGTGGTCATGACTCATGGGCACCGTACTAAGTCATATAATTTGTGTGCACGTGCGTGTAAGCGTTTGTCTGGGGGCAGGAGCACGAGCTAGCGTGAAAGCGATTTTGAAACACATCTCAAATTACTAAAATTCGTGAGAACGAGAATTGAAAGCGCGAGTGTAAAAGCGTATTTGAAAACACATCTCAAACTACTAAAAAATCGCAAGAGCAATGGTTGAAAGCGTGAGCGTAATGCGAGGATCAACACTCAAGAGTGCATGATATTTTTGAAAGATTACACGTGACTACAACACTACCACGTGGTGCCCCACCAATAATTGCTCCACTGTGGCTATTGGCACATTATGCCCAATTCCAAACCATAAGAAATTTTTGGGCGTCGGGTGGGTACCACGTCACTCGGCTGACGTGGTGCCCAAACAACACATCCGAGTCGTTCGAAAGTGTGTTAGATGGCCCAGATTGAAACAATCTCTCTCCTCTCTCCTCTCACCTCAACACTCTCTCTCCTTTTTTTCTCTCCAAATTCGAGCCGTCCAAAAGCAAAATAAACGACCCGATGCTCCAAACGGGCACCACGTGGTCCCCGCTGAAAATCTTCTCACTCCATTACTCTAGTGAGATAAAACAAGACCGAGGCCACGAGGCGACCCGGTCAGTTCAGGTGGACTGTACGTCGTAGCGTGCCACGTGTCATCCTCTGATTAGTGGTGCATCCCATCACACGTGCTCGACGGGCCATGCATCACGTGGCCCCTATTTTTAAAGGCCTTTTTGGGGTAAGGTAACAGACAAGGCCACAAGGGGCGGGGCCGGCGTCCTCAATGCGTCTCGGGAATTTTTTAAATACGGGTAGGTACCACGTGGTGTCCGCTCGACACATCCGAAATGTCTATTGCATTTTTGGACTGCTCGGATTTAGAGGGAGAAAAAAGAAAGAGAAAGTGTTAGGGTGATAGGAAAAAGAGAATTTCAATCCGAGCTATTCAAAAGTGTATTAGAAGGTCCGAATGTACCAAACAGATATCACATGAAATATACCCATCACGTGAAATATACCCATCAGGCACCCAGAGATTTCTCGTCGGTCCCATTAATTGTGTGTTTGATGGGCTTTTCAAGGGTTAGGTATATGTTTTATGGACTATGTGTCCTTTTGGAAGTCGATGCTGGTACACTTTCAAATGTCTTTTATTTCAATATGGTAAGTAAAAGAGACATAAGTATATTTCTGGGAATACCAACAAAAAAAAAAAAAACCACATTAGAAATCCATCCCTGTTAATTTCGACTTTCGATGCAAGTGTATTACAGAAAGTCTACTGGCACAGCAAACCTGTGCACAGATTTTTCGCGGGGGTAATTGAAAAAATGTTTTAAACATAATTAACGGATCGGATTATTTTTATGGGACCATTAGTGGGTCCCACAACGCAATCTGTGCACAATCTGTGCACAGATCTGCTGTGCCAGTAGCAAGGTTCAGTGTATTATTGGTCGATTCTTAGCGGTTCGTCCAGTAGTTAAGACCTGAGATTTATTAGAGATTGCTCTATGTTATGTTTGATGTTTGAAAACTCCATGGTGCTTTTAGCTCTTATGGAGTATATGGCAAGTGCATGTGGACTTTATCTTGATCAGTGGCTTGTGTTTGCAGGGAACGCTGATACCGGCCCTAGTGAATTACACTACGATATGCACATTTCGGAAGGTACAATTCCATTTCAAACTGCTAAATTTAGCGATTCAAAGCAATCCCAAAGTTCTTTTTTCCATAATATCTACTTATTAAGGTAAAAATCTAGAGAGTGGAATTTTGATAAGAGAAAATGTAAGCAAATTTGGTTACTATGCTCTTAGAGATGTGATTTGTATGAATAAGTTAAAATATAGAGTATGTTATTCATAGAAGACTACCTATAGCGTATCAAAATTCAAGCATGCGACAGTACCACATTTTTCGTACATGTTCCTTGTACTCGTATGATCTAGGTAACATAAGTCTTAGACTTTAATTGGTCGGGACTTTCGCTTGTTATAAACAATGTGAATTGTCCTCTAAGAATTAGTTAATTCATGCGTTAATTAGCCTCGATACCGTGAGTTACATATAAATGTACTTATCGTGATCCGGGAATCCTGCAGGGCATTTCTTGTAGTGCACCCTGTAGGATAGATCCGAACCGTCCATTTCGGCATTACAGGGGAGTGCACTGCAGGATTTTCCAATTCCTCCACTTATCGTATATGTGTTGCACTTCATATATAATTCTAAAAAGGTTGAAGCTCAACCTCAAATAAAATAAAGAAACTGAAAATGTCGTAGGGCATAGGAAGGGGATACGTAGTTCACGTAATAGGCACACGAACGTAGAGTTGCTCATCAACACATAATTAATATCTGGCTGTTTCTATATATACCCCATGATGAGTAGATTTTTATGTGTCACTTTTTCATTTTAAGTGTACACAGAGAGAGAGAGAGAGAGAGAGAGAGAGAGAGAGAGAGAGAGAGAGAGAGAGAGAGAGAGAGAGAGAGAGAGAGAGAGAGAGAGAGAGAGAGAGAGAGAGAGAGAGAGAGAGAGAGAGAGAGAGGTGAGTCATGCATGAGCTGTGATCAAATTCAAATTCCAATAAACCAAGATGTAGCCTTTATCTGCATTTACACCTGCACCTGATCATACATGCGCTCTGTATAAATCAGATGATGGTCTGGTGCACAGAGGATCATGAGGTGCAGGTGCATCTGCAGCTGAATGCCATTTTGTTCTGGATTTTAGTGCTGTGTCATCGTCAGTCTTTAGAAGGGTTGTGGAGAGAGAGAGAGAGAGAGAGAGAGAGAAGTAACAAGGGTTGTGGAGAGAGAGAGAATTATATTTGTTTCCTCCACAAAATTATGGATCCAAATAGCATGGTAGAGTTGAAACTTACATCCGAGCTAGGTATTCCCAAGGTAACAAAATCTCTTTTTCCCTCTTCGACTAAGTTTACGAGGACTCTTATATACTTTATGCTTATGGAATATTCTCTCTCTCTCTCTCTCTCTCTCTCATTTTGAGAAGATCATCAACCTAGCTACGTGCAGGTAATTGTTCTCAAGGAATGGACACAGGACACTCTATCTAGGCGTCTAAAGGTATTGAACTCTCTCTCTCTCTCTCTCTCTCTCTCTCTCTCTCTCTCTCTATAGCTCTCGGCAAAAGAAATTTCATTCATGACATACAAGGATAAAAATATTGAACTCTCTCTCTCTCTCTCTCTCTGGACTCCTCAAATACGACTACTTCTGAAGGAACCTCTCATGTGTATGTGTGTGCGCGCGCGATTTTGAGTTGTTGGATCGATCACCATTTGATTTACTCCATAATCAACACTTCAAGCCCAGGAATCATAAATTACACGGTGCTACTGCTCAAATAGAACACTTTAATACGTAATATGACTGTGGACACTTTTGAAAATGTGCAAAACCACTCCACAATAACACTGATGATCTTATAGATCGAACCGTGGAAGTGGTTTTGTTGGGGGCATGGGACTCTGAATTAACCCTACTGGCAATTTTACAGTAGCTGAGAAGCAAACACCTACTGGAAACCCTAGGTCATGTTTGGTAACCATTTTATTTTCTATTTTCTGTTTTTATTTCCAGAATTTTCAAAAATTAACCTTGGAAGTTTGTTTGGTGCACTACTTTCACTTACAAATTTTGGTAATCACTTTCACTATTTGCAAAATTTCAGGAAGTTGAAAAACCACGCTTTCACTTTTTGCAAAAGTAAAAACAGGCTGCCATTTTCTTCCACTACAGTGCCAATTGAGCACCTTACCCACGCCAGACGTAGTCTTGGCCGGAGGAACTTCCTTTCTTTTTTTTTTTTCCCCGGGTCTCAAACCCAGGCCAAGGCTCTCTCTCTCTCTATTAATCTGGTTGAAAGAAATCTACAAAGAGTTGTGGTTCTCACTCTCGAATCTGGTTGAAAGAAATCTACAAAGAGTTGTGATTCTCACTCTCGATCTGATTCTCTCACCCTCGATCTGATTGACGAACTCCATACAAGGCTTGGATTCTCTCTCTCTCTCTCTGAATAAAACTCTGTCAGTAGATGCGATTTTGCAAACACTTACTACAGCTTATCCATCCTTTTTGTTGCTTATTTGAGTTTCTTTTCATTCCCTGTGAAATCAGCTTCAATTCTTTTCAATAACTAGGGCAGATTTATAATTTCCAGTTTGCCTGAATCAATTCATAGCCATAGGATTTCCATTAGATAATGGGTTTCAATTCTTCGAAGAGCGTAGTTGTGGCCTTGTGGGTTTAGGTAGAAATGTCTATGGTAGTGGCAATGGAAGGCTTCTTTTATTCATGTCAACCATGTTCACGTATTGCGGATCAAAAAAAAAAAAAAAAAACCATGTTCACAGATTTTGTTTTTTGTTTATTTTTGGAAAATAGATTGACACAAACATGTTTTTCGCTTTCACTTTTTTTTTAAGGAAAAGTAGAAACTGGTTTTGGCAAATAGAAAATAGGAAACAGAAAAATGGCAATGCTACCAAACATAGCCCTAGATTTCCAATTGTGTGAATTCCTGAGGATAACATAATGGTAGAGCATATGGAAGTACTTGACCCTTTTTTTTTTCTCGGAAAAACGAAACTTTTTATTAAAAATTCGAAGGGGTACATCGATGAGGAAACCAAAAGTACAAAAGATCTATCCAACCAAAGTTGGATAAAACATCTCACATACTCACTCTACACCTTCACTTTTCGAATCCCATCCAAATAACCTTTGAAATCCTCCACCGTATATGGAAGTACTTGACCTTTCGGGTATGGCAGTAAACACCAACGGTTTTTGCCTCTTTGGATAGTACCGTTACACACAGGCCAATATACCAATTGGCCGCCGGTTCCCGTAACGCATCGGTTTAATTGTTTCCGATCCACAAATTGGTTTCACTGCCGTTACAGTCGATACTCGACTGTTACAGGTTATGGCACTTTTAAAAGTTTTTGTTTTCAAACATATGTTTTAAACATTTACAATTGCTACAATTTGCTACGTATCATTTGACCGCTACCATTACATGTACCGATACTGTTACTTGCTGGTAGTTAAAATCTTAGACTAACAAAGTGAAGGATACATGGCCAAGTGCGAATTCAAGAATATATATTGTTGATTAGCAGTTAGCTCAAATACCTAGGTCATCTATGTTCGTAACAAAGTGATGACTTGAGATATGGCTTCATTCAATTTCTTTAATATGAAATCTTTAAGTGAATGTTCATTGTTTATTTGTGTTCAAGTTGAGAGTGATGACTTGAGATTTTCCGGCCGTTTGATTGTGTGATTTTTTTTATATTTTATGTTTTCAAATTCAAAGGTTAGAAAATCTCTCGGCACAGAGGTACGGAGGTTTTCGGCACAGAAGATCATGCCTCGAGTGATAACTTGAGGTTTCGGCTTCTTTGTCACAGAGAAATATTCGTTAGTTATGGTTGTAACAATCTTATCCAAAGAAGAGAGATTCAATATTGGTGGTGCTTTGGGTCTGCCACCATATATATATATTCTATGATCGGCACTGACCTTGAGTTATCAAAGAGGTGTCATCTCCACTTGCAGAAAGTCTCTGATCTGGAGTTCGACTCTAGATTTCTTGCTATTAATTTTGTTGTTGAGCCAGTTCGTACGGGAATTTGCCCAACTCCTTTTTTTTTTTTTTTTTGAGAAAGAGTAGGAACTTCAATTTTGTGTGTTCCGCTAAGGATTCTTAAAATTAAGTACTTATTTGCATTTTTCAAGTTTAAAAATTAATAATTGACTTACTAATAATTTTTTGTGCAATATGGATTTTATTTGATAGATTTCTATGAAATCTTTTGAACGGTGCAAAAAAATCAAAAAAATTATTTTCGTAATACATTCATTTTTAAATTTGAAAATTGTAAATAAGTATTTATTTTTTAAGAACGCTTAGCGAAATATGATAGAGACAGTTTACTGGCACACAAACAATTGAATAAAGAGCTACAAGGGATTAGATCAATTAGCTAGCCCAAGTTTTTTTTTTGAAACCTCATTAGCCACTAACTCTATTATGATAGGTGGGGCCATTCACATATCCAAATTTCAATCGTTTTACAGAGAAACTACTTCACATTAGTAAAAATATAATCATTAATTTTCAAAAAAAATAAAAATAAAGATTCAAATATATACACTGTCCATATAGATATATCTGTACATGAGGTCAATTAAAAAGACCCTCTAAAATCCATATCCATAAACCCAAGCTTTTAATGAAAAAAATTAGAAGGTTAGGTAGTCCATGTAAAGTGCTATCTCTCTCTCCCGTTCCTGAGAAACCCTAGCCGCCGCTGTTTGCTTGGGGGGAGGCGCCGCCTCCTCCCCCAGGCGCCTCTCTCTCTCCTTTTTTATTCTCCCCTTCCCTTGTCGGCGCTCCTTTTCTTCGTGGGCTGTCGCTCCCCCCTCCATCTTCCTCTTCCTTCCACCCTCCTCATTTCCCCCCGCCCCCTCTTCACTGGGTTGTTGGTGGCGATGCTGGAGAGGATATGGAGTGATGAGTCTAGGCGTGGCGGCAGTAGGGGTTGTCGCTATTGTCTGTGGCTATTGGGGTGTTGTGGCGGCGGTGCTGCGGTTGCTGTTTGAGTGTTTCGGCAGGTTAGGGTTTTGGTTTTGTTTTCATTTCTGTTTCTGTTTGGTCCGGACTCTTGTCCGGTTTATGTCTGGATGTTTAGGCCGGTTTCTATTCGGATGTTGTTCAGGTTCTTGTCCTGGTGGATCTTCTCGCGGGGTTTTGTTCCGGTCTGATTTTCCCAGATCGGGTGACTAATTTCCACAGATTTAATGTTATCTTTGATATGGAGCTCCGCCATCCCAAGATGTTGGTGTCTGGGTACTAGCTCCACGTTAGCCGATCCATGTTGACGGTGTGGAGAAGTGAGCGATTGCTCATGCATAGGCGCTAGACACTTGTTTCATCTCTTAGTCTTTTCATGTATATATTGTGTCTCTGTATCTCTGTTTTTGGGTGAAAATTTGTATTTGCCATATGGCCTGATCTGTATTCGGGATTATTCTGTAGATGCCGTATGGCTTGATTAATGAATATGATTTTTCCATTGAAAAAAAGAAAAAAATTCCTAAATATAGGAGTGTTACATACAACATTCATGGTTTATTGGTTTACTAGTGCTACCCGTACCTACGGTACTACGCATCCCGGTTGGGAGGAGATGGCAGTTGTGTGATTTAGGTGAAAACCATGGGCACTTAACCGGAAAGTGGGAGAATACACTACAGCCTTTAGATCAAATAAATCTAAGCCGTTCCAACAACTTGTCCCCACACCCTTCTGTTTTATAATAGAGATATGCGATGTTTCTGCGGCTAGGGTTCTTTGTCTTTGTTCTTTTAGGTGTTTTTGTATTGGGTTTGTCCCAATGGATATTTCTGGGTTTGGCCCATTAGGTGTGGACTTGTCCCAATGGGTGTCCCCTTAGTTGGCTTCTTACTAACCTCGGGTTTGGGTTTCTGATGAACATAGGATTATTAATTCTTAGCTTTGTAACTTAAATGGGTCTCAGGCTAGGAATATGATATCATTCTTTGTTTCTGTTAATCTCTGTAACAATTTCAGTGATTAATAAAAAAAATTTGCCTTCCAAAAAAATTAATCCTTGCCTTTAATAATTAAATGGAATTCTACATCAAATTTTTTTTTTTGAGTTTCAGTGAGAGAGAGAGAGAGAGAGAGAGAGAGAGAGAGAGAGAGAGAGAGAGAGAGAGAGAGATTCTTGCCATAAACTTTTGAGTTCCCATAGTTTTGAGAGAGAGGTGCGGCTGGTGCAATGGAGCCAGTAGGGGCGGTCGCCCCTGCAAGAAGAAAAAGAAACACTACTATTATATGTAAAAAAAAAATTCCTATGAAAGTATATAGGCTCGCCTCTGTATAGAATTTAAAAAAAAAAAAATAATTGTAACCTTTGAACTACGAGGATACTAACATTAATTACTAAAGGTTAAGTGCTAAAATATAACAAAAAATAAAACTATAGGGTTAATATTGTGAATATTCAAGTAATAAACTTTCACTTTTTGTTATAGATGGGTTTAGTATTTTACAGTTTTATTTTTTTTGCCCTAAAATCTCAATGGCACACCAAATCCACTCTCTCTCTCTCTCTTGGCACAAACATCCCCAATTGTTAAGACTTCAAAGGCAATTTCGAGAAAATAAAGACGGAGGAGAAGAGATTTTGGAAATCCTAAGTAATTTTGGTGAAATTTAAGTAGTAGGTATGTCTTTCCCCAATTATTGTTCTAGACTTCTCCTATTTCTTTATTTTTTGACTGGTAAAATCAAGTAACATGAAAGCTCATGTACCGAATTCGTCCAGTTGTGATGAATGAAAAAAAAGAAGATGCAATAAAGAAAAACAAGACACATATATCAAGATCGATCCCATTAGTTAAACCGATTTATGTATTTATGTTATTTTGAGTTTTAATGTATTTACGTGATTAATTATGCATGTGTATTTATATTTTTTTTCTCGCATGCACAGTCGCTCCTGCGTGGTGAAATTCCTGGCTCCGTCCCTGTGTGAGAAAGAGAGAGAAAAGAGTCCATCCGGTAACTTTTTAGCATGAGGTGCCAGGTACCCCATGGCTTCTAAAGGTGTATACTGTGGAAGATTTTAAAAGGAACCTTGATGGTGTTAGAAGACTTGTAATTTAGGTGTATCCTTGAGTGTGACTTTGTTTTTACACTTTTCACTTTTTTCCTTTGGGGTTGTGGTGAACTTTCTGATTTTTCCTTCCTTTCTACTCGATGTACCATTTTTGAGTTTAATAAAATCTTTTCTTTTGCCGAGCAAAAAAAAAGTTGACGTCACCTTTGCCATTAGTGAACGCTCGTGTTGGTCTGAATCACAAAAATGAAAATAAGTGTCACCAATCTTCCAAGACTATCATCCCTGTTAGTGGAGGCTCCAGGAATTTGTGGTAGGGTGTTCAAAAATTACCTTAACTCTACTAGTTTATTTATTAACCAATAATATATGTACAAAATCTCATAAATTAGTATAAATAGTGCGGTCAAAAAATATAACCTCTATTCTACAAAAATTAAATACGAGGTGAAATGAGAACAGAAGAATATATACTATATCTTTTTTACGAAAATTTAATTTTTGTTGAAAATTGTCGTATTACGTACTAGACAGTGTTTCGAGAATGGAAGGAGTTCTTGTATTTTGAGTCAACGTTTAACCAACGTATTAATCTACTAAAACCCTTTTAAAAGAAATTGTAGCGAGTATGTTAGGGCTGACCTTCTTGAAAATATGTTAGGGCTGACCTTCCCAAAGGAATATGTTGTAGCGAGTATGTTGAGACTGACCTTCTCGAAGAAATATTATTCAAGTTAACACGGTTTTGCAACATAGTTGAATTTTTTTAAAGCTCTTGTCCGTAATTTTATAAACTAAGTAAACAAAAAAAAAAGTAGTTATTGTCATGAATGTGAAATTAACACATTTAGACGATCGAAAATAAAGATGGAGAGAGAACGCAGAGCATAATTCTTACCCCTATAGATTCTTTTTTTTTTCTTTCTTTTTTCATTATGATTGTGAGTTTTATTTCAAGTAATGTGTTAGGTGTTCAAATGTGAATTACTTGGAATGATGGGTTGTAATTGGATTGTGGTTGAGTGTTTAATTGGTTTTGGTTGGGTGTTCAATTCTTTTTGGTTGAGTATTCATTGATATTTGGGTTGGATGTTCAAATTAAAGTTAAGGTTAGTCCAAAAATTCTACATGTATTTTAAGAATTTTTTTTTTTGAGTGTTCAATTGATCATGGAACCCAAAGAGTAGAGCCGCCTCTGAATTCCCTGTGTGTCTAAAGGTGCCACCACTCTTTTCAAGAGTCTTAGACTTTTTTTTGAAGGTGGTGTTGGACTTGGCATGTTGCACATGACGTTTCCCTTTCGACTAATTTTCAACTTTCCTGGGTAAATAAACCAAAACGAAAAACTTACACTTGATAGGAATTAGTATTCGATTTTAGTTTGTTCTTAATGACATTTGGTGTAAATAATTTTCATGCCTATGGAATTAGTAACTTACAAAGTGTGGGGCTCTGAAGAACGCAGCTCGCTTCCTTTGGAACTGTGGCTCGAGTGAGAGTGAGAACTCCTAGCTTCCACCTAGCTTGCATAAGGAAGCACGACTAGAGACCATAAATGAGGAGTTCCGGAATGGCCCTCCGGTGTGTAGATGAGAAAATGTGCAGAGCAAGAAGGGAAGTACTAGGGTTTTTCTAGGGGAGAAGCATGTACCTCTTTATGGCTGCTATCGAGGGGTATTTATAGAGTCTTCTTTTCTTGCTTTCCAAGTACACGAATTCGCCCTACACGTGTCCGTGATATCACCGATAAGGCCTGATAACCGTTTCCAGGGTGAGCTGGCACCCCATGTGCGTCAATCATTATCTCTTGGCGTAATCGTTTCCTGCGCGTGGGGGTTATGTGACACTGAACGTGGCCGAGCTTGGAGACTCGGTGCCGTCCGAGGTGCCCCTGAAGAGGAAGGACGGAGCAAGATGCTATGTCCGAGCTTTGGCCTCGGCCGAACCCAGGTTGTTCGTCCTTCTTGTAGGGCTCTCGGTTATCGGCTCGGTACCTCGGTCGCTGCCTGGTTTTCGGTTGTGATCGACTTTGGAGCATCGGTTGTCCGCATGCTCCAGTACTTCCAAAGGCTTCCAGGAGATAACGGTTATTGTGAGTGGGACCTATGGGGATCATGCTCCCCATGCAGCTGGCACAATCATTGAGATCTGTCCCATGTGCTCCGTAACCACCTCGCCCTCCCTCATCATATGTGACGTCACCCGAGGCGGTTACCCGAGCGTACTCTCCACGCGCTAGCTTGGAGACCAAGCAAACCTAGGTCTATAAATACAAAGTGATACACACCTGAAAGAGGTACGCAATACTATCCTAACCCTAGACCTAAACACCTTCCCTGAGATCTAACTTGATCATCGGAGGGTCACTGGGCACTCCAAGCCCTAGTGACTTGTTGCAGGTCAGGCAACGGACGAGCGGAGCTGCGGAGGAAGGAACCTAGCCAGACATCACAGTCAAGGTCCCGATTAATCGAACCCCTACACTTCTGCCGAGGCAATGAGCGGATGGAACGAGATCTGAGAGTGGAGTCCCTTTGTCTGAACTCGGCTCTCACCGAGCCTGAGTGTCTTGGCCTTGAGCTTACTTCGGTGGATATGGGGGAGAGTCTCTGGGCGACAGCTCGGGTCATTCCGTCTTAGCCCCGGGCCGTCTCGCGGTGACACATGGTCCGAGCCGTATCGTTCGGTCCACTACACAAAGAGATGAATATACGTCCACCGGATCAATACACTTTTTGGTAATATGAAGTTAACGTGCTGGGATCCAACCTTTTTTCACCGATCAGAGGGAATGTAATGTTCACAGTGAACAAAATCATTCTCGGCTTGGCATGACTGACGTCCTTTGGTGGATAGTGGATATATACATCGTGAGTTACGGCCATTAAATTAAATTCGTATAATAATAAATTACACTTGAGTTTAGGGTTCGAAGTATAATACTACTAATTACACTTCAATTTAAGCTAAGTACACGGTAAAAGACACATTTGTCAATGACCATTTTTTAAAAGTAATTCAAACTTGAATGCCTATCGAAGCTTTGCATGTGGAATTTTCTGAAACCGGTGGTCTAAAACGGATTATGTAACTTCACACAAGGAACAGTTGGACATATAGTACTCTATTTCGGAGTCAGAATGGGAGATGCCTCCCTGCAGAGCGGTGATGATCGGCGGCCGCTCATCTGCTTATTTCGGCAATCGACAGTTCGGATCTTATCCCAACAATGAACGGGTCAGATTTGTATTCATCCAGATTCGATCCAAACTGTCTGCGCCGAGATGAACGGACTCGGATCGGCCGCTCTGCACCCGCTCGGCAGACTCTTGGGGACATTTTGCTTCTGTGGCTATTTTTTTATTTTTTTTGGCCAAAGTTTAGGAGAGATTTTATTAAAATCAGGAAACAATGAAAATCAAATACATCAGATGGGGCTCCCATCCTCACAAAGTGGATGGAAAAGCCAAGGGGGGATAGAATTCCCATGAACGGACCCCGCTCCCTCTCATAGCATTCTTGGCCATAGTGTGTGTCACCGAATTGCCACATCTTCAAACAAAGCTGACTTGCATCCCTACAAACTCTTGCTTCAACCGGTTTACGTCTGCAATTAACACGCCCACCGACGTGATGAAGTTACCTAATTCTGTGGCTAATTAAAGTTCCTGTTTCACTTAATTCTCTCAATTCACGTGATTAATTCTGTGTTTGTTTGGTGAGTTGGGCTAAGGAGTTAGTTGTGGAATTGGGTTTTCAGTGGTGTGGGGAACTGTACAAAAGGATATCGTTGAGAAATTTTTGGGTGCAAATTGGGTACCGCTGATGTGGTACCTGTACAGCAAATCCGAGCCATCCAACATGCAACCGACGGCTCAAATTGAAAGGTACCGAACATTTTTTAAAAAAAAGGAAAAAGAAAAGAGTATTTCAATCTGAGCCGTCGGTTGTTTTGTTTGGACGGCTTGGATGTGTTGCACATGGTACCCGATTTGCAACCAAAAATTTCTCGATTAAGAATAGCAGTAAGTTGATGTTAGTTGGAGTTCTACTCTTCTACATAGAAAGCCAAGGGAGTTGGTATAACAAATGCTTTTGGTATAACAAATGCTTTTGGAATTCATGCCTCAGGTATCACACATTAACAGGCATAAATAGTAGGAGTAAGGGTAAATTCCAAACACACCCCCTGTACTTAGGTCGTTTTTCAACTACACCCCCTCTACTTCATTTTTAATCACTCGCACCCCTTGTACTTAAGACTGGTTTGGAACTGTTAGTATTTCCGTCCAAAGTAACGAAAAGACTGAAATACCCATTCGTATTCCCCTTTCTTATTTCCTTTTTTCATTTGCGTATTATCCTCTCTCTCTCTCTACGAAGCTCTGAGCTCTGGTTGTCAATGGTAGATCGAAAAATCAGAAGATCGTGAACAGAATCATCTCTTTCAAAGAACAGAATCATCTAGGGTTTTTGTCCGTAAGGTACGTTGATAAGGTTCGTTTCTGGTCGTTGATAAGGTTCGTTTCAAACCCAAAATCGTCTAGGGTTTTGTTCGTAAGGTTCGTTTCTGGTCGTTTGATAGCCCAAAAATTATCTGGGTTTTCGTTCATTTGTGGTATGTTGATTAGCCCAAATCGTCTAGGGTTTTGTGTTACGCTTTTTTTGAGTCACATAATACTCTGAAAACCAAAAACTTTTCATGATTTGGGGATTTTTTTAAAGTTGTAGCCTTTTTCTGCTACAGTTATCGATTTTAGGGTTTTGTCTTACCTGTTTTCCACTGTTTTTTTGCTCTTTAATGGTTGTGGTCCCATACTTGACTACCCAACCGCTTGTTGGCCTTTTTTCTGCTACAGTTATCGATTTTAGGGTTTTTGTCGTAACTTTCCACTGGTTTTTTGTTCTTTAATGGTTGTGGTCCTATACCTGAATACATATATGTTGTTGTTTAATGGGTTTTTGTCAACTACATTGTTCTTTAATGCTTGCATGTGGTCCCTTATGTTTGTAAAGTTGGGTTTTCTAATCGTAAATGCAGGATGACGACATATGCTAGCCTTCAATTGCATCATGGGGGGTATTTCAAGCATACCCCATTGGCCACTATGTATCTGGGTGGGACAGTAGAAATGGTAGACGAAATTGACCCTGATTTGATTTGTTTCTTTGACTTGAAGAGAGTAATTATGTCATATGGTTATCCCACCACAAGTACTATGTATTACCTGATTCCTAGTCTTGGTCTGACAAAGGGACTTAGGGTTCTAAATTCTGACATAGAGGTTAGAGAAATGTTGGATGTTTACAAAGGTCTTCCAGTCATGTGCTTGTATTGTGAAAAAGGTCCTGAACCCCTGCAAATTATTTACCCTGATGAAGTGGATGTTCCCCACGTGGAAACAAATGTTGTGCACTTAGATGATGAAAGTCCTAAGGCCAATGAGGGCAATCATGAGGTGGTGGTGGATAAACCAGTGGATGAAGGAATTGGTGATGATGAAGATGAGGAAGATGACCCTGATTATGTAGCAGATGAAGAGGATGAAGATGAAGATGAAGATGATGAGGATGGCTCAGATGTTAGTTCTACCCCTAGCTGGATGTTTGAGAATCTGGAAGGGCCTGGTGATGATGACATTTTTGCTTCAAAGGAACAACAAAATCAAAGAAAGGATGATAAAGACCAACCACAAATAGAAGATTGGTACTCAGATGGGAGGAATTCTAATGACTTACATACTATGTATGGATCAGATGAAGATGAAGAAGAGATAATGAAATCCAGTAGTAAGAAGAGATAATGAAGAAGAAAGGCTGCAGAGGAGGTTGAGGACACAGGGACAGGGACATTGTCTAGAGCAGGAAGGTATATGTCATGTTCAAAATGTTTGCAAAAGGGTCATAATCCCAGGTCATGTAAGAACCCAATACACCCAAATTCTAAGCTGTTAAAGAAGAAGGATTTACCATCAACAAGTCAACAGGTCTGTCAACAATACTTGGTTTTTTGTTGGGTACCAAATTTTTTGTAACTAAAAACATACTGACCAGTACTTGGCAGGAACAAAAAGGTCAACCAAAGAAGAAGAAATCAAGAACAACTGCACCAACAACTTCAACTTCAACTCAGCCCTCTGTGGATGCTGGTTTCTACACTAAACCAGCAGAGTCATTTGTACCAATCAACCCTGGTTTCTACACTCAACCTAACCAAGGCAGTGCTAATTCTGCCAATCCTGAATTTTCCTCACAGGTATAACTTGTATAACTACATATAATCTGAATTTCTTGGTTTATAACACTGTTTAACTAATGTTTTATGGGTGTAGCCATCTAAATTGCAATGTATTGGTGGAAAGTTTGGAGGAAGTGGTCCTAGATTCAGTGTGGGTGTTGCTAACAGAGGTGGACAAACAAGTGGTGCAAGAGGTGGTGGAAAGGTTGGTGCTAGTAGAGGTGGTGGAAGGTCAAGTGGTACAAGAGGTGGTGGAAGGTCTGGTGCTACAAGAGGTGGTGGAAGGGTAGGTGCAACCAGAGGTGGTGGAAGGTCAGGTGCAACTAGAGGTGGTGGAAGGACAGGTGGTCCAAGAGGTGGTGGAAGGACAGGAGGTCCAAGAGGTGGTGGAAGGTCAGGTGCTGCTCAAACAGGTCTTGCTCAAACAGGTGCTGCACAGTCAGAGGGTGGAGAACCATTTGGAAGAGAAGGAGGTTGGTGGTGGTAGTTTACATATGCAACCTTTTGTTGGTCAGGTCCTGCTCAACCTTTTGGTAGTTTACAGTTTGCAATAGTCTTGTGGTACTTTGGCACTTTTGTCTGCAGTTTTTGTTGTTGGCCAGTTAGTCCTACAGTTTCTTTTGTTGGCCAAGTAATGTAGTAGTCTTAAGGTACTTTGTATGGACAAGTTTGTGGTTGACAGTTTAGTCTGCAATTTTTGTTGAACCAGTAATGCTATGCTCGTGTATATTGCTTTCTGCTTCTGTTTAATACTGAGGCACTTTGGCACTTTTATCTGTCTATTGCTATTTCTGTTTAATGCTAAGGCTGCTACTGCTATGCTGCTAGTATTAATGTTGTTAAAGGTTGGTGGTGGTAGCTAATGTTGTCTCTCTGCTATGATTTGCATTGAATCAGATTATAAGGGATTGCATTTCATGATAGCATAAACAAAACACTGCATATATTTTTTCAGTTCATTACAAGGGATAGACATTTTCTGGATTACATAACCCTTGACAAAAAAGTGCATTACATACATGCACATTCTACTTAGTTAAATACAACACCATAAAGCAGAAAATGGCGACCCAAGTTGCCACAAACATCCCCCTCTGCCTTCTCTCCTCGGCCTTGCTTTTCTCCAACTCTCTCTCTAACTGGTTAATGATCTGCAACAGCTCATCCCTTCCGCAATCACAAGGTAGAAGGTCAACCCACACGAAGAACTTGCATTTTGCCTTCTGTATAAACAAAAAAATACATTACAACTCATTACGAATAATTTTTATGTGTAAAACTACCTTAAACTTACCGGAAACCTTCCACACCCATAAAACCGTCTTCCCATGGAGGATGGTATGTTAGACGTACGCAGAGGAGCTGGTTCGCCACAATAGCAAATGGGGACCTGGTTATCTAGCTTTCCAGATGAGGGAGAATGGGAAAAAGAAGAAGAGGCCATGGGTGGGTGGGTGTCTGGGTGATGCTCTGTTTTCATTCTAACCTGTGGGAAAAATGGTATATATAGGATGTTAATGGGTTTTAGGGGCAATTTGGTCTTAGAAAATATGTTTTAGGAGGGAACATTCCCGCCAACAAGCCATTACCTGCTTTTTCGTTACTTTGGACGGAAATACTAACAGTTCCAAACCAGTCTTAAGTACAAGGGGTGCGAGTGATTAAAAATGAAGTAGAGATGGTGTAGTTGAAAAACGACCTAAGTACAGGGGGTGTGTTTGGAATTTACCCTAGGAGTAAATACAAGAGACAACTGAAGGGCAAAGGCGCACTTCTCCTCGAACAAAACATAATTTCATGCACTTATTAATCTGAAAGAAAAGGGACACAAGCTTCATTGCCATATACTGCAAGTTATTGGAGAATCATACATCGTCATACACCACTTTTGAACAAAACAGGCGAAACTTGGATTTTAAAAGATCGCCTGGAGCCAAGAAGCAACCACGCCATACGATTGCTGACTTTTCCCGAAACCGCTTGTTTCATGCATGATTGTTGAAGGATATCAAATTTTGGACTTGACGCTCTGAATGAGTTCTCTTCTGAGAATCTTCCCTGAAGCTGTTTTTGGAACACTGTTTATAAATGTTACCCGCCGCAATCTTTTGAAAGGTGCGACCTGAAGAAGAAAAGAAACTTGCTTGTTAAGCATTTCTTGATTTGGTTAGTTAAGAAAGGGAAATGGTCAATAACAGCAAACATAGAGACCAAAACATGCAGCCTTGAATTCTCCCACTCCTCCTGGACCATAGTCTAAGAACCAACAACCAGAAATTGAACTCGTCTTTTTGTACTTTAAGGCCTAGACGGAACGTTACCCAATTACCAGAAACTGATGTTTAGCCAAATACTACATACTACATGTTTTGCAACTATTTCAACGATCAACTTCTCCCACAATAACATCTATCTATGCTACCTAGTATTGTCATAATATCAACCAATTTCAGATTACGATTCTACGAAGCTGAGCTCGAGGGGTCTGCATTTGTACAGGTTGCCTACCAGCAAGCATGCTAGAGGCCACTAATTTATCTTCTAGAGCGATTTGGGGCTTTAACTTTTCAGGCAATTGATTCTTCTAAATCATCAATTAAGATCACTAATTGTCAGGTTTTGGAAAATTCCTGAAGAAATCTCTCCAGAGATCATCGACTTGGGCATGCGATCTCCGATTTATGAAATATTGGCCACTCAACGACATAATCTTACCTGTTCTGCTATGAATTTCTGCACATCTTCTTCTGTAAGAGAACTGGTGGGAGAACGGACAACATATGCAACCGGGACCTCACCAGCTTCAACATTGGGGAACCTAAAAGGAATAAAGTACCAAATAAAAGTTATACAATTTTCTTGAATTAACAGGTTTGAAATTGTAGAAAATTTGAATGATTGCTTACGGAATGACAACAGCATCCAGTATTTCGGGGTGAGAAATAAGCAATCCTTCGAGCTCTGCTGGTGCAATCTAGCATGAATAAAAAAGACCATAATAACATGATGAACCATACGACGACTCAAGTGCAAAAACATGATCATGTTAATGACTAATCACCAGAAGGTTCTGAAAAACATCTTGGTTAATTGGCCTTGTGTAGGAATGGCAACGGGGCGGGGCGGGTTTTTGCATACCCTGACCCCGATCCCGACCCGAAAATCATTACCCGGCCCCGCCCCGACCGGGTTTTTTTGGGGTACCCTTATTCCCGCCCCGCCCCATAAAAATTAAAAAAATTAAAGTATAAGTAAAAAAGTAAAAAAAAAAAAATGCTGAATAAGAATAAAAATTATCTACAAAATAAAACTTTTGAAATTATTTTTGTGTATTTTGGTATCGCGATTTTATCTAAACTTTTAATTGCAATCAATATTTTAGATACCTCATTCCATTTCTTTATGTGTAGAATTTATTATAAATATTTGAAGAAAACTATTTAAAAAACCCACTAAACACCAATAAATATCAATTTTTATTTATTTTTAAAATTTAATTAGGCTACTTGACAGTAAAGAGACATTGTTTTTTGGATTAATGCTAAAAAAAATGAAAGAACATGTATATAAGTATATATGCATATATAAATAAATGTATATATATATATATATATATACACACACACGCTGGGTCGGGTAATTTTGGGGCGGGTTCGGAATTTTTTACCCCGATCCCGACCCAATGCCCGAAAATGGGGTGAAAAACCCGCCCCGTTCGGGGCGGGACGGGTACGATTGCCATCCCTAGCCTTGTGCTAAGTCTCCAAGGTTTAACTCTTATTCGATGTACCCTTATCGAATTCTATCAATAAAATTTTCTTTTGCCCTTATAAAAAAAAGATGGTTGTGAAAAACACGTCCCTCCAATCGCAAAGTTCCTTCCCATGAGCAAAATGGCATATGAAGAACCAAAGGTAATAAAACCATAATTATGCAAGGCCTATGAGGTGAACTGGTACTTAAGATTTCAGCTCAGCGAGTACCCTAGGTATAACTCAGTCTGATACAAACATAAAGAAGACGATATTGCTTTGAAGAAAAAAATAAGAAAGAAACACAGACACATAAACACAAAGATGAGTCTTACTACCATGAACTTTTCCAGTAGGGTAAAATATTAGTTCAAGTACGGCATATCATACAAGAACAATCCTGCTCAAGACAGGAAGCACTTGGCCACATGACTCACACTGCTTCATTACAGAGGTGCTTCCGCAAATTAGATGAGAACGATGAAAGATACTACCATTTGATATAAGTAAAAGAAACCCACCAATTAAGGCCAAATGACGCATAAGTTGTAGTTAAAAAAGTTACCTGATAGCCTTTGTACTTGATGAGCTCTTTAATTCGGTCAACAACAAATAGTTGTCCTTGCTCATCAAAATACCCAAGATCTCCTGTACGGACCCAACCTTGCTTATCTATAGTATCTCTGGTGGCCTGTGGATTGTTATAATAACCTGAAAAAAAATACAGTGACAACTATGATGAATGTAAACGAAGCAAATGCCTTGAGCGTCATAGACTCATAGCCAAACCGCAGTGACATGGTAAGCGGCTAAGCGCAATAAATTAGATGTAATCCTTGGCCTTCGATGAGTCTTGTGAGAGAAACAAATATCAAAAAGCAACACACCCAAACACTCGATCACTACTCATGTTACCAAAGCATCATTCTTTAAGAGACTTCTACTCAATAGTGCCCCTGAAAGAATGAGATGTTACCTAAAATTACTTGAAAAGTATCTGATAGCCTTAAAAAGTCAAATCTTCAGTGATTACAGTATATTTTACATGGCCCATCACATTGCAACTATTTTGCTTTCCTCAGCATCCAGATGAGAACGTCCTGGTACGTTACAAAACTCAATAGGATCCGAATACACGCTCAAAATTTACGCCTCTTCCAAGATGAAAACCAGCAACTACTTGGCAAATTTCAATCTCTGTTTCGTCTACTTTTTGACTGAATGATAGAGATATTTACATTCTGATGAACTGGACGACAATCACCGAACTACCAAACTTAGCAATACATTACCTTTCATCATGTTAGCTCCCCGAACCCATATTTCGCCCAGCTGTTTAGGAGGAAGAGGCTTCAGAGTATCCACACCAACTATTTGACTTTCCACTCCTGGAGCAAGGAGTCCTGCTGAACCAGAATGTCGAGGACCTAACCTTGGATTCTCAACTGAAACAATCCCACAAGTTTCTGTCATACCGAAGCCCTGAAATCAAGAGTTCTTTGTACATTAAAGCACAATCTACAATCCCAATTGGCTAACAAAAATTACATGAGTAAGTAATAAGGTCATTCATATCAACCAATCAGAGCAGCATACCGAATTCCAAATATGACAACCTCATTTCTAATAAAGTTTCAATCATATTGGAATTTGGAAGTTAAATAACAAGGAGAAACTCATTGGTATCTTTATGAGAATGGTTTTCTAATTATGGACTTATAAGCTCAAGCCACGATAACAATTCAAGCCAATGACAACTACATACGCTGAAATGGAATGATTTTGAAAACCAGTAGATAAATCTAAGTTCTCTCACCCACATATGCATTTTTGAGTGGATAAGAAAAAGAAAAACCATGTTGCATAGCCAGCTTAAATCTCGTTTTCAAACAAATATCCAGTCTATATACTCTTAATGGAGGAGAAACTTTTATGTATCCCGGGGATACCAACCCATTGGTATCCCTTTCCGGTCTGTTTCTCATTTTCCAGCCATTTTCCGATCACTTTTGGATGATCGGCTCCGTTCATTTTGTTGAGTTCGACGAGAACCTTAATCATACCAAAAATCGTGTTCATCGGATTTTATTTGATACATGATCGGCACACGTGAAAATGGGAAAAAAAACCAAAACTGTCCAAAAAACACACTGAATTGGCACCCAGTTTTGGTTTTTTTCCCATTTTCACGTGTGCCGATCATATATCAAATAAAGTCCGATGAACACGATTTTTGGTATGATTAAGGTTCTCATCGAACTCGACAAAATGAACGGAGCCGATCATCCAAAAGTGATCGGTAAATGGCCGAAAAATGAGAAACGGACCGGAAGGGGATACCAATGGGTTGGTATCCCCGGGATACATAAAAGTTTCTTTATGGAGACCCGTAACAAGGTTTATCATGCACAGTCATTCATAAGCACGACATTAAACATTCATATCTTCTTATAGTGTTCCAACAAATCACACTTGGAACTCCAATTCTAGCACAACCAGCTTAGTGTTCATTTTCCGACGAAAAGTACCTGCAAAACTACAGCCTGAGGAAAATTCTTCGCGCATTCAGCCATCAAATCCTTCCCCAAAGGTGCTGCAGCGGACCCAATTTGCCTCAAAGACGACAAATCATACTTCTTCACCACACTATTCTTAGCCAAAGCAAGCACAATAGGCGGCACAATCCATAAATGTGTCACTCTATACTTCTCCACAGCCCTCAAAACCATCTCCAAATCAAACTTCGCCATCGACACGATCCCATCCCCCCTCTGCAGCTCCGCGTACATAATCACAGCAAGTCCGAAAACATGAAACATAGGCAACACACACAAGAACAAGTTGTGCATCTCCCCCGCCAGTTCTTGATCAGCAGTAACCATTAAAGCCGCCGCCACAAAGTTCCTATGGGTCAAAACCACTCCTTTGCTTAGCCCTGTTGTGCCGGAAGAATACAACAGAACAGCCGTATCGCTCGACTTAATTGCAGCCGCAGGAAACGAATCAGACACCGACCCAGAATTGTTCACCAAATCAATTAACCATGTAACCTTCGAATCCGAGCTCAAACCAACCAAGTCAGAATTTTTCTCACTACCCATAATAACATAATCCAATCCAAACCCCTTAACCTTATCCCATAATTCAGGTACGGTTATAATAACCTTAGGCTTACAATCCTTGATTTGTTTCGAAATCTCTGGTACCGTATACAAAGGGTTTACAGTGGTGGCAATAGCGCCGATTGCCACGACTGCGAAGAAGGAGATTGGGAATTGGATGGAATTGGGGGCGAAGATGAGGACGACGTCGTTTTTCTTGATACCCAGTTGGTTGAGGAAGGCGTGGGAGAGTTTGGCTACGGTGGATTTGAATTGGGAGAAGGTGAGGGTGTGGCCGGAGTCGGCGTCGATGAGGGCGGGTTTGTCGGGGTAAGAGGAGGAGTTCCGGAAGAGGAATGAGACCATTGAGAGGTTTGGGTCTTTGGGTAGGAGCAGAGGAGGGCGGAGTGATCTGTATATGCCATCTCGCCCGTAACCGGATATCTCCATTTGATTTGGGTTTGTAGTACTTCTTGATTTTGGAAGGGCTGTGAGGATGGTTTATAGTACTTTACTTTTCTTTTTTTTGATCCGCATAGTACCTTACTACTCCATTACAGAAGTCTTGACAGAGTAATAAATGTCTGTTTGTCCTTTATGGGTGGGGAGCATAGGAGAAGATGCAGAGGAAGGGCACCGGATCCCCTGTCCAAGTTTGGCTGTCCCACTCCTCTGTCCCAGTCCTCTCCTTGTGTCATGTATCCACTCCTTTCTCCCCTCTAACAGACACTACCCACCGATTACCCCATTTCACAATTTAAGCGTAATTATAAACTTTTGGTTTTTAAAAAAAATTCGGTTTTTGGTAAAAAATTAAGTGTTTCAAATTTCAATCTGTTTGATCCGGTAGAAAGATTTTAATTTTCTGATCATTTTATCCTAAATGGTTATAATTAAATTTTAACTCTAGAGTTCTCGTTGATTAGCCTTAAGAGATATTTGATTCTATAATTTTCTTAGGGCTAATCAACGAGAGCCCTAGAGTCAAAATTTAATTATGACTATTTAGGATAAAATGATCAAAAAACTAAAATCTTTCCACCGGTTCAAACGGATTGAAATTTGGAACACTTAATTTTTCAATCTCTTTAGACAGTTTATATATTAAAAAATATGATTAAAAAATTAAGTGTTCCAAATTTCAATTCATTTGAACCGGTGGAAAGATTTTAGTTTTTTGATCATTTTATCCTAAATAGTCATAATTAAATTTTGACTCTAGGGCTCTCGTTGATTAGCCCTAAGAAAATTATAGAATCAAATATCTCTTAAGGCTAATCAACGAGAACTCTAGAGTTAAAATTTAATTATAACCATTTAGGATAAAATGATCAGAAAATTAAAATCTTTCTACCGGATCAAACAGATTGAAATTTGAAACACTTAATTTTTTACCAAAAATCGAATTTTTTTTTAAAAACAAAAGTTTATAATTACGCTTAAATTGTGAAATGGGGTAGTTGGTGGACAGTGGCTGTTAGAGGGGAGGAAGGAGTGGATACATGGCACAAGGGGAGGACTGGGACAGGGGAGTGGGACAGCCAAACTTGGATAGGGGATCCAGTGCCAGGAGGAAGGAGTTGCTGTTGGTCAAAATAAACCGCCTGAACAGCAAAATACTCCATAAACATTGGTCAGGTTATGGTCTGGTTTTGAGTGTTTATTGGTTAGGTTATGGTTTTGATAAATTAAAAATTGTTAATTTTAGTTCGGGTTTTTTTTTTTTAAATTTGATGATGAGGAGTATCTAAATCAGCTTGTTAACACCTCAAACTAATTTCTTCTCCGGTCCAGTTAGAAGCAGGCCATACTAGGCAATTCACAAAGTTTCATTTTGCAGTTTGACTTCAAGAATCAAGTCCTAGGCAATTGTGTGGGGGCCAAATAAACCAACCAACCGGATTAACTGGAACTATGAAAGTTAACCTGGAACAACAATATATAGGTCCTGGCAAGGTCAGACACGATAATTTGGTTGCTCATCTAGGAGCGGACCCAGCATAGGGCACCTGGGGTCATGTGCCCCCATTGAATCTTCAAAAAAATTCCCTTGCGGTTGGCATGGTAGATAGGTTTATGTGATAGTCCTTCCAGTTTCGTTTCTCCCACTCTCTCTCTCTCTCTCCAGACACACACCCATTCAAGGCTTTTTTTTTTTCGGTCAAACGGAAATTACCCATTAAAGGCTTTTGATTGGACTTCAGATTGACTATTTCTCTCTCTCTCTCTCCGTACACGTCACTACAACCCATTTACGGCTTTTGATTGGCTTTCTATTTGCAATTGAATGTTTTAATACGTATTTGGTTAGAAATGATATAGGAAAGGATTTTGTATCTATATTGTTCAATTATCTCAAAAAATATATATATATATTCTACAGTACATTGTTAAAACGTGAGTAAATAAAATAGGATTTTTACTCATTCTTTATTAAATAGACTTGGGCACTTGATTTATCTTTTGATTATTTGGAAGATTTTTAATTGTTTTTTTAACTCAATGATGGGTGTGTGTGTGTATATATATATATAGTGTTACATGATGATGCTTAATTTTCAATTTTTTTTCCTTAGGTTATGTGCCTCCACCCTTTGCAAATCCTGGATCCACCACTGCAGCTCACCTGATTTTTTTTTTGACATCAAACTTGTATGTGTTTTTTACTACTTCTGACAATCAAGCTTGTGGTTAAGTTTGGACAAATCAAACATCGGGACCGAAAAGTGTTTTGCATATGCTGTCTCGCCCATAACCAGATACCTCCATTTGGGTTTGTTGTAGTATTAACAGAGTACATGTCAGTTTCCTTTTGTTTTTTCTTTGTGCCGTCCGAACATGGGAGCGGAGGAGAAGATGCAGATTGCAGGAGGAAAAGGGAACTCTTCCAGCTAGCTCAAAAAGAAAAGAAAAAGAAGGTTCTCAAAAGAAAAGGGAGCTCTTAAAAGTGTACCGTTGATTCTCTCCTTTTTCAAGTTCGGGGCTTGTTCGTTTTGGGATTTCAAAACCCCTTCGCACCTTCTCCAATAATTTTTATTTATTTATCTCTTTCTCTCCCCCTCATTATTCCTAAAAATCTCCCTCAAAACCCAAACTGAATTGGGTCACCATCGAGACTAAGGTAGTAGAGAGGTAATTTTCTTTCTTGTCTTCTTTTATAGGAGTATATATTTATCTAATTTCGTTCTTCTACAAATTAATCCAAAATTTTCGAGCGTAACATCCCCTTTTTTATTAGTGAGATAATCTCCATTTTATTGGGTGTTTAGAGCAAAACTCGTTTCATTTAGATGAGTTAAGTTCTCTCTTCGTGGACCTAATATTTTATTAGGAGGTGGGTAAGCTTTTATGGTGTAGGAATAAATAAGTACAACATAAGGAAAAAAAATAAAAGAAGGAGAAATTGATGGATTTGGTAATAGATACTTAATTAAGGTGGGTTAGTATTAAAAGAACTAGGGATCTATCTAGCTATCACTATCTCTCTTTTTTTGTTTGAACATCGCTCTTTGTATCTAATCTGTATCAAATACAAATGTATTGAAGTCTTGAGAAAGATTCACAAGTCATTCTTTATTTCTAAGAAAATTTTTTTTCTAAATTTTTTAGAAATTCAACTCCCTCCCACGCTGGACCCGGGGACCCTGCCGAGCGGCACCCCTGCCGAGCGGGTGCCAAGCGGCCAATCCGGCCGTTCATCTCGGAATCAACGGCCCGGATCGAAACATCTTTTTCCTTTCCTTTTCTTTTTTTTTAAATCCGTTCGGTACCTTTGCATCTGGGCCGTCCAAAACACTTTTGGACGGCCGAGATGCACTCGGCACCCCTTCCAAGCACCCCTGCTTGGCAGGGTCTCCCGGTCCCCCACGCTCAAGGAGATCCAGTGAGATTGATCGATGACATGTGTAGACAACTACCAAAGATTTTTAAACGATCCGTTTCTCTAAATAATCCTTATTCACATTAACAAGCAAACCTTATTCACACGTTTCTGCCAATCCGAGGTGCCGTTCTGCTTTCTTTTTAAACCTTCTTTTTCAAAAAGAAGATAATTTCAAGCTCAAATATAATGAAAATGAAAAATAATTTTTTAATTTTTTTTGCACCGTTTAAAAGATCTCAATGAGATCTATCAAACAAGATCCGTATTGGTAGGAAAATTATTTGCGTAAACACATGATTTTTGAGCTTGAAATTACATTTCTTTTCTAAAAGTTTCTTTTATTAGAAACTGGAACGGGCATTGTTCCAATTTTAAGACTTCGTTTCTCTAAATAACTCTCTCGTTTTGCCTTTTAGGCCTCGTTTGATAACAGTGATAGATGGATGGGATTCGTAAGGAGATGGGATTAGGATTGGGATTCGTAAGGAGATGGGATTGGTAATGAGAAGGGATTGATAATGAGTATGTTTGTTTGGAATGGGATTAAATGATGGGATTATTAATATCATGTTTGTTTGAGATGGGATTAGATGATGGGATTGGATTGATAGAAGAAATTGGTAATGAAAAGGGATTGGTAATGTGAAGGAGTTGGGATTGGACTATTAATACCCCTCAATACCAAGTCCCACGGGGTATTAGCAATACCCCCTATTACCCGGATTTTTAATCCCATCGGACTACTAGTCCGAACCATTTTTGGTTACCAAACAAGGTATTAATAATACCAACACTCTACCAATCCAATCCCAACCCCTTGGAGGGTTATCAAACGGGGCCTTAAATTCAAATCTACAACAAGCAACCATTTTTTTGTTTTCTCTAAACAATTCTCTCGTTTTGCGTTTTGAATCCAAATCTATAACAAGCAAGCCTTTTTTCACGCGATTCTGCTAATTAAAATTCGTGCTTATTTCTCTCAATTCATTTGACTAATACCGTCTTTTAGTTTGCTGAGTTTGGTTGAGTGGCGGAATTGGGTTTTGAGTGTTGTAAGTTAATAGTGGGGCTGAACAAAGAACCAATTATTCAACCGCAAATACTTACACACACTTTACACAGTCACATCTTTTGGTGAGGCCCATAAATACTGAAGGTATAATGTGTGTGGGTCCCGATGTGAATGTGAATAGATTTGTGTAAATGTATATGTAAGTGATTGTGGTTGTAAAATGATTGAAAAAGAACATTGTTCAAATGATTAAGAAGAGCAGTAAGTTGATAATTAGTTGAAATGTTAGGTTTCAGCTTCCCTTTACTATACTGCAATGACCCTTCCTCTTCTCCCTTCCTTTCTCGTCTTTTCCTCCCTCTTCCTTGATTCTGCTTCCATTCCAGTGAGTTCCCGCCGGGTTAATTACACTATTGGGTGTATCCAGATCTGGCCTAATTGCATCGTGGTTTCTTGTCGGGTGGTGGTGATCAAGTAGGGATGTTGCTCGTTGTTTACACACATTTTGACACCCAGTTCTAGACAAGCGTTGAAGGGCTATTTAATTATTATTTAATTAAATTGAGCCATAAAATAGAGAGAGATTGGGCTGAAATTAATGGGCTGAGACAATGATGAGTGGGCCCGGTTAATTTCGATCCAATCCAGCCATGGGTTCAGAATTATTTAATTATGGGCTGTGATTATTTAAAGTCCAATAGAGCCCATAATTAATGAAATAGTAAGAGTTAGTATCTTGAGAATTAGGCCTTTTATTATTTATTAAGAGGCCCATTATCATGTTGAGATATAATCTGATGGAATCCTACGGGAAAAAAGGAGAAAAGTTAAGGGGAAAATGACGGCCCAGGACGTATTTTGATAATTAATACCCTTTAAGGACAAGCTAAGAACATTTGTTAATACAAAAAATGTCATTGACGGATATTAATTATCAAAATACGTCATTGACATCATTTTTCCAAAAGTTAGTGGGAGTTTTCAAGTTTCAACACATGGTTATTTGACTAAGTCAAATGACCCATTACCCACAAAGAAGGACATGTGTGCAATTCAAAACTGCTAGAAACCGCCAACAAGTTGGTTTGTGGGACACTTGGCATCACCAGGAGAAGGCGGGAAATTACTCTTGCATGCAAAACCGAAGACCCTTGGCTTAAACATATATACATGAAAAATATTATGCACGTTCACCAATTCCGGAGGTAATGTAAGTCAATAAGCTTCCGGTCCAACTCACTCCAATATTTCAAATTGACCAATGTATCTAGGACTTAACTTTTCCCTTGGTCTCAACACGGGAAACTCCCTTTCTTTTTCTTTTCTTTTTTTTGACACTTTATGGAACACGTAATCTCCAACATGAAATTTCAAATCCCTCCATCGATTGTCGGCATAGCACTTTTGTCTACTTTGTGCAGTTTAAAATCTAATGATCTCCTTAACATATAACAATGCAAGTTCCTCCAATAAAAAAAAAGTTATTGCCATAGGTAGAAAATGTGCAGAGTTAGTTAACCGATCCACAATCACCCAAATGGAATCATTACCATTTGAAGTTCTTGGCAATCCCACAACAAAGTCCATAACAATATGCTCAAATCATAATCTTTCACCACAGGAATATCACATGCATCAGGCTCTTTAGATCGTGTATTATTGATGCTAACCAAAGATCCTTGGTAGATATCGCTTTCTAAGCAAACGACGGGCATGCATAACTGAAATAAGATAAGGGGGTGACACAACTCCTTTTCCTTGAAAAACAAGATCACTTTGAGATGGATGTTTAAATATGACTTTCTTTTCTACACAATCAATTGATGCATGATGCTTAGTCAACCAATCCATACCAAGTATAACATCAAAATCTCGAATATCGAGAGGAATCAAATCAACAAACATGGTAACTCCTCCTACCATGATATCACATAATTTGTATGTAGAAGTGCTGGACATGGAAATTCCCAAAGGAGTAGATACACATAGCATATAGCCTAATGGCTCAAGAGGTGTAGATAGGCATGAGGCGAACCGATAAGAAACGAATGAATGTGTAGAACCCGAATCAATAAGAACATGAGCAGGACGACCACAAATTAACATAGTACCTGAAACGACGGAATTAGAAGCAGGAACATTTCCGGGAACCAAAGCAAACACCATTCCTTGTCTCATTTGATCATTCCTTCCAATGCTCTCCTTGCCCCTTGAAGAACCCGATGTAGAAACATTTTGTCTAGGTGCATTTCCAATATTGTTCATTGGACAATCTCGAATATGGTGACCCTTTTGACCACATTTGAAACATTCCCCCGAAAGTAGTCGACATGGTTGTCCCGGATGATTTTTCCCACATATGGAGCATGGTTGCCCATTTCCACCTCTTGGCATGAAGGAACCCACACTAGAACCCTCTGTGTTTTGCTTCTTGAAATTTTCAAAGCCTTGGTTCCGATTATGAAATTGATTGCGACCTTGAAATTGATTGCTACCATCACCTCTAGCTCTCTTATGATCTCTTCTCTTTGCAAACTCTTTTTCATCACTCTCCAATATCAAAGCTCTATCAAGAACCTCGGCATAGGTAGGTAACTTCAACAATTTGACCTGAGTTTTAAAATCATCCTTCAACCCTCCTTCAAATTTCCTTGCCTTCTTATCTTCCGTATCAACAATATAAGTGGCAAAACGAGACAATCGAGTAAACCTTGCAGCATATTCAGTCACTGTCATATTGTCTTGTTGCAAATTTAGGAACTCAGCAATCATTTGCTCTTTAACCGAAGGAGGAAAGTACATTGCATCAAAGACTTCCTTAAAACGGTCCCACTTCATGTTTGGTTCACTTTCTTTGATAGACAACCACCACCTATAAGCCTCATCGGTAAACATAAAAGTGGCCAACTTTACTTTTTCTTCTTCTGAGCATTCCATCACTTCAAAAATTTTCTCCATCTCAAGGGTCCATGATTGTGCAACCAATGGGTCTTGTCTCCCATCAAAAGTTGGTGGCTTGAGCTTTTGAAACTGTTCAATGTGTGATTTTGTTTGAGGAACTTGTGGGTGATGATTATTGTTGTTTTTGATCACTTCCATCAACCCTTCTAACACTTTTTCCATTGTCGAAGATGCAGAGGTGGCTTCGCTCATGCTAAAATATAATACAAACAAAATTACAAGCAAAACATTTTTTTTTCCTCTTTTTTTTTTTAACAAACACATTATGCAATAACATATACCAAATCGCCACACATTCTTACACATTAGAGCATGTATACAAACAAAGCTTACATATACATCAACAATACTTATTCAATAACATTTGTGCATGTATGAATGCATTCTTAAACATGATTCTAACTCATATGAACTTAGGTCAGGACTAACGCGTGCTCTGATACCACTCTGTCACGTCCCGCTATCCCCGGACCCCTTAATCGGGAATTACGGCACGTGACCGGCCAACAAGGCCTTCTTACATAACCAAATGGGCTCAAGAAAAAGTGCTCTAAATAAAAATTAACTAAACATTTGCGGAAGCGATTAAGAAACTTCACTTAAATTTATGGGGTCTATTAATCAAAGTAACCAAAAACAAGTTTTAGCAAAACGAGCACAACCCATTTGGTCAAGAGCATCCATACATCGATTACTTTCATGATATCATAATTACATTAGCATGAACATCCATAACCTATCCCTAAAATACATAGCTTACATACATCACTTTGCAAAAATATATACATCCTTGATCATAAGGGAAACAAGTACAAAACGTGCCCAAAATACAAGTCTTCTTTCTATATGCAAAATGATTCCATGAAGCCCAAACTTGCACAAAACATTGCACCTATAAGCTATCATACTTCATCACCTGAAATTGGTAATTAAACCGTCAGCTGAAAGCTCAGTGAGTAAAACTCATACTCTAATTTGGGTTTTGAAAATTCAACACACATATAGCACACTAGTTACGAACATTTAAAAGAAATCCAAAAGATATTTTACATGAAAGCATAAAGTACTCGGACACATTTACATAGCCAATACCGCCAAGCTTACCACATACATATACATACATGACACATATCGGGATCCCGGCCGATTATTGGTACCCATCGGCAAGGGCACATACCTGGATATTATAGAAGCCTCCAGGAAGGCACATACCTGGATATTATAGAACCCTCCAGGGAGGCACATAATACTGGCTATTATGGAACCCACCAGCGGGCACATACTGCTGGCTATTATGGAACCCACCAGCGGGCACATACGGTAAAGCAAGGACATGACATACATACTCCGTAAGCTAAAACTTGCAACATACATGAACTTGTAACATCTTAGAAAGCACATTGAGAATCATTCCACATTATAACATAATACGCCAATAACATCGGCACGTTACTTCACACCATAGGAAAACCAATCACACTTCATAGAAAAAGAAGTTCATAAAAATTCCCAATTCAAAGTATGAGGTTACTCACCTTCCTTTGCACTTCAAGTAAACGTCAACTTGTGTTCCTTATATCCTTCTCTTGATTACCAAATCCTATATATTGTATGAACACGCATCATTTACACAAAGAACTCCTAAAGTGATGCACGTGTATGATCCCTAAAAAAAATGACAAATTAACCATAACTCGTTCCAACAATTCTAGAGAATAAACCACAATGAACTAGGTCTAGAGAATTTCAACACATAAAGAGGACTCATACGTACATGGTATCAAAATTACTCAAGAATTTACGTGGTCAAGAACTATACTTACAAATTCAAGGAACAAAGACCAAATGTGCAGAATTCAGCATTAATCCGAAACAGAACACAGCTCAGTAAACGAATTGTTTAAAATTATTCTCTTTGAGTTTTACTCTAATTTTTGGACACGATATACTAGACACATATGGGTACCTCACATAAAAATTATAGAAAATAACGAGATGGGAAACTAGGTCAAACACACCAAAAATCGAAGGCCAAAACAGAGATTCAGCAGTAGCAGTAAAACAGAGTGCAGTCTAGCACGAGATTTTTCCAGACTTCGTTCTAAGGAATATAAATCCCAAATTTTTACACAACATTGTAGACTCATAGAGGAACATCCCATAAAAATTTCGTAATTTTTAAAGTTGATTTACTATGTCTACAAATTCGTGGCTTAGAGTACAAAACCCAGTAAATTTCTGGACAGATTTCTCTTCAAACTCACTACAAGAAAACTTACCTCTTCTAGGTTTAAACCATGGATTGAGAGAGCTTCAAGCACTTGGGTGAGAGATGGATTTGAGATTGAATCTTGCTCCAAGAACTTGATTGAACCCTAGAAGCAAAACCCTAGAAGTAGAAGATTAAGGAGACTTCTTGATTTTTTTCTTGAGAGGAGTGAGAGAGAGAAAGAACGTTGGAAGAATGAGAGGGTTGGAGTCGATTTTTTTTTTTCTTCCTTATAAGTCTGGAATTGTCTAGAAAAGGGGTAGTCTAATTATCAATTAAACCCTCACATAACATTCTCTTCAAATAAGGGCCCAATAATATTTTCACATTGACCCATAATCTTGTTTTATGAATCTCTATGTTTTGTCTTAGAAAATTTGACTCATAACACATAACACATAAATCATATACATGGCATATAATTCAAACATAATTCGTGTATGTCACATAGCACATAAAGGACACGTAAGCACTTAAAACCACATAATTTAACATCTATAATTAACTTATACTTAAACGAGCATAATTAGCATAATTAAACACCTAGGGTGTTACAATATTGATAGGAGAATATTTCTGGAGGAGAAGGAGAGATAACGTCTAACTCTTTCGTATTGTGTGTATCTCCAAATATCTGCAGGACTATATTTATAGATTAAAGTCCAAGAGTTCAAAGTCTCCTAATAGATGTAGGTGATCTATTATCTTTGAACTCTCCTAACAGATAGAGATTAGGAGTTTGACTCATCCTTCTAACCAACTCAATCACATAACCCATGTGGACGACTCAAGTGGGTTGGGTCCGATCCGATCCGATCCGACCCATTTTTCTAACAATATGAAATTTATTACGAATTTAAAGATATAGCAAGTTTTTTAGCCGGTTAGAATAGAACGATGGACAATTAAATCCGGACGGAGGGAGTAAAACATTAGTGAGAAACTCCATCCGAAGTATATGTTTTGACAATATTCATAGTTGAAAATGTCCTTTTTGGTCCACTATTTTTTATTCGGTGGGAGGCCACCATGTATAATTTTGTTATTTAGACAAAAAAGTACTTAGATAATTATGAAATTCAGAGACCGTGGCCTCCATAAGCCCACCTGTACTTCCGTCTTTGCTTTTTATTTTTATTTTTGATCCGTCCGTCTTTGCTCACTACCTTGAAGTTTTCAAGTTGGGTAAATTATTAAAAACACAGCACATCATAAAAGAACAAACCCAATCCCAAGATGGGAAGCCCTGATGAGTCGTACTACCTAATTACTGTGTACTCGGGGGGCGTGTTGTGTAATTTCAACCGTCTAAAAGTGTTTTTAATGGTCTAGATTTTAAAAGAATTTTTTTGGAGAAAAGTTACTCTTCTCCAGAAAAGTTTTTCTAAAATCTGGACCATTGATTGTCGAGATGAACGGTTCGGAAGATGCACAGCACAGTCCCCGCTTCCAATTATAGTAGGTCCTTCTGCAAATTAGACGGAGACGATAAAAGATATTTGATACCACTAGAAAAGAAAACTACCAACGCCTAATGAAGCGTAAGTTGTAAAAAAAAAAAGTTACCTGAAAGCCGTTGCACTTGATGAGCTCTTTAAGGGGGTGTTCTTCTAAATAAGCCATTTGGCTTTCCCGCCAATTTTTTTTTGTCCTTATTCAATTTTTTTTTGCATTTTGTGGCTTATTGTCAATTTTTTGGGGATTATTGCTTCCTTATGACGAGAGGAATCTAAAAAGTAAAATTTTTTGGTCGGAATCCAAATTTTTTTGAATAAAGACGAAATAAGTGGCTTTCCCGCCAATTTTTTGGTGGCCTCAGGGTTGTTGAAATAACCTGTAAAATTATAGTTTAAGAATTGACTTTTCTTGAATGTGAACGCAAGCATATGCATTGAGCGTACTAGCAAACAGCAGTTGCAAGGAATTGGAAGAAATTAAATGTAATCCTTGGCAAAACAACATCAGCATATTTTGGCCTTGTATTGTTCCTTCTTGACATACATCGTAAAACTCATTAAGGATCCGAATATCCACTCAAAATTGACGCCTCTTTGAAGATATTAAATTTCAAAATCTGTTCTGTCTACTTCTTCATTGAAAGAAAGAGATATTTGAATTCTTATTAAGAGCACATTAATAACCAAACTGCAAAACTTAGCAACGCTTTACCTTGCATCATGTTTGCTCCCCGAACCCATATTTCACCCAGCTGTTTAGGAGGAAGAGGCTTCAGAGTATCTACGTCAACTATTTGACTTTCCACTCCTGGAACAAGGAGTCCTACCGAACCAGAATGTCGAGTACCTAACCTTGGATTCTCAATTGAGACAATCCCACAACTTTCTGTCATACCAAGGCCCTAAAATCAAGAGTTCTTTTGACATTAGAGAGCACAATTGACAATCCCAATCCGCTCACAAAAAATCGCATGAGCAAGTAGTAAAGTCATTCACAACAACCAATCAATGCAATATTCCAAATTCCAAATACGTAGGAGTACTCCATGGGGCTTAGACTACAATATCATTAGTATATATTAATATAATTCGTATCGGATTCAGTTTTTCGAATCCGATATCTGAAATTTTAGATCTGGATCAGATTTGAACAATTTTGGCTTCAGAGACCCTGTTGGATATGGACCAAATCCAGTCCATTTGCATCCCTACATTAAACATTCTTATCTTCTCATATTCGACACTGCCAATAATATTCATCTTCGAACAAAAAGTACCTGAATAACTATAGCCTGAGGGAAATTTTTCGCACATTCTTCCATCAAATCCTTCCCCAAAGGCGCTGCAGCGGACGCGATTTGCCTCACCGACGACACATCGTATTTCCTCCGCACACTATTCTTAGCCAGAGCCAGCACAATTGGAGGCACAACCCATAAATGTGTCACCCTATACTTCTCCACAGCCCTCAAAACATCTCCAAATCGAATTTCGCCATCGACACAATCCCATCCCCCCTCTGCAGCCGGGCATACATAATCACAGCAAGTCCAAAAACATGAAACATAGTCAACACACACAAGAACAAGAGGTTCATCTCCCCCGCCAGTTCTTGATCAGCCGTAACCATTAAAGCCGATGCCACAAAATTCCTATGGGTCAAAACTACCCCTTTACTTAACCCTGTCGTTCCGAAGAATACAACAGAGCAGCGGTATCGCTCGATTTAATTTCAGCCACAGGAAGTAAATCCAACACCGACCCAGAATCCTTAACCAAATCAATTAACCATGTAACCTTAGAATTCGAGTTAATACCAATCAAGTTAGAATTTTTCTCACTACCGATCATAACATAATTCAATCCAAACCCTTTGACCTTATCCCATAACTCGGGAACGGTAATAATAACCTTTGGTTTACAGTCATTGACTTGTTTTGCAATCTCCGATACCGTATACGCAGGGTTTACAGTGGTGGCAATAGCTCCTATTGCGAAGAAACAGATAGGGAACTGGATTGAATTGGGGGAGAAGATGAGGACGACGTCGTTTTTCTTGATACCCAATTGGTGGAGGAAGGCGTGGGAGTGTTTGGCGACGGTGGATTTGAATTGGGAGAAGGTGAGGGTGTGGCCGGTGTCGGCATTGATGAGGGCGGGTCTATCGGCGTAAGAGGAGGAGTTCCGGAAGAGGAATGAGACCATTGAGAGGTTTGGGTCTTTGGGTAAGAGCAGAGGAGGGCGAGGTGATCTGTATATTCCATCTCGGCCATAACAAGATAACAACAGCGGACTATGTATGCTTCTTCTTTTTTGTAGGTGGGAATGCCGCGTTCGCACATGGGAGCACCGGAATGAGACCATTGAGGAGAGGTTTGGGTCTTTGGGCAAGGGCAGAGGAGGGCGAAGTGATCTGTAAATGCCATCTCGCCCATAACAAGATTTCTCCATTTGGGCTCGTCGTAGTTCTTGATTTTGGAAGGGAAACAACAACAGAGTATGTCTGTTATCTTTTTTTTTTGTAGGTGGGAATGCCGGAGAAGATGGTGGAGGAAGGAGGACTTTTTGCTGATAATACAATACTACAGAAGCAGAGTTGAATTTTCCGAGGGAATATTGATATGATATGACGTTTGTTATTCCCCTATGATTTTTCAATGATGAGCCATTGCTGTTAGCAAAAAAATAAATTGTTTGAGCCATCGTTTGCCGATAATATAGTATTCATTTGGCTTTTCATAGGGGAATAACATATTCCTGATTTCACTACTCACACCAAAAAAAAAAAAAAAATGTTTGGGCCATTTTTTGCGGATAATATATCCATATGAAAAGGCAAAATTGATTTTTTATTGTGTCCCCCGTCATACTATATTCTTTTTCATGTTTGAGACATTGTTTGCGGATAATACTATGTTCATGTACTTTTTTTTAATGATTTTTCAAAAGGATGATGCTATGGTGTCCCCGGTCATTTTGGAGACACCGTAATTTTTGGCATAACTTCACAATTATGAGCATAACTAAAATCCATTATAAGCATAACAGAACCCAAAGAAGGCATAACCAAGGAATATCCAAAAAAATCAATCAAGGCATAACCAAACCCAACCAAGGCATAATATGCCTTGTTATGGTTCTATTATGCTTGTAATGAGTTTTGGTTATACTCATAATGGTTTTGTTATGCCAAAAGTTACGGTGTCCCCAAAATAACCGGGGACACCGAAGTCATTCCCTTTTCAAAAATGACATAACTAACTGGATAGTGCTACAGTGTCTCCAGACATTTTGGGGACACCGGTAATTTTGGCATGACAAAATCATTTAACAGCATAACCAAAACTAGTCAATGGCATAACCAAGGTATAACAAATAGGGAAGCACTTCGGTGTCTCCCCTAAAAAAGGAGACACCATAACCTTTGGCATAACAAAATCATTATGAGCATAACTAAAACTCATTACAAGTATAACAGAACCATAACAAGGCATAACCAAGGAATATCCAAAAAACCAACCAAGGTTTCTGTTATGCTTGTAATGAGTTTTGGTTATATTCATAATGATTTGTTATGCCAAAAAGTTACGGTGTCTCCTTTTTGAGGGGAGACACCGAAGTAATTCCCAAATAACCTGATACTTGAAGAATCGGTCAATAGTCGGGAATTTTTTTTTGTAATTGGACAGGTTCAAATTTTGTTACGCCCTTTATAAGTCTTTGTTATTCCTTTTAAAGGTTATTGTTATGCTTTTATGTGGTAATGTTATGCCTCTTTTGCTTTTTGCTCTCGCTTTTATTGAAAAGGTTTTGCCTTTTGTTGGTTTTTGTTATGCCTATTAATGGTGTTGTGTTATGCTCCTCAATAGTTTCCATTATGCCCATTTTTTCCACCAATGTTATGCCTCAGATGTTATGCCATTTACTGGTCTTGTTATGCCTATTTTGGAAAGTGTTATACCTTTTTAAGAATGGTTATACACACGTTATGCCCATTAAATTCTTTTTGGTATAACTTGTTATGCCTCTTAGTGGTTTTGTTATACATAAATTGTGACCTGTTGGAATGACCGATTTGACCGGTTATTTTTTGTCAAACTTGGTGATATGACACGTTTTCGAACCATTGGATCGAAATCACGGTGTCCCCTTTTGGTGGGTAGACACCATAGTTTTTGCCTAACTGGATGTTCAATTTTGGTCAAACATTTCTCTGTACCAGAAAATTTTATGAGACTACTGACTTTGAGAGGCTAACCCGTTTAGGGGTGATTATTCACCGTTTCATAAGCATCACTACCATACCACCACAACCTCCACTTCTACCACCACTCCACCACCACCACCACCACAACTCCATCACTACCATGCCATCACCTCCACCTCTACCACCACCACTCAACCACCTCTTCCACCACTACCATGTCACCACAATCTCCACTTCCACCACCACTCCATCACCTCCACCTCCACCTCCACCACTCAACCACTACTCCTACCACCACCACTATGATGCCGCCACCACCATCACCATGCCACCACCACCTCTACTTCCACCCCTACCATGCCACCACTCCATCACCACCACGCCACCACCTCCACCCTCACCTTCACCACTCAACCAATACGACGCCACCACCACCACCACCATGCCACCACAACCTCCACTTCTACCACCACCTCTACCATCACCTCCACCACCCCTATCAGCACCTCTATAACCACTCCACCACCACCTATCTGTTCCACCACCACCACCACTCCAGTTTCAAAATCATGTCCATCACCACCACTACCGCCACCGCCACCGCCACCACCACTCCACCGCTACCGCCACTACCACCACAATACAAAACAGATACAGATATACCAGATACAAATACACCAAAATAAATACAATAGATATACCACAACAGATACACCAACCCAAAAATGATACAGATATATCAACAGCAGATGTACCAAAACAGATGCAAATATATCAACAATATCTGCTGGGGTTTGCTTCGGCTTTTCTCTTGCAAAATTGGAGAGAGAAATAAGTTTTTCGTTTGTTTTTGGACGGAAGTTGACGGTAGGAGTTTAATTGATGAGTGTTTTTAATACGTCAAATGTTTATATGATATTTCGATAAGGTCAGGTATCTATGTGATATGCGTGAAAAGTTAGGTGCTAATATAAAAAATTTCCATACAGATATATCAACAGCAGATGTACCAAAATAGATACAAATATACTAACAATAGATACACCAAAATAGATATAGATATACCAAAATAGAAACACCAACCAAAAAAAAGATATAGATATACCAAGACATATACACCAACACAAAAGACTTACATATATACCCGCAACAGATACACCAACGCAAAATAGATACAGTTATATCAACAACAGATGTACCAAAATAGATACAAATATACCAACAATAGATACACAAAAATAGATATAAATATACCAAAACACATAGACCAACACAACACAAAACAGATACAGATATACCAATACACCAAAACAGATACACCAACACAAAACAGTTACAGATATATCAACAACAGACATACCAAAACAAATCCACAACCTCCACTTCCACCACCACCTATACCACCACTCCATCACCACCACGCCACCACCTCCACCTCCACATCCACCTCGACCACTCGACCACTCAACCACCACTTTTACCACCACGACATCACCATCACCACCACCACCACCATGTCATCACAACCTCCACTTCTACCACTACCTCTACCACCACCTCCATCACCACTGCTTCGTCCCAACCTTGCCTTCGAAATGAGGTTGAGTTCCCCGAGCGTAGGGCTAGGTCGTTGTCAGCATAAATACCGGAAAGTCCGGGATCGTATCCACAGAGATAATCTCTATAGCTAATTAGGATTTGTAGATGTAAGCGTTTCCGGCGTTTAGACGGCCAACTTTTGGTTTTCCTTTGAAAGGTGGAGAAACACTCTAATGGAAAAGACTAGAAATGAGTTTTAACTAAGAATTAAAAGCGGCAAGGCATAGAAGTTCTTAACACCCGTAACTTAAGCCAATTAACTTTTCTCAACTGAAAGCTCGGTTGAATCACACGGCATAGGTTATCAACCGGAAGATTTAGCGGTGAAAATAGTTAGACTTGATATTGAGTTTGAATAACAAGCTAAACACAAGGCGTGACATCGCTCCCGGAACCATGTGAGCAAGCACATGATCACCGGAGATTAACAACGCCAAGACTTGAATTCAAAAACTAAATATCAAGGTCAAGAACTAGAAGTATAGTTTAGAAAGCGAGCAAATTCTTTGGTTCTTTTGGCAAACACGAGGCGAGACATAGCTCACGGAACCATATGAGCGAGCATATGATCACCGGAGGTTAACATCGATAAGTTTTGTTACATAAAAGGGCGAACTACTCACATTTACAAACCAAACCTCAAGTTGAGAAGAGCAAAATTAACCTAAATCACAAGGTGTTATTCACCCCATGGCCAAGCCTAATTGATTACTCACACATAATGAAAAGACTAGAAAGCATGGAAGAAATGATAAACATGATTAACCGATAGAAACGGAAATAAACTTGATTTATGTAAGGATCCAACAAGTAGCTACAACAATAACAAACGGAAAATTAACATACGAACTAAACTTACTTGAGTTCTTAAGAAATTAAGCTTGAACAACAATGGAGGTCTCTCCTAAAGAGAGAACTAAAGCTAGAACATAAGGTAGATAATGACTAAGGGGGAGAGAGAGGGGTATTTATACAACTCAGCCTTTCCTCTCCACAAAATATCCCTGAACTTGTCAAAAGTGGCAAGTATTCCATAAATGGAAAGTCCAAAAAGTAGCAAAAAATCTGCAGAAAAGAAGCCGTATCGATACGGCAAAAATTCCAGTATTGATACCAATTCTCTACGGATTCCAATAGCTCTGTTCCAATTATGTATCGATACGGCAAAAATGGTTGTATCGATACCACAGTGTTATCCCTGCATCCTGGCCTCAGCTTCAGCAGGCAACTCCTAGCAGCTTCCAGCTCCTCAGCACTTATTTTCATTCTCTAAATTTAAGTAAAGACTACATTTTAAACCTTTTTTTTACCTTTTTTTTACTTTAATTTTATTTAATGAAAATAAGAAAGTACCCCCCATTTGGAAACAATGGCATTACCAGAATTTCAAGATTCCAATTAAATCAAAATGTCAACCCCCCACTTTTAGTGTAAAATGGAAAACTGCACATTTTTCTCAAGACGAAAAGGCTCAAAACATAACATTGCTCTTCAAATAAAACCTTGCAACTTTGTAGTTACTCTTAGAAAAATTCAAGGATCAATTACCGTAATTTTTTATCTCGAAAATCGATACTTTTTCAGAAAGTCATTTTTCCATACTTAGACAGATTTTAAGAGGCCGACAGGGTCTTCGGGTATTTGGAAGCACTTGGGCCATTCATGGCGTCAAACTACGCCTTATTTGCACGTTTTACCTGAAACACATGAAAACACACCTTACGTGCAATATCGCTATAAAAGTTAAATAAACGTAAGTAAAAGCAAGATAGAACGGGACTAGTCGCACCAATTATCTACAATATTGGGTACTCATCAACCACCACGCCACCACCTCCACCACGCCACCACCACCACCACCCATCAGCATCTCCACAATCACTCCACTACCACCACTCCAGTTCCATGACCATGTCTACCACCACCACTCCAGTTCCACGACCATATCTACCACCACCACTCCACAGCCACCACCACAATCACAATAAAGTCTTTTTTTTATTTCTTAAAACAAAATAAATACAAATATACAAGATACAGATACACCAAAACAGATATAATAGATATACCACAACAGATACGCCAACACAAAACAGATACAATTATATCAAGAACAGATGTACCAAAATAGATACAAATATACCAACAATGGATTAAAAAGAAGAAGATATAAATATACCAAAATACATACATCAACACAACACAAAACAGATACAGATATACCAATACACCTAAATAGATACACCAACACAAAACAGATACAGGTATATCAATATCAGATATACCAAAATAGATCCACAATCTCCACTTCCACCACCACCACCACCTCTACCACCACAACCTCCACTTAAAATACAGATATACAGATATCAACAACAGATACACAAAAAATGAACAGATACACCGGTCAACATCAATCGTCAAAAAAAAAAAAAAATTCAACAGAAACACCAAAAATGAACAGATACGTCGGTCAACATCAGTCAACGCTGGTCAACGGTCAAAAAAATAAAAAAATAATCAACAGATATACAAAAAATGAACAGATACACCAGTTAACGCCGGTAACACCGGTCAAAATAAAAAAAATAAAAAAAAGACATTTTTATGTTAGCCAAACAAGGCCCTTGTCTCATTAAAGTCAATTTAAATGAAAAAAGACATTTTTTGTGTTAGCCAAACAAGACCCTTGTCTCATTAAAGGCAATTTGGTCTTTTCACGGATCTTAAACTCCAAAACATTTTTGTTAATGGACTTTACACATCATTGAAAATTAAGCTGGATTAAATCTACTTTGTAACCTCTTCTTTTGGACTTTAGACCAATTTGCTGTAATTATTTTTGGTATGGAAACGACCCGATCACTTGCATAAGGAAGCACGACTAGAGACCATACATGAGGAGTTCCGAAATGGCCCTCCGGTGTGTAGATGAGAAAATGTGCAGAGCAAGAAGGGAAGTACTAGGGTTTTTCTAGGGGAGAAGCATGTACCTCTTTATGGCTGCTATCGAGGGGTATTTATAGAGTCTTCTTTTCTTGCTTTCCAAGTACACGAATTCGCCATACACGTGTCCGTGATATCACCGATAAGGCCTGATAACCGTTTCTAGGGTGAGCTGGCACCCCATGTGCGTCAATCATTATCTCTTGGCGTAATCGTTTCCTGCGCGTGGGGGTTACGTGACACTGAACGTGGCCGAGCGTGGAGACTTGGCACCGTCCGAGGTACCCCTGAAGAGGAAGGACGGAGCAAGATGCTATGTCCGAGCTTTGGCCTCGGCCGAACCCAGGTTGTTCGTCCTTCTGCCGAGGCAATGAGCGGATGGAACGAGATCTGAGAGTGGAGTCCCTTTGTCTGAACTCGGCTCTCACCGAGCCTGAGTGTCTTGGCCTTGAGTTTACTTCGGTGGATATGGGGGAGAGTCTCTGGGCGACAGCTCGGGTCATTCCGTCTTAGCCCCGGGCCGTCTCGCGGTGACACATGGTCCGAGCCGTATCGTTCGGTCCACTACACAAAGAGATGAATATACGTCCACCGGATCAATACACTTTTTGGTAATAATGAAGTTAACATGCTGGGATCCAACCTTTTTTCACCGATCGGAGGGAATGTAATGTTCACAGTGAACAAAATCATTCTCGGCTTGGCATGACTGACGTCCTTTGGTGGATAGTGGATATATACATCGTGAGTTACGGCCATTAAATTAAATTCGTATAATAATAAATTACACTTGAGTTTAGGGTTCGAAGTATAATACTACTAATTACACTTCAATTTAAGCTAAGTACACGGTAAAAGACACACTTGTCAATGACCATTTTTTAAAAGTAATTCAAACTTGAATGCCTATCGAAGCTTTGCATGTGGAATTTTCTGAAACCGGTGGTCTAAAACGGATTACATTACATTATGTAACTTCACACAAGGAACAGTTGTACATATAGTACTCTATTTCGGAGTCAGAATGGGAGATGCCTCCCTGCAGAGCGGTGATGATCGGCGGCCGCTCATCCGCTTATTTCGGCAATCGACAGTTCGGATCTTAACCGAACAATGGACGGGTCAGATTTGTATTCGTCCAGATTCGATCCAAACTGTCTACACCGAGATGAACGGACTCGGATTGGCCGCTCTGCACCCGCTCGGCAGACTCTTGGGGACATTTTGCTTCTGTGGCTTTTTTTTTTTTTGCCGAAGTTTAGGAGAGATTTTATTAAAATCAGGAAACAATGAAAATCAAATACATCAGATGGGGCTCCCATCCTCACAAAGTGGATGGAAAAGCCAAGGTGGGATAGAATTCCCATGAAAGGACCCCGCTCCCTCTCATAGCATTCTTGGCCACAGTGTGTGCCATTGAATTGCCACATCTTCAAACAAAGCTGGCTTGCATGCATCCCTACAAACTCTTGCTTCAACCGGTTTACGTCTGCAATTAACACGCCCACTGACGTGATGAAGTTACCTAATTCTGTGGCTAATTAAAGTTCCTGTTTCACCTAATTCTCTCAATTCACGTGATTAATTCTGTGTTTGTTTGGTGAGTTGGGCTAAGGAGTTAGTTGTGGAATTGGGTTTTCAGTGGTGTGGGGAACTGTACAAAAGGATATGGTTGAGAAATTTTTGGATGCAAATTGGGTACCGCTGATGTGGTACCTGTACAGCAAATCCGAGCCATCCAAACATGCAACCGACGGCTCAAATTGAAAGGTACCGAATATTTTTTAAAAAAAAGGAAAAAGAAAAGAGTATTTCAATCTGAGCCGTCGGTTGTTTTGTTTGGACGGCTTGGATGTGTTGCACATGGTACCCGATTTGCAACCAAAAATTTCTCGATTAAGAATAGCAGTAAGTTGATGTTAGTTGGAGTTCTACTCTTCTACATAGAAAGCCAAGGGAGTTGGTATAACAGATGCTTTTGGAATTCATGCAGTCAAACCAAAGGAGAAACAAGATCAGGAACTTCACATTTGTCTTGTGCCTCTGCCTCAGGTATCACACATTAACAGGCATAAATAGTAGGAGTAAATACAAGAGACAACTGAAGGGCAAAGGCGCACTTCTCCTCGAACAAAACATAATTTCATGCACTTATTAATCTGAAAGAAAAGGGACACAAGCTTCATTGCCATATACTGCAAGTTATTGGAGAATCATACATCGTCATACACCACTTTTGAACAAAACAGGCGAAACTTGGATTTTAAAAGATCGCCTGGAGCCAAGAAGCAACCACGCCATACGATTGCTGACTTTTCCCGAAACCGCTTGTTTCATGCATGATTGTTGAAGGATATCAAATTTTGGACTTGGCGCTCTGAATGAGTTCTCTTCTGAGAATCTTCCCTGAAGCTGATTTTGGAACACTGTTAATAAATGTTACCCGCCGCAATCTTTTGAAAGGTGCGACCTGAAGAAGAAAAGAAACTTGCATGTTAAGCATTTCTTGATTTGGTTAGTTAAGAAAGGGAAATGGTCAATAACAGCAAACATAGAGACCAAAACATGCAGTCTTTTTGTACTTTAAGGCCTAGACGGAACGTTACCCAATTACCAGAAACTGATGTTTAGCCAAATACTACATACTACATGTTTTGCAACTATTTCAACGATCAACTTCTCCCACAATAACATCTATCTATGCTACCTAGTATTGTCATAATATCAACCAATTTCAGATTACGATTCTACGAAGCTGAGCTCGAGGGGTCTGCATTTGTACAGGTTGCCTACCAGCAAGCATGCTAGAGGCCACTAATTTTTCTTCTAGAACGATTTGGGGCTTTAACTTTTCAGGCAATTGATTCTTCTAAATCATCAATTAAGATCACTAATTGTCAGGTTTTGGAAAATTCCTGAAGAAATCTCTCCAGAGATCATCGACTTGGGCATGCGATCTCCGATTTATGAAATATTGGCCACTCAACGACGTAATCTTACCTGTTCTGCTATGAATTTCTGCACATCTTCTTCTGTAAGAGAACTGGTGGGAGAACGGACAACATATGCAACCGGGACCTCACCAGCTTCAACATTGGGGAACCTAAAAGGAATAAAGTACCAAATAAAAGTTATACAATTTTCTTGAATTAACAGGTTTGAAATTGTAGAAAATTTGAATGATTGCTTACGGAATGACAACAGCATCCAGTATTTCAGGGTGAGAAACAAGCAATCCTTCGAGCTCTGCTGGTGCAATCTAGCATGAATAAAAAAGACCATAATAACATGATGAACCATACGACGACTCAAGTGCAAAAACATGATCATGTTAATGACTAATCACCAGAAGGTTCTGAAAAACATCTTGGTTAATTGGCCTTGTGTAGGAATGGCAACGGGGCGGGGCGGGTTTTTGCATACCCCGACCCCGACCCGAAAATCATTACCCGCCCCCGGCCCCGCCCCGACCGGGTTTTTTTGGGGTACCCCCGTTCCCGCCCCGCCCCATAAAAATTAAAAAAATTAAAGTATAAGTAAAAAAGTAAAAAAAAAAATGCTGAATAAGAATAAAAATTATCTAGAAAATAAAACTTTTGAAATTATTTTTGTGTCTTTTGATATTGCGATTTTATCTAAACTTTTAATTGCAATCAATATTTTAGATACCTCATTCCATTTCTTTATGTGTAGAATTTATAATAAATATTTGAAGAAAACTTTTTAAAAAATCCACTAAACACCAATAAATATCAATTTTTATGTTTTTTTTAAAATTTAATTAGGCTACTTGACAGTAAAGAGACATTGTTTTTTGGATTAATGCTAAAAAAAAATGAAAGAGCATGTATATAAGTATATATGCATATATAAATAAATGTATATATATATATATACACACACACGCCGGGTCGGGGTCGGGTAATTTAGGGGCGGGTTTGGAATTTTTTACCCCGATCCCGACACCCGAAAATGGGGTGAAAAACCCGCCCCGTTCGGCGCGGGATGGGGCGGGACGGGTACAATTGCCATCCCTAGCCTTGTGCTAAGTCTCCAAGGTTTAACTCTTATTCGATGTACCCTTATCGAATTCTATCAATAAAATTTTCTTTTGCCGATATAAAAAAAAGATGGCTGTGAAAAACACGTCCCTCCAATCGCAAAGTTCCTTCCCATAAGGTAATAAAACCATAATTATGCAAGGCCTATGAGGTGAACTGGTACTTAAGATTTCAGCTCAGCGAGTACCCTAGGTATAACTCAGTCTGATACAAACATAAAGAAGACGATATTGCTTTGAAGAAAAAAATAAGAAAGAAACACAGACACATAAACACAAAGATGAGTCTTACTACCATGAACTTTTCCAGTAGGGTAAAATATTAGTTCAAGTACGGCATATCATACAAGAACAATCCTGCTCAAGACAGGAAGCACTCGGCCACATGACTCACACTGCTTCATTACAGAGGTGCTTCCGCAAATTAGATGAGAACGATGAAAGATACTACCATTTGATATAAGTAAAAGAAACCCACCAATTAAGGCCAAATGACGCATAAGTTGTAGTTAAAAAAGTTACCTGATAGCCTTTGTACTTGATGAGCTCTTTAATTCGGTCAACAACAAATAGTTGTCCTTGCTCATCAAAATACCCAAGATCTCCTGTACGGACCCAACCTTGCTTATCTATAGTATCTCTGGTGGCCTGTGGATTGTTATAATAACCTGAAAAAAAATACAGTGACAACTATGATGAATGTAAACGAAGCAAATGCCTTGAGCGTCATAGACTCATAGCCAAACCGCAGTGACATGGTAAGCGGCTAAGCGCAATAAATTAGATGTAATCCTTGGCCTTCGATGAGTCTTGTGAGAGAAACAAATATCAAAAAGCAACACACCCAAACACTCGATCACTACTCATGTTACCAAAGCATCATTCTTTAAGAGACTTTTACTCAATAGTGCCCCTGAAAGAATGAGATGTTACCTAAAATTACTTGAAAAGTATCTGATAGCCTTAAAAAGTCAAATCTTCAGTGATTACAGTATATTTTACATGGCCCATCACATTGCAACTATTTTGCTTTCCTCAGCATCCAGATGAGAACGTCCTGGTACGTTACAAAACTCAATAGGATCCGAATACACGCTCAAAATTTACGCCTCTTCCAAGATGAAAACCAGCAACTACTTGGCAAATTTCAATCTCTGTTTCGTCTACTTTTTGACTGAATGATAGAGATATTTACATTCTGATGAACTGGACGACAATCACCGAACTACCAAACTTAGCAATACATTACCTTTCATCATGTTAGCTCCCCGAACCCATATTTCACCCAGCTGTTTAGGAGGAAGAGGCTTCAGAGTATCCACACCAACTATTTGACTTTCCACTCCTGGAGCAAGGAGTCCTGCTGAACCAGAATGTCGAGGACCTAACCTTGGATTCTCAACTGAAACAATCCCACAAGTTTCTGTCATACCGAAGCCCTGAAATCAAGAGTTCTTTGTACATTAAAGCACAATCTACAATCCCAATTGGCTAACAAAAATTACATGAGTAAGTAATAAGGTCATTCATATCAACCAATCAGAGCAGCATACCGAATTCCAAATATGACAACCTCATTTCTAATAAAGTTTCAATCATATTGGAATTTGGAAGTTAAATAACAAGGAGAAACTCATTGGTATCTTTATGAGAATGGTTTTGTAATTATGGACTTATAAGCTCAAGCCACGATAACAATTCAAGCCAATGACAACTACATACGCTGAAATGGAATGATTTTGAAAACCAGTATATAAATCTAAGTTCTCTCACTCACATATGCATTTTTGAGCGGATAAGAAAAAGAAAAACCATGTTGCATAGCCAGCTTAAATCTCGTTTTCAAACAAATATCCAGTCTATATACTCTTAATGGAGACCCGTAACAAGGTTTATCATGCACAGTCATTCATAAGCATGACATTAAACATTCATATCTTCTCATAGTGTTCCAACAAATCACACTTGGAACTCCAATTCTAGCACAACTAGCTTAGTGTTCATTTTCCGACGAAAAGTACCTGCAAAACTACAGCCTGAGGAAAATTCTTCGCGCATTCAGCCATCAAATCCTTCCCCAAAGGTGCTGCACCGGACCCAATTTGCCTCAAAGACGACAAATCATACTTCTTCACCACACTATTCTTAGCCAAAGCAAGCACAATAGGCGGCACAATCCATAAATGTGTCACTCTATACTTATCCACAGCCCTCAAAACCATCTCCAAATCGAACTTTGCCATCGACACGATCCCATCCCCCCTCTGCAGCTCCGCGTACATAATCACAGCAAGTCCGAAAACATGAAACATAGGCAACACACACAAGAACAAGTTGTGCATCTCCCCCACCAGTTCTTGATCAGCAGTAACCATTAAAGCCGCCGCCACAAAGTTCCTATGGGTCAAAACCACTCCTTTGCTTAGCCCTGTTGTGCCGGAAGAATACAACAGAGCAGCCGTATCGCTCGACTTAATTGCAGCCGCAGGAAACGAATCAGACACCGACCCAGAATTGTTCAGCAAATCAATTAACCATGTAACCTTCGAATCCGAGCTCAAACCAACCAAGTCAGAATTTTTCTCACTACCCATAATAACATAATCCAATCCAAACCCCTTAACCTTATCCCATAATTCAGGTACGGTTATAATAACCTTTGGCTTACAATCCTTGATTTGTTTCGAAATCTCTGGTACCGTATACAAAGGGTTTACAGTGGTGGCAATAGCGCCGATTGCCACGACTGCGAAGAAGGAGATTGGGAATTGGATGGAATTGGGGGCGAAGATGAGGACGACGTCGTTTTTCTTGATACCCAGTTGGTTGAGGAAGGCGTGGGAGAGTTTGGCGACGGTGGATTTGAATTGGGAGAAGGTGAGGGTGTGGCCGGAGTCGGCGTCGATGAGGGCGGGCTTGTCGGGGTAAGAGGAGGAGTTCCGGAAGAGGAATGAGACCATTGAGAGGTTTGGGTCTTTGGGTAGGAGCAGAGGAGGGCGGAGTGATCTGTATATGCCATCTCGGCCGTAACCGGATATCTCCATTTGATTTGGGTTTGTAGTACTGCTTGATTTTGGAAGGGCTGTGAGGATGGTTTATACTCCTACTTTACTTTTCTTTTTTTTGATCCCCATGGTACTTTACTACTCCATTACAGAAGTCTTGACAGAGTAATAAATGTCTGTTTGTCCTTTATGGGTGGTTGTGCCGTGTGCGCACACGGGAGCATAGGAGAAGATTCAGGAGGAAGGAGTTGCCGTTGGTCAAAATAAACCGCCCGAACAGCAAAATACTCCGTAATAATTGGTCAGGTTATGGAAAACTTCTATGATGCTCCCAAGTGGTATGGGAGCATCATACTTCCAATAAATTATAGCCATTGGATCGAAATTAGATAAATTTCAGTCCTTGGATTGAAATCCAAAATCAAAACTAGGGTGGTTTTGTTGAAAACGAAGTGGTTTTGACCAAAAAAACGGAGGATTACTTACCACAGAACATACAACTTATACCATTTACTAAGGCGACACTTACCATTGTATAAGCTAATACTTACCACACAAACAGGCAACGCTTACTATAACCGGTTGGTCAGGTAACAAGTTGACATTAAGTAAAAAAAAAAAAAAAAAAGGTATCTGATTTTTTGGCGGGAAAATTTGCAGATTTTAGGGATTTTTATATTAGAAGAATTATCTAAAAAATAGTGTTCATTTATTAATCTAGTTTAAAATTTTAATTGGTTATGAAAATATAAAAATTTGGAAAATATTTTCCATAATTTCCAAATGACATTATAAATGTATTTAATTGATTAATTTTTAAATAATCCTCTATTATAGATATATTTAAGTAACTTAGTTTTAAATATTATGGAAAAAACAAGATAATTATTAATATTTTGATAGCTTACAAATTTAGTTAATATATATTATAAAATGACGCCATAAGTTGATTGTTACAACAACATTGTACGATAAATATATATATATTTAGTAGTGATTGAATAATTGTGTAGAATTCTCTAGTATTTAATGAAAATAGGCCATTCAAATTCATTAATATAGTTTATAGTGATCAATATGATATATTTTACAAATCTAACAACTAATAGTGTTGATACTAATATATTTGGTAACGATCAATTAACGAGAAATGATTCATTTGTAATTGATTGATCTGGTTATATGTTCAGCCAATTGATCAAACAATTTGAATCGAAGTGGTAGTTAACAATGATGTTGAATGATAGTGATTAGTGAAAATTAATATAATTGGCTAAAGTAGGTTAACTAATGGTTATTTGATGGTTAACATTGATCACTTAACAAATGAAGGAGTAAAAGTCTTTGAGGTTAACATTGATCACTTTGCTAATGTAAGAATAACCACTAGTGAACCAACAAATTGAAATATCTCATTTATTTGATCCTTTTTTCAAAGTAAATTTATTAATATGGCTGCTTTTATTTAATTTATCATAAAAGTAATACAATATATCCAAATAAAATTTAATGTGGTAGGTAATAAGACATTAATGGGTAATAAGACATTAATGGTGATATACATTAATGTATACCTACCCGTCATTAATGTCATACTTACTATAGAATAAAGATTACTTACCAAAGAATATGGCCAGATATACCACAAAAACTGAATTTTTACGACGGACTAATATTCGTTGATAAAACTTACCATGTGGTTGACAATACTTACCATGAAATAAGGAAACAACGACTATATCCTTAGACCAGTTTTACCACATAAACTTGTTCACGTTTTGTCAATTACCTTGTTTACCTACCACCAATTATGACATTAATGGTACTTGGTTTCTCCACACCTACCTTAAACCCTGCAAACTTATCCACTTTAACTCCTCTAGCTCCCAGTCATCTCTCCTCTTGTCCAAAAAGCTCACATTCATCTCTTCTCTTGTCCAAAAAAAATGAAGATTTAAGAAGAACCTTCATAACAAGTTGAAGAAGCTCACCAAGTAAGTTTTTTTAAAGAATAAACTGAAATTAGTTATGATGATTACCTCATACCAACTTACCAAATGATCATAAGTTGAAAAATCTCGAATAAGTGTTTCACAAAAATCTAATGAAGCTTCCCAAATGTTTATGTTTTTTATGGTTATACTTACCATTTTGTATGGCTTTTTATACCTCTTTTTATGGTATTTTTACTACGGATGAAAACCATACAGTAGCTAATATAGTATTTTTGGTTAACATATCTATGTTAGTTTTTACCATTAATTGTGAACCTATTTGTCTAGATCAGATTTTGAGAGATGGATGACAATATTCAGCGGAATGGAAAGAATGTAGTGATTGACATTTCTGACGACTCTAGCAATGATGACGGAAATGACGAAAAACGGTTGGATGAATTAACGGAAGAGGAAGTTTATCAAATGACATTTGACGTGCATGAGGATGGAGAAACATTCTATAATGCATATGCCAAAGTGAACGGCTTTAGTATTCGGAACTATAATATGCACAAGGACAATGCTGGTATCGTGAAGTCAAGAAAGTGGGTATGCTCAAAAGAAGGATATAGAGACACTAAATACTTGGAGAGAGAAGATCGAATAAGAGGGCCGGAGGCACTTACTAGAGTTGGATGTCCTGCTGTATTTAGTGTCACATTGGAGAGAAGTTCTGGCAAGTACTTGGTTAATAACTTTGTGAGCGTCCACAACCATCCCATGATAGGGCCTTGTGGTGTCCCTTTTCTCCGCTCCCACAGGAAGGTTAGTAGTTCTGATAAAGTCTCGGCCAATACTATGCATAAAGTAGGTATTAAAACAAGTCACATAATGGATTTTGCGGCGCAACAATCCGGTGGATATGAGGCTGTCGGATACACGTAAAAAGATCTTTACAATCATTTTACAGCTCAGCGCAATATAGAGGTTGCGGACGGTGATGCGGAAGGTGCCTTAGCCTACTTGTGTGCGAAAGCCGAAAATGACCCCTTATTCTATTACAAATATGACGTGGATGAGCAAAATCAGCTAAATAATCTGTTTTGGAGAGATGGAACATGTAGGACAGATTATATGTGCTTTGGAGATGTGCTAATATTTGATTCGACTTATCGGACGAATGCGTATCGGAAGCCATTGGTGATACTAGCTGGAGTTAATAGTCACTTTCAAATAGCAATTTTTGGTTGTGCATTGTTGACTGCTGAGACTGTTGAGACTTATACATGGGTGTTGGAAAGGTTTCTTGATTTCATGGACCACAAGAAGCCTGTGTCGGTATTGACCGATGGGGATAAGGCTATGCGGAGAGCAATAAAAACTGTTACCTGATGTTAATCATCGTTTATGCAAATGGCATCTTAAAAAAAATGCTGTCAGTAATGTCCATGTTCCCGGATTCTTAGCTGACTTTGAGAAATGCATGTCAATGTCAACTGAAGAAGAGTTTGAAGTTGCATGGAAGAATCTTTTGGATGACTATAGCCTTCACCAAAATCAGTGGGCGGTAGATGTTTATGAAAAGAAGACCTTATGGGCAGAGGCATACCTGCGAGGTATTTTTTTTGCGGGTGCAAAAAGCACACAACGTGTTGAGGGAATGAATGCATACATGAATCGATTCTTAAAACTACGTCTCAAGCTTTTTGAATTCGTACAAGCATTTGATAGGGCTCTTGCAAAACTTCGTCATAACAAGACAAAGGTACAAGTTGAAAGTGTGAATAGTACTCCGGTTCTGTCTACATGCATGAAACGAATTGAAGAACATGCGGCTGATATATATACTCGGGGCATATTTAACAAGTTTCTCAAAGAAATTAAGAAAGAGCAATCATTGTTTAAGGTGGATAAAGTTGAGCTTGAAGATTATCGAGTTTACTACTTATCTCGATACCAACAGCCGGACGCCACGTGGAGTGTCAACTATCAGCCGAATGATGGCATCATGAAATGCTCTTGCTCAAAATTTGAGTCAATTGGGTTTCCATGTCAGCATATGATCTCAGTCATGAAAATGGAGCATATGAGAGAAATTCCCTCTTGTTTGATCTTACAAAGGTGGACAAAAACGGCAAAATCCTTCCCCCTACATGGCAGCACACCAATGCCAGAATGGGTCACGCAAACGACAAGGTTTGGGGCATTGTCAAGCGCATGTGTCGAAATGTGTTATTATGCTTCGCACATAACGAAGGGGTATAATGAGACCAAAGAAGAAATCACCAAGTTAACATCTAGAATGAGGGAACTCTATTTGTTACATGTTTAGGAGGAGCAAAGAAATATGAGACAAAACGACAATGTTGAGGGGACATCTATGCATTTTGGTGTTGGCGACCCAGTCACTATCAAAGGTAAATGGACCCATAATATGAGACAAAACGACTCGTCGATATATCATCCATCGTTTATGCACACTGATTACACAACCAATGGTTGTGAATCCAGTGTCAACCTAATTTGGTAAGCCTCTTACTATCTAGTTAGTTGATAGACTATTATTAATTTGTCCATTTACTAATTTTCAAACTTGAACTTTGTAGTCTGCTAACTGGTCAAGAAATCCCGAGAGTGTGCAAGCCCAGTTCCATGGCAGCACGTTGGAGGATGGGAAGATAATTTCGGACAAAGATTGTGAAGGATAAATGTAACCTTTATTTGTATTAAGGCATTGAGTAGGGACAAGAAGTTTATTGTAATCTTTTAATTCAATAAAACTAAGGCAATGATCTGGACAACAACTTATGTCAGTACAATTATTGAAATGGTAACAATGCCCAGATTCTAGTAAGCACATCCTGTATAAATGGTAAGTAATGCTATGGAAATGAGAAGAGTGCCCAGATTTTTTTAAGTACTGTCATTGTAATGGTAAGAATTCCCATATTTTAGTAAGCACGCCCTGTATAAATGGTAAGTAATGCTATGGAAATGAGAAGTACGCCCAGAAGATTTTTGTAAGTCTTGTTATTGAAATGGTAAGAATTCTCAGATTTTAGTAAGCACACCCTGTATAAATGGTAAGTAATGCTGTGAAAATGAGAAGCACGCCCAGATTTTTTGTAATTACGGTTTTGAGAGCATAACAATCTGTAGCTTAAACCAAAGCATAACAGCCAGCAGCACAACACCTGGACAGCAGCAGCAGTTCAATAACAGTCAGCAAACAACAGCAGCAACAGAAAACTGTGAGCATAGCAATAGCAACAGAAAACTGTCCAAAACAGTCCAGATCACCATAACAGCTGGCCATTTGATTAGATAACAGCAGCAAACAAGGAGCATAACAGTCAGCTGCTACTATTACAACGAGTTGTTACCATTACAATAGAATGATCTAAAGTGAAGGCAGTATTTGCCATATCAAGTTTACAACAAAAGCCACAAAGGCACCTCACATTCATCAAGTTTACATATGATTGAAATCAAGTTTACAACAAAAGCCACAAAGGCGCCGTGGTATCAAATTATCCTTCTAGTGTTGCGGTATTTTTCTTGAGCCTTTCGGATGACTTCATTCCTGATTACGTTCTCCCCACAAAGGATCAAGTCCAAAATCAAGTTGTTCCTACCCTCTTCAGAAGTGAATCTCAACTACATTTAACAAAATAACCAAATATTAGAAATAATGAGTGGTCCAAACGAATTGTAACTGTAAGATGAATAAAAAGATTAATTTTATACCTTAGCGGCTTCTTGCTCATTAAATTGCTCAAAATCAAAGTACTTCACAGTGTGCACACCACAATCATCGCTACCTGGTTCTTGAATTGGAAGCCATTTCAGTCTTTTAATTGGTAGCTTATGGGCTTTCATGACACATCCATTATTCCCCAAGTGTTGAATTACATCATCCAAATATTCAAGCACACGTATGACCTTTTCGTTCTGTACTTTGGGTTTGCTCAGAGACGGTAATGAATCAAGTACATATACATTTGCATCTTTGAAGTTTACGACACACATAAACCAATGAATGTTGTTTTCATTGATTGGGATGTACACCCGTTCCACAGATTCGAGTATCCCTGTGTATCGACTAGATCCACCATAATACTTGACCCAAGTTCGGGAATTAATACCACCATTGAGAGCATAACTCTACAAACAAACATAAATGAGCACTTACACATTGCTATAGCCACATACTATCGTTCAAACTTCTAATGCATTACGAATACATACCGCTAAATAAGTGGGCAAGTACCATGATGACCATAATGCATTCGGGTCTCTCTTACTTTGTATTAAAGTTTTCCACAAAGCAACTGCATTTATGATCTACAAAATATAGCCCTTAGTTAGTTATCGCATTCATGTAGTCTATTACAATAGGCCCAAAAAATTATAATACTCACCTCACCAACAACCCACCCATTCTTCCGTAATGACATAAAATCTAAGCGAGTTGCATAGCTTATTCCAAGGTTGCAAAGTTGTTCTCTACATTATGCCAAAGTTGCAAAGTTATCAATCTACAAATAGAACACAATAATTTACGTATAGCTTGTAATGAATTTTTACCTTACAGATAACGTTGTGTCAAAGACAAATCTTAGGATCAACTCTTGTACCAACCCTATAGTAGGCTTCTACAAATAAACAAACACGTATGCTAATGAAGACACATATAAATTAGAAAGTTCTATAAGAATTAAATTTATGATACGTAAATACTTTGTTTTACCTCGTTGGCATTTTTCTTCACGGGTTGAGATCCCTTCAACCTAGTCCTTGCCATTTCTTGTTGGCATTCCATAGTAGGCTTCTACAAATAAACAAACATGTATGCTAATGAAGACACATATAAATTAGAAAGTTCTATAAGAATTAAGCTTATGATACTTAAATACTTTGTGTTACCTCGTTGGCATTTTTCTTCACGGGTTGAGATCCCTTCAACCTAGTCCTAGGCATTTCTTGTTGGCATTTCTTTTGCCTCTTGTTCATGCCAATAGTTGGAGGAGCCGTTGAAGACATGATATCACCAATATTAGTGGCCATCTTTCTTGATCTCTTTAATGAAGGCTTAATTTTAGGTTCCTTCATGTCTTGTTCCTTATTTGTCTTCAAAGGAGATGTCAAATGACTCAATGATGGCTTTTTAGTGTTTTCTTCTTGGTTTGCCTTCAAAGGAGATGTCAAATGACCCGATGATTGCTCTTTCCTGTCTTTTTCCTTGTTTGTCAAAGGAGATGTCGAACTATCAAATGAAGGCTCTTTCTTGCCTTTTTTCTCATTGACAACGGGTGAAGAAGTGCCTTTCATGTCCATACTTTCTTTACCCGCCAATGAATTCTCATTAGTTTTCTTCCCCCTTACATCCATTGTTTCCATTATACTCGCCAGTTTCTTTAAAATACCGTTTAATTCTTCTATCCCTTGAAATCTCTCCATCGGTATATTTTGACCAATCTCCTTTCCTTGATATACGGCTCTCTCTCTCTTGCCAACTCCATCCTCGACAATGATTTTGAGCTATTACATATATTTACCATTTACTACGTAAATAGACGCTTAAAAAGATGAAACAAAACTAATTGATCGAAAAAATACTAAGATTACTTTTTGAGAACTGCTTTGATCAAGCCAATGTATCCTGTCCCTAATCTCTTCATCTCCCCATTGTACGAGACGAGGTGAAGGCCGACATGCACAAGGAGAAATGAAATCTTTGGCCGGCGTGCAATGTTCAAAATAGAACAACTGTAGAGAAAAAAAAAACGATACATAATCAATTCTACAATGAAGCAACTACTTTGATGTAAAAAAATAAAGTTAAGAGATGTACCATTACAAACAGTACACAGCCACGGATCACTTTTCGTCCATCCTGATATTTTTGTATGCCTTTGGCTAAAAAGTCAAGCACAAATTGGCTCCAATTTAATTCACTAATAGAAGACACGTCCTTTACCGCATGTAGAAAACGTCGATTGACTCCCAATTCCAACGTTGGACATAGAACAGCCCCCATCATGAACAATACAAATGCAACCTTGAAATTATCATCGTTGTCTTCCGTGTTCCTTACATAGTTTTCCAAATGACGCAACGGAATTGAACCTTGAGCACCCACACAATGTGTCTCACACAAGGGAAGTATTTCAGAAATGTTTCCTTTAAGGATCACCCTTTTACCTTCACATGGCAATCGTAGTATGTGTTGCACATCTAACGGTGTAATTATGGGGCTCTTACCATGCACATGTAAACAAAGTGATATGGGATCAAATTTACTAACCAACTGCTCACAAAATTTTCTATCTAGCCTAGTACATTTCAAACGCAAAAGACCTCCAAATCCCATTGCCTTTACACTCTCCACTTGTTGCGGTTCAAGATTGCGTATAATATCACATGCCGTCTTAAGTTGAGTTCTTGTAATAAAGGTTTCCTAAACACAACATCAACAACTCTAATCAAATTTACAATCAAGTAAAAGTGGAAAGATTATGCATAAACATAAGTGCTAAAAAACAGAATATTTGCACCTTTGAATTTTCTTGAGGATCAACCTTAACCTTTTGCTCTTTGTACGCTTCAGAATTTAGCTTAGCCTTTTCAATGTACTTTTGTTTAGCCTTGTCTCCCAAGGCTTTCCATTTTGCACAAATTTCGCTCATTGACTAAAATTATTTGAAAGAGTGCAAATCCTAGTTAGATACATTGACAATCCACATGTGGGTAACACAACTATAGAAAAATTTGTAGTTACCATTCGTTTTGATGAACTCTTCTTAGTCATCTTCGACTGTTCTTGGCTACAAAAAAATATTGTACATCAAATTGAATATCAAAAACACTAGGTTGCTAGAAGAACATAAACATTGATAATGATAACAAATAATGATAACATAAACTGTTCTTGTTTTGATGCATGAATTGGGTGTTCTTGAAGTAGCTTATCTATATATATGAGGTTGACCATGATTAGTGAGGTTTGATGTGAGTTACAAGTAGTTTGGAAGGATTCAAAAGTTTAAAATCGCAGGAAGAACATGAGATGAAATTTCTGGAAAATCTGCAGGTTTGAGAAACCTTCTGTCTGACCTGTTTTTGGGGAATTTTTTTGAGGCAGTTCCTGAGCTCCGAAAATTATGAGATTTTTATTGAGAGTTCCTCTATGAGTCCTTTATCTATGGTAAAAATTTCGGGATCAGATTCGAAGTATTAAATTCTGTAGAAATTTGTAACCTCACCGCACGCAGTTTCGAAACTGTGCTGACTGCACAAACACGTGTTGGGGGAACGGCCATAATTTTTAGCTCGAGCGATGAAATTGAGATCCGATTTCTGATTTTCAAACTAGACTCGTAGACCTAAAAAAATGCATAAAGATTGTGTCCTAGTTATTTTTGTGCAAAGTCAGTTTTTGCGTTAAAGTTTATAGAACTGTAGATTCTGTGACTGTTTTCTTGAGACTAGTTATCTAACTTCTTTAAATCGTTTTGAAATGTGTTTAGGACCGCCATGGTTTTACTCACCCCATGGTTTAAATCGTTTCCTGACGAGGTACGCTAAAATTATCCGCCATGGTTTCACTCACCCCAACCCAAAACAGGAAACCCAACCCAATGTCTCGCACTCTAAAATTTTCTCTGCTACACTTGTATCAGTTCATAGATTACATATCTATACTTAGTTGTGAGGGGAAGAAGCCAGATTGAGATTGGTCTCAATCTCCAAGCAAATCACGTAACAAATCTCCAAGTGGAGCACACATGGCATAAAGTCTTCAATGGCTACTCATTCATTCAATTCGAGGCACTGTTTACAAACAAAATAACAAGACAAACAGCTAATCCTATGGTCTCAAGTTCAACCAAATTCATTTTCTTTTCAAGATAGCAACAGTCATGAAGCCCAAACACAGTTCAATTCTATTGAAAGAAAACCCAAGTAAATACAAGAAAAAAACAAAATGGATATAGCAAGGTCTCAAAAACAACTTGTGGCCATTAAAAAATACTCAAAGTCTCAAAAAGACATACCAGAAATATATCCATCCATTGCAAGGATGCTTTGGAACAGCATTATGGTCTTTTTTAACCATTTTCAACTCCTAAAGCAAATAGACCTGTTAAATAAAAAATTGATAGTTAGTTTGTCAAAAGCAAGGTTTAATACATATGTACAATGCATTTAATATGGAGTAGTTCCAACATTTTGACTAGTATAATACTCCCATTATAATTATGGCTGCTAAAATCATGGAATAGTATGGGGGGACCCTCATGTCTGCCATTTATCCCCTTATTTTACTCTTTCCAATATAGTCATGGCTGCTAAAATCATGGAATAGCATGGGGGGACCCTCATGTCTGCCCTTTATCCCCATATTTTACTCTTTCCAATATAGGTGTGGATCATCCCCATTGCATGCTGATCCCAGTGGACCACAAATCATGGAGCCATTAATATTAAACGGACTGTTTGCTGATTGCTCTGCCTATAGGGTTCTTTTCGTAGGTTATTTCAAGAGATTATCGTCGGAAAGACCAAAACATGGGATCCAACATGGGGGACCCTTATGTCTGCCCTTTATCCCCCATTTGTTCTCTTTACATTATTAAATCTCTACCTACAAAGCAATATATAAAACAAACTCCAGGTGCAATCGAAACCTCATGCTAAACCTAGCATCTATTATTCAAACACATATACCCTTCAGATGTCTACAAAACCTCTCCGTTATCTTCAGCGTAATCTTCTTCTATATTAAAGGAATTTTTCTTCCAATCCAAAAGAGAATTCCCCTTTCCAGTTTCGACAATCAAAACCCTCTCTCTCTCTCTCTGAAAACAAAAATGTCTGGATATCCCTATAACAACCCACCACAAGGCTACGGTTACGGCGGCCCCCTGCCGTCCCAGCAATCCTAATCCGGTGGCCCCCCGCCATCCCAGCAAACCTACTCCTCCGCCCCATACGGCGCCGCACAACCACCCCCACCCACCCAAAACCCCTACACACCCCCACCGTCATCCACCCCCTACGCCGCCCCATCCGCTGAAGATAACTGATTAGAGTTTGAGAAAATAGAAGAAAAAAGAAGGGTTTGGCAGTTCACAAAAGAGAAGAAAAAAGAAGGGTTTGGCAGTTCACAAAACCCAATCACTGGTACTACGGAAGCATAAAAAAAATTGCAATTTCTCTGCCTCCTACATTACGGTTTCAAAGAGAGAGAGAGAGAGAGAGAGAGAGAGAGAGAGAGAGAGAGAGAGAGAGAGAGAGAGAGTTACCTCGTCGTGGGCTGTGGAGGTCAAGAGGAGTAGGAGCTGTGGAGGAGGGGCGTGGAGGAGCTGCAGGCGTGGAGGATCTGCGGGCGCGGAGGTCAGGAGGCGGAAGGGGGCGAGTTTTACTCTGGCGGAGGGGGGGAGTTTGCATCGACAGAGAGAGGAGGGGGGAAAAGTTAGGGCTGGGTTTCACGTTTTTCAGTGTAATCGGAGTAGGAGGTAGTGAGAGAAAGAGAGGAGAGAGACGATTTGATTTGATGAATGGCCAGGATTAAAAGGGATCACATCCTAGGGTTCAGAATTGATGGGAGTATCATGCTCCCAAAACCAATGGTTTTTTATGGGAGCATCATAGCCGGACCCCGGGTTATGGTCTGGTTTTGAGGGTTTATTGGTTAGGTTATGGTTCTGATAAATTAAAAATTGTTAATTTTAGTTCGGTTTTTTTTTTTTTTTTTAATTTGATGATGAGGAGTATCTAAATCAGCTTGTTAACTCCTCAAACTAATTTCTTCTCCGGTCTAGTTAGAAGCAGGCCATACTAGGCAATTCACAAAGTTTCATTTTGCAGTCTGACTTCAAGAATTGAGTCCTAGGCAATTGTGTAGGGGGCAAACAAACAAACCAACCAACCAACCGAATTAACTGGAGCTATGAAAGTTAACCTGGAACAACAATATATAGGTCCAGACAAGGTCAGACACGATAGTTTGGTTGCTCATCTAGGAGCGGACCCAGCATAGGACACCTGGGGTCATGTGCCCCATTGAATCTTCGAAAATTTTCCCTTGCGGTTGGCATGGTAGACAGGTTTATGTGATAGCCCTTCCAGTTTCGTTTCTCCGCCTCTCTCTCTCTCTCTCCATACACACACCCATTAAAGGCTTTTTTTTGGGTCAAATGGAAATTACCCATTAAAGGCTTTTGATTGGACTTCAGATTGACTATTTCTCTCTCTCTCTCTCCATACACGTCACTACAACCCATTTACGGCTTTTGATTGGCTTTCTATTTGCAATTGAATGTTTTAATACGTATTTGGTTAGAAATGATATAGGAAAGGATTTTGTATCTATATTGTTCAATTATCTTCGAAAAATAAAAATAAAAATCTACAGTACATTGTTAAAACGTGAGTAAATAAAATAGGATTTTTACTCATTCTTTGTTAAATAGACTTGGGCTCTTGATTTATCTTTTGATTATTTGGAAGATTTTTAATTATTTTTTTTAACTCAATGATGGGTGTGTGTGTATATATATACACACACACACACATATATATATATAGTGTTACATGATGATGCTTAATTTTCAATTTTTTTTCCTTAAGATTATGTGTCTCCACACTTTGTAAATCTTGGGTCCACCTCTGCTGCTCACCTGATTTTTTTTTTTTATGACATTCAAGCTTGTTTGTGTTTTTTACTACTTCTGACAATCAAGTTTGGGATTAAGTTTGGACAACTCAAACATCGGGATCCAAAGTGTTTTGTATATGCTGTCTCGCCCATAACCAGATATCTCCATTTGGGTTTGTTGTAGTATTAACAGAGTATATGTCAGTTTCCTTTTGTTTTTTCTTTGTGCCGCCCGAACATGGGAGCAGAGGAGAAGATGCAGATTGCCGGAGGAAAAGGGAACTCTTCCAGCTAGCTCAAAAAGAAAAGAAAAAGAAGGTTCTTGTAATACCTCGTATTAAAAAAGAAGAAAGAAGGCTTTTTCAAGTATTTTTGGGACAAGTCGTAGTTGTTAAATTAACTTTTACTATAATATTGGCTGAACTTTTACTATATGGACAACACTTTCTCTAGGTGTAGTACACGTACATGTGTGCATGTGAAGATTTGTCATGTTTATTGAGCATGTGTCAAGTTCCAGTAGAGAGGAGTCACAAGCAAGCTAGTCTTTGACTTCATACAGATAAGAAGGATTAGATGAGAAGCAAAACTAAGGTAGGGCTTCATAGAGAGAGAGACGTGAGGAGCATAGCTATGAGTTCTTGTTCTTATGATGTCTGGCAAGGCAATTTGATAGAGGGTGAGTGTGAGATACATATTCCTTGTACAATATTAATGTTGGGTTCTTATTGATTGTGTTATGTGCGGTGACTATATGTCGTGGAACTGTTTGGTATGTGACGGGGTGACTAGGCTAATAAGCTATGCCAAAAGACATGTTGGCCAATGGACTGTGGTGAGGCTGGTGAGTTGATACGTCACCTGTCATATACTGAGGAGGACCGAATATGTGGTTCCATTTATGTGGAATGTGTTATATTCGTGGTTGGTGTTATACGTGGTGGTTGGTGCTGTGCAGTTATTTTAGTGTTGATATTGTACACGTTATTATGTCTCACACACTCCTGGGGTCTTTTTGGACTCTAGCTTGCAGGTTGGTTAGCGCGGTAGGTGCCGGTGGTACGAGCTTGTCCGAGTTGCTGCGAGAGTGGGTTATTGTTTATTTACTTTAGAGATAGTTGTAAATTATATAGTTTTTGGAATAAAAGACATATTGTGGTCTTTTTAATATTGTGGTACTTGAGGATCCGGGTTGTTACAGTTCTCAAAAGAAAAGGGAGCTCTTAAAAGTGTACCGTTGCGGATCAAAAAAAAAAAAAAAGTGTACCTTTGATTCTCTCTTCTTCCAAGTTCGGTACTTGTTCGTTTTGGGGTCTCAAAATCCCTCCGCACTTTTCCCAATAAATTTTTTCTGTCTATCTCTTTCTCTCCACTCATTATTCTTAAAAAGCTCTCTCAAAACCCAAACCGAATAGAGTCACTATCGAGACTAAGGGAGTAGAGAGGTAATTTTCTTTCTTGTCTTCTTTTATAGGAGTATATATTTATCTAATTTTCTTGAATTTCTTGTCTAACTTCGTTCTTCTACAAATCCAAAATTTTCGAGCGTAACATCCCTTATTTTATTAGTGAGATAATCTCCATTTTATTGGGTGTTTAGAGCAAAACTCGTTTCATTTAGATGAGTTAAGTTCTCTCTTCGTGGACCTAATATTTTATTAGGAGGTGGGTAAGCTTCTATTGTGTAGGAATAAATAAGGACCACAAAAGAAAAAAAAAATAAAAGAAGGAGAAATTAATGGATTTGGTAATCGATGCAGGCTTGCAAGTAATGTACTTAGAGCATCTCCAGCCTTGACCCATTTTAAGACTCAAATTTAAAAATGGGACAAAAATCACAAAAATCTCTCTCCAATCTTTGACCCAAACCCTTTCCCATTTTGGGTTTTACCCATTTTTTTATCCAAATCTGGGACAACTTTTGCCTGACCCATTTCTCCAACGGCTAGTTAGAGAGAGAGAGAGAGAGAGAGAGAGGGAGGGAGGAGGGAGAGAAAGAGAGACAATCTCGTCGGCAGTGGCGGCAGGCTGAGGGCCGGTGGTCTGAGAGACAATGCAGAAAGTGGCAGTGGCGCCGTTGTGGCCCCAGAGTTGTCGTTCTCTCCTGGCCTCCTCCTCCGATGATGAACGAGTTTTAGAGTTGTCTTTTATGGTTGTGTCTGGTTCTGGGTTTTGTGTGAAATTTTTTTTGTGTTTGATTCTCGGGGAGAGAGAGACGGAGATGGAGAGAGAAGAGTATCAGGTCTCTTAATTTTGGATTTGATTGTTTTACCTTATTTACCATTATGCCATTAAGAATAAAATGTATATATATTTGGGTAAAATTTGAGTTTGATGGTTGGAGATGTGTCTACCCAAAATGGGTTTTTACCCAAAATTTGAATCAAATTTGAGGAAAAATATGGGTGAAGGCTGGAGATGCTCTTAGATACTTAATAATTAAGGTGGGTTAGTATTAAAAGAACTAGGGATCTATCTAGCTATCTCTATCTCTATCTCTCTTTTTCTTTTTTTTTGATTATCGCTCTCTGTATCTAATCTATTATCTATATCATATACAAATGTATTAAAGTCTTGAGAAAGATTCACAAGTCATTCTTTATTTCTAAGAAAAAAAAAATTCTAAATTTTTTAGAAACTCAACTCCCTCCCACGCTCAAGGAGATCCAGTGAGATTGATCGATGACATGGGTAGACAACTACCAAAGATTTTTAAACGATCCGTTTCTCTAAATAATTCTCTCGTTTTGCATATTAATTTCAAATAGATAACAAGCAAACCTTATTCATATACAAATGTATTGAAGTCTTGAGAAAGATTCACAAGTCATTCTTTATTTTTAAGAAAATTTTTTTAGAAACTCAACTCCCTCCCACGCTGAAGGAGATCCAGTGAGATTGATAGATGACATGTGTAGACAACTACCAAAGATTTTTAAACGATCCGTTTCTCTAAATAATTCTCTCGTTTTGCATATTAATTTCAAGTTGATAACAAGCAAACCTTATTCATATACAAATGTATTGAAGTCTTGAGAAAGATTCACAAGTCATTCTTTATTTTTAAGAAATTTTTTTAGAAACTCAACTCCCTCCCACGCTCAAGGAGATCCAGTGAGATTGATCGATGACATGTGTAGACAACTACCAAAGATTTTTAAACGATCTGTTTCTCTAAATAATTCTCTCATTTTGCATATTAATTTCAAATAGATAACAAGCAAACCTTATTCATACGTTTCTGGCCCAATTTTAAGACTTCGTTTCTCTAAATAACTCTCTCGTTTGGCCTTTTAAATTCAAATCCACAACAAGCAACCATTTTTTTTTTTCCAGAAATGCTAACCACACAGAGAGTATGTGCATAGATCGTGCACATACAGCTCGGTGGGGCCTACTACGGGGTCCCCACAAATGATCCAAACCGTCCATTATCTTTAAAATAATTTTCTAAGTCATCACATGAAAAATCAGCTCAATTGAATAACTCTAAATACTTAATCTAATCTTTCAAATTTTCGCTTAGACTTTAGGATTTTGGAAATCTGAAGAAACATTTAGGCAATTGGATCAAACACTTGTAGGTATCCGATTGAGTTGATTTTTAAAGTGATGTCTTATAAAATCATTTTAAAGCTAATGGACGATTTGGATTGTTTGTGGGGACCCTATCGTGGGCCCCATAGAGCCGTATGTGCACAATCTGTGCACATACAATCTGTGTAGTTAGCATTTCTGTTTTTTTTTTTTTCTTCTAAACAATTCTCTCGTTTTGCGTTTTGAATCCAAATCTATAACAAGCAAGCCTTTTTTCACGCGATTCTGCTAATTAAAATTCGTGCTTATTTCTCTCAATTCATTTGACTAATACCGTCTTAGTTTGCTGAGTTTGGTTGAGCAGTTAGTGGCGGATTTGGGTTTTGAGTGTTGTTAGTTAATAGTGGGGCTGAACAAAAGAACCAATTATTATTCAACCGCAAATACTTACACTGAGTTACACACACACTTTACACACACAGTCACATCTTTTGGTGGGGCCCACACATATTGAAGGTGTAGTATGTGTGGGGCCCAATGTGAATGTGAGTAAATGCATATGTAAGTAATTGTGGTTGTAGATTAATGATCGACAAAGAACATTGTTCAAATGATTAAGAAGAGCAGTAAGTTGATATTAGTTGAAATGTTAGGTTTCAGCTTCCCTTTACTCTTCTCCCTTCCTTTCTCGTCTTTTCCTCCCTCTTCCTTGATTCCGCTTCCATTCCAGTGAGTTCCCGCCGGGTTAATTACACTATCGGGTGTATCCATATCTGGCCTAATTGCATTGTGGTTTCTTGTCGGGTGTTGGTGATCAAGTAGGGATGTTGCTTGTTGTTTACACACATTTTTGACACCTAGTCCTAAACAAGCGTTAGAGGGTCATTCAATTATTATTTAATTAAATTGGGCCATAAAATAGAGATAGATTGGGCTGAAATTAATGGGCCGGGACAATGATGAGTGGGCTCGGTTAATTCGATCCAATCCAGCCATGGGTTCAGAATTACTCCCTCCGTCCCTAATTAACTGTCCACTTTCACTTTTTCCAAATTTTTTTAAATGAGTTATATCTTTTAATTTATACTTTTTTTCATAATTTTCAAAATTTTGTCTAATAGAATCAATCGAGATCTATCAAACAAGATTCATATTGCATATAAAAAATATTATACTTTGGAAGATATAAATAATTCTTTAAAATGTCCGGAATAGTAACATGGACAATTAATTAGGGACGGAGGGAGTATTTAATTATGGGCTGTGATTATTTAAAGTCCAATAGAGCCCATAATTAATGAAATAGTAAAAGTTAGTATCTTTGAGAATTAGGCATTTCATTATTTAAGAGGCCCATTATCATGTTGAGATATAATCTGATGGAATCCTACGGGAAAAAAGGAGAAAAGTTAGGGGAAAATGACTGTCCAGGACGTGTTTTGATAATTAATATCCTTCAAGAACAAGCTAAGAACATTTATTAATGTTAAAAATGTCATTGACGGGTATTAATTATCAAAATACGTCATTGACCCTCATTTTTCCAAAAATTAGTGGGAGTTTTTAACATACGGTCATTTGACTAAGTCAAATAGCCCATTATCAACAAAGAAGGAAACGAAGGGAGCCCACTATCTCTCTTAAACTTCCAATAACTACCCGTGATTGAAGAAGAACATGTGTGCAATTCAAAACTGCTAGAAACCGCCAACAAGTTGGTTCGTGGGACACTTGGCATCACCAGGAGAAGGCGGAAAATCACTCTTGCATGCAAAATCGAAAACCCTTGGCTTATAAATACTAGTTCTTAAGATAGAAAAAAAGGTTCACACACCAATCAAGCCCAGTGCTTAAACCAAAATCTTCCCAGTTAGGCTTGTCAACGGATCGGATCGGATCCGAATCCGACAGATCCGGATCCGGATCCGATAAGACTGGATCCGATCCGAATCCGATAAGACTCAGATCCGATAGTGGAAATCCGGATCCGATCCGAAAAATTTGGATCCGATCCGGAAATCCGAATCCGATCCGAAAACTTTTTACTTCAAAAATTTTAGGGAAAAAAAAAAAATATTTTTTTAAAAAAATACAATAAAGTTTGTCTTTACTTTTCCTGCATCCCAGTGAAGCATTTATCTTTACTTTTCCTGCATCCAACTCGATTACTTCATCAATTAATTTGGATTTTTACTTTTCCTTGTACCCAACTTTATTATTCCAACATAATAAAGTTTGTCTTTTCTTTTACGTTGCTCTTCTTTCCTACACGGTTACGAAATTACGAAGTCCACAACCGTTGTGGCAAACCACGAACCACTTGTGATCTTGCCCTTAAGGTCACACACTTTCGCTCTCACGGTTACAAGTCAGAAAAGGGCATCTAGTCCTTTACGTTGGACGCAACAAGTCTTGGTACGCCCGCGCTCAGTCCTTGAACGTTTTTGTGCAAAACACTCGTGTTCCGCCGGGCTCCGATTTGCTCTGTTGGGCCTGCTCTGTTCAGTTCTTCGCTCAAGGCTGTTAGCGGTGTTGTGGTCCAGTGGCGTGATGGCTGCTGTTGGAGGAGATTTTGGCGTGGTCGTCCGGTGGCGTGGTGGCTGCTATTGGAAGGGGATGACTGATCTGTTGCTGTTGGTAGAGCTAGGTTTTTTTTTTAAATTTTCTTTTAGGTTTGGACTTGACCCAATTAGTATTTTGAGCTTGATCCTTCAAGTGTGAGCTTATCCCAATGTGTGTTTTCTCTTGTTCTCTGCCCCATATATCACACATTCACAGGCATAAATTCGAGACAACTGAAGGGCACAGGCGCACTTCTACTCCAACAAAACGAAAATTCAAGCACTTAATCATAAGTCAATAAAAGTTTATTGGAGAGTTATACAACCTTATTATATACACCAATCTTGAATGTGAAACTTGGATTTTTAAAGACCATGGGGAACCAACAAGCAACCACAGCATACAGTTGAACCATATTCGTTGTTTCAAGCATTATTGAAGGATTTCACTACTTGAACCGAACTTCCTCAATGAGCACTCTTCGGAGAATTTTCCCTACAGCTGTTTTAGGAACACTGTCCACGAATTTTACTCGACGCAGTCTTTTAAAAGGTGCAACCTGAAGAAGAAGAAGAATAACAAATAAACTTACTTTACGCATTTTTGAAATGTTTAGTTGAGAAAGGTAAATGTTGAATAATAGTAGCCAACATAGAGGCCAAAATATTCAACCTTCAATTCTCCCCGGTCCATGTTTTTATATTCAATCAAAGAGTACTTAGAAACTACTACCTAATGTTTAGGCAAACACAACCTACTATTTTGCAATCATTAATTACAACGATCAACTTCTCTTGTGATGTTACATTTGCCTTTTTTTTTTTTTTAAAATCATTAGTGATACATACGCTGCCTTAATTCTCTCATCATAGTATCAGCCGATTTCATGTTAGGAAATTGAGCCTGAGAGGTTTGCATACATGCATGCAGGTCTGCCAACCCACACGCCAAAGGCTCCAACCTCACGAGAGAATCAAGGAGCCCAAAATAGCACCAAAGGCCCAACACACGTTGCTCGGAACTCATACTCACTCGAAAGACCAAGCCTTGTATAAGAGCCACTAATTTTTCTTTCAGAGCGACATGGGGCTTTAACTTCACACACATTCCAACATTTCATTCTATTTTAACCAATTGAGGGAGATCACCAAATTGTCAAGTTTTCGGGAATTACGCCTACCAAAAGAAATCTCTCTAGTGATCACCACTTGACTTGGGCATGTGATCTACTGCATATGACATATATAATTGATCATCTGGTGGTGTAAACCCTACCTGGTCTGCAATGAATTTCTGCACATCTTCTTCTGTAAGAGAACTGGTGGGAGAGCGGATAATATTCGCAACTGGGACCTCACCAGCTTTAGCATCGGGCAACCTAAAAGGAAGAAGTACCAGATTAAAGAGTTATATTTTTCATGAGTTAAGTGTTTTAAAGTTGTAGAAATTTTGCATGTTTGCTTACGGTAAAACGACTGCATCCAGTATTTCAGGGTGAGAAACGAGCAACCCTTCGAGCTCTGCTGTGCAATCTAGCAACAATAAAATTGAACATGAAGACATGATGAACTACAAATAATTCGAGTGCAACACCATGCATGATCATGTAATTTTACAAGTAGCCAAACAAAATGTGAATGATTGATCATCAGAATGCAACGAAAACATGTCCCTCCAATCGCAACGTTCCTTTCCATCTCAGAAAAAAGAAAAATGCATGGCATATGAAGAACCAAACGTAATAAAATAAAAACATAACTATGCAATGCCTAGCTTGTGGGGTTTTTTTTCTGGCATACGATAGGATGTTACTAGGGTTAGATTACTTCGGCAGGCCAACGTCATTCCATCGACTTGAGACTGAGACCTCACACATTGACACTTAACTGCCCACTCATGACCAGTTGAGCTATAGCTCTAGGTTGCAATGCCTGTCCTATGGGTTGAATTGGTGGTACTTGCAATTTCATTCTAGATCTGATGCTTGCATACGTAAAGAAAGACAATACTGTTTTTAAGAAAAAAGAAGAAGAAAGAAACAGGGGCACACAAGCAAAAAAAGAGGCTCACTATCAGGATTTTCTACACAAGGGGCTGGCCACAACATGAACAAAAAGATTTTGAAATTTTGATGTTCAAAAATATAAATGTTTAAATGACCAAATAATACCCAATACTCAATAAATACGGGATACAAATAAATATGAGTGATTTGTCTATGAAATTGCCAAACAAAAGAGAACAGCTTTTTGGAGCTAACAAACACAATATCTAGGTGATCTTAACAAACAAAAAATAACTAAAAGGTGAAAAATAAAAGTTTCTCAATACCTTAACCTCAAGCATGTATCAAAATGTAATTTAACGACACCTTAGATCCGAAAGTCATCTATGATTGAGTTGGAACTAATTTTAGTTGTAATTTTCTCCTCTATAAATATAACTAAAACTTTAGTGAGAAACTCATTGTCCATCCAAAGTATGCGTTTTGATAATATTCATAGTTTAAAATGTCATTTTTGCTCCACTATTTTTTATTTGGTGGGGAGCCATCATGTATAATTTGTTATTTAGACAAAAAAACTTTGGATAATTATAAAAATTCAGAATCAGGGGAGGCTGTGGGCCCATGGCCTCCATAAGCCCACCTGTACTTCCGTCTTTGCTCACTACCACGAAGTTTTCAATTTGGGTAAATTATTAAATACACAGCACATCATAAAAGAACAAACCCACTCAAGATATTGTGGAACTGGGGTGTGTTGTGCAATTTCAACCGTTCAAAAGTATTTTGGATAGTCTAGATTTTAAAAAAACTTTTTCAGAGAAGAGTTACACTTCCCCAGAAAAGTGTTTTTTTTTTTTTAAAATCTGGACCATTGATTGTCACCACTAGAAAAGAAAACTACCAAGGCCGAATGAAGCGTAAGTTGTAAAAAAAAAAAAAAAAGTTACCTGAAAGCCGTTGCACTTGATGAGCTCTTTAAGTCTGTCAATTATAAATAGTTGTCCTTCATCATCAAAATACCCAAGATCTCCTATGTGGATCCAACCCTGCTCATCTATAATAAGTGTGTGGCCCGATGTTCCTTGATCCTCGTTCCTCCTCTGGTGGTTAGATGGTTCCCAAGCCTTCTTCCCCTAGCCTGCACAGTGAACGCACGATTAAGACCTGGCCGGGGGTTGTCCCGGCAAGGCCCTCCGGCGAGAGGATAAGTATTGTGCAGAGAGAGGTAGCAGAAGATTGGAGAGAATATAGGTGTTAGTATGGAGTGGCATGTACCTTTTAGGGTTGCAATTGCTTGGTATTTATAGAATTCCATTGGCTTGCCCTCCAAGTACAATCACGTGCTTGGCATGAGCCGAGTGACGTTAAAGTGATGTGATGAAATGGATCTGGTAACCGCTTTTGGGATGAGCTGGCATGCCTATGTGCGCTCATGATTATCCTTTAGTGTAACCGCTTCGACACGTGGGAAGCCCCTAGCAGGTTGCCGAACGCCAACCGCGGCCATGTTTCGCGGGTGGCCGAGCACCAACTTGGCCGAGGCCATGTGCAACTATGAGGGGAGGACACTCCGACAGTGGATACCGCCAAGGAAGGTGGCCGAGCGTGGGCTCTACTTCAGCCGAGCCTGTGGTGATTGGGGAGGCGATCAAGGTCGCCGATGGAGAGCCGAGCTCATGGTCTGGGCACCACTGCGAACTAATATGTTCGGCCCGCTACAATAAGTTTGGTGGCCTCAGGGTTGTTGAAATAACCTGTAAAATTATAGTTTAAGAATTGACTTTTCTTGAATGTGAACGCAAGCATATGCATTGAGCGTACTAGCAAACAGCAGTTGCAAGGAATTGGAAGAAATTAAATGTAATCCTTGGCAAAACAACATCAGCATATTTTGGCCTTGTATTGTTCCTTCTTGACATACATCGTAAAACTCATTAAGGATCCGAATATCCACTCAAAATTGACGCCTCTTTGAAGATATTAAATTTCAAAATCTGTTCTGTCTACTTCTTCATTGAAAGAAAGAGATATTTGAATTCTTATTAAGAGCACATTAATAACCAAACTGCAAAACTTAGCAACGCTTTACCTTGCATCATGTTTGCTCCCCGAACCCATATTTCACCCAGCTGTTTAGGAGGAAGAGGCTTCAGAGTATCTACGTCAACTATTTGACTTTCCACTCCGGGAACAAGGAGTCCTACCGAACCAGAATGTCGAGTACCTAACCTTGGATTCTCAATTGAGACAATCCCACAACTTTCTGTCATACCAAGGCCCTAAAATCAAGAGTTCTTTCGACATTAGAGAGCACAATTGACAATTCCAATCCGCTCACAAAAAATCGCACGAGCAAGTAGTAAAGTCATTCACAACAACCAATCAATGCAATGTTCCAAATTCCAAATACGTAGGACGGTAGGAGTACTCCATGGGGCTTAGACTACAATATCATTAGTATATATTAATATAATTCGTATTGGATTCAGTTTTTCGAATCCGATATCTGAAATTTTAGATTCGGATCAGATTTGAGCAATTTTGGCTTCAGAGACCCTGTTGGATACGGACCAAATCCAATCCATTTGCATGCCTACACTAAACATTCTTATCTTCTCATATTCGACACTACCAATAGTATTCATCTTCCAACAAAAAGTACCTGAATAATTACAGCCTGAGGGAAATTCTTCGCACATTCTTCCATCGAATCCTTCCCCAAAGGCGCTACAGCGGACGCGATTAGCCTCACCGACGACACATCGTACTTCCTCAGCACACTATTCTTAGCCAGAGCCAGCACAATTGGAGGCACAACCCATAAATGTGTCACTCTATACTTCTCCACAGCCCTCAAAAACATCTCCAAATCGAATTTCGCCATCGACACAATCCCATCCCCCCTCTGCAGCCGGACATACATAATCACAGCAAGTCCAAAAACATGAAACATAGGCAACACACACAAGAACAAGAGGTTCATCTCCCCTGCCAGTTCTTGATCAATCGTAACCATTAAAGCCAATGCCACAAAATTCCTATGGGTCAAAACTACCCCTTTACTTAACCCTGTCGTGCCCGAAGAATACAACAGAGCAGCGGTATCGCTCGATTTAATTTCAGCCACAGGAAGTAAATCCAACAGCGACCCAGAATCCTTAACCAAATCAATTAACCATGTAACCTTAGAATTCGAGTTAATACCAATCAAGTTAGAATTTTTCTCACTACCGATCATAACACAATTCAATCCAAACCCTTTGACCTTATCCCATAAATCGGGAACGGTAATAATAACCTTTGGTTTACAGTCATTGACTTGTTTTGCAATCTCCGATACCGTATACGCAGGGTTTACAGTGGTGGCAATAGCTCCTATTGTGATGATTGCGAAGAAACAGATAGGGAACTGGATTGAATTGGGGGAGAAGATGAGGACGGCGTTGTTTTTCTTGATACCCAATTGGTGGAGGAAGGCGTGGGAGAGTTTGGCGACGGTGGATTTGAATTGGGAGAAGGTGAGGGTGTGGCCGGTGTCGGCATCGATGAGGGCGGGTCTATCGGCGTAAGAGGAGGAGTTCCGGAAGAGGAATGAGACCATTGAGAGGTTTGGGTCTTTGGATAAGAGCAGAGGAGGGCGAGGTGATCTGTACATTCCATCTTGGCCATAACAAGATAACATAGTCTGCTGCTTCTTTTTTGTAGGTGGGAGTGCCGTGTTCGCACATGGGAGCACCGGAATGAGACCATTGAGGAGAGGTTCGGGTCTTTGGGCAAGGGCAAGGGCAGAGGAGGGCGAAGTGATCTGTAAATGCCATCTCGCCCATAACAAGATTTCTCCATTTGGGCTCGTCGTAGTTCTTGATTTTGGAAGGGAAACAACAACAGAGTATGTCTGTTATCTTTTTTTTTTTGTAGGTGGGAATGCCGGAGAAGATGGTGGAGGAAGGAGGACTTTTTGCTGATAATACAATACTACAGAAGCAGAGTTGAATTTTCCGAGGGAATATTGATATGATATGACGTTTGTTATTCCCCTATGATTTTTCAATGATGAGCCATTGCTGTTAGCAAAAAAATAAATTGTTTGAGCCATCGTTTGCCGTTAATATAGTACTCATTCATTTGGCTTTTCACAGGGGAATAACATATTCCTGATTTCACTACTCACACCAAAATAAAAATAAAAATGTTTGGGCCATTTTTTGCGGATAATATATCCATATGAAAAGGCAAAATTGATTTTTTATTGTGTCCACCGTCATACTATATTCTTTTTCATGTTTGAGACATTGTTTGCGGATAATACTATATTCATGTACTTTTTTTTAATGATTTTTCAAAAGGATGATGCTATGGTGTCTCCGGTCATTTTGGGGACACCGTAATTTTTGGCATAACTTCACCATTATGAGCATAACTAAAACTCATTATAAGCATAACAGAACCCAAAGAAGGCATATCCAAAAAACCAATCAAGGCATAACCAAACCCAACCAAGGCATAACAAACAAGTTATACCTTGTTATGGTTCTGTTATGCTTGTAATGAGTTTTGGTTATACTCATAATGGTTTTGTTATGCCAAAAGTCACGGTGTCCCCAAAATGACCGGGGACACCGAAGTCATTCCCTTTTCAAAAATGACATAACTAACTGGATAGTGCTATAGTGTCTCCAGACATTTTGGAGACACCGGTAATTTTGGCATGACAAAATCATTTAACAGCATAACCAAAACTAGTCAATGGCATAACTAAGGTATAACAAATGGGGAAGCACTTCGGTGTCTCCCCTCAAAAAGGAGACACCATAACTTTTAGCATAACAAAATCATTATGAGCATAACTAAAACTCATTATAAGTATAACAGAACCATAACAAGGCATAACCAAGGAATATCCAAAAAACCAACCAAGGTTTCTGTTATGCTTGTAATGAGTTTTGGTTATATTCATAATGATTTGTTATGCCAAAAAGTTACGGTGTCTCCTTTTTGAGGGGAGACACCGAAGTAATTCCCAAATAATCTGATACTTGAAGAATCGGTCAATAGTTGGGAAAAAAAATTTGTAATTGGACAGGTTCAAATTTTGTTACGCCCTTTATAAGCCTTTGTTATTCCTTTTAGAGGTTATTGTTATGCTTTTATGTGGTAATGTTATGCCTCTTTTGCTTTTTGCTCTCGCTTTTATCGAGGTTTCAAAGGTTATGCCTTTTGTTGGTTTTTGTTATGCCTAGTAATGGTGTTCTGTTATGCTCCTCAATAGTTTCCATTATGCCCATTTTTTCCACCAATGTTATGATTCAGTTGTTATGCCATTTACTGGTCTTGTTATGCCTATTTTGGAAAGTGTTATACCTTTTTAGGAATGGTTATACACACGTTATGCCCATTAAATTCTTTTTGGTATAACTTGTTATGCCTCTTAGTGGTTTTGTTATACATAAATTGTGACTTGTTGGAATGACCGGTTTGACCGGTTATTTTTGGTCAAACTTGGTGATATGACACGTTTTCGAACCATTGGATCGGAATCACGGTGTCCCCATTTGGTGGGTAGACACCATAGTTTTTGCCTAACTGGATGTTCAATTTTGGTCAAACATTTCTCTGTACCAGAAAATTTTATGAGACTATTGACTTTGAGAGGCTAACCCGTTTAGGGGTGATTATTCACCGTTTCATAAGCATTACCAAGTGTTGTCCCAACTCTCTCTCCCTCACGCAATGAGTGGGCTACTAACACTTTGTGGTGTTGACCACTTAAATGTGCGGTAGAGAGATGAGTTAGAGCACCACGTGACCATGCCCTAGGGCGTTGCGTTCAATATATTTTTCCCATTTTTTTCCCATTTACCTCAGCACCCCCCCCACACACACACACACACACACACACACTATTATTGAATTTTTCATTGTTTGAGCTTCCTACACAATAATTTGGTTGAAATGATTAAGAATAGAGTTGAGGTTATACTCTAAATAGAAGCCAAGGACAAGGAGGTAGAATGACAAATTTTTGGAAATCATGTATTGCTACCAAAGGAGAAACAAGAAAAGATATGGAACTTCACATTTATCTTGTTCTCTGCCCCATCTATCACACATTCACAGGCATAAATTCAAGACAACTAAAGGGCAAAGGCGCACTTCTACTCGAACAAAACGAAAATTCAAGCACTTATTCATAAGTCATGTATCTGGAAGAAGAAAAAAAAAAAGAGAAGAGAAAAGCTTCTTCATTGACATATACTGCAAACTATCGGTCACAAACTTCAATAAAAGTTTACTGGAGAGTAAATAGTACAACCTTATGCACCAATCTTGAACAAAACAGGTGAAACTTGGATTTTTAATGACCGTGGGGATCCCAACACGCAACCACGTACAGCAATGCAGTTGAACCATGTTCTTTGTTTCAGACATTATTGAAGGATTTCATTACTTGGACCGAACTTCCTCAATGAGCACTCTTCTGAGAATTTTCCCTGCAGCATTTTTAGGAACACTGTCCACGAATTTTACTCGACGCAGTCTTTTAAAAGGTGCAACCTGAAGAAGAAGAAGAAGAATAACAAATAAACTTACTCTACACATTTTTAAAATATTTAGTTGAGAAAGGTAAATGATGAATAATAGTAGCCAATATATATAGAGGCCAAAATATTCAGCCTTCAATTCTCCATTCTCCTCGGTCCATGTTATATATCATACTCTAAGAAACAATATTGAGAACTTGAATCCCATCTTTATGTGTACTTAAAAGGCCTAGCCGGAACCTTTTCAATCAAAGAGTACTTAGAAACTAGTACTATTTTGCCAAACATATGCAACCTACTATTTTGCAATCATTACAACATCAACTTCGCTTGTGATGATGATACATTTGCCTTTTTTTTTTAATCATTAGTGATACATATGCTGCCTTCTCTCATCATAGTATCAGCCAATTTCATGTTAGGAAATTGAGCCTGAGAGGTTTGCATACATGCAGGTCTGCCAACCCACACGCTAAAGGCTCAAACCTCACGAGAGAATCAAGGAGCCCAAAATAGCACCAAAGGCCCAGCACACGTTGCTTGGAACTCATACCCACTCGAAAGACCAAGCTTTGTATTAGAGCCACTAATTTTTCTTTCCGAGGAATGTGGGGCTTCAACTTCACACATATTCCAACATTTCATTCTTTTTTTCATTCTTCTCTTCCTGGGTTTTCTTGGCTTCGTTCTTGGTGTTGCTGAGCGGCAACCAGGTCCCCGGCTGGTGGTGGGTGTATCTAGTTTGGATCGTCTCCTCCTTGGCTTCCCAGATCTGGTAGATTGAGGCTGGTGGTGAGGTAATAAAGTTGATGTTTTGTTATTCCAGATGTGGTAGTCTGGGTTTTTGCTTCTGATTGATGATTGCTTCTGGGCTATTCTACCATGGTTTGAGCTAGGGTTCCCGTTGGATCCTCTACTACTTAGTCGTGGACGGGATTCTTTATGCGGCCGACTCCTAGTGTAGGTTTGCTTTTGCAGGGTGTCCTAGAGCCATGGATGTTGTTTTTGCAATGACTCCTGTCTTAAATTCAGTAGTTTTGGTTCATTTCTATTATTGTGATGTAAGTTTTTGTCTTTGGGTATTGAAATGAATTGCTTGACTGTTCTTAAAAAAAACAAAAGAAAAGAAAAGAAAAGAAATCTCTCTAGTGATCACCACTTGACTTGGGCATGTGATCTACTGCATATGACATATTGATCATCTAGTGGTGTAACCCTACCTGGTCTGCAATGAATTTATGCACATCTTCTTCTGTAAGAGAACTGGTGGGAGAGCGGATAACATTCGCAACTGGGACCTCACCAGCTTTAGCATTGGGCAACCTAAAAGGAAGAAGTATCAGATTAAAAAGTTACATTTTTATGAGTTAAGTGTTTTAAAGTTGTAGAAATTTTGCATGTTTGCTTACGAAAAAACGACAGCATCAAGTATTTCTGGGTGAGAAACGAGCAACCCTTCGAGTTCTGCTGGTGCAATCTAGCAATAATAAAGTGAACATAAAAACATGATGAACTACAAGAGGATTGAGTGCAACACCATGATCATGTAATTTTACGAGTAGCGAAACAAAATGTGAATGACTAATCATCAGAATACAACGAAAAAACAACAAATGTTACAACCACACACAAATACACAAACACTTACACACACTTACTCACAATAGGCCTTCAGTGTGTGTAGGACCCACCCCTATTGTGAGTGTATGTGTGTAAGTGTTTATGTGTGATTCTATACTTTTTGACGAAAAAATGTCCCTCCAATCGCAACATTCCTTTCCATCTTAGAAAAAGAAAAATGGCATATGAAGAACCAAACGTAATAAAATAAAAACATAACTATGCAATGCAATGCATGTGATTTTTTTTTTCTTGAGCCAAACGATAGGATGTTGGTAGAGTTAAATTACTACGGGCTACGGGAGGCCAACGTCGTTCCATCGATTTGAACCTGAGACCTCACACATTAACACCTAAGTGCTCACTCACGACCGCTTTGGTCACAATGCCTGTCCTATGGGTTGAACTGGTAGTTCTTGCAATTTCATTCCAGCTAATGAGTATAACCCAATATGATGCTTGCATACGTAAAGAAAGACAATACTACTTTTAAGAAAAAAGAAAGAAGAAAGAAACATGGACACAAGCAAAAAAAAGGCTCAGGACCAGGATTTTTTAGGGTCAGCCACAACATGAACAAAAAAAATTTGAAATTTTGATGTTCAAAAATATAAAATATTTAAATGACCAAATAATACCCAATACTCAATAAATACGGATACAAATAAATGTGTGATTTGTCTATGAAATTATCAACCAAAAGGGAATGGCTTTTTGGAGCTAACAAACACAATATTTAGGTGATCTTAACAAACAAAAAACAACTAAAACGTGAAAAAATAAAAGTTTCTCAATACGTTATACCTCAAGCATGTATCAAAATATAATTTAACAACACCTTAGATCCGAAAGTCAATTGTGATTGAGTTAGAACTAATTTTTGCTGTAATTTTCTTCTCAATAAATATAACTAAAACATTAGTGAAAAACTCATCCTCCATCCGAAATATGTGTTTTGACAATATTCATAGTTGAAAAAGTTCTTTTTGATATATAAACAAAAAAAATACTTAGATAATTATAAAAATTCAGAATCACAGGGAGGCTGTGGTCCCCATAAGCCCATCTGTGCTTCCGTCTTTCTTCACTACCTTGATGTTTTTAATTTGGGTAAATTATTAAATATAAGCACATCATAAAAGAACAATCCCACTCAAGACACTTGAGATCCCATGTCCGACTCCCCCTGTCTGAGCTGTCTGTCCCACCCCTCTCGGCCGTTGATCTTGCAAATCAATGGCTGAGATGGGCCGAGCATGTTTTGCTCCAAAACGACGTCGTTTTGAGAAAAAAGTGCGGCCCATCTCAATCATTGATTTGTGAGATCAACGGCCGAGAGAGATGGGACAGACGGCTCGGACAGGGGGAGTCGGACAGGAGATCCGGTCTCCACTCAAGATGGGAAGCACTGATCAGCCATACTACCTAATTACTGTAGGTCCTTTCGCAAATTAGAGAGGACGGTAAAAGATATTTGATACCAATAGAAAAGAAAACCACCAAGGCCGAACGATGTGTAAGTTGTAGTAAAAAAAAAAGAAGAAGTTACCTGATAGCCATTGCCTATGAAGCACAGATACTTTATTTTGGCCTCCGTATCACGTATCGTATCCGTATCGGATACCAATACTCTCGGATACTCTCCGGATACGTATCCGATACGCTTTATAAAGTATCCTGCTTTTAGAATTATTTTTTGGTATCCCGATACGTTTCGGATACGCATGGATACTCTCAGATACGCTCCGGATACGTATCCGATATGTTTTTTTTTTTAAAGTATCCTGCTTTTAGAATTATTTTTGGTATCCCACTACGTTTTGGATACGCACGGATACGTTTTGGATACGCGCAAGGGTAAATATGTTATTTTTTACTTAAAATATATGGGTTAAAATTGCAAGTAGGACTATTCTTTTTCTTTTTTCCCCACCAATAACACCAGAAAGAAACACACCGACGATATCCTCTCTCTCGACAACCTTGTAAGAGTCTCTCTCTCTCGACATGTGAAATGGTGAACTTGTGTGATGGAAAACTTTAATCATTAATGAAATTTTAGGAATTAAAAATTATGTATACACAACAACAGAACCCATGTAGTCCCTAATAAAAAATTATATATAATATATTTTTTATTTACTTTTATATTCAACGTATCCCCCAACGTATCGTATCCTTCTTTTTGAAAAAAATCACGTATCTGCGTATTCGTATCGTATCATGTCCGTATCCCGTATCCGTATCCGTGCTTCTTAGGCCATTGCACTTGATGAGCTCTTTAAGTCGGTCAATGATAAATAGTTGTTCTTCCTCATCAAAATACCCAAGATCTCCTGTGTGGATCCAACCCTACTCTCATCTATAGTAAGTTTGGTGGCCTCTACGTTGTTGAAATAACCTAGAAAATTGCAGTTTAAGAAATAACTTTTCCTTAATGTAAACGCAAGCAAATGCATTGAGCGTACTAGCTAGCAAAACAGCAGTTGCAAGGAATTGGAAGAAATTAAATGTAAGCCTTGGCAAAACACCATCAGCATATATTTTGGCCCGGCCCTGTATTGTTCCTTCTTGACTATGTGGAATTCATTGATACGAGATAAACATACAACCAAAGAGGGTTTAACTATCCCAAACAGAGACAATAACCAGGAGACTTAGATTCGCAAGCTTATAACTCCAGAATCTCACAAACCAACACAGCGATCCCTTGATCATTAGCCAGCTTTTGACGGATCCCAAATTGACGCCTCTTTCTGCTTCGTCCCAACCTCGCCTTCGAAAGAGGTCGAATTACCCCGAGCGTAGGGCTAGGTCGTTGTCAGCATAGATACCGGAAATCCGGAATCGTTCCCACAAAGAGAATCTCTATAGCTTGTTAGGATTTTTAGAAGCAAGTGTTCCCGGCGTTAAGACGGCCAACTATCGGTTTGCTTTGAAAAGTAATGAAAAAGACTAGAAACTTGGTTTTAATTAAGTTAAACAAGCGGCATGGCAATGAAACTACTATTGCCCGCAACTTAGGTCTTCGAACCATTCTCAACGAAAACTCGGTTGAATCGCACGACTTAGGCTATCAACCGGAGGATTTAGCTATGAAACCATTAAAAGACTAGAAACGAAGTATGGAAAACAAGTGAGCTCTTTTGTTCTTTTGGCAAACACAAGCCGAGACATCGCTCACGGAACCATATGAGCGAGCATATGATCACCGGAGATTAGCATCGACTAGTTTTGTTACATAAAGGCGAACTCTTCTTATTTTCCATACCAAACTTCGAGCCGAGAGTTGAGAAAGGCAAGAGAAACATAAGTCGCGAGGCGATATTCGTCCCACGGCCAAGCCTAAACGACTACTCACGCGACATGAAAAGACTAGAAATTATGCTAGGAAATGTAAACATATTTAACCGATAGAATCGAAAACAAACTTGATATTATAAAGGATCTAAACCGTAGCAACAACTTTAATACTTGGAAAATTAAAAAACAACTTAAACTTACAAGTGTTCTTGAAGGAAATGCTAGGAAAGCTTGAAAGACATTAATGGAGTTCTAAAATTTAAAAAGACTTAAAAACTAATAATGAACTACTAACTAACTAAGGGGGAGAGAGAGAAGTATTTATACAACTCAGCTCTCTCTCCACAAAATATCCCGGAACTTGTCAAAAGTGGCAAGTATTCCATAAATGGAAAGTCCAAAAAGTAGAAAATATCTGCAGGAAAAGCACCCGTATCGAGCCCGTATCGATACCAGTTCTCTACGGATACCCAATAGCTCTGTTCCAATTATGTATCGATGCAGCAAAAATGGTTGTATTGATACCACAGTGTTATCCCTGCATCCTGGCCTCAGCTTCAGCAGACAGCTCCCAGCAACTTCCAGCTCCTCAGCACTTATTTTCATTCTCTAAATTTAAGTAAAGACTACATTTTAAACATTTCTTTTACCTTTTCTTTACTTTAATTTTATTTAATGAAAATAAGAAAGTACCCCCCATTTGGAAACAATGGCATTACCAGAATTTCAAGATTCCAATTAAATCAAAATGTCAACCCCCCACTTTTAGTGTAAAATGGAAAACTGCACATTTTTCTCAAGAGAAAAAGGCTCGAAACATGACCTTGCTCTTCAAATAAAACCTTGCAACTTTGTAGTTACTCTTAGAAAAATTCAAGGATCAATTATCGCCATTTTTTATCTCGAAAATCGATACTTTTTCAGAAAGTCATTTTTCCATACTTAGACAGATTTTAAGGGGTCGACAGGGTCTTCGGGTACTTGGAAGCACTTGGGCCATTCATGGCGTCAAACTACGCCTTATTTGCACGTTTTACCTGAAACACATGAAAACACACCTTACGTGCAATATCGCTATAAAAGCTAAATAAACATAAGTAAAAGCAAGATAGAACGGGACTAGTCGCACCAATATCAACAATGTTGGGTGCTCATCACTTTCAAGATCTGAATATCCGCTCAAAATTGACGCCTCTTTCAAGATATTAAATTTCAATATCTGTTTTGTCTACTTCTTCATTGAAAGATAGAGGTATTTGAATTCTGATTAAGAGCACATTAATTTCCAAACTGCAAAACTTAGCAATACTTAATTTACCTTGCATCATGTTAGGCCCCCGAACCCATATTTCACCCAGCTGTTTAGGAGGAAGAGGCTTCAGAGTATCTACGCCAACTATTTGACTTTCCACACTTGGAACAAGGAGTCCTGCTAGGATTCTCAATTGAGACAATTCCACAAGTTTCTGTCATACCATAGCCCTAAAATCAAGAGTTCTTTCGACATTAGGGCACAATTGACAATCCCAATTTGCTCAAAAAATTCGCATGAGCAAGCAGTAAAGTCATTCATGAGTTATGACAACCAATCAAAGCAATATTCCAAAATTCAAAATTTTTTTTTTTTGAATAGCGAAACAAAAATTTTATTGATAAGAAGAAAAGATTACAAAGCAAACTCAAGTTGGCAAGAAACCAACGGATAAAGCACCCAATAGGCCTAGCCCAGAACACCTAACGGGTTTGAAAAAGTATAAATATATCAATAAAACCCACAAGAAACCCATTACCAAAATACAACATATAAGCCCAAAGACCGAAACCCTAGCCCAAAAACTAAATGGCATAGGGAAAATGACGGTCAATGACGTGTTTTGATAATTAATATCCGCCAAGGACATTTTCAGCATTAACAAATGTTCTTAGCTTGTCATTCGCAGGTATTAATTATCAAAATATGTCATGGGCTGTCATTTTCCCAAAGGCATAACCCATAGACAACATAGGCCTAGCCGGCGACTAACCCATAGACAACATGGGCCAGCCTAAACAGCAACCCTACTCACCACCTACCGCAGCCACTTGGAGTGAGACGGGCTACTGCCACCACCGTCCCCAGAGCCCGGGGAACAAGCCCTTGTTACTACCCCGAAGAATGGCCCGACCACCCCACAACAGGCCGCCCCACCGCAACCCACCCACAGCCTCTATCACCATCCTTCACCAGGAACGAGCCACCACCACCAAACGGCCCAACCACCCCACTTCAGCCACCCCACCACAACCAACCACCACCCACCTCAGAACCACTGCCCGATCCACACCACTGCAGCCCCACTCTCACAACCTCAAGCCTCCATCTTCAAAACCTGCAGAAAAAAAAACCCTAGCCCCAACAATCCCCAAAACAGCCGCCACCATCCCACTTCCGATCACCACCAAGAAGAGAAACCTCCACCACAAAACCCACCTAGGCCGATGAAAAAGAACCACACTGACTCTGGCACAACGTCCCTTGCGAAATCCAAGGCTCCAACGAAATCTGGCGCGCCGAAACCATCAAAATAAAGCACCAGACGCAGCCACACACTGCATCTGCATCAACGACCACCATCTGTCGCTAAAACCCCACGCCGTTAGGCTGATCCGAGATATCCAGGAGTAAAACGAACGGGGTCAAAGCGAGATCATCTCTGGAACCCCCACACCACCCTCGCCGTTAAGCTGATACCGGAATCCCCAAAAGATAGAAACCGCGGGTGGAGCGGAGATACCCGAAAGGAAATGAGAGCCAAGGCGATGAAAATGGCGGTAGAACGACGACGATGAAGGAGACGGAAGGGAGAGAGGGAGAAAGAAAAGGGAAAGCGAAGAGAGAAAGGCCCAGGGGAGGAGGGAAGAAGACACACCTCCCCCAGACGGCGACAACCAAAGCTAGGGTTAGAATTTAGAGAGAAAGAAAGAGGCGCGCTAGAGAGAGAAAGATAGGTGATAGTGTCACGTCCAAAAATTCAAAATATGGCCACCGCTTTTTACTGAAGTTAAATAACAAGAAAAACAATCAAAACAATCATTGGTATATTTATGAGCATTGTTTTCTCGTAACGGACTTATAGCTCAAGCTACGAGAATAATTTAAGTAATGACAACTACAGACGCTGAAATGGAATGATTTTGAAACCCAGTAGATAATTTTAAGTTCTTTCACTCACATATTTAATTTTGTGCGGATATGAATTAAAAAGAAAAACATGATGCATAGATAGCCGGCTTAAATCTCGTTTTCAAATTTATATATAGCATTCAACTATTCTATTTATGAAGGGAGAGAAACTTTTGGTATGGACTCAAAAGTGAGGCTGACTCACGTTTTGGATTCTCAAAAATACCCATAACTTATAACTACTCACAATGTTGGGATTAACTCGATCCCACCCGCAACGGAAATGTGAAGAAAATGTTGTTATGTCTGCGCTTTTTCCTGTTGGTTTTGTTTTTAAGGAGGTGGGAATTTATTTGTGAAAATTGCACACATAGTGTGTGGCCCGACCACTAGTACTCTTAATGGAGGCCTAGAAAAAAAAATTAATCATGCAAAGTCATTCATAAGCATCACATTCAACTAGGCCTGTCAAATGACCGGATTCGATCCGATCAAAAAATTCCGATAACTCCAGTCCAATAATCCGAATCCAATCCAATAAAATCCGAATTCGACATTTAAATGTACAAATAGTAGGTCTTGAGATTGAGATGATTCCAAAATAAGTACTCCATTGTGTTTATACTAAAATATCATTAGTATATATTCACTCTGTCCCAAATTACTGGTCATTTTCTTTTATGAATGTCCCATGAATGTTCATTTTAAAAAGAAAACATAAAAAGTTGTACAACATTGCTCTTTCATTCTTTCTAATCTACATAAGGTGTCATGTCAAGTTGTCAACAAAGCATAAAGTAGGACAAATTGGAAAAATCAATACTAATTAAAAATTTTATCATTCTACTCATAAAAACATGATGAATTCAGATTTTCGGATCCGGTATCTAAATTTTCGGATTCGAATCAAATTTGAGTTATTTCAGCTCAGACCCTGTCGGATTCAGACCAAATCCGGTTCATTGGCAATTTGAAAAGCCTATGTTAAACATTCATATCTTCTCATATTCGACACTGCCAATGGATCTTAGGACAAAAAGTACCTGAATAACTACAGCCTAAGGGAAATTCTTCGCACATTCTGCCATCGAATCCTTCCCCAAAGGTGCTGCACCGCACGCGATTTGCCTTACCGACGACACATCGTACTTTCTCACCACACTATTCTTAGCCAGAGCCAGCACAATTGGAGGCACAACCCATAAATGTGTCACTCTATACTTCTCTACAGCCTTCAAAAACATCTCCAATTCGAATTTCGCTATCGACACAATCCCATCCCCCCTTTGCAGCCGGGCATACATAATCACAGCAAGTCCGAAAACATGAAACATAGGCAACACACACAAGAACAAGAGGTTCATCTCCCCCGCCAGTTCTTGATCAGCCGTAACCATTAAAGCCGATGCCACAAAATTTCTATGGTTCAAAACTACCCCTTTACTTAACCCTGTTGTGCCCAAAGAATACAACAGAGCAGCTGTATCGCTCGATTTAATTTCAGCCACAGGAAGTAAATCCGACACCGACCCAGTATCCTTAACCAAATCAGTTAACCATGTAACTTTCGAACTTGAGCTAATACCAATCAAGTTAGAATTTTTCTCATTACCGATCATAACATAATTTAATCCAAACCCTTTAACCTTATCCCATAACTTGGGAACGGTAACAATAACCTTCGGTTTACAGTCATTGACTTGTTTTGCAATCTCCAATACTGTATACGCAGGGTTTACAGTGGTGGCAATAGCTCCTATTGCAATGATCGCGAAGAAACAGATAGGGAACTGGATTGAATTGGGGAAGTAGATGAGGACGACGTCGTTTTTCTTGATACCCAATTGATGGAGGAAGGCGTGGGAGAGTTTGGCGACGGTGGATTTGAATTGGGAAAAGGTGAGGGTTTGGCCAGAGTCGGCGTCGATGAGGGCGGGTTTGTCGGAGTAAGAGGAGGAGTTCCGGAAGAGGAATGAGATCATTGAGAGGTTTGGGTCGATGGGTAGGAGCAGAGGAGGGCGAGGTGATCTGTAAATGCCGTCTCGCCCGTAACAAGATAACAACAAAGTATGTCTGTTTCTTTTTCGTAGCTGGGAGGGCCGTGTTCTCACATGGGAACACCGGAATGAGACCATTGAGAGGTTTGAGACTTTGGGCAAGAGCAGAGGAGGGCGAGGTAACCTGTATATGCAGTCTCGCCCATAACAAGACATCTCCATTTGGGCTGCTTGTAGTTCTGGATGGGAAACAGAAACAGAATGAGAGTATGTCTGTTACTTTTTTGGAGGTGGGATTGCCGTGTTAGCAAATGGGAGCACCGGAGAAGATGCTGGAGGAAGGAGGACTTTTTGGGGATAAGTAGGAGTACTAGTGTACTACAGAAGCAAAGTTGAATTTTGCGAGGGAAAATTGATATGACGTTTGTTATTCCCCCCTATGATGTCTTCAATGGTATGATGTTTGTTATTCCCCTGCTCTGTTCGACTTGTCTATTCACAAATGATTGGGAAAAAGGAATTCTTGGAAGTGCACCAATGATTGGGAAAAAGAAAATCCAAAATTTCATCTCTCTCTTCTTTTTTTTTTCCATTTCCTTCTCTCTCTCTCTCTCTCTTTGGGCTCTCTTTTCATGTTTTATTTTTGGAAAATGATATTGGCACTTCAAAAATTAATGGAAGCACTCCAAAAAATCAAGAAAAGTGGCTTTGGAATTCTACTGATTTTGGAGTATCTGCATTAATTTTTGAAATGTCAATATCATTTACTTTTATTTTTTCCCGGCTCTCTTTTCATGTTTGGGTTGTATTGTATAACTTGTATGTAAAATTTTGGTCAAACATTTCTCCGTACCTAAAAATTTTACGAGATTATTGACTTTGAGAGGCTAACAACCTGTTTTAGACCCTTTCGTTTTGGAATTTTGGACTTTAGACTTTTTCTATGTTCATGGTCTCCAATAAATTTTCTTTCAATTATTACTCTCATTTCTCTCTATATATCTCTCTATTCATTACCTAAAATTCAAAATCCAAATCCTAAAACGAACATGGCAAGTGTTTCAGAGTCATTGTCAAGTACTGCCCCAACTCTTTCTCTCTCACACACGAAGTGTGGGCTAATAACACTTTGTGGTAGGGACCACTTAAATGTGCGGTGGAGAAATAAGTTGTAACACCATGTGGCAATGCCCCGGAGCATTGAATATTTTTTTCCATTTACCTTTTTTTTTTTCCCCTTCCGTTTTAGTGAATTTTTCAATGTTTGAGCTTCATGCTGTATTTACTACTCCTACAGGCTACAACTATTTGACATTCATTCTCAAATCCTTGTAGTAATACATTTTTACCCTTTTTTTTTTTTGCTTCCAGAAATAAAGGTACTTCATGGTAATTATTTTTCAGAGTGAAAATGTCATCTTCTAGCGACGGTGGTAATGAAATCAGGAATGAAAGTTATTATTATTTGTATAAATTTGCTGTTATGTCTTATCCTGTTTTCTAGGAGTACGTCTTATTGTTGGGCCCGGAGTGTCCTCATGTATTTAGTTATATAATGTCATTCTCTGCGACCGCTCTAAAAACATACTTGCAGGTGTGATGTCGAATGCCATAAAAGACTTAATTGAAGCCCTCTCTAACACCAATTGGCTTTAGAAGAGATGGTAGAAAAGCTTGTTGGGTCCGGAGTGCCCTCACGGATTTGGTTATACAATGCCACTTTCTGCGACCGCTCTAAAAACAGATTTGTAAGTGTGATGTCGAATGCCATAAAGGACTTAATTAAAACCCTTCCTAACACCAATTGGTTCTAGGAGAGATGGTGGAAAAACATTCTGTCGTTATTGGTGTGAAAAACGGTCGATGGGCTGATCGCAATTTAGAAATGGGTGTGGACTAGATTTTAGTTTTTTTTTTTTACTGGGTTGAGTTGGACATGCCAACTCAGCAGGAGTTGTTGGAGTAGTGGTTGAGAGAAGTGACCCTAGCATTATTGGTGTGATTAATTAATAGTTGGGGCCCGCCACGCCACTGATCAGTAGCGGTGGCTGTAGCAATGAATTGGCGCGATAAACGTAGACTTTTTGATTTATTAACCGTCTGTTTCTCCAAATAATTCTCTCGTTATTCCTTTCAACTTCACATCTACAATAAGCAAACTTTTTTTTTTTGGTTCCAATTCAAGACTGCCTTGACATCATGTGTTTCTCTAAATAATTCTCACGTTTTGCCTTTTAAATTCAATTCTACAACAAGCAAATCTTTTTCACATGTTTCTGCCGTTTCATTGTTCCAATTTCAAGACTGCCTTGACACCGTCAATTAACGTTTTCTTTCCACACCCTAAATGGAGACATAGAACAAGGTTTATCGTGCACTCATTCATAAGCACCACATAAAACATTCGTATGTTGTCATATTTGATACTACTGCGGGGGTGTAAATCTGGCCCAGTGGCCCGACGCCCGCCGAGCCAGTTGAAATTCAGCTCGGCCCTTGGACAACCCGATCTCAATGGTTAGGGCTTGGGAAAGTTTTGAAACCATGCCCTACTTGAAGCCCGGCATGCTGCGCTACCGGAGTTCACGGGGAATTTCACGAGCATCGCGTCGCAATGCCTCCAGAAGCTTCCGGCCACCAACAACCGCTTCACCTACAACTGCGACGGCCACACCTTCAACTACCTCGTCGAAAACGGTTTCAGTACGTAATTAAAACTCTTTTCATTTTTCGTCGTTTCTGTTGAGTCGCTGATGCGATCCGTTTTTACATTGGTCGGTTTCGTGATTCGGAAACATTTGGTGCTTAGCAAGGTTTTGAATCCCGTATCATACCGGCCAGTACGTACCGGTATCGACCAATCCGGTATCCTCCATGAGGAATATGTCTATAATTCTTTAAGTTGTACGTCCAAAGAACAAAGCATATGATATGATTGTTTTTAATCTAAAAACCCAAACTCAAGTGTTAAAAGTGCAAACTTTAAAACCGTGTAGTCTCTTCATTTTCAAGTAATTAAAGTAACAAATACATTCTAAAATTAAAACGACAGTTTACTCGTACAAAAGAAAGTTCTAAAAAACAGACCCTGTATAGCCGGTGCCCGAGCTCGAACCCAAGCTCTTAACCCGAACATGTAAGGATCGTGAATTGGGTCTGGGCCTATATTTTTTTCACACAGGCGGGCTTGGCTCGAGCGTGAATTTCGGCCGAATCCAATGGGCTTGGACTGGACTAGCCCACTCATTTACATACACTGCAAAATATATGTAAGTGGTCACAAACTTCAGTAAAAGTTTATTGGAGAGTTATACAACCTTATACACAAATCTTGAACAAAACAGGTGAAACTTGGATTTTTAAAGACCATGGGAACCAACAAGCAATCACAGCATACAGTTGAACCATATTCTTTGTTTCAGGCAATATTGAAGGATTTCATAACTTGGACCGAACTTCCTCAATGAGCACTCTTCTGAGAATTTTTCCTGCAGCATTTTTAGGAACACTGTCCACGAATTTAACTCCACGCAATCTTTTAAAAGGTGCAACCTGAAGAACAACAACAAATAAACATACTTTACGCATTTTTAAAATGTTTAATTGAGAAAGGTAAATAATGAATAATAGTAGCCAATTGAGGGAGATCACCAAATAGTAAAGTTTTCGCGAATTACTCCTACCAAAGAAATCTCTCTAGTGATCACCACTTGACTTGGGCTTGTGATCTACTGCATATGACATATTGATTATCTAGTGGTGTAATCCTACCTGGTCTGCAATGAATTTCTTCACATCTTCTTCTGTAAGAGAACTGGTGGGAGAGCGGATAACATTCGCAACTGGGACCTCACCAGCTTTAGCATCGGGCAACCTAAAAGGATGAAGTGCCAGATTAAAAGTTACATTTTCCATGAGTTGTGTGTTTTGAAGTTGTAGAAAATTTGCATGTTTGCTTACGGAAAAACGACTGCATCCAGTATTTCGGGGTGAGAAACGAGCAACGCTTCGAGCTCTGCTGGCGCAATCTACCAATAGTAAAATTGAACATGAAAACATGACGAACTACGTATTATTCGAGTGCAACACCATGCATGATCATGTAATTTTATGAGTAGCCAAACAAAATGTGAATGACTGCATCAGAATACAACAAATTAAAAACATGTCCCTCCAATCGCAACGTTCGTTTCCATATTAGAAAAAGAAAAATGGCACATGAAAAACCAAACGTAATTCAATTAAAACATAATTATGCAATGCCTGTTTGTTTGTTTTTTTTTGCACACGATAGCATGTTAGTAGAGTTAGATTACTACGACAGGCCAACGTCATTCCATCGACTTGAGCCTGAGATCTCACACAATGACACCTAAGTGTCCACTCACAACCGCTTGAGCTACAGCTCTAGGTTGCAATGCCTATCCTATGGGTTAAACTGGTAGTACTTGCAATTTCATTTCAGGTTCCAGCTAATGAAGTACTTTGAGTATAACCCAATCTGATGCTTGTACACGCAAAGAAAGACAATATTGCTTTTAAGAAAAAAAGAAGAAAGAAACACGGACACACAAGCAAAAAAGAGGCTCACTCCCAGGATTTTCTACATGACGGGGCCGGTCACAGCATGAATAAAGAGATTTTAAAATTTTGATGCTCAAAAATATGATATATTTAAATGACCAAATAGTACCTATTAATCAATAAATACGAAATACAAATAAATGTGTGATTTGTCTATGAAATTGCCAACCAAAAGAGAACGGCTTTTTGGAGCTAACAAACACAATAAGAAATATAGGTGATCTTAACAAACAAAAAACAACTAAAAGGTGAAAAAAAAAAAAAAAAAAAGTTTCTCAATACGTTCTAGCTCAAGCATGTATTAAAATGTAATTTAATGACACCTTAGATCCAAAAGTCATCTATGATTGAGTTGAGACTAATTTTTGTTGTAATTTTCTTCTCAATAAATATAACTAGTAAAACATTTATGAGAAACCCATTGATGCAATAGCCCAAGAGGAAGAGTACCACCTTAAGCATTCCAAAACATTGCCTTCGGCCATGTGGTCTTCGTTTTTTAGCCGTTTTCGGCCGTTTAGGGCTCCGAAAGGCCAAATTTGCCATTTTAGGAAATAATCTTTTTGCTTATAACTTTTGGTAGGAAAATCCAATAATATCTGTTCTTGTTGGACAAGTTTTGTTTCTTCTTATATTTTCAGAATATGTAATAATTTTGGAACTTTCCAAAATTGGTATTTTTTTCCTTTTCCTAGTCGGTTTAGGGTTTGCTTTTTATTTAAGGAGTTGTAAGCCTTAGGGCTGCGTAGTTTTTGATGATTATTGATTAATAAAGTGTCTAGAGAGCGTTTCTCTTTATCTATCCTGTTTGTGATTGTCCTTGTTACACGTTTGTTCTTCGATTCATAATCCTGCCTTGCATCACCCATCCTCCATCAGAAATATGCGTTCTAACAATATTCATAGTTGAAAATGTTCTTTTTGGTCCACTGTTAATTACAGTAATTCGGTGGGGGGCCACCATGTATAATTTTGATATTTAAACAACAAAATACTTGAATAATTCTGAAAATTCGGAACAACAGGGAGGCCGTCGCCCCGATAAGCCCACATGTATGCTTCCGTCTTTTCTCACTATCATGAAGTTTTCAATTTGGATAAATTATTAAACGGGCGGTTCCGGGGACCTCTAAAAAAAACCCCCCAAAGTTTCCGATCGAATTTTGATGATCCGAGCCGCTCAATCTAATCAGAACGTGATTTTAAGGGTACCCGCGAGAAATCAGCAAAAAAAAAATGACCGGGAAGGGCTTCATCCGAATAATTTTTCATTGAATTTTATTGAACGGTTCAATAAAAAACTGCTCAAATCAAGCCCTTCCCGGTTAATTTTTTTGCCAATTTCTTGGGAGCACCCTTAAAATCATGTTTTGAACACATTGAGCGGCTCGAATCATCAAAATTTGATCGGAAACTATGAAATTAAGATTTTGGGATTTTTTTTAGAGGTTTTTTTAGTGGTCCCCAGAACCACCCCAATTATTAAATATTCAACACATCATAAAAGAACAATCCCAATTACTGTAGGTCCTTCCGCAAATTAGCTAGACAAGGACGGATCCGGATCCTCTGTGAGGATCGTGTGAGGATTTTGCTGAGAAGGTGACAACACATTAATGAAGAGATCCAATGGTCCACAACAGCCCAACTTGTTTCTAAACAAAACAATGCCGCTTCAGCCTTCAGGGGATAAAATTCTAACGGAGGAAAATCCGAACCGTTTTCTTCTTCTTCTCCGTTACACAGCCGTTAGTTCCTTCTTCTCCGTTCTCAACCAATTCTTCCAACGCTAATTAGTCCATGCCTCTTCCTCCGTTCCACGGCTAGTGGCTGGAACATTTATAATTTTCCTTGCACAAGATTCTTCTCCTTTTCTACAAATTAACATTAGGAGTTTTTCCCCCCTTCAAGAGGAGTCAGAGGGAATCAGTCGGTGGTCGGAATGCGTATAATTTTCCTTGCACAAGATTCTTCTTGGAACCATAACTCAGATTAATAGCTCCACAAAACCCATCTTCTTATCACAGACAAACAACATCACAACAACTCTCAACAAAGCAATCATCGGAAATATGGGTCTGCAATTTTGAAGAATCCCTCTTTTTTTTTTTGGTAAGTGAAGAATCCCTCTTTGTTTGAGTGCAGAATCCAACAAGCCATTTTTGGGGTTTGATTTCGAACCCGACCGTTCGAAGATTCAACAGGGAAAGGGCAAGAGAGGCCTTGATTTGGGGGATTGGTGTACAAAACAAAAATGGAACCCTAACACTGGTTTCGGGGATTGGTGTTCAAAACAAAAAATGGAACCTTAACAATGGAGGTACCGATCAGCGTTGGGAAAGAACTGAGAAGGGTTTCTTTGCTATCACTGTGGGAAGGAACGAAGAAGAGAAGATAACGTTTGGGATTTTCTCCGTTAGGATTTTACCCTCTAAACGGCGACGTTTTGTTTAGAAATAATGAAGGCTATTGTGAACTATTGGATTTTCTCATTAATGTGTTGTCAGCCTCTCAGCAAAACTCTCACATGATCCTCACAGAGTATCCGGATCCGACAAGGACGATAAAAGATATTTGATACCACTAGAAAAGAAAACTACCAAGGCCGAATGACGCGTAAGTTGTAGTAGTAAAAAAAAGTTACTTGAAAGCCGTTGCACTTGATGAGCTCTTTAAGTCGGCCAGTGATAAATAGTTGTCCTTCCTCATCAAAATACCCAAGATCTCCTGTGTGGATCCATCCCTGCTCATCTATAGTAAGTTTGGTGGCCTCTGGGTTGTTTAAATAACCTAAAAAAATTTGCAGTTTAAGAATTAACTTTTCTTGAATGTAAACGCAAGCAAATGCATTGAGCATACTAGCAAAACAGCAGTTGCAAGGAATTGCAAGATGGGAAGCGCTTCAGTGTCTCCCTCCGTTTTAGAGACACCGTAATAATTGGCATGACAAAACCAGTACAAGCATAACGAAAATCATTAAATGTATAACCAAGGCATAACAAAAAAAACTTGGTACCCATTGAACCGGTCACTGGTGGAAATATGGGATGATGCTATGGTGTCTACCCTCCATTGGAGAATTCTAAGGATTTTGGAGGGTTATGCCTTTGTAAGGCCTTGGTTATACATACCACTGGTCTTGGTTATGCTTGTAATGGTCCGGTTATGCCAAAAATTACAGTGTCTCCAAATGGAGGGTAGGCACCGTAGCATTTCCTATATGGTTCTAGAGGTTATTGTTATGCTTTTTAGAGGGGAATGACTTCGGTGTCCCCGGTCATTTTGGGGACACCGTAACTTTTGACATAATAAAATCATTATGAGTATAACCAAAACCCATTACAAGCATAATAGAACCATAGCAAGGCATAACTTGTTTGTTATGCCTTGGTTGAGTTTGGTTATGCCTTTGTTGGTTTTTTGGATATTCCTTAGTTATGTCTTGTTTGAGTTCTGTTATGCTTGTAATGTGTTTTAGTTATGCTCAAAATGGTGAAGGTATGCCAAAAATTACGGTGTCTCCAAAATGACCGGGGATACCATAGCATCATCCCATTGTTATATTCTTATGTGGTATTGTTATGCTTCTTTTACTTTTGCTTTTTGTTATGCCTTTTCTGATTTTTGTTATGCCTATCATTGATTTTGTGTTATGCTTTTCAATGGTTTCCGTTATGCCCATGTTGTTATAACTCAACAGTTATGCCATTAATGGTTTAGTTATGTCTATTTTGGGTTAATGTTATACCCGTTTAGGAAATATTATACCCATGTTATGCCATTAAATTCACGTGTTATGCCTTTTTGGGTTACTTGTTATGTCATTTAGTGGTTTTGTTATATCAAATTTGTTGACCTGTTAGGTGACTGGTTTGACCGGTCATTTTTTGTCAAAATTGCATGCATGGCACAATCTCAACCATTGAATTGGAGTTACGGTGTCTCCAAAAGGGAAGGAGACACCGAAGTATTTCCCTTGGAAGAAATTAAATGTAACCCTTGGCAACATTCTGCTTTTCTCAAAATACAAATGAAAACGTCCAAGTACATTGTTAAACGTCATTCAGGATCTGAATATCCGCTCAAAATTGATGCCTCTTTCAAGATATTAAAATTCATTATGAATACCTAAAATTGTGGTCATTTTATTTCTTGTTTCTGTAAGGTTTTGCAATTGTTGTAATAGCGATGTTGATTTTTCGATTTAGACAATCAATTAAGGGTGTCCTAAAGTTCCTCCTCCGTCTTGTAGTACAGTTTCTTATGTCTTAATTCATAATGAATTATTCCTTGTGCTCCTAAGCTACGGTGTCCCCGGTCATTTTGGGGACACCGGAATTTTTGGCATAACAAAACCATTATAAGCATAATCAAAACCCAATACAAGCATAACAAAACCCAAACAAGGCATAACTAAGGAATATCCAAAAAACCAACCAAAGTATAACCAAACCCAACCAAGGCATAACAAACAAGTTATGCCTAAGTTATGCCTTGCTATGGTTCTGTTATACTTATAATGGGTTTTGGTTATACTCATAATGATTTTGTTATGCCAAAAGTTACGGTGTCCCCAAAATGACCGGGGACACCGAAGTCATTCCCAACTATGAAACCAAAGATATTGATATCTTGACAGCATTCCGAGTAACTCCTCAACCGAGAGTTTCACCTAAAGACTGTTTTGTCTACTTCTTCATTGAAAGATAGAGATATTTCAATTCAAATTAAGAGCACATTAATTACCAAACTGCAAAACTTAGCAATACTTTACCTTGCATCATGTTAGCTCCCCGAACCCATATTTCACCCAAATGTGTAGGAGGAAGAGGCTTGAGAGTATCTATGCCAACTATTTGACTTTCCACTCCTGGAACAAGGAGTCCTGCTGAACCAGAATGTCGAGTACCTAACCTTGGATTCTCAATTGAGACAATCCCACAAGTTTCTGTCATGCCATAGCCCTAAAATCAAGAGTTCTTTCGACATTAGAGCACATTTGACAATCCCAATCCGCTCAAAAAAATCGCATGAGCAAGTAGTAAAGTCATTCATGAGTCATGAGAACCAATCAAAGCAATATTCCAAAATTCAAAATTTGACAACCGCTTTGTACTGAAGTTAAATAACAAGAAAAACATTCATTAGTATCTTTTTGAGCATTGTTTTCTCATAAAGGACTTATAGCTCAAGCTGCGAGAATAATTTAAGCAATGACTACTATAGACGTTGAAATGGAATGATTTTGAAAACCAATAGACAAATCTAAGTTCTTTCACTCACATATACAATTTTGTGTGGATACGAATTTTAAAAAAAAATGCTACATAGCCGGATCCGATCCGATCTGATCCGAAAAATTCCGATAACTCCAATCCAATAAAATCCCAATTTGACATTTAAATGGACAAATAATAAGTCTTGAGATCGAGATGATTCCAAAATAAGTACTACATTGGGTTTAGACTAAAAAATCATTAGTATATATTAATATAATTCGGATGGATTCAAATTTTCGGATCCGATATCTGATTTTTTGGATTCGGATCAGATTTGAGCTATTTCAGCTTCAGAACCTATCGGATTCGGACCAAATCCGGTCCATTCTGTCATTATCTTCTCTCTTATTCGATACTGCCAATAGTATTCATCTTTGGACAAAAAGTACCTGAATAACTACGGCCTGAGGGAAATTCTTCGCACATTCTACCATTGAATCCTTCCCTAAAGGCGCTGCACCGCACAAGATTTGCCTTACCGACGACACATCGTAATTCCTCATCACACTATTCTTAGCCAGAGCCAGCACAATTGGAGGCACAACCCATAAATGTGTCACCCGATACTTCTCCACAGCCCTCAGAAACATCTCCAAATCGAATTTCGCCATCGACACAATCCCATCCCCCCTCTGCAGCCTGGCATACATAATCACAGCAAGTCCAAAAACATGAAACATAGGCAACACACACAAGAACAAGAGGTTCATCTCCCCCGCCAGTTCTTGATCAGCAGTAACCATTAAAGCCGATGCCAGAAAATTCCTATGGGTCAAAACTACACCTTTACTTAACCCTGTCGTGCCCGAAGAATACAACAGAGCAGCGGTATCGCTCGATTTAATTTCAGCCACAGGAAGTAAATCCGACACCGACCCAGAATCCTTGACCAAATCAATTAACCATGTAACCTTCGAATTCGAGCTTATACCAATCAAGTCAGAATTTTTCTCAGTACCCATGAAAACATAATCCAATCCAAACCTTTTAGCCTTATCCCATAATTCGGGTACTGTAACAATAACCTTTGGTTTACAATCTTTGACTTGTTTTGAAATCTCTGCTACCGTGTACACGGGGTTTACAGTAGTAGCAATAGCGCCGATTGCGATGATAGCAAAGAAACAGATGGGGAATTGGATTGAATTGGGGGCGAAGATGAGGACGATGTCGTTTTTCTTGACACCCAGTTGGAGGAAGGCGTGGGAGAGTTTTGCGACAGTGGATTTGAATTGGGAGAAGGTGAGGGTGTGGCCGGTGTCGGCATCGATGAGGGCGGGTTTATCGGAGTAAGAGGAGGAGTCCCGGAAGAGGAATGAGACAATTGAGAGGTTTGGGTCTTCTGGTAGAAGCAGAGGAGGGCGAGGTGATCTGTAAATGCCATCTCGCCCATAACAAGATGTCTCCATTTGGGCTCGTTGAAGTCCTGGATTTTGGAAGGGAAACAACAACTGTTGAGTATGTTTGTTTCTTTTTTGAAGGCGGGACTGTGGGAGTGCCGTGTGCGCACATGGGACCACCGGGGAAGATGCCTGGAGGAAGGAAGACTTTTTGCGGATAATGCTACAGAAGCAGAGTTGAATTTTCCGAGCGAAAATTGAAAGATTGAAAGAAGGGAGTTTGGATATAAAAAAAGAAGTGTGAAAATCAATTCCTAAAATGAAAACGAAATCCAATAATTTTCACTTTTTTCCCTTCTATGTTCGGATTGTCTGTTCACAAATTATTGGGAAAAGGGAACTCCCACCAATGATTGGGAAAAAGAAAATAGGAGTACAGATTTTCCTCCATTTTTTTTTTTCATTTCCTTTCTTTTCAATTTTTTTTTGGGGCTCTCTTTTCTTATTTTTGGAACATGTTAGAAATTCATTAATAACAATAAGGATTATAATCTACCGTGTGCCTCTAATACAACTGGGGGAAAATCTATTGCAAACAAGTTAATTAAATACACAGCCAAATCAAATGAAGGAATCAAGTCCAGCGATAAATTGATCAAACAGGCAGAAGTCAGAACCGCACATGCAATGTGTCGATATCTAATTGTTACGGTAGTTTCAAAATTGTTGATGCTTTTCCCAGAGACCGACCGATGCCAACCTAAGCGACCTTGAACCTGCAGTTGACTATGAAGAGAAGAAGAAAAAGGATAGACCCCCCTACTCATTACGTACAAGGAGACCTAGTAGAAAGCATGAGAGCTAAACTCGAGTTATGTATGTTCAATTTTGGTCAACCATTTCTCTGTTCCTGAAGATTTTGTGAGACTACTGACTTTGGGAGGCAAACCCGTTTAGGAGTGATTAGTGTTTTAAAGGGATTGTCAAGTGTTGCCCCAAATCTCTCTCTCGCGCGAGATAATTTTTTTTTTTTTCAAACGGAAATATTCGCACAAGAAATTTTTTTATTGCGAATAGGGATTGTCTAACTGTTGCTCCAAATATTCGCACAAGAATTTTTTTTAGTGGTAATCTTCGTCATATATATTGGGTTTTTAGAGCAAAAATCATTTCATTTAGATGAGCTGTTTATAAGTGCTCTCTTTGTGGACCGAATAATTTATTGCATGTGTAGGAATAAATAAGGAGCACACATTAAGGGAAAAATAATAGGAGTATAAGGAGTAATTGAAGGCATGAACGTGGAGGTTGATGGCCAGGTTGCATAAGGCTTTGCATATATGTAATATTAGATAATTAGGGTGAGGTTAGATTTTCTTGCATATTAAAGGAACTAATCTATCCATCTATATTATATGCAAATGTTAATAATTTCTATAATTTTTTTGTTTTTTTAATAACTCTTAGAAACTCAACTCCCACCCACGCATAAGGAGATCTAATAAGATCGATGACACGTGCATACAACTAGTCAACTACCATAAATTTATCATTATATGTGATTAATAGCTGGTGCCCACCACGCCACTTAGCAGCGGTGCGATAAACGTAGACTTTCTGATTTATAAACCATTTGTTTCTCCAAATAATTCTCTAATTTTTCCTTTCAAATTCAGATCCACAATAAGCAAACTTTTTTCCCACACGTTTCTGCCATTTTGTTGTTCCAATTCAAGACTGCCTTGACTTTTTCTTTTTCTTTTATTTTTTTATGAAAAATTCTTAAATCAGCCTAATGGACTGACAATAGTAGGTGTGTGAATGTGTATTAAAGGGTGTAAAAAATAAACAGAAATACATATTTTCCTTGCCTTCTAGTGTGCTTATCGTCAGCCCAGTGGGTTGACAATAGCAAGACCGTTTTTTGGCCTTGACAAGCAAACCTTTAATTTTCACATGTGTTTCTGCCGTTTCATTGTTCCAATTTCAAGACTGCCTTGACACCATCAATTAACGTTTTCTTTCCACACCGCGTGCGACAAATCCCACCATAGACATGGATGATGTCCACAGCAATCGGGAAATACCTCTGTTTGAATTTTAGCATGTTCATCGTAGAGATAAAATCTGCATAGTCGACGGTCAAGGTGATCATGAGTTCCGGTTATGTTTTATTACCAGATGTATACAATGCATTCCAAATGATCTCCAAAGAACTTTTTTCATTCTTCTCGTCTCATATACTTTTGATATCGGACTTATCCCTACATTTGAATTTTTACCACTTCATGTGAAATACTTACCACTGTATGTGGAATACTTACGGCAACTTATTTTTGGGACACCATACACCAAAAAATTTGTGGTGTCAGCCTTCAACGTATGGAACGAATCAGTGGCAGCGGAATGGAACAGCATAAGATTATTTGGATTTTAAGTACTTTTTAACTATGTGTAAAAAAGAGAACAGAGAGCGATATGAGGCGACTTCTCCCCAAACCCTAGCCGCCGCTCCGACCACCGGCAATCCTCGCCGGCCGTGCCTCCCCACCTCCCCCGCCTCTTCTCTCCTCTCTTCCTCTTCTTCAGCAGTGGAATCCTCTGGATACACGCTGGTTCTCGAGGAGACTGAGAGAGCACGCTGGGGGGTTCTGTGGGGCGTACGGCGGCAAACGGCGGAGGGAAGGAGGGGAAGTGAGGGATGTGCGCAGGTTAGCAGGGGAAAGATGTGAAGCTGGTCGATCTTCGCTCGGCTGATTTTCTGGCGAACCCAAGTCCTCCGTGGAACACGTTCCCTTGCACAAGGGGTGAGAGAGCGAGCTTGTGGAAGCGCTTCAACCAGTCGTCGGAGGTGGTTGCTGCCGTTCTTCAAGTCAGCCAGTCAAGGGGCCTCATCCAGGCTCCTCCGATTGAAGTAAGTTCTCTCCCCTGCTCTTGTTTGGTATTAGGGTTTTTGCAGACCATGGGTAAACAAAAATCAGCTCAGAAACTAACACTACGGGACTTTCACGAACAAACTGATAATGGGTATGATTTTTCTGATGTCGAAATTGTCTCCATTGATGAGGAGGATGGTGTTTCAGTGGTAGCAAGTGAGGAGGCCACTCTGGCACCTCTGGTTACTACTGATCCTTGGCCGAAACTTAGCACAGCTGATTCCAATTCTGGTTTAAAGACCTCGGCCAAGGCAGTTGAGGGTAGTGGAGGAGTGACCATGACTCCTCTTCAGGGTCCGATTAGGAGTACGGGTGACAAAATTAATTTTTCCCCCAATGGAGACAAAGGTCCCTTCTCTGCTCCGAGCGTGGAATCAGAAGGCAAAGCTAACCTAAATGCTTGGACAAATCGAAAGATTTTAGTAAACAATGGAAAACTCGGTAAACACCTTAAGAAGTTTCCAATTGTGTATGAGAATGGTCAAGTCATGATTCCGACTACAATTTCTGAAAATGGAGCTTTGAAATGGAAAAATGCTATTGTGGGCTGCTTCGTTGACAAACGTCTATCCTACTTCCAAGTTAGATCTTGGGCTCAACGGGTATGGAAAATTGACGCCGAGGATGTTGTCACTCTAGACAATGGTTTTTTCGTGTTCAACTTTAGAGACGCAGCAGCTCTAGACTACATTCTTGAGAATGGTCCATACTTCTGTGGGGGCAAACACATTGTGATTAAAAAGTGGCATCCTGGAATGCATCTTACTAAAGGCGCCTTCTCTAGTGTTCCGGTATGGGTTAAACTCTACAATGTTCCCCTTGAATCATGGACCGAAGATGGATTGAGTTATATTGCTAGTTTTATTGGTAACCCTCTCTACCTTGATAATTTCACCCAAGATCATAGCCGGTTGACGTTTGCTCGTGTCTGTATTGAAGTGGATGCGGATAAGGAGATTCCCAAGTCCTTCGTTGTAAATCTGGGTTACGGTGAGCCGTATGAGATTAGAGTTGAGGTTCCTTGGAAACCTCAAGCTTGTCACATTTGCAAAATTTTTGGCCATTCTACTAGTGCTTGCGTAGTCAAGCCTCAGGCTCCTCCTTCTCAAGTGTGGAAAGCCAAAGAGACAGTAAGACAGGAGGGCTCGATTGTTCAAGAGTGCGTTGCCAAGGAGCGAGTAGGACAAGTAGTCCCGGTTATTCAAAAGCAAGCTACAATGGAGAGAGTAGATGGAGATAAAGGGGAATGGGTCGAGGTGAAGAGGAAGAAAGCGCAAAGAACTCCTTTGGCCATCCCTTCTTCTTTATGTGCTTCTTCTATAGCAATTGTGCCTACCCCAGTTGGGCGTTATCCTGTATCTTGTGTCTCTACTCCTGTTGTCCAAGCTCGGGGAAACAATCAACAAGAGCTTCCTCCCGCGGCTCTCCGTCGATCAACGCGTTTTCGAGAGCCTCCAAGGATCCCTTTGGAAGGCGATTTCATTGGACCTCATCAGGTAGTGGGTGATTCCACATCACCTACGCCCGCTAGACGTGAAACTAGAAGGAAGCTTAAAGAGAAAATAAAGATGTTGAAGGCTTCAAGAGATAAAATGATCTAGTTTCTTGTGTGTGAGATGATTGTTAAAGACTCCAGTCCTTTGAGTTGCCTTCCTGAAGGGTGTTTTGAGCATCTTTGATTATCTGCTATAGTTCATTTAGGTTTTTGTTTTTTGTTTTTTTTTCCTCCTGGGGTATGCCCCTTGTAGGCTGTATATTCGGTTATCCTTTTTTCTATTTCAAGCTAAGTTACCCAAAAAAAAAAAAAACTATGTGTAAAATGTTGGGATTTTAAGTATTTTTTATATGCATTTTTGAGGACTTTAGCACCCATCATTCGTAAAATGTTGGGAATTGTTTATTTTAACCTTATTATAAGAAAGGTGGGTCATCTCAATTCGTATCAGCGCATAGAGAATAGGTGCTACATAGGGGTGCAAACGAGCCGAACTCTATTCAATCCGGCTCGATAAAATATTGGTCTAACTCGAGTTAGGCTCGGGTTTGATTTGAATTTGAACAATTGAGTTCAGGCTTGGCTCGCCTAAAATCTTTGAGGCTCGGGCTCGGCTCATTTAGAATTCTCAAAGCTCGGTCTAGGTTCGTCAAAGCTCGTTAAACTTAAACAAGCTAAATTCAGGATCAAGTTTGGGCTTGGCTCATTCAGGGAACACACCTAAGAATGAGGAAAAATGAGGACAGAGAGAGATGAAAGGGTATTCACGGAAAAAAATATATGGCCAGGACCTAGTCAGATATGCATTCTTGTTTGATTTGTGTACTGGGACTTGGAGGGAAGAAGTTCACTCCCATAGGACCGGCCGGGAAGAACCCCTATAGTAAACAAATCGAATTAGAACAAGCCATTATGATCCGAGCCTCAAACAATTCCTGAAGGGCTTAGTTTAGTATTGGCAACTAAAAAAAATTGAAATGTCTTACTGGCACCTTGACCTTTTCATTCAGATTTTAGCTCTTCGACAAAAAAAAATTAAGACCGGTTGAATACCAGTAACTATGTGATCAACGTGTATTTAACTTTTGGTATATTTCAAACTCATTTAAGTAGTCTAGCTTTTTCAATTTGTATGTGGTCTAATCAAATTGTTACCAGTAACTGATTGGCCTGAATTTTTCTATGAATGACATAATTGACGAGCTTAAGGAAGTGAACGTTTTTTTATCACGCAAGACCGGCCCTGAATCATTGCACGATACACGTGGACAACATGTGAATTCCAGCATAGAAGGAGGGCAAACATCACGAAATTGGAACTTGGGAAAGCAATGGCATGATCAAATGTGAACCCAAATTATTTGATGGGAAGATTGACCATCAAGTGGAAACTGGGTGAATTTTTTATTTGGCATCAATTAATTATATGGCAGGTCAATCGTTCCCGCCATGCTTCACGACACGTTTCTTAGATGTTGAAGACGGCTCTCTTTGTTTGGTTTGGGTTTTGAGGGAGGATATTGGGGTAATCAGTGGAGAGAGATAGATAAAGAAATGAGAGTAGTAATTAGAGAGAAAATTTATCGGGACCGTGCGCAGAGATAAAGGGAAGTCTAGAGACCGAAAATGGACACAGTAAGTGTTTGAGTATAAAAACAGAGGATGGTATAAGTTGTTAAGAAAAGCAGTAAGTGTTGGAATTTATTTATGCGGGGCGGTTCCGGGAACCCTTAAAAAAAACCTCTAAAAAAACCCCATAAATCTTAATCTCATAGTTTCCGATCAAATTTTGATGATCCGAGCCGCTCAATGTGTTCAGAACGTGATTTTAAGGGTGTCTCGCGAGAAATTGGCAAAAAAAATAACCGGGAAAGGCTTGATTTGAGCAGTTTTTTATTGAACCGTTCAATAAAGTTCAATAAAAAACTGTTCGGATGAAGCCCGTCCCGGTCATTTTTTTTGCTGATTTCTCGCGGGTACCTTTAAAATCACGTTCTGATTACATTGAGCGGCTCGGATCATCAAAATTCGATCGGAAACTTGGGGGATTTTTTTAGAGGTTTTTTTAAAGGTCCCCGGAACCGCCCCGTTATTTATGTGGCTCACATGCGACATGCACATCAATCCTATTTATATATTATACAGTAGTATTTATGTTCATAACTAAAATATGGTTATTAGATTTAATTAAAGTATTGCCTAAACAATTGGTGACTATTCACAAAAAGGTTTGGTGACTATTTTTGTATAGATATGGTGACTATTCATAAATAGGTTTAGTGACCATTCATGTGTAAGGTTGCAACTATTTAATAAATAGGTGCCTTATTGCTTCTTTGATGGAAGGAAGTATGAAGGGTTATGTCCATTGGGAAAGGGTTCCGATCTATCTATATAAAGGCCTGTAATTACCATCAAGTTACAAGTGTGAAGAAAATTTATATAGATTATATTGGAAATCCTACCCATTGCTCTCCAAAATCAATTAGTGGGAGTTTGTGTTGGTGGACCATATTGGTTCAAGATCAAAACGGTTTCTTGACTTCTCAAGACTTAAACACCATGACAGAAGGTAAGTAATTTTTCTGCTACGTATTTATTTTGATTCTCCGACCTAGGTTTTTCAGTAAGTAGACATCAATTAAGTGAAGTCCTAATATAAAAGTAGCTAAGGAAGCTTAGGGAGGTGGAATAGAAGAGGCTCTTGGGAATTCATGTACAGAAAACCAAAAAATGTCGAAACAGAGAACCTTTGTGATGTGTTCTACACCTCTACTCCCAACTTCACAATTTCTATCGTGCTCTGCCCAGATATCACACAACACATGAAGTCATGAACCAAACTGAACCAAACCTAAGCTTTTGTCTCAATTAATTAGGGTCGGCTACATAAATCTTATTTTTCTATTGACTTCTGTCCAGGGCTACCTTTTCATTTAGATTTAATAAACTCAAATCCTATCGAATCACGGCATCCAAAATCAATTTAGGTCTTTGTCATCCCCTAGCCCTACTATTCATTACTATCATGTCACTCTTCTTGACCAGAGGGGGATTGACATTGAGGGGGATTGACATTGAGGCAAGGGGGGTCCATTGACCCCACTCAGTGCAAAATTTTTGTAGGAAGTAATATAGTTTTGGGGGTATTTCTGTAAATTTGCCCCATAGAATATTTCCCCTAAACATTTTGCCCGTATACTGCAACCAAATTACAATGTTGTCCTTTTCACTTTCCACTTTCCAGTCACTTTTTCCTCCCCCCCCCCCCCGCTCTCTCTCCCCGAAAATATTGAAGAATGGAGGAAGGAAAAATCTAGAAACCCTCGAATATCGATCATCACCGCCGACGAGCTCAGTTGGAATTGGACCGAGAATAGACCCGTTTTACAGGCAAGTAGTTTAGATCCCATTTTTCTTTTTTTACAGAGTGGATTTCAGCCACAAATACTCTATTTCTCTAAATACTTTTTCTCTCTACATGGATAATGAATATGGGAATGGAAATCAGAGTTTGTGGCTGTTTTTAGGAACTCATTGTTTCTGACACATGGACGAGGGCCACGAGGCCTAAGGGAAAGGAAATCAACATTTTATAAATAGATATCTCATTTTGGTTATTGTTCTATTGTTTTTGTTATTTTTCGGGTCATTTTGTACAGGTGCAAAATTATACTACCTCCGTCCCATAATGTTTGTCCAATAATATAATTTTTGCAAGAAAAACTCCAATTTTTTTCAACAATTCACTACATATCGATGAGTTCTTTAAATTTATGAAAAAAATTTGAATTTTTTCTTGAAAAAAATGCATTATTTTTGAGTTCTTGTTTTGTGGACCGGACAAATATTCTGGGACGGAGTCACGGAGGGAGTATGTTGATGCTTGACGGCTTGACCCCAGTGCGATAAAATCCTAGGTCCGCCACTGTTCTTGACTACTGCATTTACAAGTCTACGGTAAATATGTCCAAACCACCTTAATCTATTTTCTCTCAACTTATCATGTATAGGTACAACTCCTACCATCTCACAAAATAGTTTCGTTTCTAATTCTATCTCACCTAGTCTTACCACACATCCATCTCAACATCGCAATTTCAGATACACCCATCTTGCTCACTTGTTGCCTCTTAATAGGCGAACACTCCCGTCATTACAAAACTGAAAGGGCAAAAGTTAAATTCTGCGCAAATGTTCATATAATCCTGATAGTGAGACATGTATCTGAACGAAAAGTGGCTAAAGTTTCATTGGTTTATACTTTATACTGCAAATTATTTTGTTCAAAAACTTTCTATAAACGCCTACTGGAGAATTATATATCCTTATACTCTAATCTGGAACAAACCAGGTAAAGCCAAGATTTCAAAAGACCGCCATGAATTCGCTGACTTTATATCTTGGACCGGACTTTCTCCGTGAGCACTCTTCTGAGGATCTTCCCTGAAGCTGTTTTTGGAACACTGTCTACGAATGTTACCCGATGCAATCTTTTGAAAGGCGCAACCTGAAGAAGAAAAGAACACAGGTATTTTACACTTTCCTTAATAAGGATGCTTAAGAGAAGGGAAATGGTTGATAAGTAATACTATTGACTTGCGCATGCGAACTACTATTCATGAAACGTTGGTCATCTGAGATGAAACTTACCTGTTCTGCTATAAATCTCTTCACATCTTCTTCGGTAAGTGAAGAGTTGGGAGAGCGGACAACATATGCAGCTGGGACCTCACCCGCTTCAGCATCAGGAAACCTGAAAGGAAGAAGTGCGAAACCAAAAGTTCGTTCATAACTTTTCATGCGCTAAGAAGTTTAAGGTCATAGAGATTTTGCACGTTAATATACTTACGGAATGACAACAGCATCTAGTATTTTAGGGTGAGAAACAAGCAACCCTTCAAGCTCTGCTGGGGCAACCTACCGATAATAAAAGAAAACAAAAACATGAGGAAGTATACATAATTCCAATTGCAACAGCATTATCATGTAATTTTTCGAGGAGCCAGAGCATATGTTGATGACTTTTAACGAGAGTATTCGAAAACCATGTCTCCCTTTAATCGCAACGTTTCTTTCATCGTAGTACAGAGGTGCTTAGTCGTACTGCTGAATTACAGAGGTGCTTCGGCAAATTGGATGAAGATGATAAAACGTAGGGTAATAATACATTAAAACGCCCTCAACTCAGACCCATTTTGGCTTAACTTCCTTAAAGTTTAAAACTCAACACTTAATCCCCTTAAACTACACAAATCATGGATGTCAAGGATGGCGTCAATGGAAGATCACAATTTGCCATATTGCCCGTTAATTATCAGCCTACCATGTTCTTTTAATCTTAACATTCACCCATAACCACCCTAAAACCACCGGATCAAAAATCAAATTTAGTCACCACACTCCAACGAAAGCTTTTTCAACCCCAACTATCTCCTACCCCGCGATCACTCAAGATTCCTCCACAACTGATCTACCCAATATTTAGGTTCTTTTGTTCATTTCATAGCCTCTTATAATTTTGAAAAATTACCATAAGAACATATAGAAAAGGGTAATTTCATCTTAATTTTCATTTATCTTGTCATGTTTTGCTCGCATGACAAGATTTTGAGGGTGTTTAATGTAATTTAACCTAAAACTTATTTTGTATCATAGAAGACCTACTAAGGCCGAATAATGCATTAGTTGTAGTTAACCACAATACCTGAAACCCTTTGTACTTTATCAGCTCTTTAAGTCGGTCAACGACAAATAGTTGTCCTTCCTCGTTGATATATCCAAGATCTCCTGTATGGACCCAACCCTGCTCGTCTATAGTAAGTTCGGTGGCTTGTGAATTGTTAAAATAACCTGAAACAATACAAGTTATAAGTTTTCTTGAATGTCATGAAGGGAAGCAAATGCCTGGAACAAAACAGCAGTGACTTGGAATTGGAATAAACTAATGTAACTGTTGGCCTCTTGAGAAAACGACTACCAAAAAGTACATATTGAAGCTTGTAGGACTTGAATAAAAATGGAAAATTGACATCTCTTCCAGAGATGAAAACCAGCAACTACGGTACCGCCTGGTTGCTACAAACTCCACACCAGGCGTTGAGCAAAAGTTTATGAGGCGTATTCAATTTCCGTGTGTTGTATTTCCTAGTCCCTAGTTACAAAAGCTATTCAACTGGGTAAAAACCAGACGGTCATGAAGTTGGTATAGTACTCCAAATATTGAATCTAGCGATATGCGATTTCCAGGACATTAGACCATGCATTGTAACATTTGGTTCTGTCATGTTAGATAACAACGAAATTAAAAAGACAACCAACCAAATTCAATATCTAATTGGTCTATTTCTTGGTTGAAGTAAAGGAGATATTTGCATTCTGATGAAACACTCATCAATTACCGAACTGAAAAACTCAGCAATGCGTTACCTTGCATCATGTTAGCTCCCCGAGCCCATATCTCTCCCAACTGTTTAGGAGGAAGTGGCTTCAGAGTTTCTACGCCAACTATTTGGCATTCCACGCCTGTAACAAGCGTTCCTGCTGAGCCAGAATGTTGACGACCTAATCTTGGATTCTCAATTGCAACAATCCCAGAAGTTTCTGTCATACCATAGCCCTGAAATCAAGAACCCTTTCTATATTAGAGCACAATTCACAATCCCAATCCAATCTCAAAAAATTACAATGAAAAAGTAGAACAACGTTTCAATTGTCATATACATGCCAAATTCTGACTATAAATGACTCTCATTTTTACTAAAGTTTCAATGGTATTGGAAGTTAAATAACAAGAAAAACATAGAACAACGTTTATCATGCACTCATTCATAAGCACCACATAAAACATTCATATGTTGTCATATTTGATACTACTTCGGGGGCATAAATTTGGCCAAGTGGCCCGACGCCCGCTGAAATTCAGCTCGGCCCTTGGCCAACCCAATCTCAATGGATAGGGCTTGGGCTAAAAGTTTTGAAGCCATGACCTACATGAAGCCCGGCATGTTGGGCTACCCAACTAACCCGGCCCTAAGTTCGAAGGTTTTAGCCTGTCGATCTAAGTCCGCCATGAGTAATATGTCTATAATTCATAAAGTTGTACGTCCAAAGAACAAAGTATATGATATGAATGTTTTTAATCTAAAAACCCAAACTCGAGCGTTAAAAGTCCAAACTTTAAAACCGTGTAGTCTCTTCATTTTCAAGTAATTAAAGTAATAAATACATTCTAAAAATAAAACTACAGTTTACTCGTTCAAAAGAAAGTTCTAAAAAACAGACCCTATATAGCCGGTGTCCAAGCTCTTAGCCCGAATATGTTAGGATCGTGGACTGGGTCTGGGCCTATATTTTTTCACATAGGCGGGCTTGGCCTGGATTTTGGCTGAACCTGATGGGCTTGGACCGGACTAACCCAATGACTTATGAGCGGGGCCAGGCCAAATTTGCACTCCCAGATCCTACAACACTATTCCAAAGACTTACTCTTGAAACTCCAATAAAAAATTTCTAATATATTTTAATTTAGTTTTCTCACGAAAAATACCTGCATAACTACAGCCAGAGGGAAATTCTTCGCGCATTCCGCCATCAACTCCTTCCCCAAAGGCGCTGCGCCGGATCCAATTTGCCTCAACGACGATGTATCATACTTCTTTACTACACTATTCTTAGCCAGAGCCAGCACAATAGGCGGCACAAGCCACAAATGTGTCACTCTATACTTCTCCACAGCTCTCAAAAACATCTCCAAATCGAACTTCGCCATTGAGACGATCGCATCGCTCCTCTGCAGTTGCGAATACATAATCACAGCCAGTCCAAAAACATGAAACATAGGCAACACACATAAGTACACCCTGTGCATCTCCTCCGCAAGTTCTTGGTCAGCAGTAACCATTAGAGCTGACGCCACAAAATTCCCATGGCTCAAAACCACTCCTTTACTCAATCCTGTTGTGCCCGAAGAGTACAACAGAGCAGCCGTATCGCTCGATTTAATTTCAGCCACAGGAAATAAATCCGACACGGACCCATAATTCTCAACCAAATCAATGAACCATGTAACCTTTGAATTCGAGTTAATACCACTCAAGTTGTAATTTTTCTCGTTACCCATTATCATATATTTCAATCCGAACCCTTGAACCTTCTCCCATAATTCAGGAACGGTAACAATAACCTTTGGCTTACAATCCTTGACTTGTTTTGAAATCTCTGATACCGTATACAGAGGGTTTACAGTGGTGGCAATAGCTCCGATTGCGATGATCGCAAAGAAACAGATGGGGAATTGGATTGAGTTGGGGGAGAAGATGAGGACGACGTCGTTTTTCTTGATACCCAGTTGGTGGATGAAGGCGTGGGAGAGTTTGGCGACGGTGGATTTGAACTGGGAGAAGGTGAGGGTTTGGCCGGAGTCGGCATCGATGAGGGCGGGTTTGTCGGAGTAAGAGGAGGAGTTACGGAAGAGGAATGAGACCATGGAGAGGTTTGGGTCATTGGGTAGGAGCAGAGGAGAGCGAAGCGATCTGTATATGCCGTCATGCCCATAACCAGATTTCTCCATTGCCTAATTCGAATGCTGGTTCTGTGAGAGGGTTCTTACACCAGTTATATAGGAGTAAATTCTGGTGACACCTCATTAATGAGGTAATCTTGCTAACGCCGGAGAGAAGTCCAAGATTTGATATACCCGCCAAAATGTTCCCAAAGAGTAATTATTTGATAGTTCGGGAGTACCGTTACATGGTTGTAAAGTAGTCTCCACAGGAGTACCGCCACATGGTTGTATGGACTCCTCAGGAACATGTGGTTGAAAAGTGGTCTAAAATATTACGTGACGGAACTCGCGGACTATTGTATAATTTCACGTTCCGAAAAAACAAGAAGAAAGAAAGATATATACCCGCAAAACCTGGAGTAAAGCTATTGGTACATATGAGAATGTACATACCATGTACATATGAGTTTTGTGGAGCCCACCTCGGGTCCCACAAAAATGATTCGAACCGCCCATTATTTTTAAAACTTTTTTTTATGGAACCCTATAAAAAATCAGCTCAATCTGATATCAGTAAGGATTTTTTCTGAATTTATGAGGACGAAAGTACTTAACTGTTCAGTTTTGTCCCTACGCGTTCTGGAAAAATCCTTACCAATATCGGATTGAGCAGATTTTTTACAGGGCTGCATAAAAAAAATATTCCAAAAATAATGGACGGTTCGGATAATTTTTGTAGGACCCCAGGTGGGCCCCACAAAATCTATATGTACATGATATGTACCATGCATATGTACCTATAGCAGTACTCCAAAACCTGTATTTTTGTCCACCTCCTAGGTCACCGAATCAGTTTCAAATCCAAAAATATGTGTTTAAAAGGGAAATAATGTTACAGTATAATGAGAACTAGCATTTTGATTGAATGAGGATAGCACCAGAAAAGGCCTATATGAAAATAGCACGCGCTTTTTGTTCATTGGCATAATTAGTCATGGCATAATTAGTCATTGTACGTGTAAGTTACCCCAGAAAACCCATATTATATTGTCCAGAATGATGCCACCAAGATAACGTCTGTTTCATGACGATAATTGACCCAGCGCGTTCTTTTTTATGCAGGACGGTTTGTATTTTATTGTTTGGACTATGTAAACGGGAAAAGAGTAATCGGTTTGCTAACCCAACTGCAGAATGCAATTTGCCGGCTCGTACCAAGTCCATTTTGATGATCTAGGTCATTCACTTGGAGAGCTCATTGAAAATTTTAATCAGGTATTGTTTTCATCGGAGATTGATCAACATCTCATTTGCCTTTGACAAAACTAATGCCAATAAAATTGGATTTGATCCAATATCCCTATGTCCATTTTTCTCCAAAAAAAAAATTGTGTTCCGAAAAGATATTATTCGATATCCGATGAACATGATTTTTTGTCATGACTGAAATTCTCAAATTTTACAAAATGAATGGCTTAGATCATTCAAAATAAACCCGGCACAATCTTGCAAGTGAGCAAACTGCATGCTGCATTTTATTTTATTTTTTTTGTCAATTGATAGAAGAAACCATTTACAAAGAAAGAAATGAAAAATTTCTGAAATGGAAGAACACCCACACCCAGATGGGGGGATTCGAACTCCTGATCTCCTAGTGAGATACAAGAATTTTGGCCAACTAAACATTCTGCAATTGGATACCCCAAATAGTCAACTTTCTTTTTAATGTTCGACGAGGGACGAAAGTTGACTCATCCCTACTTTCAGCAAACTCCGGGTATCAAGAAGCTCAGGATATATAAAAAATATCAAGTTGAGTACACTTTTCAAAAAAAATATAGAATAGCAGGAATATTTAAATACGTTTGATTTTTTAGCAGATCATAAATACCCACTTTCCCAAGACCTCTTCCATGTCATCCCTACTTTTAGCAAATTCCGGGAATCAAGAAGCTCAGGATATAAAAACACTTCTGGCTTTTTTAAAAAATATCAAGTTGAGTGCCGATCAAAAAAAAAAATCAAGTTGAGTACCCTTTCCAAGGAAATATAAAATAGCAGGAATATTTAGATAGGTTTAATTCTTTAGTGGATCATAAAAACCTACTTTCCCAAGATCTCTTCCATCCCTTCGAGACCTCGGGCGGATCAAGACATATTGGCTTGGCTTGTGAGAGAAAATGGATACCCAAATGCCGACGAGGCAACTCCGAAGGGAAAACACTCAAAACAGAGGCTGAGTTCTCTATCCAAATTAATCAAAAAAACACAATAGCTCAAAAAGAATCTAAGTAAACACACACATACACAGACAAGAACTCAAGTCACTGAACGTGCCGGCACCGAATTTCTACAAGGTTCACGTGGTGTTGAGAGGTGTTGGGGCACCACGTGACGGTACGGCAAGACCACCCAATAATCACTATATTTTAAGACAATGGAATGGGTGAACTATCAGGATTTGTGTACTTCTGCCAGCTCAAATGGTCCAAAATTTGCCGAGAACTTGACACGGAAAAGAATAGTAGTAAGTAGTATTTTCTTTAGAATACCACACAACTAGTTTAATTCCATAGTTGAGACAGCAAATGCCAGATCAAAGGGGATTAGCTAGCATTTTCATTTATATTATCAGGGAACAAGTTCAGTGGCATCTCTCAACCCCAAATCTTATTTCTAAATGTAAATTGATTTATAGTTTTTCTTGATGAAGGGGCGCACAGGACCGTCCATCCCCAAGGACCCGGTAGGGTTTTGACCGATTCAAATCGTCTGTCTCCATTCTCTATCCCGGCTCCCTTTTAGCCTATAGGACCACATCTTCAATAAAAGAAATACTAAGAAAGCAATATTATTATGGCAATATTATTATATTCCCAGCAATCCAACCAAAATACAATGGGATTCAATTATACGGCAATATGTTGAATTATTCAGTTCCGGTAGAAAAAGATCTGGCAAAATAACATACTAATAGAAAAGAGATACCTTTTCATTCAATCTACCTGACCTTAAACTAAGCATGGAAATGACAACGGGTTTGTAGCTCAATGACACCTCATATACCTTTTTTGTAGGAGGGCAGGATTCGAGCCTCATGAAGGGCGTCGTGTGATCCAGGGCTATGAAGAGTCTTTGGATCTCCTGTGTTCTAGCTGCTACTCACTGCTAACTTTCTCCTAATTCCCGCTGATGTATATCGCTTGACAAAAAAAAAAAAAACCTACCATTGAAATTACGTCAATTTTTTTTATCCAAAACAACGGTCAAGAAGACAAGTGACAAACAAATCCAGAACACATCGTTATCTTTTTCATGTGTTTTTTTTATCACTGGCCAGCCAACAGAGGGATTGGAAATTCCTCCACTGCGGCCCGCATTGCAGGGCATGTAGGTCGGTCGATCCGGCCATCCATTTTGGCATCGACAGCTCAGATTTAATCCGAACTCCTATTGATTCGAGCTGTCCATTGTTTGAATTGAAATCCGAGTTGTCCATTGCCAAGATGGATGACCCAGATGCGCCTTACAGGGCCTGTAGAGCACCCTGCCCTACAGGATCCCCGGATCCCCAACAGAGGCAATGCGTCCGGTAAGTCACCCCATGACTTTCGACAGTGGGTTTTAATCCGGGACGGCTTTGTTGTATCCGTCGATAATAAAAATTAAGGTGCTACTCCCATGTTTTAAAAGATGTAAAAATTGATGATTCATAAATAATTTCCGTGTAATTATTTTTTAGTGTAGCCATTACAAATCATTCACTTGGGTTAGCTTTTAACCCAAATGAATGAGGGCCGGCATTGTTTACACGATATAGTTTATTTTTACTTGTAATCATGGAAACCCTCTAGCTATTACTCTCTCTGTCCAATTTGTTTTATCTCTCGGTCTATTCTAACCTAGTACTCTATACAACACTATTTATATCTTTTAATAGGTTATATGTTTTTTTTACAATATGAATCTTGTTTGATACATATTAATAAGTTCTGCTGAACAAAGTTTTCAAAATCATAAAACCAAATTAGAATAGATAAGTAATTTTAAAATGGCAACAACTGCTGAAAAGAAGTACTAATAAATTGGGACGAATGGAGTTTTTTTTTTTTGTTGAATGATAATTATTATTGTTGTTAGTTTTATCAGAATGGTATGTGCAAGGCACATGGCGTAATCGATTCATGGTGTGATTCACTTGATTGGAAGTTATATAGACACATGGTGGAATTCTCTTAAATTTTTATTTTATTTTTTGTTTTGCAAGGGGAAGCATAAGAATTGAAAATTTTGATTTTTTATAAATAACCTCTTAAGACTTCATGGTATAAGGCTATATCCAACAAATATAAATCTTTTGTATATGATGCACGCCACACTCTCTTTTAAAAAGTACAAAATCATATATAATTCACTTCAGCCACTCATATTCATGTCATATCTCTTTTGATTTTCCCAACTCATAGTGAAAAAAAAAAAATACCTTTCAAACTCCCATCACGTCTTCTCTTACATTCAACTATTTCTAGTAAATTTTTTGCATAAAATAGTAGATTTAAATCGATGAGAGGTAAATATCATTAAAAATAAATGATTGTTTTAGTGTTTTCAAGCATACCACGAGTATAACTAAAAGTAGGAGTAGCAACTTAGAATCCTATGTATGGATTTCGTTCTTAAAGATTGGTGTGTTGCCTTCCTTCTTCAATCTTCCTTCATGTAATCGATTTTGAAGATTAATAGAAGTATCTTTTGTTAGTCTTCAATATTATTCTTGTCATCAAGTTTGCATTGCTTTGATTGTCACATTACGTCAAATGAAGTCCTGAGATACTATGATCGATGGATCATTCTTCGTCTTGGAAAATAAGCCACATTCGAGCCCTTTTTGTTTGTTGCCTTTGTTTGCATATTTTCTCCCTATCCGCTCCGGAGGAGGAAAATATTGGTAACAAGGATGGAGGTCAGTTTTTACCGTCTCAACCACATGTCCACTTTACCAGACAACTTTTCATTCATCTCTTGATGATTTTTATGCATTCTTCCGTAGTGTAAATCCCTTAGAAGTATCTAAACCCGTTTAGCCCATCTCGAAAGGCGTTTGAATCCCACTTAAGTGTTTGCTCCAATTTGCAAAAATTGATCATTTGAACAAAAGGCCATTTTCAAACTCTGTGTTTGATTGCTGAGTTGTGTTAAGTAGTTAGTTGTGAAGCTGGGTTTAAGCGTTGTGTGTTAATCGCGAAGAACTCGAAAGAGGATGGCTCCAACTTCATATTTTCTATTGTGCTTTTCCCAGATATATATCACACAAACACAGGCATAACTCACGAGTATAAAACTGAAGGGCAAAAGTTCATTCGCTTATATTGCGAAGTGATAGAATACTCTAGCTAATCTTGAACAAATCAGGTAAAGCCAAGATTTTACAACCAACCACCGCGTACATTTGTTGAGTTTCGCATTGATGCCGATTTCAGGCATGATCGAAGGACTTCATATCTTGGACTGGACTTGCTCTATGAGCACTCTTCTGAGGATCTTCCCCGAAGCTGTTTTAGGAACACTGTTGATGAATGTTACCCACCGCAATCGTTTGAAAGATGCAACCTGAAGAAGAACAAGAAGACAATTAATCGAATGTATGTTGAGCATTTTTTGTTATGGTTAGTGTTTACACCCGTTTTTGACACCCAGTCCTAGACAAGCACTGAGAGGCCATTTAATTAAAATTTAATTAAATTGTGCCATGAAATGAAGAATTGTTGGATCAAGATAATGGGCCAAGCTTGTTAACTGGGCCCGGTTAGCTTTTAATCCAATTTGATCGTACTTTGAGGGTTATGGGCCATGGGTCATGTTAATTGTAAGTTTAAATCAAGGCCCAATCAGTGAAATAGGCCTTGTATGTGATAATTCATTTGGCCCGTAACTTGTGTAGATCTACTGGGTGATTTGCTAGGCCCAAAAGTGTTAAAATGACCCATTACCCATGTGACCCATGAAAAGTGGAAAGGGGGTTACCTGTTTGTTATTCGGTAAGGAGCCATTTGACTCGTAAATGTTAAGTGCCCACAAAACAAGGAAGTGGGAGAAGCCCACTAACTTCCATCATTTACCCGTGATCAAGAGTTAATTCAGGGGTAAATAGTGTTTACCCCTAATAACCACCCATGATCCCATTAAACATATTAGTGGGTAGTTATTATGGACACTTGGCAGTATTTGGAGGCCACTCGGGACACATGTCAGCTTTTGGTGAAGGCGGGAAACTTGACTCGGATCTGGACCAGTGCAGCATTGGCCTATAAATACTAGAAGCAAAGAAGGAAAAAAAGTTCTCACACCAATCAAGCTCAACGCTTAAACCAAATTCTTCCTAGCGAAGCAATTATCTCTCTTGTATCCCAATTTCTATCTCTCTTGTACCCCCAACTTTATTATTACGATATAATAAAGTTATTCTATCTCTCTTGTACCCTCAACTTTATTATTACGACATAATAAAGTTATTTCTACGATATTCTCTTCTTTTTCTCACAGGGTTGGGAAATTCTAAGTCCACTTCGTTGTGGCAAATCACGAACCTCTTTGTGACCGCACCCTTTGGGTCACACGCAGTCGCATTACATACGAAGTCAGATCGAGGCGCTCACGCCTTTCATACGTTGGACGACGACAAGTCCTGGCACGTCCGCGCTCATACCGCACACGTCATTGATTTTTCGCTCACGTCTACGCGGCGGAAAAGTGGGAAACAGTTAGTTAATTAGGAAGGAAAATGGTTAACAACAGCAAACATAGAGACCAAAAATCATTGAGCCTTTAAATCTCCTCACTTTTTGATCATACGCTTAAGAAACACTAATCAGAAATAGTTCCTACAAACTAACGTTTAGCAGACACCATCTATCGTTTTGCAACCATTTCAACGATGAACTGCTCCCATGATGATATCCAATGCTACCTAGTATCGTCATAATATCAAGTTATCGACTAACTTACAGTTGGGAAACTGAGCTCGAGGGGCCTGCAGGCGTGCAAACCCGCACACCAGAGGGCCAAACCAGATCAGAGAATCAAGGATTCCTCATTCTCAGGTTAATTTGGGCAAGTTCCAGAAGAAATCCCTTTGGCGACCCGTTAACTTGGGCATGCGAACTACTATCTATGAAATATTAGACATCTAACGGTGTAGGGTACCTGGTCCGCAATGAATTTCTTCACATCATCTTCTGTGAGAGAACTATTAGGAGAGCGGACGACATATGCAACCGGGACCTCTCCGGCTTTAGTATCGGGAAACGTCCTAAAAGGAATTGTTACCAAACAAAGTTCACATAATTTTCATTAGCTAAGAAGTTTAAAGTTGTAGAAATTGTGTGGGGGCGTGATTTATCCTTGAACCTCCTGAACCCCTTCTAGCTGTTTGAACCGTGATGACTTTGACCGGCGACGCCGTGTACCTGCAAACCGGAGGGTGGTGTCCCTCCGGGTAGAAGCTCCGACGATCTAATTAGAATCGGAGGGAGGAAGAAGGAGAAGTTTAGTCGGAAAAGTATGCTTAGGGGAGAAGAAATCTAACCATTTTCCCAGAAGGGGTACTTTGCTATTTATAGGCGGAGGGTTGGAGTGTTGAACAAGGTGGAAGTGTATTGCACGCGCATTGCTACGCTCAGATGACGTCATGTGTCAGAAGCACTCGATGGATACCGCCCTTCTAGACCTGCAGACTCATGTGGACCCACGTGGGCCAGTGTTAGATATGTCTCATCGGTTATCAGAGAGGTGAACGTGCTTATCTTTGCTTCTATCAGCAGAAGCTTCCAGAACATTCTACTGCCGCCATAATCTTCCGAGGATCCCATCCGAGCAAGAGATCTGCCGAGCACAAGACCTGCTCGCCAAACCATTCTCTTGAATCAGGGACGACGCCCATCCGAGTAAACAAGACTCATGCCGAACAAGGGTGTTGTAACTTCGTTCGGAGATCCAGCTTACGTTCGGCGAACATCCACAAAACCGACTAACGTTCGGTGAGCAACGGGGGCGACGTGTCACGTTTGACTTTTCCTCATACAGACGAATTGAGACAACTAGGTCGTGGGCCCGCAAGGTCAACCTGTTGACCCCTTTTAACCTTCGGATATTTCGGCCCACTACAAATTGTCATGTTTACTTACGGAATGACAACAGCATCTAGTATTTCAGAATGAGAAACAAGCAACCCTTGAAGCTCTGCTGGTGCGACCTAGCAAGAATAAAAGAAAATTTATAAATAAAAAAAAACCCGAACATTATAAACTACAAGATAAATCAAGTGCAACAACATGATCGACCATGTAATTTTACGAGGAACCATGAAGGATGCGGGTGACAAAAATCAGAATATTCGACTACTGGTTATGCAGCAACACTAAGTACTGTGAGGTTACGGGTTCAAATCTTAATAGGAGTTTGATATCCACTGTGGTTAGTTAATTGGATGGGTTAGGGTAAAGTAAGTTCTGCTACCGTATGGCAAGAAAATTGCAAAGGTTTTTTTCCAATGATTTGGAAAGAAAACCGCCAATAACTGCCAATTAGCTAGGCAATCCTGTGAGGTGAACTAATACTTGAGATTTTAGATAAGTGAGCACTCTGGGCACAGGTTGTCGGGCTACTAAGAAACAAGATACAAATAGTACTTATCCAAAAAAAAGATACAAATAAGATGAGTGTAGCTAAAAAATGACAATACTGGGATGGATGTGCGACATAGAATTAGAAACGAGAACATTCGTGGAATGATAATGGTAGCACCGATAGAAAATAAGATGAGAAAAAATATATTTTTGTGCTTTAGACATATTTTATCGTAGATCGACCGATGCGATAGTTAAGAAGAGTGATATAGGTACGGTTGAGGGTAAAACTAAGGGAACGGGTAGACTAAAATTTACACTGGAGGCACTAGTTCGAAAGGATTTAGTTTTTTCTATATTATGAAATACGATGTTCTCAATAGAGATGCCCTCGACTGAGCCAACTGATGAAAAAACGAATTTATGTAACCTACCCCAATTGATTGTGACTGAAAGATCCGTTCAATTTTGATTAGCGCTCCGGTTAACAATCCAATGTAATGCTTGAATATGTAAAGGAGATGAAATTGTTGTTTTAATTTAGTATAGTACATTATAATATATACTTATTGCTTTTCGCCCCCCTCTGACAGCGCCCCCCCTCCTACCTTTCCGCTAAAAGACAGAAATACCCCCAACTCCATCCTCCCTTATTTATTTTTTATTTCTTTAATATTCTTTATATCTTTTTTCCTTTTATTTATTTATTAATTGCTACTAGCCTACCACTGTACAATTAAGGCGGCAGGTTGATTCTTGATCCTAAGTAAAACATTTTTGTTTTCTTAAAAGTTACTAAAATCGGTGGTTTATATATTATAAATATGATTACAAAATTAAGTGTTTCAATTTTCAATCCGGTTGAACCGGTGCGAATATTTTATTTTTCTAATCATTTTATCATAAATGATCGTAATGAATTTTTTACTCTTAAGGCCTTTCAATGAGCACCCTAAGGCTCCTTATTTAATTTCAGGTCCTCTTAGGATGCTCATTGAAAGGCTTTAGAGCCAAAAATTCATTACGACGACCATTTAGGATGAAATGATTAGAAAAATAACATCTTCTCACCGCTTCAAACGGATTGAAAATTGGAACACTTATTTTTTTACACCTTCTATTTATTAAAAAAATATAGTTAAAAAATTAAGTATTTCAATTTTCAATCTGTTTGAACCGATGCAAAGATATTATTTTTCTGATCATTTTATCTTAAATGGTCATAATGAATTGTTGGCTCTAAGGCCTTTCAATAGGCACCCTAATAGAGCCGTAAAACTAAATAAGGAGTCTTAGGGTGCTCGTTAAAAGGTCTTAGAGCCAAAAATTTATTACGACCATTTAGGATGAAATGATCAGAAAAATAACATTTTCGCACCGGTTCAAACGGATTGAAAATTGATACACTTATTTTTTTACACCATTTATATATTAAAAAATATAGTTAAAAAATTAAATATTTCAAATTTCAATCTGTTTGAACTGGTACAAAGATCTTATTTTTTTGATCATTTTATCTTAAATGAACATAATGGATTTTTGGTTCTAAAGCCGTTCAATGGACACCCTAAAAAAGCCCTGAAATTAAATAATAAGTCTTAGGGTACTCGTTGAAAGGCCTTAGAGCCAAAAATTCATTACGACCATTTAGGATAAAATGATTTTAAAAAATACGATCTTCGCCCCGGTTCAACTGAATTGATAATTGGAACACTTAATTTTTAAACTATATTTTTTAATATATAAAAGGGTGTATTTATTCCGTTTGAATCGAAAACGTTCCAATTTTCATAGATAAATGGTGTATATCATTAAGTGCCTTCATAAAACAATAGTATATAAACGGTGTATTTATTCCACCTTGATAGTATAAATTATTGATGGCATTGTACCTTGGAAATGCAAGACCTTAACTACATCCTTAAAATTCAAAATAACTACGTACTCCAGTATTTTGCCTTCTTCAATGTTTTCTTAATCGAATTTTTTTTTCTATAGTTTATGTTTCTTGGCGGGTAAGAGAAAATATGGGAATAGTGTTGTGCAGGAGGTGCACAGTACGGTGTTGTACATCATCCGAGCCGTCTGTTCGGTAATCCAATAGTCCAGATCTTAGAGTCTGAATGCCTCTCGTGGAAATATTGATTAGAATTTGTGTTTTTATATATTTTCATGAATTGTCAATATGTACTCAATTATAATAAAATGAAATTTTGTTTAAATTTATTATTATTGATTAGAAGTTTTTTATTTATTATTCATTGTTAAGATAAATTAATTAACTAATTAAAATAATATAAAGTTCTTAAAAATAAAGTCAAATTTAAATGTAAAAAACATAATTTAGTTGAAAATATAATTTGACTTAACCAAATTAAAATTAAATAAGTAATTCAATAAATAAAGAAAGAAATTAAATAAATAAGATAAAAGCAATTAAATAAAGAAAGGAATTAAAGGGTGGGGTTGGGGGTATTTTGGTCAAATGGGCTAAAGGATGCGAGGGGAGTGTGTAGGGGGGTGCGAACTTGTCATTGATGTTTATCACTTACAAGTGATAATCATAATAGTAGTATACATCAATCACAAATCATCATTTATGTAATATTTATCACTTACAAGTGATAATCATAATAGTGGTATACATCAATCACAAATCAAATGACATATATCTGTGAAATATTAAATTAGAAATAACAGAAATTGCTTAGAGAAAAAATGACAATTTCAGAGTAGGGATAAAATACTACTGTGCCTAATTACAAGAAGCACAATCCCTTTCAATAATAGGAAGCACCCAGACATACTACTCAGTTCCAGGAGGAACTTCCGCAAATTGGATGAAGACGACATTTATTTTATTTTTACTACTTATAGAGAGGAAAACTACCAAGGCCGAATGGAACGTTAGTTATAGTGAACAAAAAAGATACCTGAAACCCTTTGTACTTGATCAACTCTTTAAGCCGGTCAACGACAAACAGTTGTCCTTCCTCATCAAAATATCCAAGATCTCCGGTGCGGACCCAACCCTCCTTGTCTATAGTAAGTCTGGTGGCCTGTGGATTGTTAAAATAACCTGGAAAAAAATACAGCTTATGGAGTAACTTTTACTGAATGTAAAAGGAAGCAATTAAAAGAGCATACTATCAAATTATGTCAATACAGAATGGATGAAGTTAGAATATTCCAAATAACAAATACGTACAGTGAAATGCCATTTCATCTAATCTGTCTATATCTTGTTTGAGTGGTTTATATATTTGCATTCTGATGAACCACTAGTCAATAACAAACCATGAAACTCTGCAATACATTACCTTGCATCATGTTAGCTCCCCGAGCCCATATCTCCCCCAAATGTTTAGGAAGAAGAGGCTTCTGAGTTTCTACACCAACTATTTGGCATTCCACTCCTGCAACAACCGTTCCCGCTGAGCCAGTATTTCGAGGACCTTTTCTGTCATTCTCCAGCGAAATAATCCCAATACCGGATGTACCGGACGATACCGGTCTGTTTCGGACATTTTCCGGTGTTCCGTTCCGGTCTTCTTCTTTTTTTTTTCTTTTAACTTGTGGGCTCTAAACTAATATATATGGTAGATATATATAAAATATTAATTGCGGTAAATCCGGAACGGTACCGAGATACAGTTCGGTACCGGTACGTACCATTCCAGTAGTGAAAACAGTACGCTGGCCGGTACGGGATTGACAACTTTGCTACAGTGTTTCACATTCCATCACTAATGAGGTAATCTAACGCTGATAAGGTGTCACTTTCTTTTTAAAATGTCCACAAAAAAGTGAGAGCAAAAACATGTTGAGCATGAGGAGTAGTTTTATTGAGATATTTTGATTAGAAAATTATTTCTACCATAAACTATTTTGTTTGAAAATGACACGAAATTTCAGGAGGGATAAAAATTATAGGCCAGACGGAATAATATTCTACTAGTGCCGCCGTCCGACGTATGGGTTGTCCAAGCCAGACTCCAAATTTAGTTGTGTTTGGCTGGGATTTTTGGCTACTTCAGAAATATGATTGTATGCGAGCGTGCCAGAAAAGACTTGTAATTATCCTTTTCAGATTTAAGCTTATAAAAAGCCAACTTAATCAGGCGATTGTGTTGTCGGTTCAATTACCTCAACTAAGAGGATTTTTCTTTCTAGAAGTATAGAAACGGCGCAACGATTCACTAGAAATTCAACAATCAAAGAAGAACAAGATACCTCGATCAATTCAAAACAACTTGTTTTCCAAATGATTCTCTAACTTCAAAATAACGCGAACAAGACAGATTACAGTGTGATTACTACTACTCCTAACTATTTCGAATTAAGTCTAAGTTCTTAAATTACTGTCTATGGACAAACCAAGCATAGCATAGCTGTTTATTTGATGATTTGTCTGAGCTTTTCCTTTTTTCATTTCTTCTATTTATAAGCAAACTCTTAGATCTTCTCAACGGCTTCCATTCTCCTGCCTAGCTGTCTTCAAAGTCACTCCAACGTTTGAATTCAAACTTTCCCTCCATGGTTCTTGCTTGTAACTGCCGAAATGGTGAGATGACCGAGCTGAAAACAAACAGACGGTTATGCGATGTGCGATTCTGTTAACCAGAGATTTATTTATGATAAAACGAACAGACAGTTATGCGATGTGCGATTCCGCTAACCAGCGATTTATGATATAATGAACAGACGGTTATGCGACGTGCGATTCCGCAAACCAGCGAACTATGATACATGGATTGATGTTTGTTTATCGATGATGGGATAAATGATTGATTTTATCAAGGTTTTTTTTTAAAAGAATGGGTTTTGGTTTTGGAAAGAGGATTTTGATGGGTTTGGTTCAAATTCCTTAGTACTTGCACGGGAATTTTTGAATGGGAAGCTTGGGTAATTGGTTTGGTTGACAAGTTAGTGGATGGCTATTAATGGCTAATGGTCATTAGTATGTTTGTTTTTCCTATGCCTAGGTATATCAAAGGTCTGCCGTAATTATTGTTCTCTTTAGTTTTCAAAAAGAATTTTTCAAAAAATTCCGCGTAGATTCTCCTTAGATTTCCCCTATTTTCAACATTTCTCTCTCTATCTCTCTCCACTTATTACCCCTACTATTTTTCAAAAAACTTTTCAAAAACCAAACCAAACACAGCAGCTTTTGAAATTTTCTTTTATGCTCTATTTAAACCCAAGAGTTCTCTGTTTTGGATAATCAATATACGGAAGTGTATATTGGAGTTATGAGTGCAAGTGTCAAGTCTTAGTGCTTGGTGTGAGAGCGTGTTCTTGTATGAGTAAGGGTATAAGGGTTGGGAGTGGGAGTGGGTCTTTCATACTCAAGTGTACTTGTACTAAATATTCTCATAGTGTAAAGAACGGGATCCTCTCCGTGGAGAAGGCAGGTTTTTGCCGAACCACGTAATTCTTGTGTGTCTCTTTCTATTTTATTTTTCATCGTACTTCCATTGGTTGTGATTGTGGTTGTGTTTCGAATCTCAATTCTTGGGTGCTTCCGCGTTTAATCCCAACAGATTTTTATCCGGTATTCTTGAGCGAATCAACGGTTTCAGATATTTGGGCACAAATCAACGGAGCTTGACCCGTATGGGTTTTGTATTTCTCTAAATCATTTGCAAACAAAGAAAAAAAAGTTTTATGGAAACAAAGTTTGATTACTGTCAATGGAAAGTTGAGAAAGATTGAGGTATTAGCATGAAGAGTAATGGAATGGTTGAGTATCTATTGTAGATTTATTTAGATTGAAGCGAGTTTATTTAGGAATATCTATAAGGCACCTAGAACACTATAGTCGAAGTCTGTTTGTTCATTGCGGTGACCCTTTTGTTCCTCATGCTCGTTTATTGAAAATTCATTCACTCTTGGGGCATTCATCATCGCATTTTCATATAGTTTGTGTAAAGATTTCTCTACTGGGCTAGTGTAGCTATTATCATTTTCAGGTGCATCTCAGGGTCGTTGACATAAAGTGCTTGGAGTGCATGTTTGACTTCATCATTTCCAAAGCTTGTATGGAAGAACCACTTTGACATTTCTGTAAAACTCTTGTGCAAAATGTATTTGTAATTTCCATTATAATTTTTGACTTGGAAATCATGTAATCTCTAAGAACTTGGGGCTGGAGTGCCATACTGTAAACCTTTATACTTGATCGTACTCTACAAGATTTAAGAAATGTCTTTTGGGGTAATATTTGTATTTATTGTGCGGATTTCATTCATCGAAAACTACTATTATTTATGTTAAAAAGTGAAGGCGTGACAAAAAATATTGGTAACAACTAACAAGGATGGAGGTCAGTTTTTACCGTCTCAACCATGGCATGATCGAAGGACTTCATATCTTGGACTGGACTTGCTCTATGAGCACTCTCCTGAGGATCTTCCCCGAAGCTGTTTTAGGAACACTGTTGATGAATGTTACCCAGCGCAATCTTTTGAAAGATGCAACCTAAAAGAAGAACAAGAAGACAATTAATCGAATGTATGTTGAGCATTTTTTGTTATGGTCAGTTAATTAGGAAGGAAAATGGTTAACAACAGCAAACATAGAGACCGAAAAACATTGAGCCTTAAATCTCCTCACTTTTTGATCATACGCTTGGGAAACACTAAAACGGCCTCGTTGGGACGTTAGCCAAGCAAATAGTACCTACAAACGTTTAGCAGACACCTTGTATTGTTTTGCAATCATGTCAACGATGAACTGCATCCAATGCTACCTAGCTAGTATCGTCATCAACTACAGTTGGGACACTGAGCTCGAGCTCGAGGGGCCTGCAGGCGTGCAAACCCGCACACCAGAGGGCCAAACCAGATCAGAGAATCAAGGAGCCCAATGTGTATGGTCAAGAGCGTTGTCGTTGGTCAGTCTGTCCGATGTATATTAACAGCCACTATTATATTGTCTTTTGAAGCAATGCAGTACTTTAACTTCAAAAACGTTCCAACATCTCATTCTTTCCCTAACGGAAGAAGATCCTAATTCTCAGGTTTGGGCAAGTTCCGGTAGAAATCTCTTTGGCGACCCGTTGACTTGGGCATGCGAACTACTCTCTATGAAATATTAGTCATATAATGACTAATGGTGTCGGGTACCTGGTCTGCAATGAATTTCTTCACATCATCTTCTGTAAGAGAACTATTAGGAGAGCGGACGACATATGCAGCTGGGACCTCTCCGGCTTTAGCATCGGGAAACCTAAAAGGAAGAGTTACCAAAAAAAAGTTCACATAATTTTCATGAGCTAATTAAGAAGTTTAAAGCCGTAGAAATTGTCATGTTTACTTACGGAATGACAACAGCATCTAGTATTTCAGAATGAGAAACAAGCAACCCTTCAAGCTCTGCTGGTGCGACCTAGCAAGAATAAAAAGAAAATTAAAAAAAACGAACATTATGAACTGCGAGATAAATCAAGTGCAACAACATGATCGACCATGTAATTTTACGAGGAACCATGAAAGATGTGGGCGACAAAAACCAGAATATTCAACCTCGGTAGTTGGCCTATTGGTTATGCATGCAGCAATACTAACACCCCCTTTGGATGTTGAGAAAATAGGAGAAAAGAAAGAGGAGCCCTTTCTCTCCAAAATTTGGTGAGAAGGGGAAGGGCCAATCATTTTTTGTACTATTCTTTCTATTTTTCACCAAAATGTTAAATCCAAATAAGTAAAAAACCACAGGTCCACAACTATTTCATTTCTTTTCTCATGAAATCATTCCATCCAAAGGGATTGTAAGTACTGTGATGTTACAGGTGCAAATCTTAATAGGAGTTTGATATCCACCGTGGTTAGTTGGAAGGGTTAGGGTAAAGTAAGTTCTTCTACCGTATGGCAAGGAAATTGCAAAGGGTTTTTTGCAATGATTTGAAAAGAAAAACCATTTATATCAAAAAGCAAAGCCACTAACTCCCAATTAGACAAATCCTGTGGAAACAAGATTTGAATACTTATCCCAAAAAAAATAATAATAAGATGAGTGTAGCTAAAAAATGACAATATTGAGATAGTATTGAGATAGATGTGAGGTAAGATTTTATGACATGGAATTAGAAACGAGAACATTCGCGGAATGGTAATGGTAGCACCGATAAAAGATAAGATGAGAGAAAATAGATTAATGTGGTTTGAACATATTTTACTGTAGATCAACCGATGCAATAGTTAAGAAGAGTGATATAATTATGGTTGAGGGTAAAACTAAGGAAAGGGGTAGACTAAAATTTACACTAGAGGCACTACTCTATTTCGAAAGGATCTAGAGATGAACTCAACGGAGCCAATTGAAAAAATGAATTCATTTAACCGGCCTCAATTGATTGATTGTGGCTTAAAGGTCCGTTCGGTTTTGGTTAGCACTCCGGTTATAATCCAATTTGATGCTTGAATATGTAAAGGAGATGAAATTGTTGTTTTAATTTATTATTGTACATTATAGGAGACATATAAGGAGACCAAGTCCTCACAAGGTTAATAAGTAATCCCACATTATCCGATTTTACTTGGGGAATACTCTCTAGGAGACCACCTGTTATCACTCGTAGGTGATAAAAATGGGCCGAGGGACTATGCTGCGCAGCGTGCTGTGCAGGGCGAATCGCCGCCGCTCCGGTCTCGGTTTGATGATCGGAAACGTTCACTTTGTAGAGCTCATCGAGTAGAACAAGTGTATCAAAAATTAGCTCGATCGGATATCATTAAGTGCCTCATCCGAACATTATTATCTTGAAACAAATGGATCCGAAACACTAGATTAAAATCCACTATTTTTTGGTACACTTAATAATTTCAAGATAATAATGTTCGGATGAGGCACTTAATAATATCCGAACGAGCTGATTTTTGGTACACTTGTTCTACTCGATGAGCTCTACGATGTGAACGTTTCCGATCATTAAACCGAGACCGGAGCGGCGGCGATTCACCCGGCATAGCACGCTGCGCAGCACGGTCCCTCAATCCGATAAAAAGGACCATACATGAATCACAAATCAAATGAAATTAAATATATTTGTTAAATACTCCGTATTAAATTAGAAATAACAGAAATTGCTTCAAGAAAAAAGGACAATTTCGGAGTAGGGATAAAATACTGCCTAATTACAAGAAGCACAATCCCTTTCAATAACAGGAAGCACGAGGAACTTCCGCAAATTGGATGAAGACGACATTTATTTTTATTATTATTATTATTATCATTATTATAGAGAAAAAGTACCAAGGCCGAATGGAGCGTTAGTTGTAGTGAACAAAAAAGATACCTGAAATCCTTTGTACTTGATCAACTCTTTAAGCCGGTCAACGATAAATAGTTGTCCTTCCTCATCAAAATATCCAAGATCTCCGGTGCGGACCCAACCCTCCTTGTCTATAGTAAGTCTGGTGGCCTATGGATTGTTAAAATAACCTGGAAAAAAAATACAGCTTATGGAGTAACTTTTATTGAATGTAAAAGGAAGCAATTAAAAGAGCATACTATATAGTATCAAATTATGTCAATACAGAATGGATAAAGTTAGAATATTCCAAATAACAAATACATTACCTTGCATCATGTTAGCTCCTCGAACCCATATCTCCCCCAAATGTTTAGGAGGAAGAGGCTTTTGAGTTTCTACACTAACTATTTGGCATTCCACTCCTGCAACAACCGTTCCTACTGAACCAGTATTTCGAGGACCTTTTCTGTCATTCTCGAGCGAAATAATCCCACAAGTTTCTGTCATTCCAAAGCCCTGAAATCAAGAGTTCTTTTTCACTTTAGAGTTTAATTTACGATCCCAATCCTATCTTCTCATATACTACATGAACAAAAGTAAGGTCATTCATATCAACCAATCAGATGCATGCCAATTACCAAGTATGACAACCTAATTCTCACTCAAGTTTTAACTGTAATTAGATGTTAAATATAACAAGGAAACCAATCATTGGTAAGCATGCTTTTCTAATTGGGGACTTACAAGTTCAAGCATTGAGAATAGTTCAAGCCAATGCACATGCGAAATTCTAGGCCTAAAACAATTGATTTAGTACTATCCATTTTATGACGAAAATTAAGTACCTGGATAACTACAGCCCGATGGAAATTCTTGGCGCATTCCGCCATCAAATCCTTCCCCAAAGGCGCCGCACCGGACCCAATTTGCCTCAACGATGATGTATCATACTTCTTTACTATACTATTCTTAGCCAGAGCTAGCACAATAGGCGGCACAACCCACAAATGTGTCACTCTATACTTCTCCACAGCCCTCAAAACCATCTCCAAATCAAACTTCCCCATCGACACTATCGCATTCCCCCTCTGCAGCTGCGCGAACATAATCGAAGCAAGTCCAAACACGTGAAACATCGGCAATACACATAAGTACACGTTGTGCATCTCCCCCGTGAGTTCTTGGTCAGCAGTAACCATTAGAGCCGCCGCCACGAAATTCCCATGGCTCAACATCACTCCTTTGCTTGCCCCTGTCGTGCCCGAAGAGTACAACAGAGCAGCCGTATCGCTCGATTTAATTTCAGCCACGGGAAGTAAATCCGACGCCGACCCAGAATTCTTAACCAAATCAACAAACCATGCAACGTTCGAATTCGAGCTATTACAAATCAAGTTGGAATTTTCCTCACTACCAATCATGACACATTTCAATCCAAACCCTTTAACCTTATCCCATAACTCGGGAACGGTAACAATGACCTTTGGTTTACAGTCATTAACTTGTTTTGCAATCTCTGACACCGTATACGCAGGGTTAACAGTGGTGGCAATAGCTCCTATTGCGATGGTTGCGAAGAAACAGATGGGGAATTGGATTGAATTCGGGGCGAAGATGAGGACGACATCGTTTTTCTTGATACCCAATTGGTGGAGGAAGGCGTGGGAGAGTTTGGCGACGGTGGATTTGAATTGGGAGAAGTTGAGGGTGTGGCCGGAGTCGGCGTCGATGAGAGCGGGTTTGTCGGAGTAAGAGGAGGAGTTACGGAAGAGGAATGAGACCATGGAGAGGTTTGGGTCAGTGGGTAGAAGCAGAGGAGGGCGAAGCGATCTGTATATGCCGTCTTGCCCATAACCAGATTTCTCCATTGCCTTTTTGAATTCTGGTTCTGAGAGGGCTCTTATTACAGAAGTTATTACTCCTATAAGTACTCCATGTGACACCTCATTAATGAGGTAACCTAACGATGATGAGGTGTCATTAATGGAGTAATGCAACTGGTGCACTACAGTGTTTCACATTGAGAGCTGCTAAGGGTACAGCACTCTTGGGTACAGCAGCGGGTACAGATCCCATTTGCGTCCGTCTCGGGTCCCGCAAAGACGATCGGAGCCGCTCATTTTGTTCAAAATACTTCGTTTATGGTCCCTGTAAAAAATTACCTCAATCCGATATCGGGAAGTGTGTTTACAAATCATCCAAATTCACTTCAAAATTTGGAAGTGAATTTGGAGTGAATTTTGAAGTGAATTTGGATGATTTGTAAACACACTTCCCGATATCGGATTGAGGTGATTTTTTACAGGGACCATAAACGAAGTATTTTGAACAAAATGAGCGGCTCCGATCGTCTTTGCGGGACCCGAGACGGACGCAAACGGGATCTGTACCCGCTGCTGTACCCAAGGCTGCTGTACCCTTAGACTTTCTGTTTCAGATTCCATCATTAATGAGGTAATCTAACGATGATAAGGTGTCACTTTCTTTTTAAAATATCCAAAAAAAAGTCAGAGGGAAGATATTGGTTTGGATTTTGAGGGAGATTTTTAAAAATAATGAGTGGAGACTGGAGAGAGATAGATAGAGAAATGAGAGAAAAAGTTTTTGAGTCCGAATATGTTCTCTATCCACAAAGAAAGTGAACAATATCCACTTTTTATTTTTGATAAACCAGGTGCATTAGATAAAATTAAAAGCCATACAAGAGTCTAGGGTATTCCACCCCATTAGCATCCTCACAAAGTTGCGAGTTAATACAATCCGGAGCAACATCAAGCACATGAAAATCTAGAGCATCATCAAACGACATACTAGCTATTACATCCGCACATTTGTTTCCTTCACGGCGGTAGATGTGGTCAATCTTCTCCACTCCCAGCTGTCTCATCAAACATCTGCAATCGTGTATGAGATTGTTGGCTCTTAGAGCATCCGCAATGGATTTGTTATATTTGTGTATCAAAATATTTGTTAAGATATGTGTTAGGATAAAAAAAATGGATCCCATAAATGTATATGTTAACTTAGAAGTGTGTTAGCAAATATATGAGTACCTCAATTAGTTAAAATAAGTTGTAAAATCCGTTCCGTACCGGTGCTTAAACAGAACACAAAAACTCAAGATCCGTTCCGGTTGAAATACCGGCCTGTTCCGGCCAATACCGGATGTACCGGACGATACCGGTCTGTTTCGGACATTTTCCGGTGTTCCGTTCCGGTCTTTCTTTCTTTTTTCTTTTAACTTGTGGGCTCTAAACTAATATATACGGTAGATATATATTAAATATATATAAAATATTAATTGCGGTAAATCCGGAACGGTACCGAGATACAGTCCGGTACCGGTACGTACCATTCCAGTAGTGAAAACGGTACGCTGGCCGGTACGAGATTGACAACTTTGGTGTATACATATACATAATTATTAGTAGTATTAGAATTTTTTCTTACCAATTTTTAGTATTTTACCTTAATAATGGGATCATCCTAATCACAATATGCTCGGTAACTGTTCTCTTTTGCTTTTGAATTTGAATTTCTCTCGTTACTTACATGTATGTATGCATGTATGAAATTTAACACAAATATGTATCTTGATATAGTCAATCTGTGATTCTGTAACCTTCGGTTATTGTTTTTGTTTTGGAAGATAATCCGCGGATAAAATCGTAACTGATCCGCAAGTCACGGATTGGATTGGAACCGGACCGTAGGACTTTTGATCCGGACACGGATTTCATTTAATAAAAACCATGATTAATGGTTCAGTCCTCAGATTTCTAGGAATCCGATCCGGACCGCGAACACCCCTAATAAGTTGCCAAGTTCCTCCGAATTTCCACCATTTCATTTGCCGAGTTCAACCGGGTTTGCCGAGTTCAACCCAAAAGTGGCCAGAAAACACACAATAATTTTTCCAACTCTTATATTAGAAACAGAACATAAAATTAATTCTAAATTTGAAAAAATAAAACAAAACGTACCATGAGAAATTCCAAATACGGAGATCAAAATAACTGGTTTTGCCTTGCAAACATTGTCCCCAAAACACAATACATAATATACCATCCACTTGTAAGCAAAAAAAAAAAAAAAGAACATGGAAAATCCCAAATGTTTTGTTCTTGATTTTTGCTCTTGATGGTGCTCGTTTCCTGCGTGAAAGAGAATCAATCGATTCCCCCTTCATCCAACCTTATAACTAGGGCGGCTTTTTTTTTCCACGCTTCTAATTATTTTTGTGCATAATAGTAGAACTACCCGTAGTTAAAACATATGAGAATGGAGTGGGTTAGTGTGGGACCCATAAGATGGTAAGAGCCAATAGAGTGGGATATTGTTCACACTCTTTTGTGAGGGAGAGACCAAATTCGGACTCGTAATAATCGAGAAAAAAAATTACTAAGAACCGTGTAAAAAAAAAAAGGATTGGGTCTCTAGACCTGAGCCGATCACAAAATTCTCTGTATGCCGTCTAGCCGAAAACCAGATTGCTTCCGTTGACTATGCTGCAGCCTGCAGGCTGACAGAGGGAGAAGAGGATAGATAAACAAACAAAGCCATTTTCAAATCCAATCCAAAAACATGTTGAGCACGAGGAGTAGTTTGATTGAGATCTTTTGATTAGAAAATTATTTCTACCATAAATTATTTAAAAAATTGGTGGGAGGTCCACTGTAGCATGTTTGTAACCCACTAAGTCCACTAATCAAATCTCTAACCCACTAAGTCCACTAATAGGTATTTGGTAAGGCATGAAGTCCACTTCATTTAAAAGATAAATAATCCCTGACAGATTTACCCTTCCATTCAAATCCCATCCATTTAGCTCATTATCTCTCCATTATCCCTTCTAATTTTGTACTTATCCATTCAATCACGGGTATCTCTCTCTCTCTCGTCTCTCTCTATTTGAAATCACGTCAATCACGTTGTTGTACTTATATAACGTTATATAACAGTCGAAGATTCTCCTTTTCTGATACACTATATATAACGTTATTGTACATATATAACGTTATATATTCTCCTTTTTAAGAGTTAAGCCGCTGCGCGGACCAATAAATATAAGGTTGTCTATGGTTATATATGATTATGATTATATGTTTATGCATATATATGATCAAGTTTTAACAAGTATTATGTTGGATCAGTTTTGTATCTAACGTTATTGTACTGATATAACGTTGTATAACATTGTATATTCTGCTTTGTAGAGTTACATCTTGATCTCAACTGCTTTGTTGAATTTTTTTTGAGTTTCGCTGCACAAAAACTCTCATATAACATTATATTTTTACTTTATTGAATTGGTCCGCGCAGCAGCCTCAATGACTTGTTTCTACTAACAATAATACACAAAAAAAAACGTAATACATGTGACAAAAAATAATCATATAACCTTATAACGTTATACATGAGATTTTGTCCTTTCTAACTATAAAAAAATAAAAAGAGGAGATCTCGTAACTTCTTTCCCTTCGTCGCCGTCGCCTTCTTCACAGTCGACTTCACAGGTAACTAAATACTCTTCACCCCTTGAACAACTGCACAAATAACAACCGTTAACAAAATTAGTATATAACCAACATTGATATAACCATATATACTATCAATCGAATCCCTAACTTAATTCAACCATACCATAACATTATATGTTCAGGTCTGTTAGGCCGCTGCGCGGACCAATTCATATAAGGTTATATATGGTTATGGTTTATTATTTTTTTATAGGGTTATATGGTTATAACGAGTAAGGAACAATATGGTTATATGGTTATATATTCAGATCATACATACCTTATATGTTTTTTTGTTCTGCTTCTTATTTATGCAACCATACATCTTCACAGAACAAAATGACATTTTATAAACAACCAACAGGAGAATATATAACGTTATATAATGTTACACAATAACATATGAATGACATTACAATGTTATATGTTTACATCCGGGGGCGTGGGGGCAGGAGCCCCCACGGCACAAAATTGTGCCGCAGTTCGGGGTGCGAAAACGATACTTTCAAGAACTTGGGGTGTAATTTCAACCATAGAACCCGACCTAGTTATATATATATAACCACATATAACCTTATATGAATTGGTCCGCGCAGCGGCCTAACAGATCTGAGTATATAACCATATATGTACCTAACAGCCACTAACGAAAGTACAAAAAATAAAACCCTAACAGATCTTAACATATAACCATATATGTTCCAACAGCAGGTAAACAAAAATACAACATACAAAACCCTAACAGAGAGGAATTCTTATGTTTTTACTGGTGTATAAACCCTTCAAATGCAAAGAACCATACCGAGGGACACAAGGCGACGAAGATCGAGTTATTTGTTACGATTTGGAAGGGCACCTGATGTTTTGAACAGATATACGATGACGAAGGTGTTGGCGACGGTGGTAGCGGTGATGGAGGGTGGGAACTCGGCCATGGTGGTAGCGGCCATGGATGTCGACGAAGGGCGGCGAGGAGAAGGAGGAGTGCACCGCGGCGAGCAGGCGAGGAGGAGGAGGAGCAGGCGGCGAGCAGGCGGAGCAGGCGATGTGACGGCGAGGAGGAGGAGGAGCAGGCGGCGAGCAGGCGATGTGACGGCGACGGGAGGTGGGTGGCGATGGCGACGAGATCTTTGTCGTTGTTCGTTCTGAAATTGTGGGGGGGAGGCGGCGATGGGAGGTGGGTGGCGATGTTTGTCGCTGTTCGTTCTGAAATTGTGGGGGAGAGGCGGCGACGGGAGGTGGGTGGCGATGGCGAGTCGCTGTTCGTTCTGAAATTTTGGGGGGAGGGGGGGCTGGGGGGGAGGGGGGGAGGAGGGGAGGGTTTTGTACTGAAGGGAAGGATAAATTTTCGGGAGAGAAATCGGGAGAGATTTTAGGGATTAGAAATTTCAAACGTTTTTTTTTCAAATAGATAACAAAACGTGGCAAAAGGTTTTTTAAAAATAGGGGTATATTAGACTAAACAGGTTTATTATATCCTGATTAGTAGGTTAGTGGACTTAAGGGGTTATAGAATTTAGAAGTGGACTTATGGGGTTTGGAATATGGTACAGTGGACCTGGGGAAAATTCTTGTTTGAAAATGACACGAAATTTCAGGAGGGATAAAAATTATAGGCCGGACGGATCGAGTAATATTCTACTAGTGCTGCCGCCCGAAGTATGGGTTGTCCAAGCCAGACTCCAAATTTGGTTGCTCACGTATTATTAAGCCATATAAAAATGAAAAGACATAAAAGTCAAAAGAAATCAAGGTTAAATTGTGTTTTTAGTTTGAATTTTGAAATATTAAAATTAAAACATAACCTTCGGTTATAGTACTTTATAATTCTATCAATCTGATTCAAAGAAAACAATTTCTAATTGCATTCTTGAAGAAAATTCTTCAATTAAGTCATCGTATGATTCATATTCACATAATCACTTTTGCGACATGGAAGTCCTAACGTAAAGCGGTCCCGCTTAATTTAATGGTTTATTTTGGATACAAACAGTTTGCTATGTAGGAGAGTAAAATAGAAAATTCACATCATTGTATATTATCCACCCCTCATTTCAGTTATAAAACAAATCAAGTAACTTTTATATTTCCTTCTAAAAAATAATCCCTCCTTTAAACAAATCAAGGAAATCACTTTTTAATTTTAGTGGACCTCAGCACTTACAGAAAGAATGGTGCTACTGTCAGTACCAGTGTGTACAAATTCCATTTTGTCCCGTTTTGGGTCTCAAAAAAATGATCGGAACCGCTTATTTTGTTTAAAATATTTTACTTACGGCTCCTGCAAAAAATAAGCTCAATCCGATATCGGTTAAAACACCTATAAAACGTCCAACTTTGTCCCTGAATTCAAGCCTGAATTCTAGAGTTTATCGGTTAAAACATGTTTCGTAAATGCTCTTACCAATACCGAATTGAGTTTATTTTTTGCAAGGACCATAATCAAAGTATCTATATTATAAAACAGAGCGGTTTTCAACCAAAGTTTATGGCAAGAATCTCTCTCTCTCTCTCTCTCTCTCTCTCTCTCTCTCTCTCTCTCTCTCTCTCTCTCTCTCTCTCTCTCTCTCTCTCTCTCTCTCTCTCTCTCTCTCTCTCTCTCTCTCTCTCTCCATAAATCACTTTCATTAAGTCATTGTATTCAAAACCACCTATTAAGGCATTATTCAAATGAAAACCAACGGATTATGATGTTTATCAATGGATTTTTTTTTTTTTGAAACAGTATCAATGGATATGTTGCATTATTGTTTATCGTATAGTTGAATTTGTTGGACACGGGTTGGTATATTGCACCCAAGTTCAATATTAATTTGCGTGTGGTGATTGTTTGAGCCGTATATTGCACGCGAGTTAAGTATTTATTTTCGTGTGCTGATTGTTCGAGCCGTGCCTTCTGATACGGGCATACGCTAGTTTTAGATAAAATGAACGACTCGGATAATTTTTTTGAGACCCAAAATGGGCCCAAAAAGGGGTTTGTATCCATTGGTACAGATTTTTCATCTGTACCATTGGACTTTCTGTTACAGAAAACATAGTAATGGACCTGCCATTCTACTAAACTAGAAGGTGGACTAGGCCTTAGGTCCAAGTTCACATAATGGACCTAAAACCAATTTTTTACAAATTCTAAGCTGTACTAGATTAGACAGGCTTGTTGGGTTGGGCCAACAAAATGCATGGCTTTTCACATAGGCTAGGTTAAGCATGGTTCAGAACCAGCCCAATGATTAATCCCCAACCTATACAATTAAGCCCAACAAAATCCATGGTTTTTCACTTAAACTATCTCCAATTACTAAAACCAATTTGGCCAAAAAAGAAAATTACCGAAACAAAAAGATTATGATGACTATAGAAAACTTGAACTCGTCTAGAAAATAGTCCATTTAATTAATAGGTCTTTTGCTATCAACTTTATCTTTTCAGAACTTCATTTCTACATGCATATTAACCAACTCCAAAAAAAAAACAAAAAAGTTAACACACATAAAACTCCAATTGGTATGGCAAAATTATTCACTACATCCGAGCGTGCCCAAGACCTATCGAGCTTTTGGTTTCACAAGCTCGTTTGGTTGATCTGATAAGATCATATGTAATAGAATTGTAAGTTTTCGTGAGAGGTCATTTTACTGTTTAAACGACCAATCAATAGTGATATTTCATGTATGTTGGATGCTAAAAATTACAATTCTTGGAAGTTATATATATAGAGTTCCCTTCCTATGAGCCTTCATTTTAAATAAAATGCGGACGTCCCCTTTTCCTCCCTTTTCCGACCAAATTTCGATGATCCGAGTCGCTCAATGTGTTCAGAACGTGATTTTAAGAGTAATTGTGAGAAATCAGCAAAAAAAATGACTGGGAAGGGCTTGATTTGAGCAGTTTTTACTGTTCGATAAAATATAAACAAAAACTGCTCGGATCAAGCCCTTTCCGGTCCTTTTTTTTTTTGCTGATTTCTCGCGGGTACCCTTAAAATCACGTTCTGAACATATTGAGCGGCTCGGATCATCGCAAATTGGTCGGGAAAGGGACGTCCTTGACTTAATAAGTTAAGGGCGCCCTTATTGAAAGTTGTGTGTGTGTGTGTGTGTGTATATATACACAAAACTTCTTATAAGGGCGCCTCACCGTATTAAAGTGAGGACGCCCCTTTCCCGACCAATTTGCGATGATCCGAGCCGCTCAATGTGTTCAAAACGTGATTTTAAGGGTATCCGCGAAAAATCAGCAAAAAAAAAGACCGAGAAGGGCTTCATCCATCCCGATGATGCATTGGTGTCCCCGCACGGAAAAGCGTAACTGGCTAATGGTCTTTGATTCCTAAAGCCACGGTGTGTAGCCCAGGGGATGCCTTCTTGTTGAGGGAGAAGCTTGTCGCCTAGACAGCGAGCGTCGTCGATGGTTTCCCATTGGCTATGGCACTGTCCCTTCGTTAACCTTCCTCGATGACGCATTGGTGTTCCCATCGGGGGATGCCTTCTTGTTGAGAGGTAAGCTCCTCGCCTATTTCAATGAGATAGGCGGCGAGCGCCAGCCAATGGATCTCATCCATTGGCTGCAGCACTGTCCCTTCGGTAATCTTCCTCGATGACGCATTGTTTTTATCGAACAGTTCAAATAAAAACTGTTCGGATGAAGCCCTTCCCGGTCTTTTTTTTTGCTGATTTCTCGCGGGTACCCTTACAATCACGTTCTGAACACTTTGAGCAGTTCGGATCATCGAAATTTGGTCGGAAAATGGGACTTCCGCAACTTAATATATTAAGAGCGCCCTTATAAGAAGTTAATTGTATATATATATTATATTTTGCTGCATGATAAATGTTGTTTTTAAAAGTGTTTTTATCCAACTGTAATCAAATAATTGATCTGAAAAAAGGGTTTAGCCTACCTAAGCTGATTGTGAGGCCACACAAGGGTCAACTATTGTCGGAAGCATTAGATTATATTTATAAGCAAAAAAACAATGGTCAATGATCTAATTAACAAATCAATCCAGTGCTCTCTCCAAGTCCCAATCAATGGGAAACTTAATCCAGTGCGCTGGGAACATAATATGGATGTAGTAATTTAAAAGAATAATGCCATAATAAAAAAAAAGGAAATTGATTTCGGCACTCCAGTTTAAGCCACTGGCACTCCACTTTGTGTCTTGATCATGTGAGAAAACAACACTAAAAGTGGAGTGCCATAGGCTAAAACTGGAGTGCCAAAATCACATCCCTAAAAAAAACTTTTTAAATAAATATAGGTACCATCTTATCTTATGCAGATAAGGGGTGTTTTAGTTTGAAATGAAGACGTAGTTAACACAAAAATTAGGTACTCGATGGAATTGCTTGTTTAGATTCACTCCATGAAAAATGAGAAAGATCTGTCGTCGTATATTTCGCAAGGAGAAAGTTACTGTTTCGGTTAGTCATGCCCAAGTGTACATTAAAAGTGTATGGTTCTCATTGTTTTGGAGGATTGTATGTAATGTTTTACATTTTCCATTTCTCTCGTCGAAACGAACCAATAATCCACAGGAATTTGACGCAAAACAAACAAATGCAGAAGAAGAAAAAAATGACTAAAGAGGGGAAAAAATCTGACCTTATTTTTAAGCCAAAACAGGCCTTAGAAGAACACTAAACCGAAGTAAATTTAACCACACAATTCACTCTACGAATAACTTTCCTAATCTTAATTCTAAAACTAATTGAAATTCTGTTGAATTTTGAACGATGGTAACTTATCTAATTCTTGGGACATTTTCTGGGAGATCTGCAGTCAAATGATCAGTAGTACAAACAAACCTCATGTGCATTGATTGAGATGCTTTAAGATAGTCTATGCGCACACTTTTAGAACAAAATTCCCGACAAAATTGTGTTCAGAACCTTTCAATGCATTTGAATGCATGTGCACTAGTCGGTTCTAGACACAATTATGTCCGGAGTCAGTGTTTTAAAGTCACGCGTAATCGCTACCAAAGTCGCAAAAACACGACCTAAAAAACAAGGAAGGGAAAAAAGAGAAGAACGTTTTTGTCTCATTTTATGTACCCATCACACCACAAACACCCCCCCCCCCCCCCAAGAAACTGAAAGTCAATTTGTCTGAAAATCTCCTCCCCAACCACTCCATCACCTACAAATCTTTCTGAACATTTACTTACAAATCACTCATATCAGTAATGGTACAAACTCCTCTGCTGTGTCCTGCTTTCATCATTGAACAAGGAAAAGCCGTTGCTCCCATAACTATTAGGATCACACTCTACGGGAAAACTGCTATTCCCAAAATACCCATTTGGCTTCTGATCATCATTCCATGAACTCAGGTTTTCATCACCTCCTCCAATGTTGTTGCCAAAATCAATCATGAACTTCTGGTTTTCTTCATACCCATTTGGGATAAAGCTCTGAAAGCACATCTCCTCTTGTTTGATGTCTCTTCCATAGCTGATCTGGCTGTAGCTTCCATCAGAAGAGGAGAAGAAGCTCTCTGGAGTTTGAATGAGAGAACCAGTGTTTGGAAATGGATTGGTGTTGTAACTTGAACCGAAATCTGTGTACATGGGGGATAGAGTAGTGGGTAACGATTGGAACTGGGGGTGTGGTATTTGAATGGGTTGGGGTTCTGTTTGGTTTGACTGAATTGCTATCCCCATGAGCTTCTTCTTGAGCTTGGTGTTCCAGTAGTTTTTGATGTCGTTGTCGGTTCTGCCGGGTAAATTAGCGGCTATAACTGACCACCTGCCATTGTTCATGAGAATAAGTCCCATGAGTAGAGAAAGGGAACTCAAAAATTCTGTGTTTTGAACTGAGCAACTGGAAATGGTTTTGGGTGTTAGAACTCAAGTGTCAGGCATGCGCAAAATTGTCCAAAAATAGCAGAATCTCTTAACAAACAACTTCAAGCCCAGCGGTGTGTTATTTAGTTCGAAAAGTTGATGATCTTTACTCGAAACTTTAAATGAGTCAATCATGAGCAAAATAGTTTGCTTATGTAATAATTAAGTTGACATCGAACGAACTTTTAACGAGCCAAACAAGAGCTCGCTCTTGTAGATAAGTTCACACTGTTCATTAACAGATAATAAGTCAAAGGTTCTTTCTTGTTTCTTTATTTTTCCTTGATGATGGGATTTATTACTGTACATTATTCACAAAAACATGACCAATTTGGGTGAGTCTTGCAGGTCCAAAAACAGCAAAAAGGAATAAAGGAGGAAATGGCACTGTCTTCAAAATTTGGTAAACAGAATGACAAAATAGTGAAGCTAAAAGTACCTGCTTCCAATGGTGGCAAACAAGGTGCAGATTACCCTATCTTCTTCATCTGAAAATTCACCATGTTTTATGTTGGGCCTCAGGTAGTTTAGCCATCTCAATCTGCAGCTCTTTCCACATCTCTTCAGACCTGATGACCAAAACCAACTCCAATCAAAAACAACAAAAATGAAGACACACAGAGCTAGCGCGTCAAGTTCGCCCGGACACACCGCGGGTACAACAGAAAATAAAGAAATTCATCTTTGCTACTTATATTACCAGCTTTTTGAGGGAGAGAGATCCAATTTCCACCAGTGCCATATTTGTGTATGAAATCCTTAAGCTTTGAGTCTTCTTCAGCTGACCATGGCCCTCTCTTCACATTATCCTTGTCACAGCAGGGAGCCCTCCCCATCTCTCTCTCTCTCTCTCTCTCTCTCTCTCTCTCTCTCTCTCTCTCTCTCTCTCTCTCTCTCTCTCTCTCTCTCTCTCTCTCTCTCTCTCTCTCTGAGGAAGCAAAGTGGGTCTCTTGTTAAATGGACAGAGTTGTAAAGTTTCTAGGTGCTTTTTATGGAGAGAGCTGAGGCTTGGGACAACTGGAGGACATTTGTTTAGTGATAAAAACAGAAGTCAAGTACTAGCTAGGCCTTTTCTTCTAAACTGATCTTTCTCTGATCAATTATATCTAAAGAAAACTACATGTGGCTGTGGATAGAAGTTTCCATACCAAACACTTGAAACCCCCATATCCAACCTTACTCAGTAATCTCTCTTCTTCATGGATGTAAAGTCTTATCAACAAGAAATATAGAGTAATATACTAGATAATAGGCAAAGTGACTATTAAGTCATGATGGCTATGGATATCTAAAAATGTGACATTTTTCCAAACAATTACTCAGCTAGGTAGCTTTAAGTACTAATTTTACTATTATCAATTAGCTAGGTAGCTTCCTAGTAGTAGCATATTCCGAATTTCAATAACCCTATAAGTACAGGACAATTATATACTTGTAGATTACCCATATATGCATATCATCTAGAGATTACATGCAGGTATATGTTTTTGCAAAAGGGTCCGGATTTTCTCCAGTTCTAAAAAGGGATTAGGCCGTCCTCAAGAGAAAAGTTTCTGGTACATTTAGGGCTCTCTTTATTGATCAGGATTAGAGCGCCCTCTAGGGAACAGTTTTTGGTTTATCTAGGGCTATCTTTATTGATCAAAACTGCTCATATATTAGACCTCATTAGAGACATCACTCATAACACATCAACATGATCTTCAACCGAATTGGTGTTCTCGAGGAGATCTCCCATATGAACGATTCCAATAATCAACTTAAGCTCGAAAAAAGACACACAAAAATGCTCCCAATAAGAACGGATTAGGGAAAGACAATATTTGTCGTGGTGATCGACACGATAGTTTGTGAATTGTCACAGTTATAAGTTGTATGCAGTTGGCAGTCAAAATTCACTTGTTTCCTCGTATTACTGCAAATGGGCCTCTTCCACCAACTGTCACATCCTTAAAAAAAGACCCTTAAAAGTCTATATACACGAGGAATCACAAATTCAACTATTAGATTTGGAACATAAAAAAAGGTTCCAATATGCATGATTTTGGTTCTACAGTATGTATCAAAATCAAATGTCCTGCAATCAACAAGAAAAGTCCTCTGCACTACGTAATATGAACAGAGACTCTTTCAGGGACAGCCTATCCTGGAAAAGTCATTGGAGAGAAGGTAAATCCAAAGAAAATTGCTGCTTATAACTTTTCCATGAGGACACGTATTGACTTCATCTCTCTGATTTCCCATGTGAAAGGAAAAGGATGCCTTTTATTGCCTTGTATTCTAAATAATGGAGAAAACGTGTCAACAAGCTGGCATTTAAATACTTGAAACCGTTGAAGTTTGTAACAAAACCTCTCATTAAAAAAAAAAATTTAAATTGATATTGCTCTGCTTGCCTACGAGCTACAAACATCTTGATATTCAATTAGGGTGTTAGACCACCGAGGTGGTAGCTCAGTTGGTGGGGATCATCACCCCCTTAAAGCAGGCGAGAGTTCAAGTTCCGGCGGGTGCTCGAACCTCGTTTGTGGACCAAAGGGAGGGATCTTCCACCAGCTGTACACTAGGTGGTGCCGACTTCCCATCCTTTTGACTGTAAAAAAAAAATTAGGGTGTTAGATTTTTTAGAGGGTTCCAACCTAAAACCAATTGGTCATAGGTGGAGTAGCCTCTAGAATATATTAACCAAGCTTGAATGACTTAAATGAGCGATGTGAGACAAGTCTAACAGAAGTGTTGCACCCTTTAAATTCATCTCAAGTCGTAATATCTATATAAACTTAGTATAATATATGCATCAGTATTAACACATCAAAATATATATATATATATATGAGTCCCCTTCTAATGAGGACCACCTCATTTTAATAAAATGAGGACCTCCCTTTTCCGATTGAATTTTGATGATCTGAGCCGCTCAATGTGTTCAGAACGTGATTTTAAGGGTACCCGCGTGAATCAGCAAAAAAAAAGACCGGGAAGGGCTTCATCCGAGCAGTTTTTATTTATTTTTTATTGAACGGTTCAAATAAAAACTGCTCAAATCAAGCCCTTCCCAGTCATTTTTTTTGCCGATTTCTCGCGGGTACCCTTAAAATCACGTTCTGAACACATTGAGCGGCTCAGATCATCAAAATTCAATCGGAAAAGGGAAGAAATGGAGTAGTCCTCATTTTAGGTCCTCATTTTAGATCCTCATTAGAAGATTAGTGTATATATATATATCATAGCATGCACAAAATATGGATTGAACGTTGATTTTATGAATTTGTGTGGAGAAATTAAGAATTTATATCTGACCCCGGATTAGTCGGTCCATTATGATGGATACTGAAATGTCAAAAAAAAAACAATTGTTTTGAATTCGTGTAAGTAGTATGAATTCGTAATACATCATCTGTGATGTTGCAATCGCGTGAAAGGGGGCAGGTTCGGGGAGGATAATGGCTATTCGGTCTTAAAAGAGCATATTTATTTATTTATTTATTTAAATAAGAGAGAAAAATATCAGAAGTTGGCCGGTCCGAAACCGTTAGAAAGACTAAATAATAAATAGCCTTGGGGTAAGAAAATTCCAGTTGGTCAATCAGAAGACCAGACTAAGTAATCCTTCCACGAAATATATAATTTAATTAAGTGAGGGCATTAATTCTTTAAGAGTACTTTTGTTTAATAATTCACTGATTAATTAACACGCATGCCACTTTAAATCGAGTTGCTTCTCTGAATCTGGCCCAGTCACTTCTTGTTAAAATACTTTTTTGTCGAGATTATTAATTTTAATTTTGGAAATTGTTAGAACATCCACCTCAAAATCAATTGGCAATGAATGAAGAGATCGCCCGAGCTCATGTAGTACGAGTTTTCGAGGTGATAATTAACCGATGTGGGACAAATTCGAATAGAAACACACTCTCTCCGGTCGGTTGTCGCCTGTCGGCCTTTTGTGCAACTTTCTCTGGCCAACTTCAACGATTGAAACTGCTCATTTTATGTGTCTCATTGAGGTTATCAATCATGTTAAAATTCATATTTGTCCGATATTAATCAACACATGATTGTAACACATTAATCTTGAAATAAATAGGTTTGATCGATACATGGCGGATCTCTCTTTTTCCAAGAGGAAAAGTGTTAGAATCATGTATCGATTGGTGTCAAATATTCAACCTAAAATTTAACAAGATTGTTGACATTGACAAAGTCTACCTATAACGTTTTCAATTATCGAGGTGAGTCTTAAAGGTTCAAAAAAAGGACGCATAGCACCGCCCAGTCCCTTATGCAATGAGAGCTTCCTTTTCAAACGTTGCATTGATTTCTATTCTCGTATTGATTTGATTTGTGTGTTAAAAAAAAAATGGTGCTAGGAACACATTCAAACTACACAAATACTTGCACGCACATGCACTTATAACAGCAACGCTAGGGATACGACTCTATGTAGAGCCATCTAAGGCCATCCACAGTGGTATAATCAAAAGCCAATTGTTTTTAAAGTTAACAACGTTGGTGCAGAAAATGGCTTACAATGGTATAATCAAACTTAACAACATCCTTAGAAATAATCAAATTTTGGGCTTTGGATAACCAAAATTAGCAACATTTTTCAATAATCAAAATTTGTGGACCCCACACCACATAAGTTAACTAGTTCCAAAATTTGTATACACGCGTGTTTCAACTGATATTTTCTTCTTCTCTTCTTCGCCTACTCTATATCTTCTTCACTTCACCCAAAAACTATTTCTTTTTCTTTCACTCCAAAAGTGAAGCTCATATCTCTCGATCATCTACAATTCAACCCATCGTCGCCAGATTAAGGTATTTTTACTATTCTTTCCTGTTTTTATTCCCCCCCCCCCCCCCCCCCCCCCCCCCAAAAAAAAAAAATCCATAATAGGAGGTAAGAAAGTCACTAATTTTTTTTTCAAAATTAAAAGAGGGAATCGATATATTTTTGCCTAAAAAAAACATAAATGGAGGGAAGTGAATGGCGAGAAACAGAGAGAGAGAGAGAGAGATTGTAGTGGACCCCTTATTTTGGTTATGGACTAGAAGTGACCATTGTAAAGCTCAATATTGTTAAGCTTAGCAACCTCTTAAGTGAATAATCAAAAGCTGATGTGTCAACTTTTGGTTATCCTTTTTTGATTATACCACTGTGGATGGCCTAATGCACGTGATCGAGTCTGCATATATCAAACGGCTCTACGTACAATCGGGATCTGGAGTTGGTGCAGCCCCTCACAAGGACAGCACCGTGTTGTCCCCCACGAACGCGGTCCGCTCCAGTCTCGCTCCAATGATTGAAAACGTTATCTCCGTACATCTCATCGAGTTGAACATACATATCAAAAACCAGCTCGATCGGATATCATTAAGTGCCTGATCGAGACATTTTTATCTTGAAAAGTATGGATCCGAAACACTAGATCAAACCCATTGGAACCCATTATTGCCAAGTTATATGTGTTCCAATCAGGCACGTAATGATATCCGATCAATATTATTTTTGATACACTTATTTGACTCAACGAGCTGTACAAAGTGAACGGTTTCGATCATCGAAGTGAGACCAGAACGGACTACACTCGCAAGGGACAGCACAGTGCTGCCCTTCAAAAGGGCAGCACCAACCCCAGGTCTATACAATTATGCCCTTTTGAACCGTCGATTGTCGAGATGAACGGTCGGATCGACCGCTCGGCGACGCTGGCAAAGATGCCGACACTCTGTGCATAAATGCTAGTGTAGTTTTGTTGACACTGCAAAAAGATGGAGTCATTGCGCACGCAATTGGAGCCTAATTATGCAACCCACCAACCCTACCATGCCTAGTTTTGACTCCTTAACTAAGGTCGTATTTAATTACTAATTTTTTTAACCCAGGATTATTAATTCATTTGGGGAGTCCTATTGGTTACGACATTCAGATGCTCATCCCCTTTATTGCTAGTTTAATTTGGACTGCCATAGAGAAAAGATAGGTACATAGATAGAGTTTGACAAAACCAATTATTGATTTTCCTTAAGAGAGGTTGAGGATTATTAGTGCATTAGATTAATTAAGCGTGTCCTTTTCACCAAACTTAATAGAAAATTTTCTTGTTTGTGCATGTTTGTCATTTTCCCCCCAAGAATTTAGTAGCTTAACACAGTAAAAAAATGCGCCCATACAGACGCAGGGGTTGTCCGAGTGGTTTGGGCGGATGCCCAGGTTTTGGGAGCACTCTTCAAGGTCTGGGGTTCGATTCCCCACAGGGTGAGAACGTTGCAGTAAGTGGGAGGCCGTGAATGATATGGCCGGACTAATTCCTCCGGAGATTTGGACTGCGCAATCGGATCCATTTAGTGGCTTGCCTTTACGCTGTTCCTTCGTTACCAAAAACAAAACAAAAAGGGTGCGCCCATAAAGAATCAACTGGGTACCCAAATAAATTTAATCGCAACAACTTTTAAGTACTGTTTGTGGCGGCAAATTTGTAGCAAAAGTCATGTTTCAGGATTTTTTAGTCAACAATTTATTTTGCGCTTGTAGCTTGTATAAATACTTGCAATCTTTACATCGAAACAAACGGAATCTTAGTTACTCCTATGAAAAATAGAAAATAGCTATAGAGTGTATAACCCTAATATATTTCTGCGCTTTTCGCAAATAAGGGTGAAAATAAGTGATACAGCCCGTACAGGAGGAGGGTGCCAAGAGTGTATTTGAAAAGTTTGAAATTTTGATATTACATATGAAAATGGCATTCTTCTAAGCTATTAACATTGTTCTATCCTCTTGTTATTTAAGGAGAATTCTTTCAAAAGGTGACAATAGCGCTTGAGGAGGTTGAACTACTCACCGTCATGTGTATGTAGTGACAGTAGTACTATGACAAGAACCAATCCTGATGCAAGGGCCAAGCAGGGATGGAGCCAGGGAGGGGTCAGTAGGGGCGGTCGTCCCTGCAAAAAGAAAAAGAAACACTACTATTATATGTAAAAAAAAAAATCCTAAGAAAGTATATAGGCTCGCCCATGTGTAGAATTTTGGAAAAAATTTCAAAAAATATAATAGTAACCTTTGAAATACGAGAATACCAACATTAATTATTAAAGGCTAAGGGCTAAAATATAACAAAAAATAAAACTATAGGGTTAATATTGTGAATATTCAAGTAATAAACTTCCACGTACATTTCATTAGATGGGTTTAGCGTTTTACAGTTTTATTTTATTTTTTGCCCTAAAATCTCAATGGCACACCAAATCCCTCTCTCTCTCTCTCTCTCTCACTTGGCACAAACATCCCCAATTGTTAAGACTTCAAAGGCAATTTCAAGAAAATAGCGACGAATGAGAAGAGATTTTGGAAACCCCAAGTAATTTGGTGAAATTTAAGTTGTAGGTATGTCTTTCCCCAATTGTTGTTCTAGACTTTTACTAATTCTTTGTTTTTTGACTGGTAAAATTAAGTAACATGAAAGCCTATGTACCGAATTCGTCCAGTTGTGATAAATGAAAAAGAAGAAGATGAACAATGAAGAAAAACAAGACACATACATCAAGATCGTTCCCATTAATAAACCGATTTATGTATTTACGATATTTTGAGTTTTAATGTATGTACGTAATTATGCATGTGTATTTATATTTTTTTCCCGCATGCACGATCGCCCCTGCGTGATGAAATTCCTGGCTCCGTCCCTGGGGCCAAGAGGCGCTCTCTACCAGTGAAACCTAATTTGCAATCATACAAGCCTCGCACAAAGTACTATATGTCTATATCCATCTGCAATTCTGATCACGTTACAATCCCAAAAAAACCTTAAAAATGACATTGTAGCGCATGTTGTTCTCATGGACCTAGTCTCCGGTGGTTTTCCTCATCATAAAGTCTAAAATCGCGCACAACCGACGCATACCCTTTCGCACGCACTCGCATCACAAATCATGCGGCGCAAGCGTGCGTGCGAGTTGTACGCGGTTTTAGCAAAGTTGTCTCTACTTTTGCCCCTCTCTTAATCAGGGACGGAGCTAGGAATTTCATCACGCAGGGGCGACCGTGCATGCGAGAAAAAAAAATATAAATACATATGCATAATCGTGTAAATACATTAAAACTCAAAATAACGTAAATACATAAATCAGTTTAACTAATGGGATCGATCTTGATGTATGTGTCTTTTTTTTATTTATTGTTCATCTTTTTTTTCATTCATCACAACTGGACGAATTCGGTACATGGGCTTTTATGTTACTTGATTTTACCAGTCAAAAAACAAAGAATTAGTATAAGTCTAGAACAACAATTGGGGAAAGACATACCTACAACTTAAATTTCACCAAAATTACTTAGAAGTTTCAAAATCGTTTCTCCTCCGTCGCTATTTTCTCGAAATTGCCTTTGAAGTCTTAACAATTGGGGATGTTAATTTGTGCCAAGAGAGAGAGAGGGGATTTGGTGTGTCATTGAGATTTTAGGGCAAAAAGAAATAAAACTGTAAAACACTAAACCCATCTAACAAAAGGTGGAAGTTTATTACTTGAATATTCAAAATATTAACCCTATAATTCTTTTTTTTGTTATATTTTAATCTTTAGCCTTTAATAATTAATGTTGGTATCCTCGTATTTCAAATTACTATTATTATTTTTTTTTCAAAATTCTACACAGGGGCGAGCCTATATACTTTCATAGGAATTTTTTTTTTTACATATAATAGTAGTGTTTCTTTTTCTTCTTGCAAAAGGGCGACCGCCCCTACCGGCTCCATCCCTGCTCTTAATATATACTAATTCCAAGTCATAAAGATTGGGCCGAGAATTTACCATGTCATTGTGGAAAATTTGTTGTGACAGTGAAAAATTCCTTTGGGTGACGCATCCTTTCAAAGTGAAGTCATTGGTTTCGTGAAGCAACCTCCACGGGTTAAATTTCTACTTGCAAATTATTTTAGTCGTAGAAATTTAGAATACTCAAGACTAGGTCGTATCAGTGTGTACAGTAATTAATCAACCAATCGTCACAGAAATAGTCAACAATCCGCGGTTTAAAGAATTAATTTGTTTTTTCTTTCCAAGCATGCCAGTATATATCAATTTGCTACTAGTTTTAATTAATTTGCTTGTCTGTTCTTTAATTAATTTTCTAGATATAAAATCCTATCCGCGCATGCACCTTGGTAGTGCTTTTCCACATTATTTTCTGACGCGGACGCCAAAATTTTGCTATCGGTTCATTCAAATAATCACGTGGTCTTGTCCTGAGATTTAGGTGTTTGCTCCATCTTTTAAGGTTCCAGGTTCGATTATCCTTACCAACAACCCTCGAGGTCACCTCACCCTCACGCGTAAGCGTGTGAAACAGCTATAGAGGAGGGGCTGTAGGGATTTAGTCCGGGTGCGCGCAAGCTGGCCCAAAACATCCTGCATTACGGGAAAAAAAAAAAAACTGGCCAATTACTTTGTAGTTTGTACACTCTCTTATGAATCGTTGGTGTTCCACTTTCTCCAAATAGGAACTTTTAGAAAAAGAAGATAATTTCAAGCTCAAAAATCATGTGTTTACACAAATAATTTTCCTACCAATACGGATCTTGTTTGATAGATCTCATTAAGATCTTTTAAACGGTGCAAAAAAAATTGAAAAAATATTTTTCATTTTCATTATATTTGAGTTTGAAATTACTTTCGTTTGAAAAAAAAGTACTTTTTTAAAAAGTGGAACACCTTAGTCTGGGTCAAATCTTGTCAAATACAAAACTAGATAAGGATTCATTAGTTCTACGTATATAGATTTTTTTTTCATTTCGTATTTTATTACTTTTTGTATGGGGCTATTTTTTGAATTATTATTTTTTGCTCAACAAACTTTTTTATTTTTTTGCTCGGCAAATTATTGTTTATTAGAATTAATTTAGTTGTTGGGGACTTTACATGATACAATTTTCTGTTATTGTAATTCGTTTAATGCAATTTTCTACTGTTTAATTCACATAAAAAAAAAATTGCCTTTCAAGATTGTTGATATTGATTAGTGATAAAAATTCAAAGTATATATGCAATACTATGATGGAGAAATATTTATAGCTGGAGTACATGTTTGATCAGTCGAGCTAATACTCCATCAGCATGAGATCATCAATACTACATAAGTACCCAAAATATTTGAATATTTCAAGTTTATCAAATGGTCCCAAGAGTAATTATCAGGCCAGTGGTCCTTCGACCAATGTCACAGTTAGTGGCAGATTGGAAATTTTAGCCAAAGAGAGCTAATGAGAAAACTACTTGAATTTTGGAGAAATAATAACAATTGTTTCATTTTTAAAGAGGTTTAAGTCCAAAAATTAAATCATTTGGAGGAGAGAAAATATGTTGTTTTTCTTATAAATACTAAATAAATACTAGATGCCAGAAAGTAAGTATGAGATTGTGTAATCCATAATGGTACATGCCTCAGTATGCACATACACAAGAGAAATGCAATGTGGAAACCCAAACCTCAAATCGTAAAACAGACATTTGTGTGTCATCCCTTATCTCTTGTCAACCCAGCAGAAGTGATTTTTGAACAGTTTTTGGTAAACTATGAAACGGTTGCGACTCTTATGGGGCCGATTAGATCGTTCCGTCAAGAATTTGAGAAATCTGTTCTATTTGATAATTGTATAACACAATAATGTGTCATGTGTGAGGGGCCATTTGGGATAAACAGACATGTGTGTGTCATCCCATCCCTTGTGATCTCCCGATAACCCAGCAAAAGTGATTTTTGTTGTCGCACTTACAAAATTTATCTGCGTAATTAGTTAAACTATCATGTGAAAATGCCATATGGTACCCTAAGCGTCACATATAATATCCTTTATTTATACTGTACAATTTTCCAAAGTCATAATCGAAGAATATAAAGTAAGTATAAAGCACAAGGATTTAACACCAATTCTTTACTTCATCAGATAAGAGTGCCTTTGAGGTAACTTTGGAAACGAAAATATTGTTGATTTTCTGTTTGGGAGCAAAGTAAAGAACTTCATTCACAAATACGGAGTACTACTACTACAAGTTGAATTATAGAATACATATACAAATGAAGCTTGTATTTTCAAAGAAGCTGATTTTGGGTATGAATTAGTACAATATAGCCATATGCTTTTCATCTCTTTCTCAAGTGGCAAACCGGGGTTTACCTGCTGAATTTGATGACCTCTCCGTTGAGTGCCATGTAAAGACCCGAGTACTGGATAAAATGCTCAAATTATGACCTAACTCTGGCAAGTCGTGCCCTAATTTCTTCAAGATCTTCCTCTTCTTCAGCACCCTCAGCTATTGCTTCATCCTGTAAAGAAAGTCATCCTTCAATGTGTGTTTGGAACTTGCTCAATGGGAAGGAAAAGAAGAGGACAATGTTCATTCCTTTTTTTGGTTTTTCATAGAAAAGTGAGAAGAAAACTAAATTCTGATGTTTGGTTTTGAAGGGAAAAGATGAAGAAAATACTACCCTTGTTTTCCCTCGCCCTTTAAAAAAGGACAAATTAAAGAAGGAAATGCAGAGGAAAATAACAACCCACACTACCTGTTCTTAGACTGTTTTCCTTCTCTTTTCCTAGGGCGAGGGAAAACAATTACTTCCCTTCCCTTCCTTTCCCCTTCTTTCCACGAACTCCAACCACACCCTTAGCTTCTTTCGAAGCAAATTATGGGCAAAATGGAGACATAAAAATGATTTTGAATGGTTGTCTATAGACCCTTTACCTCTCGTGCAGCTCCTGCCACAGTGGCCGGTTGCTTTAATTTCTGCTTCCTGACTGCTTCCGGAAGCTCAGCAGCAGTCTCTCCGGCAAGTGCAGTCAAGACCTTGTCAACTTCTGCTTCAGTTTCCTCTTCTATATCCTCTGTATCGAGTGCTGAGTCAAGAGCATCATTTACAGTCTCCTCAATTATCCCTGCCTGTAAACCACAAACGTGATTAAGGGCTAAATTTGAGGCTCACTACCATCCTAGCTTAATTGTAGTTTCACGGATCACAGGTTTTCAAAAACAACTTTCATTCACGATTACCAACTAGAGTGCAAAAATAGATGGAATGGATGACCACAGGCAAACTCAAGTTTTCACTCACAGAAACCTAGTTAAAGACCTGTACTCAATAACTCTAATACCAGGAGTCCAAAAAGCTTAAATTCTTACGGAATGGACAAAAAGATTTTTATGCAGCACATCCACAGCTTCTGACAATGAATCAAAGTGAGTGACAAATCGAAGTATCAAACTACCGGTTTGCAAGCTCTCCGACGAATTGTCTAGAATTCCTATAGGTCATGATTGTTCCTCTACACCCTAGAGAAAGACTGGTAGAAATTCTTGCAAATAATGAACTACATTGGCAGAGCAACCAGATTTCATAAGATTCAGAGACATTGTCCTTTCGTTTCTTTCCATTGACAAAGCTGGAGAACAGAAACAGAAAGTCAGAAAGTATGTTAAAGCTTCCTACAGAATACGAGGTTGATATTCAACGGGATTATTTTCTGTCAGAACCACAGAAGTTTAGTAGTCTCTGCATGATTTTTCCTGTCATGTTAAGAAATAGTGGGCATATGTAAAAAAGAGCTCGATAAAATGAGGCGTTTTTCAATGTGAAATACAAGCAAATTTCCTTAAATCCCCGCAGGTTGTAAATGGAAATTTGGTATCCACTGAAAGAGTATGCATTTTAAAAGGACCAAGGAATTGGTGATGGTTGCAGAAAAATCTACACATTAAAACTTTAATTACGGGAACTCGCAATAAAAAGAACTACAAGTCTGCATTTCAATAAGATGCAACGCAAAAAAAGCTCCATCCTCGCAATTAAAATATCTTTGATAACTCTGGTTGCGAAACTCTTTAAGTAAAGACACCTTGATCATTTCCTTGCTGAAATTTTGCATTGTGACCGCGATTTCTGGGGCCTTCATGAGGTTATTGACAAGCTTCATCACCTCAGCACTCTTGTTCAAATGTCCCACTGTGCGGGCAATTGCTGCAAATCAAGCCAAAGATATTAGCGAAGATATTTTATTATTTTTTAGCCAAACTTTAATGTTACTCCTGAGATTTGAAGACGTTCAGAAAGATGACGAACCAGGATAATGGAAAAATACAGGAAACAAACACCACAAAGATTTACAAACAATGATCAAGTGCCTATTATGACTTTTAGTCAAACCTGCTTCTTCTCGTGTTAATAAATTATGCATCAGCAAAAACTCATGATTTTATTAGGAAAAAGTACTGTGTTACGATTCCAGTAAACCAGGTCAATGCTTCCACAAATCCAAATGCAAAAAATCTGAAGAAAACCAAGCTTCAGGTACTTCTACGACACTAATTATTTTACACCATAAGAGTCCCAATCCCTATTCCTTCATGGTAAAAGAAGCATAGTTAAGCTTCAGGACCTCTTTAAATCTTCCTGAGCTTGAATGCTCCACTTGCAAGAAGAACAAATGTTGTGGTTGGAGTTTGCAAAAATTATTTCAAAGCCTGGACTTTTTCAATGTACAGGAAGTAATGGAAACCCAAAAAGGATTGGGTTGGAATTGTTGGATAAATGAAGTGAAGGGCTTTCAAAAGAGTCAACTACATAAAACAAAGCCTTGTAACACTATTTGATTGCCTAGACAAGACATGATTAGGTAATCTAATTACATTCATTAGGGATCACAACACCCTACTTTTTCAAGTCATAAGTAAAACACTCAAATGGTGATAAGTTATCATATACATGTGAAAGCAACAAATTAGCTTAGATAATGGAAAGCTGTGTACCAACGCTCTCCCCAAGGTGCATTGATATCGAATTTAGTTGTGCCTTGTTTTCATAGAGACGGTTGACAGTTCGCCTTGACCTCACAATCTCCTTAGCAAGTGCCTGAAACCAAAATTTCACTTGGTAAAAAGAAACAGGCAGAGAATTGAAATTTAGGAACAGGGGATTACATTCTGCAAAAGATCACAGATACATGCATGCAAAATCTCTCTCAACATTGTAGCAACAGATTGCTCAGGTTAGGCGAGCATTAGCATTTTAGCACCCAAAATCTCTCTCAACCCCTGATCTATATTGATGGCACCAGAATAATATCACAAACATAGGATTTAGCCCAATGAATACTCGGCGTCCCCCCTACCTATCTGATTGGCAGTAGAAAGACATAAATACTATTATTAGGTAATGATCTCAATATACCAATGGTTTTAATTCCATCCTTGCATTCGTATAATCTCATCGAAACACATTAACCTTCAATATAGTATATGCAAATATATATTGAATAACCAATTGTGAACAAACCCACTAGTTCTGGGCTTTCATTGAGTACCAGTGGCACTTCCCTAGAGACTATTATGGGCTGACGACCAATGCCTAAAAGTTCATTTAACATACAAACACTAGCTGACCTTCTGCTTGAAATTTCTTCCACAGCAATAGCAGGGTATATTCAATCCGCTACTCCACATTGTTCCACACATTTTCCATTTCCAGCACCATGAATGGAATTTCTTTTCTCTCCTCTGAGATATTCTTCTTCAAGTCATATTTTCCAGCACACCAAAAGATTCTTAGTTGCTTTCTAAACTATCCCTGCAAGCATTCCACATTTCCACATGTCCCTTTGGTGAAACACTTGCAGACCCTGCAACAAATACTTGGTTTATTCAACCCAACCCATAGTTTTGTGTTTTGGGCCTAATTTCCTCTTTCCAAAAAACCAATGCCAGGTCAACATGAACCAAAGTGACATTTCATCTTATCAGTCATTAGTGATGGGGAGTGAGTTTCAAGATTTCCTATGAGATTTGCCAGATAAGAATTCGGTATGAGATGCATTATCCACATTTACTGAAGTTAGTAAAAAAAGGTAGTCAACATAATCGATATGGATGCCTCTATGGCTCTTTCTCGTTGAAAGTTTTAGTTATGGGTTTATCTTCACTACGCATAGGGGTTACCCTAGGGTTTCCCAAACTCTGTCTTCCAAATATTTTGCGGGACATAATTCTATCGGAAGAACAAACAAACAACTGGTTTAGGTCTCAACCAAACAGATTGTCAGTTACCAACTTACCAGAGTATCCTAAGATTCCTAACCTAATGCCACTACGCAAAATTACTTCCAAAATCATATCCTACTTCATGTAATCTGATTTGCAACGTTACTGTATAGCATCAAGCAAAGCCGGCCCTGACTTTTTAGGGGCCTAATGTGAAAATTAAAGATTGGACCTTTTTGTTATACTATTATACAGGGTACCAAAATAGGAGAGGTCCTAAAAAAATTTAAAAAGAATGGGGCCTAAAGCGACTGCCTCTTCAGCTTTAGCTTAGGCCGGCTCTGGCATCAAGTTTTTAATTGTTGTAATCAGAGTTCAATAGTTCATGGACTCGCAATGTATCTGAAGTCGAATTTTAAAAGATTCAACAAGCAATGACATCAAGACAACGTACATACATGAATCTTGAATAGAACAGTAGCGACGGAGAAGTATTAGTACGGGGTATAAACAAGAGCTGCAAGTACCTTAGCAGAGCCCATATCATTTCTCTTAGCAGCATCTTTAATTGCTTTCTGCACACGTTTCTCTTCTCTCTGTATATCTACGCCACAAAAGGGAAAAAAACAAATGAATCCAACGATTCAGTGGATTCACTAGTAATCGACTTTCCCTTCCCCAATACGTCAAAATTGCCAGAAGCAGCTTTAAAAAAAAAAAAAAAAAAACAAGAAATACATATGAGAATGAATTAAGGAAAATTTACCTATGATTTGGCGCTCGATGCCGCGGCATTCTTTGCGGAGATGATTTTGCCAGTCCCTCAGTTGTTGTTGGGGGCTAGGTTTTGGCTTCAACATGTTCTTCATTTTCTCCATTTCTCTCTTCCAAAGAGATCAGAAGCCGATCAAAATAATAATAATTTGAATTGAATTGATGCCAAGAAGCCGATCCAAAAAAATATATATTTGATGCCAAGAAAAGGCGGACACGATCTGATCGGTGAAGACGAAGATCAGAGTTGGATCGGATGGTTTTGTTGCTCTTTCGCGTGTGAATTCCTCAACTGTTGTTGTGGTATTTCGATTGAAAACTTGGTGAATCGATTGATCAGAATTTTGAAATCGCCCCTATTTTATTCCACCCAAAAGATCCGGGGCTACCGTTTTACTAACTAACAGCTCGACAGGAGAGAGAGAGAGAGAGAGGAGCGCGTCATGGATTGGGCTTTAGGCCGCTGACTCCCCCTCCCGCGTCCTGAAAGTCCATACGACGGTCGACGTGGGCTCTTGAAAATAATTTTCTTTTCCTTTTTTTTAATCTTAATTTTCTTTTCTTTTTGGTATACATCAAAATGAAAGCATACCTCCACCGATGAGTATTGTCTGGTCACACCACACCACTATTTGTAGAAAATCTCACCGCATCTATGTCGGGACCGAAGCTAAGGTCACACCACGTGTAAGTGGCGTTAGGAGTAAGTTAAGCATCAATAAGGAAATGTAGGCCGTAGGGAGATGAATATGAACATGGACATTATCCAACCCGCAATCACTGAACCATTCATTTAGGAGCATCAAGAGAGAAAATAGATAGACGGAAAAAAGTAGATTTGAGCGATATGCTATCGCTACCATCTTTGGCAAAATTTAACTTATGGTTGGAGATGGTTTGTTGAGACCTAGTCCCAAATACTAGAAATTATCTCCAAGAAAAAGTTTGGTAATTCATTTCAGTCGCACAAAGCATCTTCCTCTAAGCATTTTCAGTTGAGATTATGAATAGGAGAACTTTTTGGGTGCCGGACTGCCGGGTGGATACCACGTTGCCTGGCTGACGTGATGCCCGAGCAATACTTCCAAGCCATCCAAAAGTATATTGGATGGCACTCTCACCCCAACACTCTCTCTCATCTTTCTCTCTCCAAATCTGAGCCGTCCAAAATCGAAATGGACGGCTCGAATTCGCTGAGCGGGCACCACATGATACCCGCTCGGCACTATTTCTTCCTTATGAATAGACTTGGAGAGCATCTTCCTCTTGTACAAAAAATAGTCAGTTTTTCATCAATTCAAAGACCAAAATGATGCCTCCGTCATCATTATTGGTTAAGCGCGAGCCTTAATTTACCAGTTAAAGATTGGATTATTTTCAACTCCAAAAAGAAAACCCCTTTTCGGTTGGATGTTAACATGCCCTGGGCCATGGTTTTTGTGGTTTCTCTTTGGCAATTGTGGAAAGCTCGCAACAAAAAGAGCTTTGACAATGTTGAAACAACATCATCTATGTGCTTCAGGCAAGTTAACATATACGCTAAGGAAATTTTTGATGCTTTTAAGGCTTCGCATGCCAATGATAAACATCATGGGACTCTGATATTTTGGGTTTTACCTTCACCAGGAAATCTGAAGTTGAACACGGATGGCTGCTTTTATGAGTCCACCAATACGGCTGGCTTTGGAGGAGTGATCAAATATAGTTCGGGAAACTGGATCTTAGGCTATTATGGCAAAGCAACCTGCACCAGCAGCTTGGAAGTGGAGATATGGGCTATCTACAGAGGCCTCACGATCATTTTGGAAAAAGGCATGTCAAATGTTACCATAGAGTCTGATTCAAGCGTGGCAGTTGGTTTCTGCAATGAAGGACCACCTGTTGATCACCCCCATCGCCACATAGTTGAAGAAGCTCGAAGAATTGCTGCCCGGACAAATTCATCAGTCGTCCACATCTATCGTCAAGCCAACCAAACTACCGATTGCCTGGCTAGACTTGGATCACAACAGGATCAAGATTTAGTAGTCTCTAGCTCCATTCCTTTTGCAGCTAGGGAATTTGCCCTGGCTGATGCCATGGGTGTTGGTCATCTTAGGATCTAGACTACGTCTCTTGTAATCTTTTTGTACCTTTATGTATGCCGTTTATCTGGCTTGTTGACTTTGATCGTTTAAGTTAATGCATGATTTTCCGCTTGACCGAAAAAAAAAAGACCAAAAAGAGTTTCCGAAAGATTGAAAAGACCCCTGGAGCCTCATGGCTCTTTCACAGTAGATGGCTCTTTCATGGAGTAGTAGATTCAGACCCGTTTCCGCTAATCAATATCTCGTCTTTATTTCAATTTTTTGTATTTGTTAATTTTGTGCCAAAAAATTATCTATTATTGATTTGTCTCGACAAAATGAATCAAAAAAATAAAAAATTGACTTTTACCCAAATTTTTTAAAAAATATCCAAAAAAATGCCCAAAAGTTAACTTTTTAGACTTTTTCTTGGTTATTTTTAAAAATATTTACGTAAAAGTCATACAGTAATTTGTAACTTTTTTGATTCCTCTCATCTAGACAAATCGATAATACATAAAAGTTTGACGCAAAACTAATAAACGCGAAAAATGAAATAAGAACAAAACAAAAAAATAGTTTACAACTTTTAGGTTGGTAGAAACACAGTCTGGGCCTTGATTACGAATTTGACTTGGAAAACATTTATAGTAATTGCACCTATAAACCAGTACTGGTGGGGAGACCGACATAATTGCACCAAACTTTTGGGGTTGGCTGTTTTTTCTCTATTTCTCAGAATATATCAATATTTTCAGAGAGTTTTGTACTATCCTACAAATTTCCAATGCAACAAAAAAATGTAGGTGAATTATCGCGTCAATTTCTTTTACTATTTGGTCATAAGAGGGACTTAATATGAATATACATAACTACGTCCAAGATACCCGCTGAAAGAAAGAATAAAGAGGATCATAAGTTATACGGAATTCGTTGAACTTGATCCCCCATTATTTCTTGCTCATTTCCGCTCACAGGAGTCAATGCACTGGATTGCCCAATCGGCTCATCGCTGCACACTGGAATCAAAGCAGCGCTGGATTGTCCATTTGGCTCATTGTTGCACGCTGGAATCAAAGCGCAGGATTGTCCGTTCCTGCCATCATCCGGTAAAGTAGAACTTTCTTCCTCATTCTGCAAAAGAGAGCAAGATAAGACCAACTTAACCTGGTAATCACAGCTGAAATGTTACTAGTAATGTAGTAAGTAAATAAATCAATCACTACACTCATATGAAAAAAACCTTTTTGACTTGCCAGCGAAAAGAAACCAAGTCTTATATACACCATGTGTTTTATTGTAAGACCAAGACAGTAGCAGTTTGAAACTCTAGTATGAATGGACACACCTTTCTTGCTGGACTTTGAGCCGACATCAGTTCATAGAACTTGCGCATCAGCATTTCTTCCTCTACCTGCAAACATCATATAAAAGGAAAAAGTTCAATGCGAATTACGCTGAAATCAAAATGCATAACAAGAACAATTACAAAGAGCTCTTGTACTATCCCAATAAACCATGTCATAAAATCGGAAACTTGCAAAATTATTGTGCTATTAACACTTTAGATTCTGTTGAAGTGGAGCTCGTACAGGCCATCCAAAAGATCTTTAAAGCGAGGTGGGGAAACATTAAATGCGCATTCTCACACCCTATTCCACCTCTAGACTTTCTTTCGAAAATATGTCCCTGGTCTGATAACAATCGAACCACTCCCACAAATTACTTCGAAGAAATCTGTAGTGTCCTATAACAAAGGGGATGCCATGGCTTACGGATTAGTGTCAATTAATCAGTCACATGTTTCAGAAGGAAAAGAATGATTTCATAATTTTCATTGGTAAATGTCAAATTCTGACACCAGTTTCTTTGATTTCATATCATAGTTATATAAGTGAATTGTTGATTCATACTCACACAGAACAAAGAAAAAATACTCGCACACAACACAACCACCCAATTTTGGGCTGGGTAATAGAGTTTTTTTCCCCACACTAGTTTCTTACACTATTCTGACGAGTCATAGACTTTCTGGGAAAGGACCATATCCTAGGCTCCTACAGTCACTGAGATTTGCATGTTCGACCCATTAAGGGTGAGGCCACCCTAATGCAGGCACCAAGGAGTACAAAGGGCTAAGCACAGCTCAAATGGCACACCGCACAACTTTCTTCTTCTCTTCCCCTCACAGACCTTGGCAAACAAAGGACTTAACTGGAAGCACCCTAACCTTGAAATGCTCCATTCAACTGAATGTTTTTAATAACCATCAATATCATTATATCATACCACTTCCAATCCCCATGCTTCACCTCCCGCACAGTCCTTCTAATAGTCTCGTCGACTGTGTCACCTCCCAATCTCAAGCTCTCTGCAACATCCCAAACAAAGAGTACTCCCAAGTGGTCAACCATTGTAGCATCTCTATCCACACTCAAAAAAACAGAAGGAAATGTAGTCTGAAACCTCTCCCTCCACAAATCACACATGTGAAAAAAACAGACCCTCCTCCCATATCCTTCCACCCAATAAGTGCAGCCCAGAAACTTATCCCGCACCTCCTAGCTCCTCAACCCCATTATATATGGACACCACCACGCTCCTCCACCAATTGTCCCCCTGGCAAGACATACTTGATCTTGGAAGCGAGGTCGTTGCAGATAGGCATTGTTACATTAATCCAATTGAGTGCTTAACCATAATTCACCTCCACGTTATTTAGATCCAATAGTAAAGTACACTATAGAAGGCTGTCCTAATCGTCACTGTCCTACTCTATCCCACATTCTCTTTGTTGATGATGCTCTTTTATTTATAAAGGCTGAGTTAAACGAATGTTGTGTTGTCAAGAATATTTTGAAACAATATGGTGATGCTTCTGGCCAGCTTATTAACTTTGAGAAATCTGGTATTTTCTTCTCCTCTAACATGTGTGCCACAGATAGACAACTCTTTTGCGATTATCTCAACATCTCTCCAATAAAAGGCGACTCCAAATACCTAGGCCTCCCTTCTTTTTGGGGGAGATCAAAGTCAGAAGCATATACTTTTTTTATTGAGAAGGCCTTTAGGAAGATGCAAGGTTGGAAAACTAAGCTCATATCGTTGGCTGGGAAAGAGACTCTCATCAAATCGGAAGTGCAAGGTATTCCAACTTATGCAATGGCTTGTTTCCTTCTGCCCAAAAATCTGTGTCATAAACTGGATGCTATTACTCGCAACTTCTGGTGGAAAGGGAATCCGGATGACAGAGGTATTTGTTGGAATTCGTGGGAAAGCTTGACAGCTCCTAAATCACAGGGAGGCATGGGTTTTAGAGATTACAGGAGCTTCAACGAGGCTATGTTAGCTAGACAAGGGTGGCGGCTTTTGATGAATCCGCATTCCTATTGGGGAAGATTTCTTAAGGGCATTTACTTTCCAAATTCCTCCTTTCTTCAGGCAGCAAAGGGAAGTCATGCTTCGTGGGCCTGGTCTAGTCTATTACACGGGAAAGATCTTTTGGTGAAAGGTTTAAGATGGCAAGTTCAAAGCGGCAAGGAGATAGATTTTTGGAATGACCCTTGGATTCCTACGACAAATAACTTTAAAATTCCGTGCCAGAAACCTCAAGTGAGTGAGATTGAGCATGTGGCAGATGTTATAGACATGGAGACAGGGACTTGGAATAGACAGAAACTGGCTAGCGAGGTGACCCCTGAAGTGGTCGAAGCTATTCTCAAGATTTCCTTACCTCTTGTGGACAGAAGGGATCAGTTGGTTTGGCACTTTAATCAAAATGGAGTGTATTCGGTGAAGTCGGGCTATCAGGTGGCTTATCAAGATAAGCTCACTCAAATGGGTGATAAACCTGAATCCTCTTTCAAACCCAAGGAGATTGTGTGGAAAGTGCTGTGGAAGATGAAAGTTCAGAACAAGATCAAGAGTTTTTGGTGGAGAGCTTGCAAGAACAGTCTCGCGTCGAAGGAAAATCTATTTAGAAGGAGGTGTGCTCACTCTAATACTTGCCCAATTTGTGAATCTGAGCCAGAATCAGTAGAACATATGCTTTTTAGATGTAATTGGGCCAAGGCTGTTTGGTTTACCTTTAACCTTCGTACCTTGGGGGACTTGGGCAGTAATGCATCTGCTCTCAAATGGACTGCAGAAATGGTGGACATGATGCCAAGGTCTGAGGCTATAGATTTCATGGGAAAGGTGACCCTCATTGCTTGGCATATCTGGAAGTCAAGATCAAACTACATTTTCCGCCGATCTAAGATTGATCCAGTGGCGACCATTGCTGCGATCAATAAGGCCTGGTTTGAAAGCTCAAGTATCTTAGAGATTTCTAATGTCCATATGGATACCCCATCAACCCAAGAGGATCTGTCCACTTGGAGGGCTCCGGACAGAGACTGTTTCAAAGCTAATTGTTATGTTGCCATCCCTAAGGGTGGGGGAGCCGACAAACTAGCAGTGGTTATTAGAAACTGGAAGGGTGAGATTATGGATGGTATGGCCAGGTCTGTGTTTGCTAACTCCAGCTTGAGTGGTGAGCTTCGTGCTATTAGAGCAGCCTGCAACATGTTGATCAAATCAAAAATCAAAGGGGCGACGGTGGAAGCGGATAACAGGCAAGCCATTCTTCTCAGCGTGTCTGAATTGGTACCCCCTTGGGAAGTGAGTGCTGAAGTTCTAGACATTCGTGACCTTGCTAGAGAGGGAGACATTTGTTTCAACTGGGTCAGAAGAGCAGCTAACAAGGCTGCACATGAAATAGCAGCTCTTGCTAGGAGAAAATCCTTACCTTGTAATTGGGTTGTCTATCCCCCTTTATCTCTTTTTTCTATTCTCTGTAAAGACCTAGCTTTGTAAGCCTTTTTAGGCGTTTTTTGCGGATCAAAAAAAAAAGAAGTACACTATAGAACATAGTTTAAAGAGCAACCCTGTTGGACAACGATGTTAATTTGAAAATGTAGTTAATTGTTATACACTAAGAAGCATGAACACTTAAAAGAAGGTGGCGGGTCTGTTTCAGACACGTGTCTGGCACCGACACTCCTCGGACACAATCGGACACGTGTCCGATACTCTTATTCGTGTCCATAAAATAGAAAATGAAAATCTTCATTCGGCCACGTTTTCGACACTCTTTCTACAACGTGCCCGACACTTCTTAGACACATGCTAACATGTGACTATAAAAGATATTGAAGTTTTTCACATTGTTGAGGATTTCTAACCGTGCCCATGGCTTATTTTTGAAGAATTTCTCGTGTCCCATGTCAACTAAATTCTTCATAACTTCGTGTGTCTTACTCTTATCTATTATTTATTTTGGGACAAGTACTGATGTTGATGGTACATAACAAAATATTTAGATATATAATTGAATGTATCCTCAAGGTGTCCATGTTGTACATTTAGAGAGGTAATGTATCATGTGTCCGTGTTGTGTCGTATCTGTGTCCCATGCCCCTATCTGTGTTTCTTTGACACTCCTACCATCAAGTCACAGCTCCACCGTACAAACAAGCAAAATCACAAGGTCTAGGCATGTATCTTCACAAGCTTTCGTTTAATTCGAAAAACAATCATGTGCTTTCTTTATCGCCTCATTCTTCAACCATGGCTTAAGATGTGGCTAAAGTGTCTCTTATGCTTATGGTCACTGAGGTTAGTGAAAATTACGAAGTGTCGCTCGAGGTCTAACCTCGAGCCTCCTGTTGTACAAATGTCTATATTCCTTTCCAGGAAGAAGGTAATGATGATTTTCCAGTACTGAGTTTTGTTTCGTTGTCACGACAGGCTGAGAAATTAACTGGGAGATATATACACAGCAACGAAATCTATAAGCGACCGCAACACTCGAAAAATGAAAAAGAACCTGAAGTTTATGCAATTCGTGGGACATGGATCGATAGGCATCCATGAGGTGCTCATTCTGCTTCTCCAAGTGCCTGCACATACATATGAAATCAAAACATAGAGAGATTAAATCATAAATTATACACGAGGTTGCAAAATCTGAAAGGGGTTTTTACCTTAACATCTCTCCTGTGTATCTGGGATCCATTCGATCAAACTAGACACTATTAATCTTGACCCGTACGAGAAAAAACCCCAATTCTCCTGAAGCAAATCAAGTGCGAACAGTTCGGAGAGGAATCTGTTGAGGGTTATAGCAAGTTTAGAGCAAGTACACCAGTGTTTAGGTAAATTACCTTGTGAATAGTTCACAAATCTAGTTTAGCTACCAACTTTTTCAACCACAACTACACCAATACTATCTATTTTACCTAACATCAATTAAAATATACATTTTTTCAATCTCTTCTTTTATCCTTTTATTTGTATCATTTTCCACCAACCAGGGTCTTCTTCTTATTTTTCCCTGTAGCTCAACTTTTCTCAGTAGCTCAATCAACTTTTCTCAGTAGCTCAACGGTCATGAAACCAAAAGCAATTATTTCAACGGTAAAATTTTTACCTTTCAAATATAAAATCAGCTTTTGCCACTTCAAGCCATTCAACCTCATATCTCTTTTCATATTGTTGGAGGAAAAAAACTGCTTCTTTGTTCCATTCATTCCTTTCACCCCCTTCATTTTTTATAATGGCTCCCAATCGGTTACTTAATCTGATTATGAACGATTCAGATTTTTCTGACTCGGATGATGAGTTGGAGATATTTCAAGCAGTTGCTACGTATGAAAGTGAGAGGGACTCGAGCTCAAGCCGCAATCGTCGCACGGTTATTAATCGCAACACTTTTGGAGCTCAAAACCGGCTTTTTGATGATTACTTTGCTGGATCTCCTGTATTTCCTCCGCATTATTTTCGAAGGAGGTTTCGTATGAGCCATTCTCTTTTTCTTCGTATACATGATGCCGTAAAAGCACATGAGCCTTACTTTATCCAGAAAAGAAATGCAGCAAGAAAGCTTGGTTTATCATCTCTTCAAAAAATGACTGCCGCGTTCAGGATGCTAGCTTACGGTGCACCAGCCGATTCTGTGGATGAATACGTGAGGATTGGAGCAACCACTGCCTTAAAAAGCCTAAGAAGATTTCTTAGAGCAATAATTGAAGTGTTCTCCGAGGAGTATTTGAGGTCACCTAATGCAGCTGACGTAGCTAGATTGCTAGCGGTTGGTGAACTACGGGGATTTCCGGGGATGTTAGGGAGCCTTGATTGCATGCATTGGGAATGGAAGAATTGCCCAACCGCTTGGCAAGGTATGTATACTGGTCACGCCCATAAACCAATAATTATTTTAGAGGCTGTTGCATCATACGATCTTTGGATATGGCATGCAAATTTTGGACTGCCCGGGTCTCATAACGATCTTAACGTGTTAGATAGGTCTTCATTATTCGATGAGGTTTCTTTAGGACGTGCTCCTCCAGTCAATTACACCATCAATGGAAATGAATATAATATGGGATACTATTTAGTTGATGGTATATATCCACAGTGGGCATCTTTTGTGAAAACAATTCCATCTCCGCAAGGGAATAAGAAGAAAAAAAATTGTGTCGTCAAGGTATGATTCTAATCCTATCTAATGGAAACAGGTCAAAAAAAACCCAAAACAACATTGTAAACTTGCTCGAGACTATCTTTAAACTAGGCTTCTACAGAATGAGAAAGTTAAAAGTTATAGGCTTGCACAGAGTTTAGGAGAACTGTTAGAGATGCTAAGTGCAAAGCTTACGACAATCTTTAAACTAGACTAGATGGCACAAATAGAAAACCTATCATTTGTAAACTTGCTCAAGACTATGAAAGCACGAGACTTCAACTTGAATGCATACAGTAAGAACTCAGTGAACGTGTCTTTTTTATTTTCAGTCGAGGCAGCCATGGCAATCTTTCTTAATATTCTTTACCCCATATTCTATAGTCCAACAAACTGTTGCATTTACGTTTACTCCTATGTCTAGGATCAGCTAACAAGTGAAATTATCATTACTGTAGCATACTGTGCTTGGCTATTGTAAGAGAGGATCCTCTTCCTTGTTTATAAATAAGTGAAGTAATAAACTATTACTCCATGTCCATAATTATTATAAGTGAGGATGTACCGTTTTGCCCTCATGCCTTTATAGCCCAATGGAGTTGTTATTGCCTCAATGATTTTTATAATCCGTTGAAGATAACAACCATCTTAGTTGGACCATATTGACTAAAAGACTATGTTGGTCAGTCAATGCCCTTCAATTAAAATTGCTAAATGCATTAGGCCCCGTTCTGCTAACACTTATTCTGCGGGTATGGTAGCTATGGGATTCATCACGCTATGAATCCCATAGCCGAGTCGTGTAGCCCCCCGGTAAGGTCAAATCGGGCACCCACATATGGGCAAAGGGAGGGCTCATCCCTGGTGAACTCAGATAGGGATGGCTTCCCACAGCTATAGGACAGGAGAAAGTGCAAGGGCTGAATGAATTTGTGACAAACTTGCGCAACCGCTGATCTATTGGAGTTTTTTTTTGGTACTCGCTTGTCGAGAGAGCGTGGAAGTGAAGCAAGAGAGAATAAAGACTGCATATAGGTGCTTGTGTAACTTATATAAGTACTTTCTCATTTATTCTGGGCAGGGATGAAATCAAGGGGCTGCTTCCCCTTAACTTTTCAAACTCTCATGTTATTGCAGGTACTCCTATATTATATAAGTTGGTTCAGATTATATAGGTTTGCCATCCCAAAAGAGTTCAGAAAATTAATGTCAAGCACCCCATATACGTTCGCCACTTTAGATTAGAATCTTGCAACTGCCTATGGTTCTGGATTATAAAAAGAAAGGACATTGATGAATGGAAAGAGTCTGGAATATTAGAGGCACTCAAAAGATAAGGATACTGATACTAAGCTAATAACCAAGCTGTAGCCAAAATGTACTAGAATGGAATAACCAGACATAACAGCGATTGAGTTTGTGTTTATTAAATGAAGAAGTTGAGTTCTCGATTGGAGAAGGGAGTCTACAAGGTGTCCATCTCGTATGATCATATGCCCTCCTTGGCTATCAGAACCCATGTTCTCATTACATCTCCCTCTTCCTCGACTGATTGGGTTATATCTTTGTGCAATGTGTACCATTCTTTATAGCACCACTATTCCCAATTTGAAGACCCGCCTTCACCATTCATGTCTTCCCTTCGAACTAAGCTACCTTCAGCTACCATGTTGCCTACTATTTCACTTATTCTTTGTTTTCAAGATGTTCGTTAGGTAATCTTGTCGCTACCTATAACCTTGCCTCATTGATTAATGCTCCATTTAACTTAAGGTCTAGGGATCAGCTAAAAACTACACTTTAATCGATGCTTCCAAAGGTCTAGCAAAGTTACATTGATTCAAACTTTGAAAACAAGACAGAATGAGTTCTATTTCCCACTTTTAGCTTAGCTTCACTTCACTTCTTTCTAAAATGAATCCCTTGAAAACAAATCACTCAGTAATTTTCTCAAACAGTTGGTGAGCCATTTTCTCCAACAAGTTTGTTCATACACATGGCTCCCCACAAAAGCTACAATCTTATCTAACGAAAAAAATAAGCAAGTATTTCAAGCCCTAACCCAATAATCATGCATTCTTCGTACCATAATTTCTCAATCTCAAACTCATACACAAAAAACAATAAAAGTTAGGAATTCATACCTGTTGCGGCAGACACAAATTCTAGGGATTGACAGGAAATCTTTACCACAAATAGGGTACTAAAAGGAAGAGAAGAGAGAGAGAGAAGGAAGGGGGAGATAGCGCGGGAAAAAGGATTGAGCCGGAGAAGAAAAAACGCGCCAGAAAAAATTGATAAAAGTATTGACCGCGTGTGAACAGTTGTGAGGTAGAAGAAGCGAACGACTGTAGCGGGAGGAATTCTAGCGCGTGGTTTACCTATTCTGCTGCAGGGGAAAGATTTCCCCAGCTTCATCAATATATCACCAGAAGTTCCGCTGTTGAGGGTTCCTCCTCCGGAACATAGTGCAGAACGAAGAACAAGATGGGTTTTCGTATTAGGCCCCAAAGTATTTACCTAGAAAACCGGCCCATTGGTTTGTCACTGAATACGACTTGCAAGGCCCAAAGCAATGTTTTAGTGTCGAAAAATACCTTCATCTGTTACACAACCCATTGGATCACTGAGACCATTTCCTACACAGGTTTAAAATTTGGGAAAATGATGGCCCAGGACGTGTTTTGATAATTAATACCCGTCAAATATATTTTTAGCATTAACAAATGTTCTAAGCATGTCCTTGACGGGTATTAATTATCAAAACACGTCATTGGCCGTCATTTTCCCTTAAAAATTTGGGAATGACGGCCAATGACGTGTTTTGATAATTAATACCCCGCCAAGGACATTTTCAGCATTAACAAATGTTCTTAACTTATCCTAGGCGGATATTAATTATCAAAACACGTTATGGGCTGTCATTTTCCCTTTAAATTTCACCCTTTCTCCTAGTAGATGGGTACCAGTGAAGAAAGACGATGTCTTGATCAAGGGCTTAGGGTACACTAGTGATTAATTTATGCAACATAATTTTTTGATTTTGTCCTTCTTTAAATTTTTTTGGGTTTGTTAGTTTCACGCTAAACGTTTATGTGATATGAGTTCGTCTCGACGAGAGGAATCGAAAAAGTATACAATTGTGACTTTTACACAAGTATTTTGGAAAATATCCAAAGAAAAACTCAAAAAATCAGTTTTTGGTCTTTTTCTTGGATATTTCCCAAAATACGTATGTAAAAGTCACAATTTTATACTTTTTCGATTCTTTTCGTCAAGATAAACTCATATCACATATAAGGGTGGCGTAAAACTAACAAATGCGAAAAAAATTTAGATAAGGACACAACCAAAAAATTATGGTGCATAAGTTAATCAATACTAGCTTAAACAATGCCAAAATGATCTCCGTTTGTGTTGTGGGCTAACATATTCCGTGGTTTTGGTTAGTGTTGTTAACCCAACGTCAGCCATATATAGAAGCAACCGAAGTAGTACGAAAAAATTTCCCAAAAATAAAATATTAGTAACAAATAAATTTTCATTAAAATGGTAAAAAATTTACATTTTTTTCATCAGTACAGTGAATTGATAAACATCAGTGAGCATTGCTTTTAACGCCAAAAAGTAATTTAATTGAAGATTGGTTGGTGCTTTTGGTGATTTAGAAATTTAATTATGTTGTTATTTTGGAATTATTTTTTGGACGACTGTAACTTAATTGGATGATGTAATAGTTTATTTTTAGACTTTAGGGTGGATGAATGTAACTTAAGTAATGTTGTTGGTTTGGTGGATGAGGTAATAGTTTTTCTTTAGACTTGTTCGTACTTTAAGGTAGATGAATGTTTAGACTTGATTGGACTTGTAATTTTGGGGTTCTATTTTATTTTATTTTTTTGGTGTATACCAAAAAAATAAATTACATGCTCAAATCAGCCTCAAAAGCCCAAACCAATCTGACCAAACAACACTCACGAACGATTGACGAATAAAAAAATGACAATCAGTTGCGAGCGGATCAAATTGGAAACCGATCCGCGAGCAGCCATTATTGGGTTCATACACCATACAAATATCTTCACATAAGTTTTTTGTGAGGCCACCTCGAGTCCCACAAAAGTGATTCAAATCACTCATTATCTTTAAAAATATTTTTTTGAGAGTTGCTATAAATAATCAGGTCAATCGAATAACGATAAGTACTTTTTTAGAATTCACAAAATGAACTTAACAATTTTTCCTAGAAAAAGCATATTTACCGATATTGACCTAATTTTTTACAAGCGTGAGGACCCTGCTATCCACAAGGGGACAGCATGGGTGTTGATCCCGTGGAAATGGCACCGTTGTTGTGTAATTTTGTCATTTTCCCTTGAGCCCTGTTTGGTGTCCAATAAGCGAGCATGATGATTGATGATTTTGTGGAGCTCATTTCAAGTCCCAAAAAAATGATTCAACCATAAGTTATTTTATAAAAAAAAAATTATGAATTAATGTGAAAAATTAGCTCAATCTAATATCGGTAAGAATCTTTTTGAGAACCCGAAATTGGGTTGAACTAATTTTGTGAAAACCTTAAAGATACCGGATTGAACTATTTTTTTTTGGAGGAACCAATAAAAATATTTTACAAGTAATGAATGGTTTGAATCATCTTTCTAGAACTCAAAAAATGATCGATCAATTATCTAAAATTGAATGTTTGGTCACTCAATCTTAGATTAACCGTTGAAAAAAAAAATCTTAGATTAACGATTTATTGATCTTTTGTAACGCCCATTTCAGATTTTACAAAAATGATTCAAATCGCTCATTATTGTTAAAGGCATTTATTTTCTCGGTTCAAAAAATTAAGCTCCTATGAGCCTTACGAATTCTGAAAAAGTTCTTACCAATATATGGAATCGAACTATTTTTTACAAAAATTCATTAAAAAAAAAATCTTAAAAATAACTTGCGATTTGAAATATTTGTTTGAGACCAAAAATGAGCTCCACAAAATTGTCAATTGTCATACTCGTTTATTGGGCACCAAACAGGGTTCAAGGGAAAATGACAAATTACACGACAACGGTGCCATTCCACGGGATCAACACCCATGCCGTCCCCTTGTGGACAGTAGAAACCACCCCCCCCCCCAAAATTTTTACTTCCTTAAAAAGTTGGGCAAATTTCACTGACCTCCTATGGGGTTTCTGAAACGAACAGAAACCTCCCCTGAGGTTTCTGAAACGAACAGAAACCTCCCCTGAGGTTTCTGAAATGACACTGTCCTCCCCTCCTTTACCTGACAATACCAAGGGACCCCCCCTCCGTTACCAGCATGTTAGAAAATGGATGGAGAAGGTGATGTCATTGTATTATACAAACAAGCCTGCACGAAAAAATTCGAATATGAACAAAAACCCAAAAAAAATTTGGGTTTTCGGGTCAAATCCTTCTATGGTATACACAAATTTGGGACTTTTGTGTTTTATGTATGAAATTGGTTGAGATAGTCAATATTAGGGCTTTTGTTTGTGGGATTTTTTGGTTTTTGTTCATATTTGAATTTTTTTTGTATTTGTTAGTTTTGCGTTAAATTTTTGTGAATTATTGGTTTGTCTCAATGAGAGGAATCAAAAGAGTATAAAATTATTATTTTTACCCAAAATATTGAATTTCTCAAAACATTTCGTAAAAGTCTTAATTTTTTATTTTTTCAATTCCTCTTATCGAGATGAATCAATAATTCACAAAAAAATTTGACAGAAAATTAATAAATGTGAATCCTTTTAAATAAGGACAAAAACTCAAAGTGAAACGAGCACAGAGTGTAATGGTGTTTGTATTTTATATTTTATAAATAAGGGGTAAAGTGTCTGGTGAGAATAGAATAGGTATTGTAAAAAGTATAGTACAATGAAATCACCTTCCCCATCCAATTTCTAACGTGTTGGTAACGGAGGGGGGGGGTCTCTTGGTATTGTCAGGTAAAGGAGGGGAGGGCAGTGTCATTTCAGATTCAAACCTCGGTAACACAACTCGAAGTCGAAGCTCGAAGCCAGCCTATGAGTCTATGACAGTTACCTCACCTAACTGTCCCTCTGCTAGTTTTATTGGTACTATGCTTTCAATTCCTCTCTCTCTCTGTGTCAAAAGCTTGAAAATCCAACCAACCCGTGAACCTCTCTACTTTTAACTCACTCAATGGATAGAGAGAGAAGATTGCATGCAAACGCATCGTTTCCTCTCATGGTGCGTCTACATTGTAGCAAAGCCTAAACAATTGATTTTAGCAAAGTCAAAGAAACATAGAACTAGCTAGTACTATCTTATACTAGTCCCAGGTAGGAGAAACAAATATGGACTATTATTATTATTATTATAATCTCTACATATTCTTCTATACTCTAATCCAATATTTTAAAAACTCATCATACGTCAAAAGATTCCTCTACCTTTTTTTTTTATTTTGCCAAAATTTTAATCTTGTGATCATAAAAAGAACAAAAAATTACACCCTTTGGAGGATTCAGAGAGTTTCAGCCTTTAACCTTGCTTTTGCATTTCTAAAGCCAACTTTGCTATTGTTACTTCCAACACCCCATTCACGATAAAAGCCAACTTTGCTAATGTTCTAGTAACAAATTTGGAAATCCTGTAGCTGCACTACAAGGACTGTAAAGCGACCGATCCGATCATCTATTTCGGTAATGGACGATTCTTTTTTATTCGAATCGTCAAGTGTTCATATTAAAATCCGAGTCATTCACTGTCGAGATAGAGGTAGGATCGGCCGCCCTATGGCGCAATTATAGGACCCCCATAAATTAGCTCAAAATTCGATTCTTCTTTTGACCATTACTATAATTTTATTCCTCCTTTTTCGTGATTTTCCTTTCACAAACAAAATGAATCCTCTTTTCAAAGCATCTCACAAGAGACGACCCTACCATATCATACCACATGTTTATTAGTAGTGGATTAGTAGTAGGCGAATTCAACCAAAAATAAAATATTCCTCTACACATGTACAGTATCGTCAATCGTCCAACCAAACCGGAAACCCAACCAATCCCCGTACGCCACCTCAGCTGGGACCCCACATTGCCATGAACCTATGTTCCTTTTCGGGACCCAAATTGCATGGATCCAAATCTCTGCAGTGCACATATACGTATTCTATTATAACCCATCTGACTTGTCAGAGGTCCCAATGAATTCCAGCTGTCTCCCACTATCCAGCTGTCAACTGTTCCCCGCCAATCAAAACCCCATACGTGTCAACACCTCATTCGCTGGAAACCCTCGACCGCCTGGGGGACCGGTGCAGCTCACCGGAGATAGCACGGAGCACCTGCCACGTGGCGTCGCCGTCCTGCACGTGATCGTTGAAGAGTAGGGCCCGGCTCACGGCGGGGTCCATGAGGTTCCTCTGAATGGCGGAGAGGTTGGTCGCCGCCACGTGTTCGAGGATGGATCCCAGTTTCCCGACGTCGCCTTCGGCCACCGTGAGTGATATCTCCGGCCACCTAACGGCGGAGGGGAACGGCAGCCGGATGCCGTCGGCTATGATGACCGGGACGCAACCCAGAACGACGGATTCCACCAGTCTCGGACTCCACGGGGCCCACCCCAGCGGGCACAAACAAAAGACGGAGCGAACGATCTCTGACTGGTAACCGGGAAATCTGTGCCGCTTGAGGTAAAACCTCCGGTCGCCGCCGTACTTCTCCCATATTACCGTCCTCACACGCCTGCAAAGAAAGACACATCGGACCACCAGCAGGACTAAATTTGTTAGTTTCGAAGAACAGTTGCAACTACCTAGGCTCGTGTTTTTTTTTTTTGGTTTAAAAAATAAGTACTCCCTCCTCCCAAATTGGATGACAATTTTTGATATTTGTGCTAATTTTAATTTTAATTCTTTATATCTTTTAATATAAATCTCAACAAATATGCAATATGGATCTTATTTAATAATTTTCGATTAGTTCTATTATACAAAATTTTCAAACTTGCGAAAAACATTATAGATTTAAAGATTTAAGTAAAGAAAAATGACACAAATTTCAAAAATTGTCATTCTTTTTTAGACGAAGGAAGCAGAAATTAGTAAAAGATTATTTGTCAACTTTCTAGTCCTTGAGAACTGTGAATGGTAATTTACTAATTTTGTATAGTCTCAATAACCGTTTGTTAAAAAGCTATACAAAATTGACAATTACGAGACTATGCAAAATTACCACCCTGTTCTCAAGTACAAGAAGAGTGAAAATTTATTTAGGCATATAAGTTTTTTATTTTTTAAGTATTTATTTTTTATTTTACGAGATATATTATTCTCTCATAATAAGTCACTTTTAATTTAAAAATAAGTATTTCCTCTATTTCTAATTGTTGATTTTGTCACTCAAATAATTATTTATACGTCACATTATTGATAGCCACACCCCACTTTGTTTATAATCATACTCTCGAATCTGTCTTTTAGTCTTCAAAAATCACATTACATGCACACTAAAAGACAAATATTCTACATTTTGTTATCAAAATATGAAGTACTAAAATCATTTTTCCGAAGCAAAAAAGAAAAACTTGTCTATTAGCAAGAGTTTTTAATGGACTTGGATGACAAACCTCATCTTAATCAAAACTTGATAAATTATAAAATTAATAAAAAGTATATAAAATCCCCATATTTGATGAAGTGTAATCTTAATGACGTCAAACTTATATTTTATCATCAAATTGCCACATAAGCTTCAAGAAACTTTAATTTTGAAAGATTAAGATTAGTTGAAATAAAAAAAGGCTGTCAGTTTACCAAACAAGATTTTTAATTAAGGAATGGATTAAAGTAATTACTTGCTGTAAAACCGGCCGCTGACATTCTTGGGATGCACTTCCATCTTGCCCCTGAAAAACGCGAATATATCTCGCCGCCCATTCGCCGGAGATTTTGCCAGCGTTGACCGCACTCTCTCCGGCGAGACATACGGCGGAATCACCACATTCTCCACTTCCTGACACGGGTGCTGATATTTCACCCCGAACGTCTGTAACACAATCGATTTCCTCAGAATCTCCGGCACCCCATCTGCAATCGCCACATCCTCCTTCCAAAACAAAAACCAACAAATAAATCAAAAAAAAAAAAAATTCCCATAGAACAAAAAATATTTAATTTCCAATCCAAATCAAAAAATCCTAAGCAAAATAATATCTCAGGATTGGTCAAGTGGTCTAAGTTTGAGAGGAGTTTGCGGGTTTACTCTTTTCTAAGGTCTTTGGTCACTCCAAGTGTAAGCGTATGAAAAGGGACTCAACGGAGCGCATAAGCACCTTGCATTACCAAAACAAATAATACTGCTACATCTGTTCCAAAATAAATGTCGAGTCCGCAAAATGCCAACTTTTTAAATAAATTTAAAGAACTTATGAATATCTAATAAATTGTTGGAAAAAGTTTGAATCTTTCTTGAAAAATTCATATTATTTTTAAGTTTTTGTTTTGTGGACCGTAATATCTCACCATTGTGTGAAAACAAGATCCGAAATCGTGAGAAGCGACGAAGACGTGGTCGGAGCCCCGGGACCGGTTCCAAAACGGATACTCCGACGAGATGAGTTCCACCGCGGATGATATGAGGCCCCGCGCGTGGCCGATCGCCGGGAACCCATTAACGGTGCTGAAATTGCAAGAAACGTAGACCGGTACGAAGAAGAAATCGGCTTCAAGTGGGTCCATCGTCCTCACATCGCTGTTCATCAGGGCCTTGTGTATGGCCACCTCCGAAGCAAACAGGTGGTTCGAACACCGCTCGTTGGATAACCAATCCGCGTTATATCTCGACGGCAAGTCGTACACGTAAACCCTCGTATCATTCAATTGTCCGGCGAAAACAGAGGATGGGATTTTCTTGTTGGGGGATTCGAAGAGGGCACGGGAGGCCAGGATGGATTTGGAGAGAGAGACGGTGGTTTTAGAGAGAGAGTTTGGGGATTTGTGGTGGGTGATGAGGTAATAGGAGAGGAAGTAGAAAGTGAGGGAGAACCAGAGGACCCATTTGGAGTATCGGTAGCAGAAGGCCTTCTCTGCTTGCCTTCTGTGTATGAATCTCATCTTCACGTAGAATCCCCTGTTGTTTCTGGTTTGTTTGTTGGGCTCTTTAGCCATCTCTTCTTATTGAGATACCCGCGACAAATTTGTTGAGGCGAAGCTTTCGTTGTTCTTGGTGTGGGATATGGAGTGGAAATCAAGAAACGGGGAATGGAGAGATGTGGGTTTTGGTAGAAGTTCGTTTTCTTTGTTGGAAAGGAAGAGTTTTGATGAAATTATGAACTAATCGAATTTGGTAGGGTTTGTCTTATGTTTTTGGTAATGGGTTTGGTGGAAGTCTTCTGTTGTTTTCAAGAAAGAAATAGGAGTAATAATGAAGGTGTTGCAGTTGCAGAGGAGAGAGAGAGAGAGAGAGAGTAAATTTACAGGGAAGTCACATTGTGGTGGAGCAGATGAAACATCGCCAAAGGTCTCGGTTTATCAGCAGGTTTGTAGTCCTTCGAAATGTTATTCTGATAAAATTACTGTAATACCCTTTCTCATTCCCAGAGATTTTTAAGATTGTGATTCTTGTGTAATGGAAAAGTCTACACGCAAAATCACATTTGAGTCTTTCTATTCTGATAAAATTACTGTAATACCCTTTCTTATTCCCAGAGATTTTGAAGATTGTGATTCTTGTGTAATGGAAAAGTCTACACACAATTCCATTTGAGTCTTTCTATGGGTGCACCACTTGCACACGGAGTTATGTGAGACTCGTCTCAAGGTTTCATATAAATTATCAGAATTGCTCAATTTGTTTAAAATATTTTTTGAATGATTCTCGTAAAAAATCAGCTCAGTTAAATATCGGTAAGGACTTAACTGATTCTTTGCTCAATTTTCTTTTTAAAAAATAAACAAAGAAGTTGTTCAAGCATTTACCGATATTCGACTGAGCTAATTTTTTATAGAGATCCTTAAAAATACATTTTAAATGAATTGAAGGGTTACGATCATTTGTTGGATTTCAACATGGATCCCACACATTTGATGTACACCAAATGGTGTACCCATAATTTTATTGATCTCATTTTTTACTGCCAAACTTATAATTGATTTGTCACATCAGCATATATGCTTTATCATTTTGTTGATCGAAAATGTCCACCTCATAGAGCACATTGAAAATAGTAGTCACGCCAAAATTCATGTTTATCTTTTTTTGATAGATGCATGATCCAAAACACACATTTATCTTGTGTGAGTTAGTTTTTTTTTTACGATCATGCATTTATCGGTATTCTATAAATATTATGACACTATTGAAGCCGCGTTAAGGACGAACTTGTTACGATTGTCGATTAAGGTGGTAGGGCTAGCTAGCTTGCGGTGATGATTTAACAGGATGGATGATCAAGATACATATGATTTGTAATTGAAACTTATAATTGTCCATTTTTTATAAAAATTTATTTTATCCAGGTATTTATCGATATTCAACCAAGTTAGTTTTTTGCAAAGATGACATACTTGACAATCTCCACAAAATAAACAATTCCGATCATAATTGTGAGACTGAAATGAACCCACAAAGGCCCAAAACCAAACTTGACACTAAAAAAAATGGACTGGACCTCAATCCGATGGTTGAGAGTTGTAGACGTACAATTTCGCATTTTTCCACATTTAATGAAATACTAGCAGCAAAGCTTCATAATGGCAAAGTTGGAATTTAAAGTAGCAGTACAATAAATAGTGACTGCCACCAAGAAAGTTTCAGAAAGCGAGTGTACTTAAAAATAAATTTTTAAAAGGCCTGCAAAAGTTGAATAATTTGATGCCCAGAGCATATGCATGAATCAACTAAAAACAAAAATAAAGACCTACTGTAAATTGACAATGAAACAAATAATGTGAAACATAAAATGATCTTTTAGAATGAGAAAAAAATACATGACTTTTAACTTTCAACATAAACATTCCGGACCCAAAAAAAGACTTTCAACTTAAAAATTTGACAAAATCCAATCACCAAAACAGTAGAGCCCAGGGTTTATGCATGCGCTGCTGTAGCTATGACATCCTATATATCGCCATTGTCCATTTAGCTTAAAATGTCGAGGGAAATTTTGTTGAGGCATATTTTTAAAAAAATTTGGGTTGGGGTTGGCGGATTGGTCCAATATGCAGTAGTTATTATAACGTAGGTAAAACCATGAAAGTACACCATCCTAATTTATTTCATTTTGATTTTCTGGAAGGGTATTTGTGCACTATGTAAATTTGCATCCTTCAAATTTACAAGTTTATTTCATTTGTTCTTCTACAAGTTCTTAGAAAAAAAAATTTACTCTCTGCACGATTCTCAATAAATTTTTCTATCTATCTCTTTCCACTCGTTACTGTTCATTACATCAAAAAAAATTCTCAAAAATCAAAACCAAACAAAGTGTAATCTTTGAAAGCAAAACATTTGAAAAGCCATATCAATAGCCTTTTTAAAAACTTTGTTCAATTTTCAGGATAAAGGTTATTATAACTTTTATAAACAAGGAAAAAGCAAAATTCGAATCTTCTAAGGTACATCCTAGCTACTCCATACTCCTTAAAATGCTCTCTGTCCTTCTCAATCTTAAAAAATTACTCTTTGATTAAAAGTGAAAACATACACCATCTCTTGACAGTGCATCTGTTTATTTCTGCCAATCTATATAGTAAATGTTTTCCTCATAACTGAGGTTACTGGTTAGACAAATTTTGCGCACCTCAATTAATTCATGCGAATCAATTGAACCGTCCAATATTGGAGGATCCGATTAAAACCATTGTAAAGCCTCATGTGGATTATAAGCACATACGAGTTTATAGCACATAGAAAAATTCGTATCTTAGACTTTAAGCATTAGGTCTTGGCCACGACAAGGACAGAATCAGGCTTTTACCCTAGTAGTGGCGAAATATATACTAAAAAAATCTAGTGGTGGCGAGACTATATAAGTTGGGCATAATTTTTTTTTTACATATAATAATTGCATTTTCTAAAATTCTTGTCGTGGCGGTCGCCGCCACTAGACCCCTCTGGTCCCATCCTTGGCCACGAGGGCAACCTTCAAGTTTACGTCCCATTTATACGCGTGTTACTGCAGTTGGAAAAATACGAGTGTGAATGTGTTGCAATATGAAGAAAAAAAATCCACCCTCATGTATCAAAATAACAAAAGGATATAATCCAATGTAGTTCTGATAAGTGGGTCTATCTAGGAGTAATACTCAGTCCACTTCAAATGCCGGCTTGAATACTCTATGTTCTAGAATGATGACTTGGTAGTTGGTTTGTCAATCGGTGGGTTTGCTTCCTACACAATTGATCGATCAGGGTTCGGTTATTGGAGTCAGGACACAATAAAAAGTAATTTTTGGTGAATTTTATAGTCTCTGCGTGGATGGCCATCCTTTGGCAGTGTCTGAGAGGGAACATATTCGCTGTGAGCGTAAGCTGGCTTGGACACGCCTGACCGTCGAATAAACAAAAAAACTTGGGAATGATGACTTGGGGGAATAAGACCTCAATAAAAAAAACAAAGGTTTTGTTGGGTCGTAGATAGTGATGACTCAAGTTGCGTGTGAGTTGGGGGCTGAAGGCACCACACACAAAAATAAGATCAAATTGACTAATAAGTGGTGCTTATGCTTTAAGTTAAACGTTGTCATCATCTTTTATGGAGCAATTGGAACACTTGTGAGTTGTGACCGGAAGCCATAGATGTCACGCATGTAACTTGCTTTTGTTGTTTGGATAAGCACTAGCTTGAACTTTGAACTTAATTTCCAACACTGGGAACAAGCCGTTTGACCGTGGGGGTTACGGCCACGGGATGGAGAGACTTGGTGATAGGTCCGCTATAGAAATTTCATGAGCCCATAAATTCACTTCTTAGTTTTATAAGCTCACAAGTCCACTAAGTTAAACCCTAGGGTACTCTACGAAAATATCTAAAACTATAAACTCTATGAAACTGCTTAAACCACGAAAACCCTATGATAGGAAAGTGCACCCTAAAATCCTATGAAAGTGCCTAAATCCTAGGGTATCCCTACCCCATAATAGGAAAGTACACCTTAAAACCATATGAACGTGCCTAAACCCTAGGGTACCCTACTCTATCTACCCTAGGGAGTGGAGTGGACTTATTATGAACTTTGTAAATTGGACTTCACACCTTACAAAATTAATAGGTGAATTTGTGGGCTTATGAAATTCACATAATGAACCTAAAACCAATTTTTTATTACGGAATTGGGTTTGGCAATAACGTGTTATCTCTTCTCCATTAATTTCTCATCTCTATGCCTTTCCAAGGAGCCTTTGATAGTATTACTCATGCCAAAGTGCATGACTCACTTGTAACTGTAGGTAAGGGGTGTGCAGAAAATTCGTCAACCGGCATCGACTGGCCAGAAATTGTGGGTCGAAATCACGAGCGAGTTGAGTTGGATGTATTAAACACAAATTCTAAGTAGGTCGTTGGTTAGAGGCTTAGAGCACAGGTAAAATTTCTCTAACCCGTCTTTAGCCTGACCCAATCTGGAGGCACCACCAATTTGAACTTGGACCTTTAAAGCTGATAGCAGATGAGGATCTGCTAGTGGCATGTTGAAATTAGGATAAAAGGTGAAAATCACAGTTCCAGCATTTAGAGTGGTTTGAACTGTGGCAATGCATGCATGCTGATACTGCATGAACCTGGTATCTACCAGAGCAAGTCTGGTATATCTATGCAATGTTGGTAAGGTGCACCTTACTACACTTTACTAGCCCCCACCTGCTCATAAATAAAAATCCAAATCTAGCCTAGTACCCTACGGTTCTCATCTCATTCCATTCTTCCGACTTTTTATAGGGCACGTAGAGTGATTTTTTGATGAGCAAATATTTAAAAAGTTGCCCGAGGGACGTTTTGGCGGATTAAATTTTTTTTTTTTAAAGAGTTGTAAAAAAGAGTTAGAGTTTCTAAAAAAGACTCAAATATTTCAACCTGCAGCCTCAAACAGCTGCGACGAAACCGCCAAAAAAATTAACCAATCTGCTGGTTTTAAAGGTCGGCGGGTTGACGTAACCCGCCAAGTATATATGGGTTGGTTAAAAAATGCACCATCAACCCGCCCAATCTGACTCAGTCACTCTTAATTGTAGGTAAAAAGTATGCAACTTTTATTTTGTCGATACGATGATACCCATGGTTGTTTAATCTTGTCGCTTTCAAGTTAGTTAAATTTGCTCACTTTATGTGTGTTTTGAAGAGAGAGAGAGAGAGAGATATATATATATATATATATATATATATATATATATATATTCTATAATAATGCTATGAGACAATACTCCATCATAACACCAATCACACCGTCTAAACGGCATTGTGTGATTGGCAATGAGAGAACAATCTCTAGACTAATTCCAAGATTCGAAAAAGAGGTAACAGCAAGGAGATGAGTCGCCTAGGCCTAGAGTGCACAGGATATAACTACTATGCCAAACAATGTGCCAACAAGAATTGATTATTTTCATTGTTTTTTTTTTTTTGCTGGACGGTTTAGTCAACTTATGTGCACATTGACTAATTTTTCTTTAGTCCGGTTAAGACGGTCATCCACGTCAGAATTAGGAAATTCACAAAAAAATTACTTTTGTTGTGAAACATTTATTTTCAAATACGTGTGTCGAAAGAGTACCTATATAGTGGAAGTGGCCGATACTTTCTCTGGCAAAGATGCCTCTAATATCACAAAAGAACGAATTCTCACTTCCTTTGTCGTAAATGACCCGAAAAAAAGTATTTTTCATAGTCCAAAATTACGCAAGACAAAAATCTCAATTCATATAAAAAAGAATTATAGATTTGGCGTGCATAAAGTGGAAATGTGGAATTAGAATGCCAGTTTCTCTTCAGAGCTTCATAGAAGTTGCAATTATGTACATGTCAGATTGGTAAAACATCAAATCGTTCTAAGATAAAATGGAGTACAAATTGTGATACAGTATTATTTACGCTTGTTTTATTTCGGTATATAAAAATAAAAAAAAATAACTGGGACTAGCTCAGTTAATCAGTAGTACTCTTGCATCTTTAAAAGTTCGAATTTTCACACCTGCGCGCGTGTGGGTGTACGTTCTCTTTTTAGAAGGACTTTTTCCTTTTTTTTTGTTTTTGTTTTTATTCTATAATTGTCTTATTTCTTGTATTGGTTAAGTTGTTGGGTTTGATTGCCTCGTGGACTCTTACAACTGATGTAGTATTTCGAATTTGTATTTTGTTCTTCGTATTTGATGTAAACGATCCCGAAATCGATAGATATATATGTTTCGTTATATGAGGTATGGGCTAATCAGAACAATTGAAGTGGTCGTCATCAATACAAGCATTTAAAATCCACAACCACTGCAAACCTAATAAAGGAGTAATCTGTGCATGAAAGCAAATGGGGAGGGAGCTGTGCAGAGGTGTGCGCAGCAACGTGCTGTGCACCTCTGAGCCGTCGGATCGTGCATCCAACGGCTCGGATCTCATCTCGGCAATGAACGGCTCTCAATCGTTGGTTGCCAAGATGAGATCCGAGTCGTCGAATGCACGATTCGAAGGTGCGCAGCACGTTACTGGACATCTCACAGCACAACACCAACCCGAAGTCCGCGTGAAAGGACTAGGTACCAAACCATAATATGTAAGATAGAATAGGATGGTGATTCGGAATAGTTATAAACTGATGACAAATAGTGATGTAGTATTGTACAGTATTTCTTGGAAATTTATATTCGCGCTTCCTTTTTTGATACAGGCGCTCCACTTTGTTCAAAAAAGGGAGCGCGAATATCAAATCCCATATTTCTTTTTGGAATTGACAATATTGCTACTACTGACTTCAGCTTACGTTCATGTTACTAATATAGAGGATTTGGTGAAAAAAGTCCAATGGCGTTGAAAAGGACTTGCAATTGATAAAATTTCTTCTATTCTACTCCCCTGCTGCAATTGTAACAAACATAATTGTGTTCTATATTCCCCGGCCTACTTCAATTGCAATATGATTTGCATGAAAAAGGTGAAAAAAAAGTGAGTAATTTTTTTTTACAGTACTGATGAATTTTTTTACGGTTCAACGCCATCGCCAGATCACCAACTCAAAAGGGAATAATTTCCTTTTCTATTGAGTACCCGGCCACCGATGACATAGATATTGGCCCACATCTTTTTGGTTTTCTTTGGATAACCGGTTCCTGCTCAGCTTACGCGTGCCTTGATTAAATTTCAGTTCTCAAGTTAATAACCAACAAAATATCGACGACGAGAGTCAAATTTTCGAACTCAAAATGGTAACCGAGTCTCTATATGCGGTCATGAACCCTTTTTAATCAAAAGTTATGTTTCGATAGAATAAACGTTGGATTTGAATGGTCATTCCTTAAGAATACCTATGTTTACTGTTCCACAAAGTGACATCCCTTGTCAGCTGCTACCCCACAAGTGACATTCCTTGACTAGCAACGGGAGGTATTCTATGGACCACCAACACCATGTTCATGGAATCATAAAACGGGCCAAATCAAATCTAAGTACTAGACAGTGATAAGCTCATTATTAATCCTGATAATTCATTACTCAATTGATCCTAGAGCTCTGGGGCCATCTAAAAACTCATGGATAATTAATTAATTATAATCCCGATCATCATCGCCCTAATCATTATCTGGACCAGTCACATATGGCTAGGTAAAACCAACAGATCTGGTTTGATGAGTTTTTACCATGATGGCCATCATCACCTTGGTCCTCTTTTGGCAACCTTAACCGTATCAACTGGAGTCTGGTCAAGGCCAGTTTACGCGCACCTTGATTAATTATGAGGGCTCAATTATACGGCTTACTTGCGGGAAGTTTAATTAATGCCAGAGTAGAGTTCGGAATGTATTGACCCCAAAGGATTTTGAATGTTAATATCATAAATGATGCAAATCCCTAGGATCAACTCAGGTGTCATAAATCATTTGCATACCTCGATTAATTATAAGGGCTCAGTTATATCGCTTACTTGCAGAGAGTCCAATTAAGATCAACAGTTCTGTGGGGTGTTTGGGAGATGGATTTATATATTATTTAGATTTTTATTTTAAGATTTTGAGTGTTTGGGAGAAAATTTGAAATATATTATGCTAAAATACATTCTTCAAATTGAGATATAGATGCTCAATCTCTGAAGAATAAACTCTAAACGAGTTTTTGCATTCTCATTTTGAATTCTCTTTTTGCATACAACAACAAAGACCACTTTACTTTAACTATTTTCTAAAAGTTACTACTTTGAAATTACCGACAAATCCCAAGCAGTAACAATACGGACAAAAAACACATCATAGTATTCTCCAAATTATATCATCAAATTAAACTTTATTCCGTTGAGCCATCTATTCTGGAGATATATTTCAAACACTTCCACCTACTCGTAATCTATTCCGATCACCATTCAAAATCTACAATTCATGATCTAAAATTCAAAACAAAATCGGTCCAAACACCCCTTTAATAGCCCTCATTCTCATCAAATAGTCATCTTAGTTGGCTGGATGATAAATGAAGAAGACAGTGGAATGCCTTTATGGAGCAACAACACCCATCCAAGAAAATAAATGTACCATGTGCAGGGAAGATATATAGGCCTCGTCAGGTATTAAACGAGTGAAACCAACATCTAACAAACAAATACTACTATACAAATATCTCTAGTTTTGTGTCATTGAATTTTTTATTTGTCTTGATAAGAGGAATTAGAAAAATAAAAATAAAAATAAAAATTTTAGAATACAAAATAATTCAAATATCTGTATTTTTATTTTTTTTTGGTTTTAGATAACTTTTTAAAAGCTCGTCTCATCAATACAAATAAATGACGTTAGATAATTTGATGCAAAACGAACAAATTAAAGTTTATAGACTGAGTTTATATAAAATAAATATGGTAGTAATTGATTTTCACATTTTCCTTGTTTATAGCCACACTCATTTTTTGTCCTCTTGTAATGTGAAATTATAACATTAACCTTTTGTTTGTACATTCTTTTACTCTTGGAAGGACAATATTATGAATTCACATCACAATAAGATAAAAAAGAAAGTGTTGTTATTAAAAAGGGGTGTGAAAATCCTACCCATGGAATAAATATTTGAATAACGAATGATCCGTTACTCCCTCCGTCTCAATTTATTTGTCCCCTCTTAATTTGTTTGTCCATTTGACTTTTAAACGGATAAAATCCTACGCATGGAATAAATATTTGAATAACGAATGATCCGTTACTCCCTCCGTCTCAATTTATTTGTCCCCTCTTAATTTGTTTGTCCATTTGACTTTTAAACGGATAAAATTTCTTTTCTACCCTTTTTTTTTTGAAATAAAGTAACTTTTCAAAAAATTTAAAAAGTAATCATTTTATTTGTGAAATAAATAACCGAATGAACCGCTCGGCATCGCTGCCAGTGTAATAAACCACCGTTCTCATGTAATGAACCACCTTGAGAGACAGGCTGGCAAAAGTAAGGTGACCCCATACAATTATTTTTGTGCATAAGAAAGAATAAAAGGTCATTCAAGGACCACATACGGACCACCACGTACATAACTCCACAAGGCCTTTTTGTCCAATGCCACTACCCCAGTTGCCAGCCTGGCAGCCCCATATCCCCTAAGGTACGGCATATCAACATCCAGGACAACTTAAGCGTACCTAGGATAACTTAAGCGTACCTCAAATAATTACGGGAGACCGATATCACCGTCTATAAACAGATGTTCAATTAAAACTAGAGCAAATTAAAGTTTTGAATAAATTAGTCCTATAAAAATTAGATAACACCTGAGAGAAAAGTAAACGTATATGTAAGATCAAAAGGCCGACCCCTCGAGTTTAAGCTGAACGAGATTTATGTAAAGGCTCAGCCGAGACAATTGTGGGGCCGAACTAGCTGGTAATAACCCTCAAAAAATGAACAACATTAAGGTCCACATTTGCCCCTCCTTAATTTGGATCACATTCCTTTGGCAGGTAGGGCACTCACCGAAATACACACATCGCTGATGCTGTACATAAATCCAACCAAATATAAAGTGTGTTGTGGACTGTGGGGTTCCATACCCTACAGAAAAGAATCGGAAGTGTGGCAAGTGAAAGAGTTGTGGGGGTTCCCTCTAATTGAGAAGGTCCTAATCGTTGGAGATTTAAGGACAGTGACCCTACTGAAGTTTGGGGTGTGAGCTGTGCGAGCACATGCATGGTACGCAAAGTTGAGATATATATATATATATATAGTGGTCAAGTGCATGTGACCAATTAGTACCAGAGTAGAATTGTACAAAGTGACCCCCAAAGGTTAAACCCGATTGGCTGATGGATTTGCTCACTGTGGTTCGATTATTGGGATGGGTCTTAAAAATAATAATTTTTTGTGAATTTCTCTTGCTCCCGTGTGGACGATTTATCTTTGACCATGCCGAGAAATGAATTAGTTGCGGTGTACGCAGACTAGCCTGAACAACTTGACCGTCCAAGAAAATAAATTAGAAGAATTGTACAAAGTGCATGCCTTTGGGAGGGAAACAAATATGGGCATATCTGTCATGTGTCTCCACGTGCATGTGCTGGCCGGCCTGCTACAGTGCTACGGTCCTACGGATCACATTCCTTTGGCAGGTAGGGCACTCACCCAAATACACACATTGGTGACGATGTACATAAATCTAACCAAATATAAAGTGTGTTGTGGACTGTGGGGTTCCATACCCTACAGAAAAGAATCGGAAGTGTGGGGGTTCCCTCTAATTGAGAAGGTCCTAATCGTTGAAGATTTAAGGACATGCAGTCATGACCCTACTGAAGTTTGGGGTGTGAGCTGTGCGAGCACATGCATGGCAAGCAAAGTTGAGAGAGAGAGAGATAGTGGTCAAGTGCATGTGACCAATTAGTACCAGAGTAGAATTGTACAAAGTGGCATGGCCCCAAAGGTTAAACCCGATTGGCTGATGGGTTTGCTCAATATGGTTCGATTGTTGGGATAGGTCTTAAGAAAACAAATTCTTGTGAATTCTCTTGTTCTGGTGTGGATGATTTATCTTTGACCATACCGGGAAATGAATTAGTTACGGTGTACGCAAGATAGCCCGGACAACTTGACCATCCAAGATAAAAAATTAGAAGAATTGTACGAAGTGCCTTTGGGAGGGAAACAAATATGGGCATCGATCTGTCATGTGTCTCCATGTGCATGTGCTGGCCTGCTACAGTACTGCTACGTAACAGATTGAAAGGGAAAATTCATGTAAACCTTATAACCAAAAAAATTGTTGGTAAATACTCACTATATTGGTAAATAAAAGAACATTTGGCAGGAAATGAATGATTATGCACAAGTAGTCATTTAAGGAAGTATAGATATGGGTAGAGGATCCGGAGGTGCTGTAATGCACCCCTGTGTAGTGCGCGTGTAGGGCGACACACAACCGTCGATCTTATCAATCAACGGTCCAGATCAAAAATCAATTATGACCAGCAATAAATGATTCTTACCGGTTATAATTAAAAATTATATCTCAACCATTCATTGTCAAAATCGATGGTCCGTGTGCGCCCTATAGGGTATCTTGCACTACAGGATTTCCTAATCCATGGATAGGGAGGTAAAGGATACCGATTAAATCGTTCAAATTGTCGCTACCAAAACAAACTGGTGAGTTTTGGCCGGTTTGTTTTTTTTCCATAAAAACAAACCGAACCGAACCACACTAATGATTATAAACCGATTAAATTGGTTAGGTTTATTATTTTCATAAAAAACCGACCGAGCCACACTAATGAGTGTTGGTTTAATTTCTTCTCCAGTTCTTCTGCTATGGATGCCTAATTGCACGTCTTGGTAGAGACATCCTTTATTTTTTTAGAACAATAGTTTTTTTGGGTTAATTAATCATTCATACATTGACCGGACAATTTCAATTTCTATTATTGGTTAGGTGTTGAACATGGTTTTGTTTCCCATGTAATTGATGAGTAATACGTAGTGTTTTTTTTTTTTTTTCAGTGGAAAGTTTTGAATCAAATACTACTTAATAGAGGTGAGCAAAAAATCCGTAAAACCGTGAATCCAGTCCAAACCAATCCAAACCGAAATGTTTGGTTCGGGTTTTTAGTAGTATGGTTTGGTCATGGTTTAAAAAAATTAGAAACCGCATTATATGGTTCGGTTTGTGGATTCACATTTATGGTTATGGTTCCAAACCGATTCAAACCGCACAATTCATACATACATACATATATATATATATTTATAGTTATATATATAATTTAATTATGGGAGCTTTACTCAACTACTTTTCTAATTTATTGATCCTATTAATCTACCGCAATATTTAGTTTTCCTTCCTTGCCAAGATGTTTAGTAGTTGGTATTCTTAGTTGGTTCACTTTAGTGAATTACCACTATTTCATTTTCTGAGTTTAAGACTTGAAACAATTGTTGGTATTCTACTCTTAATAAGTTGGTTGATATTAGTATGTTTTGGTAATTTGAATAGAATTGGTTTTAATATATACAAGTTTTCTTTTAATTTATCTTCGTAATATTTTAATTTTTTTTTTGAAGATGATAGTTTAGTTCAAAGCAAACTGTGGTTTAAAACCGAAACCAAACCGTATCTTAATGGTTTGGATAGGTTCGGTTCTATGGAATTTGTGGGTTGGTTTGGTTCTCCAAATTTATAATCCGTAGGTATTGGTTTGGTTATTGATTTACTATAAAACCGAATCAAACCAGACCATGCTCACCCCTACTACTTAAGTGTTAAATTACCTTAGGAATTGAACCAATTATGTAAAGTTCAAATCAATAAATAGCAGCAAACCAAACCGCCTAAATACAATGCGGTTTGTTGGTAGTATCGGTCGGTTTTTGTACCCAATAATAAAAAACAGATGAAATTGGTTCGGTTTATTTTTATCATAAACACCGACCGAACCGAACCACTTACATCCCTAAGAATGGAAGAAGTAGACATTATCTTCGGAAAGGAAATCAATAGGTTAGGAGCTAGGTCACATAATCATTTACCAGAACCCTTCATTCACACTTTCAATCTTCGCTTTACACTCTCGCAAATTTCCAAAAGTATGAATATTTTTGAACAACGCTTTCACGTTCGCGCCCGCACTGCTGCGCAAGTGCTTCATGTGACTCAGGTTATAGGCCAATGTGAATATGGAAAAAACTGAGAAGTGAGAACTGCCAACTGGACCAATAGATCTTTCTTCAGTCTTCAGGCCCTGGTTGGTTTCTGTCTTGGGCTTCAGCCCGGTTATTCATTGCAAGTGTTAAACTTACAGCCCACTAGATTTGAAGCCCGTAAAACTATGATGGGCCTTGCGAGGCCCTGAGTTCTCGGGGGCAGTTACGTCCGGAGAATTGAAAATTTTTCGAACCGGTAACTCTGCTGAACCGGCCCCGGCGTACTCGATACAAAATCGCAATTTACAGCGGCAAACCTTCCAAATTGCTTTCCCGATTTCGCGCCTCTCTCTCTCTCTCTGCCATCGCTGTATCCTCTGCCCCGTGCATAGAGTCGTAAATTTGGAGAGAGAAAGGTTGAAGATGGCCACGGACGATCCTCTCGATTTCGAGTCAGAAGACCGACTTCTCAAGTCCCCCGCTCTTACTAAAAGAAGGTTTTGTTTTTTGATTTCCTAGCTTCTTACTACGTGCGTTTACGCTCAACTGAATGGACTACAGGTTAATGGCAGTAAATAACTTGTTTCCGCTAAATGGTGATTTTAGTTGATGTATATGACAAGAATAATCTACCTAGAAATCCGTGAAAATATGGGCGTCAGTCCATTTAAGTTTAGCGGAAATGCAGCCTGAGCACCTTATGTTTTACCCATTTTCCAGTGAGAATTTGCAGCTTGGAGATTAGGGTTTCTCTCTGCGCGGTATCACTGGTGTAGTTGTGCGGAAGTTGTGTTACTTACGTTTTTCCCCCAAAAAAATGACCTACATACACTGATTGCAATGTTGTCTTGTTTTCTAGGAGTATTTCTCTTATCTAGTCTGTAGTTGAAAATTCTTTGCCTTAATTAAGGAATCCAAGAGGAGATCCATCTTAATGTCAAAAAAAAATTTCAAATGAGGCAGATGGGTTAGCTACTATTTTGACTTTCAAACTTCCAATATTGTCCACCATTTGTTGTTGTGTTTTAATTTTAAGCTTTCAAAGTTGTGTTATTGAGTCCATCTTGTCAAACTCGTTGTCACTTGCCAAAAATTAAAATAGTCTCAACTCATTCTGTCAACCTTAGTCTGATGTTTAATTTAAGTTGGCAGGGGTTTCCATCTTTGTGTCTTGGCATCTCGCTTTTAGGCTATTTTTTAACTTTAATGCGTGAGTTTAAACTAACCTGTGCTAATAGGATTGGACAGCATTGACTTAATTATGAAAGATTAAAAGTTGGAGGGCTTTTGGAAAAAATGAAGATAAAATCGGTGATTAACAAGTGCGAGGGGTAGATGATAGCCTACCCTAAAGTAAAAATTCACAGTTCTCAATCAATGGATTGGAGTCCGTAAAGTGTAATTTAGATACCATGGTGCTTATTTTTTGTGAACCATCTAACTTCATATCATGGTGTGTCAACTTTTCAGGAAGAAAGTCATAGGCCTGGATGATCTTGTGAATGATTACTTGAAGGAAAATAAAAAGCAGGAGATGAAATCAAAACGGGCAAAGGCTCAAAAAAACTATTTTTCTGATGAGGACGACGACATCAGAGAAGCCAAACTGTCTGAATGTGTTGAAAAATGTCAACAAGAGGCACAGACTTTCCTTTGCTTGCTTTACTTATTTCTTGTATTGCTCATTGGTTCCATAACCACAAATTTGTACTACTTTTAGATGGGACAAATAAGTGGCGAGGAAGAGATTTGCTTGTGGGGTCTTCAAGTTTTTGGTAACCAGGTATACACCATGTAGTCTATGGACCAGAAGTTCATACTTATAAGAATCTGAGATTGTAGATTGGTAGTTTTGGTAGGACATTATGACATATGTTTCTCCATGTAATTTGCAGAAAACTTTGCCGCAGTTGGCATTTCATGAGCTTGGAGGCTGCGGGCTTTTGCAGTCTTTCATGCACAATGAGCTCAATTCACTGGTTGAACTTGACATTAACAAAGGTCTTTTCTGTTGTAATCTATTTTATACTGTGAATTTGTTTTAGTATCGATCATGCCTTTACATGAAAATGCCAATTTGCTGTTTGCACCTACTTCAGTTGTGTTCTAAACATATTCTAGCAAGTTAGAATCACAAGGCCTAATTGAATTTCATATTTAATAACAAATCTTGTGTATGTTATGGCAGGAGAAGCGTTCCTTGAGAGCTTCTTAGTTAATGGATGGCTCTTGAAATTGCTTGATGCATGTGGTCATGTGGAGAAATCCATAGCAACATGGACATATAATTTGAGTGAGTATTTTTTTCTTCTTCGAAGATCACCTCCATTTCATAGATTGTACATGGTTTACCAAGTTCTTTCTTCTGGCGTGTTAGTGTTATACTCAGTGCAGGAAGTGCTTAGTGCATCTGCTTGCGACTTCTGGATTTCTATTCTCTCACCTAAGACCAAGGTAATCTGGATCTCCATTTCAGTTGGGATGATTTGAGGCCAAGTTTTGTTGCGTAATTTAAGTGGCGTAATAATTCATTATTCATCAATGGTTGCTCTTTGGCAGATTAAAATTGACTGGTTACCAAACTATTCTGAAATAAAAAGAGCTCTTGAAATTTATGGTTTTCGGTCGGATTTTCCATCCAGGTTTTCATCCGACGTGGAAATGGTCAATGCTGGTAAGCTCTTTGTCATCTTCAGTTGGTAGTTTCTCAAGCGAAAGCTGCAAACATATGCTAGTTAAAATGCAATGGGAATCTGATAATGATTTGCATATTATCGCTGCTTTGTGATTTTGAAAAAGAAGCTTGCAGCCATCTTGGCTGCTGTTTATCTTACTCAGCCATATAAAATAAACAAGATAAATATGCATTGACTTTAGGTGTGACATATAGGTCTGTATGCAGTTGTACTTCTGGTCGCAAACTAAATTTGAGTTGCTATGATTGAGGGATTAAGATCCAACTTAGATGTAGCTTTATGTGTGGTGGAAAGAAGAAGATTTCATGCTTCTGGATGAATTGGACGTCTTTTCCTAGCAGTTTGGTTTGTGTTACTCCCATTCATGTTGTTTATGCAATATCATTATAAGGCACCTTGGTTTTAATGCAGTAATTTATAGTGTTTCCTGGTCTTCTGGTTTTGCTTTATGAAAAGATATCAAATCAGTCTGCAAGAAATTCTCTTGGTTCTCTATCAGCCTTCATCTTAGTAGTTTACTCATAATTACTTAAACTTGTGTGTTAGATTCTGACTGTGGGGGGCCACCTCAAAATATTAGAGCTTGGATCATGTATGTAGCTGCTTGTTTTCGAGTAAGGTACGTGCAAGCAGAACCATGTTTTTGGTGATATTTGTTTGTGGCACTGTGTTTTTCTGTTTGTTGCTTGGTAAATTGAAATTTGAGATACAAAATGCTGTGACTAAAAGTGCATTTCTTTGCTCATTACTGTGACCATTGTATCTAGCATTCTAGAGAACGATACAAACAGTTTGAGTTCACTGAATGTTTATACTTGGCATCTTTGCAGAAAACATTCAATCATCTCAACTTCAGAAGCAGAAGAGTTGGTTGTTATGCTCATCTATCTTTTCTTAGATCGGCAGCTTCTAGGCTTGTCTGTGATTTTACACGAGTGCATGCTTTCGGCTATTAGTTTCTTCACTGACAATGAATGGAATACCAGCTCTGAGGAAGTAGCAAAATCTATCGCTTGCAGGTTAGCACTAAAGTTTCAAATCAATGTATACTACCGATTATGTCACCATTTCCCTAGCTTTCATTTTTCCGGTAAAAATTTGAAGCTCATACGTTTTCTCCTAATTTTGGTATAATTCGGGTATTCAAGCTGTTATGCCTGTGTTGTTCTATCATTTCTCGTGCACTATTGTCGTACAGATTTGGAGTTTTAGTTGGAAAAGTAACAATGGCAACCACTAAGCACAGAAAAAAAAACTATGACAATCCACTTGTTAGACCACCATGAACATTGTGGCTATTGCTATGTTGAATGTGGCCAATTGCTAACAACTTACATGTCCATAGCTTATGAAATGTACACTTTCCTACACCAGCATCTGGCCTTGAACAATAGAGTTGTGCACATGGGTTAATTGTTGTGTGAGAAGCCCTTGTCTGAGTTTACTTTTTGTCCCCCACCTTTTTATCTCACTTGGTTGAGGCCTTCCAGAATCCAAATTCCCCCCTTTGAAATCTCCAATTTCGCTAACTTCATTAGTATGGTGAATACAGAGTACCAAAGGACATGAACTGCTTGAGAACTGTGGAGAGCATTTCGGGAGTTGATGCACGTAGCAAACAACTAAGGCGGGCAGTGGCCTTCCGAATCCTTGTAGCTTGTTTGGATATCAAGGTAGCCCATATATTTCTTCAGTTTCTGCCTGAATATGCTAGCATGTACTAAAATCCTGTAGCAAATCTTATACATTTGCCAATTTCCTGGTAGTCGTCCAAGTGTAATTTCATTTGGCTGTTGTAAATGAGTTCTTTTCATGATACATTTTTCGTCTAAACTTCGAGTTCTAGCTGCACCACATGTTACGTGGGCCCATACCATATGGTGCTAGAGAGCATGAAGCATGACAGTTTAAGCTTTAGATATTTTGTCGTGCAAAATTTCTAGTGTTTAGGACCCCCTGTAAGGTACTCCTAGAAATGCTGGGACTTTTCGAAACATGATTGTGGGTGTATAGTGCCCATAAAAGAGTGGGTGTGGCCCAGAGGTCCAATGAAAGTGGTAAATTCACAAACTGGGTTTAGGAAGTCGATGCTTAGGGCTTGTCTACTAGAAAAACTCTAGTAGGAGCCCAGCCAAGGGGATTAAATGCACTTACTTCGACGTTAAAGCATGACTACAGGAGGCACCACAAGGCATACACTTCATCTTTTGTAATCTCCTAAAGAGATCATTGAGTTTGCAGACTTGTAAATGGTATGGACTCTAATAGTGATGGAAAACTTATATGTCATCTATGATTGTACATATCACTGGTATCTATGAAGCATATGAGGCGCCTCAAGATTGTATGTAAGCGAGACTCATGCTGGCATACAATGGATGTTAATTCCATTTAAACAAGCCTTAAGGCATGAGGCAAATGCTTCGTAGTTTGCTCTCCTTTTAGAGAGTTTTGGGAAACCAGGAGTGTGGTATACATGTTTTGTTTCTGTAACGAGTCTTGCCATTTCCTTTCCACAGGCTACTGATGCAGAGGAGATCCTGAGATTTCTTAACTCGATTAATGTAAAAGACAAAAGTTGTGATCTCTTCAAGATCTATATTTACTTAGTTCTGACCGAGAACTGGCTTTTATATAACCCTACGCTCGAAGATAAGCCAGTTATACACAAACTGTGGGGTGTTTATCTACGCCAATGTTCTTGCCAGATTACCAGCACGGATCTGAGGACTTATGCATCAAAGGTGTGAAATTAGACTCCCCTTTCATCACTGCATACTCTGGTGATTGGATTTATGAAACTATTTCCCCTTTCAGGTCCGTAGTAAAGCTTCATATCTTCTGCAAGGAATCAACAACAAATGAGTACGTACGTGTTCTCCTAACCTGTTACATCCTCCTTATAGGATACTAATGGCTTGGGTTGATCAACTTGCTAATCCTGCTACTGTTGCTTTGCATTTACTTAAAACCTGGTTGAAATTGTTCTGTGTTTGGATGGAGGGTTTTCGTTTAGAAACCAGAATCCTATCACTTGTTTAGATAAATAAAAGAGGTGAAAAATAATGAGAAATAACAGAAATATACAAGGTATAGTTTGTCTCTCACCAAATCTCACCAGCCATGGTGAGATTTGGTGAGAAGACATTATCCTTTCTTTTATTAACCGAACGCTTCAATCCAAACAGACTGTTAATGCAGTTGCTTGTGCAAGTTTTGTGTATAATTGCACGAAACATAGTCAAGTTTGCGTATTTCTTCTTGATGAAACCCAGTTACTTCACTGAGCTTTATTTATAGTTCAATTAGTGTCAAACAAGTACTATAATTTTGCCAACTTCTTGGTAGTTTGACAGTAATGGCTCATTTAATCATTCTTATGGTTCAGATTCTTTGCAACAAAATTCTTTTAACATGTCGAAATGAAATCTGATTGGTTACCCAGACATTTGACGATTGCAGGGTAGTTAGTTCAAGGGGAAAAAGCTGTTCAAACTCCAACATCAGACCAAGCGAGGGACTTGTACTCCGGTGGATTTCTTTTTGTTGTGTACAGAATTCACGCTCGTGGAGTTTTATGTTTTGTGATTATTGTGAAGTGAGCTGCTGTCATTTTTGTGTTGCAAATGATAAACTTGGCTACATATCTAATATGAATCCAGTGGTTTGGATGCCCTTTCTGTTTTGGGCACGCATGCCTTACTCTGGAGAATGTGGTCATAGTTATGCTACTCTTTATGTATAGTTCTGAACTTAATTAATGTAATAGTACCACCTAGTTTCATTCCATGGTTTTTTTTTTTACCAAAGATACTGTGCTTCCACATTGAGATCGTTTTTTTTCCGCCCCCTCCCTAGAAGTATTGTCTTACTTACTGTTGGCTATAGCTCACTCCCAAGACGCGTGCTTAATATTCCGGTGATGAATTTATTCGAGTATTGTTAACATCAAAGTTGCACGTGTTAGAAGTAGTAACAAGTTGAGGGGGTGACACTGAAATCCTTACTTACTTTCTGAATGTCATTTCGTTTTCCTGTAATAGATAGTATCTCATGAAATTGCACATCCTCCTTTTTAATCATGTCCTCTGTTTTGGTTACCCTCAATAATGGTTGTTCTGCAGATTTTTCGGGCATCACAGGATACTACTATGTACTGTAGTATAATTTTGGGCAATCCATTAATATAGAATAAAATTTTGGTACCAACAAAAACAGTTTTGGCATTATCATTTCTCTAAAAGAATAATAACCAAGACTTTATCCTATTATTTGTGAAAATGTATAGGTAAGAGATGGTTGAAGAGAGAGAATGAGTATTCCGAATTTACATACCCATTACAATGAGGTGCTTGTCCATTTATACAGTAGACAAGTCGGAATAATAGTACAAAGCCTAGACTAGTAGGAATTCTCCCTTCTTCGGAAGTTTGTTGCATGAAAGAGAATCTGTCGTACAGAGTCCTTTAAAATAATAGAATAACATTTTGTTTGGTCTATTCAAATACCATGTTGCTATTGTTTTTGAGAGATGCTAAAAATTGAGAGAGAATTTTCTGAAAAGGAATTAAAATCAGTCCTAATGATAAACTGGCTCCCAAAGCTTGTAAATATGTTTTTGGGTATAATCCTAATTTCCCGAGAAAATAACGAACAAGAACTACGATAACCTTATTGGGGATAAATTAGTTCCACCACAAGGGAATGGAATCCAAGCAGCCAAACATACCCTTTCAGTGGTTCTGACTTCAGATTCAAAAACAACGATGACTTCAGATTCAAAATCAGGTTCGGTTTCGTTTCGCAGCCTTTTCCCCAGCTTCGGTAAGCCGTTGAACTCCCGAACCTCTGCCGAATCTACTTTACCGTTAAGTTTCCTATTTGGCTGATTGGCTCCCTCTTTCTTTCCCTTCGCCTTCCCTGATTCCAATCTTTCTCCCTTTTTCGCAGAATTTTTCCCCCAATCAAAGATTGAGAGAGAGAGAGAGATTTTTCGGCTGCATTTTTTTTTATCGCAGAGCTTTGACATAATTTATCTTGAATACTACCCACATTGTGCTTACTCATATCTTTCACTCTCTGAATCTTGAACTTTAGCTTTCGTATTCCTCCGTTCATGTGTGTAATTTTCTTACTAGTATCTTTCGCGGACATTATTTTCTTTCCCCCATATTTCTAGGGTTTCTATCTGAGCGTCTTTTGCCAATTTCCCAGTTTGGTGGTTGTGGGTTTACTTAGGGTTTTGTCGGGCTACTGGGTATAATGCTGAAAGGGGAAAGGATGGCGAAGAGGTCTTCTTTTGGGATTGGGAGTGTAGTAAGGAAGAGGCTATCAGATATTACCAACTCAATCCCACAACCCAAGTCCCCTTTCCCAGATAAAAAGCTCTCACCGACAGATTCCTCGGCGAAGGAACACATTGATCATCTTGTCAAGGTATAATCTTATTTGGGTCTTTTCCAGATTTCATGTGGTGGGTTTTCTTGTGATGTTCATACTGATGTGATGTTTTGGATTTCTGAACCAGGAAAATATTGCACTGGCGAAACTTATTGCAGACAAGAAGTATGATTTTGTGGTTTTGGGTTTGAGTTCTTACGCTTTTTTCTGCCTTTTTGTTCTTGACATTGTAAGTGTTAAGGTTTCCCTTATTTTGGTTGAACAGTAAAATTATTGAATTTACGGGGATAGAGTTGCAGAAGATGCGAGTTAGTCTTCAGAAAATGCAGATGCAAAATTGGAACCTTGCTCAATCCAATAGCCATATGCTAGCGGTATGTTTAACCTTTAACCTTATTTGTATTCTTCCTTAGAGAACAATGCATAATTTTTTCTTCTGAAACTGAATGTGTTCCATCAATTTTTCAGGAGCTTAATTTAGGTAAAGATAAGGTAAGTTTGATGGATTCGGACCGGGAATTCATGTCCGTTTGTATATCCACTATTGTCAGCTCTCCTCTGTTGTGCTTTCCTCTTAACCAAAATTTGCTATGTTCGTAACAGTTAAAAGCACTACAGCATGAGATCGTGTGCAAGGATGCCGTGATCAAAGCAAAGAATTTGGAACTTGAGGTTAGCTTTCATTGTCCAATGTCTTATGATAATGCAAAATTAAGTGATTAGCACATTCAGGAGTTTGACATGCCCTTGAAACTAGCCATTTAAGGCACTCTATATACAGGAGCCATAATTGTGTCAATGTGTGCAATGTCATGCCAATTTGGGTCCTGTTTTGAATGGACCCTTTAGTGGGAAACTAGCTCGACATTTTCATTCTTTACATGGAATTGGATACTCACAATGAGCAAAGATTGTATGTACATCACACCATATATATTTTTTTCCCACAGAAAGTTTGGAAATGTATATTGTTTTGCCCTCCTACAGCTCCAGATATCAAGTACATTGATTCATTCAGGCACCTAACATTGCTAGTCCAGTCCATCGGTCTTGGTAAGTGGAGAGAGAGAGAGAGCATATCTCTATTGTTTTCACGAACCAAGACCTTGGCTCCTTTCTCATGAATTTTATGTTGGCCCCAGTTTTATGAGTTGTTTAGTAGCCATTTCACAAATGTTTTGTGCTTTTCAAATGATTTTACTTCCTTACTTTGGAATTTCACCTTTCTGTATCATGTTGATGTAATTGGAGTTTTAAGGACATTTCTATGCCACTTGGTGGGGATGTGTGTGTGTGTTCCCCAGTTTTCTCTCTGTTCACTTAATTTTTTTTGGAGGGATTACTTAGGAGTATTAGGCATTTTGGAAATCCTGCTACTGAATGTACTTTACCACCTTATCTATTTTCCTTTCCCAATTTGGAGTCTTTGATTTTCCATATTCTACAGTTGTAGAAAATTTCCATCCTTATCTTCCTTTTGTTTTTGGTAAGTAATCCTCGTCTTCCTTTGTTCATCATCAAATCAACATTCTAAGGCGGTCTTATCATCGAGAGTTTCGACGGAAATATGTTGACTTGGTGGGGTTGTGGCTCCCATCCTCCTCCTATTCACAAGCACCAGAGCAACTTGAAGGAGACGGCCAACCTCTTCTCTCTATTCACAGGCCACTCAATCCTCCAAGACATTGGAGCTTTGTCTGGTGTGGGAAAGAACACTACTTCAAATGGCCTGTAAACTGAACTATCTGGGTTGTAGCTTGACCAGCAAACCATTGCTGAGGCTGAGAGAGTGAGAGTTATTAGCAATCCTCCATACAACCGCTGCCCCTCCATGGATGTCCCCATACTTGCGGAACCATGTAAATTCTTTATGTTTGCATGTGCGCATGCATGTGCTTGTGTTTGTGTTGAATGTTGATTGTTTTTTTTGTCCTAGTAGCACTACAATATTACTTGATATTTAGCTGTTTGAGCTTGTACTCTATTCATTGAGCACAATGGTTTCACAAGAAAGGGAAAAAAAGAAGAAGGATCCCATGCAGACACTTTTACTACGTATTAGCATGCCTTTCCCTGAGCTACTTGTTAGAAGCGTTAGTAGAATATGTGGTTTGTCCCACATCGCCTATCTAATGTACATGTAACTCTCCAGAGTAATATAAATATATGTGTGTGTGTTAGGGTGATCTATATACCCTATACACTTCTTTCTTCCTCTAATAACATGGTATCAGAGCCCAACCTCAATCCTAACCCTAAACCACCACAACCCTAACACAACTGCCGTACATCTTCACCTATCCTACCACCACCACTGCCGTACATATCCAATCGAAAACCACCAATCGAAAAAAACAAAAAACAAAAAAAAACAAAAAAAACAAAAACCCTTACCCAACATTAACCCATCCTTAGTCTGCCACCATAACAGTCGAAACTTTACCCAGATCATCCACCGTCGAAACCTCACACCGCCTACTCGCCGACCCTCACCGACCCCTTGTCGACCCTCGCCGGACTCCAGTGACCTCCGGCTTCCTCTGTTTGCCTCTGAAATTGTCGGATCTACTCCGAAATCCTATACCCAGTGCGTGTTTCAACCTCGTCGGCGACCGCCGACCATCGCCCAGTCTCCGGCGACCCTCGCCGACGCTCGCCAGTATCCGGCGACTCTCCAGTGATCCTGTCCAGTCGATATTTTTAGAAGTTCCAAGGTATTTCACGACTGGATCTTTTCTATTTCAGGATTGGATCTTTTGTATTTCAGTCAGCCTATGACTAAGGTGATTTAGGCGACAGTGGGTGAGGATTCGAGTGATGGTGATTTCTGTTGCTGCCTATTCATTAATGTCATGTGTTTCTTGCGGCTGCATATGGGTTCGTGTTGGGTTTGTCTCGATATTGTCAATTGTTGATAATTAGTTGGTGTTAATCACTTTTTGGTGGATGCTATTGTTTACTCGTTGGTTATTGTTGATTAGTTAGTGATTATTTATTAAACTCGTTGGAAAAATGTCTGATGAGAAATCTGGTTCTGGTACTCAATCGGGCTCTCTCTCTACAGTTGTTGGTACTACTTCTAGTTCTGGTTCTACTGGTATTGGTAGTTTTTTTAGTGGCTCTCGGTCCCGTGAGAGGCATTCTATTACCTCCACGCCATTAAATGGAGGCAATTATGTTCTTTGGGCTAAAGCTGTTGAGGTGTATTATATGGGACAGTCGGAAGACTTTTATTTGACTAGTGAGCCCCCAGCTCCAGATGCACCCACATATGGGGCATGGAAACCCGTTGATGCCCGTATTCGTTCAGAGTTATGGAATAGTATGACGGAATAGGTTGCTAGTACACTGATGTTTTGTGATACAGCTAGAGAGGTGTGGACACAGGCAAAAGAGTTGTATTCAGGTGTCGACAATCTCCGTCGTACGTATGATCTTCATCAGTCTTTCTTTAATATATCTCAGGGTGATGATTCTTTTGAGGAGTATTATGCTAAGTTCCTGCGTATTTGTAATGAGTTGGACATCTGTGAGCCACTTTCTGCTGATATTCAGGTTATACGGCGCCAGCGTGAGCGCATGAGGGTTACTCGTTTCTTATCTGGTGCATCATCCACTTTCAAACCTGTGGGTAATCAGATTTTAGGGGACCGTGACTTACCTCCTCTCAGCGAGGTATTCAGTCGTCTTCGGCAATCATCGTCTATTTCTGGTACCCCGACTCCTGATCGTTCTGCTTTGACTTCCGCTGTTTCTGATAGCTCTGTGTTCTCAGTTAGCCGTGGCCGTGGTCGCGGCCGTGATTCTGGGTTTCGAGGTTGTGGTCGCGATTTTGGGATGAATGGCCGTGGTTCTATTGGCCGTACAGACACTGTTATTGGTGCTCGAGGTGATCGTACGTTTAATCGTGGTGGCCGCATGACAGGGGGAGGCCGCGGTCGTGGCCGTGGTCCTCGGTTGTGTACTTACTGTGGGGGGACCAATCATTTGGTGGACACATGTTATGAGTTGTATGGCTTCCCTCAGGCTCATCAGGCCACTGTCTCTGAGGATACTGGACAGTTTGCTCAATCTACAGCTGATAGTGTGGTTGTTTCAGCTGATGAGTACCAGCGCTTATTGTCATTTCAGACAGCACCAGGATTTTCCACTGCTACGCTTGCTCAGACCGGTCCATCTCGTGCTTGTGTTGCTTCCTCTCCTTGGGTTATTGACTCGGGAGCTACAGATCATATGACTGGTACACCTGCTTTCCTTTGTGATCGACAGCCGGTTGGTAGATCATCTCATGTTACCTTAGCTGATGGATCTACCACTGCTGTTACTGGTTTGGGTTCAGTTCCTGTCTCTTCCTCTCTTACATTGACATCTGTATTACATGTTCCTCGTTTTCCATTTAATCTTATGTCTGTGAGCCGTCTTACAAAATCTTTGAATTGTTCCGTTACATTTCTTCCTCATGGCTGTGTTTTTCAGGATCTCACGACGGGGAGGAAGATTGGTGGGGGCATTGAGCGAGGTGGCCTATATTACTTGGCAGTGTCCCAACCCGTTGCCCTTCAGGCATCAGAGTCTCCATATCAACAGCACTGTGTCTTGGTCATCCCTCTCTTCAGAGTTTGAAGCGTCTTGTGCCCTCGTGTCGTTCCATTAATAAGTTGGTTTGTGAAATCTGTGAGTTTAGTAAACATCGTCGAGTCAGTTTTTATCCTAGAGTTGAGCGTCGTGCGTCTCGTCCTTTCCAGTTAGTTCATTCAGACATTTGGGGGCCTATTCATGTGCCCAGTATTTCTGGTTTTCAGTATTATGTTATATTTGTGGATGATTTTTCTCGTATCACATATCTTTATCTAATGAAAGAGCGATTTGAATTGAAATCTGTTTTTAAAACCTTTTACATGGAGATTAAGAATCAGTTTGATACCTGCATTAAGATATTTCGTTCAGATAATGCTCGTGAATATTTTCATAGTTCACTATCTCAATTTTTTGCTGATCATGGCATTATTCACCAATCGTCGTGTTCTCGGACTCCACAACAAAATGGAGTTGCTGAGCGCAAGATTCGGCACTTATCTGAGGTTATGCGTGCCTTACTATTTCAAATGCAGGTTCCTAAGTCATATTGGAGTGATGCCGTCCTCACTGCCTGTTACTTAGTCAATCGCATACCCTCTACGATTCTAGGTGGTCAGGTTCCCCATAAGGTTTTATTTCCCGATCGGCCTCTCCATTCATTACCCCCTCGGGTTTTTGGGTGCACCTGCTATGTCCATGCTCTTGACCCTGATAGGAGTAAACTTGATCCTCGGTCTTTTCGGTGTATTTTTCTGGGATACTCACATACCCAGAAAGGGTATCGATGTTACTCTCCTACTTTACGTCGCCACTTTGTCTGTGCTGATGTCACGTTCAATGAGTCCTTGCCATATTATTCGAATCCTGTTACCACCAATGATCTCCTTACCCTAGAGTCTGTGTTACCTATGGCTGTTCCAACCGGCACTGTTCTACCGAACCCTTTGCAGGTTTATGTTCGGCGTTCCCACGCACCGACACCGCCCCAGCCTCCAGCACCAACCCAGTCTCCACCTACAGAGCCCTCCCAGCCTGTCGTACCATCTTCGCCAGCACCTCCGTCTTCCCCCCCGTCGCCAGATCCGCCTGCTCCTCGGTATCCAACTCGTGACAATCGCCACCCACCGGTAAAATATGGTTTTTCTACTTGTTCTCGCACTTCTCATCCTCTTTCTCGGGTTATCTCATATGATCATCTCTCTCCATCTCTCCGTGCTTTTACTACTACTGTCTCCTCTATTTTTGTTCCTAACACTGTTCAGGAGGCATTATCTCGGTCTGAGTGGCGTAAAGCAATGGAGGATGAAATGTCTGCTCTTCATAATAATGGCACGTGGGAGTTGGTTACTCTTCCTGCTGGTCAAACTACTGTCGGCTGTCGTTGGGTTTATACTGTCAAGTATCTTCCTGATGGTACTATTGAGCGTCACAAAGCTCGCCTGGTTGCCAAAGGTTACACCCAGACTTATGGTGTTGATTATTCAGAAACGTTCTCTCCCGTTGCCAAGCTTGGTTCAGTGCGGATTCTTATTTCTCTTGCCGCCAATCTGGGTTGGCCGTTGTTCCAGCTCGACGTCAAAAATGCCTTTCTCCATGGCGATCTCCAGGAGGAAGTCTACATGGAGCAACCACCTGGGTTTGTTGCTCAGGGGGAGCGTCATAAGGTATGCCGTCTTCGCAAAGCACTCTATGGTCTTAAGCAATCTCCTCGAGCATGGTTTAGCAAGTTTAGTGATGTCGTTATGAGATTTGGCATGCGTCGAAGTCAGTCAGACCACTCTTTATTCTCCCTTATGTCGGCTCGAGGAAAAATATTGCTCATTGTCTATGTAGATGACATTATTATTACTGGAGATGATCAGAAAGGGATTGATGAGTTGAAACAATTTTTACATAGTCAGTTCCATACTAAAGACTTGGGTAAGTTGCGATATTTCTTGGGTATTGAGGTAGCGAGGTCCAAGGATGGGATCAGTTTGTCTCAGAGGAAATATGTGTTGGATATTCTAGAGGAGACAGGTTTATTGGGAGCTAAACCTGTGGAAACTCCAATGGATCCTAATGTCAAACTCTGCATTGATCAGGGGGAGGTATTTCCTCATCCAGACCGGTATCGCCGCTTGGTTGGTAAGTTAAATTATCTTACCAACACACGTCCTGATATTTCATTTGCTGTTAGTTTGGTGAGTCAGTTTATGTCTGCTCCTCGTCTTCCACATTGGGAAGCTTGTATTCGCATTGTCAAGTATCTTAAAGCCCATCCTGGACGCGGTTTGTTTTATCGTTCTAATGGTCATTGTCGTATTGAGGCATTTACGGATGCAGATTGGGCAGGGTCACCTTCTGATAGACGTTCAACAACTGGTTATTGTGTTTTTGTTGGTGGCAATCTAGTTACCTGGAAGAGTAAGAAGCAAACTGTTGTTGCAAGATCTAGTGCAGAAGCTGAGTACCGTGCTATGGCTCATACTACATGTGAGGTTGTTTGGATGAGATCCTTTCTTGAGGAGTTGGGATTTCAGGTGCAGTTACCTATTCCTATGTATTGTGACAATCAGGCTGCGATACATATTGCCTCAAACCCGGTGTTTCATGAGAGAACAAAACATATTGAGGTAGACTGTCACATCGTTCGAGAGAAGATTGACAGTGGTGTGTTAATTACGCCATTTGTATCCACAGGAGCTCAGATAGCAGATATTTTTACCAAATCACTGTTTAAACCTCGTTTAGAGTTTTTATGTAACAAGCTGGGATTTTGTGATATCTATTCTCCAGCTTGAGGGGGAGTGTTAGAAGCGTTAGTAGAATATGTGGTTTGTCCCACATCGCCTATCTAATGTACATGTAACTCTCCAGAGTAATATAAATATATGTGTGTGTGTTAGGGTGATCTATATACCCTATACACTTCTTTCTTCCTCTAATAACACTACTGAACTGTAATGGCTGTACATTAGAAGAGATGAACTTGAAGATTATTCAGCTTGATGAACTTCAAACCCTCTTGATTTTGCAGGGAAAAGCACAGGTGAACAACAGTCAGAAGAACTGCTCTCAGGTATTGAGATGAACTCTTCTGTCAGTTTTATATGCTATTTTACTAGATTCCTCCTCATTTCTGTCTCTAATCCTTTGTTTTGCTATGTTGGGTCAAAGGAAGCGGAGGAGGTAGCTGGCGAACATAAAGCCGATGATACTACTAAACTTTGTAAAGGCCCCAAAAGACGCCCATCTAGAAGTCAATGTAATTCTGGATCCTAGATATGCAATATGAACAGTTGCTGTTTTTTCTCTATAGTCCAGTTAATCAAAGCATATCATTTTATTCTCGCAGCTATGGGCCCTTCAACCACATCTCAACAAGTTGCTGAAAAAGAGGCTTCCGAAAGCAAAAGGTAAGCCTATTTTTGGGTATTCCATATCTAAAACCTCAGATCTGTTTATGATCGTCTGTATTTTCCAAAAAAGCATGCAACAAGTTGTCTTTGTTTGCACTTGTACGTTTACATTGTGTTCGTGATAATTTTCCAATGAATCTCAATGTGAGTAGCCGTCACTTGGTTTTTTGTTCAGACGATGTTTGAGAAGGCAATCTGCGAGGTTTATTTCCCAACCACACGAACCCACAGATAACTTGTTCGAGATAGAAGATGCAAAATTTCTAGTTCCATCATGTACATCTGTAAAAAAAGGAGACGACATCGAAAATTGTGCGCCAATATTCGAAGCTCGAGAATCACGAAGAACTTCTCTAGGCAGACCAGTGCGGAGAGCAGCTGAGAAGGTTCAGTCCTACAAGGAAGTTCCTCGTAATATCAAAATGCGGAGGTCAGAATGAGCCTAATCCGTGACAAGAGACTTCGAATTCGTAGACTGATTTCGCCTAATCAGTGAGAAGAGACTCTGAAGTCATGGACTGATTTCTAGTTATTGTTTCTCTTGACATCTGTTTGTAGATTATGAAACTCTAGTTAGTTGACTTGGATGTTAAGTCATGTTATTGTCAAGGTTTGTTATTGTCTACGCATGCTAGTGTTAATGTGTTCGAGCCATCTTACACGCATCTCGTCTAATCTGGGGCCAGGATCTCAGTGTTAATAGTTGTTGTTATGATGGTGAACTACATTGACCCCTTGAAGTTTTGCGTAACTCTGTATTCCCCACATATGTTATGATCCTTCGGCAAGTGTATGTATGCAGTTGCGCTGTCCTATTTTACAACTCCATTTACTATCATCAAAACATTGAATTTTTAACCTTTTGAATTCTTGACTAATTCCGAGTCTTTGAAGTTAACGACTGACTAAACCCTCTAGTGGCCCCAAGGTTTGGAGTGTTTGTTTGGCGTTTGTGAGATTCGAACATGCGATCTCATGGATGACATGTGCTTATTTAGTTTTTCATGCTCACTTGACTAATCCCTTGGACTAAATTACACTTAAAAGCCAAACTACCTTTAAAATGTTCATTACATCCAACTCTATATTATACATCTATTCTACTAAAATATTCACTTCTTCTAATGTTCTTTGTTTGATTTTAAAAAATATTTTGTGCAAAAAGGATTTTAGGAGTTGAAGAAAAGAAGCAAATATTATACTCCGTAATAAGAGCTTGGAGTGAATAGCGGCTCCTTATTTTTGTAGGAAAAACTTTAGCATAAATAAATCGTTAAAATAATTTACGATAAAGTAGTTGTTTTAAGGTTTTCCTTTTCAAGTTAGTTTAGAACAAGGTTTAAAGAGTGAGACGTGGATGTTCCAAAGGGACAAAGAATTTTGGAAGGTTTTGACAAAAAAATCTACGAACTTGAAAATTCTATTCCGCATTAACATAGGGAAAAAGGTAACGAGAATAAAATTTGAACCGTCGCCAAATGAAGTGTCCGTAACACGTAACGTGTTTCATCAACAAGAGTGTAACTTGGTTTATAGAGCTGGAGTGCTGGACCAGCAATAGATATGATTCGCTGGTAGAGATTTAAAAGCGCATTTATAAGTGCTCCCACGATGAAGACAAAAACCAGAATGAAGTTAAAAACAGGCCAGAAAATTAGGATAAAAGGTCCATCCCTTCCCTTTTTCTCTTCCCACATCTCTCCTGTCTCTTTCATCTCCTGAAAATGGGTGTCCGTATTTCAAAAACCAAAACCCCTCTCTCTCTCTCTCTCTCTCTCTCTCTCTCTCAACTCACCTCCTCTCTCTCTCTGTCACTGTACTCCCCCCTACCATTGACCACCCAAACAGCTAATCCATAAGTCTCTCTCTCTCTCTCTCGTGCATTAAATGCGGGCTCCTGTCTGGAAGTCGCAGACTCGCAGTTCCCTCCTCCTCCTTCTCATCAGGTTTGATCTCTCTCTCTCTCTCTCTAAATACACTTTTACATGTTTATGTGTGCAGTGCAAAATGCAAATACATCTGTCGACTGTTCTATAAAATCTCACTCCATCTTTATTCTCTCTCTCTCTCTCTCTCTCTCTCACTAAAAGTTCACATTCACTACCATACCATTTTTGACCTTTCAGCACTCTCACTCCCACCAACTTTTTACTGCTCCTCACTCTTTCAACGACTCGATTACTTGTTCCTAGGGTTTCGCGAGGATCGGATTCGTGATTCGTGTTCAGATCGGTCGCGTCGACTGACTGATGCGTTGTTAGGGTTTTGAGGCCGGAATGGAGGGGCGCGTGAAGAAGTACCACCGGCAGGTGAGCCCGGAGAGGGCCAAGGTTTGGACGGAGAAGTCGCCCAAGTACCAGCAGAGTAATCGGAGAGTTCCCGTGGTGTACTACCTCTGTAAGAATCGGCAGCTCGAACATCCCCATTTCATCGAAGTCCCCGTTTCCTCACCGGATGGCCTTTACTTGAGAGGTATATAACATTACGTATGCGTGCGTACATATTTATACCTATATACATGTATATTGTAGAGCCAAACCTAGGCTTGTTTTTTCCTGATAACTCGCTTGTCCGGGCCAACTTACGCACACCCGGAATTTCCCGGGGTCAATCCCACCGCCCACTTGTGGGGAGCCCAATTAAAGCCATGGCCTAGCCCCCAAAGGAGTTGATGAGCCTAAGACCTTAGGAGGGAGCAAACCCTAGGTCCCAGGCCTAGACCATTAGGCCAACCCCTAAGTCGCAGGCATTTTACAATGTCAAAATGCATATGTGCGTGTACGCTGGCCCGAACACCTAAGTTATCGACAAAAAACTCGATTATGTTGCTGTACAAGGTTTAATGGTATTATTTTGAGGAATTTTTTTGGCTTTAGCTATGTTTGTGTGTGAGAGAGAGAGAGAGAATTTGGCTAAAATCTCTATTTAAATTAGAGTTGGCAAAGTAGTAATTCGGCCCTAGATTTGGCTTACAGCCCCTTTGGATTGAGGGATTTGATAAGAAAAGAAAGGAGTAGATGTTCTTGCCAGGGGCAGAGCTATGTTGGGGCCCCAACTCCCAGCCCTGGCTGCCCGAGCGTCCGAGTTTTAAAATGTTATTTTGTATAAACATGATTTTGAATATTATTGATAATAATTCGTGTATAGCTAATTATAATCTTGATAATTTTGGTTTGATTTGATAAAAACCCGGTTATTTTACATTCTCATTTCTCAATTTCTTTTATAAAAAAAAGCACGTGACAGGAGAAGTAGCCTAAAGAATAAAACAAAACGGTTGGTATAATTTAGTTGCATTTTAGGCGAGAATCATTTCAAAGTACAAATGTTATGTATTGGAAAGCAAAAATCTTGTGATATAATAAGTTCCGATAAAAAATATATGTCTATTAAGCCGGCCCCCCGGGGGCAAAATCCTAGTTCTTGCCAAATTACTTATTTGAATTGAGTACTATAATGAGAAAGGGAGGGAAAAGTACAAAAATGATATTTTTTGATTGGCTCCTTTCCCCTTCTGGTGAGATTTGGTGAGAAAGAGCTCCACTCTCTTATCGCATCCTTATTTCTCACAATCCAAAGGGGCGGTTAGGGTTGGGGATTCCTTTGGTGAGATTGTGCCATATGATGTCTTTGGCTAGGAAATTGGCTTTAGGGTAAAAATATGCATATGAGTGAGTGAATTCTTATATAAGAAGAAAATTTCTTGGTCAATCTGGTTCTAACATATAGGGTTTGAAAATTTGCTTGTGGTGTAGATGTAATTGCTAAGCTTAATGTTCTGAGAGGCAGAGGCATGGCTTCAATGTACTCGTGGTCTTGCAAGAGGTTAAATCGTGGGATATCTGAATCTTTTTAATTTCTTCTTAAATATTTCTGGAAATTTTTTCATGCTGTTTGCCAATTTCCCTTACAGAAGCTACAAGAATGGGTTTGTGTGGCATGATATCTGTGAAGATGACTTAATTTTACCAGCTCAGGGAAGTGAGTACGTTCTGAAGGGTTCTGAACTTTTCGAAGAATGTCATTCAGGTAAGCAAGAACTTGGTTTCATAGTTTCCAGTAACTTCAAGTTAATTTTCTTCTTTCTTTTCCTTCATAATCTCAGCACGGGATGAAAACTTTCTTTTTCCCTTCCAATTTTTTTTATTGTCTCCAGGTCGTTTCAGTCCTGCTGAAGTTACAAAATCAAAGAATCAAAGACAATTACTGGAACCAGCACCTTTGAGGGCTCATGATGATTCTTCATCTTCTTCAAGCATGAATGGGAGAGATTCAAAACATTCCCAAGACGACGAGCTTTCTCCTCCAGTCCGACATACTGATTCATTGGGGGTGTCTCCAGGGTATAGGGATGGGAAAAGTTCCCCCTGGAATGGTTGTCTAAGCTTAGCAGAGTACAAAGTCCACAAGGGTGATGGTTTAGCCGATGCTTCAACTCAGACCGAAGAAACTGTAATCAGAACTAATAAAGTTGGTGAGACTTGCACAAGGGGTGTTTCAACTGATGACGGGTCACTAGAACCTGAGAGCACTGAATCTTGTGAAAACAGGGTTCCACAAGTGAAAGAGTCTTCTGATATTTCTAGGGAATCGATTTCCCCACCTCCACCTTCATCCAGTACTTCATCATCAGGTGGGAAGACTGCGACCTTAGAATCTCTTATCAGGGCCGATGCTAGGAAGGCCAACAGCTTTAGGATACTTGAAGAGGAGGAATGTCGGTTGCCATTGAATACAAAGCTCAAGGCCTCAAACATGCTGATGCAACTAATTTCCTGTGGGTCAATTTCAGTGAAAGATCACAGCTTTAGCCTCATCCCTACCTACAGGCCAAGTTTTCCATATTCAAAATTCCCCTCCCCTTTGTTCTCGACATCGCATGTGATGGGAGAGCTTGATTGCCTGATTGAGAATCCGAGGCTCATGGGTCTGAGGTTGGAAGATAAGGAATACTTCAGCGGAAGCTTGTTTGAGAAAACTATGCTCAAAGAGGAAGGAGACAGGTTTAGTGCTCTGAAACGATCATCTTCATACAACGCTGACAGGTTAGTCTGCTTTCGACTCCTCCTTATATAATCTAGTGTTAAAGAGTTGTCCTTTGCACCCTGTGGCGTACAACACTATCTATTTGGTTTAGGAGTGAGAAAGGCTCCTGTTTTAGGAGGTGTTAATTTAAACTGCCGATAAGTTTGTCTGTTTAATTTTAGGAGGTGTTAATTTAAACTGCCGTTAAGTTTTTCTGTTTAATAAAGGTATATATAGTATACTCGCTTCAAATCATTTCTTCCTTCCTCTCCTTTCCACACTACCATACAACTTGGGAAAATGTCCCATGCTCTTACCACCACTTTCCATCTCCATCCCGAACGTTGTGTTAATTAGGAAAGAGTTTATGATGCAATTGTAAGGAATATACTCGTCTCCGTTAGAGCTAATGATGGATGGTACATACAAATGTTGTCAATGTACGCTGTCTATTGATTTGATGGTTTGAGAAAATTGGTGTACCCTAGGTTTTGGAGATACATAAATAATAATTGGAAATTCTAATTTGATTAGAACAATATCCAAGGGTCAGTTGTAACCCTTTAGAATGAATCTATTATGGGTCAAATCAGTCGTAGGCATAATGATAGATTGTTAAGAACCTCCAAATGATCTTTGTCAAGAAATCGTAGTGGGTTATTTCTTGAAACAAGAATCCTTTAGATGTACAAGAAAATTAACTTGTTTCAAATGCTTTGGAAGACTAAGTACAGAGACTTCTTGTCCACTGTAGACCCAAATGGATACCTAGTGGACTTTTGCACATTGGCATTAAGCTTCCATTTAGAATTCTTAAGTGGTGTGATTTAAGACTTGAAGGTATTTAAACAGCGATGACGTGAAATTGATTCATCCTTTGCCCCAAACTAGGTAATTGCACACGTTCATCTTCACTTTTTGAGGTGGATATATGATCTTTCTCTTGATAGTAGGGGACCATTTTTTGACAAAACATTGTGCTCAAGTATGGTATTTGTTCTTGCTCTCTGCCATACTGAAAATTGGAAACAAATTTGCAACGCAGGAGTAGTAAGCAATATGATTTAGCTGCAGACAAAGAGGAGACTATGGTGCGGTCGAAGTGCATCCCATTGTCAATAAAGGTTTCGCTAAGCAAGCATCCAAGAAGTGAATCAATGAGATCCCCTGTTTCTGAGGGACCAAGGATCTCCTCTGATGGAGCCGATAGCTCACGAACCATAACCCCTAGCATGTCCGACGGCAGCAGCCAAAGAATCACAGAGCCTTCCACCGGGAAGCAACAATCGAATAGACTAGATTCTTTCAGGGAAGAGAAGGAAAAGGTGATCAAAATAGAAGAAAGTTAAGTACCGGCTCTTCCCCATTTTGCTCTAGGCACTGAACTAATATTTTGCCGCTTTTCCAGTTCAAGTTTGTTGAGACTTTTTTGTTTCTTGTGTTTTTGTTTGATTTCCTTTCAACAGGCTTGCTTCTGGAGCTCGGGTTATAATCCAATCAACACCTTATGAAACTAGTGGAAACTCCTGGGATTAAAACCCTCATTTGCTGTTGGGGATGGGGCTTCAGGCGTGGTGTGAGTGAACTTGCCCCTATATTTTGAATTTTGCTCTTAGTAATACAGCCTTTTTGTAGGAACTTTTTCTGCTAGTATCTTCTTATGCTGTATTGATTTGCTTCAGCTATTGTTTTGCTAGGGAGCCAATAGTCCCCAATAGTTCCTTTTGTAGCTTCAAACCACACCCACTGTGTGTAGAGGCCACACACTTGTGAGTGTGGGTGTGTAACTGGGGTGTATATGTGGGTGTGGTTCGTTCATTGCTCCTTGAACCTTAAGCAATCATAGACTAGAGGAAAAACTGAGTGTTACAGGGACAACAGTTGGTAAAAATTGGCTCGATTATGTCTGCAGCCTAAAGTTGGTATGTTTTCTGTCTGTAAAAGGAAAGAGAAGGACCGACAAAGTGAGATTCTAGGAAAAAAGTTGTTCTTGTTTGGTTTCTAGGAAAAAAGGTGAGAAGAAAACTGATTTCCCATATAGCTTGATTTAAAAGAGAAGCTGAAATAAAATGCGAATGAACTGAAACTAACAAAGATAAACGGGACGAAATAAGAGTAAGAAAAATGCAAAGGGAAGTGAATTTTGAGTATAGGAACCAATAAGAGGAAGAGAAATTAAAGCTGTTTTTATTTTATTTTTACTGAAGTACTCCTTCCATTTTGAAATTTTAGTTCATCTTTCCTTTTAGGGGTATTTCAAAATTCTTATTGATTTTGACTAGTCAATAAGAGAAAATTGAACTATTTCTTTGTTTGCTTTCATTCCCATATTCAAATTTAAATACAGCAGTGGAGGAAAAGATGAATTGGACTTTTAAAAAGTTATTTTTCAAAAGGTGGACGATTTTAAAAATTTATCAAGTACTTAATAAAGAGGAAGAGAAATTTGATGGAGTATTTCTTTCTTCTCTTGAGAAACACACTAGTTAAGACATGGGATTCTGTCTATTGACAAGGCAAAAAGGTCCTAATTCAAAGTCAAAAGGCTAAACTCACTCAATAGGGTAGACTTTTTCACGGGGGAAAAAGGCATAGGGCAAATCGTGGCATGAGTGTCTACAACTTTTTTTTTAGCACTTTTTGAGCTCCTAATCCTAGGGGCTGTACCCGAATCTCCAAGCACCGAAGAAAAAGAACAAATTGATTCCAAAATTTCTATGATGCCCCCATTTAATATGGACCATTAGATCAAGTTTTAGGTTAATCTGGGCCTTTGAATCAAAACCACCTCCAAAAAGTAAGGTGGTTTTGCGTTTTTTCAGCCAAAAAAAGCCATTATACTTGCCATGAATACTGGCTCTTTTTATCATATTTTATGTTGATACTTACTACAAAATAAGGCATACTTAGCACAACTAAAGATTGTATTTTAACGTTTTTGGGTGTTTTCAAAATAATTTTAACCGGTGTAGGATGTTAATAGGAGAGAGAGAGAGAGAGAGAGAGAGAGAGAGAGAGGGATAGATCCAGAGGTTGAGATTGATAGAGGAGATCCAAAGGTTTAAAAAAAATGGGGGCATGATGCCCCAATATTGCTTTGGGGCATGGTAGCCAGACGCGATTGATTCTTGCAATGCAAATTACTAATTGCTCTGTTTGTATGAAGAAATTTTTCAGTGCCGGGTGGGTATATCCCTCGTGGTGTCCGTTCGGCACTCCTGACCCGTCCGATGCACTTTTGGACGGCTCAGATTGAAACCTTCTCTCCTCTCACCCCTCTCTCTCTCCAAATCCGAGCTGTCTAAAACCGCATCGGACGGTTCAGATGTGCTGAGCGGACACCACGTGATATCCACTCGGCACTGAAAAATTTCTCCTTTGTATGCCAAGAATGCCCTTTATTCCTCAGCAGTTCAAAGATTTGGCTAAGAATTACCAGGATCTTGTCGTGTATGTTAGTGTTGAAAGGGCTGCATTATTCTCTCTCTCTAAAAAGTTGTACCACACGTGAGTGGGTACCAAAAAGAAGCCCATGCCCATGTTCACTTTAATTCAAACAGAGCAACACACCTTTTACTTCCCTACCAACATTTCCTACTTGTATTTATTCACAATTACGAGCTGCGGGACTCCCCGCGGGGAGGACCATCTGTCGGGACCCTGTGGAATGGAAAGCTTTGGAGACCCAAACCTTAACTTCCCCATTCATTACCCAAAACTACTCCAATTAATTACGGACTAGTATTTGATATGGGATGACATGTAGCGCATTAGCGCACCCTCGGTTGAGTCCTTTTGAGATCTCAACATCATGGTTACAACTCTTCGTTTTATAGAACCACTCATTTTTGCCTTGTTCTCTTTGCTTTTCAAAAAGCATTTTTTAAAAAATTCTCCCTAGATTCTTCCTCATGATGATCTCAACATCATGGTTACATTTTCGGCGACCTCCATAAAATGAACAATTCACCTCATGATGATAAAATCTTGAATGATTCCATTTAGGCGCACTACGACGGCTACAATGCGGCAATGCGTTTACAGGCTAAAAAGGACGGTTTGAGATTTCGAGTAGTGGGCCGGTCCAACAACCACATGGGCACTCTGGAAAACGAGAGAATACATCCACTTTAACACTGATGGATTAAACCCGCGGAGCCTCGAAAAAACTACTACTACTATGAAATGATCTGTACACAGGAAGGTTTATTTAGTGCTGAACATTATACCAGACAAGCCCTCTGCTTCTATATCTCAAAAAAAAAAAAATACTCCCCTTCTCTTAAAACAATCTTCGATTTCTCGGGAATCGAACAATTTTGTCATCCGTTGAAACTCATGATTCAATCAGCAGTCACCTCACCAATCTCAGCAATCCTCGAGGGGCAAGAAGAAGTAGAGCCTCCCTGTATCTGTCTGGTATTGTATGATTTGCATTTTTGGCATTTGTGTGCGACAACGTGGAAATGAACTTCCGATGTTTCTCCACAATCGTTACAGAGGATCCGTACCTGAACACGTACAAAGCATTCGCGTGAGCTGTGAGGGAATACATACATCAATCGGTGTACGTGAATGCACATGCTCTAAGAAAATACTGCTACGTCAATCCATTGTAGCATAATGAAATGCAGGCTAATCGAATTATTGCTCATTTTAGTTTATTTGAAGGGATTCCTTGTAACTTACCAGTTTATTTTGGTACAACTGCGGCATTGGAGTCGAGGCAATCTGTATTCAGTTTTTGTGAATGAATGTTAATTGGCACATAGCTTTTGGAAACAGTTACAAATAGAAACAAAGAAGACAAAGGTATTCAAGAAAAATACCTCGCGATCGAGCTTTTCCCACACATCGGACATATCACAGATGGATTTGGAGCAAACTGGGCATGAATATCTGCAGGGTTCGCAATATTACGAGATTATAGGCACATGATTACTAGGTAGTATTAGTTTGAATACTTGATCGTGAATCACTTTCGTGCCCGGTCCGTTCCAAACCTTATATTAAGAAAGCATAAAAACCTCATTCCCAACTCATATTTAAGATTCCCGCATCCAAGCTGAGATTTCTATTCACAGGGTTCGTACCTGAAGTGTTGCTCCATTTCTTTCACACATTCCAAATGTATCGTATGACCACATGGTAAGACGGTGACTTCTTTCATCGTGTCGAATAGGAACTGCAAATGTGTATTCATGTCCCTTTGAGAATCAGCACATTTATGTATAACTTCTGTTTTGGCGAATAGATTTTTACGTCTAAGCTTTCAATTACCTCGAAGCAAACTGGACAATTGTGGTGCATTGCTCTTTCCACACAGTGATGGGAATCCTGAATCACATTTGAATAGCAGCACCCTGCAATCCATTACAGTAAAGCTCTACTCAGTTGGCAAGAAAACAAAACCCTCTAGGCTGTGTTTGGATCATAATTTATGGGGGGAAAAGGACAAGATAATGAAGTCTTGTTCTTCATTTTGTTTCCCTCTTTTCCCTTGCAAAACCCATTTTACAAATCCTTGATGCAAACGCAGCCTTATTTGTGATTACAGAAACAGAAAATTAGCTTGGCTTACCACACTTGTTGCAGTGGAAGAAATTCTCCTTGCCTCCAGTTCTGCAAAAGCAACCACAGGCAAAAATATCCATAAAATGGATGCCAACGACTGAAAAGGCCAAAATATTGAAAGTTCGAGGCAATTATTTCACTTAGCTAAAAAAAAAAAACAGTTGCAGAATTCTAAATTTGTCGAAGAGATATTATCTTGTGCGTATATCCGTACAATTCTTTATTAGTAGGAACAACGTAAAGATGAGGATATTTTTAAAAAATATCTTCATTAATCAAACATAGAATTTCACCTGCAAATTCCACATCCATCACAGTGGTATTGGTTCTTTGAAACCTGATATGCATAACCTTCTTTAATCAAGCTGATTTTTCACCAATTTTTTGAAGAATAAATAACGGATAACATAATAAAACTTACATCATCGTCGAAGAATTTGCATTTCGGGCAAAAGTACTTCCCCATGCAAACTCCACAGCTAATGCAATTTTGTTGGACCTAAGAGGAGAAAGTTGGCCGAGAGGATTAAGAAAATTTAATTTAATTTTGATTTCTTTTGACTCTAAAATATAATTTCTCTTGGAGACTCACATCTTGCTCAGTGCCACATTGGGAGCATATGACCTGAAAAGTACATAAAATAGAAAACACTTAAGAAACCTTCAATGAAAAAAAAGTCATGAACATAGAGCTGGGAATTTCCATTATTTGGCAGCCATGAACATACCATTTTAATTTCATGTCGCGGAATGTTGTGCCTACGAACGGGATCAATGTCCAGTGTGTTCTGTTCATCAATAGATGCAAAAAAAGGGAATTTAGCAGCTAAGAATTAGGGAATTAATCTTATCTCATCTCATCTCAACAGGGGAAAACACAAAAGAGCAAAAGGGAAAACAGCAGATAAAAGAATAAAGACCACACCTTCGCTTCATTATGACAATGCCTGCAATCAAAAATCTCATCACAACAGGGTGCCCTGATTTTGCATTTCCTCCGGTAATGAATGCACCTAAACATCCCAACCCATCACAAAATCAGTAAGGAAAATACACACTATTCCAAATAAAAACACGAAGAAGATATCGAATTCGAGAAGAAATACCCAAAATTTCCGGATTCAAGCTCCATTGCAGACTCATTTTTGGTGAACCCATGAGAGGATGATAGATGCTCAAATTCAGTCCCCATTCTTTCCCGGTTCCCCAAAGATTGAACCTTTTCTTCTTTCACGATATAAAACCTTATCAACATGGTATCAATTTCAACACCAATTGCAATATTTCACCCCCAAAAAACACACCAATCGCAATATAATAGTAGACCAGGGCACATAATGACTGGACTACCTTATTAGTATTAAAAATTCAAAACTAACAGCAAAACAACGGCTGTTAATGTTGATATATTTATTGGAACGAACCAATCATTGGTGTATTCTAATATGGGTGGTTTGTCCGCACAAGAAAGAAACGGAAACGGAAACGGAAACGCGTGTTGATGGGTATTTTTTAGTGCCTTACCGGAATCGCGAAATAAATCTCCACGACGGATGAGAGAGAGAGAGGTGGTTGCCGGAGCTGCGGTGAACAGGAGATGGTGGAGGCGTGGGCTTTTATGTGGCGCGGGAAAACAACGGCTGTTAAGGGTGATCCTTTTTTTGTTGGTATTGTACAGTAGAGCCCATGTTCTTTGTGGATTTTTGCTTGAAGTTGTGTTTATAAACCATGGTAACTCTTGGGGGCAGTTTCGGGATGAGGATGTGAGAGGGTGAGGGAGGATTTACAAATCCCACCTTCCCTTAGGCAGTCGTGTGCTGCACGGAGGTTTCATATTTTGCGTGAATTTGTTTGTTTTATTAAAGAAAAATGAGTTACTAAATATCGACTTATTTGAGGGGAGTAATGGTGAAGCAATATATGATACTCCAATAAAATTAATTATACCATCCTCGCAATGTTATATATATATATATATATAGAGTCCGTTTCAAATGAAGACTACCTCATTTTAGTTAAAATGCGGACCTCCCCATTTCTCCTCTTTCCCGATTGAATTTCGATGATCCGAGTCGTTCAATGTGATCAGAACGTGATTTTAAGAGTACTTGTGGGAAATCAGCAAAAAAAAAGATCGGGAAGGGTTTCATCCGAACAGTTTTTTGTTGAACGGTTCAATAAAAAACTACTCAAATCAAGCCCTTTCTGGTCATTTTTTTTTTGCCGATTTCTCCTTGGTCCCCTTAAAATCACGTTCTGAACACATTGAGCAGCTCGGATCATCAAAATTTGACCAGGAAAGGGGAGTCCGCATTTTAAGAGATCAACATTTGAAACATTTCGTATGTTTCAAATGAGGACCTCTTAAAATGCAGACTCCCCTTTCATTTGAAACGGACTGTGTGTGTATATATATATATATATATATATATATATATATATATCTCTGATAGATTTATAAACTAAGGTTGTAACATTTTTAATCAAAACACTGAAAATGTAATCTCTCTAAATATAGTTGATCGGAGGACTGGGCTCCCATTGAGGGTTGACAAGTGCACAATACAAAGTGTAGCATATAGTTCAATTCGAAGTTCATTACTGAATAAACAATGAAAAATAGATTAGTACCGAAGCATGATCCAACCCTCTTACAAGTCAATGCTAGATTCACTTGGGAGGGTATTGAATAATTTGTGCACTTCAAAAGCTCAATTGTGACGTTTTTATAGAATTATTATTTTTTTATTAAACAATTAATCACTTTTAGATAAATTCAATGGCTAAACAGTATCTACAACATTATATATTATCACGATAAACAATATCTACAACATTATTATCACGAAAGTGTATAAAATGTAATATGAAATTTTACAGAATGGAAAATAATTTCAATGAACAGCTTGCATCCTCTTTCGTCAATAATTTTGATCATTTCAATAACGAATGCAATTATTTTGTCAAAAAAAGAACCGTTGCTAAAAAGATAAAGTGCGCAGCCACAATAGCTACCGAAGTTTTAATTTACAAGAGAGCCCGTTAAATATTTTCAATTTCTACAAATAATTGGCATCACTAATTTCCTCGTATTTTCGGAGGGCGTAGGAGGTTCAAATTTCCCCCCACTCCAAACAAGAATGTGAAAACTTTATTCTAAAAAAGAAAAGAAAAGAATGTGAAATTGTTAGGCAGTGTGAGTCACACGGTAAGAAGAGCGTGATAGGGTCACTATACAGGGCCCCGAACATCGGATTAGTGCAAAACGGTAGGCCGCCGTCGATCTTACGCTTTAATGGATAAGGCTCGCAGATTAGTATTAACTGACGAGGCACCACATCAGCGCCTACTTAAAGCCTCCATTTTTATCCACTTTTGCCCCACACCCAGAGGGTCACATGTTGCTGTTTCCTTTTCGAAGATGCTGACCTCCGGCCAGCCGTTAGGTGCAGTAATGGAATTGTATTGATATTCAAACTTGTTTGACATTCCATACTTATTACCCTTTGCCTAACAAGGGCAATGGCTATAATACTTCCAAGCGGTTTGGGAGCATGATGCTCCCAATTGTTTCTAACCACTGGATTGTATGAGGGCAACTCCAATGGAGTTGTATTTTGCATCCGGATGGATAGTTATAATAGATGAAAAAAGTGGTTAAAAGTTAGTTAGATGTAAAATAGAACACATCCCTCTTCAATGGTGAGATGTAGAAAAAGGATGGATCCTCATCAAAAAAAAAGAAAAGCCAACGGTTGGATCAAAATTTGTTGGCTGAGATTACAACCATTCCATTCCAACTTTACTATTTCTCATCCTCTCTCTCTCTCTACGAACAAAACCAAACCCCCTCCCCCCTCTCTCTCTTTGAACCAGACCCCTCTCTTTTCTCTCTTTTTACGAACCACACCGCCCTCTCTCTCTCTCTGAACCAGAGCGCTCTCTCTGAAATCAGTTTCAGACGGCGACGAGGGTTTTGGATGGCGACGACGATCCAACCCCTCTTTGAAATCAGTTTCCGGCGACCTTCCGACTTGTTCTTGCGGATTCTGGTGTGTTCTTGCAGATTCCGGCGTCTTTCCGATAAAATCAGGTAACTTCGGCTGTCCAAAATTTTAGTAGAATCAGTTGGGCTGATGAGCTGTCAATAATAGTTGTAGTCAAATGGGGATGGAAATATCCATCTCCTTTTTCATCTCTGCCATTTTACCACCCGATTTGTTCCATTTTACATCCCCATTGGAGGGATTTTTTTTTGCATCCAAGTTGTATTTTAAGTATAGAACCTGGTTTCCATCCCCATTGGGGATGCTCAACAATTGATCTCAACTATTGATTGTGTATATATATAGGTTACTGATTTTACCACTTCCTTTTTTGTTAACGCCACTCCCCTACAAGTGTATTTTTGCACCAAAAAATACACTTGCAGGGGAGTGGCGTTAATAAAAAAAAGGGAGTGGTAAAATCATTTCCCTATACATATAAGTAATAAGTGTAGTAAGTGTAGCCATACAATATAGTAAGTGTAACCATATACTCCCTCCGTTCCAAATTGAGAGTCACTCTTGGGAATTCCAACTATTTTAGGAAACATGCAATGATTACACTTATATTGCCTATTATTTCCACCATTACCCCTATAATTTATCTACTTTATAATACTTATATATTCAATTGTGAGGGACACTTTTGGAAAATCATCAAATTTTTCCTTCCATTTTTGAAAAAGGGCCATCATTTTGGAACAACCTAAAATGGAATAATGGACTCTCAATTTGGAACAGATGGAGTAACATACTAGTAAGTATTACTGATGTAGACACGTGGAGGTCCAATTCTATGATCAGATGGACCGTGCCAAGCCTCGAAAGCCCAAACAATGTTTAGTTTCTAATTACCCGATTTGGCAAAATTCTGACGAGCTCGGAATAGGCCCAAACTTTGTGAGCTGACTTATTTTCGCGATTCGGTCAAGGCTCACCACCCTATGTTCATGAGCCCCTAATGTTTTTCGGCCTAATTTCTTCGTTTAGGCCTTCAATTTACGTTTTTTGCCATTTTAGAAAAGTTTTGATTCGTTAATAACTCTTAGACTGTAATTCTTTATTAGTTGGTTCTTTTTGGAAAAGTCTTGTTATTCTTTCCCGTTTTCAATTTTAGGAAAATTCCCAAATTTTGGGACTTTTTATTTTCCGAGTTTATTTTTAGGGTTTCTAGGGTTTTGGCCTATATAAGGGTTGTAACATAATGTTTATGCAGTTTTTAATCAATAATATTCAAATTTTGTCTCTTTCTCTCGTGGACTCGAGTTTATCATTCATTCGATTAGTACACAACTAATCTTCTTGTTAATTTTGCTGCGTCAATTACCTTAGTAAATACTAGTATGTAAACCATGTTTTTGTGGCAAGTAATATTGTTTTTTTGGGCTGAAAAATAGTAAAACCATCTCTTTTTTAGCAAAATTACCTTACTTTTGGGTGGGTGGTTTGGATCTAACGGCCGTAATTTACATATTTTTCAAGCTAAGAGTCCATATTCAATGGGAGCATGATGCTCCCGTACCACTTAGGAGCATCACATAACTTTTCCCTAACAAGATTTCTTTTTCTTTAATATGTATGACAGGATTGTCTGTTTCAACCTGCGTGCACTTCGTTGAATCCCTCTCTAGTTCGGTCAAAGGTAAACTATCCACATTGATGCTAAAAATTTCACAAGAAATTATTTTTCCTGTGGCTTGACCGCAAAATTCGAATCCCGAACAATTTTGTAAGGGGCCAAATTTTCCTCAGTTCATAAGGTCTAAATGGGCCGAAACGATTTCAACAAATATTAAATCCAAAGTATTGCCGAAACATTTGTCTTAAGTACGCTCGGGGGTTCTTTCTATTACTCGGGAGTTCTTATTATCGTTCGGCAGGAGTTCTTATTATCATTCGGCAGGAGTTCTTATTATCGTTCGGCAGGGGTTCTTGTTATTGCTCGGCTATTGCTCGGCGTTTCTTATCATTGCTCGGCAGACACCTTAATCGTTCGGTAAAATATACGGTCGCTCGCTATTGCTCAGAACGTACTGCCATTACTCGGTACGTGGACACGGCAAGTCACGACCTTCTAGGAAGTTTCTAGAAGCTTTCTATTAATAGCAACCTGCCTATTAATAGCAACTTTCCATTTATAGAAACTTTCTACTAATAGCCTTTACTTCGGCATTAAGTTTCACCACTTTTCTCTATATAAGCAAGCTCCCCCCTCACCTAAGGTACACAACACATCACAACTCTCCTCTCTTACATAAACGGCTTATATTCCTTGCTTTACGTTTTTCGATTTATCTTCCCCGGGTACTAACCAGCTCGTTGGAGGCTCTACTCGGAGGAACCCCCCTCCGGTTTGCAGGTACCAGGCTCGGTAGCCAAGCTCGGCAACCTTCCTCGGCTCGGCATCTCACTCCTCGGCAAAACACCTCTCATGGCTCGGTAAATACCTCTCCTCTCCAGACTCGGCGAGCCCCCACACCGTTCAACAAGGATTTAAGTGGAATTCACCCCCCCCCCCACAAATTTTGTGGAGAGTACACCGACGAACCACCCCAACTAATCCTTGGGTTCACATGTTCACATATTGCTTCCGGTAACGATGGAACGTGTCGGAAAGCAACTGGCGTGAAAGTGAACTGACGGATTTGCCCAATCAGCATCTTGTGATCCTTTCCCTTTCTCGATAGGCTCTACTGCACCGGACAACTTTGGACCTAAAGCCTCCGGCCAAAGCAGGTCTCGATCGAACAGTAAAGCGCAAACTTGCGCCTTCCCTTTTCGGGTTTTTCCAGGAGTTCAAAAAGAACAGAAACAGTCATCCTTTATCATATCGATAAGGGAAAATGACAGCCCATAACGTGTTTTGATAATTAAAACAGGTTTCGTCTTATTTTTCCGGAAACCTTATAAGTGGACCTCTCAAGGAAGGCCCGTATCCGTTGGTACTACTATTCGATTAGGGAGGTTGGGCAACACTGCAATGAAGCCACAGTCCCACAATACAGTATTTCCAAATTAGACCCCTTCAAAAAGCCCGCGATGGAGGCTTAGCCGGTACTCCCTTCGTCTAAAAAAGATTGTCCGGTCTACAAAATTGAAACTTAAAAATAATAATAATGTGTCTTTGCCAAAAAAATTCTACTCCGTAACTTTTTGCAGCTAGTAGGGTGAAAGAAAAACCAACGGACATATTTTGGGATGGAGGTTTTATCATTGTGGGAATCATTTCGGGTACTTGTACATATTTTAGCTCAAAAAGAATAAAATACTGTGCCCCACTTGAAAATAAAATTTCAAATAGTAAATAGAAACCTGTGGAATTATAGGGTCTTCTGTATCATCAGGGACGGTCTTTGAAATATCATACGAAACATTGCAATTTGTCGTCAAAATAGTGGGTCCAACGTGAATTCACGTGAGTTTGGTTGCAATGTAACGACGTAGAACTTTGATTTACCTTCTTTTTTTTTTTCCCAGGAAAATAGCGAGTCACACATGCATTCGACATTTTTAGCTCTATTGGAATGCATCTAGGGTGTAACCGCGTAAAAGATGTAGAGGAATCTCCAGTTTTTTTTTAGAATCAAGATTGAAATACAAATTAACCTTAAAAAGTTCAATTGAGAAGTTAATCTATGGATTGGCACGAGAGATTTAAGGTTTTCTCCGCCAAGTATGTTACGATGATTACCGCACCAACTCATCTAAAAACTTAAAACTTAATACTCGTACTTTTCGGCCCAACCTTACAAGTTGGAGTACAAGTATTGTTTCGAATGGAGATATAAGTAACCAACTGGATTTTAAATCCTGCCCCACTTACATCCTTACCTTAGTCTTGGAGAGAGCCCATTTTGCTAAGCCCATTTTAAGCCCATCTGGGCATTAAAACAAAACAAAACAAAACAATAAAAATATGGGCCTAAAAAATATTCCCTCTTCCCATTTTGTTTACTCATCAATCATCATTCTATTTTGGCCGTCCTAAAATATTTGCTTTATTTCCAAAAATAGCAAACAAAACAAAGCAACCTTCAAATTTTATTACCTCATAAAAGTTTTGGTTAGATTTATAGTGGATCGACGGGAAAAATTTTCAGTGCCGAGCAAGTACCACGTGGTGCCCGCTCGCGTATCCGAGCCGTCCATTGCGTGTTTGAACAGCTCAGATTTAGAGAGAGAAAAAGGAGAGAGAAGATGTTGGGGTGAGAGGAGAGAGAGGATTTCAATCTGAGCCGTCCAAAAGTGAATCGGACGGCTCAGATGCACCAAGCGGATATCACGTCAGTAATATCCGCTCAGCACTGAAAAACTCCTCGGATCGATGAGGTTGCATTTGTGAAACTTTTATTGGAGAAAGACAAGGAATGAAATGATTTCAATAAGTGGAAAGTGCCAACGAATGGCACAAGATCAGAAGTGAAATTGAGAGACTTGAAGAAAGGTTTTGCCATGATCATGAAAGTATTGAAAATTTCTAGGAAGAACAAAGCCAAAGCATGTGAGAGAAGAAAGTGAGATTCGGTGCTCTTGAGGCACGGTCGCATGATGCCCTAACAATTTTTCCTGCCAACAGGGACGGATCCAAAGGGGCATGCGGGGATACGTGCTTCCACTCGAACACGTGCTTCCACTCAAAATTAAAATATTTTTATGTATATTTTGTATAAATTAGCATAATTACGAAAGTGTGCTAATATATAAATATACACACTTGCATATATCTTGAAAATACACATATAAAATTAGTTTTATGCCTGATCAAATTTCATCATACAGTGCATTTATATTTATCGTTTTACGAGTTGTTTGTTTATTTGAAGTTATTCTTTCTTGATTCTCTTCATTTTTAACCATCTGGGAGAGATATTTTAAAATAAAGTCATTAACAAAACTAGCTCAATCATTCTAAAACTTGTCGATGTTCATTTAAAACATATTTTAAAAATTTTGTCTGAGATTTTGTGCTCATTTTTACCTAGTTTAAGTTAAAGTACGCGTTATAAACATTTGTAGTTAGTAATGCATGCCTTAATTTTATACGATCCTATTGTAGTTGACTTAAAGAAATGAATTTTCGTTATTATAATTAATAGGTGCCTTAACTGGGCTATATTCCTGGATCCGTCCTTGCCTGACACACATTTTTATGAGGCCTAGTAATAGGTGTCTGAACTCCACAAGAATATACGGTGGAGAAAGGTGTTGGATACGTACTAGGTGACGGTGCCCCACATGCAGCAGTGAATAATTAGTCGAGCCTGAGAGGTTAATTTCCAGCATGCATGGCTGTCGTATCTCATCTCAAAAGGATATTGTCGGGTGGCCGTGGGCCATCCAGTATCACCGTCCGAGGGACCACCGTGGCACCGCCACCCCATTCGATCGAGCTTTTACATGTGTTGCATGAGCTAATGTTAGAAGTAGGACAGTAACCCACGGGTATGAAGACGACTTGAAATAAGAATGCAGAAATGGTCATCCATCTATCTGCAGCTAAAGTCACTTTTGGCATCAATATAAATGGAGGAGAAGAATATACTGGAAGAAGGGACCTCGAGAATGATTGATACTCCATAATATAGATACTTATTTCTATGATTACTAGGGTTATGTTTCTTTGTTGCTAAAAAAAAAAATTACTATGGGTACAGCAGATGCACACCACATTGTGTGGGACTCACCCATGGGTTCCCTACAAATGATCGGATAAGTTGACTTTGTTTGAGACATATTTTTAGTGGTTCGAATAAAAAATTAACTCATTTGAATACCAGCAATTAAGAACTTGATCGATTTTTGTCCCTGAATTCGCCTGGGAATTTTTTTTTGAATGAATCGATTAAGTATTGAGAAATGATTTTGCCACTCCCTTTTTTGTTAATGCCACTCCTCTGCAAGTGTATTTTTATTTTTGTACGAAAAATACACTTACAGTGAAGTGACGTTAACAAAAAAAAAAAGAATGACGAAATCACCAGCCTAAGTATTTACTGATATTCTAATGAAATGTTTTTTGCAAGAACCCTTTAAGAAAGTAGGCGTGGGTGGATGCCACGCAGTGTGGTGTAGCCAATAGTAGGGCTCTGATAAGAAGATACTGGAAGAAGGGACCCATGTATATATATTTGTTTTGTTCAAATTGGACCATTCAGGGGGAGTGTTGCGCATTGAATGCTACTCCTATTGAGGTACTGATTTTGATGTGATGTATCTTGTGAATATTTTCTCAGAGTTCTTCAGAAGTGGTAACTCCTAGCTTTTAAATTGAAGCGGTCTTTCAATGCCTAAAAGAAAATTTGCAGGTTATTGTAGAAAGGAAACTAATTTGTGGGCACTTCGATGAACAAAACTTTTATATCGTAGATCTCGCCAAGTACATTAGTAACTCTAGTGAATCATGTAAATATGCTTTCGGTACACATATATATGTGTGTGTGTGAAAATGATTTCGGTTTTAGTATTCCAAGCTTGACTTTTTCTATTAATTTTCTGCATGATTTCGTTCCAAAAGCATAGCACGCGGTCTCTGATATTCAACATGATGTTTGGCGTGATTAATGTTCTTGCCAATGTTTTAAAATTGAACGATTTCAATCATCTAAGTGAGCTCAGAATGGGCGGACAAACAGGTTATAAACTTGATGGTTAAACAGGTTATATATAGGAGGCTAGCTAGGTATACTTTGTTTCTCCACCGAAGGCTTCGTTTATATGGCTAGATAAATAACCCCAAGGGTGCATGCCACCTAGCAACCGATCCATGCCACATCCATCTTAAACATGCGGTGGTCCAATAGTAGCTCATTCAATAATCCTAATAAATTACATCTAATCTTATCTATTTTTGTTCTCCATAATTTATACGGTATATAACTACAAGGCCCCATTCAAGATTTGCCGACACATCTACTCTCTCTCTCTTTTCTTTTTTTTTTACAGTATATAACTACAAGGTCCCATTCAAGATTTGCCGACACATCGATCTACTCTCTCTCTCTCTCTCTCTCTCTTTTTTTTCCTTTTTTTTTTTTTTTTCCAAACGGCTAAAGCACAATAAATTACTATGTGGGAAAATACGGGTTGTTACACTATTTCTCTAATTATTAATTTGATTTCTCTCTCTGTTTTTCTCCGCTCATTACCCATCTCTCCAATCATTACCCTATTTTTCTCTCCACCCACTATCAAAACTAAAATACCCAAAGTTACCAAACGAACAAGACCAGTAATACTATCTTTCAGTAGTTTTTTGAAATCCAATGCACTACTATTATTATACGAAAATGATATTGGTACCGATGGGTAACCGCAGTGAAAATGCACATCTTTCAAATCCAATGCCTCTATGATTGATCAAAAAACGTGAGAAACAAAAATACCCATCGGCCAAAAAGACAAACAACTAAAGTTGAGGAACGTGATCATTATTACTCTAGAACAGTCCGACAAGCAGTAACGTGGTCCCACTAATAACGACACTCGAATCAATTGTTGCCCAAATTCCAAACAAGAGAAAGAAAATTACAGAAAAAACAAACCAAAAAAGCCTCAAACGAAATAACTACTAAAATGAAAACGCCAATTGATTTTTGCAAACCCTAAAACTCGGAGCTGGCCAATGGCTCGTGGGAGCCGTGGCCGATGAAGACGAGCTCGTAGACGATTCCGGCGATCCCGCCACCGATGAGCGGCCCGACCCAGTAGACCCAGTGGTTGGCCCAGTTCCAGCTGACCAATGCGGGACCGAATGAGACTGCCGGGTTCATCGAGGCCCCGTCAAAGGCACCGCCGGCAAGAATGTTAGCTCCAACGATGAAACCGATCGCGATGGGTGCGATGATTCCCACGTTGCCCTTGGATCTCGGATCGACGGCGGTGGCGTACACCGTGTAGACCAGGCCGAAGGTCATGACGATCTCCAGCACGACGGCGTTCCACACCGAAACTCCGGATGAGAGGGAAAATGCCGACGTTGTCTGAAATTTCATTTGATTCTTGACTTTGTTAGAAGAGATTGGAAATAAGCTACACTAGTATACAAATAATTAAAAGGGACATATCTTCAAGAGTGTTCAAATATTAATTGGTAGACTAATAATTAATTTCTTTTTTTTTTTTACTATTCTTGAAGCTGTTATTATCAGGACTTCAGTTCGATTTAGTAAAAAATGCGTAAATTATAGTGAAAATTCAAACATCATTGTCATAACTCATAAGAGAGAAAAAGACAATAATAAAATAATGTTCCCCAAGATTTTCTAAGATCCGAATTCTTTCTTTTTCAAGAAATTAATAGAGATGCCCACTTTAGTATTTCACGGAGCCACATAAAACAAATCTCGATCCATTTTCAAACCCTCGAAAATTAAGATCTGTTGAAAAAAACACCAAAAATGACGTGGCAGATTGGAAATCACTAACTTTACCTTCTGATTATTGGTTTTATTGTTGTGAAAGGAAATCAAAACAAAACCTTCTCTTACCTTTTCAGTTTGGAACCATATTCCATGGTTTTCAAGCCCACAGTTTGGTAAAAGTTAGTTGGCGAAAAATAATGTGGCCTCAAACATCTTTTAAAGTGGTGTAAGTGAGTTTAAGCTCTTAAGTAAGGGGGTTTTTTTTTTTTTCAAGCGATATACATCAACGGGGATTAATGGGTGTTAGTGTTAGCACGGGAGGTCCATAGGCTATTCATAGTCCTGGCCTCCAAAGGGCCTGCCCCTGTGGAGCTTGAACCTAAGACCTTCCACAAAAGGGAGGTAAAAACTTACCAACTGCACCAAGCAGTGGTTGTCCTTAAGTAAGGGGTTTATGCACCAAAGAATGAACAAAAACCGTCACGGAATGAATGAGAATTTATCTCTTGAAATGGACATACTAATTTTTTTTTCTGTTTAAAAAAAATAAAAATAAAAATGGACATACTAATTGAGAAGGTGAAATGTGACACATCCCATATTGCTTCAAGATGTGACACATTCCATCTTAATCCAAGATGTGAACATTATTGGGTATGTAAGCCTAAAAAATGTGTTAAGAATTTGAGGGTACCAAAAATTTTAAATGGAAAGAACCTATGGTGCGTGGATTTTAGCCCATTTACCACACGCGCGGCGCGTTAGCACTGCCGCCCGTCTGGACGGGTCTTCGGTGTGCTATCTAGATATTTGACAATACGAGAAGTTTTTGGGTGCAAATAGGGTATAGTCCACGTGATATCTGAGCGCGCATCCGCAGGATTTTAGAAAAAAAACTTGACTCCCCACGGTTATCATATTTCAAAGAACAGGTAAAAGTTTTTTTTCTTGGCTCGGAAAATAAGAAAATGGTTGAAGTAATTGTAATAACAAACCGAGCAACCACACTTACACCGCCGCCAGTGGCAATCTTGAGGAGCAAGCAAGCGACGGTGGACCCGAGCAGCTGAGCAATCCAGTACAGAATGCCACGCAGGAGGCTGATATTCCCCCCGACAAACGCACCAAAAGTCACAGCCGGGTTGACGTGGCCGCCGGAGATGTTGGCCGAGACGCTAACCGCCACGAACAGGCCGAAAGCATGGGCCAGCGCGGCGGCCACCAGCCCGGCTGGGGTGGTGGCGCCGTCCTTGGTGAGAAAGTTGAAGGCCATGCCGGAGCCTTCTCCGGCAAAGACGAAAATGAGGGTGCTGATAAACTCGGCCAGAGCGGCCCGGAGGGCGTCCGGGTGGTACGTTTCTTCGGGTCGCCCGACCGCTATTTCACGTATCGGCATTGCTGTGGCGGGTTGTTGACCGGATGGTGGTGGTGGTGATGCAGTAGTTATTAGCAATAGTAGTAGTAGTACTAGTAGTGAGTTGAGTTAGGTGGTGAGATGTCCTAGCTTGGGGAGAGAGGACTTATATTGGGAGAGGTAGGGCTTTGGGAACTTGGTATAGCCGGTTTCCGGGCTTACTTCATTTTATGATTCTTCTTTCTTGGACTGTAAAATGTGGAGTATATAATGTGTAAGCATTTGAAAAATATAAAATCCAAAAATGATTTTTTGAAGGGAAATTTATATAAATGGTCCTCCTAATTTCATCTGAGTGTCATTTTCGTTCTCCAAGTATTAATTGCAACTCTTTTGACCTTCAAGTTTGGTTTTCGTATCAAATTGGTCTAATTGATAACTTCTATCAGTTAAACTGGACGAAAAAAAATCAGATTGATGGCAGTTTGGACGTTGCAGTTCGTACCAAGTTGGTCCAATTAATGACGTCTGCCCTAAATTTGATTTTTTCTGTCCAATTTGGCTAACAAATGTTATCAATTGGACCAACTTGGTACGAAAACCAAACTTGAAGGTCGAAAGAGTTGCAATTGATACTTGGAGGACGAAAATGAGACTCGGGTGAAATTTGGAAGACCATTTCTATAAATTTCCCTTTTTTGAATTATGCATTTTCCTGTTTGGCCCCGGATGCGGGTCATTTGGTTGTTGACAGATTTTTGTTGCGCAACTTTACACGGCAAATTTTCATTCTTTTTATATGTAGAATCTCGAAGGTAATCAGCGAAGAATACCCTAACCAACTCATTGATCTAGCAAGAGGGTTCTAACGTCTTTCATGTATCAACCAGTTACAGATTAATTATGACATGAACTTTTTGTGTAGAGCTGTTGCGAATCGTATATTCCATTGTACTAGCTTTATTTTGTTGGGTTTATTTCCCACAAATTGCTTATTATCTATTCAAGTTCTTACCATTTCGAAAATAAATTCCCCTTTTTTTTTTGGTTAACTCGGAGTTTCTAATCCCTTGGAGGTGGCATTCCTATATTCTTGTTAGCGAGATTTTTTTTTTGCATATTTGGAGATTCTAACTTTTCAAAATCAGTTTGTAGTGTTTATCAAAAATTCTAAATAACGGATTTACGAATTCTACAGATTCTGAAAGCTTAATAACTAGTTGAATGGATCGCACATATATCTAGTTGATGTTTAATTAGTTAATTAGATATGGTCATTAGACTCATTACGTATCTTTATAAGTTACAAAAAAAGGGTCACTATATCTCTGTTTAATTTTTTTTTTTTGTCAAGTTCGGATTCTCTCTATTCTAAATTTTGTACCAGACGTGACAGTTCAAATTTTGAACCATGCATTGGTATAATTTAACAAATTAAATTTAGACGGTTTGTCCAGTTCTTGATCAATTGAAAAGAAAACCGTGGTCCGTGGGTGTGGACGCTTTGAGTTATGGGGTCCACGTACCGACCAGGGACAGCTAGCCTTTCACCTCCCAAATACTACGAGTATGACACGTGTGCGTTCTGGATTGGGCCACGTCACGCCATTGAGGGTTTGATGTTGATTTTAGAAAATTGGTTTTGTCTTCATTGTTGCCACTTTTTTATTTTTTGGAATCGTCCCTGCCTTGGGGGTATATTGGTTTCAAATTACTCCAATGGAGATAGCTGGCAAAATGTGACGCAAATAACAGTCGTTCATTTCAGTAATCAATGATTGAGATACGTTTTTTAATTTTGACCGACGATAAATATTACTTTTCTTTTTTGGATCATGATAATAAATATTACTAACCGCTAATAGTTTATTTTTAATCCGAACCGCACAAAACACTCTTGAACGTGCGAAATTGAATGCCATAAATCTTATTTACGGAGGCTCCGTAAATAAGCTTTTCTCTTTTAATACTTCCTCTGTTCATGAATGACAGTCTATTATGAAAAGATCAAACTCGACCAAAAAATAAGATTCTTTCATTCATAGTTCTATAATTTCTTGATTCCAAAAAGTTGCACGCCTTTTCGTAGTAGACTGACGATTTAGGAATGATTAGTAATTAAACTTTATTAATGTGCCAACGTTTTATCGTCTAACAAAATAAATGTATTGGAGGTGGTGTTGGGCTTAATGATCCCACCACAACCTCATGTTGTTATTTGGAATCCTTTCTTTTGTGAATTTGGTTTCTACGTAAGGTCTCAGGTTTAATTTTACATGTTAATACAGTAATTATTAGGATCACCTCATATTTACGCGTAAGCATGTGAAACGGTTGGAGATGAGTTGTAGCCTATAGGAACTAGTTTGAGGGACGTGCAAACTTGTTCGGGACACCATGTATTACAAAAAAAAAAAAAAAAATCAATTTAACCCAATAGTTATTATAATCACATGAATTCATCAAATTTGTGTCGAAGTCTACTCTTGTTTTTATTTTTATTTTTAAAAAAAGGGTATGATGTAACACAGACTATCATCATAATCACAATAATTCATCATGTATTGTGGAGGTCATCTCATCATTTGTAAAAGTATATGTTTGGGTGACTTTCCCAAAGGGACTTAAAGCCCTTTTACCCAAAAAAACAAACACGAATTATATGTTATTCTTCTCACATACATCAATTTTATGCGCTAACCAGAAATAAAGTGAATGTCCATAAAGCTTAGCCAGGCTTATTTTGGGAAACTCACCCTAAAATTCGTTACTTAGTATTTCTCTCAAAGTTAGTTGTAATAAAGCCCTTTTATCTATGTTTCTTTTAGTCATTTACTATTATACACATTTGGGAATGTCAGCATCCCAAGCCAGTGAAGTATTTCATCGTTAGGAATTGAATATTTTGTAATCCAATGTATGAGATAAACAAATTTTTAAGTGTTTTAGCTAATTCATTCAAAAAATTTATATTGTGGTAAATAATTCATTTTAAAAAAATCTAATGAAGCCAGTAGTCATTCCTTTCTTTCCTTTTTTCGGAACATGAGATTACTATGAGAGGGTGTGGAGAGTAAACACACCAATTTGGATAGCTAGGCTATCAAAAACCACATTCTCATTCTCGCAAGATTCAAGTCATCAAAATGAGCATAAACTACATTCAGTATATGAGAAGGAAGAAACAAACTTGCAAGGGGGAGAAGTTATAATTTAAAGAAATTTGTTGAAATGCAAGAGGACGAAATAGCGGAAAAAATTAATGCTCTTGTTTGTCCTTTTGGTTTTCCGATCAGTTTTTTAATCTTTGGCTAGTCATTTGGGTTTAGTTTGTTCATTTTTTGCTGCTTTTGGTAGTCTTTTTTTTGTTGGGTTGGTAGATTGTCTACTTTCGTAGTAGGTTGTTGGGTTGTTTCTTTTGGTTTTCTAGTTTGGTATCCTGGATGGCATCTTGCTGTCGTTTGGGTTGGTTCTCGGGTGGCGTTTTTGCCGGTGTGCCCGAGACCCGTTTAATCTTTGTAATCCGTTTCAAAGACAAATAAAATCTTTTTTACTGAGCCAAAAAAAAAAAGAAAAGAAAAAAAGAAACAAACTCGCAACGGTGAATAAATACATACCACGTCTTTATGCACACTTGGTATCACCATCCAGTGTTCTTTTGTGATACCATGTATGCCTCATGATGGCGGTATTATTATTATTTTTTTTAACAACATGAAAATATGGAACAAATTTCTGATACCAAATTTGGAAAACAAAACTCATTACTCGTAACAAAATTTCTCGACACGATCAGAAGCATTTCGATTTCTATTTCTTTTTTTTTTTAAAAACCGAGAGTCATATATACCATTATATTCGTCTTGCGATTTTTGTTTTCAAGACCTTTTTCAGGATTTATTTTTTTGAAAGCACTTAGTATTTTACAGGAACTGTTCCACAAGAAGAAAAAAAACAAGTGTTTTCTGGACATCTGTTGTGATGTTTAAAAGTGTGATTGATACCAAACAATTCAGCTGCAAAAGGTAATATACCTAATCCGTTTCTAAACGTGACTTTTTCCCTTTAGAGTGTTAGGTACCGCCATTAATTATAGTTGCCGCATCGTGCCTGCTTTCCTTTCCTCCTCTGCTTTGTTGGAAGTGCTTGTCGCTATTGGGATTCTAAGTAAAAAAAGGTCACGGGTACGTAAAATAAAATAGCAAATCATTCTTTCGGCTCGGAATTTCGATAAACCATTACCTTCCGGGACATCCGATGCTATTGGAACGATACATGGAATTATTTCAAAAACCATTCCCTTGGATCCTCTCCCCCGACTCCCAAGGGTGATCGATCTGAAAAATGAACTTACTTAAGACACAGTTTACGTATTCTACTACGATACGACATTCATTTCACTCTGATTTATTTGAGTCCCCGGTAGAAATTGAGATGGGTCCTTTGCAATTATCGGGCCGGATACAGAATTACAAGAAGGAAATAAATGGAATGCAGTAAGGTTGAGAAATCACATAGACAAGGCTATACTATATATGTACCTGAGCAGAAGACAAAGAAATAAAGAATCCTATAAAGGAGCCTATCATCAAAAAAGAATCCTATAAAGTAAAGGGAGAGCTTTTTGCCAATGATTAATTACCAGCTTCTTGAAATTACTTTTATTCTTCAGATTCTTGATGTTATTTTTGGCTCGTTAAGAATCGAGGTTCCGTCAAACAAATTGACAAAGTTTCCCGATCAATCAAAACTATGCGCAAACTCGTAAAGCTATTATGCATGGCTACGACTTTAAAATACTACTCCGGACACAACTGTGTGTCAGCTACAGCCATCCGACATAAATGAGTTGTCCGATGCATGTGGCTCCACATGGGTCGAATGACTCCGAACTATGCCCAGCACCCGCAGCAATTAGGGGAGTTGGTCAAACATAAATTAAAAGAAGAGTCTATCGATTGTGTAGAGTGATTAGATAAGGCAATAGAATTGAATTCGTTGTCAATAGGGAGGATAGCTTTTGGCAGATAGGGATGAGGATTGTCCTTCTCTTCTCTTCTCTTCTGCCCAACTCCCATACATGTGCTGTGCATGTGAATACATTAGTGAGTGACAAAAGTATTTGTTGGGAAAAATTCGGCATATACAGAAAATCCAGATAACAATTTCATTGATAATGTAATAATTACATGATCGAAACAAAATACAGATAAATAACAGATTGAAACAGTCGAGATACAAACTGAATTCGAGAATATCAAATCGAGTCCTGTGTGATACCACAGTGTCCTTAAGAAAGATTCGCCGCCTACCGTGGGTGTTGTAGGTTGCGTCGGCGACTTCCTCCCAGGATTGGCTCGGCTAAACCGTAAGCCGTCGGAACACCACCGTCGACCGCTTTGGCGAACTGACTACCGCCTGCCTCTCTCTCTCAAGAACGAATATTAGAGTATGCTGGAATGTTGAGAATTTGCTGGTGATTTCTCCAAGAACGTAAGCCTCCTTTTATAGGGTGAAGGAGGCAGTAATGCTGCTATTAACAGGCCATTGAATTCTGCCATTGAAGAGGGAGGTTACGGGAGTAATACACCATCATGAGGAGGGTTACGGGAGTTACAGAATCCCACAATTCAATACGTCTATTGATTGTGGTGCATCCAGATTCAACGAACCCGGAACGAGCACGGTTGCCTCGAGAGACCCACCGGTAGCCCCGATTTCATTCATCTGAAATTCTGTAAATTTCCAATAGTATTTACAAAAGCTGGGAGTAGAGTGGGACATCCTAGAGCACTCTGCTGAGAAATCCTAAACCCAAGAATTCATGTCAAATCATTGAAGAAAATAATACCGGATGCGTACCTGTCGCTATGGAGGATGAGAAAACCTTAGTGTGCGGTTATTCGTCTTCCGCCTCCAAAACCCTTCTCTTGATCTTAACCTTAGTCTCACACACGATGTGATGGTATGAGAAAAGAGGCTAGGGTTGGAGTGGGGACCTTGACCACCTATTTACAAACCCTGATTCCATCATAGCCCATCATAATAGATGAAACCATATTGGGTCCTTTAATTGGTCTCTATATATAAAATAAGCCTGCACCACTTAACGCACGTGATATGACCCAAATACGTGCTAATAGAGACGTGTCCATTACCCGGATCACATTAATTGAACGATCACAATCTTATGGATAATACCGACATCACTCAAGCCTTATTCGACAACATACAATGTTTAATTTCATGATCTATGTAAGCCCACTAACTAACAGAAAATTGCTAACACCTTCTCCTCTACATATTTGTTGTGGAAAGTCATATGGAGTATTTGGTGTTGGAATTCACGCAAATGCGTGGTGGATGAGGTATTTGGAGTCTTGTCACGTGAAGAGCAGAGTCTAAACCTGTCTCTTAACCGGAGCTGAGTTTGGTGCGTTTGGAGTACCGCTACATCACGTGTTTTAATGCGCACTCCGGGCCGGGGCCAGTTAATAATTTTTTCTTTTGGAGAGTAGGGTCTATAAAAAAACCATCTCTCAACCGGCCAGGCTGGCTGTCCCTGCGCTCTGATTGGTGACAGCTCCATAGTGTGAGGTAAGTGTCTTGCAAACGTGAGTGGTTTGGCCACTTGCCTCCTAAACCAATTATTTGGATTTGGGTGACACAACTTATGAGAGAGTGGCATAACTAGAAAATGCAGAAAATAATAGAGACCACGAAATCATTACCACTTTTTTGGTGCAAGGACAACAGAATCTTTGTGGTCTTTACATTAGATTTTATGGTTCCTACACCTTTGCGATCAATAAGAAAATAGGGTAATGTTCACACTCTTTTAGAAAGGGTGCACGAAATCATTCTCGCCTCAAAGCCCTGGCTAGGGCCGTTGGGTTTGTGAAGTCTGATCGGTTTATGTCTTGTGTTGTTATTTTTTGTTCTTGATTATCTTTGTGTGTTGTGCGTTTGTTGGTTTGGTCGTATTCTCAGCAAAAGCAAGTCCAACAATATGTCCACTATGTTGTCATTGCTAAAACCAAGGCAGGAAAATATGGCGAAAGGCTTCTTACTGAGTTACTCAATTTGCTGTCAAATTTGACATTAAATTTGACTTTGCCAAATCTTTTCATCGCATCCAAGGCAAGTAATTTCTCCTTCACCTTCTCATTCTAAAAAAATGACACACGTGGGATTCGGGTAAAGTGCGAGGATGGTAAATACAATTTCCTCTAGAAGTCAGTAATTGAGAGGTCAGAACTTCAACAGTACACTCAACAATGAGAAAAATCCTGCCCTACCCACAACCCATTCATATGCAGAAAATAAAATTACCTAGCAAAAAAACAAACTCACAATGCAGTGCTATACAGTAACATTCTCGGTAAAGAAGACAAAAGCCACAGAATCTCTTCACATGGGCAACCGATCCCATCTTCAGTGTCCTACAACAGCTCCATAATAAAACAGACAACAGTGGAGGATAATGTTAAAGTATTTTTAAGTGTTTAAGCCGGTTCCGATTTTAACATTATCTTTTCAACGATTTGCAATCGTTATTGAATTGGATCATCAACTTATAAAATTATCCTTTCACTTGTTGAAATATTCATACATAAAAAGCAATGGTGGGGTAATCCGCATGATTGAAGAAAAAGATGCAAATGGTAAGGAGGGTATGAGTATATGCTGAAGCGTCCCACCTGCTAAAGGTCCAAAATACAGAAAACAAGATAAATGAAGGCTTATTAATCACATCATAACAGACTTCCACCAAATGCACCACAAACGTAACTCAAGCTCATAAGAAGGTGTACGTAAAGGCCTGATGATTTTGAGGATTGAACTTGGCACAAGCATACAGTTGGAAACCGCTAAAACAAGTTTGACTACATCGAAAAATAGTTTCTGAGTTGATCAAGAAGTGAACTTATGGTGTACCATGTCGATAACACCAGAAGATCAAGAAAAGAAAGAAAAACGAAAAAAGGGGACCAGAAAGAAGGATCCACGACACAAAAGAGACAAAGACGATTACACTAGATGATCAAGAAAATAGTAAAATACAAAGAACAAAAAAGGCATAGGGACCAGAAAGAAGGATCTACAGCACATAAGAAACAAAGAAAACAGACAAGACATCAAGAACAACATGGTGCCAGGAAACGAGCCTGAAACAGTTGCATTGCCCTTTAGTCTCAAGAAATACATCTGTGGATGTTCTCAAGGCAACATTGCTTTTGTTGGGCTGTTTGCATTCTGCATGTAGTCTATGTCCTGGCTTTGACAAATGAATATTCCCGCACGTTGCAACAGATCAAATAGTTGTGAGGATGCCTCTGAGGAAAACATTTTCATGGCCTCTTAGACTAGAGCAACACAGCCCAGATTCTGGGAAATCGAAGTCAAATGGATGTTTCAGATCGATTCTTGTTTGGGCTTCACCTGCATTTGAAATTTCCGAATCAGTGCGACCTAATTGTCCATAATGTGCTCCACCAATTTTACCTTTTTAACGTCCATTCACATCAACACTGTAGTTAGTTTGAAAAAAGTGAAGGCTTCAGTAAATCTTAACCTCTAGTGTACCATGTTAATAGTCTACATAGGCTGTGTTTGGAGGGATATACAAACACAAAGACAAATGAAGGAGAAACCAAAGAAATGAAAAGAGCTTCCTCACTTCACTATCTTCCTATCCTTTCCTTCACTTCTTTCTTTGCCTTCATATAATCCTCCACAAATCCATGATCCAAAAAAAGCCTAAATATCATCCACCATTGTGATATTAACCATTCTGATTGTTTATGTGTACCCCTTTATCTTCATGTTTTCTAGGAGAAATCATCAATCCACAACTTTCTGTGGTCTGGATTTTCTGTACAAGTCAATTATATTAGACCTTCATGCAGTTGACTGAATACAGACTAAGTGCCAGGGCATGAGAAGATAAACAATACATACCTTGATGCCATGGCGTTCTACAACTCAGGCACGACTGCACAAGCCATCTAGAGGTCCTATTGATAACTGTATGAAAAGCAGCTCAAGATGAGATTTGTCTGGATGATAGAACTGCTTGAATTTTAGTTTCACTGCGGTGACGTAGGTTGTAACCAAAACACTTAATACCTGGTGAGGCTGAACATTGTCTAAGTCTCTTCAAATCTGATAAATTCTCTTTACATCTGATGTCAGCTCACAAGTCCCCAACTGGACCACAAGGTCAACAAATGAAAATACTTATCCTGCACATATTTATCCATTGAAAAAGATAACTGGTATGAAATACAAATCCATTTTTAGAACCTTAAAGCATAATACCATGAGCTGGCCAATCTATCATACTTTATAGGCAGAGTGCAATAACTTGAAGTATCATTTGATCATTTCAAAGAACAATCAAGAAAATACCAAGTTACTAACAGAGCAAATTATTTGGTCCGGTTCACCTTTCGAAGTTTCAGAAATCAGCTCAGCCTTGTAGAAACATAGTAAGGAACAAGAGTCCACAACACAGTGGACTGGTGCAGATCCACTGTTAGAGCTTGCCCACATTGGTTAACTATACACCTCCTTTTAGTATATGAGCTAGGGAGGCCTTTCCACCGATTGCTAATTGGTTTTGAGTTGGATGCTATAACATGGTATAAGAACTAGGCTTTCGGAGGCATCTGGACAGACTCTCTTGATAGTTTGCCTCGTTGTTTGTGCCTTAAGTGCACCTTTTTTCGTTGTTTGTTGTGGTCCTTATGTTATGGATCCGTTGTTTACCTCTCCACGGGTCAGGGTCACACGTGCGGGGGAGTGTTAGAGATTGCCCCACATTGGTTAACTATAAACCTCCAAAACTAGTATTTTATATAATCATGGAAGGAAACAATTGGAAACACGTAAAAGAAAATGGAACAAATAAACTCAACAATGAAGTATGTAAGAATTCAATTAAAAATTGGAAAGAGAGTAAAATCCACCTGAGACTAGATGGCTCTTCATAAAATATGCCCCCGAACTTGTAACAGACGCAAATCCAGATACCAAATTTTTAAGGTTCCACAGTTCTAATTTTCCGATGATCCATCAAACATAGTGCTTCCCTTGGAAATGACCTGCAATGTGGTACCTTTAGCAATCCAGGCAGTCACTTCTGGTTGGTATTCAAAAGGTCTAAGAGATTGCAGGCTTCCATCCTCCAGTTGCACACCATAGACAAAAGGGAGTCTAAGGGAAAGGAAACTCTCTGGAGGTAAAATCACACGGCATCCAAAGGTGAACTGCAACTTTTGTCCACGGTCTGGAACAGAAGGAGGTAGGCATGATTCCTGCAAATGAAAACGAGTTTCACAGTAATTAATGAAATTCCAAAGAAAACAACCATGAGTGCCGGCTTGGCAATAAAAGCACAAAATATATGCTAACAAACAGATAAGCATTTTCGAAAACAGCAACATTGGGCAAGTGGAAATAATGTTATACGGACTCGGGTGCGGGTGTGAATCTAGGTGTCGGAAACCTCAATTTGAAAAATACAGAATGCATGGATATGGATCCAGATTTGGACATTGGTACGGGGATACAGTATACCACCATAGAAATACATGTATCATTTATAGAAATATATGTACTACCTCCATCCCACTTTATTGTGCCTGTTTCCTTTTTTGGATGTCTCAAAAAATTGTCTAATATCTCTTAATTTATAATATTTTATATACTAAATATGGATCTGATTTGATAGATCTCAACTAATTTTTTTAGACAAAGTTTTCGAAATCATAAAAAACATTATAGATTGTGAGATATAGACAATTTTTTGTGAGGTGCCAAAAAAGAAATAGGCACAACAAAATGGGACAGAGGGAGTATCATACTATCATTTTTAATAGATCATCACTTTGCTATATTTTATTTATTTCAAGCACAAACACTAAAAATGGTAGTAATAGTGAAGGGTGAGAACATGTCGTTATGGCCCATTAAAAAACTGAAATGCCTTTACGGCCGATTAATTCATAAATGGAAAGACTTCAAGCAAGGTTTGGTCCAAGGAACTATAATGCTGGCCAAGCCCATTTACATACCCAAACCATAAAATAGAAGAGTAAAGGTCAGCCCACTTAACATAAATGAGAAAACCCTATTTCTATCTCAGCAGCAGCATATCAATTCCTCGAATCAGATCTACGCTCACAGCAGCTGCTGCTTTGTCGGAGACGATGGTCGTTGGTACATCTCTCTCTCTCTTCCTCCTGCAGCCGTGTCCATATTTCTTTGGGAGAATCTGGTGTGGATCCCGCACCCACACCCGTGTCGTGTCGACATGGGTACCTCTCCCAAAATGGGGGATCCGTGCAACATAGCTGTGGATGTAATTCCTAGTTCGGACCCTATGTACATTTCCTTCAGTAGTGGGGCATCCAGTCCTCCCAAGAAAGAATCAAACTGGTAAGGGCTTCATAGAAGCCACATTACAAAATTAAACCCCCTCCCATTTTCTTGCTGATTAGACACATAGGACAACAAACACACAGGATTAAGAGAGACGATTATATGCCTTCATATCTGGTTCACTGTAAACTTCTCAAAGAACAATGGCTTCCCTCATCAAAGTTAGTAAAGGAAATGAGCTGACCTTACATTGTCTAACAAAGATCAGTTAGGTTTTTCTTTCTGGCTTAGTAGAGTGCAGTTAACATTCTTTAAGTTCTTTGATATTAAGGCAAACACTTTAGTTGTGCATAGGGACATTCAAACCAAAGAGCTGAGACGAACCTCAAATTGTATAACTGGGCATGTAGCTAAAACGACTGGAAAAGGAGGCGTGACCTGCAGAGCAAAATGCATAGTAGATGAGCAAACTACAAAGCTTATAAAGACACAAGAAGACGGAATTATGACCCTACGCATAAGATAGCACATTACAGTATCAAAAGGCATATCAGTGTATAGATTCACTACTTAGAGAGCATAATATCCCCATATCAACCTGTCAAACAATATTGAGAGAGTATGTAATGTTCTGAATTCAATCTTGATGCTAAATAAGGACAAGATGCAGAAGTACACAAAGGATGCAATCGAATGTACTACTGATACTAATGGTCCAGCTGTAATCGACATATGATTTGACTCGTAGCATTTCAAAAATCAATTACATTACGTCATATAAGTTGTTTTCGGGTTACTTCTTCGATGCCCCATTCATCCACGGAAGGTAATGAAAAAACAGAGTAACCTTTCAAATTTCACAGGAAATAAGAACCACCCAGGTATTTCTCAAAAAGTTCAATACCAAAAAGATCCTCTGCAATCATGTCAAAAGACAGTTGAAATTATGTCACAACTCACAAGACTATTGAACTAAAAGGCCTGGGTAAGAGTTCATACCAAAAAGATCCTCTGCAGCTGCGACATTGTTCCAGCAAATTTAATCTTAGGGGTATCCTTCTTATTCTTAGAGGTCCTGCAGTGTGGACAGTCCATGTAAATTGGTAAATTTCTATTCAATAAGGATAAAGCACCGTCATCAAGGCTAACAGAATGAAGGCCATCTTTGACCGATTCAGTAAGTGTTGGCATGCCAATAAAGCTCTGGGTCTGTTGTTTTCCATCCAATTCACCATCAACTGCTATATCTTTGGTCTTATCCAGATTTCTCACCTTTCGAACAGCACTATTGTTCATCCTATTTGAGTTGCGATGAGCTCTACCATGGGTACCATTCCTCCCCAATTTCGAGGGATCTGGCCTTTTATTGTCTGAGTTTTCAACGGATGAGGGGATATGAGATTCTTCAGACAAGGAATATGGGGAGCCAAGTTCTTTGAGATGCTCAGTGGTCAATATGAACCGGTGGCCACGAGGACACTCATGCTCAAATCCGACATACACGATTACATTTTTCAACGACTCACTTAATCCAATCTTTTCACCACTACTCATGTTGACTGGAACAACATTGCTACCTATCTGTAAAATTGGATTACCCTCTCCATACCCGTTGACACCAAATTTACTTCCATTTCCGGTGTCCTGAATAGAAGAGATACCTATGGATTGTTGAGATCCTTTATAATCACCAGTATGATGAACCCTCTCTGCAACCCTATCTCTTGTAGAACTTTGCTTCACACTATTTTCAGGACCAACAGAAAGTTGTTTCCTTGACTGTAAAGGAGGGAATCCTGAAACAGCGGCTGCTGATCCAGCAACAACCTCAGAAAACGGTTTTCGCATTGTAAAACTAGGGATGCCTCTACCAAAGCTGAGCTTCTTTTCATCACTTTGGTTGTTTTCATACAAATGCTCCCTTTGTATTTTATTTCCACTCTGCAATTCTTCCGCGTTAATTAGAGAAGCATCAGAGTTCTTCATGTCTCCTCCGCTAATAGATCCATTCAAGGGTTCTGTACTCAACCTAACCACAGAATCTTGTGTTACAGCACTGGATAACGAACCATGCTGATTTTTCGGTTTCTCCAGAAATATTTTCCACTTCAAAAGAAATTTCTGAGTGGCACAGAACCCACTCTGAAGTAACCCCTTAGCAGGGTCGTAGTACTTTGCACCACCAACTCGAATCAAACTCCATGATGGCGGCTGAATGGGTCCTATATTCTTTACCTGCGGTAATTGGATTGAAGGAAGAATTTTGTCACAATCTGCAAAATCACTGGAAGTAACGTTAGCAGTTTCAAAATCAAAAGGATCAGATTGCAGTAGCCGTGAACGGCCACAAGCACAAGCTTTAAGGAAAACATATCCGCTTGAATGTCGTGTCACCCCATCTCTTGAAACCAAGCCATTAGTCTCAACATCATGCCTCTGATGCATACATGGTTTTCCAGTCAAACTGACTGCATCACACAGTTGCCTTCCAGAGCTCCAAATAGATGTGCATTCATTCTCCAACTGTTTCATGTAAAGTGGCACTGCGGGTCCCTTGACCATTGAGCAGAAAGCACGCAAAGCCTTCTCCAACTGTGCTTCATGCTTTGAAGTTGGGTAACAAGCCGGCAAATCAGATAAATAAACTTCCTTAGCAGTGGGAAGGGCTCTTTGGCACCACAAAGTTGAAAACTTTGTGTTAAGTCCTTTACCACTCTCCAAGCAAGATACTGCACTTTGCAGAGGATTATCTGTAACTCTTGAAACAACTCCTTCAACTGCAGGTGCAGCGCTTTTATGACCTGGGTTTATTTTACTGCTTTCAGATTCAATTATACACCCACTTTCTGCAGAGAGAATACCCTGTAAAATAAGTAAACTAGAAGACAACCAGATGTCAACACTAGGAAGTTCAGGAGCAGTAAAAGATTTTCCAGATGCAGCTGATGCGGCGGCGGCAGCTGCAGCAACAGCCACCATACCAACGCCAGCTGCCGAGCCACTGTTGGCGTTAGTTACCATTCCCACTCTTCCTCTTAAAATATCAGCCTGTCTGTAAATGAACTCTTTCACAGATACAATGTCCTCTTGGGTTGCACTCTGACTGTAGGTTTCAAGCAAAAGGGAATCTGAGGTTGCCTTTCCATTCAAAACGTCTTCCACAAGGCCAGTGGCAAAATCAAGAGATTTTCCACTCTGGTTTGAATATATATCCAACAATGCAACGGCTTTGGATGCATCGAGTGAAAATAAAGGTGCTGAATTTGAGATGGCCCCACTTCTTGAACCTGCATGACTAGTTTCAGATCCCGCAAGCGTCCGGCATTTCTTAATTGAAAAACGGATCTGTGCCTCAAGGGATGACTGCAATTTCTTCTTCAATCCACCTTCAGATTTACTCACAGGGCGTGCTAGCATAACAACTGGTGCCGATCCTTTTGGAGGCAAGCTTGTCCTAGCTAAATTGCTCAAACTTGAAGACTGGTTCAATGAGGACGTGTCAATTATCTCCTCTACATTACTAGTATTAAAGTCTGAGAAATCATCAAGAAAAACAAAAAGTATAACCGGAGTACACTGTCCAGGAAACAGTGAAGCGTATGAACCTAAACCCGACCTAATTGAAATCGCCGAAGCATTGCGACTTAAGATGACACCACTTCTACCGGGAGACCGATTGTTAAAAGATACTCCTGATACAGAGGATCGTGATGATGAAGAATGAGAACTAGATGTTGAAGGTGGTGTAGTTTGAGATTTGACAAGTGGGGACATTGCATGCTTGGCAGATTGTAGAATACGAAATCTCTTCAAGATCTGGGTATCAAAGCGTGACCCCTCCTGGATAAATATGATTACATGGCAAACCTGCATACTAAATGCAAATTTAGTCACTTAATAAAGTTTAGAAAATTGTGTACACTATTCATTCAAGAATGCTTCACCTCTACGTGGCATAAAAATCGAAAATAAATCACTGCAGTTCATAGTTATGGTTGCAATAGCACCTACGATGTACATTCTCCTAGAAAAACTAAAGCTTCCACAAAAGTTAAATCTAAATACTAAAACAACAAGTTGACGAGCATCTTTTAGTTTTAACTTTCACACAGGCGACAAGCAGCTCTGATGCTATGTTTGGACATAGAATATACCAAAGAAAAGGAGAAAGAGATAAATAAATAAATAATGAAGCTGCTAGCAGTTGTTCAAACAATGTATTGGGTAACCAAACAAAACAAGAGAATCTCTAGAGAATAATAGCCTGTCACCTTTCATCTCATTTCATTAACCCAAACAACGTGCAAATGTGCTCTATAACAACCTAGCTACGGGGATAGAAACTCCAAAGTCCAAACAAAAAAGAGCACCTACCTCATCCATTCTTACCTGTCCTTACCTTCTATAGCTATTACGTATCTTAATAGGTCTAATGCTTATTGAGTGCTCCAACACTAGAAGAGTAGCAGAAGCCCTCAGGTATTACATTTCACAGAGTCCCCTTGCTAAATCCCACTCCCAAGTTGCCCCACCAGAAAACTTACATACTTGCAAATGTTTCCTAGCAAGATTAGTAAATCACACTATGCACTAGTTGCGTACTTGCGTCAGCTGCTGACATGCTTGGGTGCCATGCTGAAAAGGGAGTCGGTCCATCAACCGTAGAACTCAACACTTCTCTCTCTATCATTCTGCTACTCTTAAGTTATTTTTGCCTGGTTGTCATACTATTATCACTCGATTGCTTTTACATACAACTATATGGGCGTATAGCTTTCCCTGACCTGATTTAACTTAAGACAATTAGACAAACACAGGAATTCGTTCATTACGTCCTTTCAACATTTCTAACCATTATCCATGACACTAATCACTATTAGGGCTACAAGCGAGCTTAGTCAAGCTGAGTAGTGGGTTGTCCAAACTTGGTTCCAAACTTAATGAGGTCAAAATTTTGCTCAAGCTGGTTGTTCATCAAATCATCATTCACACCAAGCATACCAAAGTTGAATCGAGGCCATCGTGAGCTGAGCTCGAGTAGCCAGGATTTACTAAAGGTTACAACCTTCATGAGCCAAGTAGTGAGTCGTTCAAGATTGACTTGAAACGTTAATCGAGTCCATGTGAGCTGAGCTCGAGTAGCTTGACTTTCGTAAACATTATAAGCTTATTGAGCCAAGTAGTGAGTTGTTCGAACTAAATTTTCAAAATTCATCTATTCCGGTTGACCAAAAAAAAGAACTAAATTTTCAAAATTCAACGAGCATTACCACTAAACAGTCGAACAAATTTCCGCAATTGATAAGGGACTAAAAACTTACAGAGAACATGAAAAGCAGTCCTTGGAGATCCCCGAATTCGCGCTCCTCCGACACCGAATCGAAACCAGAAGAACAACAAGAGGAGTCGAAAAACCCTTCCGTGGCCGGACAAACAGTGGAAGAGAATTGCAAGTAAAGAATCCCTTTTTCGTCATCATCATAATAGCTAATTCTACGACAGTCAAACCAGCCGTCCCCTTTCGGAAACCCTAATAGATCCTTGTCCAAATTACCCGACCCGAACACATTGGCGTCGACGACTCGGTTGATGAGCTGGGTCACGTCGGTGGAGCGGCGGCCGATGAAGCCGACCACGGCGACGCCGTTCGGGGGGGACGACGGGGAGGGGTGATCTGTTCGGGTTGGCGGGGGGTGTGGTGGAGTGAGAGTGGGGTTGGGATTTGGAGGGCGGGTGAGGACGCGCATGGAGGAGGAGTTGGGCGAGTCCATGGGGTTTGGAGTTGGGGGTTTTGTTAGGGTTGGGTTGGGAGTGGGTGTTCCATGGGTGATTCTTGGTTGAGAGCTTTGAGAGAGAGAAAGTAGAGAGAGAGAGAGAGAGAGAGAGAGGTCTTCTTTGGACAGAAGACCAAAAACCTCTCGCCCGATGAGTTTAGCAAAACAATTTAGCACCTGAATCCTTCGTTACCATTTAAGGCTGTAGTACTAGTGCATCCAGCACTGCACGTGTAATGCGTTCCATTCGAGTTGTCCATCTCGGTAACAGACGGTTTGGATTTTTCATCCGATTAATGGACGGCTAGGATTTGTAGAAGTTCGGATTTAATCTAAGCCGTCTACACTGAGATAGACGGTCGAATTAGCCGCACTACATCATATAGTGCGGCGGGTGCACTACAGCCCCTCACATTCCCCATTTAAGGATGTGTTTCACTAATTAAAATAAATACTTATTTTTTGGAATTAAATGCGACATGTCTCGTAAAACGAAAATAAGAACCTTAGCGAAACGCGACCTAATTAAAAATCTTATGGAGTCAAAAAGTTTTAGGCCTTGTTTCCCTTGATGTATTATTGGAATTATAAAAATAAAAAATTATGACTTTTACACGAATATATTTTTTAAAAACATCCAAAAAAGTCAAAAAAAAATATGAGTATGACAGAACAAAAAAGTTATAGTTTACAATTTGTAATTTAACCGGAACGGGGCCTTTAGATTGTTAGGATTTATTAACATTTATGTTAATGTGTCTTCCATGAATGATCCTCTCGCATCTCGTAAATTGTTTCCTAATACGTTTCTCTTACACTAAACACTTTCTTAATTCTTAATTAATAGCAGCAAAGATCTCTATGTTCGTTCCCGATTCTTTTTAGAAACAAAACAAAATAAATACAGCTACTTGAAATATACTATAAACACGTAACATGGTCAAATGGCCCAACAGAAATTCAACAGAAATGTAGGGAGGTTCTCTCGAGAAAGCAAAATTAGTAGCCGAACACGTGACACATGAATAATGGTGAGCATGAGCTATTTGGTGACGAGATAGCAAGACGGTAGAAGAGCCCAAACTTGTGTTGCCTTAAGTGATAAGGCGGTAAGGACATTCCAGAAGGTTCCAATACAGCTACACTCCGTGATGGAGTAAGGTCCTGAGAGCATCCATAGTGGAATAAGCAAAACAAAAAATTGTTAAAGTTAGTAATGTTAGATCAAAAAAGTGCTCACATTGGAATAACCAAACCTAGTAATCTCTTAACAACTCATCAAATTTTGACTCTTCAATAATCAAAGCTAGCAATGTTTTGTCAATAATCAAATTTTATCTCTCAATCAAGTACACCAACATTACACAAAAACCTTCTCTCTCTTCCATTCTCTCTCTCTCTCTCAACAATGTTTTCAAAAAATAATTTTAAAAAACTGTAACTTTCAGATTTTTTTCTGTTTTTTTCAGAAATTTTTTTTTACAAAAAAAAAATTTTTCAAAAATTTTAAAAACTGTAAGTAAATAAAGTGTGTTTTTCAAAAAACCGTTTTTTACACAAAATCTGTTTTTATAGTTTTAAAATTTCAAAACTATTTGTGTAAATACAATACTTTCAAAATATTTACAGTTCTTAAGTGAACAAAGTGTGTGTTTTTTGAAAAACTATTTTTTGTTTCGAAAAACTATTTTTTTTTTCCTTCCAAAATCGCTTTTTCAAAAAATATGCGTGAAATGAAGGGAAAAAGTTTGGAGGGCCCATTGGTTTTGATTATGGGCAAAAAATAACCAATGTGGGATTTGACATTACTAACTTTAGGAACCTCTAAATGGATAATCAAAATCTGACGTGGCATGTTTTGATTATTCACATTTGCTTATTCCACTGCTGATGCTCTGAGAATAAGGGATCAGATTATGTTTCCTAATGAAGACGGAATTCTCGACCGGATTATGGGGAAGAGTTCATGATGGACAGTTTCCTAAAAAGGTTAGGTAAACAAGACCATTATGGAATGAGAGTCCAATGTATCATGGGTTTTCTATACGAGATAGGAGACCTAAGACAATTAGGATGATTGGGCAACAAGCATAAGTGCATCTATATATACGAGATAAACCTGAATGTAGAGGTACGCAATTTATTGTAATTGAATCACTTTACTACTGATAATTAGGGTTTCTCTAAACGAGAGGCAAATGTGCGCTTACCCCTGTTTGTTTTGCAGGGTTTCGACAAAGAGTTAGGGTTGCAACAAGGAAGCACGTGAGGCTGCTAAACCAAAAAAACTACTACTAGCACTAAGAGGATTTATTCCCCTTACAAGAAACAACATAGCAATACAACAAAGACATCAAAAAAATAGACAAAAATGGGTGCTCTTTTTGATGGCCCAATACAGGGCCGGCCCAAGAGGCCGTCGCCTTGGGCCTCCATATTTTGGGTAAAAAAATGGGGCATCTCTTCCTGGATAAGTACATATATTGTATGCAACCATAATATAAGCTCATTTGGTGGTTCAATGATAAAGTGTTTGTTTTTCTACATAAGATGCCTAGGTTCAAATCTTGGTAGGGTACTTTTTTTGAAGTGTCTTTTTGCAAAAAAAATTTTTTTTATGTAAGGCACTATTCTACCACTTGTCTTAGGACATCCAAATACCTTGGGCCGGCCCTGGCCCTAGCCCAATATGATCTTGTTTACTTGAACTTGTAATGATGAGAGTAAATGAAAATTGGTGCATAAAAATAACAATAACATCTTGCTAAAACTGTCCACCTTGAGTGCTTCTCTCTCTAAAATGGGAGTCTCTCTTCCCCTATGGGAGCCCGGCCTTTGAGTGGCTTAATTCCACCTCTCCGTTTCTCCTCCTAATCCCAACCTTATCCTTTTTCTTCTTGTCGGCTTTCACTCCTTCTTCTCACCACTATCATAATCTCTCTTCTTTCCCTTTACCCTGCCCTAACCTTTTCTCTTTTCGAGCTTCCTCTACCCTATTCCCCTGTGATTTTCTTATGGCAGAACAAGAAATTTTTGACCTAGAAGAGGGTTCTGGGGGTACAGACGACCTCAACCAGCTCTGTCTAGCTTGTTGGGAAAATTCTACACCCAAAAACCCTAAACTTCGCAGCTGTCTCTAATATTCTCAAATCTGCTTGGAAAACGAGATCCGAGTTTTCCATCGTACCCTGGAGCAATACCCCCAACAACCTCAATAACCTCTTCCTCTTCCGTTTCGAAGACCCAGAGGACAAGAATACTGTTCTCTTAGATGGGCCCTGGTCGGTTATGAACAGTCTTCTGGTTCTTCAACCCCTGCAAGAAGGAATGGCGGTTTCGGATCTGGAATTCTCGAAATGTCCATTCTGGGTTCAGGTTCATGGTTTACCGATCGAGAAGATGACCCGCTCTACTGCAGAGCTTCTGGGATGACGTTTCGGATCCCTTCTGGGTGTGGAGGCTGGCCATGGTGAGCTATTGCTGAATAGGAGCTTCCTTCGAATTAGAGTGGAGGTAAACCTATCTCAACCTCTTCCGAGGGGATTTTGGCTTCGCCGTACAACGGCAATTGGGGTGGATCGGTGGATCTCGTATAAATATGAAAAGCTTTCTGACTTCTGTTACGCCTGTGGAAGAATTGGCCATGAGAACAAAGCATGCAAGTTTGTTTCTCGTGAAGAAGGGGCTCAGTCTGGTTATGGTCCTGAAATGAGAACGGGCAGAGCCAGGAAACCCTTTCTCCCTGGAGAGCCCCTGAAACAGCAAGTAGATGAAGCTGCCTTGAGGGTGGAGGAGCTCCTCCAGCGCCGCCCTGTGTTTCACTCTGTGGAGGCACGTGAAGTAGCTGGTCAGAATGAGCGCGTGGCGAGTACAGCTGAAGAGAATATTCGTACGGAGGTGGAGGAATTGAGCCAACCACACTCCCCTATCCAGGTTGACGTCCTGACTATGACAGATGGCGGACAGACCGTGCTGCAAGGTAATCCGCGCACAACAACCTCACTGGCTTTGTCGTCTATATCCACGTACACCCCCTTGGGATCTCCGCGTCCGTTACCTTTCTCTGCTGAAACTACTGATTTGATTGAGGGCCCCAAAATCTCCATTTTAACCAAGCCTACCACCACCTCTTCTCCTGGCCCAGACTCATCACCATCCAGCCCGTCAAACAAGCCTTACTTTGTCACGGAGCCTTCTATAGCCCAAAAGCTTCTTACCCCGGCCCATCTGCTTTTGAGCCTCTCCAAACCCCCCAGCTCAATTTGACTAGCCCGTTTCTCATCCAACCCAAACCCCCAAAATCCCCCAATCTCGATGTACCCCTTTCCTCAATTTTCAACTCCCTCTCCCTCAAAAGAAAATCAACATTTGACCTAGATGATCCCTCTCATCCAAAGTTACTCCGCCTCTGTGCTCCTAACCCAGATACTAACCCCAAACCTTCCCATCCCCATAATGTACCCAACCCTCCTTCCCATGTGGGCCTTCCCAAAATCAACAATCGTTACATTACCCGGTCGAGGAACCGCAAAAGTCCTAGCGGTCCCAAGAATAAAGGCATGGCTGATCTTGATTCGAAGCTGGTTGAAGTCCTGGTGTCTAATTCCTCGGATATGGAGTTAGAAGCTTCTTTGGTGCCTCTGAGTACCCCACCAACAGAAAGGGTTGTAGTGGCTGACCCAAAGCAGCCACCAGCTCAATGTTGATGATCAGCTGGAATGTGCAGGGGTTGGGGCGACCGCTGACGTTCCAGATCTTACGAGGGTTGTGCTCGACCCATCGTCCCATGGTGGTCTTTCTCATGGAAACTAAGAATAAGCAAGCTCTGCTTGAAAATTTCCGGAGGAGCCTCCATTTCCAGAATAAATGCTACGTCGATCCGGAGGGCACATCTGGAGGACTAGCCTTATGGTGGACTAATGAGGTAGATTTAGATATTCGCTTTAAATCTAAAAATATTATTGGAGCTGTCGTTACTCGTTTATCCCATAGTTTCTCTTTTGTTTCTACTTTTATTTATGCTCCTCCTAAAAGAAGTGACAGGAATATGTTCTGGAAAGTTTTTGCGAAAATGGGCAGAGAAAGTTCTTTTCCTTGGTTATGCGTTGGTGACTTTAATGAAATTGGAGCTAGTTGGGAAAAAAGAGGAGGTTCTTTGGGGCGTGACAACCGGGTGGAAAATTTTCAGGCTACTATTTCTGAGTGTGCCCTTATGGATTTAGAATTCAAGGGAAACGCTTTTACTTGGACGAACAATCAAAGGGGGGAGGCTAACATTTGTGAGAGGATTGATAGAGCTATGGCCAATGTTGAATGGAGACAGCATTTTCCTAAGGCGCAGGTTTTTCATGAAGTGGTTTTGGGATCTGACCACTGTCCCCTGATTCTGAATTGCACCCTTCCCCTGAAAAGAGTCCCAAAACTTTTCAAGTTCGAATCTATGTGGTCCACCCATCCCACTTGTGAAGAAATCATATCGGATTCGTGGGACTCCCGTGTTCAAGGGTCCTCCATGTTTAAACTGGCCCAAAAGCTCCGTAACTATCGTCAAAGCCTGAAGGAATGGAGTGCGAAGGAATTTGGGAATAACAAACGCAAACTTGAAGCCCTTAAATCCCAGCTAGCTGTTATCCAAGCTGATTGCCCTTCTGACTCTAACATGGGGAAATGTACCAGATCAAGAAGGAGATTGAAACGCTCCTTAATAGGGAGGAGATGTATTATCACCAGAGGTCTCGAATCAACTGGCTACGATATGGGGATAGGAATACTTCCTTCTTCCATGCTTCTGTAATTCAAAGGAGGCAGCGCAACCAACTTCTGAGGTTAAAGGATGACAATGGGGACTGGGCTACTTCTGAGGGGGATATCAACCAACTTCTCCAAGGGTATTTCAGCAATCTTTTTCAGGGTAATGGTAGCAGGAACATGGAGGATGTTCTCGCTAGCATCCCTCAGGTGATCACCCCTTCCATGAACTCTTCCCTTACAACAACGGTTTCGGATGCAGAAATTGAAAGGGCTGTCTTCCAGCTAGGAGCCCTTAAAGCGCCGGGCCCGGATGGATATCCAGGTTTCTTCTATCAAACCTATTGGGGTATTGTCAATGAAACCACCCGCTTGGCAGTCAAGAGTTTTTTCAATAATGGCTATATCCTGAAAGAGTTGAACCATACTAACCTGATCCTCATCCCTAAAACTCCTGCTCCTGAAAAGCTTACCCAATTCCGACCCATCTCTCTGTGCAATCTAAGCCTAAAGATCATTACCAAAATCCTTGCTAACAGATTGAAACTTTTCCTCAACCAGATCATCTCTCCCCAGCAATCAGCCTTTGTTCCTGGACGTCTAATTCAGGACAACATCATCTTAGCCCATGAAGCTTTTCACCAGTTGAAAATTAACCGGAAGGGGAAAAATTTCAGTATGGCCATCTCCCTGGACTTCAACAAAGCCTACGATAGAGTGGAATGGGATTTCCTTGAACCCGTTATGGAAAGAATGGGTTTTGATAAAATCTGGATCCATTGGGTCATGCAATGTGTTTCCACGGTGAAGTTCTCCATTTTTGCCAACGGGGAAAAGAGAGGCTTTGTGACACCATCCAGAGGTCTTAGACAAGGGGACCCCCTATCTCCTTACCTATTCCTCCTCGTCATTGATGTGCTTTCAAAGATGCTGAACCTGGGAATATCTAACCACTGTCTAGCCGGAATCAAGCTGAAGTCATCATGCCCTATTCTTTCTCATCTTTTTTTCGCAGATGATGCAATTCTTTTCCTCAAAGCTGACAAGGATGAATGTGCAAAAATCCTGACCATCTTAGACCAATACAATGAGGCCTCTGGACAGCTAATCAACTTTGACAAATCTGGGGTTACTTTCTCGGCCAATTCCCTCACTGCGTTAAAGGAAGAAATTTGTAGTCTAATCCACATGCCCTAGTTGAGCAGAAATGCTAAGTATCTTGGTCTCCCAGCTTTCTGGGGAAGATCAAAAGCAGAAGCATATGATTTCCTGTTAGTTCGTGCCCTGCTTAAGCTCCAAGGTTGGAAACAAAAGCAACTCACAGTGGCAAGGAAGGAGGTTATGATAAAGCATGTTGTCCAAGCCATCCCAACTTATACAATGGCTTGTTTTGCCCTTCCCAAATTTTTTTGTGATAAGCTGAATTCGTATATTGCTAATTTCTGGTGGGGTGGTGACCCAGAAAGTAAGGGAGTGCATTGGGCAAGTTGGAATCGAGCTACCCAGTCCAAGCTAAAAGGTGGACTTGGATTTCGTGATTTTCGGGCTTTCAATTTGGCTATGTTGGCTAAACAGGGCTGGAGACTCACCATTAACCCTCATTCTTTTTGGGGTAGGATGATGAAAGGGTTATATTTTCCAAACTCTGATTTCTTAAATGCATCCAAAGGGAGGCGAGCCTCTTGGGCTTGGTCCAGTCTTATTCAAGGCAGAGAAATCCTCCTTAAGGGAATCAGGTGGCAGGTGGGAAACGGATCAAATATCTATTTCTGGGATGATAAGTGGATTCCTATGGCGAAAGACTTCAAGATTCATTCGGCCAGACCACCTGACAACACTGTGGAAGTGGTTAGTGACCTAATTGATAGCAATACAAAGGCCTGGAAGGAAGATGAAATTCGGTCTCTGGTCTCAAGGGAGGAAGCAGATTTTATCCTCAACATTCCTATCTCTCAAGTGGGCAATATTGATTCTCTGGTATGGCATTACAACTCGAAAGGGTCCTATTCTGTTAAGACGGGGTATCATATTGCTATGGAAGCTGAAGCAAGACACTGCCCTAACAGGCCATCCACCTCTTTCCAACCACCTGACAAGGTTTGGAAGTTTATCTGGAATCTGAATATCCCTCCAAAGCTTAGGCATTTTTGGTGGAAAGCTTGCTGTAACTTCCTAGTTACGAAGGAAAATTTATATAGAAGAAGATGCAATCCTTCCCCAACCTGTCCAATCTGTCTCCGGGAGCCTGAGAGTGTTGAGCATCTTCTATTCCAGTGCGACTGGACCAATGCGGTTTGGTTTGGGAGCAGTTTAAATTACAAAGTGGATTCTTTGGCAATCTCGTCTGTCATGAAGTGGACTATTTCAGTTATGGACCACTTGGATTCAGCTATAGATGGGCCTTCGTGCATGGGTAAAATCATTTTCCTGGCTTGGCAAATATGGAAGTCGCGGAATGACTGGGTCTTCAACATGTCCCTATTGATCCACGGGAAACCATGGCTAGAGCAAACTTCGGATGGTCTGAGTTCCAAGGAAGCTTGGGGATTCAAGGTACCACAAGGCAGCATACGAATCATATTTCTACTGTCACACATTGGGAATGCCCAGAGGAGGGGTGGGTTAAGGCAAATTGCGACGTGGCCATGAAGAAGGGATATCCCAAGGCAGCTATTGCAGTGGTGCTTAGGAATTGTAAAGGCGAAGTGCTGGATGGCTGCTCCTCTCAGGTGAATGCCTCCTCAACCACCCAAGGAGAGGCTTTGGCGGTTCGGTTAGCTTGCCAGCTTATCAACTCGAATCAGATCTCTCGGGCCATCATTGAAAGTGACAACAAAATGGTTATCAAGTTGTGTTCCACGGAAAATGTTCCCCCATGGGAATGTGCTACTTTGATTAAAGATATTCGACTGATTTCCTCTAATTTTGCTAGGAAGTTTTCTTGGGTTCCCAGAGCTTGTAACAAGGCCTCTCACTGGGTTGCCTCCCAGGCCTTCAAGGGATCTATTCCCTTAGACTGGGTTTCAATTTTGCCTTTTGCTCTTTCTGTTATTTGTAAAGATGATGCCTCTGTTGAGGTTTTGAGTTAATGAGAATGACTACCAGTTCAAAAAAAAATAACGTCTTGCTATGTACTATATCAAAATGTACGTCGGTATGTCTTTCGTTGATAATAACGTACATAAGGGCTTTTTTGACTTGTCAAAAAAAAAAAAAAAACGTACATAAGGGAGAGTCCACCCAACCAATTAAAAGAAGACAGCTCGGCTTTGAGTCTAGATAATGGGCAATTTTTTTTTCCATTTATGAGAGTCCGAGAGACAGAATTTAACTATAACACTTTAGAATAATATGATCAGAATAACAAGATCTTTGGAAGTATGATTTCATAAAGTAAGGCCCCATTCCACCAACTAAAATATGCCCCGTTCACGCTATTGATTAACTTGTGTAGAAGTTAAATTTTTTTTTTTTTCTGATTCCTCTTGTCCTTACTCACCCATATCACATAAAAATTTGACGTAAAACTAACAAATTCAAAAAAAAAAAATTGAATAAAGACAAAATCCCAAAATTATTCTGCATAAGTTAATCACTAGCGTAAACACCCTCTAAGTTATTTTTTGAATTAAATGTGATGTATTGTAAAAAAATGATCTGTCTTGTAAAGCAAAAAATAACAACTTTAGTGAAATGGATTTAATTATTAATCTTTCAAGTTCTCCGTTGCATCTTTGCATGGATAACTCCAGTTTATAACTACGTTTTAAAGTTTGGCATTACGTTGTTTACAGTGACTCTTATTTTTTTCTTCAAAAAGTCTAAAAGTAATGTGGAAAATGGAAATGCATTAAACAATTCAGAGTCTCAGACCCATGGACTTGTTCATAACATTTCAAAAGCTAATGCCTTGTTCGGATTTAAATTTAAGTTTTCAAAACTGTGTCATTTTCTTTTATTTTCCTGATCTCAAACAAACAATTAGGATCTGATAAATAAATAAATAAAACAATTAGGACCACCTTCAAAAAAACAAAAAAACATGAAGAAAAAACAAAAAAAACCAAAAAACCAAACAGGGGGCCAGAGAGATTTTATCCGAGGAAGTAGGAACTGTTGAACAGAAGCCAGTACAGATTTCATCCTCTGCAAATGCAAGCCGCAATAGCAGCCATGGCCGCCCACACAATCCTCTTCTCGTTCACCCCATCCCAAATCCTGCTCAACCCAGTTGCATTCTCAACCCCTCACAATAACCCACAACTCCTCTCTCCAGTCCACGGAATTTCCCTCAATAAACTCACCCGCCAATCCGTTACCCTCGCCGCCACCGCCCCGAAGCCCCTCACCGTCGTCGCCTCCTCCAAGAAGGCCGTCGCCGTCCTCAACGGAAACTCCAATGTCAAAGGCGTCGTCACCCTCACTCAAGAAAACGAGGGTCTGTTCTATTTTTAGCTTTTGACCACTTCAATTCTGATGAATGTGTATCTGATTGGTATAGACTGGATAGTGTATGTATAGGTGATTGAGCAGGAAATGAGAATTTGTGAGATGCGTGTAGGTTTTTCAGCAAGGCCGGCCGCGATTAACAGCTGTAATTCTGATAAAATATAGGTGCTTTGTGTAGTACATATATAAATGTTTGAATTAAAAATGAGAATTGGTGAAACTCCAATGTTGAAGGCATCGTCACCCTCAATCGAGAAAACGAGTGTCTGTTCTCTTTTCAGCTTTTAACCACTTCAATTCTGGTGAATACGTATGTGTTTGGTGTAGACTGTGTAGGGTATGTACAAGTGATTGTGCTGAAAATGAGAGTTGTGAAATGGGTGTAGTTTTTTCGACAATGGCCACTGCAATTAACCATTGAAATTCTTATGAAAGTGATGCTTTGTATAGTACATGTACAGGTGTTGGAATTAAAAAGAGAATTGGTGAAATGGGTATTGTTTTTTCATCTGTATCTGCCAGTAATTGAGTTCAATTTGACAATTTAGGAAGTGGGTATTGTTTTAAATAACCACTGCAAGTCACCGCTGCAAATCTTCTGAATATGGTATCTGATTTTGTGGAGTGGGACAGTGGGTATATATAACTAGTTGAGTTGAAAAGGAGTATTGGTGCAAAGTGGGTATTGTTTTGTCAACAATAACCAGCTCAATTCACCACTGCGAATCTCTTGAACATGTATGTGTTTCATATGTGTGGATATGTAATTCAGTTGAAAATGAGAACTTGTGAAGTGGATATTGTTTTCCAACAGGTCCGACCACCGTGAATGTCCGTATAACAGGACTTGCTCCAGGACCTCATGGGTTCCATCTAGTGAGTATCTCCTCAAGTTAATTCATTAGCTTGATCTAGTGAAGTACATAACTGTTGTTTGTTGTTTTGATGTTGTGTAGCATGAGTATGGAGATACAACCAATGGATGTGTATCAACAGGTTCGATTGATAGTAATTGTAAAAAATAAAAATTCTGTTTCAGATCCGGTTGAAATGCTGTAATTTACTTTGGGCTTATTATTGCAAATTTTTTTTTCATTTGTGTATGTAACAGGATCACATTTTAATCCTAATAAATTGACACATGGTGCTCCTGAAGATGACGTCCGTCATGCGGGTGACCTGGGAAACATAATTGCTAATGCCGATGGTAAGTATGATATTATTATCTTCCTTTAAATACGTTTGAATCATTCGGTCCTCACCGTTATTGAATTATTTGTTGATTTGTATAATTCAGGGGTGGCAGAGGCAACAATTGTGGATAGCCTGGTAATGTTTGCGTCTGATTGTTTGTATGCACTCTATAGCAGTCCTATGGAGACGTCCTTGTCAATCTTTACTAAGTTCCATTGGCTGGGATGTGCAGATACCGCTTACTGGACCTAATGCAGTTATTGGCAGGGCCCTTGTTGTTCACGAGCTTGAGGACGACCTTGGAAAAGGTAAAATTCATGTTTGTTAGTTTGTATTCAGTTGCAATTAGCGTCGTCAGGTGTCGTTGTACTACTTTTTATCCTAAAAAGTTTGTTTTTAGTAATACTTCCCGAGAGAGTACCATCGTCCGTCTGCTAATGATAATGCATTCTCAATGTGTTCATATTATGCCTTTGTAGGTGGTCACGAACTTAGCCTTACAACTGGAAATGCAGGTGGACGACTGGCATGTGGTATGCTAATGACCTTCACAGTCTTCTACTTGTTTCCCCATTTGTTTCTTGTTTGGCGTGCTTGGAGAGAGAATACCTTACACTTTTCTTTTTCTTATTTGAGTATTCTGGCTTCTGGCTATAAGCAAACTAATGGGTTGTGCAAAAGCTATTGTAGCATGGTGAGAAAAGGGCTGGTGTGGCATTTAAAAGGGCGGGTGGGGTTAGGGCTTAATTTGTCTTCGATCTAGGTGGGTTGGTAAAAAACAAAAAGAAAGCAAAAAATTATAGCTTGCTAATAATCATGACACCCCTGAAGAACTACTGGAGACACGACTAACCCAAGACACTTGAGGAAAAGAATAAGCTTATACTATAGATAATGTAACCGATTTTATGAATCCCCCAGCGTTGAAAAGATGGACATCCTCCATCTGCATCGCATCATAGTGGATTGATGTTCCATGGATAATTTGGATTGATTCACCGAGTCTGGAGTTAGATAGAGTGCTAATTTGCCATATGGTTGCATGTCTTTCCAAAGCCCGGGGTATATCTTTCTTTAGTAATTGTTCAGAGATAGTGACATTTTATTTGGTTGACATCGTATGGCATATGTACACAGTTCTAACTTCCAAGCATGTTTTGGGGCGGGATGTTTGGACGTTCATTTGACATGTATATTTGCATACAAATTGACTTTCAACCCACCAGTGGCTGTAAAGACTCACATTGGATTATTTGAAGGACGAACGCATGAAACAACCAGATTTCAATCATATGGTGTAAATTTTCAATCTAGATTTCCTTCAGCTGGGCATATTTCATGTAATGATCTAGACATTTCCTAATGCATTGAAGGCTGCTCTCAAACTTGAACCTGTGGTCATGAAGTTTCTTTAAAGGATATTGAAGTGTCAGTTGAAATTTGTATCTTTCGCAATTCCTCAATGATAGGTTTGATGAATGAAACATCTTCCTCTGGCATCTCTTGACCACTTTTACTTTTTCTGAGCTATGGCACGTATTAGTTAAATTATGTGCTGCTCCATATAGTCCTCGACTCCTCGCTTACCCATGAAGTTCGTTTGATCTTCTGACCTTGCTTGTAGATATGTTTTCCACTCTTTTCCTTTCTCTGAGGGAGACTATAGACCCTCGTACATTCACCCATCTTTCTCTAATACTTAAGAGTACTCTTCTTTTGGTACCCTGTTAGTTTCTCCTACAGATTATCTTATTAAATTTCCAGATCTCTTCCCATTTCTAGTAATTAAGAGAACTCTACTGATATGAGCTGCCACTTTTGTTAAAAGTTCCATGTCTATTGAAGACCAATTATCTATTATGTAGATGCACTCGTACAAAATGGTGCAATACAAACTGGTAAATGGTTCCTTCCATATCAAAACGTGGAACAGTATCACTCTAGAAGTACACACCATTTCCTGTTGTGTTGGTACGTTTGCAAGTCTTCTGTAACAACTTCGTGTTCTCTGGTGCGCCTTGTTATCCATATTGTCTAGGCATAATTGTCATTTTAATTGCATTTTAATGCTCTATTCCCATTTCGTCTATTTTCATGATCACATTGCCTGAACATGACAGCAAAAAGTTTCTATTGTATCCTCGCTGCAATATATACATACATACATGCATGCCTTAAATGCACTGATCGATTAATGGTTGAGATTTCCTTTCATCTTTGTTTCAAGGTTTTACTGAGAACCTGTATATGCAGGTATCGTTGGTTTGACTCCAATATAAGGACAGATCATTCTTTACAGTCGACCTACTTTGCACTACGTGTTGGGTCCTTCACATGTTTCACTTACACGTCAATGTTACTCAAAGCCGTGGGTTCTCTCCAGATCGTACTGCCACGTTTACTGGTAAAAATTGCAGACTTTTCCTTGTTTTTGTGTAATCCCTATCCAATAAATTTGAGGTTGGTAACCCATTCAAGTCAGCCTATACCATCCGCTTAGGTGCGACTTGTTACTTGTACTATGATCATTGTTTTCTAAACGCAATTGACTTGGTAGTGAAGGTACGTACATGTTAATGTTGCCATTGACTTCTTTTTTAAGTCACAATGAGTAGTGCACTAGAAATCAGGGGAAGCTTATTTCTTGGTTTTGCAATTTTTTTCACTCGTGTACAGCTTAACAAAGCTACATACTCTGGAAAGCCAATTCGAAAGATGTCCTTTTTCATGAGATGCGAATATAGCCTCCTTGATACTTGGACTATTAAACCCAAGGGTTGATCGACTGAGAGTATGACAGCGAGGACTTACTCTCCAAGGTCACACGTTTGTTTCTCACCGCAAATAAAGAACCCTTGAGAGGCTACTGAAGATTTGTCCGGTGGTTAACTTTAAGGTTCTGGGTGCTGATAAAAAAAAACTAAAGGTTCTGGGATTAGTCAAGGTGCGCGTAACTTGTCGTGGGACGATCGGTGATCCAAAAGAAGTCCGGGACGATAAGTTTATTTCCAAGCAAGCTAAATGGCTGCCTAAGCAACTACGTGGTATATAGTTACACATTTTCACTTGTAGTATCTTATTTCCCTAATTAGGATTTTATTCACGAGGCAGGTGTGAGGGTAACAAGCAAGAGGATCATGAGTAGGAGAGTGGTGTGATGTGGACTTAATATTTGGCTGGAATTTGTCATGAAGTCCTTGTCACGAATGGAAAGGGTACCCTATCTTCCACTTACTCCTGTGAACGTATCAGTCACAACTTCCCCAAGTGGTTCTCTTGTACATCACTTGCTAGCAATGAAAAGTAGTTGAAGCACGGATATGGGTACGACTATGTGCACAACAGTTGAAAAAATAGAGACAGATATAGGCCGACACGCCAGAACAAATACATACGAGTGTTTGTGACGATAAACAACCGGAACTTGTAGTATATCAATCGCTATCGTGTAGCTAGGGATCCCTATCGTGTCCCTACTCGTTCTAACTTAAGACACATATGTTTTCAAACCTGTCTCCGACGTATCCCAGCGTGTCCTTAGTATCTTCCCTGATTACAAATTCAACAATTTCTTGGACGTGTCACATGAGTGCCCCTATGTGCAGACACCGTTCCCCCCGTAACACAGCCTGTGTTACGTTTCGTGACTCCATTACAGTAACTAATTAGGCATATCGGTTGGAGTTCTTTGAATGTGATGACTTTATTTGATATATCAATGATAAGTTTATGTTTCCTAAAAAAAAAATAACAGGTAGGAGTACTATTATTACAAGATCGGGCTCTCCAACCCCTCTTCACGAGCGTGTTCGATGGGTCCGGCTCCGGTGTCGTGGTTCCATGCGGCTCTTTCTTTTTTGGCCTTTTTGTTACTCCAGTTTTTTGTATTTTGGGACCGGTAGTGTCCCCTTTTTTTACCGCGTTTGTTTTGGCTTGGCTGGGTTTGTTATTAATATTGGGATGATGGTTTGCTCGAAAAAAAAAAAGATCGAGCAAAAGATCTCCAACTAGTATTCCTGATAAGAGGAGAGAGAACCAAATTTATGATTTTAGATATTCATGTCACTCTCACAAGGTTTAGTAGCAGCCATTGGTAGTACCTTTTGTGGCTGCTGGCTTCTTTCGTAAATTTTTTTCAACGGTGAAGGGTGTCTGGGCCAGCTTACGCGCATTTCGACTGTTCTCTTCCTCGGTCCTGTCAAAGGTTGGCAATCCACTTAGATGTCTTTATCAAACTTAAGCAACCCTAACCCCGAGGGGTTGACTTGGTGGTCAAGGCTTAAGACTTTAAGAGTTTATTTCCTCCCAAAGTCTCTCTTACCAATCTCAAGTGTTAATGTGTTATCAACTCCTTTGGGACTAATTAATTTGGAGCTTTGCTCCAACTTTAATTGAGCTCTCCACAAGAGCCCGGTGGGAGTGGCACCCAGTATTAATTGAGGTGCGCGTAAGCTGGCCTGGTCCCCGGACACCTTAAGTTATAAAAAAAAAAAAAAAAAGGGTTTTAAAGTGAAGAAATTAAGAAGCATGCTTTACAACTTGCCCCACCAAAACAAGATGCAACGAACAATGACAACAGCACCATAAAGAGCGGCGTCGTACCACTACCAACCCTCCTTACTCTTACGTGCCTCACACGACCAACCACTGTAAATTTTCTAACCCACATATATATACACGTTTTATCATATCCTTTTTTGTCTGTCAATGTGTGCATGTGTCTTTGTCTGTGGTCCTAGAAGAAGAATTGCTTGCACACATCGAGTGCGTGCCTAACTGCTAGTAAGTAGGAAAAAAACTACTTTCCTTAATTGCTTCATTAACTGGACAAACATACAATCCCAAGAGGTTGGTCGGGTGGTCAAGACCTGTGATTTAAGAATTTGCTTCCTTATAAGGTTTTAGGTTCGAAGTGTTATCAACTTCCTTTGGAGCCCGTCATGGAGCCTTGCTCCGACTTCATTGGACTCACCGCAAGTGGGTGGGGGATTGACCCTCCAAGATTAGTCGGGTTGGGCGTAAGTTGTCCAAATGCCTAAATTTTTCTTAAAAAAAGAGTTTGACAAACATACACATACATGCGTGCATTTTGTTTATGCGTGTGTATTTGGAATAAAATTAAAAAGGGTTTCTTTCTTTTATGTCAACGAAATTAAAAAGGTAACCCAGTACTCTAATTATTCGATAGAGGTTAGACTGGGTTATACTTATACATGTAGGTCAAATGAATCTTGCCAAACTACATATATACATTCATTGCACCCACATCATTTATTTACCTGGTAATTAATCACCGCAATTCGCCTCTAGATGCAAGTATATGTCCTCTTAGTGATGAGATAATATCATCTGCCCCTTTCTTTTTTGTAGTGCCGATGTCTCGGACCATCTTGCACACATTCAGTGGTAGACTAGGAATTTCCCATAGTGGGGGCACCAACATATGAGGAGTTCAAGATTTCTACGAGCACTTATTGATCTAATCGTGTAATTTTCTTCTCATAACATGTTAATGGAAGTCATAAATTTTCACCCACAAATATAACATTAAAAAATCTTATCATCCACGTACTAAATTAATAAATAAAAAAAACAACAGTTCTTATTAAAATGGAGCTAAATTTACTACATGAGAAGTCATAATTTTCCTAAACCATAAATATGATCGAAAGTCCTAATCTATTTACCTAACAAATAACCAGAAAGACATGAATAAAAAACTCCTACTCTTGGTAGATGGTTTTTTTTTTTTTTTAAAGTTATAATTGTTAGATTAGCACCTTGGAGGAGGAGTTGAAATCCTTACTTGTAGCACCTAAGTGCACTACTTGATGCATTTGGGCCAAAGGCCTCTTGACTAGAATCAATAGATATTGATGGTAACAAAAACTCAGTTTTTGCTCTTAAATTGTAGGACAAAGAAATATCAATTTAATTCATGGGGATGCTACCGTAATAAAGATAAATATTAAGGCACTAGAGGAATTTTCATTTTCTAAACGGGGGGGGGGGGGGGGGGGGGGGGGGGACGTGCCCCCTTGTGCCTCAACATAAGTTCGCCACTGCACACATCTTGAACTAAACTCTACAGTCCATCCACGGCTGTTTCACATGCTTACATGTGAGGATCAGGTGACCTTTAAATTGCTAACAAGGAGAATCGAACTTTGAGACGTTACGAGAGAACAAACCCATAAGAATCGAACTAGGCCAAGGGATTGGCCTAGTGATCAATGCCTGAGACTTAGGGGTTTGCTCTCTCCGAAGGTCTCAGGTTCGAAACCTATCAGATGCTATCAACTTCTTTGGGCCAGTCCATACCAAGCTTTGCTCCGGCTGTAATTGGGCTCCCGACAAGTGGCAGTGGGATTGGACCCTCAGGTATTTGTCTAAGTATGTGTAATCTGATCTGGACACGCAAGTTATAAAAAATAAAAAAAAAGAGGCCAAACCCTTGGGCTTTAATATCATCTGCCTTATTAATCGCCTAAAAATACTTTTTATAACTGAAGGTTTTCGGACAGCTTTTATTAATCACCCTACTTGTTTTATTAATAAAATACGATGATCCTCAATGGTCTCAAGTAGTAAATTACAAGGGGCGCAGCCGCGCAGATCACCTTTTTTTAGATTACAAGCATCAAAATCAGGGGGTCTGTTGGGTAATCATTTTTTTATGTGCTTATTTTATATTTAATTAACGTACAAAAGGAAAAAAATTAGCAAATAAATAATTAATGTTTTCCAAATGGGTCCTCAGAGCATCTCCAACACATCTCTAAAACTTCAAAATGTAGAATAGATTTAACATATTGATGAGAGATTTTGTAATTTATTCCTTTTTTTTTCCCTTCACATTTTGTATTTTTTTGAAGAATCTTGAAGGGTCCCATCACTCTTTTTAGAGATTTGGTCTCCAAAATGAGAGTGTAGTCTCCATATTTGTAGATCCAAACGTAAATTTGGAGACCAAATCTCTAAAACGGACAATGGTTATTCGGATAGCTTAAACAAAGAAATTTTTCAGTGCCGAGCGGGCACCGGCCATGTGGTGCCGAGCACGCATTTCGGCCATCCAAACGTGTTTTGGACGGCCCAGATCTATTTGGGCTTGAGGGGTGTTTTGGTAATTTTATACTCAAAATTTACCCGAACAAATCTGAGCCGTCCAAAACACGTTTGGACAGCCAAGATGATGCTCGGTACCACGTGGCTGGTGCCCGCCCAGTACTGAAAAACTTCTCGCTTAAACAGGTACTAGTCCTAACTAGTACTTGCAAGACAAGAACCAACTAGTTGTTCAGGCCCATAATTTCCATATCTCAGGTCATGGGTTGACCTCAAGGGTTGGAAAATTAAGACAAATACGTATACTACTCCTAGTTTATCTTGTTTAGCACTATTTAAGACTACTTTTTAAGGAATAGGTTGGATAATTACCTGGCTTACGATACTTGTTGGAACGAATTCCGATCCTTTTCAGATTGTTCTAAGAAAGAGAGAGAAAAAAAGAGAGGTGTGATCGTGCTACGTACATATGGCATCGAAAATTCTATTTTCGGCATTTAATTATGTCTAACAATTGTTGAAGTTATTGTATACTAGTGCTTGTCCGTGCCTACGGCACTACGCACCTCGGGAGTGCCGTAGGCACGGGCATTTTTGTAATATATATTTTTTTTATGCCAACGCCAGAAGCTGAGCAATGGGTAAAAAGAACCGATAACATTTTTGTAACATATTTGTAAGAGAGTGAGTGTTTTCTTAAGAGAGTTGGAAAGCACACATCAGCCCTTAGATCAAATGAATCTCAGCCCTTTTTTCAACTTGTGTTTGTGTGGTCCCCACACCCTTGTGTTTTATTAGGTAGATATATATTCGTTAAATTCCGACCAATTAAAATGGGGCAGGAATTATGGAATATGAGAGAGGGTAGCTCACTGGTAACACTTAACAGAGTATATATTTCAAAGCATATTATATAGTAGTACTTATGATTTGGTTCGATTATGTGACGTTTCTTGGAATTGTGGAGTAAGTCCATCACCACACAAGGTTCTATTGGCTTCACGATGGATTTTGCCAAATAAAATCAGTCAAAAGTAAAATTAAGTGGATAATAATAATCCAAGGAGAGAAACTTATTCACGGAGGCTCAACCTGTTCACGGAGCAGCGTGTTCATTTGCATAATCAATGGTTGAGATTCGTTTTCAATTTTTACCGGTAAAAATTGATTTCCAATCTGGACCGTCCAAAAACACTTTGAATGCGCGCGATTGGTCTCCGTAATTCTCAATTCACGGAGCCCTCCGTAAAAAAAAGATTTTCGGTAATCCAAGACACTGAAATCAGTAACACTTTTCGGAAAAGAAAGACCTACTACTATATATCAACTATACAATGTTAATGGAGAAAAAAACAAGTACTCCCTCCGTTCCATTTTGACAGTCCTATTTGGAGACCTCAACTTTTTCAGGACGTATAATGACTAGGTTAAAAAGTATTTAACTTTTGAATTACGTCATATATATCACTTTAGGTAGTGGTACTTCAATTTAAACATAAGGGTGATAATAAAATTTTGCCACGTTTCTATAGTTGATTATGGAAAGCAGACATGCATTTGGGACATCCCAAAATAAAATACGAGATTATCAAAACGGACTAGGGAGCACAAGGAAACATAAGAAAGGAGGAAAGTAGCATAAAAAAACTTTCAGTTAGTTTGTTGTACAGTAAAAGAAGACGAGAAAGAAAGGAAACAGAGATGGGCTTCATGTGCTGAATGTTAATATGTTACTATCCCCTAAGACGTACCGATCGGCCTTGAACTGACGGGCATGCGGGGCCCATTTTGGGTTCCGCACCGATGATCCGAGTCGTTCAATAATTTAAAAAAAGCGAGCAAGCTTATGAGAAATCAGCTCAGTCCAATATGTGTAGGTGCTCGATCCAATCTTCCATTTCTTCATTCAGATTTCCAGGATCCCCAAACATACTAGGCATGTGACAACGGCACCAAACAGTAGAGTACTCTGTAGTAGTGAAAAAGGGCAAAATTTAACCGTTCAATTAAAGTACTCCTTAATTTGGCCTATCATCACATGAAGAATATGTGGTTAGGAGTAACATCTAAAATAGTAGTACCATTTATGAAGTGGTACTGCAAACCAATGTGCCATTAAAGAGGATGACAACACTTATTAAAAATACTAATAGTGACCACAATTTAAGTGGCCACGCCATGACAGTTACCAGTATTATGGTGGACTCACTCACACACACCTCTCACCTTCTTGCCCACTTGTTTGTGTCCTTACCAAGAGTAGAGACCCTTATTCCCCCACCTCCTTTTATTTTATTTTATTTTATGTGAGAGATAGGGGGAGAGTCTCATGGCCAACTCTCGGAATTTGGTCGAGTGGATATGAGAAAGTTGATACTTCTTTGTCCGGTATGAGGTCAGATGTTGGAATTTCATGAGTGGCGCCAAATATTCTAAATCTTGAGACCACTGTAGGGTTTGTCTGGTCGTTAACTTCAAAGCCTTAATATTAGTCGAGGTGCGCATAAGTTGACCCGGACATTCCGTCGTAAGGAAAAATGAGAGAGTCTCGTGGCTACATGACTTCCAATCCAATCCAATCAATCAGAAGAATCCTTTTGAGGAAAATTGAAGTAATGGGTTTGCTTGACAACCAACCGAATCTCAGTGGTCTCTCTCTCTCTCTCATGTTAGTAGGGTACTTTGCTTTAAAATGACATGGAGTGAGTGAGGTGAGGGCATGCTTTTTACGTGCAATATCCCTTGCTTTACTGGTTGTTTTTATACGTGATCACATAAGGGTAGTGTGAAACTAACTATTCCTTCCTATAATACTACTTGCCTCTAATTTTCATCTACTTTTTTCCTTTTCAAAAATAGCAAAGCAATAATAATTACAAGTGGCCTATTCTCTCTCTCTCTTTTTTTTAAAATTATTATTATGTCTAATAAGTTTCATAAAATTAACAATTCAGCCCAAAATCATTTACTCATGACACCAGTCATAAGAGATAAGTAGACTTTACACACCATATATACCTGGTTCATTTTCTTTTGCACCAACCCATTTATTAATATTGCCACGTACACTTTTTGAAAAAAAAAAAGGTCATGTGCACGCAATTTAGTCTCTATTAATAGCGGGCCTCTAAATAAGTTTTTCCTCTATTATAAACCAATTCTTGTTTTCACATTGGAAATCTGAGGAAGAATGGTTTGTTTCTAACTCCACACACTCGTTATAATATACCATTCACTATATATAGCATCCCCACTCTCCATCCCCTCCTCCTCCAATTCCCTTTCTCACTACACAACCAACTCTCTCTCTCTCTCTCTCTCATGGAACTCCTCCAAGAAGAATTCACAGGCTCTAACGACCACTCTCCCCTCATAAAACGCAAGCGTGCCAAGCGGAAAACGCCTCTTTCTCCTCCCACGACGGTGACATCTAGCTCATCCACCGGCAGCGCCCACGGCGAAACTTGTCTTCCGATTCCCTCCCCAACTTCTTCGGGAAACAATTCAGCTACCAAAGAGGAAGACGAAGACATGGCCAACTGCCTAATCCTCCTGGCTCAAGGGGGCCAAAAATCCGACTCGTCCCTCTACGATTGCAAAACATGTAACCGGACCTTCCCTTCCTTCCAAGCCCTCGGCGGCCACCGAGCCAGCCACAAGAAGCCCAAATCAGATATTGAAGAAGAAGAAGAAGGAAAAGAAGAAGAAACAAAAGTACCCAAAACCAACAAGACGATTACCAGCCCTTCTTTTCCGTTCCATTCGGAAACTAAAAAAGCAGCACCTACTGATCATAACAAGTCGTCTAGCAAGGCACATGGGTGTTCGATTTGCGGGGTGGTGTTCTCGTCGGGCCAGGCTCTGGGCGGCCACATGAGGCGGCACAGGGCGCCGCCTCCCGCGACGCCTCGAGTTTCCACGAGCGACAAGGTGAATTCCGCCGCGGAGTCGCGTGAAGCGGATGACGACGAGCAGCCGAGGAAATTTACGTCGACTCTGGATCTGGATCTCAATTTACCGGCTCCCTTCGAGGATGATTTCGAGTTTGTAGCTAGTAAAAGACGTTTTGTATTAGTATCTGGTCCGGCGCTGGTGGATTGCTATTATTAGGAGAAAAAAAAAAGGGGTTAATTAAGACTAGATTAATCGTTGAACGGGAATTATGTTGCCGGATTTGTCAATTAAATATTGTTTATATTTATCAAATTCGTTTATTGCTTTTTATTTTATTTTATCTATCTCTGTGAATTCTTTGACTTTTTTGTGTGTGTGTGTGTGTGTTGGCATGGTTGATGATCATCTGTTTGTTGAAGTTGAATTCTTGAGTGAGAACTAAAGTGGTTAGCGTATTAATGGTTGCCTTACGTTCACGAAAAGAAAAGTGGGTGCTGGAGCTAGCAGTCTTTACGTTTTTGTTTTCTGATGACAGGTGATTTTCACACGAGCAATGCTACGTACACTCTTACCGATCATTCCTCTCTCACGTATGTGTCGGCTCCACACGTTTAATTGTGAGATGGGCCTCACACATATGTGAGAGAGGAGATGTCGGTAGGAGATTGTTATCACGCTCTGCTTGTATAAAAATAATAATAATAATTTTTCTTTTTGGTTTTTAGTACGCAAAAGAATAAAAACAATGCGTCCATATGTATTGTGGAAAAGCCTAAAGTGCAAGTACCAAAGGAGTAGCAAGAATCGATTAATGAAGGCAAATTTGGAATTTTTTTCATGAAAGAAAAGTGCGTTTTTTAGATGAAAATAGTAATGTGTAAAAGTTATTTTCTCACTTTTCTAAAAGGAATATCGTTTTTAGATCTTTCTGAGTGAGAGAGCGATGTGTAAGTGTGTAACACATGAGAGAGAGAGAGAGAGAGAGAGAGAGAGAGAGAGAGAGAGAGAGAGAGAGAGAGAGAGATTGCATGGCACGTATAATGGGTTTGGCAGCGCCAGCAGCACCACAAGTAAAAGTCGTGGATTAGGTTCCTCTTGTTTTTCGATTATACAATAAGAAGCTAGCTTAAAAAACAAAACTCTCTCTCCCGGAGTTCGGGTTGGTGCTGTGCAGTGAGATGTACAGCACTGTACTATACACCTCCGAGCTGTTGATTCGTGCATCCGACGGCTCGAATCTTATCTCGACAATGAACGGCTCTCGATCGTTGATTGCCGATATGAGATCCGAGCTGTCGGATGCACGATCCGACAGCTCAGAGAAGCACAGCACAGTGCTACGCACACCACTGCACAACACAATCTCCAACCGTTCTCTCTATATGGTCTGTTCCATTAAATGACAAAAGTAAATGGATAGGAAGCTGATGAGTTGGTTATGCCTTTCCCATGTGTGTCTATCTACCTACCTGTATTTGCCTTTCTGTTTAATTCTTCACTTGGAAACTACTAAATTTCCCAATGTCAATAGATTAGTGGTTCAACTCACTCAGTCACTTGTACCTCTCACCCTCCCATTACACCTAACCATTCACTTGAGTCATCCCTTGGTACTTATCAAGGGTTTTTCATTATGTGTGTATATAATCAGGTGTTCGGGCAGCAACTTACTTATCAAAATTATTATTTTCTTTTGTAACTCAGTATTCGGCCCGAGCAGACCAATCATACTGTTCACTTGGGCCGACCCATTTAAGTCGGGATAAATTCTCGTTGGAACTACTTGCCCGATAATGGGATTGATAGCATGGGAGTGAGAGTGGAATCACAAACAAAATACTTCTCTTGCACCAAAAAAAATTAAAAATCCTGAGCTCTCTGGTTGCCAGAGTGATTGTGTCAACCTCTGGAGTCTGGAGTCTTTTCTTCTCTATTAATATTATTTCTCAACGGAAGAAGAATTCTTCTCTGGTTAACTAATTAACCCTAAACCATTGGAAAATACGTGATGCCTACCTGTCGATATCAATTCGATATTTATTTTTCAAACGATAAAATTATCGAAATTTTTTAGCAGAGTTCCATTCTATTTGAAAATTATGGTTACATCGTTGATAGTGTGTGTTGCACATGTTGAGTCCATCCTCATCCATATATATATCTCCCCGTTTGATATTTTTACTTCTTTAGGTTTGATACATATCCATTGTCGAATGACATGTCAGAGATAGTTAAGCTCATCTTCTTTTTCGGTAACGCGAGTGTACCGGGCCAGCTTGTTTGCAGTTCGGACTAATTCCTACTAACGTCTTCGCAATCGCTTCACGCCGCGGCGTGAGGTAGGCCCCTTGAGTTAATGCAATGGTAGTAACTCGATGGGAGTCGGACCTAATTCCTTAAGAGAAAGTACACCCGTAAGCTTTAGATCTTGGTTACAAAAAAATAAAAAAAACCGTGAAATTTAATTAACCTCACCTTAATTAGGTCACAAAATGATCCTCAAATTAATTTCCACACCTCCTATTTTTCCCTGGTGGGGTGGGGTTTGGTAGCTGGCTGACTAGCTACTGTGTAAACTTGATTAGAGGCTTCAACTAAAATTGCGTGAGTTAGCAGTTGTAATTAAGGGGTTGTTACCTATTATGAAGAGAGAGAGAGAGAGAGAGAGAGAGAGAGAGGACTCAAAGTAACTCCTCACTGTGACATTCACTCTTTCTCAAGTGCTATGTTTTTTTCCCAAGTGTTTGTTATGTGCACGTCTTGGTGTATGTTGGTAAGCCAAAGATTGTGGGCACGTTGCGATGAGAGAGAGAGAGAGAGAGAGAGAGAGAGAGAGAGAGAGAGAGAGTGTGCCACATGTAGTTGGGGCCTAAGAATTTCCGAAATACCAAAAAAAAAAAAAAAATTAAAAATGTAGTTGGGGCCTAGTTGTCAACTTAATGCCAAAAGATTAGGAAGAGAGCTAATATTAGGTTTGGCCTAATTTTTTTTTTTTTTGTCTTTTCTAAATTTCTCCTAAAATGTTGCATTAATTTTTCGTATTAACATTCCTCTTTTAAAAGAATTAAGAAAATTAAAAATAATTCACTAATACAAAAATAGTCCCGAAATAGAGTTTTTTTGTTGTTGCTATTTTCTGAACTTTTTAAAGTTTGATCTATTCTTTAAATTTATTTTTACGAATTCTACAAATCCAGAAAATAATCAAAAGCTAGAAAATTTTATTGGAAATGAAAACAAGTTACTTAATTATTTCGGAAAAATAAGCCATTCAATTTGCCGTTATTTAATTTACTAGCCCCTCGACATACTAATTAGCCAGAGGAAGATGAAGAGTTGAAGATCAAAAGACTACACGTACCTGTATTAATAAATGGATATTGTAGGAATAATTTCAATAGTCTCGAAACACCGCCAGATAATTTTTCGAATTGTAGGGCCCGGCAAGCTGGCTAGAAACATGAAATATTAATTCCACGTGGTAGGCTTCCCAAATTGACTGCCGGTTGGCCATATATATTTATACGAAAACACTGCATGGCTTTGCAATGGAGAGGAAAATGAAAAACTTCATTAAAGCCCTTCTATTATTAGGAGTCCTGTAGTGATCACTATTTATTCTGCTCCTCTAGTGTGTGTCTTCAAGTTGGTAAAAACATGGCATATGCTCGATCTCTGTTTAGTGCTGGAGACAAATTTGGGCCTCAAGTTGGTTATCAAAGTAGCTTGTGACTTGTCTTTGTCCCATAACCTCATCTCCCAAAGTATACATGGCCACACCGCGACGTCTCATTTCGATGTCTCACCCAGAATATACATGGCAACACCGTATATTATTTTCGATATTTTGACCACTCATCCAAAAATTGTCTTTGTCCCGCAATTTTGTTCATCCTCCAAAAATTAGGCGGACGATACTTAATTCAGTGTGGTGCCAACACCGAGTCTGTTTGATAGTATCTTGATCCATTCATTTTGTAGCTAGCACTTGATTTTTTAGGTATAGTGGTTAAAAAAATCGACTCAACTAGATATCAATAAACGCTTGATCAAAAAATTCAGTTTTATGTTTATAATATTAAACTACTACTAAAATTTTGAATATTGATTGACAAGTGTTTTCAATCTAACACGTATTCATAAAAGATTGAGCTGATCAATTTTTCCCAATATCTTCTACACAAATAAATCTTTAGGAAATTGAACGGATCTGATAAACACATCATAATTAAGAAAGCCCAACAACATACTTTATAAATGTAGGACAATTAACCTACAAAAACATCACCATAGGTGGAGTACAATTAATATGAAAATTTCATTCTATTAGAGTTAATCCATTACATTTGGCAAAGATTAACGAGGTGATTTCTTATTCAAAAACATGTACGGATGACATGCTAAGCTAACCCAATTTGATTATGATATAGCTAACCCGGTTAATTATGATATACCAAACACGACGACAATGTCTGAATTCCATTTAAAAATATGATACCCAACCAGCTTGCCCGGTTTATGCTAATATGTTTATTGAATTGGATTAGGCTGAATATAAGATTTTTGTTGTTTTTTTGGAGGGGAGAAAAATGAGGTATCTTATTTTTTTGCTTCATAGGATTAAAATTAGATTTGCTTTTTATTTAATTACTCTCACTGTCACAAACGCAGTAGTCCCATGAAAAGGATCGCACAAATTGGCTAGTGATAAGGATCAGCTGTTGAATTTCAAAAGTTGAATTATGCTAAAATACACAAGCAAAGTAATTTCGATCACCAGACTAATAATGCCCACGCCGGACCTAACTCACAAAATGCGCAAGCGGCTGTTGGTGCAGGAGCACGAGTATAAAAGCACCTTTCTAAAATTTCCAAAGCAATTAAAATTCTTGAGTGCGATGATTGAGAATAGGAGCGAGGGCCATTTTGAAGGATCATAAGAAGTGATGGACTAATCTCCCTAAATTTTTGGTAGTTTTTATTTTTGTTCGTCTTTTAATTTTTTTTTGTTAGCGTTATATTTTTTAGATTAATCATGTGTCTCGATGAGATGAATCTAAAAAGATTAAAAAAAAAATGATCAAAAGCCAAAACAAATTCACTAAAGACGAAAAAAATACTACCAAACAGTTGATTTTTTGTCTTCAATGTCATTTTCTCGAAAAAATTTCAACTTCGATCCATATGTTTTGTGTACTTTTCTGATCGATTATTCTCGTCGAGATTAATTATTAATCTCAAAACTTACGCCAAAAAGTACGAAAAAGTTGAAAATACTGGGGAAAAAAATACCAGACCAAGATTTAGGGAGAATGGGAAGACATGGACTCAAATCAAAAGAAGAAAAGCATCATTGTCAATGAAATAGTCATTTGCCTTTTTTTGGTAGCAGGCTGCAATACCAGTCCTCCTCATTCTACTCTCAAATAGTAGTTGTTACAAATGGAAAAAAATATTAGTACACTATTGATTTTGCACAGTGAAACTTAAGTATTTTCCAATGGTTTCACCAGATTTGCAATTCTCTCCTTGCATACTTTATTTAACAGGAGCAGAGAATACCACTCTCTATCAACAAGCAAAAAACAGTACTCCGAATAAGCTTGGAAGCAACTTGCTGCAAATTGATACATTATTTCGGGTTTGCGCCAAGGTATTCGGCTTAATCAGACAGTTTGCACAGACTTTGAGTCTTCCAGAGGACATAGTTATCAGAACTTAACTTTATTGTCACTGAGCGAGTGAAAATTTGAGACCAGAAAAGCCAGGGCTGCTGGCATCGAAACTCCATTTTCACTATCTTGATTTGATTAGGGGACTTTCGTCGCTAGGGCTCTAATACCATGAAGAAATTATGAAATCATTCTCAAGAAATCAGAAAACTGAAAGAAAGGAGAGAGAGAAACGAATTTTCATTTCATTCTTGAATTCGGGTCGATGATTACAAAGCAGGGATCTAGTCCCTTGTATCTCAAAAGAAGCACCAACACATTTGGTGACCTGCATCAGACTTCTCTTTGATTCCGGTAATGCCTTCGCAACCTCTCCTCCTGCACCAACAAATGGTAATAGATCTATTTAGCAGACATCACAAAATCACATAGCTGTTGGTAGCAAAAATGTCAGACACCCCGAAGTTTAGAACCTGCATCTATCTGTACTGACACAGTAGAAATTTTTAGTTTCAGGCTGAACATCAGTAAAAGATAGTTGGAAGAAGGCTAAGTCAAACTTGATACCCAAACCAAATAAGAATACTAGCTACATCATGCAAAAGTTTCTCTCTGTGCACCAAGTGTACAGGCCAGTTTCTCAAAAGACAGTAGCCCGCGTCTTCCGTCCCAGTGAGACAGAAAACTCGGCTCTCCGAAGCAAGAAATATGGTTCTTTCAATACCAGCTTCAAAACTATTCTGAGTCTGAATAAAACTTGATTCCCAAACCAAATAAGAATACTAGCTAACATTATGCAAAAGTTTCTCTCTGTGCACCAAGTGTTCTGGCCATTTTCTCAAAAGACAGTAGCCCGCTGCTTCCGTCCCAGTGAGACAGAATACTCGGCTCTCCGAAGCAAGAAATATGGTTCTTTCAATACCAGCTCGAAAACTATTCTGAGTCTGAATACCAAAAAGAGTAGCGGAGGACAAGGAAAGCACGAGCTCCATGGTTATGAGTTGTAGGGAAAAAGTTTGAAGAAATAGGTTTCAAGCCATCAAGGACCAGAGGGCTCTCACATTAGTTGATTACTTGTCCAGTTGTAATTTTCTATCAGCACTTGAGTTCTGATACTATCATGAACTTTGTATTCTCCTCTAATAAATCCCTACCAGACAATTGCTTACCTTGACGCAAACCCAAATTTCAGCTCTGTGGGCTTCAGAGATGTCTGTCCTCAATTGCCATAAACAATCAATCTTACTGGTGCTGTGACTTCTGGGTGAAGCTTCAGCTCCGCCAAATATTCCCCTGTTTCCCGGATCTCTGGTAGAGTAATAATTTTTTTGTCCACATCCCTAAGGATAAAGAAACGCAGGAAATAAATAGAAGTATAAAATCCAACATCCATGAAGGGAACTCGTACGTTACTTATTGTTGTATCGATGACGACTCGATACATGAGTAAAGATGATTGTGAGAACAAAGTTAACTCGATACTCGGTCCATGATTGATGAAAATAATGCTTTTTGACTTACTATAACATTTACTATCCAGCTTGTGTCCCAGGCGGGAAAAAATCCGGTTTGTTACTCTGAAGAGAACTGAGGTAATAGGGAAGTCCAAGGTTCCATTCCATTGACTGCCTCTGATGCAGTAGGTTTAAGGGTATGTATGTCTTTTGAGTCCTTTGTAGTTGAGGGTCTAAATAGGAGTCTAGAGTGCTCATTAGGTAGTTTTTTTATGTATTGATAAAAGAATATAGAGAGCTTTTGCTCCTTGTATCCCGTTTTGGGGGTTATCTCTCTTATGAATCTATCCTTTGATTTGGTTTGCATCAGCCTCTATACACTCACAGGTGAAAGATATAAGGGAAATACCAAAATTTAGCCCTTATAATGGTAGTACAGGCAAATCCTTGAGAAAGAGGGAAAAAGGAACAGAGATACTTTGACTTCTACAAGTTCATTTAAGAAATTGGTTAACAATCTAAAGCCCCACGCAAGAAAAAATGAGGCATGCAAAAGATGCCAGAATATGTGAGGACACATAAACAATAAATCTTTAAGAAATTACAACCCTTGTAGAAGTGACAAACATCTTTAGCCTGAGTAGATTTGAAGACAGTACCTTTGAAGCTGTGCCTTGATTATGTCAACAAGATCTTGAGAAGTAACACTGCCAGAATAAGGAGATATTGGAATCATGTGAACAAAAGAATAGATTCACCACCAACAAAGAGAGAGGTGCTACATGAAACTCACCTGCCAAAGATTTGCTTTCCTTTCGAAGTCTTGCGCTTCACCTTGAATGCGCCAACAGTTTGAAACATTAAAGCAAGCTGTTCAGCCTCTTCTTTTACCTGCATACAAGATAATATCAAAGCCCTATGCGGACCTTTGAAAACTATAAGGGTTGCACCAATAAGGCCTGCAAACCCGTAATACAGATCACAGAGAAGACTGTAAGGTGGTGTCGCATAAAGACAACACTATGAAGCTAAATTACTGCATCTAGTTTCCATAATCAGAATGCACACACACTAAAACTTCAGGCAGGCATTTGAGAAGGAATATAATTTGCAGTTTTTGTCAAGATGTAATTCAGAAATCCACAGTATTTCGTTACCCGTCTTTTCTCAGCTTCAATTCTCTCCACTTCCATCCGCATTTCCCTGGAAGAAATGGGTGAACACATTAACCAGATAAATCTCTTCCACTATCATAATGGGTGCACCCGTCATCCAAAGCCAAAGTCAAAATCATCTCATACTATAAGATTCTGAAATATGATCATAAGGCTGTTTTTTAGGATCCACACTAGTCCGTATTGATTATGCAACAACATTGATCTGATACACGCCCAAATGAACATCTTTGAGCAAGGAATCTCTATTTGAATGACTCGGAATTAAATAGATAAGAATGAAAAGAATGGAGTTAAGAGCGACGATTCCCATAGTTTACCAAAGTCCTATGCATGTAAAAAAAAATTTGTGTGAGCCCGCTTATAAGAAGTGTTTGAAACACGAAGTTACTACCTAGTGAGTGACGCTATTGTAGGATGTGCATACACGTGAGGTACATTCTTATTTTTCCTTTGTTTCTGATTATAACAGAATGAATTACAGAAGTTGTCCTTTTTTAAGCATATCCAACGGTGACATCATCCCACTCCCATATACGCATACTTCTGCCAAGGTGACCGGAAAATTCGGATCTTCCTATTGCAATCTATTCTGTCTATACAGGGAGAGCACCATATCGTTATGGACTCAAAATTGAGGCTAACTCATTTCCAATTTCCAAAATTACCCATAAGATTTTCTTCTTGCATCTGATAAGTGCAAGGGGTAGTTACGACATGTCCGACCAAAACACTCAAACACTAAAAGAGATATATCAGTTGGATGTTCACTTTTTGCTCTGCATTAGTTTCCCTCCTCTAAATTACCCTACTCTTGTTCCATTAACATTTCATCCAGTCCCATCAAACATGTTCCTTATAACTAGTTATCTTCAATTGACGCCAATCAACTATGCCCCCTAAAAATCATTTCAACAAACACCTTGCCTACGCCACAAAGGAAAGAGACACCGAAACAACCACACACCGTAAATCAATAACACTAATGCTCGGAGACCGAAATTGAAGCACAAAAAGAACGCAAAGCAAAACCCATAAAGTTAAAAACAACAAAAATCGATCAATTTGCCAAATGCAAATGGTTTTCAAGTTGGGACAGTACTTGATCAAGCGAGGAGTGACAATCTGGGCCATGCCCATGGGCAGCAGGTAGTTCCTGAAATAGCCGGGTTTGACCTCGAGAAGGTCCCCTTTCGTTCCCAAGTCGGCCACGTCCTCCTTCAGTATTACCTGATTGTAACGCACCACAAACCCATTAGAAATTAAGTCCGAAAATTGACAAAAAAAAATGAAGGAAATGAGCTGAAAATGAGAATGAACAGGTTTCGGGTTGTGTGCTGCACCGGGTACCTTCCGGATTTTCCTGGCCTTCTTCTGAGCCACCACCACGAAGGCTGAGGTGGTTTGGTTGGTGGATTTGGTCGGGTTGTGGGAGTTAAGCCATGAGGTGGAAGCCCATGATAGAGTTGCCGATGTCGATGCCATTGCCGAAACTCACTGGCCTTGTTCCCTCTCTCTCTCTCTCTCTCTCTCTCTCTCTCTGTGTATGTTCGGCACAGGGTGCTATAGCTATCGTGATGATCTTATCCGGTGCGCGTTTTGTTAAGTGAGACGAAAAGGGAGCCAATGGTAAGAGCATCCTCCAACCCATGCTCCATTTTTTCATTTTGTAGGAAAAATATTCTCCAATCCATCTCTAAAACTCTCCTCCATTTGGGAGGATGAATTTTGATCCTCTAAATATAGAGGATGAATGAAAAAATAGAGGATCTCCTCTAAATATGTGTTGGAGTTGAGAAATAGAGTGTTGGATTGGAGTTGAGATAAATAGTACAATCCTCTAAATCTACTTTTCAAATAAAATAGATTAATTTGATCCTCTGAAATAGAGATTTGGAGGGTGTTGGATTGGAGATGCTCTAAGACAAGGCTTTTGTCACTGGGATGGTTGCAAAGAGAAATGCAAAGTGCAAAAAAAATGAGCAAAGAAAATATCCTTAAAGTGTACATGAACGGCCACAGATCTGAGTCGTTTATGTACACTTTAAAGATATTTTCTTTGCCCATTTTCTTTATTCCTAGCACAGTCCGGTTGCAAATTTTAATGTGATGCCCCACAATGGTATTACGGCATGGATTGCCTCATAAATATGAACCTTTAGATTGGAAAATAGAAAAGTTTCAGCTATTATCAAAATCTTACAAAAATAAAAGGTGGTTTAATGATTTTTTCGCAGGCTACGCTTATTATAATGTATGGGTATACTTACCATAATATATGATCATACTTACCACAATCTACTCACATTTACAAGAAATTTTTGGGTGCCGGGTGGGTACCACGTGGTGCTCGCTCGCCACATTCGGGCCGTCTATTTCGATTTTTGACGGCTTGAATTTGGAGAGAGAAAAAGGAGAGAGAGGATTTCAATCTGAGCCATCCAACACACTTTTAGATGGCCCGAATGGGCTACTTGGGTACCACGTGGGACGACCACATGGTATGCACCCAATACCCAAAAATTTCTCTACATTTACCTCAATGTTTGACCATACTCACCACAATAAATGACCACAATCCGCTGCTACCCACACATATAAATAGGTACATATTTTACACAAATTCTTTGTAGGGCTCACCTCGGGTCCCACACAAATAATCCAAGCCATTCATTAAATGTAAAATATTTTTTCAACAGCCCCCGCAAAAAATCAGCTCAATCCGATACTTATAGATGCTCGATCCAATCATCCAATTGTTCATTTTGATTTCCGGATAATGAATAGTTAGATGATTGGATCAAGCATTTAGAGATATCGGATTGAGCTGATTTTTAGCAAGGGCCCTTGAAAAAATGTTTTGCATTTAATGAATAGCTCGGATTGTTTGTTATCAATTTTTGGTTATCCATTTAAGAGATTGCTAAGTTCAACAATAGTTCTTTCCAGAGAATTTTTTTTTTTGTCAAGAGAAGAAAGAGAAATTGTTGGAGTTGGTAGGTCCTTTTCTTTCTCGTGCTTGCCGTGATATTTAGGTTAATATTAAAGCTTGTTCCCTAAGATGGCCAAAAAGATCCAAACAAAGTTTGACTCCAGCTATTCAAATTAATTTGGTACTTCTAGTTGAAGAACCCAAATAAACTACGTACCGTTAATTAATTAGGCCATTATTTAAGTTTTCATTATTTGTTAGATGTCATCATTCTTGACGAATGCATTTGAATACTGAATGAATCATTCTAACTGTCAATCAGAAAAAATGGGGAAAAAAAAAACCTCAATGGAATTTTTCTATCAGTACTACCCTTGAACGGCATCACCAACCCTTTTCTTAAACTTAAAAAAAAAAAAATGCTAAAATTAACCCGAGGGGTTGTCCTGGTTGGTAAAGGCTTGGGGTTTGCTCCCTTAAGTCCCCGGTTCGAGACCCCTAAGGGCCACCCCATGGGCTCCCACAAGAACGCCCCATAGGTTTGGGGGGCATAAAGACTTAGTCCCGTGGTGCGCGTAAACTGGTCCTGGGACACTCTGCGTTGTAATTTTTTTTTGATAAAATCTATACAGTATTACAATCCTTGTCTAATTATATACTCCATGTCTTAAAAGCTAATTAGGTAGCGTGCCCATATTGTACCGTCCAACCATTGGAAGTCCAGATAGCGTCGTCATCCAGATAGGGATTTACATTTCTTTTAATAATTTGGTGTCTTGACTAAATTGCGCATGCACGGCAGCACGAGATAAATTCCACCGTCCACTGGTGGAGGCTCAATCGAAAGAATGACAAAGCCCCTACAATATACAAAAAAATTCGACCGAAAATGCAAAAAAAATTCGTGTGCGACAAAGAATTAAAGTAATCAAACGTTGCAATTATCCGAATCGACTTGACTAAAAAAGTTTAAACTTTTCAAATTTCAAGCATGGATTTTTTTTGGTGAAACAAACGATAAAATTACTAATATGGGTTAACCCTAGCTTCAAAAACAAAATTACTAATTGGAAGAAAAACGGGAAAAAAAACCCCCCAGAAATAAGTATGATAAAGGTCAGCAAATTCCATTGACTTGAGAGAAAATGTAAAACTGAGTTTTCTATTCAAAAGATTTGCACACTTTTTTTTTGACAGTTATGATTCGGAATTATGAAATAATTTGACATTCATAATTACACATACATGCAGTATATCTGAGAGAATGTCATGTCTCGTAAAATATGAAATAAGTACTTAAAAAATAAGAACGCCTTAAACCAAAAAAAAAATTGTTGTTTGTATACTGCGTAACAGATTAAAAAGAAACTTTTTTTCCCCTTTCATAGGGACTAGCCGCCGTAACAATAAACTGTAATTTTATTGTATGGTCTTCCATTAATTTATTTGGATCCGATTTCTCTGTAGTCAATTGCAGAGAATGATGTGCGGTTCAATATTGACAATCAATGGTTTAGATTTGTTAAATCTTTTACTGGTAAAAGTTTTTTATTACAGGTAAAAGATTGAAAACAAATCTGAACCATTAAAAATACTATCCGACGGTTGCAATCACTTGGACCGCACCGTCCGAACCTAGACTGCAAACAAGCTAGATTCAATTTATTTTTATTAACCAATGCATATGCTTTCATTCTTCTTTGATGTTGGAAGCTCTATTGTCTTGTATGTTTTTTGCCATGGTAATTAGAAGAAATTTCATTCGCTTAATGTTCCATAAGATTAGAATAATATATTAATTAATATTAGTTCTGTGCTACTGGCCCAGTAGCCTATTAAACTAACTCACGTTTAATGCCAGTACAATTATTATTTTTTAGTTAATAATTGCGACTTCTATATGGAACTTATATAGTTGACTCACAATTTTCTAATTCGAACCTCTTGTTCTAATCTACGCGGGAAACTAGGGTAAGAGAATTTGAGTAAAACCTAATTGCACCGATACAGATACAGATTTGTCCGAAACTGTCAGAAGTGTGATTAGTTGTCAACACATTTTTGTGAAACTCACGTGCATCAAATGGTTGTCGATGCATTTGTGTCCGGAGCTGTGCACTTTTGCCTTTGTCCATGTTGGATCAGGTGCTAACCAACTCATCTAAAAACAATTGCTGTTAGGGGAAGATGCAACTTAATCTTTTAAAGGCAGCGCAAAACCCTACACTTAGCAGCAGACGGACATGAGGGGCTTCGCAATGCTGCCCATACAACACCGACGGGTGAAGGCGGTTAATTAATCCTCCCAATTATACGCTTGCCCGGCGCTAGCAGAAGGCGTCTCGAGCAGTGCCGGCTTTGACATTTGGGTTGCTCTAGCCCAACCTGATGATTTGTTGTCCATTTACAATTAAGTCATACAAAATAAAATATATATACAAGTACAAAAAAAATCAAAATTACATTGTTATTTTATCTTGAATAACATCATAAAAATCAACATAAAAAATGTAAACCCTGGTTATAGTGTTTTATGATTAGCACGATTCGATTCAAAGAAAATAAATTCTCCTTACATTTTTTGAAGCAAAATTTTCAATTGAGTTATCGAACTTTACTTATCCAAAAACTCGTGACCCGTTCCGCTAACTTTTGATTTTTGGGCTTTTTAGTTGATATATGCGAGGAGAATGACCTATCTCGAAAAGTGTAAGAAGATAAAAAGCTTTTAGTATAACGGCATCTCATTTTCAATTGAGATATATCATAGCCAATCTTTTTAATCTGTCTTGCAAAATGGTAGTTTGAAGGTAAAAATAAAAACCGTGTTAGCTCGCTCGATTTGTGACTTTTTTTAATCAAATGTAAGAACATATCACTTATACATTACTGTTGTGTTTATTATATCAAACATTTTCAACAAAGTAATTTGATTTTCGCAATATCATGCATTGGGAGGGAAAACAAAATGAGGTAGATCAAAAGTGGAGGAAAAAAACGTATTAGCTCGCTCGATTTGTGACTTTTTTTTAATCAAATGTAAGAACATATCACTTATACATTACTGTTGTATTTGTTAAATAAAAGATTTTCAACAAAGTAATTTGATTTTCGCAATATCATGCATTAGGAGGGAAAACAAAATGAGGTAGATCAAGAGTGGAGGAAAAAAAATAAAAGAGCGCATAAAGGCCAGGTATCAAACCCAGTTCACTTGAAATTTCAACAGCTTGTCTGACCACTGCACCAAAGCAATCCCCTGTGCTAGCAAGGGAAACTTTTTATATGTGTGTGTGTTCCTTAAGTTTTTTTTTTTTTTTGGTTGCCCCAACCCGGGGGTTGCCCAAGACCGAGAGCTTGCGGGGCTTACCTCGGGGTCAGCCCTGGTCTCGAGTACAGGGTGAATGCTGGCCCCCATAAAGCCAAACAGTCCATATCATTGCCGTTTGATTACTAAAATGCATAGTGTTTTTAATACATGATCTACCCACACCACATAAGTTTACAGTAGCCATTGGATAAGATCATTCATTCACATCCGAAGTGAATGATGAATCATTCAAACTACTCTTATTCCAGTTGCTTGTCTGGATTAAAATGGTTACTCTACTTTAATTAATTCCTCCAAATTGTGCGGTCAAACCAGCTAAACTTCAAAAAAGTTTCATTTAAAAATATGGAGTATTTAGATTAGTACAGTAATTAGCATGGTAGCATTTATTTTAACACGGAAGGGTAAAACAGTAATTCCACTGCATTCATTGTCTAAACTTCAAGGAAAACTAAACACAAGGAATAAATACTTGACTAGAAATATTAGGCCTTTAGTTTTCTGGGAAGTATATGTCGAATGTCGCATAACTGTGTAGGCAACATTGTCCTTGGAGCTCAAAGGTCTCTTGGAAAGAGTACGTGCAAATGAGCCGAGTTCAAGTGAGAATGAGTTACTATCATCTTCATTCCGAAATACGAAAAAAAAAAAAGAAAAGAAAAGGAGGAGTTATCCAAATTAACTTGGTTTGAAAATTTCACGCACGGTCGAGTTTCAAAAGTGTATTTAGGGTACTAATTAGTTCACTTATTAGCCTGCTCGACCTCAATGATCAGCTTCAATCAGACGATATTCCAAGGCGTGCTTAAGTAACTTTTCTTAATTACTAGGATAAGTTAAACAAGCTGATCAGCAGTAAGTATCTTATTTGTGTAGGATATAACAAACTCAAGGAGGTTTAAAATTAATTGCAATGAAGCTTCCTTCGTAGATTTAGATTTAGAAATTAACAACCTCGGTCATCGAACATAAGTCGAGCTTGAGTAACTCGGTTCATTTTGATATACCAGTAAGAGCAATGTTACACAAATAATCTTAAAACATAATTCCAAACACAACTGTGTCCAGAAACGTTCGATATATGAACATGCATATATCAAATGATTTCGGACACGACACAATTGTGTCTGGAGTAGTGTATATGTATTTAAAGATGTGTGCGTTGAATTTATGTACCAATAATATCTCTTCCAAAATCCCAGGAAGTTCAGGCCCTCGGTGCATGTAAGAGAGAGAGAATACATTACTTCTATAAATTACTCCCTCCGTCTCCTTTTAAGTGTTTTTTTTTTTTTTTTGATCCGTTCCTTTTAAGTGTCTATTACGGTTTTACATGTCATTCATTTTCAATCATTGAATATCTTTCAATATATATTACTATTAAAAATATGCAATATGAATCTTGTTTGAGAGATCTTAATTATTTCTATAAGACAATGATTTTAAAAACATAGTAAAACATAATATACATTGAGAGATATAAGCTATTGAAAAGGACATGCAGAACCGTAATGAACACTTAAAAAGGGACGGGGAGTATAACGTATACTTTGTTATAAACACTTTGCGACCAGTTGGAACATTGAAAAGAGAGTTTAGGGCAGTAGGCTTAGAGTGGGGGAAGTGGATTATGGCATAAAAATCGCCACGCATTGCTCTGTTTCACACATGCATGTTTTGTATATTATATTTATTATATAAAACTTGGTGTAATTACCAACGTAGATTAGTATGAAAACCCCTAAAAGTAGAACTTAGGATTGGATAATTAAGAGAGAGAAAGGAAGAGAAAGAGAAGCACCTTCGAATGTTCTTACTGGCTGCCATCTCACTTATGTTGAAATAGTTTTGAAATACTCAATTTTATAGAGGTTAGCGATGCAGGAAAAGTATAAAAAATGATAGTAGTACATAAATATTTTATAATCAATACTCTTTCTTCATTCGATACGTAGCTGAAATGCGATTTGGAAATATTCAAGAAATCCCAAATTAAAGCCGACTGTTGGAGCTTTATCTTGAATATTTTCAAAATTATTTGGGTAAAAGTAAAAAAAAATTGGGTTTTTCGATTCCTCTCGTCGAAACGAATCAATATAAAAAAAATTGGCGCAAAATCAACAAACGTGAAAAAAAAGCTGATCAAAAAAATTGTGCGCAGCAAAAAAATTGGCTCGAGTATATATGTACCAAAATTGAAGCACAAAAGGGCACGTACGTGATGTGGATCTTATGAAGAATTGTGCGCAGCCGACATAAACAGATGCTAGATTTTCAACTTGAGGGGATGACAGCTGATCAGGACTCCCATCAAAGGGTCCTTCTTGTCTTCTTCTTCTTTTTTTTTTTTTGTCAAACGGAAATTCACCTTCTTGTCTTCATGTAAAAAAAAAAAAAAAAAAAAATTCATGTGAGAGCAACCCCAATTTTTTTTTAAAGATCCGGATATCCAGGTCAGCTTGTCTGTATAGACTGCACCTCGACTAATTATGCAGTCCTCAAATTAGCGACCGGACAAATCCTGCAGCAGTCCCAAGGTTTTTGCCACCGTGAGATGATAAAAATACTGATTAGTTTTTTTATGTCCACTCGATCCAAACCGCTTGGGGGGCAGAGAAGAGCAATCCAATTTGAATTAAAATTTAAACTGGTACGTGAACAATGACGCCATAGAAAGTATTATCATATTTATCTCTTCCTCTTTGCGCGGGGGGGGAAGTTTTCTCCGACTTATTTAAAAGGATTTTACAGCTAAAGGGAGAGACAGTTTTTATACTAGCATAGTAGCATTCATATTCACGCCTTTACACATTAATTAGTCAAACCTCATCTATAAGTTGACCAAACAGATATAGTACTTATTATAACGCTTAGGTCGATCGACGGTGAATTTCGAAATCTAAAACGTACTGTATATGTTTTGATACCATAGTGAAATTAGGCCGAGTTCTCCTACCTACGGAACTAAACGGACAAAAGGAGCTTTTTTTTATCCTTCACAAAATACGAAAGGAAATAAGGTCGTTTAGCCCCTTTACTCCGTAGGGAAACTCAGCCTATTAATCGTCAACTCATCTCGAACTCAAAATGTACTTGGAATCAGATCGACCAACTACAATAATGAAAATCCTAAATGGAGCCAGAAGAAAACTTTAGGGTTGGTTGAGTGAAACAAAAGGCTTACTCTAAAGTCTAAAGGACATAGATTCAATGTTCACGGTCAACAATAACCCATGATGAGTCACTGGAGATGTTCTCGGTTGTTAACTTCAATATATCAGAAATAGTCGAAATGTGTGTGAAATGATGTGAATATGCGGTTATTGAAACAACAAAGAAAAAGAACATAATATAGTAGAGAATTCAAGGAAGTCAATGAGCATTTCATTATTGTTGGTTGTTCTATTCCATACCCAAACTTCTCAAAACACTCTTTCTCTTCACAAAACATTTGTCCCCACATGAGATTGGTAGCATGTGAGGAAGGTCCAAAAAGTGGTCATGAGACATATGAGGAAGGTCCTACTTGGGGATAATCTTTCAAGTTCAGAAGTTGACCCCTCTCTCTCTCTCTCTCTCTCTCTCTCTCTCTCTCTCTCTCTCTCTCTCTCTCTCTCTCTCTCTCTCTCTCTCTCTCTCTCTCTCTCTCTCTCTCTCTCTCTCTCTCTCTCTCTGGTAGTTCCTTTACCTAAAAAAACAGATTCTCTAAGTATCTCCCTATATAACCACTCATTGAAATAGCAAAGCCTTTCACCAAAAAAAAGATCCCACAAACCATCCCAAAACAGAAAAATACCTCCATTTCCATATCCATAGATAATAAGATGATTCCAGGGGCCACCTCCTATTTTGTCACCGAGGACGCCGTTTCGTCTTCACTAGATCCAACCCTGCCCTCCGATTCTCATTCTAACTCCCTTCTTTACAGCTTCTCTCTCCTCAAAGAAAGAGTCCACCAAGTCCAGTCCCTCGTCACAATCTTAATCTCCCCCCACCACCACACCCCGCCCCCCTCCGCCGCCAACGCTGATTCCACCGCGGGCGCCATCGCTGGCATGGGCACTTTAATCCAAGAAATCATCATCACGGCGTCATCCATGATGTTCACTTGCCAACAGATGTCCCTCGGCTCAAGTCCCGCCGCCCCTTCCGGAGGTGGCGCTGCCGTGGCGAAGCAAAACAGCGGCGGCGAAGCCAAAAGGGAAACCCAAGTCCAAAACCAAACCCAGAGCTTCTATTCGAGCGAAAATCTCGAAAACTGGTACGCCGATAATTATAACAACAACACCGGAGGCAACTGCAACGAAAATGACGATGAGAATAACGAAAGGGGGAATTGCGAAGAAGGGGTGTCGGGCAAGAACTACGATATAATAGAACTGGATGCGGCGGATTTGCTGGCGAAGTACACCCACTACTGCCAAGTTTGCGGGAAAGGTTTCAAGAGGGACGCGAATTTGAGAATGCACATGAGGGCTCACGGGGACGAGTACAAGTCCAGCGCTGCTTTGATCAATCCGTTGAAGCACGGCGGGGCTGGAATCGGGGGCGGCGACGGTGGGGACCTGAAGTTGCCGAGGAAGTATTCGTGTCCGCAAGAAGGGTGCAGGTTGGTGGTTGTGGTTTCTGTTTTGTGAAATAAGTCATGCACAGCACTTTCATACACTGCGTTTGGAAACCAAAATGATCGTGTACGTTTGGTGAAGCTTTTGTTTCCTTTGAGAATGGAAACAGTTTTTCTAAATTTTTGAATTTTTTTCCGAACATGGGTTAGAGGTTGGAAAACAAGCTTTTATCTTTTTCCAGACTTCCTCCGTCCTCAGGTCACCGGAGGTGGTGGTTCAGTACCACTCCAGCCTACCACCTCCGATGATCTTCTGATGATCCAACGACAAGCACTAGCTCCTTCGATGGTCATTCGCGTTCCAAAGAAGCTCCTCCTCAGACCCCCGTGATCTTAATTCTTGTGGTTTCCATAGTCTTTCCACTGAAGTAGTAAGAAGATTGGAGCCCACAGAATGGTTACTAGAAAACGAACACCACCAGGATGGAAGATACGGGTGAGCGGCTAAGGAAGATACGGCCAGCTCGCGTTAGGAAAACTTTAGCTTTACTTTTCGTCCAGATTTGACGACACCCCAAGGTCCCCAACCCTTGGCCACCTCTTCCGGCGACCCTTTCGCGACTCCTCCACGTCCGGCCACCTTCACTGGCAACGCCTTTTACGCCGAAAATCCTTCTTCTTCGTTTTTTTTTTAGAGGAAAGATTTCCTCCCTTTAGCTTCCGAAACAAGCTTTCAAAAGCATACGTGTACAGCAACGAGCATGTGTTTTGATCTTGCATCTCAACAGTAAAATCAAATCAAATTGTTAAACTTAATCCCACATCTCGTCTAAGCCACCCAAACTTGGTTAATATATTTTAGAGGTTACTCCATCTATTGTCAATTGGTTTTAGGTTGGAACCCTCCAAGAAATCTAATATGGTATCAGAACTAGATTCTCAAACCTAATTTTTTTTCTTTTTTCTTTCAAGCCGCCTTGCCGAAATCCCTCGGCTTCACTACTGATTACCTCCACTAAACCCCAACCCCAAATTTCTTTCCTCTCCACCGACAGTATTATACTGATCATCATCATACCTTTCTTTTTTCTCAAATTCTCTTTTGTTGCCTAATCAAAAGAGAACGGAGGCTTGCCCCAATCCATACACTTGTCCGTTCTTCATATCAGATCCTCTCTATCATCTTTATTTCAAACAAAGTCATCACAGTAATAGCCACACGCATCTCCGTCTACACAAAACCCACTACCGGCCGTCACACCCAGTCTGCAAAACACTCATCTCAGTTGCTCTCTTTTGTGTTTATTATGGAGAAAATTGACGCTGCTCAACCTATTTCCATCACTCTTGATGGTCCCAATTATATTCTTTGGGCTCAGGCCATGACCAGTTTTTTCATGCTGCTCAACTTAACATGGTATCAGAGCTAGGTCTTGGGTGGCCTCGTTTTGCGTGGTAAAGTCTCCGTCGCCCGAGTCAATAGCCTCATCTCATCAATTCATACCTCCACGTGCATCCGGGCTACACGTGAGGGGGAGTTTTAAACTTAATCCCACATCGCTCATTTAAGCCACCCAAACTTGGTTAATATATTCTTAGAGGTTACTCCACCTATTACCAATTGATTTTAGGTAGGAACCTCCAAGAAATCTAACACAAATAACCAAAACAGAAACCTAGCCTCTAATAATTTTCAAGACGGTCAACTTGACCCCCAAAATTTGTTCTGTCTCGAGGTGCGTTGCATTTCCGATCATTGAATAACGGAAGAACCTTGAGATATGAGAGGGTTGTCACGCAATTCAATTGCTAAAAATATATGAAATTATCGGTGCAGGTAAAATATGCACGAAGGATTGGGTTTTCCAAATCTGCCCGGATGATCAGGAGTTTTTATTAGTTTATTTATTTATTTTATGGAGTGGTTTTTTAAATAGTTTTTTTTTATAGTCTGGGAGGGGTTTTTAATAGTTGGCTTCCGGTATTCTTTCACCTCAAATTACTTGTTAAGTTCTTGACGTGCTCTTTTGTGGATTATTGACACAAGGGTACCGCTACAAAAAAAAAATTGTCCTATAATGTGGTTTTTCCTCTTTTTACTTTAAACCAAAAAAAAGCTATTACTCCTTCCGTATTGTTAGGGGGTGTTCCAGTTTCCTAAAAAAGGAACTTTTAGAGAATGAAGGTAATTTCAAGCTCAAAAATCATGTGTTTATGCAAATAATTTTTCTACCAATATGGATCTTATTTGATGAGATCTTTTAAACAATGCAAAAAAATTAAAAAAAGAAAGCGGAACGACACCTTAGTCTACTACGAAAAGAAGTGCAATTTCCGAGTACAAAATAGAGTACTTACATGCATAATTTTTCAAATTTCTTAACGCCGCATAAAAGAAACAAACTTCAAACTTTAATTTGGCATAAAAAAAATCTATGCACGGAAGTATTTTATTTTTTGAACCGGGTATTGCAGATCCTTTCATAGTGGGAGCAACATTATGGAATGGAGGAGGGAATAGTTTCAATTCATAAGTTCAAAAATATCTAGTAGAGAGTTTTTTCCTTTCTTTTTCCCTTGTAAATAAGTGACACTGACATCTACTGTAATTGCGAAAAGTACGTATTCCTTTGCATACATAACTAGCGTGCGAATCCCGTGCAGGTGGAATAAGAAGCACGCCAAGTTCCAGCCACTAAAGTCGATGATTTGCGTGAAGAATCACTACAAGAGGAGCCACTGCCCGAAAATGTACGTGTGCAAGCGGTGCAACCGGAAGAACTTCTCGGTGCTGTCGGACCTCCGGACGCACGAGAAGCACTGCGGCGACCTCCGGTGGCAGTGCTCGTGCGGGACCACGTTTTCCAGGAAGGACAAGCTGATGGGCCATGTCACCTTGTTCGTGGGGCACACCCCGGCTATCAAGTCTCTGATGAAGATGGGGAAAGTAGTAGCTGAATGTGATCAGGTGGAAATTGCGAGAGTAGATAAGAGGTGATCGATCGTGACATTTTGTTCATTAAATTAGAATATCAGTTGAAAATCTTCATGTTTGATGTATATTTTGAACTGATGTAACACTTGATTTTTGCATTTTAGTTTGGTTACAGAATTGGCTTTTTCTTAGAAGGGATTGGAATTTTCTGATAGCGAGATGGATAGATATAGTCGTAGCTAGTGAGAGTTTGCTCCTTGTGAAATACAGTGTCAAAATTTTCGGAGAAAAAGAGCAATTAGGCTTGGCAATTGGATCCGCCCCGCCCCAAATAATGGCGGCGCCACATACAACTCACCATGGTCACATGACCACCCCAAATAATTTTTTTTTTGATAAAATTCATATAGAATTTTTTAGATAGTCCATGCTTTGAAATAGTTTGAACACCCAGTCCATACATGAATGAACACCTAGTTCACAAAATTTTGAACACCCAAGCCTTTCATCAATGACCATTGATCAATGGTAAAATTACGGCTCTTTATTCTCTTTATTTGAGACTGTTTATATATATTTTCATAATATTTCTTAATATATAAGCAGTCTAAAAAATATTAAGTTCTACAATTTTCAATCTGTTTGAACTAACGTAAAGATCTTATTTTTTTGAAAAATTTATTCTAAAGAATCATAATTAATTTTTGACTCAATATAAGAGCCCTAAGAGAGCCGTAGAACCAAATGAAGAATATATACTTAATTATGAGAGCCCTAGAAACAAATATTAATTATGAACCTTTAGGATAAATTGATCATAAAAATAAGATCTTCGCACCGGTTCAAACGGATTGAAAATTGGAGTACTTAATTTTTTAAGCATAGTTTTTAATATATAAACCGTGTTAGTCTCTTTTATTTTATTTTTATTTCAACCCATATTGCCTTAAAAATAATCTCCTGATATTTTTTAAAAAATATTTTCAAACAAAATGTTGAATTGCTTGGCGTTGTCTAGGTGGGCTTGGTGCTTGGCGGTGGGTCGCCGTCCGACTGGCGACAAGCGCCATTTAGAATACTGGGTAGTATATTGTAGGTTTTTTTTTAACACCCTCCCGTAAAATCCTGGAGCCGCCACTGGCCCCTCCTCGCCCCGAATGGGATGGGTATTTCACCTCATTTTCAGGTATAGGGTCGGGGTCGGGGTAAAAAATCTAAAACCCGGCTGGGTTCGGGGTGAAAGTACCCCGCCCTGACATTACCCGCCCTGAACTGTATTTATATATAAAATTATACTTTCATTACTAATCTAATTATCATTGTATTAAAAATTTTATATTTTTATCATTTTACTAAAAAAAACCCTTCTATTCTTACCTTTATATTTCACCATTCTACTAAAATACACTTTATTTACAATTATTTTATTTTATTTCACTTTTAGGTTAATAATTTTTTCAATTTCTTACAGAGCGGGGCGGGGCAGGAATTAACGGGGTACCCAAAAAATACTCGGTCGGGGAGGGGTACGCAAAAATCCGCCCCGCCCCGTTGCCATTCCTAAGAGCAATGCTATGGTGACCATGTGATGTGTCATTATTACATTTTTAATGGATCACATTCTAGCAATGTGACACATCACATGGTATTCAAAATGGGGTCACTAAAGTATTAGTGGTGAAGTAAATATCCCACACTCCCTGTACATGTAGCCTATGCAGGCCAAATAACATGTTAATGACATACTCGTTATCACCTAACCGTGTCCATATGGTCTAACGGCCGGCCTCTTCACTCATTAGGTATCGATAGAGGTTTGGATGGTTATGGAACTTTAGAGGTAATCGGAGCCGATTCTCAGACATAAGGGATTATTTCTTGGTTTCGTCCAATCATTAATAACTTGATTATTTTTAGATAACAGTGGATAGAAAGAATAACCTAGTGGTCAAACAATCTCAGCAGTCAGCACCGATTTCATTTCCTTCTTTCTTTTTTGCCTTGGCTCTATCCTTTTTGTGTGGAACCGTACCTCACGTGTGCTGGAGCGTGGGAGACTCGTCCCACTTGACTCTCTAATCTTCCAACTCGATGTTCATTTACATCTGTTGTTTTTTTCGGTTGGATATCACCCAGATTAATTATGACGCTATCGTTCAAGGATGGAACCAAGGGAGGTCTAGTGGCGGCGGCCGCCACGACAAGAATTTTAAAAATTACAATTATTATTTATATGTATAAAAAAATTATCCCCAACTTATATAGTCTCGCCACCGCTAGATTTTTTTTCCTTATTTTTTGTTATATATTAGTCCTAAATTAATCTTCTAGTTTTTTTTTCAAGAAAGGAGACCAAAAAAAGTACTCCCTCCGTCCCTTTTTAAGAGTCCTGCTTCATAACTCCAACTTGTTAAAAAGACATCATCATTACACCTTTCACATCACCTTTTACCTCCACTTTCCCTATTTACCCTCTATGGAGACATCATCATTACACTTTTTTACTCACTAACTTTTCAAAATAGAATCTACTTTTAGGAGCAAAATAGAAAATACACCAACTTTTACCTATTAATTTTACAAAATGGACACTTATTAATGGACAGCCCAAAATGGAATACTGGACTCTAAAAAAGGGACGGAGGGAGTATTCCAAAACTAAATTCAATGGACCAAAGTGAAATAATATAAAGGATGAGGTGCAATTAAGGAGAAAAAAAACTCCACACTTCAACCCTTAAACAACTTAACCTAAAAAATTAAAGTTAGTCTTTTTTCGTATTCCTTGTGCAAATGACAAATATCATTTACTATAGTTTTCGTTATGTTATTTTAATTTTTTTTTAGAGTCTATGACTATTAATATTGTAATGCATCTTTTTATTTTTTTAGTATACGTTTCGTCACTGCTAGGGTAAAATTCTGGTTCCGTCCCTAGTTCAAATGATTTTTAACATGATTGTAGAACAGGTTCATGTTTTTTTGTTTGATGTGACGATTGTTTTGCTTGCACACTTGCACTAAAGAAAACTCGCCTCGGTATTATTTTCCTCAATGATTGTCGCGAAGACTCTCAGTTCTGATGGATGATATCGAGGACTTAGTCGTATAGGAGGAGCAATGTCTGAAATCAGTTGGCATGTTGGAGGGAGACTCAGGGATTGCAATTACCATGTGTAGTGGGCCGAAATATCCATAATTTCTGAACATCCAAAAGGGTCGCGGACCAATTCACTTCTTGCTATGGACACGTCACTCTATGGACCCATTTGCATTTGAAGCTACAGGAAGTACCTGGTTCGGAGGCAAATTCCTCGGGCTCGGTAGCCAAGCTCGGTGGCAACCTCCCCGGGCTCGGTTGCCAAGCTCGGTGACCTCCTCGGGCTCGGTTGCCAAGCTCGGTGGCAACCTCCTCGGGCTCGGTAGCCAAGCTCGGTGGCATCCCTGGGCTCGGTAGCCAAGCTTGGTGGCAACCTCCCCGGGCTCGGATATCTTTTCCCTAACGTTCCTAACGCTCGGCTGACATTTCCCTAGCGTTCGGATGTCTTTTCCCTAACGTTAGGCGGTCTTTCCCTAACGTTAGGAGGACATTTTCCTAGCGCTCGGATGTCTTTTCCCTAACGTTCCTACTGCTCGGCTGCCTAACGTTCCTACTGCTCGGCTGACATTTCCCTAACGTTCAACACTTGTTGTAACGTTAGGGAAAAGGTCCCTAAAAGATCTAACAAATATCTAAAGTCGGTTTAGAAGCTTCTAGAAGGTTCTATTGAACAGGTGGAGGACAGGTGTGATAAAGCAGATCTCTTGACATATGACGTCATCCGAACAGTACGATACACGTGGGTGTACCGCCTACCGGTTCAGCACTCCAAGGTTTTCCTATAAATAGAGGACTCCTCCTCCAGGTTTGATGATCCTGCTTCTTCATACTTTTCTCCCTAAAAGCATACTCTCTTCTCTCTCTTTCACCTACTGACTAGGTCGTCGGAGCTTCTATCCGGAGGAACACCACCCTCCGGTTTGCAGGTACACGGCGTCGCCGGTCAGGGTCATCACGGTTCAAGCAACGAGAAAGGGTTCAGGAGGTTCAAGGTGGAGACTTCCTCGGGCTCGGTGGCAACCTCTCCAAGCTCGGTGGCAATCTCCCTAAGCTCGGTGAAGCTCGGTGGCCACCTCCCCAAGCTCGGCAAGCTCCACTCCATGGCTCGGCAAGCTCCTCTCCAAGCTCGGTAGCATCCTCCCCAAGTTCAGTGGCATCCTCCCCAAGCTCGGTGGCCACTTCTCTAAGCTTGGTGAAGCTCGGTGGCCACCTCCCTAAGCTCGGCAGCCACCTCCCCAAGCTCGGCAGCAACCTCCTCAGGCTCGGTGGGAACCTCCCCGGGCTCGGTAGAAACCTCTCCAGGTTAGGCGGAAACCTCTTCAGATTTGGCAAGCACCCACACCGTTCAACAGAAGAAGGAAATGACTTAAGTGGAATTCACCCCCCCACAATTGGCGACTCTGCTGGGGAACATTTCTCCTAGCTCCGGACTCCACCAACTTCACTCATCAGCCTCACGGGGGCTCCTGTTTGACCGCTCGGCTTGATTACCTTCCCCAAACGCACCGGCTCCCGGGTGATGGATGTAGTGGCCGCTTGTAGTGGACACAATTCCCCGAGCCCCTACAATACCCTCCTCGGTCGAGCTTGGTTGCATGGCGTGAAGGCAGTCGCGGTGTGAGACTTTCAAGCGCCCTCGAAGCCAACATATGGACTGCACCAATTCCACCCATCAGCTTCACGGGTGCCTCTGTTTGGCCAAATTGGCTTGATTACCTTCCCCGTGCGCACCGGCTCCCGAGTGATGGCTGTAATGGCCGCTTGTAGTGGACACAATTCCCCGAGCCCCTACAATATCCTCCTCGGTCGAGCTTGGTTGCATGGCATGAAGGCAATCGCCATGCATGACTTCCGAGCACCCACGAAGCCAACGTATTGAAGATTAAAGACGAAGAAATGAAGCTTGGAGGATGCATGTTGACGGAGCTACCAACACCAAATGGCACCGGGGCTGGTACTGTGCTCATTTCACCGAGCGAAGCTGCTCGTCCTTCTATGAGCGTAACGTTCGGCGAACGTTTCCCTAACGTTAGGCGGTCTTTCCCTAACGTTAGGTGCGCTCGTTTCCCTAACGTTAGGTGCGCTCGTTTTCTTAATGTTAGGCGGTCTTTCCCTAACGTTAGGTGCGCTCGTTTCCATTTCCCTAACATTTGACGGTAATCTATTCGTTCGGGCGAAATCCTCGTAGCCCTCGGTAATCTATTCGCTGTTCGGCCGAAATCCTCGTAGCCCTCGGTAATCTACTCGTTCGGGTGAAATCCTCGTAGCCCTCGGCACTCTATTCGATCGGCAAAATTCTCGAAGCCATCTGTTACTGTCAGGCACTTTCACCCCTAGCGTTCGGCGTACCTAAGCAACGCTAGGGTTCAGGCACTTTCACCCCTAGCGTTCGGCTAGCCTAAGCGACGCTAGGGTTCAGGCACTTTCACCCCTAGCGTTCGGCGTACCTAAGCAACGCTAGGGTTCAGGCACTTTCACCCCTAGCGTTCGGCTAGCCTAAGCAACGCTAGGGTTCTTGCACTTTCACCCCTAGCGTTCGGCGTGCCTAAGCAACGCTAGGGTTCAGGCACTTTCACCCCTAGCGTTCGGCGTGCCTAAGCGACGCTAGGGTTCAGGCACTTTCACCCCTAGCGTTCGGCGTACCTAAGCAACGCTAGGGTTCAGGCACTTTCACCCCTAGCGTTCGGCTAGCCTAAGCAACGCTAGGGTTCAGGCACTTTCACCCCTATCGTTCGGCTAGCCTAAGCAACGCTAGGGTTCTTGCACTTTCACCCCTAGCGTTCGGCGTGCCTAAGCGACGCTAGGGTTCAGGCACTTTCACCCCTAGCGTTCGGCGTACCTAAGCAACGCTAGGGTTCAGGCACTTTCACCCCTAGCGTTCGGCGTACCTAAGCAACGCTAGGGTTCAGGCACTTTCACCCCTAGCGTTCGGCTAGCCCAAGCGACGCTAGGGTTCAGTCACTTTCACCCCTAGCGTTCGGCGTACCTAAGCAACGCTAGGGTTCAGGCACTTTCACCCCTAGCGTTCGGCTAGCCTAAGCGACGCTAGGGTTCAGGCACTTTCACCCCTAGCGTTCGGCTAGCCCAAGCGACACTAGGGTTCAGGCACTTTCACCCCTAGCGTTCGGCTAGCCTAAGCAACGCTAGGGTTCTTGCACTTTCACCCCTAGCGTTCGGCGTGCCTAAGCGACGCTAGGGTTCAGGCACTTTCACCCCGAGCGTTCGGCTAGTATGCTTAGGGAAGTCCGACAGGATTGTCTATCGTTCGGCCCACACATTTCAACTCCTCCTTCAGCTCCAACCGCTGGAAGAAGGAGTTGAGGGGCTATTGTAGTGGGCCGAAATATCCATAATTTCTGAACATCCAAAAGGGTCGCGGACCAATTCACTTCTTGCTATGGACACGTCACTCTATGGACCCATTTGCATTTGAAGCTACAGGAAGTACCTGGTTCGGAGGCAAATTCCTCGGGCTCGGTAGCCAAGCTCGGTGGCAACCTCCCCGGGCTCGGTTGCCAAGCTCGGTGACCTCCTCGGGCTCGGTTGCCAAGCTCGGTGGCAACCTCCTCGGGCTCGGTAGCCAAGCTCGGTGGCATCCCTGGGCTCGGTAGCCAAGCTTGGTGGCAACCTCCCCGGGCTCGGATATCTTTTCCCTAACGTTCCTAACGCTCGGCTGACATTTCCCTAGCGTTCGGATGTCTTTTCCCTAACGTTAGGCGGTCTTTCCCTAACGTTAGGAGGACATTTTCCTAGCGCTCGGATGTCTTTTCCCTAACGTTCCTACTGCTCGGCTGCCTAACGTTCCTACTGCTCGGCTGACATTTCCCTAACGTTCAACACTTGTTGTAACGTTAGGGAAAAGGTCCCTAAAAGATCTAACAAATATCTAAAGTCGGTTTAGAAGCTTCTAGAAGGTTCTATTGAACAGGTGGAGGACAGGTGTGATAAAGCAGATCTCTTGACATATGACGTCATCCGAACAGTACGATACACGTGGGTGTACCGCCTACCGGTTCAGCACTCCAAGGTTTTCCTATAAATAGAGGACTCCTCCTCCAGGTTTGATGATCCTGCTTCTTCATACTTTTCTCCCTAAAAGCATACTCTCTTCTCTCTCTTTCACCTACTGACTAGGTCGTCGGAGCTTCTATCCGGAGGAACACCACCCTCCGGTTTGCAGGTACACGGCGTCGCCGGTCAGGGTCATCACGGTTCAAGCAACGAGAAAGGGTTCAGGAGGTTCAAGGTGGAGACTTCCTCGGGCTCGGTGGCAACCTCTCCAAGCTCGGTGGCAATCTCCCTAAGCTCGGTGAAGCTCGGTGGCCACCTCCCCAAGCTCGGCAAGCTCCACTCCATGGCTCGGCAAGCTCCTCTCCAAGCTCGGTAGCATCCTCCCCAAGTTCAGTGGCATCCTCCCCAAGCTCGGTGGCCACTTCTCTAAGCTTGGTGAAGCTCGGTGGCCACCTCCCTAAGCTCGGCAGCCACCTCCCCAAGCTCGGCAGCAACCTCCTCAGGCTCGGTGGGAACCTCCCCGGGCTCGGTAGAAACCTCTCCAGGTTAGGCGGAAACCTCTTCAGATTTGGCAAGCACCCACACCGTTCAACAGAAGAAGGAAATGACTTAAGTGGAATTCACCCCCCCACACCATGCAGATTGGAGTTGCAAAAATGGAAAAGGCGAATTCGGTAATCGGTATAAGCCATGCATGTTTGAGGAATGGTGGTGGAAATACACAAACCTCGATTCAGTTCCCGCGCACATTTTGTTGCTAAAATTTGATAAAGAGGTGTTTTTCTGAAGTTCAAATGTGTGGTGGATGATCTGCAGGACCGGAGAATTTGCATTGCAGTCTTGCATGTTCATGTTCCAAAATTCCTCTAATCGTGTCACAGAAATTAACTTTTGGAGATAGAGGATCTTTACTTACCCAGCAGAATTTTATTTTTGATAATGTTTATCCCAATAATGACTCATTAATTTTACCAAGTCCAACATGACGTTTAGAGAATGTGAATGGTATGATATTCAAACAAATAGCAGCTAGCAAACTTAAAGCGAAGAAATGAAAAAATGTACTCCCTCCGTCCCTTTTTTAAGTGTCCTGCTTCGTAATTTCAACTTATTAAAAAGACATCATTATTACACTTTTCACATCAACTTTTACCTCCACTTTCTCTCCTTACCCTCTATGAAAACATTATCATTACATTTTTACTCACTAACTTTTCAAAATGGAATCTACTTTTAGAGGTAATTAAAATGAAAAATTCACCAACTTTTATCCACTAACTTTACAAAATTGACACTTATTAAGGGATAGCCCAAAATGGAATACTGGACTCTAAAAAAGAGATGGAGGGAATACTACTTACCAACCTAATTGTGGAAAGGGTAAATTAAGAAGATCTCATGCATTATTCCTTGCCATTGAGAGTTGTATCCGAGCTCTATGGGCCATATTCGTTCGGAGGAAATTATTTGTGGAGACCATCCAAAAATTCATACATTATTAGAAAATTTACGAGCTGATTGAAAATTTGAGAGAACACCCCAAAAATTCCCTGGTGATGATGTCTTTCTGTATTTTATAGGTTGGTTTTATCATTTCAAAAAGAGAAGATGAAAATGTGAACAACCGAACATCAACAAGTTGAAATTCGGTCAGAACACAGACAGTGTAAGGTGGTGTTCCACTTTCCCAAAAAGTATTTTTTTTTTCAAACGAAGATAATTTCAAGCTCAAAAATCATGTGTTTACGCAAATAATTTTTCTATCAATATGAATCTTGTTTAATAGATCTCATTAAGATCTTTTAAACGGTGCAAAAAAAAAATTGAAAAAATATTTTTCATTTTCATTATATTTGAGTTTGAAATTACATTCGTTTGAAAAAAAAGTACTTTTTGAAAAAGTAGAACACCACCTAATCTCTGTCCAATCTAAATTTCTCACTCAGTTGACATTCCTTCAGTATCCAAAACTCAACAGAACCATGAAACCTTATAAAATAAAATAAAAGAATTTTGGAACGAGAAACACTTATAAAACCATTGCGCGGGCCAGGGGGACTCTCTCCCTTAGTTAGTTGCATGCAAGTGTTTGAGTGGTTCCAGAGTTATAACCAGAAAATCTTCTAATTCTCTGAAGATTCTTAGCTGAAAATTCACTTCTAATCTCAAAACAACTATTTGGTCTAGTTATTTCAACAAATATATCCAAGACGACAACGAATCAAAATAGGATTTGAGATAAATTTCTTTTGGGAGATTGTATTTGGACACATTCAGTTACAGTTCCTCCAATCCGTGTAAGAATAGCAGCCGCAATCCATTAGTGTCCCCACATCAACAAGTTCACAGCAAATTAATTTCAAAACACACATTCGTAATCAATTCAAGAAATATCCAACATTCCCAACATATTTGACACAACTAGAAGCACAATATGGAGGACGCAATGAAAGTGATGGATGTTTTTGGCCAATTTCAAAGAGAAAATTTAATGACCAAGCATTAGTTCTCTGAGAATAATTACAATACCAGAGAATTTATCATTTGCAAAGCTAATACTGTCCTGACTCCTAATCCAGTGATATTTTCAAAGCAAATGAAACCATGACCACAGAGTAAGAAGACAAACCAATTGAACATGCATCCAAGTGACGTATCCCCACAAAATAAGTAAATACAACAGTACAAAAACTCTTCACCTAGTAACCACAAACATAACGCTCGAATCCTGAAATAAAATCAAGTATGAAACCAAACAATTTGCAACCACACAAATAGAAAACAAACCGAGCCAAAACATATGGCTGCAGTGCAATCCACACAAATAAAACACAACATCAAGAAATAAACCCTTCAAACATTAACCAAAACCACAGCACCAGCCATACCCGCAATATCAAAATGGAAAAGTTTCATATGAGATCCTCTGAAGTACAGAGAGCTACATAGTTTAGTACCAAAACAGTTTCGAAGTTATCCAATATTCAAATTCAAGGTTTTACTAATAACATGTTCATTTCTAGCAGAAATATCCAAAGGGACAATAAAGGCCATGAGAGACACATTTCACTTGGCAACCAGAATCTGCTGAACCTGAGTCTCCTGCTGCTGCTGATAGTTCAGGGGCCTCCTGAATAGCATAATGTGGGGCTCTGGTCGATGGATGGCATAGTGAACCCACCCTCTGCTCTGCTGCACCCCAATTGCACGCCATTCGTTCTGATTCACAAAATCAAATAGTGATACCATCAAATTTCCTAATGTATGAGTCTTAACCTTTCCATACTACCAAAACAGTCTATTCTGTTACAGAGTAAAACCAACAGAAATCATAAATTTGATAATAAATCAGAACCTAGATATAAGAGGAATTATACACAAACAAGAAGATTATACAGAAAGTCCATGTGAAAGATGTTGAAGACATGAGTTTGATCATTTCAAACCAAAAGACCCACCAGGATGACCTATAGCTTAAAGAATTATGTAAAAGCTTGCACAAAACAAGGAACACTATTTGGTTCCAGAAACAAGATACTAAATGCTGCACACCGAGTAATTCGACTCAACAGTCCATTCAGTTACAGAGGAAAACCAACAGAAATCATATACTCCTACTAAGTCAGAAGCTAGATAAAGATTAACGATTCACAAACATAAAGATTATACAGAAAATCCATGTGAAATATGCTGTAGACATGAGTTTGACCATTTCAAACCATCACACCCATCACCCACCAAGATGACCTATAATTTCAAGAATTATGTTAAAGCTCTACGCAAAACAACACTATTTGGTTCCAGAAATATGATACTAAATGCTGCGAACCGAGTAATTCGACTCAGTTTATGTCACATTGGCACCTAAACTAATCTATTCCATCCTCTTCACAGCAAGCAACCTGAAATAAATGCTCAAGAAAAGCACAACCAATTATCTTTGAAACCCTAAACCTGATTCACACAGTAAATATCATTCAGTACTCTATTCCATCATTCCCATGGCAACCAAATGGAAATAAATGTCAAAAAAAATTGCACAAGCAATAACCTGTGAAACCCTAAGTAGGAAAAAATATCAATCATTGCTCTCTTAAATCATTTCTGTAGCAACCATACGAAAATAAATGTCCAAAACAAAGCACAAGCAATGATATATGAAACCCTAAATAGCCCTACTAGTGTCCAACATGATGATGATGAAATTATGACACAACACAAAGAACACTAATTGGTTCAAACTACCCCAAAAAAAACACTATATGGTTCTAGAAAAATGATATGAGATGCTATGAACCAAATAATTCGATATGCTTTGTGCCGCAGTCCCACGTATACTTCTATGTTCCATCATTTCCATAGCAAGAAAACAGAAATAAATTTTCAACGAATGCATAAGCAACTATCCTTGAAACCCTAACATAGATTAAATATCAAGCATTACTCTCTGTTCCACCATTTCCATAGCAAACAAACCCTAATAAATGTCCAAAAAATGCACAATCAATAACCAATGAAACCCAAATTAGGAATATACCAATCATTGCTCTATTCAATCATTTCCATAGCAACCAACGAAAATAAATGTCCAAAAAGAGCACAAGCAGTAATAATACATGAAACCCTAATCAGGAATCGAATTTCTCACTTCAGAGAGGAGCCGATTCTTGGGGAGCAGTTTGGCCACTTCAGGAGGGAGAACCACGTGCCTGCAAAATCAACAATTCCAAACCCTCAAGGGATATACGATTCCGAAAAACCAAAGTAGCGGAAATCGAAATCCGTAGAAATTACGGCGAGATCGATTGGGTTACCTGTACTCGAAGGTGTCGTCGAAGTACTTCTCGGAGTACTGGATCTGACCCATAACTAACTACAGTGAACTAGGATCGCTTGAAAGAGAGAGAGGAAGTTGATCTGTCGAATCTGCGAACATACAGAGAGGACTAATTACAAACCCTAATTCAGATTCGATGGAATTGTGAACGTAAAAGCGAGACCCACCCACATACCTTCGCCTATGTGCTTCAGAGAGAGAGAGAGAGAGAGAGACTGATGGGTCCGGAAAATGAAATTCTATTTGCGTAATAGAAATCAATTTTGTTATGTGGAGACAAGAAATTAGTTTGAATTTCAAAAAAATTCCCGCTTAATTAGTACTAATGCGTTTTCAAGGCTTGTCTTAATTGAGTTTTGCAAAATTAGAAAGTTAGAGAGAGAGAGAGAACGGTTGTTTCCGTAAAGATAAAGTTACGGAGGCCAATTGCGACCGTCTAAAGTGTTTTTGGACGATTCGGATTGAAAATTAATTATGACCGATAATAATTAATTGTGATCGGTTATAATTGAAAATGAATCTTAGTTATTGATTGCGCGAATGGACGACTGAAATTGCGCCGTTCTGTGAAAAAGTATAGTATATCTCTAAAGACCCAAACACTAGATTAGAGGTGCTAATCGGGCACGTGGGCCCTCACTCTCATAGTTTGGGCTCTGGCTTATCTCCATGAATTACTTTTTAATTTTTATAATATTCCAGTAGTTTGAAGAAATGAATTCTGCCTTGTTCTCTTCTCTTTTCAAAAAGAATTTTTCAAAAAATTCCTCCTAGATTCTCTTAGATTCCTCTTACTTCCAACATTTCTCTTCACTTATTACCCCTACTATTTTTCAAAAAACTTTTCAAAACATAAACCAAACAAACAAGAAGTATAATAAATTCTTTTGATCGACAATAAAATGTAATTATACTAGCGCATGCCCATGCCTGAAGGCACGGTTCGAACATTCAGCACACACAAATAAATAATGAACAACAAATTCAACCAACTAAAACGCATAGAACAAACTCAAACACATAAAACTTGAGTTGAAAATACCATCGAAAACACCGATGAAAATACATGCCTCGAAGAGACATCTAAAAGGAAAACATAAAACATGTTAACACTAAAAATCTTAAAGACTATTGATCCTTAAAAAAAAGTAGCAATATACACAATGTTTTGTCTATGCATATAGGACAAATTATTTTAAAAAAGTAGCAGTATACACAATATTTTGTCTATGCATATAGGACAAATATTTTTTAAAAAGTAGCACTATTTTTTACGTACAATGTATTAGGGGTGATAAATAGGGTTTGCAGAAAAATTCGTATTTATATGGAGACTTCCCTGGTGAACATGGGCAGCAATGTTGCTATCTCGGAGAGGTTGAATCTTTACGTATAAAAACATGGTTAGAAGATGCAGATAGTTGACCATGATTTTGATTGATAAGAGTCTTACACTTGTATCTCTTTGCAACTGTTGTTCTGATTGTTGAGCAATGCTTTGCTTTAAAATCTGCTCTCGCTCTCGTCGTGCACATTGCGCAAGTGTTGCTTTTGAAAGCTATTTACCAATTTGTGCCTAAAGTATGTGCAGGAGTAAATCTTATGAATTATTATTGTAATCCCAATACTCCTAACAAAATTAAAACACTATATATCAAACTTAAGTTGAGTTAGTTGACTACCAATTATTTTTTCAAAAGAAAGACAGAAGATATGCCAAAAGGGTGATACCTGTGAATCTTCTTCTCCATTGCCCACATGTGTTGTCTTCCTTTTCCTAGTCATTGCCTTTTAAGTTTTTCTAATACCAAGATTGAAAGATGCATAATGCAAGGGTAAGGACCAAACCACGAAAAAATCACAATCGAAGGGTCCCAGATAGTTGCGGGGAATGAAAAATGATACCCAAAAAATTCATTCAAACATTTCAATGTTTTAATTGGACAGAAACCTTACTAAACTTCAATTTCAAAAACTTTTAAGCCGAAGGGTACCTGGATGGTTGATACATTTCATCGAACACTTGGGATGCTGACCCTAGTTTTAAATTTGACTTTAATACTGGTTTAAGACAAATCCACGTTTTTAGTTTTCAACCAAAAAATTTGTTCTCTGTTGGCGTTATTAGTTTTTCGGAAAAAATTGTTCTTTACAGTTATTGATTTGCATTAAACAGTTTGTTTAAACCACTCGAGTCTGAATCGGTTATCTATTTTTCATAAGTCATTGAACTTTTTTTTTCCTACGGATTTGTTGTTCATTCTTTTGCTTTGCATGTTTAATCTATAACTTTGCATCTTATTGCCGCTTCAATTGTCGTGGGCTGGGTACAAAAAAGACTTAATGGCTATAAAAATGATTAGCCAACACATAATAATGATTAGCCGCTTCAATAACTACTAAACTAGATGATTGATCGGTCTTTTGCTTCAATTCTTTTGCTAAACTGTATGCCACTTCAATTCTTTTGCTTTGCATGTTATTCGTGTACAACGTGTAAGGGGGAAAAAATAATTAGCCAACACATAAAAGTAAAAAAAGTAAATCAAGGCTTACACTGGAATTGGAAGATTGCTCGGTCTTCCTCTAAAAGAAATTGTATTTTTCCGACCAAAAATTTAGAGTGTGAAATTATAGTCACAGGAAGAAAAAGAATAGCAACTGTATGGAGATAGTAACATTAAAAAATCAGTGTTTGTATAAAGTAAATTAAACTCACCTCAAACTGCATGTAGTTCCAAAGCAAAGGTAGGAAGCGTAATGAGAAGAACGTAGGATTTGGGTGTACAAAAGGATTTTCAAATCACTGCTTTCGGTAAATTTGTTTCAATAAAAGAAAGCATTCGAAAAACTTTGGAAAATTACTGGCTTGTATAAAGAAAATTTTCGTAGAGAGAGAGAGAGAAGGAAGATTAGGATGAATTTCAAAATTTGGCTGATTACCATAATTAGTCTCTAATTTCTGGAAAAGTAGTCAAGCATGTTTTGTTTCCTAAATTTGAGAGAGAGAGAGAGAGATTAGGATGAATTTCAAAATTTGGTTGATTACCATAATTAGTCAATTAAAAAAAGATATGTATTGAAAGATATTTCCGTGAAAGATGGTAAAAGATGAGAAATCCACATGTGTGTAAAATAAGGTATGTATTTTGGTCAGAATTGTATTTCCAATCCAACGGTTGAAAAATATGTACCAATCCAACGGTGAAAAATATGTACCGCTCTTCCATATTATATAGATTTGTCTAGACAGTCTATAGTGATGCATTAAGGCCCTGTTTGATAGTAAAAGTTTTGGGGGATTACGAAGGTGATGGGTTTCTAATACTTTATTTGATTTCACAAGGTAGGGGTGGATTGCTAAGCAGGTGGATTACGAATCCCCAAAATATTTTTCCAAGGAGAAAATTTATCATGTAAAATGGGAGTAGTATATATTCGCTTTGTTTGTTATATGGGACATTTTACTACTTCAACCACTTAAAAAAAATTATTCCTATATCTTTATTTAAAAGTATTTTTTAATATGTACTATTGATTTTATTTGATAGATTTACTAGTAATTTCTTTAGACAAAATTTCTATAATTATCAAATATGATAAAATATAAATAATTATTTGAAAAGTTTATAGTGAACTATGAACCATTACTTTGGGAAGGAGTAGTAGTTTTCAATTACCCACTAATCTCTCTCTCCAGATCCTTAACGATCTTTAGATTCTCTATGTTGAATCGTTGATCATTCACAAATAAAGATAATAATCAGTGATCATCACCACCACAGTCAAGTAGGTTGCATACTTTTTGGTGTCATGAGATCACAACTTGTCGCATGAGGCGGATGTAATACGGAGTCGGCAGTCGCCTGACTCTACCCAATAAAGAAAATTTTATATTGTTTTGTCATACATCCGAAAGAAAATTTATAGAATCTTATGCATGATTAGAATATGGAACACATTTATTCTCAATATAGTACCAAGTCACAAGATCTCAGCATTCGAATATGGTGGTGTATTATTGCCTTGTGATACCACCTATCACTGATACATAGTATCAACAATGTCTCCAGTCTTAATTTGCAAAAAAAAAAAAAAAATGTTTTATAGGAATTATTAGTTTCGAAAATCATATTACAAAATTTCTCTCTTTCTTAATTCGGCCTCCATCCAATCCAAAATTCAAGCTCGCCCACTGTTATCAGCGCGTAATTGAACTTGAGGCCTTGAGTGATCTACCAAGAATATTGCATTACAACATACTATGATCGAGTAGAAATGAACAACTTCAGGCTGCTTTAAGAACTCCTTGGAGGTAAAGTAAGAATCGCAAAAGAACTCTCTTGCACTTTTAAAAGTTGGACAGAGTTTGAAAGTTCATGAGAGCATTGCTTGGCATCCAATATTGAAGTTTCCCTTTTCTGTGCCCACGCTAAGCATATTCATTTGCAGTTTATCGCCGCCTGCTTATTGAATTTTCACCCGAGCAACATTAAACTGGCGCATAGATCTACTATAACGTTCTTTCGAGGAGAATTACCGGCTAATAGGCTGGACCGATCTTTCTAGACATATTCTTTTCTTTTTCATCAGATGTAGAGTCAGTTGTCGTTCAGAAATGTAGTCAGAGCACCACGGCGATACCAATAAATCATTCTTGTTGTCTCTCTCATCTTTTTCAAAAACAACTTGTCACTAGGAACATGTGCCTTGTTTGGGGGGGAAAAAAAATGTTCCAGAATTTTAGCAAAACTTGCCTTCACCAATTGAGTGCGCGAAGCTCAAATCCCGGATTTGCACCCCCCTGCGCGAATAACTCGTGACGCGTACCCGGTTAACTGGTTTCTAAATCAATTTTCCAAATTGCCACCCATTTTCCTGAGCGCGCAAAACCTCTCCTTGGGGTTCCCATTCACAAACCCATTATTGTGCAAAGCAATTTAAAGTGGATAGAAGTTTTCTAACTTGCCAATGTGGGACTAGAGAAAAACACCATGTTTTGTAACTTGCCCATTTTCCAAATTGCATTTTTCTCATATTTGTAAAATCTTATTGACTTGCGGGTTTTGATAAATTATCGGATATTTCACATGAAGAAAATGGGCTATTACATGTCTTAAATTAATTAAAATGTGATAATTTAAGCCAATGTTGGGGGCAAAAGTATATTTTTCAAGTTTTATACATGTTGCTGATGATTTTTAAAAATTCACGACCGCGACACCCGATTCCCGCGACGTATCACCGATACATCCCGATACCAATATACCGCGACCGATACCGCGACGGCGACCGATACCGAGATTTAAAACTATGTTGGGGTATTGTATTAGGAGTTCAACTGTGAATTACCGGAATTGATAAAAACAGGGGAATCTGAAATCATGAGATGACTTGAGTTTCATGCAAGAAATCAAACGCACAGTGAGAGAATTCAATGTTAAGTCTAAAAGCAATGCAAAGATAAAAGCAAGGAATCAATGCAGAAAAAAAGTAAAATTTCTTATGGGGATGACAACTGTATCTGCAATGTAGCTTCTCGAACCAAACATTCCTCAACTTTATCATGTAGAAGTCCTATAAAAACAACGTACACTCGTAGGCCAATTCATCACTCCAGAGTTTACACCCTCTCAATCTCTAGCCATGGCCAATCCACCAGCCCGAACACAGCCTCCTGCCGGCTCGGGCCGCCCCAGGCTGTTACGAACCATCGGATTCGTCTTGCTAGCCATCATCCTCCTCGTCGGTCTAACCATCCTCATCATATGGCTAGCCGTGAGGCCCAAACGCTTAGTCTACTCGATCGAATCCGGCTCGATCCGCGGCTATAACTTGTCCGAAACCAACCACCTCAACTCCAACTACAACTTCGTCCTGAGGGCATACAACCCCAACACCAAGGTCTCCATCTACTACGACAAGGTGGAGACCTCGGTGTCGTACGACGGCCAGAAGCTGGCGTTCAACACCTTGGCCCCCTTTCGCCAGCGCCACAAGAACGTGACTCGGTTGGGGGTGAATCTCGTGGCTCAGGACGTGTTGCTGTCTGGAGACACGGCGAAGGGTATGAAGACGGAGAGATCCGGTGGGGCGGTGGAGTTGGACGTCCGGATGAAGGCGAGGATAAGGCTTAAGGTGGGAGCGTGGAAGGGGCGCCGGACATTGAGGGTTCTGTGCTCGTCGGTTTTGGTGCGGTTTTCGTCGTCCACGACTTTCGTGAGGAAATCGTGCGACGTTGATACGACATAAGCTCCGGTTGTTTGAGTAGCGTGTTTGCTGTGGGTATAATTTTTCTTTCTTTCTTGTGTCATGTATGAGAATTTGGTTGTGTTTAATTCCTTGCATTGTGTTTTATCAATGGTTCGTGCTTGTATTAATTATTTTTTCCATTTTTTGGGTGCTGGTGTATTGGTGTGATGATATTAATTTGTTGAGTTTAAATTAAGGTTGGGAGAAGTTTGTATATTGTGTGCAGATAGAACAACGTTTCCATAATTCTGACATATTTCTGGCATCATGGCATTGAGTTTTTTTTTTTTTTTTTTAAACCAAATGGTAGGAGTTATTATAATCAGAAAACATTGGAATACATCAAGGTGGTATTTCATCCCAGGTAGTAAATAACCAAAAAAGAGGGCCAACTACCCAAGATCATCCACTAGAGCCTCATAACCGGGCTTTGCCAGCTAATCGGCCATGACCGATATCCAAATAGAGAGAGCAATACACACCCTCAAGTGCGACAAAGACAACCAAAACAACACCAGAAACCCCACACCGGGAAAACTCTCATGAAAAGGAAAGAACCAAACCAACAAAATCCAAAAAGAGACAGGAAAATTATAAATAAAAAAAACCCAGTCGAGGATGCTGTCGCCGGAAGCAGCCGCACCGGATCCGTCGGTGTCACGCCCTCGATTTTCAACATAAATAAATAATCTATTTCATTAAACAATCTCGCATAATATAGATAGTACCCAAAAGAGAGTTTCCAAATTATCATTTACAAAACCAAGTCCCCAAATTTTAAGATTTATAATATTGGCACTACGGCTCAAATTCCATAGTTAGTCAAAAACGGTAAATTTAGAGGTTACATGATATCTGAAGTTAAAAGAGTTCAAATGAATTTATGATTACATCTTTTCAAAAGATCATACAAACGATGATGGAACCACTTCTCAATGACAGCTTTCGAAAAGATATGAGGTCAAGCATGCACACCATGAACTCCGCGTCAAGATCCTTGAGATGTACCTGAAATTGATGATAGATTGAGCTACACTAGCCCAGTAGAGAATTATATATTCATGCTATATATAAATGCGATGAAACATGCAATAAAAGTGAATGAGTTCCAATAAACAATCAAGAGATACAAAGGGGCACCACGATGAATCGACGGACAACGACTACGAGATTCAATACGTCTTAAAAATATCTCTAACCATTCGTACATCAACTAGGAGCAGCATTAAGCACATATCAATCTAAATAACCCAAGACTATTTCATAAACCATTTTAAGATTCCTCATGTGAATGCCACATTTAACTTCCTCTTTTCTTACCGTTCACCATCAAGCCTCTTTTCATAAAAATATTCCTTTTTGATTGCCAAAATAATTTCGAGAAAACTCTCGACCTTTACGGGTCAAGTTCCGTTGATTCGAGCTTGAATAACCAGAGTCCGTTAATTCACTCAAGAATAGCCGGATGATTTTTTTTTATAAAAATCCTTTTTCCAAAACCAAATTATTTCCTTTTCAAAAACTTTAATGAAATCAATCGTTTATGTCCCTTTTTCATCTTTTACAATCTCAAGCAATAAACAACCCAAACGACAACATGAACTTCTATAATCAATTATAACTTCCTTCATCATGTGAGACATTCAACTGTATTACCACCCCTTGCGTTACAGTGAATCCTCTCTACCTGGGTTTCCGCATTACCACATCTTGCGTTGCGGGCCCTCTAGAGTCTCCGCATTACCACACATTCTGTTGCAGGACCCTCAATTCAAAATTCACAACTCACGCAAACACACGAGCATTATAAATCCGTATACAAGAAGATAACGTTTTCCAAATTCACATTCTTTCATTCAACATTACACAATGCGTTACAAACTCCTAAACATGTCCCATTCTACATTGATAAATACCTTAAATTCGATCACGTTATTTCTCAAAGTCTATCACGATGCCCTACGTTACGTACCGAACCCACAACGACTCCCCGACACACCACCCGCTAAGTTCTAAACGAGAATCTTATAGAACGAGTGCCAAAGGAACCTAGGAAGATCAACAAGACGAAGTACGAGAATACGAGTTATAATCTTATCCATCGGATCACTAGACAAGCTCATATCTACCCATAACACTCACCACATTACCCCTTGTAGTCCACGATACTCCTATCAACCTTACGGTACGTTCCCTATCCAACGACATTAATATTATACTCTAATGAGTGCCAAGAGACAAGATTGAACGAGTCATTAGGACACAAGTAATCATGCTAAAGAGTGACTTAAACATGTTCTAATTATATAGGGAGTCATAACACGGAACGAGAACAACCTTAGGAATAGCCACAGACCTTGGCAAACTGATACACCTCTACTAAAATGATCATAACTTTCTGTGTACTACGAGTTTTTAAGTGATTCCGGTGGCAATGGAAAGCTGACTTCAAGACCTTCGAATCGATATAAAGTATGCATGAAATGCACTTCAGACGAAGAAGATATGGCCGTTTGAAATTGGGCTGAAACCCAGAAAGTGAGCAGAATTTCCAGAGAGGGGAGGGATCAATCCCTCCTCTCATGGGGATTGATCCCCAAGAGGAAAAAGTCCAGATTTGAATGAGGGAGGGATCGATCCCTAGGCGATTTTGGGCGATTTTTCTGCAGATTTCAACAGCTTTTTGAAGACACAAAGGTTGATAATCAAAACTCGATTAAAACATGAAATCAACTCATAAACACATAGAATGAGTAAGAAATCCCTACCTCAAGGTTAGAAGCTTCAAACACGAGATCAACAAACGAGCCCTAGCTTTCAAAGCTCCAAAATCCTCCAAGAACGAGTTCTAGCACAAACTCACGCGATTCCAAGGCTCAAATCACGTGTAGGAGACGGATTGAAGGTTAGACTTCATGAATTTCAACTAATTGATGAAGTTTTTGGGTGAGAGAATGAGAGAGCCGGAGAGAGAGAGAGCCGAGAGTTTGAGAGAGAGATATTTTTTGGGATTTTGATTTCCTACACACTCACCCATCTATATATACTAGGACTAGGTTTTTCCCGTCATGCAAGCACAAAGATTTCATGCCTGTGGAAGTGCTATATATACCACAATTTGCAATTTTAATGAAATAACACAAAATTATACAACAATCTCAACACGCAGTCACATGTAGCCTTTTATATATGAATTTATTTTGTATTTAATAGTTTCTACGATTCTCCTCCATTGAGAATCTTTTTCTCCCAATAATTTCCAACCATGACATAGCGCACAATCTCCAATAACTTTTGTGACAATTGCTTTATTAACGTCTATTCAGTTTCAATTCGGTCTTGAATACCCCCAGGGTACCTATTGTCCAATTTTTACGTTTACGTAGTACGGAGTAATTTAAATTACAATAATCCACGTAACAATCAACAGCATACAAAACTCACAAATACAATATCTGACATAACAATATTCTAATTTATTAAATATTAATTGACGAATAAATCAAAATAAGCATACGGCGGTTTGAATAAAATCATTATCTTAAAAGATAATGTTTTTCCTTTTTCTTTTACCAAACTGATAATAGCAACTTATATAGTATTCTCGAAATCATTTATTCTATTTCTTTATTATCACAAAATAAATATTTAGTCAAACAATTAATTACTACACTTAAAATTAAGTCTATTTCTCACATTTAAAATTTATAAAATATTTCCACTATTTTTCTAATTAAAATATTATCTTTAACTACCATATTATTATTCATAGATTTTCCAAACTAATTTTTATTCAAAAGTGCATATTACTAAATTTAGTATTTACTTAACTTTATATTTTTTAAAATAAAATACAATAAATGTTTAATATTAGATCTTTATAATAAGGTGATATGAGACTACTATGGCCAATAATATATTTTGAGATTAGCTTATAAGTAGTAACTATTTTTTTTTTTTTGCTAAAAGAAAATATCTCCTCATTTACATTTTAAATCCAAATCCTTCCGTATTTAATTATTATATAATTACTACATAAACTACGATTATTCCGATAAATTTATTAATCGCATAATTCTTTACCTACACATGAATTTCAATACCACAATCCACCATAACTTCTTATCTACGCAATAATCAAACCATCTAATTTAATGCAAGGCCTGCCAAAAACTTTTCAATACAAATGGGACTAAAAGTTAATGAAAACAGGACTAAACATTAATTAATAAATTAAATTCAGGTCACCATCTATATCAAGTATTAAGTTTTGGTCCTATTTCCATTAAAATGGAGATTAAGGTTTCGGGTTTCCGGAAACTACATCAAACGCGATTCTAAGCTCGGGTAAGTGTTGCACGGTGTCCGTAGATTGTTGTGGTGGTTCCGAAATCTCGAGGCGGCGGCACTCCGGCTGGGCCCGCAGTAGCGGCGCAGGTGTGAAACCCCGTGTCTTTTCTTTTTTTTTTAAAACGCTGATGGAGTGAGGGAGTTGCGGTGGTAGGGTTTCGAGGTGGGTGCGGTTGTGGTGGCGTCGGGCGGGGCGGTGGCCGAAAGGGGTGATGGCGGTTCGGTGGGGTGGGGCGGTTCATGGCTTGAGGACTGGAAGGTAAATAAGGCAAAATCAAGGGGCAAATTGGTCCAAATGAAAAGTGTCCAAACCCTTTCAATGTTCTTTTATTATTAGGTTAGATACACACAAATCACACTTGCACTCTCTCTAATTACCATTCTAGCATACAAACCCCAAATCAAATCAACTCCACAATTTCCACATTAACCCCAACTTCACATAAACTTATAAAATTTTATATTTTTCCTCAATTTTCAGTATCAAATAAACTTCTAAATATTTTCTGAAATTACGGGTCTCTACAGTCGGCTTATTTTCCGGATGAGCAAAGTCAAACTATCCCATCTTCAAATATTCATCAGTTCGGCCCTAGCAAGGCCGGACAAGTGGAAAAAGGGTGGAGGGGAGGGGGGAAGATGGAGGCGGAGGGTGGAGGGGGAGGGGAAGCGCAGGTGGAGCACGACGAGGCTATAAGGTGAAGAAGAGGAAAGCCGGAGGAAGGGGGGATCGAGGTGGGGGTGAGGAGTGGCGGTCACTCCCACCCCCAGAAGAAAACCCTAGAAGGAGAAAAGTTTAGAGAGAGACTCTCATGTTGAGAAAGAGAGAGAAAATAGAATTTGGCATAAGTTGAGGTGGTTTACTTTTTCTACTTGGGTCAAATCAAAATTAAACGGAAGCGCAATTTAATTTGGGTCTCTTTTCTTGCAACCAAAAAACTTGCGTGAAATAGCTGTGGAAAGGAACAAACGGTTCACGGTACAGGCACGGTTAAGATCTTATAGTTGTTTCAATGCACGACGGACTTAGGCCACCTCCACGGGCGTGGCAAATCCTCGAGACCCTCATTGATTAGAAGGGTTAGAGGAGTATAAATATATGCCGTTAGCAATCACAAAGTGGGCGTTTCACCCACAAAATTCTGTCGATGTAAATGTTAGTATGTGAATAGAACGATTCCTATATCTGAGGGAAGTTCCCATTGCGAACTGTTTTCAAGGGCAACCCCTGTTGTGTGGCGTGCGGTGATGGACAAGGCCAGCCTTGACTTTTTGGGTCCTTTTTTTTTAGACTACCATAAGGGATTCAAAGTAAAAGGGGCCCCTAAAATTTACAATTTTTTGAAAGTCTAAAGTGACCGCACTACCACAAGCCGACTTTGTTGATGAGTCATGGAGACGACAAAGAGGGTAATTGCCTGGTTGGATGGAGAGGGCAGTGGTTGCCTGTGTAATTGCCTGCAGTGGTGTGGTGATTGTGATTACTGCGGTGTTTGGATGGAGAGAGAGAGAGAGAGCATGACGCATATTGGAACGCCATGGGGGACTGGGAAGATCCGGCTTTAAGTGTCGAAGGATTTGGATATCTTGGCAATAGTTGATCACTTTATTAATTTGGTTTTCAAATCTTCGTCTCTTTCTAACTCTTTCAATTATCTAATTTCATGACATTAAATCATTGGACATATACTTATGTTCCCTAATTAATGATTATAAGCTTAGTTGGCAATTTTATTATTAGTCCGTTACAATATTTATGTGTGTAATTATTCTTGATAATTGCCGTGATTAAATATATGGTGGAGAGTTATTTCTTAGGACAGTATAAAGACCTTACCTGGCCTTGTTTGGGGTAGAGAGAGACAGGATGAGAGTTGCATGGAGAGATTCCATTGATACTACCATATTATATACTTTCATACATGTTTTAGGCACAACTTCGACCGGGATAGAAATCTCAAAGCACTTTTACAATCTTCTTTGTCATCTGAAGTCGACTCAGGAAATAATCGGAACTTGGGTCTCATTCCCATTCTTGATTACGTGATCTATGACATTCCAACAAAGAGTGACAAGTGAGAATCGCTAGCTCCAAACTGCGACAGAAAACTCATATCGTTTTCCTACGCTCTTGTGGGATTGAAGAAAATGGAAAACCTCATGGACGTTCGACTGTTTTTGCAAGTTTGTAATCATGACTAACGGCCCGTTTGGATGGAGGATTTGTTTTGGGTGGCTATAGAATGATGGGGGATTTGAAGGTGGATATGTAATGAGGGGTGATATGTTAAGAAGGGTGGCCCCACCTTTTTAGACTGAGGTAATATAGGTTAATTTAATTAAAACTAAAATAAATACATATTTATCAAAAAAAAACCTGGATAAAATTAAAATTAAAAACTGGATAAAAAAAGGGGGGGAAAACAGTGCATCTTCTTCCCAAAATTTATTCGGTGGCTCAGGAAGGAAACAGAGGTGGCCTTCAATCTCGATCTTGGTCCATCAGGTTCAGAGCCTCTAATTCCGTCCATCAGGTTCTCTCTCTCTCTCCCCGATCCCGTCCACCATCACCGACGACAATGGTTGCTCCGACCCACCATTACCGACGACGGGGCAGTCCTCTCTCTCTCTGATTTTTCTGGCAAGAAAAGGTAACACAACGCCCCTGATTTGTAGGGGTAGAATGGTACCAAAAATGCCCAAAACTCCCCTGATTTGCTAACGACAGGGCCAGGGCTGTTGTTACAAATCCGGGTGAAATTCGGGGGAAGGGGGATATGTAGTCCGAACAGTAAACAAGTCCGGAAGAGGAAAATTGGAGCCAAACACCGGTTTTGAGGGAGAGCCGGAGTACAAATCAGGACGCCTCACATATCCCCCTTCATCTCCTCCATCCAAACACCCCGTAAATGTGCGGTGATATCTCCTGCTGTTGAGGCAAAGATCAAGGCTGAGGGGAAAACGGAAGAATCTGGCATTGTTCTCAAACCAAAGCCAGAAATTTCCAACCACAAGCGCGAGGGTGGAGCCACATAGTATCAACTGTCAAGTGCGATCACTTGACCCCACTCGCTTAAAAAAAAAATCTCAAAATATTGTTATAGATTTTGGTTATTTATATGAATTCGACCCCACAAATATCAAACAATTGCCCCCAAGAAATCCATTTAGATTACAACAGTCTGTAATTTTTTTTTTAACATTGCTTATGTTTGGACCCCATTGCGTAATACTCCATTCTAACTTCGCCCCTGGCTACAAGTGAGGTTTACAGCGAAGGGGCGGGCATAGTTTTAAAGCCAAAACTGGAATTGGTAGTGAAATCAGCTGTGTAGATAGTTTAGTGCATGAACAGAATGGGAAGTATGAATGCTCGATAATGTGTACGTTGACAGCGGGCCTGTTGCTAAGTTTTCAGGATCGATCCAATCGACGGGAATCGACGGTAGAATCGACAGGGAATTGTGTTTTGAATTGCTGGAATGTGGTTGTGAAAAGTGGAGTTTGGTTCCTTGCCGTGTTTCAGGACTTCTTTGGAAGCAAACAATGAAGTGGATGGATTATGGAAGAATAATAATAAAACGGACTTTATTAAACTTCAAAGTAGAAGAACAATCGATAAAGATTATCGAATGAACAATTACAAGTTAAAGCTACTCCTATAAAAGAAAAGATAAAGGCCTGATTGGCGTTGTTTGTGTGTATCAAATTCTGCTACGAACTTCTCCATAAATAGGCCTCCTCAAGGTTCGAATTTAGGTCTTCCCTCCAAGAGAGCATTTGAGCCCCCTTTTCAAATTCTGGCAAGTAACTTCTCCGAATGACAAGGCATCCACTTCTGGAACAACCGACTCTTTGCTCATGAATAACTTACTCTCTGATCGTGGGATCATGAATGAATTTCCTTCAAACACCTGTCTTTTGATAGACCAAGAGAAAACAACTCAAGTTGTAAAGGTAACTAGCCAAATAGGACCTAATCAACGAGCCAATAACCCTTAAAACTTTACCATAGTTTTATTAATATTACCCAAGTTATTCGCCTCAATCATATTTTATCATGGTAAATCCAAATCATCTTCCACCTTTCCAGTCATATCCTTGCCACGCGTCACCCAATCAACGGGTGAAATAAAATCACAGATATGGAGCAAACAGGGCCTCGGGAGGATTAGTTTGCTGACAAGAATTATCTCACCGAGGGTTGGCTACAAATAAATTTTATACGAGTAATTGGATAGTAAGTAAAATTACTCTCTTACTCTTCTATGTTTAAAAAAAAAACTGGATGTAAAAAGAGATTTGGGGCTCAACAGATTTTTTATGGGATTCAAATAGAATCACTCCTAATTAATGGTTCTGGGAGCTTCTGACCTCTCTCCTTGGGGTAATATTTCGGCGGCAAATGAAATCTCCTTCTAAAAGGAACTGGCGATCCGCTTGGATTATCGTCGGCCAGCCATGCCAGGAGAGGAGGAGGGGGGTCTTCTTTGTAAGTCTTGGCAGGTAATTGCCCCGTTTCGAGTTCGAGTTCGATTTCATCTCTCTTCGCTTCCTCCCGGGGATGCACCGGTTCCAGACAGAACCGAATCCCCGATATGGCAATACACGCAATTATAACGAGCCACGAGTATGACGAACGGAGCCCGAAAAGACTCAATGCCTGATTCAGACTCGCGCTGAGGAGGAACTCCAGGGCGCCGAAATCCGCGTAAGGTTGGATGCATAAGAGAGCGCAGAGGCAGTAAACGGCAAGTGAGAGGAAAGTGAGCATGCAAGCAACGGATTTCTCGGAGAAGTAGTAGAGACCGACGTTGCCGAAGAACAGAAGCGAGTAGCCGATGGTTTTGCCGGCACCTTCGTAAGCGCGGAAGAAACGATCGGTCTCCGGATTCCTCCGCAACGAAAAATAGAACTTCGAAAGCGCGAAGTTGCTAGCGGACCACGACAGTACGAGTGCCGAAATCAGGAGGGCGGAGACGAGGCCGGTGGTTTTCTTCGCGAAATCCATGTCGAAGAATGAGAAAACCCATGATGGAGACGAGATGATCCCGAGGCAGAACCAGAAATTGAGACCCGGCCAAACGGGGAGCAACATTGGAGGGAGGAGGAGCTGGTTCAAGGGGATAGAGATTAATGAGAGCATGTACACCAATGAAAAGGTAAAATAACCTGTCAACAGTGCATTTTTTTTATTTTATCTACTCATATTTCTTTCAACACTACACCAATACTATCTATTTAACCTATTCTCTATTAAAATATTATTACTTTTATTTCTTAACCCTATTTTTAAATTGGAGCAAAAAAAGACAAAGAAGAGACCTGACAACTGTAGCTGGAGCAATAAAGCCTCTGGATTTGCTAAATCTGGTGCAGGGCCTTTTTCTTGTTTTGGTTAGGTAAAATAGATTCAAAAGCAGGTATGAGTCAGCTGGTAAACATGCTCTGAAGGGTGATACTCCCACACAATTATTGAAGGACCATTGATGTCTTTTGGTTATGACTTAGAGGGCTATTATGATGAAAAAATAGCGACGTAAATCATACGTATGTTATAAATATAGGTTTTATATAGACTGTTGGTTTTACCAATCTTCTTTTTTTTAAACACACTCCATTGCAGGATTGATTATAAGTGGGCCCGGCAGTTTTAAAATTCTGTACGTATTCTCTAAAAATTTGACAGATAAAAGGTGCATTGATTGTATGAATGAAAATGAGGAAAACAACCCCTCCCCTCCCTTTAATGACAAAACTAGCATGCTGGGACTTTTACCACCAAATGACGACAACTTCTCCCAAAGCAACTCTCTCTCTTTTTTCTTTAAGGGCCCGTTTTCACTAACAAAAAATATTAAAAATTTAATACATTTTACCATTTTGTTTTCATTAACAAAAAAAATTTCAATATTTTATCATCTCGTTTCTAAAAATAAAAAAGTTGTCAACAAATACTATTTTTGCTACAGTAATCTTTTTTTTAATAGCAAAAAAATTTCATTAATCTTGAAATTGTTACAAGACTAATAGGAGTAAGGAAATAGCATCATGCCCAAAGAACAATCATCTGCTCCATCCGAGACCCAAAACCTACGATTGGCAAGAAGCCAATCAAGGACACCCTTTGAGCCGAAGCCCAAACACCCCTATGAGTCTAAAAACCCTAGATATTACAATTGCTACAGTAACTCTACTCATAATTCATCAACAATTTATTCACTATCAGAAACAACTTGACATTTCTCAAAAATTTATTCACTACCAGAAACACCTAACAACTTCTCGACTACAAATAAAAATCTACAAATTTTTCACTACCGAAAACACCCTGGTAAATTCGGCCAAGGAGTTTTTTGGTTTCTTGGGCTTTTTTCGTTTTGATCTCCTTCAAAAAAATTTCCCTTTTTGTTAATTTAGCAACAAAATTTTGTAGATTATTGATTTGTCACGATAAAAAAAATCAGAAAAATGAATTTATTTTATTTTTATTTTTTGTAATATCCAAGATAAAGCCAAAAAAATCGACTTTTTGGACTTTATCTTGGATATTTTCAAAATATTTGGGTAGAAGTCATAAATTTTTACTTTTTCGATCCCTCTCGTCGAGATAAATTAATAATCTATAAAAATTTATTGCAAAACTAACAAACGCGATTTTTTTTAAATAAGGACAACCAAATGAATTAAAAATTAAAACACTTAATTAAAAGTGAAACAAAAGAGTGGGTGGGACCTTGGGAGCAATTCATTTTCGTTACTGAGGAGCAAACCTTAAGCTTAAGGTCAAATTCGTCATCTAATGAAGATAGAAGACTTTCACATCAGACAGCTGAGAAGGCCTACGGGCTACGGAAAAGAAACAGACTCTTTCTATCTTCACGTGGACTCTTTCTATTGAAACAGCCGTTTAATTGGTTTCTCTCTCCATATGCCCATTGGGCTGATTATAGAAGAACCGTTTATATATATACACGGCACCTTTATGTTCATTCGATATAAAATGGAAATTGGTGTGAGCCTTTTAAATGTTAATTCAACTTCATAGTTGGAGAAGCAAGTAAAAATCTCTCTTTCGTTCGTTATTTTTCGCTTGATTGTTCTTCGTGCTTTGTGTGTTTGTTGATTTGGGCTGATTTCTCAACAAAGAGAAAAATGAATTAGCTCCCGTTCATTCCCATATCCTCCGTAATCTTCCATATTTTCCTTTTGTGGCCTCCATTCGGGCTAATTTAATGATTCACACTGTTAATTTCATACATTCCGAAAAATGAACATATCCATGAAAGAAAATCAGCGGTTGAGCCCCACAAAAGGGTAGTATGCAGGAGATTAACTCAGAAGAAAAGAGATGTAAAAAATGAAAAAGAAGAAGCAACTAACTAGAAAGGGATGAGATCCTCTCCAGTTAATTACTATTCCAGGCAATCATGCAATCCACTTTTTTCTCACAATATAGTATACTCTTATCGGTAAAAATATCATTGTGGGATCCACACTTGTGAGATACCTCCAGTAACTGTCCGGACACTTACTAGGGAGGATCCATTCCCTATAGAAACCAAGCCTAGCTAATGTTCAATTCTCAATCCCCAGCCCTCTTTGAATACCTTGAATTAACATATACTCCGTAGTAACCAACTCCATAATCTGCAAAAATGGGGTTTTAAAGGCATTAAAATTATGGGTACAGGTAAAACACTTAAGGGTACGTATGAGAATTCAGAAAATATAGGTCCAACATTTGGGTGAAGATGGTGCGTGTATGTAACAATCAAGGCATAAATGTGCCACAAGTGAAAATCAAGCCAAAGTTTGGCTCCCAGCATTACAACCGGTACGCATGTGTGGGCAAGATATTCACGACTTGCTCTCATTAGCCATATGCACCGCCTAAGCTACAAAAAGAACTGCACCTTAGTTCAATAAGGACTAAGTTAGGGGCGGAGCCTGATAAGTGCCGAAATGTACACATTTAGACCGCCTAATCAGGGACGGAACCAGGATTTTACCCTAGCAGTGGCGAAATGTATACTAAAAATATAAAAAGAAGTATTACAATATTAAAAATCATCGACTCTAGAAAAAATTAACATAACATAATAAAAAGTATAATAAATGATGTTTGTCTTTTGCACATGGAGTACAAAAAAAGACCAACTTTAATTTAAGCTATCTACTAAAGTGAGGCATCTTGAATTGTGCCCGACGCTCTTTCATGTCATTAAAAGCATCAATAATAGAATCGGCGTCAAAACTTCTAGCTATGTCCTTCTCAATGTATGTGATCAATAAACTTGCCAGAAAATCATCATCCATTCTATTGCGCAATCTAGTCTTCACAAGTTTCATAGCTGAAAATGCACGCTCTGTCGTTACTGTTGAAACAGGCAAAGTCAATATAAGACGAATCAATTTATCAATAAGAGGATAAATTGCAGACTTTCTTGTCTTATTTAGCACTTGACATAACTCTGAAATGGTTGTTAGATTTTGAAACTCCGGATGCTTGAAAATATCGAGCTCATAATTTTGCAACTGAAATCTCAAGTGTAGTTTCTCTTGCTCTGTGAAATCAGAAGGATAATATTTCTCAGCAAGCTTGCAAATGTCTTCGACTTTGAAGGTAGAAAGCGGCGACCATTGCCATCTTTAGGATATTGGTCTTTCGGAAATTCTGGTTGATATGGTCCAAACGTTAGATAAGCTCGTCGGACCTCATCACGTTCGGAAGTTGGATAATCTCTTATTGGTCGTCTTAAACCCGGATCCCTTATTAAGGGGGTGTTCTTCTAAATAAGCCATTTGGCTTTCCCGCCAAATTTTTTTTGTCCTTATTCAATTTTTTTTTGCATTTTGTGGCTTATTGTCAATTTTTTGGGGATTATTGCTTCCTTATGACGAGAGGAATCTAAAAAGTAAAAAATTTCGATCGAAATCCAATTTTTTTTGAATTTCGACGAAAATTGGCGGGAAAGCCACTTATTTCGTCTTTATTCAAAAAAATTTGAATTTCGACCAAATTTTTTTACTTTTTAGATTCCTCTCGTCATAAGGAAGCAATAATCCCCAAAAAATTGACAATAAGCCACAAAATGCAAAAAAAATTTGAATAAGGACAAAAAAAATTTGGCGGGAAAGCCAAATGGCTTATTTAGAAGAACACCCCCTAAAGAAGACAAATCAAATTCTTTCACTTCAACTCTAGGAGTTTTGAGATGACGAGTTTCTGGTTCAATTGTTGAAGTTTCAATTGCACTTTCTAAAGGTTCTGCAATTGTATTGTGCTCAACACTTTGTTCAACACTTCTTTTCTTAAAGAATGAGTCAATTGTTTTCTTGACCATGATTACCTACCACATTAGTTTACACAAATTAATAAATTGTTATACTTTTTTAAGTGCAAATACCATCTATTGCTCAAGACAAACTCAAGGTATTCAAAATATTCAATAATTTCTCTAACTTTAATTGAATATTAAAAAATTGAAGAAGACTAACCTTTTTCCAATGAAGTTTGTGAAATCCACACAAAACGCCAAACAATAAATGGTTTTGTAATGTTTCGGAAATCGGAACTCCACCGCTGCTCTAAACAAGAGAAATCAGAAGTCCACCACCGGCGTCGGAAATTTGGAACCAAGAATCGTAGGTAGAAAATGAATCCTACTATAGCACTGCTGCCGTCAAGAGTAATCCTATTTAGGTTATAGCACTACTGCCGTCTACTCCTATTAATTTAGGTTAACTTATTTAATATTTTAGGTTGAGTTGTAAAGTTTTTTTTTCTTAATTACACCTCATTTTTTATATTACTTTCACTTTGGCCCTTTGAATTTAGTTTTGGGATATTTTTTTGGTCTCCTTGCTTGAAAAAAAAAAAGATTTAGGACTAGTATATAACAAAAAAATAAGGAAAAAAATCTAGTGGTGGCGAGACTATATAAGTTGGGTATAATTTTTTTTTTTTTACATATAATAATTGCATTTTCTAAAAATCTTGTCGTGGCGGCCGCCGCCACTAGACCCCCCCTGGTCCCATCACTGCGCCTAATATACATTTGTTATGTCCTATATTATTATTATTTAACGTCTTTTGTTATATATCTGTGATTGTAGGTCAGAAGAGTGTGTACACCAAATTTGGCCTTAAATTGGGAGTTTTGCAAGAAATGGTGGTGCATTGGTCCACACCTGATTATTTTTTACCTGCCGACAGCCGTGCACTACCTGGTGGATTGCCTGGGAATTGGATTAAATAAGGAAAGTGTAGAAATGAAAATGGTTAAATAAAAGGGGAATGGAAAGGATAAAATAATTAAAAAAGGGGAATATTAAAAAGGGCTAATTGTTCAAGTTGGAATGTGGATTCTGGCGTGGAAAATGGATCGGCCGTGACTTTCTAACCCACTAGCCATGCCTTTCATTTACGGCCCCTTTGAATAGAGTGATTTCAAGAAGAAGAAAAAAAAGAGTTTTAATTTCTAACCAAATCACTCAATTGAGGATCCAAACGAATAAAGGAGCAGAGCTCAACAGGGAGACAGCAGGGGGCAAGGGGAATACCAACACCTAATCTACTGTTACATGCAATCCAGTTAGCACACCTATTGGCCTGACGATTACACCAACTAAAAACAAAGTTTGAATTAGCCGAAAAGGAAATAATAATCACTTTGTTTGGTTTAGATTTTAGAAAGTTATTTTGAGAGTAATGAGGGATAATGAGTGTAAAGAGATAGAGAGAGAGATTTATTGGAAACTGTGCCGAGAGTAGAAAGTTACTCTCAAAAAGTTGAACCAAGCAGAGTGAATATCATCCAGAAAAGCTTGGATGGTCCAATTCTTTAAGCCAGACTTTGGTTGGAGCATATTGACCAAGGGTTGGCAATCCGACTCAATCACGGCATCCTTCTTCCCCCAAGCCAGGGCCATAGACACAGCAATTCTGATAGCCCAAGCTTCAACAGCCAGTGCCGAAGAAACCCTAATTCTCCCGTGGTTGATTTCTACCACTGATCCATTTTCATCTCTAACCAAGACAGCAAAGGCAGCAGACTTGTCCAAAGGGTTGAAGGCCTCGTCACAGTTAAATTTCCAGCTACCGTTGAGGGGACGTTGCCACTTCGGGACATTACTATCACCATGATTACGGACTGGTACACTTATCTGAGAACAAGTCGCTGCTAAAAATTCCCCATGAAAACCCAAAGCCCTCTTAAGAGTCACCTTTGCATTTGGCTTTTGCTGTGAGAAAACCCATTCATTCCTTTGCTTCCAAATAGCCCAGCAGATTTGGGCTACGAGACCCATCTTCTCCGAGAATTGGCCTCCCCATTCGACAAGGAGACTCACAAACCACTTCTTAACAGAAATCACACTATTCACCGGAGTTGGAAACACAACTCGATCCACTATTTACCCAGACCTCTTTTGTCCACTTGCACCTGAAGAGAACATGTTCAATTGTTTCTATCTCAGCTCCACAGAAACCACATATAGGACTTCTTGCACATTTCCTTGCAAACAGGTTTTCTTGGTGGAAACTGCATTTCTGATGATACGCCAGAGAAAATGTTTCAACCTAGGAGAGGATTTAAGGTTCCAGATTTTCTTCCACAAGATTGAATTGAACTCAGAGGAGGAACTATCTTGCCCCCTATCCTTTTCCTGGGTTGACTAGAAAGCAAGGTGGTACCCGGACTTGACAGAGAAATTACCGGAACGAGAGTGTACCCAGGTAAAATTATCTTCACCTCCTGACCAAGAGATAGGCGTCGACTTAATAGCATTCCCCACCTCCGAAGGAAAAAGAGAATCAATTTTTTCCTCATCCCACAACCTACCACCATCCAGAAACAAATCACCAATTGTTAATAGGGTCTCATCATTGTTTGGGGCCAAAGGAATAGGGGACACAAATTCGTTCCTGATATTTAGCCATTTATCCTCCCACACATTGATGTATAGACCATTGCCCACCCTCCAATGGGATCCCTTCTTTAGTAATTCACCTCCTTCTAACAAGCTGGACCAAATCCATGATGGAGAGGCTTCCCTCCTGGCTGTCCAAGGGGAGGAATTTGGGAAGTAGGACGCCTTCAGAACTCTAGCCCAGAGCGCATCGGGTTCCTAACCATTCTCCAAAATTGTTTAGCTAAAAGAGCAATATTAAAGGCCTGAAGATCCCTGAAACCCAGACCTCCTTCCTCTTTTGGGCCATTCAACTCCTTCCAACGAACCTAGTGGATCTTGTTGCCTTTTTCCTTGTTCCCCCACCAGAACCGACAAATATTAGAGCTAATTTTTTGGCAAAGCATTTTTGGAAACTTGAAACAAGACATCGGGAATGTAGGAATAGCTTGAGCTACATCTTTTATAAGGACCTCCTTGCCAGCAGGGTTCATGATCATTTGTTTCCAACCTTGGAGTTTGGTCAAAATTATGTCCCTCACATAGCCCAGAGTTTCTTGCTTTGAATTCCCCCAACTTGTAGGCACCCCTAAGTACTTGGAGCCGTCTTTCATAATCCCCATACCCATGAAATTTACAATCTCCTGTTGGAGATCCTTTGGAGTATTAGGAGAAAATAAAATTTCTGACTTCTGAAAATTAATTTCTTCCCCAGATGCTTCACCAAGCGTATTCAAAATCTCCTTTACCTTCTCACAATTCTTCAAATTGGCTTCCAAGAGCACCAGCGAATCATCGGCAAAGAGAAGATGAGAAAGGACAGGCCCTCTATTCCTGACACGAATACCCCCCAATTCTCTGTTTGAAACAGCTGAAGACAGTAACGAAGATAGAGAGTATGCCACCAAGAGGAAAAGGTAAGGAGAGAGAAGGTCCCCTTGCCTCAAGCCTCTAGATGGTGTGACCTCCGCTGCTTTCTTGCCATTTGCCATAATCGAGAAATTAACCATAGTAACACAGTGCATTACCCAATTAATCCATCTATCATTGAAGCCCAGAGAACGCATAGTGTCTTCCAGAAAACTCCATCTCACTCTATCATAAGCCTTACTCCGGTCCAGCTTCAGAGCCATAAGAGCTTTGAGGCCTTTCTTCTTGTGTTTTCAATTTAATTGTATGGCTATTTATCTTTTATTTTGTTAAATGATTTTCTCGAGTATTCAAGATCGGGAGTTTGGTTTCTGTGATTTTAAACACTACGTCATGCAATAGGTTTCACAGAGAGTATAATTATGAAATGAGATAGTCCATCCCGAGAAGACGGATCGTGCCGAGACAAATTTAGTGTAGTGTAGAATCGAAGGCGATTGGTGACAAATCGTTCTTAGATTACGTAGTGAATAGTCGAAGCCAATTAGTGACAGGTTGGCTAAGATTATTAGTTAGAGTCAGAGACGGTCCGTGCCTAATCAAGATAGACTGTGTCGATGATGAATTATATTTATCCTCTTGACAATACTTGTGGGGCTTGTAGCTGCCACGGATCACAATTGAACGAATTGATTTAGACTGATTTAGACCTTGAACTAATGCAATACTGTTGTTACAAAGCCAGGATTGAATCGAAATTCCGGGACCTTCTCTATTTTATGTTTATCCTCCATTTTATTCTATGTTATTTTAATTTATGCATTTCGTATTTTAAAATCCAAAATTATTTCATCTTTTCCTCGGACTAAAATAAAAGTTAATTTTGGCAATTGACACACTTATTTCTCTGTGGATCAACTCGGACTTCCTCGCTATACTATGCAAACCTTTAGTTGTAGTCCGGTTAATGTAAATAAATATAGTAATCTAATTTGACGGCCGTTTGGTAAATATATAATGACAATTCAACGACTACCAAATAGACGCATCAGAGCTAGAAATACCGATGAGTGGAGTCAAGAAAATACGGGTTACGTAATAATTGTGAAATTAATTGTTTGCAATGTATTTTACAGTTTAAGTATTCGTTGATGTATGCGATTTCTTTTGCAGGTAGGAAAAAAATGTCTTCAGTATTTTATAAGATACAAAATTGAGACACCGATGACTTCTCATGTTGAAAAGTGGTAATGCACATGCAGTAGCCTTATAAGGATCAGTCCTAAATATCTCTTTTTTCAATACGCACAATTGATTGCCCATATACTTTTTATTTATTTATTATCGGAACACGATTCATATCATTTCAAAGAAGACATACGGCATCTACAGATATCCATTCGAAAACAATGACAAGGGAAACACCAAAACCATCCAACTAAGAATGAAACAAGGAAGATAAATGTCTAAGACCAAAAACGACTTCACACCGCCAATAAAGGTCGGGACACATGGAGTATGAAATCCAGACATTCAATCCCCAAAGGAATGGTGAAAACCCGAGTCACAGCTAGCAAACAACTCCGATGGATATCGAAACAACAGTGTACGATCAATTGCCTTGGGTTACTACCCAAAAAGCACGCCTGCCGTCTTCGGGCGAGGATACGAGACGCCGTCAGCCGAGGGCGCGAACAAGTTCTCACATCGAAGCAGTGGAGGACATCTCCGAGGTAAACCTACACTGTCACGACAAGCTCCGATCGAGAAGAAAACCGAGAGCCAGAAATCCGTGTTGGCTAGTGGATCGGTCCTACGATCGTAGCAGCCGACGACTGACCTTATTGCCCATATACTCTATCATTCATTTTGGTAATGAAAGTTGCGTGGAATCGGCATTTAATCGAATGAGGAATTCTAACTTAAGCCAACTTAATTGTGAGATTTTTGTGTATGATTTCTTCATTAATTGCATTCTAATCCATTTGTAATATCCACAAGCCAATAGGTTCACCACAAACATTAACGGAAATCCTCGAAATGATGGCAATAATTTGTGCAAATTTTTGGACATTTACCCTCACAAGTCACTTCAAGAAATAGCCTTCAAGAACCGGGCAGACAGACCCACCCTCCGTGTGCCCTTTGCGGTCTAAAAACTTTTGATCAAGTTATAGTTCTAGTTGTGTGCACAGAATAAGCCCTATGTGATACGTTTATATGGTTTTGCAGCAGAACAAGTTTACGAGTCAGTGAGTGTTTATTAGTGCATGGTTCAATTTTGGTAGAAGCTGATTAATGTTAAATGAGAAAAAGAAAATCATCGATCGAAAGAAACTTTTTGAATAATCAGTGAGATGGAAGAGCGTTGCTCCTGGAGCACAAAATAATCTCTCCGAAAATAGATGCTTGTCATTAAAGTCCTACAAGCTAGTCTGCAACTGAAAGCTCAATATCTAATTAAGCAGTTGTCATCTTTAAAACTTCTTATCAGAAATTTGCAGCAGAAGATTCTTTGTTGAGAGGAAGATGCAAACATGTCAAATGGACTTGAAGTTCCCATAAGGGGTTTAAGCTAGAATGGAAAACATTGCCAGAATCTCTTTGTAAGTAGAGTGGTAATGAAGCTCTGCTGGAGAGAAAGCACCACTCTTGTATCCACAAATTCTGCGCTTCATCTTGAAAATGATCAAGCTGAGAGACTATATGAGGCTAGAGGGTATATTGACCCAACTTCTCAATAGCTTAACTTCCAAATACAGCTTAAAATGAGCATTGCGTCGTGTTTACAATCTAATCACGATGGCTGTGAGATAGATTCAATTCTCACCAATTTTCCTATGAAAAATAACACAGTTGAGCAGAATCAGCCTGTATGAAGACAAACATGTATGTAGGCTTACAAACGCCCTTGGAGTGATCGAAACCTTACTCACCAAGCAGGCTTATTTTGACTTTTAAACTTGGCTGAACAAATTTCTGACAACTAGGAAAGAAGGAAAAGAACAACACTCAAGTTAATCAAGGGGTCTGAACATTAGAATCCTTGTTCTCTTCTGAAGACGGCCGGTTCTACAAGTCGGATCGCTGTATCTCTTCAATCATCCTAACTACCTCTTCCATACTCGGTCGGTTATCCGGGTTCATCTCTGTACAAGCCATCCCAATCTGCAACATCTGCACCATATCCTCTTGAATACTCTGGAACCATGTCAACACCACGTCGAAAACATCAGCCGTCCGTTCCTCCCTCACGACCGACTGGACCCAAGTAGGTAGGTCAACCATGTCGTCGGGTTGTTTTCCAGTCAACATCTCAAGCAGCAGGACTCCGAAGCTGTACACGTCGGATTTGTGAGTCTGTTTTTGTGTTTCATTTACTTCAGGAGCCCGATAACCACCGTATTGTGAAGCACTGGGCCGGAAGCTCATTAATGGGGATAGACCGAAATCGGAGACACAAGCGTTGGAGTCTTGGCTGAGGAGGATGTTTGAGGATTTGATATTTCCGTGAGTGAATTTTGGACCGCCAACAGAATGGATGTGGGCGATTCCCTTGGCGGTTCCAAGGGAAATCTTGAATCTTGATTCCCAATCTAGCGGAGCTCTTCCGGCATCATCCCTGTTTCCTGTGGTTTTATAGGATTGATAAATCTGATTCAGCATAACAGATTTGGGGGAAATAAATTTTTTACCCATTAAAATCCAGCACCAGAAGGATCGAATCAAATCCTTCAACAAAGGAAAAAAGAAAAGAAGAGAAAAGATGCAAGTGTTTCCATAGGGGGGCATTTGGGTGTTGGGAAGAATTAATAGAGCTACCATTGAGTACGAATCCTGTGCCATTACCAGTGTCGATTACACTAATCGATCGGGGTAATGAGAGGGGTTGCCTGAAATTGATTGAGAACAAGACTTACAACAGCCTTTTGCCAGGAAGGCCGACTGGAGCTACATTCTCGATCACCCCCGGCAAAAGCATATGATCCAGTCTTGATCCCCACTATTGATTTCTTGAAGGGTTAAGGCTCTAGATACAAAGCTAATTTAGTTGTGCAGAGTAACTACTCCTAGTCCTCCTCAACTTGCATTACCATCTGGGCTGCCCATGCATTTACCAATTGAAACATAGTTTATGGAGTCAAGAAAAAGAAAGAGGAGGAGAAAATGCATACCATGCAAGAGCTCATACAAGTTGCCACCCTGGATGTAATCAGAAACCAGGAGCTTCTCATCTCTCGAGTAATAATAAGCCTGGAGCGGCAAAACATTTGGGTGCTGCCCAACGCTCCCTATAATCTCCATCTGATGTTCAAATTCCTTCTTCCCCACTACAACTTCTCTCAACCGTTTTACCACCAATGTTGACCCATCCTCCAACATAGCCTTATAGGCAGACCCATAACTTCCCCTACCCAGTACCTCAGCTGATGCCCTCAATAAATCCTCAAGATGTAGATAAAAACTATAAGGCGACCCTTCAAAGAAAACCAGCTCTGTTTTTTCAGGCTCCGGCACCCCACTACCAACAGAGGGCTCTTCTTTCAACAACACACTGCAATGGAAGTTCTAGTGGTAATCCATAGTAGGAACAATCATCATTCGTCAAAACGTTATTTACTTTCTAATGAGTACGAAGGTATAAGAAATGTATACTAAACCTCACTATTTTTAGATGTAACAAACCATTAGTCCAACAAAATCCAGTAATCACAACATTTTCATAGGAGGGTTCACTACATGCAAATGGTAATACCTAATTATCATCAATGGGCAGCTCCGGGATTTTAGTTTAGTGGTGATTAGGGGTGAAATCAGTTAGGCTAGCTTGGTCCGGTTTTTGATAAGTGTTGCAACCAAACCGGTTCATTTGGTCTGGAGTTTTCAGAACAAAAACCAAACCATACAGCTTTGGTTTTGGTTCGATTCAGATTATTCAGTTAGGTCCGATTAACTCGATTTATTGGGTTTTGGGCCTACAATAAAGCCCGAGTCGACAAATGTTACAAAAACCAACTTAACCAAATTTAACAAAAGAAAGCCCTAGTATGATTTCAAAAAACATGTAGTAATATGGAAAAGCCCTAAACTAATACCCAGAAATTTGTTTTTCTTAAATCCAAGATCTATCAAACCTAATTTGAAAAAAAAACAAACTAAAGTCATGGGTAATGAATGTTATGGATAAGTCTTCTATGTTTCGGTTTAGTTCGGTTTCTTTCCGTTTCCTCCGATCAAAATCGAACAATTTCTTCTCAAAAACAAGATCCAAACCGAACCATTTAGCTCAGAAAAACCAAACCAATAGTTTGTGTCGGTTTTTTCCAGTTGGTTCAGTTTTGTCGGTTTTTACTTCACCCTTAGCGATGACAACGCACGAAGTAATTGAAAGTAATTATGGGACAAAAAGTGGGTAGTTCTTCGGAGTGCACGCCTAACCTCGGCGGAGGGGGGTCTTCTTTTTTACTAGTAATGGGAAGTAATTGCCCTGAATCGAGTTGATCGTCATCGCTAGTCGCTCCTGATCCCGGGGGAGCGAAATTATAAATCACCTCTGAGGATTCATCCCATTAATTTCTCCGTCAACCGCGCGGTGGCATTTGCTATCAACTCCATTGGGATTAGTCCATATAGAGGCATTTGCTTCGATTTTAAGTGAAGCTCCGCTAGTGGACAGTGAGCTTATGATCTCCGAAGGTTAGTCGGGCTACGTAAGTTGGCCCCATGGTTATATATATATACATATATATAAAAAGGAAAATAGTACTATAAGACGTTTGGTGTAGCCCATGTAGAACCTATGTGGGGAAAGTCTCTACCCGTCAATTGATTAGAGGCCGATTCCCTCCTCCTTTCGCTTCGCTTTCCCAGAAACTCGGCAAATACAACTGACTTTCATTTTCATAACAAATTTCGTGCCAAGATACTAATCGGACAAATAAGTGTTTTTTTTTTTAAACGGCACCGGACAAATGATTTGTATAAATTATAGTAAACAGGTTTTTTTTGGGTAAAACTATAGTAAACAGGTTGTTAACACCAAAATGGAAAAAACGAATTAATTCTTACGTACAGTGGCGGACCCAAGTATTTGACATAGTGAGTGCATCAATTTTTTTGTAACCGTAATATATGGGTTACAATTAAGCACATTCACACCATAATTAATTTTAGTATTCGTGATAAAATAACAATTTTAAAGTATATATGTATTTTAATAACCAGCTACTTAGGCACACTTGCGCACCTCGATTATATGCGTTAATCATCTATATTAATATTATGGGAAAAAAATTGAAATGGTCCCCATAGTTAAGTGTTTATGTCAACTTGGTCCATGTAGTTGTAATTGGCTCGATTTACACTCTATACTTTCCATTTTGTTCTAATTTGGTCCAATTGCTAACTTCCGTTAGTCTGCCGTTAAGTCATTTTAACTAGGGGTGAGCAAAAAATCCGTCAAATCACAAATCCAGCCCAAACCAATCCAAGGTTTGGATACAGGTTTTTAGTAGTATAGTTTGGTCATGGTTTAAAAAAATTGGAAACCGCGTTATATGGTTTGGTTCGTGGATTCATGTTCACGGTTTAACGGTTATGGTTTCAAACCAATCCGAACCGTATAATACATATATATATATATACACACATAATTTAATTTAATTATGATTCACCAAATAAATATGAAAGCTTTAGTCAACTACTTTTCCAATTTATTGATCCTATTAAATTTACCGCGATATTTAGTTTTTCTTCTCTGTCGAGATAATTTAAATTAAACTTCTGTCACTCTTGCTTGAGTTGAGCCATTTTGTAATCCACCTTTATAAGGAGTATATAAGTCACACCAACAACAAAAAAACATAACAAAACAAAGAAATACAAATGACCCAATAAAAATAGATATATGGGAAGTGATCAACTTTGCCCAAGAACCAAAATGAGAGTTTTGTTGCAAAATCAGAGTGATCTCCATTTTGCAAAATAAAAAAAAATTGCCTACACAACATCAGATCCGTTCTAGCAAAATCAGAGTGATCTCCATTTCGCTAGTCGGCAATTGTGATATATAGAAGTTTAATTTAAATAATCTTGGCAGAGAAAAAAAACAAAATATTGCTGTGAATTTAATAGGATCAATAAATTAGAAAAGTAGTTGACTAAAGCTCTCATATTTATTTGGTGAATCATAATTAAATTAAATTATGTGTATATATATATATATGTATTATACAGTTCAGATCGGTTTGGAACCATAACTGTGACCATGAATCCACGAACCAAACCATATAACTCGGTTTCCAATTTTTTTAAACCATGACCAAACCATACTACTAAAAACCCGAACCAAACATTTCGGTTTGGATTGGTTTGGACTGGATTCGCGGTTTGACGGATTTTTTGCTCACCCCTAGTTAAAAGGACTTAACGGCAGACTAACAGCAGTTAGCAATTGGACCAAGTTGGAACAAAATTGAAAGTATAGAGTGTAAATCGAGCCAATTACAACTACAGGGACCAAGTTGACACAAACACTTAACTACAGGGATCATTTCGGGTTTTTTCCCTAATATTATTAACTCTATGAGTACAAGTTTCGGAAACCAAAAGTCAAGTTTCGGAAACCAAAAGTGTACAAATGCAATGTGCGGATTTATATTGAGTATTGTACAAATGAAAAGACTTACTAGGGGATTGTGGGAGACTCGAACACAGACCCTTCCGTTTAGAATGCCAGCACCTTACCACTGCACCAAATGCTACCTACTTGCATGTATTCGACATATTATATATATATATATATATATACAAAATCGAAAAAGAATTTTTTTTTTAAAAAGGGCGTGAGGTGGGTCTGCCCCTGCTTACGTAGTGCCGTAGTGGATTTGAATCACTTTGATACTTGAAATTTTTCCAAAATATGAAAAGTAACTTGGATCCAACCTATTTCAAACCACGTTAGTGAAAAGGAAAGTTGTCTTAAACAATTGAAAAAGTTATCCAAGTTCTCTGTATCGTTACAATTTTATCCCATGTTTCCGAAGGGACAAAAGTTATCCAGCACCATGGTGATAAACGAGTTGGAAAGCAACTGGACGTAAATGTCCGCTCTTTTTCAAACGGTTATTTACTCGGACCCGTTTTCACGACATTTACATGCGAGGATTCGCTACAGCAAAAGATACACTAGATTTTCGGAATGACATGTATTTCAAAGTCTTTGGAAAATTACAAAGATTATGGCTTTGACATTCTACAATGGACATGTAATTTGGGACGTCTCTAAGGGGAAAGATTGATCGAAATTATTAAGGGACAAAGGGACCAGTTCTTCCGAGTGCACGCCGAACCTCGACTTTACTAGCGATTCTAAGACCTTCTTCTTCCGACGGCCAATACTGAAATCTCCTTCCGAAAGGGGACTTGTCGAACCGGCTAGAGCTAGCTCAAGAAAACTCTCGAATGCTGAGGGATTATTAATGTCCAACTGTGCCCCGATAGAATCAGGGGTGTCTAAGTCTTCTTCATAAGTAATGGGAAGTAATTGCCCTGATTCGAGTTGAACTTCATCGTTAGTCGCTTCTAATCCGGAGCCGGAGGGGTGCACCGGTTCTAGACAGTACCGGATCCCGGCTATGACAACACACGCAATTATAACGAGCCACGAGTATGGTGACCGGAGCCCGAAAACACTCAATGTTTGATTCAAGCTCCCGCTGAGGAGGAACTCCTGGGTCCCAAAATCTGTGTACGGTTGGATGCAGAAGAGAGTGCAGAGACAGTAAACGGCGAGAAAGAGGAAAGTGAGCATGCAAGCGATGGATTTCTCGGAGGAGTAGTAGAGGCCGACGTTGCCGAAGAACAGAAGCGCGAACCCGACCGTCTTTCCGGCACCTTCGTAGCCGCGGAAGAAACGATCGGCTTCTGGATTTCTTTGCAATGAGAAAAAGAGTTTTGAGAGAACGCAGTTACCGGCGGACCATAAAACTATGAGCGTCGAGATGATAAGGAAGACGGAGACGAGGCCGGTGGTTCTCTTGAAGAAATCCATGGCCAAAAATGAGAAGAACCATGAGGGCGACGAGATGATCCCAAGGTAGTACCAGAAATTGAGACCCGGCCAAACGGGGAGCAACATCTCGCAGGTAAAAAGAAGTTGGTTCAAGCCTTCAAGGGGAGAGAAGTTGAAGAGAACTACTCCCCACAATTATTAAAAAAGGAGTTGGTTAAAAACTAAAGAAATAAGCTTAAGCACAGTAAAATTCAGCTCGGCTTGTTTGCAGCCCTATATGATCTGCTGGAAAAGTCTTCCCGCGTCAACTGATTAGAGGCCTGGGACTAAAGTGTATTCAAGAAAATTTATTCAATGCCCCTATGGTCTTAAGTAGCGTCACGTGGTATTTCAGACCCTTTCCGTATCGCACGTTGTTGTAAGGCCTGAGACTTGTAGTGTATGAATCTACGGTCACAACTTTTTGAAACACAATTTCAGACACAACTATTTCTGAAGCCGTTGGATGCACTTCGGCCCGCATGGATAGATGGTTGGTTGGTGTAGGAGTAGGACCTGGTGTGGGAAAAGTCTCTCCGCGTTAGACGAGTAGAGGCCAATTCCCTCCTCCTTTCGCTTCACTTTCCCGGAAACTCGGCTATTTAAAAGTGGACCTTGATGTGTTAATTTCTTTGATCACTTTATTTGGTTTGGTTCTTAAGTGTATAGGCTGATTCATTGTTATCCGGGGTCTAATCTAATTGACGACAATGTGGAAAACAACTTATTATTATTATTATTATTATTATTATTTCTTACGGGGAAAAATTCATTCGAATACCAATTGGGGTCTCAATTGATGATTGCAGTTATAGTTAGTCATTTTCAAAATTTGACGGGAATCTAATAAAAATTTAGCTAGGACAACCACAAAGACGGTAGCCTAAATCTAGGCTAAATTGGCCCTTAATTGTGCCAAATTAACCGCTTTTAACATCGAAAATAACACCGACCGATTTAGACGCGCACACAAGACAACCTATTGACGTGTTCGGTTCTTTTTGAAGAAAAAAGTGGGGAAAAAAAAATGTAAATCTTCAAGCTTTTTATTTGGGACTTTCCCTACTCCGTCCGTCTGAAATTTTCGCGCCCAGATACTTACAGAACGAAATAAAACTTGTATAACACACAAATTGGTCGTTACCACTAAGTTAAACTGGTTCTTCAGAAACAGCTCTTCAAAATAGTAGTATACACTCTAACTTGTGCTCCAACCTATTTCAAACCACCGGGTTTTTCTCTATTTTTGCTTTTTTCACTTGATAGTTGTAATCCGAAAAAAGGAAAGTTGTCTTAAACAAGCGAGAAATAGAAAACTTATCCACGACCTTGGTGGAGATCGAGTTTGGCAAAGCAATTGAACTTAACCATCCACTCTTTGTGAAACGGCTGCAGAGTCAAACCCTTTTGCAACAATAGCCTTGTAAATCATATCGCGTGTTACGGAAATTTTATTGTTCTCGTATCTTGATGGGCCGGTAAAGATATATAGGTGACTCATTCCTTCCGGAATCTGCCTCGGGTATGAAGTTCCTATGATAACGCCTCGGGAGGTAGTTATGCCAATTTCCCTCTCCATATTTATTGAGCAAAACGAAAAACCTCATCTCTTGCTGTACTCTTCCACAGGAAAACAAAGAAAGCCGATTACACAGGAAGACGGGAAACCGTTTTAGAGTTTTGCTAGGGATACTGATTTTCACACTCACCTTTTCGGTAACCACACTTTCTTCTTGTCTTCTTGTACTGTAAATTTACAATCTCGTCCTTTCAAGTGAGAAAGAGTACACATTAATTTTGTAAATTCACATCACAAAATAATGCCCCCCCCCCCCCCCCCCCCCCCCCCAAAAAAAAAAAAAAGAAGTGTGTGTTATAAAAAAGAGGAGTGTGAAAATCAATTACCTTTTGCCAGATACACACAATTTACATACCTAAATACACAGACTCTCTCAATTTTCAAACTGTTAATACATTAGGCAGCTGTGGAAATCAGTGAAGCAGACTTAGCATCACAAACTGAGGGTACTTCTTTCTTTGCGGCTCTTTTCTTAGAGAACTGCAGAATATGACATGCATTTGAGTCTCAATTTCAAACATAAAAGAAATCCTGCAGCTCAAAAAGAGTGACAAAGTAAGATACAGTATAGCTGACAAGTACATCACACAAAGAACTTGATTGAACTAGAGAACTTACCAATATCATACACCAAATCCACCAAATAGCTACCGAGTACAACAATACACATCAATCCCCTTCATCCAGATCATACATTACAAACACTAGAAGTTCCGACATTCATCATCCATGGCTAGAAGTTCACTGTGCGCCTTTCGTAAGGCAACTGTTAGATGATGATGTTTCCTTTGTGATTTTTGACCTTCTTCAACGACTTTCAAAAACTCGATCATCAAACTGTTCCTCATCAAGGTGGGAGAAATTTGTGGCCCTTGTATTTCATGTGCACCATGACACATTGCATTCATTGTCCATCTTTGAAGAACATATCGTTGAGGAAGACAATCAACAACATTTTTTTTCACGAAAACTGTAAGAATGTGACGGCAAACAATTCCGACAAATTCGAACATATGGCATGAACAAGTTGCTTTCTTTTCAACACCATCAAATACTACTTCATATATTGGTTCTGGTTTACCATATGGCAGTACTCTATACGTCTTTATTGTTCCTTCCTCCCGATATCTACATGCCTTGTGCTTTTGGCTTGAAAATAATTCTTCTTGGAATAACAAAAAACTTTTCCTACAGTAAACTTTTGCTGCCTCTGCCTCAATTTTGTAACATGTCTTCAAAATTGCCTTGGCAGTTCTTGTTTCCACATCTCTTTCCTTTTCACTTTGGTATCTTTCATCCAAGGCTTTCTCGTACTGATGAACAAAGTCACTTACAAATGTACAAGAAGGGACAAAATCCTTGAAGAATCTGTGCATACTCTCGCTTCTTTTTGTTGTTAACATCCCGGCACAAAACATTGTCCGTAAGTAAGCTGGAACCCATTTTTCACGCTGCACGTACAAGTCTTTCAACCAGTCCACATCCCCTAACGCATATTTTGCAATCAATTCTTTCCATTCATTTTCAAACTCTTCTATTGTGACAGTATCATGAATGCAATGGTCAAACTCCCCTTGAAACGAGGGATAGTTGATATATACATGAGTCAAAAGTTGAGGAGCTTTTCTCAAGACATGCCACATGCACAAACGGTGAGTAGTGTTAGGTAATACCTGAGCAATAGCCTCGGCCATGCCTTTGTCATCATCGGTTATGATAACCGATGGAGAACGTCCACCCATTGCATCAAACCAAGCTTTAAATAGCCATACATAAGACTCTCTGGACTTATTGACAAGTAAAGCACACCCAAACATGACTGAGAGTTGATGATGATTGACTCCTACAAAAGGAGCAAAAGGCATATCATAGCGATTACTCAAGTATGTAGCATCAAAACAAACTACGTCACCGAAGTATTGGAACGCCAGCCTGGACCTTCCATCAACCCAAAAACAGTTTCCCATAGAATTATCTTCATCCCTTTGAACTGCATAAAAAAAATCTGGGTTCTCTGATTGGCTTTTTACGAAGAAGTTGTACATTCTTTGAGCATCTCCGTCTTCCACAAGCTTCCTCCTTTTAATTCCCAAATAATTTTGAGCATCCTTTCTAGCACAACCAACATTAGGGTCAACACCAGATTCCCTTAACACAGACATAATCTTTGCGGGGGCTATTCCAGAAACATTAAGCACATCAAGAAGATTTTTCTGAGCACGGGTAATTTTTCTATGACCTGGAAGCAAAGGTGTACTTTCTGGAGAACATAGTTCATGATTATGTTCAACTAAAAACTTGCTTACAACCCATTTTCCTTCATCTTTTCTCAAACGCATCAATGCTTTACATCCTATCATGGTCTCAGCGCGATTTTCGAAATTCTTATACTTCTTGCGATAGCTCGGACGATGATATCCTTCCCTACTACAAGAAAATTCCACTCCGATTAGTGACTTATCCTTATTAGACAGTCGAGTATGACTTTTCCGAATGCTAAACCCCTTCCGCCTTGCATATGCCTTGTAACAAGTCTCGGCATCTTCCAATTCATCAAACACCATGCCTTCACATGGCTCTACTGGACCGCTATATACAAAAGACTTGGCAGGTTGCTGTGTTTCATTTTGTATCAGGTCTAAAGCGTCTGGATCATCCACCGATTCTGGTTCCGAACAATCATTGCGCAAAACAATATCAGCAGCATTGCTGGATGATGCCATATCAAGTCTACAATACAAAACTAGCAGGTTGTGAACCAAACACCCAAACAGAAATATAAAAGAAATAATTTCATACATTCTATCCAATTCAAAAGGAGATTTCATTTTTAAGAAAACAGACATATTTTATGCTCTCAAGTCTCAACTACAAGAAGAGTATATTACATGGTACAGAATAAGAACATTTTAGCTATAAACTGCACAAAGAGAGCAGCAATATTATATTCCATAAGGGAATAAATGTTAATTCAACAAATCTGAATAAGGATGAATGACAATCAGATTTGATGAGGTACATGTTCAGTTAATCTCACGTGATCATGCTAAAGGTCAGAAGATGCTAAAATTTTCAAGGACAAGAAAACCTAATCCCAAATCATGTTCAACTACATTCCATATCAAAGGATTGATCACACACACACACACAGGGAAAAAAACTCACTGCAATTAGTTAAATCCATAGTTGTCAGAAATCAGAATCGTACGATTCACGATTTGTATCGTACGATTCGATACAATTCGGTGGGTAATCGATACGAATAGGCTGCCTGAATCGGAAATAGTTGCGAATCGTAAGTGAATCGGTGATCCGAATCGGTGAATCGTTCGATTCACTTAAATTTTCCGAAATTCATTTTTTACTCTTGTTTTGCTTCTTTTGTTGTTTGAAAAGGGTTCAAACTATTTTTTTAAGGTCTTTAGTAATGTTATATGTCAACTTTTGTCTATGTTATACGGATAGACAATAAGAAAAGGTGATTTATTACGAGTGAATCGAAAATGAGGAAGATAAAGGGAATATAACAACCCTATAGACCTTCTAAGAGTTTGTTTTGTACTTATAACTCTTTTGCACAAAAAGAACCGTAAATAGAATTTACGAATCTTGGTAGTTGCAATACAAGCATCTTACCTTCTTTCTTTCTTTTTTGATAAGTACTTATATTAGAAACATGGCATTAAGGAAATACTGCTCCGTATACAAAAAGGCCACCAACACAAAAAGGCCCTATACAACACCCCTATTTGAAAAAAAAAAAAAAGCTCAAACCAATCTAAAATTGATCAATAGAGGGATTACAATCTCCCTTGTCCTAACTATACAAACTACTAACCACAAAACTTTTGATTCTAAATGAAGGCTTTTCAACCCCTTCAAAGCACCTCGAATTCTTTTCACGCCATATAGTCTACATCAAGCAAAAAGGGATCATGGCCCAAACACGCTTCCTTCTCTTGCCCACTCTAGCCCCGTTCCAAGCAATTAAGGCCTCGTTTGATTCAGGGATTAAAACAGACAGGATTAATAGTCCTGGGATTAGTAATTCTGAATTATTTGTCCTAGTACTAATTTAGTCCTGAATCCTATACAATCCCCTGTTTAATTCGCGCAGGATTAATATTGGGATATCCCATGCTGAGTCCAATCCCATGTTTGGTTCAGTCACTAAATTTCGGGATTAATTTCAGGACTATTTCTCTCTCCCCCTCTCTCAAGCATTCCAACCAATTTCTGGGCATTCCAATTATCAGTGATCATTCTACAAGCAATTAACCATGCCTAGTACTTGGTTTCAATTATCAAAGATAAAATTGTATTTTACTTGTCAAAATTGCCACAGAACATGGAGTAGTCACACCATACTTTTGTAAATCGTACAATACTTTTCTTTACTAGATGGAAAATAAAGAGAAAAATCAGTAACCAAAATCCCTCCCATCAGTCCATTCGTTCAAGCCAAAATAGAAACAGATCGAACGAAAACCTAGGGCTTCAAATCGAAATCTGGTCAAAAACCTAGATTTCGATATCCATTTGGTCGAAAACATAGGGTTTCAAATCGAAATCTGATCGAAAACCTAGATTTCAAAATCTATTTGGTCGAAAACCCAATCGAAGACTCCAAGAACAAGAACAAAAGAAGAAGAAGATCGAACAGACGAAGAGAAACAAGAAGAAGAACAGACGAAGAAATACCTGCTTCAATTATGGAGATCGCAAGGTCGGTCTTCTCCTCGTAGCCAATAACTCAGGTGTAGAGAGAGAGAGAGGCGTAATGATGAAGATCGAGGAAGTACGGTACGATAGCTGAGGGTTTTGTTTTAAAACGATGGCATTTTTGCAATTACCTCCAACTTCCTTCCGCGTCTCTTCTATCCGAGATAGAATAGTCCCTACCCCCCCCCCCCCCCCCCCCCCCCCCCGGATAAAATAGTGATGGGCATATAGGGATAGAAATTGTCCTGGTATTAACAATCCTAGCTCCTCAAGCAGGAACCAAACACGGGAAAATGCGGGATTAGGCGCCCTTAGTCCAATCCCAGGCGCCTAATCCCTAAATCAAACAAGGCCTAAGAGTTCCATAACATTCCTTGACATGGCCCCTTACAAGCAGCTTACCTAATACTACACGTTATTATCAAATCATCATTTAGAAGAAGGTTTTTATTGATTTAGGCCTAAATCTTTCATTTGTAGTATATATTGTTGTTACCCTAATCAGTAAGCATAGGTTTCTATGCATTATAGAAATCATGACCGAATCGAAGCAATTCACGATTCGATTTGATTCACGATTCAAAAAATGACCATTTCGATTCACGATTTGACAACTAGGGTTAAATCACAATCATGGGAATACATTAATCAAATTTGCAGAAGATCTATTGCAGTCACACTGCTGCTACTTTTTCTTTGACAAGGTGCAACAAATGAGGACCTCGATTTCTAATGAAATGGCACGACCAGCTTGAAAAGTCTAACTAATGGTTAAGCCCGAAATCCTTTTTCTGACAGTATAGCTTCACCCAAAAATCTCCTTACTCGTGGTAACATGGGAACCTACTTCAATTGTATAATAAACCACGGGTAAGCATGTATTCTACCTTCAATACTGTGATCATTGATAATAATTCCGATGTTTCACAACTATAATACTCCCTCCGTCCCAAATTGGATGACAATTTTTGAAATTTGTGCCATTTTTATTGCTTATATCTTTTAATCTATAATATTTTTCACGAGTTTGAAAACTTTGTATGATAGAACTAATCGAAAACTATCAAACAAGATCCATATTGCATATTTTTTGAGATTCATATTGAAAGATATAAGGAATTGAAATTGGCACAGATATCAAAAATTGTCATCCAATTCGGGATGGAGGGAGTATTATTTTTTGATGCAAGATGCAACTGTTAAAGAGGTATTCGCCACCTTTCACTAAGGTTCAGAAATAACTACTGCCAGTCAGTAAACCAACTTATAGAAACCAAGCCTAGCTAATGTTCACTTCTCAATCCCCGGCCTCCTTGAATGCCATGAATTAACATATAGCCCAGTCCATAGTCTGCAAAAATGTGTTTTTAAGGCTCTATAATTATGGGGATAGGTAACAGGGTATGGAAAAACATAGAGACAATACTTGGGTGAAGATGGCTCATGTAACAACTAAGGCATAAATGCGCCAGAAGTGAAAATCAAGCCACAATTTGACTCTTAGCATTAATACTGGCACTCATTCATGGGCAAGATATTCATGACTTGCTGTTATTAGCCATACGCACCACGTAAGCTATAAAAAAAAAAACTGCACCTAAATTCAGCCCTAGAGACTGAAAGAACCTATGGCTTGCCAACTTAGGTACCAGGACTCAAGTTTTAAAAAATATGATGCCAACAACTGGCATAATGGCTAAAGCAATATCCAGGACCTTACAAGGTTGGGAGTCAATAAAGGTGTGCCTTAGAATAAAGAAAAATCAGTATGATGCCCATGTAGTACCAGAAAGCCAAGAACAAAAATTAATCAAACACAACAAAGTGAACAAAAACTTACAAGCTAACATATTTTACTGGCTAATTGAAAATATTACTCAACCACAATGATAACTTAACAAGATCAGAAGTGCAGATCCACTTATAAGTTGAGATCCATGTGCACGTTCAGAAACACGCAGCAGCAGAATGTTTCTCAACATGACCTTCAGTATAATTTCATTCTTTATTTTCGCCTCCTGAGGTGAGGGGGAAATAAAGTATCGCTCATTACATATCTTCCCATAACTATTTGTTAGCATGCTGAAATGTGTTGTGATCTACTGTACGGGACAACAGGTAGGTCGATACAGTAAAAGCTAAAAGATAGAGTACATGTACGACTGGGATACGGCCGGAAAAATAGTGTTTTTATATTTAGAGGTAGGTGTTACATATAGTAAGTATTCATAAAATATGGTAATAGTGACATGACTTAATCCCGCTTTTCAATGCCAAACTTAAGGTACAAATAAGATTCAAATGTCATTATACCAACCAAATAATAGACCAAAATCTTAATTCTACGAGCATGCTATGCATAGGAAAAAGTCTTGTGAAGTTAGCTTCATTTTTACGTAAAACAAAATACTATTTGGGATGTGGTACGACTTAGGTATATATTGGAAAACGTCTTGAGGTACGGCAAAAACAATACAAAAAAACTTCGGTAAGTATTTCACGTAAACACCTGGTACATTATGGGTACTAGTATGGCATGGTTTTAGAAGTACCCATGCGTCATAGGTTGTGATGCATTGGAATATCATCTCAACGCCCCAAGTGCCAAAAGCTTCTCCATGCGGCAATGCAGAAAGGCCAATGCATTGATTCTATAAAAGAACTTATGCCCAGTTTTTCAATAAACTATAAATGGAACGTACTGACAGCAAGGTAAAAAACTTAACCCAACTATAAAAGGAGAAAAACTTGTTATCACATAATTCAATTCAAGAAGAGATATGTCTCATAAGTCATCCTCCGAGTTCTAATAACAAAAAGGTGAAATTTGTTCATGATAGCATATCAGGTACCAAACGCACTCTAAGTTCATAATATTCTTCGTCTATATTCTAACCAACTGGGATGAGTATGAGTACTAGAAACTAAGGTCACTCACATAAAATCATATTAACCAATCAGCGCACAAGCCCACTTCTTTTATCAGGTATGCATATGATAGCACATAACAGGCATAATAACGCCAAAACACAAAGTTAATCCGTAAAGGTGTTTCTCACAAAAATCCTTACCAAGTACAACATGCACAGCATCCAATCAATATCACAGCCATAGGAACCCCAAGGGGTTCGGCCAAGTGGGCATGAGAAAGCAATAAGTGCTTGTCCTCCATGAGATCACCTGTTTGAATCCCACGGAGGCCGCATTCCAAACCTTTGGGGCCACTAGAGGATTTGCCCAGTTGTTAACTTCAAGGCCCCAAAATTAGTCGAGTCGCACACAAGTTGGCCCTGACATCCGGTTATCAAAAGAAAGATCACAATTCAATTTACAGCCTTCGGACTAGTGGTAAAAAATTCTATCTTTCTGTCACTTCCTACCATTCTCTTGGTAATCAAACCCACCCTTAAGAATTTCGCTCTCACTTATTCTCTTTATCCATCTTTCCCATCCACAAGTTCCAAGCGCCCCCTAAATTACGAGTCCTAGCGAGGACCTTAACCCCAACCAATCGAATCCTCGCACAAAAGGCCATTCTCAAAGAGACATTGATTGCCTACAACACCAAATCGACACAACCCGAAACCCCAAAATGTGTTGGAGAAAGTGACGCGCAGTTAAAAGAAGCTGGAAGTAAATGCTAACATTTGCATCTAAAGATTGAACCAAATTCAATTTATTCGCTCAAAGAAATCACGAGTGTGCAGAGAAATGATCAAACCTGGATCGAACGAATGCGAGTGAGAAGACAAGGTTCGTGAATCATTTAGACACACGATCGTGGACTGAAAAGGTTATGAGAGAACTTTAGAACCCTAGAAAGTATAGGAGAGCGCCAAATCAAATTATTCAGGGTAATTTTTTTGGCTTTGTTTGGATTATAGACAAAACGGAAAGAAAGGGGAAATTTCACTGACCTCCCCCGAGGTTTCTTAAATAGCACTGGCCTCCACTTACGTTTGAAAAGTACTGTTGAGAAACCCCCTTCTGTCACTAAACCCTCTAACGGAGTTAAGTTTAACTAGCAAAATGACATAAATGACCTTCAAAACAATACTTCATTAATGTCTCATGATTAAATGCCAGCTTTAAAGAAGAATATAGTGGTCGACAAAAGGTGAGGAAAATCCCAAATTATTAACCCGTAAATCAAGCTAAATGAAAACAATACTTTATGCTTAGCTACTGGTATTGGGTGAAGAAGAAAATAAAAAAGAAAGAGAAATGACAGATAAAATCCTTATAATATTACTATATAAGTAGTAAAATTAGGTTACATCTGGCCTATATTATCTTTCATTCTGTTTTTTAAATTTTTGCTAGTTTTGCATCAAAAATTTCATTACTAAGGAATGTTTTGGCTTAATCTTACGGGATTTTTTGTCTTTATTTAAATTTTTTACTTTTGCATCCATTTTTTTGGATTATCGGTTTTTTTAGGAATCCAAAACGTAAAAAACTAGAATCAAAATCCTAAAAAAAACTTATTAAAGACAAAAATAATTTTAAAAAAGAAGAAGACAAACTGTTCATATTATTTTGTCTTTACTAATTTTTTTTAGTTTGGTTCATATTTTATTTTATTTTTCTAGTTTCTTTTGTCGAGATGTATCAATACTTCACCCAAAAAAAAAAGACACAAAGTTAATAGATGAATAAAAATAATAAAGACAAAAAAAAATGTGAGGTCAAGTCGATGGAACGACGTTGGTCTATTGTAATAATGTAACCCTACTAACATACTAACATCCTATCGTTTGGAGAGAGAGAAAAAAATGACACAAACCTAGCCAAACCTGTTTGCAAGCCAAAAGAAGATCAGGGGAGAGAGTTCTTTGCTAATTGGTCGATAAAAAGAACCTTCGTTAATTGTTTACAGTTTTCGAACAAATTTATCAGCATTACATGCGGATAGATCAATAAGAGACAAATTACGAATCAATAAACTAGTAATATTACATTAATTTGTCTTGTACAGTCTATAACTTCGAAATGGAGTATCATTATTCGTCTTTTGACATTTTCATTTTTACGTTCTCGATAAATCAAAAAAATAAAAGAAAACATGGAAAACATGCTTTAATAAGTCATCCCGAATGTGCACTTTTTGATATTAAAGAAATTTAATTGGGTATTGGGGATATTAAAAAGAAAAAAATAGTTTGGTATAGTGGATGCATAACATCTGTGTGGTTATATTTTTAAACATGCACGTGCAAATGGATAAATATAGGTGATGACTGGTGGCTGGAGTAGTTTAAAATAGAGGGCATTTTTGTCATTTTATACTCAAATTAAACGGTGTTTAGGTGAAGAGTTAGCAGAAGCTCCAGACACACTCACTCAACCACCCCCCCCCCCCCCCCCCCCCTCTCTCTCTCTGACTTCGGCTTGGTACTGTACAATGAGGTCATGTTGCGCACTTTCGAGCCGTCAGATCGTGCATCTGACGGCTCGGATCTCATCTTGGTAGCCAACGATCAATAGTCGTTCATTGCCGAAAAGAGATCCGAGCCGTTGGATGCACGATCCGACGGCTCGGAGGTGCGCAGCACAATGCTGCGCACACCACTGCATAGCACCATCCCCCAATTCCTCTCTCTCCAACTATTTTTTTTTTTTAAAGGCGAAAAAATTTATTAATCTTTGAAAACAAATTACAAAGATTAAAATGACCCTAAGCAACATCAAGCCGGAGAAAAAGAAAAACCCATGTGGGAAAACAACAAACTCCAGCAATCATATGCCGAGAAGGACCCAAAGGGTGGGAAAAACAAACCAAAAGTTGGCAAGAAGCCAACAATGACATAGCACCATCAATCCCAAATAGACTCCTAACGCCTAAGACCCAAAACAACACCCTAAAAAGATACGTCCAAAGATCTGAAAAAGAAACACCCCATCCAAAGCCTAATAATTCAAGCAACACCCAAAAAGACACCTAAGAACCAATCAACGAATGAGAAGCATGACCTTTTGCTCGTTCCTCATCTTCGGCTTCCATAATCGCGATTCTTCGAATAACATCTTTCTCATCGCCCATGCAAGGCCCATGATCTTGTTTACCTCCCAAATAGCCTAAGCCTCATCAATGCGAGTCCTGTTGATCCCTTCAGAATAAATTGGTAAAGCAGCAGCTGCAAACAGCGAATCTAAATGGAACACAACTTTGCTTCTTTTTTCCGCCTTTCTTCTTGGTTTTTGGAATGCCTAAGATTTGTTCAATCAACTTCTGCTTCCATTTTCCTTTCTTAGAATTCTTAACCTTTTTCCCCTCTGCATCTACATTGAGATCCACACATAGCTGGATACCATCTAAAGAATCAACCACATCCTCATTAGTTATAAAGCCCACTTCTGCTCTCTCCAACTAATTACAAACACGCTAGAATAATAAAAGCGAAAGTAGTTTTTACTTGGCTTTTCATAAGAGTCTGCATTGTGTCCGGATGAGTCTGCATTGGAAACCGTGGGGTTTCCGCCATAGCCCATTGTGGGCCCTATCGAGCATTTTCTTTAATAATTCGAACCGTTCATCTCGTAGAGCCCCGCAAATTAATATGTTTATGAAAAAAAACATCTTGATCGGACATCAATAGCTATGTCAAAAATTAAATTTTGGTTAATAAAACGGACGGCCTGATTCTATCACTAGTATTTTAAGTTAAACTGCCTATGACTGTCAATTTTATAAACCAAAATTTAAATTTTGATATCCGATCAAACTGATTTTTTAAGTGGACGTATAACTTTTCGGGCCCTACAAGATGAACGGTTCATATTACTATAGTGAATGCTCAATAGAGCCCACAATGAGTGGCGAAAACAATGAGGTTTCCACCTCATCCGTAAAGAATTTAATCTCATTTCGTAAGAGTCTGCATTGTGCCCGGATGAGGCGGAAATCCCACGGTTTCCGCTACGGCCCATTGTGAGCCCTACCGAGCATTTTCTTTAACAATCCAAGCCGTTCATCTTGTAGGGTCCTGCAAATTAATATGTTTATGCACACACCAAAAAAAAAAAAAAAACCTTGATCGTACATCAATAATTATGTCAAAAATTAAATTTTGGTAGAGTATTCATTTTGAAGACCGGGCATCTGCCTGACAAACTTCTGTCAACAAAAGTCAATTTCACTTCCAAGTGGAACCATCATCACTAGCCAAAAAGTAATAATTGACCGAGTTTAGCTGCTTCTTTTGTTTTTGAAAAGTTGATTATTACTGTAATTAACCACCCAAAAAAAAGAGACCAAGGGGATAGCCGTGAAAATTTCCCAAATATTTACAAAGAAATCTTAAACCAGAGGCTGAGTAAAACAGAACTCAGAAAATAGAGCAAAACTGGTAATAAAAAAAAAACTAGCAGGAAAATGGAGCATATCGAAAATAAAGCTTGATGGCATACAACAAGCATCGTTAACTCTAAGAGACTCTGCTGAAGCCTTAACAGCCTTCCAAGCACTCAAGCAAGCCCTAATATCTTCTGAAATTCTTTGGATAACAGCATCCGAATTGGAGCCCAGGTTTTGTAAAGATCCTAGAGTTCCTTTCTCTCCATAAGTGGTATGTGGTGGCTGCTAACCCCAACTTCAACACAGTACTAGTGATGGATCTTTGAGTACCTGTTTGGCCACAAAAACGTTCAAGAACTCAGCACGGGCGTGCCAAGACTTGTCACGTCTAACGTAAAGGACTAGATGCCATTTTTCTAACTTCTAACCTTGAGAGCGAGCGTGTTGTGAACCTAAGGGCTGGATCGCAATGGAGGTTTCGTGGTTTTGCCACAACGAAGTGAACTTAGCAATTTCCTAACCGTGTAGGCAAGGGCGGAGCCAGGATCAAACTCCACCCTGGGCTAACCTAAATTACATATAAATGAACTCAAAAGAGTCTAGCCATCACATAAATGCATAGATGTTCAAAATTATACAAAAGAGAGTTCAAAAAACGTACCTTATTTAAGTTGTACCCTACGATGCTTTAGAGAATAGAAATCATCAATTATCGAATCCGCTGTGATATCTTCAACAAGCTCTCTTTCAATGAAGATAATCATAGAATCCGCGAGAAAATCATCCTCCATTTTGTTACGAAGATCGGTTTTCACAATCTTCATAGCTGAAAATGCTCTTTCAGCAGTTGCCGTGGTAACAGGAAGAGTTGCAACGAGACGAATCAACCTTTCGATCAAATAATAGTTCAATGACTTTTTTGTCTCAACTAATCCTCGGCATAATTCAGAAATGGTGGACATATTCTGGAATGTCTGATGATGGGGTACGTCAAGCTTATAATGTTCCAACTGCAATCTCAAATGTTGTCTCTCATGTTGTGTGAAATCATCAGGATAAAACTTCTCGACAAGAGTGCAAATATCATCAACATTCAATGATTTAAAGCCATCCTTAGGTTCTAAAGCCAAGCTAAGGACAAGAAGTTCAACCATCCCTTCACTAAATCTATCATTCAACTCCATCAATTGAAAATCTATTGCTTTGTTGAATATATCATAGTGATAATGATGCTCAACTGTAATAACATCCTTTTGCTGACAAGTACGACCAGTAGCCTTGACCTCGCGCATATTGCTTTTAATCCCTTCTATGCACCGCGCATATTGCTAGCACCATCATACCCTTGACCTCGCATATTGCTAATTTCCAAATTGTAACGAGTGAGAACATCAGATATTTCTTCCTTTAAAGTTAATGCAGTGGTGTCTTTAACATGCACAACATGAAAAAAATGCTCCCGTAAAATTCCTTGGACATCAACAAATCTCAAAATAATTGCCATTTGCTCTCTATTGGATGAATCCTTTGCTTCATCAACCAGAATACAAAACTTGGCAATCCCAACTTCCTCGCGAATCTTGTTTCTCACTCTGTTAGCCATAATATGCAAAATCTCCTTTTGAATTGTTGGTGAGGTATACTTTGCATTTTTTGGAGCTTTTTCTAAGACAACATCGGCAACATTATCATCAAAATTCCCCACAAACTTTATCAATTCAATCAAATTACCACGGTTTAAAGAGTCAACAGATTCATCATGACCTCTAAGAGCACATGCTTGCAAAGTAAGCCATCGAATACACTCAATTGTCACCTTGAGTCGCAACCTGTTTTTTTGAACTTCTTCCTCACTTTGTGTAATTAGTACTTTGTCAATATGTCGACCAACATTCATTAAATCATCACACATTTTCGAAGCATTGAAATGTGGTGAATTGGTACCTCCTACATGCACCTTAAGTGCGACCTTAGCCCCTTTCCAATTTTTAAACCCCTCACCAGTTAAAGTAGCACGGTTTGCTGTCTTCTTTTAAAAAATGAAGCATGGAAAACAAAATGCTGCATCTTTGTGAGGGGAATACTCTAACCAAGGATATTTGTTGTACCAAGAGGATTGAAAACTGCGACGTTGATTTCCAAATTTGGATGGTGGAAACGGAAAATCAAATGGTTGATATGGCCCTTTTTTTATATAAGCCCGTCTAATCTCATCATGTTGATTAACGGGATGATTCCATATCGGAAGACGTAACCCTGGGTCCCGTACAAGAGAAGTATCATCAAATTCGACTCTTTGAATTTTAGGAGGAGGTTGCTCATCGGTAATTGATGTATCAATAACATTGGACTGAGAAGGAACATCACTTTCTACATTCACTGTTGGTTTGAAGAACGACAACATAGTTTTCCCCGGCCATTTGTTTGACTGTTCCATTTTAATCAAAACCTAAAATAGTAAAAATATAAGAACCAACATTTTAAATCAAATTAAGCACACCAGCCAGTGCTCTGCATAGTAAGCCAATACTTACAGATTTGAAGCCTTGCAATTTTATATGAGAGATGTCCCACTGTGGTAGTAATAAAATATATAATCGTTGAGCAGTCCTGCATTTCAATTTCCAATAAGATTAAACAAATCAAGAAGCCCTAAAAATTAGTCAAAAAGCCTAATAAAATAATGGGAGTCCTGTGGAAAATATGAGGCACTGAGGTTGGAATATGGAATCAGTCAACAAATAATAGTGTAAATGGTCCCTCACAGCCCCAGTAGACCACCACTGTTAATAGACATCATTGTTAATGGAGTAAAAATGGTCCCCCCACCCACCGAATAATCTGGTATATGGTCCCCCATAACTCCACTCATCCACATCTCTCCTTGATAAAAACCACAGAGAGAGTGAGAGAGAGAGAGAGAGTGAGAGAGTGAGACACAGAGAGAGGCTAGGGCTCGGTGTCTTACCAGATTATTCGGCGTTCGGACTTCGGAGGCTAGTCAAGTTGATCTGCGGAGTGCGGAGGAATCGGCAAGGAAGATTCAGAAAGTGCAAAATGCTTCTTTTGATCGAGAGCACTAATCTACAATTCTGCACCTCAAATGCAAAGAGTGAAAGAGAGCACCGTGTGGCTCAGTGGCTGTATTTTGCTTCGATCGAAACCCTAAGAGTTTAAGTCTAAGACAAATGGGGTGGAATCAGGTATCTCCAGGTATCTATTGCTTTGGTTTTTTTAAAACACTGCCGATGTTTTTTTTTTTTTTTTTCAAAAAATGCCGAGGTTAATTTCGGTGGGTTTGGATCCACCTTGAGGATGGGGTTGGGCTGGGGATGGGGAAGGGTTGGGCTGAAATAATTATTTGGGTTGGGCTAATTTCAATTCCAAAAAAATTTACATACAAATTTATTTTTTTTTTTAAAATTTTCGGCAACGCACCTGGGCTTCAGCCTAGTGCAGCTTGACTATGCCTCCGCCCCTGCGTGTAGGAAAGAAGTAACAACGTAAAAAGACTTTATTATATCGGAATAATAAAGTTTGCGTATAACGGAAAGATAAAAAACCCGAATTACTTGATGAAGTAATTGAGTTGGGTATAAGAAAAGTAAAGATAGGTGCTTCGCTGGAAAGACTTTAGTTTAAGCGCTGGACTTCGAAGTGTTGAACCTTTTTCATCTTTGTGAACTTGTATTTATAGGTGAAGAGCATCCACGGTTTTCATGCAAGAGGATTAGGATTTGCTGTCTTCTTCTCGTGGTGCCAAGTGTCCCATATTTGGTCTTTCATGCATGAGTGGGTGGTTATTGGCAGTTGCAAGAAATAGAAGGCTTCCTCCATTTCCCTTTTTCGTGGGAGCTGACAGATCATGGCCCCTTATCACATGGCCATTGATCTATAACCGCCAATTAATCACTCTTCCCATTTAAAGGAAGATTATGGATTATCAACATATTCCCATGGGTTATGGGCCTTCTTGAATTAAGGCTTAAACAATAAGGCCCAATTAGACTTTAGACCCATGGCCAATAAAAATTAATCGAGCCCACTCCACACCGTCTTGGCCCATTAATTTTAAACCCAAACATCTTTATTCATGGCCCAATTTAATTGAATTTCAATTAAATGGCCCTCCAGCGCTAGTTTAGGACTGGGTGCCAAAAATGGGTATAAACAGTACCAAAAGCCAAGCACCTAAGAATCTCATTCCCTAACCTTTGAAGAGGACTGAACCTTCCACATTTCCCCAAAATTTGATTCCATACCAAAGTAGAAGATTGGCGCTCAAAGAACAGATGATTATGGGACTCTTTGCCCCCATGGCATAAGTTACAACAGTCATTCACAGAGATCCCCCATTTCATCAATCCGTCCCTAGTGCACCCGTTACTTTCTAGAGAAGAAAAAGCATTCATGGTGTCCTCAAAAGAATAGCAAATCCTACCAAACAACCAAATCCACATGGATTTCTTTACAACCTAAGCAGTTCCAAGGTTTTGAGTATCCATGCTACCTTTACGATATCATTGCCCTGCACAGCTCAATGCTCAACGCGGTATCACTGAAACTACCACACCCAACGATCGAGACCCATTGATAAATCTGCGGCCACCATCTAGACGTACTCTGGCCCAAATTCAGGTTGGGAATCTTGTGAATCCACCCCGAGTTAGCAACTGGCTTACTTCCTCCTAAAACATTGAACGAAATGGAAAAGTTGTCAATCTCCACAATACAACAGGACAAAAGCATGTCCATTCTCATCCCTATGAATAAGAATTCCAACACCCATCCCAGACACCTCAAAACCCTGAAAGAAGAAGAAAAGTTACCCCTATAATCTCTCAAAAGTGAAATCAGATAATAATCAAAGTTATTGCAGATGCAATAGAAGCACATGTACAGGTACCGGTGATATTCGCCTAACACCTGAAAAGAAATACCCAAGGTGAGCTCATGCGGTAAACACTAGAATATACTCGCAATAATAGAGTGACTTCACTCGGTACCGGCACCAATGTTTTACGAAGCACCCATGATTCATATCCAACCTTTAAAAAGGGTAATAAGGAAAGAGAAAAATTTTATGTACCAAAATATGTCTCCCTCATTGTTTGCTTCTTGGTGTTTTCTTCCATTTTTGTGTCAACAATCCCGCCAAACTCCACCCCTTATATTTCACTCACTCGTCCCTTCCAACAACCTTAAAGATTCACAAAAAATCGAGCTCTTGAATCAAAGAATTAATATCAAATGTGCGTGTAAACTGGGCCGAGCACTTGTATAAAACATGAAGAGTCTAAAGAGTGGCAACAATTTGCTTTTGATATTGCCACTGCAAAACGTAACGTGAAAAGAAATCACCATCGGTGTTTGGTTAAGGTTTTCAAGTTTGCGTTGGGGTTTTCAATTTCAAATTCTCAAAGTCAGAACACACATTCCCCCTTCTCATTTTATCGCTGAAATCTTGACAAAGGAAAGAGCCAATCAAAAATAAATAAATATATATTTGTACTTTTCTTTTCATTTTCCACCAATTTACTCAATTCAAATTAGTGATTTGGCTGAAAACTATAACCCTTTGTTTTCTTTTCTTACGAAAGAGGGTTGTTAGGGTCACGGAGAAAAAATGGATTTGTTTGGACAGGAATGGTAGAATAAATTATCCTCCATTGAGAAAAAAAAAAGAGAAGATGAACAACCTGACAAAATATTGAGCATGATAAATAAATAAATAATCCTACATTTTCCTTCATTTCCGTTGTATCCAGCGCCGGCCCTAAGATTTTGGGGGCCTAACACGGACGTAGACAATAAGGCCCTTGATAAAATGAAATGTAAAATAGGTGCTTTGGGTTAAAAAGGACCCTTAGTGTTGCTATACCTAAAAAGATTGGACATATATAATGGGTACCCAAAAAAATAAGAGGCCTTAGTTTTTACACATTTTTTGGGGCTTAAGGTGCAGGCCTCTTGGGGCTAAGGCCCAAAGCCGGCCCTGGTTGTATCCAAACTTTGTAATGGAAGAAATTCAAAATTTCCTGGCAAAAGTTTCAGTGTAACCAACACATTTAAAAAATTCTCCATAACCAAACACATTTTTATTTTTTCCACCATCTCTTTCCAATCAAATGGATTCTCTGTATTTTATTTTCTCCTCTCTTTCAAATAAAATGTTTGTTTTGTCTAGCCCTGAGATTTCCAAAACCCTAGACAGGATTGGTCGGAGTTTGAGACTCCAAAGCGTTGTTTTAAAACCTTTTTATGAACAGATTTCAAAAATTTACGTTAAAAACATAAAGGAATAGGAATCGAACTCGCAACCCAGTGTTCTATACGCGCACAACTTACCACCAGGCTACATAAGCCTATGCCCAGGGCCAGCCTTTTGTGAGATTAAGAGCATCTCAAACCTTGGCTTCAATTCCGTTACATTCCATTCCTTACTCTCTTCTCTTCCATTTTATTCCATTTCTTTTTTTGTTCACTTCTCTTCCATTCCATTATTTTTCATATTCGCTTATTTGCATACCGCCTCTATTACTTATCCAAATTTTCCCTTCGGCCTTTGTTGCTATTTTCCTTGTTAAAATTGCCATTTCAAACTTGCTTCAATTAATAACTTTTGTCAAACTTTTATATATACTACTAAATATAACATGCAAGCACCTCTTTAGTTACGCGTGAATTGCCCTCCACAACTAGGAGGTGGGGGTGTTTCCACTAACAAAAAATACTAAAAATTTAACGCATTTTACCATCTCGTTTCCATTAACAAAAAAAGTTTTAGCATTTTACCATTTCGTTTCTACTAACAAAAAAGTTGTCAACATTTTTTTTTTGCTATAGCAACTCTACTCATAAATCCATCAACAATTTATTCACTACCGGAAACACCTAACAACTTCTCAACCATAAATAAAAATCTATAAAATTTTCACTACTGAAAACACCCCCTTAGAGGGAGAGATAAATGAGAAAATTAGCACAACTATGGAACCCGAACTTTGGCAAACAATAAGTGGGAGAAAACACATTTTTCTAATTTTATTTCCTCACTTCGAACGACAAGAAAGAATTCTTTCTCTCTTATACTAAAACAGACAATAAAACGTATTTTTATTTCTAATTTAAATTTCTATTGAAATCTATGTGCATCAGTTTCTACTTTCTATTCCACGTCTGCTTAGTGAATATTACAACAAATTCAAAAACAATTCACACAACGCCTAAACAAATACAAATTAAGCTCTGTAAACATTTTTATTGATTAAGGTGAGTGGGAGTATGACAACATGCAGCGAGCTTATTTCTGAACTCACATATTTGACTATAAACGTCACTGCGTGCGTCAGTTTAAAAAAAAAAAAACTCTCATTGCTACTAAAAATTCATCCTACTGTTAAATCACATTAAGATTATTCAGAGTGCGCACATGTTAACTCAAGCACGTAATTACAAAACATTAAATTAAATATATTAGAGATGGTAGATAGATAATATGATGGAAACATGTCACCATACCTTGGGAGTAATTGATATCCTATGTGTACCCGCTCGGTACATCTAGGCCGTTCAATACACTTTTGGACGGCTCTAATTGAAACTCTCTTTACTTTTCTATCTCTAAATCTGAGTCGTCAAAAAATGTAATGGACAGTTCAGATGCACCGAGTTGACACCACGTGGTACCCACACGCCACTGAAATTTTTTCCATATTTTTGCATGCAGTTCATGTCGGTGCCAACTGTCAAATCTTTCTTCAATTATTTTTCCCCCCGTAACTTCGTCGGCTATGCGGCCTATGCCCAATCCACCAAAACAGCTAACCTTAAGACACGTGCCTCGCCAATATTGCGCGGTGAGACCGAATTTGGGGTAAATTGCACTGCAAGTCACCGTACTTCTGGTAATCTAAATTATCGTACCTTACTTCAAATCTCATCATTTGGCTCTTGTATTTTCATGCGTGTATGCCAATGGGTTCTAGCCCAGGTGCCACTTCCTTTATCCTCGAGGATAGCTTGTTGCCCAGGCCATCTATTATAATTGCAATCCCAAATGCTAGCGTGGATGCTGTATTGTCGGTTCTACGACGTTGCTTGAGGAAATTACCTCCTTGTTGAGAGGTGTCCTTTACGAAAGGCCATAAACTTGTTTAATACACTAGCGTAGTGCGCGTGTGGCCCGAAACATATAAGGGCATCACAGGTCTTTTATTACATCAAACTTCCTTGACCTAAATGGTCGTTGTACCTTTAAGAAAGTAGTTGTCTTGGGTTCAAATCTTGCTATAGGCAAGATAGTGTTACAGTGGTGGTTTATATTCCACCATGCGGTGATTTATACCCCATGTCCCTTTTCTTTTTTTCCCAATGTAGAGTACTGCAAGTTCTCCTACCATTTGGCCAATATTTTTTGGGAAATGATTTTGACACTCTCTTTTTTGTTAACTTCACTCCCCTGTAAATGTACTTTTGCACTAAAAATACATTTGCAGGAGAATAGTGTTAACAAAAAAGGGAGTAGCAAAATCAACAGCCTATTTTTTTTTCATTTGCATCATTAATACTCCATGATGGAAAGGCAAACATCTAAACTATAGGACCAATTCAGAACATTGATAACAATATAAAGACCGCCAACATAATTTACTCCTACTAAATTTCGATTAGTAGTTGAAACTAGGATTTACTCCTACTAAATTTCGTTTATGGATTAGTAGTTGAAACTAGGGTGAAACGAGAGGGGCAGTTAGTCCCAACGTGAATGGTCTGTCTTTAGCTGAACCAAAAAAGAAATTAATTAAAACGCGCGTAAACTAGCCTAGATACGCTGGACCATCTTAAGAAAATGAAAGAAAATGAAAGGAAAGAGGGGTTAGTCAGAGCAAGTTTATCAACTAAGCAAAACTAACATTTGTAGCTATTTTAGCTCATTAAGGCACCAACACAACCTTGCAGCCGCTTCTGCAAACCGGACTCTATTTTTCCTTTATCAACAGTTGATAGTTATTTCTACCTAACAACTATTCACCAGGTAAGGATAAAAATATTATTTTCTTCTCTCTCCTCCCTCCTTTTCTGCAACCGGCCAGTTGGTGGGGAAATAAAAAAAAATGATAAAGATAATAGGGAAAGAGTGAGAAATGTATATTTTAATTGGTGTTAGGTAAAATAGATAGTATTGGTGTAGTTGTGAAAGAAAAAATTGATAGTTAAAATAGAATTATGAACTGTTCATAATGTAATATGCATTTTTACCGGTAAACTTGCTCTCAAGTGTATCCCATTTTTAACAAACAAATTGTCATGGTCAGTGATTGACCATTGTCCCCATTCTTTAACAAAAATTACCAATGGGTCCATGCCATTTTGGCCTTTTGGGTGTATTTTGACACATTATTTTAATTCTGAGCATCTCCTTTATCTGGAGCCCTTCCTACCTCTCTCACTTATTGAAATCACGAGCCATCCATCATCCATCCGAGCGTCTACCGAAAGATATAGAGAGAGAAAATCACATTTTCAGGGAGAGAGAGAGAGAGAAAGAATGGCGTCGGTGGCGAGGGTGGATCTGGACGGGAAGGCGATCAAGGGGATGACGATATGCATGATAGGGGCGGGGGGGTTCATAGGGTCCCACCTGTGCGAGAAGCTGATGGCGGAGACGCCGCACAAGGTGCTGGCGGTGGACGTCTACAGCGACAAGATCAAGCACCTCCTCGAACCGGCCGAGGCGTCCGTCCCGTGGGCCGACCGCATCCAATTCCACCGCATCAACATCAAGAACGATTCCAGGCTCGAAGGCCTCATCAAAATGGCAGATCTGGTCACCCACACACTCTCTCTCTCTCTCTCTCTCTCTCTAAACAATTTGCAATTTCTTTCTTTCTTTCTTTCTTTCTGGTTCTTCAGATATTGTTTTTTAATTTGTGTTTTTTTCCTCGTTTTGCGTGTTGGGGATGGGAATTTTACGTTGTTTTTGGATCTCTGTGCCACGAAACTTAAAATGCACATTTGAGAATCTCTCTCTCTCTCTCTCTCTCTCTGCAATTTTGGGCAATTTCTCTTTCTTGCTATTTTTTTTGCGTGTTTGTTTTTCCGGTTGTGCCTTTTTCGTCTTGGTTTGGTGTGAGTTTATATCGTTTTGGATCTGTGTGGCCTCAATGCAAATTAGTTCTCTATTTTTCACGAACTTCACATGCGTTTTTCTCTTAACGTTTCTCTTTCACATTGTTGTAGCATACGCATGTACACGTGTAATGCGTTTTATGTGCACAATTAATGCTAAACGTTGGTTATTTGGTGACCTAGGTGATAAATCTCGCGGCGATCTGCACTCCGGCGGATTACAACACGCGTCCTCTTGATACGATTTACAGCAATTTCATTGATGCACTGCCCGTGGTATGCATTTTTGATGGATTTATTGGTTTCCTGTTATTGGACATTTGGCTGTTGATGTCCAATTTGAATGAATTAACGTCTTTTGATGTAAACGCAGTAATAGCGACTGTTAAGTTTTTGTGCTTTGTTGAGATTGATAGATGTTGATGCATTTTGATGTGGGCTTTCAGGTTAAGTACTGTTCGGAAAACAACAAGCGTCTCATCCACTTTTCTACTTGTGAAGTCTATGGGAAAACAATTGGAAGCTTTCTTCCTAAAGACAGCCCTTTGCGGCAGGTGAGGCTTCATTTTCGGCTTTCTTTCCTACTCTTGACTGCCATTTGTTATGTAAAAACCAGATCTATACTAGGAATTTGTTTATCAACTTTCCCTGTAGTTTGTGATTGCTCTTATATATAGTTTTGTACAAAAGTCGTGGTAGTTGGATACTTGGATGGACTGCTAGCAGTTTATCTGGAGCTAGAAAAGCCTGGATGTTAGTCCAACTGCAGCTTAAGGACAACAGAATGGAAGACAATACGAGTAACTCGACCACCTGATGCGACCAATATTAGGGGGGCGAGAATTTATTAGTTACTGCACTAGCATTTTCTGCCATTTTTTTTTCGTGACTATGGCAGCACTCAAAAGGCCTGTCAACCAAGCTGATTTCATTACCAGTCACTGGGGATTTCATACCTTCACTGTATTCTCCCTTCCCCAAACAGGAACCTCAATGGCTGTAACTGCCGTTTCCTTTTTCCCTTATTATTCCTTCCTTTTCAAGACTATAGTTATGGTATGTTTACAGTTTTCTGTTGGTAGGAATTCACAACGGAACCTTGTCGGTCATACTAGTACTAAACCAGAAAACTGTTGTTATCGTACTCTGTTGATTGGCCCTATTTGATAGATCTGTTTGGCCTTGATTGACTCCCATGTCATCTTGGAAGGCGTTCAGGATTTGAGTTGTTTGGTTCATATAATAACGGGACTCATTGGATGGTATATTCTACTCATTTTCAAATGTTTGCAGATTGCTTAAGTATTGGAAAGCTAAAATACTTAATGTTGAATAGTCAAAGTCGTTTGCTGTGATTCCCATTTGAGATGAAATCATGCATATCCCATTTGGTAATAATTCTTTACGAGTTTTTATTTCTGAAATCGTTGTAGCATAGGGAATAGATGCATATGTTATTGTATTTTATTTGTATTGACGTGTCAATTTATTAGTTTTGACCGATGGGGAGTATCTTCAAGAAACCTCTGTTGATTGACCTCTCTAGCAAAGTTAGGAATACAGGAATAAATAAGAACTGAAAAAGAGAAAAAAATGGTGATTTTTTAGCTTTGTAAACAGAATAAATGATTCAGAATCAGACTAAGAAATATTTGACCTGTGATAATGATGTAATATAACGGGCAAGAAAGAGAGGAAACGTCTGGCCTTTTAATTGTTCAGTATAGGTTGGATTGTCAATAAACTACTTTCTAATGTTAGAATCTTGTGCCCAATGGGTGGGAGTGTATGTTTCTATTTTGTGCACAAACTTGATGGACTTGACTTTGGTAAGATCCCCTATTGCTTCTCTGATGTTATCTCCTGCAACGTGATCAACTTGTTATGTTAGATTAGATATGATTTTCTTCAGTTACCGCTCTTTTTGTTTCTTGAATTTGCTTTGAATAAACCAAAAAGGGCGAATGAAGAAAAAGTATCAATATTGTCTTCAAAATTCATTTTCGTTTTCTCAAATTATTCCCTCTGAGGTAATCAAAGTCACTTGTGCTCAGATTAGGATCCTGCTTGCCATGGTGTTTGAAATTGAATGTTCTGATTTGTGTGTTTGTGGTGCGTTAGGATCCTGCTTATTTTGTTCTTAAAGAGGATGCATCCCCCTGCATTTTTGGATCTATTGAGAAGCAGAGGTGGTCCTATGCTTGTGCAAAGCAATTGATTGAGAGGCTGATCTATGGTAGGTGAACTGTCTGTTGCTCTGGCTGGTTAGAAGGCTTTTCTTAGTTTCTTTTGTATTTATTATCCACAGCTGAGGGTGCGGAGAACGACCTTGAATTCACTATTGTGAGACCTTTCAACTGGATCGGTCCCAGGATGGACTTCATACCCGGCATCGATGGTCCCAGTGAGGGTGTCCCAAGAGTATTGGCATGCTTCAGTAATGTTAGTTCAATTTCTTCTGGGGAATTTGAATTTCACGCATTCATTTGTTTGTTCTCTGTGATTTCTTTGACTTTGTATTACTATTATCTCTTGTTCTTTTTTTCTTGCTGTAGAACCTTCTTAGACGAGAGCCGCTCAAGCTTGTGGATGGCGGTGAATCACAAAGAACATTCATCTATATCAAGGATGCAATCGAGGCGGTTCTTCTGATGATTGTGCGTACAGCATCCTTCCCCTCCATTTTCATTTCACACAGGCTCTCAGAAATAATGTTTGAGTGGTTTGTTCTTCTCTATCAGGAAAATCCAGCTAGGGTGAATGGACATATATTCAATGTTGGCAACCCTAACAATGAAGTTACTGTCAGGCAACTGGCTGAAATGATGAATGAGGTGAAATGAGAATCATCTTTCGTACTTTGTGATGCCATTTTTTGTCATTTTATTCAGCGCACTGTTATTGCTATCGACAGGTTTATTCGAAGGTTAGTGGAGAACCTAGTCTGGAAGTACCCACCATTGATGTAAGCTCCAAAGAATTCTATGGTGAGGGGTATGACGACAGTGACAAGAGGATTCCTGACATGACCATAATCAATAGACAACTTGGTATCACCCTTTTCCATCCACTTTTTTATGCTTGGATCTTGAATTTCTCACGAATAAACTTTGTTTTTCAAGTACCGATGAGGGATTCTTTTTTAAACCAATACTTCTCTATTTCCTTCTCATTTCCCTGATTAAAAAAATTATGCCTGTTTCACTCCATTTTCTTTCATATCTTTTCCATTTCCTTTCATCTGCAAATTGAAATCCAAACATGGAATTTGTTATTTTGCACTATTTTAGGGATGAGACACTCTAATTTTGTTTGGAATACCACAGGTTGGAATCCAAAGACGTCACTTTGGGACTTGCTTGAATCTACCCTTACCTATCAACACAGGACATATGCTGAGGCAGTAAAGCAGGCCATTTCAAAACCTCTTGCTTCTAACTAAAGGGGAAAAACTTTCCGAGTTGCACTGTGTGTTTAGGAGTCTACTGCATTGGGGCGTGTTTCAATTCTTTCGAAGGTGTTATATTAAGTCGATATTCTACATTCATTCTGGTATACACTACATATAATTTTATTTTTTTTGGTCTTCCCTGTGTCGCTGGTCAATAGTTCACATGTCCTCAGGAATTTGTATCAGTAGTTTTCTTTGCTAAAAGCACCGTAAACTCTAAGTTCATCGCTACAAAGATGTCTGCGAATCTCAAATTTTGGCTGGGTCACGGGGCGTGCAAAGCCTGTTCTGATATTTCATGGATTCGTTTCGTTCCTCTATTTTGTTGTCCATTTAAGGAGTCTGTTGTATGTATTTAATTGTTTGATCCACCCAGGATGCTGTTTACTTAAGTTATAAATAATATCTTTTATCTGTTTACTGCCTTCTTTGGTTTCTGGGAGGATGAAAATGAAGTACTTGAGGATGGTTTCTTGGCATTTGGCAAGCATTGTTAGAATGACCGGCTGGAAATGGATTAGTGAACTAATGTTCTGTGCCATTTTATTCGAGCATAGAACAAAGTGGTTTACATATGAAACTTATTTCCTCATGTCTCCCCAAAACCGTCTCTCATCGTCTTCTTTGCCTTTTGTTCTACATTTTTTCCCTGATTTTCTTTGTCTAATTTTTCAAAATTGATTTCTGCAAATTGGGTTGGGGATGGTGATCCAATTTTCAAGGGGAGTTCTGGGCATAGAGGGGGACAGTCAGCGCGGACGATCGGGCCGCCTCTGGCGGGCTTATTAGGAATCATACCGGAGGTTTTTTTGCTGGCTTTCATAGAAGAATTGGTCGGTGCTCAATCTTAGCTAGTTAGCACCGATTCAACCCCTCATTGGTATCTTTCACACATTGAAGCCATTTGTTCATCCAATTGTTGGTAGCAACTCATGAAAACCAGTTCACATCCTTTGATCAACCTTATTACTGACTGCAAGTATCTACTGGCGAGCTTCACCGCAGGGAGGATTAGACATGGATATTCTTTCAGGCCTCATTTAATTGCATGGAAAGGATAGAAAAGACTCTGAAAATTAACGTTTCTTTTAATTTTCTGTGAGTTCAGTTACCAATAAAGTTGTATGATCTACAGTTTCAACTTTCTCACTGAGAAGCACTTTTCTGCAAATTAGGTCTTGCCTAAAGGAAGGAATTTTAGTTTTTTCGCAAGATTTCTTGTCAAGAGAATGCAAACAAAAAAATAAATTCCGTTTTCTTTTACTTCACCTTATTTCACTTTATATGAGAATCCCTTTCCTATACTACATTCCCAATAACTGAACGGAACCGCCAAGGAAGGATTGAAGTTGTAGACGGATTTTAGTTTATTTATGTTCCACCCAACGTCTTGTTTTTCCAATTACAAAGAAAGACTTTGTAGGGTTCGTAATTAGTTTTCGCCTCTTTCTGATAAGAAAAAGTTGAGAAACCCTTCCTAGTGAAGTTGGTTGTCTCAGGTCCCGTTCCGTTAAGGTTTTTATTTTTTTATATTTTTAAAGTTCTTATTGCCTGCTTTACGGGACATGTCATTCTCTCATAATACATCATCTTTAATTCAAAATATATGTACTTATTTTTAATTAGTGAAACACACCCTCCGGTCTTATGGACTGCCTCTGACCCCTATTGACTAACTTATTAATACCCCGTAAACCTTCAAAATATATGTACTTATTTTTAATTAGTGAAACACACCCTCACTTCATAGTGGAGGCGGAGGTTTGAGCCCCACGAGAGGCGAATTTGGGGTGCAGGGCTATGGTTTTATGGACTGCCTTTGACCCCTATTGATTAACTTATTAATACCCTGTAAACCCTGTATATAAAAAGGATAGTGATTTTGCCACACCATTTTTTGATAATGCTTTTGGTGCAAAAAATACACTGGCAGGGTATGGCATTATCAAAAAATGGTGTGGCAAAATCATTTCTCTATAAAAATAACTGAAAAGAGAAAAAATACAAGATGGAGGACTTCACGCCCGGTGGGACTCGAACCCACAATCGCCTGATTAGAAGTCAGACGCCTTATCCGTTAGGCCACGGGCGCTTCGTTGTCATCACCTCTTAGTAATTAATTGATATACACAATAAATCTGCAAGATAGCACATCTTATTTTTCCCTTTTTTTAATCCTCCATCTTACTTTTCTCCGGTCGTGTCATTTCCATTTTCCACGAGTGTTGGCCATGTCATTTTTGATACGTACAATTAGTTATTTAAATTGTCAAGTTTTTAATCTTCCAAAATAAGCAATCTCCTGTGATGCTTAGATATCAACAGAGAAAATATTAGTAGTATTTAAAAGAGCTATTATCGGATATTATTTTTAATTTTTTACTGATCAAATTCTTACTAAATTTATGTGGTTCAGATCACATAGATCGTACGGAATAATTTTCAGCGTCCAGGATAAGCTAGTCTAAATACTAAATTATAATAATAAAAAACAAGTTTTCTATTAGCATTTTAAAAAAAAATTCCGCCATTTAAATTAAATCTATCTAATGTTTAAAGCCTTGTTCCGGAACGCAAAATAAGTACTTATTTTTTAAGAAGGCAATTTCAAGCTAAAAAATGATGGGCTTATTGAAATCTAAAAATATGCAATATGGATCTTGTTTGAAAGTTCTCATTGAGATTTTTAATACGGTATAAAAAAATCGAAAAATTATTTTTCATTTACATTATTTTTGAGTTTGAAAATGTGAAATAAGTACTTATTTTTTAAGAAGGTATTCTGGAATGGGCTCTAAATACTTTACATAACTATCCTCCCCATTTACATATGTTTACAGGGTTGTCAAATTACGGATCGAATTTGCATTTGTTATATGATATGACTCCAGATAAATTTTATGCAATCATGTTTTGAAAAATAAAATTTGCCTAGCTCCAAGGATTAGTCCGGTTGATTGGTTGGTTTGTTCCTCACATAATTGAACTCTTAGTTCCGAGTATGTATGAAGTGTCTTTGATAGGATCGGAAAAGAAATTACTACGTTGAGATGTGGGCAAACTGAGCCGGACATGGGACACGGACCAAAAAGAGAAAAAGAAAAATAACGAGCACAAAAAAAACAGCTAAAAAAGCACACGGTGGAAAAATTCGATTAGCAAAATCGAATTGAAACGACCTTAATGGTAAAAGTCGTCTTCTTCGCTGTCCGACGGCTTTTCAAAAATTTTCTTCAGTCGCTCACCTCCAATTTTCAAACCCCACCCCCTCCTCTACAATCTCTCTCTCTCTAGATCTCTTTCTTCCTTCTCTCTCTACACCACCATTCCCTCCCCCAATTGCACACCGATCTCGACCAAGATCTCGCTCTTCCTCTCCTCCTTCTCCCTCCTCAATCCTCCCACGAACGGCTACGATCTAGATAGATAGACAGAGAGAGAATTGTAGGAGGTGTCCTCTCGGCTGGATCTGAGAGGCGATGGCATTATCCGGCATGAGAGGCTTGTCCGTCTTTATCAGCGACGTTCGCAATTGCCAGAACAAGGAGCAGGAACGCCTTCGTGTCGATAAAGAGCTCGGCAACATTCGCACTCGCTTCAAAACTGAAAAGGTTTTTTTTAGGGTTTAATGTTCCCTTTGACTGTAGTACGAAATGTTGTTTTGCTGAGGACTAGTAAAAATGTTCCACTTCATTGTGTCTTATTTGGTTTGCGTATTCAAACTGAGATCAATTCCTTTTCATCGAGGCTGGGCAGTAAATAAGATGCAATTGTATTGAGGTTTAATCAAGTTCGTGTTCGTTTGGCTTGGCCGTAAGTAGAATTGTTCAAGAGCTAATATGATAGAACTAGGCCTCCGGGCACACCCGATGCTTGTGCAAATCGTGCTATGCAAAAGATTAAAAGAGGAAAATCCGTAATGAGCTCTTGGATGTGAAAGTAGAAAAGAGGGTAGAAAATAAATTGGGGTGACAGTTTTTTTCTTCCTTCTTGGCAGTTTCTTGAGGTAGTTGAAAGGGGTAGTTTGGTAAAAAAAACTAAAGTGTGAGCTAAGCCTCAAAAGTCAGTTCATTTTCTCTTTATAAGAGTAATAGATATTAGATATTAAAAATAGAATTTAGGGATTATGTAGTTGAAGAGAATTGTATCCTCTATGAACTTCGGCCAGCTCTTAATAGTTCATACTTTTATCTAGCATCCGTGATTGATGTATTGTCAATCATGAAGTTGCTGCTATCTCTGTGGAAGTATTTTGTCATTTGTGCCAACAGGCAATAGTTAGCCCCGATGACATGCTGATTCCTGGGTTTGATTTGCTCCAACCTTTTTTGTTTTGTTAAGGCCAACAACAATCAAATTATAAAATCAGCAGTGGCTCGACAAGCCAGTCAACTACCATACCACTCCTAATGTACATAATCTATCAAAGATATGCATGGAAATAAAGAATTAACGAAATTGATTCAAAGATATGCATGGAAAACCTAAAACGGAAAAACCACTGGAGAGAGAATCAGGCACTATTCCCTTATGGAAGATACTCTGCAATTTAAGTCATACAACCTCTTGCCGAATCCATGTACACCAAGCCCGTGCTTGATGCTCCATCATTGATACCCAGGCATTGTTTTTATTGCTCAGACGCACATTTTTTCTCTGAGTGATGTGGCACCCATATGTTTTTCTTTTGGTTCTGTATAGACTGTATTTCCACGTTCTTATGTTGTCTTTTAACCTTTCCCCATGTCTTGCCCATGTCTTTTCCCATGTCCTGCCCATGTTTGTTCTTGTAAATGCATGCTTTCAGGTTTTCAGCATATTTGGAGAAGTGACTTGACTATTGGATTTTCATTATTTTAGGGTTTGACGCCTTACGAAAAGAAGAAATATGTTTGGAAAATGCTTTACATCTACATGCTCGGTTACGATGTTGATTTCGGCCACATGGAAGCTGTTTCTTTAATTTCCGCACCAAAGTATCCAGAGAAACAGGTGATGTGTACTTTGAAAACTTTATTTATTAGTCATTTGCAATATGCCTCCCATTATTTGGTATTATACAACAGATGTAATGCCTAGTAATATGCCGATCCAGAAGGGAAATTACTCTTTGCATGAGATTATGGCCCTTGATCGAGCACAATAGCGAAGTAGCACACACGTAAACAACCCCATTTGGTTGGGAGAAGACTGTTGAGGAAAGTTGCAATTGGATGTGAGGAGAGTCAGGAGACGCTAGAATAGTGTTGCACGTTCTTCGGTTGAACTCAACCCCAAAAGCTAGCTATTGAAACGAGGGTGCCATCGCGCTTACATACTTCATATTACTTTGGTACCTAGACGATGTGGAATTTCTTCACACCCTTCCTCACCCATAGCGTGCTCCCTCGGCACCACCTGTCGCGTGCAGACCAGAGACACGCACCCTACGTGCGTACCCATCTCTGGTACCATGTTAAGTTACCAGTTGTCCCAACTCCCAAAAGTTTAAGTTGTTAGGAAATGGGTCTAACAATGTGTATCATACTATTCAACATCCTCCCTCACACACAATCCCGTCTTATACTTGGAAATGCAAATTTTCAGAGGTAGAGCGGAACAAAATACGTAGAGGAGAAGCAGAATGCAAACAGAGAGACTTGAACCCATGACCTCTCCTAAGCTGAGAGACTTGAACCCAAGACCTCTCCTAACCTGAGCTTTGATACCATGTTACACGGTCTTGTGTGGAACTCAACCCCAAAAGCTAGCTATTGAAGTGAGGGTACCCTCGCGCTAAAATACTTCATATTACTTTGGTACCCGGACGATGTGGGATTTTGCCTCACAAATGGAACTAAGGCTATGCCGCTACACAAAGCAAATACTTTTTGCGGAACAGTAACTGTACAGGTCTTGTGAAAACTGTAACTCTACCATTTCCGTTGTACCAAAAAAAAAAATGGTAACTCAACACCAAAAAAGAGTTATGGATTGGTGATTATGTGGTATTTATCTAACGAAAATATTTTTTTGACTATTTTTTTTTCTGGTTCTGTACTTCTGTTCATATTTTGATTAATTTGAAAGACAAAACATTCCACTATTCTAAGACGACTTGGTCAGGCAAAGATGCTAAAAATCTCACAGACCAGTTTTCTTAATGTTTAGAATGCTTTGACCTATGAATAACAGCATCTTGGATGTTTTTGTGGACCATGCTTTGACTTATATCTTGAGTACATAAACTAATTAGTAATTAGGTGGTGTAGGACGAGTGTTGAGGACACTGTCCTATAAGTAGGAGCGGTGAAAGGGCTTTTATCAACGCTGACGCTAGTTATATCTAGTTTTTTGTCCAATGCTTGATAAGTATATGGGTATTTGAGTTTGTATGCGGTAATTAGGTAAGCAATAAAAAGCGTTGGCTGTGAATAGCAATTAGGGGTATTTGGAATGTGGTTCTTGTTTCATGGAGTATGTCGTGGGTTTTTCTTGTGACGGTGATGGAGCTTATTCAAGAATGGTATGGGGCCATGGGGCTAGAGTGGGGGTAGAAGAAGACGGAAGCTTTGTATTATGATCCCGCTGTGCTTGATGTGTTTAATTTGGATAGAGAGGAATCGTAGATGTTTTGACTGGGATAATAGGCCATTGTTCAACATTAAAAGTCTATTGATTTCTACTTTGTTTAGTTGGGAATCGTGGGAGTCAGGAGTGTTACCCTACTTTGAGTCAATTCTTTGGCATATTAAGATATTTTTTGTGTATAGTCGGGTTTGTAGGGCCTTTTATTATTTATGAACCTTTTTCTTTTTTTTTCCTCACTTTCTTTTGTACATGGGTGGCATCCCCTTGATGTCTTTTCAATAAAATCTTATGACTTATCAAAAAAGTGAATAGCAATAAGGGGTTGCGCGTATTAGTCTTGGGTTTATTTATTTGGGGTTTTCATATTTTTAGATAGAAGGGATAATATCAACTTACATTTGGTTATGGCTCCAAAAGCTGTACAAGTTCATACACCTTAGTGCTGAGAAGAAACAATGATGTATATTACACTAATTTTTTTATTAAACCACACAACCCATAAGAAGTTTCAAAACTCTGAATCACTTAAACCTGACATCAACGCTGCGCACAAGCTGGTGGTAAGGAAGCAAGGTCGGTCATGCAATGTACATATGCCGTGATAGAAGAGGTGGACAAGCTCTTAGAGGCAAGGGCGATTGAGGAAGATCATGATCCAGACTGGCTTTTCATTACTGTGGTAGTGGAAATAAATAACGGCAAGTGGAGTGTCTGGACTTCATCAGCCTCAATACGGCTTGTTCGAAGGATAATCTTCTCTTTGCCCATGACAAGGCCAGTTGGTGGACACAATGGCCAGATATGCGCTGATGAGCTTGGTTGCATGATGGACGTCCCCTCTCTCGTTGATATACCTCCACTTTTCCAAATGGTTGCTTTGGTTTTCAGCACTTGGAAGAAACTAACTTGTCACTGAAGCTTATGGTTTACTATAGACCCAAATACTTTTCTCATTCTGATCATCAGGGTGGACCATTAAATTTTTTCCTGTTTTGATTGCTCAATGAGATAGCTCTCTTGAGGAAATGTGTTTTGTGTGTGCCTGCTCTATGAGAACACTGGGTAATAATTTCTAAATAGATGTTGTAAATGGAAATGTGGACATTGATTGAAAATGGTATCATTATTTCTGTGTAATGCAAGTTGAAGCTAAAAGATGTGTGCCAAAAGATCTATTTTACTGGTGTTCATGTGTTATGAAATGTTTTCTTGCTCTCTGTCTTTAGCAAGGCTTTATTACTCTTGCCGTTCAAAAAAGAAAAGAAAAAGGATGGCTATATTACTCTCCACCAGTAAATTTGACTTCTACCATACTACTGATGGCTGCAGGTTGGGTACATAGTGACATCATGCTTGCTCAATGAGAATCATGATTTTCTGAGGTTAGCAATTAATGCTGTCCGCAATGATATCATTGGTCGGAATGAAACATTTCAGTGCCTGGCATTGACTTTGGTAGGCTACTTTTTTTTTTATAGAACTGTGTTTTTATTGTACTTACTTCAATATGGTGCCTCTATACTACTTGTTCCTATAGTCATGCAGAAATATTCTATTTGTGTTATGAAGGATTTTTGTCTGTTAATTATTTCTGTAAGCGATTTGGAGCATTTTCATTTATGGTTCTTTTCTCTAATACTGTGATGAATGTGTGCTACACGTTCTTTTCTTTCCTTCTTGTTGCTTTTTTTAGTTCTGCTAAGGGTAATTGTAGTGCTTCTTCCAAAATAAGCTGAAGCTGCAGACATATTGTCTTGTCATGCAAAGCTTACGAGAACCAACTTTTGAATGGCGACTTTTTCTTTTTGATGTTCTACACCTTTTCCTTCTTTTTTTCTGATATACGTTTTGGTACGTCTGGAATATATGCTTCTGTGCTGCTCACACGTTACCTTTGAGACCTTACAAGTTATGACTCGGTAGTTGGTATCTATCTCCAGTTGTGAAGTCCAACTGATATTGCATATTGGGCGACCTTGGATCCTTATGGACGGGACAGAGGACCAATTGTTCGGTAGTGCCTTATCTTTGGGTCAAAAGCAAAATGAAGACCCAATCGAAGAACTTGAAACGATTACTTCAGTCATTAGTCTATATGAGCTTTCTTATACAACATGACTTAAGTAGTAAAACGTCCTCTTACTTGTGGCGTGTTTTATATTGTATAACTCTATATATAACAGCTAAGTGTTGGGATTTGCACATGCGAATGAGGCATAATACGATCATGAGCAGTCACAGGCTGACTTGGACGTATCTGTTTAAATCGTTTTTGAGTTGTTTTGGTTTGGGATACATTTGGGGTCGCATTTGATTCAAAATCTTTTCAGAATATTCCAACGGTTAGGTTAAAGATATTAAACAGGTTGCCTAAGCAAAAATCTCTGTTCTCGGAATATTATGGCTCCGATTAAATAGATCATATGTGAATTCCAAATCTTTGGATACTTTGCATTCTTTCAAAACTTCCACTTTCATAAATATTTCTGCAGGTTGGGAACATTGGCGGGAGAGAATTTGCTGAATCATTAGCACCGGATGTTCAAAAGTTACTTGTAAGTGGAAAACATTTGCAGAATGAAGTTGTCAATCTTGGAATATGAAGGATATTGACTTTAATTTCTTATTCCTTCAGTTTTCTAGTAGTTGTAGACCGCTTGTGAGAAAGAAGGCAGCTTTGTGTCTCCTTCGCCTGTACAGGAAAAACCCTGACGTTATCAATGTAGATGGATGGTAAGCATGGCTTTGGATTCTCTGGGCCAGGAAGTCTCCTAGGGTTATGTAGCATAAGCTTATATTGTCAAGTCTTTTTCACCTTATTTTTCAGGTCAGATCGAATGGCACAGCTATTAGATGAACGTGATCTCGGTGTTTTGACATCTTCCATGAGCCTTCTTGTTGCTTTTGTCGCAAATAACCATGACGCTTATTGGAGCAGTCTTCCAAAGTGTGTGAAAGTTTTGGAAAGGCTCGCTAGGAACCAGGACATTCCACAAGAATATACTTACTATGGTATCCCATCTCCATGGCTTCAGGTTTGTATCCCCTTCTTTCAAAACTGTTTGTATTTTATTTGAGGTCAGAAGTTAATCCAAGTCACATTGGCCAGTCAAAGCCGGTTGACGAGCTAGCCGATTCAAACATGAAGCCAAATTTTGGATGATTAACTCAAGGGTTGTAGGACAGGGTTAGGGTTGGAATTCAAGTGTCTTCATTAAGGAGATTCACGATTTCTAAATTGCATTGTATGGATTCAAGACTATATTGCTGAATGTGAGGAAAGTTAGGGATTAGCCTATGGCAAGCATCACATATGGAACAATAGAAAAGCCCTACTGATGCAGGACAACTGTAGGAAACTTGGGGTATTGTTGCTTAGAATAGGAATTGTGGTGGCCCTCGTGGGTTTAGATAACTGACATTATATAGGGTTAAGGTTGTAAGAGGAAGAAGAAAAATTCTAGGGTTTGATGATGAATAGGAGTGAGGTTTGGTTTCATTTCCAAAAGTTACCAGATTTGTGGAATTAGTTACAGGATTTTCTAGACAACTGTGAATTCAACATTTGAAGTGTGGATTGTGTTAGACATCCAACTAAAAAACAATTGGCAATGAGTCGGGAAATGCTTCTATCTTCAAATGTGCTAATTATGCCGATCTGGGAAAGCTTTAGCACCTCCTTGCATATGCAACCCCACTCATACGTGAAAATGTATACAAAAGAACACATAAGTATAGATAAATCATTTAAGGTGCACCTATGACAGAAATCAAAGTGTTCTTAAGCGATAGCTTTATGAAAGTAACCGACTCTCAGTGCATGATATATCGTTGACAAACTTGCATTTGATCCTTATGGTTGGTGCAGGTTAAGACAATGAGGGCTCTTCAGTATTTTCCAACTATTGAAGATCCAAACACTAGAAGATCATTGTTTGAGGTTACTACTCTTTCCCAGAGAAACCATCAAATTATCATCAGATTTGATAGTTGTAAGAAATCTCATTTGGCCATTATAGGTTTTGCAACGGATATTAATGGGAACCGACGTCGTGAAAAATGTGAACAAAAACAATGCATCACATGCTGTTCTCTTTGAAGCCCTTGCTCTCGTAAGTTTGCATCCCTTCTTTAAGCTGATCAGTGAGTAAAAGATGCAGTAGGACTTACATATGGCTAAGAGAAACTATACGTGCAATTCATCGTGTAAATTTCCAATTACCTTGCTTGTCCTTTTAAGGTTCTTCATGTATTATTTTCAGCAGTGGACTCCAGAAATTCCTTATGTTATATCTGTTCACGTGTACTCGTTCCTGCATTTGCATTATTCTTTAAAATATGAAAACAAACCTTACGGTGAATGAGCAACACCTAATACGCACCGACGGAATGAGGGTGATCCTGCATGAATCCAGAGTGATGCCAGAGTTGCACATTTGAAAGCTAGAAGTAGTGTTATAATCATGAATGTCGTAAGTCATGCAACCGACTGTTTAGCTAGGGTTTGAAACAATTTCTATTAGAAAATCCAAGGCAATTTCAGTATTACCCTCCCTGTAAGGGCAACAAGTTCCATGCACAAAAGGTTCAAACCTCTATTTCTCTAGGGGTGTGACCGGGCCCCCATTCTTACAGGCAAGAAATAAATAGGGTGCATACCTGTGTATTTTTTAGCAGTTGAGTTGGGCCCCTATGTCATTATGGGCAAGAAGTACAACCCAAGTACCCCCTAAAAGCGTCAAAACCAAGGCACATAGGGGATTCCATCCCTGTAGTGATATGAAACATTTTTAGCGCTTTTTTTTTTTGGTGAAAGCCCCTAAGTGGCAAAGCCAATACACGCCTTTGATTCTTTGTCCTCAAAACGGCACAACAATTTCTACACATGAAAGATTAAATAAACATGCTTTTTTTTTTCCAAGAGTGCTATCTCTTACGGGTTCTATCAGCCCAATTGTTGGCCTATCATGGCTAGGAACAATAGCCAATAAAGAAAAGGATGCTGCTTTAAAATGTTTCAAACATATACAAGCATTTTTTTTTATAACTCGGTATCAGGCACAATGGGCCGACTAAATTGGGTGACCAATCCACCATCCATTAGTACGCCGGTGTAGGGGAGGGGACAATCAAAGCTGGAGCAAAGCTCTTTATGGACTGGCCTGAAATAGGAATTGATAGCCCGCGGATCGGCGTCGAACCCAGACCTCCCTTGGTTTTCCCTCAAGATACTGCTTTTAAATATTTCAAAAGTTTACAGACAGTTGAGCACATATCACCAGCTGGATAAACTGTAAAACACAACAGTCAGGGCGATGTTGCCTTTGTTCGGTTCCCATCTCTGAAAAATATTTTTGATGTAATGAGTGGTAATGAGTGGAGAGAGATAGAGAAAATTATTGAGAAACATGCAGAGAGAAAAATGGGTTTCTCAAAGATGGGAACCAATCAAAGCGGTTATGTTTAGGCTCAAGCCGCTCAACTACAAGGGACAAACATGAGGTAAATAAGCCAGGGTTAACCTATGTAATGGCACAAAAGGTAATAAAGTGAATAGCTAATGGTCTGGGTGGACAATAAACAAAGAGTTATGAAAAAATGCAAATAAAGCGGAAAGGTAATGGGCTTTATGGATTTATCACAATTAGAATGACATAAAAAGATGCATAAGATCGTGCAAGAACATTTACCATATGCCATCAGCAATAATAGATAAGGGAGTGAGAAACAAAACAAAAAAAATCTTAGAGAAGGTGGGGAAGAAGGCTTTGGAAGTTGTGCAACTCTCCAAAATGTTATTCCAATGAACCCTCTTCTTATCAATGTAGTTGAACTTAAGTAGAGGGGCAGGCAACTAACCTAGAAGGCTAGAAATAAACTAAATCTCTCATGCTTTGTACTGATGTTGTTAGCTATTGATTCAACTCTGATGCCCATGTGCTCATGAGACATAGAACCACCACTCAACCAAATGAAGTAGGTGCTTTTGAACTTGCAAGGAATGTGGAGCTACTATGTGTTTTCTTGTGCAATGTATTGTGTTTGCTTTGATTTCACCTTGGTATGGCTTTTGAGGGGTTCTTTCTGGTTGTGTGTTCTTATCACCATATCACAGGTCATGCATCTAGATGCTGAAAAAGAAATGATGTCTCAGTGTGTTGCCTTGCTTGGGAAGTTTATTGCTGTTCGTGAGCCAAATATTCGATACCTTGGTTTGGTATGTTGCCAGAACACCAATGCTCTGTTTGTTATCTGTTGCACTTTCCTGTCTCATTGATGCAACTTATGTCCAAAGCATGCGAAGTCGGAGCTTGCAACTGTATGAATTTGAAGTCTTGATCTGGTTGTTTTATGTCTGGTTGCATGATGTATGGATTGCTCTGATGCAGGAGAATATGACACGGATGTTGATGGTTTCAGACGTTCAGGACATTATCAAAAGGCATCAAGCGCAGATCATCACTTCATTGAAGGATCCAGACATCAGGTTAGTGTAACTTGTTTGTAGAATTGCAAAAGTACTTTTTGCTTCACCACTGGGTACAACGATTGGTTACATGTTAAGCAACGGGTAGAATTATACCTGGATGCTATGTAATCTTGACAGACTTGTTGACCAATACATTGCTTATATTGGATGTGTAACGGATAACCATGGTTATCATGGGTCTAAGTTTGCCCAGTCCACGTGTGTGGTGGGGTGTACATGAGTTTCCCCTCAAGGAAATAATCGTCATTGAAATAGAAAACAGATGGGTAAAATCAGCTTGACCTATATTATAGGTGCTGACCTAATTATTTTTTGCCGGCACCTCTTTTCCTGGCAATCTTGCTTGCACTGTATTGTTCTGATAGTCTGAAATGCTCACTTGAGCAAAAAGTAATGCATCAAGTAGGCTTCTTTCCACATTACTCATTGTTAAGGATATTTAGCTAGTTCTTTTATTCAGTGTAGCAGTACATTGTCGATCCTTGTAATGTCACCAACTATCCTAAGAGCTTAGGCTGTTATGGAAAACGGTCTTATACCAAACGTACTATCCTCAGGGATAGTCACAATGACTCGGGTCTTACTGGTGTGGTAGGCGTAAGTGTTACTGGTGTGAGTGCCGCCTAAGTGGACCCCAGACACCTATATTTTAGGGTCTAGGTGGTAATTATGCATTGTTACAATAGTTGGCAATTAGTCGTCGATTAATCGGTAGGGTATATTTCGTGATTTTTAAAAGTATTTTGAGGTTAATGGTGTAATAGTAAAAAACTAGTGCTAGCCCGTGCCTACGGCACTACGCATCCCGGTTGGAAGGGGATGGCAGTTGTGTGATTTAGGTCAAAATCATGGGCACTTAACCGAGAAGTGGGAGGATGCACTATAGCCTTTGGATCAAATGAATCTAAGCCGTTCCAACAACTTGTCTCCACACCCTTCTGTTTTATAATAGAGATATATGATGTGTGTTACTTTACTAATACATATCTAAGCCCTAAATCGCTGACAATATCTACACATAGTACATAATCTGATATATAAATATATATATTTAGTTGTACTTTTTAGTTGTTACTTTAATCTTAATTCATTTCTTACTCAAACTTTGGGGGAGGAGCGGAAACATTTTTTTAGTAAATGGAAAAACGGAAAAAACGATTACTCTCTAGGCATTGAATGCGCCCCTCATTTGCCCGACTAGTGCCTAGCGATTTTTAGAACATTGCTTTTATCTGGGGTATCAGTTCCTTTGATACGTACCCCAATAGAATGGAGATGAGAAATGAAGTCATTTTGGAATTTCATAAATGCTGCTATAGTACTTTTTACACCTCTTTTGGTGGAGTTTGCACTTTAAGGGATATTATCTCTTGTTGACACTGATATAACCCTGTAGTATCCGGAGACGTGCTCTTGATCTGCTGTATGGCATGTGTGATGTTTCAAATGCAAAGGACATAGTTGAAGAACTATTGCAGGTACGTATCACTGTGCACCAAACATCTACTTCCTGTGATTTCTGTAAAACAAAATGGTGGAGTACTGGAGTTAAAAAAAGCGAAAGCAGCATGGCTCTGATAGTTTATCTGTTTTCAGTATCTCAGCTCAGCAGACTTCGCCATGCGTGAAGAATTGTCACTTAAAGCTGCAATTCTAGCAGAGAAGTTCGCCCCTGACCTATCATGGTAATTATTATTTTTTCTATCCGAGAGAGAGAGTATGTATACGTTGTTTGATGAAGCTGCATATCAGATACTGTTGCATGGAGCATGTTCACCATACACATTGTATAACACCTGTATTATGAATGAGCTAATGTTCCCCTATTAATAGCACAGGAACAATGCTGCACGTGTCCTATAAAGCCTTATTATCGCTACTAGAAATAGTTTCGCTAATCATCAATCCAACAAAATATCAAAATCACAGCAATCATGTTGAAATCAACCAAACTTCTGTACTTTTGTGACGGTTCATAGGTCCTGTTATGGCTTTATGTGGAACCTACCCACCATGCTGTCCATTTCAGCCCCATAGCTTAATCAATATCAGTAACTGACACCCGCCCCCCTTTCCACCCTACATAAAAGATTCTCAACTCAGCAGCCAGCTTTTGAAGGATGTCAGGGAAATGTTCTGTATGCGGGCAGAAACTTTTTAACCTTGGTCTGTGTACATGGTGACATAGAATCGAGAAACATGAGTTGAGATTATCCTGTCATGTCCATGTGGTGGGGCCTAGCAAGTTTGCACGACTGGGATTTTTTTCCTTTTGCAGGTTACATGACTGGACTTTCTAATCTTCTTTTTGGTTGTTCAGGAAACATGAACTTTTGAACTACAAAACCATTGGCCTATAGCGTTTTGCCTATACTTAGAGTTGGATAACAATTGAACAAATATTTTGTTGGTCATATCACGAAAAGATATTGAGTTAAATAAATTTTCTCAGGCTTTCAAGGTATTTATCTGGTTCTAATGTGGCAAAAATGACTATTTGAAAGTTATTAGATTATTGTGGACGACATTATTATTGATGAGTCTCTTGTGATGTCATAGATTTCTAATAACTACGCAGGTATGTGGATGTGATTCTTCAGTTGATTGACAAAGCAGGAGATTTTGTCAGTGATGACATATGGTTTCGTGTAGTGCAGTTTGTTACAAACAACGAGGACCTACAGGTGATTCAAACTTATGTGCTTTATCGTGCGCTTGTGTCTTTTAATGAAATTATGTCACTATATGCCTTACACTATAGAGTTTGTTAGCCTTATGCAGCAGTAAAAGCCAGAGAATATCTTGATAAGCCTGCTATACATGAGACAATGGTCAAGGTATGTATATTTATCTGTTTTCTCTTCAACTGTGGAAAGGGATGTTTTTACTTTGTTTATTGGTGCTGCTAACTCGTCATTTGAGCTAATTTAAGTATGACCCTTTGGCGTTGTGCCAACCCACCTGGGTAGGTTGCACTATTTGTTTGAGAAAGATATGCATTTTGTTCGCATTACATGTTGAAACAAAGAGGTCGGAGTTGGTTCATATATTAAGCAAGGGGTTGCCTTACAGTACACTGTTTGTTTGTACGGGTTTTTTTGCCAGCTGTGCATTACTCTTTACTAGCTTTCATTCCCAAACTTTGATAGTTCAATTTCCAAGTTTATTATTCATAATCAGATTAGATAGGCCAAGATTAATAATTGAGAGACTTCATTTGGATCCAATCATGCGTTACAATTGATTGGATCCTGCGTTCATTCTTTTTTTTTCTTCTTGGAACAGGTCAGTGCTTATATCCTTGGAGAATACAGCCACCTTCTGGCCAGACGGCCCGGGTGTAGTCCAAAAGAAATCTTTAGCATCATACATGAGAAGCTTCCTACTGTTTCGTAAGGGTGCTTGAACTTCTGCTCTTCTTGTCTTTTCTTGGTAATATTCTCTCTCCATCATTTTACTATCTTAACGGATGTTATGCACCATCAGGACTTCTACGATTCCCATTCTTCTTTCAACTTATGCTAAGATTCTAATGCACACTCAACCCCCAGAGCCAGAATTACAGAATCAAATTTGGGCAATTTTTCGCAAGTGAGAAGAACCTATTCCTTATAACTTTTCCCTTCTATTTGTTTGGAGCTTGTAGCTTATGCTTTTTGACAATTTACTTGCAATACTTTTACTTACCCTGATATATATATATATATTTTTAGGTATGAGAGTTGTATTGATGCTGAGATACAGCAAAGAGCTGTTGAATATATCACACTGAGCAGAAAAGGTGCAGCGTTGGTGGATATAATGGCTGAGATGCCTAAATTCCCTGAGCGCCAGGTACATTCTAGATCAATTGTGCACAATCAGATCTAGCTCATTATCTTCTAGTTTTGTAGGATTATTCATCAAAATAGTTGATGAAAGGCCCCATGATAGAGTAGTTCTGTATAAAAATGTTATGTTCGTGGGCAGACAATGCACTTATAAATGCATAAATGTACACAGTTCATGTCTTCATGACACTAATCATGCATTCACTTTGGTGTTTAGTCTGCCTTGTTGAAAAAAGCTGAAAATACTGAAGCTGATACAGCGGAGCAAAGTGCTCTTAAGATACGGGCAATGCAACAGTCTTCTAATGCTTTGGTAGTGACTGACCATCACCCTGCCAATGGGACTCCACCAGTGAGCCAGCTTGCTATGGTAAAGATACCCAGCATAAGTAGTGTGGTAAGATATCTTTCCGCTGCTTTTATGAACACATAATCGAATATTTAGACTACTATTTTAACTGCACAAAGAAACTGATTGTGGATCGAGTATTGGGACAGGATCACAACACGGCTGATCAAGTGGTGACTCCGGAAAATGGGGCTCTGAGTGTCGTGGATCCTCAACCTTCAGAGCCTTCAGTTGATCTCCTTGGTGATCTTTTAGGTCCACTGGCTATTGAAGGACCTCCTGCTGCTACGCAATCTGAGGATAATTCGGTCTCTGGAGTAGACGGTTCTTCATATGTTGACGAGGCATTAGCACTTGCACCTGTTGGAGAGGACGCAAACACCATCCAGGTTTCTATTGCTTTATTGCACTTTTGTTGATTTTGTTATGATTTCTGGAGAATCATTATCATCCTGGACTCCATTGGTAGACTGGGGTAACTGATACTCTTATGACTAACAGAGTAATAGTACGGTGATCAACTCAAATCTGTTTCAGTAAAGTTACTATATATGTAATATCTTTCATGCATACTATTTTAACAGTTCAGAAATAGAATAGTAAAACATGAAAGAAAGTGGTTCCATCAAAAAGGGCAGGTCTGCAACTGAATGAGTGAATCAGTGATAGAGACTTAGATGGCAGCAGTTTTTAATGGTGCTGCCAGGAAATGATTTTCTTTGGAACTTGTTGGTCAGAACTCCAATTGGTTTCGGAGCACTAATGTCTGGTAACCTTCTATCCAATCTCCACCCAAAAATTTAAGAAAATTTATCAATTTTCAGGGAAGCTGGTTTGGGGCGTGTTCAAACTCAAAATATTCTTCCTATCAAAATTTAAAAAACTGACAATATTCTAGGCAAGCTTAAATAATATGACCCTGCAAAGATGGCAATGGTTTGAGCTAGACATGGACTTTAGTGTTGCCAGATGGAAATTGTTACTTGTCGACGTTGTCGTATGTTTGGAATAGTGATTATAATATTGAGAATGGAATGTGGACATATAGCCTCGGTTTGTGTAACATGTCCATAACACCGTGAATAAGAATTTGACCGATTTTTTACTTTGTCTAGTTGTTTTGGTAGACGTACTCCATATGGGCTGTTGCCCCAACATATTGACTCTCTTAATGGGACTTGAAGACTTCTTACCATTCTTAACAGACGACTCAATACCTGGCTGACCCTTGAGCTAGTGTCTACATGGAATTATTACCATTTTGCCCAAAAAAAAATTTCTTTTTATGTCAGCCAGTAGGCATTACTTTTAATGACAACCAAAGGCCAAAGCAAAACAAACAGTACAATGTAGCTACTTCACAATGCAATTGTCTATGCTTTTAATGTTTTATCAGCATTTAGATATTTCGTTTTATTTTATTTTGTATATTCTCTAAGGAGAAGATTATTCTCTTTACCAAACATATGTGAATCCAATCACGAGCTTACAACAAGAACAACAGATCTCTTGACAAATCTTAGGATAAAAAAACTTCTGCTGCTGTGCAATGTAAATAGAGAACAGTCTTTTTTTCATTTTATGCTTTTCAGTTTTCACAGACTGCTTTCATGATTTCGCAGCCTATAGGAAGTACTGCAGAAAGATTCCATGCTTTATTGCTGAAGGATAGCGGTGTCTTATACGAGGATCCTTGTATTCAGGTATGCCGTTCTCAGGTTGACTGTTCCTTATTGGAACTTAATTGTTAATTGTCAGTTGTATGGTTTCCATGAGAGGAAACTGATTTAGTGGCTGTACTTTAGTTGACAGTGCCTTCCCAAGGGTTACAGTAGTTTTCTTTGAAATACTTTCCCAGATTGGCATTAAAGCGGAGTGGCGAGCCCATCAAGGTCGACTTGTACTTTTCTTAGGAAACAAGAATACTGCTCCTCTAGTTTCAGTTCAAGTTCTGATAATGCCTCCTTCCCATCTGAAGATCGAGCTCTCAGTTGTTCCTGATACTATTCCTCCACGGGCACAGGTCATACAAGTGGTTATACATTTACTTATCCGTAGTAACTGGTTCTTAGCTGCTCTTGTTTGTATTTTTGTTACTCCTTTTTCTTTAATGAAGACTTTTGGTTACTTAGGTGCAATGCCCGCTTGAAGTCATCAACCTTTGCCCAAGTAGGGATGTAGCTGTTCTTGACTTCTCCTACAAATTTGGAACTCAGGGGGTACTACCTATAACTTAAATTTAAGTGGTATTGCCTTGGTAATTCAACTAACTGTATGTATCATGTACATCTACAGGTCAATGTAAAACTTCGCCTTCCGGCTCTCCTAAATAAATTTCTTCAGCCTATGTCAGTATCTGCTGAAGAATTTTTTCCCCAGTGGAGATCACTTTCTGGACCTCCTTTGAAACTTCAAGACGTGGTATGTAAACTCTTCTTTCTTTTTGAAACTTCAAGATGTTGGGCCTTAAAGCGAGCTTAAGATCTTCATCCCGAGCTCGGTTAGAGCAGATTTGTTCTCATCTCGTTGGACTCTGTTTAACCTTGTCAAATACAGTGAGGAGACATATCAATACATATTTGTGTATGCTACTTGAGGAGACAATACACATTTCTCAAGCTTGATTAAAAAATTCCCCTTTACAAGTGTGGAGTCTGGAGGGGAAAATATATCAGAGAAGTTTTCAAATATCGTTTTACACCTAAATAAACAGATTATGTTGTCAAAGCCTTTGTGAGGAGACTTTGTAAGTAAGTATTGAATCTAAAAGGGAAGAGCAGTTTAGAGGTTTAATTTCTACTCTTGTCTCAAAAGTAATAGTGTTCAGGAGTCTTGCGACTTGACTCTCGAAATTCATCAACGTTTAATGAGTTCTTCATTCTTGAACTAACAAGAATGAAAGAGATCACCCAGTAGTGGTCCATGTTAAGTGTTCTGCATTATTCCACAAGTTGACTTACCTCTCAGTCATCAAGACTCAAATCAGCATTCTCACTTATCGTTGAAGCTACTGTTGACAAATATATGTATGACTTATCTTTTCTATTTATGTTCTAAATTTGACAGGTTAGAGGTGTAAGACCAATGTCTCTCTCTGAAATGGCAAACCTGTTTAATAATTTCCGGTTGTTGGTCTGTCCCGGACTTGTAAGTTTTTTTTATCCCCTCCACCTGGGCCACCTCCTCTCACGTAGTCAAGGTGTTCTTACTGTTTGATTTCCTGTTTCAGGATCCAAATCCCAATAATTTAATTGCTAGCACAACTTTCTATTCAGAGAGTACACGAGCCATGCTATGCTTGGTAAGATTTGGCTTTCAATAGCTAGTTGCCTACTATTCCAGTCAATCCCATTATTGCTAATGGTAGGCACCCATTCTGCAAAGGACCTATGCTTGGATATAACAACCCGAATGAAGCTAGGCCTTTTGCCCCAATCATTCAGGGTCATGGAGATCCTTTTTCGCCATTCCCCTTCTCAGTGGCTATATGGTCAGCTAAACTTACACAGTTGGGGTCAGCTACCTGCTTTATCAATAGCATTTTATAACCTTTTAGATAAGAAATGATGCTGAATTAAAGTACTCAACTTCGTCAAAAGTGTGCTACTTGCCTCTCCTCTTTCTTTTTTCCTTTTTTATTATCTTTGGAGACCGCCTCTCCTGCTTTAGTTAAGCTGATGTAGGATAAAAAAACAACCACCGCATTCGCAATGTAACACTAACTGCAATTTTTCTCATTTTATTTTTGTTGTCATTTCTTTGGGTGGTTTTCAGATGCGAATTGAAACAGATCCAGCAGATAGAACACAGCTACGTATGACAGTGGCCTCAGGGGACCCTACACTAACATACGAGTAAGTCTCCTTTCAGGTTCCAATTGTGTACAATTTAGCTTCATTTCAACTTGATGCCGTAATTTGAGCCCATTTGTACAGGTTAAAGGAGTTCATCAAGGAACAATTGGTTTACATTCCTACAACTTCCGGAGGCCCCACAGCAGCACCTCCGCAAGCTCAACCAACCAGTCCTCCGACAACGGTCTCAGATCCTGGGGATATTCTTGCCGGTTTGCTTCATTAAAGTGGATTGCTGTCAATTGAAGAAATTTTTTTCTACAAAGCTTGTAAAAGTGATTATACATACAGCCGATCATCCCCGAGTGAAGAAGTGAGTATAAGCACAAATACGATGCCAGGGCTTGCGGACGTAAGTGGTGAGCTTACATGTGACCGGCTTTGTGTTTTGAGTTGGAGTTTTGCGAGGGGGGATGGCTTAGGCTTTCGTTATTCTTTCTGCACAATTATGCTGTGCTTTGTGAGTTTTCCTCTTTCGGGTTGAGGTTTGGCTTTTATATTTTTTGTTACAATTTTAGGACCTTTTCCTCTTACGATCTAGGGAGATTCCATTGGATTGGTTTATGTACTATATTATGCAGTTGAATGAAGTAGGACCCGTTGTAACAAATTTGTTGTTTGTCGATACACTGTAATATTTCCAATAAAAGTAATTCCGATTGGAAAGAAAACTAATGCGGCAATTGATCACACTTTATGTCCGTTTCTTCACCATCGTATGGATTTCTGATTTTACTTGGACTGCTTTGCTTGCACAAGGCTGGGATAAACGAGTTACAATCCAAAGGGATAGCATACATAGCCTTGTAGAACGGTTACATATATATTCATGTGTAGTGCCTTTTCAATAGGAAAAAGGTAAAATTTCATTGCATAAAATGATGTTATGGAAGGCCTAATATCATGGTTTTTCTGTTCATTAGTCAACATTGGACGCATTCACTTCCGTTTCATTCCTCTTTTATGGTAGTTTGATCTTACAGCTTTGAGGGTGGCAAGTATTTCATTATCAAGAGGATCTGGGAAATTCAATGTATTTACCATGCTACGGTATGTCCAATGAACACTGCCTAGGGTGATTCCCAGTTAGACTGAACACGGGAAGAAGAAGAAGGAAAAAAACATTTACTAGCACCTTGATATGAAGAGCTCCCTGGAAAAAGTTCCTTCTGCCAAACAATGCAAAGTCCCAACAAATATTGTAAATAAAATAAGCGGCAGTTCTGATTTACACGGGAAAATAATTAGATAAGCACCCAAAAAACCTGCTTATCTTCTCATATTGAGATTCCTAATATCACTAGGGGGAGCAACTATCAGAAGTGAGCTGTGTAACATTTGTAGCTTCTAATGGGAATCTAACCAAAACTACGATTGGAAAGCCAATCTCCAAAAAAATCGCATTTGTCAGAAACAGAATTGTATCAGATGAGAGGAACTTGCCATGAAGCAGCACCGTCTTGTCACCGGAGAGCAAATTTGGTACATGTACAAAGCACTCCAGCTCAGGAAGTTCGCTGCAGGCCCATGGATAGTCCACCAAATCAGAAATCACCATTACATCTGATTAATCCAAACCTCCGGTGTTGATTAACAGTTTCCAACTACAAGCCTATGGTCCATTTGGCAACTCACGGTTAAAGATAGACAAAAAGATCCGAAACCCAAATAAAGTGATCAACTACTGCCACTCCCGGCAATTGACACACCTCCAATTGCCCTCCCAAGATGACTGCTCAACCCCGGGTACACAATCAGTATGCATGGATAACCCACAAATTTCACAAGAAAGATCAGGACATGGTTCTTTGCGCGAACACTTGTGACAAGGCGCGGAATCAGTACCCGTTCCACACTGCTCAAGATATCCATCCCTTGAAATTTCAGATGAATTTTCCCAACCCCCCATTACAAACCCAGATGCATCAACTTCATCTAACCGGCCACCATCATCAGATACCAGCAGCTCTGTAAAAGAGAAGTAGGTCTGGGGTTCAAATTCTACATCTTCATGGTTTAGACCTTCGTAATCAACCAATGTACCATCTTCAAATCCATTTTCAGAAAGATCCCACTCTACATTGGGAGAGAATGATTCCTCTTTAGAGTTCGGGAGACTTTGTTCAATGGGCATGGATAACTCAACCCGAGACAGAACTTCTATATTGTTTTCAGTCTTAATATGCCTTCTAACTGGTAGTTTCTGAGGCCCAGTTCCAGAAGCAGTAGCTGTAGCAGTATTCCATTCCAAATCCATCTCCGAATTGTTTTCTAAAAATTGCTCTACCTTTGAAGGAGATAAAAGACGAGGATCTCCCTTTCCTGCGTTCATGACTTCCTCAGTTTTTGGCAACATTTTAGGGTAAGAAAACTCAGTCTGAGACGGATTATTTGCTGTGGTTCCATCTACATTGTGCCCATTCTTAATAAGCCTTCGGAATGTGAGTTTCTGAGTTCCAGTTTCAGAAGCAGTAGCCTTGACAATACTCCATTCCACATCATTGTGTTTATTCTGATCTGTAAATTGCTCAACTTTCGAACCTGGAAAAAAACGCGGATCCTCCTTCTGCACATGCCCAACTTTCTCAGCTTTGGGCATTATTTTAGGGTTAGATTCCAACTCAGTAGGGGGCTCAGAAATATTCCCAGAATCGGACTCCAATCCAGAATTCATTGCCTTTGGAGCTGCCCTTGTGCGTGGCTTCTTGGCCTCTATTTTTTTTTTGCTTTCCGGATCCATGTAAGGGCACATAGGTGTTCTTATCCTACGACATCTGCAACATTTGAATCCCATCAATTCACTAATTTTCGCCTCATCAAGTTCTACCGCTTCAGCATGATACCAATCTGCAAATAATGACAAATAGAAGGCATGAATGGCCAAAACTTAACAGAAAACCTGTCCAGGCAGAGAGAGAGAGGGAGAGATGGAATATATCAGGTAAAGCAGGCTTACTTTTGCATGTTTCACAGCGAATATAGGTGAGATCAGAGTTATAAGGCTTATTGCACAGGTGGCAAACAGGTCCTGACCAGGTCATATGTTTATTGCCCCGCAAAATAATGTCTTCCAATCTGAATTTAGTACCATCCTCACTTTTATTCTTTTTCCAAATCAGACCCCACGAACATAACTTCCTTTGATTTTTTTGTGCTGAACTAGAATCAGGCGTGGCTGATTTCATCTCCAAAGAACTTGCTAAAAGTCCAACCGCTGGAACTGGTGGTGGAACTGGTTGATTAAAGCCTTTTCGCTTGGCACCTTTACCCACTGTAACTGCATTCTGAGATTCTTGCCCTAGCAAAAGCAATGGGCTAGTTGGCGATTCATTAGCCTTTTTAGTTTGAGGGAGAGTTTTGGCATGGTCACACTGTTTGCAGGTCATTAATAACTTAACTCCACCATTCTCGTGAATTGTTGAACTGATGGTACACTGCTCATGACAAAAACCTGAACATCAAAAATTGCAGTCAGTTCACTGGGGTATTAGCCAAATGCATCCATGCTCTGAAGATCTACAATACGAAATTTCCACCATAAGCATACTATTTCATGAATATGAATCCCAAGTTCATGCTAGTAAGTTCAACACCAAAGGAAGTAAAACATGTGCATCGCAGTACGAAACAGCATTTTAGTCTTTTGAGGAACTATATAATGAACTCGGTTTATTAAATTCCCCAGAGTAAATAGAATGTGTAAACAAAAAAAAAAAGACGTTTCTTGGTAGGTTTTTTCCTTTCTGTGAGTATAAAGCAATCCCTTTTCCACTAAGGTGGGGCATTGAGGCATAGAACTAGCAAAAATAGCGTTGAGCTACCCCAACACTTAAATTGACAAGTTAAGTCATAAGTTCAACCGAATTATTGGGGTAAATTTCGTAATTAAAAAACTAATGAAAGGCATTTTAAAAAATTCAGACAGCCTAAAATTCAGTTAGAAAAGAGAAAATTAAATAAACACATTAATCTACATGTTCAACACAACGCATATTCTCATAATTGGATGTGGAATCGCACACTCATGGTTATACCTTGGCATGAACTGCAACTGACAGAATTCCTGAAACCACAGAAGAAAACACATTAGTCAACCAAAGCAAGTGGAAGAATAAAAACCCCGAGGGAAATTCACAGTAGGAGAAAAAACATTACCCAAATAAGACATCTAAGTGACATGAAGCACAACAGCACTTGCCCAGATTCTCTCTCTTACATGCAAGGTAGGAGAATATATCCTTACGTGAAGCTTTTAGCTGCCTTTTTTTCAACTTCGACACCGCATTCACAATCTTGTCAGCAAATGGCACATCCTTCTTCTCCAACTTTTCTTCGTACTCTTTGATCAAGTACAAAGGGATATGAACCTCAGAAAACCAGTATTTTTCTATTCCTTCTTGACTTTGATCTAACTCTATCAGATTCTTCATGACACGGGAAGGGAGGTGCTTTTGCTTCTCAAAAACAACTCCATACATAATCTTGTCACCCACGTTTTTCTTATCTTGCACAAAAGCATTTCTAAAAGCAGAAGCTTCTGTCTCTGGACCTTTTCCCTCTTGAAGGTTCTGCTCAGGACAAACAAGATCGCTCCACCTCACGTGAAGGTCGAGGTACCTTACCTGAGAGAAGCGTCAACTTAGACATCTTGTTAAAGGTTACTACTAAGATTCAAACTTCACAACAAAACTGAACAGGGACTAAGGGGCAAATGTCCGGTATTGCCAACTCAGGGGCGGTACAATTGCAATAGCATGAGGACAATAATTACACACCTGAAACGCAAGCTGTGCTGCATTCTTACTCATTTCAACTGCAGCTCTCCAAACATGCCGTCTGCTTCTTTTGGGAACCTCAGAACCTTCGGAATAATGAACACCAGGAATCTTTATATAACCACCTGATAAGTACCAAAACTGTGAGCTGAATTTTTATTGTATAGTACTCCGTATTAAAATCACACAAAAGAATAAAAGAAGCAGTAGCATAGTAAACTTGATATCCATAATGCTTGCAACAGAGCAAATCAACTTCTCTGCAGCGAGAGAGGGTTGAGCTCAGACAAGTTTCAAAATTTTGTTTCGGATTGTTGTTTTGGTGAGCTTGGCGAAGGGAACTTTCAGTAACATTTCAAAAACCTAGCGAAAACATTCTAAAATGTCAAAAGAACTTGAAATGTATGAAACTGTCATTGTTGGATATCTATTTGTCGATAACTCACTTTCGGTATGTTTCCTAGAAGGTTTGAGATGTTTCAGTGCGTCTCAGTATGTGTCGGTGGAACATTGGTATTTCGCAATTTCACTAATATTTGTCTTGGTTACCTTTTTTCTTTTAATCAAGCATTTCGGTTACCTAGGAAACCAATGACGTTTCAGCTGTTTTGATCGAAACGAAATGAAATTTTGTTCATTGAGCTGCAACATTACCTTGGCGAGCTGCTTTCTTAACCAGTGAACATGGCAAAAGCCCCTTCTGCAATATTAGCTTTGACAGCATCCCTCCTCGCCACCAGTTGACATCACTCGAGTCCTCTAGACAATCATCAGATGTGACTTCGGATATAGCAGCAAATCGTTTTCTACCCCGCCTCCGACTTGGTCCACGTTTCTGAGAAGATCCAGCGGCAAATGTAGCACTCTGGGTCACAGAAGATTCATCGGACCAATCATCCACAAGCTTATACCAGTCCCCAGAAACAGCAACAACACGGATGTTTTCCTCAAGCTGCAAATATATAAAACAAAAACACCAACCAGAACGTTTACGCAGATGTATAGACTGCATATAAAGCACGATCATGCACAGTTTGCTTTCAATTATCTGTTGCTCGAAAGTAAAAGATTCAAAACAGGACCTCTAAAAATTAATGTTGGAATTTTAATTATCACCTCAAAAACTAGTACATGAGCCTGAGCGGCCTCTCCCCTCATTGCCAATTGGTTTTGAGTTGGATATAAAGTTTCCACAATTAGATTGAAGAGCTAAGACTCAAGTAATCCTTCGAAACTAGTAGATTATTCTTTCAAAATAATTCCCAATGCCCATATGAACGACGATTTCTAAATTTCCTGAAGAAAAATGTTGGGGTGTTATTTTGGATAAAAAGAAAGTTAACATCCACGTTTATGCTAACCCTAATGGCAAATTGAATTCAAGCTACCAAACAAAAAAAATCAAATGCACGATGCTGATGGAAAAATGGATACTATATCTGCATATGACGGGATAAAGAGTAAGATCGTTCACTTAATATGTCCCAACTACATGGGACAGCTTACCGCATTTCAGAAAAAAGGAAAAGAAGGTACGTTTACAGGAAGGAATATGTCAAGCTTGTCAGCATACAGTGCAGATAATTAAAATGCAATGAGATAGGGTACTAACCTCAAGCAAGAGAACCTTAACTTCACTGCAAGTCGTAGCCTTTTCTACTTGTTTACGCCATTGTTTTCGGTATGTAGCACTCCTGAAGAGACCAACTGTCAAACCACATAAACTCTCCTCCATGAATATAACATATGTTGCAATGCCAGGAAGGCTACCCTCTCCATTCTTTAAAGTACGAAGACCACCAATAATCTTCATAGCACCTTTAATGGCATTGGAGACAGCCGCATTCAACAAGCATCCTTTCTTGCATGAAACAGCAGCTTTGCAAGAAAGGCACCAACCACACCTTTCTCTTGGGACTTCCACAAGCTTCTTTTCACAATTAGGCCAGAAAAAACGTATAGCAGCTGATGAGAAAGCTTTTACTTGCAACAAATTGTTAGCAGCCACAACTTTCTTCCGTTTGTCTGAAGCTTGAGACCCGGAGACCTGATTTTCTTCAGGCAAAAGAATAGCCAGCTTGGCAGCTGCAGAAGCAGCAAAATCTCCATGGGTATAGTTATTTACATATGCCTGGGGTTTAAAATGAGACCCCATGTACGAATAGCCATCAGAAGAATTCTTGTATCCTCTTCCAGAAACTCGCCCACCACCTTCTTTGGTTTGAGAGTGTGTATTGTTCACTGCGACATGTATACCACTCACCTGTCCTCCGTAACTGCCATTGCTATTTCCCGAGGTACATGTACCAGAGTCAATAAAACTTGGTTTCCCACTTAAGCTTTGATGAGTTAAGTCAGATGAATCAGCCTGCTGCATAACTGATCCAGAATATATGGTAGGATCCACTTTAGACTGCTCTGATAACTCTGTATTCTTAAGGAGGCAAACCTGTTTTGCTAAAATGTCGCCACTCCTCTGCTGACTAGGATGTTTAGGTTGGGTAATTGTGTCCAATGAACTCTTATTAAACCCCATCACTTTATGCGACTCTAGAGATTGAACTACCACATCTCTCACTCTATTATCTGTCTTGCAACTTGGTAAGTTCTCACCCTCAGCTGGATCTAATATTTCATGACTTCCTTTACTCGACAGAGTAAATAACGCATTACAGTGCTCAACATCATCTTGAATGGTTGCTGATTGTTCAAACATTTTGATTGTTTCAAGTAGAGGTAAAATGTCATTCTGGATACCCCAATACTGTGAAACTCCCCTGCAAATCTCGGAGTACACCGGAATGTGATGCAGAGATGAATGCAGTGCTTGCAGTACCTTTGGAATGTCCTTCATATTGTAGTATCTAAGACATGGTTCCGATTTGATTGATACCCTTAGCCTGCAATCGATCATTTAAAAAACAAAAAAAACTGGAATAAGGTGCAACGTTGAGACAAACCAATTATAAGGGCTGTAACAAAGCAAACCAGCTAGAACAGTAGATATTAGCATATCCACAAAGGAAAGGAAACAAAGGAGTATTGGAACTAAGCTACCAGAAACATACACCAGTAAATGATTGCATGTTCCCAAAAACACTTGCCCATATGAATCAACGCCAAAAACTTCTGCTCCTCTCAGAGATGTACCCCTTCCAAGTGTAGGCCCAGTCTTATCAATTATGCACTCGGGACAATACCAGGCCCCTTCTGGTATAAACATTTTGGTTACACCTATACATCTGGAATGGTAAGCTGATGGGCACCCATCACAGCAGAGCAAAGTCCCGTCCATACCACAAAGCCGGCATTCATCACTATTACCATCGTTGACAGCATCAGCATCCACATTCGTATCACTACCTTTCACACCCAAAAAACATGGTTTAGAAGAAGACCTTGTACCACGAGGTTCTGCCATGATCTCCACGGATTCTTCATCCCTGCAAGCAGAAGTCTTCGAGTATCTAGGATGAACCCTTCTTGGACCACTTTCAGAACCAACAGTTGCTACAGCATCAGAATTTATTCCAACTTCTGATTCTTCACGCATGTCAATTTCTGCTCTTAGCTCTTCAGAATCCAAAACATCATCGCACAATATTTGCAAAACCATCAACTTCCAGGCCGCAGATAACGTGTAATAATCTTTCTCTAAAACATCAGTGTAAAATCCTTTCCACTCAGGTCCATTTGCATATCCCATCACCATTAAATATCGAACCAAATAAGCTGGCCAAGTCAATGTATCAAGCAAGTTCCAGTCCGCAAGCCTACAAGCAAGAGTAAAACGTAATTCAAAGTCACAAGAATAACTATTAAAACAATTTATTTTTTCGATCTGCGTCAAACAACTTCTTACTATGGTAGAATATATGCAACATATGGCATGGACACAAAAGGTGCACGGTGCGTACAGTTTAGCCTTATGTGACAATGTTTTTGATAATAGAAATGGCAAAGTAATGCTTCTTGGGTGAGTGCAAGAAACTATTCATTCCTAGACCTCTAATTAGTATATCTGAAAAAGCAAAATGTTAAACCATCCAACATCTCAAAGAGTGGAAATAATAATTCATGATGTCAGCAACAATACAGAATTTTCAATAAGAGATGCTCAAGGTTTTTTATTTCATTATCGATAAGCTCAAATTCACTGCCATCAAACTACATGTCATAACTTTTGTCAAAGAATCAGGAAAGAAAATTCATCTAAGTACCTCAGACATTTTGATGCCGAGTCGGAACCATCTGAAGAGAGCATTTGAAGATGATGCCTCAATGCACGCATGAGAGCAAGATGAATGGCATCCAACAAAGTGTTTGGGACATGACCGTTCAGTGATCCCACAAAATCATCAAGTTCAAAGGGGCTCAGAAACAGCCGGATACTAAATGAGCGCAATAAACCATATACAGAGAAAAGGTGTGAAACATACTCCTCCGGAACACCAATACTGCCCGAAGATGGAGGCAATTCTGGTGGCGGGACTACTGGAGCACTAACCTCCGAGCTAGAATCTTGATGCCTAGCATGCTCACAGGAATCACTAGATGAATCAGCATCATCCCCATTGTCACTATCACCATCATCATTGCTTAACCCACTCGGTGAAGATGCTTCAACCCTCTCACACGGTGAAGATGCTTCAACCCTGTCCACAACATTCACCGAAACGTTTGCAATACCCTCCACCTTACCATTATCCTTCACGTCTTTCTTTGCCAATAATTCATCCAACTTCTTCTTCCTCAACTTTAAATCATCACCAATATCACCATCTTCAAAAAGAATCTCCGTCACTTCTGCGCTCTCCAGATCCTCACAATCCCCATCTTCGTACTCGACTCTATATAACCCGGTATCATAATGCACAACCTTCCCAAGAAAAATACCATTACCCCCAAACTCTTTCATCACATATCTACCAACCAATGCCCTCAACATTATCCCAACCGCCTGCTTCTTCACTTGCTGATCGGCCACACCGTTTTGCACATCATGCCTTCTCCTTTTTCTCCCTCGACGTTCCGATCTGATTGCCACGGTTTCCATTTCTCCAATCGGAACCGTACCAATCCCGAATCTAAATCCAAATCCTCACTCCCGACAAACTCTATTCCTAGGATTCCACAATCAAATCATTGACCAAACCTATAATAAAAATAAAAATAAACGTTGCAGAATTAAGGCTTTTCGCAAATCTCAAAAATTGAACAATAAAACCAAAAAAGTGGCGGCTTTGATGCATCGATTTTGATTTTGATGCCCAAACGCGAGTTCCAGGTGAAACGATGGGCTATCTGTCTGTTCGTGTGCGTATATATAAAACACGTTATATATGAGTATATTAATTAATAAAATAACAGCGCATGAATATAGACGTGTATGGACGAGTGAGATAACAGATTTTACCGTGTTACGGATCGATAACCGCCATTGAAGGCTTCTCCGTGCGGCTTCTTAGAGAGAGAGAGAGAGAGAGAGTTGTGGTAGGAGCCCTAACGGGGAGAGAGGCCAAAGGTTTCGCCAGAGGCTTCTGAAGCGAGTTATAATAAGGCATAGAGAAACCATGGTTCGACCGACTCGGTAACCCGCCTGTTCCAATTTTGTGACTCGGAAACCCGTCCGAGTCCTGGGCGCGGTTTTATTTCCGGAATATGTTAAAAAACTTTAATTTCCTTTGTCACGGGAAAAAAAATATGGAATAATAATTTATGAAGAAATACGATATGTGAAGGAGGGAGAAATAAACGTTAACAAAAATTGGACAGTTGTTTTTTTATTATTGAATTTCTTAAAAGACAATTGTTTTTCTATTGAATTTCTTAAAATACTACCCAGATAAAATTGTACATCGCATAATTACGAACGAGTATCGTTTATCTAATTAAACTTTAATTTTTTAAACGAAAAGAAAATTATGTGAATTAATTGTTAAATTGAGATTCTATATAAACCTCCAAAATCCAATAATTAAAACTAAGCACCCAAAGAAAAATACTTTTTTCTTACAAGCATTATAGCAAAACCACTATTTTACTTGTCTAAATTTTATTTTGTATGTCAAAATGGCTTCTATGGAACGAGCAATTCGGTTTTTTTCATAAATTTCACGATAAAAAGTTATTTCCAGTTACTTGCCTAATTAATATGCGCCACCTTTTTTTCCAACTAAGTATGAAATGATATTTCAATCAAGTGAATTTGTATTTTAGCATTGAATGCAATGGAAACAGCTTTTAAATTTGAGTGTGTTTAACTTATTTTTACTTAAAAATCCAGATGATGAAAAACACCCCCAATCCAAATTTGAGTGTGCTTAACTTATTTTGACTGTACTAAACTACTGATCATTTCAGTTGAAGAGTTATTTGGAAAAAATAGTCGCATAAAGTAAATTCAAATGTCATAATTCACGAAACTACTGATCATTTCAGTTGAAGAGTTATTTGGAAAAAATAGTCGCATAAAGTAAATTCAAATGTCATAATTCACGCAAAGCACGTGTTTTTGAAACATTCATTTTCCAAATTCCACTCTAATTTCTGCGTGGTATGGGATGGGATGATAATAAAGTAGTACTCTGACAAGTATTCCGAATTGGAGCAGTACTATGAAATGGAAAAATGCACGGTTTATGACAGTACCAAGAATCGTGATCATGTGAGTCGACTCGGAAAGTTCAAACGAGCCACGGGCAACTAGTGCTGGTGCCAAGCGCCAAGTTCCAATGCCCATCATCATCAAACCATAGAAAGTGTGAAATTGGCGGGAATAGCTTAATTGGTATCACATCAACCGCCAAAATATTTCAAGTTCGAAAACGGTCTAAACTTTCTATGGGGAGTATTTGAAAAAAGAAAAACAACGAATATATTCTAAACTGCTAGATGGAAATAAATTAATGGAATGTAGTGGTAACTCACTCGTCCGAGCCGGCTTACGTGAAATTTTGACTACTTTCGGGGAGCGATTACATTGTTCACTCGTCGGGTCCCAATTGAAACTAGAGCAAATTTATGTGTAGACTCTAGTCACATAATCCTTAAAAATGTCTCGTGCTCCCGCTCTGAATACTCGCTCTCGTAAATTTTAGTAGGTTGTTTTTAGGATGCTTTCACACTCGCACACATGAATTATGTGACTTAGGTATAGACTGGTCCCGCGAATTTCCAGCACCTGAGAGTTTTGAACACGAGACCTTAGAACGAAGCAAATCACTAAATTTCAAACCTTAGCCATTAGGCCAACCTCTTGGGGTTAAATGTACCAATGGATTAAAGCTTAGTTTGGAACATATGGAAAAATAAAGTAAAGGAAAATAGGAAAAACTTTTTCTCCCCTTGTTTGGTTTATAAAAAGAAAGTGAGAGGAAAATAAAAAATCATGTTTTGAGCCCAGTTATATTTTCCTCTCATTTATTTTCTTAACCTTTTTCCTTTCCTTTCCACGAATTCCAAATAGACCAAAAACAAAAAAATAAAAATAAACAACAACAACAACAGATTTAACGCCAATTGTCAAACTTGATACCAAATTTTGCACCACCAATGGCATTGTAAATTTGTAATTGACATGAGGGTGGAGGACGTTGTCATTTTTAACGCCAACATTTTTGGGGAACTTGTTACGATGGCTTCCTATTTAGGGTTCTAAGACCATCTCCAATCATATTTGTTAAATACATCTGGTGTCATGCATTACCTTGTTAGTTGCACAATTAGCTAAACTAGATAGTTAGTCCCGCTAAAAAAAATAAGTTCGTATTTTTCAAATAAAAACTTATCTTATGAATTAAATGTTATGTATTATGAGAAAATGACCTGTTTTGTAAAACAAAAAATAAATACTCCTTAAAAAATAAGAACCTTAGTTGAACGAGGCCTTAAACTATCATCGTTAGTGGTGAAACCAGGATGATAACAAACTAATTATTTGAATTTGAGCTCATGTTCACTCTTTTAAAAACTAATTTCGACCTTGGTCGTTTCATAAACAAATAGAGCTCACACAAATATTTGAAATCCTCAAGCTTTCATACTAAATAAACAAAAATCGGGTCGACCTGTTCTGTTTTCTACTAAAAGTTGTGGATTAAAGATTTTCTCCATCCAAAGTCTTAAATTTGGGACTTCCTCGGTGCTGTCAACTTTTATTAGGTCAAATCTATATAGATTTTTTGTCCCACATTTGAATAATCCCGCTAATGGTTGATGATATATGACCCCGTGAAATTAATTAAAATGCGCATACATTGTCATAAGTCATAACTAATAACTAGGTTATGATAAAAATGGTTTTTCAAGCTAAACAAACCAAACTCATTAGTTTATAACCAAATTCATTGGCTGATTTTGTCATTTCAAAATGAGTTCACTTGAGGGTGTTTCCACTAGACTAAAAATAGTCATCAAATTATTTCACTTAACACATAGACAAATTGTTTTTACTATACTAAATGGAACAAATGGTGTACCAGTATGCTACTAAACTAAAAGGGGTGGGTCAACATAAATTTTGTAGGGAAAAGATTCTGGGGTGTTTAATGCCTTATTCTCTTTGCTTTTCAAAAAGTATTTTTCAAAAAATTCCCCCTACTTCTAACATTTCTCTCTCTACTTATTACCCCTATTATTTTTCAAAAAATATTTCAAAACATAAACCAAACACAGCATAATAGCTAGTGGAGACGACTCAGACGGGTTAGCTAAAGGCATTTATAGGCCAAAAAAAAGAAAAAAAGGGAACATCCACTTTGCATGTGAATCGCGTCTCTATTTCATTTATTTTTCTCGTCGAAAGTCACCATTACTAATTGCGTCGTGAAATAAATGAATCCAGGTTATTTAAAACTAGCTCGATTAAAGTTCGTTCAAGATCGTCCCACTTTCACGAGCGATGAAAGCTATGCTTTATTTGGAGCTCGAGGAAAGTCGGGGAAAAAAAAAAGAAAGAAAGCGAAAAGGCCTACGTATATACATTGGGGGAAAGGCACACGCATATACAGTACATTGGGGGAGGCGGGAAATATAAAGCGTATATAGCACTCTTTACTCCAAGCACCAGAACCACCCCCCTAGGGTTCCTCCGTTTCTTCAATCTATTGAACTCAAATCCCTAACCCTAGACAAGGAATTCCTTTTCATCCTTATGCGCAATCAAAATCAACGGTAATTCCCTCGAATTCCACCACACTACTAGTACTGGTTTGTCCCATTCCTCTCTCTATCTCTCTCCCCTTGTCCGTCAATCGATGGGGAGCAAAGTCAAGGACGAGCTGGTATCCACAGTCCGATCCATCGTCGGCCTCGAGTACTCCACCATGGACATAATCCGAGCCCTTCACATGGCCAACGACGACGTCACGGCCGCGATCAACATCTTATTCGACTCCACCCCCAGCTCGAAAACCAAAGACAAACCCGCAACTCGCAACGCTAGCTCCTCGAGAAATCCGAACAGCAACGAGACGGTAAACCGCGCCGTGGATTCGACTTCATCGGACGGTACTCCAAACCCCGGCGGTGGGGTTAGGAGTGTTGATAATAATAGTACCGAAGCCACGAGGGGTTTGAGTTCGAGTCCAATTGGGAGTGAGTGGTGGCTCGTGGGTTGCGGTGAGGTTTCCGGGCTTTCGACTTGTAAAGGAAGGAGGCTGAAGCCCGGTGATGAGGTGGGTTTCAATTTTCCGTTGAAGAGTGCGCCTGCTGCGCCCTCGCCGGGGAAGTTTGGTGGTAGGGGTCGACAGGTGGTTGCTTGTTCTGAGATTGTGAGGTTCTCTACAAAAGACTGTGGGGAGGTGTGTTGTTATTTTTCCCGCTAAGTGAGGTGTGTTGTTTTAGTTCTCAAGGTTTTGGTAATTATTAATGCCAAATGGATATGTGGTTTAAGTATTTTTTGGAGTAAATGGAACAGAACGATGGGTAAAGCAGGATTGGGGTATGCCTGTTTGGTTAACAATTTGAAACAAGAGTCTATGGAAATAAATTTTTGAGTATGCATCTGTGAAGCTTAAACATGTGCATATAGATGGATATTTATACTCTCTATCCTCATTTGTGCACGGTTTATAGAATCTCCTATATAGTGTCGGATCTAGGAATTTAACACAGAGGGGCACATTTCAATCATAATCTTTGAAGTATTTATCCACCAATGAAGAACAACGCTATTTTCATGGGCTGGCTTCCCACATCGGGAAGTTTGTGTGTGTTAAAAGGGTCCTCTTGCCCCTCACTAGTCAGCCATTGCCTAGTTGAGTGGGTTAAGTGGAATTACCCCTGCTCAAAAGATGGTTATGTTTTGTACAATGGAAAAAGCCTTAGTTTTTAAATACAATCAGCACATTAAATGTGCTGGAGAGCAAAAATAGTGAGCACATTGATTATGAGGTCTGTGTTGTTACTTTTGAGACAAATACTAATGGTTGGTTTGATAATTCCTTAATATTAAAGTGCACTAGTGCAATTCTTTTGTGAAATGCATGTAAAACACTATAGTTAAATTGGGGCACAAGTGTAAAGTCAAAAAATCCGGGAGGGCACGTGGTCTGGCCTTAAGATGCATACGTCAGTGCTTGTATACATACCTGCGCAAAAAGAGAGAGCCTTATATACCTCCCTGCACGCTAGCATCTGTCAGTGCCTATACGAAGTACATATGTTAGTGTCTGGATGCTCATCTATGTTATGGTGTATGTGTATATCATTAGTACAACATCTCTATATTGAAACCTCAAATAAAAATTATTGGAATTTTGTTTTCTCATTTTTGAATAACACTCTTGCATAGAGCATCTTTGTTGAAGCAAATTGGGTAATAATGTAAAGAATGCAAGAAGCTCTAACTCAAGATCACAAAGGACAAAATGTGACAAGTTGGGGCCTTTAGGTCCTTGTGTTTTTCCACATGATAATATCGAGTTCACGTGCAGATCGGTCGAATACCTAATGAGTGGGCACGATGTCTCTTGCCCCTTGTGAGGGATAACAAGGTCCGAATTGAGGGTTGCTGTAAATCTGCCCCCATTGTATTGGGCATTATGGACACCATTGTGTTGTCTGTCAGGTAATGTTGAAAGTATACTGAACTTATTCCATCTGTATTATGAGAAAGAAGGAAAAGGAGTATTTAATATTTGCCCTTAGATTAATACGTGACTAATTGATTATTACACTCTTGTTGTACGCAGCGTGTTCATCAACAGTTCCATGTTTCGGAAAAACCACCAAACTTCTTTCAAAGCAGTCACCAACTCAACTGACGAAACAGTTGTTCATCCTCTGCCAACCTTGTTCCGCTTGCTAGCACTGACACCTTATAAGAAGGTGATACAGATCTTTTGAGTTGCAAATTTTTTCCGGAAAATTTCACGAAGTCTGATTAGGTATATGGATGAATTTAAATCTAGTGATTCATGCGTTGAGCATTAATATAGGTATCGTGTTTTCCAGCTATGTATGCTAGTTGGCATCTTTTGTCTTAAAATGTACTATCTCTCAATTAGTATTTGGAATATCTGCTGATTGTTTTGCTTGTGTTTGCTTGGTTATAACTAGGCAGAATTTACTCCTGCTAATTTGTACACAAGGAAGCGACCTTTAAATTCAAAGGTGCGTGAACAAATTTAGTGACCTGTCCAATTTTTTTTATGTACGAGGATCAATATGTGATTTCAACCATGCAGGACAGCTCTGATGGTCCTACTGCACTGCTACACATCAACAAGTTTAAGACTCAGTCTGTGAATGGAAATGAAGTTGAAAATGAGGAGTCCATTTCAGATGCTGATCTTGAGAATATTGTTGGCGTTGTCGATAGCTCTGAGTTAGAGGTACTGTCATTTTTGAGAATATTCTCTGTGGTCTTGGAACTTGCATAGACACAAGCAAGGAAGATATGTTTCAACCTGTTCTGTGATTTAGGAAATGGAATCCCCGAGCACTCTTCAATGTGAACTTCGCTCCTACCAGAAACAGGCTCTTTATTGGATGATTCATTTGGAGAAGGGACATTGCATGGATGAGGCAGCAACAACGCTGCACCCATGTTGGGAGGCATATCGTCTTGCAGACAAGTATGCTGATTTTTATCATATTTTATGCTCTGATTTTGAAATTTTATGTTTAGGAGGATGTTTGTCTTTGTAGGAGGGGGCTTGTTGTCTATTTGAATGCATTTTCGGGTGATGCTACAATGGAGTTTCCAAGCACCCTTCAAATGGCCAGGGGAGGAGTATGCTCCTGAGTCTCCTGTCTTCCGTCATATTTTTATCCATAGTAGTTTTGGGGTTTTGACATTTTCGCACATTTTAGATTTTGGCAGATGCTATGGGACTTGGGAAGACAATAATGACCATAGCTCTCCTTCTTGCTCATTCGGAAAGAGGTGGATCATTAGATAGTCCTTCCACGAGTGGAGCCTTCATTGAGAATAGCAATACCGATGGCATTTCAGATCAATCTCCAACTTTCCCGAGTAAAGACACAAAATTTTCTGGTTTTGATAGCCTTGCGAAGCGAAAGAACTCCCTTATTGGTGGTGGCAATCTGATTGTATGTCCCATGACGCTTCTGGGCCAGTGGAAGGTGCACATACTCCATTTTGACATTCCTTTTTAACTTTTTCCACGACACCCAGAAATGGATGTGTCAAGATTACACCAACACTCAACAGTGAGATGGTGTTCATTCGGAAGTCTGATATTTTATTTCTTGTTGTCTATTGATAGGCAGAGATTGAAACTCATGCACAGCCTGGGTCTTTGTCTGTCTATATTCATTATGGACAAAGCAGACCAAAGGATGCAAAAATTCTTGCTCAGAACGATGTTGTACTAACCACCTATGGAGTTTTAGCCTCAGAATTTTCAACAGAGGTACTTGAGAAATCTTGTTCTGCGTTTTTAGGAAATCTCTCAGCAAAATCCTGCTCAAGTAGCCTGCATAGATAAATCAACATAAACTTGTATCACATTCTGTAGTATGCCCTTGTAGAATGCTGAAGATAATGGGGGACTATACTCAGTGAGGTGGTTTAGGTTGGTGCTTGATGAAGCACATTCCATTAAATCTTCTAAGAGCCAAAGTTCTGTAGCTGCAGCTGCACTTACTGCCGATCGCCGTTGGTGTCTTACTGGTACTCCTATCCAGGTATATTCATGTAATCACTTACCGTTCCTGGATTATTGTTCAATTCAATATCTTCTTTGAACAGTCTCTCTTCTGAGTCTCGGGGATATTTTTTTCTGAAGGTGTCTGGTGGATTACTTACTTCTACATAATTGGCAGTAAACAATTCGGGCATATTTAGTATCTAGCAGTTCTCATTGTTTTCTCATAAATTTGAAATATGTTATGAACTGCATTAGTTCTTTGATTACATAGTGTTCTGCTTCCCTCCCTAAAGTTTGAATCGGAGGGTATTTTCGCCTTTCTCAAATTGTATGAAGTGAGAGAGTTACAAATAAGTTTGTAATTTAAATTTCTGGAAATTATGAAATGAATGGCATTTCTGATTCACTCTGATGATTGACAGATTTTTTTATTTGTCCTGACATTTCACTTTTCTGTTTTTTTTGTTTTTTTTTTGTAGAACAACCTGGAGGACATTTACAGTCTCCTTCGCTTTTTAAGGGTTGAACCGTGGGGGAACTGGGCATGGTAAGTTTGCTTTCCTTATCCAAAGCAGGTTCTTCTTGATTATACGCCGTTTTGTTATGCCATTTCTCTTTTTTTGCTTTCTGTGTTACTTTGTCGACAGGTGTGGGGTGGCATGCTTATGCTATCTATTAATTTAATCCAGGTGGAATAAACTGGTCCAAAAGCCTTTTGAGGAGGGCGACGAGAGAGGATTGAAGTTGGTTCAGTCCATCTTGAGGCCAATTATGTTAAGAAGGACGAAGTTTAGCACAGACAGAGAAGGCAGGCAAGCAAATTGCACACAGCACAATCTCATCTTATCCTTTTCACCTTTCTTTCTATAAAGCCTCTTTAATATCTGTATTCATATTCTTGTTTTCATTTTGCAGGCCAATTTTAGTTCTGCCTCCTGCAGATGTTAAAGTGGTATATTGCGAACTCACAGAAGCTGAAAAAGATTTCTATGAAGCTCTGTTTAAAAGATCCAAGGTTTCTAATCGTGATTCATTCTGCTTATCTGTATTATCTCTTTTCCGTCGCGAAGTAGAGAAATTTGTTGAATGCGAAAAGATAAGAAAGAGGTACAAGCAAAGGAGGACATAGTACCCGAAAGGAAAAAAAAGACACCCACCGAAGGCTCTCTACAAATCATAAATGCCACCAGTCGCAATAAACCTAGAATTGTGGAATGTCCTGAAAAGTGGGAGAACCTGAAGCCCAAAAAGATGACAAATGACACTGATTATCAGTGACTGAATCTCTTCATACTTACCCTGAAAACCCCTAGCATTGCTCCAACCAAATGACCCAAAGAGCGAGAATGATACACAATTCTACAATGTGATTTGCATAATGATTGCTCCCAAAGGACAATCTCCCTAAGCACTTACCATGAAGAAACAATATTCCTTCCTATTGCTAACACTTTTGCTTTGGAAGGAGTGGCCCCTCAACTCACCAAATGATCTTTCTTCTTTCATCCCAAACTTTCCATGAGCAATTTTCCTCTCGAAATAAAGATCTCTTCCATGATTCCAAACTTTTCATCATTTTTGTCCTACACTGGACCCTAAAGAAGCTTTTCCTGCACCAAGTACTTGAATTGAAGATGCTCAACGGGGCAACCTAAAATTTTTCCAAAAATTGGTTCCCACATTATTAAATTTATATAAGTTTACCTTTAGACCTGGTAGCAGATTAGATGCTCAATAGCACATTTTTGTATTACGCTATACAATGCTTTTCAATTGGTATGTTAACTTGACTATTCAGGTTAAATTTGATCAATTTGTTGAGCAAGGACGGGTTCTCCATAACTATGCTTCTATTCTGGAACTGCTATTACGGCTTCGCCAGTGTTGTGACCATCCATTTCTTGTAATGAGGTCTGTGTCATACGTCGGTATGCTTTCATTTTGTTTGGATTTTGTTCTTCATTTTTGTTTCTTGTCCATACTTGGTGGCAGTTCGGCTTGCGTCTAGCCTATCAGCAGAATTTTAACAATTCTCTGTTTGTTTCTTTGGTAAAAATTAATCTGATTCAGTGCTTTCATTCATCCATTTGACACATATTAATTCTTCTTTTTTTTAATTACAGTTACAATGTGTTAAATCATCAAAGACAAGAAAACCGGAAAATTGTTTACATGTTTATTCCAACAATGCCTAAGAAACTCTTTGGCTATTTTCAATTAGTTTCCTCTCATATTTGTTTTAATAGTCTATATGTATCTTTGGTGACGGGGTGGTTTGATGTTTCCAGTCGAGGTGATACTCAAGAATTCTCTGATCTAAATAAGCTTGCCAAACGTTTCCTCAAGGGCGGTCGGGATCTTGTTGAAGGGGAGGCCAAAGATGTGCCTTCACGGGCTTATATTCAGGAGGTGGTGGAGGAGTTGCGCAAGGGGGAGGAGGGAGAGTGCCCAATATGCCTTGAAGCATTTGAAGATGCGGTATTGACTCCTTGCGCTCATCGATTATGCCGAGAATGTCTATTGGCTAGTTGGCGTACTGCTACATCTGGGCTTTGCCCTGTTTGCAGGTACTTCCAGGTTGCTTTTGTTTAATTGTCATTCCCTCCACCCTCCACCCTCACCCCTAACATTTCTTTATATTTTCCAATGTAAGCTCCCCCTTTCTTTCCCCTCCCCATTCAGTCAATTCTTTACCATTTAATTATACAGTTTATTGTTAATTTTCCAGTTAGTCAAATGTGGATTGTTATTACGTCCAAGCCCCCTGATACACAAGGTTGTCTAATTTACAGGAAGACTATCAGCAGGCAAGATCTTATTACAGTGCCTACTGAGAATCGATTTCAGATAGACATTGAGAAAAATTGGGCGGAATCAACGAAAGTTGCTGCTCTGTTGCGGGAGCTAGAAAATGTTCGCTCATCAGGCTCTAAAAGCATCGTTTTTAGCCAATGGACAGCATTTTTAGACCTTCTACAAATTCCTCTCTCTCGGTAGCAATTTTGTACTCCTTTAGACCTTTGTGTGTTTTTTTGTTTGAGGGTGGGGGAAGTGGGGACTCGCAAATTATGGTGCAACACTATTTTTAAGTGTTCTGTACCCTCATCCCCCAATCAAAATTCAAAGCTGACAGAGTTGAATGATTTTGAATATCTGACACCAATTTAGATTTCTATTTGTACACTTGGTGAGTTTGTGTGGGGAAGGGAGTTAGGACTGGATATAATGAACATAGATCAGATGACCAAAATTTAAATCCAGTATACTAACGTTGTATTTGTTCAGTTGAATTCCCTGTTATGTTCTGCAAATGCAGCCAATAAAAAAAGAAGCAAATCAAATACTATATGTTATTGGATCGCGATTGCTGTCAACTGTTATTGCATGCAGTTAGTGCCTCAAAGTTTTCCCTCTCTGCTATTGTAAACTGTGGCTGTTATTTCTATCATCCTCAGGAGTAACATTCCTTTTGTTCGTTTGGATGGTACACTGAATCTACAACAGCGTGAGAAAGTGATAAAGCAATTTTCAGAAGAAAGCAATATCCTGGTCAGTCTTTTGGATTGGGAGAGGGGAATAATAGGGCAGTGGGGGTCATATTTTCTCAACAATAGTGGCTTAATTATAGTTGTTGTACTTTTGTTGTTAAACAGGTGTTGTTGATGTCGTTGAAGGCTGGTGGAGTTGGAATAAACCTAACAGCAGCATCCAATGCCTTTGTCTTGGTATGAAGCCAGTTTGTAACCTTCTTACTTGTCCACTTCGGACCTTGCAGTGAAAGAGTTCGATTATGCTTCAAATGGTAGAGCTAACATGTTACCATGAAGTTTAATCTCGGTTTAAGCTGAGATCCTTCATAATTTAGATCGAGTATTATCCTAGACTTGAATGGTACATCTTTTGGTTTATCGCACTCGGTGCTGTTAGTTCAATAGTTTCTCATTCTTTCCATTGACACTTAGGTTTGTGAGTTCATCCCATTTGTGACTGGAAACAAAATTTCATTTCGTCCTAATATTAGTATTGTAATTGGTCCATGGTCTTCGAGTGCACAAAGTCGCAAGAAGCTCCCTGGTTGCTTAGTTAGGGGGCTGAAATTTTTTTGAGTTTCACATGGCAAAAGACCTGCATTGGCGGCTAGATCAGGCACCTGTATCAGTACCACCATACGAAAATCGCGTACCAGTTAACACCAAACAATCAAAAGTGATCATATAGAATATTTTATTGACTTTCTTAAGCTTAACACATCAAACATTTCATGGCCTAGTATCTGAAGAATTGTTTAGTTTGTTGCAACTCCCTTGCCTTTTAAGAGTACTTGAATGACTGCTCGACTCCAAGTAAGCTGGAGGAAACATCATAACTTCGAAAACCCTTCACATATATCAATGCACTTTTTGCACATTAATCATTGCCCATTGGGCTAAGGTTAGCATTTTCCTTCTTGATACTCCCTCCGTCCCATTTTCATTATCCATTTTTCTGTTTGTCTCTTTTATGTCTTTTGCCTATATCTCTTTTAGTGTGGATCTTGAAAAATATGTAATATGGATCTTGTTTGATAGATCTAGATTAGTTCTATAATACAAAGCTTTCAAAATTATGAAAAACATTATATTATAGATTGAAAGATATAAGCAATTAAAAAATGGCACACAATTCAAAAATGGACAATGAAAATGGGACGGAGGGAGTATTAAGAGTAATCTTGATGGGTTTTTTTAATGAATCTATTCAACTTCAACCACATCATTCTTTGCAAAGTTCTGCGTAAATCTTTTGATCGTATAACATTATTCCATTAAAATAGTCATTATGTTCTACACTCTACTTGTTTGGGTTTCTCCTGTTTTGTCTCCATTTTCATGTTGATGTATTACCATTGCATAAATTGATAGTCAATGGCAAATGATCAACTTCTATATAGGATCCATGGTGGAATCCAGCTGTTGAGGAACAAGCTGTCATGCGGATTCATCGCATCGGGCAAACTAAAGAAGTAATGATCAAACGGTTTATTGTGAAGGTATCATTCTCTTCTCTTCTTTTCTATAAAATGTAGATTCATTCTTTTTTGGCGTGATCCCATCCAAATGAATCGGCTACATCCTCCCGGCTGACGGCTGTTGTATAATGACATGGGAGAAAAAACGTATGAGGCAGTGTTTCATGACTGAGCTGAATGCTCAGAACATCAGTACAAGACAAACGTATGATTTAACTTTGATCGTGCGGGCTTGGGGGGCATCAATGCACGTGTTAGAAGATTGTATTGAAAGACTGTAATCCCTCATCTAATTGATTTTGGATAGCAGGGAACTGTTGAGGAAAGAATGGAAGCAGTGCAAGCCCGGAAGCAACGGATGATCTCCGGTGCTTTAACTGACCAAGAAGTCCGAACTGCACGTATTGAGGAATTGAAGATGCTTTTTACTTGAACTGGGGAAGTCAGAGCAGACATTTTTTGCACCAACTGGTGGGCTTGAGGGTTTTGCTCCAAGTGCTTTTCAAATCAAGATCTTGGATACAACAACAAAATGGTAGCTCTTCATTTGGCTCTAAAGCATTGAGAGAGTGCATGAAGTTGCCTTCTTCACCTATCGGGAGAAGCAAGCATGTAGAATTCGGCGGGGACAGAATCCCATTGATCTGGGCCGATGCGAAGCCCGAGTATACGTGGTGTGGAGCATGAAGATGTCTAGTAATGTCCGATAAATTAACCTGTAATCATTGAAAGGTTTTTTTGGCAGACAGTGATGTAATCTAATGTAAAGTTGGTTGTATTAGTGTTAGATTTTCCAAACAGAGATCCAGCATTTCCTAACTTCAATGTTGGACCCATTGTACAACTTCATTTGTTAGGAAAGTGTCAGAAGTTATTTCTTTGCAAGTGTAAGTTATTTTCTTTGTGGATAGGAAGGATATAGTTCAATGATTAAAACTTCACCTGTTTAGTTAATGTTTTCAGAGTTAGTATGGGAAACATTTTCTAGGAACATTTTTGGTGGAAGTATTTGTTTAGACAGCTGAGAGTTTGTTTTTCTTTCATTTTAATGTCCTTCAGTTATGTCTTTCTTTCACTTCAATGTAGAGCGAGCAAATGTTGTTGATGTGAAGAAGACAATTGTTTAATTTGATGGAGTGATTGGATAATTCTATGTACTATATCTTGAGTATAGTGCTTGAGACAATACTATGAATTTGATAAATGGATCAGATTTGTTTCATTAATTTCATACATGTGGCAACAACACAGATTTTAAAAATTGACAAATGGCTGCACCCGGTGACTCAGTGCAATTTTTTATACGCTAGATCTAAATCACATAATTTGCTTGCGCATGTGAAAGCGGGAGTGTGAAAATGTTTTTAAAATAATAAAATTTGCATTAGTGAGGATTGAGAGCGCAAGCTCGCTAAACGAGAATTGAGAGCGCAAGTGGAGGAGATTCTGGAGGATTGTGTGACAGGCTAGATGTTTAAGCTTAATGGTAACAGAAAAGAGATTAAATTCCTTCCACCGGTGGCAGAAACCATGGGTTTTCCACCATCGTTATTTCATGCCCACCGTGCATGTATTGATGATCTGAACCGTTAATTTTGTAGGGCCTGCAGCGTAGTGTGATAATTACAAAAATTAGCTTGATCTGGCATCGATAGGTGATTAGATGTATCAAAATTTGAACTTTGATTTTTAAAATGAATGGTCATTAACAGTTTAACTTGATGTAATCAGACCGCCCATTTTATAAACTAAAACTCAAATTTTGATATACTTATCAATGTCCGATCAAACTAATTTTTTGCGTGAATATTTTATCCTATAGGTCCTACAAAATAAACGGTTGAACTTATAACATCAAACGCACAGTTGAGCCCAGTAGCCCACAACGGCGGTGTTTCCACCGCCGGTGGAAAGAAATGTTTTGGCGCGCTGACGTGGTGGAATAAACCAATCAAAATTACTACGTGTTTGAATCTGGGCGGTGTATTAGAATCTAGGCGGTGGGCAAAGGTTGCATTGAATTATTTTCCTTACTCCTGAAAACTTGCACCACAGAGAGAGAGAGAGAGAGAGGACATGGATTCGGAGAAGGAAGAAGTCTCCGTCCCTCGGCGGCGCTTATCCTGCACCAAATGCATCGATGCTCTCTGGTTTTGCTATTGTACGTCTCCTCTCTCCCAATTTCTTTTTCCTTCACTGTTTCTCCTTGTGCCCCGTAATCGTAACACTTTATCAGGTTGATCTCCGAATCTCAAAAAACTCAACCTAATTTCCCTCATGCCTGATCTATCAATCAATTCAAAGCGCAAATTGATGGTTTTGGATTTGTATTGTATTGTCGAATGACTCAATTAAGCTGCAGTTGTCATTTTAAGTTCTTACTGATGAAATTTCATCCATGAGTTTTTGTACAGTTATCTGTAAAGCTTGAGGCTTTATGTGGTTGTGCTTGAAATTTCGGCCGATCCGTGGCATGTGATAGGTAGTACAAGAATTAGAAAGTCAGTACGTATTGCGAAATGCTAATGCTTAAGCTAGGTCTGAGAGAAGTAGCTGGTGGACATTCATGTGATCGAACTTGCTTAACAACACTGAGAGCAGGACACCTGCCGAATCTCCCGGTTTTAGAGATTGTTATCTGTTTAAAGGTTTTACGCCTGGTCTTATTTTCGCACGTGTCTCAGTTGTGTTTTCTTTAAAAGAAGCATAAATTCTTCTGGCAAGGATAGGGTTACCATTTTATTAGAGCAATAGTTGACACAACGTCCCTGCGATGTATAAGAATGAAAGAGCACAGAAAAAAACCTAAGAATCATTCGCTCCAAATAGTTGGGTAAGGTTCAAATGGATAGGGAAATGCCATGATGTAAGCTTGAAGAATAGACTAAAGATTGCAAGTTGTGGACTTAAATGCCAGTGTGGAATGTTGTTGTCACTTATAGGTTCATCTTTGTACAAAGAAGGGTTTGAGGAAGATATACATTGTCATTGAAACAAAAGAAGCTTACGTAGAAGAATTGGAAATTCTGCACAAGTAGGTTTTTTTTGTTCATTTTTTGTCTCCTCAGCATTTATGTTCATTCACCAACATCGTCGAGGATTGTCCACTACCAAATCTCAGAAGGAAAAAGTAAATAAACAAAGATTGTTCCACTAACTAAAATAATTTCTTATTTTTCAAATAAGTACTTATTTTTTGAATTAAAGGTGATGTATTGTGAGAGAATGACCTGTCTCGTAAAGCGGAAAATAAGTACTTAAAAAATAAGAACCTTAGCGGAACGGGGGAGGCAATACAGGTTCACTTTGGGGTTGCATTACCTACCGTGATTTGACTCTCTTAATGTTCGCCTTTGGAACTTTTACTTTCCTTCTTCAGTGCCTTCAATACTTTTTGATTGTCATTTGTTAAACTAATGGTGTTCAATGTTTTGTCAGCTCCAGTCCACCAGATGCAGCAGTATTATCGAGTTGGTGTCCTCGACAACTGTTCTCAGAAATGGACTGCTCTCGTTGACTGCTTAAGTCTGAAAACAAAACGATCATCTGAAGTAGAGGTATGTCCTTAATGTTTAAGTACTCGAAGGATTGTTTCTTTATCGCTATTGTAATTGAGAAAACTACTAATGACTATGTCCCTGAGCCCTAGAACCAGTGTTTGGATGGACTAGAGTCTGAAGCTGTTTTTTAATTACTTTGGGGATAAAGGGGGTCCATTGGCAGTTACTTTCTTGATGATCTCTTATCAATTTACAAACTAAATTCAAAGCTGGAATCATCCTCCTTTTACCCTTTTTGTCATTCTGAAGGACAAAAAATTTGTATCTATTTCTGTGCTGATTTTATTTAGTCTTTGATTGATGGTAGGATTCAAACCCTACCCACTCCCTTTCCTTTGAAACTCCACCCACTTTATCTCTCCACTTTCATCCTTAAACAAGTTGATTGAATTTTTGCCTTTTTTCCTCCTTTGTGAACTGCAATTCTTCCACAATTCTTGCCTCTCTAAAAGATCTATTTACAAGCTGAAGGTGGGCTTCACATATTTTAAGGATGTCTGGTGACATCGACAGTAGTTTTGAATGAAGTTTCATATAATTGTTGAGATGGTTGTTTGAATTTTTTAATGAGCTTTTTCCGTTGCTGGACCTCGTTAAACATTCAGTAAATAAGCACCTCTCAAACTAATATATGGATGTTTTGAACCTTGCAGATGTCCTCACTCGTCGCCACTCACCAATTGGTTCCGAGTTGGATGCTTTATCAGCTAGACCTTTCATAGATTTATGCAACAATCACTTTTGTGCGCTATAAGTGCACTTTGCTCCATAGTGGTCCGTCCTTTGTTTGCTCTCCACATGCAAGTGGGGTTGCATGAGTGTTAAGCTTGTTTGAGTTGTCTCACATCAGTAAATCACACCTTCCAAACTAGTATGAAGCTTGTAGGAGCCTCCATTCATTGCCATTTAGTTTCGAATTGGATCTGTTAACAATCATAACAACAGAAACAAATTCGTATGAAAACCTCATTATAAGCAATAGTAATTCCCCTAAGAGGATACATTTAGTGTAGTATTAGAGATGTTAGTTGCATAGTGCAGACCCCTAGAATCTAGATTGTGTTCACCTTCCATATGCAGTCCAAAGACTCCGATACTATAAAGATGTGTACACTCTTCCTTAATTTTTTTTCGGTGCGTGGAGAATCATGTTAACTTGCATCATAGTTTTTTCTGAATGCTAAAACAGTTCAAGTTATTGGGCGGTAATTTCTTCTTTCACTTTGGCTAAAGTTTGTCAGGAAAGAAATATCTAACAATCAACTGGACTGCTACCGGGAACTAGGGTTGGTCAATGTTTTTGCCATAGGATCCAAACCAAATCACACAAACCCAATTGAACACAGAGACAACAACTTTTACGTGGTTCCCGAAAGAAACGGGTACATCCACGGGGCAGGGTATTTCAGATTCAGAAGGGGAGATTACAATGTTTCACTCAATCCTCACCTCACTCAGATTCTCTCTATTTTCTGCACACCTTATACAAAATCTGATTACCAGTACATTCATAGGGGAAGAGGGGAGGAATGGGATTAGTCCAAGGGAGGTCTCCCACAAAATCCAACGTGATAAACTCCGAGCCTCCAATCCACAAATCCTCCAAGTTGATAGCTGATCTTTGAAACTGATTTGTGTATCTCTGATTTATCTTATCCCATTGAATGTGAGTCAAATAGCCAATCTCCAACAGTCCATTGGTGAAAAATGAAAATAATCAACTATTTTGGTGACTGAGATTTGCCGTGTTTTCTGTTTCTCTGGGGAAAACAGCGGCAGTTTCTTTCTTAGCGGTAACTATTTTTTGTGTTGTCACGAGCTTGCAATATTATGCCGTACAGCTTGAGATTGTACCTTTCTAACGAGGACAATAAGGGAGAAGGTCATTTGGCCTTCAAATTCAGGATATGTTATATGCAGACTTTTCTCTGTGGCGATTAACTAGTGGTTCTTCTGAATGCAGGAAATCCTGGAAAATCGCGAGAAAGCTAAACCCCACATCTGGTCTTTTCGGACTCCTGAAGAATCAGCTTCCCACTGGCAGGATCTTTTCGGACATTTAGATGAAGTTGAATGACTATATGCTTGTTTCACAACTATTTTTGCTCCTATTCTTTTCCAACCTTGTCTCCCCAATGCCAGAAAGATCAAAGATTATATATAGGAAACCGGGTTTGACAGAGAGAGATTCTTTTTCTATTGAGATTCAATATAACCATTCGAAATTTTGCATTTGTGGATGTGAATGATTTTGAATGTCCGCCTTCGCTTGTTGGAATGAAATCTTCCATAAATGTTGCTAGGAATTTCCAAACTAAATTAGAGCACATAATCTTAGGTCACCTTTTTCTTCTTATTTTTTCTTTGTTCATTCAGGGTATCAATTTTTCATATTTTTATCCTGCAGAATGAAATCTTTCATATTTTTCATATTTTTTCTTCCTTTTTATCCGGCGAGGGGATCCATGCAGCCTCTGGCTTTGCTCCGATCTGTGGCTGTCCTTTGTGCTCTGGTATGTTTGGATGGTGGGTGCGAGTGTGCATAGCCGATCTTTGGCTTTGGTGGCTACTGATGGAGGTTGGGTTGTGGTTGTGGGCGTTTGGACGGCGGCGGTTGGAGGTCTGCGGTTAGGCTGGAGTTTTGGGGGCTGCTTTCCAGTGGTTTTTGGGACTGTGGTGGCAGCGGCGGCGGTCCGGTAGAGGTGTTAGGTTGGCTAGGCTTTAGGGTTTTTTCTTTTGCAGGTGGGCTTTTGTTTTGGGCTGTTGCTGTTAGGTTTGGGTGTATGGGTCTAGTCCAATTGTTTGGGCTGGGCTCTTTTTGGGTGTTTGTTGGTGCCTTACCAATTTTTGAGTGTTTTTTTATTATTATTTTTAAATGTGAGGTGAGATGTAGTGATAGGTAAGATACTAACGTTTGTGCATGATGCTTCCTGGTATATCATTACAGAGTTTCTGTTTTATATCATTTTTATTAATGATATAGAAACCTTTCTTTACTGATTAAAAAAATAATATTTACAAAACAAGGGCAAATAGTTCTCTTTCTACTTTCTTTTCTTTCTGATGACAAAACTAACCCTCGGTTTCTTTTCCTTCCTCTTCCTCTTTTTTCTTCTTCCCCTTCATATTTTCCAAAGACAACCTCCATATTTTCCAATTAACACAAAGTTAATTTCAACGTGTACTCGTCATGATTTTGAGAAGAAAGGTTCAAGAAAGTAAGGCTCCGTTTGTTTGGGCGTAAAATATTTTACTTATTTTTCGGTGTTTGGTTGTGTAAAAAATGAGGATTTTTCATTAATTGGATGAAAATGACTTACACTTAAATCCTCCGTAAGTTATTTTTTGAAATGAACCCGCTACCTTCTACTGCAATTCTCACTGCTCAGTTTTCTGGATTGTCAGTCCTGACCCATATTCAATTCCAATATTCTTAGATCTCTCCACCGTTTAAGCTCCTTCTCTCTATACTATTTTGTTGATTTCTGAAAATATTTTTCAAGTGTTAACCAAACACCGAAAAATAAAAGTTTAAAATTTATTTTCTGAACAAATATTTTACATCGAAACAAATGGAGCCTAAGAGGAATTGGAATGGCAAATAAGTTTGTTGGTATACCCAAAAGAATGAAAGAATTGGTCGGATGGTTTTCTTCCAAGCAACCGACCAATTTGTTTAGCTTCATCTTAAAGCGAGGGTCAAAAAATCGGACCCGGGGTGCAGTAGTGCACCTCCCGCAGTCAATCCGGCCATCTATCTCAGTAATGGACGGCTCAGATTTTCATCCAAACAATGGACGGGTAGGATTTGTAGAATCTCGGATTATATCCAACCATTCATTGTCAAAATCGATGGCTCGTGTGTGCCCTACAGAGTGTCTTGCAGGGGCCTTGTACCACCGAATTTCTCAATCCCAAAAAATATCTCGCGCTCTCTTTTTATTACTCTCTCCATATTCTGTTTCTATTCACATGAAATTATGTGATTTTCCTTTTTACTTGTGCAGTAGAATGTACATACAAACAATAACAGGAGTGATTTCGGTTCGGATTCGATCGGTTTGGGATGAGGTCAGTACAGTCGGAGATTTTGGTTTGCTTTAAATGGGCCGTAGTTGTGCCAAATATAAAACTTGACAGTGGACCAAATGCCCCAAATAGATGAACGGACAATCGAGATTAAAAACAAATAGATGAACATACTAGATTGTAAGATATATAAATAAACTAGGTTTATATAGTCGGTTTGATCCTAATCGATCCATTTAATTTCGATACGGCTCACTTCAATATCCAGCCACCCAAGACCGAATCGAAAATTAACTTTTTTCTCTTCCCAGATCCGAAACCGACCGGAACCGGGTTCAGGAAAAAACCCCAAAAAATTAACTTTATTTTTTTGACGTGGATAAGGGGGAAAAAAAAAAATGCATACGAATATAAAAGGAATTGCCACAGGGTTGGTGGCTGTGGGGTTCGAACCCACGCGCACTTATGTGCAGAAGATCTTAAGTCTTCCCCCTTAACCTCTCGGGCAAACCACCTGCTATATGACCACTGTGCAAGTTTTATATATATACATTTTATTATACAAAACCCACCATAGGCTAACTGCCGTTGGATCTAACGGCCCCTTCATTCACTCTCAACCGTCGATCTTCATTATCGCTATCGGTATAATAATAGGGCAAAGTACGGAAAACCTCCCTGAGGTTTGGCCGTTTGGCAGATAACCTCCCTGAATTTAACTAATGAGCACATGACCGCCCTATGGTTTTGGAGTAAACTGCAACTGTAACTCTGTTAACGGCAAAGAGCGAAAAGACCTCGTTACCCTTGTGATAAATAAAACAATTTCACTTCTTGGTATGCTCAAATTAAACCCTACAACAACAGTTAGGGGTTGTTTGGATAAATAAGTCAAAGTGGCTTATTTTTTGTCCTTATTCAAATTTTTTTTGCATTTTGTGGCTTATTGTCAATTTTTTAGGGATTATTGCTTCGTTATGATGAGAGGAATCTAAAAAGTAAAAAATTTTGGTCGAAATCCAATTTTTTTTGAATTTCGACGAAAATTGGCGGGAAAGCCACTTTTTTCGTCTTTATTCAAAAAAATTTGGATTTCGACCAAAATATTTTACTTTTTAGATTCCTCTCGTCATAACGAAGCAATAATCCTCAAAAAAATGACAATAAGCCACAAATTGCAAAAAAAATTTGAATAAGGACAAAAAAAAATTGACGGAAAAGCCAAATGGCTTTTTTAGAAAAACAACCCCTTACATTGAGAGCAAAAAAAAATGGCGATCTGAGATTTGGGGCAAACCCTAATTACAATATATATATATATATATATATATATATATGGCTGGTTCTATCTACACAATTTTTGACACAAAATTTGACACTCAATCTCAACCATTGAAATCAATGGTTGAGATTAAAACACACTCTCTCCTCCCTCTCCATCTCCTCACCTAATCCCTCCCTCTCTCCTTCCCCACCACGGATCCCACCTTTCTCAGACCAACTCCGGCCGACTCCTCTATCTCCAGCACCTCCATTCCCGGCGACCTTTACTCTCTCTCTCTCTAAGAATCAAAACAAAACGAAACAGAAAATAAAAAAAGAAGGGAAAAGCATAGAACACGTGCTGATGAGATACTCCTAATATTGAAAGGGTAGATCTGATGAATCTCTCTGCCCATTTTACTCCTCGCGCTTCAGTAGATTGGAGTTGGGCGGTGTCCAATATCGACTCTCGCGAGAACACGTGGCCGCCTTTGATATCTTCGAGTTTTGCCTTCGTTTTCGTGGAAGGCCATCCAACGCCACCATCAGCGGCAATCAGATTAAACCCAAAATCGATTAAACCCATCAGCGGCCTTCGTTTTCTTGGATTTTCTGGAAATCGTGGTCAAATCTCATTTGACGGGTAGCGGGTGGGATGTCGATTAAACCCAAAATCGACAGTGGTGGCCGACGGGATGTTATTTTGGTGAGAACGATGGGGAATGGAGGGGGTCGAGAGAAGGTGGAGTTCACCGGAATTAGGATTCGCCGGAGATGTGGCTAGCCGGACATGGAGGTGCCGGAGTGGGGAGAGGTGGTTGTTGGTGGAGTTGGAGATCCTGGGTGAGGGAGGGAGAAATTAGGTGTAAGTGAGATATAGGAAAGGCAGTACAATTTCATCTCAGCCATTGATTTCAATGGTAGAGATGGGTAAAGGGCATTAATGGAAGAAAAAATATCATTTTTGGAGGGAAACACGTTTTTTAGGTCTATACTTGCAATCCAGGCGCGTGCCACACACTTGCCGTCAAATGGGATGGAAAACCTAACGGTAGCAATTTACTCCAAAACCATAGGGGGGTCATGTGCTCATTAGTTAAATTTAGGGAGGTTATCTGTCAAACGGCCAAACCTCAGGGAGGTTTTCCGTACTTTGCCTATAATAATAACCTCTCCCCCGCCCTCCCTCCTCCTCACGTGCCATATCGCCTTCAACCGACTCAGAAACAAAACCTTAGACAGAGATAGAGAGAGAGACTTCTTCTAGAGCATTCCATTCTAGAGAGAGAGAGAGAGTGGTGTCTGGTTTTCGAATGGCGGAGCACTTGGCGTCGATCTTTGGGACGGAGAAGGACAGGGTGAACTGCCCGTTCTACTTCAAGATCGGGGCATGTAGGCATGGCGATCGCTGCTCCAGGCTCCACACCAAGCCCTCGGTCAGCCCCACCCTCTTGCTCTCCAACATGTACCAGCGCCCCGATATGATCACCCCCGGTGTCGACGCTCAGGGCCACCCAATCGACCCCCGTAAAATGCAGGAGCACTTTGAGGTCTCTCTCTCTCTCTCTCTCTTTATATATATATATATCGATCTATCTATCTAATTGTTTATGTACACTTTCAGCAGGAAGATAGGCTATGGTTCTGAATTAAGAGTCTTTTCCTTTCCGCTTTGTTTAGTTGGGAGTTGATGGACTGCAATCCTACACCGGATTGATTATTTGGCATGTTAGGTATTTTTGGAGCTTAGAGTGGTGTGTTGGACCTTTTATTGTTGGTCAATTCTCGCGATGTGCGTGTGCAATTGTGCAAATCGTGTAATAAAAATTGGAATGTAAGAAGTAGAAAAGAGGAGAGTAGAAATTTGGGTGGGATTTTTTTAGAGAGCCTTTTCCTTTCTGCTATGTTTAGTTGGGAGGAGTTGAAGGAGTGCAATCCCACACCAGATCGATTCTCTCTATAGGTTATTTGGCATGTTAGATATTTTTGGAGCTTAGAGTGGTGTGTTGGACCTTTTATTGTTTGTTTGTTTGTTAATTCTGGCAATGCGTGTAATAAAAATTGGAATGTCAATGCAGAAAAGAGGCGAGAAGAAATTTGGGTGGGAGTTCTTGGGTAAAGGGGTAGTTCAGGAAATAAGTGTGAGCCAAAGGGGTGTTCCCTTGTGATATTGGATATTAGATACACTTGAATTCATTTGTTTTGCATGACTAATGATCTATTTGGTTCGTGGTTAGTTGGTGTAATTTTTGAAAATTGGTTTGTTCTTGTGGTGGGTATGGTTTTCAATTTGTAACTGTTGTAGATCTATTAGCCATTAGGGTTTGCGGATGGTTAATTGCACTCTGTAATTAGTGTAGAAGAGTTTGAGTATCCCTGACTCTTAGAGCAACTCCACCTCTCCTCTATTTCATCAATTTAGAATGAAAACTCGCTCCTATTTTCAATTGTAGGAAAACTCGCATTTTCATTCCTGTGTTCTTCATGAATAAGGGTGTATTCGATTTGTGGTTAGTTGGTTTGATTTTGGCAGATTGGTTTGTATTTCAAGTACGTAATCCTTTGTGTGAATAACTTAAGATACTCGAAAACTTTTGATGCTTTAGTTACTCACAGTACCTTCAAAATAAGAGTAGTATTAAATGAATTCAAGACTAGGTTAATTTTTTTGGGGAGAAATTAGGAAATGGTTTAGTTTCCAAAATAAAGATAGTGTGATTGTAGTTTTTCCCTCTACCTTTGGTTTTTTGATTGGAAAATGTTATTTTGATGCTTTAAGCTAGAGGATTGTGTTGGAGATGCTCTTATATTATTCTTTATTGCTCTCTGCCTCTGTTCAACAATTGGAGTTCATTACTATTCCTGTCTAAAATAGTTACTTTTGCTTTTTCGAAATGCACATGTAGTATTTTTGGAGTTGTTTATATGGGTCTTTGATGAAATAGGATTTTTTCAGGCCAAAATATTGATTGCATCATGATTTTAAATTCCTGAAACTTCATAGCCAAAGGCTCAAAACGCACTGCGCTCATCGGTTATGGTTTCTATTTTGCTCTGGAACGTATGTAATTACTTATGCTAATGTAATCCATGCACGCACTAATAACGCTCTGTAATATCATATACAATAAGAGTGCCTGATCTGCAGGCCATCCTCTTAAAAGGGAGAAGTTTATTTTGCAATCTGAACGGCTATCTTCTTGTTTATTGGTTCTATTGGTGTTTATCTCTGTTTTGTATGTTCTGTAGTGGTTTTGAAATGTGATCCTTTTTCTTTGGGCTGTGGTTGATGTTTTTTTCATCAATACCTTTCTGAATCTAATTTAGGGTAAAAGTGTATGGTGTTGAGCCTGCTGAGAAGGTTATCACAGTTCTTATGTGCACTAGTCTTGTGACATGCAATCTGGTGAATCTTTTTAAATTTGACTGAGTGTGAAAAAAATGTAGGATTTTTATGAAGACCTGTTTGAGGAACTGAACAAATATGGGGAGATTGAGAGCCTAAATGTTTGTGACAACCTGGCTGACCACATGGTAAGTACATGTTGATCTTGATGTATTCATAGTTGTTCTTGTTCATTTCCTGTGTTTTTTATTGTGCGATCTAATTTGAATTCACCCCATGTTGTATTGGCAGGTGGGTAATGTGTATGTTCAGTTTAGGGAGGAAGAACATGCCTCAAATGCCCTAAAAAATCTGACTGGAAGATATTACGCTGGTAATTTGTTTTCTCCCCTTAGTTATTTCGATCTGTGTCATTTTGGATGGTAGGGTGGTGTTCCTTTGTTTCAGCCATTATTTGTTTTTCTGTACAAGTTAACGTACTACAACATCAATTTTTCTTTTAAAATACTATGCATATTGTTGTGTACTGTCAGGTCGGCCCATAATTGTTGACTTCTCACCAGTGACTGATTTTCGTGAAGCCACATGTAGGCAATATGAGGAGAATGCCTGCAATCGTGGCGGGTATTGCAACTTCATGCATCTGAAAAGGATCGGCAGGTAAGGGAACTTGATGAGTGCTTTGGGCCTCTGTATTGTTGCATGGTATTGCAGATGTGCACCCTGATTTTGTTTGTAAACTGAGTCCTCTTACTCCTAATGTTTAATAGAGAGTTGAGACGCCAGTTGTTTGGGAGGTATCGCCGAAGGCACAGCCCCAGTCGGAGCCGAAGCCGAAGTCCCTATAGGCATCGCAGTTATGATGATGAGAACACTCATGGAAGTCGTGGGCACAGTAGAAGGTATGATGAGAGGGATTACCACTATGAGAGTAGTAGCAGGCGGCGCAGGACCACTAGCCCTGGCCATAGTAAAGGTCGGAGCAGGAGCCCAGGGGAAAGAAGGAACCGGAGTCCAGTTAGGGAAGGAAGTGAAGAGAGACGTGCTAAAATTGAACAGTGGAACAGGGAAAGGGAACAGGCAGAACAAGCTAATAATGCTAATACCGATGGTTCCAACTACAACAATGAAAGCAAGGACAATGGGTTCATGCCACAAAGAGATGAGTACTATGGAAACCAGCAGCAGCAGCAACATGGAGGATATGGATATTGATCCAGTTAGTATTCTGGTTCGTACTCCCACTTTCTTGTGTGTCGTGATTTTTGGGTGTTCATTTGATGGAGAGTTTCATTTTTCTTGGAAAAATGAAAGAACCAACACAGTTAACAAGTATAGCTTACACCATTTTCCACTATGCAGGTGGTGTGCAGGTTCACTGTCTATGATTCGAAAATTTTGCCTCATTTCTTTTTCTTATTGGTTGTCTAATTGCTTTTAATGTGCTTGATTTTTGTGCTTGCATGCATGGTGTTCTATCGGCCATCCTCGTTCCCTTTTTTCAGTTGTCTTTTACCTTTCTCAATGGTTCTCTATATTACTGGCTTTGTTTCTCTTTCTTCCAAAGTTCTCTCATCAAAAGTGGTCCTCCCCTCCCAGTTCTTATATACACCTACTTCCTGGGTTGTTTATGTGAGCTACTTTGCAGTTAGGTTGCGTATTCCGATGTATTTTGAATTTATTAACACGTCCTTCGGAACTTGGATTTTTAACCACTGATGATAGCTGCCTTGTAAGGGATCACCTTAAAGCAGTATCCTCCACCCACACATTGTTCCCGTCCTCTTTCACAACAGACCACTACTGAAACGCATGCACATCTTTCTGTTTGTATGCTTTTATTGTGTGCACGTTTGAATCTTTGCTTGCAGTCAGGTAATCCGTGACCACCGCACTTTCCAGGCTAGTTAACATGGAAATTTTCATGCTGTTTCATACCGGGTTTTGTTTTCTATCAACTTTTTCTCTTTTTCCAAGTTTTGATCTTACATGTATTACGAGTTTTCTATCAACTTTTTCTCTTGTTTAAGTTACGATCTTACATGTATTATGAGTTTTGCAGGTTCAGGTAGACCTGCTTCTAAGGACCGAGGACTTAATTTTTCATTGCGGCTTACAATAGAATTTTTTACAGGTTTCATGCTGTGACAGAGGATCTAACTGGGTTTTGCAGATCACCTTTGAAAGTTTTCTGAGATGTCTTCTTTGAGTCAGGCGATGAAATGTTCTTGAAGGTTACTAGCTTAATAATGGTTTTCTAGGTTAATGCAAGTCAGGAATTGTGGTGTTAGTCTTTTCCTTTGTTGGACGAGTGAGAATATTGTAGCGCTGAGGATGAGTATAACCATGTTATGGATGTTTGTAATCAGCGTCACCTGTTCGTTAACTTCTATATTCCTTTCTAGAAATTGTGATTGATGGTTCTTCTTTTTCATTTGCTTGGTTGACTATTTAAGAGTTGGGCGGCTTTTGTGGATGTTCGTTCTACTGATCTTGTTTGATTCATGGGGTTGATATAGGATTGCAAAAGGTTGTTCATTTTAAGGACGATTTTGACACGTTATTGTGGTTTAGATGGCAGCTCGTGAACTATTTTTTTTTTTAATTGATTATGGTCCTATTGCTTGGCTTTCCAAGTGTGTTTATCCTTCTGTTGGGAGCAAAAGACAAACCCCTCTCGTCTCTCTTTGCAATAAGAACAAGCCTTTTATCTAAGTCATAATCTGGAAATGTGCTTGTACTATTAGATTTTGCTAATATGTGTACATTTTGATACTTGCATGGCCAACAGTTATTTTTCAATCCTGGATGTGGAAGCAGACAGTTTATTTCTTCGTAAACGTGCCGAGCTCGTGAATCTAGTCGCATGAAGGCGCAATATCCCAAGGGTTAGTCCAGTTCTCCACACAATTGATGTGGTTAGTCCAGTTGGTTGGTGAGTTTGTTTCCACACAATAGATTTAGAGTTTGGTTCTTGTGAATTCTTTAGTCCCGGTATGAATGGCCTGTCTTTAACCGGACCAGAGAGGAGATTAGTTGAGGTGTGCGTAAGTTGACCTGGACACCCCTTAACCGTCGAACCCAAAAAAAAAACCTTGTTTTACATGACAACAGGATACCCCAATAGCAATCTTGAATTTCATAGACCAAGAATGGCTTGTGTCAGCGGAACACATGATAAAACGGAAGTAATCTATCTCATCGCATGAAGCCATGGGAAAAGGTTGACTAACCAAGTTCCATTTAAGTTGATTATGCTAATACATCTTGACAATAGTCTAATTTTCGGATCCAGATCCTCTCTGAGGATTTTGTGTAGGTTTTGTTGTGGGCTTGACAACACACCAATAAAGAGATCTAATGGTCCACAACAACCTTCTTTATTTCTCAGGCAAAACGGCGCTGTTTTACTTGATAAAAATCCAACGTTTTCTTCTTACGTTATCTTCTTCTTCTCTTTTATTTTATTTTATTTTTTTGACCAGTTTTCTCCTTTGTTATCTCAAACTTGAACAATATCAAACTTAAGGTCTTGTTTGGATAAAAAAACCAAGGTCTAGCTTGGATAAATAAATCAATTAGCTAATTTTTTTTTTCCTTTTTCAATCTTTTTCCGCATTTGTTAGTTTTATGTCCATTTGTGAATTATTGAATCATCTCGACGAAGGATAAAATATGTAAAGAATCACAATGAAAACTCAATTTTTTTAATAAAGACGAAAAAAACTTGGAAGATTTGTCCTTTGGATTTATAATAATTGTCGTCATTCAAAACAAATTGTGTTTCAAGCATAATTTTTTACTTGTTCGATTCTTCTCGTCGAGATGCATTTTTTTTTTTTGGTGAACTCAAATATATAAAGCAAACCAACTACAACCATAAAAAGCATTGTTGAACCTCAAAAAATAAAACTTACAGAATGAAAGACCAAAAATAATGTATCTTATTGAACCTCAAAAAACCATCAAAAAACTAACCGAATATATACTATTAAAACCATAACATGCACACAAACAGAGAAGAAGATAACGGAAGAAGAAAACATAATTTTATTATTACTATGTTGTTTTTAAAAGTTTATTTGTTGCAACTGGGGAAATGATTTTAGTCATTAGTCCTCATCGGCTCATATTTTGGTCAGTTTGTAACATATGAAAGGTGCTAGTATTAATTATGCTTATACAAAGTGTAAAATCTCTTGGTTGGACGGGTGTTGGATCGTGCAAAACTATGTTGGGCTGGCAAACTCTTACTATTTCAAAATTATTGAGAAGAAACAACTATAGTTTTAAAAAATTGAAACGTCGCCTAGGCTCATTCGCCCCCAGTCTGTCCTTGCTTGTCGATATTCACTGCTTATACCCAATGATTCTAATGGTGATGTTCAACTGCAGTAGATCACTGCGTAGCCTTCCTGGGCAGTGGACACTGTGTTTTGGTTAAAAGTGGGACATGTTGGCCCTTTGAGTCCTTCTTCTCCAGAAGATATTGACCTGCATATTTCATCTGTATCTCTGTTTAGCTTTCTTGCCGGTGAATATCGTACTTCTTGTTTAACTTGTCATCTTACATTGTGCAGGTAAACACTAATCCCATATTCACGATTCTCGGCACGAAAATTGGTTTGTTAAACGTCTCCATTAAAAGGATCTGGAAGGTCATTTATACTTACTGAGGATTCGTCCCTTCCGATTTTCTTTGCTTCTTCACCAGTGCAACATGAGTGTATACCACAAGCTATCCTGGGAATGGATGTTATCTGTCAAGCAAAGTTAGGGATGGGGAAAACTGCGGTGTTTGTTCTCTCTACTATGCAGCAGATTGAACCTGTTGCATGACAAGTTGCCGCTCTTGTCCTTTGTCCTACAAGGGAATTGGCTTACCAGGTATGTCGTGGACATTGGAGGCCATTCCTATGCATCCAGTTTGGAAATACTGCAATGATAAAAATGCCTTTCTCCACTCATGCATATACGTAAGAGTTGGAACTTGTATTGTTGTATACGACTTTGTTTGTCGACTAATAATAATCCTTTATTTTTACAGATCTGCCATGAGTTTGAGAGGTTCAGTACCTATTTGCCTGATATTAAAGTTGCTGTCTTTTATGGTGGTGTCAATATCAAGGTTCGCAAGGACTTACTGAAGAATGAATGCCCTCATATTGTTGTTGGAACACCTGGTAGAATCTTGGGTCTTGCAAAAGATAAGGACCTTGGCTTGAAAAATGTGAGGCATTTTATTCTTGATGAGTGTGACAAGATGCTCGAATCACTTGGTAAGCTTCTGCATGTTGATAGTCCGTCCAGAAGGTTTCACAATTTTGGCCTGTATTGTTTCTCTACTTTTGTGTGGCTTGACTGACTGGCTTCTAACTTTTTTAGCAACCAAAATGATTTGAATTTCTCATTTTGTCTACAGACATGAGGAAGGATGTGCAAGAAATTTTTTAGATGACCCCTCATGATAAACAAGTTATGATGTTCTCAGCTACACTCAGCAAGGAGATTCGCCCAGTTTGCAAGAAGTTCATGCAAGATGTAATATTTTTTTGCTCTCTACTCTTCTGATGTTTTATAACTGCCTCTTTTTGGCTATCCTAAATCCAGAAAGTATACACGTAATTGATTTTTTTTTTTTCCCTTGACCCTTGTTCGTCCTGTAACACACCTTTGATAATGGTTCATGTCCTCCTTTTCTGACTTGTGATTGTGTGTGACTGACGATGTAGGATCATCAGTGTTCTTCAGTGGTTTATGAAATTTTGCCTACCGTACATATGGGGCCATTATTCGTCTACAGTCCTATGGATCAAGGATTTCTAAGGAATATCAGTCGTGGTAGAGTTCATGATTTGCAGAAAGACTAAGGGTACAGAAAAATGTGTACAGATTTTGTACATAGATTTTTCGTTGGGTCCACTATGGGTCCCATATAAATGATCTGAGCCGTTCACTAAATGTAAAACATTTTTTCAAGGGCCCTCGCAAAAAATCAGCTCAATCCAATACTTATAGATGTTCGATTCAATCATCTAACTTTTTCATATCCTGAAATCTAAATGAAAAATTAGATGATTGGATTGAATACCTATAAGTATCGGATTGAGCTGAATTTTGGCAAGGGCCCTTGAAAAAAATGTTTTACATTTAGTGATCGGCTCGGATCATTTGTGTGGGACCCGTAGTGGGCCCCACGAAAAATCTATGTACAAAATCTGTACCCATTTTTCTGTACCCTTAGACTTTCTGCATGATTTGTAAGATGGTATGTGTAGCATGGTTTGATAAGCTGATGGAGGACAGTTTCTAGTATTTTTTATTTATTTAAGAATTTCTGGCATAACAAATACACTATATCGTCATCATCTTTCTTACAAACAGCAAAGACGGTTTTGTTGATTTATTTGGGACACTTTCAGGGCATTGAGCCAATTTCTCTTGTATAAAAGAATGTCCCAGAGATTGATTTCACTTCTTTTTGCATCAGCCATCTTTTACTGTTGTACTTCTCATGTTTCTGTAAGCTAAATAATTGAACTACAAAGATGTAGAATGGCATCATTCATGCTATATGTTTTTAAACCTATTTAATCAAACAAGTGCCTTCTGCTTCTGATACTGGGAACTGATTACTTCTTAAGTGTATTGTTGGACGCCAGTCACTAATATTACCATTCGTACACCATTGTGAGACAATAACAATGTACATGGCATAAAATTCCTTCTGCACTAACCATTTTTTTGGAGTAAAAGGTCATATTTGAAAATTCTTTTATTGATAGCATAGTTTCTGTTTAGATCTGGAGGTCTGGAAGAAAAATCAGAAAGTTTTCATCTAACTGAAGATGAATAGTGAAGCTTCCTGATAATTTAGCCAGACAAGATTAGTTGGTGGTATGAAAGATTGGGGAGCAAGTCTTGGATGAATTCAGTTGGTGGAATTGTTTGTGCAAGTGGGGCTAGACCTTTCTGTCAGGCAATGACCCTTGGAGCCAAAAAAAATGAAGGATAAACCCGTCTTCTCTAATTCTAACATGTCGCTTTGTGATATTTGTCTCTTTCAGCCAAAGGAAATTTATGTGGATGATGAGGCCAAACTGACTCTTCACGGTCTCATATAGGTATTTCTTGTGTCTCTAGTTGAGCAGCAATGATTTTTGTTGGACTTCCCTACTGATTTTTGTTGGAAATTTTGTTGTTATGCTTTTGCCATCAGCACTACATTAAACTAAGTGAGCTTGAGAAAAATCGCTAGCTGAATGACCTCCTTGATGCACTGGACTTCAATCAAGTTGTCATTTTTGTCAAGAGTGTGAATAGAGCTGCTGAGCTGAACAAGTTACTTGTAGAATGCAACTTTCCGTCTATCTGTATACATTCTGGAATGTCGCAGGAAGAAAGGCATGTATTTTCAACTGCTTGCTTGCTTGTTTGTTTGCATCCCTGTATGTCTAAAGATCAAAACATGATGCTGTCAGGGGCCTGAACTTTGATAAGAAATTGATTGGTGTCCTCTTGTTAATCCTCTTTCTATTTATTCTTTTTACTACGTCTTTTTTAATCTTAGTTTTTGTGCGACTCTGGCCAAGTATAAAATTGAATCCATTCACCATATGCAGTTAATTTATTTAGACATCAACAGGGATACAATTGTTTCCTATTGTTTTTTCTTCTCAAGATTAGTATACAGTCAGACCTTCATATGTATTGTAATCATTTTGGAACTGTACTATGCGAGTGCCCTTAATAGAGCTTCCATTGTCAGCACACTAGGTTGTTGACAATCAGTGACTTTTTCTACTCTATTTTATGTATAAATTTACTTTATCTGTTGTCGATGAATATTCTAAACTGGGTATTGAACAATGCATTGGTTAATTCTTTCCATCTGAAGTTATCTGAGCGGGCATCGTCTTCATCATCTGCTAACAAACAAATGTTTGGTTGGAAGAACCCTTGATGGTTGTTGAATTGTTATTGGAAGGATTGTTTCCCCTGCGGATTGGCCACTGATTGTCCTCTAAAACAAAACGATAATATCATCTGTGTTGTCCTCTAAACCTTTCCGACTGCTTTACTGATTTTCAACGCTGTCCTTTCCAGGTTAACACGCTACAAGAGTTTCAAGGAGGGTCATAAAAGAATCCTTGTGGCCACTGATTTAGTTGTGTCAACATTGTTATATGACATGCCTGATTCTGCTGACACCTACCTTCATCGCGTACACGTAGTGTGCATTCCTTTGAGAGCTACTAGAACTGCAATTTACTTCCTTGGTGTTTGATATTTGCCAGGTTGGCAAAGCTGGTGGGTTTGGCACCAAAGGGCTTGCAATTACATTTGTTGCATCTGCATCCGACTCTGTTCAGTTTTAGGGTAATCGTAATAGGGAGAAAACCCATTAGGGTTGATTTCATTCAACGTAAAATATATATACAAGATGTATAATAATTGCACTACGGTCCTAGATACTTAAACTAATTACATGATAAGACACATATTTATATTAGATACAAATAGACCCATAATCTAACACTCCCCCTCAAGTTGGTGCAAAGATATCAATCAAGCCCAACTTGAATACAATAGTATGAAAACTCTTGCTACCCAGCCCCTTTGTGAATATATCAGCCAACTGATCTCCAGATCTCACAAACGGCATACATATCAAACCCTCGTTCAACTTTTCCTTGATGAAGTGTCGATCAATCTCTATGTGCTTCGTTCTATCATGTTGAACGGGATTATGAGCAATGTTGATGGCAGCTTTGTTGTCGCAATAGAGTTTCATAGGAACACTATTAGTAAACCCCAAATCACGTAACAAAGTTTGGAGCCACAAGAGCTCACAAACACCATGAGCCATAGCTCTATACTCAGCTTCTGCACTAGACCTGGCGACTACCGATTGCTTCTTACTTCGCCAGGTAATCAGATTACCCCCAAGAAAAGTGCAATAACCAGAAGTAGAGCGTCTATCATCCACAGAACCAGCCCAGTCAGCATCAGTGAATGCCTCCAATCGCAAATGGCCATGATTAGAGAACAAAATTCCTTTTCCTGGAGCTGATTTCAGATACCTCAGAATACGATAAACCGCATCTAGATGTGAAGTACGAGGATCATGCATAAACTGACTAACAACACCGACTGCATAAGTAACATCTGGTCGGGTGTGGGCCAAGTATATTAGTCGACCCACAAGTCGCTGATACCTCTCCTTATCAGTATGCTCCCCCACATCTCCATTAAGATGATGATTCGCCTCAATAGGGGAATCTGCAGGTCTACAGCCCAACATACCTGTTTCTTCCAAAAGATCAAGTATATACTTGCGTTGGGAAATAAAAATACCTCTATCAGACCTCGCTACTTCCATTCCAAGGAAATATCTCAATGATCCCAAGTCCTTAATCTCGAACTCTTGAGCTAAACGAGACTTAAGATTATGAATCTCACTCACATCATTGCCTGTCATTATTATGTCATCAACATAAACAATAAGGACAGCAATCTTACCATTACTTTGTCGGGTGAACATCGTATGATCTGCATGGCTCTGCTTGTAACCAAAACTCAACATAGCCTTAGAAAACCTGCCAAACCAGGCTCTAGGGGACTGTTTCAGCCCATAAAGTGCCTTCTTCAATCTACACACTTTTCCCTTACTTGCAGGAGAAGAGAAACCTGGTGGAATATCCATATAAACTTCCTCCTTTAAATCACCATGGAGGAATGCATTTTTCACATCAAACTGTTGAAGAGGCCAATTCAAGTGGGCAGCACACGAGAGGAGAGCTCGGACCGAATTCATCTTCGCTACCGGAGCAAATGTCTCCTCATAGTCAATACCATAAGTTTGAGTAAAACCTCTGGCAACAAGCCTTGCCTTGTATCTCTCAACTGTACCATCAGCCTTTTGCTTAATAGTGAACACCCACTTGCAGCCCACTGGCTTCTTCCCTTCTGGAAGTGACACTAGATCCCAGGTGCCATTCTTTTTCAAAGCTGTCATCTCTTCCACCATAGCTCCTTTCCACTTAGGTATCCTGAATGCATCCTGCCAATTCTGTGGAATAGATATAGAGGAAAGAGAAGAGACAAAGGCATAGTACGAAGGAGACAAACGGTCATAAGAGACAAACTGTGAGATAGGATGTTGAGTACAAGATCTAACACCTTTTCGAATAGCAATAGGAAGATTGTCAGGATCCATAGGAGGATGTTCAATAAGAGGAGAATCATTACCAGAAGAGTCAGCTGAGGAATCCGAAACTAGAGTGGGTGATTGTGATTGACAAAGTGGTAACGCACATGAAGACTTTCTATGTCTAGCATACCTCTGTAAGTTAGCTCCCTGCAGTCGTGCAGGTAATTGTTCCTCAATGTCACCACCAATATCATGTGTTTCCCTTTCCCTTTCAACAGATACCGGTTCCTCTCCCGTGTTTTCCTTCTCCCCCTCACTATGATCATAGAACAATTGCTCCCCCTCACTATGATTATAAAAGGTAAGCATCTCTTCCTCTTGCTGATGCTCCCCCTGAAGAGATGGTTTGGAGGGAGAATAAAAAAACTCTGTTTCCCAAAAAGTAACATCCATAGAGACAAACATCTTCCTAGAATAAGGGTCATAACACTTATAACCTTTCTGGGTAGGAGAGTACCCAACAAAAATACACTTATGGGCTTTATGGCAGAACTTGCCCCCAGAAGGTTTGGGGGCATGAACAAAACATACACAACCAAACACCCTAGGTGGAAGAGTCGTAACTCGACAACTGCTTGGCAGACACTCAATGGGTGTTTTAAAATTGAGGACACTGGATGGCATACAGTTGATAAGATATGTGGCAATTAAAACAGCTTCTCCCCATAAGTATTTGGGAACATTCATAGTGAACAAAAGGGATCGAGCTACCTCAGCAAGATGACGATTTTTGCGTTCAGCGACTCCATTTTGTTGTGGAGTGTCAACGCAAGTCGTCTGAAAAATAATACCATTATCAGCTAGATATGTCCGAAAAATCTTATCAATATACTCAGTCCCATTATCACTCCGAAAAATTTTAATATGTGTATCAAACTGAGTGCACACCATCTTATGAAAATATTTGAAACAGGAAAATACTTCATTCTTTGACTTGAGTAAGTACACCCATGTGGCACGAGAATAACAATCAATAAAGGTAACAAACCAACGATAGCCCTTTAAAGAAGTAATGGGAGAAGGACCCCAAACATCAGAATGAATAACCATAAATGGAGAATCACTTCGTCTATTAATAGGGGCATAAAAAGAGCGTTTATGTTTCCCAAACTCACAAGCTTCACAAAAAAACTGATCCCTAGGACAATGTTTAACTAAAGTAGGAAAAAGCTTCTCTAATATCCCAAAAGAGGGATAACCCAATCTACGGTGCCACCGATGTAACAAAGAAAGAGTGGAACTCATATCTGCATGTAGAGCTTTTCCACATGATAAAGATGGCAAAGATGGACGAGGTGCATGCTCCAGATAATAGATACCACCATGTGCTTTACCACTGCCAATCACCTTCCCCGTTTTCAGTTCCTGAAAGACACAGTGAGTAGGAAAAAATGTCACAGAACAGTTTGCAGAATGGGTAAAACTACTAACTGAAAGAAGGTTAGTGGCAAAGTTTGGAATATGGAGAACTGAAGAGAGTGAGATAAAGGGAGAATAGCGAACGGAACCTTTCCCTGAAATAGCAGAGAATGACCCATCAGCAATTCGGACCTTATCCTTACCAGAACAAGTAGAATAGGAATAAAAAACAGAGGAACAACCTGTCATATGATCTGAAGCACCAGAATCAATAATCCAAGGGATTTCGGAGGAGGCAGTAAATGCACTAGCTGGAATACCTGAATGAGCAAAATAGGATGCAGTAGGAGCTGCTGTGGAAGTAGGAGCTATAGTAGAGGAAGAATCAGCCCGAGCCATAAGACGCCTGAGAGCTTGCATCTCCGCTTGAGAGAAACCACCAATAGAATCAGAAGGTGACTGAACTCCTGTACTGTACCCAGAATCGGACAAGGTAGCAAACTCTGAAACATGTGCCTGGGCCTGAGAACGCCCAGGACCACGACCTCGACCTCCACGCCCACTGCCTCGCCCACGAGAAGGACGACCATGTAACTTCCAACAAAAATCCTTGGTATGTCCAGTGTTGTGGCAATGATCACACTGGAGTGACATGCGGTCTATAATCCCACTGCTAGTACCAGGCTGAGATTTTCCACTGCCAGACCCAAACTGTCCTTGTGGAATAGCAACCAAGGCAGAACGATCAGAAGTAGGAGCTTGCAACATAGCACCCCTCCTGCTCTCCTCCTGTTGAACAATGGCATAGGCCTCTCCCAAAGATGGAAACGGGACACGACCCAACACTTGCACTCTAATTGGATCATACTCCACATCAAGACCAGCAAGAAAGTCATACACACGCTCTTTCTCTATTCTTTTTAACCAAGCACCAGCATCAACGGAGCAGACTGCCTGAAACCCCTGATAATAATCAAATTCTTGCCAGGCCCCACTAAGCTCAGCAAAGTAAACAGCAACAGATCGATTGTGTTGATCCATAGTACGAAGTCTCTTTCGCAACTCAAAACATTGAGCATCATTGCCCTGCTGAGAATAAGTCTGTTTGGCAATAGTCCAAATCTGATATGGAGTATCAAGAAGCAAGAAACACTACAAGAAAAAATGGCTTTCCCGGCGTTTATAAAACGCCGGTAAAAGTGAAATAAACGCCGGCAAAAGCCTTCCCAGCGTTTTTCCCGGCGTTTTCGATAAACGCCGCGACTGCCGGGCTCGGGAATACTATACGGCGTTTACCAAACGCCGGGAAAGGACCCGGCGTTTTTCCCGGCGTTTTCAAAAACGCCGGTAATAGTTTTCCGGTGACCGGAGCTGGTGACTTTTACTGGGGTTTGTTAAAAACGCCGGGAATAGTTTTCCGGCTACAATCCATACTGCCGCCGGTGAAGGAAATCCCAGCGTTTACTAAACGCCGGGAATAGTTTTTTTTTTTATAAAAAAAAATACTGATACCATTTTTACCCGTTCATAATTCATCATGATCAACATAACAAACATATAAGTAACAAATACACATACAAACAATCCATAATATCACACAAATCTGCCTCTTATATTTCTGAATGAAAAATACATTGTCCACTATCAAACTGCATACAATGTCTCGTAACTATACCTTGAGAGTACACTACTCAACAAATAAAAAGATAGAGCTTTCCGAATTCTTCTTGTACTGACGAGGCCTTTCCGCTAGTGAACGTGTGCACCGTTCTCACGACGTTGTACGTACAAGAAAGCCAAGTCATGGACGGGCTTGGGGTTCAAGTGCCGCAATTTCTTTGACAACCTGGGCTTGGGGTTCAAGTGCCGCAATTTCTTTGACAACCTGAGCTTCGTCCGACTCGAATTGTTCATCCTCTGCATCATAACAAACTACTAATACATAGAGATTCTACCAAGAATCCTAATGAGAACAGTAGCCACAAATGGAAATTTTCATAGTCATTCAAAACATTGGTCCAAATATTTCTCGACAAATGCATATTGAAGAAGCATAAAAGTAGAGTTTAATCAGCCAAATAAAACATTCTTTTTTGAACAGCCAGCCAAATAAAACATGTAAGCCAATAGATGTACAAGCGTATATCAAGGATTCAAGGTAGATACAATCACTCAATACCTTTGATAGAAGGCCAACCTTTGGCTGCTTAAAATTTCTATCGGCATTACTTTTAGCCACAACACACTCACTAGCCCAAAATATCTACCACTTGGCCCAAACAACAGTCTTGTTATCAGGAGCCTCACACACTGATTTCCACTAGAAGTACAAACCCAATGCATAAGACAATGGCAAAGGTAAGTATTGGTACCCCCATCAAGCCGATGAGAGTACAGTAGTACACCAGATAAAGCAATGGCAAAAACCTCCACGCTCCTCCACCAACATGACAAAAAGAGCCCCGGCTCTATTCTAAAAGAAATTAAGCACGAGAGGGGTGTTTTCTGACAAAAAGAGCCCTGGTTTCGAGCAAGATCGTTAAAGAATATATCCACAAAGCCATAACAGAAATTAGCATTATTTTGATTAATTGATTCTATTACAAAAATAGTTGTATTTACTTTACACATTCAAAGAATATATTAAAGTGGTCTAAAGCCCTCGATGATAGAAATGAATAGACTCCACCAGGAAAAAGGGAACTCACGGTGTTTTCAGGTTGGCAATCTGCGTCAATGTTGAAGGGATAGGGCAAGTCAATTGACTCATCTGAAATTTGACCAGTAAAGTTGTTTTCCTGAAGATCTCTGCAATATTTCAATAACACATCAATCATCGAAACTAATAACCTTTGAAAACTTCTGTAGAAACTAAAAAGATCATCAACAGATTGTGTAACTCCATCAACAAAGGGGTTTATCATTTCTTACAAGCAAACCAAGCTTTTTGTGCCCTAACCCAAATCCTCCTTCCCCACGACTCCCTCCCTCCCTAAATAGACTGCCCTAACTAGAATCCCAACCTTGACCACCGAAGCCCAACTCCACCGGAGAAAATAAAGAGACATTGTGAGAGTCATGTGAACAACTTTAAAGACATAATAAGAACTCCTTTTATATAGTCATGCATACAAAGTCTACAACAAACAAGATCATGTGAACAACTCCACCAAGTACCTGATATGGATCAAAGCTTTCATTGTTAGAAACAATAAGAAAGGTTGCTAGACAAACAAGCTGCCACAAGGCCAAATGAATAAGTGTTAATGAAAATTGATATCATGAAGTTTAAAATGAGAATAAACCCAATCAGATGGAGAAGACGAGATTGAAACAGAGATCTGGAAAAAAAATGAATATACTAAAACTAAAACAGGACAAACTAAAACTAAAACAAGATCTATATATCAGCCCAACCATAGAGATTTGACACCAAAGTTCTCGGCCATAGTCAAACAAGGCTGAAGAAATCGCAAACCCTAGTTGATCTTTGTAAGACGAGAACGGCTCATCCGTGCCCTTGCTCTGCGTAATGTCCTTCACAAGCTCCTCATACTCCTTCCTCTCCGCCAATTCCTCTAACTTCCTCAATCTCGCCTTCAATTCCTCACTCTAAACACAAAAAACCCAAAAAAAAAAATATATCAAAATCTCAATTCCACAAAACCCTAAGTAATTTTTCATAGGGAAACAAACGGGGCTAACCTTTTCTCTAGGTTTGGGGCAGGTGAAGATGAAGTCGGATCCGGATAAGAGGCGGAGGAGGGGCTTGTAGGGGACGGAGGAATGGGAGGAGAGGTCGGCGGCGGATTGACAGAGGTCTTGGGGGAGGAGAGGGTCGGAGGAGGCTCAGGTGAGGAATAAGCTAGCACATAGAACGACAGCGTACACGGCGATCAACGACGATAAGGAGACACAAAACGACGGCGGGATGACGAAGCAAAGATCAACGACAAACAGAAACATACAGAACGACGGCGAGCAGACCAACGGCACACAGATCGACAGATCGGGAGGCTCAGCGACACAGATCAAAATCTTCGTGAAAGGCGACGGGAGAAGCAGGCAGATCGATGGCGTGGACAGATCGTCGGCGTGAGGGAGTATTAGCGGTGGTGGGAGGGCGTGGGAGAGGCGGCACCTCCTCCCCTCCGAAACCCTAGGCTACAGCGGCGGCAAGAGAGTTGATTTTAGAGAGAGAGAGCGCACCTGTTGTTTAAAATGAGGGCAGCGCCTGGTTGGGATAAATGAGAGCGGGGAACTTTATTGCTCCGTGTTTACTTAAGCCGGGGTTTTGTGCAAACGCCGGGGTGTAAATGCGGGGAAAACCCTTTTTTCTTGTAGTGAAAGGACTACGAATATTAGCCTTCATAGAATTAAACAACCAGGTCATGGCTAAAGATCGATGAGACTTAAACTTCTTGAGTTCAACATCAGTAGTAGGCTCAGTAACAGGGCCTTCAATGAACTCAGACATTCCTTTAGCTTCAATAGCTAATTTAAAAGTACGAGACCAAAGTAAATAATTTGTGCCATCCAATTTGATGGGACAAATATCCAGCGGAGAGTTATCCAGAGTCCCTACACGACTCAACTCATCCTTGCCACTAGCGGAAGCCTGTTTTTTCTCTTCTGACATCTTGAAAGCAGAACAATAATGTCAAATAAACAATAAACAATGTTCCCAGTAGCTTTAGAACTCCAAAAACAATAAGTAAAGGTTCCAATAGCCCTAGAACCTAAAAAAAACCACCGAATACCTTCAGATCTGACTGAAATAGTGCTGAAATTTCGTGAGAGAAGGAAAAAACAGATCTGATCGGCGAGAAGAAATGACGGCGAGCAAATCGTGATCGACGGCGATGGTAAACCCTAACTGATCGAAGCACTGTTCACGCGAGTACTGTTCACGCAACTGTTCACGCGAGTACTGTTCATGCGGTACTGTTCACGACGAGCACTGTTCACGCGATACTGTTCACGCGGTGCTGATCGATGAGAAGAATGTAGTAGGTCGCCAAGTTCTATCGCTCTGATACCATGTTCAGTTTTAGGGTAATCGTAATAGGGAGAAAACCCATTAGGGTTGATTTCATTCAACGTAAAATATATATACAAGATGTATAATAATTGCACTACGGTCCTAGATACTTAAACTAATTACATGATAAGACACATATTTATATTAGATACAAATAGACCCATAATCTAACAGACTCTGATGTTCTCAATCAGGTAATATCGGCGTAATATATTCGTCTTTCCTTGATGCTCCGTTGTGCTACCACCAACTCTTGGACTTCATTATTTGTACAGGTTCAGGAAAGGTTTGAGGTGGATATTAAGGAACTTCCTGAGCAAATTGATACTTCCACTTACAGTATGAACCACTTCTTGTGAAATGCTTTTTTTGTCTTTCATGTCCATTTTTGTTTGTCATAGGGGAACACCGGAACATTGTTTGGATCTTTCATCTACTTGCCTTTCTCTCTCTCTCCTTTTTTTTTTTTTTTTTTTGGGGGGGGGGGGGGGGGGGGGGGTTATGCAGTGCCATCTTGATGGATACTATTTTTTGGCTGCGACGAAAGCGTCTTATCCGAGTGTGATTGGAAGTTCAAGTAGAGGCACGGGAAGGTTCTTGAGAGGCATTTTCGATGTGACGGTGTAGAATATATTGAACGAAAACAGCTGTAAGGCTAGCCTGTTATCTTTATTTATCAGTATGCCACTCTTCGATACTGAATTTTAGACTGGAAGCTGTTGTAGGGGTTATTAAACTAGGCTTGCTGAGTTATCATGTGATGGCACACTTGACATCCAGGGAGTACTTCATTTGTTTAATTGCTTTTTATTTATGGGTTTGTTTTGCTGTTTTTTGTGGTAACCCATGATTCACCTTCACCTTTCCAACTTTCCAAGTTAGGTGTGTTGTGCTGTGTTATGTTTCTATGTTATGTTTGGACGATCATTACTTCTTATAACAGAAGCGGGGGGCTGCTGTGAACAAACACAGCAGCGTGCAGCTGTGCCCCATCTCACCCTTCATCTCGGCAATCAATGGTTCGGATTTTAAAAGAATTCTTTCAGGGAAAAGTCACACTTTTGGTCGGTGAGATTGCAAGATGCTGTGTTCTGAACACAACTAAGAGAACTTAGGAATCCACAGAGAGAATGGAACTAGATTGTGAACACAACTAAGAGAACTTAGGAATCCACAGAGAGAATGGAACTAGATTGTGGTGGGTATGTGAGTTTGTGAGAAAGGTAACTTTTGGTATGCATTCAGATTCCTGGTGAATATAGGAAATTAAATTTGGCCCACGTCTTGGTTTGAGTTGATAAATTTTTTGAAGTCCTGTCGAAAGTGATTTTTGTAATTGTGCCTTCAAAAATTAAGAATTTATAATCACTTTTACTGTGCCATTAAATAACTATTGTGGGCAAAATAGTAATCGATCAAAAATCACCTACCAAGATGAACGTAGATAAGTGGTATTGTAACCTACTAAAATGAACCTAGATACTTTGGCTCTATTAAAACTGGAATATTGATTGCTCAGTAACGAATTGGAAATTTTCATATCGCGGATCGAAAAAACAAACACTAAATTTTCGAATCATGTCTCTGTTGCCTAGCACCAAACAAGGAGGTGAAAAAGTAGAGAGCTAATCAAGTGAAAGAAGATTTCTAAATCTTGCATTGAGATGTTGAACTAGCATGACCCTTCTTCTACTGTTAATAAGGCGTTATATTTAGCCCATAAAATGTAAAATCTTCTGAAAAAAAGAAAGAAAACCTAAAATCTCACAATTTGAACTCACAAAAGCAATCTGGCAAAGCAGACCCTCTCCCCATCACAAAATCATCTCTATGCACCTTCCAAAGGGCTTCTCTCAACTCGTTCCCTTGCAAACCCTGAGACGTGAATTCTGCAAAAGCCCTCCTGCTCAACAAAAGTGTCTTAAACAACCACTTTAAAGCCCGCATAGCTGCAACCATTTTATCCATATTCCCAAAGTATGTAGCGATATACGAATCGCTATTGATAGATACATAGTAATCCAGTGCCGCTTTTGTGTTCCCATGCATGCTTGCAAATTCCTCGCCACTAAGAAAGGTAGCTTTTGTGGAAATGTTTGTGTAGACAGAAGTTAAACCTTCCAGCTCCATAAGGCCATCACCAGCTGCCAAATAAATATTTGTGTTTGTTGGGATGGACAGAGATTGAAGGACGAAAGCAGTCTCTTTAGGAGTGAGGGGGCATTTTCCACGGTTACGCCAAACACGGGCGGATTCTCCGGTCCAGGGTTTTCGATCTCCCCGTGAAGCTTCTATGGCTTCCATGGAGGAAGAAGAAAGGCCAGAATACTCGCATTGACTGTAGGCCACCATGTCAGGTTCAAAACGAAGGTGAAGTGAGAGAAAGGGTTTTGGTATGGCTTGAAGGAGTTTGGAGCCTTTATTTTCCAAGGCTTTGGTAAGGCGTAACGCATTGTAACAAGCTTGACAAAGAGCAGCCTTTGCATGTAGAGGATATCTACAAGATTTAGAAGAAAGAGAGGCATTAGAAAGACCTCTAAAAACATAACCTTATTGTCATTATTTTACCATTTTGCTGAAAACAAAGAACACAACCATTATGGAACTAAAAGTGTACATATTAGCAGAACTGCTCACCAAAAAGAAACAGCAACTGCTGTATTAGGGGAGCAGAGCTTTCGTAAATGGGGCTAAACCAAATATAATCCAGAAAATGGAGTCTAGAGTCCCTCAAGTAATATCTATTCAACACTGCTATCTAAGCTTCAGATCATATAAAAAGACGTCCTCAAACATAAACAAAAGCAATTCCAAGAAAAAGACCTCCTGTTCAGCAAAAATACATGGAAAAGAAAAAGATGAAGACAACATGGGTACCTATCTCTCCTTTGGCTCATTGCTGGGGTGAGTGAAATATAATGATGCTTCAGTAGAGAAGGGAGGACACTTTCCGCATAATCAAATTGGCCTTTACGTTTGCTGCAATCCACTTGGACTGGTTCTTTCGATGCAATCTCTGCTGGCAATTCTTCGACAACTTTAACAAAACCATTCATCTGTTGTATTAAGTAATCCACATCAAATACATCTGCAAAACCACTGAAGCAAAAACTCATGAATAAGCAGAATGTTGCACACAGAAGAAGGAAAATGGTACAATCCCAATAGATTAGGGAACAGTTTTACACCTCTATTTTATGGCATTACAAGTGAGAATAAAGAAGAAACGCCAGATCATTCTTCAGTCAATTCTAAACACACAACTTTTGTATCCTCGAGCTCCTATCACAAATTTAATGCAAAGGCTCAACATTCAATTGGTAAATTCTTCCTCTTTCTCATCGTCCTTAAAGAATTATAAGCTACTGAGGGCCATTGATCTTTTGTGGACAACATTAAAGGTCTCAGCAGTTCATTTATGCTGCTTCATAAATGATTTTCAATCTGGCACTAATGCTCTCCAATATTTTTCAGTCCTAAACTGATGTTAACCACATAAACAACAATTATCTCTTACCAAATGACTTACAGTGCCTATTTCTGCTTTTAGTTCACAAATGGAGTAATGGTTGATTCCCACTCTATCAAAGCGCCAGAGTTCTAAATTCACACAGGGTTTTTCTCCACACAAGGGAATTCCAGATCACAAACCCCGTCAAGCAAAAGGTCTGGTTGAAATTTGAATCAGGACTCAGTAAGTCAACAAGCTACTGAAATATCTATGGCATGTCACCACTCCCTATACTCATTTGTTGTTTAAGCCCTGAACAAAATAGATTCCACAAGATTTAATATTAATTCAGTTTCTAAGCCAACAGACTACTGTTTAACGGTAGCATTAGTTCATGCTTTTGCTTCCATAATAAAGATATGGAAAATGGCATTGCAGTCAAGGAATTTATCCAATAATGCAACTATCCAAGTTAAAATAGTGAAGTGATAATGAGGTACCCATGTAAGGAATAGACAAGGGTAAGGTCAGTTTCATCACTTTCATGAGCATCGACTACCTTGATTCATTCCAGTATGCAGCCACTTCGAACTTTGGCAAAACAAGAGTTGCATTCAGCAAACGTGCTATGCCAACACCATCACAAAACTGCAACCATCACAAACAACATCCAATAATACCGAATGCAGCTCAACATTTAGCACAAACAAACCAAAAAAGATGAGGTCAAGGAGACTCATATAGTACTTACATCCCTTCTCATTTGATTAAGCCCGCCATAGCAATCTAATCGAATGTACCCATTACTCTCTGCTGGCAGAGCTGTAGCATTTCAACAGAAATAACCAAATGCTGTCTGCATTGAATTTATCAAAAAAATCAATCGCAAAGCTCTAAAAACTAACCCTAACCCAAATGTTATAACAAGTTCCTCAAATAACTCCTACCAGAACTACTTCAATGGAAAAAATTAGAACCTCTGGGTCATTGTTGGGGTCAATGATACAAACAATTACAGTCCCACAGATAACCAATTACTCAAGCTATCCTAGAAAATAACAAAATGGTAACAAACTAACACTCTTCTACTCAGTGCTTTCAAATCGGGATACCCATAGCTATCGTAAACTAATTCTTTACATAGTTGTTGATATCTATTTATTTTAGCGTATGGAATGCTATGGGTGGAAAGTGTTGGTTTTTTCTAGCGGAATGCTATTGAGCTTGATGTTTTTCCCTATTTAATTTTTGCTAAAAGTATATACTATTTGTGTGTCACACACATCTCTTTTCTCTAATTTTGAGTTCAGGTTCTAAAATCTTACATCCAAACTCCAAAGCTGAAGCTTTTGAGCAATTTAGTGGAGTAGATCCAATCGAAATTGTTTGCCGTTTTGCCCAATCTCAGGTCTATATCTCTTTTATCAGCATTTGTGGAGATCAATCCTGGTTTTTGTGGCTTCTCAGATCTTTATTTCTCCACAGAATGGATGAAGAAGTTTTGGTTGATTTTAGTACGAACTGAACCAAGAATGACACTCGCTAAAGTCTACTAGGGCTATTTAAGAACATGGAAATTGGCTTGCACGTGAATGAAAGGCATCCTTATCCTTAGTTGTGGATTCATAGATTTTCTACGATTGTTGATAGCCTCAAAAGTAAGCAAGACTTATAGTGGCTGCAAATGGTCCATATTTTTCTCAACTTTGATCGTAAAAGCATTTGCCGTTAGGCCGTTATATTAGTTGTTTGTCTTTTCTAATGGAGGTCCAAGTTAGATAGTATGTTCATTCTTCAATATGAGTTGTACTTGAACCAGTTGAAGTGAATGAGCTTAAATTGTGTAAACATGATTCAAATCTCCCATACTTTCTCTAGCCCATTTGCAGAATGGAAAACATGAGTTTTGGTTCTCGAGAGTTTTCAATTAAAGCTCAGTCTTGCCCTTTTTATGATTCTTTTCCCTTCTTGGATTTCACATTCATGAGATAAAAATTAAAAAAAAGAAGAAGAAGAAAAAAGTGGAGGGTGATTTGGGTGATGGTGATGGCGATGGAGAATTGGAAAAAGTGGGTTTTCTACCGGAGAGGCCTGACGGAGCCACGGCTAGGGACGGCTGAGGATCCGAATATGTCGGGTCAAATACTTTTTTGTGCGTCAGAGATCGAGAGAGAGAGAGTAGAGTAGAGTAGAGAGCGATGAAAGAGGAAAGTTTTTTTTTGTGCCACGTCGGATGCAAACTTCTATGGTGCTCCACAAGAGTTTTGTTCACCCTCCGCGAGAGGTGGACATTACCCTCCTTCCTATTAATTGAAATGGTATGAATTTCATCAAAAAATGATGTCATGTTTACCAAAAAATGTATTGTACGGATGAAACCTACACCATTTGAACAAAATGGCACCCCGAACAAGGGCAAAAGTGTATATGGGCTACAGTAGGCTGTAGCCCAGGTGGGGTTCGAAAGACCCAAAAAAAAATATATATGTAAAAACACAACCCATTCATCACCTAACCCATTTAGCCCAATCCATTTTTTTTACAGCCAGCCTAATTGTTGAGATAAAAACACACAACGGAGTTGATCGATTGATCTTGGAGTTGATCGGTTTATGCGTGTTATATTTATACATGTTTTATTAGTCTGCTGGGTTAAGAAAAAAGAGGGACGGCAGTCAAAACGGAGAGTTGCTTTAGGTTTTCTATATAACGAGATAGATACTGCAGCCAATATACTTGCCGTCGTGGGTAAAAGAACAGAGATTAAAGTTCAAATATCTTTATCGTTGAGTTGCTTCCGGTGGATTTCTGGAAGTGTAATCGGAAGGTTTGAGGATTCGAGGCAGTGGCAATCAAGCACGGGGTACGGTGAACGAGGATTCGGCTATCGTTCTTGAGTCAATTGTGAGGATTCTCAATTGTGTAGTAAGTTCGATTGTAACTGTACAATATTTTTCTATAGTGCTTGATTCCTTCCCGTGATTTTTTTCATTTAGGATTTCCACGTATATCCGGTGTTCATCGTTGTTTCATTTCAATTCCTTACTTTTGCTTGATTGATTGGAGTAGCAAAGTAGGGTTTTTGAACATCTACGTATTTATATGTAAATTCGCCTCTTTTTTATTTTTATATATGTAATTTGGGTTGGACCAGCGTAAATTTAATTCCTGGTTCCGCCCTTGACTCCGGACGAGTGACATTTTGTTCATCCTTCTTAAAAGAGGGTGAACATTACCCTCTCTCTTATTGGTTGAAATGATGTAGGTCTCACCCATGCAATACACTTTTTGGTAAGCATAACATCACTTTGTGATAGGATCTACACATTTTTGTGGTGGGATCCACATCATGTCAACCTATAGAAAATAGGGCAATGTTCACCATCTTAAGTGGAGGGTGAACAAAACTCAACTCTCAAGCCTTTTGCGTTGGGTTTTAAAAAATTTCTAAGAAAACAGCCAACATTCGGAGAGAAATAGACATATCTATACTCTACCGGTTTGGGTTGCAAAAACCGGGACGATTATAGCGGTTTGCCGGTTTAACCGGATTACTTTGGCAGTTTTGCAAAGTTAGTCCAGTTTTGTAAAACTAGCGGCCGTTTTTGGGTTGAACCAAACCGGACTAGGGACTAGTTGGTGGGTCAATCGGTTGAACCGGCCAATCTAATCTGATTTTTAAAACATTGCTTTAGGAAAAAAAACTAGAGCAATGTCATGGAGACAGAACTTCGTGCGTAGATTTGAATACCAATGTGACTGCAATCTTCTGATGCAGGTGAATCTCATACGAAAAATTTGGGGAAAATGATTAGAAAGGAAAATTTTGAATTGTGATTACTCTGCAGTGAAATCTAGAACGTGAAAGTAGAAAAGTTGGCCATGTTTTCGGTAGCAATTTGTGGAAAAAACGTAAGCATTTTCGTTCACGGTAACTAACATTTTATCAACAAAAACTTTTTTTTTGCTACAGTAACTCTTCTCACAAACTCATCTACAACTTATTCACGACCGGAAATAACTTGACGTTTCCCAACAATTTATTCACTACTGGAAACACCTAACAACTTGATTGCTATAAATTTTTTCTCACAACTTATTCACTACCGAAAACACTATCTGAGAGGAAAAATTTGAGATCGTAGTTTTCATTTTGACATTTCACTGTGGCCAGGTGAATCAAAATATTTTTGAAGACATCACAATCCAAAAGACGAGGACCCAGACCACCATCACCCAGACCACCATCCTCACTATTCACTACTGATGCTTTGAGAAAATACTGAAACTTGGGTATTATCAAAAGCTAAATGAAATTCAGTGTTCATGATCACTCAACAGAAAGATACTATAGTGATAAGGAAGGTTGGGACACCAAAAATAATGCAGCAATGAATTTGCTGCAGCAGCGAATTCAAAGACAACATTAATGCTTTTATTCTCGCTGTTGGTAGAGGAAAGATCCTCACAGGAAAATCCTCAGAGAGGATCCATGTGTGTCACTCTTGTAAATCGTGGACAATTACCTGATTGCTGCATTGAGAAATGATAAATAAATGGAACTCAGAGATCGGAATTTCAACGCAAATAGGTTTAAAAAATTAAACACCATAAACTAGAACCACCATTTAACAAGCACCAGAATAGCAAAATCAGATACAAGAACTAATAAGTATTCTGAAATAACTGGCGAGCAATCTCTCCATGCAACATCTCACAGAACTACCAAAACTTGGGTACTATATAAGGTAATACGAAGTCTACTACTAGATCGCCAAACATTAACATCATTACATCACAATGCTGAAACACGACATGGCTCTAATCCCTTCACCAGAGCAGTGACAGCTACAAGCTTGGCCTCTACGAAGGACAAACGACGACAACGGTTTAGAATAAAATTGGTTGCTGCCTCTAAGTGCTACCATGCTTGGCCTTTGAATGAGACTCAAGGGCATTGTCCGAGTTGAATGTTCTGTCAAAACATGAAAAATACTTTCAGCTTTACTAGTTCGACATAATAGGAAGAAAAGCTGAGGGTTTTCATAGCGCAAACCGAGACCTGTTGCAGGTTTTGCAAGAAACTTTGCCCTCAGACTTTGGGGTCTGCTCCTTCGCCTTGTTGCTATTAGCTGCTGGAGATTTTCCCGTCTTTTTTGAAGGGTGGGGAGTTGCTGTATGACCACCACCCTTCTTACCATCTGCACCGAAGGCAAACAGACCATCTAAGCCTCTTGAAAAGGGATACACACCAAATGCAGTTTGCCTAAATATAGAATGCAGACTTGACCAAGAACATATGCCTCTTCAGGAATGCACAAGCATGTAAATTAGTAGAGTAACAACTTAATCAAATCAAACCGACACAGTAAAAAATCATCATATCATCAGCATTTCATGAAGGAAAATGCCAACCTCAGTCCTACGGGTGGTGGATAATATCTAAAAGGAGCATATACCTGTGAAAGTGTATAAATATCTGTTATCAAAATCGAACTTATTTGGCATTATTTGCACATTATCCTTCGCATACTAGGTGGAGGTTAGCAAGACCCTTTCATGAAAGCCGCATGGTAATTAAATTCCTTTAAAGATAATGGAAGAGTACCAAAAATTTGAAATCAGGAATGCAACAATCTTTAACACCTACATCAATTTAAATATGGAGAACACTGCATGATCAACACTTAAAAAGCCCGGTTTCTCCTATACAATCCCCCATTGTAATTTCATAAGCAAATTAACAAATCTTCAAGAAATTTCAGGTAAATAAAGCTGTTCAAATAAAAGAACAAGTATAAGCCATCCTTTCAGCTTGCATCGCATAACTTTGTTCAGTGCACGAAGATCTATTGAATTATGCACAAAACTTAGAGTTGATGACTTGGAATGTTCACCATGGGATTTTTGTAGCTTCCTCTGGGGATAATTGTTGTACATAGATAGAGTTTGTAGTTGTTTTTCTTTTTGGGCCTGTTGATTAAGGCTTGGTTTTTGAGTTTAGTTTTGGTCTTGCATGACCTCTATTAAGGTGTTGTTTTCCTTTGTTGGATTGGTTTTGTATGTGTTTGGGCTGTTAATGAAAAGTACCTTGACCAAATAAAGGGATACCTTCTTCTGGGACAATTACACAATTCACAACCAGAAGAGCACAGTGCCAAATATGCACAACTATTTTGGTGCCAAATATAAAGTACATGAACAAGGAAAAAATATAAGAGATATTACCTGTCTTCTGAGGTGTATCTAACTTCACTTTCTTTGAAGGAACAGGTGTTTTGGTTGCAGATTCTGTTGGCCTCTTCTTGCTGGGGCCAGCCTTCAAAATTAAACATCAAAAGCAGGTTCATAAAAAATAGTGTAGGAATAGGTCACCATAATGTCAAATTTTCCCATAGCCAAACCTTCGCCTCCACCTTCTTAGGTGTCTCCTCATCTTCTTCCTCCGAGTCATCTTTGTCCTCCACATCATCCATCATGTCCTAAGCAACAATCAACCATGGAAAGTTAAAACAAATGGGCACACTATTTCCAAACAGCTCAAAAGGGGATATCATAAAAAAGAGTAAATATGGAAACTACAATAATATACGATGATGGTGCAAAATCAATAGCCACACAGCATATGCCATAAATATAGACCTATTTATCTGCTTGAACTTACATTGAAGTGCAAAATTTTTAAAACAAGTTATGCAGTTAACCAAGGACAAGGCCGGAAAAAAAATTAAGAAGTCAGCAACCACTTCCATATTCCTACACAAAAGAGTCTTCAATGGTCCAGATTTTATTCGAAACTCTGAAAATTCAGCTATATGCGGTATTTAAAGGGAGTTTAAGAAACCATTAAGTTTCCAATGTGGATAACAATGCAAAACAATCTGAAAGCATGAAAGAGAAAAATTGAAGCGACACCCAAGCCATTGACTATAACAGAAGAAACAGTGTTTCTTATGTACGTTTACTCGAAGAACTTTGGACCCCATATTACCAGAATGCTGTTAAGGCTCATTTTAAACAAAACTACGAGGAAATTTACCAGTCTCGGAAGGATAAAATTCCCAACAAAGCCACAATTTCTAACCTCTTACAAAATTAATGACATGAGATTTTAGAGGAACAAAAATCAGCATCATGATCTGCCGGTACAACTGTTTACAGCATTACAAACCCGGCTCTTTTGACATCATGCCTGCTCACTAACAATTGAGAGCAATGGTTAAGGCCAGCATAGATTATTCTGCAATGTCTGGCAGGTGAGAAAGAAGAGAGAGGAGAGAATATAAAGAAAAAAGAGTAGAGAATAGGGAATTTTTTTTTTTCTTCCTGAGTTATCTGATTCCTTGCGTGTCCTTTGAATTAATTTTTTTTCTTCCTAATTCGTTGCATTAAACTGGGACAAACAGCGAACATGCTTGAACCTTACGCAAACAAAAAGAAACATGCATCTTCATGAACACTGCTAACTTTAGGTTAACAGTTACTCAGAGAATGCAGCCCATAATCATAATCAAACAGTACATGATAACTCAGCAAAGTAAACTGTATAGAGGAAAAAGCAATTTAATTGGCACATGAAAATAGAGATCTCTCAACTTATTCAAGCTATAAGCAAACCATACAGATAATCAGTAAACTAAAAATTCTCTGAATTACCTCATCATCTGAGTCATCTGAGTCATCATCAGAGTCATCTTCATCAGAATCATCATCTTCTTCTGGTTCCACAACAGTCACCTTTGGCTTGGCAGAAGATTCAGGTTTAGCAGCTTTGGGCTTGGAAGCTGTTGGTGCATCGACTTTAGCTTCAATTGTTCCTAAAAAATATCATAGGCAGAAACAAATGTTACAAGTTACCAATCAGAAGATATGAAAAACTAGTGAAACCAACTAAATACTAAAATCTACCATTCCCAGTGATTCCTACAGGCAAAGGCAAATCTTCATCCTCATCTGAACTCTCTGAATCTGCAAATATAACGTTTAGCAAGAACCATAAAATGAAAGCTGTTGATTGCTGATAAAGCAAAAAATGACTTAAAACTCACCAAATCCTTCCTCGCCGTCGGTGGATAGCAAAAACAACAGTCAAGGAAACAAAGTTGCCGAACATTGATCAAAAAGAAAAAATGAAAACACAACACATCATCAAGATGGCTCACAACCTAGAGTTTGATGTCAATCTCCTAAGTAAAATTGTAAGAAGAATTAAAAAACAAATGAAGGAATTGGTATTGGTATTGGATTAGCATGCAACAGCAATCCACAGGATTCGTCCTTCTACTTATTCTTCATGAGAACCAATCAAAGAGATTTATGCTCCCAACATGCCAACCAAATTATTTACTTATTTAAGAAAAAAAAAACTCGAAGCCATTGAAAAGCTATTAGGATCCAGGTCAAGCTAATAAAATAAAGGAAAGAAAAGTTTGACCAGTATGAATTCCAAACCCAATCATAAAGCATCTTTAGCGTTGCAAGTAAGCAATAGGAGATTTACAACATCGGAACTTGTTCAGGGAGAAGATTCAAAGTCAACAGAATTAAGTGAGCCTCTGACTATCACCAAACTAGCATCCAAAATTTATGGTCTCACATCAAAGCTCAGGCGGGGATATCCACGCTATAAGCATTAGCAGTAAGAACACTAATTACATAGACAGAGATAAATGGCAACACAAGTACTCAAAGATGAAGAGGAATGAATGTGAAGGATATTCATAAGGGTTCTCCGCAGTATATCCACAAAAGTAAACACTCCCATTTTTCCAATCATGCGAGAGCTCAAATTCTCTCTCAAGGACCAAATCAAATGAAACCTGAGGGAATTTCTCCCCAGATAGAGAACCCACAACAAACATCTTGCCATTAATCTTCAGGCGAAGTGGGACAATGTCATTTCCCTTTTTTCCCTCACCCAGTGCTGCCTGGAAACAGCAAATATAAAACAATCAATCAACTCTTAAATTGGATCTATAATTTTGCATTATCAAGAATTCAAGATAGTAAATCAGTTACACCAAAGTAGTGAATGCATTGATGATGACCTGTGAAATATGTACGACTCTGCCATCCTCCGGTTCGACCTTAAGGGGCTCTCCAGCTTTGACTTCAACACCTTTAAGAAACAAGACATATTAACAAGGTCGATGACTCGATATATATAAGAACAAGGAATTTACTGAAACCCTTATACTGCAATACATAATACAGTTTTAAAAAGAAACAAAAATTAGTTTAATTTCATAATTAATAGCAAAAGTCCCAAACGCCACTTTGTACTGTGCGCTCTCAAAAAGAAAATAGCGAAAACAGAACAGCTGGATAGAATTTCTAACATATTTCCATAAGGAAAAGGTAACAAATGACCTATTTGTATTCAATATGTTCCTGTAAATATGAAATCAGAGTAACACACAACTAATTTTGGTGTCACTAGTTTTAGGAGCAGTAGTAGGGCATGTCAAGCCCTTAAGTCAGTGAGTGAAAAAACACCTTACACTCCCACCATTCCATGACTCAAAACCTTACTTACAAATTCCTTGACCTTCACCCAAAAATTTGAAGGTAATTATGCTACGAAATTTATGACTATGCCACGAAATTTATGACTATGCCATCAATGAAGCGTTTACCCAAATTATATGTATAAATTATGTTTGCCTAAACGTAGGGCATCATATCCTCAGATTTTAGCAAGAGCTCTACAATCATAACAACAAAACTATGAAGAGACCAAACAAACATAGCCTAAGCAAGTAAGCGCTTTATTGCGCTCTGAGAAGCATCAATAAACACGTGGCGGGATTCAAACGTTCTCAATAAGGGGTTCATAAAATGTTTCACATCGGAGAGAAAAGCAAGGTTGTTAAAAGGCCCATTCATAAAAGCTTACACAATGGCTAATCACATATCTTCACAGTAACAACCTAGAGAGAACCGTGGGGGTAACTAAAATCGGAATAAAATTAACTGAAAAGATAGAACGTCAAGGAACAGTAGGATTATTTAAAACGATGGAACAAATAGTAGTAACAATCAAACGAGTAACTGATATTTCAATCAAATCCCTGACTAATGTCCGACATAGAAAGTAAACACGCTATAGATTTTCAAATTTTTTTTAGCCTTTTTCTCTCTGCAACCCAAACATGAAACATATGCAAGCAAACATGATCGACTGAAGATAAAAGAGAGGCCTAAGAGACGACGGCCGTAGAAATCTCACCCCAGAACTCCATTTATGCTGACGGAGAGGAGAGACGACGGAGAGGAGAGAGAAACTAGGGTTTTCGACCGAAACTTAGTGAGAAAGGAAGGTTTTGGGAAGAGGAGGAGCGAGAGTGGGGTTCGAAGGGGATTTATAGCCGAGGTGCCGCTAGGTATGGATGAGGGTTAGGGTTTTAGCAAATGGGAGAGAGAAATTTTCGGCTAATGATGATGGTTTGTAGGATAGCGGGCCTCTCGGCCCTGTATCGTACGAGAATTTGGCCCAACGGGCTCTCTCCCCTGGGAAACAAGAAGGGCCGAAAGCATGGTGGACCGTAAGTGTTGGGCCTACGGGGTTCTGAGTGAAAGAGAAAATAAATAGAGAAAAATTATTAGAGACTGTGCCAAGTGGTTTTGAGACCCCAAAAACGAACAAGGCCTCAACCGAAAAAAGAAAGGGAACTAAAAAAAAAACAAACAAACAACTAGAGTCTCTCGTAGAAAACTCTCACCAAATCTGTTGCGAGGAGATCCTTCAATTCATTCGGAGGGGTCATCATCGACACCATCTGATCTTTTTGATCAGCTCCCATCTTAGCTAATTTATCCGCCACTCAGTTTAGACGATTTTGTATACCGACTTCGACCAAATTTTTTCGGTTTGCAGAAAACAAAAGAGAGATGCAAGTTTTTTCCCTTTCGATAAGCTAGAATTTTGTTTCTTTTTGGAACCAGACAAATTTACGAGTGACCACGCCCAAACACACCCTGCAGCAGGATACAAAAAGAGCCTAAGCTACAAAACTAGGGGGAAAGAAAAAAAAACAAAACCAAAGCACTCAAAGAGACATCTCTAACAAAAAATTGAATATGGAATCCCCCAATCCATACAGATATGTTGATCGAGGTTATCCACTGTAAGAACATTCCTCCATGAGCTTAAACAGGCCTTGACTTCTTCAAGGATTTGAAACATAACTGAACCAGAGTCATGCCCAATCCGTTGAAAGATACGCTCATTTCTCTCCCTCCAAATGTCGTAAGTAGATGCAACTAGACATAGCTTGAACAAAGAGGCCCTAATGGACTTATTCTTGCAGGAATGGGAGCCCCAAGAGACTTTTAGAAGCTAGAGACCAATCATGAGTGAAAGAGCCCAACCTAGCCCCGACTCCTAACCAGACCCGTGAAGAAAATTGGCAGGAAAAGAATAAGTGAGCATGTGATTCAACGCCCCTGGCACAAAGCATAGCTACTATCATGGACAATTTTATTGCCCAAAGCGACAAGAAAAAGGGATGAAAACAAGGGCATACCTGTTCCACTATAAGAAAAAGTGTTTTTTTCAAACGGAGGTAATTTCAAGCCCAAAAATCATGTGTTTACGCAAATAATTTTTCTACCAATATGGATCTTGTTTGATAGATCTCATTAAGATCTTTTAAACGGTGCAAAAAAAATTGAAAAAATATTTTTCATTTTCATTATATTTGAGTTTGAAATTACTTCCGTTTGAAAAAAAAAAAAACACTTTTTCTTAAAGTGGAACACCACCTATTCTAATACTTGTGAACATTCCTGGGATGGAACCAAAATTGTGAGGCAGTAGGGTCAAAGAAAATGACAAATGTAACTAGTCTGAGTGAGTTTTTTTTTTCCCCTTTCAATAATTGTGTGGTCGAAATTTATATGAATAATTAGATCTGTGCTTGTACTGGAGAAAACAGTGAGTGGGGTCAAGTGGAGTTACTTTCATTGGGCACGCCAAGTAGCAGACGGTCGAATTGGTAACCCAGAGATTAATCAAGACGCTCGGTCCGGATACTCTTTATTCAGAGAAAGACGACCCTACTTGGCATAATGTGATCCCTCCTTTGCGTACCACTGTCCACATGCTTATCCAGCCCATCCAAATTCGCATATCTATGTAGCTTTAAAAAATCATACTATGATTTTACCTTGAGTGGTTCACAAGTTGTTAAAAAAACATCGGTGAAGCGTCGATATCGAACTTTTGGCATTTGATTCATAGAATCATCCAAGCAATGCTTTTTCTTCTTTAAACAAAAATAATAATTAGTATGGGTTTGTGAAATTAGCACATTCTGTTTACCGAGTTGGGCAGCAAGCCAACATCTCCTTCAATTGGCTCCTTTCCCCTTTAAAAAAAGAGAGAAGGGAATGTTGAGGTCCCAGCTGATGAAAAACATATGCTACCTGTTGTATTTAGGAATGAAAGAATGGATCGATATCTGACTAGTTGGTGATATATATGTCTGTCGCTTTTGAAGGGAAGAGAAGACGATAGTAACGTGATAACTGATAAGCATATGAGGAACCGATCGAGACCTCCCCGGATTAATTAATTCAGGCGTGCCATAAGTTTTGACCCGGATAAGTAACAATAAAAAAAAAGCGTGAGGCATGACGCGAGGTAGATCTAGAGCTCTGGCTGGTGTTCGACAGTGGCGGAGTAGCGGCAGCGGAACGACGGAAGTGCGGCCGCGCGCGACAGGTTTGGTGTGCTTCCGCTTGATGCAGAGTACTTTCTCTTGCATTTTCCGTGCAAAAACACCAATTATGCTTTGTATAATCACTTTTTGTTTTTTTTAGAATGAAATTCATTTTGTAGATCCGTACTTAAACAAGTAATACATGCGTACACGGGTTTTTGTACCTAAATTATGTGGCTTTAGTACGCAAGAGTCACCCACTCACTTCAATCTAAACAGTATAAAGATAAACTTCAAACAACAAATTAAGTAGACGTAGTTTTAACAGTGATCCCACTATCATGTCCGTAAAATTATTATCAAATACCGTTGTACGCAGTTTCTCCAAGTTATTTTTACAACTGGATGTTCGGACCAGATTACGCGCACTTCGACTAATTTTGGAGTCCTAAAATTCACGACCTCCTAAATGCAATCTCACGGAGACAAACATAATCTCTCTGCAAAATTCTGCATTGCATTTTTAATGAAATTGCAAGTTGAAAGCTGGAAAATGATCCTTATTCCTTAATATTGAGGACATAATTAACATCGCCCTAACCCTTAATATGGTGGACATAATTAACATCGCCCTAACCTCACAAATACTAGTACAAACTGATTTCAAACCTAACATATTCACAAGACATCGGATCCCACAAGGGAAAAATAACTAATAAATGAAACATAGGCTGCGATCGAAGCCGAAGACTCTTTCAGAATGACAAGAACTTGAGCCAAGGAAGTCCACCCTTGTTGGCCTTCTCAGACACATAGGCTGCGATCGAAGCCGAAGACTCTTTCAGAATGACAAGAACTTGAGCCAAGGAAGTCCACCCTTGTTGGCCTTCTCAGAAACATAGGCTGCGATCGAAGCCGAAGACTCTTTCAGAATGACAAGAACTTGAGCCAAGGAAGTCCACCCTTGTTGGCCTTCTCAGCTTCTTTAGAACAGGACGCGGTCGTCGACGCAGTCGCGCCGTCGCCACCTCCACCACTTGCGGTGGCGGGCGGGGGCTTTTTCGGGCACAGGAAAAAGTTCCTTGACCCAAGCGCCGTCAGCTGCTCCTCCCGATCTAAACCTGATCCACAATAAAAACACGCCGTCAATCTTTGACCGTTCTAAACCTCTCGAGTAACTTTTTAAACGGCTGATTTTTTTAAAACCGATATTCAACCGGTATCGTGAACACCATTTTCCACTGAAATCGGTGTTCATTCGACGTAGTCGATCATAGTTGGAAATGTTGTGTGGGAATTATATTTTCAAGAAAAGTCGAACAATGAATATAAATTTTATTTTTTGGTGCGTGGTCGCTTGACGAGGATTTTTACAGAAATTATAAATGTCTTCATACTGATGAAAATTTTACTCCCCGGGAAGTTGTATAAAAGGTGCTGAATTGATTTATCCCTTGCGTGTAACATTTTCTGACAAAAATAAACAAAGGAATATCCTTTTCCCAATATGAGAGGAAAAATAGTAAAGAATCATCTTTTTCTGAGGAAATGATTTTCACATTTTCTTTTCTCATAAATGCACTCTACTTTTTCTCTAGTAGTGAAAAATCACACATTAAAATTTAATTTTTCATGATTTCTCTTCATTTCCGTAAAACTGAACAGACCTAAAAGAGAGTTAAAGAGAAAGGGCGCTTACTTTCTAAGCTAAATTGGGAATAATGAAGATCAAATCCAGACGGATCGGTAGCCGGCAAGATCGGCCGCCGTCCTTCCTTCACATACTGCCGTAGCGCGGCCGCGATCAAATCACCAACAGCAGATTCCGGCGACATCACCACCTGCACGGCACCGAGGCTCCTCTGAATCGTCACGTTGAGCAGCAACTTCGTCAGCCTCGGCCGCTGCTGCTCCTCCGTCGCCGGCACACCGCCCGTTCTCCTCCCGCCCGCAAGCAAGTCCGGCACCGTCCTCGGCCTGATAATAACCCGCTCCACCATCGCCGGCCCCGGACTGCTTCCGTGGAACGACGACGATCTCTCCCCCATCATCTTCCCCCTCCTGCCCTTCTCCTCCGTCCCCCTCCTCTGACTCTTCGAATTCGGCATCTCGTATATAAAGTTCTTTAAATTATATATTACACCGAGCCTTAAGTTCTAATCAATTCGGATCAAGGGGATCGATTATACTACGGGCAACCTCAACCGGCGGTAACGGAAGAACCTGGGGCGGGGGAAGCCGAGAGCAGGGGAGGAGAGGGGGCTCTCAGGATCCCGGTCGACGGCAGCTATCATAACCAGAATGGTCCAGCGGGAATTACCGAGGAAAGAGAAGGGCGTATGCGGAAGGGGGAAGGAGAAAAGGTAGAGGAGGATTTGCACGACGTTGGTGGTGGGAATACATTGCGTATATATAGGGTAGAGGAAGGTGAGGTTGAGGGTGAAGATAAGGGTAGGAATCTGAGGAGGCTCCTGTGATTCTTCACAGTTCACATCACGGGGGTAACCTGTTTGGCCTGTTCTAGAGGGAGAGAGAGAGAGAGAGAAGTGGGGGGCCAGACTCCAGAGGGGATTCTAGAGAGAGAACGAGGTTGGCGATAGGGGTGTAAACGAGTCGAGCTGAGCTCGGTTTGTTTATTTAACGAGCCAAAAATTTGAGCTCGAGCCCAGCTCGAATATTAACGAGCCGAATTTAGTCATTTACTAAACGAGCCTCTTTAATCGAGTTGAGCCTCCCATAACGAACCAAACTTTTGTTGAACGAGCCGAGCTCCACTCGGCTTGTTTAGTAAACGAGCCGAATACTCGAGCTCAAGCTCGGCTCGTTTACTAAACGAGTCGAGTTAAGCCGAGCCTTAACGAGCCGAGCCGAGCTTGCGAGTAGCTCGGCTCACTTACCGCCTTAGTTGGCGATGCAGATTCGCGGTTGGGCAGATTTGTCTTTTTGGAATTTTTGAGGTGCAATGGTGGGCACTAGGCAATGCCGCAGTAGATGGTTGCTTCCCGTTTTGGTATACGGTTCCGCGTATGATTATATATTTAATTTATGATAATATGGGAAAAGATTAATTTGGATTGCATGGATAAAAATAAGAAAAATAAACATCTAAAGAAAAACAAAGGATTAACATTGTTATTCTTAGAATTTAAGTAGCTTATTGCCCGTTCGATGCACGGGGACGGCAAAAAACTTTTTCTTGTTGTCCTGTACAATAGAAAAACAAAGAAATGAAGAGAGAAAAAAAGTTTTCAAGGAGTATTTGTTATGTTTCGATTGAACTTACTTTTCTTTTTGAGCAAAATAAAAAGTATATTTTTTTATTTTGTAAAAAATATAGAATAATGACTAACAAGATGAAAAATGAGAAAATTTCATGTAGGAGAGAGAGTTAAGGATATAACTTCGTTTTATTTTAGGTAGCTGCATTCTTATAATACATATTATAGATTGCACACATGCGTTATCTTCTACTTTAAATTTTAGACTTCACATTTTGCTAACTTTGCACCTATACTATTCTACCAATGTTATAAATAACCTTAGTTTTGTGACAGAAAATACGTCACGTCACATTTACATTAAAATTGACATTTTTTTTTACAAATCAAAAATGATATTATTTTGTTTAAAAAGGTGAAAATAGAAAAGCATAAACGCAACGGTTAGTATGGAAACCCTTTAATAGAACAAGTCGATGATTTTTGTTACTCCCTCTTTCCTTATTTTTTAGTTTTATTTTCACATTTTATTGATGTTTCAAAAAGAATGAATACTTCAAAAGCTTATGAGTGCACGTTGATAAGTTTCTTATTTGTCTTTTCTCCTCCCAAAAAATTTATTTCTAACTTTTTTTATTGCTTCATCATTCGTGTTTTCATCAAATTTTTCATTTACTTGTTACTTTATAGATGTATATAGCGTATCTCTATTAAAAAATAAAAAATATTTAAAATTTTGACTGAAGGCGGAAATTAAACAAACATATACAAATTTTGCCCTATTATTTTAAAATTAGTACCTTGCACATGATACAAAGGTTTTATACACTACAGTTTTGGCATTAGCAACACCCTTAATCAATTTCAATAAGAAAATACGACGACAATGATCTCAAAAGATTCAACCGTAAAAAGTGAAATGATAATGTTCCTCAATAAGTTAGAATCTGTAAAATGAACCAACAAATGGGAAACAATGGGGTAATCTATCTAAAACAAACTAAATTGACAAAACTGTACATTTAGAGGGGGAAACTGAAGTTTTAAAGAATGTACTATACAAACGAACAAGTGAAAATACTGAACAATGTAACTGCGTTCTTTTAAATTTATAAGTTAAGTTTGGAACTTATTTCAGTATTTTTTATTTTTCGTAACTTTTTGTATAACTTTTCGACGTAATTTTAAGGGTTAATCGGACGAATCGGAAAAGTATAAAAATATGCACTGATGTTGAAAAAATCCAAATAAGATGACACTTAAGCTCCAAAAAATAACTGTTTGATACTTTTTTCGTCTTTAGTGAACTTTTTCTTTGCTTTTGGTCATAATTTTGTACTCCCTCCGTCCCAAATTCTTGGTCTTCTTTCCTTTTTTGGAAATCTTAAAAGATTGGCTATATCTTCTACTAATTTATAATGTTTTTGATATCAAATATGGATCTTGTTTGATAGATCTCAATGAGCTCTTTAATACAAAATTTTTAAAATAACCTAAAAGATTATAGATTGTACTGTTGTACAGTAAGATATAATTAATTGAAAAATGACACGCACTCTTCAAAAGAACCAAGATTTTGGAACAGAGGGAATACTTTTTAGTAGAGGTGGCAATCTCAACTCATATTTTTTTAACCCGCCCAATTCGCCCACTAAACCCATATTTTAATGGGTTTAGATGGGTTAAAAATGGATTTAATATGGGTTGATATTAAAAGACCCAAATAAAATCTAAAATTGGAAAGATTGGATAAAAAATGAAAAGATTAGATCGAGCACCTGCACATATTAGATTGAGCTGATTATTCACTGACTCGCTTGATTTTTTTTAAAACTATTGAACGGCTTGAATCATCTATGCGGAGCTTGGAGTGGGCCCCGCGTGCAGTCAGCACATACGGTTGGTGGTGTTATATATGGTCGTTTTCTGACTTTCTGTAGCAGTTTCCGTTTGTGTATCCCCACTCAGTGCTAGTTTCACGGGAAAAAAAATCAGCGCTGAGTGGGTATCATGCACGTGGCACTCGTTCGGCGCATCCGAGCCGTCCATTGCATATTTGGACGTGTCAAATTTGGAGAGAGAGTGTTGGGATGAGTGGAGAGAGAAGATTTCAATCCGAACCATCCAAAAGTGTATTAGATGATTAGGATATGCTGAGCGGATACCACGTGAGATATACCCACCCGACATCGAAAAATCTTTAGTTTCACACGGCGCCACACACTAAACGTCTACGCTGTCTACATATCTAAGACATCAATCAGGACTTTTAAAATCTCGTTGAATCCCCACCATATTCTAATTTTCTGGTAGGGAACAAAAACAAAAAAACCCACACCAAAAAAAAAAAAAAAAGGGGGGGGGGGACGGGTCGGGTTTGGGTTTGGCTTGCCCCATATTCGACCCAACCCGTTTCAACCCGTTTACTATTTGACCCATATTTGGCCTGCTCATATTTGACCCGTGACCCGTTTCAACCCGTCCAGACCCGCCTATTTGCCACCTCTACCTTTTAGACTCCACTCATCAAGATGGATGATTAATCCAAAAAAAATCACGCAAATCTAACAAAAAAATTTTAAAAAAATGAACAAAACACACAAACATGTGAGTGGTTTGTATGTCACCGGCTACTACCGGTGCAGAAAGCTCGAGTCAACTTTGGTCCAAGCATGTGAGTGGCTGCTGCTTACGTGTGCGGGTTCCGAAAGGTGATTGGTTGGAGAATGGTGACCCTTGTGATTCCAAGGTGGTGCTACATGGAACGGCAACAGCGGTTGGCGAGGCAGCTTCGCGGTTGGGCAGTTTTTTGTCTTTTTACAATTTTTGTTTTTCTTCCCGTTTTGGTAGTAGTATTTTATCACAGCACGTGGAAAGATTAAGGGAAAAAAACCGAAATGGTCCATGTAGTTTAGTGTTTGTGTCAACTTGGTCTTTGTAGTTTGAATTGACTCGATATACACTCTGTAGTTTCCATTTTGTTCTAATTTGGTCCAATTACTAACTGCCGTTAGCCTCCGTTAACCCCAGACACAAATGAGTCCATTTTCTAGTGAATTACCGAACCATTTATTCTCTAACCTCGCAAACCTAAAGCTTTTTCCTAAAAAGCAAAACGGAGTCAATCTTTTCTAAAAACCGGATTCTCTGGCTTGTTTCTTTTTTCTAAAATACTTGAACTATTCTTCCGATATTCAAGAGGTGACCAAGCACACCTAAACTCTATGCCCGGTAGAGACTCTAAGTTTTTTTCTAAACCCCTTTTGTGGTCCGAACCATAATTGGACCTGATTCTCCTTTACCCGGAAATATGTAGGCAGCTTGATGAAAGCTTAGTCCCTTTTTAAAATAAAACCCACTTCATTTTCTAAAATTCAAACATTTTTCAAAAATATCCGAACCTCTTTTATAGAACACAAAACTCCTCATTTTTTCTTTCTTTTCAAGAACCATGTCACAATTCATAGGAATCGGATCACTTATCCAGGGCCTAATCCCTCTCGCTCCTTCCCCCCAAAGGCGAACGAAACACGTTTTGATCGAAGGTAAAATCTCGGTTGCGACAAATGGAGAATGGAAGCCGTGAAAAAAAATGGAGAATGAAACAATGGGGCTATGTGTTTTAGTTCAGAGGTATATTAGGGCAAGAGGAGAATGACAGATTACGGTTTTAACCCTAGAAAAGGGGCCCATTCCTGTCTTGGGTTAACGAAGTCTAACGGCAGTTAGTAATTGGACCAAGTTGGAACAAAATGAAAACTACAGAGTGTAAATCGAGCCAATTCAAACTGCAGGGACCAAGTTAACACAAATACTAAACTACAAGGATCATTTCGGTTTTTTTCCCAAAGATTAATTTGGCTTGCATGAATAAAATAAGGAAATAAACATGTAGAGAAAAATATAAAATTAACATTTACTTTTCTTAGAATTTAGTTGCACACAACACATACGTTAACTTCTACTTTGAATTTTAGACTTCACATCTTGCCAACTTTGCACCACTATTATTCTATCAATGTTACGAGCGTCCTTATATTGTGGTAATGCTATTTATAGCTACAGGTAAAGTCTTGTTATATTATTTATCTCTCATTTTTATAGTTTTAACATTAAATATAAAAAAAATTAATGAGAGAATGTTTGAAAGCCTTTTTTTTTATAACTTGTGATATTCTGAAAAGTGTAGTGAAAAAAAGAAGAAAATGAACTTTATTAAGAGAATGACACATAGGAGAGAGCTTGATTTTTATTTTTTAAAAACTACATTTGCTTAGTATACAGTATAGATAGATAGATAAATAAGTTAAAATAACCATAGTTTTGTGACGGAAATTACGTCATGTCACTTGTCATAAATAAGTTAAATAGATAGATTTTTCACGAATAAATAAATGGTCTTACTTTTTAAAAAAAGGTGGGAATAGGAAAGCATAAATGCTAACGGTTAGCATGTAAATCAATGGTTTTTGTTAATACTCCCTCTGTCCTTATTTTTGGGGTTTATTTTGACATTTAATCAATGTCTCAAAAAGATTGAACTCTTTAAAAGTTGATGAGTGAACGTTCATAAGTTTCTTTTTCTTTTCTTTTTTCGGTGAACTACATTGATAAGTTTCTTTATTGCTCTTTTCTTCTCCCGAAAAATTTATCGCCAATTTTTTTTGACTAATTCGTCATTCGTATTTTTCATCAAATTTTTTATTCACTACTTGTTACTTTTCGGATGTATATAGTGTACTTATATTTAAAAAGATATTTTTCAAAATTTTAAAATAATTAATTAAAAAACAAAAAATACGCAAACCTATACTGCTTTTATTTTTAGGTTAAGTTTAATACCAATAAGAAAATATGACAACGATGTTCTCAAAAGATCAATTGGTAAAAATTGGTTGGTTCAGAACTGACCCGAAGGTGCTACGTGGAACTGCCACAGTGGTCGTTCGTGATTTTTGCGTGACACTTGTAATCTTCTGAGGCGGCTCTACAGCCAAACGTCATATGATGACACGCGTAAAGCAGTGGTTCACTCCTCAGTAGGGCTGCTCAAAAAATCCGATGAACCGTGAAACCGGTTTGTACCGAACCGATCCGTATCTTTTGGATTTTGTCTGTGGATTAATGGTACTGACACGGATTGAAAAATTAAAAAATCGTGACTCGCGATTCGGTCCACGAATTTTCATTACGAAATCCTGGATTAACCGAACCGAACCGTGAGATATTTATTTTATATAAATAATAAAAATATATATATGTGTATTTATTTAGTTAAGAATGTTAAACTTTTTTCTACCAATTTTAGTATTTTATCTTAATAATGAGATATAGTGTAGATGTACATAATATATAGGGGGTAAATCATACGAGTAGTTTTTTGTATAAGTAACGGGTAACCCTAATTTAGTTTCAATAATTTGTTTCTTTTCCAGTTTTTTATATTATGTACTATAATGATATACAATCTACTATTGTTTAGACTCTTTTGAATCTGATTTTTAAAGTAGGTCTTTGGTAGTTTATGTAACATGTACTTTCTGGTGGTATTAAACTTAATTCTGGGTGTAACCTTCTTCCTTTCTAGTGTGGGATATATATATGCTTGAGCTTTATTTTTGCTAAAATTCGTGGACAAAACTGTAATCGATCCGCGAGTCACAGCTTGGATTGGAACCGAAACGTAGGACTTTCGGTCCGAACACGAATTTCATTTTGTAAAAACCGTGACTAGCAGATCGATCATCGAATTCCTAAGAATCCGAACCGAACCGAACCGGACCGCAAGCAGCCTTACTCCTCAGAGTGTGTGATCGAAACCAACAACAATCGGTCTTGTTTAAAGTTTCGACCAACCCCGTTTCGATAAGAAAAATAAATATTTATTTTTTAAATAAGTACTTATTTTTTGAATTAAAAGTGATGTATTGTGAGAGAATGAACTGTCTCGTAAAGCAAAAAATAAATATTCAGCGTGCAAACTTATGCCTTTAAAAATATGTATTTTTTTGTTTCAAGATTCAAATTTTTTTCACAACTTAAAAATACTCATTGATATCTATTGATTTGTGAAAAAAATTTGATTCTTTTTACAACAAATACATCTTTTTAAAAGCCTAGATTTGCGCGCAGGATAATTATTTAGAGATTCATGGAGTACTTAAAAAATAAAAACCTTAGAAGAAAAAAAAAGTGGAGTAGCAATAGTTTATGGTAAAGACAGTATCATTTGAGTTTTAATCACTACCTTTTTATAGTTTTTCATTCATTTCGACAGCAGAAATGATAAAAGTATAAAAATATAACCTAAAATCGAAACAAGTTCGTATGAACTAACGCTAGAAAGACTAAAAGACTATATATCTTTCCTCACTTTCGAACTTTTTCCATCTCTGATCTACGAGTATATTTTACTCCTCTATTTTTTCAATTTCATTTAAAAAACTTGATCCCAATCTCGTGTAAATATTGGGAGAAAACATACTCAAAAAGACTTGGGATTAAAGTCTAACAAATTAGGTCAAATTGTCAAAAGAAACCTTAAAGTGAGTGGTGGTTACACTCATTTCGCTTTAATTTAAAAGTGGAATAGTAACTTCTATTTTTGTCTTTATTCCAAAAAAAAATCGCATTTGTTCGTTTTGCGTCAAATTTTTGTGACTAATTGATTCGTCTCGGCGAGAGGAATTGAAAAAGTAAAAAAATTTGATCGAAACTCACAATTTTTTTCAAAAAGACAAGAATAAGAAAAAAAGCTGACTGATTAACTTATCTTTATTCAAAAAATTATGAGTTTCGATAAAAAAAATTTACTTTTCCGATTCCTTTTGTCGAGACGAATTAATAAGTTACAAAAGTTTGACGCAAAACAAACAAATGTAAAAAAAAATTTAAATAAAGACAAAAAAATAAATCACTTAACTTTTTAATCCAAACCCACCAAACCGATGGCTAGTTGATTAGTCTGGATCAAAACAACAACTAACGTGGGCATGGTTGACATCATTCTTTGTGTCATTACTTTCGTTTCTTTAAGTTGTCAAATTTTCTTTTCTTTAAAGTATACAGAGAAAACAAAAGTAAGCGCAGTGATGATGTTTCCCACAAATAAATTGGAATTCCAGAGAGGACTAACGTATGGGGACGGAAGGATTATCACCGTGTGTGGAGTGGGACAACACTCAGTTGAATCGAGATCCTCTCATGTAATCCTTACGTGACATTAAGGAGGATTCATTCTAGTTTTACTTAATGATCTAAACCACTTAGGGGATGTTTGAGAGCCTATTTTTTGGCTTTTCATTTTCAGTTTTTTGGCTTTTTTGATTATGGCCAGAATATATTTTGAGTATGGCAGAGTGTTTGGAAGATTTGTGCAGAATGTATTTTTAAATTGTAGTAGTGTTTGGTAGATGATTGTTGAAAATGAATTATGGATTGCATTTTTACCATATTGCCCTTTGTCTAACAGGTGTAAACATGCCACTTGTAAAATGAAGGGAGGAATGTGGGTATTTTGGTAATTGATCACAAAATGGGAAAAAAGCCAATAATCCAAAAAACTCATCCAGACCTGATTTTGGTTTTTTGCTTCTAAACCCAAAAACCCAAAATCCATTCTCAAAATGGGATGCCAAACACCCAAAATGGAAAAATGAGAATCCGAAAATGCAAAAATATAATTCATTTGCCAAACACCCCCTATCCATGCATTAGTTATAGGAGAAAGAAATGATCAAATAGTCCATTTCTTTTTTTTCAAAATTATGTTTCCTTCAGGGAGGACGCTCACACCAAATCATTTTAACTTTTGAAATAAAATGAAGAACACATCAAGACCTACAATTCATTTTTTTGAAAACTATGTTTCCTTCGGGAGGTCGCTCACACCAAATCATTTTATTACTTTTGAAATAAAATGAAGAACACATGATCAAGACCTACAAAATGAATGACTGCATCGTCAAATAAATTGTGGTGGTCTCATTTTCCATCAAGGGTGAGATGATCATAAGAGGATATCACATCAAGTGAAATAATCCATAAGTTTAGGTCCAATAGTTCATGAAACCGGTTCTATTACGTTAAAGTGGGGCTCTTAAGTCGAGATATTTTATTGATTAATTAATCACTAGTTAGGTCGTTTATTAATTTATGGAGTTCTTCAAAAGTATTTGATTGTACGAACAAAATAATGTCGATGGACGTTGCTGTCATGATGACCGAAGAACGCATGGTTCTATACTTCTATGAAATCAATGGTTGGTAGTATATCTCTATCGACTATCATTTAGTTATAAATAATCGATGAATTTTATTAAAATAATTAATGCTAAGTCAACTCCATAAAATGAAGAATTTCGTTCATTTTATAATAATAATGGATATTCCATAGTGTATTTTGGACATAATAATAATAATAATAATAATAATGGATACTCCACAAGTGTTTTTTTTAAAAATGGTATGGTCGTACGGAGTAGTAAGAAACTTCATTAATAACAAGAAAAATACAACTGTGTTATCGCCATGAGATGGAGAGCTCCGGCAATGAGCAAAGACCCAACAAGGGCCTAAGGAACAGAGCATCGATTTGCAAAATACAAAGGATACAAAACATATGCTATCGCCAGTAGATTTAAGGGCGTCGACGACAAATGAATGCCAACAAAATGCCTAAAGAATAGAGCATAGTGTGATCATGTGTGTGCGGCATAACTCAAAAAATACAACATAAGCAGAATAAACAAAAAACTAAGCTACGTGTGTTGTACTTACAAATTTTTTTATTTTTTGGTACGTCGGAAATTGTTGTACTTACAATTATTGATGTCTAGTAGAAGTGGCATAACTGAACATCTCTTAACAATTTATGAAATGATCTTGTTTGTCGAAAAAAACAATATAAAATTGGAATTTGTTATAGTAAAAATTGATGTAAAACCACTTCAAATCAAAAGGCGAACTTTATTTATCTAACTTGGCACCTTTTCTACAGTATTTAAGGAGTACTCCCTCCGTTCTTAAATGAGAGTCCTTCTTAGGAATTTTAATTTTTTTAAGGGACATGTAATCATTGATCGTTTAGGAGAATTTTGCTTGTGAAATGCAAGTACTTTTTTTCTTCTTCATAGAGTTCATATCGAATATTTTGAAACATTCCAAACCTTGGTCAGTCTCTGGGTTTGGCCTTTGCACATAGTCTCTGTTCTTGGTTTTGCTCGATGTGTTGGCCTTTGCTCGTCGTCGGCGTCCCTAAACTTCTTGTTAGCCTTTATCTTCTGGCGATACCATAGCTCTTTGTGTATGGAGTACGTGTTTGCGGGTCAGTACCTTGTGTTCTGTTCCTTAGGGCCCTTGTTGGCCTTCGTTCGTTGCTGGCGCATCTTAATTATTGTTAGGGCGATACCACATTGTACTTTTTTTTTACCAACAATGAAGTTCATTGATCTTCCAAGAAAAAAAACAAAATATTCCAAACCCGAGTGTTAAGATAGAAAATGTTTCGGGTTAATAGTACAAATTAGTAGTAGTTCAAAGGAAATAATCATTTTCAAAAGATTTTGGGAATATTTCACTTTTTAGATCTCAACATTTGAAAAGATTTTGGGAATCTTTCACGTTTTGGATCGATTTGAACAAATAGTGCGAAACAGATTATTGAGGAATTGAATTAACCAAAACGTGAAGACAAATTTTCTTAGAATTTAGCAAAACTATTTAGTTAATGGAAAATTCTAAAATCGGCCCAATGGACTGACAATAGTAAGTTTGTGAATGTATATTAAAAGGTGTATAAAGTACACATGAATACGTGTTTTCCTTGTCTTCGTGTTTATCATCAGCTCAGTGGACTGACAATAACAAGACCGTTAATTAATTAGTAAGTAAAAAATACTCAATGATTGTCTGAAGTGGGACTTATTAAGCAACACGAATGGGCCCGGGGCGGCCAAATTATTTTTCCCCCAAGATCACGTAATTAGTATTTTGTGGAAACTTGTTACGTTCTTCATTGAATTTGGACCACAATTTACGAGATACACAAGTCCCCAGATAGCACCGGGACCATATGCACATAAATTGAAAATTTTCAGATAATAGATATATAAAAAAACAAATAGGTGTATATACTCTAGCTAAAGTCGCATATTTTCTGAGCGTGAGCGTCAAAGCGTTTTTGAAAAACATCACAAACTACTAATTACCTTCGCGAGAGGGAGGATTGAGAGCGAGAGCGCTGAGCATTGGAGGATTATATGGCTGAGGGTATACATAATTACATATTAGACTTATGCATGCATGTTCATCCACGGGGTGTCATGTGATAAGAATGAAGAAATATTAAAGAATTTTATATCTATCATCATGTGATTAAGGTAAAGGATTATAAAAGAAGAAGAATAATATATGCAAAGTGGATCGATTAACAAAATATTAAAGATTTTTTAGAGACAAAATTAATCACAAAACAGAACGTGGTGAATAGCTTTAAATCACCATTTCTTTCACTAGTTTTTGCTGCCACAATGTGTGGAAAGGTGATACAGATTTCCATTTGTAATCAATATATAATCCTGTGTGGTAAGCTTACATTAACAAAGGTGAGTAAGTCTTTTTTCTTGGGCTTACAAATAGATTTTTTTTGGAAAAAAGAGGATTTCAAAATTTTGATACATGCATGTTTGGGACGTTTTTTTATTTTCACTCAATAAATGTCTAGCCCACTCCTAAGAGGATGTGAATGGGTACCGCTAAGTGGCATACGGCCGGTGGGGTGGGGCGAACCCAAAGAGCATCAACCACCACACCAAGTACTTACACTCGTGACGAGAATCGATCCCTCACCTTTCATGTGGAAGAGGTGATGAGGCGTCATTGAGTTACAAGCCCGTTGGCTAGCTTGTTGGAGTATTCGAAAACCGGAAAATACGAAGTTATCACTGCACCAAAAGAAGACAGACAGTGGGCTCTAGCCCCAGTTGACATCTCTTGGTCCTCCCCACGTGAGGAAAAAATAGGCAAGCTCGTCTCGTCAAATTTTTTATTGAGTTTGAGCTCAACTTTAATTCGGTGAAAAATTTAACGAACAAACCGCAACACTCTAGCGAATAGCGATCGAGCTAGGTACCCATTTTATGATTTTTGTGATTGACCACATGATCATTTTCCTTCCTAATTTCAACAAATTGAATATATCACATGGGTTGTTTTTTTGTATTTTGCTTAAAATAGGTGATTTTAAAATGTATCTAACGCACGCAACTAGCTGGGGGAAGCAAACAAAATTATATAGTAGGACCGAAGTTGTGGCTGCTGTGGACCAAGATTTATGTAGGAGTATCAAAATGTAGAAAAATCTTGAGACATGGAATCAAATTACTCGATCCAAAGGCTAACGTATCTTGACAAGCAGTGACTATGGAATTTTGGAACCTTAAAATAATTGAGGGCAAGATAGGGATATGGTCAAGGAGTGATAACAATTTCAAATGACAAGACCGGCCATAGACGTCATATATATATTATTATCGCCCACTTGTCAAATGAAGAATGGTGTTTCCATACATAATTGACATAATGACAAACAAACGAACCCCCACTTAGGAGCTAGAGGGTAGAAATCAGCCACGTATGAGTAATATGCAGAATTCCCGGACTAAAACGTGGAGTTGTACACGTAATACTTCCAATTATTTACGTAGCAGCAAGTAATTCTGTAGGGATATTATCATTCATTTTTATTGGGTGGTTGGAAGATAAGGAGTGACAATGTCTTTTATTTGCGAGGAATAGGAATACTACATGGCAATACCACATGTTGCTCCGGGTGTACCCAATAGTTGGCCCTCTTGCAGGCGAAGGTGGTCTCAGATCTGCTTACTAACTGCTTCCTCCGTTCCGTTTTATTTATACCGTACGGGAAAACTTACTTTGTAAGATAATATGCAATTAATGCATGTCTCCCTAAAAACTTTAACGACATTTCAAACATTGCCACTTGTTCTCCATAGTTAAAACTATTAATTTGCGATCATTTTGGAGGGTTAGTTTGGAAATTGGAACCTTACCCACTTTTTTCTTTGATTTTGCAGAGAGAGCAAACATTTGGGACATTCCAAAATAAAAGAATCAAGCAAACAAAATGAGACAGAAGAGAATAGTATGACGTTGTTGATTGCGTATGTGCACGTTAATTAGTGACCACCTTCGATCGAGTAGAGTCCAATCCGCAGGAGTGATAGACCCTGTAATCATTTGTCGAAATGATTGTGAATTAGTAGAGCTATCTTCTATTTTTTGGTCAAGCGGAAAATCAATTAGTAGAGCTATCAATATCGAATAAGTGGGGAGAGAGGATTATTATTATTATTTTTTGTTCTTTAACCTCCTTGTGTGGAGGTTTTTGTTGTTGTTTTTGTGATAATTCTTTCCTCTGCAGAGATGTGCAGTCCTTTGTGGAGGTTTATGGCCTACGCTTTGTGGTGACTTTGCAACTAAGCCAAGGAGCTCTTTTGCTTCCCTTTAATTTTGTTCTGGTTAATAAGGAATGGATTAAAATTACGAATACGAATACATGGTCCGGGGATGATTAGTACCCCTCATGTCCTCCAACAATTGGGACTTTTATAATACACATAAAGGAAATGGAAGATACACTAAAAAAAGAAAAAAAGATGTGATCTCACATCTTGCGCTAAGAGGTCCGCAAACTTGTTTCCTTCTCTCATGACATGTCTCAGCGGTGGGTCACGTAGTTGCTGCAAAAGGGACCTGCAATCAAGAATTATATTGAAAAGATGACTGTTTCTTGTAGCCGTGGCGATAAGTTGGATAACATTAGAAGCATCTAATTCAATTTCCACCATAATTATGTTGCGTTGCATAAGGATTTTGAGCCCATGTTGAAGTGCACAAATTTTTGCTGCTAGGTCGGATATAGTCCCACCTATTCTGCACGAAAAACTTGTGATCCAGTTACCATTATTTGCATTTCTAATCAGATCACCGACACACGCCTCGGATAGAGGAGTACATCCACTGCCATCAACGCTTAGCTTGAGAGAGTGTTAGGGGGACGGCGAACCACCCTAGCATAACAGCTCTAGGTTTGGTTCTAGTGGGTGGTAGGTTTGGTTGGAGAATGAAGACTTGCGCGAAGGTGCAATGTCTCATGTAAATCACTTGCCATTATAAATTCATAAATCACATCACATGCATCAAGATGTTTAAGCCTAAGATACTAGTAGTAACCCACATTCTTTGTTATATACCCAAGATCATCCATATAAATTTTCGGGGAAAAATTCAAAAAAACCACTGAACTTTGAACCCAATGTCAAATAGGCACCTGAACTTAAATAAACTTCAATTGAACACCTGAACTTTCACTCCGTTATTCAATTTACCCCCTGCCGTCTCAATCCGTGACTTTCCTAACGGCAACCGCTGAGCTGGACACTAACAGACAGAACAAAATGTTAGAGGGAGAAATTGGAGGGAAACAATAGTGATCTGGCACCTTTTTAAGGCCCCATTCGGCTAAATAAGCCTATTGGCTTACTTTTTGTCCTTATTCAATTTTTTTTTCATATTTGTTAGTTTTTCGTCAATTTTTTTGGGATTATTGCATCGTCATAACGAGAGGAATCTAAAAAGTAAAAAATTATGATCGAAATCCATTTTTTAAATAAAGACGAAAAAATTGGCTTATTGGCTTATTTTTGTCTTTATTCAAAAAAATTAGGTTTCGATCGTAATTTGTTACTTTTTAGATTCCTCTTGTCATGACGATGCAATAATCCCCAAAAAAATAACGAAAAACTTGCTATGTTTGGATTGGTGTTTGAAATTTTTTTGAAAAATAGTAGGGGTAATAAGTGAAGAAAGATAGAGAGTGAAATGTTAGAAGTATGGAGAATGTAGAGAGAATTTTTTGTAAAAATTCTTTTTGAATTGTAAAGAGAACAAGGCATAAAAAATACAAAAAAATTTGAATAAGGGCAAAAAATAAGCCAGTAGGCTTATTTAGCCGAACGGGGCCTTAAAAAGGTGCCAGATCACTGTTGTTTCCCTCCAATTTCTCCCTCTAACGTTTTGTTTTGTCTGTTAGTGTCCAGCTCAGCGGTTGCCGTTAGGAAAGTCACATATTGAGACGGCGGGGGGTAAATTGAATAACGGAATGAAAGTTCAGGTGTTCAATTGAAATTTATTTAAGTTCAGGTGCCTATTTGACATTGGGTTCAAAGTTCAGGGGCTTTTTTGAATTTTTTCCAAATTTTCGATATGAAACGAGGTGTTACAGAAGGCCTTCCTTCTTCTTTATAAAAGTCTTACTATTATACACCAATATACTTCATTATTCAACATATTATTATTGGTGCAATATGGTAGGAGTAGTTAAAATCCTTGTCTAGTGAATTTAAAAAAGTAGGCAGAGATGGTGACTTGTGGCCCTCTATTCCTTCACAATCACGTGTTTTGGCAAATCCGTTTCCTTTAGTCCCCGCCTGCACCAGACAAGCCCCCGTCTCCCACACACACACCCCCCCCCCCCCCCCCCCCCCCCCCCCCCCTTCTTTTCTTTTTTTTTTTTTTGGGAAATTTAGCGAGGTATTAATAGGTTAGTACATAAAGAATTTCACATATTATCTACAACCCTGAATCTCACATGTATGGAAACACCATTTGACAAGTGGGCGATAATAATATGGCGTCTATGGTCTTGCCATTTATGACTCCTTGACCATGTCCCTACCTTGCCCTCAATTATTTGAAGGTTCCAAAATTCCATAGTCACTCCTTGCCAAGATACGTAGCCTTCGTAATTTGATTCCATGTCTGAAGACTTTTCTCCATTTTGATATATTCTTGGTCCACATCAACCACAACTTCGGTCCTACTTTTATTTTGTTTGCTTCCCCAGCTAGTTGCGTGCGGTGGATTACATTTTGAAATCACCTATTTTAAGCAAAATATAAAACAACCCATCACCCATGTGATTCAATTTGTTGAAGTTAATTAGGGAGTAAAATGATGTGGTCAATCACAAATCATAGAATGGGTAGCTAGCTCGAAATTTGCTAGAGTGTTGAGGTTCGTCCGTTAAATTTGTAACCGAACTTGAGCCAAGTTCGAACTCAATGAAAATTTGACGAGCCGAGCTTGCCTTTGTTCGAGTCGAACTCAAACTTGTTAACGAGTCAAAAATATTTGATATTTATGCTCTCATGCAAGTTTAGAACTGCAAATAATTTGTTTACTTTGTACAAAAATAACTTCATACATATATAAAAGTAAAAAAAAAAACTAAATTTTATGTTTATATTACTTTTAAAAGTTTATATCTATATTACATTACACAACGGTTTTGCAAAATGTCTCACTCACAAATGTCCTCCGTGGCACAATTAAAGGTTGAGATTGAATCATTAATTCCATTTCACGGCTCTAATTCTCTCCCAAATACATAGTGCACTCAAAAGTGTAGTAAAGGATTTAACAGCTGAGATTCAATCCATCCAATTTGATCCAATCATTTATGGAATCTTCCCTTTCTCTGTGGCAAAAAATATGAAAATTAGTTTATCTTTCTTACTTTCCCTATTTGTCATTTTCTATCCCCTGTGCATTTTTAATGTGTTGCGTTCGATCGAGGACAAATGAAAATCTAACGGAGAAGGGGTGAGAATCTAACGGAGAACTTTGATGTATGATGGTTTTATGATTAATTGAAGTTCGAATTGCATTGGATTGATGTTTTTTTGGTTCCATTAGTACTAAGTTTGGTTTTGCAATGGCTGCTATTTTATGATTAGTCACACAATCACATTACTTTTGGATAAAGATGAGTTTTGTCTATAGTTTATTTTGTTTCCTTCAAGTGTGACTAATGGAGCTGTTGAATTTTAGATTAATCAATGTAGTCAATAAAAATAGCGAGAAATTAGTTCTTCATGGTGATAAAGCTATGTGGGTCCGTGCCTTTTTACGCACGATCATATGTTCACATCTTGCCAAGGGAATTCGAATTCGTATTGAATATCGAATGCTTCAAGACGTGCCTTCAGGCATGGGCATGCACTAGCTACATAATTTTAATGAGAATACGAATATATGTAAATGTTTACATGTACAAGTTACAGAATTTTACAAATATATATATATATACATATATGTAAATGTTTACAGATATTCAAGGATATATGTGAATTTTAATGAGATATGTACACAAAACTTCAGGTTCGCGAGCCTAAGTGTAATTAGGGGTGAGCATCGTGTCGTGTCATTTCGTATTTCTTGTCTTTTCGGGTTCATGTCAAAACATTTGGTAACATAAATGTGTCAAATATCTTGACACTAATCCGACCTGCTTAAAATCGTGTTGTGTTCGGGTTGACACTATTAAGACCCTTTTGTTTTTTTAATATTTACAAAGTATTATATACTTTTTAATGTTTTGAACAAACTACTTACTCCATCCGTTCCAAATTCTTGGTCCTCTTTCTTTTTTTTGAAGTCTCAAAAAATTGGCTATATCTTTTAATTTATAATATTTTTTTAATATAAAATATGGATCTTGTTTGCTAGATCTCAATGAGCTCTATTATACAAAGTTTTAAAATCACCTAAAAAATTATGGATTGTAAGATATAATCAATTGAAAAATGGCATGCACTCACAAAGAGGACCAACATTTTGGGACATAGGGAGTATTTGATTCAATAACAAAAACGGAAGATGATAAAACCGGCTAAATCATGACATTGAAAATACCTCAAGTCACAACTAGACATAGATCTCAAAATTAAATAATTTTGTATGATTTCAGCTAAAATAATTTAAAAAAAACACTAATAACTATAGAATAAGTCTATACAAATTTTAAATGAAAAGACTAGGCCTAAATAATGAAAAAAAAAATCCAATAAGTCTAAATAAAATTAATTAATTTTGGACTCTTTAGCATGGAAACTCAAGTGAATAAGCAATTTGGAAATTAGATATTCAATTGGTTTTGATTTAAAAAAAAATCTTTAATGGGTTCTAATAGTATACATGTCTTATCTTTCTATAATTATATTAATATGTTTCTATACACGTTAACCAAACATGATTTTGAAAAATCAAATCTCCTACTAATTTGGAAATTCAAGAGAATCAAAACTAATCATGCAGTGTCGTGTTCGAGTCGTAGTAGTGTCATTTCGGGTTAACGTGTCGACACGGAAAATTAAACAGTTATCTGTATCCTTATCAAATCCGTGTTTGACCCATTTAATTGTCGTGTTGGCGGGTTGCGTCATACTCGTGTTCGTGTCAAAAAGTGATCAACCCTCTCACTTCATGTCGTGTTAACAAGTCGTGTCCGAAATTTCCACCCCTAAGCGTATTAATGTAAGGTTCATATTCGGCTCATTTACTAAAAGAGCTTAAAATTGAGACTCAAACTTCTGTTTGTTGAGTGCCCAAATCGAACTCGAACTCGAACAATTGAATATTCATTTTCTCCACAAATGACTCCATAGATCTGTAATCGGAACACAAGCTTTACCATTGCTCTTAATCAATTGGTTGTTGCTTGGATATTTGATGTCGTAATAGAATAAAATTCCAAAATCGGGGGAAGGAATCAAGTGTTGAAGTGGGCAAGCTGCAGTCCCCGGCCGTCTTCTTGAAACGACAGGCAGAAACCTACCCTGATTTCGACTCAATTGTTTGACAGTTTTAACTGATAATTAATTACTGTTGGGAAGTTAATTTCATGTAATTTCGCTTTCCATATAGGAAAAAAGGCTGCGTCAAATTTACCAAGAAACATTCAAGTCCAACCGCAGGTACACTTCGATGTCAGGTTAGGAGTTCAATTCCTTTTTCAATGCACTAATCTAATAGGAGTAATACTAACTTTCACCGATTACAAAAAAAGAAAAGAAAAAGACTGTCAATTTGTTTGTTTAATGGCAGAGTTCATGTAGTTATCCAAGGGCGAGATGAAATCTAGATCATCATTGATTACTGAAACAGACAGTTCGGATCTCCCACTACACTCTTGTAGTGCATTCCTGCACTACAGGGTCCCCAAATCCCATATAGTCGCGTACCCAAGTGGTGTTAGGTAGAAAATGAGGCGTGTGTAATTATTATATTGTTCGGTAAAAGCAACCATATGGATGGGTACACGTTATGTGAATTCCAGGTTAGGAGTTCAATTCCTTTTTCAATGCACTAATCTAATAGGAGTAATACTAACTTTCACCGATTACAAAAAAAGAAGAAAAAAAGACTGTCAATTTGTTTGTTTAATGGAAGAGTTCATGTAGTTATCCAGGGGCGAGATGAAATCTGGATCATCGTTGATTACCGAAACGGTCAGCTCGGATTTCCCACTACACCCTTGTAGTGCAGGAATGCACTACAGGGTCCCCAAATCCCATATAGTCGCGTACCCAAGTGGTATTAGGTAGAAAATGAGGCGTGTGTAATTATTATATTGTTCGGTAAAAGCAACCATATGGATGGGTACACGTTATGTGAATTCCACTCAACGAACATATGAGGTTAAAAATAGGTGCTTGTAATAATTTTGTAAAAGAGGAGTGAATTTGTACACAAAAGGCAGTGCTAAAACTCATTTTCCAGCATGGGTAAATTGGCTAATGATTGAGCAGCCATTTGCTGAAAAGAGAGAGAGAGAGAACGAAAAGTGACTTTGCTTCACCATAAATGGATGGGCTTTCTTAGAGGTAAACTTGGGAAGGTTAACTTGGATTGACTTATCCCTTCACTTGGATTTTTTCTTTTTCTTTTTTCTTTTCTTTTTTCTTTTTTCTTTTTTCTTTTTTCTTTTTTCTTTTTTCTTTTCTTTTCTAGTAGGGATTGACTGCACTCAGTTAAGTTCAACATTAGAGGTGTACTGCTGTACATCTATGACTGTGTCTTGTGTGAGAATCTAGTTAGGAACTTAGGACTTCACAATCCAAAATGGTTAGCTTTAAGTGGTAAGACTCTAGCTCGACTCTACGAGGCACTCTCTTCAAGGGAAAGCTCGTGCGAAACATATGTGAAAGGGAAAATCTGGTGAAATCGTTTCTGGATTAGCGAAACAAAAGTCCTTAGGGCTTCACAAACATGTAGTAAATGAACCAGTCCTACCTACGGTAAGGTGGTAAGGGTTGAAATTTGAAAACATCCGGTCTTGGCTATGATAAACAAGGAATTGGTTTCAACTAGTCCTCTAGTCATGTTTAAAGAGTCTCCATGGTACACTCTTTTATAACTTCTATTTTCTGGTTTCTGTAATTATTGGGGACAATTTTCTTTGAGAAGAATCACTTTATAGAAGACAAACCAAATAAATATTTTTTCTTTGGGTGATGCGGGGTGTCCCGGGCCAGCTTGCGCGTAACTTGGACTAATTTCTACAGTCCCTCCCATAGCCTTTGCAACTGCTTATAATGCGTAGGGTGAGGTGACTCCAAGAGTTGCTGGTAAGGAGAATCGAACCTGAGACCTTTGGTGGGAGCAAATTTTTAAGTTCGAGGCCAATCCCTTGGGTTACCAAATAAACATCTGAGTTTAGGACACGAAACGTGAACTCCCCGTTCAAACTCTGAGTCACCAAACAGCACGAGGAGTAATATTTGATCATCAATCCAAATCACTATTAAATCAACCCCAATCACTATTAAATCAACCTTGAGGAAAATGCAGCAGTAGTTATGTCCAATCACATTCAAAACAGCTTTCGATGTTTTTAGATAAGTATACATTGCATTGCGCCAGGGTGGAAAAGGCCCCATAGAGCTTGGACATTTTTTCCACATAATTGAACCATTGATGGCTATCCAAAGGATCCTTAACCTAATTGCCATTGGACTCCATGCCAACTGCCCCAATTAAATAGCCGACGTTTGTTCCGTGAGATAAGATTAAGATTTAGGGGATTGAGAAGATGAGTAATGATTGTTGAGTTTGCTTGATAAAGCCGTTGAAAAATTGGGCAAGAGAGGGGGAGAAGTATCCGTTGTGCCCATAGTTGTTAAAAACCTACAATACACGATACGTATCCTACGATTTGTATCGTCTCCGAACGATACGTATCTCATTATGTATTCTTTTTGTAGGGAAATCTTACGATTCGACCGCGTATCCTACGATTTATATGCGTATCCTACGATTACTTATTTGAAAAAAGTCAGACTTTATTTAAAGAAGCGAAACCCCAAATGCATTAATTTAAGCCGTTTGATCTAATTATGGCATCTTTCAAACCATTTGATAGAAATTCAACCTCAATGTAGGGCTTGTATAAAAGAAATAACCATACTTCGATTGTATTTTTTCTAACTTTTCCTTTCTAACAAACGGCACATAAAGCCTTAATGTAATAGGCCCCAGTTGACAAACTTGAAATTTTGCATCTTAATTTTTTTTAAATGTAAGCATAGTTTGTTGGTATTATTAGGTGTATCTACTTCTTAATTATATATTAATTATAATTAACGTTGTCGAAGCATAAACTAAATTTAGTATTTTGACAAAGTTCCAATTGACAAAACCCAAATATAATAGATATTATCGAAAAAGATATAAATATCTAGTCTTTAGAAACTCTAAAATATCTAAGCACTAAAAGCTCTAGAATATCCTTGTGAAATATCTAGAGTTTTTTTTGTGAGAATTAGTCCCATGTGTAATTCTAAAATTACTTCAAAGTTTATCTTTTATGAAAATATATTAGTACTAGAGACCTCCATGGAGTAGTACAAATAGGGCATGGGTTCTAACTATTTTGAACTAAGCCAAAAAAAAAAGTTCGAGTTTAAGTGCAATACAAATACTCTTATTCCCCACTCTTGGTCTTTCTCCATCTTCCAAAAATATTGTCCAACTATACAATAAAAACTCCTACTCTTCTAACAAACGTATCTCAACATACACGATACGTATCTCGATATGAACTATATAATTGAAAAAACGATACACGATACATATTTCGATTTGAAAACACTGGTTATGCCCCTACGCTAGTATTTAGACCAATAAGTATTTAAAGGAACAAACAAATAGGGACACCATTACTCTCTGGGAATGCCTAAATAAGTTGTGGTTGGATCATGAAGTTGAATAATTTTTAGGAAGGGCAAAAACAAACACAAAGGCAAAGATTGTACATTGATAAAACAAATGAAAACATAAAATCTTACATTGTTTTTCCATCGTTTTTTTTTCTTTTCACTCGAATTCATGATCCAAACACAACTTTGGATGAAACTTCGACGAAATGTATGTTTGTGGCACACTTGCATTCCATAATTGTACTGAGATTGGCCCTATGTTATCTCCAACTAAATACAGATGCACCACTAAAAAATCCTCCACTTGGTACATCTTTTTGTTTGGATCCTAGAGTTTGGACCCATTTTACCTTAGGAACATGCCATAGACAGCAACAGTGAGCAACTGATGACCTTCCAGGTTCTATCCTACAGGAAGTTTCCTTTTTGTCTGACAGTGCCACAATGATCCTTGTCTCTCTTCCCCATAAATTCAAGGGATCCCTAAATTCAAAACGGCCAACTGGGTGTTTGCTACCACTGAAATCAACGGTGTCCGATGTATGTAGGGTGTTTGGATCAAGCACCCTACACACATCGGACGCCGTTGATTTTCGCGTGGGCCCCCTCGTTTTTTTTTACTTCCTCCGTCCCTTTTTTAAAATCCAGTATTCCATTTTGGGTTGTCCCTTAATAAATGTTCATTTTGTAAAGTTAGTAGGTAAAAGTTGATACATTTTCCATTTTGCCCCTAAAAGTAGATTTCATTTTTGAAAAATTAGTGAGTAAACGTGTAATAATGATGTCTCCATATAGGGTAAGTAAGGAAAGTGGAGGTAAAAGTTGGTGTGAAAGGTGTAATAATGATATTTTCTAAATAAGTTGGAATTACGAAGCGGGACACTTAAAAATTGACGGAGGGAGTAAAATTTTTGGACGGCTCGGATCAGCCGTCTGGTGGCTGGAGACGTCCCGGCACGGTCGTCGGTACGATTTCGGTAGGGGAGGCATCGGTCCCTATAGCAGGACTTGTTTTACAAAAGTTCTAAAAGTATTAAAGGAGTTTTTTTCCTTTGTATTTTGTGAAGGGAAAAAAATCCCTTTAGTGATGAAAAAAAGATCATTAGTACTTTTAACACTTTTGTAAACTATCCCTTACATCATTGTCTAAAATAACTCAAAACCATAGGATAATCCCCAAACCAGCCAACACAAAAATGCCTAACCGATCGAGGGAGGGGAATCCACGCATACAATGAGGCCTTCCTTTCAAGTCTCTTACTTGTACATTTGAACTAGTTGAGAAGTTTGGTAAAGTTTCATCTTCAATCAATAGATACCTAACTTACTCTAAATAGCCTATGGAGACACTGACACTACGAAAAGTAATGTATGGGACACCGGACATGCTACTTCACGTGTTCATTAAATTTATTAAATTGTTCTATGGAGATATGCATGGCAGGGAGTCAGAGACATGAAATACATATGAGAACGTGGCTGGGGTTAAATATGTTAATTTTAAATTGTTGGTGGTAAATAAATAAATATTAATTCAAATATTTCGGATTAAAAATATATTATAATTTATATATGATGCTTGTACATACATATTGAAAGCTTGAACTTTATAGAACCGTGTTTCCACTGGTTTAACATTAAAGTTAGTTGGGAAGTGCTACAATACACACCCCATATTTGGGTGTGTATCATATGCATCCTCATTGAAACAATCTAAAAAGTTATGATTTCCAAAATGTTATGAATCTATTGCTAAAAAGTTACGAATCATATTGATGAAAAGTTACGAATTTTTGGTATAAAACTTACGATATAAAATAAAATGTTATGAATAACTCCTACAAGTAATTTTTTATGAGGTGGCACAATATGAACCATACAATAGGTGCATATGGTACACACCTTAAAAGAGTATGTATTGAAGACTTTCCAAAGTTGGTATTATACTCTCTCTCTCTCTCTCTCTCTCTCTCTCTCTATATATATATATATATGTATATATATACTAGTGCTAGTCCGTGCCTACGGCACTACGCATCCCGGTTAGAAGGGGATGGCAGTTGTGTGATTTAGGTGAAAACCATGGGCACTTAACCGGGAAGTGAGAGGATGCACTACAGCCTTTGGATCAAATGAATCTAAGCCGTTCTAACAACTTGTCCCCACACCCTTCTGTTTTATAATAGAGATATATATATACAGGGCACTTCTAATGCGGGCATCCGCATTCAAGCAAGTTGCGGACCACCCAATTTCTCCCCTTTTCCGATTGAATTTTGATGATCCGAGTCGTTCAATGTATTCAGAACGTGATTTTAAGGGTACCCGCGAGAAATCGGGGAAAAAAAATGACCGAAAAAGGCTTGATTTGAGCAGTTTTTATTTGAACCGTTCAATAAAAATAAACAAAAACTGCTCGGATGAAGTCTTTCCCGGTCTTTTTTTTTTTGCTGATTTCTCGCGGGTACCCTTAAAATCACGTTCTGAACACATTGAACGGCTCGGATCATCGAAATTCGATCGGAAAAGGCAAAGTCCGCAACTTGCTTGAATGCGGGCGCCCGTATTAGAAGTGCCCTGTATATATATATATATATATATTTGTCGTATTTCATGATTTGTCCATGTCCCCATTTAAATCGTGTTCGTGTCCTCAATGCACCACCCATTGATAATTGAAAACTCAACCTCCTAGTTGAAAAAGTCGAGGAGATGTTGTTGAACCTGTCGGACCGCTTTTCCACCATCTCTCCTAAAATCAATTGGTGGTAGGAAGGGTTTCAATTAAGTCTTTTATGGCATTCGACATCGCACCCGCAAGTCTATTTTTAGAGCGGTCGCAGGGAGTGACATTGTGTAACCAAATCCATGGGGGCACTCTGGGCCCAACAATCCCTCCCTCACGATGACGCTCCCGCGACTCGAACCCATGACTTCTTGGCTCTGATACCACTTGTCGGACCGCTTTTCCACCATCTCTCCTAAAACCAATTAGTGGTAGGAAGGGTTTCAATTAAGTCTTTTATAGCATTCGACATCGCACCCGCAAGTCTATTTTTAGAGCGGTCGCAGGGAGTGACATTGTGTAACCAAATTTATGGGGGCACTCCGGGCCCAACAGAACCAAAGACCCATTGGCCCAGTTTTGTAATGTGTCGTGTAGAAGGGCCAATTTGATCTCCTTTTTCACCCTCCGTCGCGGTGCTTTTTGCGGGAGGTGTGATGGTAGTTGGAGTGGGCGTGGGAGCTGTTTGGGGCCAAATGAGGGGTTGGATTTCGTGCGGTGGCGGTTCTGCTTTTAGGGTTCTGGTCGGTTTCGTTGTTGGGTGCTACCGGTTTTGGTCTAACGGCGTCGCAGAGCTCCGTCGGCTGGTGATGGTGAGATTCCAGACAGGTTGTTTCTCTTGGAGCAATCGTTTCTTGCTTAACGGCGATTTGGTGTCAGCGGCGGTTGCGGTTGAGCTTGTTGAGGCGACAGTGGTTGTGATAGGACTAGGTTTTCTTTTTCTTGTTTTTGGTTTCTCTTTTTTGGGTTGGACTTGACCCATTAGGTGTGTTTGGGCTCCAGTCTTTTAGGTGTGGACTTTGTTCCTTTGAGTGTCTTTGGTTGGTTTCTTACCAATCGAGAGTTTAGGGTCTCGGACTGGGCACATGATTATTCTTAGCTTAGTTAAGAATTTGATGTCATTCTCCTTGTTCTATTAGTCTTTGTAACAATTTCAAAAATTAATGAAATTTTTTTGCCGTTACGGAAAAAAAGCAGGGGCAAAGGGCACTAGTAGATATTTTTTCGATGTTGAGGGTCGTTGATAGAAATAGAGTCACAGCATTTCATTGAGGCCTAAGAGCATCCATATGGGAATAATCAAAACCAATAACCAAAATGTGCCATGTCAGCATTTGATTATCCATTTAGTTCATAATCAAATTTAACAACATCTACCTCCACATTGGTTACTTTTGCATCCTTAACCAAAAAAATCCCCCAAAATACACAATGCACATAAGCAAACGAGTTCTAATCATGCACCCGACCACACCAAATTATTCGTCTCAATGAGACGATTCCAATATGGGGTGTTTTTGAGTTATTAAGTTTGGTTATTGGTAAAAGTTGTTAAGTTTGGTTATGGAATGATTGGAATTTGATTATTTACTAAAAGACTTGTAACTTCGCTTATTACAATATGGGGTGTTTTTTGAGCATTGTTGTTAGGGAAAATGATGGCCCAGGACGTGTTTTGATAATTAATACCCGTAAAGGACATTTTCAGCATTAACAAATGTTTTCAGCATGTTCTTGACGGATATTAATTATCAAAACACGTTCTTGGCCATTATTTTCCCTTATTGTTAAAGTTTGTTTATTCACACTCATTTGCTTATTACAATAGGAATGCTCTAAGTTCTTCCTTGGGCTTTGTATTCAGAGTAACCTATTTTTTCTAAGCTAAAATTGGGGCACACATAAATGGGCCTGATTTCGGGACCGGCCCTGTGTGCATTAGGAAAATGGGCCACCTTAGCCGAATGAGCCGTAACAGGCGAAAAATGGTTTGACCTCTTTCTGAAGTCTTTCCCTTGGAGTGGGGCTTAAAGGCTTGTTTAGAGCAAACACACCGGTTGCTCTTTTTGTGTTGCCATTTTTTAAAAATGACAAAAGAAATGACAACTACCACTCGGCACCCACAAACTAATTTTTTTTTCAAATGGGAAATGCCATTTTATTTGTCAAATTTGAGAAAATATAGGGCAAAGTTGCCGTTTTGAATGAGAAGAGAAAGAAAATTGAGAATGACGAAATGGCATACACGGGTGTAGCACCCTTGCCAATTTTATTTTTATTTACAAAATCACAGTATTCATTGCCAAAAAACAAGAATGGCAAGGATGAAATGGCAAAAATAGGTGTGGATGTTCTTAGATTGGTCTTTTATAAGAATCGCCAAGGAAGGAGGAGTAGAGGCTAGGGTTGCAACCGAGCTAAATTTGTCAATTGCAGCAAGACAAGAAATACACACGGCTGGCCGTGATACTTGGACACACCGTGTGGCCATGTTTCTAGAAAACTTCATAAAATCCTTCTTTGGAAGAAACTTAGCAAAGATTTTGTAATTTTTCGATTATCTAACTGAATTATTTTTTTAAAAAAAGAGTCAAAATAGGTACATTTTAAAGTTTATTTTTGCCTTTCTGAAAATATATCAAATTCGGTTAACTCTTTGTACTTTGAAATCAATTCGTACATGGATTTTTTTTGGATCAGATTCGTACTTTGATCGGCTTTTTTTTTTTTTTTATTGTTTGTTCTCTCACTGCAGTTTTTGTTGCAATTTTCCCCCTGCTGCGTCTCCTCTCGGGTGCCGATGGCCCGCCGGTTACCATTTCTGGGGGTAACCGGTTGTCCTAATAGGTAGGTGTTGTGGCAGCTGGTGGAGGTGTGGCAGCAAAATCTCCCGCCGTTCGCTGCTCCTAGGCGTTTTCGGTTTCGGTTCAAGCCTAACAGCTAAGTGGAGGCCTTGCTGCCTGTGAGAAATGATATACGAAACGTTGGTGAGAGGAGTGGTGGTGGTCAACATTTTTCTTTATTTTCATGCCTTAGTTATTGTTTTACAAAAAAAAATAGGAATCATAAATAATTTCATCCCCCTGGCCCTTCCATTATTTGAAGCAATGGAGACAAGGGAAGGCCCTACAAGGGAATATATCTGGAAGAGTACTGTACATAAAAGTGGTTCCACTAGATGCAAGTGCTTTTTGTAAGATTTTTTTTTTCCTATAGGGTCAGGCCATACAGAGCAAATTAATTACGACTCGAGTTGTGCTTAACCTGTTCTGAGCGGTGTCCGAATACCTCCAAAATTTATAAGTCAAAATTAGATGTTTATGGCAGCTATGCCTTGTGAAAAGGGGAATCCGATTCACATGACTTTGGAGAATAGTTCCATGACAAGTAATTCTCCTTCCGTGACAGTTTGTTTGTTTTTCATGTCACACTGTTCTATTTGACTTTCTTATTAAGCACGGGCCTTGTAGTCAATTAATATTTTTTATTTGGACAGTTAAGTTTTATAACCACCCAAAAGAGACCAAGGAAACATGGTTGATCTAAAAAATGTAATGCGAATTTAACAAAAAATTATAAAAAGTTGTTAAGAAAAAGAGAATTGACAAGAACTAAGCTTTCATTGATGTGTATCATTCATTGTATATAAATCATAGCCCTAGTATGTCCTTGTATACGCTACAAGACTTGGTTACAAACAAACCTAAACCAACTAGAAAACATGCATTTATAAGGAACCAAGACTGACTAGACAAATATGAATATAAACTAACAAGGAAACATGAATAATAAAGCCTATCAACTTGAGTTTGAAAAAATCAAGAGAAATCAGGAGCAAGAACCGGGAGTCAGGAGAAGCAAGGAAGAAAACCAAGAGAAGCCGGGAGCAAGAACCAGGAGAGCCTAGGTAGAAAACTAACATGAGCGAGAGAAGCCATGACTATAGAGATTCAAGATGAAATAGAGAAGCCGGGAGCAAGAACCAGGAGAACCTAGGAAGAAAACTAACATGAGCGAGAGAAGCCATGACAATAGAGATTCGAGATGAAATCCGAGTGCCCCTGATACCATGTTAGATTTATTGGAAGGTTCCAACCTCAAACCAATTGACAATAGGTGGAGTAGCCTCGAGAATATATTAACAAAGTTTGAGTGGCTTAGATGAGTGATGTGGGATAAAGCCTAACACCTCACCTCACAAAAGTTACGATCGAAAAGATGGACGGCTAGATTTACGCCAAACTGCCCCTAACATCAAATCTAAACATGTACAATATCTGTTTTGGTATTTTGGCAATGTGGGACTTGGCCTCGGGCGCGCGCACACACACATATATGATTCTCCTTAACTCAATTTTGATGATCTCTCCCTCTCTCCTTTGTTGGGCTTGTGAAAACTGATTCGATTTTAATCGCGCTCCGTTGAGACTTCGAGGATAATTCGACCTGAACAGGAATATTACGGTAATCGGTGATTTGCGTTTTTTCTCTGTGTCTTGTGTGATTGTTTTCTCTTCTTCCTGATTGTTACTCGTGATTGTGTGTTTGTTTTATTCTCAAAATCCCTCCCTCTCACAGACACAGGCGAACTCACCATTCATTCCACTTCCAAGTTCCAACTCCTTTTATTTACTTTGTACAGCAAAATACATCAAAATAGAGCAAAATGCTAGAGAAACAGCCATATGCATCCATACTCCATAGTTGGACTTGGACCCCCCGAGCCACAATACTCAAATTATAAGACATGAACGAAACAAAAGTCTAAAACCCAAACCCAATACAAACAGAAATCTCCAAAGGGTCAGGTTTAGAAACTGCCTAAAGAAACTCCTGAGGAACTTTTAGGACATGACTTAGTTACTAACCAACCAGCTAGCTAACTAACTAAAAGAGGGTCTTTTTAAGGCTTACGATGCTGAGTGTAAATGTAATCCAGGTGAGCCTCTGCAACCATCCTCCTCTTTGCACACTCTTCATCATCATCTCCACTGTTACAATCCTCCAACCCCATCAGCTGCTGCAAGTTAGAGTTCCAAAACTGAATAAACAGTTGGAAAAAGGAAGGAGAAGAAGAAAGTAGTTCCAAATAGGCCACAGAGTTGTTTACAAAATAGCATGAAAAAGAAGATTATTACATCCAAAGAATCAATTTCTTCTCTTTCTGCAAGATAAGCCGCTTCCCCTGCAAAAAGATGTGCAAATTTGCTTTAGTTTTGTAGACAGGACTATTGAGGTGATTAATTACATGTACATGAATGATGCTGATGAACCTTGTTTGGATTCTAGGAAACGGGCCAATGAGGGTGAGGTGTTGATCATGAGGAGAAGAAAGAAGAACAGAATAGCAATGGCATGGACAGTTTTCTTCATTCTTGTTCTTGTTCTTGTTAAGCTTCAGAGAGAGAGAGAGAGAGTGTGTTTTAGTTGGAGGTTGGGGGTTTGGGAGCGGTCATATGCCTGGCATAAATACATGCAAAGAGGGAGGCAACTACTCTTGCATAGTGTTTTTTTTTCCCCAATATTGTACACATTAGTGGGGGTTAGCGGATAGTTAGTTAATTAGTCTCAGGATCCAGAAGCTATTCATAGCTGCACATCAAACGCCTCTACCGAGGCTAAAACCCTGACCTCCCTTATGAGAATACATAACCGCTGGGCTACAAACCCTTTACTCTTGCATATTTGCATCACATGAATTCCCTAAATAGGACAGTTACATAGAGTGCTTACAGGTGCCATACAAAAAGGGGCCCAACCAACCATCATCATTTGATAACTATCCATCCTCATGTGACACCACCAATATTCTGATTCAGAGAGAGGGAGAGCTTGCTTTTAGTCATTTTAAAGCTAGTGGTCCATGTATTAGTCCAAAGAGTTTTTTTTTTTCCCACTCGACGGTCGGAGTGTCTGGATCAGCTTACGCGCACCTCAACTAATCTCCTTCTCCGTTCGGTCAAAGCTGGCCATCCACGCCAGAATGGAGAATCCACAAGAAATTACTTCACTGAAACGTGACTTCTAAAACTGAACGCACATCAAACCTCAAGAATCGAACACTGGTAAAGTCCAAAGAGTTTTACAAATATCAAGGTGTAATAGTGGGCTGACAGTGCCTACACAAGTCAACCTTTTGGATATGCTCATGATGGCTGTTTCCCATCATCCCATGTTTTATTTTATGTTTCAATACAATATGTTGCCAAGTATCAGAAATTTGATTGTCTAATAATTCTGTGCGGGCACTATATACGGGGACTAATATATGCTCCCTCTGACAGCCGAGATGTCGGATGATATCCGACAGTCGAGATTAGAAGTCCGCACGTTATTAACGTGAGGGATCCCTCATAGGAAGGGGACTAATTATTCTGTCTCAGTGTTGTAAAGACCAACTCTCTCCCGGCCCCCTTACCCTCTTCCCAATCACTCTATTTATTTGCTTTAAGCTTGTTCTCTTGTCATGCATCTCTAGTGAAATGTTTAACAGCTTATCCAACTTAAATTTCCATTTCACAGCTCTATATTTTTTATTTTCGACTGTTCGTTGATGTGCTTAGAATTACTCCTATGCTTCATTGGCAATGGTGTTATCACGAAATACGAAAACGAGTAGAAAATGCAGCAATGAATCGGCTAGCTGTTCGATTACGTCACTTGAATAAAGATGGATTATCTTTAAAGGGAGAGGAGATTATGCTTCTCTTTATGGGAATTTGAATCTTTTTTATGCTTGCTGATCAGGAAATACAACAGTGGTTAACAAAGCTGCCCGTAATCGGGTTGGGATTCTGTGGATCGATATATTCTTTTATGCAAATTAAGTAAATCTCTGGAGAATTGTGCTATACTATACAAAGGATCTGTGTGGTGGTACCACACAAATCTGATCAGAAAAATTGCATTCATAAAGCATTACAGACAATAGGATAAGACCGCGGCTTTGGAATTTGATTCTTTAGTTCTTCTGCAATTTTCTTTTCTCTTGTGCATACCGATGCTCTGGACTATCAATGAAGGAAGCATGGTAATGTACATATAAATTGATTTGGGTCTCTAGGTCTGCCCTCTCTGATGCCATTTGGCTTTGATTTGGGGGGCATGGTTCTACAACAAAACGTCCCTGTAGCTCCTCGGCTCTTGGAAGTTTAGGGGGGCCACTGTTTCAGTGGTATTCTGAGAGCAGCCACTTTGTGTATATATTGCCAAAGGTTAGGTCTGTCTCCAATCATCACCCGCCCATACCTCCAATGATTGGGGACTAGATGGGTTCTGTTATGTTGTTGTTGTTGTAGTCAGGACTAAGCTTTCTGGTGAACTCAAGCAGTAGAACTATTTTGATGTACTTCCAAGAACTGGTCCATTTTGCCCATCAAATCCTATTCTGTGGAGTAATAACTTGGGCTAAGTAAGCATTCTTAGAGTTCTTTGCATGATATGAAAAGTGGTTTTTGTTGTAGTTAGCTAGGTTAGTGCATCAAGGTGTAGAAGTGTGCCTATTAGAAAGACAAATCGTAACGAAGATACTACTGGTAACAGATGAAATGCGAAAATGGGACCGCGAAGAGAGTTTGCAAAACATTTAAACGGGACGGGACAGTGGAAAGTGGCAATGGAAATACAAAATTCGATTTCATAAGATTGGTTGCTCTAATTTGTTTTGGCTATCTATCTTCCTTTCCAGTTATCTGCTCCATCATATCTTATACGGTTATACCTTTAGCTTTCCTCTGTTGTGTATCTTAATATATGGTCTTAGGTTTTTGGTTTTTGGCCTGGCTCATTTACTAGTTGGCCAACAAATTATGCTATTCGTCACACTTGAGCATTTCCTGGCATTCACCAGTCACCACCAATAATCGCTTGATTCAGCAATATTATTTATTTATTTATTATTTCTTGATAGTCATTTTTATCGTTCGAATTCTCCAACTTGAGCAGTACTGATCAAAAAAATCTGAAACATGAACTACATTTGGAAAGATGAGCAAATTAAAGCTTTTGAATTGACGGGGAGATCCTTTCTTCCCCCGGTGCTGAATTTGCTTTTTGTTTTGGTAATGCAGAGTATTCTGGGCTAGTTTGCGCGCACTTTGGATTAAACCCTTTGCCATGCCCTTAAAACTTGCGTCCATGCTGTTACACCTTGCGGCCACATACTCTTAATATCACGGCCACACTCAAACCTTGTGGTCGATACCTTGTGGCCGTGAAGATCGATTAAGATGTGAAATCTTGGGATTTAGGTCTCAGATAGGAGTATTCGAGCTGATGCTTATTACATCTATTCTAAAATACAGTAGCAGTTTTTCTTGGGCAAGATCACTTCTTACATCTGTTCTATTTCTAATCCATGGTGGGGGAGGGGACGTGGTAGATGGAGGAGCTCCGAGAAGCAAAGCTCAATCACCTGGGCTGCGCTTGTAGCATTTGAGTTGCTCGGATTATGTCGTTTTAGAAGGCACTATTCCAAAATCCCAAGTGCTAAATATGTTTTACATTAGGAAGTTTGTCAAAATTCTGTAGACAGTTGTAGGGGTGATAAATGATCCAAACAAGCCAAGCAGGTAGTTGATCAAGTTTGGTTTGAAAACTTAACGAGCTTCAAAAATATGTCCGAACTTAGTCTGTTTAGGAGACGAGCCGGTCTCAAACGGGCTTTTAATCAAGCCAAACACAAGCCTAATAGTAGCTTGCTCAAATTTGGTTTGAAATCTCTACGAGCTTCAAAAAAATGTTCAAGTTTGGCTTGTGAATATAACAAACCAATCTTGAACTAGCTTTTGACAAACGAACACGAACGTAGACTCAAGTAGCTTGGTTCGTTTAGTAGCCCTAGATAGTTGCATTTTCCATCACTTTTAATGCTTGGGTTTTGTTTGGATTCTGGATTCGTACAAGGATTTCCAAAGGATGAAAAAGGAAAACATAAATAGTTTCTCTCCACAAAACCTAAGTAATATATTATTTATCCTTTTGTCTCTTTCTCTCCACAAATCCCTGCAACTGAAGATCCAAACAAAGTTTTGTTACCTAGTGTAGCATGGACATCATCTGATGAGGGAATACAGGCTGTATATCTGTGTCTGTTTTCCAGTTTGATATCCGGGATAGTTTACGCGTATATCGACTAATCTATTCCCGATTCGGTCAAAGGCAGGCCATCTATGCCAGGACTAGAGGATTCACAAGAAATTACATTATTATTGTGACCTGGACTAAAAAATCGAACCCTAATCAATTGTATAGAAAACAAATTCACTAACTAACCGGACTAACCCTTAGGCTCGTATATCTGTGTCTGTATATTTGTTGAAGAGGATAAACAGAGATTGAATGGTAATCCCGTGCCAGCCCAACCTGTTTGTCTTGGGGATTGTTAACTGGGCTGGATTTATTTTTCAAGTCCATTTTAGTAACACTTCGTGCGGTGGCGGTTTTGCTTTCAGGGTTCCAATCGGTTTCGTTGTTGGGTGCTACCGGTTTTGGTCTAACGGCGTCGCGGAGCTCCGTCGGCTAGTGATGGTGAGATTCCAGACAGGTTGTTTCTCTTGGGAGCAATCGTTTCTTGCTTAACGGCGGTTTGGTGTCAGCGGCGATTGCGGTTGAGCTTGTTGAGGCGACAATGGTTGTGATAGGACTAGGTTTTCTTTTTCTTGTTTTTGGTTTCTCTTTTTTGGGTTGGACTTGACCCATTAGGTGTGTTTGGGCTCTAGTCTTTTAGGTGTGGGCTTTGTTCCTTTGAGTGTCTTTGGTTGGTTTCTTACCAATTGAGAGTTTAGGGCACAAGATTATTCTTAGCTTTGTTAAGAATTTGATGCCATTCTCCTCATTCTATTAGTCTTTGTAACAATTTCAAAAATTAATGAAATTTTTTTGCCGAAAAAAAAGAAGGGGCAAAGGGCACTAGTAGATATTTTTTTGATATCGAGGGTCGTTGATAGAAATAGAGTCACATCATTTCATTTCATTGAGGCCTAAGAGCATCCACGATGGGAATAATCAAAACCAATACCTAAAATGTGCCACGTCAGCATTTGATTATCCATTTAGTTTATAATCAAATTTAACAACCTCTACCTCCACATTAGTTATTTTTGCATCCCTAACCAAAAAATCCCCCACAATACACAATACACATATGTCTAATCGCAAACGAGTTCCAATCACGCACCCGACCATACTAAATTATTTGTCTCAATGAGACGATTCCAATATGGGGTGTTTTTGAATTATTGAGTTTGGTTATTGGTAAAAGTTAAGTTTGGTTATGGAATATGTGAAATTTGGTTATTTGCGAAAAGACTTTGTAATGTGGGATGTTTTTTGAGCATTATTGTTAGGGAAAATGACGGCCCATGACGTATTTTGATAATTAATACTCCCTCCGTCCCAAAATCATTGTCCATTCCGCAAAACGGAGTCTTAAAAATAATACGATTTTTGCAAGAAAAATTCAAAAGTTTTTTAACAACTTACTAGATATCAATGAGTTCTATTAATTGGTGAAAAAAAATTGAATTTTTTCTTTAAAAAATTGCATTATTTTTAAGACTCCGTTTTGCGGAATGGACAATGATTTTGGGACGGAGGGAGTACCTGTCAAGGACATTTTCAGCATTAACAAATGTTCTCAGCATGTCCTTGGCGGGTATTAATTATCAAAACACGTTCTTGACAGTCATTTTCTTTTGTTGTTAAGTTAGTTTATCCACACCCATTTGCTTATTACAATGGGGATGCTCTAAGTTCTTCCTTGGGCTTTGTATTCAGAGTAACCTATTTTTTGTAAGCTAAAATTGGGGCACACATAAATGGGCCTGATTTCCGGACCGGCCCTGTGCATTAGGAAAATGGGCCACCTAAGCCGAATGAGCCGTAACAGGCGAAAAATGGTTTGACCTCTTTCTGAAGTCTTTCCCTTGGAGTGGGGCTTAAAGGCTTGTTTAGGGCAACCACACCGATTGCTCTTTTTGTGTTGCCATTTTTCAAAAATGACAAAAGAAATGACAATTACCACTCGGCACCCACAAACTAATTTTTTTTTGAGTTAATTCTGGGCCGGTCCTATTTTTCAATTTCATAGCCCACTAGATCCTTTTTCTATAGAGTACAATTCCTAATAGATCCTGTGGAATGTATTTTACATTTTTACCCACGTTTAAAACAAATGAACCCATATAACCTTTTACACCACTACCACCACCACCACAACCAGCGCCACCACCACCACCGCCATCACGCCGCCGCCACCACCACCACCACCACAATGCCGCCACCACCATCACCGCCACCACAATGACCACCACCACCACTCTACCATCATCACCACCACCACCACCACCATGCCGCCGCCGCCACCATCACCTCCACAATACACTGTTAATCTTGGTATTAACACTGTTAATTGAAATGTGAATTTAGACAAAAATTAACATTGTTAATCGTGGCGGATTAACACTGTTAATTCGGGTATTAACACTGTTAATTGGAATGTAAATTTAGACGAAAATTAACATTGTTAATCGAGGCGGATTAACACTGTTAATCCGGGTATTAACACTGTTAATTGGGTGTGAATTTAGACGAAAATTAACACTGTTAATTTAGATAAAAATTAACACTGTTAATTGTGGTGGTGGAGTGTGGTGGCGGTAGTGGTGGTGGCGGCGGCGGCTATGGTGGCGTGGTGGTGGTAGTGGTAGTGGTGGCGGTGGCGGCGTTGTGGTGGTGATGGTAGCGGTGGGGGTGGTGGCGGTGTTGTGGTGGTGGTGACGTAGTGGTGGCGGCGGCGGCGTTGTGGTGGTGGTGGTGGTGGTGGCGGTTGTGGTGGTGGTGGAGTGGTGGCGGCGGCGACATGGTGGTGGTGGTGGTGATGTAGTGGTGGTGGTGGCGGTAGCGTTGTGGTGGTGGTGGTGGCGGCGGCGGCGGGGTCGTGGTGGTGGCTGGATCGTCTCTCTCAAATCGCCTCTTTTTTGCGAGGGTTATTTTTGTCAACAAAATAATGAAAAGGACCTACTGGACTATGGGCTCTTTGGGCAGGACCTAGTAGGCTATTCTTCACCCAGACAGGACCGGCCAGGAAGTAGCTCTTTTTTTTTGGAAGGCTTTAATTATTCGTCCCAGAAGAGCAACAGACTTATGAGTCCGTCCTCCCAATTTTAGCTAATTATGATTTCGTCCTCCTACAAGTTTTTATCTCATTAATGCCCTTTAGTTGTTATATATATATATATATATATATATATATATATATATATATATATATATATATATATTGGGGTGGTTCCGAGGACAACTAATTAGACACCTAAAAAAACACCTCATAGTTTCCGATCAAATTTTGATGATCCGAGCTGCTCAATGTGACCAGAACGTGATTTTAAGGGTACCTGCAAGAAATTAGCAAAAAAAATGACCGGAAAAGGCTTGATCTGAGCAGTTTTTAACTTAGATTTAATGAACGATTCAATTAAAAGCTACTCAAAATAAGCACTTCCCGGTCATATGTTTTGCTAATTTCTCGCGGACACCCTTAAAATCACATTCTGCACACATTGAACGGTTCGGATCATAAAAATTTGATCGGGAACTATGAGATTGAGATTTGGGGTATTTTTTTAGGTGTTTATTTGGGTGTCTCTTGAACCGTCCCGTATATATATATATATATTGTCGAAATTGGGGACGAATCCATAATTCCTTTCGTCCTCCCGAGAATCCCGATAATTCGGCGTCCGTTCCCCGTTAATTTCGCCATTCCAATCCCAAAAATCTCTCCCACCATATAAACATTCCATCCTTCCCATTTTTTCTATGACTGAGAAATCCCCAAAATCAGTCCACCTCCCTCATCCACGCTCCCCTCTTCTGCAAATCCAAGGATTTTGTCGCCGACCAATGCCGTTGCCCAACTCATCCAGCCCATCGTCAACGAGAGCGGCGAGCAACGGCTAGAACCAGGTGTTTTGAGAGGGTTCGGTGCTTTGCTCGACCGGATTTGGGCCACCACGGCTACTACGAGAGGGTTCGGTCATGGCCAAAACCCGGACTAATCCCCTGCGATGCCGCCCATGAACATGTTGCAGAAGCTTTCGTCGGGAACCGTCTCAGCGAATTTCTGGAATTGAATGTTTTCTGATGATGATCCCGATGAGTTTCCGTGAGATGGGTCCCATTAGATAAATGGAATATCTTATTATGTTTATCACTTCCATTGCTCTATGAACCCTCTGTTTCTTTATTCCGGTTAATGGGTTTGTTTCCACTTGATTCTATCCCTTTTAGAGACAATAACGGAAATGTATTTTACGGTTTATTTGGTTCTCAGATGTATTTCATGGTTTATTTTATTCATGATTTGTATATTCATGGTTTATTCATGTTTTTCGCTTAAATCATGACTCGTGTTCACGTTGTAATCATCATGGGATATTTATCGTGTCCACATTGTAATCGTCATGGTAATTTAACCATGTAATGTCATGGTAATTTAACCATTTAACCATGTAACGGTTTGAGTATGTCATGTTATTTCTTTTTATGGTAATTTAGCCATGTTCCGTGTAATAAGATCAATGAAAAATATGACTTTTTGTTGTCTGGTTAGCCAACTCGAAGATTGAAGAAAATATGCAAAGATGTGGTCAAATTATCATGTTATATTCCTAAAAAAAATCAATTCCACAAATACATTCCATGATTAAAAAAACATTAATCAATAGTAATATTTAAATTTATCAAATCCCACTGAATTAGGAAAATAATCCAATTCAATCCCATTAAATTGGAAAAACAATCCAATCCCATTAAATTAGGAAAGCAATATAACATAATATATGTATATCATAGTGAAAAGGGTAAGAAAGGTAATTCACACACTAAGAGGATGAAAACATAAGTATGAAAAAATGACGGGATGAATTCTTACATGGCATGGATAAAGAGGATGAATATTTAAATACTCCTTTTTTTTTTCAAATGGGAAATGCCATTTTATTTGCCAAATTTGAGAAAATATAGGGCAAAGTTGCCGTTTTGAATGAGAAGAGAAAGAAAATTGAGAATGACGAAATGGCATACACGGGTGTAGCATCCTTGCCATTTTTTATTTTTTTTTACAAAATCACAGTATTCATTGCCAAAAAACAAGAATGGCAAGGATGAATTGGCAAAAATAGGTGTGGATGTTCTTAGATTGGTCTTTTATAAGAATCGCCAAGGAAGGGGGAGTAGAGGCTAGGGTTGCAACCGAGCTAAATTTGTCAATTGCAGCAAGACAAATAATACACACGGCTGGCCGTGATACTTGGACACACCGTGTGGCCATGTTTCTAGAAAACTTCATAAAATCCTTCTTTGAAAGAAACTTAGCAAAGATTTTGTAATTTTTCGATTATCCAACTGAAATATATATATTTTTTAAAAAGAGTCAAAATAGGTACATTTTAAAGTTTATTTTTGCCTTTCTGAAAATATATCAAATTCGGTTAACTCTTTGTACTTTGAAATCAATTCGTACATGGATTTTTTTTTTTGATCGGCTTCTTTTTCTCTCCCCTTTCCCTAGCCTGTTGTTTGTTCTCTCAGTGCAGTTTTTGTTGCAGTTTTCTCCCTGCTGCGTCTCCTCTCGGGTGCCGATCGCCAGCCGGTTACCATTTCTGGGGTAACCGGTTGTCCTAATAGCTAGGTGTTGTGGAGGCGTGGGGGATAATGTTGTTGTCAACATTTTTCTTTATTTTCATGCCTTAGTTATTGTTTAAAAAAAAAAAATAGGAATCATAAATAATTTCATCCTCCTGGGCCTTCAATTATTTGAAGCAATGGAGACAAGGGAAGGCCCTACAAGGGAATATATCTGGAAGAGTACTGTACATGAAAGTGGTTCCACTAGATGCAACTGCTCTTTGTAAGTTTTTTTTTTTTTTTCCCATTTAGGGCCAGGCCATACGTCGCAAATTAATTTTGACTCGAGTTGTACTTAAGCTGTTCTGACTGGTGCCCGAATACCTCCAAAATTTACAAGTCAAAATTAGATGTTTATGGCAGCTATGCCTTGTGAAAAGGGGAATCCGATTCACATGACTTTGGAGAATAGTTCCATGACAAGTAATTCTCCTTCTGTGACAGTTTGTTTTTCATGTCACACTGTTCTCTTTGACTTTCTTATTAAGCACAGGTCTTGTAGTCAATTAATTATTATTATTTTTTTGGAAAGTTAAGTTTTGTAACCACCCAAAAGAGACCAAGGAAACATGGTTAATCTAAAAAATGTAATGCGAATTTAACAAAATATTATAAAAAGTTGTTAAGAAAAAGAGAATTGACAAGAACTAAGCTTTCATTGATGTGTATCATTCATTGTATATAAATCATAGTCCTAGTATGCCCTTATATACGCTACAAGACTTGGTTACAAACAAACCTAAACCACCTAGAAAACATGCATTTATAAGGAACCAAGATTGACTAGACAAATATGAATATCAACTAACAAGGAAACATGAATAGTAAAGCTTATCAACTTGAGTTTGAAAAAACCAAGAGAAATCAGGAGCAGGAACCCGGAGTCAGGAGAAGCAAGGAAGAAAACCAAGAGAAGCCGGGAGCAAGAACAAGGAGAACCTAGGTAGAAAACTAACATGAGCGAGAGAAGCCATGACTATAGAGATTCGAGATGAAATAGAGAAGCCAGGAGCAAGCACCAGGAGAACCTATGAAGAAAACTAACATGAGCGAGAGAAGCCATGACAATAGAGATTCGAGATGAAATCCGAGTGCCCTTGATACCATGTTAGATTTATTGGAAGGTTCCAACCTCAAACCAATTGACAATAGGTGGAGTAGCCTCTAGAACATATTAACAAAGTTTGAGTGGCTTAGATGAGTGATATGGGATAAAGCTTAACACCTCACCTCACAAAAGTTATGATCGAAAAGATGGACGGCTTGATTTATGCCAAACTGCCCCTAACATCAGATCTAAACATGTACAATATCTGTTTTGGTATTTTGGCAATGTGGGACTTGGCCTCAGGCGCGCGCACACACACATATATGATTCTCCTTAACTCAATTTTGATGATCTCTCCCTCTCTCCTTTGTTGGGCTTGTGAAAACTGATTCGATTTTAATCGCGCTCCGTTGAGACTTCGAGGTTAATTCAACTTGAACAAGGTATTACGGTAATCGGTGATTTGCGTTTTTTCTGTGTCTTGTGTGATTGTTTTCTCTTCTTCTTGATTGTTATTCGTGATTGTGTGTTTGTTTTATTCTCAAAATCCCTCCCTCTCACAGACACATGGCGAAATTTGTAGTTAAACAACTCACCATTCATTCCACTTCCAAATTCCAACTCCTTTTATTTACTTTGTACAGAAAAATACATCAAAATAGAGCAAAATGTTAGAGAAACAGCCATATGCATCCATACTCCATAGTTGGACTTGGACCCCCCGAGCCACAGTACTCAAATTATAAGACATGAACGAAACAAAAGTCTAAAACCCAAACCCAATACAAACAGAAATCTCCAAAGGGTCAGGTTTAGAAACTGCCTAAAGAAACTCCCGAGGAACTTTTAGGACATGACTTAGTTACTAACCAACCAGCTAGCTAACTAACTAAAAGTGGGTCTTTTAAGGCTTAAGATCCTGACTGTAAATGTAATCCCGGTGAGCCTCTGCAACCATCCTCCTCTTTGCACACTCTTCATCATCATCTCCACTGTTACAATCCTCCAACCCCATCAGCTGCTGCAAGTTAGAGTTCCAAAACTGAATAAACAGTTGGAAAAAAGGAGGAGAAGAAGAAGAAAGTAGTTCCAAATAGGCCACAGAGTTGTTTACAAAATAGCATGAAAAAGAAGATTATTACATCCAAAGAATCAATTTCTTCTCTTTCTGCAAGATAAGCCGCTTCCCCTGCAAAAGATGTGAAAATTTGCTTTAGTTTCGTAGACAGGACTATTGAGGTGATTAATTACATGTACATGAATGATGCTGATGAACCTTGTTTGGATTCTAAGAAACGGGCCAATGAGGGTGAGGTGTTGATCATGAGGAGAAGAAAGAAGAACAGAATAGCAATGACATGGACAGTTTTCTTCATTCTTGTTCTTGTTTAGCTTCAGAGAGAGAGAGAGAGAGTTTTAGTTGGAGGTTGGGGGTTTGGGAGCGGTCATATGCCTGGCGTAAATACATGCAAAGAGGGAGGCAACTACTCTTGCATAGTGGGGAGTTAGCGGATAGTTAGTTAATTAGTCTCAGAGTTCAGAAGCTGTCCATAGCCCTACACATCAAACGCCTCTAACGAGGCTAGAACCCTGACCTCTCTTGTGAGAATACATAACCGCTGGGCTACAAACCCTTTACTCTTGCATATTTGCATCACATGAATTCCCTAAATAGGACAGTTACATAGAGTAGTTACAAGTACCATACAACAAGGGGCCCAACCCACCATCATCATCTGATAACTATCCATCCTCATGTGACACCACCAATATTCTGAATCAGAGAGAGGGAGAGCTTGCTTTTAGTCATTTTAAAGCTAGTGGTCCATGTATTAGTCCAAAGAGGTTTTTTTTTTTCCCACTCGACGGTCGGAGTTTTCAAGTCAGCTTACGCGCACTTCAACTAATCTCCTCCTCGGTCTGGTCAAAGCTGGCCGTCCACACCGGAATGAAGAATCCACAATAAATTACTTCATTAAAGCATGACCTCTAAAATTGAACGCGCATCAAACCTCAAGAATCGAACACGGTAAAGTTCAAAGAGTTTTACAAATATGAAGGTGTAATAGTGGCTGACAGTGCCAACACAAGTCAACCTTTTGGATATGCTCATGATGGCTGTTTCCCATCATCCCATTTTTTATGTTTCAATACTATGTTGCCACGTATCAGAAATTTTATTGTCTAATAATTTTGAACGTGCACTAAAGGGACTAATCTATATTGCCTCCGATGGCCGAGATGTCGGATGAGATCCGACGGCTGAGATTAAAAGTCCACACGTGAATAATGTGCGGGATCCCTCATAGGAAGGGGACCATTATTCTGTCTCAGTGTTGTAAAGACCAACTCTCTCCCGGCCCCCTTACACTAAAATTTCCATTTCAACAGCTTATCCAACTAAAATTTCCATTTCACAGCTTTATATTTTTTATTTTCGACGGTTCGTTGATGTGCTTAGAATTACTCCTATGCTTCATTGGCAATGTTGTTATCACGAAATACGAAAACGAGTAGAAAATGCAGCAATGAATCGGCTAGCACTTGAATAAAGATGGATTATCTTTAAAGGGAGAGGAGATTATGCTTCTCTTTATGGGAATTTGAATCTTTTTTATGCTTGCTGATCAGGAAACACGACAGTGGTTAACAAAGCTGCCCGCAATCGGGTTTGGATTCGGTGGATTGATATATATTCTTTTATGGAAATTTTTGCCGTTCGGCTAAATAAGTCAAGTGGCTTATTTTTTTGTTCTTATTCATTTTTTTTTTGTATTTGTTAGTTTTTCGCCAATTTTTTGAGGATTATTGCATCATTATAACGAGAGGAATCTAAAAAGTAAAAAATTACGATCGAAACCTAATTTTTTTGAATAAAGACAAAAATAAGCCAATTTTTTCGCCAATTTTTTGTTGTAGTTAGCTAGGTTAGTGCATCAAGGTGTAGAAGTGTGCCTATTATTAGAAAAAGACAAATCGTAATGAAGATACTACTGGTAACAGATGAAATGCGAAAATGGGACCGCGAAGAGAGTTTGCAAAACATTTAATCGGGACGGAACGGGACAGTGGAAAGTGGCAATGGAAATACAAAATTCGATTTCATAAGATTGGTTGCTCTAATTTGTTTTGGCTATCTATCTTCCTTTCCAGTAATCTGCTCCATCAGATCTTATACCTTTTGCTTTCCTCTGTTGTGTATCTCTTCTTAAATGGTCTTAGGTTATTGGTTTTTAGCCTGGCTCATTTACTAGTTGGCCAACAAATTATGCCATTCGTCACACTTGAGCATTTCTTGGCATTCGCCACCAATAATCGCCTGATTCGGCAATATATTGGTTTTTTTTTTTTTTATTATTATTTCTTGATAGTCATTTCTATCTTTCAAATTCTCCAACTTGAGCAGTACTGATAAAAAAAATCTGAAACACGAACTACATTTGGAAAGATGAGCAAAGCTTTTGAATTGACGGGGAGATCCTTTCTTCCCCCGGTGCTGACTTTGCTTTGTGTTTTGGTAATTCAGGGTATATATCCCGAGTTAGTTTGCGCGCACCTCGGATTAAACCCTCAGCCATGCCCTTAAACCTTGTGGCCGCGAAGATCGATTAAGAAGTGAAAACTTGGGGGTTTAGGTCTCAGATAGGAGTATTCGAGCTAATGCTTTATTACATCTATTCTAAAATACAGTAGCAGTTTTTCATGGGCAAGTCATCTGTTCTATTTCTAATCCACGGTGGGGGAGGGGATGTTTTGCTGAACACGAAATTGAGAATATAACAAATCAACAAGCGATAAACTAGAACACAAGGATATACGTGGTTCCCCAAATTGGGTACGTCCACGGAGAAGAGCAAGAGGATCCACTGTAAACGGGGAGATAAACAAAGAGCCGACTATACCCGTAACTCTCGTTGAAGCATCCAATTACAGATATCTAGGGACAAATCTCTGGCGGAACCCGATAGGGATACTAAAACCCTAGGTGGAACCCAATAGAGCATAAACTAAAACCCTAATATCTAATCTTTAACATGAGAGACCCCTAGGGGCCTCTCTAAAGGGATTCACTCAAGAAGTCCAAAACCTAATGAAGATAATAAGACTATATTTATAGCCACAGAGTCCTTCCTAAAACCAATACTTGCCCAAACAAAATTCCTTACACCCAAAATCTAAACCAACAAGAAAACAAATCTTTTAGGAAGTCAAATACCTTTCTTCAACCATCCCAAATTCAAGGCATATCTCCAACAAATCTCCACCTTGATTTGAATTCCCTTAAACTCAACACTATAGGCAATCATCTCTTTCAATCGCTCTTCCCCACCCGCCCCCCACGGGACAATAACCAATGGCCAAACAAAAAAACCCCCCACGGGGCAACAACGGCCAAACAAAACCCCCCACGGGGTTAATCACCAACGACACACACGAGCAAGGCTCAAGCACGACTGCTTGACCTTGTAAACGCGACTCAGAAAATACAGTCGCACGTGCCTCCAAAGTGCCTCCAAAGTGAGCTTCCATCTTCAAACGGGCACCGCCCACCCAACGCATCCCTCCCAGATGCACACGAAGATCTGCTCAAACTCCCCACGGAGTTAATTACCCAATTGCACAAACTCCCCATGGAGTTAACAACCCACTCCTCCAAATAATCTGGTTTCTCCTTTTCCAACAAAACCTTGAATAATCCTTGTTGAACAAACTTCTCAACATCGTAACGAGTTGCCATTGAAACGATATCAATTGCACAGTACGCAGCGGAAAACGAAAGCCTCAGATTGAAAACCCGGAGCTCTGATACCAATTTGTTGTGCCAAACACGAAATTGAGAATATAACAAATCAACAAGCGATAAACAAGAACACAAGGATATACGTGGTTTCCCAAATTGGGTACGTCCACGGGAGAAGATCGAGCAAGAGGATCCACTATAAACGGAGAGATAAACAAAGAGTCAGCTATACCCGTAACTCTTGTTGAAGCATCCAATTACAGATATCTAGGGACAAATCTTTGGCGGAACCCGATAGGGATACTAAAACCCTATGTGGAACCCAATAGAGCATAAACCAAAATCCTAATATCTAATCTTCAACATGAGAGACCCCTTAGGGGCCTCTCCGAAGGGATTCACTCAAGAAGTCCAAAACCTATTGAAGAGAATAAGGCTATATTTATAGCCACAGAGTCCTTCCTAAAATCAATACTTACCCAAACAAAATTTCTTGCACCCAAAGTCTAAACCAACAAGAAAACAAATCTTTTAGAAAGTCAAATACCTTTCTTCGACCATCCCAAATTCAAGGCATATCTCCAACAAGGGACGTGATAGATAGAGGAGCTCCGAGAAGCAAAGCTCTCAATCACGTGAGCTGTGCTTCGACATTTACCTAATGTAGCATTTGAGTTGCTCGGATTATATGTCGTTTTATATGGCACTATTCCAAAGTCCCAAATGCTAAATCCGTTTCACATTAGTTTTTGTAAAGGAAGGTTTGTCAAGATGCTGTAGACAGTTGTAGGGGTGATGAACAATCCAAATGAGCTGAGCAGGAAGTTGATCAAGTTTGGTTTGAAAACTTAAGGAGTTTCAAAAATATGTTCGAACTTAGCCGGTTTAGAAGACGAGTCGATCTCAAACAAGCTTTTAATCAAGCTAAATACGAGTCGATCTCAAATAGCTTGAATATTTTATACATAATAAGCCAAATTAGCGAATAGTAGCTTGCTCAAACTTGGTTTGAAATCTTAACGAGCTTCAAAAAAATTGTTCAATCCTAACGAACGAACGCTATAGCTCAATCCTCGAGTAGCTTGGTTCGTTTAGAAACTCTAGACTGCAGTTGCATTTTCCATAACTTTTGATGCTTGGGTTTTGTTTGGATTTTGGATTCGTACAAGGATTTCCAAAAAAGGATGAAAAAGGAAAACATAAATAGTTTCCCTCCACAAACCTAAGCATGCAATATTTCTCCTTTTGTCTCTTTCTCTCCACAAATCCCCTCCATAAACTAAAGATCCAAACAAAGTTTTGTGACTAGTGTAGCTTGTACATCATCTGACGTGGGACTTACAGGCTGTATATCTGTCTTTTTTTTTCTCAGCGGGGGCTACAGTTCCCGACCCCAAAGGGATCCCGACGTCCCGCTGGGCCCACTCCAGCCACTGGACGGTCGATCCGAGCCGTCCAAAAATTCTAAAAAAAATAAACACGAGTGGGCCTACGCGAGAATCAACGGCATCCGATGTGTGTAGGTGCTCAATCCAAACACTCCATATTTTTGTATATATATGTTTAGGGTTTGGAATATTTGGGAGATTGGAACATGCGACACAAAGGATTGTCATGAGAACACCCTGCCTTCTTTATAGCTATCAGCATATATGCATGATATTTTGTTATGTTAAATAGTACCTTTCTTGACAATAAGATGTCCTTTTGAACACCCACAGAAATTGTCAAATTTGTATAAATATGTCACAGAGAAGGGTCTTTGATATTCAGTTATATCCCCTTCGAGCTCTTGAGACTATTTTTAATCATTTTCAAGGTTAGTTTTAACAAATCTGCATAGTTTTGTGCTTAATTCCCAAACAAAATTTATATTTAGAACATTTCTAAATAGATAGATGACAAACAACAGCATTCGTCAACTGTTTTGTTAAATTTTATATGGAGCCTCCGAAAAAAAGTATTGGCCTTGTTCGTTTGCTAGTTTTGGATATTTTAGTTTTGGTAGTGGGTAGAGAGAGAAATAGGGTAATGATTGGAGAGAGGGATAAATGAGTAGAGAGAGATAGAGAGAGAAATGAAAACAATAATCGGAGAAATATGGTAATAATTGGAGAGAGTAATAAAGTAATGATTAGAAAACAAAACTAAAGTTAAAATGCAACAAACAAAGCCAATATTGTTGTTTTTACCACAACGAACACCCTCGTATAAGATCCCAGAGCCGCCACTGACGCGACATCACAAATGACAAACACTTATTACTTTCTCGCTCTCATTTGACCAAACCCCCTTCGCCTGATCACCACTTCAGTGTTGATATATATGTATGAATTTGTGCTATCACTTTCTAAAACAAGTTTGGAAGTGAAGTGGACAATATATATTCCTCCAATAATTAATTACTCCACATTTGAGAAGGAGATCCAATGAGTTAAGTGGAAGTAATTAAAAAGAATAATCAGAGTTAGGTAAAGGCCACTACTTATCTAAAAATAATCAACAATGCTGAGGAAGATTAGAAGATGCAGTGAATTTGGGTTCACAAACTTATCTTCTTCTTCTTCTTCTTTTTTTGGTGAAATTACACGGAGACCCCCTCATCTATACGTTTTGGACACGAACACCCTCTAACCTTTAAAAACGCCCAAAAGCACCCCCTCATGTATTAGCGTTACCCAAATGACACCCTTCCGTTTCAAAACCATTTGTTGCAAGGGCATATGACATTAGTTTTGGCATTTTTTAGACAAAAATGCCCTTAATACATTCTCTCTCTCTCTCTCTCTCTCTCTCTCTCTCTCTCTCTCTCTCTCCCCCCCCCCCCTCTACGGCAGCCATGGAAGCTAGCAACACAAACAAACCCAGAATTCCATGGAAGCTGGCAACACAGACAAACCCAGTATTTTCCCAAACTCTTTCTTGTCTTTCTTCTCCGATTCAACGGCAAAACCATCCCAATCCCTTCAAACGCATACACAGCCACACCCAACCCAAACGAAACGGAAAAATTGCACATTCTGTTGGGTAAACACCTACTCTAATTCGCAATCCAAACATGAAACATGGAACAACCTATTCTTTGAAAAGAAATCACTTGTACTCAGTAGCAAGGATAAATTTTCAGATGAAACACACATTTAGTATAAAATCGCAAAAAGGCAAGGAGAAACAAAACCAAATAATCCATTTATGATCTTAGAAGCCACATAACACAAGTCACAAATACCTTTTTTTTTTATCAGCAAGTCACAAATACCTTGTTTCACAATTGCTCTTAAATAAAAGTAGTTGCCCACAATCCGTTTCATCATATATAAACTGCAAACCCAACTGCACCAGATTGCTCAACAACCCCAACCCCAAATTCGTAGTGATAATATATCCTTTATTTCTTCCCCGATTGAAACAGAAAAAGCCCCCATATATAAATAGCTTTCAACGACAACCCCAAAAAATTTCCACTGGGCAATTTCATCGAACAATTGAAGACTTAATCAAGGTGTTAGCTATAAATATAAGGTAGCTGATACAGAACCCAGCTTGGGAGAGCACGATCATCACGTTCACGCTAAACCTGCCGACGGGGCTGCACATGATAAAATCCAAGTCACTGAAGGACGATATTTTGGAAAATTGCCCTAATTGTTCGAGCTTCTTTTGGGACAGGACGAGGAGCATCATGCAGTGGTAGGTTGGGAGGGCGATGGCGGAGAGGGTGAGGAGGCCGAGGAGCCATCCGGTACGCTTGAAGGTGTAGGGGAGGCCGAGGACGCTGGCGATGAAGACGACGAAGGTCTTGGGGTTGGAGGAGAGAGGGGGTGGGGTTGGGATTAGGCGAGGAGAGGGGTGGATTTGAGAGGGACGGTGGTTTGGTGGGAGGATGTGGAAGCTTCCTTTGAGAAGGACTGGGAGGAAGATGCTCTCTCGGTAAAAGGAGAAGGATATGGAGGAAGATGAGATGAGATGAGTTTTGCTCTTTGTAATATAAGAAGGGTATATTTGTCATTTCATTCATTTCGTTAATGGCATCCACGATTTTTTAATTTTCAGTAAATGAGGGGGTGCTTTTGGGCGTTTTTAAAGGTTAGGGGGTGTTCGTGTCCAAAACTTATAGATGAGGAGGTCTCCGTGTAATTTCACCTGCTTTTTTTTTCCAATCGGTCACCATATTATTAATTACTGTATATCGGAAATGTCTAGCGCTCCCTACGAATCCAGTCCGAATATTCCCATCCTAAGCTGGGTTCACCAACCTTGTCTACAAGCTAGCTGGGTTTTAATTTCCTCTAAAACCAACAAAACTGTAGTTGGTGTTGAAATTAGTTACAAAGCCTCCCAAAATTGAATTGCGGGCCATAAGAATAAGTACCAATACATTACTTAATTTAAATTTCTGCACAATAAAATCTCCTAATGCCCATCTTAGTACATTATACTTCTCGTCGACTCAAAAATAATAAAAGGGAAAGGAGGTCAAACTTATTCTTTTCATCTTTTATTTATATATTGTTTTATTGGTAGTCTGGGACGTACACGGGTGTGTTTTACTAACTCAACTAAGTATTTATTTTTTAAGTTAAAGGTAATGTATTGTGAGAGAATGACATATCTCATAAAATGGAAAATAAATACTTAAAAATTTAGAATATTGGCGGAATGGGGTGAAATCCTATACATGTCACATCTTAAATGAGGTGAAAATTATGACAAAATATTAGATGTCTTAAGGTAGAACCAAATGAATGATGAAATGAGACCTGGAACAAAGCAAGTTTAAATATTTAAGTAGCAAAAACACCTGCAAATGTTGAGATGGCCGAGTTGGTCTAAGGCGCCAGATTAAGGTTCTGGTCCGAAAGGGCGTGGGTTCAAATCCCACTCTCAACAAAATTTATTGTTTTTTTTTTTCCTTAGGCTCCGTTTGTTTCGATGTAAAATGTTTTACCATGTAAAATGTTTTTTCATAAAACAAACTTCAAATTTTTATTTTCAGGTGTTTGGTTGGTACTTGAAAATATTTTCAGAAATCAACAAAATAGTGTAGAGAGAGAGATGGGGAGCTTAAACGGTGGAGAGATATGAGATTATTGGAATTGAACGTGTGTCAGGATTGACGATCGAGGAAACTGAGCAGTGAGAATTGTAGTAGAAAGCAGCGGGTTCATTTCGGAAAATAACTTACGGAAGATTTAAGGGTAAATCATTTTCATCCAATTGATGAAAAATGTTTTACATGTAAAATGTTTTCCTCATTTTTTAAACAACCAAACACCGGAAAATAGGTAAAACATTTTACCGGAAAATATTTTACGTCCAAACAAACGGAGCCTTAGTGTCTGTCCTTTTTCTTTAGATCCAACTATTCACTCCAGAAATCTACTCCATCCTTTTTCAAGTAACTTATCCGTTCCGTTTTTTTCCTAAATCTTCTTTTTTAAAAAGAAGGTAATTTCAAATTTAAATATAACGAAAATGAAAAATAATTTTTGGATTTTTTTTGCACCGTTTAAAAGATCTCAATAAGATCTATCAAACAAGATCCATATTGGTAGGAAAAATTATTTCCGTAAACATATGATTTTTGAGTTTGAAATTACCTTCATTTTCTAAAAGTTCATATTTTGAGAAACTGGAACACCATCAAATATTTCTTAACATATACGGAGTATAATGTTTTGTGTTTTTAAAATTATTGTCTTATAGAAATAATTTAGATCTATCAATCAAGATCCATATTGCATGTCTTCAGAACCGTAGTAGACATTTAAAAAGTGACTAATGGTAGCCTGGTAGGTAGTTTTAAGTTGATTACTATTTTGTCCTATTCAATGACACATTAAAAATAGTTGTAAATACTTGAGTTTTGAAGGAATGTTGTCAAAAATTATTATGTGACGGGGCTTAAAAATTGGTCGCATCAAAATCATTTCTATATACTAGTTTTCAAAAATAAAATCAAGCTCACTTCTTAATTCTCTCTCATAGGTGGCATTCTCCTAATAAAATTCATATTTCTTTTTTTTCCCTACAATTTTGAAATCTCAAAAGTTAAATATAAAATTTAGAAAAAAAAAACTTTCAAATTTTCTTTTCATGCTCAAATATTCTCATTAAAAATTTAATGTTACATCATATAAATGAATAATGAGAGGTAAATAACATTAAAAAAAACTTTACCTACAACAAAAAATAACATTAAACATAACAAGATTTTTTATTGCTCCCATGCATAACACGGGTAGGACGCTTGTATTCCTGTATATACTAGATAGATTAGAATCGATTATAGTTCAAATTACAAACATATCTATATCTCAATGTATCAAAAGCGAATGTTTCTGCCGGGCTAGTTAAACAATCTCGATATCTCTTATCTAGCAATCCACCTGTTGGTGGATCTAGAATAAGTTACCAGCGATTGATCCTATCGAGCCAATTTAAGAATCCCGGTATCCTTTGCCGGGCCAATTTAAGAATCCCAATATCTCCTGTCGTGCACCACACTCGTTGGTGGGCCTAATCTGTATCTTTTTATGTTAAGGGTATAATCGTCATATTTTTTGATGTACATAATCTTTTGGATCCAAATCGCTTGGGTTAGAAAGTAGACTTCACAAGCATTCCAACGGTCCAAATAACGTGCAAATCTAAGTTCGGGAGTGTCCGAAGCGGGCCAGTGAAGTTTGGTCTTTTGTGCTGTCTCGGTCAAATTGGCAGCCGCGAAATCTATTTGCTGGCCGCCAGATTGATGTGCTGGCCGCGAAATCTATTTTCTACGAATCCAGAAGCTTCTACAAGTGTTAGTTCAAATTAAGGCTCTATTTGGAACCTATGGAAAATGAAAGAAAAGAAAGGAAAATAAAAAAAAATTCCTTAGGGGGTGTTTGGTTCCTATGTCAGGAAAAGGAAAAGAAAATAGAAAGGAAAAGAAAGGAGAAAGCTCTAGGAAAAGAAAGTAGGAAAGGAAAAGAAAGGAGAAAGCTCTGGAACGCTGAGGAAAACAAAAAGAAAGGAGACAGCTCTCAGGTGTATTTAAAGGTAGTTAAAAAAAATTCATTTCCTTTCCATTTTCCTTTTGAAACCAATAAGAAAATTTTATTTTCATCATAGTTTTATTTTCATTTTCTTTTTACAATCAAACAAGAGAAAAAAATCTACTATTTTTTTCACATTTTTCCTCTCTTTTCTTTTCCTTTCTTTTTCACAAGTTTCAAAGAGCCTAATTGTGAGACGAACATTTTAGATCGCGCATTACACCCACCCCTGCACGATCCCGGGTCCTGGTTGATTGATCTCAATTTGAAGGGGGATAATTGATCGTCCGTCATAGATAAGGGGCTCCGAACCCGTGGAAATTTGATCGTCAGTCATGAGTTCGAAACGGTATGGGAAATGTTAGGAATTTGGAACCCCAATCCAAACGGACCAAACCCATAACCAGATACACCGCTTTTGTTTTTTGCATCTTACGTTTTGCAGTGTGAATATCGGAAGCAAATTGTTGTTATTATCTGGATTTGTTCCGTTCGAGAGCTTGAGAATGGAAGATAGTGGTGCGATGGGGTGGAGGAGGGTTGGACGTAAGGTTGCGGAAGAAGATAGGAAAAGGTTGGAGTGGGCTTCCGGTGTTTGGATCCACGAAGAGTCTCTGACCTTATGCTGTAGCATCATCCAGCGATTTTTCGATGGTTCGTACATCTTTCTACGCTTGTTTGTTTTCTTTACATACAATTTCTGCATGTTTGCACCTGGTGGGGTTAACTAGGAATGTAACTTGGAAAGGTTTATTTATGTGTTTTATTCATTCGAAATACACGGTCTGAGGACCGAATATCATCAAGGACAAGATTAGTAATCCATTGAGGGGCAGGACCCCCCAATTTTCCAATCGACTGCCCGATAGGAAATGCCTAGCAACGAGTGGGCTACCCTATTACAAGAACAAGTAACATGCGTAAAAATACAAGAAGAAAATGACACCATAAGCTCTAAACAATCAGAAATTATATATAGAGCTACAATCTGAAATTTTTTTCCCTTCCTGTGTAAGAGCCTGAACAACCTGAGTCGAGTCACCTTCCACTATGATTCTTGAGTAACCTTTCTGCAGATTCGAAATAAAAACTTCACGAAAACCCAATGCCTCAGTAGTCCGTGGAGAGAAAGTACCCACAAAAGGAATAGAGCAGGTTTCCAGTATACAACCCAAATGATCACGGCCACGAAGCTGACACCGACTGAACCATCCTTTTTACTCACCGCACCAGCAACATTAAGCTTAACCACATTTAGAGGTGGCGGAAGCCACCGAGCAGGTGGGCAAGGTGTGCTTGGGGAAAGGGGTTTATGTTTCAATTCCAAAGCTTCCTTCATTTCAAGACAAAGAGAAGAAGCCTTCTCCAAAACGTTGGCAAAAGACCAGGCTTGGGCCTCAAAATGGGTTTTGTTTCTCCCCTTCCATATGAACCAACAGATAGTGAGCTACCAGTTTAAACAATTTGGGAGACGGGAGGTTCACCAGTCACGAAATGATAGTGAATCCCAGGAGTTGGACACAGAGAAAACAAAAGGGGAACTACGCCATACTTCTTTGGACAGTTTACAGCGGGAAAGAAGATGCTCAACAGATTCATATGCAGATTTGCATCTCGGGCAGTGGGGTGAAACATCAATGCCCTTTTGATTCCACGCGTTCAGAGCCCCTTAACTATGATTGACGATCAATTAATGGCCCTTCAAATAGAAACCAATCAAATAGGACCTGGGGACAATGTAGTGCAGGAGTGTAGTGCGCGATCTAAAATGTTCATCTCACAATTAATGCTCCTTGTAGGATACTAATTATAATTCGAACTATAATCGATTATAATCTATCTAATCTAATAAGTGATTTTGATGCAACCAATTTTTAAAGCCCTGTCACATAATAATCTTCGTAAATATCCCTTCAAAACTTACGTATTTACAACTATTTTTAACGTGTCATTGAATAGGGCAAAATAGTAATCGACTTAAAACCACCTACCATTACCGCTAAGAAAATCTTATTCATAACAAACTATGCTCCCAACCATATTGGATATCCTGGCACGTTGATCCAACATATACGTATACGAGGTGATCAGCATACGTAGCCAGCTGCATAGCGTGCAACAGATTCTCACTTGCCTCCATCACCGCTATTTCCTCAGCTCTTGTTTTTTGGGTTAACGAGTCAACTTCCCTTTTTTCAGGCGACTTTCTAGGGCTTTGGTCTTGGAAGTTAGTATTTAATTTCAAAATGCATTGAAGGGGTGGGGAATTAAATACGGGGTCCAACCATAACGACCCGGCCAAGCTCTGGACAGACATGGTCCGCAAGGAGGTTTACAAGAGCCTCGAGTTTGCCAACGAGGATGCTCAAAAAGTTGGAATTATGCTTCCAACTGTATTGGATATGCTGTCACGCCGACTGCAACACCTGAATATTCTCCTGCTGCAACAATAGCAGGTGCTTCCAGCAGTGCACAAGCTGATCCAACATATACGTATAGTCCTTGAGTTCCTGCTCCACCCGATGGATCACCAAGGATGACAAACACAAACTTTGCCGGGAAATTATCAACACAACTACTAATACAACAGTGACATCCGATATCTAAATTTAAGGAAATCAGCATGTGCTTACTCGAAGAATCCAGAACATTCCGGCAGGATCCTTCTCTTTCCTCATTTCATGTGCCTTAACCTGGTAGCGGAACAACTTGAATGTATCGGCATCAAACCTTTTCTCATCCTTGTCGTGCTCACAAGCATCAATCTGGGATCTCAATAAAGAACAAGCTGCCTCTAGCAGGTCAGCAACCTTCCTTTTCAATAACCCCCGTGATATTCCACGCTTTTACCTACATCTACCCATATTTTACATGTGAACCGTCACTCCATTTTATTACTATTAAGCTGGTAAATAAAATGCACAGAACTCTCAAAGAGTTAAAGAAATCGATATGTACATTTATAATAAAATCGATGTACAGATCGATTTCTTTAACTCTTTGGGTTCGGTGCATTTTATTTACCAAGCCTAATAGTAATAATATGGAGTGACGGTTCACATGTAAAATGTGTAGATGTAGGGAAAAGCACGGGATTATCGCTAGAGGTAGCTTGTTCTTTATTGAGATTCCAGATTGATGTTGGTGAGTATGACGAGGATGAGAAAAGGTTAGATGTCGATACATACAAGGTGCTCTGCTGCCAGGTTGAGGCACATGAAATGAGGAAAGAGAAGATCCTGTCGGAAGGTTCTGGTTTCTTCGAGCAAGCACATGTTGATTTCCTTAATTTTAGATATCGGATGTCATTGTTGTATTAGCAATTGCGTTGATAATTTACCGGCAAAGTTTGTGTTTGTTATCCTTTTTGATCCATTAGGTGGAGCAGGAGCTCAAGGATTATACGTATATGTTGGATCAGTTTGTGCACCGTTGGAAGCACTTGCTATTGTTGCAGCAGCAGGAGAATATTCAGGTGTTGCAGTCGGCGTGATGGATATCCAATATGGTTGGGAGCATAATTCCAACTTTTTGAGCATTCTCGTTGGCAAACTCGAGCCTCTTGTAAACCTCTTTGCGGACCATGTCTGTCCAGAGCTTGGCCGGGTCATTATGGTTGGACCCCGTATTTAATTCCCCACCCCTTCAATGTATTTTGAAATTAAATACTATCTTTCAAGACCAAAGCCCTAGAAAGTCGCTTGAAAAAAGGGAAGTAGACTCGTGAACCCAAAAAACAACAAGAGTTGAGGAAATGGCAGTGATGGAGGCAGGTAAGAATATGTTGCACGCTATGCAGCTGGCTACGTATGCCGATCGCCTCGTATACGACAACAATCATTGTTCCATTTGCCTCCATCACTATGGACCCGGTGACATGGTTTGCTTTTACCTGCCTTGTTTGCAACACATTCATAACCGTTGTCAGCAACAATGGCACATCGAGAACTGCCCAAATTGCAACACCATATGGAGCTTTATTGGTCTATGGCATCCTACTCGAGTTGATGTACATCCATTCTCATCTGGAAGACCTCAATCCAAACTTTGTCGACCAATCAGTTTGACGTTTTTGTGGATGAGGATGGATTTGAATGGCAGATGTGGTATGTGCTTATTTTCCTGTTTTATTAACTAAGGAATTAGGTGTGAGTTTTGTGTGTGAATCTCTATACCCACTAACATGTGGTATCAGAGCTGTATACCCACTAACATGTGGTATCAGAGCTGTATGAGAATGATCTTTGGGGGAGTTGTTTCCGCTGCGAAGAGACGAGGAAGTGAACAGTGGGGTTTCTTGCTCTTTGTTTGAATTTTGCGCAGAATTCAACTTGAGTGAAACCCATTTTTGAGACCACGATTGTGATCGCCATTACTAGACGATGACGGATCTGGTTAGAAGAACATGAACGAAGAAGTAGGTGAGCCACACGCATGGCCTAAAGCTCGGGGCGTGGATTGGAACGCCACCATGCGCGTTCTCGTATGTACTTGATTGTTCCTAAATGATTTCAATTGGAGCGTTATACTCCTTTTATTTTTGTATCCTTTGCTTTCAGTTAGGGTTATGTACTCCATGAGATTCGTGCACTCAGTTAGGGTTATGTAAATGGTAAGTGCGATTCAGTGATGAAGTCAGGGGCATATGTCTTCGATACATTGTAACAATGATGAACTTCACTGTAAAATTAACTTGTGCATATATTTTCGTATTAGATAATTATTGCACTGTCTTGCGAGGTCCTAATGGTTATAATTTCACATTGTTTTCTAAATATACTGGCCACCTCTAATTTCCCTTAGCGGTGTAAATTATGATAAGCAGAGGTGATGACAGGTGTTGAGTAAAATGCATAAGAAGGGAGTTAGTCACCAGCTTTGAGCCAAGAATGTGTAGAGAAACAAACTAGAACCGAAAAATGACACATCTCTTTGACATCAGGGATATTGTTCAATATCATGTATTACTTTGTCTAGTTTCTTTCTGATGTGTACTTAGACTTGAGCTTTATTGACTAGTACCCATCAATTTTCACTAGATAGGCCTTGTGTGTGTGCATCAAGCCCTTATGAAATGTCTTTGCTTAACTTTTTCTCTTGTAAACTTACGGTGATATTTACTTTAGTTTTCCTTGTTTTTTAGTTTAATCATTTGTTTTTTCAGGTGATCCAGGTTTTTTTATGGCATGTAACTGGTACGCGATTCTTGTATGTTCAATCCTAATTTCCTTTCTTATGGCAGCTATTCGGTTATGTTTGTGTTGTGCCGGCCGTAAGTCAAAGTTTGTTTGTGGGGGTGCTGAACTTTCGGGAAGGGTATCGATTGCACGTTTGCTCTTTAGTTCTGCTAGAAATGAACATGTTATAGATGAAACCTTGGATTTGAATATTGGATAACTTCGAAATTGTTTTGGTACTAGACTATGTAGCTCTCTGTACTTCAGAGGATCTCATATGAAACTTTTCCATTCTGATATTGCGGGTACATCGGTGGTGTACTCAAAATTGAGTGCTGGTTGTGGTTACCGTTAGAATGGTTTGCTTCTTGGTTTTACGTTTATCTGCGTGGATTGCATTCCAGGCATGTGTTTTGGCTTAACTTGTCTTCTATTGTGTGAGTTGTAGTTATACATTCATTTGCTTGGGAAAGGAAAAAAAAATTGGTTTTGTACTTGATTTTATTTCAGGAATTGAGCCTTAAGCTTGTGGTTACTATGTGAAGGGTTTTGTACGTTCTATCTACCTATATTGAGTGGATAGGTCATTAAGACACATTTTACTCGGTTTGTATTCTTACTGTGTGCTCTGTGGTCATGGTTTCATTTGCTTTGAACTTACACACAGTAAAAGAAGACAAACCGGGTCAAATGTATCTTAATGACCTATCCACTCAATATAGGTAGATAGAACGTACAAAACCCTTAACATAGTAACCACAAGCTTAAAGCTCAATTCCTGAAATAAAATCAAGTACAAAACCAAACTTTTTTTTCCAAGCAAATGAATGTATAACTACAACTCACACAATAGAAGACAAGTTAAGCCAAAACACATGCCTGGAGTGCAATCCACACAGATAAACGTAAAACCAAGAAGCAAACCATTGTAATGGTAACCACAACCAGCACTCAATTTTGAGTACACCATCGATGTACCTGCAATATCATAATAGAAAAGTTTCATATGAGATCCTCTGAAGTACAGAGAGCTACATAGTCTAGCATAGAAAAGCTTCATATGAGATCCTCTCTGTGTACTCGGGAGGCCTATGGGACAATATCTGCTATTTTCCTGAATGATAAATTCTTTGTTGTAATTATTCTCAGATTACTAGTGCTTGGTCACAAATTTCTCTTTGAAGTTGACCAAGAACATCCATCTCTCTCATTTTCGTCATTCTTATTGTATTTCTTCAGTGGAGTCAAAATGTCCGGTGCCCCGATTTCCACGCTCCCACCTTAAGCCTTATCCTCGCCTTCATCCGAACGTCCAACTCCACCGCCCCACCAGATCTCTCCCTCTTCAAATCCCTCGCCATGTCTTGAGCCACGAGATTCAACTTGAAGATAGGACACAACTTCAACTTGATAAGTTTATAGGAAGTTTCAATTGAACACCAGTGTTTAGGCATGTGCATTTGTTGTTGTTATGATTACTACTACTACTACAACTGCTACTATTATTTTTGATATTACAATTATTATAATTTCCTCTGTTATTGATTATTATTATCTTCTTCTTTGCTTCCCTTCCTTTTTGTCTTGGACCTCCGCGGCTCCGCCAACCCCCCTAATGCAGATGATCCGAGAAGCTTCTTTGCAGTCACTTTTTGAGTGTTTTTTATTTTTTCAGATTTGTGATTTCTTCTGTTTTAACAGGGAGGTGAAACAACTGTGAAAACTTGGATGGAGGAGAATTTGGTCCCTGAGCTACGTGACATGTGCGCAAAGGGTGAGATTGATGATAATCATATCATTTATATTGACACTCTGGTTGGAGAAGCAAAGTTGTCATATAAATTGGTGAAGTGTGAAGATTTTGCAGAAGATTAGGGTTTGAGGCAGTTTAAATAATCTTCGGCTGAACTGAGAGTCTTGTGCAGGAAAGAGAAACAAAGAATAAAGAGAATTTTCTTGTTGCAAAGAATGCTTTACGAATTGAAATCTTCTGTAGGTGTATGTGCTAGAACTGAAATCTTCAGTGATGCTTTTTTAACAGCCACCCCCCACCCCCCACTCCCCTCTTTTCTCCTTTTTATTACAATGGTCATATTTTGCCTTCAGGAGGTTTATGAAGGGTTTTAGCTTGGTGATTTTTGTTTTCATTTGTGGATTGTGAGAAAGTAATAACTTATTTTTTTGTGGATTTTTTTAGTTATGTGGGCTGTGAACACTGTGGAATGCAGTTACCGGGGGCTGCTAGAATGAGGCCGTGCAACATTATTTTTCTTGACCAGGTTGAGAAGGCCCATGCATCTGTTTGCCTCGTTGACCACACTTTTGAAAACAGAAAGCGGCAGAGTGCCATGAAACAGGTAAAACTATTGTAGCTCATGTTCCTATGCGTTACTTGTTTCAGAACTCATTTTCTCGTGTTTTTTTGTTTGCCTTTTTGCAAATCTTTTTGGTTTTTCTGGAAGAGAAGAATTGGTGAAATAAAAGGGATGGGGTTGGGTGGAAATTTCGACACAAAATTCGGGAAAACACCAAGCAGCAAACAATAAGGGAGAAATATTTTGGCACCGAAATATTCTCTCTCCTTATCACACCCTTTTCAAAGAGTGGGTATGAATCATGGGTGCTTCGCACAACATGTTGCACCGGTACCGATTGACCACACCTTATTTTTTAGGAGCATAATCTAGTTGTTACTTCATGAGCACACCTTGGATATTTCTTTTCAGATGTTACGTGAAAAGCACTGTTACCTGTACACGTGCTTCTATTGTATTTGCAGTAACTTTGATTATGGTCTGTTTTGAGAGATTGTAGGGGTAACTTTTCTTTTTCTTTCGGGGTTCTTAAGTGTCTGGAGGAAATAGGTCATGGTTGGTGGAATTCTTGATCATAGGGATGTAGATGGACATGCTTGCGTACTGTTATACTGTGGAGATTGACACCGTTTCCATATTGTTCAATTTGATAGGAGGAAGTGAGGGGGGTTTTCAGGTGGGAGTTGCTAACTCGGGTGGATGAGTTGGTGTTATGTAATCCTTTCGCTGCTCATGAAGATCAATTGAGGAAAGTTAGCAGGATATCAATGAGGTCTGGTCCTCTGGTTTTTTCGGTTTCCTGTTTTCATTATTCTAGTCGGCTAAGGATTCAGAGGACTCCGGATCTGAAAAAGAGGCATGGAAATTCAAGGCAGCGGTCACAGAAATATTGAGGGCGGTCATTGGGTATGGAAGCTGCGGCTGCTGGAGTTGAGCATGCAGTGCAGGGAAGTGCTATTGTTAAAGTAGCATGAATACTCAAAATGTTGGAACTGCTTAGGTTGTAAAGAAATCCATGTGGATTTGGTTGTTTTGTTGGATTTGCTTTTTCTTTTGATGACATGATGAATGCATTTCTTCTCCAGAAAGAAACTGGTGCTTATGCAGATGCTACAGGTGTAGAAGCTCAACCATGGCAATTCTTAACTTGTTAGGACCCTTTGTCTCTAGAAGTTTGTCGCGCTCGTCCGCTGCCCAGTCTTCAAAATGAATACTCTTCCAGTGAAAATTATAGACACCATGTTGGAATTACGAAAAACCAAGTTAAAATTACTTTCACTTTTCATTCTAGTTGGAAAAGGGAAAACCAAAAAAATGAAAGAGAAAATAGGGGAGAGAGAGTACGGAGGAAATTATCCAAAAGCATATCCTTTCCTTTCTTTTGATTTTACAAAAGAGAGATAAAAGTTGGAAACTATCCTAAACAAAGGGAAAAATAGAAAGAAATTGTTTTTTACACAATTATAAAATATATAGGCCCCATTCTTCCTAATCTTTTTTTGAGTATTTTTTCTGGTATTTTTTAATATTTTTTTGTTATTACTTGTTTATCTTTTTTTTTCATAATTTTTAAAATTAATTATTCGTCTCTCCGAGAGGAATAAAAAAAAGTATGAAAATGTAGACCGAAGTTGAAAAAGGTATAGAATATTATACCAACTATATATAAGTGGCTGACACAAGATTTACATGAACTGATCAAAATAAAAAAAAGATTTACATGAAGGGGATTTTAGAACAAATTTTATTAGTAAGAGTTTGGATAGTTAAGATAAGATTATTCATTGTTTAGAGAAATAATGATAATACTTGTGATAACTTGGAGAAATTTTATTAAGAGTTTAGATATAATTAAGATAAGATAATTCGTTGTTTATTAGAGAATTAATGATAGTATTTGTAGTAATTTTGTAAGAGCTTAGCTGCTACTTTTCATACCAAAATATCATGTAGAGCACTTCACATTATTTTTTTCCAAATTCGGGGGCCGCGGTTCCCACCCCTCCTCTATTCGCCGGTGTCAACTGTAAATATGGCATTTACGAGATATATAAATACATATACAGAAAGGGTAATGATTTTTACATTCTCCTTTTATCTACTTGCACCAAAAAATACACTTGCATGGTGTGGCAATAACAAAAAAGAGTGTGGCAAAATCACCAGCCTTTGTCTTATTCATGCATGTAAATTACAAGTTCGTCCTTCATGTGTGGAAAAGTACTTTACTCGTGATTTTTTACCTTTTAACTTCTTCTGGTCCAGATGAATGACTAATTTAAAAAATTTGACGCGAATCTACAAAAAAGAAGAAGAAGAAGCCAGTTGCCTTAAGGCAAACTCATGACCCTTGATAGACACTAGAGTAATACGGTGGAAGTATCCTTCAAGGTTTGGATCAATAAATAAACAAGATAGTGGAATAGAAGTAACAGGTTTCCAAGAAACTTCATTAACTAACTCTTGAGAAAGAAACTTGATGGCATACTTCCTTTGCTTTCTCCCTTTGTTTCCAAGACTCGACTAACCCACTTTCTCATTCATTCTTGAGGTCGAACAAAGAAACTTCACGAGATATTTCCTTTCCATTCTCCTTTTCTTTAAAAATTTACGTATTTTATATATAACCAGGTGTCTGGATCAGCTTAAGCGCACCTCGACTAATCTTAGGGGACCATGCATAAACCCACCATTCATTAACGGGGTCCTCTTGAAGCTAGAGCAAGCGCCCCGTATGGGCTAGCCCCAAAGGTGTTGATAGCAGGTTATAGCAAATCCCTAACTCTCATGCCTTAACCATTAGGCCAACCTTGGGATTTCATTTTTTCCCCTTTGTTTCCTAGTCCCTTTTTTCTTTTTCTTTTTTTTTAATACCAGGATGATCAAGACCCTTTGATTCCAAGACTTGACAGTCTTTACTACCCATTTTCCCATTAATTCTTGAGAAAGAAACTTATTAGATAAGATATATTTCATCCATCCATTTTTAAGTGTCCCGCTTCGTAACTCCAACTTATTAAGAAAATATCATCATTACACCTTTCACATCAACTTTTACCTCCACTTTCCCTACTTACCCTCTATGGAGACATCATCATTACACTTTTACTCACTAACTTTTCAAAATAGAATCTACTTTATGAGTAAAACGGAAAATGTATCAATTTTTATCCACTAACTTTACAAAATAGACACTTATTAAGGGACAGTCCAAAATAAAATACTGGACTTTAAAAGGGGGACGGAGGGAGTTTCTTTTCCTTTCTCCCTTAGTTTGATCAAGAAATGTTTCCTATACTTTTTTTTTTTGATAATAAAAAGGGTAAGAGGGGGCGACCAGCGTAGCAACTCCATTTGGGTGTGATTATAGTGGCTTCCTACCCGCCAATGGAATTTCCAATTCGAGCCATAGCTACCCTCCGGGAGGATGGACCGTCACCACGGCACCACTTTAGTGCACAACTGGTGAAAAATCCTCCCCTTTGATCCGCAAACGGGTTTTAAGCACCTGCCGAGACTCGAACCTCCGTTTGCATTAAGGGGAGCGGTGACCCTCACCAGCTGGGCTACCACCTCGGTGGTATGTTTCCTGTACTTTTTTTTTGAAAGGCAATGTTTCCTGTACTTTTTTTTTGAAAGGCAATGTTTCCTGTACTTGACGACACCATTTTGTCGAAGTGAAGCCCTTCTATAAGGAAAGTGAATGCTTTTTACTTAATTCTTTTCCAATTAACGCTAGCTTGACAATATTTCCTATGAGTGTACGTATTCTTTTGACATGTGGTCAAGGCTGAAGGGTGCATGAAAGTAATGCCGGACATCGATCGGTTGTTGTTTCACTTCAAAATAATGTATGGTTTAAATACCAAGGAATTTTTTTTCCCGACCGCTAGCCAGAATATTTCCGTAATAGAAAGTATAAGATTTTCTTGAAAGTTTAATTCGTCTGATTGAGAAAATTTGTAATTTGGCTTTCAGACAAGAAATAAATCCTTAATTAAGTTGTCTGATTTCCAAAGGTAAATTAAATGTTCTGAGATCCATTTTTCTAAAAAAATTAGAGGAGGTGGTTTTGGCTTTGTGTTCCAAGGGGTCGATCGCCAGTTCCGATCTCTTCAAAGGCCACTAAAAAGTTGCTTGGTCAGTAACGTTATGACCGTCAAAATTATTCTTTCTCGGACCCAATTAGAGCGGACAAAAATAATAATAATAATCCATCAAACAAACAAGAGACCCATTTTCTAATACTCATAAAATTTTAATTTTAATTTTTTGACAAACAATATAGTAACATTAATAATCTATATTTAAGTTTTCATCGAAATTGGGCCAAGCGATGACCAAAATGAATGACATGATGACGTAATATCCGTACATTAAATGAGTAAGGTGTAACAAAAAACTATTTAATGATAGACCAAAAGTAGTAGATTTTTTTTTTTTTAAATTTCAACGATGACCACTTTAGGCCTTCGGGCTGTCGGATCGTGCATCCGACGGCTCGGATCTCATCTCGGCAACCAACGATCAAGAGCCGTTTATTACCGAGATGAAATCCGACTTTCGAGCCGTCGGATGCACGATCCGACGGCTCGGAGGTGTCTCTGCTATTTCTCAACGCCCAATTCAGGCCTTAATTAATCTGATTATGGACTGGGGACCAATATTTCTTGATAACATAAACAAGGTTGTGGAATTAAAGGAAGGGTCTCTGCTACTATTTCTCAACGCCCCAAGGCTAAAAAGAAAGTAGAAACAGCTCAAAGTTGGTGAGAGAAACCTACTACCAATGGCACCAAAAAAAAAAAAAAAAGAGACTCTTTTAAAGACTAGAGACTTCTGACTTCTCTCCCCGGAATCTGGATTGTTCTTTGCACACCTTCTTCTTATTTATTGGTAAATTATTTCGTTCCTCGTCTTGCTCCGCTCAGGATATCAGTTCATCACGAGAAGTCGCGTAATTTATAAGATTAAACAATAAAATATTTTCTTACATTTTTTTTTTTAAAATTTCGGCAGTAATTTAAAGATACTAAAAATTATAGTTTTATAAATAAGTGTAAAAATCATATACGAAAGGGTTTTAGTTTTTAATTCTAATGACGTAGTTACTTTTTCGAAATGGAAGATAGGTAAATAGATACACATTTGGAACATATTTTAATTATCTTATGAATGTTTGGTCGAGAATCTGCAATGCTGCTAGACATAGATTTTCGCACACAAATCATGCACAGATAACGGAATGGGGCCCAATACGGGTCCCACACAAACAACCCGAACCGTTCATTAAATGTAAAACTTTTTTTCAATGGACCTTGCGAAAAAATTGGATCAATTCGATACCTATGGGTACTTGATCCAATCATCTGGAGTAACTTTTCATTAAGATTTCCGGATAATGAAAAGTTAGATGACTGGATCAAACACTTATAGGTATTAGATTGAGCTGATTTTTCTCGGGGGCTTTTGAAAAATTGTTTTACATTTAATGAACGATTCAGATCGTTTGTGTGGGCCCCACGCCGTGATCTGTGTATGATTTGCGTGCAAAAAATCAGCGTGTAGACTTACTGGAGAATCTGCGTACCTCAACATAAGGTGATTAATTAGTACGTCATTATTAGGACAAATATGTCTTCTTCATACATTTGTGCGCATCTAGAGAGAGGGGAGGGTATATCTCACGTGGTGCCCGCTCGGCACATCTGAACCGTTTAATGCACTTTTGGACAGTTCAAATTGAAACTCTCTCCCTTCTCTCACCCCACCACTCTCTCTCTCTCTCTCTCTCTCTAAATTCGATCCATCCAAAACCACAATGAACGGTCCGAATGTGCCGAACGGATAGCATGTGGTACTCACCCGGCACAGAAAAATTCTTCAAGGGAGAGGGTTAGAGGGAGAGGAGTAGCTTTCAAAGCACAAACAAAGCACATCCCCACCTACCACCACAACAACAACAAAAAGAAAAAAAACAGAAGGTAAGTTGTTGCCATTGGATCATGCCTATGCTCACCAACCCCCCACTTCTTCCCTTAATCAATTGGATCACATCGTCACTCCTAATCAAATCGTTTTCAATTCTATTAACAAGATCACCTAAATCGTCTTAATGCATTTTATTAATTTGCTACACTTTTTTAGTACTGTTTTTTTCAACCCCTTAAAATTATCTTATGTGTACTTACATCGTTTTAAATGAACCCCTTTTAGTATTTTAGCAGTATCTCTTTACTTTTTCTGATGTAATCTTCCTTCATTAATTAATTTCGTTTTCAGCTGTCACACGAGATTATTCTATATTCCTCAAGCGTTGCTCAACCCTTCCACGATAGCGTGGTCTACACCAAGCGGTGAAACACTGACCCTGTTTGATTTGGATTTTTTGGGAGGTTTTTAAGAGTAATGAGTGGAGAGAGATAAATAGAGAAAATTTATTGGAGACCGTGCGCAGGGATTTTGATTCCCCTAAACGAACAAGCCCACAAGGGTCATTTGGTAAATGTTTTAAATGAGGTTTTTAGGATAAGTTTTTGGGTGCTGAGCTGGTAGCACATGACGGTACCCGTTGGTGATCCGGACCGTCCAAACAGTAATCCAATGGCCCAAATTTATTTCCTCTCTCTCTCTCTCTCTCTCAAATCGGGCACCACATGTGTGGTACCTTATCGGCACCCAAAAATTTCTCGATTTTTGGGGTAATAAGTTGATAGCGATTCTCTCCTCTCTCTCTCTCTCTCTCTTTCTCTCTCTCTAACCCTAAAGAAGCCGCCGCCCCCATTTCTCTCCTTCCCCTCCCCCCCCAGGGTTTTATGCCCCAATGGGTGACGGGAGGGGAGGGATTTCTCCCCCTCGTGGGATTTTTCAATCTCTCGATTATAGATCTTGAAGGTTTTCTCTCTTTTCCCCTTCACCCCCATCCTCCTCATCTCCAAACCACCATCCGCCGCCCCTCCTCCGCCGTGCAGTCCGACGGCTTTTGGATGTAGTGGCTTGTAAATCGTGGTTGCCGGAGGCGTCCTCCTCCCGCCGGAGTGGGAGATCTAGGTGGGTGAATGAAGTCTGCTCCGGTATGACGGACTCCGTCTGGTTCCGTTACCGGTTTTTCTCTTTTTTCTTGTTCTTTTCTTTGATATCCCCTGTGTGGGATTTCTCCCTATTTGTGGGGCTTCTATCACCCTTATGTGGGTGCTTTTGGTTATTTTCTGCAGTGCTCCGTCTGTTTGGAGCGATGGGTTTAGTTGGAGTTGGGTATAGTCTTTGTACTGAGTCCCCTCCTATTTGGTTTCTTGATCCCTTGTTTAGGGATAGAGTTTCCTCTTGATGTACTGTTTCTTGGATCTATAATATCACCTGTTATCGTTGTGGAAAAAAAGAAAGAAAGTTGATAGCGATTAGAAACCGTGCTTAGGGTAATAACTTATCCGTGTAACGGTAGTGATTTTTACACTATTTTTGCACATTCTTTTTGTTTTTATTAATGTGAATTTATAAAATTAATATTTTAGTGGTTAAAATTTTCGCATATCAAAGGATAATTTAGGTAAGGGGGAAAAAGCACGAATAACAAAAGGGAGAGTGCAAAAATCAATACGTATAATAGTAATTCTATCAAATGCTGAAAAAATATTAAGAGCTCTTGGAGTATTGCGACGTGATACTTCAAATACCACGATACATTTTTTTGCTTAGTGAAAGTCAATATTTCTATTGTAACTAAACTAGCACCTTGTGAGAGGAATTGAATTTTGTTGACTTTCTTTTCCACAACACCTAAGTGCACTCTTTGGCAAAAAGCTTATTAGCAAAATTGATGGGGATACATTATAAAGTTTGTAACTTCCACACCAATGCATGTGTAATGGACGAGGTTGAAGCACCGGTCGTGGAGCAGCAACAATAAGTATTAAAGTATATAATCACACACAAACACTTACACACATTCATTTTCGATAGGGGTGAGTGAGAGTGTGTAATGGAAGAGGTTGAAGCACCGGTTGTGAGCAGCAATAAGTATATAATCACACACAAATACTAACACGTACTGTTTTGTTCGATTGTCATTTTACTTTAGTTTTAGTTTTGTTTTTCCAATTATTATCCCATATCTTTCTCCAATCATTACCCTATATCTCCAATTATTAATTTTATTTCTCTCTACAATCATTATCCCTCTCTTCAATTATTACCCTATTTCTCTTTCCACCCACTACCAAAACTAAACTAAACTAAAATGTCAACCAAACACAACCGTACTCATTCACATTTGTGGTGAGTCTATTGTGAGTACTCGTGTAAGTGTTTGCGTGAAGTGGTATTATTGTTGGTGGGGCAGTGAATAATATCCTCATTATCCGCATGGAGGCAAATAGGCAACCTATCCAATTACAGAAGAGAATGGCTCCCCATTGGATAAACACACTTCAGGGAATTCAAAACTGAAATCAAGAAAGATTCTAGGGGCCTAGTTGGGGCTTTGTTTTTGGCTCCTTTTCTTTTTTTAAAATTTTTTTTATTTCACTCTCTTCAAAAATAGAGAAGGGTTTTCAGCCCTTCTTCCAAAAAGAAAGGTGTGTAAAAGATTGCTTTGCCACCATTTCCAAGGGCACCAGATAAATTTTAGATGGAAAATGATTTTGTCATTCCTTTTTTTTTTGTTAATGTCACTCTCCTGCAAGTGTATTTTTTATAGCAGGGGAGTGGCATTAACAAAAACGGGAGTGGCAAAATCAACGACCTTTCAAATTGGAAAACATTTAGAGATTACAAAATATTTTGTAATCTGGCCAGAAAAGGAGAACAATAAAACACCAAACAAAAAGGGAAAGTTAAAATAATTTCTCAGGCATTCAGATGAATTACCAAAAAGAAGATGAGACGATTACACAATTATTTTCATCAGCTACAAGGCTATTGTTGATAAACAAGATAGATCCAGCAAAATTTCTGAAGATAGAGAAATGAGAGTACGGAACGGATAGATATAAATAAAGAAACGAGAATAATAATTGGAGATAAAAACTTATAAGACGCAGATGCACCAATGCAAAAATACAAATACTCTATCAAAATAGACGGAGTAATTTATTTCTCCTTCCTTTGTTCATTGTCTCTCTAATAAACACGAAGAATCACAAAGACTTGAGAGGTAAATTATTCACAATCTTACACCGAACCATAAATGCCATAGACATCCACTCCATATTTACCCTCTAACCCGTAAATAGTTTTTTTCCCCAAATTCTTCCTCGTCTCCTGATTCGTCGATGAATAAAAAATTCTACAAACGAAAAATCCAAAAATAAAAATGAAAAGGAAACATTAAAATAAAAAAAGGGATTTTGCTATTCGTCCCGTGAGGGGCACCAAGGCGTCATGTCCATGGGATAACTCCCCAACACCCTCAAGAACGACGTGAACTCCTGGACCTCCGCCAGCGCGTTCTGCGCACGCGGCTCCGCCATCGAGGCCTCGAAGTCCACGTAGAACATGTACTCAAAGTGCTTCGCCGTCCCCACGTTCTCGTCGTCCACGAGCCGGATCGGCCTGTTCCGGTGCGGCCGGCTCTCAATCTTCGTCAAGCTGATGTTACGGAACGCGAACGCCGACAGCACCTTGAACAGCACCGACGTCCCCTTGTCGTGCGCAAAAACAATGCTCGTCTTGAACGGCCGGTCCGTCCGCGGTATGATCGGCTCACGCGCCAGCATCACGAACCTCGTGACATTGCTCGAGTCGTCCTGGATCCCGTCCGCCAGGATCTGTAATCCGTACAAATCGGCGGCACGTGCGGATGCGATCGCCGCCGTGTCGCGGAGGTTGTTCGCCGCCACGAACTCCGCCGCGCCGGCGGTATCGTCGACCGCCTCGCGAGCGACGTTGAGACCTAATTTGGTCAAAGTGAGTTCGCACTGGGATAAGGCTTGGGGGTGGCTGATGACGCGAGTGAGGTACTCCTTGCGGACGCCGGGGAGGGCGAGGAGGCAGTGGTGGACGGCGAGCTGGACCTCGCCGACGATGTGGAGGCGGTGGCGCAGGAGGAGGTCGTAGTTACGGTGAATGCTTCCGCCAAGTGAGTTTTCCACCGGTAAAACGGCTCGATCGGCTATCCAGAGCTCGACGGCTTGGAACGCAACTTCGAACTGGTCGCAGGGGATGGCTTCGCAGTTCGGGTAGGCCTTGCCGGCGGCGGCCTCGCTGTACGCGCCGGGGACGCCCTGGTAAGCGACGCGGAGCTTGGCGCCGTGCATCGGGGCCGGGGAGAGGTCGGTGATGGTCAGGGCCCTGGGGAGGTTGCTGTTGGTGTCGACGGGGACGAGATCCAGGGTTTTGTGGCCGTTCACGGCGGCGACGTTGCCGGAGTCTTTCTTGGTGTCTTGCTGTTGGGAAACGACCTTGCTGGCGAGGATGGCGCACGTGCTCTGCCAGTCGGCGCGGGTGGAGCCGACGCCGCCGCAGAAGTTGAAGCCGGCGCTGGTGGGGGCGGCGGAGGCGACGGGGGGGTTGGTCGCGTTTGCCGAGTCGAAGCGGTAGGCGCATTGGATGACGAGTCGACTCGGGGAGACGCGGTGGGTGGGAATCGGAGTCATTGCTCTGACTGGGGACTGGAGGCTCGGAGAGGGTCTGAGGTAATGCATTTTTATTTGTCGATTTTTAAGGTAATTAAACTGGAATTTTAAGCCAATTTAGTTACAGTGTTTGTATGTGAATGGAAGGGGGTATTGAATTGGGGGTTTTATTCAGCTTGTTGTTCTCTGTGAAGGGAACGGCCAAGCTGAGAGAAAGTAAATGGGGGAGGTTGGGGTTTTATATTGGGGATAGGTTGGTGGTGATGATGATGAGAGAGAGAGAGAGAGAGAGAGGGGAAGGGGGGTAGAGGAGACTTGAGAGGTGCTATGTGCGCGATGGTGGTTCGGTCAATCTCTTACCTACCCCCTCTCTCACTTTCTTTCCCTCTTCGTAATCTCGGGGACTCTTTGTAATCTCGATGTACAGTCACGTGGTGTGTAGCTCTGAGTTTAGGTCTCGTTCGGCTAAATAAGTTAAGTGGTTTATTTTTTTGTCTTTTCTTTAAAAAAAATTCGTATTTATTAGTCTTGTGTCAAATTTTTTTTGAGGATTATTGTATTTCCATGATGAGAGAAATCTAAAAAGTAAATTTTTTTTAAATAAAGCCGAAAAAATTGGTTTATTTTTGTCTTTATTCAAAAAAATTAGATTTCGATCGAAATTTATTACTTTTTAGATTCCTCTCGTCATGGAGATGCAATAATCTCCAAAAAATTGACGCAAAACTTAAAAATACGAATTTTTTTTGAATAAGAACAAAAAAATAAGCCACTTAGCTTATTTAGTATTTCGGCACCACATACTTATTTGTTGACCTCACGAGAATTTGTGATGATGGAGTGTCTCAGAGCACCATGCGATCGTGCTATGGCCTATGGGAACACTGAATAATTAGACCTTTCACTCTCAGTATTCCTTTTTTGCCCTTATACTCTCTTCGTTCCAAAATCTTATCCCTATTTTTTTTGGATGTCTCAAAAAATTGTCTATATTTTTTAATGTATAATATTTTATATATTCAATATGAATCTTGTTTGATAAATCTCAATTTATTCTTTTAAACAAATATTTTAAAAACATTATAAATTGTGAGATATAGTCTTTTTTTGTGAGATTCCAAAAAAGAAACAGACACAACAAATTGGGGCGAAAGGAGTATTATTGTTAATAAAATGATTGGAGAATTTAAGTGGAGCTGTGTTGTGTTTTTTTCTTATAAAATAAGTTGTTTGCTTAGGAAGGTGTGTTAATAGTATTTAAATGACAGCTATATACAACCTCAAGACACTGGCAAGAAAAAACCCAGGGAAAAATTAAACTATTGATTAGTGAATCAGATTTGGTTTACCAAAACGATTATGTTATTGGCTAATTTTGGAAGTGTGTTTATATATATATATATATATATATATATATAATGTGTGTTTTGGCTTAGTTAATTAAATTAGTGTAGGAGTCTTAGAGAACTTAATTCGAGCACCAATGCATATAGAAATTGCTAGTATATATTTTTTGTGAAAAGATCAGTCTAGAAATTGCTAGTATTTTTTTTTTGAAAAGATTAGTCTCGATAGCATATCATTTGTATGCACCGTGATCAAACACCGTGGCAATTAATGGAACCGTTCCATTGCCACGGCATTAGATGGTACCGGACTATTCATTATTCCACTTAAGATATGCGCGGTTACGACGAGAGTCCTATATGTATATTGGATGCAGCCAAAACGATAGCATTAATTAGGTTGGGGTTACCAACTTATTAGTTTTTGTAATATCCTTCAATTAGGAGTGTAGAAAAAGGGATTGCTACATTATTTTACATGTAAAGAAGCTTTTAACTGATTTTTAAATATTGATTCGAAGCTGTAGGGTTTGCTGGGTAATGGCTGGTGTATGTGTGATGCATGTGAGGAGGATATGATTCCACCAAATGCATGAATGATTTGGAGATACGTCACGTGGGCGGATTTGGAGCTCATGCAGGGGGGCCCTCCCCCCAACTCCCAAAGGCGCGTTTCCTAGGTTTGTGTTTCATTTTTCTCTACTCCCCATATCTCCGATCCTCATGTACGGAGTATATAGTACCTTCATCAAATACACCTAAAATTTCTCAATACTAAGGTTCCGTTTGTTTGGGCGTAAAATGTTTTACCTATTTTTCAGTGTTTGGTTGTGTAAAAAATGAGGAAAACATTTTACATGTAAAATATTTTCCATTAATTAGATAAAAATGACTTACCCTTAAATCTTCCGTAAGTTATTTTCCGAAATAAACTCACTGCCTTCTATTGCAATTATTACTGCTCAGTTTCCTCGATCGTCAGTCTTGACCCACGTTCAACTCCAATATTCTCAAATATCTCTACCGTTTAAGGCCCCTCCCCCTCTCTCCTATACTATTTTGTTGATTTCTTAAAATATTTTTAAGTACCAACCAAACACCGGAAAATAAAATTTTGAAATTTATTTTCTGAATAAATATTTTACATGAAAAATATTTTACATTGTAAAACATTTTACATCGAAACAAACGGAGCCTAAAAGCACATTTTCTAACTATACAACAATTCAAAAGCAAGACCACCTTTTGAGTTAAATATGCATGGTAGGAGCATGAGGTATAGGTTTTTTTTTACTGACTAATAACATTTGGCACGACCACATTCCTTCCCCCCCCCCCTTCTCGGTCAAGTTTAGCAGTGGTCAAATTTGACATAAAAAATGGTATTATAAAAATTTGATACTCCATTGAATTTGGGACATGAGTGGATAGGATTTTAACCAATCTTGATGTCAAGTTTTGACTTCCATTAACATGGCATTTGGCATAATGGTGGGTTTGCTCTAACAGAGGAATTTTTTTGTTGCAGTCTAATAAATCCTCCGATAACTTATTTCCTGAATGAAATATATATATGATACTCGTAGAAAAAGAGAAAAAGTCAAAAGTACAAAAAGAAAAGATACATAAAGGCTAAAGTAATAAAGTAAAATTAGTTTGACGTTTGAAGGGTACAAAATAAAATTGTTAATGAGGTGTGTGGGTGAAAGCGGGTTCTGTGCTGTCGCTTACGTGTACAAAAGTGAGCTGGAGAGGTTCGATTGGTCGATAATCAGTACCAAGGGGAAAAGAATAATAATCTCGTGGGGTGAGGGCTGGAGCAAGAGGTACGGAAAAGACAAAGGCAACGTGTCTCCTTTGTTCTCCGCGGGGGGAATGACGTCTGCCCTTTCTGGAATCAGATGAGTGAGGTCACCTTCTCTCCGGGGAAGAATGTTCTCCTTCCTCAGAATCAGTGCTCTCTCTCTCTCCTTTTCCAGAAAAGTCAGCCTCTGGCAATCATTGGGAATGTCAGGGGTATTTATAGGGCACATGGGCCTAGGTCAGGCCCAGGACGGCACTCCTATAAGACCCCAACACGTGTCCCTCCCGTACCTCCAGGTCGCGGAAGACTCGTCCTCCCGCGGAGGACTTCCGCGGGGGAACTCGCGTGTCCGCGACGCTACCTCCATCCCAAGCCACCAAGCCACAAGAGCTTCCCCAATTCCCGCAAGAGCAAGGTCGCGACCCGCGGCGATCATTTGTCTCCCGCGGGGTCCCTTCCGGGCCTGCCTTTTAGGCCCGAATAGGATCCCGGGGTCTTCTTGTAATTTCTGTACCAATTCTGGTATATCCTTCAGTTCTCCCTGGCGGGGCCCGCGGGGGGGGGGGTCCCGCGGGGTCTTCTCTTCCGCGGGTCAGTTCCGCGGGCGTCCGTTTAAATGTGCTACGTGTTCCCTTTCTACTGGTCGGTCAAACGTCTTCTTCAAAAGGTGTTTTGGCTAGGGTTGACTTCCCGCGTGGACCCAGCGGCCACGTGTCCATGATCCATTAGTCGGTCAAAAGGTCTTCTCTGATGACATGTCAATAATCTTGACCGCGCCTACAAGGTGTTTACTGAAGTATGTAAAAATCACTAAAAACCGTTTTTCGTTATTTGATGTTCGAGGGATCAAGAGATGCTCTTTGTGGCCAAGAGGCAATGTCCTCTGATCCATCGATCGGCACCCCCTCTATTCTCGCAAGTAGAAGGTTAAGAGTTCAACTCTCGTCATGAGTGTCGTGCCCGCCCCACCAATTAAGAGACGCGCAGTTTCCGCATGAACCTGTTTTTATTATGAATAATAATATACAATGCTTTTGCGTGATCAATTCATGTCCGCGTGGTCATATACATATATAGTCATAGTCATGTTATAATGATTAAAAATGGTTATACGAAGGGCCACTCCGAATAATTGACTTTCTGGGAGTATTTAAATAAGCAATGTCTGCTTAGATCCCCTAAAATAAATTGAATTGAATATTCTAGATCTCAATATTTGCGTGCACTCGGCTCATTCCGGGTTCTGAAGTTAACGATTGGACAAACCCTCTACTGGCTCCAAGGTTTGGAATGTTGGCCACCGTAGGATTCGAAAATACAATTTTGGTAAAAGACAATGATCGTCTATTAATTTTTTCACGCCCACTCGACCAAACCTTTGTGTCTTTGTTATTAGTGCTCATGGTTTTACCCTGCCACATTTTTGTACTCTCGATCTCGTTTAACAACAAAAGGAAAACAAACACAATGCTTAAGAAATTTAACTCTCGGGTCCCTTTGTTACTGTCTTGTACTTCTACCTAATAAAACACAAGCGTGTGAGAACTATACAAACACAAGTTGAAAGAAGGTCTGAGATTCATTTGATCTAAGGGCTGATGTGTACGCTCTCCAACTCTCTTGAGAAAACACTCACACTCTTACAAATATATTACAAAAATGCCATCCGTCACCGAGGTGCGTAGCGTCGTAGGCACGGACAAGCACTAGTATCTATACAAGTCATGTGAAACGAAAGAATTATTTGTTCACACATTTTGGATCAATGCTTAAGAGATTATCTTTCTTTCCATCAAATTATTGCCATACTAACTGCAAAACAATGAAAATAGCTTTTATTTTTCAATCTCATCTTTCATTTTCCTTTTTGTTGCTCCTTTGCAAATTTATGATCAAAACACAGTATAAAAGCTTGTCCGAATAAGTTTTGCAAGGATTAACTACGGAAACAAATTGAGAGTAGATAACGGTCCTTAGATTGTTAGTTCGAACTCAAAATAGTTTGAGCTAGAATAGTAATTATCCCTTGAGGGACTATAGGGGAAGGATAAGGAGTGAGACGATTGTATTGAACAAATATCCATTACGATGGTGAGCTTCGTGAAAGTAGTATTCTGTTTAATTAATTAGCAAGAAATGAATATTACAATCCCTTACACTGGACGAAATATAAATTGTGTATTGTCTTTTGATAAAATTTACATTTTAATCCACTATTTTTTTTTTGATCGGCAAAAAGATGAATTTTATTAAAAACGGGGAAAGAGGAAGGGAATCCAACGAAGAGTTGGCGAATACACCTCAAGGGCAAAGCCCGAACCACCTAAGGGTCTACAAGGATCCAAAAAAAATAAAACATGCCAGCCCGATCCAAAACCCAAATATAACAATAAGCCCAAAAACACCCAATCCGGTCCAAGCCTGGACCGGCCTGCCCTAACCATTCCCGAAACCCTAACTACTACGACCACCCCTCCATACAAATCACCAGCGCCCCGCCTCGCCATTAAGCCGAGCCAGTCTCTCCCTATGTTATTAGGGATTCCCTTCCCTAATAGTAGCCGAGCCAGACTTAATCCACTATTAGTAGCCTGCTATGTTATTAGGTGTAAATTGTCTCAATAGAAGCATGGATTAATTGTTGGATTCTTTGTGAAATACTACTATTAAGTCTTCAACACTTCCTTGCATGTGGGCCTCATTTGCATGCAGAGGTGTTGGAAATAAACAAATATATCGGACAGAAACTTGACCTGCGAGACCAGTCAAAATGAATCTTATTATCATATTATATTATTACAATATAAAAGCATCCCTCTTGATTCAATTGATTTTTTAATAACTCAGGTTTATGGATTAACTTGTTTTTCATCGGAGTGCTATGATAGCACGTTTCGAATCTAAAACTTTAAAAGAGAAGCAAACTCCTAAATCTTAATTAAGCTTTGACCACTCGGGCATAAATAAGCACACAAATTAATTGTTATACGTTGTGGTAGGGTAAACATTCGATTGATTCGACACAACCAACTACCCAAGGGGTTGGCCAGGTGGTCTTGACCTGAGATTTAGGAGTTTGCTTTTGTGGGTGACGCGGGTTCTTGTGGGGTCGCTTACGTGTACAAAAGTGAGCTGGAGAGGTGCGATTGGCCGATAATTAGTACCAAGGGGAAAAGAAGAATAATCTCGTGGGGTGAGGGCTAGAGCAAGAGGTACGGAAAAGACAAAGGCAACGTGTCTCCTTTGTTCTCCGCGGGGGGAATGACGTCTGCCCTTTTCTGGAATCAAAAGAGTGAGGTCACCTTCTCTCCGGGAAAGAATGTTCTCCTTCCTCAGAATCAGTGCTCTCTTTCTCTCCCTTTCCAGAAAAGTCAGCATCTTCCAATCATTGGGAATGTCAGGGGTATTTATAGGGCACATGGGCCTAGGTCAGGCCCACGACGGCGCTCCTATAAGACCCCAACACGTGTCCCTCCCGTACCTCCAGGTCGCGAAAGACTCGTCCTCCCGCGGGGGGACTCGCGCTTCCGCGACGTTACCTCCATCCCAAGCCACAAGAGCTTCCCCAATTCCCGCAAGAGCAAGGTCGCGACCCGCGGCGATCGTTTGCCTCCCGCGGGGTCCCTTCCGGGCCTGCCTTTTAGGCCAGAATAGGATCCCGGGGTCTTCTTATAGTTTATGTACCAATTCCGGTACGTCTTTCAATTTTCCCTGGCGGGGCCCGCGGGGGGTCCCGCGGGGTCTTCTCTTCCGCGGGTCAGTTCCACGGGCATCCATCTTACGGGCTACGTGTTTCCTTTCCATTGGTCAGTCAAACGTCTTCTCGGAATAGTGTTTTGACTAAGATTGACTTCCCGCGTGGACATGATCGCCACGTGTCCACGGCCAATTGGTTGGTCAAAAGGTCTTCTTTGATGATCTGTCAATAATTTTGACCACGCCTACAGCTTTATTCTAAGATCTCAAATTCAGCTCTCTTTTCCGTACCACATATTCCCCTCGCAACATTCGATCCCCCTGCCAAAAACTCTTGGGGGCCGCCACCTCACTCTCACGCGTAAGTGTGTGAAACGGTTATTGGACAGGCTGTAGGAATTAGTCCAAAGTGCGGGCAAGCTGGTTTGGGACACTCTGCGTTACCAAAAAAAAAACTTCAATATATATTACTCTTAATACTCACCAATCACGACTAGTATATAGTATTGGATAAGTCGAGAATTGTAGCCGGGAAGTTTAACTTAGAATTAATTACCTTGGCAGTTTACAATTGTTATTGGTAATCACCTCATGATTTGCATTGTTATTACATAGTATTAAGCATTTTAACACTAAAAAATTTAGAAGTTTCTCCGAAACCTATGTTGAATTGCAAGACCAAAATGGAAGTAGGTGAGGGAAATAGGAAAAGGCTTTTCTTGCCGCCCCCAACTACCACTCCTTGATCTTTTCCTTTTTATCATGCACCCACTCCTTAATTCCTTTGTCTTCTGGACATCATATAAGGTCCCGTTTTCGCTAAATTACAAGTTGTAAAATACAATTTTTCTTTTCTTTCGTTCTTATTCAAAGTTTTTTCACGTTTGTTAGTTTTGTGCCAGATTTTTATGTATTATTAGTTCGTCTCAACGAGAGAAATTAAAAAAGTAAAAATTATGACTTTTATACTAGTATTTTTGAAGATATTCAAAAAAATCTTAAAATACTGACTTTGAGCTGACTTTTTTTATACTCTAAGTAGACCTGAAAAATCCCCCAAATTAATGAACCAAACAGAACTCTCTTGTCCCTACATTAGAAACAAACAAAAAAGAAGAAGAAAGGTAGGAGTACGCAAAACTGCGACACCACGTTTTGCATATTTATTACCAACTAAAATGTCCGAAAACGAACCATAATTGTAAAACCGCGTGAATTGGTTGACGGGGTATCGTTCAAGGAGAAGTTTTTAGGTGCCGGGCGGGTAGTACCACACACACGTGGTACCCCGTCTGCAAGAGAGAGAAAGAGGAGAGAGAGTAGTGGTGGAGTGAGGCAAGAGAGAGAGAGAGGAGAATAAATTTGAGCCATTCAAAACATGTTTGGAAGGTTGGGATCGCCGACGGGTACCGTCACGTGATACCCGCTCGGCACGACGGCACCCAAAAATTTCTCTGTAAAGCGACACTGTTGTCTCGTCTTCCACGATATTCTATGATTTACTACACCACTTTTTGGTTGTTGCCCACGACGAAAAGCGATAGCTCAATTATGAACAAATTTATAACTTACTCAATACTCATAGTACATGGTTTTTTTTCATAGATTAAAGGTGATTTGGATATGTCAATTATACATCGGTTGATGTGTTATAAAATCTAATTTTTTTAAATATTACGAAACACGATGTCCTCGACAGAATGCAATGGAGAAAACAATTTCATTGTAGTCCCACCCCAATTAATCAGGAATTGGCTCGGTTTGATTATATATATGTAGCCACACCCAACACCTGCCTTTATCCCTTCTATTTATTGACCGTGTCCCGCAAATTCACAGTTCGTAGAATCACTTGAGACACGTAATTAGGGGGTTAAAAAAAATGATCGAATTGACCGAAGGTAATCTATATTGTTGGTTTGCACGTGCTAAGTTATTTGTAGTCCTAAAAGCTTATGATATTATAAAGGGAAAGAACAATGTATGTCAAGCTATCTAACAGCTCGGATGTTTGTTTTCTTTGATTTAGCCCTTATTCTAATTTAGAGAGCGGTGAATCGTTTGGAACAGTTCAGCTCGCTTTCTAAATAGTTTTTATTGTAGTACTTATGAATATCAAAATAGAAGGATAGATTTACCAAAAAGATAGATGATGGTAGTACTTTTTTGTATTTTTGATTGTACTAGTACTTTTGTAGGAGTATATATCAAGGGAACTCAAGGCCTACGTCGGCCAAGCGGTCTTGCCTGGAATTTAGGAGTTTATTCCCTTCTAAGGTCTCAGGTTTGATTCTCCTAACTTGTCAATAATTTTTGAGGCCACCTCACCCTCACACGTTAGAGTAAGGTTAACGTATGAAACGGTTGTGGGAGGAATTGTAGGAATTAGTTCGAGATGTGTGAAAGCTGACCTGGACATCCTATATTACCAAAAAAAAAAGAAAAAGAAAAGAAAGATGGAAGGATAGAATGTGACCAAGAAATTCTAGACCTCAACTCTGAGGCTGAGATTTTTATAGCTCCAATCAACTCAGTACTCGCTAGCTTTGAGTAGTGGCTCTCATGCATATATCATGCATGTACTTCGTGGAGTAAAAGATGATTTTGACAAGTCAGCTGGTTCTTTTCCGATTTCATTGGGCAATTACCATAGAAAGATTGTGTTAATTGTGGAGACGGTTTGAACCCATGTACTTACTTTGACAACGGGGGATCGAGTTGATGATCACTTCACTTGGTTGTCTTATGTTTAACTCCATCCGTCCTAATTTGTTGCGCCTATTTTGACTTTCACGTAATTTAAGAAAATATCATGATTATGTTGACTTTGTGTCAATTTTATCGTTTTACCCCTTTGTAACTTGTGACTTTTGTCATGTCATTGAGAGAATGGAGACAAATCTAATTTGCTCCACTTCCTTTCAAATCAAGTTCAAAACTTGAATTTGGGAGGAATAAATGAGGGGTAAAATGGTAATATATACATCCAAAATTGGAAAGTTTTGAAACAAACACATCATTTTGGAACATCCCAAAAAGAAATAAGGGCACAACAAAGTGGGATAGAGGGAGTAGTAAACATGCATTAGCTATCCCTTTTTTGGTTCAACATAATCTTTTGGATCTCACAAAATATGTGGACTAGATCAACAGGCATATATAGCCAGCACACATACATTACTCTCTCTCTCTCTCTCTCTCTCTCTCTCTCTCTCACGCGCGCGCTGTGTTTGATTGGTAAGTGAAACAGAAAATGCATGAATCACATGTTTGCTGGTTAGTTGGGAAACCTTAAATCATTTTGAACTTTCTAGCTTGCTATATTAATGTACCTAGTATAATTCATGACAACCATACGGTAGTCATTTGCTTGTGTCGGGAAAAAAAATTAGTGAAAAACTGAAAATAGTGATAATGCAGTCAGCGGTGATTCGGCCCACATGCAGAAAGGTGAAATTATATACTCCTAACACTCCAGGAGTACCGCCACGTGATACTCCCTATCACTTTACAACTACACATTCATGTGGGGTCTACCACTAAGCATATGGACTCCAAAGAAATGTGTGGTTGTAAAGTGAAGAAAAGTTTTCAAGAAATTATTTTTTATTTTTAATAACCTGTTTTTATTAGTTTGAAAACTTTTTTAAAAAAAATTGTTTTATATGGTGACAATTTTTAGATTTTTATAGATTGAAAAGATGATGTGGCAAATTTTAATTATACCATTGTAAGTAGGAGTAATAGCAAAGACTGGCTAATTAAGCAATTAAGTTTGTTCAAGACATTCGGTTTTGAAAAGGCTGATCCAGTCTGTGGGATAATGGGCCGAGACCCATCTGGACCTCTAACTTGGTTGACACTGATATTTTTACATTGGACCGTCTTGAATGGTTGCTTTGGACCCCATATATATTTGATCCTGGGATACCATTCTAAAAATGGGAAAATGACGGCCCAGGACGTGTTTTGATAATTAATACCCGCCGAAGACAAACTAAGAAAATTTAGAATTCTTCTTATTGTTTTAATAGTACCAGTAGACCACCGATTCACGTCTCTGCGAGATACTTGGAAATATTCTACCAACTCATAAACTCTACGCACTTCTACTTAAGTTCATTTGCATTTCGAATCTGCACGCTCTCGTCACATGTTTAGGCCTTCTCCAATTAAGTTTTCAGTGTCATCCAAGCTATCGGTTTAGTATGACATTTTTTTATTGGGATTGCAATAGCAATCCTACTACTATTATTTTCTTTTTCAAACATAAAGATGGAGTAGTATTTTATACAAGACAGTATAAAACAAAGTAGTTTTATTGGGATCTTGTTTTGTGGTTTGTCTTAGGCTATATTGAAGCTATAAAAAAGAATGTAATTGAGTTAATTCAATGAAAAAAATTAGCCACGTTTTTTGTAAAATAAATTGACTTCTCTGCAGTCTCTTCCCTTAGGTTGGACCCATTTTCTTGCCCTTCCCGAACGTATAGAGATGATTAAAATCGTTCACTTTTTAGACGTTGTAAAGAACATTAGTTATATTTAAAATTATATTGATTGGACATCGGTAGATAAAATTTAGGAATCCATTTATCTTGCGACAAATGGGATAAATGGGTTTGGATTTGCTTTGTCGAAGTGATTTTTTTTCCAAGTTAAAGGGTGACATTGTTGTTAAATTAGAAGTCAGTATTTTGAACTTGAAAAAGTACAATTAACGGGGGTAATTTGTGAGATAGATCAAGTTCCAGGGTTGTAGGCTTCCTCCCTGGGCCGGCCCTGTATGGGTTATTTCTGTAGTTACGTTGAAGTCTATTGCGGCGGGGAGCTCTATTTTGCACTCATAGCTAGCATCTCTGAACCTGAATGAAACTAGGGTTTGTAGTTTTTATCCTTGAAATGGGATGTAAATTTATTAAGTTCTTGGCCAAAAAATCCTCCATCGTGACAGGACTTTCCTTGATATGTAGAAGAATTAATGAAAGCATCCCGTTGTTATGCTATAGAAAATCATAGAACTTCAAAACATGAGGAAGATACTTGTCGCTATGCTGGCTGAAAGGAGCATGAGGATGAGCTGTTCATCATTTGAATTACTGCTATCTGAATTTTGGACTATGCTATTTTGTTGCGTTTCTATTTCGCACAGTGTAGTGGCCCGAAATTACCAAGGTTCAAAGGGGTCAAGCGACGTAGTACTGTAACCTACGAGCCCCGTTATACTTGCCCATGATATTCGCCGTGCGTTGGGATTCTCTCACAGTCGGCACCGAGTAGTGTCTCCCCACCAGTATTTTTACTGCGTGTTCTTCGGAAGGCCAATTAACTCTTTTCACTCGGCTAGCTTTGCGTTCGGTATTGGAATAGTATTCTTCGGAAAGCGTTAAGCTTTTTTCACTCGGATAGCCTATCGTTCGGGAAGCTTCCCCTTCGGAAACTGTTCGACCCAACAGTCAGGATACTTGTCTACGGTCATTCAACGGTCAACGGTGTCAGAGCGAAGTGACCGTTCTGTACCGATGTGACGTTTCTGTCTGATGTGACGATTCTGACATTGACCAACGCGGCTCTGTCATCCTCGTGGGGCGGCGGTTCACTAAATATCTCTGACACATGACGTCAGCCGAACGGAACGACACGTGGAGGTTAGCTTGTTTGATACTCCATGACAGTTGCCTATAAATAGAGAGCTTCCCCCATCCAGGTACTCTCTCGGATTCTCTCTCTCTCTCTCTCTCCATATTTCCTCCTCGAAAAAGCTTTCTCCCTCTTCCCCTCCACTTACTAACTAGACCGTCGGAGCTTCTTCCCGGAGGAACACCACCCTCCGGTTTGCAGGTACCCAGATTCACTCCGTTCATCTTCTCTGTTCAAGCCAAAGGAAAGAAAAGGTTCAGCGGTGGAATTAACCCCCCCCCCCCCCCCCCCCCACACAGCTTTCTCAATTGCTGTTTTATCATTTAGAAAGTTGATAAGCATTTTAGGACTGAGATGGCCAAGTGAATCTGTTTCTAAATTATTGATGCAATGATTGCTCAAATTTGTTAAAATTTTGTATCTCTGTCGATGTCAATTGTCATGATTATTATTATTAGGGAAAGAATTGGTTGTCGTCGGGCTTTTTTTTAGTCTGGTACTCTGTTATAACTTATTTGTTGTGGTAATTTTACTCGAGTTTCCGGAGCTAGCGATGCAAGAACGGATAGTTACTTGACAAATATAAGTGCTCTGTTAATGTAAGTTATATGCTGTTTGGAGCAATGGAGAGAGTGGCCTTCAATTTTCAGCATTGCTTGCCTACGAAATTGCCAAAGTGTACCTTAAGTGTCTTTATTAGTTGGCAAATTTATCGGGTGCTAACATTGCCTTTTGAATCTGATGGAAACACATGAACCTCAAAATATTTGAGAAATCCAAAAAGCTGCGATTTTTCGTTCTCTTCTCTATCTTCACCTTCTTAATACACACGTTTTTAAAGTCCTTATACAAAGGATACGTTGGTGTTACCCTTTAACCAAAGTGATATAATCTACTTGCAAGAGGGACCCATGCTCTCACAAGACTTGGATAAGCAGAGGTGGCTGGATCCACCTTCATTCTGCATAGTAGTTGTTCCCAGTCATTGGCTCCCCCACACCAGAGCGTTGAATTTTTACTGCATCCAATTTTGACACCACTTTCATGGTCGAGGGCCCTATGTTTAGAAACATAAACAAGCTAGTTATGATTTCTGTGATTGCAGAGGATGGTAAATAGTTTAGGGCAAAGTACGGAAAACCTCCCTGAGTTTAACTAATGAGCACATGACCCCCCTATGGTTTTGGAGTAAACTGCAACCGTAACTCTGTTAACGGCAAAGAGCGAAAAGACCACGTTACCCTTGTGATAAATAAAGCACTTTCACTTCTTCTTACGCACAAATCAGTGCAATCCCGAGGGAAAAAAAAAAGGGGTTTCGGCTAGCTTGTGAAATTGGATGCACGGGTTCAATTTCTTTTATTTATAAACATAAAAATGTAAATTTTTTTGGTGTTTTACTCACATGATCCACCGGGTGAAAACAAGGGTGAATAATCCCGTTCATATCCAGATACAAGTTATCAAACTCAAACCCGTTGGGATTCAGCCGTGATGATCTTGAATCTACAACACTACCACCACCTGCTTCATCTCCTTCTTCTTCAATGGCATTCGCCACTGTGTTTGGATATTTCTTCACTAACCATCTGTAAAATGATGGTACTCCCATTCTCTCTCTCTCTCTCTCTCTGTCTCTCCAGGTGTGTTGATGCTTTATTAGGAGGCCGGGGTGTTGGGTTTTTTTTTTTTTCAGAAAGTCTACAAACACAGCAATCTGTGCACAGAATGTTTTACATTTAATGAACGGCTCGGATGATTTGTGTGGGACCCGTGGTGGGCCCTACAAAAAAATCTGTGCACAATCTGTGCACAGATTGTTGTGTGTGTACCACTTATGTTTTTTTTTTTTTTTTTCCCACAATGATGCTTTTGGAAAATGAAAACAGAGAGAATTTAAATTTAATTGGCTGTATAGGAAATGGTTCGGTGGAGATGGCTTTACAATCTCCAAGTCCCAAAAAGTTGTGCTTGGCTCAAGATCTTTCGCGGCAGATGAAGAGTTTTTCGTGCTTTAGGGGCCGTTCGAATAAGCCAAAGTGGCTTATTTTTTGTCCTTAGTCAAAAAAATTTCGTATCACTTGGCTTATCATCATTTTTTTGGGGGATTATTACATCCTCATGACAAGAGTAATCTAAAAAGTAAAATTTTTTGATTGAAATCTGTAGACACCTCCCAAACGGGGCATCGCCATACAGATTGATCACGTTTGTTTGCTCGATTGGTTGCTCACTTCATAAACCAAAATCATGGACATTCCCATGGCTAGGAACATCGCCACATGATAACGGTTATCATCAAATAGAGTCGCCACCTAGTTTATTAAAACTGGAAAAATAGATAGAGATTCTGGATACGGGAGCCAAAAGTACAATAAGGGGAAGGTGTTAGGCACCCCTCTTTGCCCAGTCGCGAGACTGGCCCATAATCATTCAACATAAGACGTATAGATGCTTTGTTTAATTCCAACACATAGTCTGTTTAGTTATTCCTTTAAACAGTAAGCAAAGTGAGCCAGTGCGATAATTGAAGCATGCATTAGAAAGCAGAAAGGCAAACAAAATGTCCCAGAGAAATGGATCCCGCGGCCGGTGAATGGATGTCTCGGCCGAGGGATCCTCCTGGTTTGATATACCGGCCGAGGGATCGAAGCCCCGGTCGGTGTTCTTCCTCACACCAGACAGAAAGATTAGCAGGTAATCAAAATGCTACGATTAGTCAAAAAGACAGTAAATAAGACAAACCAGAGGCCGTTGGGCCTCACCACCTTGATCCCTCAGTTGCTTGATTGCTTTGGATTGGGCGTGATTGATTGATTGCTTGATCGAGAACCCTAGAGTTAGGGTTTGAACTTCGGGGTTTGATCGCCGGATTGACGGCTACCTTCGGAAGGTTAGGGCTTTTGGAGTATGGGATTGAGAGAGTATTTTGACAGAGTTTCGTGGCTTGATTGAGTGTGAAGGTCTATTAATTTCGGAGCCCAAAGGCTCCTTTATATAGGCATAGGGATGACTCACTCCGGCCAATCAAATCACGAGATGCCAATTGCAATTGCAATTTTTCTCTAACTCTACGTCGTGATCTCTGAGCGTAGCCCGAACGCATCGGGAAGGTAGTGTAGTTGGATCAAACCAAACGTCTGACAGAACGTTCCAGAGTCTGAAAAAAAGGTCGATCTGGCGGCCGAGTAAAGGATGTCGCGGCCGTGGAATGGATGTCTCGGCCGAAGGATAGATCTTGCGGCCGAGGAATTGATCTCTCAGGGAGATTTTGCTGGCAACAGGTTGCTCGGGTGAGGGATTGATGTTGTGGCCGTTAGATCGATGTTACGGCCGTCAGATGGATTCTCCTAGGCTTCTGTATTTCTGTCTGAAAGGCTGTATGGCTTTGAATTGGGTCCTCTAAGTGGTTCAAAGTTCTCATCGAAAGTCCTAAGGTCCTCAAGGAAGCAATCAGCAATCATTGTATCCATTTCATCATCGGGATTGTCCCAAGGTGGGACTTGAAATAATCGTTAGGCCAAATTGGGGTGTCTACAAAATCCAATTTTTTTTTTGAATAAAGACGAAAATAAGCCAATAAGCCACTTTTTCCGTCTTTATTCAAAAAAAATTGGATTTCGATCAAATTTTTTTACTTTTTAGATTCCTCTTGTTATGAGGATGCAATAATCCCCAAAAAAATGATGATAAGCCAAGTGATACAAAAAAAAATTGAATAAGGACAAAAAATAAGCCACTTTGGCTTATTTAGCCGAACAGCCCCTTAGTATCAATGCTATGTGTACTTAAAGGGGTGCATGTGTGCTGGAGCGGTGAGAGAGAAAAAGAAAAAGAAAAGACAGAAGGTGTTGTGCGTGTGAGAAAAAGAAAAAGAAAAGGCAACTCCTTCGGGACACCGGCTGTGAGGTGAGAAGAGAATAGATGTGACTTCTGAGAAAAAAATAGAAATGTGAGAGTGAGTGAAAAATATTGTGTAGAGCCATGGTGTTAAGAGCTCTTGAGGGTGATTTTTCATCTCATATTGTAATTTCTTATTTTTTATATAGGTATATAGAATATCTTTATCCATAGAAAATTAGAATAGGCATCATTGTAACATATGGGTTAAAAAAAAAAAATTGATAGATACTAGTCAGAAAAATTCAAAATAAAAATGTAAATTTTTTTTTTATTCGAGAAAAAAAAAATAGGGTCGTTACAAGTAATAAAATATTTTACCTTAGAACTTGGAAGTAAATTAAGGTCGTTACAAGTAATAAAATATTTTACATTATAAAGGAGAGAAAAAGTAAAATATTTTACCTTGGAAGTTGGTAAGAAAATGGAAACCTGGTGTATGAAAATGGGAGGAGTGGAGTAAACTAGGGTTGTTGCTCTTTTATAGAGATGGCTAAGGGCATTAAAGGAAGAAAAAAGATCATTTTTGGAGGGAAACACGTTTTTTAGGTCTAAACTCGCCATCCAGGCGCGTGCAACACACAAGCCGTCAAATGGGATGGAAAACTTCACGGTAGCAATTTACTCCAAAATCATAGGGGGGTCATGTGCTCATTAGTTAAACTCAGGGAGGTTATCTGCCAAACGGCCAAACCTCAGGGAGGTTTTCCGTACTTTGCCCAATAGTTTATGGGGGCGACTATTCGCAATCCTCAAATTTTCTCCCGTAGCCCATTAAAAATTTTTGAAAATTATATTTAGTAACTACATGTCGAAAATATGTTCAACATTCGGTAAACAACTGCCGAACATACATTTCGGTAAATAGCTGTTGAAAATAAGATTATATTTCGGTAACTACATGTCGGAAATGCACAAGAAACATATATTTCGGTAATTGGATGCTGAAAATGTATCTCAATTTCGGTAACTAACTGTCGAAAATGTATCTCAATTTCGGTAACTAACTGTCGAAACATATGGAAATTTTTAACGGGCTACGGGAGAAAATTGAGGGGTGCGAATAGCAGATTTACTTTTGATTCTTTCTAGCAGTAATTTATTATGAATATTTCCTTGCACTTTAATCTATTTGTATAGTTGGTCGTTGTGTTGTGGCCGTGATGGGATATCTTTGTTTTGAATTTCTAATGTTTATGGCTTTTTCTTATTGTGTCATTTTGAGCCTTACGAGGACTTTATTGAGAACTAACTATTGTTATAAATGAACTGAGCTGTTCGCGAACTGTTCGAAGCTCGGCTCGGTAAGAGTTCGTTTGAGTTCGACTCGTCTACTAAACGAACTGAACATGAACCTCAATTTTAGGCTCGTTCTATAAATGAACCGAACATGAGCTTAATAGTATTCGGCTCGGTTAGGCTCGCGAACTTGGGGTTAAAATATAATTAATAATATTTTGGGGGTCTATCTATTAATATTATACATATTAGGGGTATATGTATAATTTAGTTTTTACTCTTTACTACTCAATTACACCGTCGATTCATTCGAGGGGAAATTGCATTTCAGTGGGAGTTTGGGCAAATAATGCCCAATTTATGGAGAGATTTTTTTGAAATTACATAAATATGAAACGGAGGAAAAATAATTTCCCATACATGAAACGGAGGAAAAATTATTCCCCATACATGGAGTTGGTTGTAATCGAATCTGGGTTTCCTAAGTTGTCTCTTTTATGAATTTAAGTTGCTCCTTCTATGAATTTAAATTGCCTCTTATATGGACCCTAAGTTGCTCATTCTATGAACTTATTGAGTATTCAATTTCTTGAGTATTTCTTCAATCTCCTTACCATTTCTATTATTTTCTGAAAAAATTGGGATTTAGGTTACTTGCAAATTTAAGTTTTCAAAATACTTTGAGATTAATGTATTTTGGGTAATTTTTTAGAAAGAGAAAATAAGATGTATGTTTTCTAACATCCACTTTATACTTTGGTTTTAGATTCTAGGAATTGCCACTTGAAATTTCTTGTTTGGTTTTACTTGAAAATGTGAAGAAGTTATGCTACTAGCTACAAATTTGTTTCACTGGCTGGTTTTCTTAGAAAAAATAAGGTGCAACTTAAGTCTATAGAAGTGACAACTTAGATCCATAGAAGGGGCAACTTAGATTCAAATTCAGATTTGTCTACAAATCGACTTCATATTTTGGAAATTTTTTTTCCTCTGTTTCATGCATGAAGAATTTCAGCTGGTCCGTTTCACCCAAATCTGCAAGTAACCCAGATCCCAAATTTCTCATAAAATAATATAAATGATAAGGAGATTGAAGAAATACTCAAAAAATTGAATACTCAGGAAATTCATAGAAGGGGAACTTAACAACCTTTTGGTTTTGATTATATGAACCTAAATTGCCCTTTCTATGAACCTCCTGAGTATTCAATTTTTTGATCATTTTTTCAATCTCCTTATCATTTCTATTATTTTTTAAGAAATTTGGGATCTGGATTACTTGCAGATTTGAGTGAAATGGACTAACTGAAATTCTTCATGCATGAAACAGAGAAAAAAAAAAACCCAAAATATGAAGTTGATTTGTAGTCAAATCTGAATTTGAACCTAAATTGCTTCTTCTATGGATTTAAATTGTCCCTTCTATGGATTTAAGTTGCACCTTATTTTTTCTAAGAAAAACAGCCAATGAAACAAATTGGTAGCTAGTAGCATAACTTCTTCACATTTTTAAGTAAAACCAAACAAGAAATTTCAAGTGGCAATTCCTAGAATCTAAAACCAAAGTATAAAGTGGATGTTAGAAAACGTACATCTTATTTTCTCTATCATTTCTCTTTCTAAAAAATTACCCAAAATACACTAATCTCAAAGTATTTTAAAAACTTAAATTTGCAAGTAACCCAAATCCCATTTTTTTCAGAAAATAATACTAGAAATGGTAAGGAGATTGAAGAAATACTCAAGAAATTAAATACTCAATAAGTTCATAGAAGGAGCAATTTAGGTCCATATAAGGGGCAACTTAAATTCATAGAAGGAGCAACTTAAATTCATAGAAGGGGCAACTTAGGAAACTCAGATTCGATTACAACCAACTCCATGTATGGGGAATAATTTTTCCTCCGTTTCATGTATGAGAAATTATTTTTTCTCCGTTTCATATTTATGTAATTTCGAAAAAATCCCTCCATGAGTTGGGCATTATTTGTCCCAACTTCCACTGAAATGCAATTTCCCCTTCACTCGATACCAACGAAATCGAGGAGTCAGCTTCAGAAAAGTTAGGGTTTCTCACCCGCCCACTGCTCGCTCGCTCCGCTGCTCCTCTCCTCCGCCCCCCTCCACCGCCTCTCTCTGCCACCTTCTCTCTCTCTCTCCAAAATAATCAAGTTGCTCCGATCTAATCCGTCCAATCGTACGAGGTATTCTTTTTGATATTACACCCTGTTATTGTTTGTTTCTAGTTCATGCTCCTCCTGTTCGGAGATTTCTAGTTCATGCTCTTCCTCTTCATCTCTGAACTCAATCGGTCTTATCTCCCACACTCTTATATTTTCATGATTTTGTTTTTTTTTCTCAATTTTATGTCATATATGCGTGAATAGTGATTTGGAATTGGCAAAAAATTCTCACGAGCTTGAATTCGAGCCTGAACTGTGTTCGAACAAATAATTGTATTCGAGCCTGAAATTGGCTCGGTTCGGTTCGTTTAAGTCTAACGAGCCTAAACGAGCCGAGCCCAAGCTTTTAAAGATATTAACGAGCTGAACTCGAACTCCATTGTCCAGGCTCGATTCGAGCCCAAGCCGAACTCGAGCTTGACCTACACCTTACCGAACTGATCCCGAATATCACAAGGTTCGGCTCGATTCGGCTCGTTTACAGCCCTAGAACTAACTAATGTGGGTATGGTAAACCTTTTACCTAATTTACTGTCTCTTGCAGGAAATAGAGGTTTTTTTAACCCACAACCACCATGAGATTGGAGAAGTGTTGGTTCTGCTCCTCTACTGTGTATCCTGGACATGGTATTCAGTTTGTTAGGAATGATGCAAAGGTAGCTTTGTGTGGCACTTTGTCCTACAATTCTTGTTCTTCGGTATATAATTGCAGTAAATGTGTTCCATAGTTACTATTGTGTGATCAAACAAGGAAATTATTGTGTGGAAACCAATTCTTATGTAGAACTATGAACTTCTGCAATTTAAACAAACCTGACCAAGCTGGCTTTTCGATTCAGGGATGTATTGAAAGTTTGTTTACATGGTTATGTCTACTTAGGGGTTTCAGAAAGTGAGTGCTTTCATTGTTCAATGTGCGCCATGTGCACACGTGAATGATTGGTTGAAGGGTTGTCTAAATTACTTTTTTGTCTCATTTTATCTGAGCTCAAGTTACTCAGAACTGATTGGATGTGTGGCAGTTGTTGTGTTAGGTAGCTTCCACACAACGGGCTTAAAATGCTTCCTATGGACTATTCGGGGCTTAATAGTTGTTCCTATTTGCATTTACAGTTGGTGACATTCTAGAGTACTATGTCTTATTTGGGAGCTATCTCATGGATAATGCAATTATAATAATCAGTGTTAGTGTCAATGGTCAGGTTATAGTTAATATTGCTTATTGACTTAAGACTGCTGACACTTCGAAATACAGATATTCCGGTTTTGTCGGTCAAAATGTCACAAGAACTTTAAAATGAAGAGGAATCCGCGTAAGGTTAAATGGACCAAGGCTTATCGGAGACTGCATGGAAAGGATATGACACAGGTAAAGAAGTTTGATACAATTTTATCCACAGGTCTTCCCTCCATCTCCACTCTTACCTGATGTAAATTATGTTGATATTGATTTTTTTCTCTTTCCTATTCTACTTGGAAGGATTCAACTTTTGAGTTTGAGAGGAAACGAAATAGGCCAGAGCGATACGATAGGAATCTCGCTGAGAACACTTTGAAGGCCATCAAGAAGATTGTCAAAGTCAGAAGTGAAAGGGAGGCCAGACACCATACTAGGAGGTTTTCTTCCTTTCTCTTGTCATTTCTCCTTAAAAGTACATCATAAATTAGTTTCGTTCTTTTGTGTTAATTTTTTTAACTACATCTCTGCTTAAATATCTACATGAAAATATGGACAGGATGAAAGGAAAGAGAGCCAAGGAGCAGAAGGAAGCAACAAAGGAGCTGGAGCAGAGCATCCACATGGTCAAGGCTCCTTCATCCCTCCGGAAAGAGGCTTCTCTTACTTTACCAAAGATCAAAGTCAAGGTTTCTCAGCAGCAGTCCGAGGAAAATCGCATGGAGGAGTAATCTTGTTAGCATGGGCTGCTGTTCCTCAAATTTTGTGTTTGTTTTTTGGTTGTATTCAACCCCGAATTTCCTGACTAAGTAGTTACTGATAGTTTCCAGCGGATGGAGTGGCTGTGTTTTGGTTTGTACTTGGGATCTAAACAGGATTTTGAAGATTATATTGCAAGGTTGGGAATGCTGTGTTATTCTTCTTGGGATTTCTGAATTGATTTTGAGACTTCCAAGGTTGTTGATTTTATTTAACCATTCCAGCATATTTAAGAAGTCTTTACATGGATTAGAATCCTCTTATGTGATTATTTCTCTTATGATATCTGCTTAGTGATACTTCATGGGACACATTATATCCTGGTCTTATCTTACGATATGAACTGTTCATCTTGTTGAGTACGTAATGCCCGTTTATGGTTGATCAAAAGCCAGTATGAATATCAATGAAAAAGACGTTGGTTTTAAAGTTCTCAAAATTAATACTAGCTGCTTGTCCTAAAATGAGAATTTGCATTTCAGTGGGAGTTGGGGTAAATAATGCCAACTCATGGAGAGGTTTTTACGGAATTGCATAAATATGGAACAGATGGGAAAAAAATTTCCCATACATGAAACGAAATTCCCCATGCATGAAACGGAGGAAAAAAATTCCCAAAACATGGAGTCGGTTTGTAGTCGAATCTGGGTTTGAACCTAAGCTGCCCTTTCTATGGACCTAAGTTGCCCTTTCTATTAATCTAAGTTGCTCCTTCTATGAACTTAAGTTGCACCTTATTTTTTCTAAGAAAAACAGTCAGTGAAGGAAATTGGTAGCTATTAGTATAACTTTTTCACATTTCCCAGTAAAACCAAACAAGAAATTTCAAGTAGCAATTCTTAGAATCTAAAAGCAAAAGTATAAAGTGGATGCTAGAAAATATACACCTTATTTTCTCTATCCTTTCTCTTCCTAAAAGATTACCCAAAAGACACTAATCTCAAAGTACTTTAAAAACCCAAATTCCAAATTTTTCAAAAAATAATGGAAATGGTAAGGAGATTGAAGAAATGCTCAAGAAATTGAACACCCAGGAAGTTCATAGAAGGGGCAACTTAAGTCCATAGAAGAAGCAACTTAGTTCCATAGAATGAGCAACTTAGGAAACTCAGATTCGACTATAACCAACTCCATGTATGGAGAATTTTTTTCCCTCCGTTTCATGTATGGGAATTTTTTTTTTTCCTCCATTCCATATTTTTGCAATTCCAAAAAAACCTCTCCATAAATTGGGCATTATTTGCCCCCAACTTCCACTGAAATGCAAAAACCCCAAATGAGTTCCCAAAATCGTACTTGTCGGTAATTTGTTTTCAAAGCAAACGTGTTTTGTCGTACTGGTACTGATTTCCTTTTTTTTTTTGATCATTGTACTGATTTCCTGATTAACAATTTTTTTCCCCCAAGCCTGCCTTCCCGCAGGAGAATGCAATGACGGTTGATGTCGTACTCTTTAGTAATCCTACCCATAGGAAAAATTATTCAACCAAACATTTACGTGAGGTTCGAGACTAAGTGTGAGAACCCCACAACAATATGGTGGTGAAGAGAGGTTTGAGGTACTGCCACGTGGTGCCCCAATGGCACTAGAGTGTGTTCCACTAACTAAAATAAGTACTTATATTTTTGAATTAAATGTGATGTATTGTGAGAGAATGACATGTCTCGAAAAGCGAAAATAGGTAGTACTTAAAAAATAATCCATCCATCTCATTTTGTTTGTTCATTTTTGTTAATTGTGTTGTTTTTTAAAGGCTTATATGTCCCAATCTATAATTTTTTTCATAATTTTAAAACTTTTGTATTGTAGACCTAATTGAGAATTATTATATATGAGATCCATATTACATATTTTTAAAAATTCATATTGAAAGATATAAACGATTGAAAATTAATACGTATAATTTTAGCGGACGGGTAAATAATCTCTCGATCGATAGAATCAGAGAAACAACGGTAACCACGAACCACTTGACGACAAAATTTTAGCGCCAAACACAAGAAACGCTCAACTCCCAAATCACCGGAGAAAAACCAAAATCGAAAACCACTTCCAAATGTTGTGCACCGCACCCCCTCCCCTCCTCCACCTCTCCATCCTCCGCAAGAACCCTAAATTCTTCCCCACACGCGCCACTCATCATAACCGACCGAGCACTGCTCCTCCCTTCACCGTTCGATCGTCCTCGAGCGTGAAAGAGATCGAGAAACCGATCGAAAACCCCCCGGCGGTAAGAGAGGGGGAATTGAGCTCGAGTTTGCGGGATTCGGCGCCGTTTCCGCCGATTAGGGCGGCGAAGAGGGTGGTTCTAGTGAGGCACGGGCAGAGCACGTGGAATGAGGAAGGTAGGATCCAAGGGAGCTCTGATTTCTCGGTGCTTACAGCGAAAGGCGAGTCTCAGGCTGAGACTTCCCGCCTCATGCTCATCGATGATGCGTTCGATGTCTGCTTTTCTAGGTCTGGTTTTTGGTGTTCGATTTTGCTCGGTGTTGAATATCAGTTTAGTTTGGTTCGATCTCTTTCAGTCTTCTACTGGAAAATATTGGAATTTAGTTCTACATGTTAGCAAACACACACACAAACACAAACACAAACACAAACACATGACACACATATCAAAGCCCGAGGGGTTGACACGGTGCTCAAGAATCTAAAGTTCGAAAATGCTATCAACTTGTGTGGGGCCAATGCATATGGGGTAGTCTCCTACTAGTGCCCGGTTGAATTGGTCCGTGGTATAAAATTATTAATTGAGGCGCACTTATGCTGGCCTGGACAACGGGACAAAATATTGATATGGTTAGTAATATGCATATGGGGGTTTTGATTGTTAGTTTAGTTTGGTTCCATTTCTTTCAGTTTTTTTTTTCCCCCCTTATGGAAAATATTGGAACTCAGTACTACATGGTAGCATGTGTGTGAGTAAACCCAAGGGATTGAGACGATCGTCAATAAACTAGGGTTTGAATGTGCTATCAACTCGTGTGGGGCCAATACATACGGGGGTTTTAAATACTCTCCCACTAGTGGCTGGTTGAATTGGTCTCAGGGTATTAGTCGAGTTACTTATGCTGGTGCTGACACAATGAGTTATCAAAAAATTGGTATAGTTAGTAGTATGTGTGGCTTGTGAAATTGGAGTGGACGATGGGTAAGATATATAGGAGATAAGTATTCTATGAATTTTGGATTACTACATGAAGGATTTCAACGCACTCTAGCATGTAGATGTGTCAAATCCATCACCAGGTAGCTCCCATCCCCATCGTTGGTGTTTACTTATATAGCTCTTCTAGCACCCTGCATTGCCGAGGCCATAGTAAAACCTACCATGCAATTCAAAAAGGTGGTGTTAAAGTTTTGCCTAAAGAAAATTCCAGGGAAAGCTTTGTAGACGTTTCCCTTCTAATATTTCCGATGTCTTAAAACAGTGGAAGGTAACTTTAACAAATGGGAGTCATGGACAATGGTTTCTCTTTGTAGTCACGGACAATAGTTTCTTGTTCAATAACAAAATGATAAAGTTTTGTCCTAATTAAAAAACTAGGCAACGTCGTAGCAGTGAACTAATGTGCATTATTTGTGGAAAGTCGTGGCCATTTGGCTCAATCTCGTACCAGAAGCTTGTATTTTTGCATCAAGTATCGGTCCCTAGTAGAGAATGGGAGTTTTGAGGTACTTTTTTTTTTTGAAAGGAACACTTTGAAGCAAAAATTTAGAATCTCGAATTGGAGTGACATTAGTTGATTTTGGTTTCCATTTTTGATTGAGGTTAAAATTTGTTTGTTTTCATATTATGTACAACAGAATGGTTCAATCCCAACACCCAGATGCCAATTCATTTATATGGTCATAATAAATCATGAGATGGGATAATTGAGGCGATTCTCATGTAACGATTGTTATTCATTCTTCATATTCTTCATAACCCATTGACCATTCTTTGGTTTCTTTGTTTCAGTCCACTGATTAGGTCAAAGAGAACTGCAGAAATCATTTGGAGTGCTCGCAAGGAGGACATTATCACTGACTCCGACCTGAGGGAAATTGACCTGTACTCCTTTCAAGTGAGTTTGAGTTCTCAACATCTCTTCAATCATATACGCCTTAATTATTCTTGAATGGTAGACAGAAGGTATATGTCAAGTAAAAGTGGCATATTAATAATTGCTGATTCCAGTGTTGACTTTAGGGTCTCCTAAAGCATGAGGGAAAAGCAAAGTTTGGTTCGGCATTTCGCCAGTGGCAAATAGATGCCCCAAATTTCAATATCGATGGCCATTATCCAGTGAGGGAGTTATGGGCTCGTGCTAGAAGCTGCTGGACCAAAATCTTAACTCATGAAAGCAGGTCCGTTCTTGTGGTTGCTCACAATGCTGTTAATCAGGCTCTCGTTGCAACAGCTATTGGTAGTACTTCCTTTCTCTGTTGTGAGCTGCTGTCAGAAATTATAGTCTGTCATGTTGAACAGATTTCTTCTCGTTTCCTTTGGTGCTTTTTCCCATTAATCAGGATTAGGCACCGAGTATTTCAGGATTTTACTCCAAAGCAATTGTGGTGTGAGTGTGCTGGATTTCACCCCACGAATAGAGGGTGGGTCTCCATATATATGTCTTAATCGTTTAAATCAGGTATCTGCCCATTCTTTGTTCTTGATCTCTTTTTTTAGCCTGCAGAATTTTCAATTTTGTTGCTTGCTTGCATTTACACAGAGGATCATTTGGGTGGTAAAGAAAATTGGTGATTTAGAAAAAGGGTGATCCAATATTACTTCTTTTATTTACTCTGGTTAGATTTCTATATATTTCTGCTTCCATCAAATAGTGCATATTTTTGCAATTGAAAATTTCCACAGAGTGCTCTTCTGTTTGTTGAAACGTTCTGAATGTACCAAAATTTCTCGTTACGAGGTTAAATAGTAATTGCATTCAGGATAATATGTCAGTTTATTCTGATGTGATATTTCTCATGCGGAGCCATTGCTTACTCGGTAGAAGATAGTTGGAATTATATGGATTGATTTTGGATTCTAATTCATCCCAGCATGCAGTACTTCAATTTGGGGCATCTATGAGCTATGTAGCATTGACACGGACTCGTGGCATGACACTGACACTCCGACACGCATATTTGAAAAAATTGGAGGACACGACACGTTGGGACAGGTTTCAAAATATATTAATTTTTCAATGATATGAATTAAAAAGGATCTAATTATAGATATGTAACACTACATACCTTAACTCTTAATTATCATCAAATCACTCACAAAAGTTTTCCAACAAAATGCGTTTCACCATCTGTGTCTCTATAATTAATGAACCATCATATGTCACATACAAAAGAAAGACTTTTCCAAGCTTTAACAAGTGTCTACTGTTTTAACCCCAAGGGGTTGGCTTTTGGTTTTCTCCTTACTAAGGTCTCAGGTTTGATTCTCCTTGCCAAAAACTATTGGGACCACCTCACCCCATACGTAAGCGTGTGAAACGGCTGTGAAGGTCGCGCAAGTTGGCCCGGGACACCTTGCATTCCAAAAGAAAAGTGTCTACTATTTTGTTTAACACCCCCAACATGTATGGCAAGTGTCCTGAGCATTTCTTAGAGTGTCCCCTGAGTGTCCGAACCAAAAATGTTGAGAAAAAATATCACACTTTGGATTTGAGTGTCGAACACATGCCACTGCCAGAAGAGTGTGGGTGTCTGACAAGTGTCCGATTCCGGTACGTTGCCTCAGATGAAGTGTCCGTGCTACGTAGTCTTATAAATATAAATGCTTTCTCGACTGAGTTAGCAAAAACCATTAGCTGGTTAGTCCTCATTTGTTGCTGACAAGTGTTCACTAAAACACAGTGATTGCGTTCTTTTCATAAAATAACAAGGGATGTACCAAGAAATATGAGTTTTCTTAAATCTTTTTGTTGACCTACTAAATGGTTTGCCATGAACGATCATTAAGCATTTTATTTGTTAGAGTTGTACTCGACTAAGTGAACGTAGAAATTTCTAGAATATAGAATCCATGTAAACGTAATTATTGAGGTCAATTGATTCTCATAGTTGAATTGGCAAGTGTAGGACATAATTACACCGTAATCAATGCAGACCCCAAATTCACCTGTTGCTGGAAGTTCCGCAGGCAGAAAAGCCAGTAAGCGGATGGTTCTTGTCTGTCATGGTTCCTCACAGGGCAGTTCAGAGGTATGAACCCATGTTTATTGGGATTTGGATGGTTTGTGTACAGCATTCTCTCATTTTGTTTATGTTTTGTCATAGTGAAATTCGTGACCTGCAGTTATCTTGATTCTCAATTCGATTCATAGATCTTGACTGCCTTATCAAATATACATTAGTCTCTATTAGTGTTGTCCATATCTTCAGTTAATCCTTATTCCTCTTCAATAGATAACAACTTATATATAGTGGTACTTGTTTGCAGGCTAGAATTCCTTGTACTGGTGACACGCCTATGAATATGCTAGGGATTATACAGGTACAGCAGTTTTCTCATTTCACTTTGGAAAATGCTCGTCACTGAGTGTTTGGCTGAGAGTGATTACATGTTAAGTAACTATTGGATGGTGATAAAGTGGGCCCCACTGTTGCCCAATGTCATGTTGCCACATCAGTTGGCTTCGGACTGACTTCCGGGCTAGACATAATTCTCTGTCGCTATTATACAGTAACTGGGTTTTATGATCTGATTTTGTCTATTGGATAAACATTAGTCCCAGAAAACTGCGGAGCTACTTCTTGATTTGAAGGTGAGTGCTATAGTCAGCAGCCCTAAAGTGGCTTCAGTTGAGACTGCTAATGTCATCTCCCAAGTAAGCTCTCGTCTTTGCATAATCATTCACACTTTCTCAGAGTTAGGCACTAGTCAGAAGTCAATGCCCATTGCTGGATGTGACTGTAGGTTCAAGAAGCTGCTGACTGCTTGGGTGCTGACTGTGTGCCTCGCTATGTGGAATTGAAGCAGATGCAGGACCTTGATGTTGCAAACATTCTTCAACAATCAAAGAAGGCAAGTGACATAAGTTTGGTATTCTAATTTTTTTTTTAATGTTCAGTTTGGTTGCCAGGTAGAGGCAGGAAGATAATGGCACTAGTATGGTATTACAATCATCTCCGGAAAATAATGTAGTACTATGGTCAGTTTGCTTTAACTAGCCATCCCAGTAGAGCACAAGTCTAAATAAACAACAATTGAGCCTGCTACCCTAAATCTAATCTCAAGTTGATGATTGACAATTTGAATATATGCTTTCTTCCAGAATTTTGTCTTCCATCCAGGGAGTTTACCTGGTACTAGCAGCTTTATTGGGGAATTTCTTATCTTAGTAGGAGCCAGCATTACTGCTTCATCTGGAAGGCATAATGATAGTAGGGTCGGGATATCCCCGCCCTCCGAACCGGAAAGGTCTCCCCTCATCCAGCTCTCTGCAAGGGAATCTCCACTCACTGGTTCCCCTAATATCCTCCCTTTACCACATCATGAGGGTTTACAGGAGAAGATCCCAGAGGCTCGCTCGGAACCTCGTTGATATTATCAAATATCAGTAAGGCGTGAACTGCAGCCTCACCAGCAGCTTTCATTGAACCCAATCTTGCTAGCCTGGCTCAGTATGAAACTCTTCCAGATTTCCCTAAAGAAGACGCAGCTGCTGAGCTAGCCTCAATGTCTATTCCAGGGCTATTTCTATTTAGAAGAAGATCGCGCGTGAAACCTCGAATCGTTATAATCAACGTAGCTCTCAGGGCGGAAACGAGTGTAGGAACAAAATACCATTCTTCCCCTGCTCTGCTGCTTGGGATGGGAGCAAGATGCGCCCCCTCTGTCCAAGAAGGGAGTCCACTGCACTGCTTTGGCTCTCTCTTTCCATTCTTTTCTTATAATCTCAGATGTCCACTCAACAAGAGCTATTTTGGACAGCCCTGCTAACTCGTATTCGTCTTTTCAGACAAGAGCTCCTAGGCAAGGAGGGGCTAACCATTCCTTTTTTTTTGGCTAGGCCAAGATTGAAAAGAATCAACCCATGTCCATTGATTGACAAATTGTCCTTAATTCTGGTTTTTGCTTTGATTTCTTGAATGTTGGTTAACTTTCCTGTTTCTCTCTTCTTTTCCTCTTCCCTTTTTTCTTTCGTAAGAAAACGTCTTAGAGCTCAGCCCCAAGTAGAAGAGCTAATAGAAGAAAGCTGTCTGAAATCTGAATATGTAATTAGGCATAAAATCATGCAACTAATCAAGCACTGAAACACAGGGGCTTCTGCCTTGTTGACACTGTTTGACAATCCATGAGGATTGCCTTGCAAATAAATGCTTTGAGGTTATGTTAAGATGATGGAACTGTGGAGGTATTTATGGAGGGAAACGAAAGAAGATGAAGAAGCTAGATGTGTTTCTTTGATTTCCCGATCGTTTAGTGATCCAAATACAGCCTTGGATTGTTGTATTTGTCAATGTATTTCATTCAGCTCCAACTTTTTCCCTACAGGATGCAAGTGAAGTTTCATCTCTTCAGTCTAGTTGGTTAAATGGATATGAAGCTGAAGTAAAGACAGCAATATGGGTTCAGTTAGGACAGGCCTGGAAATCTCTGTTAGAGGAACTATCCAGCGAACCCGAGGTGGAAAACATTGTTGTAGCAGTTGGGCATCCTGTGGCACATATTGCATTGATGGGGCACTGCCTAAATCTGACAAAAGAGTGGATGGGATCGTTTCACCTTGACGCAGGCAGCATCAGTGTTATCGACTTCCCTGATGGACCGGCTGGAAGAGGTGTTATCAGGTGCATAAATTACACTGCTCACTTGGGGAGGTGGTCAATACCTATTACAAGGTCAGTAACCGATGATGAGGCGTTCTAAATTTGTTTGTGTATAGATTCATATATATTGTTGTATTCTGGAACTTACTGGCAATGAGATAGTCTGCTCATTTAAGCCTTTGTTCAGTTGTAAGGAATGCCACATGAACAAATAGTTCCTAACAGAGGTGAATCAAAGGAAAAGAGGGGGGTGGGGGAAATCCATTCTTCATATAAATTGGCAATAAAGTTAATTAAAAATTCTGTTTTTGACTTTACAGTTGTGCATAAACATCTAGCATTTTATAGGAAATATTTGGATGGGAAATGTTTCCTTAAAAGAGTAATTGGGGACACACCCTACTTTTCATGGGTCCATTTTATTGATGAAACGGTCAGGTGAGTAAAACATTCATTGTTTTCCTTCCCTTTCTATGTCACTAGAAGGAACTTTTAGATGGAAATTCCATGATATAATATACACCTATACCACGGTAATGAAACGAGGTGGCAAGTTGCCCGGTTTCACCACCGCTAGCTTTGAGACTTGAAGTACGATCACTGCATCCTGTGATAATGAATATGCTTATTCAGTTCTGTCTTATTGTTTTAGTTGAGCAAATTTTGTGTAAGCAGTATATTCATCTCCTAACTTCCCCACAAAAATCCAGTGAGTATCGAAAAGGCGTTTGGTGTGCAGTTGTTGGGTTAATGGATACCTAAACCAGGAAAATTCTCCCATGTCTAAGGCAGATTGGGAAGACTCTTTGAATTGTTGTGGTTCAGTTGAGAATCTTCATGCTGCTGTCCCAACCACTTTTTATTTTGACAACTGCAAAATATGCATGAGATGACATTTTCGCATCTGTGTTCTGAAATATCTCTTCTTCCCAACACCGTGGTCGTGCCTCAAGACTTATCCGTTCAGCGATAAAGAGTTGGGTTGGAGATGCTCTTAAGCATATCTTACATGGGACACCGTCGTCATTACCAGAAACTCTATGGCAAGTCCATATAATTTTCAAAAACCAAAAGAGGTCCGTGTAATTATCCCTTTGTTATTTCGAGCATGAGTGGAGGAGGTCCCTGAATCCATCGGTCCTGTTGTGTCCGAAGAAGCATTAGGTCTAGCCTAATTTCTTTGGTTGCTTTCTCTTTTCTGATGTTTCTGTAAGAGCAATGCTATTGACACCGTCTTTTATATTTTATAGATACAAGTGTGGTAGGTTCCACACAAACACTTGTGTCGGGACCACCACACTTGTGTCTATGAAGTATAAAATGTGGTGTTAATGCACGACCAGGGGAATAAAAAAAACGAAAACTATCACTTGTTTGCACTTTTCGAGGTGGTATGTTATTGTAGGTCCTATTTAGTGGCTCCAATTAGTCTAGAACCGCACCCAACTTTCATTCCCAGTTACGCATCTACTCACATGATTTGTGGGCCCCATATTTATCGCTCTGCCCTCGCGCTCTTAATCTTCGCTTATGCGTTCACGCTCTCAATCCTCGCTCTCGCGAGTTGTAGCAGTTTGAAATATTTTTGAAATACGGTTACACGTTCGCGCTCTTGCTTTACACACGCGCACGCCCATTATGTGACTTAAAGCAAGACCCCATGCATATATAGGGCTCAATATTAGACCAAATTCTAAGTTAATTTGTTTAGATTCATCCAAAGACTTTCTTGAAATCACACGTTAATGGAAATCAACCATAAGTACGTAGCCTGATTCCTAAAAACATCGATAAAGCATTCATTGATTTTCATGTAGTAGTGATGTTAATTAAATGCTCTTTCATTGCACAGCACATGTTAGTTGGTTGTGAACAAACTACTTATTGTTAAAAAGAAGCGAATTGAAGGGACAAATCACGTGTATACCTCATCACTATGTCGCCTCCACTTGGGCATATTATATTGGTCTACATCAAATCAATTGGTTCAACACACACGTATGGGGAATTTCGTTTCACTTTTTGTGTTCATAATATGACAATGCTGATAGCCCTATTCTCTTGATAGAGGATTTCCCGTCCAAACCAATCCAAACCGAATGGTTTGGTTAGGTTTTTCAGTAGTGTGGTTTGGCTCCGGTTTAAAAAAAAATAAAAATCGCGTTAAATGATTTGGTCCGTGGATTTTATGTTAATGGTTTCAGTTCTAAACTGATTCGAATCGTATAATTTTGTTAATTTAGATACACCAAGTATACATGGGAGTTATAGTTAACTAATTTCCTAAATTAATAATCTATTCAATCTACCGTCCTATTCAGTATTCATTTACTGCCAAAATTATTTAGCATAAACTTCTATATATCACAACCCATTCCTATAATCTTGGTACACCAAAAGCACATGGTATATAGATATATAATGCTCCATTCAGTGAATATTGATTCCGCGACTCAATTAATTCCTAAATTTTCTTATATCTCTATAAATGAAAACCAATATTGATTCGAATCATTTCTATTTTAGATCTCATTGAGAATTATGACCTCGACGAATATCAAGTTGATCTGATTATAAAACACATTAATTAGCTTAAGGTAAATGTGTTTCATAATAATACCAAATGACATTCACTTAATTTGATTTTCGACAAGGTTATAGTGCACAACGAGGTCTAAAATGTAAACGATTGGAATTATTAAAGTGAGGCCTAAAAAGGCTCCAAAAAGGCTGAATAGTCCAAATCCATTTGCATGATTGAAGATCGAGAGGATCTCATTCCTTTGCATTTTCAGGCGCTAAAGAATAGCTAGGTTAGACTTATTAGCAGCTATAGAGACATGAATCCGAGTATTGAGAGATCGAGGAAATTCGAATATCTAGTACCTACCGATATTCAAACCAACTACTTGGTCCCGGCGAATATTATAATTACTCCTATATATACCGGCCGTCTCATTATACAATATTTTAAACTGTCATTTTCACAACAAAACTATTGCACCCGAAACATATATGTCCAAAATAATGTACATGAAAACAATGTTTCAACAACTAGGCTACTAGCTAGAAAGAAGATAATAGAGCTAGCTAGCTCTCTCTCTCTCTCTCTCTCTCTCTCTCTCTCTCTCTCTCTCTATATATATATATATATATATATATATATATATATATATATATATACATGCAGATTTATGAAGTTACAAAGTTTGTTCTGAACACTCAAAGCTGAATGATTAATTTGTGATCATGACTTTCGACAATGCATTAATGATTAATGGTAGCTCTTTGTTTATTGAGAGAGATCGATCATTGCTATTAATTAATCCTTTTCTTGAAAGTAACATCGCACATGCAAAGCTATATATATATATACTAGCAGATGAGATGTCATGTCATTAGTTTTCCAGTTAAATTAATTAATTAACGATGTTATTACGTACCCCAGGCCCAATGATAGTAAGCTAGATTAAGTAGCTAGCTAGGCATATGTTTCATTAATCAAGTTTCCTGGGGGTGTCTAATATATTAAGACGTACGTACGTACATGGACTAATAACTAAGAATATATCATGAGATCGAATTAAGTAGTTGTACGTTGTTTGTTAGTAATATGTTTAGGGTTTGCTGCTTTTAAGTGTCACTAATTAAGTTTTGTTTGTTGGCTGCATCCTTTTTTTTTCTAGGAGTACTAGTACTAATTTCAAACAACTTTTACCATATTATTAAAAGTGAATTTAAAACCACTATGATCAGCGCGCAACTGGCCGGCCGGCGTGAGGAAAATGATTTGTTTCCCGGCCCCTATATATATATATGTCTGGTTGAGTTACGATAAAATTCATTCAAACGTTGCATGCCATGCCACGAGTGAGAATGGTAGTATTGTATTAGTAACTGGCGTGCCGCGCGCGTGAGGATGTAGTACTTGTCAAATTTAAGCAGCACAGCCGGGTATTATTCTAGCTAAATGATGTTGTTATAGCAAGGAATTAATCATGTAAGATTAATGTAGTGGGGTTTTCCCCGAGTTAAGGAAAATACACCAGAACACGTGTGGAGTATAGTAGGATACCGCATGGGGCTGCGCCACAGGCGATAAAAGCCGACCACGCGATGAGCACTGGAGCACCACGAGGAAAGCATCCGAGTTGGTGTACGTGGCAGCACGGCGATACCACGAGAAGGTGCGTAAGGCCGAGCAAAGTTCTAAGCATACAATAAAGGGCAAAGGTGCTCAACCTGATTACCGAACAACGGGTACGATCACATAGAATTAGCCGAAATAAGCGCCGACCAACGAGATGGGCGGCTGAACAATCCAGAATGTTCTGGATCGAGCTCCTTACGTGATAAGGGGGAATCCCGCGAATAAGGGAATAAGATATTTTGCCATAAAGGGCAATGGTAGAGTTACTATACGGAACGAATTCTATATGAGTAGGAGGATCCTAACAAGATTAGGATCCTCGGTTGATAAGGGGAGAGAATCCCAAAAAGCTAAGTTTCCTATACGAGATAGGAAATTTAGGGCAACACGGGTGCTTGGGGGACAAGTCGCGCGAAATCTATAAATAAGAGGTAAACCTAATGAGAAAAGGTACACTGCTACTAGCTCGATAATATACTTACGTGTGTTAAAGGTTTTCAGTTAGTGCGTGTTCTAACTTAGGCATCGGAGGGCCGGGCCTTTGCCGACGAGAGGCAAACGTGCGCTCACCCGTGTTTTTGGACGCAGGTCTTAGGGTTCTAGCGAGGCTGACACGTGCGTTGCGATCTGAAAGAGAGTTATCTTTCCTTAAGCAGTTTTTACCCGTTACAAAGATAAATATGTACAATGACATTAAATAATAGTATCTTGTGGGTGACTAAGACATTTACTAATGACTAATAAAATCATGCATGGAAACAGGATCAGGAATTCAGGATCGAAGTTGTTGTTCCTTAATTCGTGTTTAGGCTTTGCTTTAAGTGTCACTTAAGTCTTGTTTGGATGCATCCTTTTTAATTACTAGTAGTATTTTGAACCAACTTTTAGTACTACGAAAGTGAAAAATCTCACGATGAAGCACATGCATGCATGGAAGAGTAGGGGACACTGATAATATTTACTAAAAAAAGCTCAGAGATTATCAAATTTTCAACTGCTTATTAATAACTAATGTTTCATGCTTCTTTAATTTACCTGCTACTCTATCTTTCTATAAACCAATACTAGATACTTAAGATAATAAATCTACGATATGTTTGGATTTTGAATTCGTAAAATGTGATCAAAAGAGCCAAGTAAAGTTCATTTTCCTCTCATTTTGTTTGCATTGGGAAAAAAAATTCATTCCATCAAAGCATAAGATATTTATGCGATGCCAACGTTAAAACATTTCAAAAAATTTATGCGTCGATAAAAAATATGTTACGTCATATATACATAATATATATGTTATATGTTCAATTAATTTGTACCCTTTCATCATCTCAAATATATATATATACGTACGTATAAAATATGTGAGACACCTTATTTACATGCTGGAATTAATGCATGATTTACCTAATGACTGATTGTTCTTAATTAGTTTCTAATCTCTGTTTTATAATCCAAATTTTATGAGGACAAATTCCGGGTCCTATGTTTCCTGTTGTTCAAATTTGTAACATCCGTTAATTACATAACATTGCTTTATTCACAAGAATAAACACTTTCTTTAATTAATTACTTTTGTACGTACGTCTATTTTTATATATGTGTAACCATTCCATTTATATTTTATAAACATAATCAACCTAGGGGGATAAAAATATGGATATATGCAGGGATATATCACGAAGTACGTGGCGGCCCCTCGAGTTTTAGAAAATTATATTAGAATTTCTTTATCTTATGAACGGTGATAGAAATTCGCTATTACACAAGTTTATTCTTGTATCTCTTTAATTCTATTATTGCGCCTATGTTATTTTTCCTTAATTTTTTTTTGGGATTTTTCCCTACAATTAATTCCTAGCTTCTGTATATCAAATATTCCCTCTTTGATCTCAATTTGTACTCTCATTTATCGAATCCCTTTTCTTAAATCGCTCTTTTGTCTCTGTCAATGGTTGCACCACACACTTTACTTAGGTAAAAGTTCCAAAATAAATCTGCAATCCTTGAGCTGTTTCCTAATATTCCCTTAATTTTCTCTTTTTGAAGTCCAAACTCCACAAGGTACTTGAATATAAATTTTGATTTCTCATACGTACACACATTTTTATATGTTCTGTCTTGGACCCACATGTTTTTTTGAACGGCGAGGTTGGTTTTCCGGTGGTTTGTGCGGCTGTGATGATTGATGTGATTAGGGTTTTGGGGGCTGGTTTGGGTGGGCCGGTCCTCGGGTGGACCGGGTAGGGTGTTTGGGCTTTATTTTGTAATATTCGGGTGTTGGGTGGACCGGGTAGGGTGTCTTGGATCCTTGTAGACCCTTGGGTGGTTTGGGCTGTGCCCTTGTAATGTTTCATCCAACTTTTTGTTAGATTCCATTTCCCTATCCCCATTTTTAATAAAATTTCATCTTTTGCCGATCAAAAAAAAAAAGAAGAAGAGCAAAACGGAACAGTGAGATGAAATCATCCCAACTAAGTTCGTACCCAAATGGTATCAAGTCTCGGACCCACCGGTATAACCATGTGTGTGTATTGTCAACTCGGGATGGTTTATGGTCTCTTGGGTGGGTAAGAATTTCCTGTTATATTAGGTAAAGCAAGAAAAAATGGATAATTTTCTTTAATGTAATAATCCATTTTCTTGTCCTTTAATTTATGATTGTTGCCCTCACGTTTTTTGGGGGGTTTAGGTACTTGACGGCTACTTTTTTGTTTTTTTGTTTTTTTTGTTAATGTGTCTAAAATAATGATTGCATGAGAAACAGTTTGGATTAATCCATCAACCAAACAAGGCATAAACTCTAGTGTGCTAAACCTATTTTAGTATAGCAGTATGTACCGTTAGAGACGTGAAGTCATGATATATTTTAGAAAATTGATGAAGATACCAAACCTTATCGAAAATACCAAATTAATTTAGACCTAGACTTAATTAATTCACGTGTGAGTAGGAAAATTTGCCAACTTTGTTTAGTTTAAATAGCCACGATTTATTAGGCCCCGTTAATGCCGCTAAGGGAAATAAATATTTATTTTTTGAATTAAAGATAATGTATTGTGAGAGAATGACTTGTTTCGTAAAACGAAAAATAAGTACTTAAAAAATAATAACCTTATTGCTGCCGAGCAAAAAAAAAACCCTGATTGCTACGATTTTTGTTTTTTCGGAGAGAGAGTGTACAAAAACACCCATCACTTTTTCATCATTTCATGTTCGTGCAAAATTAGTTTTCCAATGTTTGGCAACCATTAGTGTCGGTTGATCACTAAGACAAGTTGCGGAAATAATTAACCACTAGCCTAACTTTGCAGGAGCTTTTTGACACGGGCTTTTGGGTTGCTTTTTCGGGTCAAATTTATACACCATATTTGTCGTCTCGACAAGAAGAATAAAAAAAATATAAAAATACAGATTAAAATCGAAAAAGACCCAAAAAGTCGAAAAAATCAAATTTTTAGAGGCACGGAAGGGCTTGTTTGGGAGCTGACTTTTTAGAGGTTGAATTACTTCTGATTCATAGACTATTGTTTTTTCAATTATACCGAGAAAAAGAATTTGGATAATCTGTTCTGTGCAGAATAATGTTTTGCATAAGAAGAGTGATTATTAATGTATGACGGGAATCCGGAAATCTCATCTGCGGTGATTTTTGAATTCTCTATTTTCCTATTCATTTTTATTCTCCGATAGAAATCATTTCGAAACTTGTGGTCAAACAACCGCAATCCGAAATTGCATAATTAATGACGTCCAAATAGGCTTGTCAACGGGCCGGATCCGATAAGACTCGGATCCGATAGTGGTAATCCGGATCCGATCCGAAAACTTTTTTACTTCAAAAATTTTAGCAAAAAAAAATTATTTTCTAAAAAAAATAAAAAATTTAAAATAAAAATACAACTTCTTAAACATTTTTTTTCAAAATAAAAAATTTACTGTTTTTTTTTTTAAATTTATAAAAGTTAAAAAAAAATAAAGTTCAGATTCGGATTGATAACGGATTTAATGACCTCAATATGAAATTGACAAGCATTTTTACTTTTCCGACATAGTATCTACTTCGTCAAAATCTTAGTTACATAATTCTTTAAAATGTCGCGTGCTCCCGCTCTCAATTCTCGCACTCATGGATTTTAGTAATGTGATATATTTTTAAAGACGCTTTCATGCTCAAACTCGCACTCCGGCTAACACGCGCGTACGCAAATTATGTCACGTAGGTCAAAATGCGGGGACATACCCCAAGGCCAGACCAATATGGGCTACATACCCCAAAGGTGTGCACCCCTCGTCTGACCCTTATGCAATGCTCTCATTGAGTTTGATTTATTATATCAAAAACATTTGATTTACTATTATTCTGTACGTGACAGATTCCCCATCCCTTATCATTTTCTCACTCAAACATTTCTTTTTCTCCTTATAATTAGAGCGGTGCTACAGTTCCCGACGGAGGGATCCCGACAGCGCGCCGGGCCCACTCCGGCCACCGGACGGTTGATCCGAGCCGTCCAAAAATTCTAAAAAAAAAACCGAGTGGGTTGGTGCGAGAATCAACAGCATCCGATGTATGTAGGTGGCCGATCCAAGCAGTCCATTTTTTTGTATATATATATACACACACAAAATGGATTATATATACAAAAAAATGGAGTGCTTGCATCGGCCACTTACACACATCGGATGCCATTGATTCTCACGTAAGCCCACTCGGTTTTTTTTTATAGAATTTTTGGATGGCTCGGATCAACCGTTCGGTGGCCGGAATGAGCCTGGCGGGCCGTCGGGATCCCTCCCGTCGGGAACCTTAGACTTTCTGTTATTATTAAAAGTGTCATTATTGTAATGGTAGTAATAACATTACACCTGAACCCCAAAAGATTGGTTAAATGGTCTTGACATGAGACTTAGATGTTTGTTTCATCGTAAGGTTTCAGGTTCGATTCTCCTTACCAACTCACCACCACGTGTAAGCATGTGAAACGGCTGTGAGAGGGATTGTAGAGATTAATCTGAGATGCGCGCAAGCTGACTCGGGACACCCTGCATTACACACAGGAAAAAAAAAAAAAAAACATTACACCTGCACTACACACTGTCTATTCTACGTCACAAGCTTTATCTTTCCAGCTTTATGAAGCTTAAATCATATCCTTTTATCATCAAATATTATTGTTTATTTTGTTCTTTTTAATTTCTTTATGTAGCTTTAGTCCTTATATAGTTATATGTATTAATGCTTCCTCTATATTAATAATATTCTATGGAATATAGAATGGAAAGATTTAGATCTGTTGTGGGTGAGAGGGGACATTAATTCATGAGGTACATGAATGCTCTTACAATATAAATTTAATTTAATGTTCCTTCTCTCCCAACTGTAACCATTTATCACAATTTGTTTTATATAAATCAATATATATATGCACTTTTAGGCAAGGGAAAAAAAGCTAGGACTATTAATTTCCAGTGTTTGATCGATGCTGTGTAATGGCGATAATCGAAGCCAAAATTTGGTATTCTACAAAGTTGTAATTCTAAAAACCGGAAATCGCGCTTCAACATGAAAACGTTATTTCTTATGCTTTTTTCAAAGAATTTGAAATTCTAGAATTACGGATACGGACGGATGCCATATATCTTGATTGAAAGAGGTAGAAAAAAAAACCCCGGAAAAAGAAAAGATTAATCGAGCTAAAGAAAACAATCCTACAACTTTGGCAAAAAGCTTTGGAAGACATTAGAGGAGCTTTAATTTTAGACGTACAGGCATTACCAAGTTTTTGGCTTCGACAAAGAACACACTAAAAGTCACAAACGGAGATGGGTTAAATGAGTTAGTGTGTTGTTCTTTGTCGAAGGAGAACACACTAATATATGGGCAGAAGAGAAATCCATAAAAATAAAAGGGGAGAGTTAAAAAAATCATGAGTAAAATACTTGTATTTTAAAAGAGGGATATCTAAAAGAAATGTCTGTCCCTCACATATTATTTATTTATTCGGTTGCTTTTAATCATTCATAGGTGTATTGGGATATTGGGAGTGGGAGTGGGTGGGTCAGGTCAACAGACTGGTTTCAATATGTGGGGTCAACACTACACACATGACCAGTTTCCACGTCAGCTGCTTTTCTTTTTTTCTTTTTTTTTTAATTTTATTATATTATAAGAAAACGCAACTTATATATATTGATAAATCAAATAAAAATTGTGTGGCTCCTAGGCCTAAAAACATATCCAAAGCCAAATATGAGAAGTGACCGGCCGTGAACCATGAGGCTAACCCATGGAACACGCAGCCTAAATAAATTTAAGTAACCGAAAATTAAATGATCACTTTTCGTTATTAATCAAATCCAAAGCCAAATATGTCTCAATCATAAACATGGGGCACAATCATCCCATGAACCAAACAATATCTAGTGATCCAACAATAATAAAAAGAATTTGTTATCTGATAATTGTTTCGAATGTGGAAGCGACTTGTAAAATAAAACTATAATGAGACACCCTAAGGAGGTCAACAAAAGAAATCCCCAGAGTCCTTGCCTAATTCCCCAACTTTTTTTTGGATAAACACTAACTCCCCAACTTGCCTGAAAGAAAAGTTGGATAAAAATCCGTCAGCCGACGAGCTCAGTGAATGGAAAAACATGTATATTAAATAAAGTAGAAAACGGGGATTAAAATAGTTTACCAATAAACATAATTTGGCATACGAGGTGTTCAGCAGAATAATATATTAATCAATGAAGCATTTAACCAATAAACATTCTTAGTGGTGATCACAACATTAACTCCACCAACAATGGAGAACCACAATCAAACAGTACCATGGCCAAAATAAATCTCATTAAAATTGGATCCAATATCGAACTTAGAGTCACCAGGGTTGGCAGCCTGTGGTACTTTTCCCTATATAAGACGATCCGCCGAAAGAAAGCCGTTGAGCATTAGAGTCACCGGCCTAACACGGTCTTTTCCCCAATGGCCAGGGTCACCAACACGAAGAGGAATAATTTCCCTGAACTTCCGAAATAAATGTTCCCATTAATATCCACCAAGTTCTTACCAAAAAGATTATTCGAACGATAAATGGTTTCACCAAACCGCATGCCAATTTCCATAACCAAACACAATCAATTATTTGTTTCCAAACAACGGTTATGACTTTTCTAAAAGAATAATTTTAGGGAACAAGAGGAAGTTCAAAAGTACATAACATGCTTAACCACTCACCTGGATCAAAAAATAATGCAACTCGAACACGTAAACGAGACTAACTTGTGAAAATGAAGCATATAAATTAACTAATTAATACATATCTATCACTGACCATTGAAGTTAGAAGTTTCATTAATTAGTAAAAGGCCCAAACCTAGAATCTAAGTTCTCAATGATCATCAATCTGCCGAAACCTTGACTACGGCTTCTCTCTCGTCCGCACTAAGTTCTCTCAACCTCTTATCTCAATTGCTCTGCCCAAATAAAACCCTACACCATGAAAATATCTCATAACTTTGTAAAACTACCCACTACTCCCTATAATATAGCTAATTAGTTAATTAGAATTAGATAGTATGTAACACAATTTATAAAATTACCATCCGGTACCACTGTTTTACCCAAAATTAATCTCATACCCCAAATATTACAATCGTGTCAACAATATCCATAGCGCGCACAAAATAATTACTTGGGACCCAACCACAACTCCAATTAATAAACGGCCAATATAATTAATTAAATAAATAAAAATGCTAGGCCGTAACATATTTCACGTATCAATATATTCACGTATAGACTTTGTGTCTTTTATTTTATACAAGTAATTATCTCTGCTCACATTTGACGGGCATTATTTTCTGAAAGGATTAAAAATGTGATATCAAAGATAACGATGTGAGGAACATGTCTCTTTGCTGACCCAAAAAAAAATAAAAACATACGTGCCTATATATTGCACCCAAAGCACTGTGAAATTTTAGTGTGTCTCGATGAAACTCTTTGAGATATCATCATGAAGATATAAAATTTTCATTTCACAGAGTTTGCTAAAAACATTATTAGTTTAAAAAACAATTTAATTTGACATTTTGTTGGCCTATTAAGAAACAGCAGGTGAACAAGATGAGTGTAGCGGAAATGAGAATGTTGAGATGAATGTGTGGTAAGACTAGACGAGACAAGATTAGAAATGAAACGGTTCGTGATATGGTAGGTGTAGCACCCATAGAAGAGAAGTTGAGGGAAAATAGGCTAAGGTGGTTTGGGCATGTCTACCGTAGACTATGAGATGCAGTAGTTAAGCGAGCGGATAAAATAGCTTTCGGTAGCAATGCTACAGGGAGGGATAGACTTAAATTGACATTAGATGCTGTGGTGAGCAACGATATGAGTATAGTAAGTTTGTGTGAACAAGTGGCCCTTGACAGAGCTCAATGGAGGAAAAAGACTCATGTAGCCGACCCCAAGTGATTGAGACATAAGACTCGGTTTGGTTTGGTATTTAATTTGACATTTATTCTTGAATCATTTGAACCATGCATTATCTGGATACCTATGTTCTTCGGCAATAAGGCTGCGGATGTCTGATCAATAGGATATTTTATGCTCGACGATCTCGATGTTTCCTACCCAAGTTTATTATAGTTCCGCAACGCATGCATTAATTCACTTAAAGAAATAAATACCAAGGGATCAGCTCCTCTCGTCCAGTTTTTCGGCCCATATCGAGCCAATTTTGATAATCGAAATCGTTCACATTTAGATTTCGCCCCGAAAATTGATCACGCCAAAAACTCAAGTTGATTGGATATCAATTCAACTAATTTATTAAGAGGTAAATGAGTTAAATGGATTTGACCCGGTGTTGCAAACTCTTTTTTTTTTTTCAAGATAAATGCTTTTCGAAACCATATCAACCTTCAACCGATATTCGATCAACTTGATTTTTGGTATGGTCAATGTTCTTGACGAGGTTTTTAAACGAACGATTCAGATAATGAAAGTGAGCCTGGAAAGGACCCGAAAAGGACCAAAACTGGATGGATTGTTCAATCCATTTCATGAACTACAGAGAGAGGGTCCAGTTCCAAATATTAATTTCGAACTTAAGGGATAAACCAGCTTTTCACCCATTGAGCAATTTAATTTCGCAATGCGGGTATCTTCTGGAGAAGTTCCCTTCTGTGATGGTTAGCCATGTTTATCGGGAGGAAAACAAATGTGCAAATGTCTTCGACAAAGAAGCTCTTAATCATGCTTTCGGTTCTATCTTTTTCCATGTTGCACCGACTGTGGTATTTTTTCAATTGCAAGAAGACATTATAAGGGTTAAATACCACAGACTTATTATTTCTAATTAATATTAGTTCTCGCGTTCATTACCCAAAAAAAAAAATACAGTACCATATATTCCGAAAAGCCTTTATATAATCCCCCCTCTCTAATTGGGAAATCAAACAAGCCTGTATACATATATTACTAATTTATGGTATTCCCTTTCAGTTAGTAGTCCACTATTTAATACTCCCATCTCAGTTGAACTATCAATAAATAGTCCAAAAAAACCAATTAGAGATTCAACGTTTCTCTGTCACTTATGTTTCTATTCACACACACACACACACACACACACACACTCTCTCTCTCTCTCTCTCTCTCTCTCTCTCTCTCTCTCTCTCTCTCTCTCTCTCTCTCACACACACACACACACACACACACACACATCAGATTCAAAATTTAAGGTGCGAGAGAATCCCAACGATTTCACAAACTTGTCAGTAACCTGGATTTCATTTTCCCCCTGCCCTCACTCACCTTCCTCTGTTTTTCCTCCATACAAAATTTATCCCTTCAAATTCATCCTCCTCTACCCTTTCTTCTCAGGCTAGCTAGCCCCAAGCCAAACGAAACACCCATCTCTCTCTCTCTCTCTCATCGATGAGACAAATAGCCTCCTGCATCGGCGAATACGCAATCCAAGTATCCGATCACGCTTCCTGCTCGACCTCCTCAACCCACTCATGGATCTCTCCAAGCGTCACACCCTCAACCCAAACCTCCGTCTCCTGCCTATACAAAACCACCCTAATTTCAAACCAAAAACACCTCCTCATCACAGTCACTTGGACAAGGACCCACACCACCCAAGGCCTAACCATAACCTTCGGCCCAAACCCACCTCAAACTTCCTTCAAACTCAACACCAGCTCCGGCCTCTTCCGGAAAAAGAAAGGCGCGAAGCAACTCGAGGCCGAAAGCTCGAAAATCGACCTCTCCTGGGACCTCTCGGCCGCCAGGTACAATGCCGGTCCCGAGCCCACCGACGGGTTCCACGTAACGATCCTCGTGGACTCGGAACTGGCCTTGGCTCTCGGTAACAAAACTGACGTATCCAAAGACGTTGTATCGGAGAAAACCTCGTTAGTTTCGCGGCGAGAGTACTTTTCCGGAAATACCCTTTACATGACCAAGGCCAGGTTCTGCGAGGGTGGGGTTTTGCACGATGTTTTGATACACTGTGGCGGAGAGAATGATCAAACGGAGGGTTCGAAGGGTCCGGTGTTATCGGTTTGCGTCGATAAGAAGACGGTGGTGAAGGTGAAGAGGCTGCAGTGGAATTTTAGAGGGAACCAGATGGTTTTTGTGGACGGGTTGCTGGTGGACATGATGTGGGACGTTCATGACTGGTTTTTCGGAGGCGGTGGCGGGGCGGCCGGGTTCGGGGTGTTCATGTTCAGGAGGAGGAGCGGGACGGAGAGTAGGCTGTGGTTGGAGGAGAAAGTGGGGAGGAAGGAGATGCAGGACAAGGAGAAGATGGAGTTTTCTTTGGTGATTTATGCATGTAAGAGCCCTTGATTAGTCCTTCTTTCTTTCCTCTTTTTTTTTTTTTTTGGATTGTATGAATTTTTCGTAATTCGGTTTTTTGGTTAGTCCTGAAAGGAAAATAGATTATTCTTTATTATGATTATTTAGTGAAGGGAAACAAAATAGTACGGAGTAACTTGGAGTGTAGATTCTATTTCCGCTTTCAAAGATGGGAAGTACTATTAGTCAAATTGATGGTTCTCTCTCTCTCTCTCTCTCTCTCTCTCTCTCTCTCTCTCTCTCTCTCTCTCTCTCTCTCTGGGGCTTGCAAAATTGATGGCAATTGGCAACTGTAGTAAACTGATTTCAGAGTGCTAGTAAATGGGCCTCTCTCTCTCTCTCTCTCTCTTTTCGGCTAGCAAAATTGATGGCAACTAACTGATTTCAGGGTGCTAGTAAATGGCCGAAAGAAAGGGGCTAATTTTCATGGATTTTTTGGTGGCAAAAGGTGAAAATTGAACATACCCATATGAGCTTTTGGGAATTCTTGATAGAGTCCAACGAAGTTTTGCCCCATTTGCTTTTAGTTTTTTTTTGTCAGAAAGAAAATTGGCGTATGCCTTTGAAGGACAAAAAATTACTGTAGATGGGAATCTCCTGATAATGATCAGAACAGTTTCGTTTGTTTTTTTGTTTTTGTTTTTGTTTTATCTTTTGGGGGTAGATCCGAACAGCTTTTTGTTCAAGGAAATTGATTTTGACACTCCAATTTTTACCACTGGCACTCCACTTTGTATGTTTTGTATGTTAATCATGTAAGAAAATAAAACTAAAAGTGGAGTGTCATTGGCTAAATTTGGAGTGCCAAAATCACCTCCCTTTGTTCAATTGTGATTTGCTCTGTTATTAAATGGGAATGGCCAATCCCTGTGTTCCAACTGGAGACTATGGCAAGGCGTCCCCAATCCACTGTGATTGTCGGAATCTTTATTCTCGATCGTAGTTCTGTACTATGCACAAATTAGGTCCCCTATTGAGGTTTTTATTTTTTAAGTAGTTATTTTTTATTTTATGAGATAAGTCATTCTTTCTTAATAAATTACTAATAATTCAAAAAAAAAGTTAAATTGCTTTTAAGTAGGGACATGATTGACCAGGTAACTTATTCGATCTTCAGAAAGAGAGCGAACGAGAATAATTTGAATCTTTAGTGGCATAGTTTTGTCGAGATTGTCGATGAAATTGAACATTAGGTTGATGACATGACGATGGATCATGGGCACGAGAAAAAGAAAAAAGATGAAAATGGACACATTAGCTGTAAATTACTCTTCACAAAGAGAAAATCTAGTACAATTTGATCATAGTCCGTTCCAAAATGCAATATGTTCCAACAGATGCGATTTTCAAAATATTCTTCGTATTATCAGAAATATATTTGAAGATAATCCGAAACTTACATAATATAAAAAGCAAAAGGAAACAATTTAGGTCTATTTTGGCTAGAGAAAAACTTTTCCACGGAGCTTTTCTTGAATAGTTGTTTACAGAGGTGGATCTTGAATGTCCGAAGTGTTTTGAACGGTCCGAATTCTAATGAAACTTTTCCATTAGAATCCGGACTATCCAAAACCGAAAGGGACGGCCTAGATCACACGGCTCTATGAATAATCTATTTACAGCGCCTCTGTAAATAAGTCTATCTCTTCTGGCTAAAATAAGCAAAGTGACCTCTTTTTTTTGTCCTTATTCAATTTTTTTAATAAAGATGAAAAAAATGGCTTATTTTTCGTCTTTATTAAAAAATTTGAGTTTCAATCGTAATTTTTTATCTTTTAGATTTCTCTCGTCATTACGAAGCAATATCTTACCCAAAAAAAAAAAACGATTAAAAACTAAAAAAATAGGCCTTAGTATTTCATTTACCAAATTCGGGAAGAAGTATGCCTAGGAGATGGTCCCTCTAATTGCTTTGCTTTGCTTTGCTTTGCCAGAGATTCAAACATTGAGATTGAAATTTGTACTTTCTTCATTCGTAACTGAGTCCACACTACTAATTAAAGAGGGACCCGACCACGACCAGCAGCACTTTAAATTTTCTGAAGTTCACATATGCAGATTGATTAAATTTGCTCTGCCAACTTGTTCCTCTAGTTTCCAGACATCTCAAGTACGCTCATCTATAGTACTCACAAATAGAGCCATCCCCCCCCCCCCCCCCCCCCAATCAATTATCCAGCCAGCATTTAATGGAAACGTACCAGAAAAAATTAGTAGCATCATTTTTAGCACAGCTGTCAAAGTTAGGAGGAGGGGTCAACTTGACCAAAGTGTGCGACGGTGAGCCGAAAGATTAGTCCGGTTGGTTGGTAGATTTGCTTCCCGCATAGTAAATTAGGGTTCAATCTTGGATCAGGCCGCAAGAAACTCTAGTCGCTGCGCGGATGACCTGCTTTTGATCAGACCGGAAAAGGGATTTGTCGAGGTACGCATAACCTGAGCTCGACACCCTTAATTGTGGAACCGGGGGGAAAAAAAAAAAAAATGTGTGTGCTGGTGAGGGATAGCTTTCTCGGCCTGTTGCGTAAGGTCAAGTGTGCTGGTGACTGGTGAGGGTAGTAATGGGACGGATAAAAGTAAACCAGTTTTTGTTTTCCTCATTAAAATCACAAGCCCCTTTCATTTATAGCTAGTTGAATTGAAAGCCTCTTGTGCTCACTCAGCCAAAAAAGAAGATGAAAGAAACCCTTTTCTGGTCAATAGGAGGTTTTTTTTTTGGCACAATCAAAATACAAATTGTATTGATGTAAACAATAAACATGATACAACTTATACGGCCCCATCGGCCTAACAAAGAGAAAAATCTAAAAAAAATTGTTGGACTTCGCCAGAAACTTGTTGGAGAACCAGTGGTCGGCTTGATGAGAAACCACGCGTGGGGGTACAATAGGACTTAAATTAGTCACAACATATTTTTAATGCAGCTTTTTATTGGTGAATGATTTTATCATTATTCGTCACCCCCATTATAGGTTACCGCAAAATTGTACGATATGATTGTGTGAACCCTACTTTGTTTCCTAGTCGACCATTTGACAGTGTCCCTCGCCAAACTCTAACGGCAATTAAGATCAGTGTTATATTAATAGTATTAATTCACCAAGACTTGCCCACAAACAACAATGGAATCAACAGTCTAGTCTGGGAGTGGAGTGGAGTGGAGGAGTCATACATTTGATTTTTGGTGGCCGGCCTGGCAACAACCACCTTTTCTGATGCACATGCCAAGAAAATTCCCGCCCCATACAAGAAACGAAATCGATCGCATGATATATAATTTCCGATCCGTTTAATTAAGTTATTATTATTATTATTATTATGATTTTTACCCCTGTTATAAGAGCAAGTGAAATGGTGTAAAAATGGCTTGATCGAGTCGATCGTCGTCATTTGTGCCGCTTCATCAAACTCAACAACCAATTTCAAACGACATTGCACCAATATTACGTATACCATTGATGAAAATTGTACGTAGTTCTTTTTATCTACTCCGATGGTGGAATATATATATTGGAAAAGTTGACCAAAACCATACCACTATACGTAGATTAGGAATAATTAGGACCCAAAAAATTTCGTCTGATTTGGCCTGATTTAGATCAAGCAAAGGACATTTGGATGAATTTTGCCTCATATATGAGTTGTTCACCAAAGATTGATGCCGTGTGATTCCAGTTACTAGAATTTTTTTCCTTTTTTTTTTTTTTTTTCGGGTTGATTACTAGGGGTATGTAGGAAAATACAAAGTATCAGAATTATATCAAACTGGAAACAAATATAAGTGGAATAAAGCGGGTCAGGAAATTCGAACTCCTGACATTCTAGTGAGATGTAAGAGTCGCAATCAACTGAGGTAGCCCCGATTCGTTGAAAACCTACTACCATTTAATCTGCTACGTGGCCTAACCGATATTTCAGGACCACCTAACCTCAATCATGTAGAAGAAACGGTGTGTTCTTTAATTTGGTAACAACTGGTAGTAGTACTTTTTCTGCCCTGGCTTGCACGTTTAACAGTGGAATAAAACAAAAAAAGGTTTGGTCCGGATTCGAATCGTCAGGAGAGGTTGGCCGGGTATTAGCCTGAGACAGCAACTAAAAGCCTTGTCTTTGAAAGACGTTGCAAGGTCGAATTCAGAAAGGCCAAACCTTATGATCACTGGGGATTTGTCAGTTATTAACTTTAAGATCTCGAAATTAGTCGAGATGCATTCAAACCGGTCTAAAAGTCCGATCATTACAAAGTTCTGGGACGAGGGAGTAATAAATATAAGGGGCACTTGTAGTTTAACATAACAAAAAGATCGAGGAAAGTTTCTTTTCTCTTTAAATATGAAAGGGGAAGGCTGCTGATTTCGCCACTCCATTTTTTGTGAACGGCACTCCCCCTGCAAGTGTATTTTTGGTCTCTCTTTCTTTGAAAACGGTTTTTTAACGCAGTATCACTGGTGCTTGTTACTTTTGGAAGTCTTGAAGCCAGGCCGGCCTCCAAGTTTGATTCTGAATCAAACACTACTTTTTTTTAAAGTTGCCTAACTTCATCAACACGCCGCAATCTCCTTTACTCTTCAACTGAAGAAAACAAACGTTCAACGAACAAGTGTGTTGAGACTTGAATGACTTTTTCTCCATAGTTGACAAAAGCACAAATAGTTGAGTATGGCGTAATATTCTACTTTGTTTGGTTTTAGTCTAAGTTTGCACTCAACAACGAGTGAGATGATTGTCTTGGGGTTTGTCATTGTATTTCAATTATGAATCGACGCGGGATATCATTACTCCCTCCATCCCGCTTTAAATGTCACCTACGGGAATTTGTGTATTTTCAAACTCCAAGAAAATATATTTTTATAAATTATTTTTTACACCAAATTAAAGTAGCGAATACTTTAATTTGGTGTACAAAAATATATTTTTGAGGGGTTTGAAAATGCACGGATTCCTATAAGGGATATTTAAAGTGGGACGGTATGTTCACATTTTGACTATCATGGAGTTTGAACTCTCGAAGAGAGTATAGACCATTTAAAAATAAAAATAAAAAGGAGAGTGCAAACTATATGCTTGGTTATTGGCTTTTAATACTTATGCTATATGCTTGGATAATGACATTGTAGAAGGAAAGATAAAAATATCAAGAACGAGAAATAAAAGTGGGGGGGAAAAAAATTAAATTCGGATTTCGGGTTATATTTTTGCTTGTGAGAATTATTTGAAGAAAATGGATAAGCTTTCATCATAAAAATAAAATAAAAGTTCCTAATTTGATCCCCTGTTTAATATGGTGCTGCAGAATTATTGTTCACCAACTGCTTGTTAAAATTCCGTCCCATCTTTCCAGTTTTATGTATATCATTAGAACCTTTTTCCTTGCTTATATTTGGTGTTTACAAACACATGCTATGTTGTCCTTTTTTTTTATTACTCATGGTGTCTGGGCTGCTTACGTATAATCAACTAATTCCTACGGACCAATCCCACCGTCCACAAGCAGAAGTCATTTAAAGCCTCCTTAGGGAGGCCCCCACAAAAGTTGATAGTATTTTGTTGGACAGAATCTGTGTATACGGTAGGCAGGACGTAATCCGTTGTGTTAATGTTCAAAGAAGCAAAAACATTAATTGCCTGGGAAAGTCATCAAACTCAGCTTATCTGCATATCGCCACCTCACCGAGCATGGCTGTGCTCTATAGTTATAATTCACAAGTTGGTTGTGCATAAAACATGGCTGGACTTCCGTCGGAGCAATACTTCGAAATGGCACTGCTGCTGGCCACAGTTCAACTTTGTCATTGCCAATATGGCTAAAACTACGCGAGATGCACTTAGCTCAGCTCATCTCAACTAGAATTTCGTAGGAGAACCAGGGGTTGGCCTCTTAGTAGCTCACCTCAGCTAGTGTTTTTTACTGGGGGTGATGCCTGTTTCTTAGTCTAATTGATATGATAGTTGTAGTTTCCCCTACTATATCCTACAAAATTGATTAAAGCAATCTGAATAGGGATACCACCAACTCTTTAATCTGTAAGTTCTTCAGATTGCCATAATATTTGTTAATTGGTAGCTGCATTATGAGTTTATCTTACATGCGGTCAACTATCCAAGTATGCTTTACGGACTCAAATGCATTGAAAGATGTAAGATATCCATTTTCCCTTCTTTAACTGCAGTTTTCCCTGTGTAGACTGGTTATCATTCTGAGATTGGCTTCATACAGGAAAAGAACATGAAAGATTATCACAAACTTAAGGTTAGTTGATGATCCATCACCCACACAAAGGCGTGATTATCTATTCAAATCCCCTCCCCCTTTTTCCAGACGAGAGATTGTCTGTAAGGAACTTTTAGATATTTTTGCGCGTTCCAGTAGCCTTGACATTAAAATTAGATGAGTCCGATACTTAGACACATACCCATTACCCAACATTCGTGCCTGAGTCACAGCGAGTACTGGAACTCGTGTACGATAGTATTGTAGTAAGTGTAACCTTACCGCACAACTAAATGTTGTTATATGCAGAAGTTTGTGCCCACCTGTTGATTGTCTCCAAGACGAATATTATTTTCAAAAAGAATTTCTGATCAGTAATTAGACAAAGGAGCAACCCTGTTGATATAAATGCAAAGCTTGTGTTAATTGCAGTAAGTGGTTAATGTTCTACTGCTTCATGCTACTGTCACCAAGAAGTTTTTGCATCACAGTTCATTGTCTCCACAAGAATAAAACCTTAACACATCTTTTGAACAGTTAAAAAAATAATATAAAAATACATGTTTTGAAAAGGATCAACCACTTAATGAAAACTTGAAGCCTTGTGTTACAGCTCCAGCTATGAGAGTTGCAAAGAGTAAGAAAGCCTTACATTTAATTGACCATGTGAAAGTTCAAGTACCTTTGAAGATAAATAAAAAATAAAAAATAAAATGGAGGAAAGCATGGAGAAGAGGATGTTACCGAAAGGTTGTGACCTTGTTTTCTGCACACCACATATTACACAAGAAAATGACCAAAAACAAATAACAAAACAAAATAAAGATCAAACTGCAACTTTGGTATACAAAGGAGCACTTACTACACTCTTTTGGATGGCAAATGCATCTCAATCCAACTCCACAGTTTCCATTAGGCTTTCGACACTCATTGCAGATATTCAGAACATGGTCCTTAACACATTTGCATAAGGCATCATGAGACATACAATTATGCAAACCTCCAAAGATGTATACTCTCTGCAACCACATCCATGAGTACATTCACCACCCTTCTCCACCATCTATCTATCTCACAAACAAAACTCCGGAGCCAGGTTGTCCAGTGGACATACAAATCATGTTCCATTCCACCAAATGATTCCAATTCCATCCCCACCCAGTCCACGAGAAATCCCCTCGTAGCATATCTAGCTTTATGATCACTAATTCTGGATCAAATAAACAAGGACATAACATATGTAGGAAGACTGAACAATTGAGTAATTTGTACGTGTCGAAATAGTTGATTGATCTGTTATTCTTCTCACAATGAGGTACAATATATAGACTGGATACAAGGTAAAATAAGGAAAGAGAATAAAATCAAATCAAATCCCTAATTGATTCTACCTAATCAAATCCCTAATTGATTCTACCTAATTGAGTATCTTCCTAATTACATTCAATACATTAAATACAGTCAACACTCCCCCTCAAGCTGGAGCATAAACATCGTGTACTCCCAGCTTGCGACAAATAGTATCAATGGAAGTCTTGGGAAGTGCCTTGGTGAAAATATCAGCCAGTTGAGAGCCTGAAGGAACAAAAGGAGTGCTAATATCTTTAGATTCCACCTTTGACCAAATGAAATGACAATCAACTTCAATGTGTTTGGTCCTCTCATGGAATACTGGATTATTAGCAATGTGGATTACAGCTTGATTATCACAATATAGAGGAGTAGGACCATGTACCTGGATCCCAAACTCTTGTAGAAGTGTGCGCAACCAAGTCAACTCGCCAGCGGTATGAGCCATTGCTCTATACTCTGCCTCAGCACTAGAACGTGCTACAACTGACTGTTTCTTACTTCTCCATGTCACAAGATTGCCTCCTATAAAGGTGCAATAGCCAGTAGTAGAACGACGATCAGTGGGAGATCCTGCCCAGTCAGCATCTGTATATCCTTCAATACGAAGATGTCCAGATGATTTGTAGAGAAGTCCACGTCCGGGAGCATTTTTGAGATACTTCAAGATACGAACAACTGCCTCCATATGAGGAACTCGAGGACGAGTCATAAATTGACTGACAACACTAACTGCATAAGAGATATCGGGTCGAGTAATAGTTAGATAAATAAGTTTTCCCACAAGTCTCCGATACATCTCAGGGTCGTCAATCAGCTCACCATTTTCAGGCATTAACTTAAGATTAGTTTCCATGGGAGTAGCTACAGGTTTAGACCCAATATAACCTATATCTTTCAAGAGATCGAGAGTGTACTTCCTTTGTGATAAACTGATACCCGCTTTGGAACGAGCCACCTCAATGCCAAGGAAATATCGAAGCTTGCCTAGATCTTTGGTAAGAAAGCTAGAACCAAGATGGCGAATTAGTGTTTGAATCCCAATGCTATCACTACCCGTGATGACGATATCATCCACATAAACCACGAGAATCACAATACCACGAGTGGTCTTTTTAAAGAACACGGAGTGATCAGCCTGACTTCGAGTCATACCATGAGAAATAATAGTATTGCTGAACTTATCGAACCAAGCCCGGGGAGACTGTTTGAGGCCATATATAGATTTGTGAAGACGACACACACACTCCCCCTTGGACTCAAAACCAGGTGGTTATGCCATATAGACAGTCTCAGATAGATCCCCATGTAGAAAGGCATTCTTGACATCAAGTTGGTGGAGAGGCCAATCAAGATTTGCCGCAAGAGAGATAACAATCCGTACAGAATTAAGTTTGGCCACTGGAGAAAAAGTCTTAGTATAATCAAGCCCATAGGTTTGGGTGAAACCTTTGGCCACAAGACGAGCTTTCAATCGATCAAGAGTACCATCAGGATTTTGTTTGACAGTAAACACCCAACGACAACCAACAATATGTGCTCCAATAGGCTTGGAAACAAGGGTCCAAGTATGATTTATGGACAAGGCACGTATCAGAGCCTCCAAATAAGACTTAGGAACAACAACATAAGATAGAGACACAGAAAAAGCGCGAAAAGATGGAGATAAACGATCATAGGACACAAACTGAGAAATAGGATGGAAAGTGCAAGAACACGTACCCTTACGAACGGCAATAGGCAAGTCAAGATCCGGATCCTCAGACGGTGAAGGAGATGATGTGGGTAAAGAAGTTGGGTCTGCAGGAGCAATGGGTGGTGTGGCGGCGGATGAGCGACGAAGACGAACATAGACCTGTTTTATGGGTGGTCGAGGAGCAGTCTTGGGAGGACGGACCGGTGTAATGGATGTTCGATGAGCAATCTCAGGAAGACAAGGTGACAGACCAAGATCAGCCAACATAGGTGGCTGTAACTGTGCACCTGCTGGGGAATAATATGGGACAGTCTCAAAGAATGTCACGTCAGCACTTACAAAGTGCTTACGTAGCAAGGAACTATAACACTTGTATCCTTTCTGTGTCCGAGAGTAACCAAGAAATATACATTTATAAGAACGAGGATCAAGCTTATCACGACCTGGAGAGAAATTATGTACGAATGAAACACAACCAAAAAGTTTTGGGGGAAGAGAAAAAAGATCCTTGTCAGGAAAGAGAACCTGGTAAGGAGTTTTGCCGTTCAAAGCCCGAGATGGTGTTCTATTTATAAGATAATTAGCTGTAAGAACTGCATACCCCCAAAAATGTTTTGGAACATGCATGTGAAGCCTAAGAGCTCGGGCGACTGCTAAAACCGGTCCATTTTTCCGCTCAACAACCCCATTTTGTTGAGGGGTGGTTACACAAGCAGTTTGATGAATAATGCCATGAGTTTCAGTAAAATGCGTAAATTGATGAGAAATATATTCTTGGGCATTATCAGTCCGCAAAATACGTAATTTGGCATTAAATTGAGTGACAATTTCAGCATAAAAATTAGAAAACACAGAAAATAATTGAGACCGATCTTTGAGAAGATATACCCAAGTTAAACGAGAAAATTCATCAATAAACGTAACAAAATAGCGAGCACCACATAAACTCGTGGTACGAGATGGTCCCCAAATATCCGAATGAACTAAAGCAAACGGTTCTAAACTAGGTGACTCAACTCGTACAGGAAAAGAAACCCTACGATGTTTACTGAGTTCACAGGTGTCACAATTAAAAGGAGAAAAACTAGGTAAATTAGGGACTATCTTGCGAAGATTGGCAGAAGATGGGTGTCCAAGACGACAATGCCACTGGTAAGGTGTGGTAGTGGAATGGAAGGCAGATAACTTGGAAGGATTGGACGGCTGAAGGTAGTACAGACCATTCTTCTCATACCCCCCACCAATCATCCTCTGCGTCTTGAGATCCTGAAATTCACAATGAGAGGGATAGAAGAGGACAGAACAATTGTGAGTTTGGGAAAGTTTATGAATGGAAAGTAGATTAAAAGGAAATTGTGGTAAGTACAAAACAGAAGTAAAAATAAGGCCAGAGGCACGATAAGTACCAATGCCATGTACACGAATTTTAGTACCATCCGCAATAGTAACATAAGAAGGAACGGAAGGTGTAACGGCATCAATAAGAAGAGACAAATCACATGTCATATGATCAGATACGTCAGAATCGAGAATCCATGGAGTACTGCCAGTACGAGAAGATGAGTGAAGGCAAGTATTACCTGATGAGACATGAGTCGCAATGGAAGTCGAAGATGCATTAGCCTTGTGAAACATGAAATCATACTCAGACCTAGAGATAGTAATCTGATCCGGAGGAGCCAGCCCAGACGGCTCCCCCTCAAATGTAGCCTGATTAGCCCAAGTCGGCTTGCCATGAAGCTTCCAACAGAACTCAACAGTGTGATTGGTTGCATTGCAATGTGTACACTTCTTGGTGCCACGCCCCCCACGGCCGCCACGTCGACCACCACGTTCATAAGAACCACTATGACTGTGGGGAGGATTAGAGTGGCTAAAATTCCCAGAAGATGGAATAGGACCAGTGGCAGGAGCAACTAGGGCAGATGGAGTTGGATGCTCTAAAACAGAAGACTGAGGAGCAGCCCTTCGAACACGAGCAAAAGCCTCACCAACGGTAGGAACTTCCTTGCCGGAAAGAATTTGGGGACTGAGAGGAGCAAGTTCTGAATTCAGCCCGGACAAGAATTTGGTAACTCGAAATTCATCTCTGTACTTTTGCTGAACCTTTAAATCTGTGGTTAAAGGTTGATAAACATTTAACTCATCCCACATCCCTTTTAAGGTGGAAAAGTACTCATCAACCGATCGATCTCCTTGTTGGAAAGAGAAAATATTCTGATAAATCTGATAAATGCGAGAGAGATTCTGTTCGGATGAATATAACTCATGTAAAGTATCCCATACTTCTTTGGATGTGTCAAGGCATGCAACATTATTAAAAATATCAGGTTCAAGACTATTCCAAAGCAAAGTCATAATATACGAATCATTTTGAATCCAAACAGAATCTTCAGATGGGGCATCAGTGATATAGGAAGTCTCACCACTTGCTCGCAAAGAAACAGTCACAGCACGTGACCATGGCAAATAATTGGCCCCATTTAATTTAATTGAGGTGAGAGAACGACGATGAAATGGATCCCTAACAGTGTCCTTAGAGCATGATGTTTCGGTTTTCTTATCCTTATCACCCATAATATGAGAGCAAACCAAAAAATAGGAATAAACCAAATATTACCAGATCTGGTGGGGATGCAACAGAGATACCCGGAGTTGATATGGTTTAGATGAGGGTCTAACGTAGCTGCTGGGGTTCAGGCAAGATCACCGGATTCCGACTGAGTGGGCAGCGGAGTCTGTAGAAGGTCGGAGAAGGCAGTCTCAGTGTTACTGAGAACTGAGAGTACTTCGTCGGACAAGATGGGTTTCTCAGATAGGTCTGAGAAACAGAGATCGTTCGAGAGAGAATAGAAACAGGCTCCCCGGCTCTGAAAAAAAGATAGAGGATAAAGACGATACTTGGTCGAGAGACCAAGAAAAAAAAGAGAAAGAAGAAATCAGGTTCTTGGAACTTGCTCTGATACCATGTCGAAATAGTTGATTGATCTGTTATTCTTCTCACAATGAGGTACAATATATAGACTGGATACAAGGTAAAATAAGGAAAGAGAATAAAATCAAATCAAATCCCTAATTGATTCTACCTAATTGAGTATCTTCCTAATTACATTCAATACATTAAATACAGTCAACAGTACGTATGCTACGAATTTCACTTGAAAAGAACAAGGTTATTGACGACATTAGAAACAAGACTCATTGAAGCAAGAAACAAATTTTGTGGCCCAACGACAAAAATTATCAGCAAATCATATAGTGGTAATCCCCTGATAGCCACTATCTTCTTAGTGAACGTCTCTCATTTCCTCAACACCTCATCACTTGCAAAGAGAAATTTCATTACTGAAGTTGAGAAGGTGGTTCTCTTGTTACTTGGGAGAATTTCCGAATGATGAGTTTGAGGGGCCAAGGAATGGGTAATCAAATTGAAATTTATGGGGATTACCTCCATAAAAATAAAAATGAAAATAAAACCAAGTAATCAATTGTCTACATATAAACATCAGCAAGATCGTGTGCACAAAAATGTAGACATAAATCATAAACTACTGGTCCTACTTACCCCTAAACTCAAGGTTTTCGGTCTTTGGATTTTATCCCATTGCTTAGTGTGGTGGCTGGCTTTCTCCGGTTAGACCTTGTGGCTTGGATGGTTGAGACTTAGATGTAGACGGACTAGACCTGCACACGAAACGACCGCGTTAGTGCCCAAACCCGGAGCGTGGTGTCCGGGGCAGGCACTCCGACGCTCTAGTCAGTAAACAGGATAGGAGATATTGAGATGTAGTTTAGGTTTTTGAGAGTAATACCAACGTACCTTATTAAGGAGGTGAATACCTCCTTATATACCCAAAGGGAATGCAGAGTCCAAATCCCATTAGGATACTTATTCGTTGCATGATGAGCCCGCCTATCTCGGATCCAGATAGACATCTCAATCCTGAACCTATCCAATCTCCTATACCCTGCTCCTGAATATAAGGGATTGGATAAGACGTGAGGTTGCCTTCCCCTGCCCAACTCTCCATAACTTTCTCTCCAAGTTAGGGGACAGGGGGCTCGGCGAGCGTAGGTCCTGCCGGACCGTTTGGTACGGCAGTGATGACTTCAACAGGGCAATCCCCAACCCGTTCGGCGGGGAACTGCCGAACCAGATCATATCGATTAATACAAACGCCGAACCAGACCGTTCTCTTCCGTGGATCGACACTTCGGTTATCTTTATCCAGGTTCGGCCGAACTCGGATCAGCTACCGACCCAGACCGCCGACCCATGGGTAGTAGATTCACTGCCCCGGCTAATTGGTGCAACGTGGCCACCGTCCTGGTCCCTCCGCCGGACCACGCCCTCCACAATAGCCCCTCAACCTCTTCCTCCTTTGCAAAAGGTGGGAGGGGTTGACCACATAAGGAAGAGTTGCTACCGAGGGCGTCCTGAGGCAAACGTGCCGAGCGTATACCGCCGGTCCAGCATGGACTAGTGAAAAGAGCTTTCTCGAAACTTGGGGTAATGATGCATCCGCAGCAACCGAGGGCTGATGGGACCGCTGGGGGTCAGAGATCGAACGGTCCATCAGGAAATTCAAACGGCGTGGGGTGCCACGTGGCGGAAGGGGAAACGACGCCGGTACGAAACGGTGCAGGCTTTCCACGTGGCATGAAGAGAGTGGGTGGAGCGGCGACGCTTCGGTTCTCGCGTTCGACGCTTAGGGTTCCACCCAGCCTTCCCATCCGCTATATAAGAGGGGAGGCGAGACAGAAGAACACTTTTGCTCTCGCCTCTTTCGCTCTGCAACTCCAATTTCTGCTGCCATTTCAAGCGCCTCCGTTGCTCCGCCATCCGCCGCCATCCAACACCAGCATTCTCAGGTAACTCCGCTACCCCTTTTGATCCTTTCTGAACATTTCAAAGTACAACAAACCATACACAGCCCCATATTTGCACAAAAAAACACTTTTGGTTTGAACAGTGTCGATCCCCCATGGCCGCCTACGGCCGTGGGACGCCGTCTGGACCGTTTACAACGGCGGTCCTCCACCGAGCCAATTTTAGCACTTGATAAGAAACCATGGCTTTTGCCGAGGAGGATCCTAAAAGGCCCCCCTCGGCAGGGATCTAGATGCACATGGGTAGCCATGCTGAAGTAGAAATTCTCATCACCCCTTCTATTTCTTCTTCTGTTTAGGTCTTCAGCATGGTGGATCCTAACTCATACCTGCCGAGCATCGATCCTGCAGCGTACCCAGACCTCCAAGAGACCATCCAGGCGCTCGGCAGAGGATACAGGAGCTTCAATGAAAGCTCCAGCAACTTTGCTCAGCGGTCCGGTGGCCCAATCATCCCTGGCATCCACATCCCCCTCCAAATTGACGACAGGTCCTCCAGGGACATCCTCTACGGGAGGAGTGACTCCCCCGGCGAATCTGCCGAGGGAGACACACACGGCTCCGTCCCGGAAGAGGCCAATAGGGAACGTACAGCCACCGGGGCCCAGGCCAGCACGTCGACCTCGGCTGATGCACCACCGAGCACCTCTGATACAGCAGGAGGTGCCGAACCACCCTCGCCGAGGGACGTCGATCTCATTCCCCCGCTTCCAACGGGTCTTGGACCCATGCCGTATAGTCACTTCTACGGCGATGGGCCGGGCGGCTTCACACAAGCCTTCCGGACCAAATACTCCATTCCAGATGATGTCCTCGTCGAAAGGGTTACCTCCGAAAGGATTCCCTTCGGCGAAGACTTCATTGTCCTACCCTTGTATGCAATCACCGAGGGAGGGGTAAGGTTCCCCATGAAACCCTTCCTCCGCTCCTTCTTGGCGGATTATAACCTTGCACCGATCCAGGTTCCAGTCAACAGCTGGCGCATCCTGAGCTCGGCGGCAAGGTTGGCAGAGATCAACAACCTGCCATTCACCCTTGGGGACCTGATGCTAATGTACGTGGTATCAAGGATCCCCAAGTATGACAAGTACTACCTCACCACCCGCCAATACTTTGACCACCTAGTGGATCGCCTCTACGACACTGAAAAGTGGTGGATGGTGCTGGTCAAGGTATCCGGCAACTTCGAGTGGGGTCCCATTGACCCCTTACTTGACTACCCCTTTCCAACTAGGAGAGGTTCGGAGATCAACAGGCCTCACAAAATCCCTCGAGTGCGAGGGTTCCCCGGCCAAGGGGACAAGCCCGGTATATATCTCTCTCTATGTATTGTCTTGTATACTGATTTTGTATCCATTCATACTGATCTTCTTTTACTTGCAGATTGCTCGGCACCGAACAAGGGACTCCTCATCACTGGTAAGTGGACGAACCTGATCGCCCTGCTTCGGTGCCCCAACCGAGACGCGCCGACCCTCCTCGACTACAAGCCATTCTACCACGGGTACGTCGGCAGAAAAAATAAAGAAAATATGGTGAGGAAGAAGGTCGATCTCGGTTCTTACGCCGGGGAGGCACTGAAGCTGCAGTACCTTGCCCAAGACCTCTCTACCTCCGGGCTGCCAAAAAGGGAGGAGAAGGTGCAAGCTCCCACCAGCAAGCCGGAGCCCCAGAGTAAACCCACCGAAGCTGCTGCTGTGGTACCACCACGTTCCTCTCGCCGAAGAGAGAAAGGCTCAACCGCCGAGGGGAAGGGCCCCCATATTGCCAAGAAGGCCAGAGTCTCAAAAGAGGACGTGCAGGTCTTCAGCCCCGGCCATCCTGAAGGTGCAACCCCGGAGCCCTTCGTTCCGAGCCTGGTCTGTCCTGACGGGCACGTGATCTCGACCGGCGATAACTTGGGGGAGATCCCTCATCTGGCCATGACCCTTTTAAAGGGCCTGGCCCTCCCCAAGGACATGGAAAAGTTGCCATCAGGCAAGGCTGATAACATGGCCGAACTGTGCCTGTACCTTGCCAAGGTATGGATTCCCAACCTGTCCATTTTGAAAGTTTGAATGTTCCTTAAATCTTACTGCCCTTTTCTGATGCCAACTCTTTCTTTTCTTTTCGCAGGCCGGGCAGTGCGCCAGCAAAGCCTTCAACGACATGGAGGTCCTCCTTGCTGCTAGGAAGACCCAGAAGGGGGACCTACAGGCAGTGAGGAAGCAGGTGCAGGAAGCCAACGACCAGATCGAGGCGTTGGAGGCTCAAGTTGCCGAGGCCAAGGCTGGCCTGGAAGAGAGGGACCGCTTGGCGCTGAAGCTCAAGGAGATTGAAGCCGAGCGGGACCAACTCAAGGCGGGGATGAAGCGAATGGAGGACGAGCTGCCGGCCCAGCTGGAGGAGGCCGGCGATGCAGGTTACAATGAGGCCGGTGAAGACTACAAGGAGCAGGTGGAAGTCCTTGTTACCAAGGCTTTCAAGGAAGGAGAGCGGAAGGGTTTCGAAGACGCCCATGCCTCCTCTTTCCTCCGCGGATTCCATGTCGGCCTTAACTACGCCGAGGTCCCCGAGGATGACCACCGAAGGGAGAACCCAACGGTGCCACCTGTGGATCTGCCGAGGCACCTGCTTCTAGCCGAAGAGGCCGATCCATCTACCGTCGTGCCACCAAGCCCCGTCGAGCAGCCCAATCCAACTGCTGACAAGCCATTGAGTCCAGCCGAGGCGCCCAATCCAGCCACTGTTGAGCCGGCGCAGCCTGCTGATGAACCCATCGTAGAGTAGAATTTAATTTCTTGTATGTCGTAGATTCTAGGGTCGGCAATAGGTATCTTTGTTCAGCCGAACCCCAGTTTTTGATTTGTAACGGACCAACCTTTGGTATAATGAAGGTTTCAAGTTTTCTGTTTATGTTTCATACTTCTTGCACTTCATGCATGTTAAGACTCATGTATCGCACTTCATGCACATGGTTTAACAAAAAATCTCTCTAATAAGTATCCGTCCCAGCTTGCCGTACCCAGCCCCTGAACCGGAGGAAACCTA